>JARBWK010000005.1:97327535-100299902 GCA_030556195.1 Anolis apletophallus
TTTTTTTCATGCATCCATTTACAGGTTGAATATTCCATACCCAGAATTCCGATTTCTAAAATACTCCCAAAATAGTCCAAATGAATAACTTTGAGAGGGATGTTGCTTTCTGATAGTTCCAAGGAGAATCCCAGTTTTAGCTATACCAAGAGAAGCATCATTTCCTGTGTATGTGATCACAGTAACACATATCACAGATAGCAATGAATGGATAGTGATTGTGGTTAAATTTCCATCAAGGGGCTGATGAGTCATTAAGCCTCAAGCTTTGTTCTCACAGTTTATTGCCTCATCATCATCAACTCTGTGATGGAATTATGGCCTTAATTGCTGCTTCCATTCATTATCTCCTGGATTATTGCATGCAGAAAGAAGGCAAAAACAGGTAATGTGGGACATGTCTTGTACTACAGGATACAATTTGTAATTACTTTAAGATGCATTCTTTATCATGACAATTCAGCCTTGATTGAAGTTCCTAAATTCTAGATGAAGGCCTAAGAGTTGTATTTTGATGCGTGTGTTGTTGGGAGGGAACAAAACCATAATTCTTTCCCCAGCAAAATTAACTGAATATGCAACAATTAGCCTTTTCTTTATTTTTTATCAATACTACCTGATAAAAGTATACGTTTTTGTGGAAGGCCCGTAACGGTAGTGCTTCTTTATAGTGCCTCGTGGATATAAGGGAATGGTCTACTTGTAGTCTGCACAAACCCTTCCACACTTAAAATCTCTAATGAACATACGGATGGTTGCCATGAGTGAGCACTGTCATCATTGTCCTCATTCCCCCTGCTCTTCTGCATGCTTGTTGTTGTTGTTTTTTTTGGGTTTTTTTAAAACCCTATGTTTGCTGGATGAAGAAGCTTGTGAACTTCCAAAACTAACATGAAGAATTGGATTAGCTATTTATTATCATCATCATCATCACTATCATCATAATTTGTCACACAATGCTGCGTACATTTCATTACTGGTTTGCCTGCCTCCCATGATTAGGAGGAGGAGGAGGAGGAGGAGGAGGAGGAGGAGGAGGAAGAGGAAGAGGAGGAGGAGAAGAAGAAGAAGAAGAGGGAGGGAGCTTTTTCATGTCAGGAGTGACTTGAGAAACCGCAAGTCGCTTCTTGTGTGAGAGAATTGGCCATCTGCAAGGACATTGCCTAAGGGATGCCCGGATGTTTTACCATCCCATGTTTGCATCTCATGTCCCCAAGTGAGGCTGGAGCTGACAGACAGGAGATCACCCTGCTCCCTGATTCAAACTACCAAGCTTTTGGTCAACAGTCCTGCAATGGGTTTACAGGGTTTAACCCATTGTACCACCAGGGGCTCCATAATAATAATAATAATAATAATAATAATAAATAAACTAAGGAACCACAGCCATGCTGGGAAGGGTATGCAATTATTATTTTAGGACAATAGAATGGCAAATTTATGTAATTACATTACTGAAGAGATGGAATACTGAACGTACTCAATATGGTATGCATCCAACATCTACGCTAATGAATTAGTGAAAGTTCTAATACCAAATTGGTGAAAGGGGTTAAAGCATTTTCCCAACCAAGAATCTCTACACCTTCTCTTGTGCATAAAATTAGTATAAAACCAATTAGTGTACCTAGTAGGCAGGGCTATCGAAATGCTAAAACTAAAGAGAAAGGTTATTACCCTATTTTCAGCCTTGTTGGTCTTACATATTTGCATCTCTAGAAGGAATATTATCCACATTTTTACATTTACTGATTCAGTTTTGTGGTTGGGGGGTGGGAAAAAAAACCAGGACAGAAGGGGTATGTAATAGAATATTCCTTGAATAACACCCCTCATTGCAAAAATTTTGTTGCATTCCAGTTGTAATCTTGTGATTATTGTCATCAGTAGCATGGATTTTAAGTGTTTATCTAATGCTAATTTTGCTACATTTTGAAATTTTAAATTAATGATTTATTTGTCTTTAAGAGACAGCCTTTGGTTAATAAAATTGTATGCCCAGTGATTCCGAGAAAATAAATTGACAAAATCTTGTCAATAGGTACCAGTGATTAAAAAGGTATCATATATGAAATAACAGAAAATTAGTTAAGCACACAGTTCATTAGTTTGAAGATCATAATTTGATTCAGATATACTGTAACTTCATTTATATAGAGCAATCACAAAATAAACAGGTTAGTTCATGGGAGTTCACAAACTCTCTTGGAATTAGTGGGCTAAAGTTGTCCCTGAAATAAATTTCTACACATCCATTAGTTATTGTAGTTCAGAAATAAGTAACTTATGTTCCTCAAGTAATGCTAGAGAAACAGTTCAATTTTCACTGATCCTTGGCTATATTTGCTGAGGTTTAAGGGAAGCTGGAATCCAACAACTGCTGAGGTTACCCATTCATCACTCCTGTTGTATTCTTTCAAAGATGTTGCTCTACGTGGCTCCCTGAAACTTGTTTGTATATTTACTGCTGGTTGGCATAGCAGGCACATACATAAAGGTTCATTTACCAATAGTGTAAAACAGGATATCATGTCAAGTAAAAGTAGAAGCATGTGGTATATGATATCAGAAATTTGCAGAAGTGACCTCTTTGGAATTTGACATAATTTACAGTGGAAAAATGGAAGATTGGGAAAATCAGATCTGCTAACATACTTACAAATCTAGTTGCATATTAAGATTATGAAACATAGTAATGCACATAATGAGTTAAAGTGCATTCTCATGGCAAACTTTACTAGATTGAATATTTCTTTCTTTTCAGTCAATTCAGCTTGATTTGAGATGTCTTCATGCACGCATATACATGTCTATACCCGATGTAAGTCCTATTGAGGTCAGTGAAATTTACTATCATTTAAATGTGTGTTGTCCTACAGATTACATTCTAAAACTGCATTATTTACATATATGATTACAGCAGCAAGAATAGTCTATGCAAGGAAATGGAAATGCAAATAAATACCAACAAAGAAGAATGGGTGTCACAATCACCGACTTAGAACTGCCCCTTTAACACACACACGGAGACATAGCAAAGGCTAACTAAGTTTATTGAATAAAAACAAATCCAAAAAGCAATTAAAAGAGTTCATAGAATAAAGCAATCAGCACGAAGCTGCAGTTCAGTATAGTAGCAAAGTTCCAAAGGTAGATTCAAAGGCAAGCGTGGCAAAGCTTGGCAAGGCTCCGGATTCACTCCGAACGTAGCAAGGATCCGCACCAATGCGAATCGCATTCTAGGCAAGGTCTTGGTTCAAGGCGAGCCAAACTAGGCTCCAAGATTCACGCTTCAACGCCCTTCCAGATCAGACGTGGCCGGAGAACTGACGATCAGTTCCCCACGGGGCCGTTCTCTAATCCTCTCGGCCTGGAACCCCGACGATCTAGGGCCCGGCGTCCAGTCTCTACTTTCCGGCAAACGGTCTCAGGGACAGATGCCAGCTCCTCCCTGCCCTCTCTATGTCCCTAAGCCTGTTAGCAGGAGAACGGCCCCGTTCTGGCAGTCCAGAATCGCTATCTTCCTGAGAAGCAGCCTCCCCAGGAGTTTCCCAGCCGCTAGCCTCCATCTGCTGCCCGGCCAGCAAGCTTTGGGAACCTCGGCCGTTTGGGAATTCATAACTATCTCCGATATCTGCTTCGATGACTCCCATCTCAACCTGGTCCGCTCCTTCCCCGGGAGAATGCTCCAAATCGAAATCCCTTGCTAAACTCTTTGCCGGTGAACTGGGCAAAGGTACGACCAATCTTGCTCTGGGCCTTCCAACTCATCCTCCAGGAGTCCCTTCCGCCTGTGCGGGTCCCAATAGCAGGACCCCGATTGCATCGCGCCCCCAGTGGCACGAACGGACCCATGGGTGCCACTATCCCCCTCAGGGCCCCTGGCCGCCTCCCGGGCTTGGCATTTTCAGGATACTTGCGGGTGGAAACGAGCAACCAACTCCCGCGCGTGTATCTCGAGCCTTGACCCAAGCACGTTCTTCCGCCAAAACCCTTCCAGTCAATGAAGTACTCCAACTTCCTGTAACGGAGGCGGGCATCCAAGATGTCCTGCACCTCGAGCCTCCTCCGCCCCTCCCGCATCGGGGAGGAGCGGCTGCGCCACGCCAGGCCGCACCCCCTTCGCCGGCGAACAGGGAGCGATGGAACACCGGGTGGAGTTTCATGTCCGCTGGGAGTTGTAGTTTGAAAGAAACAGGGCCCACCTTCTCCAACCACCTTGTAGGGACCCAAAAATCTCGTGATCCAATGGTGGCGGCTCGGTCAGTTGAGTGGGCAAATTCTTGGTAGACAACCAGACTCGATCCCCACTAGGATGTCAGGATCTCCTGGCGCGCCGATCAGCCATCTGCTTGTATGTCGGCCTTGGCCTGGGTCCAATTGAGTTCGTAGCAAATCTTGAAGTGCAGCGAGCTCCGTGAGCTAATCCCCTCCGCCACGGCACCTCCCCGACGGAGTCACGGGGGGTAGAACCGGGATGGTATCCATAATTGGCAAGAAAGGTCTCCTTGATGGATTTCCTGCGTAGCATTGTTGTGGGCAACTCCGCCATGGACAACAAAGACGCCCAGTTACTTTGCTGGTAGTTAACATAGCACCGCAGATACTGCTCCAGGTGGCATTGACCCTGGTCTGGCCATCGGTCTGAGGATGATGGGTGGAGACATCCGCGCCTCAATCCCCAGCTGCTTCTGGACAGCCTTCCAGAACTGGGACGTGAACTGGGAACCACGGTCCGTCACCAAACTCTCGGGCAGGCCATGTAACCGAAACACATGTTGCACAAACATATCAGCCGTCTCCTTGGCCGTAGGCACCCCCACACAGGGGATGAAGTGTCCCATCTTGGTGAGACAGTCCACCACGACCAGGATCGTGGTGAACCCCTTGGACTTGGGTAAATCAGTGATGAAATCGGCCGAAATCATCTTCCAGGGAGCGGAGGGGTCGGAAGACGGCTGGAGCAAACCGGCGGCTTGCCCCCGGGTTCTTGGCCCGCTGGCACACAGGGCAGGATCCCACAAAGTCCCTCCACATCCGGCGTACTTTGAACCACCAAAAATCCCGTGGGACCAGCTGCAGAGTCTTAAAGAGCCCAAAATGTCCCGCTGCCTTGGTGTCATGGCAAAGCTTCAGAATGTCCCCCGCTCAGGGCCCGGAGAAACATAAACAGAGTCACGGTGATAGAGCACCCGTCTCTCACCTGAAACGGAGCCTGCACCCCCTTGGTCAGCTGCTCTTGCACCCAAGGGGTCGATCCCGTTAGCGAGCCTGAACCCGCACACTCAACGGCCGCTTATCTACAGGGGCGGGGCCGCCCGGAGCCGCACGGGAGCCGTCCGAGCGGCTGCAAAGTTCTCCGCTTTGAGCAGAGGCTGCTCGGGAGGCCTCCCCCGCGGACATACTCCGGCTTCGGGACAGGGCATCAGCTTGCTTGGTCTTGGGGGTCACATCGTGAATGCGGAAATTGAAGCGCTCAAAGAACAGGGACCATCTCTGTTGCCTTTGGTTCAATTTGCGCTGAGACTTCAAGTGCGCCAAATTCCGGTGGTCGGTGTGACCTTCCACCGGGGTGGCCTTCCAGGAGGTGTCTCCAGACTTCAAACGCCACCTTGATGGCCAAAAGTTCCTTCTCCCAAATGGTATAGTTCTTCTCCGCGCCGTGAGCTGCCGAGAATAGTAGGCGCAGGGCAACAAGTCCGTCCCCTGTGGCTGTAGCAGGATCGCTCCCACTGCCACATCAGAAGCATCAGCCTGCACGATGAAGGGAGTGCGGGGTTGGGGTGCAAAAGCGGCTGAGTGGTGAACAGCTGCTTCAGCCTCCGGAACCCGCATCCGCCTCCGGCGTCCACGGAACGGCACCTTACCCCGCAGGCACTGGGTGATCGGATCAGCCCACTTGGCAAAGTCAGGGGATGAACTTTCTGTAGTAGTTGGCAAAGCCCAGGGAAGCGTTGAATGTCCTTCTTGCTGGCGGGGCCGCCCAGCCGACCACAGCCTGGATCTTGGTGTCATCCATGGCAATGCCCGTGGATGAAATACGGTAGCCCAGGAAGTCCACCTCACGCAGATCAAACGCACACTTCTCCAGCTTAGCATAGAGCCCGTGGGCCCTCAGTCTCTGGAGCACTTCCCTGACGTGGCGGTCATGGGTGGCTTGATCCGGAGAAAAAATCAGCAGATCATCAAGGTAGACGGCCAGATAGCGATCCAGCAGGTCTCGGAAAATGTCATTCATGAAGTGTTGGAAACAGGCGGGGGCATTGCACAAACCGAATCCCATCACCAGGTATTCGAAACTGCCCCACTTGGTCTGGAACGCAGTCTTCCACTTGTCCCCCTGCCGAATCCGGACAAGATTATAGGCACCCCGGAGGTCCAGTTTTGTGAAGACCTTGGCGCCCCGCATCCGTTCAGCAACTCGGGGATCAGGGGCAAGGGGTAGCGGTTGCGATCGTGATCTTGTTGAGCCCCCGATAGTCATTACACAACCGCAGTTCCCCTGATTTCTTCTTGACAAACAGGATGGCGCCCCGGGGACTGCGAGGGGCGGATGAACCCCTTCCGCAGGTTTTCGTCCAGGAAATCACGCAGGGCCTGCTGCTCCGGGTCCGAGAGGGGGTAGAGCCGCCCCCTCGGGATCGGGGCTCCGGGTTCCAAATCAATAGCACAGTCATAAGGCCGGTGCGGCGGCAGCCGTTCCGCCTCCTTCTCACTGAACACGTCCCAAAAGCCAGCGTACTTCCTGGGCAGCGTAGCCACCGTAGTCACCTCTTGCGCCGCACACGCCCGGGCCATCATGCAGTGGCTCTGGCAGTGGTCAGAAGCAAAAACAAGCTGTCTCTTGGCCCAGGAGATCTGGGGATCATGGAGCGTCAGCCACACGACCCCCAACACAATAGGAAAGTCCGACAGCTTGGTCAGGAGAAAGGAGATCTCCTCCTTGTGAGAACTAGTCCACATCCTGGTGGGAGCAGTATACTGGGTCACAGCCCCAGCTTTCAAGGGCCTCCCATCAATAGTCTGAACGCCCTTGGGCTCTTGAAGATCCAGAAATTGTAATCCAGCAGACTGGGCATAGTCTGCGTCAATGAAGTTGTTGGTAGCCCCCGAGTCGATCATGGCATGGACCATCATCGGCCCCTTCTCGGGAGACCAGAGGGTGACCATCACAAGAAACAGTTGTCCAGTCTTGGGTTCCGGAGGAAGGTGGGCGACGGCGGCCGAGTGAGCGAACCCTCTTACACTCGGCCGAACCCTTCCCCCGCCGCCTGAAGGGCTTCCTCAGGCTCCGGGGGGCTGGCCACCGTGGCAGAGGCCCGAGGGGTCTTCCCACGCGGTTTCTGGGGGCAGTCACGAGAAAAATGACCCGAGCCCCTACAGTACCAACAAAGGTTAAGTCTTTGGCGCTGGGCCTTTTCGGCGGCATCCACTTTAGGCCGCACCATGCCCAGTTGCATCGGTTCAGACTCATCCACAAAAGGGGTGGGAGCAGGGATCTGGCGGGGCACAAACTGGCGGTCCCGGCCTCGCTTGCTCGGCGGTTTCTCTGTCGGGCCGCCCCCACCTTCTCTTGTGTTGCGTGGCCGCCTCCGCCCGCAGACTCAGGGCGATGGCCTCCTCCAGGTCGGCCGGCCGGGGCAACTGTAGCATCTGTTGCTGAAGCTCGAACGAGAGTCCCGCTAGATACGTATAGCGTAAGGCCGCCACTTCCCACTTGGTCTGGCTGGCCAGAACTCGGAAACGGGAAATGTACTGGGCCAACGACATGTCCTTCATGGTCAGCCGTGCCAAATCCCATTCCGCCAGGTCCTCGTTAACTGGCGGTCCCCAGGTCGCCCGGATCGCCGCCAGAAAAGTGTCCAAAGTGCCCACATGAGGAGACGCTGCATTGAGGAGGGAAGTTGCCCAAGTCGCTGCCATCCCCTCCATGCAGTTGAACACGAACCCCACCTGGGCTCTGGGGGTGGCAAACTCGTTGGGCCGCAGCTCCAGGTACATCCTGACTTGGGCAATAAAAACTTCCACCGCCGCCGGATGTCCATTGAAACGTGCCGGGGCATTCACCGACGGGTGCCGCCCCGCTCGGGTTCGCAACTCCGCCACCTCCTGCTGCAACGCCACCACCTGCTGATCCATCAGGTTTGCCATGGCGACAGTGGGGACGATGGGAGCCTGGGTGCGCTGCCGGCGGTTCCTGGTACGTCCCATGGTGCGAAAAGGGGTTCGAGGAGTTCTCCGGCCAACTGTCACAATCACCGACTTAGAACTGCCCCTTTAACACACACACGGAGACGTAGCAAAGGCTAACTAAGTTTATTGAATAAAAACAAATCCAAAAAGCAATTCACTTAAAAGAGTTCATAGAATAAAGCAATCAGCACGAAGCTGCAGTTCAGTATAGTAGCAAAGTTCCAAAAGGTAGATTCAAAGGCAAGCGTGGCAAAAAGCTTGGCAAGGCTTCCGGATTCACTCCGGAACGTAGCAAGGGATCCGCACCAATGCGAATCGCATTCAAGGCAAGGTCTTGGTTCAAGGCGAGCCAAACTAGGCTCCAAGATTCACTCCGCTCAACGCCCTTCAGATCAGACGTGGCGGAGAACTGACGATCAGTTCACGGGGCCGTTCTTAATCCTCGGCCTGGAACCCCGACGATCTAGGGCCCGGCGTCTCCAGTCTCTACTTTCCGAACGGCGACGGTCTAGGGACAGATGCCAGCTCCTCCTGCCCTCCTCTATGTCCCTGCGCCTGTTATGAGAACGGCCCCGTTCTGGCAGTCCAGAATCGCTATCTTCCTGAGAAGCAGCCTCCCCCGGAGTTTCCCAGCCGCTAGCCTCCATCTGCTGCCCGGCCAGCTCTTGGGAACCTCGACCGTTGGGAATTCATAACTATCTCCGCTATCTGCTTCGCTGCCTCCCATCTCCACCTGGTCCGCTCCTTCCCGGGAGAATGCTCCCACTCGAGATCCCAGGCTAAACTCTCTACAGGTGACCTGGGACAAGGTACGGCTGACCAATCTTGCTCTGGGCCTTCCAACTCATCCTCCGAGTCCCTTCCCGCCTGTGCGGGTCCCAATGCCAACGGGACCCCCGGTGCATCGCCCCCCCCCCCAGTGGCACGAACGGACCCATGGGTGCTACAATGGGAGAGTAAAGTATGGGAAATAATGGACATGGATACACTTACCTTTTATCTGAAAGATTCAGAGAGTAAAGCGTTAAAAGGAACAGATTGGACATTATACACGGAATATATGAGGACCCGACAGAATCTCTAAGAACCATATGGAACTGTTAAAAGAACAAGAATATAAAGAAGGATATGAAAGAAAGAAGTGACTATGGAAGTTAATACTATAAATGGATTGAAACAGTTAATAAAACCAACCACCGAAGAAAGAAGATGGAAGTCAACAAAAAAAAACCTTTCTATCTTTTCTACCACCCTACTCCCTTACTTACCCTCCAAGATTCTCTAATAATCCTTAACCCGAAGCACCCACTTCTTTTCCCCCACCCATTATCACTTTATTCCGCCCCAGATACCTGAGCCTTTCCTTCCCTAAGTCCCTTTTCTTTCTTTTTATATATTTGTATTGTAAAACTCTAATACATTTTTTTTTTAAAAAATCTAAAACTGCAATTGAAGTTGCTGAATGTACGAAACTGGAATCACATCCTGAAGTATGCATGGGGTTGGGGGGAGCCCCACAAACAAGTGATGTTCTTGCTACATTCCAGTACTATGGGTGATTTTCCCCATAGAAATGCTACTTCAAATCCCAGCTTGGGAGAAAAGGGAGATATAAATTGAATCAATAATCAAAAATAAATTTCATTTTATATCAACCAGTCTCCAAGGCATTATAGGGTCATTACATTGGATTTGGAATTACAGGCATTCAGTAATATTTTCACAGATAGTAGCATCACACCTCGCCATTGCTTTCCCAGTTGAATACAATTGCTTCTTAAGATGCCATCTAGCCTTCTCTATACTATCTCATTTCTTTGTGCAATACCATTCCCATTCTTCCTCTCAAAATTGGGAATATACAGGGGCTTTGGGAGCCAGTGAAATAATACATTTCTGTCCCTCTGTTGTAACCAGCTGCAATTCCCAGCTTTCCATGACATTGGTGCTTCTCACAAACTCCTCATTCTCCTCTTTCTTCACCTCTCTCCTTTCATGGTCACACTCAAGCCATTCTATTATGTAGAACCAATATATGTACTGTATATGAGGCTCTTAGAACCATAAGAAATGCAAAAAAAAAATCGCTGTTAATAACTCATTCTTGAATAGCCTCATTTAAAAATCAAGTTTCCCCCTGTAGGGCATGTGCCTTAGGTTGGAACCAGTATCTATGACTCTCTGGGTTCCCCAGCACAAGTCTATGGTCAACCTTATACCACATGTATGTTTGTTGACTTATAGTGGATGCCATGAATTCCATAGGGGTTTTAAAAGAAGGAATCCTCAGAGGTGGCTTGCCAGTTTCCTCCTATAACTAACAACATGTGATTTTCCTTGGTGGGTCTCCCATCGTAGTATTAGCCAGGGCTGATCTTCTTTAACTTCTAAGATCACATGGGTTCAGGTGCTTTAAAGGTATTAAGACTCTTTTTCTTACATGGAACTAATATGCCATGGGTGATTCTGGCTTTGATGTTTCTCTCTCTCTCTCTCTCTCTCTCTCTCTCTCTCTCTCTCTCTCTTTTACATTTAGATCAACATTGATAAGATTTACAAATCTCTGCCTAGCTTTTTATGAAGCTTTTTATAAAGGCTTTAAACCAGCTTATACAACACAGTCCTGGGCTGATATACTTATTCCTCTATCATGGGAAGGTAGTAGCAATAATAACTGGGAAAACTGGGGGAGAATGTACAGACATAGAAACTCAATAACAAAAATAGCAAATTAAGGAAAAACCTAAATTCTTAATTTATCTGCCACCAGCCCAATTTGATACAAATGAGAGCTCATTTGATTTCAAAGATTTCTCCCTCCCGAATTCTTTGAAAAGGTTAAAATGCAATTTTCGGAAACTCAGTTATTAGACAGAGGAATATTAACCTTTGAGCCCCACCGATTTTTACTCTCTCTTTTATTTTATCTCCTTTTCATTTTTGTTTGTACGGCGGTTCATTTTTTGCACACACACACACACACCCTCATGATCACCATCAAGTTGCTAGGAAACGGCTGTTTAGTGCGCAAGCATGTTAGCCTCTCTGTCTCTTCGTGTTGTCAGCCTGGCCCAGGGTACCCACCTCCCTAGCGCTTGCTGATGGCAATACAGTCTCTTGCCAAAAGAGAAAAAAGAGCATTCATCACAGCACAGCACTGGTAATGGCCACTCAGTGGAGGGGAAATTGAGCTGACCTGAAGGCCAAAGCTGTTAGGGAGACTGGTGGGAAGGGTAAAAGGGTCACAGCACCCTTTTCCCACCCACTTAGTGGGCAGTAAGCAGTGCCCATGTTTTCACTAACACATTCCAAGGCTTGGAACCCGAAATAAATGTTTATTTGACATTATCAATAAAAGGGAAAAAATGGTTTCAACACAGAAACCGGTTATGTATTTATACTCCCATCCTGCACCGGTTGGGTCTGCTGCAATCCCACTCACCTCCCTGGGATTTTAAGTTTCAAAACAACAAAGGACAGCAATCTATCAAAACCGCTCTCTGTTTTCTACCACAGTGTTATTCCTCTACTAGGAATACCAAAATAAACCATGCAGGATAGGAGTATAAATACATAACCGATATCTGTGATGAAACCATCTTGTATTTACACCACCTTTTATTGGAAGACAGTAAGACTGCCAAAGTGGTTATTCTGTTTTTTCCTAACAAGTTCAAACGATCCATTTCAACAAGCACCACAGAAAGAAATTTATTCATGTAATTTACAGGTTCTTCAAAGAAAAATTCCAGACATTAGGACAGTCCACTATAGATAGATAGATAGATAGATAGCTTATTGTTACATGCTCTCTCCCTTTCCTCCCCAGGTCAAGCACATGTTTCAGCCCAACAAGCATATTGAAGCTGTTAGGCTGCTTAAAATTTTATATCTGAGGAATACACAAAAAGCGTGTTTCTACCAGAGTTTCTAATTGTGGCAGAATGAAAATCATGCATAAATCAACCCACACACTGTCTTGCTAGAGAAAAGATATGCTACACAGATGATCAGTAAAGAATAAGGTGTTTACTCTTTGTTATGCAGAGCAACATATATACATTCAGGTGAACAGTTGCATTGACTCACACAATGTCCTTTGAGAAAGATTCAAATAGTGCTTAGGTGCCCATGTGAAATATCTTCTTTCAGCAGCTCAGAAGCAAAAAAATACAAACTGTCTTGGCAAGCTCCTACACAGAAAACCTAAACATATAACTGTTGCCAAAACTCCCAGGCTCAGCTATCCTCTCAGATGTGGCCCAACTAATCAGCTTCATGCTTTGCATTTTTTTCAGTTAACACACTCACCAACTAATTTTTGCATGCTCCAACACAAATGTCCAGGAATCTCAGAGAAAATTTGCAGAGAACCGGACTACGAAAAGGATGCAGGTACGATAGCTAAAATTTTAACTTCAACAAAGAGTATTTTTAATATGAAAAATTAAAGTTTTGTTTTAACTGTTAATATGAACATCTTAATACTTGTGCACATCAATGTTTAAAAGACTAAATAAAATAATAGTCAAATGGAAGTTTCATATAGGAACTTAGGAGTACTGGTTCTTATGTGCCTTCAAGTCACTTTCAACCTATGGCACCACTATCACAAATTTTTGGCAAGATTTCTTCAGATGAAGTTTGTCATTACCTTCTTTTGTGGTTCAGGCTGTGTCTACTAATGAACTAATGAAGAGTAGACTGCTCTGGACCTCTCCTGTAGGAACGTCTCAAAAATAGTTGATGAGACAGTAAATGCATTGGCACTGGTACACTCTCCTCCCTGGATCCAGTCCAATCCCACTATCCACATGCAAGTTTGGAGTTTTCTGGAAGATTCAGAATAAACCACATTTCTTCTTGTCTCAGATTAGACTATAAGCAGGAGTTCTGCTGCTAAACTGGCTGTACATTGTATGAACTTCTCACAATAGTTTCAAGGTAAGGACATTTTATTTGGCTTGTGACAGAGAAAGTGTGACTTGTTCAAGGTCACCAAGTTGGTTTTGAGGCCAAACAGGGATTTAAACCTTGGTCTCTAGAGTTGTCCAACACTCAGCACTATATCAGAATTGGATCTTACCCACTCAGAAATAGGGTTCTCATATGAATAAGGGACAGGTCCCTAAAAATAGGGATTTTTTCACAAAAATAAGGAACACTTCATAAAAACTTGAAAATCATCAATTGATTTTCAAGTTTTTATGAAGTGTCCCTTATTTTTGTGAAAAAGTCCCTATTTTTAGGGACCTGTCCCTTATTCTTATATCAAAATATGGGAACCCTACTCAGAAATGAAAAAGGTTTCTTCACCTAATAGAGGTAAAGGGATAGATATCAGCTGTATACCAATTGCCTTGTGGGTAATTTCTTCCATTTGTCTCAGTGTACATTCTCTGTAGATGAAGAAAAACTGGCAACCCCATGGTCCCTTGTAGCAAACTTTATTACAGAAAACACCGTATCAGACAAATTTGGTCACAATTTAGGCAGTTTTTCTGGACTTTCACAGATTTAAATCAGGAAGAGGATTTTTCAGCAGATTCAGGGGAAGATTCTCCTCCCCCCCTGCTGCTTGTGAACCCTGAAAACCTGTGGTTGTTAGCTTTGAATATATCTTTGACCAGTTTTTATGGATTTTAATTGTGGATATTTAATGCAATAGATACATTTTAATTTTGTTTAAATGTTTTTATATTTGTAGATTTTAAATTGTATTGAAATGCTTTTAATGTAACTCACTTTGAGTCTTCTTTGTGGAGAGATAAAGTATAAATAATAATAATAATAATAACAAGAAGAACAACAACATGTTGCAAAATAACTGCATTTTCAACAATATGGAGGGATGCAGATGGAAAGGGAAGAGAGGTCAATTGAGCTACTGACTAGCTGTTGGTATGGCAAGGGATTTTAATGACCTTCAGTAGCACACATATACACACCAAATTCACCATACTTGTTCGGTTATAATTATTGGGTTTTGTGATTAATGCCATGAAACAAAATAAGTGCAACATGTTAACGTGAATTCAGTAAAGCTACACAATACCCATGAAACCAAAATTACCTCAGTGCAGTTCAGAAAGGATAGTACATCCATGCGTGACTGTTTATCTCTCATCCAATCATTACCTGTACATATTAATTTATAGGCATGCAGCTATACTGGTGCCAATAAGTGTTCCTTTCATACTCGAACAACAATATTTAAGCAACAAAAGAAGAGGTTGAGTCAATCTCAGTTTTAGTGAATCCCCTAGAAAGTCATTAAACAAGAATGTGAACTTTAAAATTGATCAGGATTAATTTCACTGACACTGTATCATAACATATCTCTCTTTGGAGACTCATTTGTTGAGCAGCAGATGCAAAGAAAGTAAGGAAAGAAATAAATCAGAATACAAGAAGGCAATTAGATTTTTGCCATTGATAAAATACTGAAAATGCCTAATTTATCAAAGCATTGACAAACAGAAGTAACACAAGATTTAATTTAATTTTGTAAAAAAACATTTCTTGGATTGCCAACCCCCCATTAAAATAAGCTAAAATGTGTTCCTGGTAAAATTTAACACCATCAGACATTTCAATAAAAGAGGTTGTGATATTTGCTAATTTTGGGGGCCCTCTAGCAAAAATAATATATCATGATGCTAGATAAAAAGTACTTATGGGATTATTTTAAATGGTGACATAAAATTTAAAAAATATTTTTAGATTAGTGATTCACAGCCATTTTTTGATCAGGGACCACTCTCCAACATTAGTACCAAAAGGCTTATGAATTGGTTTTTGGTCAACTTTGGATTCGGTTTGTTTATTTGGGGTGCTGATTCAGAAAATTATGTTGGATAGATCAAATCAGCTCTAGTTTTAGATACAGAATATATGCCCATCCAGTAATCTTCATCTGCTTGCCCAAAGAGGGTTTTGTGATACCAGTCACTCTTGCTGCATGGTGTAGTAACAATGAGGCCATGGACCATATTTTAGTTCTTGCAGACCACTGGTGGTCCACAGACCACAGGTTGCAAACCACTGTTTTAGATAAAAGACAGCAACAAATCTAAATATGGTGTTGCACAAAAAAGATTACTTTAGAATATTATTCCACTGGTATATTGACACATGCAGAAAAGAGGCTTACACTGTTCATTAAGATGGACTGAAAGACCAAATGCTACTGACGTACCAATAGATAAGGGGCGAAACAGGAAGTTGTGTCTTCCAAGTATGGTATAAAGTGGGAAGGAATAAACTAGGGGAGGCTACTTACTTAGCAAACACAGGAAAAACCCAAAGGGTAAAAAAAATTATTTATTTATGTATTTATTATTTGCTATGCTTCTATACCGCCTTTCTCAGCCCGAAGGCGTCTCGAGGCGGTGAACAAGCGGCAGCAAGTGCCCACATACAACACATCATAATAAGATAAAAACAATCATATAAAACCATATAAATTAACAATTAAAGCTACAAAATACAAATCTCAGCTCCACAATCTTAAAATCGGTTTCCGTTTTGTCGTCATACTAATCCTTTGATCTCGATTAATTAAAGTTCGTCTGTAAATGCTTGCTCGAACAGCCAAGTCTTGACTTTCTTACGAAATGACAGGAGGGAGGAGGCCGATCTGATGTCACTAGGAAGTAGGGTTGCCATATGTCCCTTATTCTAAGGGACGTCCCTTATTCTGGCCCTAAAATTTGTGTCCCTTATTTTCAGGCCCTGTCCCTTATTTTTGACTAGCAGGACAGGACTGGGCGGGGTTGACCAGAGGAAGGTGTGCGCTGTGGTTTCCACGGCAATGCATCCCCGTTGGAAAGAAGAGGCGATACAGGACTTTTTCAAAATACAGTAGACTAATTAACCGTTACCCAAGGGGAATTTTGGATCATGTTGGATAAAGATAGTTTCTGGTTGCTTGAGAGTTACTCTTAAAATAGGCCTAGCTGTGCATCCCAATACTATACAATGCTGTGTATCCCATACTATACTATACCATTAACGATTGACATAATAATCATGAAGATGTACTGTCTTATAAAATTTATTTTATTTTAATGTTTAGACATGCACTTTTAAAGTCAGCAAAGTCAAGTACTAAATACAGATGGAGAAAATTAGGTAGTTCTAATAATGTTTTTTTTCTGCATGACAAAACATGCAGAAATATACCATGTACTGTTAAGAGGGTATAAGTCAGTTTCTTTTGTGAGTTTCAATCATTATCTTATTCTGTTAATAAAACTATTTCTACCTAATGTTTGAGTTTCAAGTTTTTAATGAAGTGTCCCTTATTTTTGTGAAAAATCCCGTCAATGTCCCTTATTTCTTATATCAAAAAATGGCAACCCTACTAGGAAGGGAGTTCCAAAGCCAAGGAGCCACCACTAAAAAAACACTAAAGTTTCTATAATCAGGTTAAATAATATCTATAAATGTGAATATATAGTAACAATGGTACCTCGTGCACAGCAAAAGAAGCACAATTAGTTTCAAAATTCTACATCAATACAAGGAAAAATCCGAGATAAGCATTAAATCCGCAGTATAATAACACTCCACAGCAAGGTTATATACTGGGCTAATAAACAATCACAAATAACAGTATGAAAAACAAAATATAGACATCTCTATAAGGGCAAAGTCCGTCGTACGAAAAAAACATTGCAAAGAGGATTGCTTGGAAAAATCCGGGATATATGGGGCTTTTGCAGATCCAGTAGAGAGCAAAATATACAATCCAAGTAAGCTGTTTAAGGCAGTAAATAATGTGATGCCAATCTGGAATATACACAGTACATACGTGGTCCCTATGGAGACATCCTAGCAGTAAGTGTAAATGGACAGTAGGAAGGTCTTCAAGTAACCCGCAATATAATAGGACTCTGCAGGTTGTGATATCAGGACCTTTGAACATGGGATTTCTGCATCACTGTTCATTTGTAAGCATCAAATCACAGAAATGTATTGCTATGCATGTATGCAGTTTGCATGCAATCGTGCAATTCCTTGCATGTTTATTCAGTCTATTTTCAATAAGACTTATTTCCCAATAAGTGTGCATAGATTGCTAACCATTTTAAAATGAACTACTGAGTTCAATGGGACATTATCCACTGACAATTCAAGACCTGAATCAAGACCTAAAGCTGTAATCCCCAAATAAACTTCGGAAATGCCTCTTGACCCTCATGAAACTAATGCAGAGTGAGTTGTCTGAGCTCTGTATCTAATAATAGCATAAAACGTGCTCCAATGGAGCTGTGGAGTTTGGGGCTGAGGTAAAGTTCCAACTCAGATTTGTTTGTTATTAAGTCATCAATCACAGATCTCCCTGAAATCTAGCCAGATGTGTGAGAAGAAACACTTCAGATGTGTCATTAAACTGAGAGGTTATTCTTTTGTCATTTGCTGACTTGTTCAGAGCACCCAGCCTGTTTGATCTGACCCGAGACGGCACAAAAGATAGAGAAAACTATATTTTAAGCAATGTACATGCATTTTATCGTTTTTTCCATATATTTCCACAGTCTGACATAAAATGAAACCCAGAATGAAATTCCAAAATCCATGTGAACGCAGCACCCATGATCACATTTGAAAATGAATATTTTAGGCCTACTGGCAATGCAAAAAGGTTTCAAGGTACTTTTCCTAAGTTACTATGCAGAAAATAAAATGCCCGTTTAGCCTTTCAGCTAAATATACCATATATACTCAAATATAAGCTGAGTTTTTCAACCCTTTTGGGGGCTGAAAAAGTCCCCCTTGGTTTATACTCAAGTCAAAGTTATTTATTATTTACTCTGTTGTTATTTTTTTATTACGTGTAGTATTTTACTCTATTATTATTACATTATTTTACTCTATTTTTTACATTTATTATTTTGATCTATAATTATTACATTTATTATTTTTACTCTACTATTGGTGTTATTACATTTACATTATTTTACTCTATTATTATTGGAAGTATTAGGTTTGGGTCTGGAGTTTCAGCTACTACTGGTAGTAGGGAACAAGGTGGGGCTGTTTCTCCAGCATCTAACTCTGGCTTGGAAGTGGCTGGGACAGCTGATGCTGATTCTGTAGCTCAAAGAAGGTGGAAAAGGCTTTCTCGCAAGCGCAGTGAGGAAGATCTTTTGCAATGCAAACGAATCAGGCAAATACTTATGGAGCCCACAGAGGATGAGTCCTTTGAAGGCTTCCCTGGGGAAGAGGGAAGCCAAGATATAGGAAGCACGTCAGAGAAAAGTGATACTGACATGGATTGGACTCAAGTGCAGGAAATTCAGGATATCTGTTATGAACCTACAAGCAGTGACACTTTCATGGGGTTCTCAGATGACAACGACTGGCCTTCAGGGTACCCAGAGGATTGGGGTGATCTAAGTCTTGATAGAAGATGGAAAAGTTGGAGAGCTGGGCAAGAGGCTGCAGGTGGGTCTGGGGCTGCAGCTGATACAAATGGGGAGTCGTCTGATTCGGGTGGAGCTGAGGACTAATATAAGGTGGGCTTTTGGGGGCTTTTCCTTGTGGCTAGCAAGGTGTTGTCTTGGGATTTTGGGACTTCTTGACTTTTGTATCCTGTATTCCTGGATCCTGATATACGTGAGTTATGGGCTTTGCTGCTTTCTGCAACTGGCACTCCAGTTGGGGATGATGGGTGGGTAATTGGGATCCTCAATGTTACGCTTTTTGTGTTTAGTTTCGGCTGCCTGGCTTTTCCTTGTGGCATGGTTTGAAATGCCAACTACACCTACAAATTGATGGGGTCAAAGCTTTCCGAGACAAACCAGGAAAGGGATCTTGGGGTCTTGGTGGACAGCTCAATGAAGATGTCAACCCAGTGCACAGCAGCAGTGAAAAAATCAAATTCTATGCTAGGCATGATCAGAAAGGGAATCGAAAATAGGTCAGCAAATGTTGTATTACCTCTCTACAAATCGATGGTAAGGCCACATTTGGAGTACTGTGTACAATTCTGGTCTCCGCACCTTAAGAAGGATATAACGGAACTGGAAAAGGTACAGAAAAGGGCAACAAGAATGATCCAAGGGATGGAGCGGCTCCCTTATGAAACCAGGTTGCAACGCCTTGGTCTTTTCAGCCTTGAAAGACGGCGTTTAAGAGGTGACTTGATCGAAGTGTATAAAATCATGCATGGGATAGAAAAGGTGAATAAAGAAAAAATATTTTCTCTGTCACAAAACACTAGGACTAGAGGGCACTCCCTGAAGCTCCAAGGTAGGAAAATTAGGACTAATAAAGGGAAATATTTCTTCACCCAGAGGGTCATTGGGTTATGGAACTCACTTCCAGAAGAGGTTGTGACAGCTGTCAGCCTGAACAACTTCAAGGCAGGATTAGACAGATTCATGGATACCAAGTGTATCGGTAGTTACTGAAAAGGACATTCAAGTGCCACCTCGGAGTTGGTTGAGGTAGGCAGGATTTCCCTGGGTACTGGTTGTGGGGGTCGGGAGCAGGTCAGGGTTTTGCCCTCCCTTCTGCTCGAGATCCCCGTGTACAACTGGTGGGCCACTGTGTGATACAGAATGCTGGACTAGATGGGCTGAGGTCCGATTCAGCATGGCTCTTCTTATGTTCTTATGTTCTTATGAAATTCTACAAGCTCCCATGAGTGAGAGACGCAGCCTGCCTTTGAAGATGGGGTATTGTATAGGAAGGGGGGCTGGAAGGTGGGGACATTGCAGGCTCTATATTATGTGCTATCTCCATGCATTAGCTCTGGTTTTGGGATCCTTGGACTGTCTTCACATTTCTCCACCTGCCTTCTACCTCTTGGACGTGTTGCTGTGATTGCCTCTTTGTGTCGACCTTCGGAACTGCCTCCTGACTTCGCCTGTGTCTTCAGTCCTCGTATATGACTTCTGGACCGGCCCACGATGACGTCTTTGGATTCCAGCTTCTTCTGTGCACTACTCAACATCTATTGAGGCGTTTGGAGTGCTAGCGCGCTTCAAACGTCAGAAAGATCCGCGACTGGCGGAAGTTGTTTCTTTTGGGGTTTTTTGCTGACTTAAACACCTTTTTTGTTACAGTTATGCTGAATTTGAGCCTTTTGAGTTTTAGCTACTGTGGACAATAAACTCTTTGTTTGATTCATCTCCTGGCTTGTCTTTTACTGGGCTTCTGTCGTAACAGGAAGGATACATAAGCACATTTACATTGAAGAAGGTTAGAATAATGGTTTAATCAGAGTTGGATAGTCTTATCTTAAATTAGTTTTATGTAAATATTCAAAAACATTTAACCTACTGATGACTAAATTAATATAATTTTATTGATATCTTTTTTTAAAAAATAAAATACCAGTAGCTAGCTACTGCATTTCCCACCCTCGGCTTATACTTGAGTCAATACATTTTCCCAGTTTTTTGTGGTAAAATTAGGTGCTTATATTCGGGTCGGCTTATACTCAAATATATACGGGTAGTTGTTTTTTGTCCAGTTAAGGCCACTATTATGATATCAATGATTACAAAGCTTCCCTGGGTGTGTTTAACTATCTATTTCAGTGTATATCTGTAAAGTCTTAAGGATGCTACACACAAATATATGCACAAAGCCTAGACCTTGGAAAACTGACTTTTGAACGAAAAGTCCCAGAATACCCAACAAACAAGCAGCATTTCTTTTATTAAAAGAAACCCTTCAGACTTGGCTTTTTTTTTTGTTCCGAAGGCTCAAAGTTCAGGAAAGGGCTTGGTGGGTCCCACAAACTTTCTATTAATTGGCTTTTGTACACATAGTGCCCGTCAATGGCCATTTATCTCTGCAATTTTGGCTCAGAATGTTGTGTTGTGGTATCTTCCATTATGAAAACAAAATAATATTTTGCATTCTGGGGACAAAATATGAGAATAATTGCACCTGTATATGGAGTTTTGCCTACAGAGCAGAAAGCAGAATCATCTTGTCAAAGCCTTGAACATTATAGAATCAGAACTGTCGAGTTAAAGAGGATGCCAAAAGCTGAATGGCTCTTATTGACAGGAACTTCTTTCTAATCTTTACTCACAAGTGTCTTCTATGTAATTTGATTTTATTGCTTTTGCTCCTAACTCTAGAGCAGCAGGAAAAAAGTTTGTCCAAATTTGCACATGATGTTTGAAGATGGTGATCATGCCACCTCTCAGTCTTTTCTTGTCTGGGCTAAACATGCACATAACCCTTGATTCCCATATTTGGATTCATTCCAGCTTGTCAAAATCATCCTTAAACTGGTAGTAGAACTAGTCATATTATTCCAAGTGATGTCTAATGAAATAAGAATAAAATACTACTATTATTTCCCTTAATCATGACAATTGTCTGTTGGCGCAATCTGGAATTGCACTGATCATGATCGAGATACCTCCAACTCAGCCTATTGTCAACAGCCCTATCAATCTATCTTCCTCCTTTCCTCCTTTCCTCTATCTTACCATGCATTATGGTTTCTTCTAGTGTCGTATCTTCCCATGATATATTATTTCCTTCAATTTTCACACCTCATTCCTCTCCTTCTTCCTAAGATACTTTGGATGACACCAATCTTGGTGGGAATTAGTGAAATGAGGTCCTCCTTGGAAAAGTTGTGTTGACTGCAATTTGGTTCAGCCAATCATTTATCTTCTGATTGCTCCTGCATATCACCCCCAATGTGTAGTAGAGAAACAGCTTGTAGCACACAGTTGGCAATATCCATATTGCATAGTTCATTCAAGGGGAAGCAATATTTCCAGCGAACTTATGACAGAAGCTGAGGAAACATTGGCAATTTTTTTCAACAGCGATAGTTAATGCTAGAAAAATACAGCTGTCAATTCTCACACAACAGCTGAGATTTGGTAGTTTCTAATGAAATACAAGCTGTGTTAAACGGGAGGCATTTTAAAACTGTTGCTTCAAATACATGTTGCTAAAAGAGTCAAGTCGTAAGCTTTATACACCTACTAGGATGTTTACAGAGTTGCATACCAGAAGTCCAAATTAATGGGAATACAAACTGAAATTAAAGAATGAATGATATTCTTTTGATGTGGCCTATACACATGCTTGCCATTTATAGCAGCTGAGATATTTTTTCTTGCAGGAGATTAATGACAAAACTCTAGAATGTGTTCCTCAACATTTGCCACTGCATTCAGCCCTGGTGGAAATGAATGTTGAGAAATAGGGTGAGTGTTTTAATTCAATTATGTATCGTTTTAGGAAGCCAACATGGTGTATTGTTGGACTCATACTCTGCAAGATCAGAGTTTGAATCCCCATCATACCATGGTGACCTTGGACAAGTCACACTCTTTCAGCTTCAGAGGAAAGTAAAGGCAAAGCCATTCTGGAGAAATCTTGCCAAGAACACCCTTTGATGGTGTCTCCATAAATCAAGGCATACAACAACAAATCATTATTCTTATGAAGTTAGTAAACTGCTGAGCAATGCCCAGTATTCTGTTCCTGGATCTATATTGGGTAAATTAATTACAAGATAAGCCTGGGGATGAAGTGTATTTTAAGTTCAGAAGCATCTGGGTAGAGTTTTCTCATAACTCTGGACCCTTTAGAAATGTACTTGTAGTGTAAGTGATACTATGTTCATTTCCGCTGGCAGAATTAAGCTGGGATGCCTTGGCTTGCAGTTGTACCCTCTCTACCAAGGACATCAACAAATACTGAGGATATTCTTCCTACTATTCTCAATTTCTGAATTGGAATTATTTAAATATAGTCAGCTAAAACATTATAAAAAGAGTTTTACTTTTTGTCCTGACCTAAAGCATTTTATTTAAACAAAATGTTATGAGCAAATGCAACATCATAAATGTCTTGGTGAATTAAGTAGGAGTATTTTTCAATAATGCATATTGCCTGGAATTTCCACCAAATTAAATGAGATTAAAATATAAAAATGGATTACTAAGATAGGTAATGAAAAGAGATGTATCCAGGGCACAGTGAATTTATTGATAATATTTATAACATGGAAACATTTTATTAGAAAGCTAGTCATTTAGCCATGGCAACCAATAGTAGGCTTGGGCTACATTCCTATCACCACATTCTTGCATTTAACCCCACTGAAATCAGAGAGACTATGAGTGAATAGACATGCATAGAGAGTTGCACTGTTGATAGGCTAGGATATTTTTGAACTCATTCATCCAGTCTAATATAGTATGAACCTCGTATCCATTTCTGGACTTTGCAGGGATATGTGAAACCATGAATAATGGCAAACTCTATTGGAATGAAAGAATTCTGACCCAAAAACACCATTGAGTCACACTGGAAGAGCTAGAAAATGCCCAGAGAGGACTTGTTTGGTTGGAAAGGGATACATAAAAAAGCATTTGAATATGGGGCTTGTACCAGAATAAAAATCAAGTATTTTAATAATATTAGGGCATGTCCTTTCAAGCACATTCATGA
Organism: Anolis apletophallus; assembly: GCA_030556195.1. Classification (NCBI taxonomy): domain Eukaryota; kingdom Metazoa; phylum Chordata; class Lepidosauria; order Squamata; family Anolidae; genus Anolis; species Anolis apletophallus. Next base: position 97,351,179 of record JARBWK010000005.1, read on the forward strand.
AGAAATGCATTGCAGTAAATTGGCTATAATCCCATGAGTACAGTTAAGAGGTTAACTGCCTCGGTTCTTCTGGTAGTGGATTGGATCTAAATTTAGGCATGTACAATAAAGCTGGTGAATGTGAATTTCCTACTCCCTAAGGTCAGCCATAACTTTCTGAAAGTGCTAAACAACAGGTTGGAGTGACCTGTGTTATAGTGAGAAGGGTATCTTCAAAAATGAATGTAGTTTCTTTGAGTGCAGCCTTTCCAACCAAGGAAGTCAACCTAGTAGCCAACTGATTTTAAAGAAAAAAGAGAGACATTTACCCTGTGTCCTCCTGGATAATGATGTTAAGGGAGGAGGGTTGGCCATAGACTCATATTCGTATAGTAGTTGCTATATAATTATGTTGCCCTATATTGACAGCATATTGATGTATGCATGCATGGTAAATTTCTCTTTTTGGTCTGTTCATTTTCTACAAAGGCCCCATCAGATAGAAATACCATGGCATCCTTCATTTTTAGAACCTTGTTCATCCATTTGGTGTCTTGAACTTGGGGGAAGTGATCGGGAAATGTTAGCAAATCTCTTTGGTGGTGAAATTCCTAAACCTGTAAAAGGCATTCTAACCATGTGGAATATTAATCTAAGGAAAAATGTAAATTGTATTGACACATTTTTATTGCATTTTTCAACAATGCAATAAAGCTGTAGCCCAAGTAGGTCTGTAATTTTGGAACCACCTTGAAGATAGATTAAATTGATCATTTTTTCATAGACGTACTGCACTTCGGGCTCATTTTGCTTTGTAATTAAGAAGAAAGCCAGAAACATCATTTGGACATTAAGAATTTAATAGATATATTTTTCTAGCTTTATGCCTTAGCACAGGACAGCCTATTAATGAAATAAGTCTTCCTTCAGGGTCAATTTAGATGGGCTGTAATCTTCTGCAAATATATTGCAAATGAGGATCATTTAATGATCTTAAAACTAACTGCCAGAAAAGGATTGTCATAACTCTGCAGACAACACAAAAGATCTTGACATGATTTGGACACCCTATATAATTAACAAACATTTAATGTTGACCCTGTTGTATTATATAATTGCAAATATTATCTTCTTGTTTAGGTCCGTTTCTTGTCTTTTTGACCTGTAAGGTTAATTCCAACTAAGGGAAAGCTGAGAGCTGAATTAGAAAGTCAATAAATAATAACTAGGTTTAAATTTCTAAAGCCATCTGGCTTAGTAGCCTCAAATGCTGAAGCTGCAAAGAAAAGCTGAGGTCCAGAGATCTAGCCATGCTTGAGATAAGAGCCTAAGGGCCATAGAGGAGAACAAAGAATCTCATAGTTTCTTAAAGATAGATAATGTTATTAGAGCATGGGCTTTTGTAAACTGGCATCCTAATAAATTAAGACACTGCAAGACACTTAGTTCGTGATTTACGCAATCAATAATATTGTGAAAAGTTTTGACATGGAGGAAAGAGAGAGGAAAAAAGGAATGTAACAACACCCTTTCATCCCAGCAAGCTGGGATGAAAGGAATTTGCCCCCCTGACTCAGATGGAAGAGTATAGGTTCCTCTGAAACCTTCGGAGGCGGGAGCATGGCCTTTAGCAAGGCCAGCCCTGTCAGGCTATCCTGTGCCTGACTGCCTGCCCACCACTCCCGCCCATTATCAGTATCGGAACGATTGCAATAGGAGCCGGGTATGGAATTTTACCTCCCATGCTGCGGTTAAGCATGGGCGGGTTTTTGCCTACCCCCTTTGCTGTGTAGGGGAGAAAGGGGGTGATGGATTCGTTAACTAGGCTTAGTGGTGAATAGTGAGAGAAATTCCATAATTGGTGTACACCCTAGGCACCCCCTTCAGGGGTGAGGGCCAGTTGGTTAAGTACTCACCTTAAAGTTCTGGTTGTTGGGTGAGGTAGAGTAAATGGCCCTGGAATGTGAAGAGGCTCTTCTCAGGTGCGGGAGAGTGGACCTCTTACTCATTTCCCTTAATAGGTTGTCCTGGTTGGTTAATCAGGCAATCCTGGTGTTTCGCCCAGAAATTCAATTGTATTGGTTACACCATATCCCTGACACCCCTTGAGTTAAGTTGAGGTGATTTAAATAAGTAACAGTTTAATAAAAGTAGCCCAATTTGAACCCAAGAAATTGTTGTGTTGTCTCTTTATTTTGGGGGATGGGTGGGCAACACCTTTAAGACTAGTTTGTTTTTATTTTAGCATCTGAAATATTTTAGCACAAAAGTGGGTGACTCTGCTAATGGCAAATGGGGGCTATGATGGTCAGGAGCTCACATAGAGCTCTACAGCCAGCTGGAAGTGGTGAAAGCAATACAGACTGCGAGAATACAGTCCAGCTGTTCTGATGTGGACTGGGTCCAGTTGGTCTATGTGGACCCCAACCTACTGCCACAGGAAGCTCAGGAGACTGTATGTTGACACCTCCAGGGTCTATCCACAGCACTTCTGCTCTAGGCTGGAACCCAATTTACTGACCAATGTAATTGCTCACAGGTAGCAATTTTACCACCATAGTCATTGGCTTTGTCCTAGAGGACATATTAATTTTTCCCTATTTGATTCCCCCCCCCCCCTTCCAAGTCTAGCATAGAATTACTGTTGCTAATATTTTAGATTCAGAATACTCAGATTATGACTTAAGGTCATAATAAAAATAATGGATGATCCTACTCTATTTTGCAGAATCAGATCAACAGACTCCCATGTTTGAATGCTTTAAACATGTTGAAAAGGAAAACTGTAATCTCCAGTGACTTGTGTGATGATCTTCCTTTGTCCCTGCCATAATACTGCATTAGCCTGTAGCAAAGCATTGCTTAATAATTCATGGGAATAAAATCAGGCCATTGTGAAACATACTTCCTTATTAATCTCACTTAGAATCTGTTTTTTAAAGCCAAAATAAGGAGCACATCCACACAGGGGGGGAAATGCACACCCTCCCATGTTTTTACATGGGATGCCTAAGGTAAAAACAAATTAATCTAGGACAAAGCAGAAAAATTAATTAGATACCGCATTAGACCCGGGCCTTCCTGGAAGACCCAGTATAATGGGTTATGAGGCCTGTCTGGATTTGAAACCTGGTCTCCAGAGTTGTAGTCGTACACTAAAATCACTACACCATACTGATTCTTGGCTGCATATATAATAAATGTTATACAGGCAGTCCCCAAGTTATGAACAAGACAGGTTCTGTAGGTTTGTTCTTAAGTTGAATTTGTTTGTAAGTTGAAACAGGTACATTTCTAAAATTTAACTCCAGCCAATTTTTAAAATATTTTTAGCTTTGGATAACACGGACAGTTGAACACCCCTGTGGTGTTTGCTTTGCTGTCTGTCCCTATTCTGTCCCTGTAAGAATTAGACTTTGAAAATATGGCTTGTTGTAGAAACAATTATTGGTGATAAAGCTTCAGTGAAGAGACATTTCCCCATGAAAACTCTTCCAGAAGTCAATTTCCTTGGTGAGAAGTATTTCTCACACTTCCTGTTGTCTCAGTCCATTCTTAACTATGAGTCATTTGCAAGTTGGATGTTTGTAACTTGGGGATTGCCTGTAAATAAGTGCCCCTGGTTTTAACCTTGTGTATTGGCCTTTTAATGAGGGGAACCATTTCTATTTTGTACAATTCCATATATACATTATATATGTCTCCGCTTATTAAATGTAGGGACACTTACGTATATGTTTTTTACTTATTTATAATTGTACTTTCTAAAGCTTCCTATGCTACCTTGTCATCCTAGTTTGTGGGGCAATGTTCAAAATATTTGCAAAAAAATGTTCACATGTAGGTAGAGATCTCTGATCTGAAAGCTTAATGTAGGTAGTATCTCGAATTCTTTGAGTTTTAAAATTTATTTTAAAAACAACTAATTCTTTGAAAAGCTGGTCATTCCGGCAAGAACCATTTACTGATGTATCATTGTTTTTTCTTCACTGGTTGGCCTTACTTTCCTTGTAGCCATGATCTAATAAAGCGTACCTTTAAAAGAAGTTCCATACACAGCCCACATTGTTCCCATCAATTGAAGTACTTAAAGATGAAATCTTTCAGGCTTACTGGAGGCGCTTTGCACTTCCCTCTGTTTTATGGCACAACCTTAGACACAATAGTGTAAAAAGGTCAAGACATCATGTAGGCTTTTGCATTAGACAGCAGAACACTAATTAGTTTTAGAGACAATGACTTCTTCTGTATGTATTCTAATATTTTGATGGTTGAGTTTTGCTTGAAAATGAAGTTTTGTGCAGTATAGACAAAGCATCTTCTATTCACTCATCTCCGTTTTCCTTGCCCTGTGATGCTTTCAAAGCACATCACAGATTTTCCACTTTAGAGTTAAGTATCTTTTCTCTGATTCCTTAAATGTAAGTAGTTCTACTGCTCAAGGAAAACCTAAGATTATACAATCTATTGATTTGGTGATATACTTGCTTAGAACTGTGCTTAGAGATTATTAACATTTCTTTTAAAAGTCACAAATATCACTCATCCAACCTGGAGTTAAAGTTTAATTCAATTCAAATTAGGGATACTTTTAAATTTTTATACTGGACTGTGGCCCTTGGCATTGAATGCTGTGTTAAATCTGAGAATTTGTAATGAGTGGAATGTTGTTTAATGTTGTCCTAGTGACTGAACATTAATATTTATTTGTTTTTCTTGTGATGGGCTGCAAAACCTATCAATAAGTGGATGGCAAAATTCTTGTTGATTGTATAATAAGTCAAAGCTTCACCCTAATGTCATCCACAACTAAAGAACAATGTGTATTATGTAGTTTTCAGCTTTGCCTTTTGTTGCAGAATCCAACTTCTGTTTTTCTTTTTGGCTGGAGCCTCGATTGGCATCTTGTGTGTGCCTTCAATTTACCCATTGAGTTACAGTGATCCTATGAATTCTATAGGGTTTTTTTTTAAAAAAACAGCAAATCTTTAGATCCTCCAGCATGAATGTACAGTCAACTACTACTAGAAGTTGACCATAAAGTTATGCTGGAGGACTTAGAGACTCCTAGGGAGAATACTTCCTTAGGCATATGTAGGTCCATCAGCATGGTTCCACACTCAACCTCTTACAGAAGTTGATCATACAGTTGTGGTAGAGGACCTAGAGATTTCTGGAGAGGTGTTATTTGTGGTTTTCACAGTGGTGCTGTGTCCCTAACCCCAGTCAATGTGGATGGCTGACTATACTCAACTTCTAAAAGTAAGCACAGAATTACTTAATCAACATTATAAAAGTGCTGTGAATGGCTCTGCCCCTCACACATGACAATATGAATCTAAGGAGAGAAAATTCAGGTCAGGGTCTCAGACCTTTAAAGAAAAAGGAGCCTAACAGAAAGTGATGATCCTCCACATGTGGTACAAGATATAAATATGAGAAATGTATGCTGGACATTTGAGGAATAAAGTCTTGGTCCATTATGTGGTCCAGAGTAGGGATGAAACTTCACTAATTCCAGTCCAGTCACACCACCAAGTTATGTTTCTCACACAAGTCCTGCTAATACCTAAAAATACAGTGTAAGAACAAGAATTAATGTTTCTATCTTCAAACAATCCTAGGTAACTTATGAGAACTTTTTCAGAGACAGACATTTTGCCATTGAATGAAGATGCCTGCTGCCCACTGCTGAACTTGATGTTACCATTGCATCGAGTTCAAAGAATGACCGGTGTAAAGAAGTTTGTTTCTACACATAGCCTTTACAAACAGGGCACTTGGGAACATAGACTTCCAATAGCCAAAAGCAACACTCCAGCTGGTCATATGTATGCAAGGTCTGCTGCCACTGAATAATAATCCTTTCTGGGAATGTCTTTCTTCATTACTGCAGATGTCAAGCACTGAAATAGCGAGACTGTTGGACACATCTCATGCTTTGTGCTCTTTTGTATATTTGCTTATCCAACCGCACTTGGAAATTGCTTTTTTCCTCCCTTCTGGTCTCCAGTTTACATTTTCTGTTTGTTTGTATCCACTGTATGTTTTAGAGAGCAATACAGTAGATTATTTCTAAAGGATGTAGTCAGTAGCGCATCACAATGCACTATGCGTCTTGTTGGCTAACTCAATATTTTTAATTACTTGCCTTTATTATTGGTGAGACAAAATGTAGAGTCAAGTTTCAGGTAATACCTTTTATTGGGCTAAAGCTGCAATATTGACAGTCAAGCTTTAGGGATATAGAAAACTCCCCTCTAGGTCAGAATGGGATTGACTGTGAAAAATGGATTCCTATATCCAGAAAACTCATTTGTCGATATTGTACGCTTAGTCCAATAATGGTAGTCTTTCAAACTTGGCTCTGAAATTCGTCTATAAGGAAAATGTTTCAACTTCCAATGGCTGCATGCTTATGACTTGTATTGGGTACCTAATTCATTATGAATCATCTCATATTTGAAATTTATCTTTGCAATACAAGCACAAGCTATCATAGTGTCAAGGTCAACAGTTGTATCTGATTACACAAGCTAAAATGTTCCAATAACTGGAGTCTATTATTGTTAAATAGTGTGACCAAAATGCTAAGGTATTTTCTTGGAATTAAGCCCTGTTTTATAGATATAAATTCCCCCAGTGATGCATAATTTTTCATAGCCAGAGGTCTATTTTATGCTGGGATGCTGGACACATTGAATACAGGTTCAGCTCTATATGTTTGGCCATTTAACACTTACATAGTGCGGGCAGAGAAACAGAAGTATCAGGGCAAGTGGGCAAGATTCGTCTACCCTTTTTTTTCATGATGGTTAACCTTGTGAGACAGAAGTCCCAAATACACTATTGGCTTGAGGAACATCATTGTAAAAATGCAAACGTTCCAATCAAGATTCATTGATTTGAAGCCCAAAAATGCAACTCTTAGATCCAGATATTTACAATATGCTAACTCTTGGGGCTTCCAAGATTGTTAAATGTCACTGCTTTGTTCACTGAATTCATGGTGAGACCAAGTGATCTTCAATTTTTAACCCATCCCATGTTTTATCAGTCTTTCCGTATATTTTTTCTTGCCACAAAAACACATACAAACCCATTGAGAAACAAAATCATTGCACATCTTGATCATTAGTAACAGCAACTGTCCACCTGAAAACATTCTTTTTAAAAGAATTATGTTGGATTGGTGTTTTAACAAAAATTGGAATCCCTTTGTGTCTCTGTATGAATTCAGAAGTGTTATAATTTCAACAAATAACAGACAGATCACTATGCTTCTGAATAAACAGCAAATCAGAAAGAGAAGTGAGTTGACAAAAGAGGCTCTCACTGATGAGTTCTTGGTCCAGATAATGAAAATATGTTTCTTCCTTTAATTAGTTATATTTTTCAATGTAGCATTTTTCAATGTAGCAAGTAAATAATTTCATTATTCCAACTACAAAGAGACACAGCACACTACACATAGAACAAAGAGGACATAAGTAAGTATGTATAATATGGAGCCCCCAGTGAGCTTGTTGACTGAAAAGGTCACAGGTTCGATTCCAGCCCCAGCTTCTGCCAATCTAGCAGTTTGAAAACAAGCAAACGTGAGTAGATTAATAGGTACCACTCCAGTGGGAAGGTAACAGCACTCTATGCAGTCATGCTGGCCACATGACCTTGGAGGTGTCTATGGACAACGCTGGCTCTGTGGCTTAGAAATGGAGATGAGCACCACACCCCAGAGTCGGACACGACTGGACTTAATGTCAGGGGAAAACCCTTACCTTTACTATAATACGGTAAGCCATTTTAACTGTCATGACCCAATGCTATGGAATCCTGGACACCAGTGGTCATTTGCAGAGAAGGCTAAAGATCTTGTAATATGACAATCCTGAGATGCCCGTAGCATGAGCCATAACTGTTGAAGTCATGTAAAATATATTAATTCCACAGTGTAGATGCACCCCAAGTGCTGTGAATTGAAGATTGAGCTTGTTTAGCCTGGGGAAATAAAATTGAGAGGCAACAAGAAAACTATATTTCAATATTTGAAGGAGTATCATGTAGAAGATGAAACAGGCTTCTTTTCTGCTGCTCCAAACTCTGCAGTATGATCCAATGGATTCAAATTGTAAGAGATTCTGTATAAACATCAAGAAGAACCTGTTTCTAGCACGAGTGACAGTGGAATGAATTGCCTTGAAATGTGGTTCTCTGGAAGTGTTTAAACATAACTTGGATGGTCATCTCTCAGGTGTGCTTCTGCTGTCTCTTTGTGTTGGGCAAGATGGACTCATAGTCTTTTCCAACTCTGTAATGAACATTCATTACTGTAGCAGAGACTAGCAGTGGAATTTAGAATTGCTGATCTCCTTTTAAAGCCACCATTGAATTATGATTTGTGTAAAGAAGTACTTTCACTAATACTGAGTGAGGTGCCCTCAAAGCCATTGAGAGATATCCTATTAAATGCCATATTTTGAGCTAGTTTGAATTTTAGCCAAGAGCTTGACCCAGCCTGGTATTCTCAGATGATGTTAACCTTTCCTCTTGCTAATATTCATAGCCACGACAATACATGAGGCAGCCATCTTAATTACAGCAATGATCACTATAAAGCATGTCAGTTGCTCAATGTGATATATTCATGATGGGAAACAGTGATCTAAATCCTACTGTTGGTCTCAACTGGAGAATCTAGCCTGGTCTAAATTGGCTTTGTACTGTATGTTCTAATCACTTTAGAGCAAAATTACAAGGAAAGAGTTTCCAGCTCTAAGATTCTGCGATTTACCTCCTAGGAAGCAGGTCAGGAGGATATTGCTTGAAGGGAAAATGGTTGACATTTTGCAGTTTGAACTGTAAAGGATATACAATGAGCAAATCCTTGAGTCAACATATGACTAAATAAAGCTTCAATGTACAAGTGGCCTTCTTAATGGAGTAAGTACTCATTTGCACACATGCTTTAAATGAAATGAACTGAGAGTTTGTGAGTCAGTCCTTAGTAGGCACAAAATTTAGAATAACTCTGTTTATCTGAGCAAACTTTCTTCAGCTTGTTGCAACTTCAAATGTCTTTACTGTTATGCATGGGTGTTTGGTAGAATATCCCAAGTAAAAGTTGACAAAGACTTATTTTTCCCACTGCCTACAAAGGACTCCAAATCTTTATTATTCAGCACAGCTGCCTTGAATAGGACAACAGTAGCCCTTTGTCCTGTGAGTCAAGCTGAGTGGGAGTGAATACCACCAACCCTTTAAACATAATTATCTTATTCTTTTGATTTCACTGCACACTAAAACATGGTTGAGGCCATATTTGGAACATATCCGGCTTGGTCAATAAGGATAAAGGAATAATAGATATCATTCAGATCATAATTAGCTCTGTCCTTGTAATAGCGGGATGCAAAGCAAAAGGGAAAACACTAAAAATGTTGTTTTTTTGGACTGTGACAAAGAGCTTTTTAAATGTGTGGAGGCATGTTTATTGCCTGACTCATGTCTGGAGGTCTCCACTCTCCCAAATACTTTTGCTCTTGTATCTTTTAAAATGCATTTCTGTCTTTGACAATGACAATCAAAGCCCTCAGGCTTTCTACCGCCTCCAAGTACAGATTGCTATTCATTGTTTTTTATCGCTGGGGAGATGACCATATTTTAAATACAGAGTTTAATTATTATGTCAGGCAAGGAAATCTGAGCAAATAATGTCTTGACATGTTTTATGTTTATTGAGGTTTTCTAAATAAGTATATCCTATTTTTTGAGCTTCAAGTTCATTTGCCTGCAGTCTGCCAGGAGATAAATGACAGAAAAATTGTGAAATGGTTTTGTTTTCTTTAACATTTTAATGTGCATTCATTCCATTTTTAAAAAAAGATAATCATTGAAATTGAATCCAGATAAGATGGAGGTACTACTGTCATCATGTAGGGTGGATCCAGGAATAGGGTTACCACCAAAGCTGGATGGGGTGACACTCCCCTTGAAAGCTCAGGTTTACAGTTTTCAGGGTGATTCTGGATTCCTCTCTAAACCTGGAAGCCCAGGTAGCAGAGGTTTCCAGGATCAAGTTTGCACAACTTAAACTGGTATTCCAACTGTGATGGTTCCTGGGAACATCTGACTTGGCCACTGTGGTACATGCCTTGATTACATCCCACCTTGATTACATGGGGCTGCCTTTGAAAATGGTTCGGAAACTTTAATTTGTCCAAATTCGCAGGTAGGCTGTAAATGGGAGCAAATATAAGGGAACATGCTATCCCACTCCTGAAACAGATGTACTGGCTCCCAATTAGTTTCCCAATTCAAAGTGCTGGTTTTGACCTTTAAAGCCTTTCACGGCATTAGTCCAGATTACCTGAGACATCGGATTCCTGTATATAAACTGGGGAGAACATTAAGATCTAGTGGGGAATTGCTGGTGTCCTCAAGCATTCAGGACACTCTCCACTTAAAGACTGCTAGAGAGGGTTCATTCTTGAGAGTGACTCCATCTCTTTGAAATACCCTCCCAGAGGAGATTAGATCTACACCCTCTCTGTTGACTTTCAGGAAGAACCTAAAAACCTTCCTTGCTAATGATATTCAAAGGTTAAGAAGGCTATTTGACTTTGTTAGATATTATCAGGGCAGATTTATCTATCTTTCTGGGGTTTTACTAAGAATTTAACAGTACTCGCTAACATTTATGGTTTTAAGTTGTTCTTAATTTTTGCATTGTGTGTTTTTATTGGCTGTAAGCTGCCTTGGATCCTTGATTTGGAAAAGCCAGGGTACAAATCTCATAAATAAATAAATATTATGGGAAATCATAAAGACAATTCTTGAACAGAGTACTGCTAAGAAGGAGACAGAAAAAGATAGATGTGCAAGGGACTGGAATCTACGAATAAAAGGTGGAAAACAAATACAGAATGATCTCAACACTTCTGAGACTGGTAGCAGCAATTTCATTTATCCATATCCAACAAAATATGCTCTCTCTAGGCATTTTCTAGGTCCTTTAGCACTACTTTCGGGGACTGAACTGGATGGATGGCAGAGCCTTTTACGGCTCATATCTGCTGTTTTAATTGATGTATCTGTGTTTTTAAAGGATGTAAGTCGCCCGGAGCACCATTGGTGGAGGGCGACTCACAAGTAATAAAGTATTATTATTATTATTATTACTATATGGTATTCTTAGACCAGAAGTTCTTCATTTCATCATATTTACTGTAGTATAATGTGTCATCAATTGTAAAGCACAGCTCAGCTTTGAAGGTGTGCATTGCAAAAAAAAAAGTTGAATGTAATGTGTGCACTCCTCTTGCCTGTTGACCACTCTGTTGCTTGCCTCAGAATGGCAAGAAGAAGCCATGCCCCTTGATCAGGGCAATACAGGGGTACTGTAATAAATTATTGTATTGTATTGTACAGAGGAACCTGCTGGCCTTGGCCTGATGGACCAGCGGTGGTTTACTAACTAAGGCCTCAATCATGAGGAGTTTAAAACCAAGAGGGATGTTTTGAAGGCCTCGGGAATGAGTCCAATAGGGAAGTCATGGCCCTCCATTTGCCTAAGGCTAGCAAGTTTGCCAGCTTCGCCCTGATAGAGGGACACAGCAGGTTTACGTACATGATTCTAATGTGCCATCAGATATAATGCATACCTCACTTAATTTAGCCAAAAAGGTGAACATTAGATTTGAGTAAATATGTTCAATAGGGTTTGCTATTTTTCATAGTTCTGCATATTCGTGTGAAATCCAGGAACATATATCCCAGAGATACACGGGTCATGCTACATTGAAAACAATAACATAGGAAGGGACCTCAAAACTATTTCCGCATAATCTTGTCGCTTCCAACAAAAGAAAAAATCTATTACTATCTCTATTTTGTGTCAGGTTTGTGATCATATTGGAGTTCTCAGAATCCAGTCATCACCATATTCACCACTGCTGCTCCTCAAATTCTGAAGAAATTGCATCAGTACTCTATAGTACAAAAAGGATTAACCTGGATTTATGTACAAAGCACAGGAAATCAGCAAGGGAAAACACTATAATATTTCTTTAAAAGATCACTGTCAGTTATTTATCACCATCCACGAGTTGCCTAAATAAAGGGCCAAAGATGGTTTTAATAATTGGAACGTTTATAAACTAATATAAAAATGTAAAAGTATTAGAATACTTTCACCTATTACTACATTGTTTAATGACACATAATCAGCACCCTGCCATAGTCATATGCTCATTGGAAATAGTTTTATTTTTAATTTAATCAATTAATTAATCTGAGAAGGGACTGGACAAATGTTCCAAGATCATTTTGAACCATGATTTAATTCAGTCTATACTGACAATAGTGCCAAAAAAGGCAATACTAAAGGAAAACAGAAATTGGAGGAAGGGGGGAATGACAAGAAGAAAGAGACATTCATTGTCATCTCTTCTGAAAAACGAGGTGCACCAATCTTTAAAATCAAGTCAAAATATCTGCTCAACCCAATGGCAGAAAATATAGAAGAAGTTCACTTAGACTTCAGGTGAAGAGCCTAATTATGAGATTATAAGATTGAAGGTTTTGGTAAAAAATTGTAATCTTTCATAAAGGATAAATTGGATCTGACGGCCATTGTGTAGTTGCAGGATGAAGCTGGCAAGAGTGATTAAACAACAGCAAGGTGAGGAATGGCTAAATGTTCCAGCAGGGAAGTAAGAGGTTACCATGGAGTCCGTTAGCATGGCTAAAGCATATTCTCAAAGATCTTCCAAGGTATGCACACAAATAACTAGGAATACCAAGAAGGGTGTACAAATAGTGAAACAAAGCTATGATTATGGTCATCATTTAAGTAAGAAATATAGGGAAGTCAGAAAACATATTAAAATTGTATGCATTTAATCAAAGGAGTATCAAAACTAGTACACTGGTTTTGATTGTTGGTGCCTTTGATGGTTTCTTTGCATATTTATTCCTTTCCAATGGAATATTTCTCAAAGTGGTCAATAATAGAGTAAACAATAAAATAAAGTAAAGATATAAGCTAAAGCATTTTTATAATCCTATAATAACTACATACATTGTTGTTGGCGGTTTGTACCTTCATATAATTTCTAATATATGGTGAACCTCTCATGGAATTTTATTGGAAAATTTCTTCAGAGAGGGTTTGCCCTTTCCTTCCTCTGAGACTTGGAGAGTGAGGCTTACAGTGAATTTCTATGGCTGAGTGGGGACTCAAGCTCTGGTCTCCCAGTGTCATAAGCCAACACTTAAACCATTACTCCATACTGGTTCTCAGCCATAAATAGGGTGATGTGGTTTGTTCAGATTGTTTCTTCAGGGCACCTGTCCTGGGTAGGCTTTATGACATTTAGCTGTCCGTTCCATAGTAAAACTCTTAGGAATCCTATTCTGAACAACTGACAGTTTGGTAAGGGTTAATGTTGCAGGCTAGTGCTTATTCAAAGGTTATGTCATTCTAAAAGCAATACAATCTTCCCACCAACTAAGTGTACTATTTGTCCTGATTTTTTACAAGAGAGATGAATTAACCTATCTAACTCCATACAAAGCAATGCTGGTGAAGTGAATGTTCAAGTATTATACATAAAATTCTTGACAGTTTTGTTCATCATTAAGCACTGCATACTAAGTTCATTTACTATAAAAACAGTGTGTATGTTTTCTCTATGATCACAGGAGTAGGACTGGGTGAAACAAGAAGACAAAATGAAGAGAGGAAGCCTATTACATATTACAATGTCAAGGCAAAATGAAGAAAAGATGTAATAAAGCTTACTGTCCAGATTGCAAAAGTACTATATAGGGAAACAAACAGCTGCTCTACTGAGAACAAATGAAACTAGTGTAAGAAAAACAGCCTCAGGACAGGAAGAATCCCATGAAAATTAATGAATTAACTCAAGCCTTGTTGCGAAGGGATTACTACAGGGAAAGAATGCACTAAGAAAGACAATGATTGTAGTAAGAGTAGGGCAACAAAGGCTTAGTCTATGTAGAACCTCATGTAAAATCTCTGATAGATTCATATTGATAGAGCCTCTGGGAAAATAACTTTCCCATTTGAATTATGTTAGAAGGCCTGCATCATATTTTTAACTACAGAGGTTTATGTTTTTCCTATTTCCTATTCTATTATGTGATTTCTATTATATGTTTACTGTGTTTTGGGCATTGAATTGTTGCCATTGTGAGGCCGCTCTGAGTCCCCCCTCGGGGGTTGAGAAGATGCGGGGTAGAAATGGTGGAAATAATAAATAATAATAAATATTTCCACTGTGTCATTGGATGGTTTAATTTGTTCAGCAAAATGGACAAGAATTATTTTGTTGTTTATTCGTTCAGTCGCTTCCGACTCTTTGTGACCTCATGGAACATCCCACGCCAGAGCTCCCTGTCGGCCGTCACCTCCACCAGCTCCTTCAGAGTCAAGCCAGATACCATCCATCCATGCCCTTGGTCGGCCCTCTTCCTTTTCCCTTCCATTTTCCCCAGCATCGGCTTCTCTGAGCTTTCCTGTCTTCTCATTATGTAGCCAAAGCACTTCATCTTTGCCTCTAATATCCTTCCCTCCAATGAGCAGTCAGGCTTTATTTCCTGAAGTATGGACTGGTTGGATCTTCTTGCGGTCCTAGGCACTCTCAAAATTTAACTCCAGCAGCACAGGACAACAATTATATCTGCAAATTGAAGTAACAGAGGGAATACCTTTTTTAAAAGAATGGTCTCCATTTGCTTCAACAATGTTGTTAATGATGAAGAATATTGGCAAATGTGGGCATAGTAATAATAATAATAATAATAATCTTTATTTGTAATCTGCTCCCTCTCCCCGGTGGGGACTCAGGGCGGCTCACATGAGGCCAAGCCCAAGGAAACAACAAATTACAATTTAAAAAAATCAAATATCAACAATAAATGTGATAAAAAATACATAGATATAAATAAATAAAAAATAATCATTATATAACTGAATATCTAAAGTCACAAAGGCAGGGCAGGCCGCAGGTACACAGAAAAAATGTTTAAAACTCAGAGTGAGGTAAACGGAGTAGCATCCTTTTGGGGGGGTGGACCAGAACCAGGGGCACTGAGGAAAGCAGTGGAAGAAATTAAACAACTACTCTCCAAAGGCACAGCGGAAAAGCCAGGTTTTCAGGTTTTTAAAAAGATTTCCAAAGTGAGGGCTCTCCTAATCTCACCGGGCAAGGCATTCCAGAGTTGGGGGGCCACAGAGGAGAACGCCCTCTCCCTTGTGCCCACCAGGTGAGTCTATGAGACTGGCAGGGGCAACAATTGGGTGCCATAGTCACATAGCCATTGATAATAGCCTCTCTCAAGTCATAACTGATATTGCCGTCGCATATTTGAATAACATCAAATTGTTGCCTATTCTTAGCCTCTCTAAGTTCCTCAATGAGAGAGGGAGGGAGGGATATAAAACAAAGTAAATAAATATAAATAAATAAACATATCTTAGTAAGGCTTCCAAATATTATCTCAGTTGTCTCAATATGAAGGAAGTGGCAGCTGTGTTCCAAAATCTCAAGACTGGGCCATCTCTGCTATCTAACATACTTTTGATTGTATATTCAAGGCACTTAATCTGTGGGCTTCTATATATAAAACAAGTTGTCTACCACTAAAGCTCTTTTTTGTTTCAACAATGACAGTAAATGAATACGTGAATGGGGGTTTGTTACTGAAAGAGCCACAGTGAGATACCACATAACATACCACAAAAAGGTTGGTGATCTTAGCACTTGCAATATCTCTGATACCCACAGTGATAGGTGGTAGGTGGAAGACTTGTGTGTTGGAGTTGTAGTCCAAAAAGTAACATGTTCAAGCTCTGCAAATTATAGGATATTCTGTAACAGTCCTGTCATGAGCCAAGTATTGCTTAACACCTTTAGGAATTACTTTGATGTTGTAATAGAAATCATGCTTAACAAATTTGCAGAGAACATGAAATTGGATGGTGTAGCTAACTAGAGGACAGAATATTCAAAATGACATTGAAAAATTGGATAGCTGGACAAAAACTAACTAATATCAATAGGAATGAATGTAAATTACAATATATAGTCAGGGAAAATGAAATGCACAAATATAGGATGCTTGATAACTACCGTAACAATAGTACATGTGAAAAGGATTTAGAGGTCACAGTAGATCACATACTAAAAATGACCCAACATTATTATTTATGCAGAGGCAAAAAAATAAACAACTGCGATTGGATAAGAGTTGGGTGTATTTAACTGTTTGAAAGGAAGGTGGGGTCATTTTCAAATATTAGTGAAAATATAATGTGCAATGTGGAACAAACATGTTTTCTGTTGCTCAAGACAACAATGATTTCAAATTATGAGAAAACATTACATGTAAATGTCAGAAAGAACTTAACAGGAAGTGTTGCTTGTTAGTGGAAAGTCAAGTGGACTATTTGGATGACTTTATTCAGAAGTTAGATTATTATTTCTCAGGCATTCTTTAGTTGTGTATTACTGTATGCTAGACGTTTAGAATTTTTATTATTATTATTTTATTAAGATGTATTAAAACAAAATCTACATACAAAAAACCCCCAACATCAATCACAAGTAAAGATTAAAACCCCTTTTTGTAGAATAATAATTCTACATCCTATTAAAAAATAACTACAAACTACAATCTATATTATCTAAACTAAGAGCTTTACATTCTCTGTCTGGTGATTATATTCTCTCTGTTTTCTACACCCATTTAGTTAAAATGAACCATTGGTACATCCTTTCTCCACATAATAACACATTTCTCGTCCAAAAAACCAGTGATGGAGATTTAGCTCCATGTTTGCTGGAGGAACAGAGTAAATGAAACCCAGTCTTTCTTAACATTAGGGATTTCTCCTTAATCAACATAATAAGTTTATACATTTCTGCAAGTTTGCTAATTTTCATAAGCCAATCGTCTTGGGAAAGAATCAGTTAGTCTTTCCATCTTTGAGTATAGGTAATTCCTGCTGCTGTTATCATGTATAGAAATAACCTTCAAAATTTTTATCAAGTTGTTCATTTAACATCAAATTTGACTTCTAAAACCGTATATATTTGTGCTTTTTTACTTCAGAAAGAATAGACAAAGGCAGTATGAAAAAAGTCCTGAGAAGGCCAACAAAGTCAGCAACCACAATGACGATAGAATTGTCACAGGATTTTTATACTGTTATGAATTTTGTTGGGAAGCATTGCCCTTTACAAAAATACTATGTGATCTATTATTCTTCTTATCCATTATCCATCTTTGCTGGTCAAATAAATCAAGTGTTGACCACAATATACAGAAAACATTTTGGGGTTATACTTTGCTTGGAATCCTGCTGATCAAGATCTGTTCCTGGGTCAGATAATGTATTACATTTTTTTCCAAATCTGCTGGTTCAGAAACCGCTCAACATTTGCAACCATATTCAAATATTTAGCATATAATGTTGAGGAAAGGAGAAGCGAGCATTATTATTAGACTGTGACCCCTCCTGGGAAATAATATTTTCCTGTATTGAAGGACAGAACTGTGCCCATCGACCAATTTGTCCTGAGTTACTAAAAGAAACCTTAGTGGTGAAGACCACTACTCAGTGAAGGACAGTATTTTATCAACAGCACTCAAGGAGCCACTTTTAGTCTAATCAACTTTTGTATATATACTGGAAAACAGAAAATTATTTACCAAAGGTCTCTTGAACCTTTTGTTTAAAAATGGGAAGAGAGAAACATCAGGAAGCAAAATTGCTTGGGCCAGCCTTGAGGAATGGCCTTAGCTCAGTATTAGTATACATATTTTAAATTGTATGCCGATGATTTCATGTTAAGGTGCATTGAGTCTCCTGCAGGAGAGATAGAGCAGGGTATAAATAAATACATATAATGATAATAATAATGTTTTGTATATTAAAAGTTCCAAGTTCAATCTCTGGCATCTTCAGTTTGGGTTGGAAAAGACTTTATATGAAACCCTAAACACCTTCTGCCAGTCAATGTGAAACATCATCTAATAGATGGATCAATAGCCTATCTCAATTTAGAACAGCTTAGTGAGCAGATCCATATCATGTAGAGGATAACTACATAAATAATTTTTAGTCGTCAAGTACATCGAAAATAATTTGATTGGAGCCAGAGTTTCACATGTTCTTGAGGAAGGGAATAGATTGGAAATTGTTGTTGTTCCTCTGTCCTCTGCCAAACCTTCAAAAGGGTTACTTTGGAAGACTGGAAGACCCCATTAAAAGGCATGTAAGGAGATGTAGAAGTCTGGGGGAGGAGAAGGCACTAGTGGTTGGTTCTTTCCATATCAATGAAGCAATAGATTTATTCCAGTTTTCAGGCTAAAGTTCAAAACCTCCGATGACTCTTTTAGAGTTCAGACTAAAAACTGGAGGCAATTCAGAATTCCACTGACATGAAAACCATCTGCTGCCAGTAGAAGATTAAATAATGAAAAATGGTCCCCTTGCCCCTGCCTTCTCTAGTGGGGAACCTCTGTTGGATCCCAGTGAATGAAATGAACTCTTCGCAGTTCATTGACTTGTCAATTCACAGCCATCTCATAATTAACTCTGTTAGCTTCCTTCAAAGCTATATTACTCGTCTGGCATAGGTGGAATGTATATGCATGAGCCCAATAATATCTTTAATAAATATGGCAAATCAAAATGATATGAAGAAGACCCATACAGGTGAATGAAAAGAGGAAACAAAAGGTAACACAAATTAACGTCAAATTTTAAAAGATGTGCTTCCTGGCTTAAAGGTCAGAAGTAGGAAAATTAATCTCAGATAGAAAGTGGCTTCCCCATTAGTGAGCTATCTCCATGATACCCCAGGACTACAGGATTGCTCGAAACATCACTGGTAATAAGGTTAATGGTAGCCGGTGCTACTTAACATATCAAGAGTTATATGGGCGTAATGGTCAGAGAGCAAAAGGCAGTTAACTGGAATCTGAAGGAGATGATTCTACCTTGCAGCAAGGAATATTAATAGTAATGGAGCCACCTCTAGCAGAACAGAGAACAGGGGAAGGTAAAGGAATATTGGAAAGCAGTTGCCAGAGGTGCACACAAAATCCCCACAATGTAGAAGTCACTTGCATACCTCCCTTCCCTATTCTCCATACATACCCCATTAGTTTCCATTCATCACATGGACTGGGAAATGTGTACCCATCAAGTTTAACACTGGGTGAACCGTATTCAATATCAAAAAAACAACAGTATGCACGTTTTATAAATGTTATTATTAGAATCAATACTATTGATTCTAATAATAACATTTATAAAACGTTGTTTTTTTGAAATGTGTACCCATGCCATCATAAAGCTATGTAAGGCAATATATCTCTTGTCCTGGAGAGAAGTGCTTTGTCTATGCACAGAAACTAATTAAAAGGAGAAAATATTTTAGTAATCCAAAATGTAAATATCTTGTATTTGCCATAGATCAAATGAAAAACAAACAAAAAACCCATGTACCCCAATGCAGAAAACTGATTCTTCAAGGAAAATCTTAATTAAGACAGAACTGTTCTCTAGTGAGATATCTTTTCAATCACTGAAATTGAGAGCTCTTGACTATACAACAGGAAAGTAAAACAAAGGAACAAGGCTGTAGAGGGAAAAGTCAGTATTACAGGCACAACCACCAGGTGGTTGGACAGTGTATGACATATGGACAGCTTAGAAGAAATTCAGATGGTGAAAGGGATGATTGAGTAGATGCCAGCAGGGAAGAGGCCACATGAAAGACCAAATCCAAGAAATTGGGTCTACATATCCAAAGCTCGAGGTGACAAAGTTAGAGCAATGTGATAAATGAATTAGTTCTCCAACCATCAATGATGATGGATAGAGTAGTCAGATTAGTAGCCTGTAGTGTTGAAAAGCTTTAAGAAGAAAAATCCAGAAATCCTTTTTCTTTTTTAATGTATTTTTTTCTTGAATATGGAGATTTATGTTTCGGTTACATATAAATATGTTCCAGCCAAGGTCTGAGCAGTAGCCTCCAAGTAGACTTCCAATATGGCATCATTATTTTATTTTTAAAGAAATTGTTCCAGTTATAGAGTCACAATAGCAACATTATTCCATCCCGTTATAAATAGAACTACTAAAAGGATCTTGCCCATCTTTTATTTGACTTCTTTGGTTTTAAATTTTATGCCAATTATTCCACTTCCCTGACCTTCAAAGCAGCTCACCATCAAAAACAAAAACATGTATTAATTAAACATTTTTTCACATTCTTCCATAAAAGCATACTCAGGGTTGAGATCATAGTGAAATGCCTTTTGTTGGTCCTCCAAACACCTAAGAGGCATACTGTGGTGGAGATGCCAAATACAGCTTCCTTGGTGGCAATTCCCAAACCTGGCCTATTCCATGTTATCTTTCCTCTGCAGGCAAATATCTGTTTATATGGGAGAATTTCAGCAAGTAACTGGCTTCTAAGGAAGAGATTTTTCGTAGAATAATAGAATCATAGAGTTGGAAGAAATCTTGTGGGCCATGCAGTCCAACCCCCTGCCAAGAAGCAGGAAAATAACATTCAAAGCACCCCAACAGATGACCATCCAGCCTCTGTTTAAAGGCCTCCAAAGAAGGAGCCTCAACCACACTCTGGAGCAGAGAGTTCCACCACTGAACAGCTCTCATAGTTAGGAAGATCTTCCTAATGTTCAGACAGAATCTCCTTTCCTGCAGCTTGAAGCCATTGTTCCACGTTCTAGTCTGCAGGGCAGCAGAAAACAAGCATGCTCCCTCCTCCTTATGACTTCGTTTCACATATTTAGTAACTGCGTGGATCCTCTTTATTTTTTTATGGGTGCAAACAAAACTTGGAATTTAATTTATTTAGAGTTTCATACAAGATGAATATCTATTTAAAATACTTGCTTTTGTTTAGTCTTGCAGTCAGCTATTATTAAAAGAAAGGAGGGATATAGATCAATTGTTCAGAACACTTGCACCTATGTTGATCTGCAATAATTATTCAATATTCATGGAAGAATCCCATTCCAACAGTCTTTCCAACAGAAAAGACTGGTGGAAATATAGCTGAAGTGCTAGGAGAACCACAAACCTCCAAAACCTGGTTTCTAATTTATTGGAGAATAGGCTACTATTTGTCATATATAAAGCCAAATTGTCTATTTTCTGATACAAACAAAAGCTTAGCTTGGTTAATACAGTAGTACCTCCAACTGTGTGGGTGTTAAATGCACAGATAAGCTGCAAATATAAATAAAAATTGGAATTGCTATTTTACTGCTGAAAGTTGTCCATAGAATTGTACTGGAGGACCTACAAATGAGATAACTTTTTTCCATTGCCTGTAGGGTAGCAGTGGAGATGGTGATAAATATAGCACTCTACAAATAATTAAGTCTATGAATGCTTAACTCACAAATGTTGAGGAATTACTGTAGTATGTGAAGTATCAAACATAGCATATATCAAGGTCAGTAAAAATAAGGAACCCGGGGAAGCAACAGTGATAAGCAATACGTAGAGGTGCATTCCCACGCTTCAAAAATGTTTTATGGAAAAAGTAAACAAAATGGCGGTTTAACCCTGGCTGTCTCAGAGAAAGCAATTAAAAGGAAATTCAAATGCAGTAGTAAAATGAGTGTTTGTTGGCAACAATTCTAATGAATAATCATGACTTGATGAAAGGAGTAAAGTTGCTTCTTCATTTCCCTCTTGAAAGCAGAAGCAAATCTGATAGCTATCCTCTTGGATGATTTTTGTAATACTGGTTGCACCACAAGAGAAAATGCTCTCTATTCAAGTCAATTCCTAGAATTGCTTGGGCTCTTGAAAACCTCTTGAAGATGTTAAAAGTGAGCCATCATACTCTGCCCTGCATTATTCCTGTTCCCACACAGATAAAAGGCAGAAGATACCGGAAGAGGTAACTTCCTTGAACATATGAAATCTTTGTAAAGTACTTTTCTTACTACACAACCTTGTCCATGTTTCCTAAAACATTAAGCCCCCTTGCTACCCTGATTGGTGTGTTGCACTGTTAGACCTTGAGAAAGCGGGCACTTGTTGGTCAACTATGAATGCATGATTACATCTGTGTACCTGCAACTTTTTGGGTCATTGTGGAGGTCAGAATTCTTCAGCAATTATTCAACAACAAAAAATCATCTCCCAGACTTACTTTTCAAGTAATGCAACTCTACAATACAATACAATACAGCCTTTTCATGTCATTGGAGGCCAACAGGTCAACAGAGATTTATCCAGTTAGTCTTCTGGAGCTGAACAGGCTTCAAGGATTTCAATTTCAGGGGCCTCCTGAGGACCCTCAGAGAACATTGTAGCTTCTTGATATAGAGTGTTTGGCTACAGGAAAATAGCTGGAGGTATCTCCGTGGAGTCTTCTGTTCTCCAACAACACATAAAAGGCTGTGTTATGTGGGCAGCATTTTTGGAAAGGTGGATTCTTGGGGGGAGTCACATCACAAGATGTAGCTATGGGCATTTCGTACATATACCTCACAATTGAGGATTTCAGTCTCAATGTTTATGATTCATTCCATTTTTTGCTGGCCAGGTAAGTACCAGGGCAGTCTGCATTGTCCTTCGTTATCCCAAGGCAGCAGCAGGTCACTCTCAGGTAAGCGGTAGAGATAAAAGCTTGAAATGGTTTGTGACTACCATAACATTACAGGCAGGAAATCACCCTGCATCAATGAATAGTTCAGACTGACAAGTACATTTTGACTTCTGATTTCGTGTGGGGCAGTCCATGAAAGATTTATTTAGGTACTTCTTTGTTTATACAAGGATTGAATGAAAAGTAATGCCTCTACCTTTGTAACTCCTCAACAGATGGCAGTACTGATATGTGGCAGGTACGGGCTTGTTCAATAGACTCCTCTCTACTGGGGAGTTGTCCTTCCTCTCTTAGGGCACTTGTGCCCGCTTTGTGCTGGTCTGTGACCGTAATAAAGTTTTGATTGACTCCTCTCTACAGTTCCATTTTGGCGGGAAGCCTTAGCATTGAATTGTTGTGTTGTTAAAGTGTGAAGTATGGTACCCTGCACAGATGGTCAGTCAATGCGACTTAAGCAATGTGCAGTCATTGAATTCTTGACAGCAGAAGGTGTTACCCCAAAGGAGATTAATCAGAGAATGCAAGCTGTTTATGGTGATTGTGTTGATGTGAGTACTGTGCATCATTGAGCACATAAGTTTAAAGATGTTGAGGTGGGAACATCTGACTTACGTGAAAAACAAAGAGTTGGACGTCCTGTGACAGCAACCACCAAGTTTCACAAGCAAAAGTTTGACAGATTGATTCAGGATGATCGTTGTATCACTCAGAGAGAAATTCCAAGCATAATCCGCATTTCACAAGAATGTGTGGGTCACATTATTGCTTTGCTTGGCTTTCAGAAGATCTGTGCACAATGGGTACACAAACCAGAGTGTCGATTTCTTCCATGACAGCTTCAGAAAACTTATTTATTGTTGGCAGAAATGTATCCAATTGTCTGGTGATTATGTGGAAAAGTGAATAGTGGTAGTTAAAGAGCACATTCTAAATATTATTTTTGCATTTGATTTATTAAAATATTTCCATCCAAACCCAAGTAACGAAAGTGGAGGCATTACTTTTCATTCAACCCTCGTATATTTTCTTTTGGAACTACAATAACATAGAATCATAGAATCATTGAGTTGGAAGAGACCTTGTGGGCCATCCAGTGCAACCCTCTGCCAAGAAGCAGGATAATAAAACAACATTCAGTAAAATCTGTTATCATATTAAGATACCTATACTATGAAACAGTTTGCTGTGGACATTGGTATCTGCTGGAGTTTGATTTCAGGACCACCACCCACCCACCACCACCACCAATGGATTCTCAAATCTGTGAATACTCAAGTCCAATTAAGTGCAATGGCATACTAAAATAGCATCCCTTTTATAAAATGGAAACATCAAGAGCTGCGTTTTGGAATTAAACTTTTGAACAGTAGATAGTTGAATTCATGGGTACAGAATCCTTGAATATGGAGGGCCAACTATACAATCATTTAAAGAATATGACCATAAATTGAAATGTTTCTCTAATAGATATGTGTGCTGCATTTGTATCATAAAGATACAAAGGCAGCACACATATCTATTAGAGAAACATTTCAATTCTACCAATTAACTGACAAATACATGTTAAAAGTTTAAAAATCCTTTATCTGAGGTCAAAAGTAAAGCAGAAAGGGGGCCAGCCTAGACCCTAGCAGGAAGGAATTCCATAGCTTGGGAGCAACCACCGAAAATGGCCTTCAACCAAATAAATAATGCAATGGTTTTTAAAGCTCCACAAGACTCTTTGTCATTTCTGCTGCAACAGACTAAGATGGCTGCCTCATCCACCTAGAAACCGGCATATGTTTAGAGACTAATTTTTAGGTTTTAAACATGCATCATTTCTCATGTTATATGCTGAAATATCAATTTTTACATGTTCAGACAAAAGCACACTCCACGGCACTCTTGACAAAATGCACACCATGTGAGTGACAAAATGGAAGGTAATTTTTGAACCATTACTCTAAATATCACTCACTATGTAATTCAAGCTTTGTGTTAATGTTTTATTTCAGCCAGCTGGTAACTAGAGCCAACAGCAAAGAAGGAGGGAATCAAGTCTAACATAACATGTTACTCTTGCTCTAAATAAAACATATTTTAGAG
This sequence comes from Anolis apletophallus, assembly GCA_030556195.1. Lineage (NCBI taxonomy): Eukaryota > Metazoa > Chordata > Lepidosauria > Squamata > Anolidae > Anolis > Anolis apletophallus. The sequence continues at coordinate 97,375,937 of JARBWK010000005.1, forward strand.
GAAAGGACATATTCCTCAACTACACAAAATATGCAGCCATTCCAACCTTCTCAGTTCAACAATGAATCAGTGAATTTTACCCATGAAACATAAACAGGGGGGCACCACTGTTGACACAAATCAATGGCTCTCCAGACGGCAAGTGAATATTTCAGTATCTTTGTTCTGTATCCATTGTGCTCTTCTATTTGCCCAAACAGCCAAATCACCATTTCATTTAATCTGACACTCTCCTTGCCCTCCTGCATAATATAACATTTCCATATTTAAACTCACCTTCGGTGTAACTCATTAAATTTGCACTTGAGATATCATTGGCGAAGCAAGGAAATTCCCTTTTGCACCATAGACGGGAAAAGGGACAGATGTTAGCCAAACACTAATATTGGGCTTTATGTCTTGCAAATGTTCACAGATTTATAAACAAATTAGCAAATGGATGAGGAGGTGAGGGTCTGAACTGGGACACACTTAAACATGCTGGGAAGGCAGATTCAAGAAGCAGCTGATGTGTCCCCAAATGCCATAATGTAAAAAGCCATTTGGCGTGAATCGCAAAGAAAAGCATCCAAGATTAACTTTAGGCACCTGGTATATTATCATTCACGTGTCCAATGCATGCAACGGAGGAGAGGGGGGTTGTACGCGATGCTCCTCTCACCCATCAAATGGTTAATACGTAAAGTTAGCCATCCAAGGAGCAGAAAATGAAGGTCCTCACTTTGATGGACAACAGCTCAGAGATCCCTGATGTCCCAAAATATTAGGTTTCTCTTCTAATAATGCTGGTAATATTGCCTACTGTCATGATTAATCTCAGCAGCCGCACGGGCTGATTGTATGCGACGCAGTCACAGTGCAGTGCCTGTGTTGGTTTCCACACCCCGTCAAATCTGCTACACATGCAGGGGTGAAGGGGAAAGAACTGTGATACCAGGTTTCCCAGTAGCTAATAGATTGTGACATGAGAGAAGGAAACCTTTATTTTACATCAAAAAACAAAAGCCAAATAGCACAACTTATGTACCTGCTTAACTTCTCTTCCTTGTCTTCCTACTACACACACATATACACAGAGAGAGTTTTTGTCTTTTTCTTCACCTCCCTTTCTCAAGTGGCAAACATCCAAATGTGAACAAATCTTGGCTAGCACCAAGGGAAAATGGAGGTATTTGCAGATGTGGGGGAAGGCACAGAAAACATTTTTCAAATCAAAGGCTTGAATTATTGCATGAGCTTCAAGAAGTTTTGCAGGCCATGTAGACACGGCATTGTGTACGATCTGGAACAAGCAGTTCTTTCTTTGAGAAACGGGCAGGAGGCAAGACCCCAACGTTTCCCGCAGTCCAATCTGTATGTATCAGGGAGCTATCTATATTTTGAAATTCTTTGCATTGTCTGGGGTACGGGTGTGCTGTTTTGGCCCAACAATGGCAACATTGATTTTAGGATTTCAGAATTTTGGTGCACAGAACAAACTGCGGAATGAAAACCGCCCGCTCTCAGTAGCACAACAACAGTGCTCTTATATAAACTTGCCTCTCCTCACCATTTTTCCATATACAGAAATCAATACGCCTCATTCATTTGCCATTATTAAGGCCATTTATTTGCCATCCCCACCGCACTCCCCTTTGGGGGGGGGTTGTTAATAAAGAACATTTTGCCGACAAGATTATGTCATCTTCCGCTCATTCAGCAGCAGCACAAGATAATTAGCTTTGTTGTTCCTCTATAACAATTGAGCCTTGTTTATGAACTTACATTTATTAAGTGAAAGTATTTGGAAACTGATTGTACATTGAAGTTTGGTTGCCATGGGCAATGATCATCCTCAAAAAGCCGTGACCTCCCTGTTATGCAGCTAGTAACTAATTGAAATGATACAAATTACTCTGATTCTCTGTCTGCCAGTTTAGAGGCTGGTTGTGGTCAAGGGTCAAATGTGTTCCTATTCATGAAGCTATGTTTGAAGTGGCTGCTGCCATAGCAAAGGATTCGGCAAAGAGGCTCCTCTAGATGTTACCACATACTGTGGAAAAGACTGTTGTGGTGTTATTGAGACAATAAGGCCCACAAGGCTACCTTTATTCAACACATCAAAAGCTCCGCGTTGTCAATCAGCTCATGCTCCTGGAAAGCCGTCCTAGACATGGTTTATGGGCGCAAGATAAATATTGCATTCATGTTCACTTTGGTCTGAGAAGGTCCCCTTTTGTAGGTTGAATTGCTTATCTAGCACACTGTAACTGAAATATAAGATGTAAAAGGAGAACTAGTCCCATATCCTGCTTCCCAAAGTAATCAACTGGATGTAACTCAAAAGCCCAAAAGAAGATGTGAAGTTAATAGCCTTTTCCTAATATTGTCCCACAGCAATTGGCATTCAAGAGCTTGTCCATTTGATATGTGGCAGCATATAACCACCATGACCAGTGATGTGATTATCATCCATAGATTAAATGTGGATTTCAAATCTCCTGTGCCAATAAGGACATCTGCATGGCTTCTCTCCCATTGCAGTTGTGTGCTTTTGTGCTGAAAAACAGCACAAGTAATTTAGTCTCTAAAAGAAATGGAAGAATTCCAATGTCAATACATTTTGCAAGTTGTATCATCTTTCACTCTACATACCTCAAGCAGATAGTCAAAGGTTCAAAAATGGTCAAGACGGAAGTATTGTGAGGGGATTTGATGTACAGTAGAGTCTCGCTTATCCAACATAAATGGGCCAGCAGAACGATGGATAAGCAAAAATGTTGGAGGGATTAAGGAAAAACCTATTAAACATCAAATTACATTATGATTTTACAAATTAAGCACCAAAATCACGTTTTTCAACAAATCAACAGGAAAAAAGCAGTTCAATACACCAGTGTTTTCCAACCAGTGTGTCGTGGCACACTAGTGTGCCGTGAGCGATCATCAGGTGTGCCGTGGAAAATTGCAACCTCCAATACCCTTTCTTCCCCCTCCTGCCGAACACTTTTTCTTCTCCACTCTCTTCTCTATTTTCCCCATACTCCATCTGTGTTCACATTTGGGCATATTGAGTATTCATGCCAAGTTTGGTCCTGATCCAACATTGTTTGAGTCCACAGTGCTCTCTGGATATAGGTGAACTACAACTCCAAAAACCCAAGGTCAATGCCCACCAAACTCTTATAGTATTTTCTCTTGGTTATGGGAGTTCTGTGTGGGAAGTTTGTGCCTTTCTGCCATTCCTGCCAGGATATCTATGTTGTATTCATCGAAACAGGTCCAAGTTTCACACTGAGTGTATAAATACATTAAAAACATATTAACTATATGTATTACTGTGTTAGAGTGTCATTTTGTGTCATTTTGGTTGGTGGTGTGCCCCAGGAGTTTGTAAATGTAAAAAATGTGCCGCGGCTCAAAAAAGGTTGAAAAACACTGCAATACACAGTAACATTATGTAGTAATTACTGTATTTAAGAATTTAGCACCAAAACATCGCAATGTATTGAAACAGCTATGGATCCGGGTGGGAGGCAGACTGTGTTGGATAATGCAGAACGTTGGATGAGCGAAGGTTGGATAAGGGAGACTCTACTGTATGTGTACAAAATCTGTGATTCTTTAAAATGTCCTGTGCAGAGATCAATATTACTTGAGCTTATAATAACAATATACTACTTCACGAAATGCATGAAGTTACTCATGAAAACTCAACACACAACTCAGGTTTCATCTCACTGTTATGCTATTGTTTCATGCTATTTTATTGTTTTTAATACAAGATAAGCAAAAGGTCACCAACATATAGAGTGCATCTTCCTTGTTTTTTTAAAAAAATTCTCAGTGGCTTGTCAGTTCAAGAGTAATGATGCTAAATGTTAATCTAAATGAATCTGGAGAAGACGGCAATAAAAGTTAATAATTTACAGAGAATCTGTCCTTTAGGAAATCTTGAGTGAATGCAGGGAATTCTGCTTACAGGCATATTAAACATGTGCTAAATGCAGCAGTTTACAAGATACAACATTACAAAAGCACTAAAGATATTTCTTTTTTCCTTTGTTTAAGCACTTACAGCCTTAAAATGTCTATATCTATCAATGTCGTGATAGTAGCTACCAGACCACAATAACAAGTCAGACTTCTGAGATAATGAAGTTTAACATTTTCTGGCTTTCTGAATTACTCTCAGAAAGATTTACCCACTAAGTTTTATGGGTTGCATGTTCTAATACAAAGAGCATACTTTAGGACAAATTAGCATGTCTCCTCAGTTATTGCATACCTTCATGGAAAAGATTCATTCCACCGCCACCAGTTTTTATGTATTAAAGTGTGAGAAAACATATTTAATATAAGAATAATCTGAACAAATTCTCAAATTTGATTAGCCATTTGATATCATTTTAACTGCCTTGACTCAAACCTCTCTTTTTTTTCCGTGTCAGGAGCAACTTAAGAATCTGCAAGTTGCTTCTGGTGTGAGATAATTGGCTGTCTGCAAGGATGTTGCCCAGAAGATGCCTGGATGTTTTGATTTTTTATCATCCTTGTGAGAGGCCTCTCGCATGTTCCCGCATGAGGAGCTGGAGCTGGCAGAGGGAGCTCATCTGTACTCTCCCTGGATTTGAACCTCCGACCTGTCAGTCTTCAGTCCTGTCGGCACAAGGGCTTAACCCATTGCGCCACTGGGGGATCCCACTCAAACCAAGAGATTTTGGGATTTGTTGTTTTGTAAGACATTTAGATTTGTCTGCCATAGAATTCTAGTGCTTCACCAAACTATGAGGTTGTAGTATGTACTAAGCTCATAGGAAATACATTTATATCAAACTGCTGCAAACTATATAGTGTAAAAGAACCATGCAAACAATCCACTAGGCATAATAGAGTTTATAAATGTAAAAATGTCAAATTTGAAGTGTCGAAAATGCAAGAAACAAAATAATAAATAAGCAATATATAAATAAATTGTATCTTAATCATGATCCTAATTTTACAATGTGTTAATTTTCCAATACCTATTAATGTCAAACATCCCCATAATCACCAAAAACTAAATTATATGAAAGGAGAGTAAATTATATGCTTGGTGCCAATATCACGGTTTATGAGTTGCAGAGAGTTACAACAAAATACCGTTTCTATCCAATCCTGATTTCATTAACTTTTGTAGAAATACATTACATGCATGTGCTTAATCATGAATTGTTGTTAAAGAGTGGTACATTTGTAAGTAAATCAACATAAATTAATTTTATATAACTGAAATTGTAATACATACTACAGGGCCAAACTATGCATTAGAAGTGCATCATACTTTGAATAGGTCTTACTCCTACCAGATAAACTGATGGAAAGAACCTCCGGTGGTACAGTGGGTTAAACCCTTGGGCCGGCAGGACTGAAGACTGACAGGTTGCAGGTTCGAATCCAGAGAGAGCTCAGATTAGCTCCTTCTGTCAGCTTTGGCTCCCCATGTGGGGACATGAGAGAAGCCTCCCACAAGGATGGTAAAGCATCAAAACATCCTGGCATCCCCTGGGCAACATCCTTGCAGACAGCCAATTCTCTCACACCAGAAGCGACTTGCAGTTTCTTAAGTCACTCCTGGCACGGAAAAAAACTGATGGAAGATTGTTGCCTATGAATCTAAAATTGTTTTAGCCAAAACATGCTTCCGTTTCCTTCCTAAAGAATAGCCACAAACCATGCTAGAGCTATTGTATTGTGCCCTAATATACTATAGCTATAGAGGACTGTTTGTCAAGATATACAAAAAAAAACATGTTTCCATATTATGACTCTATTCAATAACCCACCACAGTGATCAAACAGCTATTGGGGAGTTCCTATACTTCATATTATAACATATCTATCCTGATGGTGAGTACTTGGCTACATTTCCAATTTCTCTAAATTCCAGCCATGAGCAAGATGTACTGTTCATCCTGAAGCATGGACCATGTCTCTCTATGGAGCTACATAGTTACTTTTTCATAAATATATAACATTGCAGAAAATTCAGTGATAATGCATGCAATAACTAACAATTTGGTGCCCTTTCATGGCACCCAAAATTAACTGTCCGAAGTGACTGCCTTATGGCTCTATTTTTATTCTCCTCTGGTTTTACTGTATTCATACCAATGATTTATACAGGAAGAAACTACTTGTAGGTACAGAAAAATATAATATTGGTCAGAACTCTGATTGACGTTATTTATTAATTATTCTTATGTTCCAACTTTATTACATATTAGAACACAAGGCGGTGCACAGGCTGCTATTGAATCTCCCTTGCTTTTCTCTAGCCTTTTCTTCATGAAAAAAATTGAGTGCAGCATGTCCTCATTATATAGATATAGTATTTTAATACCACTTTAATTGCCATCTTAAAAAATTCTAGGATATTTAACATTTTCTGTAATTCAGAGAAATAATCCTATACTGTAAAGGGAAGAGGAACTACCCCAATTGAATAAAAGTAGTGAGGAAAGTTTGGAATGGTGAAAATGATAACTGGAAAATAATATCCAGGTTGTCTCTTTCATGAATGGCAAGACAAAGCACTTTCACAAATCACAAAGCTAAGCCCAATTAGCCCAGGGAAGTTTGTTCAGCTGATTTTGCTGCATGATCCAAATAGCACAGTCACAAAATGGCATAATTCTACATACTATTGAAAGGGATGTGGGAGAATAAATCAAGTGTCTGTGATTGATCCCTTTGTCTGGTCATGCAACTGCACCACAGTTACCAAGAAACAACTGTTTTTATGTATCATAAAACTGGCCATGATTTAGAAACAACTGTGAGTGATAGGTACAAGTCCTGCAAGAGTACAGGGGCTAAGTTCATGGAATCATAGAATAGAGTTGGAAGAGACCACATGGGACAAGGGACATCTAGTTCAACCCCCTGCTATGCAGGAAAAGGACAAAGTATCAAAGATGATGGATGCTAAACTCTAAATAAAAAAACTATTCAATTGAGTAATCATAAGAGCCTTAAGAACAATGTGCAATGTTCTGTACAGTGCTCTGACCACCCTGAAGAAGGTTCCTATGCTGTTTCCATATTGGAGGGGAAGATAATCCATTAGTTGATATTTGTTCATGAAAGAAATCGACTCTGTATTGGTTTTGGAATGTATTATAAACTTCATTTTTCATCTGCCTAAGACTGAGGAAAGAAGTATTGTTAAGCCTCTCCCTTTGCCTCTGCCCCCTGCGTGCCGAATACGGACAGAGTGCTGAGGTGATGTGTTTCCAGGCTTCGGCTTCAGCGCCTGCAGGAGCTTCTGGGCATGCGCATTGGCTCCGGAGCTCAACTTCAGCTCCGGAGCCACTGCACATGCGCGAAAATCTCAGCGCATGCCCAGAAGCTCCTGCAGGCCAGGCGCTGAAGCCGACGCACCAGCAGGGAGGTTTGCTACGGCAGTGCAGCCGCCATTGTGGTGCCCTTCCCAGAAGATGGCGCCCTACGCGGCCACGTACTTCGCGTATACGTTGGCCCGCCCGCCCGTCACCCCACACTTTGCATAGCCCACGTCATCCACTTACCCATTCCATGGGGGGGGGGGGAAGCATAGCTGCCCGGTTTCCCCCCAAACACACACACACACTCACGTTTGTCCCTTTCTTCTCTATGAGAACATGGTCTATTTTCAGTGTCCTAGGACACTTGCAACATGCTGGAAAGATGGAGCCCTATTGGAAGTAGTTGTGTGTCATCTGATGGCATCCAGCAGGCTCCATCCTCCCAGCATGCTGTAAGCATCCTAAAATGCTAAAAATCCCTATTGTGATGAGGTCCTAGGTGCCCCATCCCACAATCTGCAGGGTTTTAGTGGATGTATGAGGTATTTAAAGCCAGGTAGCCATGACAGATTAGGGATTCTGTTGCTTTATTACCAACCTATGCTACTCATCAGTCTTGCTTCTTGAGTCAGCTGTGATGGTCTTGAAGATGATGTTGGAACTCTCCAAACTAGAAGTGCTGGGCAACTCCAATATCCAGGGTAAGATTGCCCTATCTGTCGTGATAACATGGGTCTGTCCCAAATTATATATGGCTGAACACATGCTGAGTACACATTGGATCTTGTTTTCTGTAGTAAATAAACTATAGTTATCATGGACAGATCACCACTGGTGAGGTTTAAATTTCTGGGATCTAGAACCTCTGCAGTAGTATGGGATCAATGAAAATGGCTTACTTATGGCTCCAGATGGATTCCTGGTGGCTCTTGGAGAATTTTGTGATGCTTCGACAGGAGGTTCTGTCAAAAAAAATCTCAGAATGGTTAACATGACCACTCTTTGCTTTTCCCAGAATGGTTCAAGCAAAAGGAAAATACAGTAGTCTCTGCATATTCTATTCAATGAATAATTTTGCCATCTTAATCACACTCTGATGTTTGTATGTTGTTGTTGATGATGGTGGTGTGATATCATAAATGCTATTGGATTGTTTATACCATATTCAATTAGTGATTTTAAGCCTAAGTATGTCTCTGTGATTCCAAAATGCATTGCATTCTATTGGATAAATTGGTTTGTTGCAAATGGATAAGAGGAAATGGCATCTTGCATATTTATCTAACCAAAGGTCAAGAATACAGTACTCCCTTGCTCCTTTACGGTCTGCTTATCGTGGACTCGCTGTTTCGCAGGGTTTAAAAAATAATAATTTCACCCCCAGTGCCTTCCTCCTCCTCTTTGCCACCTGGAGCCTCTTGCTGCAGCTTGGGCCCCAAGCAGCGTTGCAGCAAGTGGCCCCAGGTGGCAAAGAGGAGGAGGGTGAGGAAGGTAAGGAGGGCGAGGGAAGGAAAAGAGCTGCCCTCTCACCCTCCTTACCTTTCTCATCCTTCTCCTCTTTGCTGACTGGGGCTTCTTGCTAACCGCTTGGGCCCTGCGAGTGAGGAGGTGTCACGGGGCCCAAGCAGCAGCCAGAGGCCCCTTGCAGTGACGAGGAGTAGGGGAAAGTAAGGGGGATGAGGAGGGAAGGTGAGGGGGTGCCCCTACATCACGGAATTTCACTTATCGTGTGTGGTCCAGGTACATAACACCCATGATAAGTGAGGGACCACTGTATTCTTCAGTATTCAACACTGGTAGAATTGGGACTTTCTTGCTCTCTGCTTCCTGCTGCAGCATTCTGTGGACACCAAATACAAAGCCAAACATATTTAAAGGATACAGTTGGGAGCTGTAGGAGAAAAGAGAACTGCAAATTCTAGCAGAAGCAATGGGATTAATTGGAAGTACACCTTTGTGTTTTGATCTCTCTTTTTTGGAAATATTCTTGAATATTTTCTAAGCTATGTATGTTTTACTTTTGCTAAACCTAAATTAGAACATTACTGTAATTTATATACCTTTTCTTTCTTTTCCTTCTTGTTTTTAAAAAAAATCCCCAAATGGACAAAATCAGCCCAGTATCTCTGCAATTCAAAAGAGAGGCCTGAATGGTGCCTTGGCTTCCTCCTTAATTGAGGAGCATTGACTTGTTAACTACGTGCTAACTAGCTAACATGAAAACAGAAAACATTGAAAACAAGATAGATCTGTAGAAAAGGAAACAGTAAGAAGTAAAGTTCTTCTCATAAGGAAAGGTATCTGTTATTCTAGTGCAGGGCTTTCTAGTCTGAAATATCTCAAGAGTGTAGAAGCAATCCACACTCTAAACATTACCCACTTAATCTATCTTATCAAATAGACAATAAACTCTTTAAGGAAAAAAATGATGGTCCATGGAGTCCCTGATGTTCTTTTTTCCTGGATACAGTACCTAGGTGTCTAATCTGCAATTTAAAGAGGCCATAGGCATATATTTACACAATAAAACAGCAACCATCTGAAAGAGCCATTACTGTCTATTGTGTCCTGTGTCAACTAATTTCCCCCCCTTCCCCTCCCTCCTGAGAAGCTCTTCTTCATCTCTCCTGGAGACCTTTTCATTTTCATTCTACAGTTAGTTTCTTCCTCCCTCCCCTCCCCTCCATCCCAACCTTTCCATCAGCCACTTTTCCTTCACATTATTATGCCCTCCAGGACAAAAGAGAAAGGGAATTCTCCAGTTTAATGACAGAGCATGCAAACATCCTGGATCGAAAGATTAATTTAAATCAACATGAAGTAGTGCTCTTGGAAGCAGAGTAGGTTATAACTCTGAACACCTCTTGAAGTACCCTTTTTTCAAAGTGTGACCTAGCCACCTTGTTTTGTATATATCTCTTTATGATCAAAAGGGGAAAGAAATCAGAGATACTGTATTCTTAAATCCATGGAAATATTGTGTGGCTTTAGTTGAGGTCCGGAGAACCAGGGCAAGTATCTGCTGCCTTGAAAAATTGAATGTATGTTACATATGTTTAATTAATAAAATATTTTTTTAAAAAAGAAAAGAAAAATTCATTATCAACCTTTTGCATTTTTCCTACCAGCCATTGCCCTCTACATATTTTGGAATAAAACTTCTAGAAATCCCTTATAGTGCTTGTTGACGCTTCTAGAGGCCCTTCCACACAGCCATATAACCCAGAATATCAAGGCAGAAAATCCCACAATAGCTGCAGGGAGTGTGGAGAAGCTGTTGCTCCAAGTCCTGCATTGTAAGACTTGCTTTTTACCCCCATCCCATAGGGGTAAATGTCACTGCCCAGCTTCACCTCATTGCTGGCAAGACAACATGGGAAGGTTCTCATGTTTCCACAGCAGTGGCATCAGGCCTGGATTAAGTCTTTGTGGCGCCCTAGGCCACACATTGGAAGCCACACCCCTAGGGGCGGGGCTTCCCTCCGCCTCTTTGTCGCTCACGCCGGGCGCCGCTCCTTCCTTGAGTGAAGGAAGGAGAGGGGCCGGCGTGAGCAAGGAAGAGGTGGGGCGAAGCCGCGTCAGAGGCCCTAGGGGCGGGACTTCGCTCCACCTCTTCGTCGCTCGTGTCGGGCGCCCCTCCTTCCTTCACTCAAGGAAGGAGTGACGCCCGACGCAAGTGAAGAAGAGGCGGAGCGAAGTCACATCCCTAGGGCCTCTGACGCGTTTTCGCCCCACCTCTTCGTCGTTTGCGCCGGCCCCTCTCCTACCTTCACTCAAGTGAGCAGCGCCCGCCGGCAAGAGCAACAAAGAGGGGGAGCGAAGCCGCGTCAGAGGCCCTAGGGGCGGGACTTCGCTCTGCCTCTTCATCGCTCGCGTCAGGCACCGCTCCTTCCTTGAGTGAATTGCTATCCATCAAAGTATTTTCTGGAGTCCACAAGACTGTATTAATAAGTGCCCATTTGCCTATCCACCTTCTGACCCAAAACAACATCAGTGACCTGCATGGATATGATATCACCAGTTAGATCACAAGGTGGTGAATCCATTCCTCTACTTTGTTATCACTGGAGACTCCCCAACAACTGTCATAGTGAGCTTAACACAGACATTTCGGCTGCAGTCCTACGTGATGGGCTGGCCGATGGAAGACCATCAATGTCTCACATGGTTGTTGCCCACGGATCCCGCATAAAAGCTATAGTGCCAATGGATCTGCAGGAACTGATATCTGATCAGGTGCATGACCAGGTGAAATGGAGCCAACAAACCAGTGAAGCGGACCCTGCCATCAAGTGGGATAAATATTGAAGAGAAAGAAAGAAAGTTAGATCACAAGGGAACAAGATGTAGGTCTGGTCTTTCTGTAACTTTTTCCATTGGTGAAAAGTTTCCACAAATATTTTCCCTCTAAATTCCTATAACGCATGTTTATTTTACAACAGTAACATTTATAACCTGTTCACAAAGGGCTACATTTGGCTGCATGCACTGCTTTAGCCCAGTTCATCCACCAAGCGGGCCAGCTCCCATCACATGACACCGCACAGCTCCGTGGGTGAAGGAGGGTGAAGCCAGCACATGCTGTCGCCAGGGCAACCCAGGAGGGCTCCCGTGTTGCCATTGGAATACATGGGGGAAGCCTCATGCTTATGCTTCCCCATCTGATCACCCTTGGCTAAAGCCGGATGATATGGGGCAGAAGGTGGGAGATTCCCCACGCTCCTGTACAAAATACCTCTGGCATCCGTCTGACAAGGTCATTAAGGTATTTTCACTTCAAATATGGCCAGTTATATCTTTAGAACAATTAGGCTGAAATATACAAACACAAACATATGTTAATATACAAACACAGGCATACACCAGTGTTTCAGGTGTTGCAAAACTGTCTTTCTTTGATACCTTAGATATATGGTAAGTATCCCACAATGCTAACTCTTTTGCTCTTGTTTTAACGCCTATCAGTAGATTACTCTCAGTACAATAAGCCTTAAAATATGTGTATAGACTCAATGCAATTTAAAAACCACTTTATCTGCCATAGTTCTATGTGATGGAATACTGGGATTTGTAGTTTGGTGAAAAAGCTAGAGATCTTGCAAAAACTACAGCTCCCACAATTCCATAGAATTGAACCACGACAGTTAAAGTAGTGTCAGACTGCATTAATTCTGCACTGTAGATTAAATCTACACTACACAGTAGTAGCACATTGTGACCGATTTTATTACTATGTCTCATTTATTTATGTATTTAAAATTTTTGCACCCCGACCTTCTCACCTCCAAGGAGGGACTCAGACCAGCTTACAGCAAAATTCAATGCCATACAAATTTAAAACACCTTAAAACAGCATATTAAAATACATAAAAACAGAGACATAAAAACCACATTGCCATTAAACCCACATTCAACTCGGTCTATAAAAGTGGTCACCTATTTCAGATGGATTCCTAGGATTTGTAGGTTTTGCTGGGTATTTGAATTCAGGGACAAGGTTTCTAGAATTCTACATCCACTTCTGAATTACAGATCCCAGGATTTAACAGGATAGAGCCACTGAGGTTAAAGTGAAATCAAACTGCTATAACTGTGCAGCATGGATACATCCTCAGCAACTGTGACAAATTTGGAGGAGCAAGAACAGAGTTTCTAAACATTTTCTAAACTTTCCTTCTCCTTCTTTCCAAACCCCGATCCCACCTGATAGCTAGGGTGAGGCATGTTGGAGTAGGAAGTGAAAGAAGGAGAACGAGGTCTTCATGAAGGATGTTGATTCACTATTGATAACAGATCCAGGAAAACTACAAAACTATCCCTCCTAAACCCACCTGAGGGATGATCAGCCGAGTTTGAGGGAAATAATGGATAGTGTTCCCTCATCTCAGGAGTCATGAGTTGCTTGCATGTGATCTAAGAAAATGTCCTTTCTAAAGCCAACCTCTGGGCATATCCTAATATTTGGAAGTGCTCCTGGATCCACCTCTCCAAATGCCAGCCTAGGTAGATGCAACAGTCAGGAGTGCTTACTACCAGCTTCAGCTGATACTCCAGCTGCACCCCTTCCTAGATTTGGAGGACCTAAAGATGGTAGTGCATGTGCTGGTAATCTCAAGGTTGGACTCCTGCAATGCACTTTTCATTGGGCTACCTTTGTTCCAAGTTCGGAAACTCCAGTTTCTTCCAATACAGCAGCCAAATTGGTTACAGGAACATCCAGGAGTGAGCATATTACACTTTTCCTAATGTCGCTCCACTGTAAGCCAATTACTTTCTAGGCTAAGTACAAGGTGTTCAGTTGACCTTTAAAGACCTACATGGTCTCCTGTACAATTTGCCCCAAATACTTAGGTCCTTTGGGGGGTGGCTACTAGGCATGGTTAGGTTCATTCGGAATCTTCGTAATTCGGAATAAATTTGGAAATATTTGGTTTTTGAAGCAGTTTTGAAGGAAACCGGAAGTCCCTTTGCCCTTCTGAAGCTTTTTCTGCCATTTCTGTTATGAAGCAGTAAGTGAGTCAGAAATGATTCAGTGTTTCCCACTTCTGGTCCTTGGCCTCAGCTCAAGCCTGGGAAGCGGTTTAAAACCCAGTGAATGGCTTTCCTCCCTCCTGTCTCTCCTCATGAGCCCGGGAAGTGATTTAAAATCCAGTGGATCACTTTCTTCCATCTCGTCTCCCTTCCTGAGCCTGGGAAGTGGTTTAAAACCCAGTGGATGGCTTTCCTCCCTCCCGTTTCCCCTCAGGAGCCTGGGAAGCGATTTAAAACCCAATGGATGACTTTCCTCCCTCCCGTCTCCTCTGATGAGCCTGGGAAGTGATTAAAAACCCAGTGGATGAATTTCCTCCCTTTGCTTCCCCCCCCTTTCTGGAGTAAAACTACTTTCAAAGTAAAGACCACCCAATGAAACAGGAAATAACATTTTGAAACCATTAATGAAGGATTCGGAAATTTTGAGAAGTTTCGAACTCTTTTTTTGTGGTGAAAATTGGAATTGACTTTAAATCCGAACCACCAGTGCCCTCTACATCCAAAACGAGTTTTGAACCTTTTTTTTGTGGATCAAACAAGCCAAGTGGCTACTCCAACCAGCCAGAAACCGACTGACAACCACCACCCAGGGAACATTTTCATCGGCCACCCCAAGACTGTGGAATGATCTCCGGAAGAGCTGTTGGAATTCAAACCCCATCTAAAGTCCTAACTTTTCTGGCAGGCCTACCCAGCCAGTGTTAAGTGTGAATTTTAAAGTTGTATCCTGTGTTTTAATCTCTGACCTGTTTCTGTAATATGTTTTTTATAGAAATACATTTCAATATGTATCTTTTACAAAACTTTTAATATGTGTGCTTATATAATTTTTACAATGTTTGTGCATTTTGACTGTGATGCGACCTGCCTTGAGCCATGAGGAGAGGTGGGTAAGAATTATTATTATTATTATTATTATTATTAAAAGCATGGTGTCATGTTGCTATCTTAGGTGCTTTGGCGCATCAACATACCTGACACTTTATTTCCAAACAAATAATTGCATATCTGCTGAAAAACAAACAAACCAACAAACAAATAGGAATATTAAATCACAGAGTTAGAAGGAACTTCTAGGATGGAGGAAATGAGGAATGAATCAACTGAAATGTACAATTTCTGGAGTTGGAGTTTGGTGAGACACCAACACTCTTTGGCAGAGACAGATAAAGACCTTGTAAAACTATAAATCCCAGGAACCCATAGCATTGGGTCATGGCAGTTAAAGTGGTGTTAAAGTGCATTAATTCTACTGTTTAGCTGCAGAACGGCACTTTTTCTTATGGGCTCATTTAGAAGTTTGGACCTTTTATACCCGAGTATAGGCGCTGTGTGTCTATTTTTGCTTAAAATGGAAGCTCTTGCTGCTCTGAAAAGCAGTCTCAAATTATACTTTTCTGGTTCTTTATTAATTAAAAGATTCCCGCAAGAGCCGGAGAGCAAATCTTAACAAAGAGGCACCCGGTCACACCTCCCAACAAATAATAATGGTGTGTTTATGCTGCATTACTCTTGTCTAATCTTCACATCTACTATAATTATTAACTACTAGTCCTAAAATCTATAGAGTTATCATTATTGTTGTTATTATTATGAAACTCAATCCCATTTTCATGTCATAAAGATAAACCAAATCTCATTTCAATTAGTTGCAGCAGGAGGGAATGAACTTTAAACAGACATTTAATTTCTGGGGAAAAAATTAGGAAGTTCTTCATGGAAATGTTATGGCATTTTGAAACAGATTAATAGTTCAGTATGAACACATCTACCCTGCAGCGATATGACAGCTGTACTGTGATCAGAAGACAGGTTAAATGAGCAAAGCCAGTTGATACCACTGAGTTGGATCTAATCAAATAGTGTTCTGATTTTTATGACTTTTATCTATACTGTTTTCTTATTCCAGATACAATTTAGAATCGTTACAGTAGGCGAGATGATTTGTGGCTGAGATCATTTATTTAATTGGATCACTGGAATACATGGGTATGTTTGTGGTAATCAAGAGATTACTGCCATTATGTAAGAATATCAGGAGCATTTCTGCAATAAGGATGCTCTGGGCATCTGGTGTGATACACAAAGTCTTTTGTGATAAAACAGGGAAAACAGATATTCTATTGCAGCCAGTTAAAATAGGTGCACATGGTCACTTCCTCCATGTAGCATCCATTTTGTTGGGCCCATAAATAGTACCAGCATCACCTAGTGTTCAAAAACAAAGTAAATGCTATTTTATGGCTGAATTGCACCAATATGTGAAGACATATTGTTGACGCACACAAGTATGTGACCATCAGAGAAGTTGCACTCAGGCTGAATCCTTTGAACTGGATTGTATGAGTCTACGCTGTCGGATAATCTGGGATAAGCGCATAATCTGGGATCAGATCCTGGGATGCAAGATAGGCTCTTGCCTTTCACCATTCATTCCATTTTTGTTAAGAGTTAAGGTACAGAACTTACTTTGACCCAGTTTTGGGAGAGTTGTTGTTGTTTTACCAAAATGAGTATATAAGTTAATTTTGCTTTTTCTTTCCCCTTTCTTTAAAACCATATATAATTACTGCTATTTTAGTTTTTTAGTTTGGAAAAAGCCACGTGGATTCTAGATGAAATTGGCAATAGAATATGAGCTGCCCTTCCTCTTTGTTTGAAATTTATTAAACCTTGAAATTAAATAAATTAACTATTCTAATCGTGAACTAAAATTAGCTAGATTCCTATAGCTATTTCTTTTAAAAATTGGCAGTTCTTGTAGGATTTTTACCTAGATCACCATTGTTTTTAATCTTCATTAATTATGGCCCATGTTTACAATTCTTAATACACTGAAGTGCTCCATAAGTTATTTTATGGGACAAAAACATTATTTGGAGGGGAAAATACTTATTTATATTTGTGACTGTACTTCTCCCCATTGCATGCTTACAACAACACTATGAGATGTTGCAAACTGAGGAACAGTAAGTTACCTAAAGCTTCCTACATTAAACAAAGACATTTCAAAATCAGATTTATAACTGTCACTCTTAGTAATTTAAAAATGAGGTGTAAGGTGATCCCTCCTTTTCATTCGAAATTTGATTGGATAACAAAAACAAACATGCTAAAATATCCTCATACAAACACACAACCTCTTTGATCTTCCGGAGAGGCCCTTCTCTCGCTCCCGCCCTCATCGCAAGCACAACTTGTGGAGACAAGGGAGAGGGCCTTCTCTGTAGTGGCCCCCCGACTCTGGAATTCGCTCCCCAGAGATATTAGGCAAGCCCCCACCCTGGCAATCTTTAGGAGGAGCCTAAAAACTTGGCTGTTCCAGTGTGCCTTCAATGAATGAATGTATGTTAACTCTTGACCAATTCTGCATAAAATGCCCTCAGAAGCACTTTATTTTCTGGTACATGCAATTAAACTTTGCCTTATCCCTCAGATCCCCTGCCCTGATATATTACATTGCCCTATCACCCAGTGGTTTTAAAATTTTCATCCTTGATCTGGCCCTGCCCATTGTGATAATTTTTGGTGTTTAATGTTTTGAGTTTATATTGTTGTGCAGTTTATTGTATTGGTTCCATATTTTATGTTATTGTATTTTTAATTTTTGTTTGTTTTTGCATAATACTGTGTTATTGTGCTGATGGGCGTGGCTGCCCCAATTCGCCTTGGGGAGCTGGTGGCAGGGTATAAATAAAGTATAATAATAATAATAATAATTTCATTGAGCATTTATCTCAATCTTGGTAAAACCAGGAACATTCTTGCATTTGTAGAATTGCATGTTATTGGTTTAAGTTGTTTCAGCAAATGGGTTTTTATAGAAGAGAAATTATATTCTTAAGTGATTTTTAAAATTTTTCATTGATCTTTACATACATTTCTCTTCTTCTTCTTCTTCTTCTATGTTTGTCCCGCTTGATGACAGGGTCCAGTTCAATGGTTTGTTGGCTCCATTTCACCCAATCATGCGCCTGGTCAGGGCATCGTTTCCCGCAATCCATGGGCACCATACCTTGTATGCGAGATTCATGGGCAACAACCATCGACCAGCCCATCATGTAGGCTTGTCGCTGGAGTGTCTGCATTCAGCTGACCCCGACAGTTGTTGAGGGGTCTCCAGTGGCACCAACGTGGAGGAATGGACTCACAATTTCAAGACACTTTAACTTCCCGGAGTTCTTCATAATTTCTAGATATGAAAAAACATCATTTTTTCTTTCTTATTTTAGGAATAATTTGGGGAGCATTAGTTACAGTGACTCCTAAATTCAGAAACTTCATAACCCTATTCATCCCATTAAAACTATTCTTGAGTAAATAGTTTGAATATTGTGACATAAACCATGTAATTATTCAACAGAGGATCTAACACAAATCAAAGTCTGCATCTACACTGTAGAATTAGTGCCGTTTGATGCAGCTTTAACTGCCATGGCTCAATGCTATGGAATCATGAGAGCTGTCATTTTACAAGGTTATTACACTTTTCTAGTGATTCATCAAACTACAAATCCCTGGATCCCAAAGCACTTTGCCATGGTAATTAAAGTGGTGTCAAATTGCATTAATTCTACCTTGTAGACTACAACCAGCCAAAAAGAAATATTACAAAAAATCCAAAAGAGTATTAGGTAAAGAGCCAACAGGTTAATCAAAACTTTGGTGTAATTCAGGCTTGTATCACTTCAGAGTTTGATCGTATTTTGGAATGTTGTTACTGTTGAGGTATCCTTCTGCAATGTTGAAGCTTTTTTTTTCTTCACAAGCCGCCATGTACTAATATATCATAGCTCGTCATACAGGTACCACTATACTAAACCCTTCTATATAACCAGTTGGATTTTCTGTATAAATGGAATTGCTTTTAATGAAATGTAATCATTTGTTTTGTTTCAATGCCAATACGTAGACAGAGAATTTTGCACCTGGGAGACTATTCAGACAGATGACATATTGGCCCATCTGCAGCATGAGGTAGTACAATCCATAATTTTGCCACCTTGTTCTGCATATTACAAATGAGCTACACATCACAACGTTTGTGAATTTTTGGTTGACAATGAAAGCTACATGCTTGTGTGAAATATCCCCCACTGCTGGCTGCTTTACAAAATGCAGGTGATGGTGGTGCCACTAAAATGTTTAGGGATGTGAACATTTGTCAGTTTTTGTTTTCTTGCATTTCCTCTGTTCTTTTTCATCCTGTTCAGGTTTTTTCCACATGTTGTGAGAATTGTTCCTCCTTTCTACATGTTAATTCATGTTATACACTGTTCTCAGTACAGGCAGTCCCCAACTTACAAACATCCGACTTTTTAAAAATAATAAATATGTTCCTGGTTTGAATTTTGAAAGCGTTTTTACTGTTTCTTTTGTGTGGCCTTTACTTTTAAAGTAGTTTTTCTACTCCAGAAACTTTGTGTGGCACAATTTAGGAGAGAACAGAAATCGTATACAGAGTAGACCCCATCAAGGGACATCTAGACTGACCCCCTTCTTTGGGATCAAGAACACGGTTTCTCACCAAAGGGAAGGGAATGTGGTCTCAGAAGCACAAGACAATGAGACAAAAGAACATGTGAAGCTTTTGAGGCAATTTTATATGCATAGAGATGTAGTTTCCCAAAGTACTTTAGCAAGCCAGACTCCCCGGTGCAGCAATCATATGGGACTCTAAAGGGATGAAGGAAGGAAGGAATGTCTTCAAGTTTTGGAAGAATCAGGGCTAGAATGACCCCACTACAGGAAAAAGAAGAACTGGCTTCCCACTGAAGTATAAGTTCTGACTTGGTTTTACTATAGGGCTCAGGGAGAGTGTGCTGGCCTCATAAGCAAAAGTTTGTGGGTTCAATCCCTGCCACAGAAAAATAGCAAAAAGAAAATATTGTGGCAAATAATGGCAAACAGTGAGAGGCAGGGCATGGAGGGGCCAAGACACAAGTTTTGCTGAAAAGAAAGGTGTGGAGAGTCATGGAGGCTCCCCTTTTGCAGTGGACACATACTATCTTTATTGCAGGGAAAGGGTTTATTGCAGAGAAAGGCTTTGCTGCCTTCTCTTTAGACACCTTTGTAGATTCAGTTTATTTTATATTTAGGCAAAGACTGCTGCTCAACCATTTTGGCTACTGAGCAGCAAGGCAGTGTGAAAGGAGGGCGAAGGGGGAATTATTCTGTAATGTTCGGATGTCTCCCACGGTTATTTTGATTTTTCAGAACCATTAAGCAACTTTGGTAAAGCCTAAACAGTTTTAAAATCTCACGGTTTCCCTCCCCTGGTGTTAAACTACAGGACCTTTTGCAATCTCTACCATTGGGGGCATGGCCTTCAAGAATAGCTGTGCTTAGCCACGCCCACCACATCCCTCTTTGCATTACCACTCGCCAGGGAAGGGAAATTTTTTAACTGTTTAGGCTTTACCAAAGTTGCTTAATGGTTCTGAAAATCAAAATAACCGTGGGAGACATCCGAACATTACAGAATAATTCCGAACAATAGGTAAATGGTTCAAATTTGGATTTGCCCCTCCCACCTTTGGGGGAGGGGAGGGGACTATCTTACTCCTTTGGGCTCCAGGAGCCTGAAGAACCAGGATAGTTGTGGGCATTGACCCCTGGGACTGCGGAAGCAATCCTGGGAGTCAATCCCCACAGGCCTGTACCTGCAAAAGATCTAGACCTTGCCTTAAGGTCCAGATCTTTGCAGGTATAAAATTAATCTGGAGCAAACTGGGAAATCCCAGTTTACTCTGGGTTAACCTGAGGTGTCATTTGGACGCCTCAAGTTAACACACATGGTTAGACCATGGATGTATGACTTTACCTACATGGCCCTGAAAACGTGCCTTCCTTATTCCTACACCAGGAGTTAACCGTTTACAACTGGCCTTGAAAAAGACCCTTTTGGAGATGGGTCGAAACGAGAGTTGGTGCCATCATACAGAGTTTACCTCGTCGGCCTCCTAAAATCGGACTGGTTTCAGTTGACTCAGACCTTCCGCTCTTCCACTACGATCTTTACTGAAACCGCCACAGCACCTTAACTCCGCTTTCCTCGTTATTCTCTTCACCTATGGGCGTTTTTTGAACCTCATCCCCAGGACTTCTACCTTAACTCCCATCGTCTTGTTAAAGCATCATTTATTGACTGACTTTATTTTGAACTCAATCGCAAAAAGAAATAATCCACGTCAAGGGTAGGAGCCCCCCGGGCGATGACTCACTGTGCATTACCTTGTTATTGACCTACACCTGTGTATATATGTGTACTTGCATATTATATGAATTTTTGATATTGTGATATTTGCTGTTTCTGAGTGTGTGTTGCTTACTGCAACCCCCCTTTGTTTATCCAACGCCTCAAGTTAACCCATGTTGGGTTTTTGGGACAGTGTAGAAAGATCTTTCTACACTGTCTTTCTACATAGTCTTCCCTGAATTAGGTCTTAATTTGTTCACCCTCATCCAGTCCATTACTGATGCTAGTGTCATACAGAAACAGCTTACTTGGAATTAGATGGGAAAGAGAAATAGAATTGGGTTTCATCACCATGATAATAACACTGAACCCCCAAACTCCAGACAATTTCTCCCAGTAGTTTCATATAAATTTTTTAAAAACATGATGGAAAAATCTGAGTTCTGCCCCCTGCACCACTTTCTGATTTTGTCCCTCCAAGAAAGACCAGAACCACTGTAACACAATGACCCTGAAACCCATCCCAGAGATGTGGCCTGGAATGGTTGATGGTATCCCATAAAGAGACCTAAAACCAGATTAAAATTGATCCAGATAATCCATTTCATCCCAGGAATGCCTGAAGCTGGGAGGCCACCACATGTTTCAATATCTTATCAAAAAAGGGGATACTGGACACTGGTCAATAGTTCTCTAGTGTGGTGGGATCCAGAAAGGATTTTTTTAAAAAAATTATGTACATCAGTGGTTCCTAAACTTTTTTGGCCTACCGCCCCCTTTCCAGAAAAAAAATTACTCACCGCCCCCCTAGACATTAATTTTTTAAAATTTAATAGCAATTAAACAGAAATATATATGTATTAATGCAGTGATTCTCAACCTTTCTAATACTGTGACCCCTAAATAAGGTTCTTCATGTTGTGGTGACCCATCCATATTTTTGTTGCTACTTCATAAATAATTTTATTTATTTATTTATTTATTTATTATTCGGTTTTATATTCTGCTCCTCCCTGCAGGCTCGGGGCGGATCACACACAGATTAAAAACTTCCAAAAAAACATAGAACATAGCTATGATGACCAAGATTACAGTTCTAAGGTCAAAGACATGCGCATACCCTTTACGATACAGACTAACAATAAGCTACTCTTATAAATTCTAATGCAAATATCTAATATGAAGGATGTATTTTCATTGTTACAAATTGAACATAATTAAAGCATAGTGATTAATCACAAAAACAATATGTTTGGGGGAGTATGGACAACGGATGATGGGATTTGCAGTACCTTCAATCGATTCAGCTCTGACTTCCACAGACCACTGAGACCCCCACAAATTACAGAACTGGACCAAACATGGCACACAGAACTCCCATGACCAACAGAAAATACTGGTGGGGCTTGGGAGGAATTGACACTGATTTAGGGGACATGTAGTTCACCTACATTTGGAGAGCACTATGAACCGAAACAACTATGGATTTGGATGAAATTTGGCACAAATACTCAATATGCCCAAATTTGAACACTGGTGGAGTTTTGAGAAAATAGCCCTTCTCATTTGGGAGTCGTAGTTGCTGGGATTTATAGTTCACCTACCATCAAAGAGCATTTTGAACTGCACCAACAATGGAATTGAGCCAAACTTGGCACACAGAACCCCCAATCGTTCACCGCCCCCTTAAAGGGGTTCACCACCCCCCAAATTCCCCTGAACCTCCCACCGCCCCCTTGGATAGCCTCACCGCCCACTAGGGCACGGTACTGCCCACTTTGAGAATCAGTGATGTACATGAATAGGACTAACCTGAGAGTCTCTATGAATAAATACACTGGCAGCCATAGTTCCAGAAAATCCACCCCCATTCTATTTATTTAGTTGAATGATTATTAAGCAAAACAAATTACGGTTTATGATGTAAAAAAGAATAGTTGTTTGTGTTAAATTATGCTTAAATGGGCTTGATATACATGTAACGAGATTAAATGCCAATTGATTATAAAAATGTTTGTTAAAACATGATAACTGACATTGCTATATTTCAGTAACATTTTTACTAATCAATTGGCCCCTAATTATCCTATAATAACGCTTATTAATTGAAAATTAAATCTGTACTAGAGTCACTTAATTTAAACTGACTGCAACAAAAGAGATACTGTTTCAATTGTAGGGTAAACAAATCACTTTGACTAACAACTGTTTACTATGCATTAGGCTGAAATGGTGCAGGGCACAATCCACTATAAGTTCTCCTCTGAGAGTCTGGCAGGAGGGAGACTTCCATATCCTTACACTATTGCTATCCAGTCTAATGGAACTTGGAGCTTCTCTTACCATACTATGAACCCCAGGATGTCTTAGGGCTCTTCCACACAGCCATATAACCCAGAATATCAAGGCAGAAAATCCTACAATATCTGCTTTGAACTGGGATATCTGAGTCCACTCGGCCATATATTCCAGTTCAAAGCAGATGTGGGATTTTATTCAGCTATGTGGAAGGGGTTGGAGTAATTGTCATACATTAAGTTATTTTCATATTTGGATTCATTACTAAGCCTCTGAATATTCTGACAGAACACAGTACAGGCAGACTATGGGCCCTTCCATACAGCCATATAACCCAGAATATCAAGACAGAAAATCCCACAATATCTGCTTTGAACTGGGTTATCTGAGTCCACACTCAGATAATGTGGGATTTTTTTGCCTTGATATTCTGGGACATAGTGCTGTGTGGAAGAGCCCTAAGACATCCTGGGGTTCATAGTATGGTAATATACTAGAGCTCTTTAGCAAATAATTCTAAGCCATACTCCTAAAACTGCAAATAAGACTGCCAGTGTTGTGTAGTGGTTTGTGCCTTGGATTTTGACTTTGGAAACCAGGGTTCGAATCCTTACTGTCAAGGAAACCCACTCAGCAACCTCAGGCAAGTGACACTCTGAACAAAGCTTGCCAAGATAACACTATGATAGGGTCAGAAATGACTTGAAGTCACACAACTACAACAAAATTGCAAACTCCAGGGTTCCATGGGGTGTTGCCATGGCAATTAAACTGGGACGATAGTGCTTTATTTATGCAAAGTGAAAGGATCGCAAGATTCCATAGGATGGAACTATGACAGTTCAAGTGGGGCCATTTGGTAATAAATGTATAGTGTGAAAGTGCCCTCAGTCTGCCAAGTGATTCAGACTTGCAGTACTTTGAAAAGTTACCCTTTGCACAATGACCCCACTCATGTTAGTTGGTGGATGCTGGGAATCTGGCTAAAGGTTCCAGATGTTTTAGTCCAAAAAGAGCTTTTTCCTCAATATCTGAATATTATTTATTTTCAGGATCACTTCCAAAGCTGTCAATAGCTTCTGATGTGCTGGGACTTATCTTGTGTGATGAAATGAACAAAGGGGGAAGGAGCACAGCAGGAAGGGTATGGGTGCATCTACATTGGAGATTCAATGCAAGGTGACACCACTTCAACTGCCAAGGATCAATGCTATGGGAGTGGTAGTTTTATAAGGCAGGGCTGTCCAACTTCTACCGGCCCAGGGGCCTGAATTCCGGTCACTGATGACCTGGGGGGCCATAGGGTCTGCCCCCGGCCCCGGCTCTGCCCCCTCCCCACCCCCGGCTCTGTCCTCTCCCCGGCGCCCTCTCCCCTTATTTTAATTTAATATTAAATATATTTAATTCCATCCTCCCCTCTCCCCTTATTTTAATGTATTCCATCTCCCCTTATTTCATCTTTAAATATATTTAATTTTATATTTAATACATGAGGGGAGATGGGGGGAGGGAATGAGGAGCCCCCTGAGGAGCCCCCTGCTTCGGCCTACCTTTTCCAAACGCGCAGGATCCAGGAGAACCCGAACGATGAGAGAGGCGACGAAGAAGGTCCTAATCGCGTCTGTGGGCCTCAGCGATCCAGTAGTAGAGTAGCCGAAGAGTATCGTGAGAATACGCAATCCACACAGGATTTCGCTGTCAACGCCGGCGTGATCTCGCATTAACAGTGAAATCCCGTGTGGATTGCGTATTCTCGCGATACTTGCTCCGAACCCGGAAGTAGGTATTTTTTAAAATTTTTATTATTTATTTTATTTTTCCATTTTTATTTTTTATTAAAAAGCTTAGGGGGCCGTAGGGAAGGGGCTGGGGGCCGTATACGGCCCCTGGCCGCCAGTTGGACAGCCCTGTTATAAGGTATTTAGCTTTCTCTGCCATACAGTGATGGTGCCTCACCAAACTACAGATCCCATGGTTCCATAACATTGAACCATTGCAGTGAAAGTGGTGTCAAACTGCATTAATTTTACAGTGTAGTTGCACCCAAAGTGTGGCTTGTCCATGCATTGCCAATGGTGAACAGCTCAGGATAGTGGCAACAATGTGACAATGCCCTTCAGGGTTAGAATGAGATTCTTGACTATCTTCTCAGGGAAGGAAGAAACCCTCTTGTTATCTCCCTGCTCGCTTGTGCAGATTGCAGATTGCAGGTTTTATTTGCAAACACATTTTTTGACAGTCAAAATGGGTCAGGTGGAATACCAAGAAGGAAGAAAGGTCCTTGCCTTGGCAGTGTCAACATTTCCTTCCTCTCCAAAGTTGTGAATTGTGTGTGATGTCAAATTAAATTCCCCATGCCTCATGAGATACAAAGGCAAACTTTAATTCTTTCTCCATTGCACTTGTCCCTCTGCACACAGCTTTAGTAAATCATGCCACAGCTAGGCTGTGTCCCAGTATTACCACAACTGGTCTAAGTGCCTGCCCTTCACCATTTTTACATCATGATTCATATACTCTGCCTGCACTTTTGGACTGCTTGCAATTGCACTTGACAAATGGCTCTTCAGTGTACTCTCTGCTTTACCTTTTCAAACTGTTGCCATGGTTCAGGGATAAGTCAGCTAGTGTACATTCTGCTGCCTTATGGGAAGTAAATCCCCAAAGATACACACAGAAATAGATGTGGACTTATTTCTTTGTCCATGTTCATAGACCCTGCATAGAGGTGGACCTAAATACTGGGGGAAGTTCAAGGAGTGCCTCAATAGGGACAAAACCTTAATAAAACCCTAAACAGGCGCTAATGTACTTCTTGAAAGCCAGCGAAGTGTCATATTTAAGCATTGGACTACAGCTCTAGAAGCCAGGACATGAATCCCCACTCAGCCATGGAAACCTATTGGGGTCCCTTCCACATTACTCCTATATCCTAGGATCTGATCCCAGATCATCTTCTTATCCCAGATTATCTGGCAATGGAGACGCATATAAAAGGTAAAGCTTTTCCCTTGACATTAAGTCTAGTAATGTCTGACTCTGGGAGGGGGTGCTCATCTCCACTTCTAAGCTGAAGAGCCAGTGTTGTCCTTCAAGGTCATGTGGCTGGCATGACTGCATGAAACACTGTTACCTTTCCACCAAAGCGATACCTATTGATCTACTCACATTTGAATGTTTCGAACTGTAAGGTTGGCAGAAGCTGGGGCTAACAGCAGGAGCTCACCTCATTCCCTGGATTCAAACCACCAACCTTTCGGTCAGCAAGTTCAGCAGCTCAGCAGTTTAACCTACTGTGCCAGCAGAGACTCATATAATCCAGTTCAAATCAGATAATCTGGGATTCGATCCTGGGATATAGGGCAGTGTAGAAGGGGCCTAGGTGACACTATCTCAGTCTTAGAGGAAAATAAAGCAACCCCCCTCTTAACACATCTTGCCAGAAAACCCCATGATAGGTACACCTTTGGGTCACTATCAGTTAGAAATAACTTGAAGGCACATAACAAACAACAAATTGTATTTCTTAATTCTGATAACTCAATTCTTCCATGCTTTTGGGCCATTTCACCTTGCCTAAGGACAGCAGTGGTCTTAGTTCTATTTCCTATTTGGTCTGATATCCTCTTATGAATTATTCACTTGTATTAAGAGTGACACACTCCATCATGTTTTCAGGAACTATCAATGGCATTCAAAGACACACAAGCATCCAATCATGAGATGGCACTAGCAAGACTAGGGGCTTCGTCAGACAGAGCTGGGGAAAGCAGGGAAAAGTGGGGGAAATTTTCTTGAATCGTCTTCTTTGCATGGGATTCTGTCTTTTAAAGAAGATGGAGAATTTAATTACCCCCATCACAAAGGATTGCCTTCTCCTGCCTCAACTATCCGCTTAGAGGAGACACAAGGCATCATTCTGAAGGCAACCCTTATGGGTTCCTTTACATTCCCTCTCAATCTGCTTACTCTAGAGGAGACACAAGGCACCATTCTTATATCAGAAACCACGTTTGGGCTCCTTTATGTTCCATCTCAATCTGCTTACTCTCGAGGAGACAGAAGGCATCATTCTTAAAACAGACCCTCCTTCTCTGGGCTCTTCTTTCTCCCAGTCTCATTACTCTCAATCATGGAAGTCTGAAACAAAGCTAAAAAGCTTGCAGTAGCACAATTTTGATATCCAAGATGACTAAGAAGAGGAAATGACCGGAAAAGCAAAGTAGTGGTATTTTGAAATGTTGGTATTTCTAATTATTAAATTACATTTAAAAATTACCATGCCAGGCTCGTGAAGCAGGATTTTGGGAGAGAAATGTCAATGCTTGATAGGAGACTGCCCATAAGAGTGCCCATTACTCCACTGAAGCGATTCAACATGGACAAATTTGACAGATCGCATCTCACGTGTTTCCCCCCCCCCCCCACTTTCACATGAATCATCAGCTCAGAAGATGATTTCTCCCCATCTCCCCTTCCCCCCATTTCCATTCACTTCTTAAACTGATCCCTGATGAAGCATCATGGATGACAGGCAGAAATCTGTCTGTGTTTGGGCTCTGTGATGCCTCATCAGTGAACTCTTTTAGAAGTGTGTAGAAACCAGCAGGGGGGGGGGGTGTGACGAGGGTATGTCCACCATGTCATGAGCCAGAGTGACCATCCCAAATATCCATGTTCTCAGCACAATGTTTACAGAAGTGGCTCATGCACAAATATACTGTATGTTTTGCACTGACAGAGTTTCTCCAATCAACTTGCAATCCTATGCCACCAGAGTTCACCAAAACTTGTATACACATGTAGAAACCCTTTGCAGGTAATTCAATGAATGTGCGGACATTGAAACAGGGGTAGCCGAAGTTCTTTTCTTGCCTGTGACAGAAAAGCACATGCCCCTCCACCACCCACACTTGCCCAGTTGAATCAAGGGGCATAGTAGCCAATGCCAGCCAAATAATTTCATCATATGACACATAAGATTCCACAAAGGTCTCTCCCTGTTCCTGGCAGCCCAAAAACAGCAATTAAAAAATCTATAACCAGGCTTCATTTTGTGATGCCCACAATCAAATGGTAGGATGGTGCAATGGATCTACTCATTTGGAGTCAATTGCACACCTCATTTTTATCAACAGTTGTCTTATTCAACTTTATCTAGTCATGTGTCACTTCTAGCATGTCAACCTCTCACTGTTCTCACTATTGTCCATGGTTTCACTCCCATACTTACATGCCGCACGTGTACATGGAAGAACAAGTCAAATGTCCCTACTATAAGCTCCCATTCATTTGTATGGAGAAGGATTTCTGTTGTAGCGCATCTGAAGTCACTTCCATTTTACCTTCATAATAGTTTGAGTGTTATATTTCCCTAGGAAATATTTGGAGAAACGTCCAAGATGGCTGTATTGACAAACAATGAAGTAAGATGTCCAAGGAAATTGTGACAAATTTGTGCCAGAGATTTTCAGGGGGAAAAATAAGATTAAAAGCATTTAAGAGATATATATAGTATTTTCAAAACTCATCATGTTGGAAAACCCTACCTAAGGTTTTGTCTGATGAGAGCATGGGAACTGTGATTCTTTAGAACTTTATCTTCAAGTCATGGCATTGCTGATAACATTTCTCCCTTGGATGTAATGTGGAAATGGGTCACTACTGGCTCTGTGTTTTGCTCTATTTATGAGTTGACCCTTGTGACTTACATCTTTTTGATGAACTTTGATCAGGCAGGCTAGACTTATATAATCAATCAAACTAATGTTCCAACTCCTTTGGGATCTTGTCTTACATTTAATCACTTGTGCCAATCGAGATTGTACATTCATCTTACCTGCATACTTTGGACTGGCATCTGCTTAAATCAGATGGCATTGTTGCCACAATATTTTCATTGGACAAGCCTGCTGCATGTTCCAGCTGCTACTTCTATCAATCACTTCACAGGTCCAATTTAACTATTATGCTGACATCCCATTTGCTATTAAGAATGCAAGCCTTATAGCAATGCTGATGGTGAGATGTTTGTTTTAGACCCCATGCAATTCTGAATGGTTTTATTCATGCCTGGTAAATTTTAGAGGAGGTTTAAGTCATTGCCACATAGAAACAGTTTCAGAATACTGTGAAACCATGGGACAATATCAAAGTAGAGTGCCATCCTCAATAAAATCCACAGAAGAGCATTTCAGCTGGTTCTTTACCAGACAAAGTGAGTTTTGCCAATGGAGCTAAACACAAGAGAATATTTTGTAACAGGCACAACACCTGTTCAGGGTAGGGTTGTTAAGTAAAATAAGGGACAATGCTCCTGTCCCTTTGATGCAGTGACTCTCAACCTTCCTAACGCCGCAACCCCTTAATACAGTTCCTTATGTTATGGTGACCCCCCAACCATAAAATTATTTTAGTTGCTACTTCATAACTGTAATTTTGCTATTGTTATTAATTGTAATGCAAATATCTGATATGCAGGGTGTGTTTTCATTTACTGGACCAAATTTGGCACAAATACCCAATACGTCCAAATTTGAATACTGGTGGGATTGGGGGGTATTGATTTTGTCATTTGGGAGTTGTAGATGCTGGGATTTATAGTTCACGTACAATCAAAGAGCATTCTGAGCCCCAGCAATGACAGAATTGGGCCAAACTTCCCACACAGAACCCCCATGATCAGCAGAAAATACTGGAAGGGTCTGGTGGGCATTGACCTTAAGTTTTGGTGTTGTAGTTCATCTACAACCAGAGAGCACTGTGGATGATGGATCTGGACCAAACTTGACACGAATACTCAATAAGACTGCATGGTTTTACTGTATGTTGTAATCCGCCCCGAGCCTGCAGGGAGGAGCGGAATATAAGATCGAATAATAAATAAATAAAGACCACATGTGAACATTGGTGGAGTTTTGGGAAAATAGACTTGACATTTGGGAGTTGTAGTTGCTGGGATTTATAGTTCACGTACAATCAAGGAGCAATATGAGCCCCAGCCATGACAGAATTGGGCCAAGCTTCCCACACAGAACCCCCATGACCAACAAAAAATACTGTGTTCTCTTATGGTCTTTGGTGACCCCTCTGACACCTCCATGTGACCCCTCCAGGAGTCCTGACCCGAGGTTGAGAAACACTGCTTTAATAGTTGTATAGAAGAGGGATTTTGGCAGGTATTTTTCTGTGCAACCATTAAACAGACAACGGCTCTGTCCCTTAACTCAAAGTCAGCTTCAGCAATGGGCATCATAAGGCACCAGTTAAGAACTACAATCAAGAGTGTCTATGCTAATTCCTTGGAGTATCTTTGACTCCTATTATGCAAAGACAGGAGTGTTCTGTGAGCAACTTGCCCACAACATTTGTAGCAAATGCTGCATCCACTTGCTGCCCTTTGCAACAGCATAGACATGTTGAATACAACAAATTTTTCAACTGCGGCTCAAAGGCTGTTTTCATCCTGACATGAAAATAGTCCAAAGTCCATAGACTAGGAGTAAAATACTCACTTGGCTCAATCCAGCAATTTCCTTGCTGTAACCAAAAGTCATTATAAAGATGAGCCAGCCTTTCAGCTGTTCTCCCTGAATATTTAAGTGGAAAGCTTACTGTCCTTTTTTCAAATAAAGCCTCTTGCATTTATTTAAAGCAAAATGCCACCTGCATTTTAGTTGCAAAAAATTATCAGCTTCCCAGCATCTCCCCCCCCCCTAGTTTTCATGGATGTGATGAACATCTTAATCTCTCTCAGTAAAAAAGACTGTTGTTGTTGGCGGGGGGGGGGGGGGTGTCAGAATAAACATGGTTTCAATTTCACTTTTTTACCAAAAAAAAAGTGGCATTCTGGAGAAAATCCAGCTTACAAAAAGGCTGATGGATCAGGTCTGAAGCAACAGAATATTTATGAATTTTCAAAAAAAACAGGTGAACAGTTTCCTACCTTTCAAATGTCTGGTGCAGTTTTCAGAACTCTCCAAATAGTGGTAAATGCACTGCATTTCCAACCTGTGAAACTGCCTATGACCATACCAACTGGGTTTTTGTTTACTGAGTAACTGCACAGGACAGGTTTCAGCACAGTCCAAATCGTCATGAACTCAGCCAGCCTGGAAAAGTGTTGTTCTGGCTTCTCCCACTAATTTTCCTCCTGAATGGCCAAACAAAGATGGGAACAATCAAAATAAATACACAGCTCTACTTTTAACACTATCCTAGCCATTCTATTGACTTACTAGGATTCTCTTCCAAATAAGCTAACTCAGAATTACTGCCATCTCTTCTTGATACCATATCTATCACAGACTGGTGCCTGCCATTTCCCCCCAATCTCAGAATTGGAAGAGCTTACAAAGTACCTCTGGCTTTGTTAGGAAAGCCTGTGGCAGAAAGATGCATTGATGTTCCTGGCCACAACATCGCCTCATGTTCATGTGTGGTCCTTTGGCCTAACTTTATCCATGCCCATCTGTTTATAAGGCACGGTTCCTACAAGGTGGTTAATTCACTGGCCAGACTAGGCAGGGTTTACATGGGAAATCTCTGTATCATTGAAAATGACATCTGTTCTGGAAGAGAAGATTCTCCATGTTACTGGTGGAAAGTCAAGTACTATCTCACTTGTATATCTTCTGTGCATCAAGGGAAAGGAACGGAGTAATGCACAAAAAGATAGGTGTTTGTGGCTGGCAGAGTGCCACAGCTTTTGTAAAATTTAATATATCGCCTCCATATGAATTGATGGTGTCAATTGCATCCGAAAACACATTGCATCTGAAAATACATATTGTATAGATCAAGCATGGGCAATTGCCGGCCCTCCGGGGGTTTTGGACTTCAACTCCCAGAAATCTTAGCCAGTTTACCAGCTGTTAGGATTTCTGAGATTTGAAGTCCAAAACACCTGGAGGGTCGGCAATTGCCCATGCCTGGAATAGATGGAGTCCCCCAGTGGTGCAGCAGGTTAAACCACTGAGCTGCTGACCTAACAGTTGGTGGTTCAAATCTGGGGAGTGGGATGAGCTCCTGCTTTTAGCCCCAGCTTCTGCCAACCTAGCAGTTTGAAAACATGCAAATGTTAGATCAGTAGGTTCCACTTTAACGGAAAGGTAATGGCACTCCATGCAGTCATGCTGGCCACATGACTTTAGAGGCATCTACAGACAACACGGGCTCTTTGGCTTAGAAATGGAGATAAGCACCACCCCCCAGAGTCAGACACAACTAGACTTAATATCAAGGGGAAACTTTTACCTTTACCTTTATAGATGGAAAAGGTGGCAAAAAGTACAACCAATGATCAAGAAACTAGAACAACTCCCCAATGAGAACAGGAGTTCATCTGGACCCCAAAAACTGAGGGAAGCAAGGTTTGATACAATCAACAATTCAGTTCTGCCAGTCCACATCCTTGCGCTTCACATCTGTCTGGAGAGTAAAATTGGGTTCCTAGGAACATGCTTAATAAATCTGCAGATGAATCCAAATTGGGAGAGGTGGTTCGTACCCCAGAAAACAGGATCCAAATCCAAAATCAAGGAAAATAAGGGTAAGTTGTCAGCAAGAAAGGCACCCATTTTTCAGCCATAAAGGGTTGGGCACACACTAATGCAATTAATTTCATCAGGATGAAATGTAAGGTACAACAGCTAGGCAGGAAAAAAAAGTATAGGCTGCATCAATAGAAACACAGTGTTTACATCAAGGGATGTAATAGTACCACCCTACTTTGCTTTAGTCAGACATCACAGATTACTGTGCCCTGCTCTGGGCAACACAATTCAATAAGGATACTGACAAGTTGATAACATGAAAAGGATGCTTCAAATATATGTCACTCAGCAACACAAGCTGGAACATGTCCAAAGGTAAAAGATCTGGAGACCATTTTAAGCAGCTTAAGGAACTGGGTATGTTTAGTCTGTAGAAGAGAAAGTTAAGAGGTGACATGAAAAACATGATTAAATATTTGAAAGTATGTCATATTGAAGGGAGCAAACCCGTTTTCTCCTGCTACAAAGACTAAGACATGGAGCAATAGATTCCACATTAAACATTAGAAAGAACTTCCTAAAGGGTTGTTGAACAGTGGAGAAAATCTTTTCTGCCTTGGAGAAAATCTTTTCTGAAGGTTTTTGAACAGAGGTTGGATTACCATCAGTTGGGAGTGCTTTGGATATGTATCCTACATGACAGAGAGTTGGACTCAATGGCCCTTGTGGCCACTTCCAACATTATAATTCTATTGTTCAAGAAGACGTATTTCCAAATACACAAGTCTGTGGTCCTAGAGTATAGTCCAATGCATGTTAAAACCAAAGAAGGTTTCACTGTGTTCAGTGGGTCCTACTCACATGTAAGTGCACAGAGGATTGCAATGTTATAACCACATCAGACAGTGTGTCTTTCAGTGGCATGCAATGCATCTTCTACAGTTTTACAATGAAGCCTGTCAGCTCTCCTCCCATGATGGTGAACTACTTCCACCGGGACTCCGTCATAAAACTGTAGGGGAAGCAGCGCATGCTGCAGGCACAGCAACACAGGAGGGGTCCTATGTTCATTGGGGATCAATGGGGGGAAGCCGGGAGGCCTACACTTCCCCCTGTTGCATGGGACAACAAGTGAGTTGGGTGATGCTAAGCAAGGGATGATGAGACACTGCTGGATTCGCCATGATGCATGGCGATTCCGCCAGCACATGTGAAGAGGTCCTTAGTATATACATAATGTATACATAGTGTTCCAAGTAGCATGTGTATTTTTTTTCATTTCAACAGTCTTGCAAACCAAGACTTACCATAATTAGAATTGATATGGATGTTTGAGCCAGTTTTAAACAGAGGAATTTAACATCAAGATAAGTGATTTTAATGTTTAGTATATGTTTTGGCATTGAATGTTTGCCATTTATATGTTGTGTTCTGCCCTGAGTCCCCTTCGGGGTGAGAAGGGCAGAATATAAATGGCTTAAATAAATACAGATGCCTCGCGAGGTCCTAGATGAAGTGGCATTTTAGATGAGGACATTGTACATTGAGATTCTATGCTACACCATTTATTATTATCATACACTTTATTGTTATTCTGCCTTGTTCCACAGGACTAGGACTCATCTGAGACCCTTCACTATGAAGCTCTAGCATTGCACACAACATCTGCTCCCAAAAAAATTTTTATGTTGCATGCTACATTCAATGTAGGCTATTTTGCTTGTAGAAGAGCTAGAAGCATCTATTTGCATAGGTAGGCAATATAAACCTTGCTGGGCCAGGTTTTCCTGGCCAGAGAGTCTGAGCCACTTGTGGCCAGAGACACATCTGACAGCCTCCACTTAGGTTGCAAATGTTACCATGCTGGGAAGTGATCCAACATGAAAAGGACGCTTCAAATATATATCACTCAGCAACACAAATGAAAAGCAAACCCTGGCAGCTGTAGTGTATGTAAGGCCTTGTTTATGCCAATCAGGGCTGCAGATCCAGCGCTGATCATAAGCACAACAAATTGTCTCTTCTCCTGATTCATATGGGCTGAGGATAGATGGAGGCCAAAGTGACAGACACTATTGCTTGCATTTGAATTTCAAAACAGAAGGGCTGAATGGGACTATCTCATCATGTGAACACTGGAGGAAATGATGTCAGGTCCTCTGTGCGCAAATCCAAATTTCTGTGCTGAAATAAAAGCATATGATATGATTGTTATTTTTTAATAATGTGATTTTTCAAACCAATGTGTAAAGGGGGTTCAGAAGCAACCTAACATTATAGCCATTTATTCAGTTTCCTGTCCAAGCCCTGAAAAAGAGCTGCATTAGCAGTGCACTGGATTTAAACAAAACTAAACCAGGCAATTAAGATACCCTATGTAACAAATGCTTTAAAAAAGAAATACCAGCATATTTATATTTCATGCCCAGTAATGTGAGTTATTTTCCACTCAGTTTACACTTTTTAAAACCCTTCTTTCATTTCCCCCTGATTTTTACAGTTCAATAAATATTTGCCCAAGCTCCACTTGTCAAACAAAAGAGTTTAGCCTCAGTGTTACTCCTCTGACAAATATCCTTATGGTGTTGCCCATGTGAGCCATTGATAAACAAATTAAAATTCTGTCCCAGCACAGAGCTCAGCTGGCCCATTTCATCTTGCGGTATGGTTTTGTAAAGGTCTGGGTGTCTGTCATCCTCCCCTAACCTTGTCTTTGTCAAAGGGATACAAAAGCCTGTCCGCTCGGGGCCTTACGATACTGATTAGTGTGAGTGACAAAGTAGGGTAGCAACTCCACTCAGCCTTTCATAATAAATCTATCAAAGAGTAATAGAATTCCATCAATCCTGCATCATCCCCAAGGGTCGCTATGCTGGGATGGAAAGTGTGTTCCGTTGGGATTGTACAACTGTTATTATTCAATTACACTCTTTTCTTCCTAGTTAAAGACCATGATATCATTATCACTTAATGAATACATATAATTGGATCTGGACTCTATGTTTGGCTGATGAATACCATTCACTATTCATTCAGTCTCAGCTCATCTTCTGACCATTTATTATAGACTTTTGGCTGAAAACCAGGATGACAAAGGGAATTTGAAATTAGCTGAGGTTTCATTCAGGGTTCAGTTCGACACAAAGGCAAAATACAATCCTGGTCTCTAAATGAAGCCGAGGCCACATGGAGAAGTTTTGTCTAACTTAATAGCCAATCATTTAAAGAAGATAGAGCGACACATTCACTTAATCATGGTGAGATTGTTGACTTTCTTTTCTTTTTTCTCCCCCCTCCCTCCATTCACCTCCAGCCAGGAATCCCTTAACTTTGCCAAAACAGACAGCCTGAGAGGTGGGTTTCTCCCCCCCCCCCCAACATCCCATCATAGTGTTCTGGGAAAATAAGGGAAAATCTCCAAAAAAAAACCCCTAATTTGGACATTTATATGTGTTTTTAATTTACTGCATGTTCACAGCTATGCCAGCGACAGGAGCAGTAGCAGCCCAGTCAATGTTAATTCAGATCTCAGAAATGACTCGCCATCCCAAACATGATTTTATAGCACAACAGTGTTTAAATCGGACAGAGCAGAAGAGCCTTCAACGCCGTGTATTTATTACAGCTCCTCACAAGACCGTCATTAAGTCTCATCAAACAGTGTGCCCCCAAAGGAAACTCGCCCTCCTCTTCATATTGTTGAGAGTAAATGTAGCATACCTCCTTTGGATCACTGGTGAACAAGCCACCTCATTAATCCTAGTTAGCCGATGCTGCTGGGCATGTGGAGCAGCCAAATCCAGATGCTACCCACCGAGACTCTCTAGGCAGCTAGGGAATCACAGAGTATCACCTCAAGCCTTCCATACATCACTTCAAATTAAATTTACATTAAGTGCTACTCCATCAGAGCCGAGAGAACCTGACATCTTTGGAAAATGCAGATGATAATCCATTAAATCCTATTATATACATGTCTTCTAATTTTACTTAAGCTCGCGCATACCGAGCTGTGAGTTTGTGTTAAAAATTAAAGACCCTCTTACTAGAACAAAAGACTTTATGAACTGTTGACTTTGAGGAGGTTTATTATAGGACCAGGCTATTCTGTCAAGACAAGTAGCTTTCCCCCCCTCTTTCCTTCTCTTTCTCGCTCTTTCTCTCCCTCATTTATTCTTCCTTGCCGTAAAATTTCTGGTTAATCATTTGTTCCAGGGATCTCTTTTCTAGTTCCTAATGTGTCCACTTCGAGCCCTTTGTTCTCTAATGTAGAAATGTAGCCTCTTCAAGTTAATCAAATGTTATGAATGAAACAGTGGGACACATATTGTCTCTTTTTGCAATTAAGAAAATATTTACTGGCATCCTCCAAACTGGCAAGCGTAAGAAGATGCTATAAAATCATTACAGTGAAAACGCTACGGATTTAATTACCCCATTAGCACATATGTTAATCCTTTTTTATTTTCATAGTCTTTAGTCGCAGTTCCTTTTACTTTGATGGGTCTTTCACTTCACAGCCCTAATTTTATCATTTCTGTGATTTGCAGCACTTACATTTTTACATTTAATTACTGCATTTTACGTCCATGTTTTCTGTCTAATTTACTTGCAACCAAATTGGGAAATACCCTGAATTTAAATTAAGGGTGATAATTCATTCAGGTATTAAGCAGTAAGGATTATAATGAACACAAAACTTCTGCCCATATACAACACGCATCCACAGATCATTAATTGGAATACAGTTAGATCAGCACTTTAAATTTTTGCTCAGGGTCTCAATTCTCTGTAGCAGTTAAAATTAAAGTCAGTGGTCCAAAATGTTTATTTTTATTCTGCTGTTCTTATTCTCTCATTGGGAAACCTTGGGCAAGTTACACTCTCTCAGCCCTCATGTACACTAATGATTTAATGCAGTTCAAAGCAGACAACAAAAAACATGATAATATGATGATGATGATGATAACAACAACTTTATTTTTGTAATTCCGCCTCCATCTTCCCGAAGGGACTCAGCGGCTTACATGAGACCAAGCCCAATCAACACAATTAAAATGTAACACATTAAAATGCATAACAGTATAAAACAAAATAAAACAACAACATTA
Source organism: Anolis apletophallus (assembly GCA_030556195.1). Taxonomy (NCBI): domain Eukaryota; kingdom Metazoa; phylum Chordata; class Lepidosauria; order Squamata; family Anolidae; genus Anolis; species Anolis apletophallus. The sequence continues at coordinate 97,413,873 of JARBWK010000005.1, forward strand.
TAACAATATATAAAAACAGGCATCAAGCCAATGACCAATAATAAAATTCAATGAGAATAAAAGCTCTTAATGTGCCTCAGTGCTCTGTGGTTTGTGTAATCACCATCCTGACCTAAACCTGGTTCCAGAAGTTCCTAGGCAATCATCTCCACAGTGAAACCACTTTCTTCAATCCAGTTTGAAACTACGTCAGATGGTCAGGATAGCTGGGCTCTCAGTCTCAAAGGAAGACTTCTTCTGAACAATATTGACAAGAAAAATCTGTTATAAGGTCACTTTAGAGCAGAGCTTTCCAAACATTTTATGCTGGTGACACTCTTTTTAGATATGCATCATTTTGCAACACAATTCAGTTTTACTAGCAAACCGGAAGTTGAACCAATCACTTATGAGGTGGGGCCACATAAATAATAACAAAATGCATGGAGACACAACATATCTCATGAAAACCTTTCATTTATATACACACACACACACACAATTTATTGCTTATTTCACATAGAGTTAGAGGTTTCTCATTACATTCGCATGACACACCTACACACCGCAAGCAACACACTAATGTGTTGTGATGCACAATTTGGAAAGCTCTGCCTTTGCATCACCATAAACTGAAAACAACCAGAAGGCACACACCAACAACAATAAATTAGGTAGGAAAACGTTTGGTGAGCCATAAGTCTTAACCTGCTTTTATAAATGAAAAATTCTCAACCTGAACTGGGAAAGATTTTAATAGATTGTTTGGCAAGATTAGGGATCTACAAGTGTCTTTGTCCCAGGTGAGATCCCACCATTTAATGTTTTCCTCAGGCCTCATCTACACTGCCTTTAAAAAATCCATATTATCTGCTTTGAACTGAATTATATGGCAGTATAGATTCATATAACCCAGTTCAAAGCAGACAATGGGAATTACCGGGTTTGATAAACTGGATTATATGGCAGTATAGATCCAGCCTCAGAATCAACAGCTGAAACCTAGTTGTGATGAAGATGAGGACCAACCATCCAACTACCTCCTTGTCACAACTGTCATCTGCCATCTGGGCAGAGATTGTCCAATGCACTCACTTGGAGAGATGGGAGAAATGGAGAAGCTGGATGAGGGCAAAAGAGTAGCAGCACTGGAAGTGGAAATGAAAGTGGCAAAATTAGAACTAGAAGGACAATGAACAGAAGGCAGCTTTCAAAGTGAAGCCAACCTGTCCCTCTTATATTGTGTCCTCTCTGAGGGTGTTTAGTATGCGGTTCATCCCAGAAACCTGGAGTCAACCATGTTTTGATTGTTCTCCATATGACATATTTTCACAATCCCTAGAGAAACTATACTATTACTTGCCCTCTGAAGTGTTATTACATTGGGGTGGAATTGGGGGGAGGAGATAAGTGTTGGGAGAACAGCTTGATAGCCTGAGCCAGGCAGAAATCTAATCATTCCTGTAAGAAAGGAATTCATTCCCATTTTGAATTTCAGATTTTAAATGTGAATATCAGTGTATCAGTATTAGTGCAGGCCCCTCTGTTATGCTGTCCTCACAAGTATATTTGCAGGAAATATACATGGAGGGCCTTCTTGGTGGCTGTTTCCAGGTATTGGTTAGATTGGTATTCTTCTTGTTATCTTTCCACGGGCAAGTGAAGATTGTTTTTGTTTCTTCAGGAGCCCTAGTCTACATTGATAGTGGCTCTGAAGTAGTAGAGATTGAGAGCATCCGTTGAATGCTTCACTCTCCAATTCTATAAAGATCACAAGAAATTTGCTAGAAGTCTAATACATTAAACAAGCTTATTAAAAATAACTAGAAACTTGCAAACTATTGCAACAATAACTTAACAAGGGCCAACATTACTTCTTTTCAGTAGTTTTGTAACTTTTTCTTCCTTTTAAAAAAAATAGTTTTTATTTTAGACAAACAAAAAACAACATATACCAGTACATAAACATACACTTTTTCTTCCTTTTATAGTCATAGAGTGTGATCTTGATGACTACTAATTTGTGGAGGAGGATTATCAAATGGTTCCAGTGCTGGGTTGCGACCTTGTGTTCTGTTACAGAAGTTTAGGTGACAACAATGTGGAAGTGAGGAAAGGTCACCTCACAACCTCTGAAGATGCTAGTCATAGATGCAGGTGAAACGTCAGGCGAGAATGGCCATATAGCCCATGAAAGCCTTCAACAATACAGTGAGGAAAGTGTTTTCACCACTAGTTGCTTTCAAGTTTCAGGTAATCAAAATAACTATTAAAATTATAGTTTAGTTACTCTGATATTTCAGCAATTAAAAGTTGCTAAATATTAACTGTTTGGCCATGCTAGAACTGTGACCTTTAGCTAATTATGTTTTAATACTAATTTTCTGAGTTCAGGCCACTGCTTTTAATTTCTCCGTGTTGTTTCTCTTCTCAGAGCATACAATAAAATGCCATCACCATCTAAAAACACCTCAAGTTGATGTAAACATAAACAATCACAGCTAGTCCAAAAGTTTTCATTTTAATGCAAAGAACAAGAAGGCGACTTACAGCCTCACCAGGCGGGCAAAATTGCCCATCATATGATACTTCCATTTCACTTGAGGCACGGAACCCACCGGCTCCCATGCCATGTGTCAATCTACTTCGGGCAGGGCTCTGTGGCCACAAGTGAAGTGGATGTGTGGTAAGCCAACACGGCTGCAACAGAGGAGGCTTCCTGTAGTGCATAGGAAACAACAGGGGGGAAATCGGGGAGGGGGGAATCAGGTGGCACATGCTTCTCCCTGTGGGGTGGAGTGAGCGGGAAACCAGGTGGTGCAGGGCGACTGGTTCCCCACACGCCTTAATGTGATAAGGTCCCTAGACCTTCTAACTACATATTGCTTCAATATTCATGATAGGACAGTGTCATCATTGCATCCGAAAGTTCAGGCTAACTCGGGGGGGGGGGGTAGAGTTGGCCACACAACAAACACTGTGCCCCTTGAGTATATGCTGCCTGAGATGGCTACCTCTCCTGGCTCATAGTAAGATTATACCTGCTCATGAGCACACTAAGAATTGTGGTCATGCAGTGTTATTTCAAAGCATGACCCAACACGACGGAGGAGCAAAAATGCATACAAAAGGAACAGTTCTGGAATCCATGATAATGATTCTTCAATTTAAATTGAAATTAATGAATCCTGAGATGTAAAGCAGAACAAACCCATGAAATAAGAATAGGATGATGGGAATCCTCTTGTTCTCAGTTGGAAAAGAAGTTTGCCATTCAAAAAGATTTTATTAACCCAAACTTGAGAGCCAGCATAGATGTGATTTCAGTATTGGTCTACAATTCTGGGGATGCATCAACACTGTAGAATTAATACATTATTTGGCAGAGAAAACTAAAGACATTGTAAAACTGCAACTTTTGTGAATCCACAGCAATGAGGCATGGCAGTTAAAGTGGCGTCGAACTGGATTAATTTCACAGTGTAGATGCATCTGGGTTCAAATGCCCTCTCAGCCATAGCAACCCGTTGGGTGAGCTTGAGCAAATCTGTCATTCCATGAGAAAAGCAATAGTTCTCCTTAGGGCTGTCATAATTTTAAGCAACTTGAAGGTACACAACAACAGCAACATCCCAAATATGTTTCTGATGAATTTATTCTCATATGTTCAAGAAGTGTTCCATTGAATTGCTGGAAGTGGAAATGAAGAAGTGTACTTAGGTGACTTATGTGATCCCTCATTGTCCGAGGATAGTCTTCCAGGTTCGTTGCACTGGCAGCGGGCCTGTAGGTGACTGTGGAGCCCTATTCTTGATCTGCATCTTCTCCCGCAGTGAGGGCATTGCTTTCCAGGTGGAAGGCGATCCCAGTCAGGGTTGGCTTGATGTGCACGTTTCGCTCTTTCACCCTCCATTCATGCCTCTTCAAATTCTACACCACTGCTGGTCACAGCTGCCCTCCAGCTGGAGCGCTCAAGGGTCAGGAATTCCCAGTTCTCAGTGTCTATGCCAGAGTTTTTAAGGTTAGATTTGAGCCCATCTTTAAATCTCTTTTCCTGTCCTCCAACATTCTGTTTTCTGTTCTTGAGTTCGGAATAGAGTACTGCTTTGGGAGTCAATGCGGCTAGTCCAGTAGAGTTGATGGTGAAGGACCTTTGCTTCAATGCTGATGGTCTTTGCATCTTACAGCATGCTGACATTTGTCCACTTGCCTTCCCAAGAGATTTGCAGGATTTTTCAGAGGCAGTGCTGATGGAATTGTTCCAGGAGTTGCATGTGACGTCTGTAGACTGTCCACGTCTCTCATAGCAGGGTTGGGAGGACAATAGCTTTATAAACAAGCACCTTGGTATCACTATGGATGTCCCGGTCCTCAAACACTCTCTGCTTCATTTGGAAAAATGCTGCACTCGCAGAGCTCAAGCGGTGTTGAATTTCAGTGTCAATGCTGACTTTTGTGGAGAGGTGGCTGCCTAGGTAGCGGAAATGATCAACATTTTCTAATGTTACACCATTCAGCTGTATTTCTGGCATTGGAGAGGGATTGGCTGGTGACTGCTGGAAAAGCACTTTGATTTTCTCGATGTTCAATGACAGGCCGAGCTTCTCATATACTTCTGCTAAGGTGTTTAAAGTGGCTTGTAGGTGTTCTTCTGAATGCGCACAGACAACGTTGTCATCAGCATACTGGAGTTTTATAATAGATGTTGTTGTAACCTTGGTTTTGGCTTTCAGTCTCCTGAGGTTAAATAGCTTGCCATCTGTCTGATAGATTATTTCCACTCTGGTGGGCAGCTTCCCATCAACAAGATGAAGTATCATAGCGATGAAGATGGAAAATAAAGTTGGGGCAATAACACATTGACACCTAATTCCACCTTAAATGGGTCACTTTGGGAGCCATTGCTGTCCAAGACTGTTGCCATCATGTCATCATGGAGGAGCCACAAGATGTTCACAAATTTGTTAGGGCACCCGATTTTTTGGAGGATGGTCCAGAGAGCACTGCGATTCACTGTATCAAATGCCTTTGCAAGGTCAATGAATGCCATGCACTGTGGTTGATTTTGTTCCCTGTATTTTTCTTGGAGCTGTTGTGCAGTGAAGATCATGTCCACTGTTCCTCTGGAGAGGCGGAAACCATTCTGGGATTCTGGGAGGGTGTCTTTTGAGAGGGGTAGAAGATGGTTTGCAAGGATTCTTGTGAGGATCTTCCCAGCGGAAGTTAGAAGGGAGATACCTCGATAGTTTCTGCAGTCTGTTCTTTCCCCCTTTTTTAAAGAGGGTAATGATGGTGGCATCCTTGAAATCTGCTGGGTTTTTCACAGTCACCCACACTTGAGCTGGTAGAGTTGTTGTGTCAGCTCAGGCCCTCCCCCTTTAAAGATTTCAGCAGGGATCTCATCAGGTCTGTTGGCTTTGTTATTTTTTTTGTTGGCTGATGGCATTGCTGACTTATTCCAAACTAGGTGATGCTGCAAGCTCATCCCTGGATTGTTGTTGTGGGATTTGTGAGAGAATCTCTTAGGGTCACATTGCAGCTTATATGTTCAGGAAGAGTTCCATTGAATTGCTGGAAGTGGAAATGAAGTGTGCATACCCATGTAACCACATGCCTTCAGCATAAAGTAGAAGTAAATTAAATAGGAGGTTAAGATTCCTGGCGTGTCCCTCTGTATATAGTCTGTTCTGTTGCTTCCCTACATATAGGCCCCTTCCACATAGCTGAATAAAACCCCACATTGTCTGCTTTGAACTGGAATGTACTGTATGTTGAGTTTCTTTATTGACCTGAGTACTGTTTTGGTCAATTAAGCTGGCTCTCTGTAGTTAAAAAGTTCCAAGAGTCATTTGTTTCAAAAAATAAAGCTCTTTAAACAAAATATGTTCAGGCACAACAATAGACAGTATTAGCAACATGTAAAACAAACAGTCTTACAGTTTAGTTCCATAAGAACAACATAAATCTTCCTTCCGTCTTCTTTTCGACGTCTTCTGCAAACTTGCTGGCTTCTTCAAATCAAAATTCCTCACCCAAGGTCAGTCTCTCAGCTGCTTATTTTATACAGGAATAGCTGCAAAACACCTACAGCTGTGACTTTTATCAGCACCTTCTGGAGGCTTCTGGCTTCAAGTAAGTTTGTAACAAACTTACTCCAAGTAGTCCCATTTAAACTTAATACATATTTTACATTATTCTTACATTTTACAATATAATTTGCACACTTAAATTTTTAATCTCAACAATGTATGGCTCTGTGGACTCAGATAACCCAGTTCAAAGCAGATATTGTGGGATTTGCTGCCTTGATATTCTGTGTTATAAGGCTGTGTGGAAGGGCCCATAGAATAATATTTTCTGTGGTCACAAACACCATCTTTTCTTCTGTCCCAAATATATAGGATTTTTTCTAATAAAACTATTAAAGGTATAGGATATTAAACACTAAATTCCATACAAGCTAACAAACTGTGCAATGATATTAATGGTAACAAATCATAAAGGAATCGTTCAGCTACAAAGGAAAACAACTCCTCTGAACAGCAACAAGTGTTTGAAATGATCTGAGAAACAGGAAATAGGAGGTTAAATTTGTTCCACCCCTTTATGTATTGTCTTCACAGAACAAAGCAGGGAAAGTGAAATACTGCTCTATTATACCGAACAGGATTCCATGTAAATTTTCCTAATGAGTGTTGGGTCAGTATTTATATGGACATAAAATGTTATTTATTCCTTGTCTCCATGAATGATTTATGCACTTCTCTCTATTTTTTATTATTATTTTAAAAGCACCCATTTGGGGATCTGACTTACATAGGGCATACATTCTGCCTGGCTGTTGTCTTTTACAAGTCTTGTGCAGGAGAGAGTAGGGAAGAAATAGGATTATTTGAAGTGTTTTGTTCATTTCTCCCATAATCTAGTATATTCTTATCCGAATTTTTCCAGATTAATTCACAACAACGATTTGATTTATCCACAGTGACTTTTCCTCAACTATCCCCTTTAGTTTTTCCCTACCATTAAGTCCATTTTGTACTTCATCTTTTAATGCCAGAGGAACCTTCCAAGGTACATGAATTACTGGTGCTACCTGTAGATTTATTTTTTTATTGAGCGCTGAGGCCTTGAAGCACATTGCACAATTGCTATAAGCATCCCATTGATCTTCTGGGTCTGTTCCTATTAAATTAATTCTTTGTACCAAATTTAAATTAGTCATGGTCTTTGGACCCAGCAGAGCTTATGCATCCAAATCTATTACCTGAGATTCTAGCCAAGTTGCTTTGTCTTTATCCTTACAATTCTGGTTAGATTTATCAAAAACTGACACCTCTCCCCAAACAGGTTTCTTAACTAAGATCTTGGAGTAGTCCAGCTTCCATTGCTTTTAAGTCATTGAAATCTTCATGCCCCAATATGGCAGCACATACCTCCACATTAAATATGGATTTGCTTCTGTATGGAATATGACTGCCCTTTGTCCTGGAAAAAACATTGAAAGTACACCAGACACAGAAATCTCACTACATTTTGCATGCACGCATTTAGGTGTCTAGAACGGGTTCACAAACTTTTCCAGCTTCAGAGGCCCATTAAAAGCAAACGTTTCTTGTTGAGCCCACAAGAAATGTTTGTATATGATAGTATATATTATATTACATATAATGTATATACAGTAGAGTCTTGCTTATCCAACCTTCACTCATCCAACATTTTGTATTTGTTGTAGTTGAGCCTGAGGCTCTTGCTGCTGATTCTCCAGTGTCTAACAGTAGTATGGTGGGGTTGATGAGAGTCATTCCATACTCCAGAGGGGAAGCAAAAGGCTTACTCATGAACAAAGTGCAGAGGAGATCTCTCAGTGCAAAAGAATAAGGCAAATACTTACAGATCCTACTGATGATGAGTCTTTTGAGGGCTTCCCTGGGGAGGATGGGAGTCAGAGTGAGGGGAATTCTTCGGATGAAGAACCAGAGATGGATTGGGCTAGGGTGCGGGAAGTTCAGGCTGTTTGTGAGAAACCCACAAGCAGTGACACATTTTTGGGGTTCTCTGATGACAGTGAATGGCCCTCGGGGTATCCTGATGACTGTTGGGGAGATCTAAGTCTTGACAGAAGATGGAAGGCATGGAGAGGTGATCAAGAGACTGCAGTTGCATAACAGGATAAGTATCTCATATCCAAAATGCATTTTTGATTTGGGGCTTGTTTGTTTTTTAAAAAATTGGGATACATATATTTTCATATCAAGTAGAGTCTCGCTTATCCAAGCTTCACTCATCCAACATTCTGTATCATTCAACACAGTCTGCCTCCCGCCCGGATCCAAAGCTGTTTCAATACATTGCAATGTTTTGGTGCGAGATTCGTAAATACAGTAATACATAACGTTAATGTGTATTGGGAAAAAAATGAACAAATTCCTATGCACACTGCAATATCTTGTTCATAGTGCAGAAAGAAAGAAAGAAAGAAAGAAAGAAAGAAAGAACAATATAATATTTAAAATGAAGAACAATTTTACTCAACATAAACTTAACAGTATTTCAGTGGAAGACCCCAGGGGCCATCCAGTCCAATCCACTTCTGTCATGCAGTAAAAGCACAACCAAAGCACCCCCAACAGATGGCTATCCAGCCTTTGTAATAATAATAATAATAATAATAATAATACCAACCCCAGGGGCCATCTACTTCAATTCCCTTCCGTCATGCAGGAAAAGTACAATCAAAGCACTCCCTGAGTGATGGGAAGGAAATAGGTTTTTGGAAGCAAAAAAAGTGAGGAGGATGGGGAAAGATTACGTGATTTGATTTTAAAATTGGGTTTAATGTTGTATTGTTTTAATTTTTTTTAATTTACTTGTTTATTTTCTATTGTCTGTTAACGGCATCAAATTGATGCCGATTGTAAGGCCTCTCTGAGTCACCTTCGGGGTTGAGAAGGGCAGGATATAAATATGGTAAATAAATAAATAAATAAATAAATAAATAAATAAATAAATAAATAATGGTCTGTGTGGTGAGAAAAATAGTCTGGGCACCAAGGGAGGTGGGAGAAAAGGCTCTGTGCCCTAGGAGGACGCTGCTGCTGTTTTGGCAACTCTGAACTTTAATTTCCCTAAATTTCTCAGGAGGAGGAGGCGGGAAACAGCATGGTGTGGTGGAGCACCTCACTACTACTCTGAGAGGCCCAAGGTCTTCACAGAGCATCGTTCGAGAACCCCTGGTCTAGATCAATCGATTGCTAAAACCACCAAAGAACCTTTCAAAAGACATCCAATCAACAGGGCAAGTTTCTTAGGAAAAAAGCTGTTCCTCTGCCAGTCACTTTCCAACTATGTCATGTGACATGGCAAAGAACATACTTATTCCTTTTGCAATGAGTAAAGTTTGAGGCACTTTTGACCCAGTTAAGTTGTTCCCTCCAGCGTAATTATCATCCCTGTGATAATCGCAGCAATAATTTTCAAATTACGAACTAATAAAATCTTTTAATTTGTTAGGATTCATTGAGGTCAGTTTTATAGGTTCCTTATGGTACTAAGAGTGTAATGGTAATTTATTTTTAAATGTTATAATTACTTTGGCAGGTTATAAATGTACATAAATAGGTATTCCTTTTTAAAAAAAAGATTAGGCTAAAGAACCCTGTTAGTCAAAGAAGATAGTTAAGAGTCAAGACATAGTTATGAGAATCCCTGTTCAGAGAGATCCGGTGTTGAGATTTTGCATATATCTGACTCTGCACATTACTTCTAGATGGGTTCCTAATCTTCTCCCCAATATCTCCATTAAATATTTTTAATAGTCATGTTTTTATCAATGTATAACTCTACTGGTAATTAAATTATATTTTTAACTGCTGTACAATGTGAACTTTCAGCTGTACAGATTGAACATCCCTTGCACAGAATTCCAAAATATGAAATATTTCAAAATTAAAAATAGTCCACATGGGTGACACTTTTACTTTTTGATACCATCAGGCAGAGAGTTCCACAGCTGAACAGTCAGGAAGATCTTCCTAATGATCCCATGAATGGTTCCATGGTTACAGGGCCTGTACTGTAATCACAAATGTTAGTAGACAACATCATCTTTCTCAGTGGAGCCCCCGGTGGAGCAGGACTGAAGACCAACAGATCGAAGGTTCGAATCCAGGGAAAGTGTGGATGAGCTCCCTCTGTCAGCTCCAAGTTCCCATGCGAGGACATGGGATAAGCCCCCCACAAAGATGGTAAAACATCCAAAAGATCTGTGCATCCCCTGGGTATCGTCCTTGCAGATAGCCAATTCTCTCACACCAGAAGTGACTTGCAGTTTCTCAAGACGCTCCTGACATGGGGGAAAAAATCTTTTTCAGTGATACACAGAAAAATAAATATAGTCATGATCATCAAACTGTTCCATGTAAATGTTCGACGGATGGGGCGCGTTCAACTTGGAAACCCCAAATGCACCATCCTGCCCAATTGTATTTTTGAGTCTACTTAGTTGCAATGTCTTCAAGAGTAAAGAAGGGAAAAAAGTTACATTTTTAGAATGAAAGAGATTACTCACATAGTATTAGAGTTGGTGTAGAAAGGTGAGTACATACAATCATTTTGTATTGAAAATGTAGAACTTCTATTTGGAACATTCTGTATCAAATCCAAATAGAGCCAATCAGCGGGATGATGGGAGTTGTGTTGGGAGTTGTGTTTGCATTGGCTTGCTCCCCTTAGTAAACATGATATAATATCAACATTGGTTATTCATCTAAAGGTGATGTCACATTTTAAGAATTATTCAGAGGTAAAAACACTAATATTTAATCCAGAATATCTGCAGGATCAATAGTTTCCACAAGTCTCAGGGAACATTATAGCAGGACATTGAATCTGTTCCGGGGTTTAGTATAAACTTTAAACACACTATTAAAGGTGCTAAATCCCATCACCAAAAGGATTCAGAGCCTTGGACAGGTCCTTCATCGTTCAGACTAAAACTTAGACCAGAATCATTGCCCACTGAGGCCCCTTCTACACCGTCAGATAAAATCCAGATTATCTGCTTTGATAATCTGGATTAGCTGGCAGTGTAGAATGGGGCCTGAGATGGAAGTCACTTCCCACCACTTCCCTCAAAGTGACTACACCATGTAACATACTCCCTACCCATATTCTTTTAACCTGTTTATGTTGTTAACTTCTGATCACCCACCATCATGCTATAAACAATTATAAAATTGGCTGGAATATTAAGTTTTTCACCAACATTTATCCAGGATGGGAAAAATTTTGCATTTAACCAATGCCACGTAATTAAAAACAACAAATAAAGAGTCACATTCCATGAGAGCATAATTATGTTCACGTGGGATGGCTATAATTGAAAGACAGGGGATGTTTCATTCTGTATTAAAGGAGAATTTCTTTCAGAGGGCTTCCTGCAGCTCATTAGTGATTCCCAGGACGGTTCTCCTAAGTAATTAGATTTTAACAGGATTTTCAACAGATCAGAGCAATCTCAGTGGGTGCCAATGGGATACCCTCCCTCTGGCCTTACCAGCAGCGCAACATGGATAACATCCAGGCTGGGAGTTAATAGAGACCATTACTAGTCTCTTTTAAATGAGTTACATTAATGCACTTAAACTAAATGGCTTGGCATATGATTAAATATTAACATCCACAAAATAGGAAATCATGGTATGCAATCAAGTTTTGTTGTTTTAATTTCCCCCAACATAGGGTTTCTTTTTCAGCTGCATATGTAAATGTTCGACGGATGGGGCACGTTCAACTTGGAAACCCCAAATGCACCATCCTGCCCAATTGTATTTTTGAGTCTACTTAGTTGCAATGTCTTCAAGAGTAAAGAAGGAAAAAAAGTTACATTTTTAGAATTTCTTCACCACTGTGAGGGATTGGAACATATTTTTCCCCCAAGGCTCTAATAAGAGCTGCCTGCCACTTCTGTAAATTAGATTCTATCACGGCTCTGGTCCAAGGCAGTGATAGAATCACTGCCCAGTAAATTAATAATGCTTCTGAGTATATATTGAAAAACTTCATTTAACGATTTCGCTAATCCCTCACTCTACTGGCCTGATTATACAATGGGCTGCCTTGACTGACCTAAAGATTTTTCTATTGGAATATGGAAATGGACCTCAATTCAATAAGTTGTATAAGCATGCAAAGTTAAAAGTGCAAAGGCCCCATGAGATTGAAGCATATGACTAAATTCAACATGTATTTAAATGGACCACTGAACTGCACCTTAGATTGCTTTGGATATGTACCCTATATATTCATGTATAAGTCTAGAAATGTTAGCCAAAATCAGCCCAAAGAACCTGGGTCAACTTATCCATAGAACCATGCCCAGATTACCCATAAGGCCAACGAGGCCATGGCCTAGGGGCGTAAGCCGGGGGGCGCAGATCACGGACACCCCCCCCCAAAAAAACTGGTCCGCGCCCCTCTTTCCCCCTTTCTCATGCCCCTCCTCGCTCCTTCTCCCAGCAAAGTCTCTACTCTGTCTTGCGCACATGCTCTCTCTCTCTCGCACGCACTCTCTCTCTCTCTCGCATGTTCTCTCGCTCTTGTGCGCACTCTCACTCTCTTGTGCACTTGTGCACTCATTCACTCTCTCTCTCTCTCTCTCTCTCGCTCTCTCTCTCTCTCTCTCTCGTGCGCACCTTTGGAGCGAGTTCGCACCCTCTTCACTCTCCCCAAGCCTCCCGACTCCCGAGGAGACCTTCAGAGCACAGCAGAGCTTTCCAGCCAGTGGGAATGCATGAGGACCTTGGAGGTGATGGAATGGTGCCTACTCGCCTTTCTCTTCTGCTCCAGAGGCACCATGGCGAAAGCCAGCCAAGTGTGGGTCTGAGTGGTGGGGGGGGGGCTAATTCCAAAATGTGGCCTAGGGTGCCAAAAAGTGTTAATCTGGGCCTGCATGGAACTGTACCTAAAGTCTTCTTTAAAAGGAGACCATCCCCTTCTCGGAGTAAAATGGCAAAAGGCAAGAGGTTAGTCCATCCCAAGAGAACCTAAAAGAAGCACCCTGCCTTTCTACAGCTCAGCTTCTGGACTAGCAGTAATAGGTGCCATCAAGCAACATTGGTGCTTCCCCCTCTCCATAGACCGTTGACTTATCCATCAGTCACATCAAAGTACATAATTGTATTGTTATTTAATTCTTTTTAACCTTTTGTACAAAAAATGTTTTAACTGTATGTAGTTTTTGAAATGCTGTAAACCAGTGTGCTTTAGTGGTTTGAGCATTGGACTAAGACTTGGAGAGACCAGGGTTTGAATCCCATGGAAACCCGCTGGGTGACCTTTAGTCAAATCACTCTCTCTTGGCAACACAAAAATGTAAAGGCAAAACCCCTCTGAACAAATTTTGCCAGGAAAATCCCATAACAGGTTTGCCTTGGGGTTAATATAACTTGGGACCTCTTCACACTTACCTTTTTTGCAGCAGCAATGGGGTCTTTTTAGTTTGGCCATGGAGCAAATGTCTCCCACCACACCCTAGAGAACTACTTCCTGGGGAAGCTCTGTGGCTGAACTGGAGCAAAAACCCTGCAGTTGCTAAAAATTGCTGTCAATGGGTGGCTCCCCGTCTTTCCATAGGGAAAGATAGGTTGAGCCTGCTGGATACTTTCCTAGCCTTTATAAATACTTTATTAATCTTCAGGCTATACAGCGGAAGTGAGCGCTGATAATCTTAGTAACTCTGGAATATAAACATTAAACAAACAGCAGACATTGTCTTCACTCCAACCATGAAGGCTTTTTATCTTTACAGTTCCATAATCCAAAATATACTCTGTTTGTACAATATATATACATAGTTCTCCTTCTACTTACAGCATTCTCTTTCGCTGTATCTTTAGTTATAAAGCAACATTTGATTCACACGTTCACAGAATCACACCAAAATCTCTTCTATAGGGAAGCCCACAAGCTCTATCATAGGGAAGCCCCAAACACTCCTCTACAAGGAAGTCCACAATCTCTATCATTGATAAGCCCACAAGCTGTAGTTGCTTACTTAATTTATATTTGCTTTAGCCCAGTGGTTCTCAATCTGTGGGTCCTCAGGTGTTTTGGTCTTCAACTCCCAGAAATCCTAACTGCTGGAAAACTGACTGGGATTTCTGGGAGTTGTAGGCCAAAACACCTGGGGACCCACAAGTTGAGAACCACTGCAGTTGAACCAATCACCGGCTGCATTACATCACCCTGACTGCAGCCTATTCTTTATTACTTACAGGTCTCGTTCATTACACTGTGCTTTATTCAGAACTTATGTATTGCTTAGGCACTCCTGACTTTACAATTAAGCATTTGTTCATTTATCGTATCAGGAGCAAACCAATGTATTTGAAAAAACACGAAGTTTAAAAACTTCCCATTATATGAAATGCCCTTTGACCATTGTGCATGTAGCAGGGCTCAGGCTGGTTTGCTCTTCTCCGCCCTTGCATGCCATGGATTCCACTTTGTAGCCCCATTTCTTAAGTTTGGCTCTCCATCTCATGGTGCCAGAGCACAGTCTGTTCAGCGCCTTCCAAGTTGCCCAGTCTTCTGTGTGCCCAGGAGGGAGTCTCTTCATTTGGTATCAGCCATGGATTGAGATGCTGGGTTTTAGCCTGCCACTTTTGGACTCTTGCTTGCTGAGGTGTTCCTGCGTGTATCTCCATGGCAGTTATCTCAATCAACATCGAAGGCATGTCAGCGACCAAAGAACAACTACACATGAATCTGCCAGATATTTTATAAACTCTAACAGAGCCAACTTAAGGAGGCTTCAACCATCTGATGAAGTGTGGGGGAAGCCAGGACCATGTGCAGAGACAGGTCAACATGTCCCCTGTGTGGGCAACATGGAATCACCACAATCCATGGCAATCCAGCACGGTTCTGACAGTGCATGTGACAAGACTGTTGGAAATGATGTGAAGGCACACAACAAGACCAACATAAATTCTGTATAAGGAGGAAAGTACAATATAAATCAAATTAATAAATAAATTTGTTGATATTATTTTATTAGCCAAGCAGATGAATACACAGCACTACGCTGAGTTTGTCTAATTTAATTTAGTCACAGAAAATGATTAACTACTCAGAGTAAAGAATTTGAAGGGGATGTTACACGAGGGAAGGGGGGAATGAAGTTGCAATTTTGTACCCATCAATGTTAGTATAGGATTGTGAACTCAATGTGACAGCAGATATGCATATTCTTCCCTCTCTTGAATATATCTTGTACACACATTATAGAAGAAAGGAATTTGCCCCAAACTCTTGTCTTAATAGGAGAGCTATTTCTGAGAATCACCATTTTCACTGTGTCAGTTTTATTAGTAGCACACCTTCTCTCCTGTCATTTATGATAAATAATGTTTATCGATGTTCGCTTCCATCAGTGAAATAAAGTGTCAAACAGCACATCAGCAGTTACCCATTTTCTTTGCACATTTCACGTGATGTGCTTTTTATGTTACATGCCTGATTAAAAATTTAAACATTGTCACCATCAGTGTTAAAATATCCAGCCAGCGTATCTCTAATTATGCTTATTCTGTCTGCTCCAAGCAGGGACTGATGTTTCTGGGGGAGGATTTAGATGGTGATAGGCAGTGCACGCATGATCCAAACACCAATGCTCACTTTAGCAAAATCTTTCTTGGTGAATAAAACTGCATAGAAACATTACTTTATTGAACTGCAACTTCCAGAACACCCCCCAAGCTGGTGCCTGCAAAGACTGGTGATTTCTGGGAATTGACTTCCAAAAAAACACATTTTTCAAAGTTCTTATACAGAGTAGTAGCAAATGTTATGGAATTACGGGGGTCTTTGTCTCATAATGATATTTCTTTTGTCTAACCTAGTAGAGGGGCCATGGTGGCACAGCGGGTTAAACTGCTGAGCTGCAGAACTTGCAGAACTTGCTGACCAGTTCAAATCTGAAGGACGAGGGTAAGCTCCCGTTGTTAGTCCCAGCCTCTGCTAACCTAGCAGTTTGAAAACATGCAAATGTGAGTAGATAATAGGTACAGCTCCGGAGGGAATGTAACAGTGCTCCATGCAGTCATGCCAGCCACATGACCTAGGAGGTGTCTACAGACAAGGGAGATGAACACCACCCCACAGAGTCGGACTCAACTAGACTTAATGTCATTTGGAAACCTTTACCTTTAACCTCATACATTTACATTGTGGAATTACTGCAGTTTAACACCATTTTAAGTGCTATGCCTCAATGCTATGAAATCATGGGAGTTGTAGTTTTGTAAAGTCTTTCACTTTCAAATAGTGCCGGTACTTCACCAAATTATAACTTCCACTATTGCACAGCTTTAAGCTGTGGAAGTTAGAGTGATGCAAAATGGTATTCATTCAACAGTGTAGATGCAACACCAGACGACACATAAAACCTAAGAATTGCATTTCTGGATCACAGCGAAATCCATTTACTCTTCAGAACCAACAACCAACTATTCAAAGATATACTGCTTTTATTTCAGGAGGTTTTATTCAGGTTTATCACTGGCTACTTAGCTGTGATTAGTATCCCAGTTACAGATGTCATGGCATTTTATTGAGCACATTAACCCATTTATTAATCCTCATTTCCCCACAAAATGAGAACAAGTAAATGTTTCCGCAGACAGCTTGAGTCTCAAGTTTCGTGGTCCACCTATACGAAGCTTTCTTTCTTAATTTAAAGCCACCTACTGTCATCATATTTAAAATTATATCAGCTACTCTGGTTCATTTAATTGTCTAATGGAAAAAATAGAGTGAATTCCAATAGGAAGTAAAGAACACCCGGTTCCCATCAGTCTTATTTCAGTGAACACAGAAGAATAACAAATGGATCATCATTTGATCCATTTGTCCATGCATCCCAGAAAAAATATAAAGGTTAAAAACTATATACACTTACCAGGGAGTAAACCTCACTGACTAATTTCTCCAAAATCTGAAATGTCCACATACATGGTTGAGATAAAGACACATTTGTTTCAGATAGTTCTGTGTGTACAAATGCACAGAATTATATAAAATGTTGAGTATATGTGTATAATCTATGTGTATAAGATATATTTGAAACATAAATAAATTTCATGTTCAGAATTGGCTCCTATCTCTAAAATATATGCGGATACAGGTATAGTGCATATATATATATAGGCAAAGGTAGAGATTAGGTAAGCAAGGCTGTTTTTGGAACAGTGTGCCTAAATGTTAATTCATTGTGTAGGAATAAAAGTCAAGATATACTGTATGTGCCTGATGGACATGCTTTATTTATGTCATTCTTTTTTATTTTAATATTTTGGTAAATTGTTCCCACAGTTCATCCATGTGAAAACTGTAATTCTAGCAAGGTCAGGGAGACACAGTGATTTCCAGAGAAATCACCTTCATTTCACCAGGTAAATAAAGACTCATTTTTCACGGCATCCTAAGTAGGCATTCCATAGAACAGTTAAATTATGAATACACCGCATATGTTCCATATCATATCATTTACAGCACATTTTAGCATCAAAAGCATACTTAGGAAGAAATGGCAGTATCATTCACTAAATGCATTTCAATAACGTAATTTAGTTCATTAAAGCTGAGTCATTTACAGTAAATCAAAATCATCACAGGGCTTGAAGAGAGTATACAGTTGTTTGTTTGAATAGTTAAGCTAGGAGAGTCAATTTCTTTTGAAGGTCAAGGACACCGTTGTTTCGAGGTTCTGTTATATAAAAAAGATGCAGTCAGTATCATCAGATAATATAACAGCATCTCAACATGATCAAACATCTCCCCTACCCTCCCGCTTCCCGGCCCCTGCCTTCCCCATCCTCTGATAGGTTGTGTTATAAAGCTGTCTTGTGTAAAATATATTTAAAATTTAAAAACTATTTATACAGCACATTCTCAAATTGAGCCTTTTCCCCCCAATAAAGTACACAGAATAGTGATTTTGGAAGGATTTGTTTCTGCAATTTCACACTCTGTAGTAAGGATATAGGTTGCTCCTTAGTTTTACAACCAATTGCTCAGCCCATGGAAATATTGTTGTAAAGGTGGAATAGTTTCTTTACCTTTGTAAAAGATTCATTCTTGCTTTTCCTACTGGAGGTGCATGGTGAGGACATGCAGTAACAGCTTAATAGTGTTGTCATTACTCATGGGATTCTGCTACAGTTCTAAAAACCTTATAGTCATTGCTGTTTTAGAATAGGCAAGAACAGGCAACTTGTAGCCCTAAGCTAAATGTGGTGTGAAGGGGGGGGGGAATCTTGCAATTGCAAAGTGAGCTCCCCATAACACTTCACTGACACCATGAGCCTCCAAGGGTCCTGCCACAAAGCCCTATATCCCAGAATATCAAGGCAGACTGATAAAGAGATAGATCACAGATTAGCAAAGTGCATATAGTGCATTTTGAAAGCTTCACAAAAGAGCATGGAGCAACAAGCACCTGAAACAAAGCACTAAAATTAGTCTGTACAGAGCTATCGTACTGTCTATTCTCCTATATGGGTCTGAAACATGGGTCACCTATCGCCAACACCTACGACTCCTCGAACGCTTTCATCAGCGCTGTCTTCGTACCCACCGCCAGGTCACCACATTTGGAGGACAATCTTACTCGAACAATGAGGGATCGCCTAGGTAAGTAAGTAAATAATGGGGAATTCTCATAACATGTTACATTTCACATTTTTACATGTTTCTACATGACCCCCTGGTGACACAGTGGGTTAAACCACTGAGCTGCTGAACTTGCTGACCGAAAGGCTGGCGGTTCGAATCTGGGGAATGGGGTGATCTCCCACTGTTAGGTTCAGCCAGAGGCGGATTCAACGGTACGTGAAAATAAGCGGCCGCTTATGGGCGCCACATGGCCAGGTGTGCATCCGGCCGCAGCCGCCAGGTTCAGCGCATGGAACGCTATGGAGGCAGCCAAAGGTGGAGCACCCCCGGCTGCAAAAAGCTCCTCCCCCCTGCCCCACGGTGCAGGGCAACCAGTGGCTTTGGGCAGTCAGGCTTGCCCCGCAGCAATGGCGCACGTGCAGAAGCCAGTTAGTTTCATGCATGCGCCGTTGCCGAGGGGAGGAGCTTTTTGCAGCCGGAGGCGCTCCGCCTCTGGCCACTTCCAAAACGCTCCTCCCTTTTGGCCCCGCGTAAGGGGCATGCGCAAAACTAGCTGGCTGTGCGCATGTGTGCTCTGGCGCGTGCACACACACACACATGCACAATCTCCACAAGGCTGGAGAGCCTGGAGGTGCCAAAATAATGTTCGCTTACTAGTTTTTATTACCTTTGTCTGGTCCTGGGCCCAGCTTTTGCCAACCTAGCAATTCAAAATCATTCAAATATGAATAGTAGATAAATAGGAACCACTTCTGCAGGAACCACTTCTGTCTAGGAAGGTTCAGCTTATTTATTTATTTATTTATTTATTTATTTATTTATTTATTTGTTCCTTCTTGTATTCCGCTCCTCCCAGCAGGCAGTCATGCTGGCCACATGACATCATTGGTACAATAAAAACATCATATGAAGAATGCCAGCTCTTCAGCTTAGAAATGGAGATGGGCACCCACCCCCCAGAGTTGGACATGACTAGGCTTAATGTCAGGGGAAACCTTTACCTTCACCTTTACCTTACATGGGGAAATTAAAAAGAAGTCAATTGACAATCGACTTAGGAAGCATAGGAAAACACACTTTAGAAACAGTGAAATACCTGGAACCCATGGTACGAGCTTGCATCATGTGATGGGCTCTGTAGGTAGCCATTTTTTAAATGTGTAGAAATGCTGGTTTTATTGCGTTTGATGAAGTCATCAGTTTTACTAGCAAATCAGAAGTTAAACCAACCTCTTATGAGAGATACGGACGCATAATCAAAATGTAATAACTAAATGTATGAGGAGACTACATATCTTATGAAAACTATTCATGTATATATTTCAAAATATATGGTTTGTCAGATAACATACATTACCAAGAGTTTTGTCATTTCTATTTAAGTTTGCATTACATACCCACACACTGCAGCTGCAAAAACTAACGTGTTTGGAAGGCTCTTCTTTAGGATAGCCATAGCAATGTATTGTTCTTGATAGCTAACTTGGTTTCCACCAAGAAAACTTTTTGTAGCAAGTTACACAAGGCAGTTTCATCAATTACACAATAAAACAAGAGGTTTGAAGAAAATGTGGGTTTATGGATCTCACCCTTGTTAAGAACTTTATAGTCCCCAAAGGTCCTGCTATCTGATAAATGTTGCTCTCCATGAGAAATGGCGAAAGAGAATTCTATAAAGAAAGGAGCATCAACAGAAGTTAATTATCTTTGATGGGTGGGAAAGGAACAACATGTATCTTTTGAGCTTTTCCATCTGCCTGGATATGTGCAGATAAGCTATCCATCTGTACTCACTGTCTAACACATACTAGTACTCAGTAGAAAGGCCATGATCACCTTTCCCAGTAGTGAGCAAAGTAGCAAAGAATGTTTTGCCTGTCAAGGTCTACATTGTATTAGTCAAAACCTATTGAGAGCCACATTCCAGCATTGGATGCAGACCAAAGCCCAATCTAGGTGTAGTTATAGGAGCAATGCTTATGTAGATCTTGAGGAAATTCTAATTTATGACTACAGTTCTCAGAATTGCTCCAGCTGCCTGGTTAGCAGCAAGGGTGTAACAAGGGAATTTTGATATAGTAGCGTGAAAAAATGGTGTGTGGAAAGGGTTTGGGCATCGGTCCCTAAATAAAAGGTTCATGCAGTCATGTCGGCCACATGACCTTGGAGGTGTCTACGGACAATGCTGGCTATTCGGCTTAGAAATGGAAATGAGCACCAACCCCCAGAGTCGGACACGACTGGACTTAATGTCAGGGGAAAACCTTTATCGTTTACTATCAGGGGAAAAGTTTCAATTGTGAATGCCAAAAATTAACCCCAATTAATATATTTCAATTAAAAACATGTTGCAAAAGCTTCCAAAAACAGCAAATTAATATTTTCACATGCAAAACGGTTGCTTGCACTAAATAACAGTGACTAGGAAGTGAATGCATATTGCATAAATCATCCTGTTAATGAAGTCTAATGAGCTGTGATTTCTCTGCAAACCTGTGGAGAAACTATCCACTTTAAATCCCTTCAGTTTTGTTTATTGCCCTTTTAAATTGTCTGTTCTCTATACAATCTTTTTTTTTGGTCAAGATTGAGAGTGAGTTTTCATGCACAGCTGCAGGTGCATTAAAGGTGAGTCTGGCGCCATATAAAGTGTACATGTGCTGAAAGCCTTCCTCACACTTGTACAATATTTTAGTTTCATTTTGCAAAATTCTACCATATCATTTTCTTTCAATTCCTAGACTATATCTATAATTGTTCAAGAAAGCTCTTGGTTTTATTACTTACTAGCTTGGGGACCCGGCGGTGCCCGGGATATTTGAGAAAGGAATTGGGTGGCAAGGTTGGTCCTTATCAGATGTTTACGTGACTTGCAGTGGTTTCGGGAAGTTAGTGAAGGTACTGCGAGTCCCATCATTTGTGGGCAACCCTCGTCCAAACAGCACCACGATGTAGAGTGGGTCAGGGAGGGCCTGTCTGCCAAGTTTGGCCTTGATCCATCATTATTGGGAGTTGCAGTGGTCTAATGAAATTACTGAAGATACTGCAAGTCCCATCATCTGTGGCCCACCCTCCTCCAAACAGCACCAGGATGTAGAGTGGGTCATGGAGGCTCTGTCTGCCAAGTGTGGTCTTGCTCCTTCATTATAAGGCATTGGAGTGGTATTATGGAAGTAGTGAAAGCACTGCAAGTCCCATCATCCATGGTGCACTCTCTTCCAAAGTGCAGCAGGTGATGGAGGCTCTGTGTGGGCAGTTGGGTCTGTATTGGTTATTGGATGAGGGTCACAGTGGCCTTAGGAAGTTAGTGAAGGTACTTCAAGTCCCATAATCCGTGGTCCCCCTCCCTCAAGCTGCACCAGGATGTAGAGTGGGTGTTGGGGGGGGGGGGTGTGACAAGTGTGGTCTTTTTCTGTGTTTTAAGGGGCCTAGTCAGGAGAAATAAGAAAAGTAAGTCTTACTGTGAAATCAGGCTGAGGCCTAGCCAGGAGAATCAAGTGGAGGAAGTGCTGCTGTGTGTGGAGGGCGAGGCCTAGTTGGTAAAAGTAGCTGAAGGAAGCCTGTTTGTAAAGTACTGCCTGTGAGAGCTTTGAGAATAGGGAAGCAGGAATGGTGGCCAATCAGAGCCTGTGTAGCAAATGCTCACTCTGTAGCAACCAATCATTGTGTTTGAGGCAATGGTGGCCAATCAGAGGTGGTTTAGCAATGAGGCAATGGTAGCCAATCAGAGGCGGTTTAGCAAATTCTGCCTCTGTGGCAACCAATCATGATGTTTGAATGTAGAGGGTGGGAATTTAGAGGCTGGTAGCCAATCAGAACGCTGCCACATACATACAAACCCACACACATACAAACATTCCGCTTTATTATATACTAGCTTGAGGACCCGGTGGTGCCCGGGTCATTTGAGAAAGGCGTTGTGTGCCAAGGTTGGTCCTTATCATAAGTGTACGTGGCTCATAGTGGTTTCAGGAAGTTCGTGAAGGTACTGCGAGTCCCATTATCCATGGTGTATCCTCCTCCAAAGTGCAGCAGGATGTAGAGTGGGTCATGGAGGCTCTGTGTGGCAAGTTTGGTCTTGATCCATCATTCTTGGGAGTTGTAGTGGTATCATGAAAGTACTGAAGGTACTGGAAGTCCCATCATCTGTGGTCCTGCCTCACCCAAATTGCAGTAGGATGTAGATTGGGTCATGGGGGCTCTGTGTGCCAAGTTTGGTCTGTATTGGTGAATGGATGAGGGTTGTATTGTTTGTAGGAAGTGAGTGAAGGTACTTCAAGTCCCATCATCCGTGGTCCGTTTCACACAAAACTGCACCAGGATGTAGAGTGGGTCATGAGGGCTCTGTGTGCCAGGTTTGGTGTCGATCAGTCATTGGATTAGGTTTGCAGCAGTCTTGGAAAGTGAGGGAAGGTACTGCAAGTCCCATCATCCATGGTCTGCCGTCCTCCAAACTGCAGCAGGATGTAGAGTGGGTCACGGGGGCTCTGTGTGCCAAGTTTGGTGTTGATCAGTCATTGGATTAGGTTTGCAGCAGTCCTCAAGTCCCATCATCCATGGTCTGCCCTACTGTAAACTGCAGTAGGCTGTAGAGTGGGTCACTGGGGCTCTGTGTGCCAAGTGTGGTTTTCATAGGTGTTTGTTGGGGGCCACAGTGGTCTGTGGTAGCAGAGGGGTGTGAAAGTACTACAAATCCCATCATCCATTGGCACCCCACCCCACCCCCTGAAACCTCACCAGGACGTGAAGGGAGTAATGGGGGTTATGTGTGCCAAGTGTGATCTCGTTCAGTAATTCCATGAGGGTCGCAGCGGAGTTAGGAAGTGAGTAGAGGTACTTCAAGTCCCACAATCCATGGTCCGCCCTCTTCCAAAGTGCACCAGGACGTAGAGTGGGTAATGGGGTGTGTGTGTGCCAAGTGTGGTCTGTATTGGCCCTTTGAGGTGGCCACAGTGGTCTGTGGGAACCAAAGTTTAGGAATGTACTACAAATCCCATAATCCGTGGTCTATCTCCCCCAAACCGGACCAGGACGTAAAGGGGGTCTGGGGGGTTATGTGTACCAAGTTTGGTGCAGGTCCATCACCCGCGCCGGTCACTGTGGCTTGTTAAAGTGGCAGTCAATCAGAACGCTGCCACATACATACAAACCCACATACAAACGTACAAACCCACATACAAACATACATACAAACATTCCGCTTTATTATATATAGAGATAGAGATAGAGATCAGGTCTTTGGTGGGCTTGAATTTATTTGTCCTCATTAGACAAGCACCTCATCATTGCTAATTAAGTTGCTCAGTGCAATGTCCCAAAATAACATGAAAAGAAGAAACAGGAGTTTACAACTTCATTTTCTTAAATTCAGATATGGACATATAGCAAATCATTAGTATAGGTTGAACATCCATTATCTGGAATTCTGAAATCCAAAACACTCTAAAATCCAAAATTGTACATATGAGTGTTTGAGATATTGGCACCTTTGCTTTCCAATGATTCAGTGTACACAAACTTTGACATGCGCCAAAATATTTGAAATATTGTATAAAATTGCTTTCGGGTTATATTATAAGATGAAATGTTGCAGGTTCGAATCTGGGGAGCAGCTTGAGCTCCCGCTGTTAGCCCCTGCTTCTGCCAACCTAGCAGTTCAAAAACATGCAAATGTGAGGAGATCAATAGGTACTGCTCCCGGTGGGAAGGTAATGGTGCTCCCTGCAGTCATGCCGGCCACATGACCTTGGGGTGTCTACGGACAACAATGCCGACTCTTTGGCTTAGAAATGGAGATAAACACCAACCCCCAAAGTTGGACATGACTGGACTTAATGTCAGGGAAAAACCTTTACCTTTACTATATGAAACATAAATGAATTTTTTGTTAGTCTTGGATCCCATCTCATTTCATTATGTACCTATATGCAAATGCAGGTATTCCAAAATGCAAAAAACGCTGAAATTCAAAACACTTCTGATTCCAAACATTTTGAATAAGATGTGCTCAACCTGTGCCTCCCTCTTCCAATCTTGTTTTCCCATTTATAAAATCTGAATAACTTCCTTCATAAGATGTTTGCAAAATGAAACAAGAAACCGATCCTCCTGCATGGAGTTATGGCCACTATTTCATCTGTATCTGAAATAAATCAGACAGAATATTCAGAACATGGATATGAATATGAACAATATGAAACAGTAAGAATATGGATAACCTTTGACCTTGCAGTTGTTTGGTCTTAAACTCCAAAAACCTTTGCTAGTATTTCAAGTGTTGAAAAGTTTATGGGATGTGTTTCCAGTAGTATGAGGTTGATGAAAGCTAAGACCCAAAATATTTGGAGAGATCCAAGTTTCCTCACTTATGTATCTGGCTTAACTGTGGTTTTAGTATAAACAAACTTCCCTTCCTCCTTGCAGTGTCAGTAGTGTACTTTATATTCCTTCACAAAATAAACATGGCTAACTGGGCTGCCAAAAAAGATTTCACTTCCTGGCATTCCCCTGTTTGCAAAGAGGTGGTGAAGGAAGCTATTTGCATTCAAAATGATCCAGGCAGGTGCCTCCATAGCGGTATATCCTGCATTAACACCAGTGAAAGAGGTGCTAATCGATAGTTCTTTTCACACATTGTGGATACTTAGCCAGGAACTGCTCGGCTTCAAGAGCTGCTTAGCAGAACCCTACAAAGGTTTGCTCATGGCAATGATATTGTTGACATCTCCCCAACTTTTCAGAGACTGTTCTTTCTGCAGACCACATATGTCTCCAAAACAATGCAAACTATACTCAACCTGCTGCGACTGCATTGACTCGAGCAATTAGCAGCTCTGTTCTGTTGAATATAGAAAACATTGTTGTTATGTGTATAGGCACCAAGAGCCGTTGGTTCCCATTCAGTACAGTGGGGCTTGTACAGGAGATCTTCCTTGACTAAGGGCACTGGCCACCAAAGTCTCACACTGATGTTTGGTGACAAAATATAGGTAAAATATTTAGAATGCACTGTTATTTGTCCTGAAGTCTTGGCATGTGATGAGTAGTACAAAATTGTAGTGCTGTTGGAGGTAGAAAAACCTCCAAAGATAACTCACATTCCTTTGGTTCCTTCTTGTTTCGGATTCCCCTATTATGGCTGAATTTGGTATCTTGAAATCCAGGCCATGGAATAAAATAACTAGACTATGAGAGGAAGGGCCAGTCACCCAGGGCATTGAGTAGAGCTCTAGCAGAAGGAGACCACTTGAAAGCAATATGCTTCCCTGTCTTCCTGGACATGTGGCGGGAGAGGTAGTCTGAGAAGCTTTAGGCATGCACAAAGGCACAGATGGCAGCAATAGACGCACTCTGGTCATAGCTGTCCAGGGACTGGCAGCTTACAAGGAAATGGTCCTGGTAGTGACATCCTGGCAGCACTCAGCAAGGCGGCAATTCCAGTTTTTAAAAGGCTAGACTTTGCCGGGGATAAAAGACCAAGCTGGGGGAATAAGAAACGCAAGATAATGCCCTGCAGGATTCCAAAGCTAATGACCAGAAGAACTTCTGTGGAAAAAGCAATAGAGGGAAGAAGATACTAAAAATTACAGAACAGAATGACTAAAGAGACAAAAACACCTGAGTTTTTGCTGTTGAAGCATTATCTCCTGGCATTTTTTCAGGCATGTAGCCAGGGGGCTTAGGGGGTATGGCCGAAAAGGCCTTACTGGTACATTATTTAAACTGTTATGTTTATTCATATCAGAAGCATTATCTCCTGGCATTTCACAGTCCAGCCCCCCCCCTAAACTCAGCCCCTCCCGAAACAATATATGGCAAGCATACTCAGAAGATGCCTGCCATAGATGTGGCCAACACATCAGGAGAGAATGCTTCTGGAACATGGTGATACAGCCCGGAAAACTCACAGCAACCCCATGATTCCAGCCATGAAAGCCTTCGGTAACACATTCCCCTGAACCTCTTCACCTTGAACCAGAAAACCCAAGTATAGGATGGCCATTAGATGCTGGCACTATTTTGGCTAACAAGGAAGGACTACACATCCCCTAATGGTGTGGCAAAGGCCCTCTTTTCATTCCTACTATATGATTGTACATTCAGGTATGCATCTATTCTGGCACAAAGCAGGATTTTGAAATACATAACTCATCAAATATGAATTTAGTTACCTTTGTGTAACAACTAAGTATGGGAAATCAGGATTTGAACCCCTGTTCAACCAGGGGATTTCTGATGGGTGACTTTATGACTTTATTTTATTTATTTATTTATTACGGTTGATGACCAGCATCAAAAATGAATAAATGTCGGAATAGGAACATATGTGTTTGGGAATTAAGAAACACTTATCGGCCTTTTGGCTAAATTCAAGTGTAATGGGTGACTTTGAGCTAGTCACACTCTCTCAGCTTCAGAAATAACCAACTTCCTTCATAGATAATTTTGTCAAGAAAAAACTGGGATTGGAGACCCAGTGTGGTGTAGTTGTTTGAGCAATGAACTTGAGCACACAGTTTTCTCCATCCATCTCCCAGTACCTTGCAAAGCTTTTAAAATAGCTCCTTTTCCTATCTAGATATGGAGCTTTGACTATTTATTAACACCTTGGGGATGGGGGTTTCCATGGGGTCCCTAGCAGATACCTACACCTTGCCCACCCCGATTTACAGTTTGGAATATAATTAAATATCACAGGGGAAAGGGTTGGACACTGTAGTTGACTTATATTATGCTTGTCACAAATCAGGTGTATTGCTTTCTGCAGTGAATATATTATTAGTCGTCACCCAAATGAGCATTTCATACAGCAATAACCATGTTGAAGAAATAAATTAGCTGTACTGCAAGGTTATGCTTTGAGTCTCTCTATAGCAGAGGAAAGGAACTCGGTCGTTGTATTTTTTTTACACAGTGTGGATGACCGTGTAGCATAAAAATTTAGGCAATTAGTGATCTTAATTCTCAGGAAAAAGTGCCTGCTCGTGTATATTACTGTGGATTTTGCTCAATTAAAATACTTCCCAGTCAGCAAAAACAATTTCTGCTCTGTAATGACATAATGAAATAATTATATGCAAGGGAGGACTTCTGATCTTTTTAATTATTCTATTCCTCATTTTTAAAGGGGCTATTTGAAAACGCAGTCTTATAATTGATTGCTATAAATCAGTCAAAAGCATTCTAAGGATCATAAATATTCTAACTTTTAAAAGACAAAGAAATGCTAAATATTCAATGAAATCCTTCAACATTCAGAAAATGTAATCTGGGGAAAAAGGATAGAGTGCTCTTTGGAAAATAAAAAGTAAATTTGTTGTCCTGTGAAAAATGAAATATCTTGAATGTCAGTAACAGAAATTGAATTAACAAGAGATCTTTTTATTGTTTTTTAAGGTCATTAGGCTGTGAATTCTATAATTATGGAAATTGTCAGTCCAGTTCTGTCGAATGTTTGCTCCCATCCATAAGGTATTGGAATGTTCAATCAGTCTCTCTCGTGGGAAAGTTAAGTCATAACTGTAAGTGTACCAGCAAAATTGAATTAAGCAAAGAGATTTCATTAGTATTTATAGCCAGAAGGCATCTGTAAAAGTACAGGGCAAAGAAGTTATGTGGAAGTCAAAGGAGGGGGGAAATGGGTTTCCAGTGACAAAGGCAAATCTGAAAGAGATATAAGTGTATAATGAATAAAGGCTATTGAACGCTGTGCAGAAGAAGGAGCTGCAAAGATGTCAAATATTGATTTTCTCAAGTATGCCTTTCGACTACATATGTAATTGTTTGGATTTGCTGTCTTCGTGATACAAAAATATTTGTTGTCGAAGGTTAAAAAGCAGGGTGGGAAACAACTCAAAAAGTCAGGAATTGCTGGAGAATTATAATCACTTCACAACAAAGAATTCAGGAAGGTAAATTTCTCCTTTTTTCTTCAAAATAAATATTTTTAGAATAACATCAAACTTCAAGTTGGGGGTTAAACTTCCATATCAGCAGCTGTTGTTGTATGACCTTGATAATGAAGAATATCAATGTACCTTTAAAAATATTATAAATGTCCATTCACACACAACAGATCATGCTTGGTTTCATAGCATACGCATCTCCATAAAAACATTTTGCATGTGGAACTTGTGTTTGAACACATGAGCCCAATAAATTCTCTATTTAGATAGTATGTGTGTATTGCATATATATACAGTAGCTACTCTGTTACATTTATGATAGTACATTACATTAGATTCCATTATGCAGGCATTAACATTACAATTAATAACTCAATAACTTTTAAGAGGGAAATCAAGTTCAATAGGGTTATATAGACAATAATTATTAAATTCTTCTGTACTAGACCATCAACCACAAATGTTGCTCTAGAGCAATCTTTAAGTGATACAATGTCCTTCAGACACCATCGTCATGGCTAGAGAGGTTAGGAGTTGTTGTCTAAACATCTGGATTTACAACTACATTAAACATCTAGATTAAAACAATGTTCAGCATGGGCAAACTGGTCCCACAGCCAGATTTTTTTTTTCCTGAAGGCCGGGTGTTAGGAATCGAGAAGGGTCCCCACCAGTCATAAAGTCCAAACACCTGGAGGGCCAAAGTTTTCCCATGCCTGCTCTAGAACTACTTATCTGTATGTATTAGCTACATTATTTTCAAGTATACTCAGAAACTGTCTCACTTGCTCTCAAAAGATACCAAGTCATAACTCAGGTGTAGAGCATTACACATTGTATGGAGACAGGTTCTTTTGTAATAAGAGAACCTGGGACCATCCCATACAACCAAACAGTGGGAGATTCAGAACAAAGTAAAGGAAGTGCTTCTTCACACAGCATGGAAGGTTGTGATGGCCATCAACCTGAAGAGCATTAAATGGCATTAAACACAATTATGGAGGATAAGACTAACTGCAATAGCTATTTATTGTCTCCAGGAGCACAACCAGTGTGCCTTTCAACATCAGTTGCCATAAAAATGAGTGAATAGAGATATTAGCTGCCTTGAATTCCAATTTTAGGATAAAGGTAGGAAGAAGATGAAGACAAAGGAGAAGATGAAGAAGCTCAATACTGCATATGTCCTGTCTGTGGTCCTTCTGTGGGCATTGAGTTAATAATTATGTGAATTGAATGATGGATTACATAAACTTTCAGACATCTTCTTATGCAAAATCATGAGTGATTTTATATATACCCAACTTTTTATCAGAATTGAGACCTACATTCCACAACTGGATGATGATAATCCAGGGGCTATACAGGAAACAGCACACAATTTTAGGGATCCGAGGGCTATGTAGAAAACTATAGATGCCTGACCCTAAAGGAGCTGAGTGAGGTGACAGCCGACAGGGAGCTCTGGCATGGGCTGGTTTATGAGGTCACGAAGAGTTGGAAGTGACTGAATGAATAAACAACAAAAAATAGATGCCTACATTAAAACCTGTTCTAGATAAATCGGTTCAAAGTATTTTAAGAGGTAAATTGTATAGAAGAATGTTGAAGAAAAAACATTTATTTATTAAATATACCACTACTTATGTATACATGTATTTATTTCCTGACTCTAGTTGTTTGCTATTTACAAACCTTAAGAGTCAGGTCCCACATTCTGCCTTTTCCCCTTCTTCTTCATGTTGATGTATTTTTTTTATTTTTTATTGATGTTTTTGTTAATTTGTGTGAAATATGTATGAAGAGAGGGTTAGAGGAAATGAGGGGTCATAATTGGTCCTACCCACATGGCTCCAGCCATTATGTACAGCAACAATTGGCAGTTTGTATGTCTGGGTTGTGATAATCTGTACATGTTATGATAATCTGCACCA
This sequence comes from Anolis apletophallus, assembly GCA_030556195.1. Taxonomy (NCBI): domain Eukaryota; kingdom Metazoa; phylum Chordata; class Lepidosauria; order Squamata; family Anolidae; genus Anolis; species Anolis apletophallus. Next base: position 97,444,369 of record JARBWK010000005.1, read on the forward strand.
GGTTTCAACTCAGACTTTAAATGAGCTATCCAAGGTGTTGTGCTTGTTCTTCACATAGTTTTCAGAGCCTTGGATAGCTCCTAGGCTTGTGGAATCTGGGTAAAGCTTGACCCATTTTGTGTCCCAGCTATTGGTTGGGGCCCCAGTCCATTTTTTGGGACCCTCCTGAAATCAGGAGGGCAGATATCTGTTTTCACTCTGAGGTGTTGAAAGGTCCATTTTCTATTGGCCCATGCGAGGAAGGAGGCGGCTTCCCAGGATCCCCTTTCCATCGTTTTAGGCATTTCAGCTCTACTCTACAGGAGAGGCACTCAGCTGCAGACAGGCGTGCACTTTAAGGAGGCGTCTTACCTATTCCTTATTCTAGAGGAGGTGCTCAGCTGCAAGCACGCACATGCACTTTCCAAGGCAAGGAGGCAAGTTTACTCCAGAGGAGGTACTCGGCTGCAGACAGGCACACATGCTTTCTGGGCCTGTACACCACACATGCATTCTTTTCAAGGCAAGGAGGCTCCTCACAAAAAGGAGGCAAGGAGCCAGAATCAGCTCCCACTTGTTTTCATGTCAAGCTGATTTTTGTGCCGGGAGTGGGCTTCTTGTTACATGCTTATGAAGGTAACAAAATGAATGAAAGCATGGATGTAACGAAGAAAAACAGATCCACACACAACTGTAGTAGCTCCTTGAAAGTTTAAAGCAAAACAGAGAAGAGGATTCATTGCTCTATTGACACAAAAACACTGGTTGACAAAGGTCATATACAAATGTAAGGTCAGGCTTGTAAGACTGAACTACATTTTCCATAATGGGAAGTGGATTCGCATTAAACTCTATAACACTTTGGTATTTTTATAGGTGTCCCCCCCAAAAAAATACATTGAAGGTGTAGATCCAGCTCTTAGTTGATTAAATATAACTTGATAAATTAACACTTACATTAGTCCCATTGATTTAATGGATCCACTCTACTTGGGATTAATAATTTAATGTTCCCCAAGGCAATTATTTTCTTTCCTATTATTTAAAAGTAACCAAATCACTATTCTTAGTTACTTTCTTTAAAACTCTAGGCTGTTTGGCTGTGCCACCAAGCATCCCTCCTATAGCTATAAAAGTTGTAGTTACGGCACAAAAGCTGTATATGTTTCTGTTGTTGTATTGTATTGCAGTCATCCTGTTACTTAGTGTGATGAGGTGGTTATTTATATGTTAATCACATGTTTGTTTATGTATTTAGAAGGAACATTCTTTAAAAGCTGTAGAGAGTGAGCCATGGAATGTTCGCAGCAGCAAGCTGTAAGCAGAGGCTGTTGCCATGACAGCAGAGGCCACTCTGGCTTTAGAATGTTCAGTTTGAATCTGACAGTTGGAGAATGTCAGTTGGCCAGTTGCTGTAACCAAAGTTAGTTGGGAATTAGCAGTTGCTGAAGCTGCAAGCTGTCTGTAGGAGCTGCAGTGTGCAGTTCAGTTCTGTGTGTGGGTTGAAGGAAACCCAAGAGTGTGGGACAAGTTAGTCCCAGGGTTGAGAGTAACCCAGTATTAAGTAGTTACTTGTGTGTAACTGTATCAGGGGGAAACCCCAGTGTTATATTGTGGAAACCTGGAAGTTTATACTTCTTCGGAGTATTTGTGAAACCACCTAAGCTTTGAGCCCATTTGTGTAAAATAAACTGTTAAACACTTTCAACAAAAACATCTGTGGAAGTCGTTTATTCACAAAGACCCTCACATCTAGTAGTCAAGCATTGACAAATGGTGGCAGCAAGATAATAATAAAGAAAGAAAGAAAAACATTGATAACTGGTGGCTGTCCTGCCACACAGTTTTAAAAAGCCAAGAAGTTGTGTGTGTCCAGACATCGTTACATTTGGTGGCAGCGGTGAACGTAGCCTGCCCTGCCACGTTCAAAAAAGTAAACGGGCGATTACCACACTTAGGTATTAGGGTTTAGCTGTTGCAGGGAAAGGGAATTGACAAGTAACCCAGTATTTGTAATGATTTTCTTACCAGGTCTAACTAGTCATATTTATGGTGAGTGCTCAGCAGAGTTCACAGAATTTTCAAATGTTGGTGGGATGCTGAGACAAAAAGAAGAACCCGACAAGCCATGTCATGTGGTTCAAATACTGATGTGGCAAAATGAATTGAAAAGCAACAAGAGGAAAAACAATCAACCAGAACTGGTTGAAATTACAATATTTATAATTAGGTCAAGGCAAGTGAGGCTGTTCATCTCGCCAAGTTTAGAAAGCTTGTATGCAGCAGAGCAGGGGTGCTCAGAATGGTGATCGCGATCACCAGGGTGATCTTCGGGCCTCATCCTGGTGATCTTCAGGCCCCTGACCAGGTTTTTTGCTATTTGTCCTCTTCACGCGCCCCTGCACGCTGCAAAGAAGTCCTCCGTCGTTGCTCCTCCCTCTCCCTGCTCGCGCCGCCTCCAAAAGCTCCAGAGACCAAAAGGCAGAATGGGCCCCCTCTTTTGGATTCCTCCTCCTCCCTCTGTCCTTCTCCAGCCACTCAGAGTCGTAGGAGACCAAAGGGGCGGGCCCGGATGACGCGATGCATGGCTGGCCGCATGCGCAGAAGCGCCCATTCTGTCTCTCGGACTTCTCGTGAGCTCTTGAGGCGGCACGCATGCTGGCGGCATGGAAATAGGAGCATCGACGGAGGAGAAGGAGGACGCTTTGCGGTCATTTCCTTACCGCATCTCAAAGGTCGGTCTTTTTACTTTGGGGTGGGTGCTTGATTGTTCTGTGGCATGTCTCTTTGTTTATTTTCAATGTTTAAAAATGGCCTTTTAGCTCCAAAGCCTCTCTGCTTGCTTTGTTCCTTGAGAAATATATGATGGGGAACATGGAAATGTGGGAGAAATGGGGTGGTTGGATGTATTTTTGCATGCCCCTTTGTTTACCTTGCTGAGTATTAAATGGCCTTGCAGTTCAAAAGCCTCTCTTCTTACTTTCTGGCTGATAATATGTGTGGTAATATGGCAGTGTGGGAGAAATGGGGTGGTTGGATGTATTTTTATGCTCTGTTTTATATTGTTGTTATTAAATTGAAATGCTGATGTTTTATAACTTCATTTTATGTAAACTGCCCCGAGACTGCTGGAAGGAGCGGTACATAAAAAAATGAATAATAAATATAAATAAATAAATAAGAAAATAGTTATACGTTTTACATTTCTGGGTAGGTGATCTTTGGGACTTGGTTTTTTAATCAGTAGCTCCCATGCTGAAAAAGTGTGAGCACCCCTGCAGCAGAGATATTAAATTCAATAAAATTTACTTTCAAGTAAACATTTATAGGATTCCACTGCGCTTTATGCTGCTTTCCAGGAAACGATTAGATTTCACTATAATTCCAGTAAGCCCAATTTAAGTCAACAGAACTTGACTCAGAGCAAACATAAAACTGAGGCCCCTTCCACACACCTGTATAACATCCCACATTATCTGCTTTGAACTGGGTTATATGGCAGTGTGGGCTCAGATACCCTAGGGCCCTTCCACACAGCCTTATATCCCAGAATATCAAGTCAGAAAATCCCACAATATCTGCTTTGAACTGGATTATCTGAGTCCACACTCAGATAATGTGGGATTTTCTGCCTTGACATTCTGGGATATAAGGCTGCATGGAAGGGCCCCTTAGTTCAAAGCAGATACTGTGGGATTTTCTGCCTTGATATTCTGGGTTTTATGGCTATGTGGGAGGACCATGAGTTACACATACGATGTGCCAAGCATGGGGTTCTTCTGCAAACATCTCAGAGGAACCTGCCCTGCAAAAGAGTCTTATACTATCTAAGAGACAAATGCACAGTAATTTACCGACAGGTAGACTGTGTTTATATTACTATTAACTATTATTAAAAAATTTAAATTCTTCCAACTTTTCATCAAGCTAAATGGCAAAAAATGAGGCACGTTGCTAATGTTTCAATGTATTTTTATTTTACATTTTGTAGAATTTTAATTTTTTCAAGGTAAAGTAATTGCCTACTTGTAGATTTGGTTTTGGCTGTACTTTCATGAACTGAACATGTATTTCTGGTTGGTTTCGGTTAGTACTTGAGTGAGGAACCTTCAATGAATTTCAAGTGCTGTAAGCTGTATTTCATAGAATCATAGAATCATAGAGTTGGAAGAGACTTCATGGGCCATCCTGTCCAACCCACTGCCAAGAAGCAGGAAAATTGGATTGAAAGCACGACTGGCAGATGGCTATGCAGCCTCTGTTTAAAGTCTCCAAAGAAGGAGCCACCTCAAAAGAAGGAGCTGCTGTCACACTCTGGGGCAGAGAGTTCCACTGCTGAACAGCTCTCACAGTTAGGAAGTTCTTACTAATGTCCCCTTTCCTGTAGTTTGAAGAGGAAAGAAGTAGCAAAACCACTTCTGAGGATTCCTTGCCTAAGTAAACCCTCTGAAATCCATGGGGCCACTAGGAAATATGATGTGAAGACACACTGCACACACATACCCCATAGGCACACAACTGTGGCCTTTTTTGAAATGCAATTCCTGTTTTTCTAGCCTATGGCACAGCAGGCAGCTAGGAGCTGCAGATATATCAATATCTGCATGTTGCCCTCCTTGGTACATGAAGGGTTATCCTCTGTTGGCTGGTTTATCCACACTTCTCACAAAAGATTCTGTTGGTTTTGCTACAAAAGACTAAGTACTCCTTTAGAAATCCATAAGATTTGCCAAATACCACCCCCCTCAAACATCCTGATGGTTTCCCCTCTTCCTCTGAGAGAAGATGGCTTTAAAAGGAACAAACATCTCCCATGTGCTCTGCGTGATCCATTGAAGTGAGAAGTTGCAGCAGACTAACACAGCCATCAGATCACTGTGCATCACAATCCTCCACATTCCACAAATCTGCTAATCTTTCCTGCTTGTTCTGCTAGAACTAAAGAGCCTGGAAGTTTTTGGAGCCCTGCTGGCAGAAAACAATGTTGCCTAAGCAAGCATTAAGAGATTATGGTAATGATAGGTATGCTTTCCCCTAAATATAAGGTTCCATTAATCACACACTATTGAGATAAACCTGTCAGTGGACAGAGGAACCAGAAATCAAATACTGTGAAAGTTCTGACAGAGTGTTAAATAGAAACCCTTTAAAATGGAATTTAATTTACTGTGATATTATAGATATTTATGCATCAATAGGCAAGTGCAAATTGAGTTCAGGGGTCAGCTGTGGTGCTTGAAAAATAAAAGCCTGGAATGAAACAAAAGGTGACAGTTACTTGTGACAGAAATTAGAGTTTACTAACCCAAATATCAATCTCCGGACTGATTAGTACTGTGGGAGGCACAAAATGGGCTTGTAAATCAGGATAGCAGAATGGAAAGGTTAACTGGGGAAACTATAGGAAAGGGCTATCGGTTCTTTTAAAAATCAAAGTTGTGAGTAAACTTTAAGAGATAGGAAATGAATACATCCTTCATAAAAGAAAGAAAAAGGATGGAGTCATATGATACATTTAAGATTCCTTTGGGCACAATCTTTCATAAACAACAGCCCATTTCCTCAGATAAAGAGCATAACAGCCAGGTATAAAGCTATATGTGCAGAGCACATCATTGGGGAGGGGTGTTGATACATGTTTGGAAGTAGACTGTTGTCATGAAAGCTCATGCTATAATAAACTTAATTCTTTGTAGTTGTACTACAACAAACTACACCCCCAATTCTGGAAGTGAGAAAAAGAAAGGTAGTTTCCTTCTTACATACAATCTTTGTCTCAGAAACTGATAGAGGGCAGATGTGAGTGAGGTAGTCACCTCCAGCAACAGTTGCTGGGTGATGGATAGGATTGGCAAGATACTGGAGGACAACATCTTGCCTTATGGGTGGTAAAAAGATATAGCATTGTGGTAGAACAATATGTGGAAGACCCTAGGTTCAAACCCAGGAATCTCCAAGTAGGTCTGGAGAATCTTTCGGAGAGCCATCAGGTCAGTCATGTCAAATCAAGGCTCAATGGACTAATCAGCCTGTAATTTAAGTTTTTGTTTTTATGTCAGGAGTGACTTGAGAAATTGCAAGTCGCTTCTGGTGTGAGAGATTTTACTGTCTGCAAGGACGTTGCCCAAGGGACACCCAGATGTTTGATGTTTGTACCATCCTTATGGGAGGCTTCTCTTATGTCCCCGCATGGGGAGCTGGAGCTGACAGAGAGAGCTCAACCTGCTCTCCATGGATTCGAACCACTGACCTATCGGTCAGCAATCTTGCTGGCACAAGGGTTTAACCTATTGCACCACTGGGGGCTCTGTAATTTAAGTTGACATTGTCCTTATGTGAAAGTTATGTATACCATGGGGCTTGCCCGATGAAGCTTAAAATAGATTGATACCATGGAGTGCAACAGAGTATCCTGGCCTATAGGTAGCTCAGGGCTGTCCAACTGGCGGCCCCAGGGCCGTATACGGCCCCCCAGCCCCTTCCCCACGGCCCCCTACCCTCCTGCAAGATATCTGCCTTTTAAGATTTTTTTTAAAAAAAATTTGAATATTTTTTTGGAATATTTTTTTGGAATATTTTTCGGAATATTTTTTTCGCGGGCGGGGGTGAGGGGCGGGGCAGGGAGGAGGAGCAGGCTCTCTTCCTCCTCCTCCTACTTCCTCCCTCCTCCCTCTCCCTCCCTCCTTCTTTCTCTCTTTCCCCTTTCATTCCTTCCCCTTCCACCACCTGAAGGAAAGAGGGAAGGAGAGAGAGAGAGTGCACGAGTGAGAGGGGGCGTGGCCAGAGCGAAAAAGGGGCGGGGCCGAGTTCGGAGCATGGGGGGGTGCTCATTCATTCCCCTTCCGGCTTCCTCCTCTCCTGAGGCTTCGTGCCAAGTTTGGTCCTGATCCATCATTATTTGAGTCCACAGTGCTCTCTGGATGGAGGAGAACTACAACTCCCAAACTCAAGGTTCAGTACTTTCTGTTGCTCTCATGAGAGTTTAGGTTTGATTCAACATGGCTGAGGAATGCTTTGATTGTGTTTTCCCCATATGGCAGAAGGAGATTGGACAGGATGGCCCTTGGAGGTCTCCTATTCTAGGAACCCATTGTAATTATTATTATTATTATTATTATTATTATCATCATCAGAGGCTGAATGGTCATCTGTGAGGAATGCTTTGATTGTGTTTTCCCCTTATGGCAGAAGGAGATTGGACTGGATGGCCCTTGGAGGTCTCCTATTCTAGGAACCCATTGTAATTATTATTATTATTATTATTATTATTATCATCAGAGGCTGAATGGTCATCTGTGAGGAATGCTTTGATTGTGTTTTCCCCTTATGGCAGAAGGAGATTGGACTGGATGGCCCTTGGAGGTCTCCTATTCTAGGAACCCATTGTAATTATTATTATTATTATTATTATTATTATCATCAGAGGCTGAATGGTCATCTGTGAGGAATGATTTGATTGTGTTTTCCCCTTATGGCAGAAGGAGATTGGACTGGATGGCCCTTGGAGGTCTCCTATTCTAGGAACCCATTGTAATTATTATTATTATTATTATTATTATCATTAGAGGCTGAATGGCCATCTGTGAGGAATGCTTTGATTGTGTTTTCCCCTTATGGCAGAAGGAGATTGGACTGGATGGCCCTGGATGGCCCTTGGAGGTCTCCTACTCCAGGAACCTGTTGTTGTTGTTGTTATTATTATTATTATTATTAGCAGAGGCAGAATGAATATTATGCCTTATCATTCAGGGTTATAGGCCTGTGTGGAAGGGCCCTGGCTTCTTATTTGCCTTCCTTTCCACACATCTGAATAAAATCCCATGTTATTTGCTTTAAACCAGATTATATGAGTGTGGACTCCGATAATCCAGTTCAAAGCAGGTATTCTGGGTTATATGGCTGTGTGGAAGGGCCCTGAATCCACACTGCAATATAATCCAGTTCAAAGCAGGTTTTGTGGGGTTTCCTGCCTGGATATTCTGCGTTATATGGCTGTGTGAAGGGCCCTGAGTCCACACTGCAATATAATCCAGTTCAAAGCAGGTTTTGTGGGGTTTCCTGCCTGGATATTCTGTGTTATATGGCTGTGTGTAGGGCCCTGAGTCCACATTGCAATATAATCCAGTTCAAAGCAGGTTTTGTGGGGTTTCCTGCCTGGATATTCTGTGTTATATGGCTGTGTGTAGGGCCCTGAGTCCACACTACAATATAATCCAGTTCAAAGCTGGTTTTGTGGGGTTTCCTGCCTGGATATTCTGCGTTATATGGCTGTGTGAAGGGCCCTGAGTCCACACTACAATATAATCCAGTTCAAAGCAGGTTTTGTGGGGTTTCCTTCCTGGATATTCTGAGTTATATGGCTGTGTGAAGGGCCCTGAGTCCACACTGCAATATAATCCAGTTCAAAGCAGGGACTGGGACTTGAGACTGGGATTTTGGTGTTCATCTCTATCTCCAAGTCAAAGCCCCGGTGTCCTCCACAGACACCTCCAAGGCGGGGAGAGGGTGGAGCCGGGGAGGGGGCGGGGGAGTTGCAGCTTTCTCTGTATATTACATCAAATCTAGTTTGGGCTTTTGTTCACATTACTGATATTGCATTCTGGATCCCAGGTGGTGACATGCATTGTTGTAACTTGGGATTTCATATACATTTTTCCACTGACAGCCAACATAGTGTAGTGATTTCAGTGGTAGACTAGGACACTAGGAAACCAGGGCTGAAATCCTCCATTTATGCATGGAGACCCACTGGGTGATCTTGGGAAGTCATAGCCTAAGCCTCAGAGTTAGACAAAAGTAAACCTCTTCTGAACATATCTTTTCAAGAAAACCCCATGATTAATTCACCTATGGGTCACCATACATTAGGAACAATTTGATGGCACAACAGTAAACATATTGTAAAGCAATTAAAAAGCCCAGAATTCCATAGTTTAATATACTTTTAGACTTTAGTTATTACAGCCTTTCCCACACCAATACCCTACAAATGTTTTGATTGTCATCCCCAACCAAAATAACCAATTGTCAAAAATGGATGGAGCTGTGGTATAAAACATCAATTTAGTGTATATAACAGTCATCAACTTGGAAATGTCATTGACAATGAGATCCTGCACGCACACGCACACACGCACACACACAGGCAGTAAGACTCATTTTTGCATAAATGGATAATAATATATAACTAAATAAATAAATAAATAAAATTTGCCCCGCCACCATCTTCCATAGGGCCTTGGGGTGACTTACAAAATAGCACACAAAGGGGCCATATGTAGATTGTATAATACATAAAGGACTAAAGCCTTATGTTTTTCTTTGTTTATCTAATGTTGACAGCACTATCTTTTTACTTTATTATGTAGAATAATTTCTACACACTAGGCAAGAGGTACAAGTATCTTGCCTTGGTGTTGAATCTTTAAAAATACAGAACATGTGTGCAAGGCTATGACAGCCCAAGAGTCACAGAATTTAAGAACTAAATTTAGCCAAGAAAAGCATCCATAAAAAGTAGTTCAAATAGGTAAGAAATGTGCATATTGAAATGATGTATTTAGAGATACATGTCCTTTACTAATTGCAATATCAGGTGGAGGACCAAAGGTGGGGAACCAAAGGGCTAACAGATCTGTGGCTAACAAGTAGCTATAAGTGGACCAGCAAATCTTTGAAGGTCCTATCAAAGATACTGAAGTCTATCTCTAAAACAAGTCCTGTTTGAAAATTTGGACTAAAACCTAAAGTGGATTTATTGCCCTGGTGATCTGAAAAATATCATGGTTTTGATTGAAGCCATTTAACAATGAATATTAGATTTTCATATCATATAGTGGGATTTCAAACACTGCAATCCAATGGAGCTGGTTCACAAATCAGGGTGGAATCAATTAATGCTGCATTTTTCACACTTATCAAGTAAGAAGACTCCATGACTTGCTGGAATATACAGTTCTTCACAGACACATATAGGATTGCATTGTACTCCCATGCATATGGATTAAATGAGTAATGAGAAATGTTAATTAATGATCTCACAACAGAAGTAGAAGTTGAATAAGTGGCATTATGGTAGAAGTCTACTCAAAAACATATTAAAAATTGATTATTATTACTTGTAGTTATCTTGTCTGATCTTCTATATCAAAGAGAAATGTTCCAAATTGAACTCTAAATCTCAAGCTTCTATACAGAGGAAAGGGGAAGGAGATTTCCCATTAGCTTTTGCCAGGATAGCCAATGGCAAAAGATGATAAGAGTTGCAACTCCATGACATCCTATTCTATAAAGTCCTGTGTTCAGTTTCTAAGAAGGCCATTGTCCTCACCTTAAAATATCTAAGCACCTATTTAACAGAGACTATTGTTCCAGCTCACCGTGCAAAAAACATCAGTCCTCACCAAGAGGCAGGGACCAAACAATGAAGCAGTGTCACCAAAACATAAAACAAGCCACAAACCAGGATAAATTAAAATAGAAACAGTAATAAACCAGTAAGTGACAATCCACTCTTTACAGTTGTTAATGGCAGCTTGAGGGCATTTTTCACAATGTTAAATACAAAAATGCTTCTCTTATCAGGCTCGGACTACAAATTTGAGTCACTTCAGTGCTGCTACTAGTTATGGGACATGATATAAAGCAACAGCTTGTCTCTTGTGAATATTGCTGTTGTTGTTCTGTACCTTCAAGTTGTTACTGACTTATATTGACCCTAAAGTTAACCTGTCATGGGTATTTCTAGGGCTGACAATGTGTGACTTGCCCAAGGTCACCCTGTGTGTTTCCATGGCTGACTGGAGGCCCTTCCACACAGCCCTATATCCCAGAATATCAAGGCAGAAAATCCCACATTATCTGAGTGTGGACTCAGTTAACCCAGTTCAAATATTTTGGGTTTTTTTGCCTTGATATTCTGGGTTATATGGCTGTGTGGAAGGGCCCTGGGGCATCAAACCCTGGTCTCCATAGTTCAGTGCTCAAAACACTACACCACGTTGGCTCTTGTATTTTGAACTCAATCCCTTAGTTGTTGTTTTTTAAAACTTAGAAAAATGCAAAACACTCTATCATTTCTTCTTCCTCAAATAATTATTTGGAACAGGAGCCTGTGCCTTGATTCCATGAGCTACAGAAAGCACAGAAAACATCCTCAGGCAGCAGTGTTATAAAAAGCTAACGAAGAAACGAATAAGTATCTGTTTGCTATTAATACCTTTTAGACTTAACTAGTTTTGGATACCATGCACCTTAACTAGATGGGAATGCTATCTCTACTAGATAGGATCATTTGATCACTTCAGCAGCATTCAATCACTTTATCTCTGTGATCATGGCGGAGAGCGGTGCTGGGGATGGGGGCTGCTCTCCGCCATGACTCTCGCCCCCTCACTCACTGAGGCCGAGGAGGAGCATGAGCGGTGGATGGACTTCAGTGGGCGGGGCTGAAGCCCGTCCACCACTCATGCTCCTCCTCCTCTGCGTGGTTTCAGCGAGTGAGGGGCTAGAGTCATGGCGGGAGTCATGGCGGAGAGCAGCCCCCGTTCCCGGTGCCGCTCTCCACCATGACTCCGGCTCCTCACTCGCTGAGGAGGAGGAGCATGAGCAGTGGACTGGCTTCAGTGGGCAGGGCTGAAGCCCATCCACCGCTCATGATGCTCCTCCTCCGCGTGGCCTCAGCGAGCGAGGGGCCGGAGTCATGGCGGAGAGCGGCGCTGGGGATGGGGAATTGCTGCCTTCTCCCTCTCCCCCACTCCCCTTTTCGCCCGTGAGCCGCTATCCGTGGCAATGAGAGTGGCTGAGGCTGGCGGCAGGAACCTGGTTGGAAAACACTGGACAGCACTGATATTCATTGGTAATGTCCTATCCAAGTATTAACCATGGTTGACTCTGCTAAGCCTTCAAGAACAGAGGAGATCTTCTGCCTTTAGAGCAGTGGTTCTCAACCTATTGGTCCCCAGATGTTTTGGCCTTCAGTGCCCAGAAATCCCAACAGCTGGTAAGTTGTAGGCCAAAACACCTAGGGACCCACAGGTTGAGAACCACTGCTTTAGAGTATCCCCTGAACAAAGTGAGAAAAGACAGCAGGTGTTGAAGGTAAAAGTGATGTTCTGAGTGAGCGTGTGGTGTGCCATACAGCAAGGTATATACCTCTTAACCTAGCTGTGTGGATGGAAGACAACTCACAAACTATATTGGAAAAAGATTCTGATGGCTGTACTGTGTTTTCATGAAATAGGAGAACAAGGAAGCTTGCTAGGATTTTAATTCAGTACATTCTTTCCAGTCAGACAGTCCCACCAAAGTAACAGTGCATGGGACTGAGTTGAATGTGCCTATGGGCAAATCATTGAGTATATTTACAAAGTTATTGGGATTTAACTCTTGATTTCTATAGGATGTTAAGTGCAACTGACTTTCTCCAGACTGGCTCTTAAAATGGACATGAAAAGTGGCTGTTATTTACCTATCTCCTGAGAAAGAAGTTCCCATTTCATACAAGGAAACAGTTCTGAGCACATATGCATTAGTCCAAACTATGCCTTTGTTCAAGGCTTTGTTAGCATGGTTTATAAGACAGCCCTAGAGCCGAAGTTATGTATGTAGAAATCTTTTACCCAGAATGAATTAATATTGACAGTACTGTGTGTCCTTTCCTTGTGTGTTTGTATGTTTAGAATCTTTCTATTTATGGACTTCGCTTTTCAACCCATCTTCTGTTCCGGGTAATAAAAGAAGCCAAGGATGTTGTCCATGTGGCATAGCTACAGGCCTGAAAAATGTATTTGGAAAATTGTACACAAAGCTTCCATTGACTGACATGGAAACAACCGAACATGTGAAAGGGCAAAATTGGAACTTTGGCCTGTCACTCCCACAGGACCGTGAAAGAAATGCCAGTTTTGGGGGCATTAAAGCCAACTAGAACCAATCTTCAAATCTTATCAGGATATTTGAGCATCAAAGTTAATTTCTATATCCGTGCTTCAAGCCTACCCATTACCTTAAACATTTCAGTGAGGGAGTAAAAGTTTAGATGTTTCTGCCTGCCTGTCCATTTTTTCTGGTATGGATCTCCCTTCATGCTTGCAAACATACACAATTGTTGGAAAATGAAAAAGTAGTTTCAGATAAAGTGGGATAAAGCAGACTGTTTGGCACACCATGCTTTATTTTTCAAGAAAGCCCCTGTTTTGAGCATACATACTGTACATACACTGTCTGTAGCATGACATAGTTCATCCAACATACTGTTTATTCTGACTGGCTACCATTTTCTAGACTGTCAGGTAGAAACCTTTCCTATCAGCTATTACCAATCCCCCCTCTCTCAAAACTGGAAATGCTAGTTATAGGAACTTCAGCATGCAAAGCCCTTCACCAGTCAACCATCACCCCCATCTATGAGATATACTCTTCCCTCAGATGTGTAGTTATCCCTTTACTGCAATGTGAAGTTTCAATATATAGGTAGTTGCCTCCTAATGTTAGAAGCTCTGAACAAGTGTCATTGATTGTTACAGTGTGAATTGTGATCAGAGAAAACATTGGTTCAAATGTCACAGTTTCACCAGGTGAGCCATTCTGCCGTCAGCCTTATAGTACACATGTGTGTTGTAGGACAATAACACTGGTTTCCTGTATAAGGTTACAGGTATAAATGCCACACATTATAACTATCTGTGCCATACAAACGGTGTAGGGATTATAGTCATATCCAGAAAAAGGGACTGTGGTGGAACAGTGGGTTAAACTACTAAGCTGCAAAACTTGCTGACCAGAAAATCAGCAGTTTGAATTGGTGGAACAGGGTGAAGTCCCATTGTTATCCCCAGCTTCTGCCAACCTAGCATTTTGAAAACATGCAAATGTGAGAAGATAAATAGGTACTGCTTCGGCAGGAAGTTAACAGCGCTCCATGCAGTCATGCTGGCCATATGACCTTGTGGGCGTTTACAGACAACGCCAACTCTTAAACTCAGAAATTAAGATGAGCACCACCCCTCAGAGCCGGACTCAACTAGACTTAATGTCAAGGGGAAACCTTTACCTTTTACAATACTTCAAAAATATGTACCTTTCTTGAGAAAGCCCCAAATAGCTCACTAGTGATTTTGCATGCAAAGTCATCTGCTGCAAATTAGCAATGTAGCAGCAAATTAGCAAATTAGCAATGTTTCAAAGACAATAAATGATATTCTGGAAAGCAGTACTATTCAGGCCTTAGGGGGGGGGACTGGTGGACTGGGAGCCCCAGTGTCATCATGGGGCTATGATTTCTAGAGTGGATTCCTATCCAGGGTGCTGAACCTACTTTGAAAATTCAACACCTTAGATTGCTCTTTGAAGTTCAAAATTAATGCCAGAGTGGATTTACCAGTTATGTGAAGCACCAGCTCCCAATGCTTTGGAGGACAGGATTGACCATCTTGGACTGGGCATTCTGAGAGATGCATATAAAAATATTTACCATGATAATTTGTACATATCCCAAATACAATGTATGGACTATTCATGCATTATCTTTTCCCCCCATATTGTTACATTGCATATTTGAAATCCATTCTTTTTGCTGTGTTTTATTTTAAAATACATGCATGCACCAACTTGGTAAAATCTAAGACACTTTCATCATTGGGAGGCAGTTCTCTGCCTAATTCAATTGTTGTTTTACCTGTTCAAAAGCTTGTGGAAAAGAAAGAAGAAATTTCCAATATTTGCTCAAATGCATATGGGATCATTGTTAAAGTTCCTGTGGCTCAGATAATATAATCCCATGGTTGTTTGCATAGAAGGCATTCAATAGGACTCAGTTTGATTTAAGTATGCATAGGATTGCAAACTGAATGGAACTTCAGCATGCAAAGCCCTTCACCAGTCAACCATCACCCCCATCTATGAGATATACTCTTCCCTCAGATGTGTAGTTATCCCTTTACTGTTGTTGAAACAGGGATAGAGAACATGTGAATATCCAGATATTGTTATGAAGTGTCATTCCCATCATCGCTTGTTTTTGGCTATGGTTGATTAGAGGGCCCATGTTCCCCATCCCTTCCCAGCTTTAGCCCAGTCCTGACATATTACTCATGTATCATGTTATCTTGGGGTAAGGTCTCTCCAATAATTCTCATCCATCTCCTCATTGTCACCAGAGACATCCATTCCATATCTGTAATTCATTTGATCTTCTTGGATGAGAACTAGTTTAAAGATACTTTTGATACGCTCCATAAAGCAGAATGAGAAAAATTGTCATCTATGATCATGAGGAACATTTTCATCTGCAACTGGCTCACCATGGCCATATCTGAGACTTGGCTGATAATGAGCAGTTGCCAAGAAAGATCAGATTTGTCCTTCTTAGGTCCACTGAGGACTGTAAATGACTCTGAATGTACGAAGATTACTAATTAAAGCAAACTCATTGGATCTATGGAGTTGTTGGTGGTGTTGCCTTACCAAGTTCCCATTGATTGGTTGGGTCTGTTATAACTGGATTGAGCAGACAGATTTAGCTCATAAGCATATGCAATTTTTATTGTGTCAGAGGCAAATTGAGAATTTACTGCAAGTCGCTTCTGTTGTGAGAGAATCGGCCATCTGCAAGGACGTTACCCAGCGGACGCCTGGATGTGTTACCATCCTGTGGGAGGCTTCTCTCATGTCCTCGCATGGGAAGCTGGGGCTAACCGATGGGAGCTCAGCCCATCTCACAGATTCGAGCCACCAACCTTCAAGTCTTCAGGTCAGCAGTTCCACTGCAACTCCCTAGGTATATACATGATATATAAGGAACATTCTAGTTACAGGAAACTAGAAATAAATGTGAGGCTCTAACCCATGATAGACTTGGTATAATAATATTGGTTGCAAGGAAACAAAGGGGGTCCACCCACCACCATAAGGTTATCATTTAATTTGTATAAGAAATAAATGATTTTTTAAAAAAATACATAAATGGAAAAAGTACAATCAAATTGTGAAATAAATGTATATTTTAGTAATTATAATGCACATATTTGTACATATTCCTGACAATATATGGTAAACATTAAACATAAATACCATAACACTATGTAACAAAATTTGAAAAAAAATGTTCCTGGTTTGAAAGTGTTATTTCCTGTTCAATTGTGCGGTACTTACTTTGAAAGTAATTGTTATACTCCAGAAACTTTGTTTTTATGGCTGCCACAAATTATGTTTGGTTGAGACTCCATGAGATACAGCAAAACTATAGTAAAATGTGCTGAAGAAGGTCCCTAATAAACTTTTTCCATGTTTTTAAGATAAAACCAATTAGGAAATTATATCCATAACAGAAAAAAAAGATCATGCTCCATAGTGTAATGTTTAAGGCAAGCTGCCACTGGTTCTAACAACTAGCCTTGATAGCAAACAAGATTTCTCTCTTTAATATTTATTCTGACAATGGCGGTGTTTAACAGCATGACACCCACCACCACCAAGTGGTGGCAATTGTACAATCCAGCATCAGTTTTGCCATATTTATGGTTCCTGTGGATCAGGCCACTTTTGTTAAAAGTGTTACGTAGTGTGAAATAACTCTGGTATCAAGAACACACAGCAAGGTTCAGGTGTCATATGGAGCTTACTTCCAGGTAATTTTTTTTCGTGTCAGGAGCGACTTGAGGAACTGCAAGTCGCTCCTGGTGTGAGAGAATTGGCCATCTGCAAAGGCATTGCCTAGGACAGGGGTGCTCATTAGGTAGCTCGGGAGGTACTAGTAGATCTTCGGCCCTCTTCCAGGTGATCTTCGGGCCTCACCAGCCGAATGGGATGCTCCTGCCATGTGCGCGCACACCCTGCATGCACGCACGCTCCTGCTGCTGGCTTCCGCTCTCGAGGTGCTTCTTTCGCCTGCGGGGCATTGCAGGAAGAAGAAAGCACGGGGCGGGGCCTCTGGGGGGAGCGCCCTGCCTCTCTCTCGTCCAGAAGCAGCTGTGCAGCCTCCGTTGCCGGCAAGACAGGCAGGGTGGAGCGCTCCCTCTGGATGCCCCGCCTCATGCTTTCTCCTTCCTGCAATGCCCCGCAGGTGGAAGAAGTGCTGCGCAGGCGGAAAACAGCAGCAGGAGCACACGTTGCGGCGGGAGCGTGCTGCGGCGGAAGCATGCAGCGGTGGGGGCTGGTAGATCTTTTGGACTTGGTTGCTTTAAGAGTAGCTCGCATGCTGAAAAAGTGTGAGCACCCCTGGCCTAGGGGATGCCCAAATGTTTCACCATCCTATGGGAGGCTTCTCCCATGTCCCTGCATGGGAAGCTGGAGCTGACAGACGGGATCTCACTCCACTCCTCGGATTCAATGCCTGGATGTTTTACAATTCTGTGGGAGGCTTCTCTCATGTTCCTGCATGGGAAGCTGGAGCTGACAGACGGGAGCTCACCCCACTCCCCAGATTCGAACCACCAACCTTTTGGTCAGCAGTCCTGCTGGCACTATGGTTTAATCCATTGCACCACCAGGGACTCCTTCCAGGTAAATGAATATATAAGATGAATTATATGTTCTAAATAAATGAATATATAAGATGAATTATATGTTCTAAATAAATGAATATATAAGATGACAGCCTGTATTGTTCACTGACATAGGAATGGGTGGTCACATACCAGGATTTTGATTAGAGGAGAGATAATAGATTACTGCAAATAATTTAATTCCCTTTGTGCCTAGTGGCTAACTCTTTCCTCTCTTCACAGTAGGCACCATATCCTTTCAGAGTGGCTTGATTACTTTTTCATGAATTACTCTGTGAGCCTTGTGAATTGATATGCAATTTTCAAATACAAATTGGGTGTAGCTTTGTGGTCATTCAGTCACACCAAGAGCCAATTCTTCTGAGCACTGATGTAGCAGCAGCAGTGTGTATGTGTGTATGTGAGCAGGCAGAGGGATCCAACTGGTGCTGTCATCCTACAGAAAGAGGAAAACATCTGGTTATGAGGTGGGGAAAAAACACAGGACAGTAGCACCAGAGGTTTGAAAAGATACAGCTTTCAGAATTTCCCAGAAAACATGAGTTCTTGCTATGCTGGGAAGGAACTGCAGGAGTGGTGAAGAGCAAAATGCCTTTGCGTTTTGTATTGACTGGGCGTGTTATTAATTGTTTGTTACATTTTATGTATTTTACTGTATTGCACTTTATTGTATTATTTGTGTGTTGTGAGCCACCCTGAAACCCCTGGGGAGAGGATATAAATAAACATTGTTGTTGTTATTTAGGGCTGCGGTTAGAAGCAGACATCAGCTATGAATGGCTTTGCTACTTGGAGTAAGCCTGCTGTGTACTTTCAAAATATTTTCCAAAGTGTGACAACTCTATCATGGGGTTGTGGGTTTTTTTGAAAAAGAAGACATAATAGCAAATGCCATCCTCCTCCCCTCCCTTCCTCTTCATGCTTTTTCTGGAGTGGGATATTCCTAGGGTTTTTTTTCTTTTCAGATCCTTTGAACTGTAGCCTACAGCACTTGGTATTCGTTGGCGGTCTACCATCCGAGTACCATCCAGTTTTGGCCCTGCTTATTGTTGGAATTCAACCCCACACTGCCCAAGTCTCAATGAGGAACAGTTGGGTAGCTTTTGAATAGGCTGAGGGAATTCCCTCTCCCTTGACTCTTGAATGTATCTATTTGTTCTCTTCTCTCCGTTTCTACTCTCATTCTGATTGGTTATGTATAATGGATACTTTACAGGTGCATACAAGGTTAAACCACTGAGCTGCCGAACTTGCTGTCTGAATCCAGAAAGCAGGGTGAGCTCCCAATATTAGCCCCAGTTTCTGCCAACATAGCCATTCGAAAACATGCAAATGTGAATAGATCAATAGATACTAGGCATGAGAAAAAAGTTATGAAAATGAAAAGAAATCGGAAGGGATTCGTATGTATGGGACTTTCAAGTTTATACGGATCGCAAGGCCAATCTCGGAAGTGGACTTTCTTTTCGCACTCCCTGGGCCCAAAATTTCGTTAGATTATTAAATATTTCGGATGCCCCCCCAACAGGAAAAATTTCCCCCTCCAAAATAGCTTTGCAGACATAACTCACAGTCAAATCGGGGCCTTTCCATGCTTGAAGCCTAATTAGAGTGAAAGGCCTCTTCCGGGAAGTGAAAAAGGAGCCGGAAACCATAGAGAGATCCAGATCGGCACTCCTAGAGGGGCTGGAGGACTGAGGAAAAAGCAATTTAAACACCCAGGAAGGGGTTTTAGATAGAAGGACAGAGTAGAAGGACATAAGAACTGCTGAGAGAAGGGCAGCAGGAGTGAAAAGAGCACGGAGAGGAGAAGGAAGAGTTCAGAATCAAGAAAAGCCATAGAGTTCAAATGGAGGTCCTAGACTGCTATGGTAAAACTGAATGGGAAAAAAGCTGGAGTGAGGAGAACTCTACAGGTTAGCAAGGCCTGCACCAGAGGTATTTAATAATATTAATAATAATATATTAATGCATTATATCTCCCTGCAAGGAAACCAAGGAAATGTTGCCCCTTGATTTGCCTGTGCTTAAAACAGTGTCAGTCCTGTTTCCCTGCTTTGCCTACTTTAGAACTACTAACGAATTCCGTTAGTAATTACGTTAAATTTTAGAAATTTTTGGAATTTTTTTGTAAGTCTTTCTATTACTAATCAAAAAAAATCCCCCCCCCCCATTAGATTTTATTCCCTATTTTTGGGTTTGAAACCATGCCTAATAGATACCACTTCTGCGGGAAGGTAACAGCACTCCATGCAGTCATGCTGGCCACATGACCTTTGAAATGTCTACGGGCAATGCCGGCTTGTTGGCTTAGAAATGGAAATGAGCACCACCACCCCAGAGTCAGACTCAACTAGACTTCATGCCAAGGAGAAAACTTTACCTTTACTTTTTATGTAGTGTATATTGAGATCTCTCTCTGCCTGTGTGTGTCAGGAAAGATGTCGCACTTGGAGATTTTTCCCTCTCTTTGAACCCTAGGAGAGATGGAGTATAAAGTATGCTTCAGGAACATGACCCTAGGAGAGATGGAGTATAAAGTAGCTCAGACCCAGTTATTTACGATTAAAAATGTAGTTATTACTTTTGTAAATAAACCTTTATAAATAACTATAAAGATTGACCTCTAGCGTCTTTGCCTCCTAAGATCTAAATTCTTTACAGCCACAGCACTTCACACTCCACTTGCTGTGAACTGAATGCTCAACTATAAGTATCCTGTTTGTGTTTTCAATGCTCTCTGATGCCTTTAGCAGGGGTGGCCACACTTTTTCATCATGTGAGCTACTATATGAACAATCAAGTTGAAAGATCACCTGTTGTGCATGTGAGCATGCGTTACAAGATGCACGCGCACACGCTCCTACTGCAGCCTTCCGTCCGCGCAGCTTCTTTCTTGCCTGCCTATGAACTCGCCGCTGCGGGCACCTGGGAAGGGGATTCTCCTTGCCTGCGCGCGCGCTCTCTCTTAATGTCTTCATTGCCTTCTTCCTGCTGCGTGCTTTCACGAAGCAGGAAGTCCCCATCCCGTCCTGCTTCTTGCGTGCACAGCAGGCCCCTCCCACGCACGCAGCAGGAAGGTATTTATAGGCGCATCCGCCAGCGCTCCGGCCAGATATGGCTTCCGCAGCGGCTCGGAAGGTGCAGGGCTGGGAAGAGGGGTGCCTGGCTGCTGCCTGGGCCGGGAAACTCAACCAAGAGAGGGACCCACGTGAGGCTGGAGCCTCCCCACAGCAGCCTCCCCCCCTCCCCCCTCCGCCCAAGTGGACGGCTGGCAGGAAGGAGGACACCTCCCACTGGTGGCAGTCCATGCCCACGGGGGAGATGGCAGGAGCGTGCCATCCGGCTGGTGAGGCCCAAAGATCACCTGGAAGAGGGCCAAAGATCAGCTAGGTGCTCCCAATCACCGTAATGAGCACCCCTGCCTTTAGGGTCCACAACCATTGAACAACTATTGTTGTCTCCACTCTGGCAGCCCTATCAAGAACCCTAGATGGATTTCTTGTATATAAACTTGCAATACACTGTGTTGTTGAAGACTTTCATAGCTGGAATCATTAGGTTGCTGTGCGTTTTCCAGGCTGTATGGCCATGGTCCAGAAGCATTATCTCCTGACGTTTCACCTACATCTATGGCAGGCATCCTCAGAGGTTGTGAGGTTTGATGGAAACAAGGCAAGTGGGGTTTATATATCTGTGGAATGTCCAGGGTGGAAGCAATAACTCTTGTTTGTTTGAAGCAAGTGTAAATGCTGCAATTGATCATCTTGATTAGCATCGAATAGCCTTACAGCTTCAAGGCTTGGCTGCTTCATGCCTGGAGGAATCCTTGTAATATACTTTTCTTTTTCCTCTTTCTACAGAGTCCAGCAGAATCTATCCCCTGTTGGAAAGAACTTGAGAATCAACCCCCAAAGCAACACACATTATTTTTATTTCAGAGTATCAACATGCCAAATTTCTTGACAAAATAGGGAGTAACTGCATTTGGTTTCCTTATTTGTAGTTCCACAAGAAGGGGAAAAGAGACACTGTCTCAGACTTTATGTTTTTGTGTATTTCTGCATTTTATTTCAGAGGAAGTATAAATGCTGGATCTTGGGGGATGAAAACAGACATTTTGGACTTCAGCTCCCACAATTTCTAACAACCTCAGGCCCTTTCCCTTTCCCTCTCAGCCGCTTAAGCAAAAAGGAAGGGGCCTGAGGTAGTTAGGAATTGTGGGAGCTGAAGTCCAAAACACCTGGAGAGCTGAAGTCTGCCCATGCCTGAGATACACTGTAGAATTGATGAAACTTTACTTTAACTGTAATGGCCTTTGTGCATGTGTGTGTCATTTGAGAAACTGCAAGTCACTTCTTGTGTGAGAGAATTGATAGTCTGCAAAGACTTTGCCCAGGGAATGCCCTGATGTTTTTGATGTTCTACCATCCTTGCGGAAGGCTTCTCTCATGTCCCCACATGGGGAGCTGGATCTGGCAGAGGGAGCACAACCCATCCTCCCCAGCTGAAGCTGGCAGAGGGAGCTCAACCTGCTCTCCGCAGATTCTAACCACTGACCTATTGGTCAGCAGTCCTGGCAGCACAAGGGTATAACCCATTGTGCCACCAAGGGCTCCTACTGCAATGGCTTAATGTTATGGGATTCTGGGATCTGTAGTTTGGTGAGGCACTAGCACTCTTTGCAGAGAAGGCTGAGAACTAGCACTCTTTGCAGAGAACTCTCATGATTCCACAGCATTGAAGCAATCAAAGTAGTATCAAGCTGCACTATTTCGCCTGTGCAGATGCACCAATAGCCTGAAAGGGAAGAGAAGACTTTAAGCTCTTCTGTTGGTTTAGGAAACGGGATTCTCCTTTCTTTCCAGGATGCACAAATTTATTGGAAGTCAATGCAAGCTCTCTTTGGATAAGGTCACCTATTCAGATGCTTGAGGAGAGATCCCTCTCGGAGGCCATTCACCTGGGAAAAATAGAAACAAAAGAGCCCTGTGTGAGATGGTGAAGATGATGGGAAGCCACTCTTGGTATGAATCTATGAGATCACTCAGTTGGATGCTTAAGACAAAAGGAGTGGGGTGAAGAATCAGTCCCTGCCTTCCTCATCTCTTTGTTCCAAAATGGTCAGGAAGGCAGCCTGAATTTTTATACTTTTTCCTAGAAATGTCCAAGTCCCTTCCCACCCAATGCTCAAGAGGAATCTATCTCTCCATCCATCTATCTCATGGGTCTTTACAGTAATGATACACAACCAAAAAAAAGTTGGATTTACCTGCTGGGGAAGAGGACACAACAGCACTCATTTCTGTATTTCAGAGATAGCCTTCAGAGAGAGAAGGGCTGCTTTTTGAGCAGGCCAGCTTGCCTGAATCTCCCCAAAAAATGAAACTTGTAATGAGGAGGAAAGAACACCTTCTTAACTACTGCTAAGCAAAACTAACACCCTCACTCTCCTTTGCAAACAGCATACACATCATCTCATCCCCTTTTTTTATCTTTCTATTTTAATATGTACATGTGACCCGCTCAGTGTCCTGGGTCATAAATGGTTTTATTTTACTATAATTTTACATTGATTGTAGTATCCTATAGTTTATGTTCTATGTAATTGATTATGTTGTTTTTGATTGATTTTATTGTGTTGTTGTGTTGATGAGCCTGGCCTCATATAAGCCTCCCTGAGTCCCCGTTGGGGAGATGGTGGAGGGGTACAAATAAAGTTTTTTATTATTATCATCATTATCATTCAAGATGTGAAGAACATGGAGCATGATATATAACAGGCATGAGCAAACTTGACCCCTCCAGGTGTTTTGGACTTCAACTCCTACCATTCCTAACAGCCTCAGGCTCTGCTTAAGTGGCTGAGAGGGAAAAGGAAGGGGCCTGTGGCTGTTAGGAATTGTGAGAGTTGAAGTCCACAATGCCTGGATCGCTGAGGCTGTTAGGAATTGTGGTAGTTGAAGTCCAGAACACCTGGAGTGCTCCCATTCCTAACAGTCTCAGCCCTCCAGGTGTTGTGGACTTCAACTAAAACAATTCCTAACAGCCTCAGCCTTCCAGGTGTTGTGGACTTCAACTCTCACAATTCCTAACAGCCTCAGCCGTCCAGGTGTTGTGGACTACAACCATTCCTAACAGCCTCAGCCCTCCAGGTGTTGTGGACTTCAACTCTCACAATTCCTAACAGCCTCAGCCCTCCAGGTGTTGTGGACTTCAACTACAACCATTCCTAACAGCCTCAGCCCTCCAGGTATTGTGGACTTTACTACAACAATTCCACAGCCTCAGCCCTCCAGGTGTTGTGGACTTCAACTACAACAATTCCTAACAGCCTCAGCCTTCCAGGTGATAGGATCAACTAAACAATTTATTTGTCAGCCCTCCAGGTGTTGTGGATTTCAACTACAACAATTCCTAACAGCCTCAGCCTTCCAGGTGTTGTGGATTTCAACTCCCACCATTCCTAACAGCCTCAGCCCTCCAGGTATTGTGGATTTCAACTCCCACCATTCCTAACAGCCTCAGCCTTCCAGGTGTTGTGGACTTCAACTAAAACAATTCCTAACAGCCTCAGCCCTCCAGGTATTGTGGATTTCAACTCCCACCATTCCTAACAGCCTCAGCCCTCCAGGTGTTGTGGACTTCAACTCCCACAATTCCTAACAGCCTCAGCCCTCCAGGTGTTGTGGACTTCAACTACAACAATTCCTAACAGCCTCAGCCCTCCAGGTGTTGTGGACTTCAACTCTCACAATTCCTAACAGCCTCAGCCCTCCAGGTGTTGTGGACTTCAACTCTCACAATTCCTAACAGCCTCAGCCCTCCAGGTGTTGTGGACTTCAACTACAACCATTCCTAACAGCCTCAGCCCTCCAGGTATTGTGGACTTCAACTACAACAATTCCTAACAGCCTCAGCCCTCCAGGTGTTGTGGACTTCAACTACAACCATTCCTAACAGCCTCAGCCCTCCACAGCCAATTCCACAGCCTCAGCCCTCCAGGTGTTGTGGACTTCAACTACCACAATTCCTAACAGCCTCAGCCTTCCAGGTGTTGTGGACTTCAACTACAACAATTCCTAACAGCCTCAGCCCTCCAGGTGTTGTGGACTTCAACTACAACAATTCCTAACAGCCTCAGCCTTCCAGGTGTTGTGGACTTCAACTACAACAATTCCTAACCGCCTCAGCCTTCCAGGTGTTGTGGACTTCAACTACAACAATTCCTAACAGCCTCAGCCTTCCAGGTGTTGTGGACTTCAACTACAACAATTCCTAACAGCCTCAGCCTTCCAGGTGTTGTGGACTTCAACTACAACAATTCCTAACAGCCTCAGCCCTCCAGGTATTGTGGACTTCAACTACAACAATTCCTAACAGCCTCAGCCCTCCAGGTGTTGTGGACTTCAACTACAACAATTCCTAACAGCCTCAGCCCTCCAGGTATTGTGGACTTCAACTACAACAATTCCTAACAGCCTCAGCCCTCCAGGTGTTGTGGACTTCAACTACAACAATTCCTAACAGCCTCAGCCTTCCAGGTGTTGTGGACTTCAACAACACCTGGAGGGCTGAGGCTGTTAATAATTTGGAGAGTTGAAGTTCAAAACACCTGGAAGGCTGAGGCTGTTGGGAATGGTGGGAGTTGAAGTCCATAACACCTCGAGGGCCCAAATTTGCTCATGCCTGCTGTAGATGCACTCCAGGAACTCAGGGCAGGTGAGTTCTTTAGCCAGAATCTCCGGGCTTTGTGGAGCTCTCCAAGGTGCTGAAACCATTTGCCTGGACGTTAGCGCCTCAGAAGGATGCTTTAAGATTGAGACTATAATAACCCCGAGCAAATCCATTGATATTGCAGACACTCACGCACACCAGCATTTGTTTTTTTATGAGAAACTGGAAGGAGTATCATAGACTCATAGAGTTGGAAGAGACCTCGTGGGCCCCTGCCAAGAAGCAAGAAAATCCCCTTCAAAGCACACTTGATCATCCAGGCTCTGCTTAAAAGCCTTCAAAGAAGGAGCCTCCCCCACTTACATACCATTCATAGACTTACTTCAGGATCTAATAATGGGACTGGTTGCCTTGAATGGCTGCCTTCAATCAGGCTGCAGTCCTTTGCACACTTGGCCTGAGAGTAAAAGTGCTTCTATACTGTACAATCAATGAAGTTTAACGTCACTTCCATTACTTCCTTCTCCCAATGCTAGGGAGCCGTGGGAGATGTAGTTTTACAAGGTCATCAGCCTTAATAATAACAATAATAATAATAATAAATGTGGGTTGTTGTGAGTTTTCTGGGCTGTATGGACATGTTCCAGAAGCAGTCTCTCCTGACGTTTCGCCCACATCTATGGTAGGCATCCTCCGATTATTTAATTAATAATGCAAACTTTATTTATAATTATATTCCACCCTCTCTCCCCGAGAGGACTCAGCTAAAGAATCCTGGTGCCTCCCCAAACTACAGCTCCCAAGATTCCATAGATTGAGCCAAGACAGTCCAAATGGTGTCGAAGTGCGTTAACTCTACAGTGTAGCTGTATCATTGGAAAAGGAAGAAGCCGTGACAAAAAACAAACAAGTTGGTTTTACAAATCAACAACAACACAACTTCAAGATGTTTACTGCTGCAGGCTGCAGTCCTGTACCAGTGTTCGTGGAATAAACTGCACTGAGCTCAGTAAGGCTTGCTTTGAGTTGGCATGGAGAGGATTACAAAGCATAAGGGAGTGGAGGAAAACACGAAGGAATTGATTGAGGTGGACTAGGAGGATTAGTTCTCACTGACCTGCTTCTGGCCGCATTACCTCACATTGCAAGCTGGGGCTCTCCGGGCTGAAGGTTAGCTCATTAAAGAAAAGGGAATGAGGTAAACACGCACAACACTTTGGCAGAGAAAGCTAAAAACCATGTCAAACTACAACTTCCATGATTCCATGGCCGTTAAAGTGTCGTCAAAGTGCATTAATTCCACAGTGCGGGTGCACCCAAGTTACCTTCCTCAGCTGCGTTGGCCTAGGAAAGCTTCCTTCCCTCAGCTAATTTCTAAAATGCTACAGACTGGTGTTTGCGCACTCATATTCCAGACTAACGCGGCTACTATGTCTTTCAAGAAAACCAAAAAAATTCAGCTAAAATCTAATTTTATGCACTTTTATTTTTTAAAAAAATTAATCAGCAATTCCATTTTAAAAGCACATGGCTCCCAAGACTATTATAATATCACTCAAAACACCTTAGAGTGGCAATTTAAACGCTTTGATCCTTATTGGCAACTATTATGAGTTGGGATTCACAGAATCTAGTCAACATGATGTTCAAATACTCAAAAACAATTATAATACGGTGCATTATAATAATAATATAAATATCATAATAATAAATTATAATAATACAATAATATTATAATATAATATAATTATAACAATATTATAATATAATTATAATATAACAATAGCAAAACAAATTCGTGTCAGGAGTGACTTGAGAAACTGCAAGTCGCTTCTGGTGTGAGAGAATTGGCCGTCTGCAAGGACGTTGCCCAGGGGATCCCTGGATGTTTTGATGTTTTACCAACCTTGTGGGAGGCTTCTCTCATGTCCCCGCATGGAGAGCTGGAGCTGACAAAGGGAGCTCATCCGCGCTCTCTCCGGATTCGAACCTTCGACCTGTCGATCTTCAGTCCTGCCAGAACAAGGGTTTAACCCATTGCGCCATTGGGGGCTCCAATAATAATAATAATAATATATTTTATTTATAACCCGTCCTATCTACCCGAAGATGTTTATCCCAAGTAAGAATTCTGAAACACAGATTGGTTTCACCCCTTTTCATGTTGCAAATGGAGAATGGATTTGAACTGAGGCACCCGATATTATGCCTTGCTATACGAGATTGTGACAGCAATGCGCTTGGAACCCAGTCTAGGGTGTATTCTACTTCTACACTGTAGAACTAATGCGGTTTGACACCACTTTAACTGCCATGGCTCTGTGGAATAATATAGTTTTACAGTCATTCGTTTTCTCTTCCAAGAAGAGGTGGTGCCTCGCCCAACTTCAGCTCCCATCATTCCATACCATGGAGCCATGGCAGGCCAAGTGGCGTCAAATGGCATTCCTTCTGCAGCGTAGAGGCGAACACACAGGCTGCAATAGACATGGATAAGCTTGGGCCCTCCGGGTGTTTTGGGCTTCAACTCCCACAATTCCTAACAGCCCCAGGCCCCTTCCTTTCCCCTCTCTGCCGCTTAGGAGGCACAGCTCCTCTGATCGAAGAGCAGCCCTCTTTTTTCTTTGCCTGCCTCCTCCTCCTCCTCCTCTCCCTCCTGACCTTAATGGAGGCAGGCTACCTTTGGCGTGAGAGCTCTCCACTCCTGCCTTGTTTAGGTTGGGTTTACTCAACTCTGCGTCTCTTTCGAAACGCAGGTGCGTTTGCGCGCAATCCTTAGCAGTAGTTGGATAGATGGATACTAGATAGATAGATAGATAGATAGATAGATAGATAGATAGATAGATGATTTTATTTTATTTTTATTATTTTGCAAGCGTTGAAAAGGGGTTTTGTAAAACAGGACAGATAAAAACGAGCAGGAACATAATGTTTGACAGAAGGATCCAAGATGATAAAATGCCTTCTCCAAACGGGGGCGGACTGGTTGTGTGTATATGAGGAAATGGAAGGGGGGGGGGGTTAAGCAAGCAAAATTGGTAAGTCCTTTAATAATAATAATAATAATAACCCCAATCCACTAATACTATTAATAATTTATATTAATAATATATATTATATTATATTTATTATATTATAGAATCATAGAGTTGGAAGAGACCAAAAGAGACCTTTTGGGCCATCCAGTCCAACCCCCTCCCAAGAAGCAGGAAAATCGCATTCATAGCACCCCCACTATATTACATTATATTATTATATTATATTATAAGTAAGAACAAAAACAAGCATGCTCTCCCTCACTTATCTTATATTATTTTATATTATATGAATACAATTAATAATAGCAAAAACAACCTATGCTCTCCCCACTTTAATATTATATTATGTTGTGTTATATTATATTATATTAATAAGAACAAAAACAACCTATGCTCTCCCCACTTTAATATTATATCATGTTATGTTGTGACATTATATTAATAATAATAAAAACAACCTATGCTCTCCCCCCACTTATATTATATTATTATTATTAACAAAAACAACCTATGCTCTCCCCCACTTTAATCTTATATTATGTTATATTATATTAATAATAACAAAAAATAACCTATGCTCTCCTCCACTATATATTATATTATATTATATTATATTATATTATATTATATTATATTATATTATATTATATTATATTATATTATATTATATTATATTATATTATATTATATTATATTATATTATATTATATTATATTATATTATATTATATTATATATAACAAGAACAACCTATTCTCTCACCCTACTTATACTATATTATATTAATACTATTATTAATAACAAAAACAATGCTTTCCCCCGCTAATATTATATTATAATATATTGATACTATTAATAATAGTCACAAAAGCAGCCTCTGCTCTCCCCCGCCCCCTCTCTTTCCCTGCCTGGCGGGGATCAGCGGGAAAGGACAGAAGTCGAGGCAGGATCACGTCCAAGGCGGTTCTTTCAATGGGGAAGTCATTTGTTTTGCTCTCAAGACAGCTCCAGCCTCTCTCTCTCTCTCTCTCTCTCTCTCTCTCTCTCTCTCTCTCTCTCTCTCTCTCTCTCTCTCTCTCTCTCTCTCCTCTCTCCTCTCTCTCTCCTCTCTCTCTCTCCTCTCTCTCTCTCCTCTCTCTCTCTCCTCTCTCCCTTTCCATCTCTCCCCACCTTTCCCCCCGTTTCTCCTCTTTTGGAGAGAAAGCCCGCTTTGGATGAAACCTGACATGCCGCTGATAACTCCATGCTAATGCGGAATAATTAACATAATAGCCATAATTAAAAGCAGCGCTAACAACGCCGTGGATTTATCACCCCCGTTTTACTGGCTTGCTGCCCCTAACTGCTCTCTCCTCGTGAATTAAACGTGTTGCCTTTTTTTTAACCGTTTGTACATTTCCAGGACAGATCAGGACCCGGTTTGGCAAGGCGAGGAAGGTGATTTAGGGTGGGTTCGTTTGCCCAAAGCCCCTTCCTTCCTCTGTGTGGGTCTCTCAGGCCCTTGGTCCTTTGGAGGTCCTTCCTCTCGCTTTCATTATAACCTGGGCCGCTTTGAAGGAAAGGGTGATGTTGTGTTTATAATATTGCGTTGGAGAAAACCGCAAGCCGGGTAGGTAGGTAGAGAGCGAGAGAGATCTCGCGTGGCAATAGCATTAGATGGGAGGGGTGGCAGAGGAGAGAGGATGGGATTCAGGAGGGCCTTTTGAAAGACCCCCCCCCCTCTCTCCTCCCTCCATTTCTGCAAAGCGACTTCCCACCCTGAAGAAAAGGCCAAGTGGAGAAGATGATGCCTCCCTTTCTAACGCCTGGCCAATTTCCTTGCAGCAAATAAAATTATTTCCCCTCTCAACCTCGGTTCTTTCCCACATTTAATAAAGATTTCCATCTCTTGGTGGACCCTGGTTTTCCTTGTCGGAGGAGGGGAGCACAGCACAGAGACACAAAGCACTCTCTCTCCTATTATTGTTGTTGTTGTTGTGTTGTCGAAGGTTTTCATGGCCGGAATCACTGAGTTGCTGTAAGTTTTTCGGGCTGTATGGCTATGTCCCAGAAGCATTCCCTCCTGATGTTTCGCCTGCATCCGAGGATGCACAACCTCTGAGAATGCCTACCATAGATGCAGGTGAAACGTCAGGAGAGAATGCTTCTGGAACATGTCATACATCCCGAAAAATCTACGACAACCCATTATTATTGTTGTTGTTGTTATTATTGGATACATAACAAGATTATTGCACAGCAAACAAGATCACTATGCTGGCTTTGTGATCTTGTTTGCTGTGTACTAGTGTTGTTGTGTGTTGTTGTGTGTTGTTATTGGGTTGCTGTGGGCTTTCCGCGCTGTATGGCCATGTTCCAGATGGATTCTCTCCTGACATTTCACCTGCATCTATGGAAGGCATCCTCAGAGGTTTGTTGGAAACTAGGCAAGTGAGGTTTCTATAGGGCTATCTGTGCAATGTCCAGGGTGGGAGAGAGATCTCTTGTCTGCTTGAGGCAAGTATGAATTGGCCATCTTGATTAGCAGTGAATGGCCTTGCAGCTTCAAGGTCTAGCTGCTTCCTGCCTGGGGGAATCCTTTGTTAGGAGGTGATTAGCTGGAATTCCCCTGTTTTTTAGTGTTGTTCTTTATTTACTGTTTTGATTTTAGAATTCCAACAAGGAACAAACAGGGCCAGCTTTATTTATTGTATCGGAAGAGAATTTCGGGGGGGGGGGCTGAAACCCCCCAAGCCCTCCCATGGCTACATGCCTGCATCCCAAAAGATTCCCCCAGGCAGCAACCAACCAGACCTTGAAGCTGCAAGGCCATAGTTTCCAACAAACCTCACAACCTCTGAGGATGCCTGCCATAGAAGTGGGTGAAACTTCAGGAGAGAATGCGTCTGGAACATGGCCATACAGCCCGGAAAACTCACAGCATTCCGGCCACGAAAGCCTTCAACTACACAGCGCACACTCTATTATTATTATTATTATTATTTGATGCACAATAATATTAGTACACAACAAGCATGATTACTATGCTGGATGTTGTATTGGAACACACCTCGGACACTTCCCAAGTGTCTAGGATGTTGTCGTTACTGTATTATTATTAAAATTATTATTATATACATAACAAGATTAGTACACAGCAAACAAGATAACTATGCTGGCTTTTGTATGTGATCGCACGTGGAGAGTGTCTAAGACTGTGTCATGTATCCGAGACTAATGCGTGCAGATCTGAGTAGGGTGGCCTTTTGCAGTTGACTGATGGTATTTTGTCAGCTCCGATTGTTTTTAAGTGCAGGCCAAGGTCTTTAGGCACTGCACCCAGTGTGCCAATCACCACTGGGACCATCTTGACTGGCTTGTGCCAGAGTCTTTGCTGTTTGATCTTTAAATTATTATTACTGACACAAAAACACAGTATGACACAGCAAATGAGATATATATGCTGGATTTCGTATCACAAAATCACAAGTCGAACACAAGTGCCACTTTGGGGCTTAAACTGCTCCAAGGGTGCTGAGAGTTGTGCTGGCAGTAGTGTAACTACCAGCAGGTCCTACCAGGTCAGAGAGATCTCAGCTGAGGAGTGGAACTAAGGGCACCCAACCCATTAGCATTAGGGAGAAACAAACCAAAACGAAGCCTAGAGTGGCTTGGTCATCGCCCAGGATAAAAAGGACCCCATCCATCGACAAGTGGGCTACAGAATCAAATTATTATAACTATTATTATTATATAATATATAATATTATTATATTATATTATATTATATTATTATTAATACAATTAATAATAGCAAAAACAACCTATGCTCTCCCAAACATATTTTATTTTATTTTATTTTATTTTATATGAGCAAAGCCACCATAGCCACCTAATGCTCCAAGTCAAGCCTGCGATTGAGATCCCCAATTAGGGAAAGTGAGGGGGCTGAGGCCAGGTTGAGGGACCCCCCCTTGTGTGCCTCCCTTCCTCTTAAAACGATTACAGAAGAGAAGCCTCTTCACTCAGGCTGGCCATTTCCTTCCTTTTCCCCCTCCCACTTCCACCTCCAATCCCACCTAGTCTCCGGATTCATTTTTCCTGGCCCCGACACACGCGCTCGGACACATTAGGACCAAAGTGAGCTGTAATTAATTTCCTCTCTTCCATCATAAGTTGTTCTCTCTCTCTCTCTCATCCGCCTCCCTCCTTCCGCCACCTCTTTGGGCCGAGTTATGTCTCTATCTGGCTCCATATCGATCCAGTTTCCCCTGTCGCCGGGCAGTGTGTGCGTCTTTGTGTGCCATAGAGGCACATAGATGCGACCTTGTCCATCTCAGTCTCCCCGAAAGTGAGACCACCCCAAAAGGCCTACTTCGGGGTTTCTGTTGTCTCAGCAACCCCCCCCCCCCTTTGGGGAAAGTTTGCTGATTATTATGAAAGGTTTTCTCCCCCTTCTCCCTCCCTCCCTCCGCAAGACACCCTGGCTCAGCTTAGCGCTGATGATTGAAGACGTGTGGGTTTTAAGAGCAAACTTCAATTAGGCTTAAAACAGGATTTACTTAACGCTCACACAGTGGCAGGGAGACTGGGATAGAGAGCTGATCTCCATCATTCCCTATTCCTTCCTCCTTTCCCATCTACCAACTCCCCCTAAGTGCCTGAGTGGACAACCTCTGTTTGGCAAATGTGAATCTCCATGAACATATAGGCCACCTTTTGAAAACCACTAGTCAGGAAAAGCATGACCTTGTGAGAAGTCAACTCTTTGAACAAGCAGTCATGTAATGGCACACAGGTAACTCAATTGTTAGACTGAAGAACCATGTCTTTAAACTGCCAAGGATAAAGTCATGCCACTACAAAGATATATTCGGTTAGCAGAAAATGGTTGTTTCTTTGAAGTTGCCCATCTATTCTCCCTTACAACCTCTTCGTTAAAATATGCACTCAAGAGACAAAAACAAAATAGTCTTCTTTAAAAATAACCTCTTTGTTTGTTTACTAACAAACTTTTTGTATATATTATTCAGCATACCAGTACATAGTCCAAGTCTTTAAGCATATAGATATAGTCCAGTGTTTCTCAACCTTCCTCATGCCTTGACCCCTTCCTTAATACAGTTCCTCATGTTGTGGTGATCCCCAACCATAACATTATTTTCGTTGCTACTTCATAACTGTAATTTTGCTGCTGTTATGAATTGTAATGTAAATATCTGATATGCAGCAGGGTGTATTTTCATTCACTGGACCAAATTCGGCACAAATACCCAATATGCCCAAATTTGAATATTGGTGGGGTTGGGGGATTGATGTTCTCATTTGGGAGTTGTAGCTGCTGGGATTTATAGTTCAACTATAATCAAAGAACATTCTGAACTCCTCCAACGATGGAATTGAACCAAACTTGGCACACAGAACTCCCATGACCAACAGAAAATACTGGAAGGGTTTGATGGACATTGACCTTGTGTTTTGGAATTGTAGTTCACCTACATCCAGAGAGCATTGTGGACTCAAACAATGATGGATCTGGACCAAACTTGGCACGGATACTCGATATGCCGAAATGTGAACAGTGGAGGAGTTTGGGAAAATAGACCTTGCCCTCTGGGAGTTGTGGTTGCTGGGATGTATAGTTCATCTAGAGTCAAAGAGCATCCTGAACCCCACCAAGGATAGAATTGGGCCAAACTTCACACACAGAACCCTCATGACCAACAGAAAATACAGTGTTTCCTGATGGTCTTTGGTGACCCCCCTCTGACACCCCCTCCTGACCCCCTGGTTGAGAAACGCTGATTTAGCTCAAACATGAGCAAACTTGGGCCCTCCAGGTGTTTTGGACTTCAACTCCCACCACTCCTAACAGCTCAGGCCCTTTCCTTAAGCGGCTGAGGGGAGAAAGGAAAGGGTCTGAGGCTGTTGGGAATGATGGTAGTTGAAGTCCAAAACACCCAGAGGGCCCAAATTTGTCCAGGTCTGCTCTAGATTGAATCATTGCTGCAGTTTGACTCCATTGGCTCAGTGCAATGGAATCCTGGGGATTGCAGCTTTACAAGGCCTTTAGCCTTTCTCCCAAGTGATTCAGTTGCCTCAAGAGCTGTGAGGCTCAAAAATAAACCTCACTTGGGGCTGATTTCACAAAAATATAGCAGTGTGCCAGGCAGAAGCATATGTGTACAACTCTCAGAAATCCCAGCCAGTTTACCAGCTGTTAGGGAGTTGAAGGCCAAAACATCTGGGGACCCACAGGTTGAGAACCACTGCTCTAAGGAAAGAAAAAAGGGAAAATAACAATATAGCCATGCATCTGCATCTTGCCTGGAGAATGACAAGATGGGTCCTCACTCAAGGAGAACAAAGGCAAGAGAGAGGCCAAAATGGAGAATTGACCACATGGCCTCACAAGGGCAATACATATACCTTTAAAGAGGAAATTAAGTCTTCCCTGAAGATCTCACATTGCTAAGTATTCAGAGGAGGAGGAGATAGTGGCATGCAGGATGAGTAAGACAACACCCCTTCTAAGCCCCTTCTTGAGATAGGCATACATAGGGAACTTGGGGAAGGAATCCCTCATTCAAATCTATCTCTAGGCTAACTACTCATTGAGGGCCAGAGACTTGTGCAGTCAGGGATTAAACCCAACAAATAGCAACCGTCCAAGCCTCCACTAACTGCTTGTAAACATGTATAAGTGTTAACCTATATTGTATGTACATGTTGGTTTGCCAGTTTGACTGTACCACAGGGCTCCATTTTGTATTCAGTTTGCTTTTAGACCTCAATGAAGGTAGACTGCAGTTTTGTCTCCTTTCAGACTTCAGTGAATACAGTTATACAGGGTGGTTGTAAGTTTTTCAGGCTATATGGTCATTTTCCAGAAGCATCTGTGGCAGGCACCCTCACAACTACAACTACAACAACAAAAACAACCCGTCAAGGTCTAGTTTTCCCAAACTCCAACAGTGTTCACGTTTGGGCATACAGAGTACTCCTGTCAAGTTTGGTCCAGATCCATCATTTTTTGAGTCCACAGTGCTCTCTGGATGCAGATGAACTACAACTCCAAAACTCAAGGAAAACCCTTCCAGTATTTTCTGTTGGTCATGGAAGTTCTGTGTGCCAAGTTTGGTTCAATTCCATTGTTAGTGGAGTTCAGAATGCTCTTTGATTGTAGGTGAACTATAAATCCCAGCAACTACAAATCCCAGATGACAAAACCAACCCCCCCCCCTCAAACCCCACTAGTATTTAAATTTGGGCATAAGCTATTGGGTATTTGTGCCAAATTTGGTCCAGTGAATGAAAATACAGCCTGCATATATTTGCATTACGATTCATAACAGTAGCAAAATTACAGTTATGAAGTAGCAACAAAAATAATGTTATGGTTGGGGGTCACCACAACAGGAGGTCGAGGTATTAGGAAGGTTGAGAACCACTGGACTATATCTATATGCTTAAAGACCACTATGGATTAGTATGTATGCTGTATATATAGAAGAAGCTTGTTAGTAAACTGAGAGGCTTTTTAAAAAAAGAGGACGACTTTGTTTTTGTCTCTTGAGTTCATATTTTAACTAAGAGGTTTTAAGGGAGAGTAGGTGGACTACTACAAATTCAACTTCAAAGAAACACACACACACACACACACACACACACACACATACACATATATATATATATATATATATATATTTGTAGTGGCATGACTTTATACTTGGCAGTTTAAAGACATGGTTCTTCAGTCTAACAACTGAGTTACCTGTGTGCCATTTCTTTACTGCTTATGAATATCACCTGTTCAAAGAGTTGATTCTCACAAGGTCCTGCTTTTCTTGACTAGTGGTTTTCAAAAGGTGGCCTTCTATGTTCACATTTGCCAAACGGATGTGACACCATTTTTTACCTTTTCAATATCACCCATGCTTATAAATCCCAGGATTCCCTAGTACTGAGCAGTGGCAGTCCATACTGAATTCATTCTGCAGTGTAGATGCCCCCAAAGCGAGCTGAAATTGGGAGCTCCCTCCAAACCCACTCTATGGTCTGGAAGAGCCTCCCCCCCTCTCCTCCCGCCTCAGAAGGCAACCTCGACCGAACAAGAGGTTCCCACAATAGAGCCCTAATCGAGGGGAAACGTTTCTTTTCACGCTAAGCGCCCTAATTAATAGTATGAATCAATTAATTTGACTTTTATTGTGTCGAAAGAGGGGGAGGAGGGAGGGAGAGGGGGAGAAGGAAACGCCACGGAGGAAAGGGAGGGTTTCCCTCTCCCTGCCTTCCACCCCGCGTTATATTTTCCCCTGAGATTTGATGGAAACCCTTCCAGATCCCAGAAGGATCTGTCACAAAAGAGGCGCAAAGAGACCAACTTTTGCAAGGTTTAGCTTCGGGAAAAAAACAGGCATAACAATACCGTAGTATCATCCAGTTGACGCTGGTATGTATTTAGTTTTTTTGGTAGGTGAAACTGAATGATTTTTTAAAAAACCACTGCCTTGTGCGTCGCGCGTGTGCGTGGGCCCACTCTTTCCTCTACACGCGTGGGCAAAGAAGTCTCTGCGATCCCGTCTAGAAGGACTCTTTGAAGGGAGGTGGACAGAAAAAGCCTCAAGTTGCCCAGAATCAACAAGACGTGAAGGAAAGGGTCCGGAAAACGAAACGAAACAAAACAAAACAAGTTAGGGCCCTTCCCCACAGCCCTATATCCCAGAATATCACGGCGGAAAATCCCACATTATCTGAGTATGGACTCAGGTAACCCAGTTCAAAGCAGATAATGTGGGATTTCCTGCCTTAATATTCTGGGATATAGGGCTGCGTGGAAGGGCCCTGGGTTGTCTGAAGATAGGTTCTGTGGGTTTGTTCTTAAGTTGAATTTGTATGTAATTTGGGACGGGGACTTACATTAAGGCCCCTTCTACACAGCTGAATAAAATCTCACATTATTGAACTGGGATATAGGGCAGTGTGGACTCAGATAACCCAGTTCAAAGCAGATGTTG
Source organism: Anolis apletophallus (assembly GCA_030556195.1). NCBI lineage: Eukaryota > Metazoa > Chordata > Lepidosauria > Squamata > Anolidae > Anolis > Anolis apletophallus. Next base: position 97,481,562 of record JARBWK010000005.1, read on the forward strand.
TGGGATTTCCTGCCTTGATATTCTGGGATATAGGGCTGCGTGAAAGGGCCCTGAGTCCACACTGCCATATATTCCAGTTCAAAGCACATAATGTGAGGTTTTATTCAGGACCGTAGTAACTTCCAGGAGTTTGGGGCAAAAATCAATGTTTACAAAGGCCGTGTAGAGAGGGGAAATCTTTGATCCCAGCCCGGCCCTTGTTCCGTGGGTTTCCCCCAAAACAGGCATCCCTAACCCTGCTCAAGGTCTTTCTTTCCCAGCCTTGAAAAGGGCGGATTCCTTCACTCTCTGGATCGATATTTAGGGACAATCGGCTGCCCTTTCTGCTTCCCCGACTTTTAGGAGAAGGTAGGATTTGGGGGGGGGGGGGGGGTGTCAAGGAAAGGGAAAGCGAATGAACAGCACTGGGAACAATGGACAAAAATGGGCAAAAATATAATTCAGCCCTTATAAAGTGAGAAAGGAAACAGGAAGGAAGCAGAAGGGGGATAAGAAGGAAAGCAAATAGAGAGGAAGAAAAGAAGGAAGGGGGAAGGGGAAATAGGAAGTGAGGGAAGGAGAGAAATAGGAAGGAAGGAAGGAAGGAAGGAAGGAAGGAAGGAAGGAAGGAAGAAAGGAAAGAAGGCAGGTAATAAGGAGGGGGAGAGGGGGAGGGAGGGAGGAAGCAAAACCAAAGACCAAACTATTATTTTTCTGTGGATCTGTTTCTGCTGGTTCCTGGAATTCCTGTTCCCAGGACAAGTCTGGTGACAAGTTGAAATGGGTGAAGATCTTAAATGGACTAATCGCCAACAAGGAAGGAAGGGTTGACGGAAGGGAGGAAGGATTGAAGGAAATGAGGAAGGGAGGGAGGGAGGAAGGGAGGGAGGGAGGGAGGGAGAAATGAAGGATCGATAGAAGGAGGGGGGAGGGAAGGAAGATTGAGGGAAGGAAAGAAGGTAGGGTTGAAGGAAGAGAGGGAAGAAGGAAGGAAGGATTGAATGAAGGGAGGGAGGAAGAATTGAAGGAAGGAAGGAAGGATTGATGGAAGGAGGGGAGGGAGGAGTGAGGGAAGGAAAGGAGGAAAGATTGGAGGGAGGAAGGAAGGGAAGAAGGGAGGGAGGATTGAAGGAAGGGATGGAGGAAGAATTGAAGGGAGGAAGGAAGGATTAATGGAAGGAGGGGAGGGAGGAGTGAGGGAAGGAAAGGAGGAAAGATTGGAGGGAGGAAGGAAGGGAAGAAGGGAGGGAGGATTGACAGAAGGGAGGAAGGATTGAAGGAAAGAAGAAAGGAAGGGAAGAAGAAAGGATTGAAGGGAGGAAAGAAGGATTGATAGAATGAGGGGAGGGAGGAAGGGAGGAAGGATTAAGGGAAGGAAAGAATTAAAGATTGAAGGAAGGAAGGGAAGAAGGGAGGAAGGATGGAAGGGAGGATTGAAGGAAGGAAAGATTGAAGGGAGGAAGGGAGTGAGGAAGGATTGATGGAAGGAAGGGTTGATTGATGGAAGGAAAGAAGGCAGGATCGAAGGAAGGACTGAAGAAAGGATTGAAGGAAGGAAGGGACGAAAAAAAGGGATGCTAGATTCTCCCAGAAGAAACAACTGGAACAACAAAATCTCCCAACTCAACAACCGGATGGAGTCTCCCCTGCTTCCTTCCTCTTTCCTTCCTCCTTCTCCCCTTTAGGCAGAGAATAAATCAGCCTCCTTTATTCCTCACTCTTCCCTCCATGTTTTTATTTCGTTTCCCTCCAACTCAATAGAAACAGGGCCCTTCTCTCCTTACTTAGTGCATCCCCGACATCCTTTGATCTCCTTTTATATATCAATTTTTTTTAAAAAAAAAACCCCTGCATTTAAGAAGGAAGCCGATTGTATTTTCCTGCCTACTGTAAAATGCTCTCTGGCTTGTCTTGGGTGGGGGTGACATACAATCGGAGAAAACAGAAAGCTCGGATGAAGAAGCCTTGATTTGGTGCGAGGGAATTTTCCCCCCAGTCGGGATTCAGAAGTCACAGCTCTGGCGAGATTGGTGTGGACCGAAACCACGGGCGGTGATGACAACAACAACCCCCAGGATGAACGAGGAGAAAACCTAAAGCCACCCACGGAGCAAAGCGTTCCCTTCCTAAGCCTCAAAATGATGGTTCTCTGTGGAAATCGATACCCTTGGCAATACATGAGGAAATCGAAATTCACTACCAACTTTTGACAACTCTCTATCAATTTTTTTTTCAAAAAGGAAAACAACTTTCTCTTTCTTTCCCTTTTTCCCCGTTGGCCTTCTACCTTGGTTCTTCTTCCCACTCAGCCCCCTCCTCGTTTCCTCTATTTTAATATGCAAATGAGCCATTGTGACGTTCTCAACACCCCCCACGAAGCTAACCACAACAAAGCTTCCTTCTCTCTTCCTCCCCGAATTTTTCCCCTCTCCCTCCCTTTGTTGTTTTAGGCCTTTTTGTTTTATTTCTCTTTGCAACCGAGCTAATAGAGAAATCGATAGCCATTTCCTGATCCCCGCTTCCCAGCTGAGGCTGTTTTGGGACGTTAGGACAAGGAGAGCGGGGCAGAGAAAGAAAACGGGGGTGGGAAGCAACAGAAAAGTGTTTTCCTCCATCCTCATTTTCCCAGGAATGGGATTGGAAGGCTACTAGAAAGCGGCAGGCTCAGGCTGACCCTGGAGCCCAAGCGATGGCAAACAGAGAAACTCCAAACTTGATGTTGTCCTTTGACCCGTTGGAGGCAGCTGATGACTTACTCTGAGCCCGGAAGGAGCTTTTCCAAGAGGTATATAGGAGATATATTCCTATATACCTCCCTGTTCTCGGCTCCCGAGAAGGTTCAATTGTTCCTTCCTTGCAAAGAAAGTCCTTTGCAACTAAACTCAATGGGTTGTTGTTGTTGTTTTGGTTGTTGTTTTTTTTCAAAGTGCAAAAAAAGTGTGGTGGTGGTGAGAAAGTGCAATAGGATCTGGGGTTTATTTTGGTTTGGAAGGAAAGAGAAAGTGCCTCACTCAAGGATGTCAAGGGAGGAGGCTAGGGGAAAGCCGAGCCGGCCTCTCTCTCAATCTCTCTCAGTCTCTCTCTCTCTCTCTCTCTCTCTCTTTGTTGACAATCCCCTGAAACAACTTGAGTTTTGCCCGGCTCGGCAGTGGGGTGCTGACGTCACGGCGTCACGTGGCCCCGCCTCCTCGGAGTATATCTGGAACGGGAAAGTAATCTATCAGGCAGCCTTTTCAAAAAGGGGGACTTTCAAAGGGTCCTGGTCACGCCGCTGGTTTTTCTTTAACACCCCCCCCCCCCCCTCCACTCTCCCCGCTGTTTCCTGCAAGGGAGGAATCTCTCTTCTCTGACACACAACACAGAAAAGAAGGGGGAGGCGAAAGTGTCTGTCTGCGTTCCGGGGCGTAAAAAAAGAGAAAAGGAAGCAAGGAAAAGGGTCGAGATGGACAGAGATCTAACCTGCGGCGGTGAGAAGGGATCGGGTCGGATCGCAGGTCCGGAGGCGCTTCTTTGAGGAGATCTCTCCGCCTCTTCCTCCTCCTCTTCCTTCCCCCGTGATCCTGAGGCCGAGGAAAATCCGGGAAAGGATCCCCGCCGGGACCAGAGAGCGCAGACCCGTCTCCGTAGCTTCCCAGACCACCAACACCACCAGCAGCAGCCTCGACGACGCCCCTGTTTGCTTCCCTCCTTCCCCTCGAGGTGAGCAGATCGGGAGAGGAGCGAGAGAGAGGAAGGAGGAGGGAGGGGAGACCCCTACCCACAGCCCCCTCCCTCTGCCGAAAGGAGAGACCTCCGGCGCCCCGACTCCCGAAGCCCAGCCCCAGATGCCACCGAGGGGAGGAGAGGCCGCCCGAGCTGGACGCTAGAGCAGGAAGGAAGGGAGGAATAGATAGAAGAAGGAAAGAAGGAATAGAGGAAGGGAGGAATAGATAGAAGAAGGAAAGAAGGAATAGAGGAAGGGAGGGAGGAATAGATAGAAGAAGGAATAGAGGAAGGGAGGGAGGAATAGATAGAAGAAGGAAAAGAGGAAGGAAAAGAGGAATGCATAGAGGAAGGAAGAAATAGATAGAGGAAGGAAAGGAGGAATAGATAGAGGAAGGAAAGAATAGAGGGAGGGAGAAAGGAGGGAGGGAAGGAGGGAGGACTAGAGGGAGGAAAGAAGAAAAGAAGGAAAGGGGAGGGAGGAAAAGAAAAGAGACCCCCCCTTTTTTTGGGAGGTCTAGTTTTGCTTGGTCTCAACACACCTATTCCTATAAGAAGTTGAGATGGCCGGAGAAGAGCTTGAGAGAGGATAATTGCCTTCAGACCTCGCCAGGTCAGTAGGAAGGACAGAAGGGGAGAAGGAAGAGCCAGGCAGGCAGTGGGACCCCTTCTTTCCCCTCCAGCCCCGCTACCTGTTGTTGAGGTGCCTGGGGAGGCGGGGGGCTGCTCTTCCCCCCCCCCCTTTTCCCAAGACCCTCCTCCTCCTCCGGAGAAGTCTTCCTCCTTCCTCCTCCTCCTCTTGCTGCTGCTCCTTTCCGGCGCGGGGATGACCCTGTCCGGCAGCCTGAGCACCAGCGACATGTCCGGCCAGACGGTGCTGACGGCCGAGGACGTGGACATCGACGTGGTGGGCGACGAGGGCGACGAGGCGTCGGCGGCGGAGGAGGGCCCGGACGGGGCGGGCGGCCTGCTGGAGGGTCCCCGGGTGCCCCTGCCCTTGCCCTCTTCGCAGCCGCCCTGCCTGGAGGAGGAGGCGGCCGAGGGCAAGGAGCCCGGGGCCGAGGAGGGCGAGAAGGGCGCCGGCGGCGAGGAAGGGGCCAGCTCGGCTTCGTCCTCCTCTTCGTCCTCCTCTTCGTCCTCGTCCTCCTCTTCGGCGGCGTCGAAGCCCAAGAGCAGCCTGGTGAAGCCGCCCTACTCGTACATCGCGCTGATCACCATGGCCATCCTGCAGAGCCCGCAGAAGAAGCTGACGCTGAGCGAGATCTGCGAGTTCATCAGCGGGCGCTTCCCGTACTACCGGGAGAAGTTCCCGGCCTGGCAGAACTCCATCCGGCACAACCTCTCGCTCAACGACTGCTTCGTCAAGATCCCCCGCGAGCCGGGCAACCCGGGCAAGGGCAACTACTGGACCCTGGACCCGCAGTCCGAGGACATGTTCGACAACGGCTCTTTCCTCCGCCGACGGAAGCGCTTCAAGCGGCACCAGCAGGAGCAGCTCCGCGAGCAGACCGCGCTCATGATGCACAGCTTCGGCGCCTACAGCCTGGCCGCTGCCGCCGCCGCCGTGGCCGGGGGAGGGGGCTCTCCGTACGGGCGGGCCTACGGGCTGCACCACGGCGCCTACGCGCACCCGGCCGCCGTGCCTTACCCTTACATCCCGCCCGTGGGGCCCATGCTGCCGCCCGCCGTGCCCCTCCTGCCCGCCTCCGGAGCCGAGCTCAGCCGCAAGGCCTTCAACGCCCAGCTCGGCATCCAGCTCAGCGGGCTGGGCGCCGCCGGGCCCATCAAGGCCGAGCCCTCCGCCTCCAGCCGGCCCTCCTTCAGCATCGAGAACATCATCGGGGGCGTCGGAGCCGCCGCAGCCGCTGCCGCAGCCGCCGTCAGCTCTTCCTCCGTTTCCGCTTCCTCTTCCTCCATCACCCAGACTTTCCTGCGGCCGCCGGTGAGCGTCCAGTCCAGCCTGCTCGCCCACCAGCCGCTCTCGCTGTCCCGCAGCACGGCGGCCATCGGGCCCCTGCTCTCCGTGCCCACGAACCTGCTCTCGGGACAGTTCCTGCCGCCCTCCGCCGCCAAGTGGCCCGCCCAGTAGGCCCAGCGAGCCCCCGTCTCCCCACTTCCCTCCCTTTGATGGACTCTTTGCCGGAAAGACCTTGTCCTCCAGGAGAGGGGCGCCTTCGTTCTTTTCTGGGACACCAAACAATATATATACATAGATATATTATATATGTCAACAAACAACAGCCTCGCTTTGGGACTTGGAGGAACTTCTCAGGGCCTGGCCAGTGGCCACTGCTCTGCAGGCGCTCCCATTGAGGGCAGCCTGCTTCGAGACCCGGATGGTGAGGACAGCAGACCACAGGGAAGTCCTTCCACGAGGGACACTTAACGCACTTTCGAAGGAAGTGTTTTCCCCGGCTCTGCAGGTGGATCCATAGGTTGGAGGCAGGCGAGGAGAACAAACCACAGCGCATTCAGCGCGGTGGGAAGCTGGATCTACACTGCCATACAATCCAGATTATCAAAGCATATATATATATGAGAGTTGACACTGGAGGGTGGCCATCGTGATGAGCGCGATGTAGGGTTTTATATGGCACTGTAGATCCAGAGTTTGTTGCCTGGACGCTTTGGAGCTAGCTTGGAACTGCATTTAAATAGTCAATGTAAACGGGGTGAATCGTGGTGCCATGTTTGTTCTCATGTACACGCACAGAATGCTCTCTGGGCCCTTCCATACAACCATATCACACGGAACATCGAGGCAGAAAATCCCACATTATCTGAGTGTGGACTTAGGGCCCTTCCACACGGCTCTATGTCCCAGAATATCAAGGCAAAAAAATTCCCTGCTTTGAACTGGGTTATCTGAGTCCACATTGCCATCGATCCCAATTCAAAGCAGATAATGTGGGGTTTTATTCGGCTCTCGAATGTCCCTATTTGGATCAAGAAGGGGAAACGCTGGGCTTCCTTCCTTTTCCGGGTTTTATTTTGTGGGGGGAGATAAGGAAGGGGAAGAAAAAGTGTGGGAAGTCCTCCAAAATTGACCATTTAATGCAGTTTCAAGAAAGTGGGGGGGTGTGTGTGTGTTTTTTTGTTCACGACTGAATAAAACCCCACACTATCTGCTTTGATCTGGAATATATGGTCGTGTGGACTCAGATAATCCACACAGCCCTATATCCCAGAATGTCAAGGTGGGAAACCCCACATTATCTGAGTGTGGATTCAGATAACCCACTTCAAAGTGGAATTTTTCTGCCTTGATATTCTGGGATGTGTGGAAGGAAGGGCCTTAAGGTGATTCCATGGAAATCCAGGTCTGGGACCCGGATGGCGACAGCAGGGCACTGACGCGCGTTAAGTAAGGGCTTTCTTTCTTTCTTTCGCACGCTTTTTGGAAGGAGTCGGTTGCCTGGCTGCCCCAGTTCCAAGCTAGCCTCCAAACCGCATTAAATGCCAGTGCAGATGGGGCCAAGGGTCCCTGGTTGGCCTGCAATTGCAAAACAAACGCAAGGGCTGCTCTCTCGTCTGTAGAGGGAAACCTCACATTGCGGTACCTTAAAGGTACTCCAAGGCCCAGAATGTACCTCTTTGGAAGGGAAGAAAGGGAAATGACGGGCTTCCCTTTCCACTTTTTATTTTTTTTAAGACATTCAAAAAAGGAAGCAAGAGCAGAGTGGGGGGAAAAGAGACCCCAAGCCCCAGAGTATAGGATGGAAAAGGTTGAGGACTCCCACCCGAGCCTTCACTTTTGTTGAGGGCTCGTAATTCCTTCGGTCGTTTCAACTACAAGGGAAAGGCTTAAAATAGGGGGAAATTGGGGTTTTTAAAAATTATTATTATGAAAAGAAATGAAAAGAGATGGGGAGAAGGGAGGAAAAGACCCCTGTGGTTCTATGACAGAAGCCTGTTTGTATATTGAATTACTTATATGTGTTCTCAATGTTATTCCTCCGTATTGTACACAGCTTTGTAAATAAATTTTTAAAACGGTGCTTTATGGGCTGGCTCATTCTGGGACTCGGGGAGAAATCTCCAAAGGCAAGAAAGGTGGATCGGGTTGAATAATAGGTCGGGAATGTATACATTGGGTTGCTGTGAGTTTTCCGGACCCTATAGAAGCGTTCTCTCCTGACGTTTCGCCCACATCTATGGCAGGCATCCTCCGAGGTGAAACATCAAGAGAGAAGGCTTCTGGACCCTGGCCATACAGCCCGGAAAACTCACAGCAACCTAGTGATCCCCGGCCATGAAATATATACATTATTGGGTTGCTGTATGGTCATATTCCAGAAGCATTTCCTCCTGACGTTTCGCCTGCATCTATGGCAGGCATCCTCAATATATACGTTGGTTTTCTATTTGAAATCGGTGGGATTGAGTTACAAACCAAAAAATCTGGATTTCAATGCAAACCAAGAAGTCAATGGGATGCAACATTCCGATGCCTAACCTGAAGTGGAAGGAGATCCCGAGCAACTCAATGGGAAAGATCGGTATTTCTCCTCCTTTTGGGGTCAAATATCCCATGATAGGTGTCCTCTTTCCCCTTTCCCCCTCTTCAAATGCCTTTAACGTGGCGAAAAAACGAGTTATGCGGAGGAGGAGGGATTTGTGGATCTGATCTTAACAGATTTCGGTCGGGTCAGTAAATACAATAATAATAATTAATAATAATAATAATAATAGATTTATAAAGAGACCCAAACATTTTGAGAAGGCTAAAAAACAAACCAAATCTGGTTTCAGAAATCGAATTAGTGCAGAATCCTAGTTTTTTTAATATATAAAAATGTTTTCAAGCCTATTCCCAGTGAGTTAACAAATTTAAATATATTGGATTTATTTATTTTTTTCTCTCGACCGAAGTAGACATTTTTCTCCAAGGTAAAAAAAACATGACTTCTCTCTCTCTCTCTCTCTCTCTCTCTCTCTCTCTCTAATTTTGGGTTTGCTGTGAGTTCTCTCTCTCTTATTCTGCTGTGAGTTTTCCGGGTGGCCATGTTTCAGAAGCATTCTCTCCTGATGTTCCGCCCACATCTGTGGCTGGCATCCTCAGAGGTTGTGAGGTCTGTTGGAAACGAGGCAAGTGAGGTTTAAAAGCATTTCCTCCTGACGTGGGTATATATTATTCTATGTTACCAGCGTATCTATCTAATGCTTGGCTTCTGATTTAAGGCGAATGAAAGACAAGTCTGTCAGCTTCATAACTGCACCCCCCCCCCCCCAACCTCAGTCCCTGAATAGGGAGGCCGTGGATTTGAATGGCTAGGATCCCGAAAATCAATGTCGCACGTCGGAGGGGAAGGAAATTGCCAGGTCTTTTGTGGAGACTTTATAGGATCGAAATATCTCTATATGAGTAGATTTAGGGTACATAGAAATGGGCGAGGTTGCTTCAAAAACAAGGGACTGGCGGTGTACAGCATGTAGTAGTTTGAGGGGGATGTTGTGTCCGATTTTTCAATCTTGTTCTGCTTCTTTTTACCATCGATAGGCCTTAGAAAGGCGGGCAGGAGCAACCGAGGGGCGCCTTCCAAGCAGGCCCGCAGGCAGTCCTCTCCCGCCGGCTTCCTTCCTCGACTTCCTCTCCGAGGAGGGAAACTTCTGCTTCTCCAAAGGCGCCGAGGCTGGCCTCCAGGAGGAAAGGAAGGAGGGAGGGAGGGAGGAAAGAGAGAAGGAGGCGCTGGCCATCCTTCCCCGCGAAGAAACCGTCAATATTATTCCGCCCTAAGTCAACATTTATACACCTCGGGATCTGCGGACGAAAATAAAGCCCTGCTGACCGGGGAGGGGCGGGGGAGCGCGTGGGGGGGGGGAGCGGAGGGGCTGAACTTGACAAATAAAGGCGCTGCCAAGCATTGGAGAAGGGGGAAGCCTCTCGTCCCAGGCAGGCGGTGAGGAGAAAGGCACCCAGCGCCTTGGAGCCACATTTGGGTTCTTTGCTGTAGTCGCTGTTGCCTTCCTCCTCTTCCTCCTCTTCGCCTTCTTATTTCTCCCTCTCCTCTTTCTCTCTCCTTTTCTTCCTTCTCCTTCCTCGCCTCCTCTTTTTCTTCCTCCTGTTCCTCCTCCTCCTCTTCTGCTTCTTCGTCTTCTTATTTCTTCCTCTCCTCGTCTTCCTCCTCCACCTTTGCTTCATCTTCTTCCTTCTCTTCCTATATCTCCCTCTGCTCTTTCTCTGTCCTTTTCCTTCTCCTTCCTCTTTCTCTTCCTCCTCCTCCTCTACTTCTTACTCTTCTTATTATTTCTCCCTCTGCTCCTCTATCTCCTACTCTTATTTCTCCCTCTCCTCCTTTTCTAGCCTTTCCTTCTTTCTCCTTCCTCTTCTCCTCTTCCTCCTCTTCTGCTTCTTTGTCTTCTTATTTCTCCCTCTCCTCCTCTATCTCTTCCTCCTCCTCCTCTTCTCCTTTGCTTCACCCCTTCCTTCTCCTCTTATTTCTCCCTCTCCTCTTCCTCTTCCCTTTTCTTACTTCTCTTTGTCTCTTCCTCTTTTTCCTCCTCCTCCCTTTTTGATTCTTCATCTTCTTATTTCTCTCTGTCCTCTTCCTCCTCCTCTTCTTCTTCCTTCTTTGAGTCCTCCTCTTCCTTCGTCTGCTCTTATTTCTCCCTATACTCCTTCTCCTTCCTTTTCCCATTTTCCCATTTTCTTCCTTCTCCTCTTTTTCTTTCTCCTCCTCCTCCTTTTCTGATTCTTCGTTTTCTTATTTCTCCCTCTCCTCCTCCTCCCCCTCTTCCTTTTATTTCTTCCTCTCTACATTCTCTTCTTCTCCTTTTCTTTCTTCCCTTCTCCTCCTCCCCCCTTTTTCTACCCCCCCCTGTTATCAGAGAGCGGCATATCAGAAGAATTATGAGATATATACGCAAGTAAGGAGGAAAAACGAGTAACCAAAGTTACAAAAAAAACCCCTTTTTTAGGAGTACTGGGGCCCCTTCCACACAGCTGAATAAAATCCCACATTTTCGGCTTTGAACGGGAATATATGGCAGTGTGGACTCAGATAACCTCATTCAAAGCAGGTATTGTGGGATTTTTCTGCCTTTATATTCTGGGTTATATGGCTGTGTGGAAGGAGCCTGTGGGCTTACTGCTTTAAACCGGATTACACGAGTCCGCACTGACAGATAATCTGGGAGAAACTGAAAAGCTGGGGTCAGATCCTGGGATATAAGGTCTGTCTGGAAAGGCCCAAGGTCGTGGCTAAAGGAAGCTAGGCTAAACTCATTGTAGTAGAGACCATAGATCGAAAAAATCACTTCTTGTTCTTCCTCCTCCTCCCCTCTCCGCCTTTCCCCTCCTCCTCTTTTTTCTTCTTTCTCCTCCTCTTCCATATCTTCTTCTTCCTCCCTCTCCCCACCTCCTCCTCTTCTTCCTTTTCCTCCTCCTCTTCCACTTCTTCTTTCTCCTCTTCCACTTCTTCTTCCTCCTCTTCCACTTCATCCTCTTCCACTTTTTCCTCTTCCACTTCTTCTTCTTTCTCCTCCTCCTCTTCCACTTCTTCCTCTTCCACTTTTTTCTCCTCCTCTTCTTCCACTTCTTCTTCCTCCTCCTCCTCTTCCACTTTTTCTACTTCTTTCTCTTCCTCCTCTTCCACTTCTCCTTTCTCCTCTCCCTCCCCTCTTCTTCTTTTTCTTCTTCTTCCTCCCCCCTTCCCACCCCTTTCGCTCTCAAAATCCAAAGTTGTTCCACAGTTGTGTCTGGCTAATCGGTTTTTACACAAACAGCAAATGGTCCGTAGTGGCGGGGCCAGAAATCCAGCCCGGCTATATTTAGCTGATACTCCTGGGAAAAGAGGCCGGGAGTGGCTTTTGGGAGGTGGGGGGGGGGGGGTGATAGGGGGGTTGTAGAGGAGGGCGGGGGGGTGTGTGTTCTTGGATTCCCTTCTGGGGCTGGGGAGGCGACAGGCCTTCTTGGCCTTGACGTGGCAGGACAGGGGGCTCATTCCAGCCCTGAGCCTTTGTTGCTCAGAAAATTACGCCCCGCATACCTCCGCGCATAACTGCCATGCCTTGCGCGGCCCGGATTGCCTGCCTCTGGGTGCCTGTGTTTGTGTGGCTTTGGGGTCAACAGAAGCCCTTTCCCTCCCCCACATCCCACCCCAAAAGAGCTGGGAAGCTGGTGGTCAGGTCAGGAGCCCTTGAGAGGTGCAAAGGAGAGAGGAAAGAGCCATCAGTCAGCTTTCTGCCCAACCTCTGGACTTTGGCTGCATCTCTACCCAGTGTGGACTTGATCTACACCTTAACTGCCATGGCTCAATGTTAGAGAACCGCGGGGATCTATAGTTTGCCATGGCAGTTAAGGTGTAGATCAAGTCCACACTGGGTAGAGATGCAGCCAAAGTCCAGAAGTTATATACTGGTATACTGGGTTGCTGTGAGTTTTCTGGGCTATATGGCCACGTTCCAGAGACATTCCCTCCTGCCACATCTATGGCAGGCATCCTCAGAGGTTGTGAGGTCTTATGGAAACTAAGCAAGTGGAGTTTATGTATCTGGGGAATGTCCAGGGAGGGAGAAAGAACTCTTGCTTGCCTGAATCTGGGATCAGATCCTGGGATACAAGCCAGCCTCAACCTCTCTCTGCCTTGACGATTTATTGCACCGGATATGTGTATTGGGTGTTTCTGAATGTGTACAGGAAATAAATATACACCTTAAGAGGGAGGGATGGCGCCATAGCATCAGAGAACAAGTTGGGGAAGGTTTCCGTCCAGGCAAGAATATAAAATTGTGTGTACACTCACCTACATAATACATGTAATATGGGCACACTCACATATACATGGAGATGTGTGTGAGAATCTCGCTCTGTGTATAATCTATTATGTGTGTGTGATGCGTAGGGACACGCCCGTAGTGTCCACTCACCATGCAGAGATAGAGAGGGGGGGGGGGGCAGTATTGCAGACTTGGTCTGCCTATATATCTATATAATGCGTGCACACATAGATCTATTTACTCAGTGTGTGAGTGCATATATAAATGCGAAACTCTTCCCATGCCAAGATCTCATGGCGTTTTGGGTCTCAATCCAGAGAGAAAAGTGAATAACTATTATTATTATTGTTATCAATAATAAAAAAATATTACTAATAACACCAATAACTATTATTAATATTTAATATTATTTATTGTTTATATTATTAATATTAATTAATAATATTATTACTAATAACTAATAATATTAATTATTATTATCAATATTAATAATAATAATGAGTATTATTATATTAAGGTCTGGGATGGAAAGGGCTGGGCATTTAAATAAAGGGGGGAAATTAACAAGATACATGAGTGCTTATCCCGTCTTTCTGTTTTCTTTATGAACCAGCCAGCTGTTTTTATGGAAGGTGAGGGAAGTGGGGTAGGTAAACGGAAGGGGAAATGGGATTGCATTTCTTGTGGTCCAATCTTTTAAAAGGAATTCTATCTATGTCTATCTCTCGATCTAAAAGAACAAGAACACGACTATTACCGGATGTTTCTCATCCCATTCCCTATGACTCCTTTCAGGCTTGTCAAACGCTTCGTCTTTTGCACAAAGCCTTGCATTGCATTCAATGGCATCCGGATGTTGGAAGCAGTTACTTCTTCTGTGATGACGTACAGGTACGACGTTAACATAAAAAGGCCATGGCTTGTCTTGCAGGTCACATGAAAATAGGTATATACGCCATCCTATGATTGGAACAAGAAGATGTGGCTTCGGAAAGGTGGCCCAAAGAAGTCAAAAACAAAGGCAGGTGAAAAGAGGCAGCGTTGTAGTGGCTGGGTAGCGCCTGTAGGGGGCGCTGCGCCGTTGCCTCTCGAGGAGACCCATTGAAAGAGGCTTGCAAAAGGAAGACGTGAAGGTCTCACTCATTCTGGCATCTTGGGATGAATATTAAGTGTGGAGGCTTAGCCAGGGTCATCAGGGAAAGAGCAGTGGGTGTAGGGTCCTTCCACACATCCATATAACCCAGAATATCAAGACAGAAAACCCCACAATAACAGCTTTGAACAGAGTTATCTGAACCCACACTGCCATATATTCCAGTTCAAAGCAGAAAATGTGTGATTTTATTCAGTTGTGTGGAAGGGGCCTTACTCCTGATTTAGGCCAGGGAGGTGATTTAGACTTCAAATATCCCCTGCCACTGACCACCTTGGCCAAAGTCTCTCGGAGTGGACCATAGGTCTAGGGGTTAAAAAAAGATCTGAGGATATCAACATGAAAACAGTCATTTTGTCCCTCCAAATCGTGGTTTGTTTTTTGTTTTTGTTGTTGTTGTTTTACTCTATCTAGTCCATGGACCACAGTTTGTATATGGAAATGGTAGTCCTTGGTTGGGCAATTTTCCATATTAAAAAAAACAGTTCCCAACTGGCATAAATTTCACTCAAGTTTGGGAGGAGGGCAGTGTGGATCCCCATATCAGATAGTCTAAGTAACAGAACCCTGAAGCACCTTCTTGATGTGTGTCTTCAGGTCATTTCTGACTTACAGCAGCCCTAAGGGGAACTTGACAAGAGTGTTCTGGGCAAGATTTATCACGAGGGGTTTTCTTTGCTTTCATCTGAGGCTGAAAGTATGTGACTTGCCCAGTTTCCATGGCTAAGTGGGGATTTGGGCCCTGGTCTTTAGAGTTGCATGCTGACACTTAAACTGTCTTCTACATAACCTGTTAAGGCATTTTGTCAAGTCTACATGTTAACTAGTCTTGGAGCAAACAGATGAATCTAAACTTTGAAAAAGTTACTTTTTCAGTCTACAACCAAAAATATTTCCCCACCAACATCAGAGATTTAGGGACCTGTCCCCTGACAAGTTATTTTCCTAAACTTTGATATGGATAATATGGAAGCGAAAGTGCAAATGGGACGATAGATGAATATCTTTATTAATGACTTAGATCAGCATTTCTCAACCTGGGGGTTGAGACCCCCGTGGGGGTCATGAGGGGGTGTCAGAGGGGTCAGCAAAGACCATCAGAAAACAAAATATTTTCTGTTGGTCATGAGGGTTCTGTGTGGGAAATTTGCCCCAATTCTATCCTTAGTGGGTTTCAGAATGCTCTCTGATTGTAGGTGAACTATAAATCCCAGCAACTACAACTTCCAAATGTCAAAGGTCTACTTTCCCCAAACTCCACCAGTGTTCACATTTGGGCATATTGAGTATTTGTGCCAAGTTTGGTCCAGATTCATAATTGTTTGAGTCAGCAGCGCTCTAATGGATGTAGGTGAACTACAACTCCAAAACTCAAGGTCAATGCCCACCAAACCCTTCCAGTATTTTCTGTTGGTCATGAGAGTTCTGTGTGCCAAGTGTGGTTCAATTCCATTGTTGGTGGAGTTCAGAATGCTCTTTGATTGTAGGTGAACTATAAATCCCAGCAACTACAACTCCCAAATAACAAAATCAATCCCCACCCCACCCCACCAGGATTGATATTTGTGCCAAATTTGGTCCAATGAATTAAAATACAGGACATCCTGCATAACAGATATTTACATTACAATTCATAACAATAAAAAATGCAGTTATGAAAAAGCAATGAAGATAATTTTATGATTGGGGGTCATCACAACATGAGGAACTGTATTAAGGGGTCATGGCATTGCAGATGACACAAATTGGGAGGGATAGCCAATACCCCAGAAACCCCAGAAAACAGGAGCAGAATTCAAAACAATCTTAACAGATTAGAAGATGATTGGCCAAAATTAACACAATGAAGTTCAACAGGGATAAAATGAAATGCAGAGATACAGAATGGGAGATGCCTGGCTCGAAAGCAGTAAAAAACTTGTTGTTGAGAACAAGTTAAACATGAGCCAACAATGTCATGTGGAAGCAAGAAAAGCCAATGGGATTTTAGCCTGCATAAATAGGAGTATAGTGTCTAGTTGCAGGGAAGTCATGCTACCCCTCTATTCTGCCTTGGTCAGACCGCATTTGGAATACTGTGTCCAATTCTGGGCATCACAATTGAACGGAGATGCTGACAAGCTGGAATATGTCCAGAGGAGGGTGACTAAAATGATCAAGGGTCTGCAGAACAAGCCCTATGAGGAGCAGCTTAAAGAGCTGGGCATGTTTAACCTGAAGAAGAGAAGGCTGAGAGGAGACATGATGAGGGCCATATACAAATATGTGAGGGGAAGTCATAGGGAAGAGGGAGCAGGTTCGTTTTCTGCTGTCCTGGAGACTTGGATGCAGAACAACTACAAGAAAGGAGATTCCACCTGAACTACAGGAAGAACTTCCTAACTGTGAGAGCTGTTCAGAAGTGGAACTCTGTGCCCTGGACTGTTGTGGAGGCTCCTTCTTTGGAGGCTTTTAAACAGAGGCTGGATGGCTATCTGTGAGGAGTGCTTTGAATGCAATGTTCCTGCTTCTTGGCAGGGGGTTGGACCGGATGGCCCACGAGGTCTCTTCCAACTCTATGATTCTATGAGGCAGGCTGAGGAGCAGTTCAACACATTTAGAGGTTGTGAAGAAGAGGAAGATTATTCTACATTATGAATCTCAAATGCAGCCCACATTCTTCCTCTGAAAAGAGTGTCAATTGAGGTAATATCACAGCATTAAAAGGGAATTGTGGAAGAAACAGAATGGACCTATGTATCAGTAATACATGTATTTCTAGTCAGTGTTTAAGAATGGATATAGACACCTTCCAAATATGCATTTTCACATCACATGTTGAGAAGATACTGGTGTTTTAGGGGGACCGTGAAGATCTTAAATTCAAAGCATATTTTAAAAACTGTATTTCCTAGAAATCTCCAGCCAGCATAACTACTTCTGGAGGATTCTGGGAGATAAAGTCTTAAAACAACATGCTTCCAAACACTGCTGACATTTCTACCAACTTTGATCCAGGTGTATATGAGCCACAGCTGAAAAGGTGCCATTCCTTAGAGAAAGGATGAAGTGTAATTGATAGAATGCCGAATAGCTGGCTATGGAAACATAAGTTCCTATTGCTTAATTTCTCCCAAATGCCCTGTGTGCAGCTCCCCTTAGAATCATAGAGTTGGAAGAGACCTCTTGGGCCATCCAGTCCAACCCCCTGCCAAGAAGCAGGAAAATCACATTCTTCACTTTCTAAAATTATAGGTCTATTATCAAATGGTTCTTCCTTGAATGGCTCTGTCATTCTTTCATTTATATAGTTTGCCTGTGTATTTCCCCCATTTCCCCCATTATCTTTGCCCTAACCCTCACCTCCTGCTGGTCATATAGCATCCCCACTCTTGGTTTAAATTTCCCTTTGATTTCTCAGATCTTGTGGAATAAGTCTCCTGTTCTTTCTTTTTGGTGCCATACCTTTTAATATCTCCATTGATTTTATAGTAGTTCTCTTTCTTCCTGAGCATATGTCACTGAACATTTCCATTCAGGGTTCTAACCCAATATCTATCACCTTTTAATTTTGCTTTTCATTTCTTCTTAACTGCTTGAAGAGTTTCATATGCCATTCACCGAGCCGTCTCTTTCTTTATGATCTGCAGATAGCATCTATTTTACATTTATTTCACAGGGTCCCTGGCTGCATTCCAGATTTATTCTGACTTCCAGTACATAAATTAGTCTTCATAATGCAAATCAATTCCTACATTAAATTTTAAAAATGAGTCCTGCAGGTTGTATGTGTTTGGTTCAGTGTTCTTAACTTTTCACTAATTTTTGACATTAACAATTCATAGTTTGTGCTACAATGTATCATGGTCATGCTTTAACAGAGGGAATTGAGCCTCCCCATCTTCTACTTCTAATTACCTAGTCTGTTTTTGATTTCTATATTGGTCATCAGGTGATGTGCAAGGCACACATACTATATACCTTTGCCTCTCTGATTGTCTGAAGAATGTACTTCATGAATAGGGTTGCCATTTTTGGATATAAGAAATACGGGACATTTACAGGATTTTCCACAAAAATAAGGGACACTTCATTAAAATCTTGAAACTCAAACATTAGGTAGAAATAGTTTTATTAACAGAATAAGATAATGATTGAAACTCACAAAAAAACCTGACTTATACCCTCTTAACAGTACATGGTATGTTTCCGCATGCTTTGTCATGCAGAAAAAACATTATTAGAACTCCATCTGTATTTAGTACTTGACTTTGCTGACTTTAAAAGTGCACTGTCTAAACATTAAAATAAAATAAATTTTATAAGACAGTACATCTTCATGATTATTATGTCAATAGTTAATGGTATAGTATAGTATGGGATACACAGCATTGTATAGTATTGGGATACACAGCTAGGCCTATTTTAAGAGTAACTCTCAAGCAACCAGAAACTATCTTTATCCAACATGATCCAACATTCCCCTTGGGTAACGGTTAATTAGTCTACTGTACTTTGAAAAAGTCCTGTATAGCCTCTTCCTTCCAACGGGGACACAGGCTGCCCTGCAAGTTGGAATCCCTGGGCAGGCATTGCCATGGAAACCACAGCGCGCACCTTCCTCTGGTCAACCCCGCCCAGTCCTGTCCTGCTAGTCAAAAATAAGGGACAGGGCCTGAAAAAAAGGGACACAAATTTTAGGGCCAAAATAAGGGATGTCCCTTAGAATAAGGGACATATGGGAACCCTATTCATGAACAAACTGATGGCCCGGAAAAAAATCAATCAGTTACTCTTCTACTACTTTACTTGATCCTAGGTCAGATTCCTTAACAATACTTACATCTACTCTGTTTCCTACTGTTGCATTCCAATCACCTGTGAGTATCAACATGTTCTGTTTTGGTACGTGATCAATTTCCCCTTAGTCTCAAGCACAGAATCTTCTCTTTCTCTGTCACGATGCAGGGTCTCGGCCCAGCCCCTTAATCACACACACAGAGACGGTAATCAGCTAACTATTTATTGAATAATAAAAACAGGTGAAAAGGTAAATTGTCCATAAAAAGTATCAAAAAGTTCAATCCAAAATAGGCAAAGAGTCCGTAGGTAAAAATCCAAAGGCAACCGTGGCAAGGCACCACAAAACTATGCGGATCAAGGACTTGGTCCGTGGCAAAGAACAAGGCAAAGTTCATGAACAACTCCAAGAAACTACTTGGCAAGGCTCGAGCCGGCAACTTGGCTCCCTGGAACTCCGCTCGCTTCACTCCTCTTAAAATAGAAGTGGCCGAGCTACTGAGGATCCATTCCCACGGATCCTATACTTAATACCCGTGACGGGCCCCCCGACGCTCTAGGCTTCTGCGCCAATCTGTGCTACGGCACCTCACGCCTCTCTGGTGCTCTAGGCTGCGGTGCCAATCCCTCCTGCTAGACTCAATGCTCCGTCTCCTATCAAAGCTCCGTCCTTGCCTCCCAGCACCTGGGTCGCTATCTTCATGAGAGCTGAACTCCCTTTCAGCTTCCATGGGCTCATCCTCCACTGTTTCCCTGATTCTCTCCTGCGACCCGAAACCACCTGGTTTCTCATAATTATCAGATTCATCACTCTCAGGGTCAGTCTGAACTTCCCAGCTAGCATAGCCGTCAGGCCATTCATCATCCCAGGCCAGGCTTTCTGTGGGAGAGGAAGGCCCAGCTAACTAATCAGCCCCTTCCTCCATGTCCTCATTAACTGCAGCTGGCCCTAATGCAAGTGGGACCCCCGGTGCTGCCCCTTGCCCCCCAGGCACGAAAGGGAACTGGGTTGCTACACTCTCTCTGCAGTTGGAGCATAAACTGGGTTTATGGAAATATTGATGAATTTTCCCTTATTCAGTCAGACTTTGCATTATATCCTTTGACTGCTTTTGCTCCATTTCTCTTAGCTATTAATAGCACCCACTTCTTCTTAGATGTCTGTTAAATAAGTACTGCATGATTATCTGACTCAAAAATTCCATCTCCTGCCCACTGTAGCTCACTCACCACAAGTATTGCAATGTTTATACGTTCTATTCCTTCTTTTACGATATCTGGCTTCCTCTCATTCATGTTTCTCACATTCCATATTTTATAGCTATGTTGAATGGCTTCAGACCATGTCTTCACAATCGCATCTTCCCCTATGAATCTGCGCGGGCTCTAAAATCTTCTGGAGGGGGGGGGGGTGCTTCTCTCACTCCCACCCCTGTCACAAGTGCGGTTGGTGGGGATGAGGGAGAGGGCATTCTCGGTGGTGGCTCTCCGACTCTGGAACTCCCTTTCAAGGGAGATCAGATTGGCGACCACCTTGTCCACTTTCTGTAAAGAACGAAATATGTGGATTGTTGTGTGTTTTCTTGCCTGTATGATCATGTTCCAGGTTCCTCTGTGCATTTAATAAATCAGTTCACTAGAAAATTTTGGCCCCTCCAGCCTAATCCAATATCTGGCTCTTACACTTTACCATTGTCCCTGTCCTATAGTTGTATTGTTCAAATTGACTCAGCCCTTCTAGCCCAAACTTATCATCTGGCTTTTGCACTTTCCCACCAGCCCTGTCCTTGACACTGTATTGCACAAGCCCCTGCCTCGCCCCTTAGCTCAGTATATGACCACTACACTTGGCTACTGGTTGTTGTCGATGGATATGTTCTTACGATGTTTGTATTTGTGAATTTTTACTGTGTTATACTGTAATCTGGGTTTGACTGGGCTTGTCTCCATGTAAGCCAGCACAAGTCCCTTTGGAGAGATGGTGGCAGGGTATAAAAATAAAATATATTGTTGTTGTTGTTATTATTGTTATTATTATTTACAGCTGAACATCCTTACAACTTGAATTCAGTTATATCATTGGCCAGTTATGTCATTGACTAATCATACTCGCCCTCTACTCTTCATTGATTGCCCTCTACCTTGGGAATACCATCTTCTGGTACTTATTTTTCTTATTTCATTTTAGACTGTCTCATCAAATATTTATTTATTTATTTATTTACCATATTTGTATATTGCCTTTCTCAGCCCGAAAGCGACTCAAGGCGGTTTTCAGTCAGCAACAATTCAATGCCCCAAAATACATAAAATACAATTAAAAACATTTAGCACATAATATAAAAACCATACAAAACCAATAAAAACATAAATAATCAGTGTCTCCTTACTAAAATCATTTTCCAGTTTAATTGTCCAGTCGTTCCATAATTCTATATTTAACTGTTATGCTGCATTTTCTTGAAGAGCCAAGTTTTGACTTTTTAATGAAATATCAGGAGGGAGGGGGTGATCTAATATCCCTAGAGAGGGCGATCACAGCTGAGGGACCACCACTGAGAAGGCCCTGTCTCTCGTCCCTGCAAGACACATCTGCAAAGAAGGCGGGACCGAGAGCAGGGCCTCCCCAGATGATCTTAGAGTCCTAGATGGTTCAAAAGGAGAGATACGTTTGGACAGGTAAGCGGGGCCGGAACCATTTAGTTTTAATGGTAAAAGAGATTCTAAAGGCATTTATCTCTGCATCCTTCTGCGCAGTAGTAACAAGAGATCCTTCGCCAGTGTCACCCTCCACTACTGCAGTTGCCCAGTAACTATTGTGCACATTTATTCTGACTCCTCAGCAAAAGCCTATTTGACATAGAGACCCTTTGCTAGCAGCCCTGCTGATGCACAGCCGTTTGACTCAGGAGTATGCAATCCCTCCATATATTATATAGTCTACTTTATATAATAATAACAATTATTATTATTATTATTTTTTACATTTATATTCTATCCTTCTTACCCCCAAGTAGGGACTCAGGGTGGCCTCATAACCAGCAAACATTAGATGCCCAAACAAAGACAATTATAATAACAGTTCACATTTAAAACAAATAACTAAAATATCAACTATAAAACATCCAATTAAAATTATGTGAATATGCAAGCAGTAAGCAGGTTTCTGTTTTTTAAGGAACATATGGACTAGAAATAATGAAAAGTTTAAAACAAACCAAGAACTTCTAACAAAAGTATGAAAGGCACATGGGTATGGGACACTTATGCGTAATGCACGGGTGTCAGTCATTACTTACAAAAAATCATGTGAAAACAAGCTGTGGCATCCTTGGGCCTCATTATTTCTCAGCCAGGCCTATGACACAGGATTGTTGGGAAACTGAGGCCCCTTCGACACTGCCATATAAACTCCAAATTATCTGATTTGAATTGGATTATATGTCAGTGTAGACTCATATAATCCAGTTCAAAGCAGATAATGTGTATTATCTGATTTGATAATCTGGATTATATGGCAGTGTAGAAGGGGCCTGAAATACTACTGAGCTCCTTTGAAAAAAGACAGGAAACAAAAGCAACTGATCTTCACAGTATTCAATCCCTATTCTTCATCTGTAGAATGGGAGTAATAGTAATGAAGAACATGGATGATTGAAATGGTAAAGTACAAGACGTCTCCATCATACTGCATTATAAAAATATCCTTCATCTATTATTATTTATTAATTAAATCATCAAACTATTAATATCATAAAGAATCTGTCAAAGGTGGATTCAAATAAAATTCTTGTATAAGACCTTTTGCCTGTTTCACTCACAGCTTTGGAAAGGTTTCCTTTACATATGAGACATCAGATTCAGAAATTCCATTGCACATGTATGCAGATTTGTGTGAGAATGTGAAAACCGCAGCAAACTGCAAAGAGCTCAAGACCGGGCCACAGGCAAGATGATAATATATACATTTCAATATAAATTAAAAAGCTGAACTTTGGAGAAAAGAAATACATCCAAAGTTATAGGGAAATAAATCCAAACTTCACATGTACACAAGCAGTGGCTCGGGATTATCGTGGCTTGCACAATGACAACAATGAGCCCATGTGCTACAATTATGAACAAGACTAAATCCTTGCAAATGATCTTTAGAAAATAATAAGGCTCTTACTCTATGGTAGGAACACATTTGGAACAGTTGTAGTTCTGATTGGTTCCTTTGAAAAAAATAGTACGATAGAGATGGAAAAAATGTAGAAAAGGAAAACCAGAATGTTCAAAGGCATTAGAAAAGGTTGCCTTAGAAGAAAGTTTGGGAGCTCTTAATTTTTTAAAAAAATCTATTTACTTTTTAAACGAAGTGTGTATTTAAAATTAAAAGGTGAATAAGAAAACCCTGGTGGTGTAGTGGGTTAAACCACTGAGCTGCTGAACTTGCTGACCAAAAGGTTGGTGGTCCGAATCTGGGGAGCAGGGTGAGCTCCTGTTATTAGGGCCGCGTACTGCCAACCTAGAAGTTCGAAAACAGGTAAATGTGAGTAGATCAATAGATACCACTTCTGCGGGACGGTAATGGCACTCATGCAGTCATGCTGGCTACATGACCTTGGAGGTATCTATGGACAACACCGGCTCTTTGTCTTAGAAATGAAAATTAGCACCAACCCCCCCAGAGTCAGACACAACTAGACTTAATGTCAGGAAGAAACCTTTACATTTGCCCTAAGAACATGACATGAATTTATAAACATTATTCACAGTGGAGGGAAAGTGTACACAAGGAATTCCAACTGTCTTTATCCCACTGAGAAGCAGAGAGAAAAAAAGGCTGAAGAAGAAGAAATAAAATAAACATTGAGGATAAAGCTATCAAGAAAGAAAGCATCCTCACATTACCTGGTAGAAATAAATTAGCAGCCAATTCTATCTTATTTCAGGATGTGCCATTTAATACTATGGCATCTACAGCTTGGTAAAATGTGATCTTACAGTTGGTAGGAGATACGTCTCTCGGCATTACTTCGCGAACGAAGATTCTTAGGAAGGACTCATCCCACGCTTTTTACAAGTGCGTTGATGACTAAAAAGGCCAATCCGAGATAGGCATGTTCAGTTGCAGAAAGCACCGCAGAAAGTCTCCTTGGGTGATGTTGTTTCCAAGTTGGGTTTTTTCTGCATTGTCATTTCTCTTCGAGACCCATTCGGTGTGTCTTCTCGAAAGAGGCCGCAGCATTGTGGCTAGTGCGTCTCCATGCCTCCCAATGTGAGGCCAGGGTGGACCATTGTTGGTGATCAATCTGGCTGAGCCTGAGATGTTGTTTCAGGGAGTCCTTATATCTCTTTTTGGGGGCGCCTCTCTTGCGCTGACCCGTGATGAGTTCACCATAGAGTAGTATCTTTGGGAGGCGGTGGTCCTCCATCCTAGAGATGTGCCATGCCCAGCGCAGCTGTGTTCTCAATAGCAGGGCCTCAACGGTGGTGATCCCTGCTTGCTCAAAGACAGCAATATTTGTCACATAGTCAGTCCAGTGTATATTTAGGATTGTGCGAAGACAGCGCTGATGAAAGTGTTCGAGGAGTACTAGGTGTTGGCGATAGGTGACCCATGTTTCAGACCCATATAGGAGAATACGATAGCTCTGTACACACTGATTTTGGTGCTTTGCCTCAGGTGCTTGTTGCTCCAGAATCTTTTGTGAAGCCTTTTGAATGCACTATATGCCTTTGCTAGTCTGTGATCTATCTCTTTATCAATCTTGGCGTCTGAAGAGATGATGCTTCCCAGGTAGGTGAACTGCTGAACGGACTTAAGCACAGATGTGCCTATGCTGACGTGGGGATGATGGTGTTCTTCCTGTGGTGCAGGCTGGTAGAGGACTTCCGTTTTCTTCAGGCTGACTTCCAGCCCAAACAGCTCTGCAGTTCTTGCAAAGCAGGATGTTAGGCGCTGCAGGGCTGCTTCTGAATGGGCGACAAGGGCAGCATCGTCAGCAAAAAGCAGCTCACGGACTAGATAGTTTAGAGTCTTAGTGTGAGCCCTCAGACGGCTTAAGTTGAACAAGATACCATCAGTATGATAGCGTATATATATGCCGTCTTCTTCTTCGAGGTCTGTCGTAGCCCTTTGGAGCATCATTTATTTATTTATTTATTTATTTCTTGGGACTTCTACACCGCCGACTCCCAGGGGCTCGCGGCGGCTCACAAGAACCAATGGCACAGCGCCAGAGGGTTAAAAACAGAACACTTAAAAACATCATTAAAACATGCAACAACAATAATTAAAACAAGAGCAGCAGCAATATAATGGCCCAGTGGCTGTATAGAGCGAGCCTACTCACCGAAGGCCTGCCTAAACAAGTGTGTTTTGCAGGCCCGTCTAAACGGGAGTAGGTCCCTCAGGGCTCTGGCCGGCGGAGAGGGCGTTCCAGAGCGTGGGAGCTATCACAGAGAACGCCCTCCGGCGGGTAGATGTTAAATGAGCCAGCTTCACCGATGGTATTACCAAGAGGTTGGCCTCCTCAGACCGGAGTGATCTCGATGGGCAATATGGAGTGAGACGGTCCCTCAGATACGCTGGCCCCAGGCCGTGAATGGCCTTGAAGGTAAGAACCAACACTTTGAAGGCGACCCGGTGCTCGATAGGCAGCCAGTGCAGATCCTGCAAGATTGAGTTATACGGCAACCTGCTGGAGCCCCAGACAGGAGCCGGGCGGCAGTGTTCTGCACTAGCCTGAGCTTCCGGATCGACGACATAGGCAGGCCAACGTAATGCGCGTTACAGTAATCTAGCCTCGAGATGACCGTGGCTTGGATCACCGTGGCTAGGTCGCTCCGGGAGAGGTAGGGGGCCAGCCTCCTTGCCTGGCGGAGGTGGAAAAAGCAGCCTTACTGGCCATGGAGACCTGGGTCTCCATTGTCAGATGGGAGTCCAAATGGACACCCAGGCTCTTCACTGACGGCGCTGGGTGCAGCGCCGCACCGTCCAGGGTCGGAAGCCGGGCACCCACCTCGCCCGGGCGGCCCAGCCACAAGATGCTGAAGAAGATTGTAAATAGGGTTGGTGCAAGAACACAACCTTGTTTCACTCCATTAGTTATTAGAAAGGGTTCTGAGAGATATAGTAGGAGATATAGTTCAACAACATCTGGAGGGAACACTTCTCCCCTGCCTGTGCTCAAGTTTAGCAATGCCACTTTCTTTTTCTTAGTACACCATCTTTTATTTGGACTGAGAACACTGTTTTACACGGTGTTTTGTACAACGTAACAAAACACAACAGTGTGTAACACATCATCACTAAGGAACCGATGAAGCAGGTTCAAGATGCATGTACCAAGAGTGTACAGTCTTGGATGATTGTCTAGGCTGAGGAAACATCTTCATGAGAAGTACATATATCCAGTTTCCTTAATAGCCAGTTCTTCGCCGTTTCTCTTTGCAAAACTAATAAAAGTCAATGCTCTGCCACTGACATATGGAACCTTTTCATCCAAATAAATGTTTAATCCAATTTGCACAGCACGATCTCCTACATCTGTCTCTTCAGAAGCAAGTCCCACTAAATTCAGGGGGGCTCTCTCCAAAGTCAGCGAAGAGAAAATTGCTGTTAAAAATGCTTACAATTAATTAATATGTGTATTTTAAAACACGAGGCAGTCCAACTTGATAACTTTATCTTTAAATCATTCTCACTAGACTATCTACTGCTGGAAGGAAAGACTTCAGGACTGCAAGATTCATTCTCAGTTTTTCTTGTTGTTGTTTTTGCTAGACCACTGAGGCCCACTGATCAGAACCTGGTGCACAAGACAGTCCTGCTCTTTATAGCAGGACTGATGCACTTTCCATACAACAAAAATATTTCTGACTATGCAAGGTTTTAATCTCTTCCACTATTATTACAACATAGGATGGGTTGTGTGTAGCTATGGGGGACAAATGTTTTTACAGATCTGCATCCTGACCCAAATATATTTGTGATTGTCAGTGGGACTTTCTTCTAAGGCCAAGTTCTTGGCATGAAAAGTAGAAAACACGAAATCCTTGAAAAGCTCTGAAATACGCAGCCTAATCGATCACTTTAGCCAGCCTTCTTCAGAGGGGACACACTCAAAAAGTTAGCCTTGAAGAATCAAACACTTAGATCAAACCATGAAATAAATGTATTTAACTTCACGTGACGAATGCTTTCAGTGGGACTTTGTCATCAAGTTACCTTTGCTGAATTGTAGCCATAAAGTATATATGGCTGGAAAGCATACTATTTAAAAGCCAGTAGTGGAGTCTGAACTTTACAAGTTAAGGAAAACTATAAAATAGAAGCCAGCTAAACTCAACTGTCACCAGACCTCTGCTGCAAATGGGAGAACTGAAGAATTGGTAGGAAAGATACACACTGGGGCCAATACTAGCCATGGTTAATTGGACGTATTTCCCATTCAATTCAATGGGATTTCCTCATAGATAATTGTAGAAGGAGCAAGCTCTATCGCAGGGGTCTCAAACTGTGCTCCGCGGAGCCATGCTGCTTCCTGCCTCCTCTTTCCTCATGAGAACTGCAGGGAAATTAAAGTTTTGTGCTGCTGGAAACAGGTGCCACCGCAGCAGCATCCTCGTGAGGCACAGACCCTTTCTCCTTGTTCCCTCATTGTCCAGACTCATTTCCTTGCCATCCCAGGACCCCTCTCTGATTTCTTTGCTTTCAAAACCCTATTTCCCTCTCATCGCTCAGAGGGTGCTTTGATTGTGTTTTTCCTGCATGGCAGAAGGGGGTTGCAATGGATGGCCTCTGGGTTTTCTGCTATTATTATTATTAGTATTAGTATTATTATTATTACTACTACTACTACAAATGCTGGATGGCCATCTGTTAGGGGTGCTTTGATTGTGTGATGTATCTAAAGTGGAATTTCAGGCAATCTGAACAATCACTGTTACCCAAGCAGGAAAATCTTGCCTTGTGAAAGTTTGGAGGCTGAGCTCACACATCCTGTTTCATCGCTGGAAGATTATAGCATTCAATTGTGAATTGTGTGGTTTCACACATGGCACAGCCCAATCAAGCTTCCCTATGGCAAATGACACTTCTCATTCCAGATGAAGTTATTTTGATCTCCAGTTATGCAAACTGAGTCCAGAGCTGCAAGAGTTGTGTTGGCACACTGCAGTTCTTCCTGAAACCAGTGGTTGGTTGACACTGTACCACAGTTACAGGGTGACAATCAGGTGTTAGAGACATTTATTAAATTTCAGGGGCCTCTGTGACCTTGCTGGCTAGGGCGGTGGGTTAGTTAATTCCAGGAGGTGTAGTTACAGCAATAACTTTTCCAAGGTCTACACTTAACTGAAGTAAGATGAAGAAATGTATTTCATTTATTTTTGTTTCCTAGGATCATCCCCACTCCCACACTTTTAGTCAAAAGAAGGATTTAATTGCATATTTAGTTCAAAATCACTTTCCTTCCCTATCTTAGCAAAGTGTGCAAGTTATTTCAGCA
The DNA here is from genome assembly GCA_030556195.1 of Anolis apletophallus. Taxonomy (NCBI): domain Eukaryota; kingdom Metazoa; phylum Chordata; class Lepidosauria; order Squamata; family Anolidae; genus Anolis; species Anolis apletophallus. The sequence goes on from JARBWK010000005.1 coordinate 97,509,393, forward strand.
TTGCTTATGAAACTCTGCCGAGTTAAACTAATTTACTCAAGTTTTTGAATATCACAAGGGAAATGTGGCAGGAGGCAGGTTTTACCATATTGATCTATTTTTTTTATTTTTTTTATTTCTGATTTAAGAAAAAAGTAGAGAGAAAGGGAGGCTGGATTAGCATGGATATTGCATTTCCAAGGACCTTACCACTATTAAATAGACTGTTAAGTGCATTTTATGGCTGGAGAAGGCTGTTCCCACTTCTGTCTGGAAAGGCATACTAAGTTCATGTCTACTTGCTACATTACACACTCACTGACTAAAATACTTCCTGTGGATGTAATACCAATGCTCTGTATCTTTTTAGTACATAACGCTAACTGTTTTACTGCTAGTAAAACCTAACTCCATAAAAGGTCCCGCTAACTTAAGTGTTGTCCCTGTAGGGAAAAAAAAACATGGTTCAGATTTAGATAACAATGTGCATCCTTTGTTCAGTTTTACATATTGCGCATCAGCTAAACTAGCTTTGCCATCCACTGGGAGACCACAAACAAAAATAGTTCTCTGATTAATATGATTTATGAGTATGCTTAGAAATACCTGTTGCCATAATTGAATACTCTGTGTATAACGAAGAGGAGGGGGACAAAAACTTAGATGTATGTCTGAGATCTAAATCCAACTGCTAGTCACATCTATAATAGACTGACTTACTGAATGGTAAGTTAACATTTACATAACTTCCATGTATTGAGTTAGTCTTTTGGCAATCAGATTTAGATCTTACCTAACCAGATCTATGAAGATTGCTTTTGAGAGTTGGTACAAGTAAAAAAACAAGCTGTGAATTGGAAATTGTGGAAGGTTCAGGTCATCGCAACTATTAGTAGCCTGCTTGGAGGCTGCACCTACCCCACTCGTAAGGGAATATTAGCCTCACTTATAGGATTGTTGAAAGGATTATTGTTATGCTGCATGTGAAATGATAGTGTTGTTTTATTGTCAATGTGCACTGTATTATACAGAGTATGACATGATAGCTTCAAGGAGCCTGCACTCTAGTTTCATACAACTGTCATGAATGGTTGAAACATCAGACTAGGATCTGGAAGATCCAAATTCAAGTTTCCACTCAGCATCGAATCACACTGAGTGACTCCAAACTAGGCACGTTCCCTCTCCGTCACTTTTCAGGATTGTTGTTCACAAGGCAGATGAACCATGTGTATCTCTCGGCATTACTTCGCAAACGAAGATTCTTAGGAAGGACCCATCCCACGCTTTTTACAAGCATGTTGATGACTAAAAAGGCCAATCCGAGATAGGCAAGTCCGGTTGCAGAAAGCTCAGCAGAAAGTCCCCTTGGGTGATGTTGTTTCCAAGTTGTGGTTCTTTCTGCGTTGTCATTTCTCGAGACCCGTTCGGCGTGTCTTCTCAAAAGAGGCCGCAGCATTGTGGACAGTGCGTCTCCATGCCTCCCGATGTGAGGCCAGGGTGGACCATTGTTGGTGATCAATCTGGCCGAGCATGAGATGTTGTTTCATGGAGTCCTTATATCTCTTTTTTGGGGGTGCCTCTCTTGTGCTGACCCGTAGCGAGTTCCCCGTAGAGTAGTATCTTTGGGAGGTGGTGGTCCTCCATCCTAGAGATGTGCCCTGCCCAGCGCAGCTGTGCTCTCAATAGCATGGCCTCAATGCTGGTGATCCCTGCCTGCTCAAGAACAGCAACATTTGTCACATAGTCCAGTGTACATTTAGGATTGTGGGAAGACAGCGCTGATGAAAGCGTTTGAGGAGTCGTAGGTGTTGGCGATAGGTGACCCATGTTTCAGACCCATATAGGAGAATAGACAGTATGATAGCTCTATACACATTGATTTTGGTGCTTTGTCTCAGGTGTTTGTTGCTCCAGACTCTTTTGTGAGGCCTTCCAAATGCACTATATGCCTTTGCTAATCTGTGATCTATCTCTTTATCCATCTTGGCGTTTGAAGAGATGAAGTCCAGAATACTGGCTGTTAGGAATTGTAGGAGCTGAAGTCCAAAACACCTGGAGGGAGGGCCCAAGCTTGCATATGCCTGCTGTACAGGATTGTTTCCCAAACTTTTGCTTATGGACTCCAACTCCCAGAACCCTCAGCCAGCTTGGCCAATTGCAAGGCATTCTGGGAACTGAAGTCCAAAGCATCAAGAGAGCGTGTGTTCGCTTACGCGCAGGCGCACACACGCCTACTAAGCACTTGGGGAAGATGCTGCGCATGCGCTTGGCTAGAGGAGGCGGGTCCAGGAAGCAGGCCGAGCGGTGAAGCACCCATTCAGCTCCCTTTCCGCGCCTGTCAGTCTTGGTGAGTTCGAGGAATGTCTGAGGGGATGAGGAGGGGCCGAGAGTCCCAGGCGACAGAGAGCGAAAGCAAACTAAGAAGCAAGCAAGGAAGGAAGGAGAGGAAAGGGGTCTTTGGGTATCATCATTGAGTCTCTTGTCTGGAGACGCTCCCCTTTCCCGCCACTTTTAGGAAGGGAGGAACCAGTGGGTTCAGCTGCTACACTATAGAGCAGGCCTGGGCCAACATGGGCCCTCCCTCCAGGTGTTTTGGACTTCAACTCCCACAATTCCTAGCAGCCTCAGCATAAGCGGCTGAGGGGGGAAAGGAAAGGGCCTGAGGCTGTTAGGAATTGTGGGAGTTGAAGTCCAAAACACCTGGAGGGAGGGCCCAAGTTGGCCCAGGCCTGAGTTACCTTCATTCTTTTCCATTGAAAGTTTCATTGAAGGCTTCCTTTTTCTCTCCAAGAACTCTTACTTATCTCTGAAGGAGATTATAGTGTCAGCTTTGGGCTGGAGTGCCAACAGTACGCTGATGACACCCAGCTCATTCTGAGGATGGAGAGCTGGCTGGACTGCGTACTCGATAATTTCCATCTGTGCCTTGAGGCCGTTACTGGATGGTTGCGTGCCAGCAGGTTAAAGGTGAATCCAGCGAAGACGGAAATCCTATGGCTGGGTCGTCCGGGCGATAGGGAGATTCTGCTGCCGACCCTGGATGGCGAGGCACTATGCCCGTCATCATCTGTAAAAAGCCTTGGTGTCGTCTTAGAACCTCTGCTGTCAATGGAGGCCCAAATCTCCACGGTCAGCAGGACCGCATTCTTTCACCTGCGGCACGCGAAGCAGCTGGCCCCTTATCTGTCCCGGAATGACCTGGCCTCGGTGCTCCAGGCTACGGTCATCTCAAGACTTGACTACTGTAACGCTCTGTACATTGGCCTTCCCTTGACTGCGGCCCAGAGACTCAAACTAGCGCAGAATGCCGCCGCTCGGCTCCTCGCAGGGAAACCTGCGAGCTGTCATGTAACACCTATTTTGCGAGACCTGCATTGGTTACCAATTGAATTCCGGATCACTTTCAAGGTGCTAGTTCTTACTTTTAAGGCCTTACATGGTCTGGGGCCAGTGTATTTAAGGGATTGCCTGTCCCCTTACAATCCCCCGAGGTCACTACGGTCAGAAGATTCAAACCTTCTTGCTATCCCCAGTGTCAGATCCTTCCACCTAACAGCAACCCGATGGAGGGCATTCTCCATCTTAGGTCCGGTGTTATGGAACTCTCTGCCGCCTGAGACTCGGGCTCTTCGAGATCTGAGCTCCTTTCCTAGAGCATGCGAAACCTACCTGTTCAGACAGGCTTTTAATTGTTGAGTTTTTAATTCTGTTTTGACTGTATTGATGTATTTCTTCTTTGTAAACCGCCCCGAGCCTTTGGGAGTGGCGGTATAAAATCGAAGAAATAATAATAAGAATAAGAATAGACAGGTTGGGTATCCTTGGGACTAAAGAGTATTTTAGAATACTTGCATCTGTCTATGATGATGATGATGAGACTACATTTTGTTTTTTACCTGCCTCTCTTCATGGCACAACACATCACCATAAAACACATTTAAGCACACTACCACCAAATATATACAGTATTCCCTAGCTACTTCATGGACTCACTGTTTTGTGGATTTCAAAAAATATTAATTTAAAATATATATCATGGTATTTTTGCTGTTTTGTGCGGTTTTGCCACCGCCACTCTCCAAGGCGCTTTCCCTCCTCAGTCCTCCCTCCCTCCAGCCTTGAAGGGCCTTTCCTTCCTTCCTTTCCTTCACTTTGTTCTAAGTTTATAAAGACTTAAAATAGTGTATAACTACCAAAATAATGTATAAATATTAAAATAAATAGAACATCCCTACATTGTGGTTTTTCACTTATTGCGGGAGGTCCTGGAACCTAACCCCAGCAATAAGTGAGGGAACACTGTATATATAAAGAAAAATGTAATGTTCGTTTGTGGGATTAACATAACTCAAAAACCACTGGACGAATTCACATCAATTTTGGACACAATGCACATATCCGGCCAACGAGTGACCACTCGTAAAAACACTGAAAAACACAGCGGAAGTAATCAATTTCATTTTATATAAACATCAACACTCTTCATAAATGCCAAGGATAGACGTTAAAAGCCCAAAAAAATACATTACAACGCATGTGTAAAACCACATATATAAACGCAAACAAATATACACACACACACACACACACTTATACACAAATATATACACACACAAAACACATATACACAGGCTGGGCTGCAGCAACGCATGGCAGAGGACAGCTTGTGTGTGTGTGTGTGTGTATGTGTATGTATGCAATCCCTGAGTTATGAACATTTGACTTACAAATAAGCCATAGTAAAGAACGGGTTGAGACAATGGAAGGCAAATTCACTCCTGGAAGAGTCATCATGGGGAACCTATCCTTGGCATTTATGAAGAGTGTTGATGTTTATATAAAATGAAATCGATTACTTCTCATTTTCAGAATACAGGCAGTCCCCTGAGTTACAAATACCTGACTTACAAATGACTGATGATTAAGAACGAGGGAGAGTCAACAGGAAGTGAGAGAAATGTATCTCTGGGAAGGGAAATTAACTTCTGGAAGAGTTGTCATGGGGAAATCATGTCTCCACTGAAGCTTTCTCAGCAGTCCTGGTTTCCACAACAAGCCAAAGTTTTCACAATCCAATTCTTACAGCGGCAGAAAGTGAGACGAAATATCCTGAACAGGGGCACAGGCATTAAAACAAACATCACAGAGGTGTTAACTCTTCCCAATGCTATCCAAAACTAAGAAATATATATTTGGGTGAAATTACACTTTTAACTATTCCAACAAGGGATGAACAAAGGCTTGCTCAACTTAAGAACAAGCCTTGTTGGTAACTTGTGGACTGCCTATAACAACAACAACGATGATGTCATCCACCTCAAGGTGTGGTACAACACAGTTGAAACTGGCAGATAAAACACATCATCATTTAAATGCATGTATCAAAATAAGCACAAAAAGTGGCTGTCAATATCCCTGGCATCATATTCCATCCCATAAATAAGTAGCCCTATATTACTGTGAATGAGGTAATAAAGCTTATCTAATAAAGCTTAGGACCAGAAGTGCTTTGGATTTATTTATTTATGGAATAGCTTTATTTGCATATGAGTTCGTTTCCAAAAGATTCCACCCCAAATGAATACATAATGAGGAATCTTGGAGATGGGACACAAAATTCAATTAGAATAGAATAGCTTTATTGTCATACTATTGCACAACAAAACCAAATGCCTTCCCCAGCACACACCACAAAACAACAAACCCATTCCTTTACACTAACCACCACCTCATAGCCCCAAATGCCACATCAATATGAAACCATGGAGTTCAACATAGCCACAGCTCTTAGATAAAAGCTATCTCTCAGTATGTTTGTCTTTGTCGCCATGTAGCATCTGCCAGATGGCAATAATAAAACAAATGCCTGGTGAAATGGATCTCTGAGGTTTCTTAAGACAGTGTAACCTATATAGTTCTTCCAAAGAGGGGAGAGGGCAACCAATGATTATCTGTGCAGTAGTCGCGACCCTTTGGAGCACTTTCCTATCTGCCACTGTGCAGTTACCAAACCATGCGCAGGACACTATAGCACAGTGATATAAAGTCACTCATTCAGTGGTTGGTTCCTTAGAAGTCTCAGGTAGTACAGTCTCTGCTGGGTTGGCCCTCTTAACCAACACTGCCGTATGAATGCCCCAGCCGAGCTCCTTAAGTGACACCCAGAAACCTAAAACTGGCCATCTGCTCCACTTGTTCTCAATTTATAACTAAGGGCTGAATTTCTTGTGTGTTCTTTTTGTAGTCCACTATGAGCTCCTTGGTCTTAATGATGTTAAGAAAGATTATTGTCCCTGCACCACGGGAGCAGCTGATCCACCTCATCCCCTTCAGTGATAAGCCCCACCATGGTTGTATCATTGCACATTTGGTAATGATATTGTTATGGTGAATGGGGGTTTAATCATATGTGTAAAGGGTATAAAGCAAACACTCAACACACAGCACTGTGGTGTCCCACTGTTGAGTGAGAGCTGATGAGGTATGATTACCTAATCTAACCCTCTGGGAACGTCCAGACAAGAATCATGTTTCATAAACACTATACACATAGGTAATTGTATGTATTTAGAGGAGCACATTTATTTGTAATAATGTTGTGCATATAATAAAGTTTGTTTAAAGTGAACCACCAGAAAGTAAAGGTGTCAGTTTCTCCTCCACCCAGGTGGACAATTTTGGAATTCAGAATTCCAGATAAAAGAGATGCTAGACCAGACCTGGGCAATTTCCGGCCCTCCAGGTGTTTTGGACTTCAACTCCCAGAAATCCTAACAGCTGGTAAACTGGTTAGGATTTCTGGGAGTTGAAGTCCAAAACACCTGGAGAGCCGGCAATTGCTCAGGTCTGTGCTAGACCTATAACTACTGGATATTATGATGTAGGTTTGGTTTTTGAGCTTGTTCTGAATGGTAGCAATTGTGTCACTTAAGTCGTTGTCACTAGCCCCATAGAACTCATCATGTACCAGAACATAACAATGTTGCTGCTATAATATACCAGAAGATTTGACATTAGCAGAGACTAAAAAAATAAAAATCCAAGCAATAATGAAAACAGCAGTGTTTGCTTGTAGTGTGTGCAGACCACATGACTTGAAGCATAACCAATTGAGTAATAATTGCAACTCTGCAAAGTGCATGCACATTAGAAGATTCCAAAAGCAAATTAGCATGGTGTTTTAGCCTTGTGGGTATATACAGTATATGTAAACTTATTAAAATGTTTTTGTGGTTATAGCTAACTACAAGGATATTTTAGTAAAAATTAATACATTTCTTGTATCTCAATATATTTATTGCCATTTGTACATTTTTTAAAAATACTGACTTTATCTTCTGTAACAAATTAAAATGAAAGAAACAAGTAAAACATAAACAATACAGCTGCAAGTAGTTTCACAACTGTTAGGAGATACTCCCAACTGCCATCACCAAGAAAGCATCCATGGCTTCTATTCCTTATGTAGATACATTGCATAGATCAAGTAACTGGCCCTTTTCAGACCAGTAATATGTGAACTGTTAAAACACACCATGATATCAAGTTTTTGGGCATGTGCAGAGTTCAATTGATTTACAAATCAATTGCCATCAATTGGGACTGAACATTCTGAATCCTGAACATACTCTTCTAGCATCAGAGGCTGTGCTTTGGGAAAGTCAGTGTGGCATCTGAAAGTTTTGCATTTCTTTATATCTGGCATAGCCATTCTTTTAGTATTGCAGAATAATACAGATTTTAAAATTTCTGTTTCAATGGCAATTCTGCAGAGCAACTGTTACAGTTCAGCTTTGGAGTTTATGCCTGCCTGATGATTTGGGGCCTTTTCATAGTTCGAACTATGGTGCATGTACATTGTAGAATGAATGCAGTTTGACATCACTTTAACTGCCATGGCTCAAGGCTATGGGTTCATGGGAGTTGTGGTTTTAAAAAGCATGTGACCCTTTCTGACAAAGAGTATTGGTTCTTCACCAACTACAAATCCCTTGTTTCTATAGTCTTGAGCCATGGGAGTTAAAGTGGTGCCCAACTTCATTAATCCTACAGCAGATAAGTATCTTATGATTCCAATTTAACTGTCATGGTTTGATACTGTGGAATTGTGGGATTTGCAGTTTAGGGAGGAGTATTTATAAATGTCAGACAAATGTAATGCCTCACCAAACTATAATCCCCAGGATGCTGCCATGGCAATTAAAGTGGACATTTCTATAATTGTTTGATGCTTTTACAGGGACATTTCTGTTGCCAGGCATTTTTCTTTTAGATAACTGTCTTTTGGAATAAAATGCTGTTTTTACTAATTTCTGAAATATATTTTTTCTCATTTTTAGGCATTTTAGAGCTGTTTAATGCATTATAATAAAGCAATGTACAGTTATCTTGGAAGCTGCAGTGTTTCATGTCTTCTTACAAACTTGTATGATACATTTTCAAAAAGACAGCTGTTTAAAGAGGAGCACATTTATTATACCATAACTATAAAAAGCATGATGTTCAAGGACTGTGGGCAGCAGCATGTAAAGTTATGCAGAATTTCAGGTGTCAGAGGCATAACACACATTTGAATGTGGGACTCCAGACAGTGAAGTCAAAGGGACGCTAAATCTCAAATCGTATCTTCTGAATTTCTTGACTTTCTCTTTGAAATTTCTTTGCTCCACAAGAGCTACTTTAAGATCGGTGTCCAGAGGAGGCTGAAATATTCTGCCAGTGGTTTTTGTGAACACTGATATAGGTTTGTACATTGTGTGTCTATTTATTCTTTTGCAGTGATTGATCTGTGTGCAGATTCCAACATCACACAGGAGGATGAGCAAGTGAATTACCATATATACTCGTGTATAAGTCAACCTCATATATAAGTTGAGGGCAGGTTTTGAGTCTCAAAATATGGATTTTCTTCCCTATTGTTAGTGGATGATCGAAGGTCATTTAATGGAGAGGGAAAAGCACCAATGCCACTTCAGCCACAGTGTAGAGAGTAGACAAGGTCTTTTAGATTCTCATAGGATTGACTAAATCTTGTCTTTTGCTGCTACTGAGAGAAGAGGATGTTTCCCTTTAAAAAAATAAGAATTAAAGTACTGTACTCACATTGATCAATGAATCAGTCGGCCCAGGTTTTTGGTGTTGATTTTTGACTAAAATTTCTAGACTTATACATCAGTACAATAGCCCCCATTATTGTGGGTGACATTAGTAGCACCTGCAATGATATTACAAAAATAAATTTTAGTACAGAGATAACATTTGCGCATGTAGCAGGGCTTCTTATAATAGCAACATCACTGTTGTAAAAAAAAGCTTTTTGGGGGGGGGGGGGTGGAAGCAAAATGAAGCCTACCACCTAGCTAGAAACCATAACACACACAAGGAAACAAACACAAGACACAGGTGCCAACCTTGAACCCATATGTCCTCTAACATGTTGTAGCTCACCCTACAATCATTTTTAGATCATAGTAGAACTCTGACATTTCACGATTCTATGTTTGCAAATAAATGTGTGTTTGTCAGTTTTTCATTTTTTGCTTTATTTATGTATTTTATTTATTTACCGTATTTGTATCCCACCCTTCTCACCCCAAGGGGGACTCAGAGCGGCTTACCTCTTAGCACAATTTGATGCTACATCGAAACATAAACATAACAAACTATAAATACATTAAACAGTAAATCATTATACATAAAGCAATAACATATGAATACAATTAAAGCATGATTAAAAACAGCAATTAAACATTTTATACACTTTATACCTAAGTGTATAAAAGTGGTTTTTTTAACATAGAAAAAAAGCAGACTTTTGGGAATAAAAGAAAATATTTTGCCAAGTTTCATTAATGCTTTCAACTGGAGGCACCGTCCCCATAATAAAAGTGGTAAATACTGAGTCATTATTCTGTTTTGGAAGACATCTTCAGTATGTAAATGAACTAAATATGTGGACTTTAGGGAGAAAAACTGTGTGGAATCATTGTTTCTGTTCTTGTTTCAAGGTGCCTTCTGATGTGTGAAGACCAGCTATGGAAAAATGGAGTTCAATGACAATTACTGTGTTATTAGGACTTACTATCCGTTGGGCTGTGTCCCTGGGTTCTTATTCAGGTACTTCATATTCAAAATGTGTCTGAAATAGTACTCGGGGATAATTCTTTTGTGGAAGTTTCAATTAATGAAATATATCTGGGAAGGGAATGTGTGGTTGTATATTGCAGCCATAGCATTGCAAATCCCATTACCCCAGCCATTTTAGCTATTACTCAAAAACTGTAGTAGCTAGAGTCCAGCAGTATTTGCAGGGTTGCCTATTTCCCATTCCTGACCTCTAATTTATTTATTTGCTGTATTTGTATACCGTCTTTCTCAGCCCGTAGGCGACTCAAGGCAGTTAACAGGGTAAAATTCAAGGCTTACAATATCATAAATACAATTAAAAACAGAACATATAATAAAAACTAAACAAATCAATAAAATACAATCTCTAAGGTGGTTTATTCTCCATGGCTGCCCCAGGCTCTGGAATTTCCTTCCCAGAAATGTTAGACTGGCATCATCTCTACTTTCCTTTGAACCTCCTTCATCCAGAAAACCCAGATTTTTTCAACATCTCGGCTTTGTCATATATGTGTCACACATATATGATACCAAGTAGATAACAAAGAGGTGTCTTCTCACTACTTGCCCTCTGGCTGTTTGTTCAGCAGGCAATAAAAGCTTAGATTAAACCCAAGTTTGCTATATATAAAGTGTTAATGAGTTGTACTACCCTAGCAAAGCTTTGTTTCCATGCACAGCAGTGCTTTAATATTAAGTTGCAACCATTATCTAATTATAATGCCAACATTAACAATTTTAAAAGATAACTATCAAGTACATCCCAGAAACTCACGTTCAGCTTATTAAAAAGCTAAACTCGGGGGAGGTAGTTGTCTATCTTGCAATTTGTACTGTATTTCTCAAGCTCACATTTAGTAAAAGTATAACTGACCTACTCATTGCCTATTACTTATTTTTCACATTTAAGAATATTGAAATTGGTAAATAATTACAAAATAATGGTTTGTCATAAGGAGCTTATGTTATGCACCATTAATTACTTCTTTATGTTGACTGGCTAGAAAACTGGCTAGAAATGTCCTGGCATTTGACAGATCATTTAAAATTTTACTTTTTAAACTTAGGAATCTTTTAGTCCTTTAAACGCAAAGCTTAGTCCTTATAATAAAGCAGTATAAATGTGCTGCTTTGAGGCCTGCTTAGTAATAATTTTTAAAATGTTACACTTTACTGCTCCCTCCCCACCCCCAGAATAAGAATGTGGAATTATTATTCTCCGCTTTGGAAGTGGCTCCTTACTTATAACTTAAAGGCTACAGTCCTACACACTGGATACTTAAAGCCCAATAATTTCAGGGAGATTTAGGTAGCCTAATTATCCAGAACAAAACCCCAAGACAATATAGGAACAAGGAACGGGTTGGTATCGCTGTTGAATGTAATACTTAGTAACCTACCACTACTGAACTGAGATTCAGATTCTTCTATCTTTGATATATTTCAACCAAGATCTGAAATGGGATCCTAAACTTTAATTCATTTTGCTTGGCTGAACCTGCAAAGAACCCACTAAAGGCTAAAATGCAAACCTTTGTTTTGTTTCCTATTCTGAATATTGAGAATTGGGTGATTTAAGATGATCTAGAATAGGGGTGGGCAATTATTTTTTCCAAGGGGCCACACAAGAGCCAAAAAATATTATGGGGGGCCGCACCTAAAGGCTGAACTACATGCTAATCTACATAATTTATTTATTTATTCACTTACTATATTTACTATATATTACACATCATTAATATTAACATATTAATAGATCAAGAAATATTCATATATTATTAGTATTAATATCATAATTATATTATAGTATATATATAGACATTATAATATATTGAAATTATAATATAATATAACATATTATATTATTATATTATTATAATAACATTATTATACAATAGTAATAAATACCACTAAAATAAAATAATGCTTCCTTGTAGTCCCCTTCTCTGGAAAGTATTATGCAGAGGCTTGATGGCCATCAGTCGGGGGTGCTTTGATTGTGTATCCCTGGGGTTGGGCTGGATAGCCCTGGGGTCCCTTCCCTCTCGATGACTTCCTGTTCCCACCTTTCTAAAAACCTCCTGACAGCGAGCCTTTGAGATTCGTGACGGAAAAGGAAGAGATCAAACCCAATTGAAAGGATGGGAAACTCAAGACCAAACTTGGCACGAATCCTCAATATGCCCAAATGTGAACACTGGGGAAATTTGGGGAAAATAGACATTTGGGAGTTGGAGTTGCTGGGATGTATAGTTCACTTATTAAGGATGCTTGGCAGCGGCAGCAGCAGCGCTTGCTCCCTCCTTGGCCTCCTCCTCCTCTCCTCCCCCTTCCCTCCCTCTCCGTCGGTTGCTCTGCTTGCCTGCCTGCCTCGCCCTCTCGCCCCGCTCGCCGCTCGCTCGCTCGCCTTGCCCCGCCTCGCCCTGGCCTCCTCCTCCTCTTCTCCCCCTTCCCTCCCTCTCCGTCGGTTGCTCTGCTTGCCTGCCTGCCTCGCCCTCTCGCCCACACGCCCTCTCGCCCACTCCGGCTCTCCCAGCACCAGCGACAGCATGGCCAGGCAGGGAGCGGGCGCGCGGGCGAGAGGAGTACGGGCAGGGCGAGGCGAGCAGGCAAGGCGAGCCTGCCTGCCTGCCTGCCGGGGCCCTTAGGAGGGCCGGATAGAATCGGCCAAAGGGCCGCATCCACCGGCCGGGGCGTAGTTTGCCCACCCCTGATCTAGAATCAGAGAATCAGATAATCCTTGAGTTGGAAGAGACCTCGTGGGCCATCCAGTCCAACCTCCTGCCAAGAAGCCGGAAAATCATATTCAAAGCACTCCTGACAGATGACCACCCAGCCTCTGTTTAAAAGCCTCCAAAGAAGGAGCTTCCACTACACTCTGGGGCGGAAAGTTCCACTGCTGAACACCACTCACAGTCAGGAAGTTTTTCCTAATGTTCAGGTGGAATCTCCTTTCCTGTAGTTTGAAGCCATTGTTGCATCCTAGTCTCCAGGGCAGCAGAAAATAAGCTTGCTCCCTTCTTCCTATGACTTCCTCTCACATATTTATACATGGCCATCATGTCTCCTCTCAGCCTTCTCTTCTTCAGACTAAACATGCCTAGCTCTTTAAGCCACTCCTCATAGGGCTTGTTCTCCAGACCATAGAGGAAAAGGCTCTCTCCCTTGTACCCACAAGACGAGCCTGTGAAACTGGTAGGGATGAGAAGAGGGCCTCTCCCGAAGTTCGAAGAGCTCGGGAGGGAGATACGGTCATGAAGGTGGCGGGCCCCAAACCATGTAGGGCTTTGTAGGTGATAACCTGCACCTTGAATTGGGACTGGAAGATTAACAGCAGGCAATGAAGCTCTTTAAACAGGGGGGTTAACAGCTCCCTGTAAGTCGCCCCGGTTATTAATCTGGCTGTCGAGCGTTGCAATTAAGTCCTCAATAAAATTAGTGGATACAGCGGGTTCGACTTCTAAAATGTCATCAGTAGTGGGGTTTTTCACAATCAAGGCAATTCCTTTGAAAAAATGGTCAATTTTCTTGTTCAGCATCTCGATCTGTTGCAGAACGAGGCTGAACGATTTCCCCAAAAAGATCACATAGGTGGGAGAGATCATTGTTCCTATGAGTTTCCAGCATACTCATTTCCTATTACAACCAAAAACCATCCTATAGTAGCCACTCAAAACCTTCAAAATTCCTACTCAGCTGACACAATATTCCTACTTCCTATTACTCTTCCTTAAGTGTCTGCTCACAGGACTTCCACAATTAAACATCCACAAATCATCAATCATATTCGTAAACCCTACTCAAACCATCAATCACATCCAAAACCATCAAGAAACACCGAACAATGTAACTCTCGTGGGAAAAGATGGAATTCCCACCCCAGAACTCCTATGTGATCTCAATTCCTATTACCTCTAATACCCACTTCCTATGACCTCTAGTATCCACAATCCCCCTCCCTCTCAACTCCCATACATCTCCGCTATTCCTATAAAACTTCACAGAAACCCAATGGTCCCCAAAACTAAAATTATATTTAAAATTATCTCACTCCAGCACTAACAACACACTAACAACCAGAAAGCAAATGAAGAGAAGGGAAGAAAAGAAAAAAACAATGAAAAATAACCAAAATAAAAATTAAATTAAAAAGATAACATAAAATAAGGCAGAATAAAATAAGATAAAATACACTCAACATAAAATTAAAAAATAAAATAAAAGTAAAATAAACTCAGGATGATGAGCTGCAGCAGGAACCAAGATGGCGGTCGTTATCTTCAGGGAAGGAAGAAGACCAAAATGGCGGAGAGCTGAACACAATGGGACCCAGCTCCAGCCGCTTCCCAGGATGGTGAAATGCCGAGTTGACCTAGCAGTGGAGGGCCTGCCAGGGAGGGCCTGCTGGACTCTGTCTCTGAAGAAAAGATACAATCCCAATGCTTCCGGTTGTATCCTTCTCTGATGCTTGTGCAAATTGTTCAAACATAGATCATATCAAGAAAGCTTTCCTATATTTAAAAGAAACTCTTCAATCTCCATGAAGTTAGAGTCAATATCTTAAGAGAAACAAGTATGTGCTTTCAATAGATAATTAGAGGAGGTGAACAATCTGCATGCCTAGGTTTTTAAAATGATACTATCACAATTAGTACATTCTGTATATGCTGGTCATTGACCGTAATAAATCTTGTATTTATAACATTCTGTAAAATACTCATTTAAAAACACTCAAAAACTTTCTATTGATAAAAAAACCCATGCATAATTATAAGAACATATGTCAAAAAGTAGTCACTGGGAGAACGAATGGTGTGAGCCATAATTTAGAAATAATAGCAGAGAAAGAGGAGTGAGTAGGGAACAATTCCAGTTACTCAAAGTTACTCAAAGTGGTAGACATAACTCCAGAAAACCACCTATTTATAGAAAGACTAAATGAGAAGAAAACTAATGTAAATGACCGAAAGATGACTGGAAATGTCTAGGATTGCACTATATGTCTAAGGCAGTGGTTCCCAACCTTTTTTTGACCAGGGACCACTTTTACTAGGGACCACTTTGACCAGGGGCCACTCTCCAACATTGGTACTAAAAGAGTTACAAATCAGTTTTGGGTCAACTTCCGATTTGGTTTGGTTATTTGGGATGCTGGCTCTGAAAATTGCATTGTATATAGACCACATCAGCTCTAGTTTATGATACAGAATATATGACATTCAGTAGTCACTATCCTCTCACCCACATAAAACCATATTCAATAAGCCTCAGCACTATAAGAGGGTTTCGTGAGACTAGTCGCTCTCGTTGCAACGGTGTAATAACGGTGAGGTCGCTAACCATATTTTAGTTCTTGCGGACCACTGGTGGTCCATGGACCACAGGTTGGGAATCACTGCTCTAAGGAAAACAGAGAGAACGGTTTGATTGAGGCAAGCTTGAATGAAGCTCTGGTTCATACTGCATTCTGGTTCATATTATCTTCCTGCAGCATTTAGAAATGTGTTTCTGAATGTTAGAAGACTGAAATGGAATGACTACCTGCCCTTCAATCATAGAAGTGGAAATGTGTGAGATGGGGTGTGTGGGAAATATTCTGATGAGGGGTTTTTATTATCAAATCAAAAGGTGCTGTGGCATTAGCTGTGAATAGATTTTAATTGGTTTTTAGGGGTTTAAATGTTTATTTGGAAAACTGTTCTTTTTTAAAATCCATTTTAATATTTGTATATTTTTAGGTTTTTATTTTATTGTATTAGTTTGATTGTGAGTTGTTTTGAAATCCTTTTTTAGATATAAAAAGCAGGATATAAACACTAATACCAATAATTGCTGTAGTCCAACTTTATGCATTTAATATGGACTTGGGCCTCTTTACACTGTACAATTATATGACTATCATGTCATTATAACTAATATGGCAACACACTCTAGAATCCTGGGAATTGTAGTTTGGTGAAGCATTCATGAATCCTGGGAGTTGTAGTTTGGTGAAGCATTCATGAATTATAACTATCATTTCCTAAAGTGGAAACCCTAAGATACCATAGGATGGAAGCACATCAACTGTAGTGGAATTACAAAACTATGTGTAGCATCAGAAAGCCCTTTGTATCTGTTTCTTGAGCAAATGAATTAGAACATTGCTAAAAGAAGCCTTCAAGGCATCAAGTATCCAAATGTCACCGTGAAATATTATTCTGCCTCAAAGGCAACCATTGGGGGGCTCTGGTGTAAATACTGGAAGCACAATATCAAATTGATTTGCAAGCAGTTAAAAGTAATCATAATGAAGAAGCTAATGCATGCTGATTTATGCAATTTTGCCCCTTTTTTTTATAGGTGCAGGGAAGCCACCTATGTATGGGGACTATGAAGCTCAAAGACACTGGCAAGAAATTACCTATAACCTGCCAGTTAAACACTGGTATGTTCTCATTTTGAAAATGTTTATTTTCCCCTCAAATAAGGAAACTTATAATCCTGGACTGTATATTTAGAAAAAATCTAATTCATTCAATAGTACTTACACAGCTTACTCAAAAGTATCCATCATAATATCCAGTGGACTTATTTACAGGCAAGTGTGCCAAGTTTCAAATAATTGCATTTGTTAAATTATTCCAGTCACATTTATGATTATTATATCAATTTCCTTCATATTGTGCAATTACAATTACAATAGAGTCTTGCTTATCCAACATAAACAGGCCGGCAGAATGTTGGATAAGCGAAAATGTTGGTTAATAAGGATGGATTAAGGAAAAGACTATTTATGTCAAATTGTGTTATGATTTTTCAAATTATGCACCAAAACATCATGTTTTACAACAAATTGATAGAAAAAGCAGCTCAATACATGGAAACGTTATGTAGAAATTACTGTATTTACGAATTCAGTACCAAAATATTGCAATGTATTGAAATAGCTGTGGATCCGGGTGGGAGGCAGATTTTGTTGGATAATACAGAGCATCGGATGAGCGAAGGTTGGTTAAGTGAGACTCTACTGTAATAAACTTACATTTGATTGACGTATCTAAACTGTTTGGAAATGTTGTGCACCATAATAAGAGATGAAACCCCATACAAAATTCACATCTCTTTATGCCTTAAAATAATAATGTGATGTACTGCCACTGAAGTTTAGCATACATGTATACAAATTGATATTTGAAAAAGAGATCTCTGCCCAGTTCAGCAATCTTTTACAGTTATTTGTACAGATGGATCCAAATGTGAAATCTCTAGAATCTGGAGTTGATACCAAAGGAATAATTTCTGATTTTCATCTATCTAGTATGACATTTCATGTACCTTTATGCCAAGTATTTAGATAGGAACTAAGATGCCCTTTGTGCCATGGCTTTACTTAAAACTGTCTTGGAAGTTTGTATAATTGGAAACAAGAATCAATGGATGGTATTTGTATTGGTATAAATGCGCGAGAAACCAAAAAGGGAAAGACAAACCACGAAATAATCTTTAAAGGTGAAATTGATACTTAGGATGTATTTAGATTCTCAAAGTGCAAAAGTGCAAAATGGCTTAAGTTCACAAATATGAGGGCTTTCCCTTTATCCTCACCTCTGCCTCTAATGTGTGGACCTCCTCCTGTCTTATCACCATGGCCACCAATTGTAAGGACCTCTTAGATGTCATTGTGGTTGCCATCTGAGATTTTATTTATCATCTGTCTCCACCAGACGCCACCACTCTTTATTTTAATCTGCTTCCACCACAGACACCGTGTCTGAACTCAATTTTGCAATATGTAGCATTCCCAGAGGCAAAAGTATATAATACAAAAACAATGATTTATTAAACAGAATTTGCACGCAGCATCACAGATTCATTATTTAATACATCTAAATCACATTCCATGCTCTGTCTAATTCTGATCTTATAGCTAACTCCGACCATGACTCTCCTGCCACTCATATTCCTAAAACTCACTGGTTTCTAATACTGACAGACTACTAATCCTAACCTTGACAGATCCAGCCCTCAATCACTCTGACTCTTGTACCCACCTGCCTTTTCAAAATGCCCTCAGACATCCAACCTACCTTCAGTTCCTCTCAACATTGCATTCTTTCACTCCATCCAGACAGCTCTTTACCTTATAATATGTAATACACAGTGCATGCATAACCCTTTTACATTAATAGCTAATAAGCAAAGCAAAACTTTCCCCTGAAAAGTTCAAAACATCACAGAGGCCTATAGGTAGAACAGATGAAATCCCAGTCTTGGTCTGTCCTGTTTAAAGAAAAAGGCAATGACAAGAATGGGGAAGGCTTTCTGGGAACTAGGAATTCTTGCCTATAGATAACATGTTATAGATGAACCAATGACATCTTTCAGCATAAGGTAACTTGAATATACTGGTGGTAAAGATCCAGGTTATCTGAAGGACCATATCTCTATGAACCTGGGAGAAATCTACGATCTACAGGGGAGGGCCTTCTCTGGGTCCCACCATCCGCATTGTCAAAGGCTTTCATGGCCGCATTTATTGTATTTTAATATGTTACTATTTAATTGTTTTTAACTATTGTATTCTGCTTTTTAAACTTGACTAAGCATGGGATTGTTACCCACTTTAAGTCCCTACAGGGAGAAAGGCAGGGTATAAATAAATTTAATAATAACAATAATGCAGATGATACCACTTTGATGGCTG
This sequence comes from Anolis apletophallus, assembly GCA_030556195.1. Lineage (NCBI taxonomy): Eukaryota > Metazoa > Chordata > Lepidosauria > Squamata > Anolidae > Anolis > Anolis apletophallus. The sequence continues at coordinate 97,528,186 of JARBWK010000005.1, forward strand.
AAAGTGAGGAGGAGCTGAGGAGCCTTATCACCAAGGTGAAAGAAGAAAGTGCAAAAGCTGGGTTGCAGTTAAACATAAAAAAACAAGATTGTGACAACCAGACTGATTGATAACTGGTAAATAGAGGGAGAAAACATGGAGGCGAGCCAGTGACAGACTTTGTATTTCTGGTGAGAAGATGACTGCAGACGCAGACTGCAGCCAGGAAATCAGAAGACATTTACTTCTTGTGGGGAGAGCAATGACCAATCTTGATAAAATAGTGAAGAGTAGAGACATCACACTGGCAACGAAGATCCACATAGTCAGAGCAATTATATTCCCTGTAGTAACCTATGGATGTGAGAGTTGGGCCATAAGGAAGGCTGAGTGAAGGAAGATAGACGCTTTTGAACTGTGGTGTTGGAGGAAAATTCTGAGAGTGCCTTGGACCAAAAGAAGATCAAAGCAGTCCATACTCCAGGAAACAAAGCCTGATGGCTCACTGGAGGGAATGGTATTAGAGGCTAAGATAAAGTACTTTGGCCACATGATGAGAAGACAGGAAAGCTTAGAGAAGACAATGATGCTGGGGAAAATGGAAGGGAAAGGAAGAGGGCCCCCGACCAAGGGAAAGATGGATGGATGTTATCCTTGAAGTGACTGGCTTGACCTTGAAGGACCTGGGGGTGGTCACGGCTGACATGGGTTGGTCCATGAGGCCACGAAGAGTCGGAAGTGTCTGAACGAATAAACAACAATATAATAATAATAAATATTATTTTCATTAATAAGTAATATAGATATTTAAACTACGCTCCATTTGCAGGGATGTTTGGGTGTTGTCTAAATATGTTGGTAATATGGATAGTGGAGAGGGAAGAATTACTTCAGAATAACTTGTTCGTGAAAAATTAGCAAGAAACTGGAACTTACAAGCAAAGTAACAAAAACTAATGACCTTGTGACTGGAGCCAAAGATTGCAGTCAGAAAATACATGCTCTAGTTTAATTTTAAAGATTTATGATTTGTATAAATCACTGTATAACAGTGTGGAAAGTGTAATTTGATCCCAGTTTGATTTGGCAACAACAGCAGACAAATATTTGTAGAGGATCCCATTTTTAGAAAGTTTGTCTTCAAAGAGGCTGCGGTATTAAGAATTGTTCAGATATGTTCAAATGATATGGCCATGTTTTTCACATCCATTTCCTTTGTTCAGAAGCAAAGTATACTAAAAAGGTAAGCAGTAAACTAGAAATATGATTTGTATGTAGTTTCCCCACATGCATTTTTTCCTGAGCTGGAGGCACAAATTTAAATCTTTCTGCATCTCCTTTCTTTCTTTGGAGCCCATGCATACATTTATCATAGACAATCCTGACAGCACCTTTTCTCCTTATATTTCTAGTCAGAAATGGGGCAGCCATTGCCCTTACCCTCATCAGCATATGCAAACATTTCCTATTCAATCGAAGACGTAGTAAGAGCCCATGAAGTGTGTAGTGTTAATTAGTAAATCATAGAGCATTAGAATCCAATTGAAAGATTTTAAGTATGTTGGCATGAGAAATCTTGAATGGTGAGGTAGGAGGCAGAGATACAGCTTTAAGAAATATGATTTATCATGAATTGTTCATAAGATACTTCAGGCTTCTCATAAGGTATTCAAGAAATATCATTTATTGTAATAAATGTCAAAAAATGGCTGCATTTGAGTGGATAGACTGAAAAAGCTAAGAACTTGCCCCCAGCAATTATAAAATAGTAGTCACTCTGTTTCACAGAGATTTAAAGGTCCTGATGTCTTATTTTCGTAACTTTTATTTTCATTGAATAAAACCTTCTGCTTTCAACTTGAAGATGTGTCTAAATTCTGACTGCTTTCTGCAGAAACATAACTACAAAAGAATCACATGAATGACATTTTGCTTGTGCACTTTCATATTGTCCTTTAGATATTATGTAGTTTTCCTAGTTGAAGCTGGTCTTACAGATACATTTGTTGAGCACGTTTGTGATCTTTGCAATCTTTTGCGGAATACAAATTTGTTTGCTGCTGTGGCAAACCCAAACTTTTAATTTAAAAATCAGTGTCAGAAGCGACCCGAGAATATACTGCAAATTACTTCTGATGTGAGAGAATTGGCCGTCTGCAAGGATGTTGCCCAGGGGATGCCCAGGTGTGTTACCATCCTGTGGAAGGCTTCTCTCCTGCCCTCGCATGGGAAGCTGGGCCTGACAGATGGGAGCTCACCCTGTCTCACGGATTCAAACTGCTGACCTTCAGGTTGGCAGTTCAGCCAGCATAAAGTTTTAACCCGTTGCATAATCGAGGCTCCCACCCAAACCCTGATCAAACTATTTCACTTTTCACTCTGATAAATTGTACAAATTATAATTACATCTTCAACACTGATATATCATAACTTGTACAAAATATAACTGTATAAAATTAAACCTATTGTGTCCATAACTTAGTTAAAGTTGGTTTTGTAGAAGGTTTAATTTTTATAAACTCCTGTTAATTCTTCAAACCATCAGGGCCATGTGGATATGCTTAATATGGAATAATCCCCTCCACCCAACCACCCTGCCCAAAAAAAGCGCACCAGTTTACGTTCGCTGACAACAACAGTCAGTGTTTAAGCTCTGTGGTTTTGGACCTGGAAAGATAGGAGTAATTTTAAATCCCTTTGAGAAAGTGGCAATATGAAAACAACTCTGCAATGTAACGATCTTATACTGCTTTACCAGGAGCACATCCCATTCAATTGAATGCATATGTAGCTGTTGCACTGAGGAAATTTCACTTAGGATAATTTTTAAAGAACCAGCATAGCGTAGTGTTTTGGTCGTTGGACTAGGATCCTGGAGACCAGAGTCGAATCTATATTTGGCCACAGATGCCCTGGATAACTTTGAGCAAGTCTCACACTCTCAACCTCAGAGGAAGGCAACACAGTTTTACTTGGCAAGATTTGTTCGAAGTGGTTTTTCACTTTGAACAAATCTTACCAAGTAAAACTGTGATAATTTCACCTGAGAGTGTCTCTAAATCAGAAATGACTTGAAGGGACACAGCAACAACTTTTATTTGTATATAACGATAGTTAAAGAACTATAATAAATGTGTGTGCTTAATGCATTTTCATTCTTTACTAGCTGCTGAATTAGTTCATATGCTCACAATTTTAAATGCAACTTTGAGCTAAGAAATGTTCCTGATAGACCAGTGTTTCTCAACCTGGAGATCAGGAACCCTGGGGGTTCACAAGGGGGGTTTGGAGGGGTCACCAAAGACCATCAGAAAATACATATTTCTGATGGTCTTAGAAACCTCTTTGGCAGAGAAGACTGAAGATCTTCACCTGTCCATCTCTTCCCACCAAACTCTTCCAGTATTTTCTGTTGGTCATGGGAGTTCTGTGCGCCATGATTGGTTCAATTCCATTGTTGGTGGAGTTCTGAATGCTCTTTGATCGTAGGTGAACTATACATTCCAGCAACTACAACTCCCAAATGACAAAATCAATCCCCCCAACCCCATCACTATTTAAATTTGGGTGTATTTAGTCAAGTGAATGAAAATACATCCTGTATATCAGGTATTTATATTATGATTCATAACAGTAGCAAAAATTACAGCTGTGAAGTAGCAATGAAAATAATTATATGGTTGGGGGTCACCACAATATGAGGAACTGTATTAAGGGGTCGCGACATTAGGAAGGTTGAGAAACACTGTGATAGACAATGCTGCTTCAATACAATCTCTAGCCATTTTTGTTTTGTCCTCCCAAATTCTCTCATTCTCTTTTCTGCGGCATAAATTTCTGAAGCATTTCATGCACTTATTAGGAAAGTGGACTTCTGGATTGGAAAGCATAAAATCAGAGCAAGTCAAAAGATGGGGTACATTTTATACTGTATATGTTTATTATGAAATACTTCAAGAGAGAGAGACTAGTCAGAGCAAAAAAAAGGGATCCAAGTAATTAGCTTTGCCTGGAAAAGACACTTTTGTTTTTGAAGCCACTAATAAACAAACACATAAAATGAATCATTTGGGTTAGGTTTTGCTGAATAATACTGTTTGGAACAAAAGTAAGCACAAATCATTCATAGCCTATTCGATTTTGAATATAGTTAGCCCTCCACATCCACTAGATTTATGGGCACAGCACCCTATGAAAGTGAAAAACTGTGAACGAAGACATTGCTATTTTTATAACTATGAAACACCTCCCTAGGAAACTCTGGGTCTTACAGCACAACACTATGGTCAACTTCGGCTGGAAGGTGACCATAGAATTGCAAGAAAGGTCCTTAGAGATTCCTAAAGAGTACTATTTCTCAATGTTCTCCAACATGATTGGAGGAAGCTGACTATACACACTAGAGACCCTAGAGATTTTTAGAGAGAATATTTTAAATTAAATATATGAATCAAATCCACAAAAATCAAAACCACAACTGTGGAGGGACAATTGTTATCATTTTCTGAGCAATTTCACTGGTAATTGGGCACACATTTATTCATTTTAATTAATCATACCGCCCGTCCTTTCTTTTTACATACAGTACATACTGACAATTGCTTCCAAGTAATTGTAGATTAATTCTTTCTGATTTTGTATAAAAGAAAGAAATCTACAATAAAATTGAAGAATATTTTTTAAAGTAACTTTATACTAAAACTCTCCATACTAACAGCAGACTTGCATGTGAATGTTTAGTGTCATTAAAAGGCGTTGTAGATTTATATTTACTCATTGTTTCAATCTTTTTATTCCAGGTACTTCAACACCACTGATAATAATTTGCAGTACTGGGGCCTCGATTACCCACCTCTTACTGCTTATCACAGTCTTTTGTGTGCTTATGTGTAAGTCATTTATATTCCATTTTTATAATTTTGTTTTCTAGAACAAAGAGAAAAATATAACTGATGTAAAGGCTCTTTGCATGCACTGAGGATGTAATGCACTCATGATTTGGTGTCCGTGATGGATATTGTTGGGAAATTTCATAAATAGTTGTGTACCAGAAAAGCAGAATGATTCGTATTTGCAAGCAGAAAGTGAGCAAGAATCAGTCCCATATATCAAGTCTCTCTTGAAGGTTAAGAGCCTACCTACACGAATCACATACCTCCAAGTGAATCTGGAGTGGGGTACTTTGAATTGGTGCCTTCTCAGAACTGACACAACTGCTTACGTGGACCCAAAACTCTGCTCCAGATTCTTGGGGAAAATTCAGAGTAACCCTTGGTTTTTTTAAATGTGGTTCAAGGCCATATTTAGTTGCCTCAGCTAGTATTAATTCGAATCAGCTCATGCAGCTAACATGAAGCTGATTCCACACACATCCCTTTCAGGATAAAAGGCCACATGTACACTGTCGTACTAGGAATTATCACTGATGGCAGTAAAGGCTGTTTAATTGTTCTTACTTGGCTCCTCCTACCAGTAGGAGTGGATAAATAAGCTATCCATGATTGTTTAGTATGCTGCCTGAACTGGAAATTCTTACAAGTCATAAACCAAGAATAAACCCTGTCTGAATACTTGAATGGTCAATATATTGTATTATGTTATAGTATAATAATTGTAATGTAATAATAATAATAATCATAGTATGATTACGGTATGGTATGTGGTATATGCATTTGGTATTGGTGGTGTTGTATTGTAACACAGTATAATACCACCAATGATAATGGGATACAATAATTATATCGTGATACTATAATTTATATATTTGTATTACATGCAATATTGCTAACAATATTGCGATATGTTGTAATGTTAATTGTTGATTTTTCAGTTTGTTGTAAGCCGCTCCGGCAATATTGTTATATGTACACTGTAAGCCACTCTGGCAGTATTGTTGTTTTCTGTAAGCCACTCTGAGTCCCCTTCGGGGTTGAGAAGGGTGGCATATAAAAATAGTAAATAAATAAATAAATAAATACTTTGTTTTTCTGTAGATAGTAACTATCATTGTAAAAATGTATTTGTATTTTTTTTTAAAAAACTATAATGTATATTGGGATGATGGAATGTTTTGCTTAAAATCTATTGCCTTCAGCTTCTTTCTTTATATTTAAAAAAAGCTTTAATAATTTATTACAATATGTGAAAAAGGAATTGTTTTCTGTTTTCTTTGTTGGTAGTTGGTGTTTAATCTTGAATGAAGTGCAATTGTGAAGATGTTTGGTTCAATCTATGTCACCTGTATTGCTAATAATACACTATTAAATTATGAATAAACTCTGACTGGTCTTACACTTTGTTTAACAGAGCGCAGTTAATAGATCCAAGTTGGGTTGCTCTGCACACATCTCATGGGTATGAGAGTCAGCCACACAAGTTATTCATGCGTGCAACAGGTAGGATTTTTTTTCAACATAAGCTCAAAAGGTATTGATTGATAAGCTTGGGCCCAAATCAGTTTGATTGAAAGTGATTTGTACCATTCAGTGATCAGTTTAGTGTAATACCCCGAAAACAGAATGGGAAGGAGGGAATCTAAAAGCTTGGCAAAACAGAGCCGGATTTATCGGCTACTGGAGAGGATGGAGTTAAGTCTGCATTATATCTGCGGCAGGGGTCTTCTGCAGGGCTCCTGGAGAAGATACTGCAGCATCTTTTCTCCCTCCCCTGTGGCAGAAAGGTTCCCTAAACTCCAGAGAGGACCCTGCTTTTTAGAGATCCCCAGCAGCACTTGCATGCTGGACTAGATGGGCTGAGGCCCGAAAGCTCTTCTTGAGTTCCTCTTGAAGCATGATGGGAGTTGAAGTTTCTCTCTCTCTCTGTTTCTCAGCCAGTAAAAGGTCTGGTTGTGTCCATGCTCTGATTGGCTGAGAATGGACACAACCAGCAACTACAATTCCCAGAACCCCCTCTTGTGGTTTGTCTTATTTTTAAAAATGTTATGTTAAAAACTTAAACTAATTCAAAAAAAAAAAATCTGAAACTTGGCAGGCCTGCAGTTGTAGGTTTCATGCAGATAGGCCTTAAAAAGACTGAGGGTTGAGCCTTTATAAAGTTTCTCATTGTAGCTGAATCTTTGCTGAATGAAAACGGCAACATGCCTCCCAATTAGAGTAACTTCTCGGTAAACAGAAATTAGGGGTTAGCCAAAAATGGACCCCAAACGGCATGGCTTTTGGCTGAATTGCACACTTCTATTGATTGGTAAATTGTATTTATATGCTGCATTTCTCCCAGGTATCTCAGAAACAATAAGACGGAATTAGCCAAAAGCAATGCTGCATCCAGGGGGTCCTCCTGGGCTGGGCATTGAACCTGGAGGCAGTGGCTTTTGCACAATTAAAACTTGTGCACCAACTTCACCCACTTCAGATCTGGCCATGGTGGCACATGCCTTAGTTATATCCCATCTGGATTACTGTAACACACTCTACATGGTGCTGCCTCTGAAGAGTGCTTGGAAATCTCAGCTGGTTTAAAGAGCTGCAGCCAGGTAGCTCCCTGGCTACAGGGAGCAGACAAACTCCCTGCTGCAGCAGCTCCATTGGCTGCCAGTCTGTCACTGGGCACAATTCAAAGTGCTGGTTTGATGGTTGAGGTCCAGGCTGTTTGGCCAAATGCATCCCCTTTTACGAACCTGCCTGAGCCCTGTGATCTTCAGAAGAGGCCCTTGACTCGGTCCCACCTCCATCTCAAGCTTGGTTGGTGGGAACAAGAGAGCAGGTCTTCTCGGTGGCTGTCCGATTCTGGAACTCCCTGCCCAGGGAAGTCAGAACAGCTCCCTCACTGATATCCTTCCAGTGGCAGGTTAAAACCTTTTTATTCAAACAGGAATTTAAAGATGAAGGTGTTCAAGATCTAGTCAGGGGGTGCTGTGATTTTTAACTTTTAATATGTTTTTATGGTTTTAAACTAATTTTAATGCTGTTTGTGTTTAATTCTGTTTGTATATTTTAAATTGGATACCAATGCTTTTATGTCAAGCTGTTTTGAGTCCCCTTTGGGGAGATAAAGCAGGGTAATAATAATAATAATAATAAGCCTCTTCCATCACCATATCCGGTGGGATGGGTGAATCTGATGGATGAATCTGGTAAACGGAATGAGAGTTTGTGTTCACCAGATATCCAGTTTCAATCCAGTCCATTTTTAAAAGAATCCCTGTATGAAGTTGACACTAATATAAGTCCTCAATATATTATGGACAAGCATTTTCATTATTATTCTTCAGTGTGTGTGTGTTCATGTTCCATCAAATCACCTGACAAATGATTGCGACCCCATTCATAGGGTTTTTTAGGCAAAGAATACTCAGAATCAATTTTGCCAGTTTCTTCTTCTGAAATACAGCCTATTGCAGCCTATAGGGTTTTTGCTGCCTGACTTCCATCCAAGTCCTAACCAGGGCTGACTTTGCTTCTCGCCCAAGATTAGATGGGTAGCTTTTTCTAATCTGTCAAAAACGTTATATGACCAAAATAAATTTCAGTCCTCATTTTTCTTCACCTTTAAATCAAATTTTAAAGAAGGGTTTTATCATTTTCAAAAGTGTACTAATTGATAATTAATAGAGTGGCATTAATGATGAAGAAGAAATGGAAAAGAACACCAGTAAGTACTGCAAGAGTTATTAGCAGCCAGGCTAAACAACCCATTTATTAGTTTATGTTCAGTCATCCTCTGCTTCATAGGACTGAGTGGAGACCCGAACGATGTGTCAACATCTTCCTTATTGCTGATTATCCTGGGGAGAATCGGCCACTCCTCCACACCACCTCTTACGTTGGCCACAAACATTTCCATCTGGTCTCCAGTAATTGATTACATTTTAAAAATCACTAGAATCAAATTACCCTTGAAATGGTCTTTAATAACGTTCAAATCAGCACGCTTGACAAACCATTGATGTACAAACTAAGAAAATGGATAGACATTCTTTTAACAATAGCCATTAAACTAGTGCATCAAGGTTACAAAATCCAATACAGTTAAATGTTGACCATTAGTTTTATACATTTCAGAAAATTCTCTCTCTGTGGATTGCACACACAGATGATAAACTCTGCCAGAGGATTTTTTAAAAAGGAGACTTATGGCTGATTCAGACACCATGGCTTGACATTACATAAATGGGCCTTGAAGCATGGAAATGAGCATTGGATTGCCCTCTCCTTCATCTGCTCCTTTTCTGCTATTCCTTTACATATTATACTTTATCCTTTTGTTCAGTCTGGGGAAACTATCATTTGCCTAGACCATCATTTGCCCACAGATCAGCATAGATTGCTGTTTTGTCTAAGCAACATTTATCTTGGTCCTTCCAAAATGAATCACGCCAAAGAAACTCCAGCAGCCTAGTTTTGCTCAGATGTGTTTGAATTGCACTTGTCATTCCCCTTCAGCGGTGGTACCATTCCTGTTGAGAACTTAGGGAAAGGGAAAATGGGAGGGACAGAATGAGACGTGGCATCCTTTTCATGCCTAGAGCATTTTATAGTATAGGTTTCGTCTCCAATGGAGGATCTGGTAACTTTAATAAATAGCAATGTCTGTGTTCTCTTGAGACAACAAGATCTTTTAGATGTATGTTTTCATCAAGGCATGAGTGTATGAGTGGTCTAACATTTGCATGTAAATTAAAGCCTATGCCTGAGACAATGACACATAAAAGTCATGCGTATTTTGTATTTTAAATCATTCAAATGTGTGTAAAAGTCAAAACAGTAAAGTCAATAAAGTGAACAACAAGTTGACAGGTGACAAAAATAGGAAGCAAGATAAACAAAAGAATATACTGATTAAAAACTGTCCACTTGATTTTTATGAATAATTTGTTTTGCAGTTCTTGTTGCAGATTTGCTGATTTATATACCAGCAGTAATCTTATACTGCTGTTATTTAAAAGACACATCAAACAAGAGAAAGGTTGGTAGCTTTTTTCTCCAATTGTGAGTAAAATTAATTAATCTAGGGTGAATTTATGTAGTTACATAAAACTACAGTGTCAAAAATGCTTCCTGTTGATTTAAAATAGATAACAATAAGTTCCAACAGACCTCACAACCTCTGAGGATGCTTGCCATAGATGCAGGTGAAACATCAGGAGAGAACGCCTCTAGAACATGGCCATATAGCCTGAAATAACCTACAACGCAATAAGTATTTATTTGTGTTTAAGCACAATAAATTAACAGCAATTATTAATAGAACCAATAATACAAGATATATTTGAGCTATTGGAACAAATTATATATGATCTAATACAATTCCAAATATGTTTACTCAGAAGTAAGTTCAATGCTATTTAAATGGAGTAGAATTTACTGCCTTGTATGTTTGGATAGTATTGCAACATTTTTGTGTTTGGATATCATACATATTTGTACTCTGAAATTTTACCATCAGTAATCATTTAAATATAATTACACTTTGTCAAGTAACGCAAGTGATGTGCTGAGCTTTAGTGTTGTTTTACTTTCATCTTTTCAAATGGCAAAGTGTATATTGTGCTACCAGTAAGGTACCCTTCCTAGGGCATAAAGCTATTAAAATTAGCTGTTTGCAAATGTTTCATTGTCTTTTTTTCCTTTCTTTCCCAGATTTCTAGTGCTCTCTGCATATTGCTTTATCCAGGCCTCATTTTGATTGATTATGGACATTTTCAGTATCCTTGAATATTATGTGAAAGCAGGCCATTATATTTTTCCCAGTACAAAATCCAGGGTTAGGAAGTGGCAATGATAAACAATTGTTTTCTGGTATTTTGAGGTTTTTATTTTCTGGGGTGTTTTGAAAGAGAGTTGATGTAGACTTGGGGTTGCAAAAAAGAGGTTGGGATTCACACATCCTTGGTCTAACCTACAGGTTGTTTTTTAGCCTGTGGGTCCCCAGGTGTTTTCGCCTACAACTCTCAGAAATCCCAGCCAGTTTACCAGCTGTTAGGATTTCTGGGAGTTGAAGACCAAAACATCTGGGGACCCACAGGTTGAGAACCACTGGTCTAACCCAACACAATAGAGCACTATGAATAGAAGTACTTATCTCTAGGTAGGTAATATATCAAGGTAGGTAACAGCGCTCCATGAAGTCATGCTGGCCATGTGACTTTGGAGGTGTCTACGAACAATGTTGGCTCTTTGGCTTAGAAATGGAGATGAACACCAACCCCCAGACTGGACTTAATGTTAGGGCAAAACCTTTATTTATTTATTTGTCACGTTTCTATACCGCCCCTCTCAGCCCGAAGGCGACTCGGGACGGTTTACACAGGCAGTCTCTGCCCTCAATGCAACACAGCAACAAGTCAACCCCCCCGCCCAGAAAAAAACCATATAATAACAATTTAACAATTAAAAACATACAATTGCAGCCTCAGCGTCATGTTGACATCAGTTTCCATCACATCGTCGTCATTCCTTTTATCCAATTAAGCCTTATATTTCATCAACAAATGCCTGCTCAAATAACCAGGTCTTGACTTTCTTGCGAAACCCTAGGAGGGGGGGGGATCTGATGTCTTTAGGGAGGGCGTTCCAAAGCCGAGGAGCCACCACTGAAAAGGCCCTGTCTCTCTTACGTAAGCTCACCAAATGCTTTCCATATTTCATTATTAGCTCTGTTGGCTAGGACTCCGAGTGAAGTTCATTTTCCTTTAAGTGGTACAGAATGTAGCCTTAGGTTAAGCACAAGATGGCAATGTTTTGTATACGCTGACATGGGATTAAGCAGATTAACATAGTGTTCGACATGTTTGCTTTCTCTATATTTTTTCAAATATTTTCAACGTGTGGTTAGATAAATTCATGAATACTGAATCTGTGGTACAGAGGGCCAACTGTATAATTTTAATCTTGTATTGTTTGTTACATGGAATGTGTTATTAAACATTTGTTCAAACAGATAAGCAGATGATATAAATATGTATCCAAAGCTTTATTCACATATACACATTTGTCTCTAGATGATAAATGCCTAAGTTGTGTGAAAGAAGTCAAAGGAGTGCTGTGTGGTTTCCGGGCTATACTGCTATATTATAGAAGCATTTTCTCCCGACGTTTTGAAGATTCTCAGAAGATGTCAGCCACAGATACAGGTGAAACATCAGGAGAAAATGCTGCTAGAACATGGCCACACAACACTCCAGTGAGTCCGGCCATGAAAGCCTTCAACAAGATAACAAAGCACAACATAACAAAGTTTTATCTCTTAAGATTGCTACAAAATACAGGTCCATGGAGGCCATTTTTAGGATCTTGTATGAATTTTGTGTGTATTATAGTAATTTGTTGAACATTAGTTAAGCTGCACATCATCATGATGGTTACAGCTAAATGAATAAGCTGTTTTCCTTAAATGTCACCAAGCAATGCAGAAGCTACTTTGTGGACATTGCTTTCCTTGGTGCTGCAATACTGTCAGTAAACTACAGATCATGTAAGGATGGACAGTGCAACTGCTTCAGCCTGCATAATGTAGCCAAAATTAAGTATTTTAATATTATCTTTATTGTGAAAATTATTTGTTGTTGAGTGCCTTTCCATAGTTTCCAACTTATAGTGACTCTAAAATGAGTCTGTCATGGGATTTTCTCTGGCCGAGAGCAAACAACTTGCTAAAGGTCAGCCAGTGGGTTTCATTGGCTGAGTTGAAAATCAAAACCTGGCCTCCAGAGCTGTAATCCAATGCTAAAATCGCAATACCCCAATATTGCTAAATTTGGTAACATTAGAAGACCACCTGAAGTATTATCTTGATGCCATTTATTTTTAATAACCAAGTGAAAAACAAACTTTTGTCCTTAACATTAAAAACATGTATAATTCCGTGAGCCTTGGTTTTACTTTGTGGGGAGTGCTTTTCCTCTCCTATGATTTGGATGTTTGGGGTTCAATAGCATTTTGCCTCGCTCTTAACTACAAACAAATGGAGCTCTACCACTCCCTGCCTTTCTTCTGCTATCTCTTGGGAAAGTGCTTCAAAAAAGGCTTGATGGGGAAAGGGTGAGTGTCTTTAAAAGTTGACATCCAGAAAATGGTCCTGGAATGCATTTAGGCAGCTTTGCCTTGGGAATTTGTGCATGTCTTCCATTTCTCGATTAAGCTTTTGGAGAAGGGATTCATGTCATTATAATTCTTTACCCCTCCCTCCCCCAGTAGAGCGTGTTTCTCCTAAGTCATTAAATAACATACTAAATAGTTTATAGATTGTCTGTAGTATATCAAAATACACACAACTATCTTTTCTCTTCAACACCTGTCATTACTTAAGCACAGGTCACAAATGGGCACCCAGATTTAGAAGATAAGAGTTTAGCATAGCTTTTCTAAAAAAAACATTTTAACAGTTTTATCCTTGAGATCCTGTTGGTGGATTTCCTATTTTAGATTATCTACTTCCTATTTGTTTTTAAGTCATCCCCAACTATGAAGGGCAGATACACACACACACATACACACACACTTTTACTCTTTCTTGTGTTCCACTTTTGTTTCTCCTTTGGAGCTTGGATAAACGTATTCTCTTTCTTTCAGATTATTATCGTTAATGAAGCTGGGATTTACTGTAGTTGTTTCCTTTGCTTTCTGTTGGCTCCCATTTTGCACGGACGTCAGGCAAATTTTGCAAGTGCTCAGGAGGCTCTTTCCAGTTGATCGAGGTTTGTTTGAGGTATGCCTCATGCCCCCCTCTCCATTTCCAAGCTTCTTGTAAATGTTTTATATTTTTAGCTCCCTTGAGAAACCTTCACTTTGACCCTTAGGGATTTAATGTGGAAGATACACCAGAAGGCTAGTAATATGAGCTGGCTTCTCCTACCGTCGTTTCTTGCCAGTTATTTAATCCAGCATTTAACCCCTAGCTCAGCTGGCATCTTCCAGGATAATACACAAATAGGCAACATTTATCCCATCGTCAGATCTATAGTTCAGTTGTACATATTTCCATTCCAGTAGATGCCATCGTAATTAACAATGCCCTTGCACCATATTAGCTTTAGGATCTTTAAAAATGAATTAATTCCATCCCTGGCTTCCTGTTTTACTTTCCCGAGTAGCCATTAGATTTCTGTTCAAATGCTTCATGTTTTAAAATGCATTAAAAGTCCTGATATGCGGTAAGGAAAAGTTGCAACTTACATTGCTGAGCAAAGCCTAAAGGTGTTGAGCATAAAGTCGATGGTTTTATTGCAGAGATGACATCTATTAACTGGTTTGCAACAGAGAGAGAGTGAGGGGGGTGAGAAATAGTATTACAACTGTATAGCAGACCGGGTTTTGAAAACCATTAACATCCACAGCAGAGATACTGGTACACTGGGGAAAATTAGGAACTTATTCCCCAGTCGTACGTTAAGATGTTACACAAAGTGTGAAGTATATAGAAATTCACCAGCCAAAGAACTGTCAACCAATTTGGTTTGTTTACATGTCCATTTTAATGGGGTTATTAAGACACACTGGTAAATTTTAACAGAGGTAAGTCTTGTGTTTTACAAGAAAGAATCCTCACAGAATTTATCCACAGTAGCTCAGGAATTGGGGTCTAATGTTAGCTGAAATATTTTTGGAGCTGGCAGAGAAATGACTGATTTGGATATTTATCTGGATAAGCAGAGAAACTGTCTACGTAAGCAATGCACAGTAAGTTTATACTGCGGTCCCTGTGTCAGGTTCTTTGAATTGGTTCCCATTTACAGAGATGCCTCCAAATGTTGGTAGTTGTAAAGCGTTGCTGGCTATTAAGCAGGCATCTTATACGTTTGTGAGTGTTGCCAAGCACTTGTCACCTTCAGCAATTTTGCAGTGTGTGTTCTGTATACTTGTAAGCATACAAGGAGGCTAGGCTCAGTTGTTGGTAGTAGCTTTCTTGCTGTTATGTCTACACAGCTGTGATCCAAGCAGCTGTTTAGGGATGAGTTTCATGAGCATGCTAGCTGTGTGGTTACAAATTTAATTTGGAAAGTGATCCTAGCACAACTGCTAATGTCTTTAGACTTCTTGATTTATTATAGGTTAACTCTTGTCATTGCTAGCAACTAGCACGCTGAGCTATATATGTTCTTGTTTCAGAATGTGGCAAAATTTAATGGGATTATTTAATGGTAAATGCCCAATTACAGGTTATTTTATTATATTCACAATATATGTATACTCTTATTCAAGACTGTAGTTATCGATGTTTAATCTGGTCAGGTGTATTTAGCCAAGATTTGGAGCATTCTGACACATATGGACTTAATTGCAGCATCTGATGTTCAGATATGCAGAAGGGCTTTTGCTATTCAACATGTAAATAATGCCCACTAACAAAAACATTAATGCAACATGTTAAATATATTTTCAGGATAAAGTAGCCAATATTTGGTGTACCATAAGTGTCTTTTTCAAAATAAAGACAATTCTATCAGCAGAAACCCAATTTAAATTAAGGTAAGTAAGAACAGAAGTCTGAGCTAATATCAGTATTAATGAAACTTTGGGGACAATTGTAAAAGGCGGTATTCACAGTGTAGTAACGTAAAATTCAACCACTTTTGTACAAAGAGGTATAATTTAAAGAGTTTGTTTTGTGCTGTTTTTAAGAATTTATGAATGTACAAATTAGGAAACTGGACATAGACATTTTATCGCTTATTTCTCTGCAGAAAATATAAAAGCTGATCCATACTAAAGTTATATGAGCTACCGGTAGTAATTGAAGTCTGAGCCATGAACCCAGTATTATTAAAATCAACTGAATCTACTGTTATTGAAAACATCATTTTAATACGACACAATTGTTATTTTGCTTTCAGTTTGGTTTTAACATTCCTGGCCATACTTCCAAGCTGCATAAAATTAACTCTGCAGCCTTCTCTCAGAGGATTTAAATACAGTCTGGTAAGTGTATGACAAAGCTCCTATATTTAAATGTAACCTTTGTAGTTTTATAATACAAAGGACATTTCTATCCTTCTCCTTTGCCATCCTTACTTTACCTAAACAGAGGAAGACTTGAAATTCTTTTAAAAGCAGATAAAAAGAATGGCTGTTTGAAGCACGAAGAATTATTGCAGGTTCAGAAATATGAACTGTATGACAAGTACAACTTCCTGTCTGCTATCCCTCATCTTTACCTTTGTAGGTTAGTCTACAAAGTTTGTGGGAGACAATGTAGTGTAGTGGTCTGAGCACTGGATTGTGGAGACCAGAGCACAAATCCACACTCAAATATGTAAACTTACTGTCTGACCTTGGGCAAGCCACATTTTCTCAGCTTCAGAGGAAGGCAAAAGTAACCCCTTTCCGAACAAAGCTTGTAAGAACATCATGTGATAGGATTGATTTAGGGTTTCCATCATCTGGAAACTTGAAGGCTTAACAATAATAATTACACATTTCTCCAACCAGTACTCCTGGTAGCATTCAGGATTGGTAAAACAATCCATAAACAAAATGACCCAAAAGCTCACTAATATCTTATTGGTCACTGGTGCTGTTTCAGGATGGACCAGCCTGATTGCTTCTTTTTCTTGCTTGCACACTAAAATGTGTGGGATTAGTAGTAATTGTGTTGAGCCCTTAAATTGTGAAGCTACAATCCTCCAGTCATAATTCTTAGCACCTCACGTCCACAGAGATTTAATTTTTAGTTCCTTGGGAAGAAGGTAATAAGAATGAAGATTAAGCTTACCAGTAGAGGATGGCATTTAGTTAACATAAGAGTTAGATAGTACTATATAGGCCACTAGCTGTACCCGGCACGCGTTGCTGTGCCCTATTTAGGAGATGCGAGAAAGTCTGAGTATGTAAGGGTTGGAATTGATGTTACTTATTTTCTTGGTGGGGTCATGGCCGTGTCGTTGTGGGTTGTTCTGGTGGGTGGGATGTTGAAGTCCTGTGGAGTTGTTGGTGTGTGGCGTTGCTGGCGTTCTGCATAGCTTGTGGATATGCAATGTTTTTTGTCTTTCCGTCTGCTGTGTTGATGTAGAGGTTGATGCTTGTGTGGGTGGGGTACTTTGGAAGTGAGTGGAGGTACTTGAAATCCCATCATCCATGGTGTGCCCTCCTCTAAACTGCAGTTGGATGGAGTGTGGGTCATGGGGGCATTGGTTGCCAAGTTGGGTCTTTATCGGTCTTGGTTCTGGGCCACAGTGGTCTGTGGGGAATGAAGGGTTTGAAAGTACTACAAATCCTATAATCCATGGAGGTACATCAAATCCCATCATCCATGGTCCACCCTCCTCCAAACTGCAGTAGAATGTAGCGTGTGTCATAGGGGCTCTGTGTGCCAAGGTAGGTTACTGTAAATTCAGGCCACACACAATGTCCCATGAGCTGAGGCCTAGTCAGGAAAAGCAAGTTAATGAAGCCTTACTGTCAATTCAGGCCATACACAATGTCCCATGAGCTGAGGCCTAGTCGGGAAAATCAAGTTATTGAAGCCTTACGGTCAATTCAGAGCTTAAACAGCATCCCATTAAGTGAGGCCTAGTCAGGGAAATCAAGTTAATGAAACCTTACTGTCAATTTTGGGCGTGGTCTGTGATTTGTAGGGGTTTAAATTTTCTGTGGGAAGTGAATTGGGTGTTTGTGTTGGCGACTGCCTCAGGCCTTTGCCTTATCCTCCTCTGCCAGTTTATTATGGGTCGGAATGTTCATGTTGGCTGGCCAATAGAGGCGTTATGCAAATACTCCCTCATTGGCAGCCAATCATGTTGTCAGAATGTAGAGGCCGGGAGATTCGTTGGCAGCCGCGGAGGATGCTGGGAAATGTAGGTTTTTTTGTATTGTTGTTTTGTGGGCCTTCTAGGTTTTGTGGGGGGAAAGTTTATTTGCTAAAAACCTACCTTGCCTGAGGCCTATTTTTGTTGCCAAGTTTGGTGTCTCTGCCTTGTAAGGTTTCTCTGCCTAGGACGGTCGTTCCATGACGGGACCTCCTTTATATAATAGATAAGATTCCAACCACCTGTTCAATAGAGGAAACAGAACTAAAAAATTCTTAACAGGTGGCTGTTCAGTCACTGCTTGAAGACCTCCATTAAGGGAGAGTGAACCATTCTTCCTAGATAATTGCTTCTGTTACTCTTTCTGTCAGTACGTTTCTCCTAATGTTCAACTGTACTCAATCTACCTACAACAAAGCATCTTTGATGATGTCTAAGTTCCTGAAAACTGGACAAGGACTTTGACATTTTTGAATATGTCCATTTCCTAGTAAGTGGGCAGGGTCTTTGGGAAGGTGAGAGCCATGACATGTCCTAGACCTTTGTCCTTCTTGGCACATTTTTCTAGCCCCCATAGGGTCTTTATTAGTGTAGCCTACCTATCAATTCTTTGCAATAAATTATCCATGATAGTGAAGTCACTTCCCTAGAGAACTTCTGTTGTTGAGTGGTATATATATTCCACTTTTAGAAGGTATCTATAGTAGGAATCATTTGCGTCAAATAAGTCCTCATTTTTTTGGCCAGACATCTGCAATGTACTATTACTTTAAGAACAACATAATTTTATATAGTTTCTCTCTTTCCCCTTTTACAGGCATGGGATTGCCACTGTAGTTGAATAGCACAAACATACCCCCGCAATGGGAAATATGAGCAGTTCTTTTTGTATCATATATTAATTCTGGTTAATTTTGTTTTTAAAAGGTTTGCTGTGCATTATCCTTCTTTCTGTTTTCATTCCAAGTGCACGAAAAGTCTATTCTTCTGGTTTCAATGTAAGTGATATTCTGTACTTGGATGACATTTGCACCATTATCTAGAAGCAGGTCATGACAGTTGATTCTAAATTATTTTAAGTGCCTGCGCGAGGGCATATTTTGGACTAGTACATTCTTAAATCTTGTAGTCTCACTTTCTATCAAGAATGTGAAAGCAGCTTAGGAAATAGAAAAATACTATGTTTTCTTAGTTCCACAAAATCTGGGACATATAAAGCAATGTTTTCAAGGGTGACTAGGTTTCTGTATTATAATGCTATGATTTGGGGATTTACTTAATACATAGTCTGTTTTTGACTCAATGTGTGACTGCAGATTGGCATTATGTAAAGTTTATGTTAAGAACCGAAATAAATAATTGAACTCAGCATCTGCAAAATTACCTCATATGAAATACAAATGAAAGATGTATTACATTAGTACCTGAAAAATATGTTGCAATATGGCATACATGGTGTTCCCTTACCCCAAGTTTCCCTCACCTAAGATTCCCCCCACCCCACTCTTGCAAATCACAATTCTCTAGGTATCCCAACGCTTCTTTCGTGTGAAGGTATTCTCTTGTGTTAACACCTTACTTATCAATAGCTCCTTACCAATTGTAACGAGAGTGATGCAACAATGTATCTAATTCAAATATTCTTTATATCCTCCCCCAATAGACCAGTCTGCTTACTTCTAAATGAAGTCCCCTTTGTGTCTGCATGGTTTTTGCTTGTTTCAACATTTAGGTAAGTTAAAACATTATTATCTCTAAATTATTCTTCCCAATTTGAGTTAACTGAGCAATTTTTGAGATCTGTTCTTATTACTACTTGTTAGGTATGCAACCTTGAAATAAAATACATTAATTAATGTTTCTTTTTCAACAGCATGCTACCGCTTCTCCTGAAGGATGGTCTGCTTTTGTCTTACATTGTGACAACACTGGCTTTTCTCATGGTGTGTGGAGCTTCTTTTTCAATACTTGAAAAGACATCTGAAGCTGATCTGAAGCTGAAAATGTTTTCCACTTCTATTAGAAATTATATCCCTTGGTTTAAAATAGTCCCAAAAACTATGAAATATTTGGTGAGTAACTCTTAGAAGAATATTGCCCTATTTATGTTTAGTGTGACTTTGGCTAAGGGATAAACAAATACTCTTTTTTTCTTGATTGAATATTAAGCATAATATGAATTTGTTGAAGTCTTGCTGCCTCAGATGCCATATCTATACTCTTGCCTAATTGGAAAAGATAAGTACCAAAGGAATCAGATTAACTGAATTATATTCACCAATTCCAATCTAATAGCAGAGCTATAAACAAAGACACAGCTTCTTAGCAATCTACATATAGATTGCTAAGAGGGAGGCCTTCTCTGTAGAGGCCCCTCGGCTCTGGAATTCGTTCCCCAGAGATATTAGGGAAGCCCTCACCATGGCAATCTTTAGGAGGAGCCTGAAAACTTGGCTGCTCCAGTGTGCCTTCAATGACTGAATGTATGTTAACTCCTGATCAAACTCTGCATAAAATACCCTCAGAAGCACTTTATTTTCTGGTACGTGCAATTAAACCTTGCCTTATCCCCCGGATCCCCTGCCCTGATATATTACATTGCCCTATCACCAGTGGTTTTAAAATTTTAGTCTTTGAAACTGGCCCTGCCCACTGTGATCATTTTTAGTGTTTAATGTTCTGATTTTATATTGTTGCGCCATTTATTTACATTGGTTTTATATTTATGCCATTTTATTTTTAATTTTTATTGTGAAATACTGTGTTACTGTACTGATGGGCATGGCCTTATGTAAGCCACCCTGAGTCTCCTTACGAGATGGCAGTGGGGTATAAATGAAGTTTAATAATAATAATAATAATATAAGGGTTACTGCACATACAGGTTGAGTCTCCCTTATATGAAATCTTCCCCAAACCTAGATTTTTTCTGCCATCCTTCCACTTCGGCCTTTGGGGAAAGGGAGCTAGTCACATGCCTAGCACGGGCTGAGTTTATCCTTTAAGACAGTGGTCCTCAATCTGTGGGTCCCCAGGTGTTTTGGCCTACAACTCCCAGAAATCCCAGCCAGTTACCAGCTATTAGGGAAAGACCAGAGGGGAAGGTAGTGGAGTAATCCGCCAACATGAGGCACCTGTAAAAAAAGGCACCAAAGATGTTTCTGCATTCTCCTTCCACCTGAATGGTGGGCCATGGTGGGAAGGATGCCCTGAAAATGTCCATGAGTGCAGAACAACCCCATTCCTGTATCCAGCACAGAGAGGATGAAAGACTGATGGGAGAGAGAAGATTTCCCCTCCTTTCCTGGCAACTTTGCTAAAAGAGCAGAAAGCATACGGACACCTTTTCTTTCCCCTGTTAAAGTTCCCCCAGCAGTAATGTGAGGACTCCTGGGGTGGGGGTTGGGGTGGATATATGACCAACCCCCCCTTTCCCCATCTCTCATTCACCATGTATAAGGAAATACAGGTATTTCAAAAAGAGTCCAAAATACAAAAACACCTGGCATTTTGGATAAAGGGAAACTCAACCCGTGTAACAAATTGCATCTCATCAGTTTTGAATCCATGAAAAACAATTTTCGGTTAGCTATTTTATTACTTTCACATATCAACACTGACTGACTGCTGTAAAGATCTGAATCCATGAAAGCTCATTCTAAAATTTAAAAGAAATAGTCTTAAAGCTGCAATCACGTTTCCCTGTTTTTCTCCTGCTTTCCTCCCTTTTGTCCTGCAAGAGGCTAACACTGTCCACCTGACTGAAATTTTTTAAAAGGAAGTTTGTTTTCTTCTTTATTAAACAAGGAGAAATGTACCTAAGAGCCAGACAATGTTATATAGAGAGTTGAAAGGCAGATCAAACCTGAAGAGTAATAAATGGACCCTAAAAAGCTGTGTCAGTGGCAAGGCAAGAAAGAAGAAACACATGAAAGAGAGTTTCTTATTTCTGGTACTGGTGTGAGGAGATATAGCCCAAATTATCAGGCATTGCTCCTCTATACCATACAGAGAATTGCTGGAAAAGCAGTTCTTCTAGGCAGCAGCTAACACTTCCGAATCGTAACCGTTCAAGTTGAAAGAGTCAATTTTCAAGGTACTTCAGTATTGACTGTGAGGTATATCATGAGCTTTGCCAATAACAGACATTGTTTTCCTTTTTGAAATTTTTCAACTACTTAGTATGACTGCGTTTACATCAACTTTGGCAACTGATGCATAAGATGTCAAGCTTAGAGACACTTCTATTTACTGAAATATCTTCCATCATGAAATGGAGGACTTAACAATGAAGCTACTCATTGGGCATTGTAAATCAGTAGTAACCTTTCTCTCCCCTTCTTTCAGTTTCTGGTTTCAATAACTATGATGTGCATCCTGACTTTAATGAGTGCCACACTGGATCCTCCACAGAAGCTGCCAGATTTATTTCCTCTAACTGTCTCTGTTGTATCCTGCTTGCACTTTCTATTCTTCTTGCTATATTTTAATGTCATTGCAATATGGGAATCAAAAAGTAGCCTGAATCAGAAAAAAACCAATTAGTTTGGACCAACCTGCAAAACTGATGGTTAATATTTTAAATATTGGAACTCTTCAGTTGCTTCCTAATTTTATGTATTTTCTGTGGAAATCCAGACCCAAAATGTTTACAATTAATTTTGTGCTGTTTCAGGAATGCAAATAGCCATACCTCAAAATGGTTAGAAATGAGCTCTCTGTATGCAATAAAAAAGTAATACATGATTTGTTCAAAAAGAAAAAGCTACTCATATTTTTATATGAAAACAATAAAGGAAGAACTTCTCAACCTGTTCTGGTTTTAAGCAAAATTTCCACATTTAATTTAATAATAGGTGTATCAGTATAAGTGCTTTTAAAAAAAGAACAGCGCTGAATACAAAACTATATGTTAGAGCAATCACTCATGTCTGTTGCCACTAAACGCTGTTTCTTACAGCCTATTTGATTACATGCATTAAGCTGCCTTGTACAATATTTCATTATCCTTCATGTGATATGCTTAAAATCATCAAGGTCACTGCACTAATATTCATGATTCAGTGTCATGGTTCATGCTTACATGACAGTCTTATTTCAGCATTAACCTCTATACTAGCCGAAGTCCATAACTAGAGTTCCAAGCTGCTGTCATCGCTAACATTTTTTATATGTATCAACACATAAGCTTTACTGTCATGGAGATCTACAAATTTTACAGCCTTTATATATACTTATAATTCTCTGCCTTTTTATATATATACTTATACTAACCCAGCACTTATATCAAAAAATGCACCCAGAACAGCAGATTACTAAAATCCTGAAGTCCGATTGTTTACCACTCTTAGGTAATCCTTTGGAAATTTCATATAATGAAAATATACCTTCTAAGTATACAAAGCAACTGTTCCATCTGAAATTCTTTGGCATCTTACAGCTTTCTCTATAGCAGTATGTCCCACAGGGTTGCCTTTAAAATGCATATACAATGTTTAAAAAAGCCAAAGCAAATCCTGACAGCTGCTTGTGGATTACTTGAAATGATCTCTTTATAAGGCACATGAATAAGTAGCTAATTGTTTCTACCCAAAGGTTCATGTTCAGTACAACTACTCTTTCATTATACGGTCATTTTAACATTCAGTTATTTTTTATGAATTGGGTCATGACTGGTTTGTTGCCATGTTGCAGCACAGTATTTTAAGCATTAAAGCCATCAACGTTTTAATCAGCATAGGCAGGCCAACGACACACAGTGTATTACTTTCTGCTGGTCTAAAAATATATGTATTGATAAGATAAAAGACAAATTTATAAAAATACAGTCATGAAAGCAGTTTAAATATAAATTTGTTTCCACATACAATGTAGATTAATCTCAAAGTAATTGGTTCTGAAGTGTTGAGTATTTGATATCCCAAGCTTGGAAAATCCAACATCCTGGATGCAGGATGTCATAAATTACTATACACATTAATGTATTTATTTCCCTCTACTTTTCCCCAAACCCTTTATTGAAACAGTAGAGTACAGATGTAAATCACAGGGACTGGATATTTAGGAATTTGGCTTGAGGTAAATATCCAGTCCCTGTTGTCACACATATTCTTGAATTAAATTGCAGGTAATTCTAAACCAGAGTTATCCAAACTAAGGTCTGTGGGCCGCATCCAACCAGCTAAGGTCTTTTTCCCGGCCCCCGCAGTTGCCACAACGTGCGCACACTGCACCACCAGTGCACACAAGCATGTGGCAGCGGCAGTGAGGGCAAGTGACATGCGCATGCACCCGCAAACAATGAAAGTCTGGCCCACAAACAGTCTGAGGGACCATGAATCAGACCTCCATATAAAAAGTTGGGGGTCCCATGTTCTACACAAATTAAATAAGAATTATATTTCTAGGAACTTTTCAGTCTGCATATATAAAAATGTATATGCAATGTACATTGCTGTTTACTTTGAATATATGTTTTCAGTCTGCACACTTTAGTGTTGCCTCTCAGTCCAGCAAAAGTGAAGTGTGCCAAAGGATTATGAACTCTTGTATATAAAAGGTTGCTGCCTATTTAGTTCCGAATACTAGATGTCTATATCTAGCACTCACAGTTCCCAATATTTGATCTGAGACTATGCGCACTATGCCAAGCAGATGGTTGGCACCATCAGCTTTCCCTTGTGCTATCACCTCTTTATTGGGTGTGGCCTGAATCCAGCCAAACTATGCTCAGCATTGACCATCTGTTCAATGGCTAGTTGTTGCTCTCAGATTTGTGTGAAAGAGTGCATACAGTTGTCTCTGGATTGAAGCCCCAGCGTTGCTACAGAATAAAGATTTATTATTTATGGGAAGAGGTGTTATGTGTTAGATGCACCATGTTGTAACATATAGGAAAGAAAATTTGATCCTAAGCTGTGAGTTAGATCTCAAGGTGTCCTGCGAGTGTGACCAGGCATCAGGGAGTGGCAACAGCCTAACTCAATTTTTGTTTAGGCAAAAGTTTAATAGCTTTTCTGTAAATAGATTCATTTCAGTGAAAATAGTCAAAGTCACAAACATCTTCATTCAATTCATATGTACTTCAATAATTAACATATTGTGGTTGGCATACAGATAATGGCAAATGTAAATTAATCCATATGCCTCTGTATGTCTTTTTCTGTTATGGAGGTTGGCATTTTCCATTTTCCTATGCAAATGACCAAAGGAGAACTGTCCCCCTTGCTAGATGCAAATGATTACAGTCAGTCCTGCTGGTCTGACTGTAATGCTTTGAGAGCCTAAAGATTCCTAGTGAGAATACTTCTCAGGATATTGGTAGGTCCTCCAGCATAATTCTATGGCCAACTCCTGGCGGACTTTGACTATTGAGTCACACTGGCGGACCTAGAGAGATGTTATCTCAGGTAATTACAATAATGGTTTATTTTCATTTTCCCGGAAATGTCCTGAAACCCTAACTAATAAAACATCAGGTGAGTTCTAGGATTCTCCAACACAAAAGATAGAAGTAAATCTTCATTTGAAAGTGCTTTCTGCACCCAAACTTCTGTTTTATTGATTCAAGACTTATAAGGGGTGTGTATAACAATGATGTCAAGACTTTAAGTGACTACTTAAAAGGCTACATCTGAAAGCTCTCACATCATATTAAGCAAAAGTAAGCCTAACTCTGTTCTGCTGCTGTGCTTGGAACTCTTCCTTGTGAGGATTAGTCACAAGAGGTCCAAGAAAAATCAGCAATTTTAATCTGGTTGAGACCTCACTTTTCTTCCTGTCACCCAAGGCTTTTGCCACTGATGGAAAGACCTACCAATTCTATCATATTTACAAGCCCAATTTTAGTCTGTGGAATATCCAATCACTGCAAAAACAGTCTTCATAGTGCACAATTTTAGACTGTGGAATGCACATTCACAGAAGAAAAGTCCTATAAAATCTTATAGGAAGCCAAGACACTACAATAATCTTCCAAGGGAAGAAATGAGTGAGGCAGGGCAACGGTCTCACATTTCCATTAGCTCTCCCCCCCATGTAGTAAACGGAAGATTATAACAAGTGTTCTGTAGCATACAAAAACATTAGTTTTATGGGTATCTCTCTACTTTGTCCTTCAGATGGCCTTCAAGGGTGCTAAAGTGAGAGTTATCTGATCCACCTTATCTTGAACTAGGAAATGGTTCTTAACAGACCCAGCTGTTTTCAAAAAGGGGAAAAGCTTAGTACAAGTGGCCCCGAAGCAGTAACTGCTTTAATAACCTTGGACTGCCTACAACAGTATGTGTTTCATGGAGACCAGTGAGACTTTCTTACACTCAGACATGTTTAGAATTAAATTATACAAACAAATGAAAAAGAAAAGCTGTCATCACTGACGATGGCATATAAAACTCTTTGGAAATGCACCATTGTAAACAATCAGTACCCACCTCCAAATAGCTCTTTCCCTCACGTTCCACCCTTTATTCCTTTGAAGAACATGCCCCTGGAGATACTTACTTGGAGGTATCTAGCACTGATTCCTTTGAATTATAACCTTAAACTTCCATCTTTGACATTGAAATGCCAAAGTGAAAAATGAGACTGTCCAACAATCGTAATGTGAAATTATCCTACAGTTTTGTTACATTAAAGACACCAGTTGTGGCCTTACGGAAGCAGTAACTTGTTTTAAAACCAGCTGATGATCAAAAGATTACTGTCTGACTGGGGCGAGCCAAAGGCGCATTTGTCCCTTAATAGGTAGAAGAATGCATCAACATTGCAAAAAGAAAGTATGGAATTTGACACCACTTAAACTCTCATGGTTCAATGTAAATCCTGGGAATTGTAGTTTGGTGAGGCACCAGCACTCTTGGACGAAAAAGGATAAAGACTTTGTAAAACCACAACTCTCATGATTCCGTAGCATTGAGCAATGGTAGTTAAATTGGTGTTGTACTGCATCAATCTACTGTCCAGATGCATCTGGAGTCTCCAGTTTTCTCCCTTAATCCATGCTCTCACTGCTATTCTTTACACTATAACTTTGAGGACAGATCAAATAGTTGGTGAGCAAAAAAAGTGGGGAAATTTGCTTCCAAGGGTGGTTTAACTTTACTCACTATTTTTCAATTAAACTTTATGATAAAGAAGGGCTTATAGGTAAAAAAAAGAAAAGCAAGCACTACTCAATAATAGGCTTGTGCATTTAGGCTGAACCTCAATCCCTTTTTTGCAGGCTGAATTCCAGTAGACACTCGTATTTGGTTTTGTGCGCCTCCCAAAAATGGTAGCTTGATAGCCATTTTTGGTTCGGGTCCGAAAAATGCAGCTAGATCCAGCCCATTGGCAGAAATGGGCAATTTACAACCTAACTCCTTCCGTTCCTGGGACCCTTTCCTTTTTCCCCTTCAAGGTTTTAGCAACAAGGTTAAGGAAGCACCCTATCCAGCCCATTATGGGAGGCTCCTCTTCCCATCTTTTTAGGCATTTTTTGTCCTTATACTCTTTATTAAGACCTGAATTAAAAGCATCAGAGTTAAGATACCACTCTTTCCTTTCCCTTCTGTCTGTAGAAAAGTCTGGGTTTAATACTTCATTAAAGCTGTTTCTTTCTAGTCTAGAGGAGACAGGCTGCAGGCGTGCACTCTCTCCCTGCATACAGCTTTCCAAGACATTTAAGGAGGTTTCCCACTTCCCAGGGAAGAAAGAGCCATTGACCTAGAGTACTGATTCTCAAAGTGGGTGGTTCTACCCCCTGGTGGGCGATGAGGCGATCCAAGGGGGCAGTGGGAGGCTCAGGGGAATTTGGGTGTGTGTGTGTGAACTCCTTTAAGGGGGTGGTAAACGATTAGCCATTTAGGAGGGGTTGCGCAGCCCTCTTCTTTGGCCCCGCCCCCTTCGCTTTGAGCTGCATATTAGATATTTGGAGTAGAATTATTTATGAAGTAGCAACGAAAATATGGTTGAGGGTCACCACAACATGAGGAACCTTATTTAGGGGTCAAGGCATTAGAAAGGTTGAGAACCACTGCATTAATACATATATCTTTCTGTTTAATTGCTATTAAATTTTTTTAAAAAAATAATTTCTAGGGGGGCGGTGAGTAAATTTTTTTCTGGAAAGGGGGTGGTAGGCCAAAAAAGTTTGGGAACCACTGACCTAGAGCTATCTTTCTGGACTTCCTTTAAAAAGCCCTCTCTTTTCTCTTGACTTGCACTGCAGGCCCTGCCTGGAGTGGTGCCCTCCCACCACCCCCTTCATGCCTTTCTGCTTCAGTTTTAATGCTTCCTTAAACTGTTTCTACTTTCTACTCTAGAGGAGAGGTAACTAGGTGATAGTTGTTTCCTGAGAATGAGGCTTTTTTTGTTTGCTGAGAAAATGATAATCGTAGTTTAGTATTTTCTGAAGGAGAGGAAGGGAGGAAGAAAATAAGCTAAAAAGATGACTTTCCAAGCCCCCAAACATGCACGCACCCCACCCACCAGATCTGCACGTTTCGAACTCCCAGTAAGTTCCACTAATGAAAAGAATCTACAAACTACAGAAAAATAAAAAAGATTCAAGAGAGGCCAAGCCAAGGCAAGTCATTAAGCCTTTGCCCGCTGCGTGCTCCCAAAAAGCGGAGGAGGAGCCATGATCAGCTGTCCCGTTATAGACAGAAATCTGTGATGGCTTGGCCCTTGCCATTATGACCACAGGGCCAAGCCAAAGAAGCCACATTGGCCGAAGGAAGATGGCTAAAATGGATCTGCACACAAGCCTACTCAATACCACTTGGTTTTCTCTCTTTATATTACTTCCAAGTGTCACTCCTTGCTTATTCTTAAACAGCTAAGCTACTCTTTTAGTGTCAACCATTTGAAAAGGTTCATGCTTTTACACACAGGCAAAAAGAAAATATCTTCACTACCTGAACTCTCATTAAAAATAATCTTTATATTGAAAAATGTGCTCAAGATGTACTGCATCCTTCAAATGTCCAAGATACATCACATTTATTTAGACTGAAATGTGAGATCATTTGTGGATCTTTGTACGTTCTGAGAGTCATTTTACTGATTTCGAGGCCTGAAGGTAGTATTGCGCACAAATGTTAATTTTTATTGGAATGAATTTCAAGGCATTTCATAGTATGAATTCAAGCATCACAAAGTAGAAAAAGAATATATTTTCACTAGCAGAAGATTTAAAAAATATAGAAAGCACATTAACTAAAAGGGTATTTGCAAACGCTACATTGGCAGTGTTGCTAGCAAAAGGACTGCACTGACAGAAATGGCAAATTTGCTTTTGGGTGTAGAAGCCATTGCATAAACAATATGCCACACATTGGCAGGCAGTCGTCATTGTTTACGGTAAAGCTGGCACTCCTTCACAGAAAGCAAGGGGCATATCATCACTGTGAAATTCAGTTTGTTTGAAGTCCTGGGAAACAGTGCCCACTCTTAAGTGCAACTCTTCTTTCCAAACATTACCAAACGTTCAGCACAATATTTTATTAATATTGAACAAATATAGTGTTTAGAACTACACAGAAGTAATACATCTTGGACCTTGCATAAAAGAACTATCACAAAGTGTATTATTTACTTAGAGATTATCTGCTTGTGCAGATTGTAAAGTTTAAATTAGATGCTAGAAACTGTATCTAGATGTGCACCTGCCTAGTGCACTGAGCAATCCTTAGTTGGTATTTGCTGGAGAGATAGATTTACAGGCGTTTCTTTTTAACCTTTTAAGTAGCATCAGGCAGTTGTAGAGCCAGCAAGCACGCGGAATATATTCTTCAAGTAAGACCTGTGAGGGTTAAAAAAAGGTAAATAGCAAACAGACATCAGAGTTTACCAATAATAGCATAGCTTTCTCTAGCTTTCTTATAGCTGCACAATACAAAAAAGTTGTTTCTTTTAGAATATAATATATTGGGGATTATAAATGCATCCCATTACTATCTTAGCTCAGAAATCAACTGAAGGAAAGCCAGACATTATCCTGATATTTCAAGACAACAAATTTTTAGCACAAAATGCTTTTTAAAAACACTTTTTGTTTTGTTTGTGGGTTGCTACTAATCAGAAGTTCTTAACTTTGAAACTGAGGGTTATACTTGGAATGTATACAAAACACATGCTATATCTTTGGGCTTGTCTATGTCCTATAACTTTCTTTTTATGACTAATTTGGAATAAAAGAGCAATATTCAAGTTTTTAAATAGCATTATACTTTGCTGACTAATAGGAACTAGAGCAATATTTCTCAATCAGAGGGGTCGCCAAAGGCCATCAGAAAACACAGTATTTTTTGTTGGTCATGAGGGTTTTGTGTAGGAAGTTTGGCCCAATTCTATCATTGGTGCGGTTCAGAATGCTCTTTGATTATAGGCGAACTATAAATCCCACCAACTCCCAAATGTCAAGGTCTATTTTCCTCAAACTCTACCAGTTTTCACATTTGGATATAATGAGTATCTGTGCCAAGTATGGTCCAGATCCATCATTGTTTGAGTCCACAGTGCTCTCTGGATGTACATGAACTACAACTCTAAAACTCAAGGTCAATGCCCACCAAATCCTTCCAGTATTTTCTGTTGTTCATGGGAGTTCTGTGTGCCAAGTCTTGTTCAATTCCATCCTTGGTGGAGTTCACAATGCTCTTTGATTGTAGGTGAATGATAAATCCCAGCAACTACAACTCCTAAATGACAAAATCAATCCCCTCAACCCAACCAGTATTCAAATGTGGGCGTATCGGGTATTTGTGCCAAATTTGGTCCAGTGAACGAAAATACATCCTACATATCAGATATTTACATTACAATTCATAACAATAGAAAAATAACAGTTATGAAGTATCAACAAAAATAATTATATGGTTGGAGGTCACCACAACATGAGGAACTGTTTTAAGCGGTTGTGACATTAGGAAGGTTGAGAACCACTGAACTAGAGGGAAGCATGACAGAGAAACTTTTCATACAGGAATGAATATTTAACTAACAATTTGTGGTGTAATTTGTCTTACATGTAAGTGATACTTTATCAATTGATTAAACTAGGTGATGCTGGCTTCAAGTGTTTTTTTATATGAATAGCAGAACAGGAAAAACCAACTAGCATTCTAAAGAGAATTCTGGTTTTCAGGCTGAAACTTCATTTGTTTTTCTGGCATAGATATTCTAGAAATATCATGCCTATTAGCAAGTATCAAAAGTAGACACGGCTTCAGACAAAGCTGGTAAATGTGCATGGAGCACAGAGCAGGGAGAGGGATTAATGCTAAATGTAACTGCAACTAACTTGTAGATGTTTATTGAAAATGTGATAGCTGTGTCTGTTATGTGTAAGAACTCAATTGGTGAATTCCATTCCACAAAAAAACCTGTCAACAAAGCAATAACATAAATGTATGGCTCCGCTCTCTGTGGCCACATTTTCCACTGAGGAGGTGCAAGATGTGACTACTACAAACTTGCATAACTAGTAATTAAAATACTATTTGGAAAGACATATTCCCTTAAATATAAACTAAAATGTTCAATTTCATTACCATTATATTTGCATCAATTCAGAATTATGTCCTACTGAGTTCAATACCCAGGTAAGAATGCACAGAAATTGAATCTACCCATGAAATCTAAATGTTTGTTCAAAAGTAAGCCTCATTTTGTTAAATGAGATTGACATCCACACATATGTGAACCAATTTTTAGTTTAAACCTACTATACTGTTTGAAGCTTCATGACATCTTATTTCAAAGCTAAACACTGGTCACGTGGAATGAACAAAAGCTGTTGCCTCTGGGGGTATTGGGTATCCCTTCAAAAATCAAATTTAAATGAGCCATGTGTAATTCTTACACAGCTGGAAAAATCAGCTTTATGTGTTAAAGAAAAACCCTGCCACAATCATGAGTATCTGTGAACTTAGGAAGGCTTACTATATATCTATACACATAATAAAAGTGAAAAATGTGTATGTATGTATGTATGTGGCAGAGTTGCCCACTTAAACAGACAGCCTCCGGCCTCCACAAACAGGCTATAGTTCCAAGTGCTGAGAAGCCTCCAAGGCACTCTCTTCATGGACAATGCAGGTTATAGTGAGTGCCATGAATATGTGGCCCAAACCCTTCCTATGTCCTCCACACACACTACGACCCACCATCCAAGAAATGCTTTCATCCAGGGACAATTTTATCCTAGATTTTAGGTGTTTCCTCCACCACAGGCAGGCATCCCAGGATTCCTTTCTCTTTGCATCACCCCACCCACTGCCTCTACCTTAACCCTTTCCTACCCTTTCCTGTGGCACACAGCACAGAGGAATTGATCATCAACTGAACAGACTGGATGGGTTTGGGGGACTGATTCAACACGGTGGGGTTGTAGTTCACCTTGCATCAAGGCACACCCCCTTCAATAATAGATTTGGATCACATTTGGCATGTAGAGCCCCAATGACCAGGTTTAGGGGGAATTGACCTTGATTTATAGGAGTTGTAGTTCACCTGCATCCAAAGAGCACTGAACCCAGCCAACGTTGGATCTCGACCAAACTTGGCACACAGACTCAACGTGACCAACTAGAAGGTTCGGGGGTAACTGCCCCTGGCATCTGGGAGTTGTAGTTCACTCTTATACAGAGAGTACTAACCCCAGCCAACATCAGATCTGGACCAAACTTGGCACACAGACTCAACATGGCCAGCTGTGTATACAGGCCTGGTCTAGGGAGGATTGACCCACGGTTCTGGGAATTGAGGTTCATCCACATTGTTATGTGTTTTCTAACGGGACCACTAATAAAAACTGAATCAAAGACTGGCTTTTTTCTAATAAATAATGTTACTAATTAACTACATGATATTATCTAACATCCCAAAACAAACAATGCCTTTTTTCAAATATCCCAGGCACTGCCAGGTACCCTAATTAGTACATATAATAACAGTCAGTGTATGTGGATATGTATGTGTGTATGTGTCAGCTTTCTGATTGGCTCCCACTTCCACAGGCCACTGTGACCCGCACAAGTGACAGACCTGGACCAAACACATAACCCCCATGACCCACTTTACATCCTGGTGCCATTTAGGGGAGGATGGACCACAAATGATGGGATTTCCAGTACTTTAATTTGCTTCGGCTCCCATAGACCACTGCGAAGCCCACCAATGACAGATCTGGTCCAAAGTTGGCACACAGAGCCCCCATGCTCCACTCTACATCCTGGTGCGGATTTGCAGATAACGGACAATGGATGATGGGATCTCCAGTACCTTCACTCACTTCCAGAGACAACTAGGAACCACACCAATGACTGATCAAGTCCACACTTGGCACACAGAATTCCCATGACCCACTCTACATCCTGGTGTGGTTTGGGGGAGGATAGAAATGGACAATGGGACATGCATATGGGAGTAGTAGTTCAGCGGTACCCACTGAACCCTGCTGACATTGAATCTAGACTCAATTTGGATCACAGGCAACCAATGCCTTTCTCAAATAACCTGGGCACCGCCGGGTCCCCAAGCTAGTTTTTATATATTTGTCATACTCTGTGACAAATACTCCTTGTTTTGCTTTGGGTATCTGGTTAACACATTTGACACACACAATGGACTTAATGTTTGCCTGCATAGAAAGAATTGTGCTATCTTTGTTACACTTTAGGATGCTTAGTGGTGAATGGAAAAAATAATGCCATGGAGAAACTCTAAGGAAGAGGAAAGACTTCAATTTATTCACACAGAATGCAGAATCTACCTACAATATGAGAATTGAACCATTATATTACCAGACTATACTTCCTGAGTCAGCATAATGTGGCTCATTGTATGGTGGTCCATGCCTTAGTTACTTCTAGATTAGACTATTGCAATGCACTCTACGTGGGGCTGCCCCTGAAGACGGCCCGGAAACGTTAATTGGTCCAACGTTCGGCAGCCAGATTGCTAACTGGAGTGAATGACAGGGAGCAGTCTACCCCCCTGTTTAAGGAGCTCCATTGGCTGCCGTTCATCTTTTGGTCCCAATTCAAGGTGCAGGTTATCACCTAAAAAGCCCTGAACGGTTTGGGACCAGCCTACCTTCGCGATCGCATTTCCTTCTACAAACCTGCACAATCTTTTCGATCTTCGGGGAGGCCCTCCTCTCGCTCCCACCCCTGTTGCAAGTGCGACTTGTGGGGACGAGGGAGAGAGCCTTCTCGGTGGTGGCCCCCCGGCTTTGGAACTCACTACCTGGGGAGATTAGGCAAGCATCCACCCTGTCAGCCTTTAGGAAAAGCTTGAAAACTTAGCTGTTCTGCCATGTTTTTGAGGAATGAACAACAAATCCCCATACCATGATTGTCCCAGCATAAACTTGCCCTCTTGGTGCACTTTAATAATAAAGTTTAATAATAATAATAATAATAATAATAATTACTTCTTAAAAAGAGGCATGTGACTAGGAGGTGGCACCTCTATGGACCTGTCATAATTGGTATGGTGCATAAACATCACTGCATCACATCCAACTGATGGGTGCACAACTGGTCTTAGAAAGTGTGACCAAATCCCACACTGCACAGAAACATCATATGCTGAAGGAAGTGTGATCAGGACCTTTGTAATACCTGAGCTGCCATCCTATAACCACCCAATAAACTCAACGGATTTCCTTCTGTGCAGACATGCATAAAAGTGCACTGGCAGGTGAAATGTTAATTCACTGCCATTTGCTTCATCCAGGAAATTCAGCACATATGTTGGTGAAAAAGGGGCAACCAAGCATGCTTTTACAAAAATAAAAAAGGCAAGAATGGCTATGAAATAACATTCAGATCCAAGTTGGAAATAATACTATTTGGAAAACAAATTTAAGGTTACATATTGAGCTCTCAAGAATACTAGAATTTCCAAAGTTGGCAGAAAAAAGGGATATAATACTTGCAAACTTTGCTTTGATGTATTTCCAAAAGAGGAAAAAGAAGACACTTCATATGGTAACATTTGAATTAGTATTTGCAAACACAAAGGAAAAGCTGAAGAATGCAAACATGGGATTACATTCTGACAGAGACATAGTAATGTTTTTTGGTAAAACATTACATCCAAATAAACACAATATATTTACTCTGATACAATTGGAAGGAGTATTACTTTAAAAGTAAATATTGATGGTGATGATGAAATTTGAATTCTTTTTCCACTCACAACACTCTAGTCACATTCAATAAAGTGTGTCCAAGTGAAAATAGTGTCTTATTTCCCATTATGAGTTATTATAAAATCAAAGTAATTGTAGAATTGAAAAGTCTCCTAAAAAGATAGCTAACACTCCCCCCATAGCAACCCATAAAAAATCTGATCAAAATACAAATTTATCTCCACTGATCTGCAATTCTTAAAAAAAAAGTTTTCAATTACATCAGTGGTTCCCAAACCTTTTTGGCCTACCGCCCTCTTTTCAGAAAAAAATTTACTCTCAACTTTCCACACAGCAACCCAGCTTTCCTTTCCTCCTCTTTCCTCTGCTCTTGCTGCCCGCAAACCTTTATCTCCTTCTCCCTCGCCCCATACACATTTATTTTCTTCTCCCTCACCTCGTGGACACCTTTCTTTCTCTCCTCCTCTCTCTCCCTCCCTCCCTCCCTCCCTCCTCACTTCTTACTCCCTGCCTTCCCTCCTTCTCTCTCCCTCCTTTCCTTCCTTCCTCCTTTCCTCTCCATCTTCTACTCTCTTTCCCTCCACTTCCTTCAATTCTCCCCTCCTCTCTCTCTGCCTCTCCTCCCTCCCTGTCTTTCCCTTAATGGCATGGAACAGGGGCTCCTGGCTCCACACCATGGCTCCCAATGGACGCGCACAGAGGCCCGGCAGGCAGGCGGGCCGAGGCACGGAGGGACTGGGAAGGGCAGCCCACGACTCCAAGCCCCGCTCCCCACCCCACCCCAAGGAGACCCAAGCTTCCTGTGTGCAGGCAATGCCGGCCGGGGAATTGCAACTGGCAGGCGCACACTCGCGCACTTGTGAGTGTGCACCTGCCAGTTAGAACCCCCCCGGCCGGACGTTGCTGGAAACCGCTGCGCCCGCCCCTTCCTCTCCTCCTGTGCGCCGTGGGCGGAGTTGAGAGAAAGGGGGCGGACAGTGCGGTTTGCAGGCAACTCCGTACGAGGGATTGCAGCTGGCAAGTGCACACTCGCTACCGTCCCCTTAAAGGGGTTCAACGCCCCTCAAATTCCCCTGAGCATTTCACCGCCCCCTTGGAACGCCTCAATGCCCACCAAGGGGCGGTACCGCCCACTTTGGGAACCACTGAATTACATGTTCAATCACAAATTTTAGACTCCTTTGTTCAAACAGGAAAGTCTTCTTACCTTAGTCAATGATGGATTTAAGGAATGCAAAGCTGTTAAGTGGTCTGTGATAATCTAAAGAACAAAAATTGACACTTTTTCACTATACTTCATATCTAACTGTATAGAAAATACAAAGCATGACATTAGAAACAAGAATCACTAGCCACGGTCAACACAGCTAGGCCCATAGATCTCAATGGAAAACGACCACTTTCTACTGCAGAAAATACAGTTTAACTTGAAGCACAAATAACTGCAAGTGCTGAAGATTTCACCGTTTTAACTGTTAACAATAATTGCCAATGGGCCCTTGGGATCTGTTGGGGTTTGGTTCCAGGATCCACCTCCACTCCACAAATACTAAAATCCATGGATGCTCAAGTCCCATTATATACAATGGCAACATAAAATGGTATACTTTAAATAAAATGGCAAAATAAATGTTTTCTATTTGGATTTTCTATGGAGAGGAAATCTGTGCATGCAGAATATGTGGATACAGGGGGCTGAGTAGATGTTTTCAAAGTGTGCAGCCACGCTTCATATTCTCAGAGCAGGGTGATTAAAAAAAAAAAAAGCTCAAAGGAAACATATATCAAGTCTATTGGCAGTTTAACCATACACCTATTGTTCACTACTTATTATGGTTACATCATATGATCTGGCCAGTAAGTCTTCCCACTGGGTTTGCTATCACTGTACCTTATCTTTCCAAAAAGGACCACCAGTTCATAGTTGGAATCTGCTGTGGTAATGTCCAAAAGGCCTCAACCCACAGTGCAGCAGCTTCAAGAGTTTTGTAGAAAGCCAAATCTGCTCAAACAAGGTAAAGAACCTCACAATAAGAGGTTATGATCTAGCAGAAAGTTTACTGTTTTGTGCATGTGTGTGCAACTTTGAATGCTTTAAACCACGTAAAGCTCTCAACTGGAGAAGGAGAGAGGGGAAAAATGCCCACCTGTCTAGTGATATAAAACCAATCTTCTCTTAAACGTGCCAGAATAATTTTTCTCCACCTCAACCACAGTTAAAGCCTTCAGTCTATTCATTACTGTCCTTTTATAGTATTTTTATTTAATAAAACCTATTAAGACTACCATACAAATCTCTTTACTTATGCTTTTATCTTTTAACTGATCAATTTTTATATTGCTGACATCCCGTCTTCACCATTTGCTCATTTAAAAATTCATAGTACATGAGCGATGTCTCTGGAGAAAATGTCTATAAAATTTGTTACAGCTGGCAAATGTGTATGAGTCAGTGATAGCACATGACTAAATGCTTCACAGAAAATAAAACTTGTTTCTGTAGTAAGCAGAACTGTTTAAATGTTATTTATTTTTATGTTTCAAAGAAAATATATTGTGAAGTGCTGCATTGATTTAATACGCAACAGTGTCTGTGTACACGCTGTACAAGGAAAATTTATGAAACCTTTGCACAACTCCTTTAATTGAATTTTCCAAATCTCTCACCACACACAAATAATCAATATCTTCTGCAGAGAAAACCAGTCAGAATTATTACAGTCTTTCTTTTCAATTTTGTTGTCATCAGCACATACAGAGCACCTGGATATTTGTAATGTCTAGATGGCAAGTTGTTTGCGTCTCTTAAAATGTAATTGCTATTAAGTGAAACTAAACCGATGTGCCTTACCTTTTTTATTTAAAATAACTATTATACATCTCAAAGAAGAAACGGGTATTTAGAGTACATACAAGTGATCATATACTGCACCAATCTAATTAGTAACAGTTTAAGTTTTCATTTAATCCTCACATTTGAGTGCTACTGCATCTTATGAGATGAGGGACCTCCAAGAGAAGTAAGGTGTTAAAACAAATGTATAAAGGACATGATACATAATGTTGGTAGAATCTCACACAAGCAACACACTTTGACAGGTCAATATGTGCATAGCTGTGTACGTAAGGTTAGTTGTGTGTATGTCTCAAGCCTTACAACCATATGTCTCATATGCATTTGTATGTCTGCCACCAAAGTTAATAGCTTAATATTTCATCTACATAGCATAGGCTATTAAATCACTGGAGAGGTTTGTGGTTTGCCTCCAAAATATCTATCATAAAGGTAGCCTCGGCCTGCGATGCAGCACACATTGAAGGCTATATTTTAAAATTCACACCCTAATTACAGCTGTGCCAAGTATTAAGACAAGTGTCTTGTAGGAAACAAAGTGTTCTTTCATATAAAGAATGAGGGGGAAAGTGGGGACTGAACCACTCTGTATTTATAGGTCAAAAGAATAACTGAGTACCAACCATTTTTCTTCCTGTTAAGTAGCATCCCTCTACGAGACAGATTAAAGTCTCACCTGAAGCACACAAAAAATCTCCACAAAAATCAATACAGCCAAAACTTTGCCTCTTACAAAATAATCTTAAGAATGGCACAGCTTTCAAATGAACTACAGTATGTGTTTACCTGGGGGGAACTCAAGTGCAGCTTACTTCTCAGTAGTTATGTACAAGATTTTACTATAGGGATATATCCCTAAACCACTCTGAAGGAACAAGTTTGCAGTTCTGGACATATTTACTTCTGAGTAAATGCACATAAAATGTGCTTCCTTTTAGATTTTTAAAAAACCTCCCCTGCTTTGAGACTATGAAGCACTACCGTACACACTTTGAAAATGTGGATTAATACAGCCACCATTCTGTATCCATGGATTCTGCATTTATAGATTCCCCCCTCCCCACCAAAGAAAGTGCAGAAATACAGGGTAGATTACATCTGAGTGTTGTAGTTGTGTGCTTTCAAGTCATTTCTGACTTATGATGACCCTAAGGCAGAGGTGTCAAACTCATGGCCCTCCAGACGATTCAGATTCCGACTCCCAGAAGCCCTAGCCAGCTGGTCCAATGGCGAAGAATTCTGGGAGCTGATATTTAAAACACCCGGAGGGCTACAAGTTTCACACCACTACCCGAAGATGAACCTATATGGGGTTTTCTAGGCAGTATTTGTTCAGAGGATGTTTGTCCTTACCTTCCTCCAAGGCTGAGAAGATTTGACTCTCCCAATATCACCCAGTAGGTTTCTATAGCTGAATGGGGATTCAAACTTTGCCCCCCAGTGTCCTAGTTCAACATCCAAACCACTACACCACTGGCTCTCAGATCTGAATGCACATTTATTTCATTTCATTATTTATTTGTTAAATTATTTATGTCCAAACCAATAATTTATCTCCAAAGATCTCTAGGCAGTTTACACATACACACAAAAGCACTATAAATGTAAAAAGAAAATAAGAAAACTCTTTTTACAAATATAAGTATCAGTATTTACCACCTGATCTGTCTAGATTTGCCAACTTTTTTTTAAAAAGGAGTCAATACGCTGATATCTAGTAAAAATGTGAGGAGCACTACACATAGAAAATCCAAACACTACTTTCGTTACTGGGTAGATTTATGAAATGTCTCACACCAAGTACATCTTTAGCTGTGAACAACCTTGAAAGAGGGATGCACTCTCAAATCTTAATGATACAGGAAAACTGGGCAGAACATATGCCACGTTCTTCAAGAACAAGAAGAGAATACATGTAGACTCAGCTGGTTTATAAAGTGGGGAAACATTGCATACTTTATCTAAAAAAAGCTCAGAATATAGATTTTTATTTGTTGGAATCAGAATTGGGCAGCTGCAGCACTCCACATGTCTTCAAATTGCAACTCCCTCACTCATTTGCTATGGAGAATTTCTCTGCTGGAAAATGTGGGCTGAAATTTTGGGAGTGGTGGAAGGCACGGCTTCTCGCCCCTAGAGTAGATAGTAGTAAATAATTCAAAATAATAATCCCCCACAATGGACTGTCACCTTGTCATGGTGAGGGGGCTTGCGTGTTCCAATGAACCTGCGGGCACAATGACTGGAGTTGTGCACTCCCAGGAGTGGCCGTGGGGAAGGTTCCAGACCAAGCACAGTCCAAAGACCCAAAGAACTCAATGGTGGGGCAGGCAGAGGATAACATGGTCCATGTTACAATGGCTCTGAAGGCAGAAGAAGGCTGCAACAGATTGAGAAGCCACGGCCGTCGTGTTAACCATGCTACTATGGGACCTCACTGTCTGTGAAGACAGTGTGTTGGTCAGTTGTGCACAGACCTCCACACATTAAAAAAAACTCACGCACAGGCATCTTCCAAGAAAAATAAAAACAAACCAACAAAAGTCCCATGGCGATCAGCGGGTGACGCCGGGGGCAGGACTGAAATCTGGAAGCCCCTAGTCACAGACTGGAACATGGGTGGTCGTTCTACCTCAAGTCCGAGGCAGTTGAGTAGTTCGGCAGCTGTATCCATGACTGAGCAGCCCTTTTTAGGATCCACTCTGCTCACCCCACACGGGGAAGGGGCTAGAAAAGGTGCCCTAAACATAGTCTGCCTCTCTTATCCCTGACTGGACTGCCGCGTCCAGTGGGGTCACCACCCTGCGGCGAAAAAAGAAAAATGAACTTCGGAACATGGAATGTACGGACACTGATGGACAACACTCACAGTGAACGCCCCGAACGCAGAACTGCTATCATTGCAAGGGAGCTGGGACGTTTTAACATTGACATAGCAGTACTTCAAGAGACCCGGAGACCATGAAAGGGACAGCTGAAGGAAGAAAAAAGAGGCTACACCTTCTTCTGGAAGGGACTGCCTGAAGAAGACCAAAAAATGCACGGAGTTGGCTTTGCTATCAGAAAGATCTGGTGAAGCATCTGACCGAAGCACCCACTGGCATCAATGAATGACTCTCAACCCTCCAAATTGAACTTGCCAAAAACCAATAGGCAATCATCATAAGTGCCTATGCACCAACACTAGATGCTGATAAAGACATCAATAATTTTTTTTACTGTCAGCTGGACACCGTCCTATCGGAGAGGACAAAATCATTCTCCTGGGGGACTTTAATGCAAGAGTCGGACGAGACTTCGACCTGTAGCCAGGGACCATAGGAAAAGATGGGGTTAGAAACAGCAACTCAAATGGCATCCTGCTTCTCACCATGTGTGCAGAACACAAACCTTATCATCACCAACACGCTCTAATGCCAGAGAAACAAGTTCAAGACATCATGGAAGCACCCCTGGTCAAACCACTGGCATCTCTTAGACTAGGTAATCACACGCACCAGAGACCACCGTGACGTGATCCTCACAAGAGCCATGACAGGTGCTGACAACTGCTGGACAGACCACAGGCTAATCCGATCCACGATGCCTATCAAGATCGCCCCCAAGCACAGGCTCCAAGGAAAAAAGACAAAGCACAAAATGAACACCCAAGCCCTTCAGGAGCCCTTCAAACGACCCATCTCCAAATAGCACTCAAGGACAATCTACCCATAGAACATCCCAAAAATGTTGAGGAACACTGGAACAAACTGAAGACCACCATCATCACAGCCTGCGAATAAACTATTGGATATCAAACCAAGAAACATCAAGATTGGTTTAAAGAAAATGACAACGAGATCCAACAGCTAATTGACAGGAAAAGGAAAGCCTTCCAAACATGACAGAGAGACATCAACTGTGCTGCTAAGAAAAAGATCTATGCCAGTGCAAAAGCTGAGGTCCAAAGAAGGACAAGAGAACTCAAGAACATCTGGTGGACAAAGAAGGCTGAAAAAATCCAACACCTGGCAGATAGCCATGATGCTCAGGGATTTTTCAAAGCCACAAATGTCATCTACGGACCAAGAAACCATGGCATACAGCCTCTACGCTCATCAGATGGAACCAAACTTCTGAAGGACAAAAAATCAATTGCACTACATTGGAAAGAACACGACCACTGAATCAAAGCTCAATTGTGGTCAAAGATGTTCTCTCACAATTCCCACAACAACAAACCAGGGATGAGCTAGTTTGGAAGAAGTCAGCAATGCTATCAGCCAACAAAAAATAACAAAGCCAGTGGACCTGATGAGATCCCTGCTGAAATCTTTAAAGAGGGAGGACCTGAGCTGACACAACAACTCCACCAGCTCACTTAAAAAAAGTGTGGGTGACCGAGAAAAACCCAGCAGATTTCAAGGATGCCACCATCATCACCCTCTTCAAAAAAGGGGAAAGAACAGACTGCAGAAACTATTGAGGTATCTCTGTTCTAACCTCCGCTGGGAAAATCCTCGAAAGAATCCTTGCAAACCACCTTCTACCCCTCTCAAAAGACACCCTCCCAAAATCCCAGAACAGCTTCCGCCCCTCCAGAGGAACAGTGGACATGATCTTCACTGCACAACAGCTCCAAGAAAAATGCAGGGAACAAAATCAAACACTGTACATGGCATTCATTGACCTTGCAAAGGCATTCGACACAGTGAATCGCAGTGCTCTCTGGACCATCCTCCAAAAAATCGGGTGCCCTAACAAATTCATAAACATCCTCCATGATGGCAACAGTCTTGGACAACAAGGGCTCCCAAAGTGACCCATTTAAGGTGGAATCAGGTGTCAATGTGTTATTGCCCCAACTGACACTGAAATACAACACCGCCTGAGCTCTGTGAGTGCAGCATTTTTCCGAATGAAGCAGAGAGTGTTTGAGGACTGGGACATCCGTAGTGACACCAAGGTGCTTGTTTATAAAGCCATTGTCCTCCCAACCCTGCTATACGCCTGCAAGAAATGGACTGTCTACAGACGTCACATGAAACTCCTGGAACGAATCCATCAGCATTGCCTCCGAAAAATCCTGCAAATCCCTTGGGAAGACTAGCAGACAAATGTCAGCGTGCTGGAAGAAGCAAAGACCACCAGCATTGAAGCGAAGGTCCTCCGCCATCAACTCCGCTGGACTGGCCATGTTGTCAGAATGTCCGACCACCATCTCCCCAAGCATTTGCTCTATTCCAAACTCAAGAACGGAAAACAGAATGTTGGTGGGCAGGAAAAGAGATTTAAAGATGGGCTCAAAGCCAACCAGGTTACGAACTGGGGCGACATACAGGGAGCATACCACCCCCTGTTATGCCAGCTCCACTGGCTGCCGGTCCATCTCCGAGCCCAATTCAAAGTGCTGGTTCTAACCTTTAAAGCTCTAAACGGTTCTGGCCCAGCTTACCTGTCCGAACGCATCTGCCCCTATGTCCCACCTCGAAAATTAAGATCTTCTGGGGAGGCCCTGCTCCCACTCCCGTTTACAGCTCAAATGCGCCTGGCGGGGATGAGGGACAGGGCCTTCTCGGTGGTGGCTCCCCGCCTATGGAACACACTCCCAACCGAGATAAGATTGATCTCTTCCCTCCTAACTTTCCAAAAGAAAGTAAAGGCATGGATGTGGGACTAGGTGTTTGGTCAATAAATGCAATCAGCACCTTAGGGACGAATTGGATTGGCAGTAAGACTGATGAGGCTGGTTTTAATGTTTTAATGATGATTTTGTATGGTTTTAATTATGTTGTTTTACCATGTGATGTTTATGCTGTGTTTTTATTGTATTGCTGA
The DNA here is from genome assembly GCA_030556195.1 of Anolis apletophallus. Taxonomy (NCBI): domain Eukaryota; kingdom Metazoa; phylum Chordata; class Lepidosauria; order Squamata; family Anolidae; genus Anolis; species Anolis apletophallus. Next base: position 97,571,680 of record JARBWK010000005.1, read on the forward strand.
AATATCCTCTTAATGATGTGAATGTATGCCCCCCCCTAGTCCCCCCTTCTGAGGTTGAGAAGGGTGGGTTAGAAATGCGGTAAATAAATAAATAAAATAAATAAAAACTCTGGCATAGACACTGTAAACTGGGAAGCCCTGGTCCTCGAGCACTCCAGTTGGAGGTCAGCTGTGACCAGCAGTGCTGTAGAATTTGAAGAGGCACAAATGGAGGGTGAAAGAGAGAAACGTGCCAAGAGGAAGGCGTGTCAAGCCAACCCCAGCCAGGACCGCCTTCCACCTGGAACGGTTTCTAGGTGGAAGGCGGTCCTGGTCAGGGTTGGCTTGGCGCGCCTTTCTCTTGGCACGTTTCTCTCTTTCGCCCTCCATTCATGCCTCTTCAAATGCCATCACTGTGGGAGAAGATGCAGGTCAAGAATAGGGCTCCTCAGTCACCTACGTACCCACCGCCAGTTCAACGAACCTGGAAGACCATCATCCTCTGACAACGAGGGAGCGCCTAAGTAAGTAAGTCAGTAATTCAAACTACTCTCTCATCACTACTAAGACAGCAAAACTGTTACTTGATCTGGTTTCCAATGAAGTTAGCAGCTATTACTTTCTTCCATAAGTGTCCTATTGAGGGATGTTTGAATGACCCTAATATGGGAACCTTCCAGCAATCTGTGGATGACGTACTGGTCAAGATCATCAGCTGAGACCTACTGTTTTTCTCCAACACACTGAAAGACCCTGTGGCAAAGGATTTATGTAATGGATGGGACAGATAAAGTTGCTACTTTACCATCCAGTTGTGCAATCACAGTATCAGACTTTTAGATCAGCCATGTGATCAGGGAGAAGCACAGCCATAGCCCACTGACAGAATGCCTGGTCTTCAAGCAGAAAGGCCTGTGCTCAGTACTTCCAAACTGAGATGGGAAACCTTCTACCAAAAACTTGAAAATCCGTTAGTCAATGTATGTTTTAGGACATAACTCCCATCATTCCAGACCAGAGCCATACTGCATGGAACTGTTGGGAATTATGATTCAAAACAACTGAAAACCACTAGATTGCTTAACTCTGGTGAAAACAGTACTGAGCCAGATGAATCAACAATCTGACTCAATAGGCTACCTCTCACAAAAAGGCCCTAAACACTAAAATGTAGAGAAACTATTATATTGTGTCTTGCCCTATATATCCAGCACAGGGCACATCTATTTCCCTACTGGTACCCCCCCCCCCCAAATATCTGCTCTTTTTATGCTCAATTTAGTCATTTCATCTAGTATATTTCTATCCTGTGATTCCATCATGAACTCAAAGCACTGTGACAAATATGTGATTCCCAGGTTGTCTTTCAATCAGCCAAAGACTTGACATAGAGCTGCTTAACTTCAGCAAAACGGATGTATCATGCAGGTGAATCACTAAGTAGATGCAAAAGGCAAAGCACAAAATTGCTGTTGGGTCCAATATTGTCTACTGGCCTCCCATTGCTCTATGCTCTTATATGACAGAAAACCTGTCTTGAAATCTACTGAGAAAATGGGAATATATGCAGTGCAATAAAACTATATAATAGGAGGACACACAAAAGTACGTTTCTAAAAGCCTGAAAAACTTTGGAATGTGTCTTGCCTGCTCAAGTACATTGCTAAACATAGACTTTAATTATGGATGATTAAAGAACTGTCTAGCAAGTAAAGCATCACTTTTAGATCTTGAAGGATATTCAAATATGTCCAAAGAGTCAGTGGGGTGAAGGTTCATTTTGTTTGCACTCAGCCCTTCAAAAGGCTAAAATTGTTTAAAATCTCTTCTGAAATATGCAGAGAGCAACCTACACATTCAGAAAGCATGCTTTGGACGGCAGCAACCCAGCAAGATTTAATCTTCTGGCAGCTGCTTTTGACTTTGCTTACATTCTCTTCAAAAACATTTTTGTTTACTGTAAATGCTAGTCATGGACAAACAATGGTGCCATTTTTATGCTGCTAATGCAAAATGATATACTAAGATCCACATAATACTGCCCATTGATGAAGGAATGTTCTGAATTAAGTTGTTTTAAGTAGAGGCTGTTTACGTAAAGTAAATAAATTTCATGTCTCACCATGTGATGATAATGTGACATTCCATCTGTATCAAGCCAAAGAATAGTCATAAGTTTTATGTCTTGAGCATAGCTAATTAAAAATAATGATGGAAAGCCACATCCAAGAGTTAGAAGCAAAATAAGAGTTCTCTCTTGGCCTCCACCCCTAGCCATTTCCTCCATTATGCATATACTTCTGACCAATTCTGATTAGGACAGCAAAATACATCTCAGGCCCCACCACAGCCATGTTTGTGCTGTGCACTTAAAATTCAAAACTATTGTTTTGATTCATATGCACTTCTATACATCACAGTAAGCAATAGCTGCTTTATGACCTGATAAAGCAGTTAGCATTTAAAAAGTGAAGAAAACTGAAGAATGTTAAATGAACACTGTAGCTATGATAACTAAGGAGAAGCTATCTCAAAAAGAGGCTAAGGATACCATGGTGTTGGATTTATGTTGGCTTTGTTAGGAAAGATGAGATGTGGGCCAAGGTTTAAGGATACCATTGGTTTCCCAGTAAAGAACTGTGTCCAATGAAAATGCTTACATTTCACTCCTTTTCTACTTTGACAGTCTACGGCTTGGGTAACATACACCCAATTTCCTAACCTAGCAGCTACAGAGTATTCATACATGTGACCTAGAGGAAAATAGCTACCGTAGTTTGATTTTGGTTGTAGATGCTGCAGTGATAGTCTTCTCCTACAGCTATGAAGGGTGACAGTATATGCTTATTTTTTCTTGTGATCAAATCTTTTATGGAGAAGAGAAGCTAGTGACAGAATAGAGCAGGCCTGCACAACCTGTGGTCCTCCAGGTGTTTTGGACTTCAGGTCTCATAATTATGCAGGCCTGGAATAGAGGAAGAAACACAATTTACCTGGGATCACCCTTCAAGGCTTGCATTTATTCCATTTACTCCTTCCTTCCTTCTTCCTGTCCTCCCTCCCTCAAAACCTTATCATTAGTAACACCATAACAGAGTTTGAAAGGACTTCATCACATTCGATTCTTTGGAACTCCATATTTTGCACTAAAAGGTAGAGATCAGGGAAATGGATTTACTGCACAGATGCGAGTAGGTTTTCAAATCTCGGGAGAGTGGTAGTTCGGGACTTGGAAGGTATGTCATTGAGCAGCTTTAGGGGAAAAAATGTTTAAAGGTCAGGGAGTGACATAGGGAATCTTTTGTGATGAGGTCTCAAAAGTACATTTGAGGCAGTTTATCATGTAATTCGCTGTGAAAGCTATCTTTCCCCTCAAGTAATATAACCTTACTAACATTACCAAAAACAGTAACATCATAGCTATGTAACCAATTTAAATAACAACTAGTGTATATACGCAATGTTGATCGGCCGCTGTCCTCCGCTTCCTTCCTTTCTCTTTTTTCCCTCCCCTCCCCTCATAACTTATCCCCGTCCCTTTATCTTCCTTTTTCTTTCCACCCCTCCCTCCCTTCTCCTTCCCTTCTTTTTCTCTTTCTTTCCTTCCTCTATTCTTTCCACCTTCTCCAGCTCTGAGAGGGCTTCACAATGTCATCATGACAATATGGCTCTCTTTTGTGGCTCTTTCCTTTCTTCCTCACTTCCTTTCATGTCACCTTTCTTTTCAAGTGTCATCACAAAGGGCCATTTTGAATAGCAACAGCCAACCCTTCATCTAGCAACAGCCAATCCATTGACATCACAAAGGATCACCTATTAACAGTCCTTGTAGTACATACAAACAAATATATTTTGGCTGTTATAAATATAGATATGGATTTAGTAATAACATTATTGTCAGGATTGTTTAAAGGCATATAGAAAACCCTTTAAAAAATCTATGCAAAATGTCCTTTAAAGAAAACAAGATGGATAGGTTGCTTACCTGTAACCGTGTTTCTCCGAGTGTAAGGTCTGTGAAATTCACACAAGTGGGTTTACTCCCGCGCAAGCGTAGAATCTCGGACATACTAGCTAAAATCAAAGATTTACATATGCCCCTCCCACTCCCCGCCCTCCCTCATCCCCCACTGTAGCTACCTAGTCAGTCCTTTACCGCCAGACAGCGGCAGGAACCTAGGCATGACATCAGAGGGGAGGACGGGTGGACTTGTGTGAATTTCACAGACCTTACACTCGGAGAAACACGGTTACAGGTAAGCAACCTATCCTTCTCCTTCGTGTGGTCTGTGAAATGCACACAAGTGGGTGACTTAACAAGCTTATGTACCTTGGAGGTGGGTCATGCCACACAGGAGAACAGGACGGCTCTGCCAAAGGATGCATCCTTCTTCGCGAGAACGTCGAGCTTGTAGTGGGCTGCAAACGTTGATGGGGTCACCCATGTAGCAGCCTTGCAAATCTGGTCAACAGAAACACCCCCGCAAGAACGCTTGGGATGTAGAAACAGCCCTTGTAGAATGGGCTTTAATGCCAACGGGCAATTCCTATGGGCTAACTGGTAAGCCAGCCGGATTGCCAGGACTATCCAGGAGGCCAAACGTTGAGAGGAAAGGGGAAGTCCCAGGAATCTTCCCTATACTTAAGAAATAACTTGGGAGATTTTCTATGAGGGGCTGTCCTATGCAGGTAAAAGGACAAAGCCCTCTTAACGTCAAGGGAATGGAGGGCAACCTCCAGAGGAGAAGAAGGTTTTGGAAAAAAGGTTGGAAGGACAATGTCCTCAGTCATGTGAAAATGGGAAACAACTTTGGGAAGAAAGGTGACATCCGTCCGGAGGACCACCTTGTCTTCATGGAACCGAATGAAGGGAGGATCAGCTCGAAGCGCCGTGATCTCACTGGCCCTTCTGGCTGAGGTAATGGCCACAAGGAAGGCAGTCTTCCAAGAGAGATGGGAGATATGGCAGGTAGCCATTGGCTCAAAGGGAGGCTTGGAAAGTTGTGAAAGGACGAGTTCCAAGCTCCAGGATGGAGGTGGGGGGGAGACAGGAGGGAAAGATTTCTTGTAACCCTGTAAAAACATGCCCACCAAAGGATCTTTAAATAGGGACGGGAGGCCAAATTTCTTCCTGTACCAGGACAGGGATGCCAAATAGCATTTAATGGAGGAGAAGGTAAAGCCCTTCGTGGAGAGGTGGACAAGAAAATCTAGGACCACAGAGACAGGGGGCCGACTGAGGCAGATGGCCCAGCGGCTGAACGAACTCGCGGAATTTGTTCCACTTGTATGTGTACGCCCTCCTGGTGGAAACTTTTTGAGCTGCCTGGATTATCAGGCGGACAGGGTCGGAGAGGCGGGACAAGGCCTGATCCTCCACGCTGTGAGGTGGAGAGATGGAAGGTCCGGGTGCAGGACAAGACCCTGCTGAATGGAGAGGAGATTGGCATCTAGTGGTAGGCGGAGGAAGTCTCCCTGGGAGGCCTGAAGAAGGGTTGTGAACCACGGTTGGCGGGGCCACCAAGGGGCTATCAGAATACAGTCCGAATTGTCGGACAGCAACTTCGCTATCACCCTGGAGAGAAGTGGGAGTGGAGGGAATGCGTACAGCAGATCCGGAGACCAATGGTGCAGGAACGCGTCTCCTAGACAGTCTGGGGATGCGTGAGGCTGGAGTCTCGCGCAATACCTGGGGCAGTGGGTGTTGAGGTGTGATGCAAATAGGTCTATTTGGGGGGATCCCCAACGTCTGACCAGTGACTGGAAGTGGTGGGGACTGAGCTGCCACTCGTGCGTGGTGGACGATGTCCTGCTCAGTGAGTCGGCCAAGGTGTTCTGCAGGCCTGGGAGGTGTAAGGCTTGGAGGAACGTGTCGTGGAGTATGCACCACTCCCATATCCGGAGAGATATGGAGAGGAGAGTGGGTGAGCGGGTGCCTCCCTGCCTGTTGATGTAGCACTTCACCGAGGTATTGTCCGTGAGGACTTGAACTACCTGGTTGGAGACTACGGCCACAAATGACCGAAGGGCCTTCTCCACTGCCGTGAGCTCCAGGGCGTTTATGTGGAGTTTCTTCTCTAGAGGGGACCAGTGGCCGCTGATGGTGAGGTCCTGGATGTGAGCTCCCCACCCCGTGGAAGATGCATCTGTCGTCAGGGACAGGGATGGCTGTGGGGGGGGAGAAAGGGAGGCCCGAGCACACATTGGATCTGTCTGTCCACCATGACAGGGACTGTAGGACATGGGCGGGGGGGTGGAGAAGCTTGTTCTGGCTGTCTAGACCTGGCTGGAACACAGAGAGGAACCATGACTGGAGGGAGCGGAGGCGGAGGCGGGCGAAGGCCGTGACGTTCGTGGTTGACGCCATATGGCCAAGGATAGACTGGACAGTCCATGCGGAACACCGGTGAGTGGCCTGGATGGTTTGGATGGAACTGCAGAGATTGAGGAAGCGATCCTCTGGGAGGTAGGCCCTCTGGGACACTGAGTCTAGGACCGCACCTATAAATTGCACTGTTTGGGCAGGAGAGAGGTGAGATTTCTCTCGGTTGACCACCAGTCCCAGGCTCTGCAAGAGAGATAAAGCATAACCAACATCAGAAGACAGCTGGTCACGTGACCCAGCGCAAAAAAGCCAGTCGTCCAAATAAGGAAAAACGGTGACCCCCTGCTGGCGTAGGTGGGAGGCGACGACCGCCATACATTTTGTGAAAGTCCTTGGGGCTGTGGAAAGGCCGAAAGGCAGGACATTAAAATTATAAGGGGTCCCGTCCACCATAAAGGTGAGGTATTTTCTATAGGACTGCCTAATCGAGATGTGGAAATAGGCGTCCTTAAGGTCAACAGTGGCCATCCATGCTCCCCTCGGGATGAAAGGGAGAATGGAGGGAAGAGTGACCATCCTGAATTTCCGAGGCCTGATGAATTGGTTGACCTCCCGCAGGTCCAAAATGGGTCGGAGACCACCATCCCTTTTATCCACTAAAAATACCTAGAAAAAAGCAAAATTGGAGTTGGTGGGATGGGGTCGGGGAAATGGCTCCCTTAAGCAGGAGAGCGTCAATTTCTTGTAGCAGTGCCGGGGAAGCTTGTGTGGAAACAGGTTTGCCAGGAGGTGGAAAAGATTCAAATTCTATGGCATAACCTTGAGAAATAATATCCAAGACCCACCTATCGGTGGTTATGGACTGCCACACTGAGAAAAAAGGAGCTAATCTGTCAAGAAACAGATTAGAAACGTCGAGCCCTATTGTTGGAGGCTCTACCACCTCTGTATTGACCCCTGAACGGAGTACCTGGACGCCTGTATCCCTGCGAGGGGAACTGCGGGCGATGACCTCCTCTGAAGGACGTGGGGTTGTAGTACCCACGAAAGGGCTGATGGTAGTAGGGGCGCCAGCGTTGTCTGTACGGCTGATAGGAAGAGTTGGGGTGCTGGCTGTATTTATTCAACGTTTGCTTCATCTTATGGCTGTGCTCTAATTGAGAGTCCGTCTCTGGATTGAAGAGACCAGCCTCATCCATAGGGAGGTTCTCGATCAAGGCACGTTGGTTAGGGGACAGCGTAGCGGATCGCAACCAGGCATGCCTGCGAAGAGCAACCGAGCCAGCAATAAGTTTGCCCGAAGTATCCGCTCCATGCTTGGCCAGGTCTTTCTGGAGGGTGGCCAGGGTGAGCGCCTCCTGGTGGAAGGCTCTTGCCATAGGCTGTTCGGACACTGGGAGAAGGTCTAAGTAGGAGCCCATCTTATTTAACAAATAAGATTGGTACACACTCATATACACTCCGTAATGTGCCATTCTGCCTGACAGGCACGCTGAGGAGTAAAACTTTTTTTGCCATTGCATCGAGTTTACGTCCCTCTTTGTCAGAAGGGATGGCCTGATTGCTCTGATTCGGTTTTGGTTGAGCGTCAGTGACAATCGAATTCACCTTCGGAAGCTTGGCCAACCACGGGGTGGTGGACAGGTCAATCCGGTATAAGTTCTCCGCCCGTCTGGACGTGCTGGGAACAGACGCTGGGGCAACACCAGTAACTTTTAGCAATTTGACCAAATAAGGAATGGTCGGCAGCATGGTGGACTGCTGTGCCTGCTGCTGCTCTGCCGACGTAAAGTATGGGTCCTGGACCACATCATCAGACTTGGAAGGCTGAATGCCTAGGGATCTGGTTAGCCTTATGAGCAAAGCAGAGAATTTTTTGTACTCCTCTGCCTGCTGAGGATCATTTTCAGGCTCAGGTTGGGGGAATGGGAGTCGCGTCAGATGTGGACTCCATATCCGCCTCATCTTCCTCAACAGGGAGGTGGGGGGACTGAACAGGAGCAGAAACTGGAAGGGAAGGGGCTTGAGTGGGAGGGGCTGGTGGGGGCTGGGGCAGGAGGGGGATGCCACGGATTGCGGGTCATGAGTGGCAAGGTGCCACGGATATCTGTAATAATCTGAGGGGAAGGGCTCAGGAGGGTAGAAGGGATAATGAGGGAAAGGAGGGGGGTAGGGAGGAGGGTATCCATAAGGATACCCATAAGGGAAATCCCAAGGCTGAGCCCGGTCACGGAGCCCTCTTTCAGAGGGCTCCATGACCGAGAATGGGAAAAATCACTCAGGTGAATGCCCAAGTCCATAGGAGCATGCTGTGAGGGAGCGCGCTGCTGCAAGAACAAGCGCGCGTCCCTGTGATGGGCCTGGGAGGCAACAGCAGCTGAGGAGAACAGAGAGGAGGGAGGCTGCATGGTGCAAGCCCCCACGTGTCCCTCTTCGGTAGCCGGCGCTACCTCGGTGACCGGAGTGAGAGGGGACGCGAGGGCGCGCTGCGTGCGCGCGCCAGCGGGGGAGGCCTGGGCTGCTTCCTCGGTAACCGAAGTGAGGGGGAGAATGCGCTGCGTGTGCGCGCGCCAGCGGGAAGTCTGGGCAGTCTCCCCGGAGACCGGAGTGGAGTTAAGGGGGGGCGAGCGCGAGGGCGGAAAGTCAGGCTAGCTTCTTGCAGTGAAGCTAAGGGAGGACGCGAGGCGCTAGCCTCCACGTGGTTCGCCTGTAACCGGTTGGAGGGGCGAAGGAAGCTCTGGCTCTGGGCCTGGGGAGAGCAAAAGGCTAGGGAGGAGATGAGGGGGGATTTCCACCCCTGAAAAATGACAGTCATCCTCCTCAAAAAGCTGCAAAGCATCTGCAGCACACAGAGCCAGGGGAGGGCTGGGGGGCACAGAGCCAGCCAGTTGCCTCACAGTATCTTGTGCCATTTTCAAGGGACTGGAGGGCCGAGGTCCAACCAGTTGCCCTGTTTTTTTTCTGTGCCACTTTTTCTTTAGATTTGCCAATCTTGGCAGCTTTTAGTTTATCAGGTTTCTGTTTTTTCTCCCGGAGTGGTTCGATGGCAGGACCAGGGACCAACTCACGGATGGCACCATCAGACAAGGCACTCACAGGGCTGGTATTTCCAGTCCCTGGCAATAGAGAAGGCTGACTCACAGAACGCGAGAGTCCAGCCTCTGGAGGGAATAAGGCCTGTTCAAAGAGGGAGGCCTTCAACTTAGAATCCCTGCTCTTCAGGGTTCTGTTAGAAAAAGTCCTGCATATTTTGCAGGACTGGGGAATATGGGTATCACCCAGGCAGAGGAGACATTTAGCATGTCGATCCTCTTGGGGCAAGGTTGCTCCACAATCAGAGCATTTCTTAAAAGACAGAGAAGACATTTTTATCTTATCTGGTTAGTCGAGGCAATCCGTGGACTTCTAACAGGAGCTAGTAGTCGGAGATCCTTTCGCTGTCAAGGCGGAAAAAGGACTGACTAGGTAGCTACAGTGGGGGATGAGGGAGGGCGGGGAGTGGGAGGGGCATATGTAAATCTTTGATTTTAGCTAGTATGTCCGAGATTCTACGCTTGCGCGGGAGTAAACCCACTTGTGTGCATTTCACAGACCACACGAAGGAGAAATAAATATAGTCACAGAAAAAAATGTTTTTAAAAACATTAGGTGAAAACAGAAAAACTAGATAAAAGTCCACAGCTCACTAATAGATCAAACAACTACAATGATTTTAACCTGATGCTGATGGTTAACAAAAGATACTCCTCTAAGAGGAACAAACCATAAACTGGTGATTAATACAGGAAAGCTCCTCTCTTCAGTATCCATCTGCTGATCTCTGAAGATAGGGACACTAAATGATGTCAAATATCCCAATACAATGATCATGGACAAGGTGGTTGCATATCTTGGTCCAATGTCTTAAAGGGTTTCCAATTTTTCCCAGAAGCAAAAGGGGAGCTCTTTAGTACAGTATGGCTCCTTTGGTACAGATCTGACCATATTTTCTACTACATGAAATTCCCAAATAGCCATCCAAAAAAAGTACTATGTGTCCTAATAGTCAAATCTTTGGGTTAGAGATCATCAACAACTGTGATCTGGCCGCCTCTGCCAAGAGGACTGCAACTGGTCCAGCAGCCCAAACCGATGGAAGACCAGAAGGGGCTTTCTAAGCATTGGGCAAGTTGGAAAAGAAAAAGCACCAACACTTGTATATAGAGCAACTAAGGACAGAGATATCCAAGTGGTGCACGTCTTATGTTTTGGTTTCACCTTGGTTTCTTAGATCTCTATAACTCAAAGTGCTTCACTTCCTGCCTGCATGTTGAGATAACTTCCCCTGCTTTTCCCAAAAGTCTTTAGTGCTTTATTACCCTTTGCTGAAAAGGAAGTATCATGAGGGTCTGCTTCAAGAGGCATGAGAGTCAGCATTAGGGACTCCCCTTCCAAAAGTAGGTACCTCTCTTTTCTATCCATACTCACTCATCTGAGATGAATTACCTGGAACAATACAAGTAAGTCTTTATCTTTTTAACTTCACCAAAGCATCCTGTATATTTTCTCTCCTAAGCTCATAGCTAGCACTGCCTATGCTACACTTTATTCTGGCAAAGATATCAAATATATCTGCAGGACACAGCAGCATTGTCCGATTACAAATTTCTGGCAACGATAACCTCATTCAGGACACACTGAATACAACTTCTCTAACCAAATGAAACAAGCTTCCAACAATGACTTTGTCTTTGGTTTGTTAGCTTTTATCCTGTCCACTTCTGACTTCAAGTACCAGTTCAAAATTTCTACCATTTCTCTTTTTAATCTGACAAAATGGAGAACGAGAGCTCTGTGTCCTTAGCAGGTTGGTGATGGCTTCAAACCTCCTGCGGACACATGGAGAATGTGAACAGCAAGGGGGAGGGGCAGAATACAATTCTACAGAATGCTACAGCACAAACACCATGGTATATACACCAAAAGCTACTTTTACACCACACAACTCTCAGCACCAATTTCTAGAATCTATTTGCAGCTTGTCAATAAGTAACTACAAATAACTAATGTATTGTAATTAATTTCATTTCCCTATATTTAAGGTAAAAATTAAAATGTAATTTACATGCCTTTAATTTACCTGTGAACCTATGGAAACTCCATGATTTTCTCAGGCAAGGAACACTCAGAGATGGTTTGCCATTGCCTTCCTAGGAATACAGTCTATGATTACATATCATAACTATAACATAAGAATAAATTCAGCTCTTTTGCAGTACAAATTGAACATCCCTGCTCAAGATTTCTAAAATCTGAAATAATCAGAAATCCTAAATGATCCACACAATGACAACTCTATGACGATTTAATGTACACAAACTTTGTTGCATGCAAAACATTATGAAAAATATTGTAGAAAATCATCTTCAAGCTAAGTGCATAAAGTGTATATGAAACACAAACAAATGTCATGTTTAATCTTAGGTTCCATCTCAATACATAATATTTGTATACCTAAATACTTATATTGCAAAATAGGGGGGGGGATCCAAAATCCAAAACACTTATAATCCCAAGCATTTTGGATAAGGAAAATCAACCTGTATAAACAACTGTACAGTTACTTTTACAGTGGAATGTGGCCTCACTCAATGGCAAAGGGGGAATATTGCATAATTTAAGTGATGGTTATGGTCCATTACAGATGTTAAGCCAACACTGAAGTTAAGAGCATGCGTTTTGTATCTTATGGCATTCCAGGTTCCACCGTCTTAAATGTAATAAAGAGTAGTCAATAACAACAACAACAACAACAAAACTTTATTACGGTCACTGACCAGCACAAAGCGGACACAAGCGCCCTGAGAAGGAAAGGACAACTCCCCAGTAAGCAGTTATTTAAAATTAGATTAGAAATCAGTATAAAAATATATTTCAAAAGACAGGATATTGTAACAGGTATGGAACCGAAGGGGGAGGGGAGAGATTGTAGTAATCTTTTGTGAAAGGTAATTGTTGCTTTTTGAAATTTTAACTAAGAAACTAAGTCATTGTTGGTTTAACAAAATATACTACAAATTATATAATGCACCAAAGACCTCTCTGTTCAAGACTCTTATCAATAGATAAGAAACAAATATAAAGTAATAAGGGGGAGAGGGGGAGCAAGAAAAGGGTGCTATTTGTTCATAACACGTAAAAAATAAAAAATGAGAAAACACCACTCAACACATCTGACACTAGGCAAGCTAAGTTGTCATAGTTAAAATGTCCTTTATTCTGTGTCTTTTAAAAACTAAATCATAACCATGAGAGAAAATTAATCTATTTGAGCAAGATGTGTGGCTGGCTGTCTGGCAGCAAGAACACATTGCTGAGCTAAAGAGATTTCAGATCTTATCGATATAAATGCTAAATGACTTCAAGCTTAGGAGGAAGGAAGTATTGCCTTGAGTTTAAGGCACAGAACCAGGAGTCAGCTGTCCTCTCAATTTGCACTTAACACAGTCAGACAAGTCACTCATCTTCACAGCCTTTAACTGTACGTTTGTCATCAAAGATACGCATGCCCTGTAAAAGCTGGTGCTATTTCTCCAAGTATATAACCCAGCAACCTCAGTTGCAAGAATGTCATTATGGAATCAGCTTCTTGGCTTATGTAATAGCATTTCCAAATATATATTTTTTGGAATCTTTGCTTATATATGGGAGAGCTTGACACAGAAGGAGAAACAACAGCTCAAAACTTCCTATAAACATGGACAGCCCTGGACATTGGCATCATGGGTTGGAATAAGAAAAACTGATCCATGGCACGCAGCATCACATATGACATCTGCTTGAAAAAACATTTTCTTTTCAATCTCTCAAAACTTAAAGAACAAAACTCTTAGGGCACCTTAAACGTTAATGGATTTATTTCAACATATGTCTTATACATTCATCAGATGCATGTAGATTCAGTTTTAGACCATTTTTGCAAAAGTGTGCAGGCATTCAACAGGCAGTCAAAACTGTATTGGTCAATGCAGTCTGAGTTTTACAACTGCTTTTAAAATGTTGTGTTTGTCATGTATTCACACACATATCTACAATGTTGCTTAGGAGCCCCAGGGGGCAAGAGAGAATTTAATAAATGCTGTCTATGAATGAATGTATGGGAAGTATTCTGTAAGAGCTCATGGAAGCAGCTCATTTATTTAACCCTCTCATAAGCTCATTATGAGCCACTCAGCTGCACAACACCAAACTATACATGTACCTGTTTTCAGAAAGAATCTGCTTAAAACCTTGAGCTGGCCCCAACTCAGAGAAGCAGTGACGTCAACGATGCGCCTCATGTGCTTAATGCAAGACATGTTCTTAAGCACTTTGCTGAGATGGAACTTGGTAAAATAGAGATCATACGTCTCTGGGATGTGGCAAGGCTGTATTCATAAATGTTTGTAAAGTGCTCTCAGGTCCTCCAGTAATAGGCACTAGAGAAATATTATTATCATTATTAAAGCCTTGAGATGCATCAAGGCTTTACTGTTCACTCAAAACCTGAAGTTAAGACAAGGTGATATGGATAAGGAGGAAAAGGTAAAAAAAGTTATGAACAGAGGCAGTCTACCACATCTGCCCAAAGAATTAAAATGTATATTCTGGCCAGACTGGCACAATTCTAAGTAGAATCCTATGCCAAGCTATCTGAGATGGTGTAAGTGCACAGAGTTGATTCTCCACATCAGCAATGCCATTTCATATGACCATTTTTCTACATCTAAATTACTTATTTTCATTTGTAGAAAAAACTACAACTACATTTCAACATGTGTGGCAAATGTTGATGACTATTTTATGCTACGCACAGACATGATGTTGTGGTTTAAACACTGGGCTACAGCTCTGGAGAACAACATTTGAATCCCTGCTTAGCTATGAATACTCAGTAGGTGACCTTGGGGAACTCATTCTCTCAGCTTCAGAGAAAGGCAAAACTTCTCTGAACAAAGTTTACCAAGAAAATCCCATGATGGGGTTGCAGTAAGTTGAAAACAACTTGAAGGCACACAAGAACAACAAAAAGAGGGAGATTAACACAGTTGCAAAATATGAGCAGCAGAACCACACCAAATGTATGTCACACAGTATGGTATACATGTCACTTTCCCTTAAAGCAGTAGTTCCCAAGCTTTGGTCCTCCAGTTGTTTTGGACTTCAACTCACAGAAATCCCAGCCAACTTACCAGCTGTTAGGAATTGTGGGGGCTGGAGTCCAAAACACCTGGATGGCCAAAAGTTGAGGACCACTGCCTTAGAGAGATGGTAGAATGTAGGAAAACAATTTCTTATCCTCCTATTCTCTACTTCATTGCAATCCCTAATCCATACATCAGGCTTCTGATGAATGTCCCCAACCATCAGGATACATTTTCTAGTGGAAAGCCCTGTGTGGTGCTTCTGCAGTTGGTATTTCTGTCAGATGCTTATCTTTGTTCCCCTCCACCTCCCTCATCCAGATGGTAGTTCAAAAGACAGCTGACTCTTGTGGTGGGGACCAAGTTTTCTCTTCAAGTACCAGCCGCTTGTACCTGGCTTTTCTTTTCCTTCACTTTCCCTGCCCAGAAGGAACCTAATTGAATCACAATCTTGAGGCCACAGCCGTCACTCTCATCACTCCCATTATTGAGATGACCGAAGGGCATGTGCTTGTGCCAAATACATGTATACACATACCTACAAACAGAACTTGTCTAACTAACCTCCTCTAATTTATTCATCAATATAAAGAGCTTTATCAATATGATCAGGTTATGATACATAGGATACTCCAGAAAATAAAAGCAGCTACAATACATATTTTCAGAGCATCTAATAATAACCCCTTTATAAAAAGAGGGGCCAAGCAGTTATAGGGGCTTTCCACAATATGGTGACATCCACATGTACTCAGCTATATTCTTCATCATTCCCAGGGAAATTAGGGCAAGAATAGTTTGCAGTGGGGGGAAAAGAGGAATGTCAACTTCCGCATGTCACTAAATCATCTTGACTCTTTCTTGGATTTCTTAAATGCAGCGAGTAAGAGATAATATTTTCAGTTTGATCATTCTGTTACTAAGAGAATCAGTGTATAATCACATCAACTCCATATAGGTAGTCTACACGTGAAGCAGAAAAACAGGGTGAGAACACTAATTCTGTGCTTCTTGCTCTTTCTATGGAGAAACTTAATTTTATTGTCTGTGAAGCAGAGCTCTTCTATCCACGGAGGCTCTTTCTTTCAGACTCCAGACCCTTGATATTCTATATTATAACAGATCCAAGGTCTTCAAGCCATTTCCACAACTGAAGATCTTAGATCCATGAAGCGGGAAAAGAGACGGCTAGAGCGCATGTGGAAGAAGCTCCGTGACGAACCATCGGAATCAGCTTATGAGCTCTTTAGAAAGGCTTATGAGCATGCTGTCAAGGAGGCGAAAAATTCTTACTATGCCTCCCTGATAGCGTCTGCAGATTCACGCCCGGCCCAATTGTTTCGAATAATTCGGTAGCTGACGACGGTCCCTACCGTCCCAAACAATGCTGATCAGACCCTTTCCACCGAGGCTTTTCAGAATCATTTCGCAGACAAGATTGCGATGCTCCGCCGGGACCTCCCTACCACGGTTGATACAGTACAGGAGCTGGAGACTCCGTGGCCCTCCGCCGGGTCCACCTTCGACCGGTTTCGGCCACTGGACGTAGGGGATGTTGACAGGATTGTCGCAGTTCTTCGACCTACCACCTGCTCCCTCGACCCGTGGCCCTCCTCGCTGATTTGAGCTTGCGAGGAGGGGTTACGAGGCCCTCTGTTGAAGATAGTCAACTGCTCCCTTGAGCAAGGAGCCTTTCCAGAGGAGTTAAAAGAGGCGGTGGTTAGTCCATTGCTGAAGAAGCCGGGGTTGGATCCCGCGGCTCCCTCCAATTACCGCCCAGTGTCCAACCTTCCGTACCTGGGCAAGGTAATTGAGAGGGCAGCAATGGACCAGCTGCAGACATTCCTGGATGACGCAACCTGGCTAGACCCCTTCCAGTCCGGCTTCCGTTCGGGCCATGGGTCGGAGACCGTCCTGGTCTCCATCACAGGCCTACTCCGCTGCCACTTGGACCGAGGCGGATCGGCGCTGCTCGTGTTATTGGACCTCACGTAAAGAGCCTAGGGGTCCGGCTGGACGCCCAGCTATCTATGGAGGTGCAGATTGCCAGCACCTGCAAGATAGCCTTTCACCATCTGCGTCAGGCAAGACGTCTGGCTCCTTACCTCTCCCGCTGCGACCTAGCCACAGTGATCCAAGCCACGGTCATCTCGAGGCTCGATTACTGTAATGCATTGTACATTGGCCTACCCTTGTCAGCACTCCGGAAACTCAAGCTGGTGCAGAACGCTGCAGCGCGCCTGCTCACGGGAGCCTCAAAATTCGACCACGCGACTCCACTCTTGCGCGAACTGCACTGGCTTCCGATCGAATTCCGGGTTGCCTTCAAGGTGTTAGTTCTAACTTTCAAGGCCTTATATGGTTTGGGGCCAGTGTACCTGAGGGAGCGGCTTACCCCTTATGTACCCAGGAGATCACTGCGTTCAGAGGGGCTCAATTTTCTGGATGTGCTGGGCATTAGGTTTGCAGACTGGCCAGCACGCGGCAAAGGGCTATCCGGGACACGAGCTATCCGGGACTTAATGCCGTTCCGCAGAGCTGTAAAGACCTGGCTCTTTAGACAGGCATTTGCCGTCTAAACTAATGCCATATCATTCACCATCTTGCTGCGTTGCTGCCAACATGCTGGTATTGTCGCTGTAGTACCACTGGCTGTATGTTTTAATTGGGGGGTTTTAATTCTGTTTTATTGCATTTCATGTGTTTTTATCTGTTTATTCCTGTGAACCGCTCTGGGCGCCAGAGAGAGCGGTATATCAAATTGAATAAATAAATAAATAAAAAATAAATAAATAAAAACTTCAGGGGCAGGTGCTATAATCAAAGGGAGTTTAATAGTCCCATGTAGCTGTAGATTTTCCTTTCCCCGCTCAATTGAATTTAAATCACAGAAGGAAAATTCTTATAATTTAGTGAAATGAGAATGAAATCAATGTCAGGCCAGATGTAGCTGTCGCCTTTCAACACATACATAGTCACCTCTAAAGCAAAGCCAAACCATTCAGGAACCCAGTAATCAAAATACATGAATTAAAAGTGATGGTCCAACATTGCTCCTTCAGGGCACAAATTCCTGCATAAGGGGATTCATGAATGTATAGCTGTATGTATATTAGATTGCATACATCTGTAATGTACTGTACATGTGAACACTGGAAGAGAGCTGAATATGCCCACATATATACTAATATCACTGGATTCCGGAATGACTGTCTAAACTTCAGCTTTTGCCACATTTCTACTTAGTTCAGTTGGACACTTATGCAGTCTGAAATTAAAAACAAACAGATGTCTTTTCTTGTCAAATAGTTTAAGAGTAACATCACCAAAGAGAACTCCCTGATGTAACTTACACATGTACATATATACAAGCTGGGTATTGCTACAAGAAAACCAATCTGTTCTGACCTCTTGAAAAGGAGTGTTTTAAGCCTGCCAGAAGAAAATTCCTAAATGTCCAAATAGTTTAAGAGTAAATACTATGTCATCTTTAAGGAAAGGGGAAATTACCTTGGGTAGGAAATCTTACGTTGCTCTTTCTCAGCAGCTTTTGTTGTCTAGCTTTCTCTACTATGGAACAAAATATATTTAGACAGTATGAAAACTTGACTCGTGTGATGTTTATGTAGAAGAGCAGTAAAATATATCTTCTTCTCCTCAGAATCCAGACAAATTGGATTGAAATACTCTTGACTGAATTCAGAGTCCCACTATCCCGTTCCAAAGGTTTCCTCCACCCTCTTTCCCCCAGTTTAGGGAAGAACATCCATGATTTGGGAGGCCTGAATGTGGAAAATGAAGTCTGCAAAAACATCTCACTCCCACAAATAAACTCATGCTCAAGAAAACCTTTGCTGAGCTCAAGCTGGTCAAAATGGAATAATTAAAACTTTAGCACTAACCCACTCCAAGGTCTAAGAGGAACTATGTCTAGTGTCACTCCCCTCTCAAACAAATAGGGCTGTGCTGTAAAATAGAAGTATTGACCATTATGATCAACAATCTTACCTAATGCATTTTCTATAAAATCTCCTGAGTTGTATGATAGCATGAGTCAAATAAATTATGAGCGATTCGTATTGCATTCTGCTGTGCTCCAATATCTGCTATGGATGCTCATACAAAATGTCAATTTTAATTATGTGAAAGAAGGTATATTAAATGTCCTACAGAAAGAAAAAAAATGGGAAGTATTTCTTACTTAGTTTTCTGGTTTTTCTCACTTCTTCTTGTAAGTTGCCAGACTTGTTTGAAACTCCAACAATATTCTCAAGCTCTCTGATGCCCTCTAAAGCCTGAAAGAAGAATTTAATGTAAGAAAAGAGTGGCATTTCTATTACTTTATACTTGTTTTGCTACTTTAGTTTAAATAGCCAATACAACTGCTAATATCTGACATTAGAAATTAAATGGTTGTGTGCATGCCCAGTTTTATCTGTACTGTGAAGTTCAAAGACATGGCAGGCTTCTGCAGTCTGAAGAAATTATTAACAAGGGAAAACAAATTGCCACCCATCACATTTCTAAATTGTTTACTTGCCTGAATGCCAACCGCCTGAGCTGTTTCTCAGTTTACCCAACCTCTCTGTATCCTGACACATATACTCTGCAAGG
This sequence comes from Anolis apletophallus, assembly GCA_030556195.1. Taxonomy (NCBI): domain Eukaryota; kingdom Metazoa; phylum Chordata; class Lepidosauria; order Squamata; family Anolidae; genus Anolis; species Anolis apletophallus. The sequence continues at coordinate 97,590,760 of JARBWK010000005.1, forward strand.
CAAACGAACTAAGACGTTGGCTGGAGGATACATTTCATCCCAGGCCAGCATCTCTTCTTCCTTTCCTTGCTACTGGAAACTGACCCAACCAACTCTCAAGTATTAATTTATTTTTTGCTTTTATATGCTGCATTTCTCCTGGTGAGATGCCCAAGGAGGCATGGAATGACTAGCAAAATATGTTTGCAATATCTGGACTACAAGAAGTTACTTTTTTAAGACTACGACTCCCAGTTTTCCAAATTAGGAGGTTCTGGAAACTGTCATCTCACACAAGTAACTATTCCAAGCTCTGGTACTATGTACAAGCAGTGAGCAAGGTAATCCAGATAGTACTAGCTGCTGGGCAGAGTAGGTTTAGGATAGGGGAGCAGTGGATAAGTAAATAGCAAATACACGTAAACAGCAAAAAAAAAATAGAGCAACAAACCTACACATGGCCGAGTGAATGTTGTAATCTACAGAGATAGATTTCCCACAGTGTTGTAATGTCTCTACCTCCAGCACTGGAAAAATACCCGTATTTACTTGAGTCTAGTGCGCCACTGCATGCAAAGCGCACCCTAATTTTCAAAACCCTAATATTCAAAAAAGTGTTAGCTGGCAAATGTAATGTGTGGTTCCCAACTGACTTCATTCACCAGCCAACTTTGACCAAGCCTTTGTCTTCCCATCTGCTCTTTTCTTGGACCAAACCTGGCTTCACCTCCACCTCTTGTTGCCTTTATGAACTGGCTTCTTTCTCAGTACTAAACGGATCCTTGGGGATATCCAGCAACATCAGACTCAACAGAGCAGGCAAGGCAAGGTCCATTGCACTGCCTGCCTCCCTGATGAGAAGCCCAACAGCACAGGCAAGGTGACATCAAAGAGTCAGGTAATAGAATGGCAGCAGGCAAGAGGAAGCCAAGCCCTCTGGCTACCTGTCCAGCCTCTCATCCTCTGGGGCCTGCGTCTCCCCCTCCATCAGATGCCTTTTCTTTCAACTCCTCCTGGGCTGAGGCAGAGATGGCTGCTTCCCTGCTGCCTGAAACAACAGCAGCAGCATCCTCCACTAGTGAGGGGTGATGCCCTTCTGGCAGCATTGCAGGCAAGGAGGGGGACCCACCATATACAAACTCCATTCTAATGTGCATGCTAATTTTGGAGACTTAATTTTATCCACAAAAAAAGGGCACATTAGACTCAGGTAATACAGTAATTCCCCAAAACCTTATTTCAGAGGAATTTGCTAAAATCATGGCAGATCATATCCCAGGAGCACTTTAATCTTATAAAATAACCAATCAGGGCATTAGACACAACTCTGCAGATAAGCACACCATGGATACTTGCAGCTCTCAAGATGGAGCAGCAGCACCCTCCGCCAGTGAGGGCTGATGCCCTTCTGGCAGCATTGCAGGCAAGGAGCGGGACCCATCATATACAAACTCCATTCTTATGTGCATGCTAATTTTGGAGACTTAATTTTTAGAGACGTGAGGACCAAACTGACTCCTTAGATTGCTATTATGACATACAGATATTACACTGGAGGCCTAGAAAGAGATGGATTAAGTACTGAAGACTTTCTTGAGGAACCTCTTTACATCTTATCAAGCTCATTCTTGAATCATATTTCTCTCTATGGTTAGAAGCAACAAATTACACTCTGAAAAAAGTACAACCAGAACAATCTGAGAGGCCCTCAATATTTGTGGAATTTGTTTAAGTCCAGAAAGACCTTTTCAAAAGTATTTTTAAAATAAAAATTTGTTATAACAGCATACTTAAGAAAAGATCCTCTGGAATTTTCTCTCTGAAAGGTCTTCTTTATTAATATCTTTTATAGGCAGCTGGCTTACCATACTAAAAAGGCAAAAAGTACAGAGCATTCTTACTGTAAAAAATTGGGTTTTTTATTTGAAGAAGACACAAAATACATGGTAGATTTTTATTTTAAACCGGCTGCTTCATCACATGCTACAAAGTCTTCTATCAGTCACACATTTTGTTAGCAATGCCCAAAAATAAATTATATAGCTTCTGCTTTTCAATAGAAAGAGTTCAACTTTGGAAGCTACAAAGTAGCTTCACCATTTATTTAGCAGGAAAGACAGGCATTCTCTTAATATTTGGGCTAGAGATGGAAAGGCCTGGAGAAAAACTGGAAAATTGGGGTAAAAACCAGTTTCTTCCTGTTTTTTCCGAAGCCATTTTCCCCAGAAAAATGGAAAAGTATATAGAAACAAAACATCTCAGAAACCTTCCAGGTCTTCATGTTATATAGTTTGAATACCATGTCATAGATATATTATTTATCATTGGAAAAGAACATATTCTACACACTTTTCAATTATTATGGCTTTGGGGAAAAGTGGAAACAAATCTGTTTTTTCACCCAATTTTCTATTTTTTTCAGGCCTTCCATCTCTAACTTGTCCAAACAGTATTACTATAATGGTTAGTAGTTATTAGGCCTGGTTGATCAAGAAAAAAATGGTACAAATCTCGCTGCAGATGTAGGAGGCGCTGGCGCTTCGTTTCTGATGGACTTCCGAATTTTTTTGTGAAAATTTCAAAATAAATTCATTAAAAATAACGAAATTTGGAATGGCTTCGTTAATGGCAGACGGCCTCCAAACTGGGTTAAACACCCAGTTTGCAGGCAAATGCCTTCCTCGCTCAGAACAGCGGTTCTGGTGCAGGGGGGGCTTCCACCTCTAAATAGGCTCTTTAAAGAGCTGTTTAGAGGCAGATGCCTTTCCCCCGCACCAGAACTGCTTCTGGTGTGGGGGAGGGAGGCATCGGCCTCTAAACAGCTCTTTAAAGAGCCGTTTAGAGCCAGAATTGCTTCTTTGGTAATTCACTTCTGGGGTGCTTGCTGCGCGTCGAAAATGTTTCTAAAGTAAGTTTAAAACAAATTTAAAATGCATTTCGTAGGGATACCATGAACCTAACCAAGCCTAGTAGTTATGAGGAGGTAGCAGCATATTTAATGACGTGAGAGGTATTTCTGTATAGAGATATCCCATTCCAACCCAATTTTCTAGTCACTTTACCCAGAGTTAGCATCTGTAGAAAAAGATTTTTAAACTGCTACTCTGGAAATCAGATTTTCAATATATTTGTGTTCAGCTAACAATATGTAGTGCAGGGGTGCTCATTATGGTGATCGGGAGCACCTAGGTGATCTTCCGCCCTCTTCCAGGTGATCTTTGGGCCTCACCAGCCGGATGGCGCGCTCCTGCCATGAGCGTGCACGTGCGCTCCCACCACTGCCTTTGCGGGGCTTCTTTTGCCAAAATGAGGCTTTAGTGGGCGGGCCCTGGCGCTCGTATTGCCACGCATGGTGTGGTGACATGACCGCCATTGGTTGCTGCTGGGGGGGGGGGGCATATCTGGCCAGAGCACTGGCAGGTGCGCCTATAAATACCCTCCTGCTGCGTGCGTGGGAGGGGTCTGCTGTGCACGCAAGAAGCAGGACGGGGTGGGGACTTCCTGCTTCGCGAAAGCACGCAGCAGGAAGGAAGAAGGCAACGAAGACATTAAGAGTGCGCGCGCAGGCAAGGAGGATCCCCTTCCCGGGTGCGCGCGGCAGAGAGTTCATGGGCAGGCAAGAAAGAAGCCCCGTGCAAACGGAAGGCTGCAATAGAGCAGCATGCGCGCAAGACATGCGCGCACACGCTCACATGCACAACAGGTGATCTTTTCAACTTGATTGTTCACATAGTAGCTCGCATGATGAAAAAGTGTGGGCACCCCTGACCTAGGTGATCTTCCGCCCTCTTCCAGGTGATCTTTGGGCCTCACCAGCCGGATGGCGCGCTCCTGCCATGCGCGTGCGCTCCCGCCACCGCCTTTGCGGGGCTTCTTTTGCCAAAATGAGGCTTTAGTGGGCGGGCCCTGGCGCTCGTATTGCCACGCACGGTGTGGTGACATGACCGCCCATTGGTTGCTGCTGGGGGGGGGGGCATATCTGGCCAGAGCACTGGCAGGTGCGCCTATAAATACCCTCCTGCTGCTTGCGTGAAAGGGGCCTGCTGTGCATGCAAGAAGCAGGACGGGATGGGGACTTCCTGCTTCGCGAAAGCACGCAGCAGGAAGGCAACGAAGACATTAGGAGTGAGCGCGCGCGCAGGCAAGGAGGGTCCCCTTCCCGCGTGCGTGCGGCAGCGAGTTCATGGGCAGGCAAGAAAGAAGCCCCGCGCAAACGGAAGGCTGCAATAAGAGCATGCGCGCGCACATGCGCGCACACGCTCACATGCACAACAGGTGATCTTTTCAACTTGATTGTTCACATAGTAGCTCGCATGATGAAAAAGTGTGGGCACCCCTGATGTAGTGTATATTGCAAGTCTCAAGCTGTTAGAAAATGAATACCTTAATAAAAATACTCAATTAAACAGAACTGGAGAAAAATAGTAAGAAAGATTTCAGACCTGTAGACTGGTTAAGTTTTTTCTGATATGCATGAATTTTTCTAGAGAATCTTCAACAGCAGACTGTAGCATTAAAAGTCTAAATATACAAAGAAATATGGTATTACTTACTTTAATTGAAACATTTTTAAAATTAGCAAAACAACCAAACATCAACTGACTAATTTCTTTAGTCTTTCTAAAGACCTTTCTGTTTAGACAGGTGATGATATACGGCCTCCCTTACTGCTCAATTGTTAATGTAACTACTCCTACACATCTGTGGTGCCAAAAAGCAGTGCTAATGGAAGGTGGGCATAACCGTTGCCATATACTACTATTCCAATCAAATACCTTTTAAATATTGCTATTACTAACATAACGAAGTCAATTAATGCTCCTTCCTTTTCATTTACAATGGAAGAATCACCAGCACTCCCATCTGTATCACGTATCTTTCACTATTTTGTCCTCACCATCACTGAATCAAAACAGGCCCTTACGTGTCATTCTGATTTGTGCTAGGATGCCCCTTTCTTGCTGACTTGATCATGTCACTTGCGTCTGTTTGGGGTTGTGCCTTTCTCGATGATCTGATCAAGTCTTTAGGTTCAGTCGCCTTTCCTAGGAATAAGACATTAAATAAACAAAACATTATTTTCTTTCTGTGCAAAATTGAAAGCAGTTTTTTTAAAAAAAATTAGAAACTTCCTATCTCGCATGCAACTCAAATTTGCAAATTCATTTGCCATATATATATATATATATATATATATATATATAAAAAGAGAGAGAGAGAGAGCGCTAAACAAATGTGCCACTGTCTTGTATTTGATTGGGTATAACTTGTCAAAAAATGTAATTACAATAGAAAGAAATGGTGTTGAAAAGCCAAAAATTGACACAAAAAATAATAGGAGAAAATATTGGCAGACGTTACGTGTGACCTAGTACTAGTAATGCTGCTGTACTGGTATAAGAAATAAGGGGCCCGCAGAAACCAAAGCTATTAGATGGAAAAGAAAGGCCGAGTCTAGAAAACATAGATGTGAAAACGGTATATTCTAGGAACTGGAGTCATATAAAATTTCTGGGATGGAAAGGAGGTGAGTGGAAAAGAATTAAGAAGCCCTGATCTAGAGGTAACTCTAGATATCTGGTGGTTAGGTAGTGTCACTCCAATACAGCGGGTTTCAAATTATGAAGTGCACAAATGTAGCAGGGAAATCCAATTGTCATGTTGCCTCCAGAACCACCAAAACCATCATACTAAGAAAACAAGATACAAAAAGCCTACAGGAACATAAGGCCACAGCAAATCTGGACTGTGTCCAAACTTGCCCTTCTCCATGGAGTTGACATCCTTTGCACATGCACATGTTACCAAGCATCCACCTGACACAACTATGTCAAATTGAGGCAGCACCGTGCTCTTTAGTGTTGCCTCTCTTGTGAGTTTTGAAACTGCAGAGAAGAAAATCTAAAGAGGCTTTTTTGGAATCCAGTGCCTTCAAACCTGCTTTATTTCTTCCCACTTATTCAGGCTGTGGGAAACAAAAATGAGCAGGGCAGAGGGAAGGAAAAAGAAGGAACATGGCTGCATCTTTAAGACTGAATAGTTTGGGTTTTAGAATGAGTTTTGTGAATGTAAGTCTTCTTCAAATGCAATGCAGAATGATATCAAAACTTTAGGTCTTGTAAAGTATATATATATAGTTGTGGGAATGAGATAGAATATAATAAGCTCTTGGAGCTTAAGATTGTCTGGGAAGGCCCTACCCTTGGTCCAGCCTCCTTTGCAAGCGCAATTGGCGAAAATGAGAGACAGGGCCTTCTCAGTGGTGGCCCCTCAAATGTAGAATTCCCTCCCCAGGGATATTGGAACAGCACCCTCCCTCCTGACCTTCCATCAGAGAGTGAAAACACAGCTTTGTAACCAAGCCTTTGGAGAACTTGTGCAATAGATAGATATGGATGATGTACAATGACTATTGGAATGGCCTAGTTTACACTTGAGGATTACGTGATTAATTGTGAAGGTATTGTTTTAAATGTTTTAATTGTTTTAATGTATTTTATAATTCTATTTAAATGTTTCTCTTAATTGTACATTGTTTTATGGCATGGAATAGTTGTCTATGTGTAAGCCGCCTTGAGTGGAAAAAGGCGGGGTAGAAATATCGCAAATAAATAAATAAGATCCAGAAAGACACAGATTATGTCCCTTTCCCTAAATTTCCCTAAATAGTGATACAGATCTGCATAATGGGCGCACTTAGTGCTGATGCGTGAAATATGCTAATCGAAAGTCAGTTTCCATGGGTTCAAAACTCTCACCGAGACGATTCCTTATATTATATGTGCAGTAGTATATGTGCAATAATAAAAAAAACAGAAATGATATAACTGCATTCATACCAGCATCAGTAACAAATTAATTTTAACATTTAACTGTGTGATGAGAAAAACAAAGTAATATTTTAGTGAAGGCTTTCTAGTGAGAATTTGGAATCCTGAGTCCCTGCCACCATTTTGTAGCTTGATGGAACTAGAAAAGGAAAGCTATTGCTACTTTGTACTTTGCTGAATAATTATCCATCTAAATGTCAGCTGCAAACACGTGATCTCTCTTTTTATGTGCAAAAGGACTGTTCCCTTATGCCCATATTTAATTACAATATGGAAATATAGCACACACTCACCTTTGCCTTTGACATCCCAATACACAACCATTTCACTCCTTCAGGCATTTCCCTCCTTTTTTTGTCAGAAATAAGACAAGTGGGGGGGGGGCGGGCAATCCCAACAGATCTTTCTCTTTTTCTTTTACACACATATATGCACACTGCAAAAACCCATTCACTGGGACTTACATATGAGTGGTTAAAGAAAAATCCATATGCTCTCAAATATAGATTATTGGGTCAAGAATAAACAAAAGATGCTTATCTGCCAACTAAAGCATCTGGAGATTTAAACATTGCATTTTACATTATTGTAAATACTAGTTAGAATTATGATCAGTTTTTAGCTGAAACGGTCTGAATCAAGCAACCAAAGATGCATTTTCATAAATTCCTGATTTGTCACAGTATATTTTTCTCCATACACAGCTATTTGCTTTGCACAAAATAGCAGGACGTTGTATAGCCAATATCATCCTTATTTTCAACTAACCCATGTTAGTCACATGGAAAACTGAATGAGTTCCCATTCTTGACTTCTACAACAATTCCTTGGTCACAGAATTCAAATGAAATGAATGCTAAAAATAAGGCAACTGGGACATGAATAGTTTTTGGCTACTACTGAAATGTAGCTAATTCCGGTTGCATAATGAAACCTCAGTTGAGAGAATGCAAACCATACCACGTCAAAATGAATGTGCATATAAAATAATGCAATAATAACAAATAAATACAATTTACCAACATACATACTTCAGCAATCATAAGTCTACAATGATGACTAGGAAGCTAGAGCAACCGGTAACCATGCATTTTAATTCTGAATATTGATTCTGAATCTCTGATTTGTTCTTGTTTGGTAGTGAGATGTCTTCTCATTCAGACATTTTGGAAGAAAGACAGAATTTTTGGTTTTATAGACTTAGGTCCCTAACATTAGAACCTCAATTTAAAGGACAGTGTCTGTCCATCATTGACTAAACTGTTTAGAAACAGTGTTCTGAACCTTGTTTACAGCTTTTGTCTTTAGAACCCGAAGTGAAAACTGAAACACTTTGCTTACATTTTTAATTCAGTTGTTAACCACTTCCATAAATATAATCAAATATTTTAAAATGTATCTTGCAGAGGGAAAATGAGGTGAAAAAAAACAGAAGAAAGCCTCCTTCAAACTCCAAAAAATAAAATACTAAAAATTTCAAATCAATTATTGTTCCTAACCAATGCTGATAAGGGAAGGAATAATCATAAGCCAGACATGAAGGAAGACTACAATGAAAGTCGGTGGGAAAATCATTCCTAAAACTCCCATCTCAACAAACAAGTCAACTAAATTAGAAAATCAATGAAAAATAAAATACATACTATAATTACAATCACAGACAGTCCCCGAGATACAAACATCAAACTTACAAACAACTCCTAGTTAAGAACGAGGGTGAGACAACAGGAAGTGAGAGAAATCTACCCCCAGTAATTTCACTCCTAAAAGAATTATCATGGGGAAAAGGTGTCTCCACTGAAGCTTTACAACCACAAAAAGCCAATTTTTTCAAAATTCAAATATCACAGGGACAGAAAGTGAGGTGAAATCTTCTGAACAGGGGCACAAGCAGCAAAACAAACACCACAGGGTGTAAACACCTTTGCTATCCAAGGTGAATATATAGAAAGATAGGCTGCAATATATAGAAAGATAGGCTGCAAGAATATCCAAGAATATTACACTTGTTCCAACTTACAAACAAATTCAACTAAAGAACAAACTTACAGAACCAATTTTGTTCGTAACCTGGGGACTGCCTGTTCTGATATCAAAGCAAGCATGGTCTCTCCACTACCCACCTTCTTTGTACATTCCACTTAAGGAGAAGAACGGTATCACTTGATCTGTCAGAATTAACATACTCGTACACTTTAGTGCCAGGATAGGGAATAGGAAACTTCTTTCTTCCTGAAAGCTAAATTCAATTTCTGATGAATTCTCTCCAGGGAGGAGGGAGTCATTCCATATTTCACTGAATTATCCTCTACTCATGATAAGATGGCAGTTAAATATAAAACCCATAATTTCCTTAATGAAAGTAGTCTCAGAAAAGACTTACCTGAATATTAGCAGCCACTGTCATGGTGCAGAAAGAGCTAATATCAGACAACATATTAATAACCACTTTTATTTTGGCACAACTGTGAGTGCTAAGACTACAGTAAGTTTGATTATCGCCTACAGAACTGCACGTTGTAAAGATAAAAGTTGTTGCTCCTTGTCGCTTCACTTTTATGCAGCAATGTAGTGCTAATTTTTGAAGTTTCATCATGACCGTCCCCATAAGCCATGCCTTCAGGGAAAATCCAAAAGTGCAGGCAGCTGTGTTTATTTGTACCACTAAATCAGCTCGAGCAGTTTTCATCCCGATCATAAACAGATCTTTTAGAAAACTAATGGGTTTTATATTGCTTATTCAAGATAAAACCAAGACCAAAATATTTCTTTTTGCAAGAATATCCAAGCGTACCTCAGTTAACAAAGCCTCTGACAGAAAAGCTCCTTGTATAAGATATATTTATGTCCATCCAAAATCTCTTTTATTTATGTCTTCTATCTAGCTGGAAGGTTTTCTTTTTTGGTTGTTTTTTTTAGCAATATCAGTGCTTAGAGGATGGTGACTGCTGTTGACACATAATTTCCCAAAAGGAAAAGGCATTCAAAAACAGTAAAGCAGCAATAACAGCAGTAGCAGCAGTTCAACAAATCAGAAGCTTCTGGTGCCAACAGTAGAGTCATTGAGCTTAAGCAATTCAGGAGCAGAGTCAAGCTTAAACATTATAAAAGGCTTTATTCAAAGAGCTACATAACTAGATAGAAAATTAAACAGTTCTTAGCCATCTAACTAATCAACTAACTCACAGCAGACATATTGTCTCTCAATGTTCACAGAAGAACAAAATGGAAGACTCAGGGACTTGCCAAGTGCTCAGAAGAAGAGGCATGTCTAACAGAAAAGGTGATAGAAGGAGAGAACAGGGTGACAGGTAGACAGAAAAGCCAATGGGGAAAGGGCTTCCCCTGCCAACTAACTCATCTGCTTATCTACAGTAAGTTATTGATGATGACTACAAACTTAGTGCAGGATGTGGTTGAGTTCAAACAAGACCTTCACTCTTGGATTGTAGCAGTCAGTCAGTAGTAAACAATATAATAAAGTCTGATCTGAGTTTCATCAGGATTCTATAGAAGTTGATCCTATTATCGTTGTTTGTGCCCACCTACCAAAGGCAAAGTTAAACATCTGTTACCTCCAGAATCCCTTACTAAGCAACTACGATTAACAAAACAAAGAAATTGTGATAACAGATAATTTTGTCTTACCATCTACTTCAAGCATTTAACAAATGTTCTATAAATTTAGGTACCAAAATGCAAATAATAAAAAAGTTAAAGCTAGATAAATTTTGGTCTGTTGAAAAGGGGTTTGTAGAAAGTTCACAATGCCTTTTCTTACTTAACAATATGAAAAAAGGATATTGGAGTACCTTGGAGACTGACTGAGAACAAATAATAATAATAACTGTTTATTTACATTCCGCTCTTCTCACCCCGAAGGGGACTCAGTGCGGATTACATTACACATATGATAGACAGTCCCTGTCGGAAGACGTACAAATGACAGTATATAGTACACAGTGCAATTTTAGAAGATTCCTTCTTCCTGGCTGCCTCGTAGGGTGTGCGTCGCTGGATGTGAATTGCTCCATTACGTCACTGTTGTTATGTCATTGCGTCATTACATCACAAGGGGGTGCTATTGTCCATCCTCATGACGGGAGCTTCTGTTCCGCTTCCACCTTTCGGACAAATTTCAGGTGTTGTAAAGTCCCTCTGTAAAAATTTTCCCCGCTTCACGGTTCCCAGTTTTATCTACTCACAGCTGGGCTGCTTTCGAACTGCTGGGTGAGCAGACGGACAGGGCTGCAATAGCTGGTTATCCAAGCCAGATCAGGGAATGGAACCAGCAACCTTCAGGTTGCAAGCACAGCTGTGTTACCACTGTGCTATCTCCCCGGTCAAAGCTGGTAGCATAAACTTTCATAGAATAAGGCTTGATCTACATTGAGACTGGATCAGTAGACCCATATAATGTAGTCTGAACTGCACCGAACTGCATTATATGGGTCTACATGCTGACCATAGAATGCAGTTAGACTGCATTATTTAGCACTGTAGATCCAGCCTAAGTTTACTTCCTCAGTCTACAAAAGCTAATGCTACCAAATTCATTCTCTCCGTTAGTCTCTACGGTGCTACAATATGCCTTTGCATAGTGACATTCCAGACTACCATGTCAATGTTTTTGAATTTGTTTACTTAAGCAAAGCTTGCCTGACCTGGTTGTTTCAAATTTATATGTGCATATTGTTCATTTCGAATAGAAAACTTGCTGAAACATGCTTATTTTTGTGTTATAGAAATCTATCCCTATTTTCCCCCAAGTTATTTTGTCTCTGGGGCCGAATCTCCTGTTAAAGAAATAATACCCAGAAATATATCTACTTTGTTAACTGAGGCATACTTTTAAGTGTTGCTGAGAAGATTTACCTCAAACCTATCCATGCAATGTGACAATTTATGCCAATCAAACCTAATTGACTTTGCTATACTACAGATTTGATACAGTTAAATGATTTTCCATTGATTATATGTCCTTTTATTATAGAGATTTCCTGGTACTAGTTGATAAGTCTATACATAGGATACAGAAAGAAAGTGAAACTGCTTCTACCAACTCAAAAACAACTGAAGAAATCTAGCTTATGTATGAAATGTTTTCCACTCCAGAAGACTCCCATCTGGTAGTTTAACTACCAGTAATTGCTTGCAGATAAAGTGTGACTGTCACAGCAACAATGACCATGTGGCAAAGTGTCTCAGTCAGAACATTTAAGCTTCTACATCAGTAACAACAAGCTATTTCTTTAAAAATATATACTTTAGAGTCGTGTCTTACAATCTTTTTAAAAAAACTTAATCCAACTGATTACGCTGTCAAACAATCTTGTTTCTAACATGATACAAACAGTAAGCCCACTTTTTGGAAGAAGGAAATTTGTTTAGAGGCACTATTACATTTATCATTTATGTTAATGTTTAAAGACATAAAAAGAGTAATAGTATTGTTGGGAAAGAACATTAAATTAAATATTCCATTTCATTAATAGTGAAAAACTGTAAGAAATTGTTGGACATGAATTTTATTAGTAAAGTAAAAACACAACATAAAATATAAATTAAAATACTGTAAATCACTGGATTTTAGCTTTTCTCCAAGTAAAGTATCTCCGTCCCACTGTTGGTACATGTAAAACAGGTTGAGGACCATTGTTTTAGAATTTCACCAATACTACGTCTCAACTCAATTAAGGATTTGAAAGTGAATAAATATAGGGGACAACTACGAGTTTGTAGCTCAATAGCACACAGAACGGAAGGGCTCCCCCCCTTTCACCAGAGGCTTAGAGGCCTCTCAACGTATGAAAAAACACTGCCACCCCCCCCCTCCGAGACCCCCCCCTCACCCACCCATCCCACCCCGTTTGCTCCACCCGGCTTCCCCCCCCCCTCTCTTCCCCCCACCGCCTCCCACCCCCCATTCCCGGTTAACTCCCCCACCCCACCCCTCTCTTATGCCCACGCCTCCACCCCCGGCCTCCCCTCTCTATCTTTCCTACTGTCCTTTACCTGAAATTGTTCCCCCACTTTTACTGTTTATGGAAAACCCTAATAAATATATTTTTTTAAAAAAAGAAAAAGAAAAAAGAAAATGAATAAATATAAATATAAATGTCTATACCAAGCAATCAAGTGAAACATTTAAATGCCTCTTTCAAGACAAATGAAGGCACAGAAATGAAAATAAATAAATAAAAGTTTGAGTCTTGTTGGATTATTAAGTCTTCTTGTAGAAGGCAACATTAAAATTACCTTCATTCTGCACAATTGTGTGCCACAATATAGTACAACTATTCATTGGAAAGAACCTGCATAAACCTGGCAAAAATTGTGCATATATAATGATATAGACCTTCCATGAAAGGTTACATGATTTACACAAGCCCAGTAACAGATGTGCCAATAAATTAATGCAGTGCTGGACGTTATTAAAATATAACTCGACATCATTACAGAGCAGCATAGTCCTTTAATTTAAAAATGTCAACATTAAACTTGTTAGAAAGGATCAAATTGCAAATGGTAAGAACAAAAAGTATCTGGACTAGCAAATTTTGATCACTCTTTTTAGAAAAAATAGTCTCTATCAATTAGGTTTTCATGTTCTGGGGAACAAAAGAAAGCAAAACCAGTCATAGAAGAGATGTCTAAATATGTCTTTTTAGTTTTAGCTTTCTCATAAAGATACAAATTCATATTCATGGGAGAAAAACCCTACTGCCTAAGATATAAATTGCAGATCAAGTATTGTACTTGGTAAATAACCAGAAAAATTCCGCAATAAGTAGAAGAGAATGTTCAACTAACCATTTGATAGGCCATTTCTGTGCTCTTGTACATTATTGCTCCTGGAACTTGAAAATGGACTCATTTGACGTGTTCCTGTTGTCGGTGAAAAGAGCTGGAGATCTTTCTTGCTGCTCACTAAAGGTGTTGTTGGCCTCTAAGTAATAAAAAACCAAATCAAAATACTTTAAAATTATATTGTAACATTCGCTCCTTCACTTCTGAAAACTCTTAATGCTATCCATACTTTCTCAAAAAATCTTCTAAAAGAAAAAAAACCTAGCCATCATGTCTCTTTGGATATACTTTCAGAAACTCTTCTAAGTCTGGATTAATGCCTGATAAAGAACTGTTTCTAGACCTCATGACATTAACATATTGCAAGTAAAACAGTAAGCTTTTTGACCCCACTCATTTATTCCAAAGGAATACTTTGAAACATGACATTAAAAGAAGGTGTCATCTTTGAAAGTTTAATGATTTCCGATTAAGAAAAATAAAATCTATAAATCTGTAGAAATCTGTCATGGGTAAGAATCTCGTTTCAGTTTATTTTTAAATCCAAATCTGCCAATATTTATATGATTGGGGAATGCAAGACTGGTTTTTTTTCATCTGTACTAATCATATTAGTGAAAATCAGAAGCATATTAAAATAAGCAAGACAGCTTTAGTCTTTTCTTTCAAGTACAGAAGCCTGACCCATCACTAGCCTCTGTAGGGGCTATTAGGAGGCAAAATACTAACCCATCCCAGCCCTACAGGGAAACCATTCTAACCAGAACCAAACAAGGATTAATTTGACAAAGTTCCAATTATTTAGGCTTTGATGTTTCTGAAAACAAAACCACGCACTCTAGAATGGGATGTGAAAATCCATTCTTCAAAAACTGCCCAGTATTGCTGTCACGATCACGGACTTACCGGCCCCTTAAACACACACACACGGAGACGTACTAAAGGCTAGCTACTTTATTGAATATAAAAACAGTTCCAAAGAATATAGTCCAATAGAATAAGATAGTCCAAAAGGCTTGAAGTATCACAGTTCCAGGTATCGTAGCAAATAGGCAGAAAGCTTGGCAAGGCTCCGCAAACCAATGCGGATCAGGAAACAGGGCAAGGCTCCGCAAACCAATGCGGATCAGGAAACAAGGCAAGGCAAGGCAAGGCTTGATGACCACGGCTTAGCTTGTGGTCCCACTCCGCTTCACGCCTATTCAAGTCAGACGTGGCCGGAGAACTGAGGATCCATTCCCACGGATCCTATACTTAATCCTTCGGCCGAGGTCCCCGACGCTCTAGGCTTCTTCGTCTCCAATCCCTGCTGACGGACCTCGGCCGGTCTAGGGCCCGGGACCAATCCCTCCTGCTAGACTCGATGTTCCGTCTTCTATCAAAGGTTCGACCTTGTCTCTCGGCAGCTGTGTTGCTATCTCCCTGAGAGCTTTCCTCCCTAGCCATTTCCCATGCGCTTTCTTCCATATCTTCCTCAGGAGGCTCCTGGGAAGATCTCCCTCCCGGATGTTCATAGCTCCCCGAATCAGAATCTAACTGCACCTGGTTATCTGAATCAACCCTAGGACCAAAACACATTTCTTCCCAGGCCAAGCTCTCTGGGCGAAAGAGGCCCTTGCGGGGAAAGCTGCCCTTCACCCCAGTCATCTAGCTCATCCTCTGAATCCTGTTCTAACACCGCTGGTTCTAATGCTAATGGGACCCCAGGTCCTGTCCCCTGCCCACCAGGCACAAACGAGAACTGCTGTGCTACAATTGCTAATGTTCAAGTTCTAATAAGGTCATTCAGTTGAGTGGTCTGTGGCATGTTTGTGTTAACTGAGAAAAAAAGTTCATAGTAAACATGACCAGTGTGCCTCATTTCTGGTTCCAGTGTATCCCACGTGGCATCAACAATACCTGAATGAAAGAATCATGTGGAACCAGCCATTTCAGCCCTATGAGGCCCCAGGGAGATACAGAACTAAGGTGGTGGTTTCACACATGATCACTTCATCAATGGGATCCCTTCATTTAACTGTTATCAGTATGGCATGGAATTGAGCCAAGATACTTCATGTGAAGAACATCTAGCAGAATTATTTATTGCTTTTCCTCCTGGTTATTTATACCTCGGCTCTCAAACCAGCTTTCCCAAAAGACTTAAATAAAGAACATTTAATTTTTTAAAAATAGAATCTGCATTAAAAATGTTGTAGTGAAGTGCACTGTATGGCATTTCCAAGTAACTATGGCCTGACTCCCCAAGCCAATATGGCCAGAAGCCATGCTGGCTGAGAGATATTGACAGCTGCTGTCCAAAAATTAACAATCCAGACTCATTTCATTAAATGTAGAACACACCTGGTCAGAACACTATATTCCTGCTGTCCATTCACCATCAAAGTTTTCTACCCAAGATCATGCCCAATGAATATGCCCAGCCTCCATCAAATGGTTTGGGGGCTTTTCATGGATCCCCAACTGTCAACGTTTTTCAACTTCCAGAAGTCCCAGTCAGCATTGCTAATGGTCAGCAATTATGGCAGTGGAAGTTATTGTGTCACCAGATATTTATGTTTTAGAAAGAAGTGACATATAAGATCAAATATATTATTAGAAAGTTTATAGAAGCACTATTGAAATAACTAAAGGTTAATTAATGGTTTAATTCTTTACTCATTTAACTTACTGGTGAGCATGTACAACTGCACAAGTCATCATTTCCAATAAAATGTGGTTCTGGGTTCAAGTTCCAAGTTTGCAATGAATTTACAAAGCAGCTAATATGAAAAACCCAAGTACACTTATTGAGCCCCAGTGGGGCAATGAGTTAAACCCTTGTGTCGGCGGGACTGGTTGACCGAAAGGTTGGCGGTTCAAATCCAGGGAGCAGGGTACACTTCTGTCTGTTGAGCTCTAGCTTCTCATGTGGGGACATGAGAGAAGCTTCCCATAGGATGGTAAAAATCAATCATCCAGGTGTCCCCTGGGCAATGTCCTTGCAGATGTCCAATTCTCTCACACCAGAAGTAACTTGCAGTCGCTTCTGACACACACACACACACACACAACTTATTGCATAACACATGTAAAACTGTTTCTTATTGTTATTTTAAAAGAGCAACCCCAGACATGCAGATAAACCCTGCATTGCAAAGCAAACAAAATCAGTGATACTGTTTATAGTCAGTGCCTTTCACCCTTCATGTGTGTGTGTGGTTTCCAAAATCATGTATCATATTAACAAAGGCTCCATTTTGGCTGCAATTGTAATCACAACTTAGAATAAGCTGTAGTGAACATAATGGAATATCTATGTGTGTAAATTAGAATACATTTGCACAGAAAATAATTATGCTACCAAAGGGGAAATATACTTGCTATATGCATATCTGTCGAAGGAGATCCAGATCTCAGAAGAGGCACCCTTTTATATAAAATAGGAATGCTTCTTTTAATATAACAGCGATTAATCATTTTAAATTATTACACTAAAGAATTAACCATTTTAAAATTATGAGATCACAGTCCATTTCTTGTTCAAGCATTTTTAGTGCAGCGACAGAACTGAATATTGTATTCTCATGTTGATGAAAATCTCGATTCCATCATTTTCAAACACTGAAAACACTGCAGTTGAAAACTCTTCCTGCCATTTTAAAATGTTGTTGTTATTAATAAGATAATAAGACCCTACATCAGGGCAAAAAATATAGAGAAGGAAGCGAAAACTAATAACTATTCTAAATGTTACAACTACAAGTTTCTACTCTTCCTCTTGATTTGAGCTACACCCTTCCTCTATGCAAACTTTCTTACTAACATATTCAAACTATTCATGTGAACAATTTTCAAGTAATATATATTACACAAATCTGCAATTATTCATTTTTAATGATTTCAATTATTTTAAGAATCTTTATGCAGCATTCAACAAAGCAAAAGGAGATTTCCAAGTTCATAAACAGCATTAGTGATAAATTCTGTCACCAGATTTTTGAAAACCAAATAAAAGTGCAAGCTTTCAGTAGAGATATTTTGACTCTGCAAACATCCTAAATTGTATTCTCAAAACATGCATTTTTCCTTTTTAATTTTCATTTCAGGAAGAAAAACCCAGCTTTAGGGTGGAGCGAGTAATTTCAAGCTGGAACGCTCACCTCCAGAAATTTACTCTGAGCAAGGAAGCAGATGCAAAATTACAGTCACAGCTGTATTCAGAGCACAACAAGGTGGGTAATGGAAAACTAAATTGCTAATTAAATTGCTAATGATTTTTGTTAGTGCCACTACTGTATTTTGTCACCTTTGCTTAAATACAAACAACACAGAGAATCTTTTTTAACACTGCCAAGTTTCTAATTTTACTAAATAACACAGAGACCTCTAAAGGCTACCATCTATAAAGAAACCACTGGTGTGTGCAGACAAAATTGGAGATCATTTTATTTACCAGCTATTTACATATACACACTTCCCCAGCCACTTTTTATTTCCTTTTGGACTACCTATCTCTCTAACTCATCTACATCAATGTTCATAGTAACACCCACAGTTGGTATGGGAAAACAATAAATTAGCATATGTCATGACATAATGTACTGAAAATATGTGATAACCACATTTTACAAAAAGGGAGAAAAACTGGAGCAACAGTCAATTTTATTTTTATTGTGATAACTGTAGGGAAAATTTATTGCAGTGTTAGTATTTTATCGTTTCATTATGTTAGATTAGCTGAGAGAGGTAATTACAGTTTCAACATAAAAATGTCTTTAATGTTTTCATTTCAATTTTGCAGTTTATAATATGCAGATTATAGCATCATCATAATCCCATATTGTTATATGTACGATGAGAGGGCAGTGCATTCGCTTCACCAATTATAGAACTAATTTCTAATAATGATTTCAGAAAGGTCCCTAACATACTCACTAATTGAGAGGGGTGAGTACATAATAACAGGGTTTTTTTATTTAAAAAAAACCCCACGACACTGCTAGTGCTTCACTTATAGCCAGTAGTGTCATGCCAATAAAATTAGCATAGCAGAAATATATAATAATAGATTTTACCCCTAAGATACCCGGCAATTAATTTTTCTTCATATTCAGTGTGCTGTATTCCAGATTGTCAAACTATAGTCTCAATGAACTACTGATCCTAGATGTAAATGAATATATCTAAGAACATTATTTAATCATAGGAACAGCCCACATACATACAAAGACTTACTTTCTCCACGGTAAGTTTATCCAGTATCAGAGCTCTCTTGGCACTAGAAGAGAAAGATGAGAAAAGCTTCAAAACAATGTTTTAATAAAAAGGTGGTTATCAGTGGTTATCTATCCACATAGCTTATCTTTAAGGTTTTTATCACACTACAGAAACTAACCACAGACATAGCAAATATATGAACCAGCTTGTGAGCACCCTTATTAGTTTCCAACCCCAAACAACACTTCTACAATTATGCAGACTAATAGGAAACAGTTCAACTGGCATATCAATGTCACAAAGTAAAAAAACCCCAATTTGTTAAAAACATATTTTGTTTCCTATAAACTATTAATAATGAATATAACTGCACACAAGTTCCCAATAACTTACCTTCTGTGTACATGATACAATTACTGTGCCAGTCACACACACAAAAAACACACTAGGCATTTGAACGCTAGTACATTCAAGGTGAAAAAAGTAGTTCTCAACATTTTAGCTCTTAACATGATTCAATGCTGCTAGACTATGACTTAACTAGGGAACAGATGCTCAATGCCTTTACAGGTCCCCAAACCATAAGAAACTATTTTCTCATGTTCTTCACTATACTGATTCAGGAACATGCCAGGCTTCCTCTGTAAAATCTGTTCTGCTGAACTGGATGCCCAGCTGTTAATGGCAACACTAGGAATGGAAAGCGGAATATTTATAATACTATACACCATACAGCTGTCTTCTAAAGAGCAGTCATCAAAATTTTATTGAATGCAGGCTAAATACTCAAAGGAAAGAAAGGTCAACATAAATTAAGACTATTTTTCCCAGAGACAATTCCAACTTTCCTAGTACATTCTTAAATCTTAAACAACACTTAAAGACTTCTTTTATATAAAGCAACTAAAAACCTTAACAATTATTCTATAAAAGCTTCAGAAGATTACTTTAGATTAAACAAGGTTTGCAGAAACATTTCATTACAAAATAGAAGAGCTCAAGCACTATGTTGGAAATGGGCCATTTTGATTTGGAACCTCTATTTGAAAATGTTGAGAAGACCTTAGCTATAGATCAGCCTCTAAAGACAGAAATGGCCAAAGATTCAAGAAAGAACAGAGCCTGAAACAACCTTTCTCACAACACAGAGAAAAAGTTTAACAGCATCTTTAAAATATAACTTTTTAACACTAGTTCCAAGTTAAAACCTTTAGGTTGAAAAGGATCACCCCAAACATTTTTGTCTTAAAAAACAGATCAGATTTACTATGAGAGATGATTTATTTATTTATAATATTAAAGTCACCACCTTCTTGCCGAGGGACAATCAAAGCCGGAAAATTATTAACAGCATGTTTCTTTTAAAATATAGTGCCCCTGTATTGCTTAAGGAATGCAGACTCCATTACATCTTTCACCCCAATGGCAGCAAAGAAACATTTTATACGTTAATACATTCACTCTGCAAAGGTGCTCTAGGGGACCATGTATTTGCATGCTACACTAAGGCATGTTATGATGGTTTTTATGACTGACTTCAACGGAAGCTGGAAGCCAAAGTACAACTGAATCTGGACTCAAGGTAGCTTTACAATTAGGATAAATGAAAAGCTATATGAAAATCCCATTAAATTATAACAAAATAGGGGGCCAATCTTGTAAAAAAATGGCAGTGGTCAAGCAGTATACTATTTAAAATCTGTCAGTGACTCCGGATGATAGTAGAGTTACAGTGTTCCCATATTTTGCCTGTGGAGACACTGTAAACACCAACAAAACTGAGCCAACTAGCCCTTTATATTCTAAGTAAAAAACTTCTCTAGAAATAGAGGAAAGAACATTGCTGTCTATCATTTGATGATGCTAGTGTTGACTCATCTGAGCTACAGATATTATTTCAGGAGTGTAGTTCTTCAGTTTACTAGAAATAAACCCTTTTAGAAATGTAAGAATAATGCAAAGACAGGACCAAGTCTGTATTTAAAAATGTAACGGGGGGGAGAGTGGGGGGTCTACAGAGGGAGCATTGTGTGTGTGTGTGTATATATATATATAGATAGATAGATATAGATATAGAAATTCATTTCATTTCATTTCAATTTATTATTTGATTAGTCGCTCTCCACCGGAGTGCTCCGAGCGACTTACACAGCAATAAAACAACAAGCATATCAACAATAAATCACAGTTTAAAAGCTTTGATGAAGAGCCAAGTTTTGAGAGCTTGGGAGAATGACTGCAAGTCAAGTATAGCTCTAATGTATGGAGGTAAGGAGTTCCACAAGGTCCAGGCGAGCCTTCCTGGACTGGGAATAGACAAAAGGTTTTCTTGAGCTGATTTTGGTGGTATCTGATGGCAGACATGTGAAAGACGCTCTCTGAGGTATTTTGGGCCTTGACCATGAATGGCCCTAAAGGTCCGAACCAGTGTCTTATAGGTAGTCCAATGTTCTATTGGGAGCCAATGGAGATGTTGTAGTACTGGAGCTATATGATGTCTCATTGGTGTCTGAGTGAGTAGTCTGGCAGCTGCATTTTGGACCACCTGGAACTTCCATGTCACTGAGAGAGGAGTACCAGCATACAATGCATTACAATAATCCAGCCTTGAGGTAACTGTGACATAGATTACTGCTGCAAGGGCTTCTGTTTGAAGGTAGGAGGCCAGCTGCCTCGCCTGGCGGAGATAGAAAAAGGCCTGCTTACTGATGGTAGAAATCTGAGCTTCCATCGTCAACCAGGAATCAGCAGGACACCAAGGCTCTTCACCGTGGCAGACAGGGCTAATGGTTCACCTTCAAAGGTGGGCAGAGGGCAGGCCAATTCTAGGGGCCGACCAGGCCATAGGATTTCAGTTTTGGCAGGGTTCATCTTGAGTCTGCTAACTTAGCGGCTAACTTAGCGGCTTTGGTGTTGGATTCATAGATCTTACTGAGAGCCTTAAAGGCAGATTTTGATAATTCATCAGACTTTCAGTGCCAGATACACACACACATACACATGCAGGCATGTAGCCAGGGGGCTTCGGGGGCTTCAGCCCCCACCCCCAAATTCTCAGGGTGGTCCTTCCTTCCGCGAGAAGGCCTTACTGGTACATTATTTAAACTGTTATGTTTATTCATATCATGATCTGATCACCATGCTCATTATATCCCACATTCATGGGGTTATTGGGATAACAATACAAAAGGTTTGCTAGGGTAGACCCTCTCCCACCCAGTCTCAGCCCCCGAACCAAACTCACCCCCCCCCCCGGGCGAATCAAAATCCTGGCTACGGCCCTGCACACACGTCTATTTGATCAGGTATCTATTTATATAAGCAAGCAAAATAGTTATTCTAATCAGCTAGCCAAATAATACCTGAATAAATGAAAATGACAGGTCATCTAATTAGAACCACCTTTGCCAATGAAATGCCCTCCTGATGTTCATGACTTCAAATTCAATCGACTATAGCTCAGGGTCAGGAATATCGGGCCTTATAGTTCAAACTTTCTAGAGTACAAAAAGAAGAAACAAATCTACAATGCCTGGTTTTATTTTTCCAGGGTTTTCGGTAGCAGTTACGCCAAGCGCTATGTGGAGCCTTGAGTTTGTTCTGCTCTTGAGCTGCAGCCCACATCTTCTTCTGGATCTTGGTGCTCAAATGCCACTCTTTGCAAACAGTATCAACAATTGACTTAAAATAGGTTTATTCACTTTCTTTGTTTTGACACATATTGAGATACTGAAACAGTTACTTTTAGGGTCCACAAGTCTCAAAATCTCCAGTCAGCAAAAACCTTACGAATACCTACTGCTTTACAACAGACTGAAATCTCTTAGAACTTGAAATAAAGTAGGGTTTAATCTTCATATGGTATGGCATGTGAATAATTACTTTTCTGGTGCTAAGATAAGCTTGGAATGTAAATTAACATAAACTAGCTCCAGAACACAAAAGAATGATAGCTTACATTCTGTCAACAACAGAAACTATCATAATTTCCTGTATGGATACCATATACGTGATCACAATGTTTCTTTTAATTTATATATATTGAGCCAAAATACAGGTGTCTTTTTTGCATATGAGTTAGTGAAGAGCAGGCTATGACAAAATAAATGAATATTGGAGCATATTGAGAGATAAACATCTCAGGCAATGACACTAAATTATAAGGTGTGCACTAAAAATATTTTCTTCATGTTTCTGTTGCCACAAATTCACTTTAAAATAGTTATATACTGCAGTGTTTTTCAACCTTTTTTGAGCTGCGGCACATTTTTTACATTTACAAAATCCTGGGGCACACCACCAACCAAAATGACACAAAATGACACTCTAACACAGTAATACATACAGTTAATGTGTTTTTAAATGTATTTATACACTCAGTGTGAAACCTGGGCCTGTTTTGATTAACACAACATAGATATCCTGGCAGGAATGGCAGAAAGACACAAACTTCCCACACAGAACTTCCATAACCAAGAGAAAATGCTATAAGAGTTTGGTGGGCATTGACCTTGGGTTTTGGAGTTGTAGTTCACCTATATCCAGAGAGCACTGTGGACACAAACAATGTGTTGTAGTTGAGCAAGCTGAGCCTATAGTTGCTACATGTAGTAACTTGGAGGAAGATGCTTTGTTTGAAATGTCACTTGAAGAGGGGGATTTGGGCAGGATTGCTGCAGCTGGAAGGAAGAGAGCTGCAAGTGATTCTAGTTTGGAAGGTGAAGAACAAAGGAGAAAGGTCCGACAAATACTTAGAGAGGCTACCAGTGAAGGCACTTGTGAAGGTTTTGAAGCAGAGTTAACATCAGAAGAGAGTGATACGGAGCTGGACTCAGCGTTGGTGCAGGATGTCAGGAATGTTTTGAATGCTGAGTCCAGTGAGAGTTCATTCTTTGGCTTTTCAAGCGATCAGGGGTGGCCTAGTGGGAATGCTGAATCAGATTGGGGTCCTTTAAGTGCTCATGAAGGGTGGGAGGCATGGAGGAATACATCCAGCACTGCAGCTGTGGGGACTGAGGCAGATTTGGGTGGGGATTCCGACGCCTCTGATTTGTAATGGTATAAAGGTAATGCCTGGGGGTTTGGGACTCTGCGGTCGGTCAAGGTGTTGCTGGTGGGTTTCTAGTTCCTGTATCTTGTTACTCTTGATCTTCATGCCTTAATTCCTGGTTTCCAGCTATCTGTGAGTATTGGGCTGTTTTCATGTAGGGTTCTGGGTGAGCTGCAATGGCAGCTCTAGCTGAAACTGTTGAATGTTGGGGGGTTTGGGGATTTAATGTTTGTTTTTATGCCTAGTGACTACCGCGTTTCATTTGACCATTCCTGTGTTGCTGTGAGTGACTGCTAGTGCATGGTATTGTATATTTGGTGGAAGGGAGAGGCTGTGGGTTGCGGGGGCTTTGATGTATGTTATTTGTATATACTTAGCTCCTGTGGATTAGGAAGCACTCCTCCTTTCCTTTTGGACGAATCATCTCATCATACAGACTTCTTGCCTGGACAAAGACAAAGTCAAGGACGACAGACAGACGTCTTTTATGTTTAATTAGAGACTCTTTTGGGTGTTGGGGTTTTTGGGATTTTAGAAGCCGGATTGTGGCTATGATTTATGTTCAAATAAACTGTTAATACTTTTACTAAGTTTGGCGTGTCTCAAGGCCATCTGTGGAAGCTACAACAATGTTGGATCAGGACCAAACTTGGCATGAATACTCAATATGCCCAAATGTGAACACAGATGGAGTTTGGGGAAAATAGACCTTGACATTTGGGAGTTACAGTTTCTGGGATTTATAGTTAACACACAATCAAAGCGCATCCTGAAGTCTTGCAACAATGGAATCGAACCAAACTTGGCACATTGAACTCTCATTACCAACAGAAAGTACTGAAAGGGTTTGCTTGGGAATTGACCTTGAGTTTGGAAGTTGTAGTTCACCTACACCCAGAGAGCACTGTGGACACAAACAATGTCATGCTATGTTGTTGTTTGTTTTCTATCCAGAATCTCAATGTTGGAAGGCGGCTCACCACTTTAAGGTCCCTAAAACAGGCATGGGAAAACTTCGGCCCTCTGGGTACTTTGGACTTCAACTCCCACCATTCCTAACAGCCTGAGGCCCTTTCCTGCTTAAATGGCTGAGGGGGGAAAGGAAAAGGGCCTGGGGCTGCTAGTCATGGTGGGAGTTGGAGTCCAAAACACCTGGAAGGTCCAAGTTTGCCCATGCCAGCTTTCGACAGAGACCTCTTCCTCCCCCTTCCCCTTCGCGCCCCTTCTTCCCCCTCCTACCGAACACTTACTTTTTCTTCTACACTACCGCTTCTGCCGCCATTTTGATCCGAGGGGGCAGCATGAGCGTGTTCAGGAGGGGAGGGGGAGGAAGGAAGGCATGACCCGTGCGGGCGCTACTGCGCAGACTCGCCCCAGAGCAAAGCGAGGCAAAGCGAACAGAGCGAGGGTGGGAAGAAGGGAGACCGAGTGGAGAAGAAAAAGTGTTCGGCAGGAGGGGGAAGAAAGGGTACTGAAGGTTCCCATTTCCCATGGCACACCTGATGATCGCTCACGGCACACTAGCATGCCACGGCACACTGGTTGAGAAACACTGATATACTGTATGTGTGTTCCCGTTGAGGAATCCATTCCAGCCAGCCATTTACACCCATCTCCATAATGGTCTGGCCCAAGGGAGGAGAAAGTACAGGCCACACGAATTCCCTGAACCTTTTAGCAGCGCCCCTGAACCCTGATGGCAATTCCCTGAATCCCTGTCCCATTTTTTTTTAAAAAAACAGAATACTTCCTAAAATCCACACTGAGGTTGCCGGGAAGGGGGGGGGGGGGCTCCCAATTGAGTGGCCTAGCTCAGGGCTGTCCAACAGGCGGTCCTGGGGCCATACACGGCCCCCCAGCCCCTTCCCTGCGGCCCCCTAACTTGTTTTAATAAAATACAAATAAAAAATAAAAAATAAAATAAAAAAATACCTACTTCCAGGTTTAGGCAAGCATCGCGAGACTACGCCAGCCACAGATGGGATTTCGAGGGAGGTCGAACTCCCGTCTGTGGCTGCGTAGTCTCGCGATAGCTGCCGAAATCTCGGGTCCCGCGGGATTTGCGGCCGGCCTGGGCGCGCGCCTCCTCCTCCCTCGCGGCTGCTTCCAGGCCAGCCCCCATTCCCTCAGAGAGAGGGAGGAGGGGAGTGAGGCAGGGAACGCCCCTCCTGGCTCCGTCCTCTTCCTGGGGAAGGCCCTCGCGTCCCGCCCCGCGGATGGGAGAGCCGCCGCGCCCGGCCAGAGCGTGGCCGCGGCTCCAGCAGGGCTCTTCGGGACGGCGGCGGTGTTGGCGCCGGCCCTGTGGCGGGCTCCCGCAGTATGGGTAAGGAAGGGCCTGGCTCAAATCAATCAATCTAAAAACAGTGGGACGTTGGGTGAGGGGGGGAGGGGTCCTCAGCGGCGGTTTCCTTGGCGACGCTTTCTTCCCCTCCTCTGCGCCCCCTCCCCCTTGTTGTGCTGCCTTCCCCTGCGTGCAGGGCGCAACGTGGCTTCCTTTGCGCCTGCCCCCACGGCTTGTTTTCCCTTCATGGAGGGAGGGAGCTCTTTGGGCCTCCTCCACCCACCTCTGGGAAAGGAGGCCCCATCTGCCCTGCGACGGCATTGAGGTGTTTGGGGTTTTTTTGGTGTGTCCCAATTTGAGTGTGAACTCAAATAACTCAAAGGTATTAGGAAACATTCCCCCAAATCCACCAGTGTTCCCATTTGGGTATATTGAGTATTCATGCCAAGTTTGGTCCAGATCCATCATTATTTGAGTCCACAGTGCTCTCTGGATGGAGGTGAACTACAACTCCACAACTCAAGGTCAATTGTAAGTAAATTGGAGTCGGGGAGGGGGCGGAGCTGGGGAGGGGGCGGAGCCGGGGGATGGGGCGGAGCCGGGGGCGGAGGCAGACCCTTCGGCCCCCCCAGGTGATCAATGACCAGAATTCCGGCCCTTGGGCCCGTAGAAGTTGGACAGCCCTGGCCTAGCTCACTCACCTCTATGCTATCCCCTTAGCTGCCACTATAACACTATAGTCACTATCAGGTGCCTAAGGGTAGTCATTATATATTTATAATTTATGGGTTTAAACACTTTGGTCAGATAGCAGTGTTCATACAGTAAATAAGCAATGTTACCACACACTGCAAATTATCATTTAAGTGTTTCTCTAAACAAGGAAATTGTATCTTTAGAGCAATGCTGACTGTATTAAATGAACATTAATGTGGAAATTTCTGAAGTCATTTTGGCACAATATCAGTCTGAATCTTGTCTGTGCCACTATCTTTTACATTTCTTGCCAAGCATCTACTTTATCTCACAAGTGCAGGCATATAACCTGACTATATTTTGATACCTGAGTTGCTTTGTATATAAATATATCTGAGAATTGGGGGAGCACAGAATATAAAATATGCAAACACTTAAAGGTGCAGACTTGCATTAATAAGAAAACCCTTCTTTCAGGAGCATGCTCCTATCTAGAAAGGAATCTCATAGCTGTTAACAGAACACCTAGTGGTCAAGAGGAAACCTTTTACAGTGAAAGCAATGCATTTAGCCAATGAATAAAGCTACTGTACAATGCAACCACCCTGTAAGTGCTGTGCTTTTATGTTGAATCATTTTAACATGTATTTTAACATGGAAGCATGGGAGTGGGCCTTCACTTGAGTAGATATGAAAAAAGTAAAAGTCTAAAGAATCCATAGAAGTAGCTCAGATTTCTTTTTATCTTAAACTGTGGGTCCTGACCACAAATGGGATCCCCTTAGCTCAGTGGTTCACAACCTTTGGGTCTCCAGGTGTTTTGGACTTCAACGCCCACAAATCCTAACAGTTGGTAAGATGGCTGGGATTTCTGGGAGCTGAAGTCCAAAACACCTGGAGAACCACTGTCAATGTTGAGGTTGGGGGAAAATGGCAACAAAAGGTTTCCGAACACCAGCTAGTGGCTAATTTAAATATTACACAAATCAAAGTTTACAATGGACTCTGCAGAAAATGCTTCTGCTCTATTTCAGAAAAAGGGAAAATCAGCCTATTTAGCAAGCCTTGTAAATTCTGATTTATCATCAATAAATGTTTGATGCTATACCTATACCTATGCACTTGGGGTCAAAAATAAATTTCTCAGGCCAAAAGGGATCACAAGTAGAAAAGGTTTTTAAGAAGTCCTGGCTTAGATTAACACCAAGCAGAAATATAAAATGTATGGTATACACTTATCGTATCAGTTAATAATAGCTATAATAACAAATAGCTATGAAAAACAATTTCTAGGTGATTTCTTTCCTCAGTACTTCAACTGTGCTTTCATTCTTTTATTTTTCTCGTTCATGGATGCCATGTTTCTGGAAGCTTGTTTAGACCACGCTTATGACTTTTTAGGCTCCCTGCTAATAGTTCATTTGAGAGGCATTCATTTTTTGAATAATAATAATATTTATATGTGTGTGTATGGTGGTGGGGAATCAGGATTTTAGAGATGCTTAGAGATGGCCAAAAAAAGGCTGTGAACCACTGGGTCTAGACATTGTTTTGGGACGCCCAAAATAAAAAGGTGGTGGGAGAGGAGCAATGCAAATCAAATACGACCTGCAAAAGAAGGGCCCTTCCACAAAGCCCTATATCTTAGGATCTTCACTGCACGACAGCTCCAAGAAAAATGCAGGGAACAAAATCAACCACTGTACATGGCATTCATTGACCTTGCAAAGGCATTTGACACAGTGAATCGCAGTGCTCTCTGGACCATCCTCCAAAAAATCCGGGTGCCCTAACAAATTTGTGAACATCCTGCAGCTCCTCCATGATGACATGATGGCAACAGTCCAGGACAGCAATGGCTCTCAAAGTGACCTATTTAAGGTGGAATCAGGTGTCAAACAGGGATGTGTTATTGCCCCAACTTTATTTTTCATCTTCATCGTTCATATGATACTTCATCTTGTTGATGGGAAGCTGCCCACCAGAGTGGAAATCATCTATCGGACAGATGGCAAACTATTTAACCTCAGCAGACTCATTGCGGGAGAAGATGCAGGTCAAGAATATGGCTCCACAGTCACCTACCGCTAGTACACCAATTTTGGAGGACCATCATCCTCGGAGAACAAGGGATCGCCTAAGTAAGTAATATCCCAGAATATCAAGGCAGAAACTCCCACAATATCTGCTTTGAACTGAGTTATCTGAGTGCACACTCCCATATATCCAGCTGTGTGGAAGGGGCCGGAGTTCAATGCAGATATTATTGGATGTTCTGCCTTGATATTCTGGGTTATATGGCTGTGTGGAAGGGCCCTGAGTCCACACTGCGATATATTCCAGTTTAAAGCAGATAATGTGGGGTTTTATTCAACTGTGTGGAAGGGGCTAGTGTAAACTGGGTGGGATTTACTTTCATTGGAAAGTAAATCCCACCACACTCGGTGAAGAACAGGCAAGTAAATATACATGTAAAACAGCTCTGTGAGGGAAATGCTTGAGAACGCACCTCCTGTCTGAAAACCAGGTTCTTTAGTAATTCCACATACTGTACCTTGTCAGTGTACAATCTCTCGGCATTACTTCGCGAACGAAGATTCTTAGGAAGGGCTCTTTTTTCCTAGCTTTTTACAAGCGTGTTGATGACTAAAAAGGCCAATCTGAGACAGGCAAGTCTGGTTGCAGAAAGCACAGCAGAAAGTCTCCTTGGGTGATGTTGTTTCCAAGTTGCGGTTCCTCCTGCGTTGGTGTTTCTCTTTGAGGTCTGTTCGACGTGTCTTCTCGAAAGAGGCTGCAGCATTGTGGATAGTGCGTCTCCATGCCTCCCGATGTCAGGCCAGGGTGGACCATTGTTAGTGATCAATCTGGCCGAGCCTGAGATGTTGTTTCAGGGAGTCCTTATATCTCTTTTTTGGGGCGCCTCTCTTGCGCTGACCTGTAGCGAGTTCACCGTAGAGTAGTATCTTTGGGAGGCGGTGGTCCTTCATCCTAGAGACGTGCCCTGTCCAGCGCAGCTAAGTTCTCAATAGAATGGCCTCAATGCTGGTGATCCCTGCTTGCTCAAGGACAGCAACATTCGTCACATAGTCTAGTGTACGTTAAGGATTGTGCGAAGACAGCGCTGATGAAAGCGTTTGAGGAGTTGTAGGTGTTGCCGATAAGTGACCCATGTTTCAGACCCATAAAGGAGAATAGACAGTACGGTAGCTCTGTACACACTGATTTTGGTACTTTGCCTCAGGTGCTTGTTGCTCCAGACTCTTTTGTGAAGCCTTCCGAATGCACTATATGCCTTTGCTAATCTGTGATCTATCTCTTTATCCATCTTAGCGTCTGAAGAGATGTTTCTTCCTAGATAGGTGAACGGATGAATGGACTTAAGCACAGATTTGCCTATGCTGACGTGGGGATGATGGTGTTCTTCCTGTGGTGCGGGCTGGTAGAGGACTTCCGTTTTCTTCAGGCTGACTGCCAGCCCAAACAGCTCTGCAGCTGTTGCAAAGCAGGATGTTAGGCGCTGCAGGGCTGCTTCTGTGTGGGCGACAAGGGCAGCATGGTCGGCAAAAAGTAGCTCACGGACTAGATAAACCGGGTTCTTTAGTAATTCCACATACTGTAGTGCAGTGATTTTCAATCAGTGTGCCGCGGAACACTACTGTGCTGTGAGAGATCATCAGGTGTGCCGTGGGAAATTATTTTCAAACTTCATTCATATATAAACTATAAGGTGCATCTGTCTCTTTAAGAAATGGAACCATAGCACTCTCACATCACCTAAGAAGTGATGCAAGAGTCCTATGGTCGCGCTTGGATTCGCTCAGACGCGGCTAAGTAAACAAAGTTAGAGTTCGCTGCAACACCCAAAGGCCCCATCCTGGATACAGATAAGAACGAAGGCAAAAAGAATGGGACGCAGCCAAATAGGAAGAGAAGCTGGACGAGAACAACCCAGCAAGGAAGAAAGAAAAACCTAAAGAAAAATTGCCCGTACTCTCTTGAGGCGTATTTTAGGCCTACGAGATGTGGCATCCTGGGGATGGATACAAAAGGCCTCGAATCTCCTAAAGAGAATGGTTAGAAAGGAAGCCGAGGAACACGAAGGGGTACAGGTCCAGCTACACTAAAAGACAAGGAGCGGACAATGGACACCAAACACTGGACAGATTTTGAAGGCTAAGGGAAAAGAGTTTTTAAAAGGACAAAAACTAAAAACAACAGATTGCTTTTAGATCAAGAGGGTTATGAAGACCCGGCTCTGGAAAAAGAAGGAAAAAGAGCCTAAAAAGATGACTTGTAAAAAAGAAATGTCCAGCTTAACAAGGAGAGAGACTGTACGAGAAAAACAAGAAGCACCCATGAACAAGGAACTTAGAAGAAAACAAGTTACCCCTCTCTCCATCTTTTCTCATCATCCTTACCCATTACTATCCTTCTTAGAACCCGGACCAAACAACCTCCTCCACCGCCCCTAACCCTTACCCCTTTCTACCCCCCATCCCCTGTTACCACCACCCCCCGCACCCCCCTCTTCCCACCCCCGATGCCCCCTCTACCCCCCTCTCCCACCACCACTCTCAGCCTCTCCTTTCTCTATCTCTCCTACTGTCCTTTACCTGAAATTGTTCCCCCACTTTTATTGTTTATGGAAAAACCCTAATAAATATATTTCAAAAAAAACACAACAAAGTTAGAGTTAATGCTGCAGCTGTGCGTCAAGTAACAGTGGCAATTTGGGATCACAGCAAGACAAGCGAGTGACAGGGATGGAAAAGTTTTTGAGAAGGGAAAATGCAAATGCCGGACAGGGCCCTGGACAAAATTATGACACAGATGAAGGCCCTAATATGAGTGGTGGACAAAAGCAAAAAGAAAAGACGGTGAGCTCGAGGCAATACAGCGAAAGCTATCTTTCATTTGGATTCACTTTCACCAGGGATGTGGCGGCATCGACTCCGCTGTAATTGGTGTGTGGTGAGAAGCTGTCCAATAGCGCCATGGTGCCAAGCAAGCTTAAACGCCATCTCCAAACAAAACACCCTTCCGTTCAAAACAAGCTGACGGACCATTTTGTACGCTTACAAACAAACAATGAGAAACAGGCAAAATCTTTGAGAAAAACCACAAAGGTGAACGAGAGAGCTCTCAAAGCTAGCTACCTTGTCGCTGATCTCGTAGCTAAATTTAAAAAGCCCTATACTATGGCAGAAACACTAATACTATCAGCTTGTAATGTAAATTAGATGCTCGGCCAAAGAGATAGCTAAAGAGCAAGAGCTTCGTGTCTGTCTTTCTACCATTCCTGCCAGGATATCTATTTTGTGTTCATCGAAAAAGGCCCAGGTTTCACACTAAGTGAAGTGTATAAATACATTAAAAAACATATTAACTATATGTATTGCTGTGTTAGAGTGTCATTTTGTGTCATTTTGGTTGGTGGTGTGCCCCAGGATTTTGTAAATGTAAAAAATGCGCCCTGGCTCAAAAAAGGTTGAAAAACACTGTAGTGCAGTGTTTCCCAACCAGTGTGCCAGGGCACACTAGTGTGCTGTGAGCGATCATGAGGTGTGCCGTGGAAAATTGGAACCTCCCGGGGGGGGGGGGGCAGAGTCCAGTGTGTTGAAGTATAAAAACCCTAAGAAACCTACCTCGATAAAGGCACAAAATTACAAACACCCCACCCGTTGTCTACTTGGTCTCTCCCTCTCCATGCATTGGGAAGGCCCGCCTCCCTTTCCCCAAGTAGAGACCTCCTCTTGCCTCCTGGGGGTTCTGTGTGGGAAGTTTGGCCCAGGCCTCCTCCCAGCAGGTTCACTAAAATCATTGCTGGGGTTCAGAATGCTCTTTGATTGTGTGTTAACTATAAATCCCAGCAACTACAACTCCCAAATGTCAAGGTCTATTTCCCCTGAACTCCATCTGCGTTCATATTTGGGCATATTGAGCATTCATGCCAAGTTTGGTCCTGATCCAACATTGTTTGAGTCCACAGTGCTCTCTGGATATAGGTGAACTACAACTCCAAAACTCAAGGTCAATGCCCACCAAACTATAAATCCCAGCAACTACAACTCCCAAATGTCAAGGTCTATTTCCCCTGAACTCCATCTGCGTTCATATTTGGGCATATTGAGAATTCATGCCAAGTTTGGCCCTGGTCCAACATTGTTTCGGTCCACAGTGCTCTCTGGATATAGGTGAACTACAACTCCAAAACTCAAGGTCAATGCCCACCAAACTCTTATAGCATTTTCTCTTGGTTATGGGAGTTCTGTGTGGGAAGTTTGTGTCTTTCTGCTATTCTATGTTGTGTTCATCGAAACAGGTCCAGGTTTCACACTGAGAGTATAAATACATTTAAAAACATATTAACTATATGTATTACTGTGTGAGAGTGTCATTTGGTGTCATTTTGGTTGGTGGTGTGCCCCAGGATTTTGCAAATGTAAAAAATGCGCCGCGGCTCAAAAAAGGTTGGGAAACACTGCTGTAGTGTACAATACTAAGTTTTTAAAAGTCGTTTGAGAAGGTTTTCTGCCAGTGTGCTGGCTCCCATGAGTCCCTAGCACTGAGCCGTGGCAGAAAACGTGGTATAAAACTGCATCCACGTTCAACATCAGGTAAGGGCAAACTTGGGCCTTCCTTCCAGGTGTTTTGGACTTCAACTCCCACCATTCCTAACGGCCTCAGGCCCCTTCCCCCTCAGCCGCTTAAGCGGCTGAGGGGGAAAAGGAAGGGGCCTGAGGCCGTTAGGAATGGTGGGAGTTGAAGTCCAAAACACCTGGAAGGAAGGCCCAAGTTTGCCCATGCCTGGCCTACAACGCAGATGCACGCTGCCTGAGGTAAGCGCTGAAACCGTTGGCTCAGCTCTGTTTGTATCTGTTTGAATCTGAATCCTTCTGAGACTTCAGCAGGCCCCGCCTCGCACGCGCGGGATAAGGCCTCCCCGCCCGGCCTCCTGGGCTGCTCCGGCGGTACTTACGGCATGACGGCCGGCTAGTCCCGAGGCAGCGCGGAGTGCCCAGAAAGCCAAGCCTCCCGCCGAGCGCCAAAGACGTGCGTCGCTCAAACCCGCCCGGCCGGAAACAGGTCCCCCCACCACCACCACCGCCGGCGTCGTCGAAAGGGAAAAGGAGCAGCGGCGCTCGAGGCGTTGCTAGGCAACGGCGAGAAAGGCCCTCCGGGAAAGCACAGGCCTGAAAAGAAAAAAAAAGACAAGGCCGCGGTCAGGTTGGACTCGCTTCCCTTGGCTGTTTGTTTGTTGCCTCTGCCTTCTTTTGTTTTTGCCCACCACTCGCTTGGGTCTACTCCAGGCATCCTCAGAGGTTGTGGGGTCTGTTGGAAACTAGGCAAGTGAGGTTTATAGAACTATGGAATTGAATAATAATAATGCCCAAGGTGGGAGAAAGAACTCTTGTCTGTCGGAGGAAAGTGTGAGTTGTGCAATTGGCCATCTTGATTGGCATGGAATGGCCTCGCAGCTTCAAGGTCTGGCTGCTTCCTGCCAGGGGGAATCCTTTGTTGGGAGGTAAGGGGTTTATATATCGGTGGGAGAAAGAACTCTTGTCTGTCGGAGGAAAGTGTGAGTTGTGCAATTGGCCATCTTGATTGGCATGGAATGGCCTCGCAGCTTCAAGGTCTGGCTGCTTCCTGCCTGGGGGGAATCCTTTGTTGGGAGGTAAGGGGTTTATATATCGGTGGGAGAAAGAACTCTTGTCTGTCGGAGGAAAGTGTGAGTTGTGCAATTGGCCATCTTGATTGGATTGAATAGCTTTGCAGCTTCAAGGTCTGGCTGCTTCCTGCCTGGGGGATCCTTTGTTGGGAGGTAAGGGGTTTATATATCGGTGGGAGAAAGAACTCTTGTCTGTCGGAGGAAAGTGTGAGTTGTGCAATTGGCCATCTTGATTGGATTGAATAGCTTGGGGGATCCTTTGTTGGGAGGTAAGGGGTTTATATATCGGTGGGAGAAAGAACTCTTGTCTGTCGGAGGAACGTGTGAGTTGTGCAATTGGCCATCTTGATTAGGATTGAATAGCTTTGCAGCTTCAAGGTCTGGCTGCTTCCTGCCTGGGGAATCCTTTGTTGGGAGGTAAGGGGTTTATATATCGGTGGGAGAAAGAAAGGAAACTCTTGTCTGTCGGAGGAAAGTTGTGCAATTGGCCATCTTGATTGGCATGGAATGGCCTTGCAGCTTCAAGGTTTGGCCATCTTGATTAGGATTGAATAGCTTTGCAGCTTCAAGGTCTGGCTGCTTCCTGCCAGGGGAATCCTTTGTTGGGAGGTAAGGGTTTATATATCGGTGGGAGAAAGAACTCTTGTCTGTCGGAGGAAAGTGTGAGTTGTGCAATTGGCCATCTTGATTTGGATGGAATGGCTTCGCAGCTTCAAGGTCTGGCTGCTTCCTGCCAGGGGGAATCCTTTGTTGGGAGGTAAGGGGTTTATATATCGGTGGGAGAAAGAACTCTTGTCTGT
Organism: Anolis apletophallus; assembly: GCA_030556195.1. NCBI lineage: Eukaryota > Metazoa > Chordata > Lepidosauria > Squamata > Anolidae > Anolis > Anolis apletophallus. The sequence continues at coordinate 97,626,074 of JARBWK010000005.1, forward strand.
CGGAGGAAAGTGTGAGTTGTGCAATTGGCCATCTTGATTAGGATTGAATAGCTTTGCAGCTTCAAGGTCTGGCTGCTTCCTGCCTGGGGGAATCCTTTGTTGGGAGGTAAGGGGTTTATATATCGGTGGGAGAAAGAACTCTTGTCTGTCGGAGGAAAGTGTGAGTTGTGCAATTGGCCATCTTGATTAGCATGGAATAGCTTTGCAGCTTCAAGGTCTGGCTGCTTCCTGCCTGGGGGAATCCTTTGTTGGGAGGTAAGGGGTTTATATATCGGTGGGAGAAAGAACTCTTGTCTGTCGGAGGAAAGTGTGAGTTGTGCAATTGGCCATCTTGATTAGATTGAATAGCTTTGCAGCTTCAAGGTCTGGCTGCTTCCTGCTTTGTTGGGAGGTAAGAGGTTTATATATCGGGGGGAATCCTTTGTTGGGAGGTAAGGGGTTTATATATCGGTGGGAGAAAGAACTCTTGTCTGTCGGAGGAAAGTGTGAGTTGTGCAATTGGCCATCTTGATTAGGATTGAATAGCTTTGCAGCTTCAAGGTCTGGCTGCTTCCTGCCTGGGGGAATCCTTTGTTGGGAGGTAAGGGGTTTATATATCGGTGGGAGAAAGAACTCTTGTCTGTCGGAGGAAAGTGTGAGTTGTGCAATTGGCCATCTTGATTAGTATTGAATAGCTTTGCAGCTTCAAGGTCTGGCTGCTTCCTGCCTGGGGGAATCCTTTGTTGGGAGGTAAGGGGTTTATATATCGGTGGGAGAAAGAACTCTTGTCTGTCGGAGGAAAGTGTGAGTTGTGCAATTGGCCATCTTGATTAGGATTGAATAGCTTTGCAGCTTCAAGGTCTGGCTGCTTCCTGCCTGGGGAATCCTTTGTTGGGAGGTAAGGGGTTTATATATCGGTGGGAGAAAGAACTCTTGTCTGTCGGAGGAAAGTGTGAGTTGTGCAATTGGCCATCTTGATTGGCATGGAATGGCCTCGCAGCTTCAAGGTCTGGCTGCTTCCTGCCAGGGGGAATCCTTTGTTGGGAGGTAAGGGGTTTATATATCGGTGGGAGAAAGAACTCTTGTCTGTCGGAGGAAAGTGTGAGTTGTGCAATTGGCCATCTTGATTGGCATTGAATAGCCTTGCAGCTTCAAGGTCTGGCTGCTTCCTGCCAGGGGGGAATCCTTTGTTGGGAGGTAAGGGGTTTATATATCGGTGGGAGAAAGAACTCTTGTCTGTCGGAGGAAAGTGTGAGTTGTGCAATTGGCCATCTTGATTAGGATTGAATAGCTTTGCAGCTTCACGGTCTGGCTGCTTCCTGCCTGGGGGAATCCTTTGTTGGGAGGTAAGGGGTTTATATATCGGTGGGAGAAAGAACTCTTGTCTGTCGGAGGAAAGTGTGAGTTGTGCAATTGGCCATCTTGATTGGGATTGAATAGCATAGCAGCTTCAAGGTCTGGCTGCTTCCTGCCTGGGGGAATCCTTTGTTGGGAGGTAAGGGGTTTATATATCGGTGGGAGAAAGAACTCTTGTCTGTCGGAGGAACGTGTGAGTTGTGCAATTGGCCATCTTGATTAGGATTGAATAGCTTTGCAGCTTCAAGGTCTGGCTGCTTCCTGCCTGGGGGATCCTTTGTTGGGAGGTAAGGGGTTTATATATCGGTGGGAGAAAGAACTCTTGTCTGTCGGAGGAAAGTGTGAGTTGTGCAATTGGCCATCTTGATTAGATTGAATAGCTTTGCAGCTTCACGGTCTGGCTGCTTCCTGCCTGGGGGAATCCTTTGTTGGGAGGTAAGGGGTTTATATATCGGTGGGAGAAAGAACTCTTGTCTGTCGGAGGAAAGTGTGAGTTGTGCAATTGGCCATCTTGATTAGGATTGAATAGCTTTGCAGCTTCAAGGTCTGGCTGCTTCCTGCCTGGGGAATCCTTTGTTGGGAGGTAAGGGGTTTATATATCGGTGGGAGAAAGAACTCTTGTCTGTCGGAGGAAAGTGTGAATTGTGCAATTGGCCATCTTGATTAGGATTGAATAGCTTTGCAGCTTCAAGGTCTGGCTGCTTCCTGCCTGGGGGAATCCTTTGTTGGGAGGTAAGGGGTTTATATATCGGTGGGAGAAAGAACTCTGTCTGTCGGAGGAAAGTGTGAATTGTGCAATTGGCCATATTGATTAGATTGAATAGCTTTTGCAGCTTCAAGGTCTGGCTGCTTCCTGCCTGGGGAATCCTTTGTTGGGAGGTAAGGGGTTTATATATCGGTGGGAGAAAGAACTCTTGTCTGTCGGAGGAAAGTGTGAGTTGTGCAATTGGCCATCTTGATTAGATTGAATAGCTTTGCAGCTTCAAGGTCTGGCTGCTTCCTGCCTGGGGGAATCCTTTGTTGGGAGGTAAGGGGTTTAAATATCTGTGGGTGAAAGAACTTTTGTCTGTCGGAGGAAAGTGTGAATTGTGCAATTGGCCATCTTGATTAGGATTGAATAGCTTTGCAGCTTCAAAGTCTGGCTGCTTCCTGCCTGGGGGAATCCATTATTGGGAGGTAAGGGGTTTATATATCTGTGGGAGAAAGATCTCTTGTCTGTCGGAGGAAAGTGTGAGTTGTGCAATTGGCCATCTTGATTAGGATTGAATAGCTTTGCAGCTTCAATGTCTGGCTGCTTCCTGCCTGGGGGAATCCTTTGTTGGGAGGTAAGGGGTTTATATATCGGTGGGAGAAAGAACTTTTGTCTGTCGGAGGAAAGTGTGAATTGTGCAATTGGCCATCTTGATTAGGATTGAATAGCTTTGCAGCTTCACGGTCTGGCTGCTTCCTGCCTGGGGGAATCCTTTGTTGGGAGGTAAGGGGTTTATATATCGGTGGGAGAAAGAACTCGTGTCTGTCGGAGGAAAGTGTGAATTGTGCAATTGGCCATCTTGATTAGGATTGAATAGCTTTGCAGCTTCAAAGTCTGGCTGCTTCCTGCCTGGGGGAATCCTTTTTTGGGAGGTAAGGGGTTTATACTGTATATCGGTGAGATAAAGAACTCTTGTCTGTCGGAGGAAAGTGTGAATTGTGCAATTGGCCATCTTGATTAGGATTGAATAGCTTTGCAGCTTCAAGGCCTGGCTGCTTCCTACCTGGGGGAATCCTTTGTTGGGAGGTGTTAGCTGGCCCTAATTGAGTCATGACTGACATCCCCCTGCTTTTTGAGTGATATTCTTGGTTTACTCAACACAGAGAAAAAGGGGAAACCTGCTAAATTCTTTGTTTACTGTCCTAATTTTAGAGTTTTTGTTTAATACAGGTAGCCAGATTTTGTTCATTTTCATGGTTTCCTCCTTTCTGTTGAAATTATCCACATGCTTATGGATTTCTCTTTTTTTGTGGATTTTTTAAAATTTGAAAACATATATTTATTTTATTTATTTACTTCATTTCTATTCCGCCCTTCTCACCTCGCAGGGGACTCAGGGCGGAGTACAATGTACACATTACATTTAGACACACAAACACACAAGACAGACAGAGGCAATTTAACATCTGGCCACTAGGGGGAGCTGTCACACTCCACCATTCCTCAGCGTGTTTCCTGGAGATCTTTTTTATGGCCTTGTAAATCAGTTAAATTAAGCCTCCCCACTAAGTGGTACCTTAATTTCCTACTTGACAGATGCAACTGTCTTTCGGGTTGCAAAGGTCGACAACAGGCTACACAATAGGTCAAGAGCCCACCTCGACCCAGGCAGGCCTCGAACTCATGACCTTCTAGTCAGTAGAGCAGTGTTTCTCAACCAGTGTGCCGTGGCACACTAGTGTGCCGTGAGCGATCATCAGGTGTGCCACGAGAAAAACTCTCTGCCCCCCTTCCTTCCCCCCCCCTCCTGCCGAACACCTGCTGCTTGGGAGAGGAGGAGGAAGGGCCGGGCGGCGGCGAAGAAAAAGAAGAAGGAACCGGGGCACTGTGGGAGAACTGAAGCCAGGGGGAGGGGCATGGCGTGACCTGGCTCCGCCCCCTCCCCCGGCTTCAGCGTTCCCACAGCTTTGCCAGCCTTGAGGGGCCAGTGCCAAGCCAGCGGTGGCAGAGCCAGCACAATGCTGGCTTGGCACTGCCCCGTCAAGGCTGGCGAAAATGGCGTGGCCTGGCTCCTCCGCCTCCCAGCACTCCCAGCAGCTGCTCCCAGTGTCATTTTGTGTCATTTTGGTTGGTGGTGTGCCCCCAGATTTTTTAAATGTTAAAAGTGTGCTCAAAAAAGGTTGGGAAACACTGCAGTAGAGATCTTATGCAGCTGACACCCAGCCAGTTGCACCACATTCCCGGTGCAAAGTAAATAATATCAAGGAAAGAGGGGGAACAATATATGTATAAAAAAGTAGGAAAAACTTAAGAGATATGAAAAAAAAGGAAAAAGAAAAAGAAATAAAAAATAGATGTAATTAAAAAAGTATATAATGTGGCTTCCATTCCAAGCTTGTGTCTTCTCTTAATTCATGTCTCTTATTAGTCTTTCCCCCCTAAATTTATTTTGTTAATATTTACTATTTATCATCTTTTTCGTAATCAGTCAAGAGGTCCCAGTTTGTTCCTTTTATTGGTCTACCTTCATTTCTCTTTAACAAAAAAGTTAATTTGTCCATATCTTTTTATTTCCTTGAGTTTATTAAGCCAGTTCTCTATATCAGGGACTTTTTCTTGTTTCCAGAGTTTTGCAAAAGAAATTCCCGCTGCAGTTACCATAGAAGTAAATAGTCTGTATTCTCATCTAGACTGAGGTCTAAGTCCGTAATTCCTACTAAATAATACTCTGGCTTCTTCTTAAATTTTCTATTCAACATTTTCTGTTAGTCTTTATGTATCTTTGTCCAAAACTTAGTAGCATTCCTGCAAGACCACTACATATGAAAAAAGTCCCTTCTTGTTCATGACATTTCCAACATTTGTTTGATGTGTTTTTGTACATCAAGCCTAATTTCTTCGGTGTAATATACCACCTATGAAACATTTTTAACCAATTTTCTTTCAAGTCCAATGCATATATATATTTCAATTTTTTATTCTAAATCTGTTCCACACATGCTTGTGGATTTCAATGGCTTCTCTGTGTAGTCCGACATGGCAATTGTTAGAGTGACCCAGCATTTCTATAGTCTCAAATAATATGCAATGTCCAGGTTGGTTCATCAGGTGTTCTGTTATGGCTGATTTCTCTAGTTGAATTAGTCTGCAGTGCCTTTCATGTTCCTTGATTCGGGTTTGGGCATTGCTGCGTTTGGTGGTCCCTATGTAGATTTGTCCACAGCTGCATGGTATACGGTAGACTCCTGCAGAGGCGAGAAAGTCCCTGTTGTCCTTTGATAAACATAGCATTTGTTGGATTTTCTTAGTGGGTCTGTAGATAATTTGTATGTTGTTTTTCCTCATCAGCTTCCCTACACGGTCAGTGGTTCCCTTGATGTATGGCAGGGTTGTCCAACTTCTACCGGACCTGTGGCCGGAATTCCGGTTACTGATGACCTGGGGGGCCGAAGGGTCTGCCTCCGCCCCCGGCTCCGCCCTCCCCGGCTCCGCCCCCTCCCCGGCTCCACCCCCTCCCCAGCTCTGCCCCCTCCCCGGCTCCGCCCAGGCCCCGCCCCCTCCCTGGCTCCACCCCTGCCCCGCCCCCCCCCCAACTCCGCCCCTCCCGACTCCGCCCCTCCCCCCTTTGAGGTGTCTGTGGAGGACACGGGGCTTTGACTTGGAGATAGAGATGAGCACCAAAATCCCAGTCTCAAGTCCCAGTCCCTGCTTTGAACTGGATTATATTGCAGTGTGGACTCAGGGCCCTTCACACAGCCATATAATTCAGAATATCCAGGCAGGAAACCCCACAAAACCTGCTTTGAACTGGATTATATTGCAGTGTGGGCTCAGGGCCCTTCCACACAGCCATATAACCCAGAATACCTGCTTTGAACTGGATTATCGGAGTCCACACTCATATAATCTGGTTTAAAGCAAATAACATGGGATTTTATTCAGATGTGTGGAAAGGAAGTCAAATAAGAAGCCAGGGCCCATCCACACAGGCCTATAACCCTGAATGATAAGGCATAATATTCATTCTGCCTCTACTAATAATAATAATAATAATAATAATAATAATAACAACAGCAACAGGTTCCTGGAGTAGGAGACCTCCAAGGGCCATCCAGGGCCATCCAGTCCAATCTCCTTCTGCCATAAAGGGAAAATACAATCAAAGCATTCCTCACAGATGACCATTCAGCCTCTGATGATGATGATGATGATGATAATAATAATAATTACAATGGGTTCCTATAATAGGAGACCTCCAAGGGCCATCCAGTCCAATCTCCTTCTGCTATAAGGGGAAAATACAATCAAAGCATTCCTCACAGATGACCATTCAGCCTCTGATGATGATGATGATGATGATAATAATAATTACAATGGGTTCCTAGAATAGGAGACCTCCAAGGGCCATCCAGTCCTACCTCCTTCTGCCATAAGGGGAAAACACAATCAAAGCATTCCTCAGCCATGTTGAATCAAACCTAAACTCTCATGAGAGCAACAGAAAGTACTGAACCTTGAGTTTGGGAGTTGTAGTTCTCCATCCAGAGAGCACTGTGGACTCAAATAATGATGGATCAGGACCAAACTTGGCACGAAGCCTCAGAAGAGGAGGAAGCCGGAAAGGGAATGGATGAGCACCCCCCCCGCGCGCTCCAAACTCGGCCCCGCCCCTTTTTTGCTCTGGCCACGCCCCTCTCACTCGTGCACTCTCTCTCACCTTCCCTCTTTCCTTCAGGTGGGGGACGGGGGAAGGAATGAAAGGGGGAAAGAGAGAGAGGAGGGGAGAGAGAGAGGGGGAGGGAGGGAAGTAGGAGGAGGAGGAAGGGAGCCTCCTCCTCCTCCCGCCCCGCCCCTCACCCCCCCCCGGCTGGGAAAAAAATAAAAAAAAAATATTCAAATAAATAAAAAAATATATTTTTAAAAAAATGTAATCTTAAAAAGCAGATATCTTGCAGGAGGGTAGGGGGCTGTGGGGGAGGGGCTGGGGGCCGTATACGGCCCACGGGCTGCCAGTTGGACAGCCCTGATGTATGGCATGAACACTTTTTCTCTTGGAGGATCTTTGTCTTTATTGTCTTGGCTTATTCTTGGTCTTGCAGCTCTTCTGATGTCTGAGGTGGAGTATCCATCGGCCTGTAGAGCCCAGTTCAGGTGGTTAGAATGTATGCTTTTTTTTGTTCTGTGTGTTCAAGTCGTTTGTGATTTATGGCAACCGTTGTGCCGTTGAGAGTGTGTTACACTGCTATTATATGGGGCCCCTTTACATTGCCATATAATGTTTGAAACATAATGTGGATGATTTGCTTTGATAATCTGTTTTATGGCACTGTAGAAAGGGCCCGAGTCTACATTGACCATCCAATATAGTTTCAAATGCATTGTATGGAGCCCCTTTTACACTGCCACATAATGCCGTTTGAAACTGCATCATATGGCCAGTGTAGACTCCTGATGCAGCCCAGTGCAGTTAAATTGCATTATATGAGTCTACACTGACCATATAAGGCAGTTTCAAACCACATTATATGGCAATGTAAATAGGGCCTTGGAGGCACATGGTTATTTTGTAATGTGGTGCCATTTTAAAACATACAATTATTATTATTCATTTTTATATCCTGTCTTTCTCACTCCAGAGGGGACTCAAGGCAGCCTTACAACAGGCAGCAATTTGATGCCATACACATATAAAAGAAACAATTACAATAAAAACATTAATTATTTTTAAAGCAATTAAAATCACGCCATCCAATCACATTGATTTGTGGTTTTCCCCCTCAAATTGCTTTGATGTTTTCATTTTGTAATACACAACTGACTTAGAGTTCTTTGGGACATAAAGAGTAGACAGTTAGAATGTGATCACTGTCTCCTAACAGACTTTCAAGACACTTTATGAAAAAGAAAAATCTGTTTAATGTACTGAAAGAAATCAAGATTAAGTAACAACTTGCATAGATAAAAAATACTGCACAATATCCAAACAAGCTTTTGTCAAGGTCTATCTGTCAACAAAGTTTGTAATGGCAGGATTATTGTTGGATAGTCCCAAATAGAGTGTATCAACTCAGTGAATTCTTGAACAGTACTCAACACATAGTAGATACATCCTGTTCATTCAAAGGGTCTATTTTAGATAGAACTAAGTCAGACTTCTATCAGTAAAATCATAGAAAAGGAGTAAATATGGGGATGACCCCAACATAAATGTTAACCAATGGAATCTGTTAATTCTACATTTTTTTAAAAAATAACCCATATTTTTAAAGTAAGAGCTCCTCTGAATGAGAAAAAACGGGCTTTGGGAATGTTTCCAGTTTTGTTTTGATTGTATATATTGTTTATGATTTGCATGCAGTCTTTCTCAAAATATGCCGCATTTTCCACCCACTTTCTCCTCTATACCCTTGCCACTGGTCATGTGTCACATCCAGTCTCATACAACATTTCAGAAATTGATTTTTACCAACATTCTCTGAGTGATTTTAAGTTATTTTTCAGTAATTATTGTGAAAGTGTCAATATGTTGCAGTAGTTCGGTGTTAACATTTAGTTTCAGTGTTTTGTTCTCAGTTGAATGTATGTCCTGAAAACAGTGACCATGTTTACTAGCAGTGACCTTCTTTACTGCTTTTAAGATGTACAAGCAAGCACAGATACATTGTGTTTCAGAAAGCACTGGGTTAATTTAAACCAATGTGCGGCATGGGAATGAAAAGTCCTGGGTATTGCTAGTTTCCAAGAAATACTTCAGGATGAACAAAACGTTGTCCGGATGTCTACAATAAAATCTATGCTGGAACAAAGAATACTGGGGATTTTTTTCTCATCTGAAATTGCTTTAGATTTCTCACACCTTCTAGAAATAAAAAATGTATTTGCCACACAACAGAATGACAGCAAATGCAGCCTCCCTTTTCTTAGGAGCAGTCATTGTTAAGGTACTAAATATCTCTATTTATTTATGCATTTATTTTTAAACTCTGGGCACATCTACACTCACTGCTTAAGTTGGCAGGTGATGCAATCAGTCTCATGGTGACTAGACACTACACATGGACTGATCTGGGTTAATCCAAGGGAAGCCACTTAAGGCCCCATCTACACTGCCATATAATGCAGTTTGAAACTGCATTGCATTATATGGCAGTGTAGACGAGCCCTAAGTCTACTCTAGTTCTGCTAGTCTTTAAGCGAGAGTTAGTTTCTTCCCTAAGTTAAGGCCTGTTAAAAGGGCCAGCAATGATTGTCAACTGTCTTCAGCTACAACACAAACACCTACCTTAACCTTTGGGGGGGGGGGGGTGTTCAGGAACCTTCTGGAGAGTCTCATTACTTGTGAAGACTGCTGGGAGGAGGGAGATGTGGAATTGTTTTGAAAAACCTCCATACATGAGATTATTTTTGTTTCATTTATTTTGTACTGAAATAATGCAATTAAAATTTAAAAATCTGATCAGATGATCCACATTTACCTATCTCAGATTCCGCATATTTTTCTCTATATATTTTTCTAGTGAACTATCAATGTAGCCTATTTTTTAATAACCTTAGCTTTCTTCTCCCTAATAATTTCTTGCATGCTGTGCTTTGAGTAACATATTCAAGACATCTTTGTGCTGCACAGCTGCCCAAATGAGAGAGCTGAGCAGCATAAACAAGTGTTCATATTTGATAAAACTGGCTACTGGAAAATTAACATTTATTCTCTTTTTCCCTCATTGGCTAGAACTCACTTTCCTTTGTGTGTGCTAACAGTGGTGCTTAATTATTATAGTGACACCCGTTTGCAGTAACTGGACTGTGTCCCTGTGGGGTCCTTCTTATGCCACTGTAATATGAAACTGTCAGGCAAGGCGGTCTGTGTATTATAAATAGGGTACTTCATCCATGATAAGCGATTATTATCTTTCTTTCCCAAGTGTAAAAGGCCTATATAACTCAAGAAGGTGCGAGTGATTTAGGTCTCCCGAGTAAGGCTCCAATGAGTCCTGAAGGGGACCCTACCTATGTTGTTGTGTTGTTATTGAACTTGAAATATTCAATTTATTATACTGGAATATATTTTCAGAAGTCAGCACTGGATAAAATAATGTTGCAGGCGGTTAGACCAACAATCCAACACAATTAAATGCTTCTCTATGGTGGCTTTCTAAAAACCCACCTCAACAAAATTACTATCGACATTTACTAACCATATATGAGGAAAAAGCTGTGCTGAATTATTTCGTTTATTTAAAAAGAAAATTCCTTTATTTGATCCTCTCATTCAGGTAAGTTTGGTTCTCTTCTGTTACACTATTAAGGTCTGCATCCAGGCACATGATAAGCTGCCAAGTCCCCAAACCCATTGAGGCAGAAAACCTAGCTTTAAATCCACTTGGCCCTCTTGAAATAACTATAGTGAAGACAATCAGCATCTCATGCTTGGAATGTTTTTACTTGGCCCGAAAATACAGTTAATTTCTGCAAAGCAGAAGCCCACTTATTAGAAAGTAATGGTACAGTTCAGTGGGGCATTTCTGATTAAACGCACATTGAATCAGACTGACTGCCACTCAGCATGAAAGTAAAGTTCAAATAACTGCACCACAGCAGCTAAAAATGTTGTTAATCCTTCCAAAAACCATTTTCACAATGTAAATTACCATTCCCCATCCTTTAGCTGCTTTTAGCCCAATTGAAGAAATATGACCAGTTATCAGTGGTTCTCAACCTGTGGGTCCCCAGATGTCTTGGCCTTCAACTGCCAGAAATCCTAACAACTGGTAAATTGGCTGGGATTTCTGGGAGTTGAAGGTCAAAACACCCGGGGACCCACAGGTTGAGAACAATTGAGTTTAGATGGAACAATACCACCACCTTTCCATGGTGGTGTCAGGCCACAGGCCTCGGTTTCCCAGGCTTCCTCTGAACCACACTGCAGCCATGTTGGCATTCAGAAATCCTCCAAGCCTGTCTACTTTTCCCAAGTGAATTCAGCACCAGGCAGGCCGGTTCAAATAATCAAGGCCGCGGCTGCTACTCCCAGTGATAAGCAGAGACGGTGGAGACCAGAAGTTGGGTAAACTCCTTTTCACAGATGTGGGCACTAATTGTCTCACATACAGTACCTTTGCTGCTGAGATCAGCTAAACAGCAGCTGCAGCACATCATGGGAACCATGACACTCGACGCAACCACGTCGGACAGATCAAAGGGTTGGAACACTATAACCGTTTGGTTTTGGCAAGGCTTCCCATCTCGAGCCAACTATTGCATCTCAAGACCATGGATTCCTGAAGGGGCCTCGCGGCCTTCCTGCTTAAGACTTTGCCTGCCAGCACGATGGTTGCCTGGATCTAGCCCACTTGGGTACCTGCTTGCCTTGTTTGCTTGTTCCTGATTACTACAGAAAGACTTTGCCTTTGAATCCTGCTTGAATCCTGGTTTCCACAGGACTATAATCAATTGCTGCTATTATTGACATTGCTGCTATATTCTATGGTGCTATTGCAGGCATCTTAGCTTGACTTCTAGCCTCTTTCCTATAATCAGTTATTCTCAATAAATCTGTTGTACCTCAGCTGAACGTGTGGTTTATCAAGGGAGGTGTCCAAGTGCCCTGGAGGGTGATAGGTGGTGGGATTGCATGGTCCTGTGAGTTAAGAGGCAATACTTACAGCAGCAGGGATGTTGGTAAGTATGCTCTGTCAGGCAGATGTTTGCTGCAGAGTCAGACTAAATGTTCTGAACAACTATTGAGTAGTAGTTGTAATGGAAGATGACACTGGTGGAAGATCTCTCAGAGTTGGTAGTGGGACCATGGTTAATGCTTGTTAGTTAAATTCCTTTTGAATATCTTTTACCATAAAAACCCTGTGGTAAGGTAATCCAAAATAAAACAAGGGATAACGCCAGAAGTTGAAACTTCTGATGGCACTCAGTGAGCCACTGTTGTACAGCAGAGGACAGATGCAGTGATGTGGCCAGTGATGCAGTTGGACTCACTCTGATGGGCTGTTGTTGTTCTCAGAGGTGAAAGCAAAGCCTAAAGTTGCGCAGCACATAGGAATATAGATTATGAGGTGCATGAGTCAGGAGAAGCTTGATATAGTAAAACAAGAAATGTAATGTATAAACATTGCAATACTTGGGATGAGAAAGCTAGAGTGTACAGGACTAGGACATTTTATCCACACACAGTGTATTAGCCACTGTCACAATGCACGGACTTGACCTGCCCCTTAATCACACACACAGAGACAGACTGAAGGCTAACTACTTTATTGAATATAAAAACAGTTCAAAAGATATTGTCCAAAAGAATAGCAAGTAATCCAAAAGGCTTGAAGCAATAATGTCCAAAACAATTGTGGCAAAATCCAAAGGCTTGGCAAGGCTCCGCGCAACTCTGCGGATCAGGAAACAAGACAAGGCTCCGCGCAACACTGCGGATCAGGAAACAAGGAAACAAGGCAAGGCAGATGCAAGGCAGGACTTGATGACCACTAGCTCACTTAGCTCCGTGGACCCACTTCGCTTCACGCCAAAAGAGACGTGGCCGAAGCACTGAGGATTCGTTCCCACGACTCCTATACTTAATCCTTCGGCCGAGGTCCCCGACGCTCTAGGCTTCGTCGTCTCCAATCTCTGCTGACGGACCTCGGCCTGTCTAGGCTGTGGTACCATCCCCTTCTGCGGGACTCAATGCTACTTCTCCTATCAAAGGTTCGGCCTTGCCTCTCACCATCTGGGTCACTATCTGCATGAGAGCTTCCCTCCCTGGGATCTTCCCAGCCGCTTGCTTCCATGTTTTGACTCAAAAGCTCCTGGGAACCTTTCCCACCCGGGTGCTCATAACTCCCACAATCACTGCCCTCCATTTGCACCTGGTTATCTGAATCTACGTCAGGGCCAAACATCAATTCTTCCCATGCCAAGCTCTCCGTGGGCGAAGGAGGCCCACTGATGGGAAACTGTCCTTCTCCCCAATCTTCCAACTCATCCTCTGAATCTGGTTCTGCAGCTGCAGGGCCTAATGCTAATGGGACCCCGGGTCCTAGCCCCAGTTCTCCAGGCACAAAGGAGAACTACTGTGCTACACTATCCCCCCCCCTCAGGGCCCCTCCGAGGCCTCCCTCGAGGCTTGGGTTTGTCAGGGTACTTGCGGTGAAACCGAGCGACAATGTCCGGGGCGTGAACATCCCGGGCCGGCGTCCAGGAACGCTCTTCCGGCCCGAAACCTTTCCAGTCAATCAAATACTCCAGCTTCCGGTATCTGATGCGGGCATCCAGGATGTCCTGCACCTCGAACTCCTCCTCCCCGTCCCGCATCACAGGGGGAGGGGGCGGCTGCGTCACATCAGGCCGCACCCCCTTGGCCGGGCGGAGCAAGGAACGGTGAAACACAGGGTGGATCTTCATGTCCGCTGGGAGTTGTAGTTTGAAGGAAACAGGCCCCACCTTCTCCAACACTTTGTAAGGCCCCCAAAATCTCGCATCAAACTTGCGGCTGGGCCTCTGCGTGGGCAGATTCTTGGTAGAAAGCCAAACTTTATCCCCCACCAGGATCTCAGGACCCTCCTGGCGCCGCCGATCAGCCATCCGCTTGTAATCCGCTTTAGCCTGGTCCAATTGAGTACGTAGCAAGTCTTGGAGCGCCGTGAGCTCCCGAAGCCAATCCTCAGCCGCCGGCAGAGTCCCAGATGGGTCCACCGGAGGGTAGAACCGAGGATGGTGTCCATAGTTAGCAAAGAAAGGAGTCTCTTTGATGGATTCTTGCGTCGCATTGTTGTAGGCAAACTCCGCCAAAGACAACAAGGACGCCCAGTTGTTCTGCTGATAGTTGACATAGCACCGTAGATACTGTTCCAAGGTGGCATTAACCCTTTCGGTTTGCCCGTCAGACTGGGGGTGATGGGCCGTGGACATCCGGACGTCAATCCCCAGCAGCTTCTGGACAGCCTTCCAGAACTGGGAAGTGAATTGGGTGCCACGGTCCATCACCAAACTCTGTGGAAGGCCATGCAGCCGAAAGACATGTTGCACAAACATATCAGCAGTCTCCTTGGCAGTAGGCACCCCCACACAGGGGATGAAGTGTCCCATCTTGGTGAAACAGTCCACCACGACCAGGATCGTGGTGAAACCCTTGGACTTGGGCAAGTCAGTGATGAAATCAGCCGAAATCATCTTCCAGGGAGCGGAGGGGGTCGGGAGCGGCTGGAGCAGACCTGCCGGCTTGCCCCCTTGGTTCTTGGCCCGCTGGCACACAGGGCAAGAGCCCACATAGTCCTCCACATCCCTCCGCACTTTGAGCCACCAAAAATCCCGGAGCACTAACTGGAGGGTCTTGAACAGCCCAAAATGACCTGCGGCCCGGCTATCGCTCAGGCCCAGGGGAAACATAGACAGAGTCGCGGTGGTAGAGCACCCCGTTCTTTACCTGGAAAGGGGCTTGCACCCCCTTGGTCAGCTGCTCTTGCACCCACGGGTCAGTTCGTTGGCGCACCTGGACCCGGTCACTCAGAGGTCTCTTGTCCCCAGGGGCCGGCGGGGCCACAGGAGGGTTCACAGGGCCGCCCGGGCAGCCAAAGTTCTCCGCTTTCAGGAGCCGGGCCTCTGAAAGCCCCTCCCGCCACGAACATACTCCGGCTTCCGAGACAAAGCGTCGGCTTGCTTGGTCTGCTTGGGGGTCACATAGTGGATGCTGAAATTGAATCTCTCAAAGAACAGGGACCATCTCTGTTGCCTCTGGTTCAATTTGCGCTGGGTCTTCAAGTGCTCCAAATTCCGGTGGTCAGTGTGAACTTCCACCGGGAATTTGGCACCTTCAAGGAGGTGTCGCCACACTTCAAAGGCAACCTTGATGGCCAGGAGCTCCTTCTCCCAAATGGTATAGTTCTTTTCCGGAGCCGTCAGCTGCCGGGAGTAGTAGGCACAGGGCAACAAGTCCGTCCCCTGCGGCTGTAGCAAAATCGCACCCACGGCCACATCCAAAGCGTTCGCTTGCACGATGAAAGGGGTACGGGGGTTGGGGTGCTGCAGAAGTGGTTGGGTGGTGAACAGCTGCTTCAATTTGCGGAACCCCACATCTGCCTCCGGTGTCTACCGGAATGGCACCTTTCCTCGCAGGCACTGGGTGATAGGATCAGCCCACTTGGCAAAGTCAGGAATGAACTTTCTGTAGTAGTTGGCAAAGCCCAGGAATCTTTGAATGTCTTTTTTGCTGGCCGGGGCCGCCCAGTCAGCCACAGCTTGGACCTTGGTGTCATCCATGGCAATGCCCGTAGGGGAGATGCGATAGCCCAGAAAGTCCACCTCACGCAGGTCAAAAGCACATTTCTCCAGCTTAGCATAGAGCCCGTGGGCTCTGAGTCTCTGGAGCACTTCCTTGACATGGCGGTCATGGGTCGCCTGATCCGGAGAAAAAATCAGCAGGTCATCCAGGTAGACTGCCAGATAACGATCCAACAGGTCCCGGAAAATGTCATTCATGAAATGTTGGAAACAGGCTGGGGCGTTGCACAAACCGAATCCCATCACCAGGTATTCGAAACTTCCCCACTTGGTCTGGAAGGCCGTCTTCCATTCGTCGCCCTGGCGGATCCGCACAAGGTTGTAAGCCCCCCTCAAGTCCAGTTTCGTGAACACTTTGGCTCCCCGCATCCGCTCCAACAGCTCGGGGATCAGGGGTAGGGGGTAGCGGTTGCGAATCGTGATCTTGTTGAGCTCCCGGTAGTCATTGCACAGGCGCAGCTCCCCCGATTTCTTCTTGACAAAAAGAATGGGCGCCCCGGCCGGGGACTGAGAAGGCCGAATGAAGCCCTTCCGCAGATTCTCATCCAGGAACTCTCGGAGAGCCTGTTGCTCTGGTTCCGAGAGAGGGTAGAGTCTCCCCCGCGGGATAGGGGCTCCAGGTTCCAATTCAATGGCACAATCATAGGGCCGGTGCGGAGGCAAGCGTTCCGCCTCCTTCTCGCTGAACACATCCCAAAAGCCGGCATACTTCTTGGGCAGTGTGGCAACGGTCTCCACCTCTTGAGCCTGGCAAGCCCGGGCCGTCATGCAGTGGCCCTGGCAATGGTCGGTAGAAAAAATTAGCTGTCTCTTGGCCCAGGAAATCTGGGGGTCATGCAGTGCGAGCCACACAATGCCCAGGACAATGGGGAAATCTGGCAACTTGGTCACAAGGAAAGAAATGTCCTCTTTATGGGAGCTGGTCCACATCCTGGTAGGGGCCGTATATTGAGTCACAGCCCCTGTCTTGAGGGTTCTCCCATCAATAGTCTGTACACCCTTGGGCTCTTGAAGATCAAGAAATTGTAATCCAGCAGACTTGGCATAGTCTGCATCGATGAAGTTGTTGGTGGCCCCCGAGTCGATCATGGCATGGACCATCATCGGCCCCTTCTCGGGCGACCACAGGCTGACCATTACAAGGAACAATTGTCCAGTCTTGGGTTCAGGGGGAAGGTTAGTGACGGCGGCCGAGTGAGCGAACCCTCTTACACCCGGCCGGCCCCTTCCCCCGTCGCCTGGAGGGATTCGTCGGCCTCTGGGGCCCCTCCATGGGCGGCGGAGGCCCGAGGAGTCTTTCCATGCGGCTTCTGGGGGCATTCTCTAGAGAAATGTCCAGCCCCCCCGCAATACCAACACAAGTTGAGACGCTGACGACGTGCTTTTTCCGCCTGGTCTACCTTGGGTCGCACCGTCCCTAGTTGCATTGGCTCGGGCTCGTCCAAGGACGCCGGGGTCGGAGCCAACTGTCGGGGCGCGAACTGCCCAGCCCCCGACTCTTTCCGCCCCACCGGCTTCTCCACCGTACCTTTGTCCCAGCGCCTCCGGGTTTGCAACCCCGCTTCTACACGTAGACTCAGGGTAATTGCCGCCTCCAGATCCTCGGGGCGAACATGTTTTAACATCTCCTGTTGCATTTCCGACGACAGGCCCGTGATGTATTGATAACGCAGAGCCGAGGGGTTCCAATCCACTTGAGCGGCCAGCACCCGAAACCGGGAAATGTACTGGGACAAGGACATGCCCCCCATCGACAGCCGATCCAAATCTCGCTCGGCTAACTCCGCATTCACTGGTGCTCCCCAAGTCGCCTTGATGGCATCCAGAAAGGCCCTCAACGTGTTCATATGGGGGACTGGGCTCGGAGCAACGTAGTGGCCCACACTGCTGCCGTTCCCTCCAACAGGTTGTAGACAAATCCCACTTTGGCCCGGTCGTCAGCAAACTCATTGGGCCGCAGTTCCAGGTATATTTCCACTTGGCCGAGAAACACCTCGACTTGAGCTGGGTTGCCTCCGAAGCGTGCAGGCGCAGACACCCCGGGTGTACGGCCGGCCCTGGCCCGAGCTCCCCAGTTCTCGTTGCATCTCCGCCACTTGAGCATCCGAGAGGTTGGCCATGGCGGCAACGGTCCTTGCGCGCTTCTTGCGGCGTCCCGTGATGTGATAAGGGGTTCTTGGAGTGCTTCGGCCAACTGTCACAATGCACGGACTTGACCGGCCCCTTAATCACACACACAGAGACGGACTGAAGGCTAACTACTTTATTGAATATAAAAACAGTTCAAAAGATATTGTCCAAAAGAATAGCAAGTAATCCAAAAGGCTTGAAGCAATAATGTCCAAAACAATTGTGGCAAAATCCAAAGCTTGGCAAGGCTCCCGCGCAACACTGCGGATCAGGAAACAAGACAAGGCTCCGTGCAACACTGCGGATCAGGAAACAAGGAAACAAGGCAAGGCAGATGCAAGGCAGGACTTGATGACCACTAGCTCACTTAGCTCCGTGGACCCACTTCGCTTCACGCCAAAAGAGACGTGGCGAAGCACTGAGGATTCGTTCCACGACTCCTATACTTAATCCTTCGGCCGAGGTCCCCGACGCTCTAGGCTTCGACGTCTCCAATCTCTGCTGACGGACCTCGGCCTGTCTAGGCTGTGGTACCATCCCCTTCTGCGGGACTCAATGCTACTCTCTATCAAAGGTTCGGCCTTGCCTCTCACCATCTGGGTCACTATCTGCATGAGAGCTTCCTCCCTGGGATCTTCCCAGCCGCTTGCTTCTATGTTTTGACTCAAAAGCTCCTGGGAACCTTTCCCACCCGGGTGCTCATAACTCCCACAATCACTGCCCTCCATTTGCACCTGGTTATCTGAATCTACGTCAGGGCCAAACATCAATTCTTCCCATGCCAGGCTCTCCGTGGGCGAAGGAGGCCCACTGATGGGAAACTGTCCTTCTCCCCAATCTTCCAACTCATCCTCTGAATCCGGTTCTGCAGCTGCAGGGCCTAATGCTAATAGGACCCCGGGTCCTAGCCCCAGTTCTCCAGGCACAAAGGAGAACTGCTGTGCTACAGCCACATTTTAGCCACGCTGTATTTAACTCAGGAAGCAGAAATCTAAGAAAAATTGGGTGCAATTAATAGTGAAGATAGATGTAGCAAATACAGTCAAAGGACATAATGCAAAGTCTGACCAAATCCTATCAATAAGACTTCAGGAAATCACATGAGAATAACAGTAATCCAAGCATATGAAGCAACTACAGAGCCACAAGAAGAAGAAAGATTCTATGCTGGAGACCAGGAGGAAATTGATCATACACCAAAACAGGGGGGTTTTTTTGGTTAATCACAGGCAATTGGAATGCAAAAGTATGAAAAGAGCAGAATCAAAGATTGTAGGAAAAATTAGCCTAGGATCAAGAAATGGAGAGTGGCTGATTGACTTTTATGAAGCCAACCATTTTATCATTGCAAACACATTCTTCAGACAACCCAAGGGGTGACTGTATGTATGGTAATCATCTGATCGCCAATATAAAAATAAAATAGACTACATAATTAGAAGCTCAATTCTCTTTCAAGAAACAAGGCCATGGGCAAATTGTGGCACAGATCCCAAACTACTAATGTCAAGAATGGGAATAAAGTGGAAAAAGAAAAATGAAATCATGCATCATGCCAAAATACAACCTACTTTTAGAATTTAAAGATAATGTAAAATATTTTTGCATTATTAAGCCCAATTGAATGAGGACGAGAAGAACTCTGGCCTGAAATCGGGGGCACTGTCAGGAGAAAATGCAAAATCCAATATCTTTAGCCAAAAAAAGAAGAGGAAGCCTCAATGGACCAAAATCTCCAAGCAGTTGAGGAGAAACAAGAAGCAAAAGTAAAAGGTGACCGAAATAGAGTCACAACCCTGAAGGTGAATGTTCAACTACTTGTGTGCAAGGGCAATAAATAAATGTAGATAAAAAGAAGATAACGACAAAAAGAACATGAGGGCTCTTCCACAAGATCCAAGAAATCAAAAGAAAACTACAGATCAGGAGTCCACAGGCCAGATGCAACCCTAAACTTTAGACCTAGGATCAGCCTAAGTCTGAAACAACTTGAAGACACGCATCAATAACAATCCTGATTAACCTGACTAGCTCATCAGCCAAAAGCAGGCACATACTTCCCACTGAAATATTGGCAAGTTTTTGTTAGTTAAAATTATTTTTCACTTTAAATACTATATTGCTCTTTCGTGTATTTCTGCACTACAAATAAGATATGTGTAGTGTGATTCATTCATGCTTTTTTCAAACTATATCCCCCCCCCCCAATAATCTGAGGGACTGTGAAAACTATTTGATGTAGAAGATTTCTAATTCCCCCACCCCCACATGTCAGAGACTTGTACCATATTTGTGTATATTGGTTACAATTGTATTTTTCTTACTTGGAAACTCTTCAGGTCCTGTTACCACTGTCATGGACTGGCATTAGTTCAGGAACCATCATTTTACTGTTGAAGATTAAAATATCAGTTAATCATAAATAATCTTCCAAAATATAGGTTCCTGGCCATTACTTACCACAAATAGCAAGTGTTAGGAAGTGTTGAGAATGTCTAAGGCAAAATTCATGAGGTAATGGTAGGGTAAACAGGTATATCTAGTGGTTTGTGTACATTCAGTTCATTCTAGATGGAATTTGTCCCAAGATCTGCAGTGCAGGTGGTTCCATGATAGAGTTTCCATGTTGTTTTGAAAAATGTACTCGAAAGGTCAAAGATTTGGAAACGATTGCCTTTTAAATTTGAAGGCTTTGTGGCTCTAGGATGTGCCTTGAGGAAAATTGGTCTTTTGCTGCTAACAAAAATTCCCATACATCTCATCAAAGCTGGGATTTGAGCTTAATCAACTTCATTTCAATAGGATGAACAGCCTCTTCACATGACAATCCAGCGTATACTGGCTGCTTGCCCATCGGCAGCTGGTCAACTGCACCTGTCGGCCACATTCAAGATTAATCTTTCAACACGCATTGGTGGACACTGGAAAAAATGGCATCTTCAGTGGTATGCCAAAAAGTTGTATCTGGTGTGTGGCAGCACACCATGTGCAATTTAGGAAGCTCGCACATACAAGAATTTCTGGTATTTACTATGCAAACTGCCGTGCACAAGATAATCATCCCTATGAATTAACCTTGAGAGGGATTAAAATTAGCAAGGCAATAGGAATACTTGGTTGTGCAAGAAGTACCATATATATAATGATATATATTCTATACCGTAGCTATCGTGGCCTGTTTTCCAGTGCAATTGCTGGATTGTAATTATATGTTAATGGCAAGTTAAGCTAATGAGGGAATTTCTAATTCCTGTAAAATATCTTTATCTTGACATTATTATTCAAGTTCACTTGTTATTCTAAGAAAGCATGCTTAATATAACAACTCATTATAAGAAAAAGGTCACTTATAAAGCCAGAACTACCACACAGAGTTGTGATGATAAAGTGAGGAGAATTAAATTCATATATGCCGCTCACTGGAGGAAAGTGAGCAGAGAATTTGTGAGAGGTACAGTATAGCAATGGCTTAGCATGACATCTAATTCTTTTTTCCTGGGAACCCGCGCAGTTCTGGTGCAACCTTGTCAGAAGGCAAGAAGTGTCAGCTAATGAGTTTGAACTGGTTCATGCTTATTGGCTGGGAGGCCCAGATGCAAGTTCCACCCAGGTAGAGGGAGGGTGTTTACGACTAGATCTTTTGGGAAGTCAACAGTTGCTTTTGTGCATCCACACCACCACCTGTATTCCTTACTGCAGGGGTGCCCACACTTTTTCATCATGCGAGCTACTATATGAACAATCAAGTTGAAAAGATCACCTGTTGTGCATGTGAGCGTGTGCGTGCACGTGCGTGCGCATGCTCCTACTGCAGCCTTCCGTCCGCGCGGGGCTTCTTTCTTGCCTGCCCACGAACTTGCCACTGCGCGCACCCGGGAAGGGGATTCTCCTTGCCTGCGCCCGCGCTCTCTCTTAATGTCTTCGTTGCTTTCCTCCTTCCTGCTGTGTACTTTTGCGAAGCAGGAAGTTCCCATCCCGTCCTGCTTCTTGCATGCACAGCAGGCCCCTCCCATGCATGCAGCAGGAGGGTATTTATAGGCGCACCTGCCAGCGCTCCGGCCAGATATGGCTTCGGCGGCGGCTCGGAAGGCGCAGGGCTAGGAAGAGGGGCTGCCTGGCTGCTGCCTGGGCTGGGAAACTCAACGAAGAGAGGGACCCACGTGAGGCTGGAGCCTCCCCACGGCAGCCTCCCCCCCTCCTTCCTCCCTCGAGGCTTCCTTACCTGGGCAGGAGAAGGAAGAGAGGAAGAGGTGCTTCCCCAAAGTGACAGATGCAGCGGGGGGGGGGGGGCTTCCTTCCTTCCTTTCGAGGGTGTCACTTAGAAAGGATGCCCAAGTGGACGGCTGGCAGGAAAGAGGACCCCTCCCACTGGTGGCAGTCCATGCCCAGGGGAGAGGAGAGAGAGAGAGAGAGAGAGAGTGGGTGGCTCTTCCTAGCCGGCTCTGAAGAGCCACCCTCTCTCTCTCTCTCTCTCTCCCATGGGCCCTCACCGCCTTTCTCCTTCGAGGGCGAGGGAGGGCGAGGCGGAGAAAGGCGGCGAGGGCACAAGCAGCAGCAAGTGTAGTCTCCATCCCCGCAGCCCCCTCCTCCTCGGGTTCAGCCCCAGGAACACGGCGGAGGCCTCCCTCCTCGCCCCCAACCAAGGAAAGAATGCAGCCCCACACAGCTCGCCCGCCCAGGTCTCGACTTGGAATGGGAGTCCCGAGGGCAGCAACAGGGTTTGCAGCGGGGCTTGCTTGGCTTTGCCCCACTTTGCCCGGCCTCCTTTGCGCCTCTCTCTCTCTCTCTCTCTCTCTCTCTCTCTCCCTCTCTCTCCTTCCAGCGCCTGCCTGCCTGCTTGCCAAAAGGATCCGAAAAAGTTTTCAGATTTCTTTCTTCTCTCCTTGGCTCTCTCTCTCTCACACACACACACACATTCCCTCCATCCCTCCCACAGCCTCGCATCCTATCCGTGCGCGTGCCTTCGCCTTGCTCCTGCCCCCCCCTAGCACCAACCAATGGGCGGTCATGTCACCACACCATGCGTGGCAAGACGAGCGTCAGGGCCCGCCCACTAAAGCTTCATTTTGGCAAAAGAAGCCCCGCGAAGGCGGCGGCGGGAGCGTACGTGCGCGCGCATGGCAGGAGCGCGCCATCCGGCTGGTGAGGCCCAAAAATCACCTGGAAGAGGGCCGAAGATCACCTAGGTGCTCCCAATCACCGTAATGAGCACCCCTGCCTTACTGCATTCATAGGAATTTGGCTATCTTGTATTGCTTTACTCATCATAACTTTAAGTGTGGTTTCCTTGGGTTCTGGATCCAAGCGGTGTCTCCCTGCCCATTCCCGGTGGCTCGGAGCAGTTTACAATATCAAAACAATATACATAAAATCAAAACATAAACAACATACAGTATACAAATACAACAATAATTTAACAAATACCTGTCCCAAAGGACCAGCTCTGAATTAATACTTCCTAAGCACCCATCTTGTGGAAGAGCCCTCATGTTCTTTTATTCGTTATCTTCTTTATATCCACACTTCCTTAGTAGCCTGTGGAGGACTATTGGGATCAAGGAGATATGGGATAAAAGAGGTCTGCACCCATTTGGAAGTAGATGCCTTTTCTACACTCTCTGGTTGCTCAGGAAGCATCTGCCCATGAGATCCTTCCCCGTAACCCCTAAAGGTTCAGGAATCCAACTGATTCATTGGACTCATTGACTCACAGGCAGGTTGGTTGATGCCTGGATTCAGACCCACACATTTGCTAATCTTATTTATAGCTGTGGCCTACCTATCTGGTATGTATGGCATATTATTTCATGTGGAGCTGAAATTGCTCCTGAATTCACAGTCATTGTTAAACATGTAGATTTCTTAAGAAGGGGAGATTTAAATCAGTGCGATCTGAAAGTTACTTTATATAGCTTGTGCCAGAATTTTGTAGGTGGTATCAACAACCACCTATTCATATATTTGTGATTAGAGCCCTCTTTTTTAACATGTGCAAGAGAAAAATTAAAGAGGCATGCATAATGGGGAAAGTATGGGAAACAACATCTTCCTTCCCATTGTGGATCTCTGTTTGCTTCCATCAACACCAGCATGAGAATTAGGAAAGATGTTGCTAGATCATGGGGTGAATTAGTGCATTTTGACACCACTTTGACTGCCATGTCCCAATGCTATGGAATTATAAGAGTTTTAGTTTTACATGGCTTTTATTCTTCTGTGCTCAAGAGTGCTGGTGCCCCACCAAACTACAAATCCCAGGATTCCATAGCATTGAACCATGGCAGTTAAAGTCATGTTGAAATGTATTAATTCTACAGTGTAAATTTCCCCACATTCTCTGAACACTCATTTCTCCTGAATGGTCTAAGAGTTGGGAGCCACTAACATGTTTTCTGGATGGCAATGGTGGTAGAATGAGGATAAGTGTCTGCAAAGCTAGTTTTCCCTTTGGCCTTCTTTGCATCCATTCCATATGGAAGAAGCAGAATAAGCAGGCACACTCATCTGATTTCATTGGGATATCACCTGGTATGTCATATAATCAACCTAAAAATCTGATTTACTATTGTTTACTGCCTTTAAATGGTTAAAAATATAAATACAGAAGTTAAAAAAATAGTAATGCATGTTTAACAATATTTATACATTCTCCCACCTTAACCCCTTTGCTGTTGTTCTAGACAGTGAAGTATACAGAGAATATCCCCTCCCACCTGAGCGGGTGGACAGATGGTGATCCAGTAGTGAGGTATGCAAATAAAAGGAAGAGTCTCTCAATATGTTTGTATTATTCACAGGATGGCTGGCAGTGAGAAGAGCAATGCATCCCCCTTCAGTGAACAAACAGCATCCTCAGAAAACCCTCATTCAAAGAGGTCCCAGAATTATGAAGAGGAAATGTTTTATAAGAACTGCCGAGCAGCCTATCTAGCAGTCTTTAAAAGCAGTTTAGAAAACATTAAATCAAAAGAGCAGCTGTGTTTGGGTAAGTTTTATTTATTTTAAATTCAGGCTGTATGAGAGGAAACTGTCAGGATGTGAATGATACCTTAAAATCCCAAATATTTCTTGTGTGTTTTAACTGTTCAGTATATCTACTAAACTGTCTTGTATTTCTGTACCTCTGTGTTTATAGGCTGCTCATTAAAGTATACCAAGGAGTGTCTGTTTGGGCATCCTATATCTTAGCATCAGAGAATCATATACATACAAAATAAAATAAATATTTAATATTCTCCAACTCTTGTTCCTAACAAACATGTTTTGAATATTCCTGCTTTGAAGATACTAAAGCCTAAACAAGGACATATAAGAAGGAACTTCTTGAAATAGCACGGATTTGAGCTGGGTAATGCTTTATAAGTTAGAAGCAATACTTTGAATTATGTCCGAAAATGGACTGGCAACCCATGGAGCTGTTGCAAAAAAGGCATTACATGTTCTCCGCAGCCATCTCCTGTTACGTAGCAAGCCAATCCAATAGGCTCTTTGGGCGGCCCTATGAACCAGCTGATGTTTCTGAGTACATTCAAAAGCAGCTCCATTAATAGAATGTTACACTAATCCAGATGGGATGTAACAAAGGCGTGTGTTTCTATGACCAGTGCAGGAACCAATACAAGGCTGGGTGCTCCAAAAGTAATATACAATTAGAACAGGGCTGAACAGGGGCAATTGGGATATAATTAGGTCTGCCCAGTAAAGCCAGTAAGGTGGCGGTTCTCCATCCTCAACAACAACAGGAGATTGCCGATTTCTGCTGCAGTGTTTTAATAGGAATTTTAACGATTTGAGAATAGCATT
The DNA here is from genome assembly GCA_030556195.1 of Anolis apletophallus. Classification (NCBI taxonomy): domain Eukaryota; kingdom Metazoa; phylum Chordata; class Lepidosauria; order Squamata; family Anolidae; genus Anolis; species Anolis apletophallus. Next base: position 97,651,314 of record JARBWK010000005.1, read on the forward strand.
TTCAGTGGTTTGAGAAATGCTCATTCTGAAATAGAGGACCTAATGCTACAGCTGTTGCTATGTGTATACTTACATATATGACTACAAATGTACACAAAAGGACCATTGTAATCTACTGTTTATAATCGTCCATGTTCTCTTTTACTGGGACAATCTAAATTTATTTTACAATATCCTTATATGGTATGTAGCTCTATTAGATTTTCAGGACTGCTGCTTGTAAAATCTCCGTATTATCTTCCACTAATCAGGACGTTAAATATGAATGGTGTGAACAAATGCTTTCTCTCCGTTCCATGCTACTTCTTTCATCTGTGTCCATATGTCACTTGGGTACACGGCAAGTGTTTGGCCATGTCTATTTCAAGGTCAGCTTACAGAAGACAAGAGTTCAAGGCCATTTTATTTCTGGAGACCTCTGAAACTGTTTAAAAACAAACAAACAAAAATGTGTATTTTAGTCCATTGCAAACTTTTGATTCAATTTTGACAAGAAATCAAAGTGACTTTGGTTGTGACACACGATATTTGATTAATATCTTGTGACATACCATATTGATTACAATTATCTACCACAAGTCCCACATTAGCGTTTACAACCTCCTTCAAATCTTTGTATCTATGACTTGCAGTTACATTAACCTAGACGAAAATGTTTCTATAGCCACTTATCAGAAACCACACATTTTTTATTTAAAAATACATTCAAAGGATAGTAGACCTTTCTAAAAAGGAATACAAAGAGACTAGTAAACAGATCACAAGTACTGGTTTTCTAATATGTCTAAATAATACACCAAGCAACAGAATTTTATAGTCTGTCTCTGAGGAGCTGGGGTGGGGTCTTATTTATTTATTTGTTGTATTTTAAGACTATGGACACAAGGTTAAAGTAGGATGCCGGGTTGTCCCTCAGGAAGCTAAAATATCTACATAGCAAAATTGTCCTGTAGGCATTCACCTTTATTCAGTGATCTACATAAACAGAATCAAATGTCTATCAGTTTACCTTTTAAACAGAAATCTACTTGGCAAATTATGTTTGAAGCTGTAGATTTAAAAAGGAGTTTATAACTAGGTATGTGGGTTTGCTGTTAAAAGGAAAAGACCCGAATGTTTTGTTAGGCAACTACAGGCTACCACAGAGCATCTAAAGCTGCCTTCCGGAGTGTGATGCTTTCACATATTATTTTGAAATTTAAATACTCCATTGGTTAGAACGAACGATACTAGGGAACAAAGATAAAAAATGTCCGTATTAATTTACTTCAGCAACTTCTCTGCACTTGTATTTAAAATATGGAGTGCATCTACATTTTAGAATTAATGCACTATAGAATTTACCAGCCCTGGATCAATGCTAATGGAATCATAGGACCTGGAGTTTTACACGATCTTCAGCATTTTCTGCCAAAGAGGCTTATCAGACTACTATCCTAGGATTTCATATTTGCATTTTGTTTGTGCCTTCAAACAAAATGCCAGTATTTCCAGAACAAGAGTCAGTGTTCTTCCTTCCAGGAATAAGTAAAGTACAGAAGGTAAGCTAAGAAATGATATGCCACTAAGTGAATGAATACTAGTTGTCAAAATTTTCTGGCTTAAGACTGCTAGGCCCTTAGACTGCTAGAAAAAGTGATTTGCATCCATATATACTATTTTGACAAAAGTATTATCAATACATGCAATTATTTTGCTTTATTATGCAGTACTTCAGCAAGCAGGAAGAAATCCATCTCAGAAGACAGTCGATAAATATTGGACTCCCCAGACTTTCACACTGAATTTTGATGATTTTTGTTCCATCTTAAAACAAGAAGAACCCGTTAAGAGCACAGAACTACTTAAAGCATTTGCAAATGCAGATACAAATAATGATGGTTGTCTTCTCCATAGTGAACTTTCTAAAATCCTTACAACTGTAAGTGACCAAAGAGGGTAATTTAGTTAGTATAATGTTAGTATAATGGCTCATAATTTTCGAGTTCATGTATACTGCACATGAAATGTATTTAGCATGTATTAATTATTTTAATTTTTTCTGTACTATAGGATAATACACTGATGCATACATTATCAGTAATGTAGACTGACATTGTTTTTGCAGAGAGGTGAAAAAATGACTCTAGATGAAGTTAATGCAATTCTTGAATTGGCTGAAGTGAACAGTGACGGCAAGTTTGATTATTACAAGGTATAATGTTAAGTTGTGAATTTTAATCTGCATTTCATCAGTGGATTTTAATTTTTATTTTAACTGTGCATCTTGTTGTGTGTCTTTTAATGTTTTATCTCTCTTTTTTTTAATCCTGCCTCTAACCATAGGGAGATGCGGTAATAAATTTATTTCATTTATTTATGTACAGAATTTATATACTGCTTTTCTCACCCTGGGAGGACTCAAAGTGGTTTACACAAAAATAACGGCAAAATTCAATGCTTAGCATATATAAACCAAAACTTAAATAAACAACATATAACTAGGCATAACATCAATAAGATTTATTATTATCATCATCATCTATTAAAATATTTACATCTCACTCTATCTCAAGATTACAGGACAACTTTCAACCAGCTCAGTTTAAACAAACAAATAATAAAAGTAATTTAAGACTAAAATATATTAAACCAGGAAATTTTAAAACAATTTAATATAGTGCTAACCATAATATAGGCGTTTGCACACTAGCACAAGGCAGCACCTTTTTTTTAACTTAAATGAATGTGTATGATATGTTGATGTAATTGTATTTTAATGTGTAATGTTTTGGGGGGTTTTATACTGTGTTTTATGTGTTTTACTGTGTTGGCATCGAATTGTGCCTTTTTGGAAGCCGCTCTGAGTCCCCCCTCGGGGGTTGAGAAGAGCAGGGTAAAATGCCGGAAATAAATAAATAAATATTACACGAACTGGATAAAAATGGGTCCCAAGTCTTTAATAAAATCCATGTTTTGACTTGACAGTGAAATGGTACCAGCCTTGATGCCAATAGGATTCCAAAAAGAAGGTATTCCACAATTGAGCTGCCACCCAGTCCAACATAGAACATACTGTATTATTCTAATTGGGATGGACTCCTATGGCTAAATTATGATAGCAGAGCTAATTATAAGACCAATTCAAGCTGGTCTCAAGCACTTTGAAGCAAAGTGTCCTGAAGGGTCTCTTGACAAACTCAGATCTAGGAGTAATCTACTTGAAGAGAACTCTACTTCATTGAGGGTTTACCTAATTCATAATCTGAGATCCACCAATCCACAGTATCTTTATTGAGATTCAGCTCATTTATTGGCCATCATCTAACCCATTAAAACATCCAGGCATTGCTCCAGTAAATTTAAAGCTCCAAATGATTCTGTGAACAAATAAAATAAGAGCTGCGTATTTTCTAAATACTGATAGCACCCAAGCTCAAAACTCCTAATGACATCTCCAGCAGCTTCATATTGAAAATGACAAGGGAAGACAAGAAAGAACCATGTGGCACTTCATAGCACAGGAGTCCCACTGGGCCACTCTCTGGAATCATCTTTGTAAGTAGGAGTAAGTGCCCCTACTTTTTTCTGATGCAGTCAGTCCAGTAGAAAACCATGACCAATGGTATCTAAATCTTGTGATAGATATGTGAAGATTAGCAGGTAGCACTCTCCATTTGTTTTCACCAGAGTAAGGTAATCGTTCATAGCAACCAAGACTCTCTCAGTATAGCATCCTGCCTAGAAAGCAGACTGAAATGGTCTTAGGTAAATGTGTTTCCTTCAAGAACATCTGAATCTGCCCAGCTATCATGCATTCAAGCACTTGGTCCAAATACAGGATATTGGTGAAAGTGTGGTAAATCTCGCATACTTCCAGGAGAAGACAAACAACCTTCTTCTTCAGGAGACACCTTCCTCTGACAGGGTTGAGGCATTTACCGCTCCTCTGACCCAACCAATGAGTCTGCTAAATTTTACAATCAATCTGGATAAAAGTTAATTGAACAAGATAACATAAAGATTGTAACTGAAGAGTTCACCCATGATAGTATATACACATTATTTTGTTGGTATCACCCTGTCTGAATTTGAGGATATTTCATTATGTATGTAGATGTGAAAAGATGTGATAATCAGTGAATATAGGGATGGCAGGCATTCAGAGAAAAGGCAGTATGTCAGGAACTAATAAACGGAGCCTTTTTAGTAGTGATATATTAGAATGGCTTTTCATATTGAAGCCTTCAACAGTGCCGCCCAATGTAGTTGGCCTTTGACAACGAAAGATGTAATGGTTTGGAATTTGAGATATGCTTATTAATATGATAATGTAGTGGTTACTTATAAATATCTTATCACAAGCTATGCCTTGGATGCAAAGTACTGGGAGTGAAAGGAGAAATGAATTGGCGCTGTTCTGTGAACTCTTCAACAACCTAGTTAGAGATTTCTCACATGAAGTACCATAGCATCATCGGAGGTTGTGTTACTATATAACCAACATAATGAATAACAAGAGATGTAAGGTCCTTTTACTCTATACTATTTAAGCACTATGGATCCTGTGCCATTCTGTAGAATCCTGGGATTTGTAGTTTGATGAGGCATTCTGGATGAGAATTCCCTTATGTTAATTACCAAGGTCTTTGTCAAAAGAGGTCAGAGTGGGAGCCAACTGAGACTCCTGTACGGGCCACCTAGGGCCTTATCAGATGGGCTTAAATTTGGCAGCATTTGCTGTTTCCTCTCAATTCGCCCCATGGAGCCCACCGGCTCCCATTCCACGACATAAAGCAACTTCCAGTGAGGCTCCGTGGCACAAATGGAGAGGAACCGGCATGTGCCACTGCAGCAGCAGCATGGGAAGCTTCCCATGTTGCATAAGGATCAACAGCAGTGGACGCTTCCCTCCCCCCCTCCCAGTGGGATGGGGTTTGAGGTAAGTCAGGTGATGCAAGATGTGGGGCAAAGGAGTGGCCAATGTGATCAGTTTGTTAAGAAGGCTTTTCTTGTTTCATCAAAAGTGTGCCTGTAACAGTGATAGGATCTGTACATGCTTGACATATTGCAAAATGAATACTTAAAGAATGACAGTAGTGATGTTTCAGATATGGCCAAGCACAACACTATAGCTATTGTTAGTTGTTTGACTCCCAGCATCCATCACCCTGGCTTCACTGGCTAAGATGTTAGAAGTTGTAATCAAACTTAATATCTGGAGGGTCACATTTTGCCATGGCTGGAATAGAGATTTACAAACAGGAATAATATTCTACCAGTCTCTTTTTGACTGCCTTTTGCTTCAAGAGTTTGTAGGAGCACCCCCTTTATAACAAAGATAAATGGGGAGAAATTGCAAGTGCAGAGTGTGAGATGCTCACAGACTTTTTGTTACAAATAGCTTGTGAGAGCAAGCTATCACAATATTATCTTTGTGAGTATAACAGAAGCATTTTCTTTTTATAAAAATATAACTATTCATTCTGTGTTCACATCTTTGGTTGTTTATTTTATCTCAGGGTTTCATCTTGTCTATATACAGTGACTACATTGTTCATTAGAGCTTCCCATTTTGATCCATTAAACATTAGACATAAAAAGCAAGTCTTTCCAAGTATAGCATAAAGATGCATAAAGAAACATCCCAAGAGAAAGGCACATCAAGCAAATCCTTGTCGTGATCGCCTTCCATCTTCAAATCTATTTAATTGTGAAAAACTATGAATAGGTCTTTATAGTCATTTATGGATCCATCGCCAAGACTCTACTCTTGGAAGATAGTCATACTCAGCCAAGAGTGATCACCCATGATGATGAAAAAGCTAGTCTTCCCACAAAGGAGTCTGAAAAAAAGTTACCTTGGGGTAACTTTTTCTCTCTATTTTCTCTTGGATGTGCAATCTCCTCATTGAATCATGGCTCCATTTTGCTGTTTCACTCGAAAGCGCTGAGTGTGATTCATGAAAATAAAATGAGGATGCCGCTTCCAGAGGAAAATATTCTTTACCTATTGATCTTTTTCCTGCTTAGTTGTGCCTGTGTTTATTTTTCCTCTAGAATACTTGAGAGACCAAGGTGTGTGTCTGGTTTTGTTTACAGTTTTGTAAATTGTATATGACAGTCAATGAACAATGTCTGAAGACTGCACTAGAGAAACTGGAGGCTGACAGTAAACTGAAGCGTCAGCAGTTTGGAAGCCAGCTTGAGAGTTCGTCAGAAATGACAAGATCTCCAGTTTCAAAACCATTACCAAAAGCTACAAGGAAAACAGAATTTGGACCAATATTTAAAAAAGGTATTTATATTTAAACATAGTAAGTCCTTTCCATTGATTTCCCTTGAACATCTTGATGAGCACATACATGTGTTCCATTTCTGAAATAAACAGCTAAATAATACCTTGTTGTGACAGATCCATCTCCCAGGTTGGCCTCTCATTTCCATTTCTGGTAGCCCCTGTAGGGCTACCAGTTCCCCTTGTCATTTGTGATTTTTTAACATTTATATGTAGCAATCATAATTACGGTACTGAATAAGCAATGTGAAGGCAGCATGTTGCCTTATTCATAGTTAGACCATGAATTTGACTCTGTATTGTCTCTACTAAATGGTAGCCTTTCTCCCAAGTGTCTTTTCCATCTGTGGGTTCATCTCCACTATTGAATTAATGGAGCTTGCTTGAGGCAAGTATGAAAGTTGCAATTTCCCAACTTGATTAGCATTTAATGGCCTTGTAGCTTCGAAGCCTGGCTGATTGCTGCCTGGGGATACTTTGTTGAGAGGTGTTAGCTGGCCCTAATTTATTCTTGTCTGGAATTCTCAATTCCTCAAGCAGACAAGAGTTCTTTCTCCCACCCTGGACATTCCTCAGATATATAAATCTCACTTGCCTAGTTTCCAACGGACCTCACAAACTCTGTGGATGTCTGCCATAGATGTGGGCAAAACATTAGTAGAGAATGCTTCTGGAACATGGCCATACAGCCCAGAAAACACACAGCAACCCAACTTATTTTATAATTAGTCAGCTTTATATCCCTTAGAGCCAAATGATAAATTTGCATAGGCCGGTTAGTATCTACCTTGATTTACACGGAACCTATCAAAACCACTTGCAACTAATTTCCAGCCCAAATGATAAGTGGCAATTTACATTCAGATACTACAGGATCCATCTTATCTATTCTCAGAATCAGACACCCCATCTTGAAGTCCCCTTTTTAGTGTTCCTCTTTATTTACTGTCCTGGTTTAGAGTTTTTTAAAAAATACTGGTAGCCAAATTTTGTTCATTTTCATGTTTTCCTCCTTTTTGTTGAAATTGTCCATATGCTTGTGGATTTCAATGGCTTCTCTGTGTAGTCTGGTTGTTAAGTGTGTCAAGCATTTCTGTGTTCTCAATATGCTGTGTCCAGGTTGGTTCATCAGGTGCTCTGCTATGGTTGACTTCTCTGGTTAGTCTGCAGTGCCTTTCATGTTCCTTGATTCGTGTCTGGGCAATGCTGCGATTGGTGGTCCCTATGTAGACTTGTCCACAGCTGCACGGGATACAGTAGACTCCTGCAGAGGTGAGAGGATCCCTCTTGTCCTTTGCTGAATGTAGCATTTGTTGAATTTTCTTAGTGGATCTGTAGATAGTTTAGGTTGTGTTTCTTCATCTTCCCAATGTAGTCAGTGGTCCACTACATATGAGTGTGGAGAAGAGCAAACCACAGACCACTTATTACAGTGCAGTCTGAGCCCTCCCAAATGCACAATGGAGGAGCCTCTTACAGCAACACCAGAGGCACTCAAGTGGCCAGCTATTGGTCAAATGACATTTCATATAATGCAAAGTTTTTGAACTCTGTGTTATTTTTAAAAAATACATTACAACTATACCCTCGGTTTGCTTCTGATACGATAAATAAATAAGTGGTCCCCTTGATGTATGGTAAAATCTTTGTCTTTACTCTAGTGGCTTGTTATTCTTGTGGCTTGTTCTTGGCCTTGCAGCTCTTCTGTGGTGGAGCATCTATTGGCATGTAGAGCCCAGTTTAGGTGGTTTCGGTAATTCCGGCCATGAAAGCCTTTTACAACACATAAGTTCACTTTTTAGTGTGCCTAAACATTTCTGCATTTTATGAAATAACAGCCAAGTAAATAAAACTCTGTTACAGATGTGAGATACTCTTCAGTTCCAAGTTCCAAAACCTTTGCTTCCACGACTATTAGTATGGGTGCCAGCTGCTACAAAAATTCAAGGCTGATTGAGGCAAATACAACAAAGGTAAACTTTGTCTGTTAATTCAGTTTGACTTGTGCTCCTCACCAGGTGGAAACGGTACATTTTAAATAGAAAACAATGATTCTTTCTCTTGCAGCATATAGCTTATTAACTGCTTGTCAAGGGCAACAGTATAACACATAGACATTACTGGTTGAAAAACACTATAAACATTTTTATATTATGTTGGTTTTGCTGACATCCCATTATTTAGGATCATTTTTCAGGTGTGAAGGTTTGCTAGAACAAACCACGTTTTCCATAAAGAAAATCAGTCTTGGATAAAATTGTTAATGACTCTGTGAGAAATGCAAAATTGAATAATTTATTAGTACTTTAAATGCTTAAGTAGCCTGAAAGATTATGTATCACAATTCTCTATAGGAAGGATAATTGAAAATTAATATCTTCAAACCTACTCAGATCAGAAGACATTAATTGGTAAATATATGCAGTAGCCTGAAAATATTGACTATTATTTACACTAATAAGTTTTACAAGTAATTTATTTTAAATAAGTCATTCATTCAATATCCATTCCTGTGAGAGAAAGACAACAAAGTCACTTTGCTAAGTCAATATTTGTAGAGTGTTAATATTGATCTTTTCCCCTTTGTTTTTCCTTTCCTGATTTGGCCTTTACTAGTTTTCTTTCAACAGAAAATAATAGCTAGAGAAATATAAAACATTAGCTGGAAACCACTAAGATACATTAAAAATGTGTACCTTGAGACCTTTGTGTGAGGGGGAAAGAATGGTTATGACCACATAATATAACTGCAGCTAGAAGACTGAACTGATTGTTCTCTTGAGCTACATTTTTGTTTCAAATAACAACTCTGTATTTGTTATTGAACTCTGAAGTCCTTTATATCTTTAACATTGCTAGACAGTGACATTTGTTCTATATTAAAATTTTAAAACATCCTCTCTGAGGATTTATGTGTCTATGTGTGTTTAGGTATCTGAACCCCTGTGCAATTTAGCCTGTAATTCCAGTATGTTCAAGGGTGATATGTTGTGTGTGGAAATATATAGTTTTCTACTAGTAGTAACTGGTTCTGTTTCAATGGTCTCATATATTAGTAATGAATGGTGCCTTTCTAAAGTATCATTAGTGAACAGTCAAACTGATAATTAATCTGTGTTCCTTCCCTTTCTGCTATTAATAATCATTTTTGGCTGTGAAATGTTCATGTTAAGCATCTTCAGACCCATATCCCTTTCTCATACTTTCACAGCATTGCTGTTTAACATCACCAGGCACACACTTTCTATTGTAATTGGGGTTTAGTTAAGACAAAAAAGCCCCCTGTGATCTGACCATGTCATAGAGGAAAAAAGCAAACTTGATTTCATCAAAATGTTAGTAACATGTGCAAAATAAATTCAGAAATGAAAGAGAGCTCAACTGATCTGTCCATCTTATTAAAAAAAACATGTTTGTTGTTCATTTACATTCATTAACTTTTATAATGTTTGGTGGCATATAAGAAATGTTTTTAATTAATCTGAAATGCTTCTGATGGTTCTCTATACCACTGCTACTTAAATTGTGAGTACCAACCCCAAATGTTTGGGCTAAGAAAAATTTGGCAACAGTAAAAGTTTTCTGAACATCACCTAGTGGCTGTTTTCGATATTTACATGAATCTGTTGTGCAGTGTTTGTTTACAGATGACTCTGCGGAAAATGCTTGAGCTGTACAGCAGGATTAGGTGCTGTGTTTTTAACAGTTTTTAATTGTATTGATATGTTTTTATTTGATTTTAAAGTTTAATGTGTCATGTATTGTAGGCTTTTATGTTTTAATATTAATATTAATTTAATATTTGTATATTTTAGACTGGAAGCCACTATGACTCCTCTCCAGGGTGAGATAGAATGGGGTAGAAATACAATAAACAAATAAATACTTCATAAAAAGGAAAATCAGCCTATTTAGCAACCCTTGCAAATGCTTGATTTTTAAACCTATTTTATATACCCATTCATGTAAAAAAAAATCAGGTGGAAAGAGGTGATCAATAGAAAAGTTTTTAAAGCCCTGCTCTAGCCCATTGTACTTCACTAAAGATAGAAAGCCCTATACATTATACAATATAAAGAACAAGAGTCATCTGTCAGAACTCGAGGTTCTCAGCCTGAGTGAGGCTAAGGGAACTCCGAGTCTGACATGAAAGATTGCCCTGCGAACCGTGGGGAAATCCTGGGGATGACGCAATCGCCCAGGAGAGTGCTGAGTCATGGGGATGTGATGTGGCTCTATTGGACATATTGCTGAGTCAGCGGAAGATGATGAAATGCTGACCGGACATGGCACTCTGGGGACACCGGGTGCAGCACTGGGTATTGCTGAGTCAGAAGGGTATGATGCAACCCTGACCGGACATTGCGGGTGAGGTGAAGGAGGGGGTGTTGGTATATAAGGTGATGGGGAGTGAGGTGAAGTTGTTTTGGCTTTACGAGTATTGAACCTCTAATAAAACCCATTGGATCGACCGGAGCAATCTGCGTGATTCTTGGTGAAATTGGAGCAGCCTTACAGTCATCTACAGATATACTGTAAATGTTAGCATATGGTGAATTTGGGAATTAATTCTTATAAAACCACTGGAACCAAGTATATAACAAAATAAAATAGATCTACAATGTTATAAATTAGAAAAGCAGATCACTGCAGTTGTATGCAATTGTACTCCAATGTGTGGCAAATGGTGCCAGAAACCAATATTTTATTTTTCATTGGGTTTGACTTTTCCTTTGGATTTCATCATATGTACTGAAACCTTTTGCTACACAGCCATTCTCATAATGATTTATATTAAGCAATGCATGTAGAAAAAAGTAATGGACTTCTTTTGTATTGTGCATTACAACCCTCCACGTTGAGCGGGCCTTACATGTCATAAGTGTGGGTAAGATTGCAGACACAACTTCAAAATTCATTTCAACAAGAGCCCATGTGGAAATATCCAGGCAAGATGCATAGTAGTTTTTCATATGTTTGCATCCCAAACTGAAAGCCATTTTACCTTATTGATGTTACATCACTGTGATATTGTTACTCTGTCACATCTGCTTGTATACATTTTTCCTTATAATTTAAAATAGTCCTATTCCACCATATGATGCATCTTGCTGCAAACTGAGATATTACTTACCTATATCTTGGGCAAACATCATTTACAAAAGAGCTAATCTCAGTCTTGGATTAAGGGGCCAATAGCACCACCTTATGGTTCCTAAGAGGATAGCATGCATGGGACTGGCTTTCTTTTGCCTTTCTACAAGGACAAAATTATTGCATTCCTCTGTGTTTGAAAAAATGCTAAAATATCCACAAACATTTGCTTGTGAAACCTTAAGTTTTAAACTGGGTATTTATAAAATGAAAACCTACACATTATAATCACAAAGAAAGTACACTGGGAGATGGGAAGTTTTTGGCTGAAGTATTATCTTAACTGCAAAGGCTGAAATTAGGAATAGTGATACTCACATGCCTTAAAATTAGTGATAGCTTTGAGTTTATTTATAAAGAAGAGTGAAACTTATAGGATGATTATGGTGATACTTGAAGGTAAGATGCATACAATATACAGGTCCTTCTCAAAAAAATTAGCATATAGTGCTAAAGTTCATTGTTTTCCATAATGTAATGATAAAAATTAAACTTTCATATATTTCACACCAACTGAAATATTTCAGGTCTTTGTTTGTTTTGTACTGATGATTTTGGCATACAGCTCCTGAAAACCCAAAAATACTGTCTCAAAAATTAGCATATTTGGTCGGATGGAATATGCTAATTTTTTGAGATATGTATGCCAAAATCATCAGTATTAAAACAAAAAAGACCTGAAATATTTCAGTTGGTGTGCAATGAATCAAAAATATATGAAAGTTTAATTTTTATCATTACATTATGGAAAATAATGAACGTTAGCACTATATGCTAATTTTTTGAGAAGGACCTGTATTAGGGTTTCTCAAACTGTGCTCCTACATATGTTTGGGACTTCAGCTCCCACAATTCCTAACAACTGGAAAGCTGACTGGGATTTCTGGGAGTTGAAATCCAAAACACTTGAAGGAGCACAGTTTGTGAAACACTGCATTAGATGGATTGTTCTAAGTTTTCCAGGCTGTTTGGCCATGTTCCAGAAGCATTCTCTCCTGATGTTTTGCCTGCATCTATGTCAGGCATCCTCAGGGGTTGTGAAGTCTGTTGGGGTTTATATATTTGTGAAATGTCCAGGGTGGGAGAAAGAACTCTTGTCTGTTGAAGCGAGGTGTGAATGCTTCAATTGGCCACCTTGGTTAGTATTTAATGGCCTAGCAATTTCAAGGTGTGGCTTCTTATTGTCAGTTGATACATTCACACCTACCTCTAACTGACAAGCATTCCACAGATATATAAACCCCATTTTTCTAGTTTCCAATAGACCTCACAACCTCTGTGGATGCCTGCTATAGATGCAGGCAAAACGTCAGGAGAGAATGCTTCTGAAACATGGCCATACAGCCCGAAAAACTTACAACAACCCAGTGATTCCAGTCATGAAAGCCTTTTACAATACACTGCATTAGATGGTGTGTCTTCCCAGCTGTCCAATTAACCTCAGAACTTGGAAATGTAAATTTTTACATGACATCTCCCAGTATTGAGCCACTATGGGCTGGGATAATGGAAACTCTATTGCTAAAAGTAACTTTTATAAACTCTGATGAACTTATATAAAATTATATATACAATAAAGTCAGTTTAACAAATAAATCACCCCAAAAGGAGGAAGTACTAATCTTTTAGCATCAGCAGAAGCACTTGGCCCACAGACTATAGACATCACTACCCAAGTCATTGCCTAACCGAATGACATGTCTTGTCCTATTTATTTATTTTGTTTCTAGGAATGGCATTGTGTATATTCCAAAGGATGCTTCTTCTTGCAGGATAGTGGTGAGATAATTAGTCATAAATACAAGTTGTTCTTACCCCAGACGTCTACAGTATGTATCACCATTAAGCCTATAAAGCTTCACCAAATGGAAGGTAAGAATGTGTACCTTTTACCAAATAAATTTATTATTATTTACTGTATTTCTAACCCGCCCTTCTCAACCCTGGGGTGGACAGGGGGACTCAGGGTGACTTACAGGGCCTTTTAGATTTCCAAATGAGATGGACAGAGAATTGCCTTCTTCCTGGGAACAGTAACCATTTCAGTTGCTTTGGAGAAACAAAAAATGCTACTTAATTTTATGTGTCCTAGAACTATAGCTCTTTTTTTAAAAAAAAAACTTTCTAAATGTTTTGCTAGATCCTTTTGCTCCACATTGGGTGAGGGGTATAAACATATAAATAAATAAAGCTATGATTTTGTCACTTTTTGCAGAGAAATGCTCACCGTGGTTAGCAGTGGACTCAGCTTTGTATATACTTAAGGACAGTGAAACAGAAGACTACTTAAAGCTTGTGAGCTTCACTGAGCTACGTAGTAAAGAGGTCAGAAACATTTTAAGTCTCTTATACTGAAAGGAGTAACCATTTTAATACTGATATATGCACCAGGTCTTAAAGTAAGGGTTAGACTGAGCATAATAAAGGCATATAAGCAAGTTTGTAAAGCCTTTTATCCAAGAAAATGACTGAATCACTATTAATGAAATGCTCAGCCTATTTGGAGCCCCCAGTGGCACAGCGGGTTAAAGCGCTGAGCTGCTAAACTTACTGACCAAAAGGTTGGCAGTTCGAATCTGAGGGACAGGGGTGAGCTCCCGCTGTTAACCCCAGCTTCTGCCAGCCTAGCAGTTCAAAAACATGTAAATGTGAGTAGATCAATATGTACCACTCCGGCGGGAAGCTAACAGTATTTCATGTAGTCATGCTGGCAACACATGACGCTGGAGGTGTCTACGGACAATGCCAGCTCTTCGGCTTAGAAATGGAGATGAGCTCCACCCCCCAGAGTTGGACATGACTAGACTTAATGTCAGGGGAAACCTTTACCTTAAGCCTTTTTTAAGGTGTCACTCTGGACTGAACATATGATACTTTTATACAGAGCTATTTATTTGCATACCAGCTCTAGGCAGTAAACATGAGAGGTATCCTGGGAATATACACACCTCAGATTTGCAGAGGACAGTTGTCATACAATGTATATTCACTCTGCTTGCAGATACAGTGGCATCCACGTTGGCCACTTGAAAAAAGAAGCATTTTTGAGTGATAGGCCCCTTCTACCAAATCATATAGTTTAACTGCATTGACCTGCATTATATGTCGCTACACTGCCATCCAGTTCAATGTAGTTAAACTGCATTATATGGTAATGTAGAGGGCCCATGGTTTGTAGCCAAGTTTCCAATTTCTGTGCCTAATACTTCACTTTATTTTTTTTCATTATCTTTGATTTAGAGTTTATATTCTTCACACGGGGAATAATTTCAGTGTCTAAACCTCTGAAATACGTGTCAAGTAATTGTGATAACAAAATGCAGGTTTTGAAACTGTGGCAAATAATCCCTGGACCTGACAGCAAGTCTACAAACTGACCTGTCAGTCTTGGACCATCCTCACACCTTCCTTTAAAGCAGATCAAGATGAAAGGTGGATGCGGGACATCCGGCGGAAGTTTTTTTTAATTCTCTCCAAGATGTGCTGGACTTCATATGCGCACATGCAGAGATCCCAATGTACACACAAGCAGCTTTCTTGTCTCTCTTCACCCAACTGTTAATTCAACCTCTGTTTAATATTATAAGAAAGGAAGGAATGGCTACAGAGGGTTCTAATAGCTTTCCGATTGTGCTTCCCTTTAGCCACCTGTGTGTCTGTAGCTCCATTTTTGACAGCTGTTTTGGGCTTTTAAAATGTGCCTGTGCTCTGGAGCAGGGGGGTGGGAAGGAAGTCATGTGTTTTCCATGGCTGCAGGTATATGCAGTCATATGAGGGTGTGCCTTTTGGGGGACAGAATGAAGTTTTAAGTGCACCTTTTAAACATGTGCTTTTCAGCTGATAGTCCAATTCCTGTTATCAGCTGAAAAGCTGTTCCCCAAACACTTTCCCCACGCATCATTTAGCCACCCACCCCTTTTTAATCCAAGTTTTACTGCATGTGTAGAAGGGCCCTTAGAATATCAGAATATCCCACATTTATCTTCTTTTTTTGCACATAGGTGTTTGGTTGGAAAGGGGAACTTGGTGCCGGAAGCTATTGGTTAATCCCTTTTACCACAGGATGTAGGTTCAAAAAAGTGAAAAAGGAAATAAGAGGAGAAGCCAAACTCATATATAGAGATAGCAGCAGAAAGTTGGTGCTTACCGAAGAGTTCAGGTAAGGCAAGCCAAGTTTTGTGAAAATTTCCAGTCTTGATCTCCATACTTTTCATATTTATTGCCCCAAAAACAGTCTCCTGTATTGATGAGTCTCACAAATGAAATGACGATGACAGCAAATGATCTATTGGACTCTTTTGCCTCCCCATCTTTTCAGGGCTGTCTTATCAGAAATATTTGAAATGATTGATTTGGATGGAAATGGCTTCATCAGCCTGGAAGAATACAACTTCTTTGAAATGAGAACCAGTGGTGAGAAATGTGATGAAAACACTTGGGCCATGTGCAAAGGTAAAATTTAAATTTATCTACGTATATATAGATATATTCCCATTTAACTGAAAGACTGCACCTGAATATGCAAATATTATTTAGATAACTGGATATTTGATTAAACAGAAATGCAGATTCCATAGTATATTAACAAGAAACGGGCTATATGGAAGGAAGGTGACACAGACATTTATAATTTAATTTTCAATTAACTGCTTATGTGGTTTAAACATATTCAATACACCATATAATATTTAATTAAAATGTATCAACTGTATCATACATTTATGTATCAATATAACTCAATATCTCAAGCAGAATGTGGCAGATACTCCTGAATGTGCAGTTGCTTTGTGCCGTTGTTACTACTTTTTATTTCTTCACACATTCATTTCTTTTCCTTCTCATCATTAGATTCCCCCTCTGTAGTATCAAAGGCAGCTCTTTTTGTCCCCTGGCTGTCATTTTCATTCGCTCTTCAGGCAGCTCCATTTCCTTTTGCTTTATTTTGCTACTGCCTGAGGTCAGACTGTCAGATGTCCTTAATGGGGTGTTGTGTTAGAGGATAACAAAAAAGGGGGGAAAGATCAGCCCTTCCATTGCTTTATCTTCTCAATGGGCTCTGCTCCTGCAGTTTCTGTAAATCTCATATCAGACGTGGGTAGCATTTTATGGGGCCATTTTATTCCATAATAAATATATAGTTGTATTCATTTACTATAGGGGATCTAATGCCTATTTTCCTATAGTAAGGGTTTTTTTTGTCATTTTGTAAACATTCAAGCAGCAGTCCTTTGTTAATGAGACAACCTTGGGGGCTTTTTTCTTTCTTTCTCCCTGTTAGTACATCTTTTCATCATTTGGAATGCCTTCTGGAGTTTGTTTTCATGTCATGGACAGTTGTTAAATGTTCATGATGTCACTATTTGTGCTTGCTATGTGTTGCAACACAGAGAGCCTTAAAGAGCCAGACTAGATATAAAATAAAGAAGAGTTTATTCAAAATGACACAAAGAACTAAAAAAAATGGCCAAATTGGTCCAAAAACACTTTAACTTCAGTGTGAGAGTAACAAAAACATAACCTAGTGGCAAAACCTGGCTAAAATAGTCCTTAATGCAAAACCCGGATTGTATCTCCTTTTAAACCAGATTATATTTCCCTTTAACCTGTCTTAAACTCAAAAACTGCAAAACAAGCAGGAAAAGGCACACAAAGGCAAATGCAACGACGTCATCAATGAGAGGAAAAACGAAGAGCGAAGAAGTGTCAGCGAAGTCCAAGGTCGAAGAACAGGAAGTGGTCAAAAGCAGTCCAGCGTCAGCGAGGGAGAAGAGGCAGCAACGATTCCAAACTGGGTCAAATGAAGCAGGCAACAGCAGCTAATGCATAGAGAGAAATACCAAGTGTAGCCAAAGGAAGACAAGCCGCAGAACCCAGCCCTTACTGTACCCAAGTCCATGAAGATAGTGTAGGATCCAAACTCACGTCCAGAAGAGAGTCCTCAGGAATACAGGAACCAGGAAACACAGCACAGCATACAAAGCAAGACACAGGCACCCAGCAACACCTTGCCAACTGCAGGGAACCCCAAATTCCAAGCCTCACTTTATTCACACATCTTCGTCAGCTTGAATGAGCCAACACCCTCTCATTAGCCCTCTCAGCTGTGACAGCAGCTTCACGTGTAGACCTTTGCCTCCCTCTCCAATCTCTCCATCTCCTGTCAAGACTTAACTCCCCCCAGGATGAAGCTTGATCCTCAGAACTCCAATTCCCATCCCTGGAAAACCCCACAAATGTATCACAACTTGTTGGTTCTGCACAAATATCACGCACTTCCTGTACTTTAGTCCAATCCATATCACTAGACCCGTCTTCAGAATCCCCATTCACACTTCCCATAGTTGGCTCCCCAGTGGCAGACCCATCATCCCCAGAGAAACCCTCAAAAGAGTCCTCATCAGTGGATTCCTCGAGTATTTGCCAGATCCTTTTCCTTTGCTGCTCTTCATCTGATTCTTGCTCACGAGTAACCTGTTTTCCCCTCCTAGTTTCCAGTTCCATACTTTCAAAATCACTCAAGGGCTCAACTACAACATTATGTCTCCCTTCTCTTCACTTGCAATTTTGGGAAGGCTAATTTTATGTTATTTTTTATTTCTTCTGAGTTTATATACAGGCAGGTATACAGCAAAGGCAAATTTGGACGGTCTTTCAAAATGGCAGGGCTCTTTTCATGGTCTTTGGTGCCATCCCTTGCTCTTTGGAGTCATCTCTTAGTCATTTCCTAAAATACTACAAAAAGTCCCTCGTCCATTCGACTGTTAGCACTGATAGCACTTCTTTTTCATTTGGACCTTTTGTCATTTTGCTTTTGGGTTTCTAAAAAAGTTATCTTCTGACGTTATTGCTATGGAGAAAAATGAATGTTTCACTATTGTATATGTAGGAGCTTTATTTCATTTTTAAAGTGAATTCTGAGGTTTCACGTTACTGCCTAAAAAAATGGGCATACTATACTGGCTCTACACTTTAAAATTAGAACAGATTGACACTGCTTTTTCTCAATGCTGTAGAGTTATAGGGGTTGCAGTTTAGTGAGGCACCAGCTCTATTTGGCAAAGGCTAAAGCCCTTATAAAACTACAACTCCCATGATCCCATAGCAGTGAGCCAAGGCAGTTAAAGTGTTGCAAGGCATTAATTCTGTGGTATAGATGAACCCTAACTGTGGTTTGTGTTCTGGTTCAGGGAGCATTGTGTGGATTTAGCCCTCCTTTTCCTCTCTAGCCATTAGTATTTGCCCCCAAACATATAAGTACAACATTTTGAGCCTTTGGGGTTGAGTGGAGAAAGGTGAGGTATGAAAGGTGATGATAAAAACAAATAGTATTTCCCTTTTTTATTTAGTTTTCCTTATTACAAATTAGGGAAAACAGGATAGGAATACATTCTGACTTATATGACTGTCAAGCAGATGAATTTATTAATTATTACAAGAAATGTATTACAGCACATAAAATGGATCCAACATTTGGATAAGACTATAAAAGCCTCACTAGAAATTTTAAGACCTGCGGTGCTTTCTTAATTCTGTCCCATATTTTTCTGAAAAATCTTCAGGACTTCTCAGGCACATTTTAATATAATGCCATGCATCCAAACAATAGCGTGACTAAGTCTGAGCCTGAGGAAGAATGAAACTGAAGAGAGTTCCAAAAGCAGTTTGCGCTATGGCATCAAAGTCTGTTGTTCAAAGAGGCAAAAGTCAAACTCCCCCAGGAAATGCCCAAGTCCTTATTTTCAACTTGGCTTTACAGAGCAAGGCCTCCTTTGTTTCAAATGTTCTGGAACAAACACAACAGTCAACATATATTTGTATGCTTGTCAGAAGGAAGCAACTGAAAAAGCTGTAAATGGATTACAGAGCAATTAATCAGCTGGAGGGTTCAAATGGACACCATAAATCTTCAGAACAAAGTTGAAGCAGTTTGTATTAGCCCCTGAACCTTAAGATTTATAAACTGGTAACTGTTATGGAGATGACAAAACATTTTTAACATTCTGCA
Organism: Anolis apletophallus; assembly: GCA_030556195.1. NCBI lineage: Eukaryota > Metazoa > Chordata > Lepidosauria > Squamata > Anolidae > Anolis > Anolis apletophallus. The sequence continues at coordinate 97,670,750 of JARBWK010000005.1, forward strand.
AAGCAAGAATGTTTCAATTGCTTACGGAAACCAGTGTAGTTCATTAGCTGCAATGGGGACATCTGAGCATTGTTTGAAATATATTGCTTCTCATACATTGTGTTATTCTAAGATGTAGAACTGAGCAGCTTTCTCAGCATAAAAGGGTATATAGCCTTTCTCAATAATAAAACTGATATCATATCCTCTAGAATTATATACATACATTTTTGTTTGTCAAACCAAGGATCATTTCCTGAGAAGTCTTCTGTGCTGTGTTCCTTTCCTTTTCAGTTTCTTCTTTTCCAATGATTTGTTTAAAAAGAGGTATTGTTTCTTGAAGACAAACTAGGGGGAAAACTTAATTATTCTCTATCAGAGTAATACTAGATTCAAATGCTTCCTACAGCTGCAATATATGGATTGACTAGGCGTCTGGTGCCTTAACATTCATTTTGTTGTTGTTGTTGTTGCTGCTGCTGTTGTCATATTTATTTATGCCCTACTTTATCTCTCCTGAAGGAGACTCAAAGTGGCTTAACATAAAAGCATTAGCATACAATTTAAAATATACCAATATGCAAACATTAAAACAGGATGAAATATAAACAGTATTAAAAATTCCCAGTTAAAAACCATTAACACGTATTTCAAGTTATAAACTACAGCACCCTCTAACTTGATCTTAAAAACCTTAATCTTTAAAAGCCTGTCTGAATAGAAAGGTTTTAGCATACTGCCGGAAGGACAGCAGGGAGGGGGCTATTCTGGCTTTCCTAGGCAGGGAGTTCTAGAGCCAAGGGGCAGCCACTGAGAAGGAAGGCCTGCTCTCTTGTTTCCACCAACCGAGCTTGAGATGGAGGTGGAGCTGAGAGAAGGGCCGCTCCTGAAGACCTCAGGATCTGGGCAGGTTCGTACAAAGGGATACGGTCAACCAAATAGCCTGAACCTGAACCGTCTAGGGCAGGGGTGCTCACACTTTTTCAGCATGGGAGCTACTGATTAAAAAACCAAGTCCCAAAGATCACCTACCCAGAAATGTAAAATGTATAACTATTTTCTTATTTATTTATTTATATTTATTATTCATTTTTATGTACCACTCCTTCCAGCAGGCTCGGGGCAGTTTACGTAAAATGAAGTTATAAAACATCAACATTTCAATTTAATAACAACAATATAAAACAGAGCATAAAAATACATCCAACCACCCCATTTCTCCCACACTGCCATATTACCACACATATTATCTGCCAGAAAGTAAGAAGAGAGGCTGTTGAACTGCAAGCCCATTTAATACTCAGCAAGGTAAACAAAGGGACATGCAAAAATACATCCAACCACCCCAGTTTTCCCACATTTCCATATTCCCCAACATATATTTCTCAAGGAACAAAGCAAGCAAAGAGGCTTTGGAGCTAAAAGGCCATTTTTAAACATTAAAAATAAACAAAGAGACATGCCACAGAACAATCAAGCACCCACCCCCAAGTAAAAAGACCGACCTTTGAGATGCGGTAAGGAAATGACCCCAAAGCGTCCTTCTTCTCCTCCTCCGTCATTGCTCCTATTTCCACGCCGCCAGCATGCGTGCCGCCTCCAAGAGCTCACAAGAAGTCCGAGAGGCAAAATGGGCGCTTCTGCGCATGCGCGCGGGGCCAGCCATGCATCGCGTCATCCAGGCCCGCCCCCTTTGGTCTCCTACGACTCTGAGTGGCTGGAGAAGGACGGAGGGAGGAGGAGGAATCCAAAAAAGGGGGCCCACTCTGCCTCTTGGACTCTGGAGCTTTTGGAGGCGGCACGCAAGCAGGGAGCGGGGAGGAGCAACGACGGAGGACTTCTTTGCAGCGTGCAGGGGTGCGTGAAGAGGACCAACAGCAAAAAACCTGGTCAGGGGCCTCAAGATCACCAGGATGAGGCCCAAAGATCACCCTGGTGATCCCGATCACCATTCTGAGCACCCCTGGTCTAGGGCTATAAAGGTCATAATCAGCAGTTTGAATTGTGCCCATAATCAGACTGGCAGCCAGTGGAGCTGCTGCAACAGTGGGGTTGTCTGCTCCCTGTTGCCAGTACCAGTGAGCAACCTGGCTGCAGCTCTTTTGGACCAGTTGTTTCCAAGCACTCTTAAGATGTGCGCTGCAATAATCAAGACGGGATGTAACTAAAGCATGTACCACCTTGGCTAGATCTGGCTTCTCATAGAACTGGTGCAGTTGGTGCACAAGTTTTAATTGTGCAAAGACCCTCCCAGCCACTGCTGACACATGGGTTCTGTGCTGAGTACTGGAGGACCACCAAACTGTGAACCTGTGTCTTCGAGGGGAGGTGTAATCCCCTCCAGCATTCATTTGCATGCACTGACACCAAAGAAACATTTGTTTATTATCCTATAATTTCTTAAGACTCTTGAACATGTGAATATCATGCAACTACTTGAAACCACACAACCCGATTTTTAAAAACCCATTGCCTCCCACCACCCCATCTATTTAAAAAGGAGAACTGTCACTTTTGGAAGCATCCAGGGATGGAATTTTTTTAAAAAAAATTGGCATAGTCTCTTCGCAATCCATATAATGTCCCCCTCCCTCATAAAACATATTTTCAAATCTAGAAATTGACATCTGGCTACTTCCAGTGTTGAGAGATGGTATAATCCATGACAACTCCTATTTGAAGTATTTGAAGCTTCCATACAACAATTTAATCTGGTCAAGATGGAGAGTGCAATTGTACTCATGTCTTTCATAGGCAACTGACTGATCACTAAGTAAACAAGCTGGAGCACAAGATGGGCATTTGGCCAACATACCTCTTCTTATGTTCTTAAGGAGTAATATCTAAACCCTTAACATTTGTTTTTGATACAGTAAAGGATACTTTTACTCATTTTTAATATTGCCATAAATTATCTGCCTTGTATTTTTTATTCAATTAAATAGAGAATTTTGAAATGAAGAACGATGAACTCACAAAACAAGGATTTATGGATCTGAATCTCATGGAAGCTAGTGAACAAGGCGGAGAACTTAGTATCCTTTGGAATACTTTGCTGTCAATGGGCTATAACAGAGCAATGGAGTTGGTGGAGGTATGAGAGATAATTGTCTAAAAGAGTTTATGAATTTTCAGTAGACTTTTCAATTCAGTATTATTCCTGTATTGTTTAAATTGATTTTTTTATTACGTGAACCAGTATGTAGACAAAATATAACAGAAGATCATGCCTCTCTATATGCATTTGAGGTAATGTGCTTTTGTTTTGGATCAAATTAATTTATCACAGCTTAGTGTGAGATATAGATAGATAGATGATAGATAGATAGATAGATAGATAAGCCTAGCATAGTCCACAATATAAAGACATGATATGACATCAGTTGTGCAAAGGGAAAGCAATAAAGTGGGGGGGGGGGGGAGGTAACAGGATAATATCCATTACGTGATAGTTTCTTTATTTTGTGTCCAAAGCATTGCATAAATGAATAAGTATAAAACTGATAAAATAAAAGGAATGATAGTAGAGAATAACTGCATATACAACTAGTGTGTTGGTGCTTGTTTCTGCCATAGGCATTCCCATTGCCAAATAAATGACCAGCTGTTCATTTGAGGCAAAACATAAATACCTGAATATACAAAAAGTAAATGTTGTTTTTTCCCAGCCCACACCGCAAAAAAAAAAACCCAGGTTGTTTTCAGTAAATCACCTCTGGAAATATTGTCCAGATCCTAATTAGTAGCTTGGAAATAATTCATTTAAAAGAATTCAGTTCTTTCTCCTAGTAACAAAGGGAGATATATACTAAGTACAAGGTTTCCTTGGCTTACCAACAAGGTAGGGTTCTGTAAATTTGTTCTTAAGTTTAATTTGTATGTAAGTCTTAACAGGTATACTTTTTAAAGTGAAGTTCCAGCCATATATATGCATGCATACATTCTTTGGATAGCATAGGGAAGGGTTAACACTCCTGTAACATTTGTTTTGCTGTCTGTACCCCTGTTCAGAAGATTTCACCTCATTTTCTGTCCCTGTGATAATAGGATTTTGAAAATTTTGGTTTGTGGTAGAAACAAGGAGTGATGAGAAAGCTTCAGTGGAGACATGATTTCCCCATGATAACACTTTCAGGAATGAATTTCCCTTCCTGGGGGTAGATTTCTCTCACTTCCTGTTGTCTGACCCCTTTTTGTGCAGTAAACAAGAGGGGGGGGGTTGCAGTCAGCAACACACACTCAGAAACAGAAGTTTCACAGTATCAAAAGTTCATGTAATGAGTAGATACACATATATACACATAAGTATGAATCAATAACAAAGTCATATACAATGAGTCATCCCACCCTTGACGCGGGTTATCTTTTGAATTCAAATAAAGTCAGTCAATGGATGTTTTATACAAGGTGATGGGAGTTTAGGGTAGAAGTCCAGGGGATGAGGTCAAAAAACGCCCATAGGCTGAAACCGGTCCAATTTAGCAGGCCGACGAGGTAAACCCTGTATGATGGCACCAACGCTCGTTTCGACCCATCTCCAAAAGGGTCTTTTTCAAGGCCAGATGTAAGGAATTAACTCCTGGTAACAAGATAGAACGGGTGCGTTTTCAGGGCCATGGAGGTAAAGTCATACATCCATGGTAAGACCAGTGGGGGACAGTGCCAAGCCTCGTCGGCCTGCTAAATTGGACCGGTTTCAGCCTATTCGGACTATCCGTTCTTCTATCATCGCTTTGACTGAAACCGCCATAGCTCCCTAACTCCTTTCTCCTTGCTATCCTCGTCATCTATGGGCGTTTTTTGACCTCATCCCCTGGACTTCTACCTTAAACTCCCATCACCTTGTATAAAACATCCATTGACTGACTTTATTTGAATTCAAAAGATAACCCGCGTCAAGGGTAGGAGCCCTCCCGGGCGATGACTCATTGTATATGACTTTGTTATTGATTCATACTTATGTGTATATACAGTATGTGTATCTGCTCATTACATGAACTTTTGATACTGTGACCCCTTTTTGTAACAAGGAGTTCTATGTAAATGGTATGTTTATAACTTGTGGACTGCCTGTAAATCATTTTTGAAATAGACAAGGATATTGCAAGGCAGTGGGTCATTACTAATCATAATGTGATAGTGAATACAGTATATGGAATTATTTTTCCTCTTCTCTCTCTATAGGCATGTCCTTTTTCTATTCACATCTATGCAGAAAAATGTAAGCCCCAAATTAAGCCAGTTTGTTTGGAAACTGGTGGAGAACAGCTTAAGAATGCCATCTGTGTGAGTGTTGTTAATAGAGGAGATGCCAAGCCAATGGATCACAATGAAAATATCATTATCCATACATACAAAAGTGATACACGTATCACAGCTGTTATTGAAAACAAGGTATAATGCATATAATGGGTTCAGTATTTGTCAAAGCTTTTTTATTTTACATTTTTATTTTTATGTGTATGTGTGTATCAGGCTGGGAATTCACAATTTGGGGACACAGATGCTAGTGGTTCGAACTGCTAATTGAAGCAAGCACATCATACTAACTAGGCAGAGGCAAAAGAAAAAAAGAAAAGAAAAACAACCCATGCTTGATTTTAATATACAAAACTGGTTTAGCCATTCGTAAAGTTCATCTCCTTATGTGTATTAAATTCTCCCGTTTCCTACTGAAGCTGAAAGTCAGTACATGGTATCTCAGCTATAGAACTCCAACCGCAAAATCTCCAACATGACCATGAATTCCTTTTGCTGAGCATAATATTTCAATGTTGAAATCTGATCCATAAACCTGGGTTGGTCTTTATTGTTTTTCTTTATTAAAAAAATGGATCAGCTTACCCTCCATAAATTTAGTATAATTAATAGTTATGTTTATGTGTTCCGTTTGGGCACATAAGAAGTATACCTAAATTACATACAAATTCAAGCCATGTTGGCAGGAAAGAAATGATGGCTCGTAAAGCATAAGAAAGGATCACATGAATCATCCTAATGAAAACTATTAGTTTCTTTTGTTCTGACTGTTTTCTTCAGTAGGGCCTCAATTTTTGTAAGGGTTAGAACTGTAGAATCCCCACAGCAGTGGTGTGTGTGTGTATCTATCTCTTGGAGAAGACTTCTCTAGGAATCTCTAGGTTCTCCTGGGTGATTATGATCTTTCCAAGAGATAGTCATTTCTTATTAATCTCACTTTTTCATGTGTTAGTATTAAAATGTATCAAATATGAATGGTGATGATAGTTGCTTCCAAGTATCTTGATACTAATATTACTTTTCTATTAATAGTCTGAAAGCAAATCACTCATCCACCTCAACAGTGAACAAAGTAAGAACTGCATAAATAACAGAGGACTCAATACTTTTGCTGTTGAAGTGGCACCCAAATCCATGATGGTAATTGTGTATTTATGTAAAATAAATTTGTTTAAAATACTTATATTTCACCATTTGCCAGGGCAAAAAAATCTTACTAGACAACTCTGATGATGATGTTGATGATGATAATAATAATTTTAGTTTTGTATATAGTATATCCTAAATGAACCAACAATAAGTTAATGTTTTTAAAAAGCTATTCATTAAATATAAAATTTTAACAAACAGTTTCTATTCACCATGGGACAGACAAACAGAGGGATGAGAGAGGCAGATATTATTTACATTTAAAGGATCATTTTTTGAAATGTTTTTGGTGCAAGTTTCTAAATTTGTCATTTCTTCGGAGTATAAGTTTGTCAGTGTCTCTAGAATTTAATAATAACAATAATAATAACAACAAATATTTTATTAGCCACCTTTCATTTCAGCTGGGTGGAAATGAATTAATCTTGTCTGTAGAGCAGAGACATTTAAAGATATGCATATGATAGTAATGTGCATTCAGCTCAAAGCCTGCCATTCTACATATGGAATATTGTTATTGCCATCAAATCAGCTTCAATTTATGTTTATTGTATGAATGAAAAATCTCCAAGACACCTTGTCATCATCCTGTTCAAATCCCGTGAACTCAGGGCGATGAGCTCCTTGATCATATTCAAGCCCACATATAAAGCAATCTTCTTTTCCTGCTGCCTCCCACTTTGACAACGATTAATATATTTTCGAATGGGTCATGTCATCTAATGATATGGCCAAAATACAATAGCCCACGTTTCATCATTTTAGACTCCAGGGAGAGTTTAGATCCCATGTATTGGTCATTTGGACAGTCCATGGTATCTGTATAGCTGTCCTGCTGCACCTAATGCTGTGGTATATATCAAATTGTTACGTTTTTTCTAATATATTTTCACCCAAAGGAAGAAATCGGTGAGCTTTTAAACCAGTAGATGATAGAACATTGCTGCATAGACCAATATAGTGTATGCAAGAAGATGGTCCTGCTTTCTTACTTTTCTTCTTCCTGAGCCTGCTTGTACTTTGCAGTATATATTAAAACTAGAATGTTCTTCAATCCTTTTTTTCAACTGTGAAATGTTGTGAGGTGTGTTATTAGCAACTCTTCCAACATACTCACAAATAAATGTGAGAGGAACATGCCATTGCAAGGGGACTTTTCCTGTGCTTTTTTTTTTACATTGACAGTGCTTTTGTCTTTCTCTTACTGCATTGACTATTATCAAGGTATTGTATAGCTATACAGATTCATTTATTGTAGTTTGTCTTGTTTAAAAGTGTTATACCTAGTAGCCTGGGATAATATCTGAAAAACATAAAAATAAAATAATGTTATAATTAATATATAATTAATACCATATAATTAATTTTATAATCAATATAATATGTAACTGAGTCACATTTCAAAAAAATTCAGGAAGACAGAAATGACTATTTTCTCTTTTCTATATTTTATATGCAGGTCTGTCAGCACATAATGCCACTGAATGATAATGAAGAATGGATATACAGTTGTGTTTATTCTGTCCTGACTTAAGTTATTATGGTTGAAAAGTGGCATTCTCCTTACTCAGGAAGAAAGCTTCAGCTTTTGCTCTCCAACATGAGGATGGTTTGAGTTATCTCATCATTTTAAAAACAGAAACACCCTTATTTCAGATATCCTCATAATTGTCATGATTCTCATTACTTTCCAATTTTTGACATCACAGAATAACTGCTTACTTCTTACTTTTTTCCGTTGGTTTTTTTCAAACAGGCAGCGAAAGGCCTGTTTGAAAAAAACAGAATATTATTATTTTTGCTTGTTTGCAGAAACGTTTGTATAGAACAGTGAAATGGAGGATTCATTCCTTTATTGTTATATACTAATCGAAATACTAGAAGGAACCTTAGCAAGTGAGAGTCCAAAAGTGGCAGGCTAAAACCCAGAACCTCAATCCATGGCTGACACCGAATGAGAGACTCCTTCCTGGGCACACAAAAGACTGGGCGACTTGGAAGGTGCTGAACAGACTGTGCTCTGGCACCACGAGATGCAGAGCTCTAGCCCGTGTTTGATTGAACTTTCTGTTGCCGTCATCAACTTGTTTCATCACAACTCCACAGTGAACTATATGTGAGACAACATGTTTATGGGCAATTGTGTCCACTTGCATGGCTCTTTCTCTATTCTAGAGATTAGCTAAGGCTTCAATATGATCACTTTTCAAGGCAACAATGAACTCCTAAGAGGATCAATCCTTAATCAACCTCCCATGCTCATAGTCCCACCAGATAGTGATCAATCCAGAACAATAGAATATTCTGCCATACTCCAACATGATCTTACCCGCAAAGACAGTCAGGTCCAGAATGTGTCCTGCAGCATGGGTTGCATCAGAAATTTATTGGAACAGGCCCAGGGATTTCATGGCAAACATAAAGTCCTATGCTGCTTCTGATGGAGATGGCTCTGCATGGATGCTGATGTCTCCCAATACAACAAGGCATGGGGACTCCAAACACTGCTATATGTTCTATCCAAGTAGTCCTTATGTTGTCTTCTCCACTGAAGGGACTCAGCACATAGCTGAAGGGACTCATCATTGACTTTCTCTTCTGAGAGAGCTACCAGTTTGCACTTGCTGCAGGTGTAATTGGTTATGCTTTGTGGTAGGAAAACAAACATTGCATATGCATCACAGCAGATAACTGTGGGTCTTTCTGCCTCCATCTCTGCAGTTATTTCTTTCCCCTTCATTCCTTCTCCACAGCATCACATTGCTTCTCTGTTTTTTCCATGTTCCTTGAAACTTTCTTCCAAGGCAGTTCTGTCATTCCCATTAAGTTTATCAGCATTGATTCAACTGTTCTATGGCTACCCCAGCATCACTTACAGGCTAAATGAGGAACCTGTTCTCCCCTATAGACACCATTGTGCTATTATCTCCAAGACATGTACATGCCAAACTTTCCTATGTTCTGTATATTAATTAATTAATTAATTAATTATTACATATACAGTACTTCTATCCTGCCCTTCTCCCCACAAGGGGACTCAGGGCGGCCTTACATAAGCATCCAATGATGCAGTCCACATATACCAGGGCTGTCCAACTTCTACCGGACCTGTGGCCGGAATTCCAGTTACTGATGACCTGGGGGGCCGAAGGGTCTGCCTCCGCCCCCGGCTCCGCCCCCTCCCCGGCTCCACCCCAGCTCCGCCTCCCTGGCTCCACCCAGGCTCCGCCCCTCCCTGGCTCCACCCCTGCCCCGCCTCCCGGCTCCACCCTCTCCCGCCTTGGAGGTGTCTGTGGAGGACACCGGGGCTTTGACTTGGAGATAGAGATGAACACCAAAATCCCAGTCTCAAGTCCCAGTCCCTGCTTTGAACTGGATTATATTGCAGTGTGGACTCAGGGCCCTTCACACAGCCATATAACTCAGAATATCCAGGAAGGAAACCCCACAAAACCTGCTTTGAACTGGATTATATTGCAGTGTGGACTCAGGGCCCTTTACACAGCCATAGAACGCAGAATATCCAGGCAGGAAACCCCACAAAACCTGCTTTGAACTGGATTATATTGCAATGTGGACTCAGGGCCCTTCACACAGCCATATAACGCAGAATATCCAGGCAGGAAACCCCACAAAACCTGCTTTGAACTGGATTATATTGCAGTGTGGACTCAGGGCCCTTCACACAGCCATAGAACTCAGAATATCCAGGCAGGAAACCCCACAAAACCTGCTTTGAACTGGATTATATTGCAGTGTGGACTCAGGGCCCTTCACACAGCCATAGAACGCAGAATATCCAGGCAGGAAACCCCACAAAACCTGCTTTGAACTGGATTATATTGCAGTGTGGACTCAGGGCCCTTCACACAGCCATAGAACGCAGAATATCCAGGCAGGAAACCCCACAAAACCTGCTTTGAACTGGATTATATTGCAGTGTGGACTCAGGGCCCTTCACACAGCCATAGAACGCAGAATATCCAGGCAGGAAACCCCACAAAACCTGCTTTGAACTGGATTATATTGCAATGTGGACTCAGGGCCCTTCACACAGCCATATAACACAGAATATCCAGGCAGGAAACCCCACAAAACCTGCTTTGAACTGGATTATATTGCAATGTGGACTCAGGGCCCTTCACACAGCCATATAACACAGAATATCCAGGCAGGAAACCCCACAAAACCTGCTTTGAACTGGATTATATTGCAGTGTGGACTCAGGGCCCTTCACACAGCCATAGAATGCAGAATATCCAGGCAGGAAACCCCACAAAACCTGCTTTGAACTGGATTATATTGCAGTGTGGACTCAGGGCCCTTCACACAGCCATAGAACGCAGAATATCCAGGCAGGAAACCCCACAAAACCTGCTTTGAACTGGATTATATTGCAGTGTGGATTCAGGGCCCTTCCACACAGCCATATAACCAGAATACCTGCTTTGAACTGGATTATCGGAGTCCACACTCATATAATCTGGTTTTAAAGCAAATAACATGGGATTTTATTCAGATGTGTGGAAAGGAAGGCAAATAAGAAGCCAGGGCCCTTCCACACAGGCCTATAACCCTGAATGATAAGGCATAATATTCATTCTGCCCCTGCTAATAATAATACCAACAACAACAGGTTCCTGGAGTAGGAGACCTCCATGAGCCATCCAGGGCCATCCAGTCCAATCTCCTTCTGCCATAAGGGGAAAACACAATCAAAGCATTCCTCACAGATGGCCATTCAGCCTCTGATGATGATGATAATAATAATAATAATAATTACAATGGGTTCCTAGAATAGGAGACCTCCAAGGGCCATCCAGTCCAATCTCCTTCTGCCATAAGGGGAAAACACAATCAAAGCATTCCTCAGCCATGTTGAATCAAACCTAAACTCTCATGAGAGCAACAGAAAGTACTGAACCTTGAGTTTGGGAGTTGTAGTTCTCCTCCATCCAGAGAGCACTGTGGACTCAAATAATGATGGATCAGGACCAAACTTGGCACGAAGCATCAGGAGAGGAGGAAGCCGGAAAGGGAATGAATGAGCACCCCCCCCTGCTCCGAACTCGGCCCCGCCCCTTTTTCGCTCTGGCCATGCCCCCTCTCACTCGTGCATTCTCTCTCCTTCCCTCTTTCCTTCAGGTGGGGGAAGGGAGAAGGAATGAAAGGGGGAAAGAGAGAGAAAGAAGGAGGGAGGGAGGGGGGGGGAGGAGGGAAGTAGGAGGAGGAGGGAGAGCCTGCTCCTACTCCCTGCCCCGCCCCTCACCCCCGCCGCAAAAAAAATAAATAAAAATATTACTAAAAATATTCCAAAAAAATATTCCAAAAAAATCTTTTTAAATTTTTTTTAAAAAAATCTTAAAAGGCAGATATCTTGCAGGAGGGTAGGGGGCCGTGGGGAAGGGGTTGGGGGGCCGTATACGGCCCGGGGGGCGCCAGTTGGACAGCCCTGACATATACCAATAAAATACAGTTAAAACAATAAAATCCATTTAAAACTATCAACAATAATTCAATAATTCCTTAACATTAAATTATCATGCCAATATACCAAGCCAAGCCGAAAGTCCAATATCAAGATGTCCATAAGTTTTACTTTCATATTGCCGTTCCCCTCTAGTCAAATGCCCGGTTCCAGAGTCAGGTCTTCAGTTGTCTTCTAAAGGATAGGAGGGAGGTGGCTAACCTGATGTCCTTAGGGAGGGAGTTCCACAGATGGGGGGCCACTGCCAAAAAGGCCCTGTCTCTCGTCCCCACCAACCGCGTTTAAGAAAGTGCTGGGTGCTTTTGAACTGTGGTGTTGGAGGAAAATTCTGAGAGTGCCTTGGACCGTGAGAAGATCCAACCAGTCCATACTTCAGGAAATAAAGTCCGACTGCTCACTGGAGGGAAAGGTATTAGAGGCAAAGATGAAAGGTTGACCAAGGGCAAGATGGATGGATGGATGTTATCCTTGGAATGACTGGCTTGACCTTAAAGGAGCTGGGGGTGGCAACAGCTGACAGGGAGCTCTGGCTGGTTCATGCAGTTCCTGAGTGGACCCTGCTTTATTGTTTATATGAAATATCAGGCTTGTAAACTACATTTATGACTTGAAGTGAGCATTCATAGGTGTATCGCTGTATACTTTTGAACACATAGTGGACATTATGCATACATAGATTACGGAAATAGGAACCTTTAACCTTTTGTTCGTTGTGTGGTTCATGCAGTCTCACAGAGTCGGAAGCGACTGAACGAATAACAACATGGGATCATCATGCCTTATACAATACGAGATGCAATCTTCTTTGATCCCAATCTAATGAGGGAAATGCCATACTTAGTTGCTCTTCCCTGTAATGCATTGGCAAACATTACAATTTCTTTATTTGTTTAAAGTTAAAGCACTAAGGCCTTCTTAGTGGGGAAAAGAACATTGCAACTTATATGTGACCCTTCGGTTTTCAACTCTGCCTGTTCTGCTGAATCTGACAAGCAGGGGAGCAAGCTATGCCTATTTAATAATACTTTTAATAATAATAATAATACTTAATAATAATACTTCAGAGTGGTCAGAGTCTTGCAACTTTGATGTATTTTTTTGTCAAGGCCTCTTAGATGTCATTCAAGTAAAGCAGTATGAAAACATATCTGTACAGAGCTAAACTTCAATCTCTCAAAGAATGCTTAAAATACATTGATGTGGAAGAAATCTCAAACTGTAATTGCCAGAATTCTTTAGGGAAATCTTTGGCATTTAAAAACTATAACATAAACATGTGGTTTGAATATTTAAATTTGCAATGCAAAATATTATTGCTGCAAAATAAAATGCAAATGAAAAACTAATCCACTTTTAATCTGCCACTATGAGGGTTCTTTGTACATTGGGCATTTTACTAATTCAGTTTAAATATATCAGTTTAAAGAATGGTACTACTTCTTATAATTTAAATGAGATATCAGATTTATATGACCTTGTCTAAGAAAGTGCAAGAAGTCTTAAAAGCTATATTTATCTTGCAGCCAGTCTTGGACCTGGACTTCTACTGTAACAGGATGCCAGGCAAGCAAATGTCACTTCTAAAATTAAAGCCATGCTTAATACAGTATTAGTGCAGAATCTGTCTGTGTAAGTCTGGCTGAAAAAGTTCCTACTGGTGCATGTTTCTGGTATATATGTATATGTACTTGTGTGTATCTCTCTCCATACAAACACATAGTTAATATTAAACCAATTTAACACTTTGTTTTTCACCCTTTCACACAGCCTAAACTCCCCGCAGCAAGAGTACCTACAAAATAGCCTTCTCCCATATGAGCTTATCTAAATTATTTGCTATGTATTTTCTGCCAGATGTTCATGATTTCGTAAGGGCAGATGTGACACTTAGAATTAGGGGCAGCAGGGGCACCAGAATGTTATACCTAGGTGTATCACTACTCTCTTTTTAAGCAGTGGAGAAGATACCATTATTCCCATGGCATTTTCACAAGATTGTTTTTATCTGAATTTTACTCTGCCTGGTTTTAAATAATTTGCAGTGTTATTTTGCATTACAGTTATAGTTTGCTTTTGTTTATATTTTTCTAAATCACTTTGAACGTATTTGTGCTTACAAATATACAATATTTTGGTTACCTCTATCTGATCACACTTCTGTAAATGCAGATATATCCAATTGCTACACACTTTGACTTCATTATTAACCAGACACTGTACTCAAAACAAATCATAAGATTTCACTTTCTATCAGCTTTCGTCTCTTTCTAGCTTTTGGAACAACTGATAGAAACTGGAAAAAATGATGGCATTGATTATTGTGACTTCAGTCCTTATATATTTTTACATTTGAGAATCTTCCTGTATTCATAGCTGCTCTTTCAAATATTAAGGTGCACCTATACTGCAGAATAATGCAGTTTGACACCATTTTAACTATCGTGGCTCAATGCTCTTGAATAATAATAATAATAATAATAATAATAATAATAATAATTGAGCCCCCTGTGGCGCAGTGGGTTAAAGCACTGAGCTGCTGGGCTTGTGGACCAAAAGGTTGAAGGTTCGAATCTGGGGAGCAGCATGAGCTTCCATTGTCAGCCCCAGCTTCTGCCAACCTAGCAGTTCAAAAACATCCAAATATGAGTAGATTAATAGGTACCGCTCAGACGGGAAGATAACGGCACTCCATGCAGTCATGCCCTTGAAGGTGTCTACAGACAACGCCAGCTCTTCAGCTTACAAATGAAGATGAGCACCACACCCCAGAGTTGGACATAACTGTACTCAATGTCAGGGGAAAACCTTTACCATTTAATAATAATAATAGCAACAACAACTTTATTTATATTCCGCCCTATCTTCCCAAGGGGACTCAGGGCGGATTTCAAGCAAATAATGTTGGGAGCTGTAGTTTGCTGAGGCACCAGCACTCTTTGTCAGAGAACACTAAAAACCTTATAAAACTGGAATTCCCATGATTCCAAGAGACCTGTATAACTTTAGATTCTGCAACTTTCTTTGACTTTTGATCATGAACCTTTATATAGGAATGAATGTGGCTATTTTTTTTCCTTGAGCACTTGCCTACTTCCTTCAGTTAGGCCAATCACTCACTCTGCACACTTGAGAGCGGAAAGTCAACCTTCAGAGTTCATAGCTAGGAGCATACACAGAAATGTACAGGCTCCTGCCTCAATTGCCTTTGGGTCTCAATTGCCTTTTTCAAAGTCCTCATCTTCTATGATGGCCTGTCATCCCTTGTAGGCAATAGGCAATTAGGAGTCATTTCCCTTAAATGATAGACTCCCAAATTCCCCTCCGAGTTCTTTTTTAAAGCCTTAACTATGAAACGGAAAATAATTTCAATGTCTGCTAGTTGGATTTGACTCAAAATTTATTACAAGTTATTAGGATGTACAAATTAAGAATCAACACAGATGTACAGTACAACTCCTGTTTCACTTCTCTGCTCTCAATAAAATAAGTTCTCTAGAAATATTCTAAATCTTGGCAATTCTATGGCATGTTTTTCCCAGATGTTACCACAGAGTGGCCATGAAGGACCTAGGAAAGTCTTAGAGAGGTATCTACCAAAAGTGATTCATTTTGACAGGGTTTCCTGTTTCCATGATATGTTATTTATTTATTTATTTACTATATTTCTATACCGCCCCTCTCAGTCTGAAGGCGACTCGAGGCGGTTTATAGGTTATATTGTGTATATTGTAGTCTTCTGCTATTAAGAATATTACACACGCATTCTGATCAGTAGCCTCTTCCACAGAAATCACTCTTTTTATTCACCTTGAACCTTACAACACTGTGCATCAGTTTTCCTGGATGTAGACTTTGAGATAAAATGTAATAGAATAGAAAAAGAATATTAGATCACTAATCTTAACTTTTTAAAAATATATAGGGGGATTCTTTAAATAATTTGCAGGTTTCAGGAAGCCCTTGCATATAAATCATACCTACAGCTCAAAATGAGAGGGAGTTTTCTTTCAGTCACAACCTCTCACCAACGACTTGCAGATTCCTAGGGTTCAAAAGGACCCTGGTTAAGAAACCGCTCTAGATTCAGACCAGGATGTTCGTCCAAGGGTTGCCTTTGTAACAAAGAGTAAATAGACACAATGTACCTATCACATGCATTTTATTTTTTAATTACTGGCTGGCCTTGGGCAAGCCACATATTTTCAATCCCTGAAACCCCCATAATAAGGTTGACTTAGGGTCGGCATAAGTCAAAAATGACTTGAAGAAACAGAACAACAAAAGCTGTATAACAGCAATTGGATGCATCCACTATTACAAGCATCTCGAGGCAGGAAAGCCTTGTGCAAACTCAGTAACATAGGAGAGGGAATGCTTGGGATTCCTTGACACAGATGTTAGGCGGAGTTGAACAACTACAGTTTAGAAAGTACACTCTTCTCTCTGACTGTTGATGCTTAGTGCACCAGGAGAAAGGACAACTTGGGTTATCTGCAGGAGAACAAAAACTTGTCCTAATACAATACCCAAACTACTATAAACCATTTCTGGAACTATAAACTCTCTATACATTTTACTAATATAGGAAATAGTGCCAGATCAGAGCAGTTCCGATTTCCACTCAGGATCAAACGACCCAGTATATTAAGTAGATCGGGTCTAGCTTAGTCTCTCTGATTGGTTTTATTCTTAATGGATTGCCACCTCATGGTGAGGGGGGCTTGTATGTTCCAATGAACCTGTAGTCATAACCACCAGAGTCATGCACTCCGGGGGGGGGGGGCAGGGGAGTTTCCAGACCAAGCACAATCCAAAGACCTCAACAGTGGATCTGGCAGAAGATAACATGGTACATGTTTCAAGAGAAACGACAATGCAGAAAGAACTGCAACTTGTAGGCAACATCACCCAAGGGGACTTTCTGCTGTGCTTTCTGCAACCAGACTTGCCTATCTCAGATTGGCCTTTTTAGTCATCAGCACACTTGTAAAAAGTGTGGGAGGAATCCCTCTTTATAATCTTCGTTTGCGAAGTAATGCCAGTAAAGTAACATGTTACAACAGCTGTGAAGGTGGAAGAAGGCTACAACAGATTTAGAAGCCAATGTCATCACTGGTTGTGTGAGTGTGTAGATCGGCTATGCACTGATCTCCACATATTTAAAAAATGATGTACAGGCATCTTCCAAGAACTTGGAAGGCCATCATACTCAGACAATAAGGGATTGCCTAAGTCAAGTGGCCTTTCCACAAACTGGAACCCTCACACACAGCAGGTGGAGAAAGTTTACCCTCTCCCTACAATTATGTATTTACCAAAAATGAAATTCGTTTTGTGTTTAGCCTCTGGCTCAAAAAGGCAGCTAATCCCAGAAGAAAAAACAGCCAGGAGAAGAGGTTTAAACCATATCCACATGTGTGTCCATGGTCTTGATACAGATCAGGCCCCACCTATTTTGTTTTTATGTGCTTTTCAGAACAACTTCTGGCAAACCTGTGGTTTTTAAATTTTAATTTTGGCAAGAGCACAAAGAACTCCTTTTTCTATGAGCTCATAAAAAAACCCAATTGGACCAGACACAGAAAGAGGGGTTAAATAAGAGCCACTTTATTTGACTTCATTCTTAAATTTTGTGTTGAACATAGAAACCCTCAGTGAAACACCTAATCCCTGAGGACAATCCAACAATATGCCAGCCAGCCATTTACTGGAAGGCAAACCCAGAACACCCTACCAATGTCCCAGGACTATAAGAGAAAGCAAACACCCAGGTTAAAAATATACATCTTCCCTACTCACTAGGTGCCAGGACCTAAGAAATAGTTCCAAAAGTCTATCTTCCATCAACAGGGTATTAAGGTATACACCAACACCATGTTTTCTCCCAAAATTATCTGCCAGTAGCAACCTATTTACAGGCATCACACTTAGCTGTAATATCAAAGTCCTACAGATGACAGGATAGGCAAAACAAACAAAGAAAATTCCTACCCAGCCCTGAAGTGACCAGCCAAAACTGTCTGCACTAGAGATAGGAGAAGAGGCCACAAAGTAAAGATCCAATGACTGTGTATGAAGATCTAATAGACTGGCTGTGCCTCATCACATTCAATGTATTTTCACCTATTGCCACACACAACAATCTCTGACCTCTGACCTTGAAGGCAGCCAAATGCATGCCCTCCCCACAGTATTATTCACCATGCACAGAGAAGTATGCATCACCTCTTCTTTTAGGTAGAATGAGGGTTCCTCAGGGAATAATGCATCCTCAAATATGGCACACTTCATACCCACTCCTGCTCCCCTCTGTTGAACCATGAACCTGGCTCTAATACACTGAATCTTGAACTATTTTAAGCACTTTTTAAAAAAACAAAACAAAACATACCTTCCTGTTTTTTGCAATTTAAGAAAATAAATTATTAATGATAGGAAAGAACAATAATTTATATAGTGTCATCAGCATGACTGGTAGCTTCTAGATTTCTGTCACATAAAAGTTTCAGACACAGGACTAACAATTGAGAGGAATTCAAAATTGGGGTTAACAGAAATAATATACAGGTTGACTCAGTGGTCATAGTTCAAACTCTATACACACCACAAGCAAACAGACTGATTCTTTAACCGAAACTTCATTGTATATACCTATGTGTGACCTTATGTATTTGTTAACAGTAAAGAAGGTACAGCTCAGGGTCTCCATTTTGGCTCTGCAATCCAAAACTCAAGGCAACAGACAAATAAAATCTTGCACTTTGTCCATGATAGTTTACTACCTGACTTAATGATTAATGCCTAGCCATGTAAGTTCACATGCAAAATACAGGAATTGTTAGTAGATACTGAATTTATCCCACACTCATATTTATAGAGTTACTATTCCTTAGTAGGGTTCACTTACTACAGTGGTATGAGTATGAATAGAATTCTTTGTGTTGATTTTAGATAGAACTAAGATGGCACACCGTACATGACTAAGCAAACCACACTGGGCATCAAATTAATTCTTCTGGCATTATGTTTCTAAGCAGGCAATAGTTGGTAAGGTGGTTGAAAACAGTAAGACAAACTACCATTGCTTATAGTTTGAATACATAAGGGTTTTTTGTCCCATTATGTAGTAGCTAGAGTTACATGTTTTGCAAGTTTTGGAAGTACTGTGTGATGAATTCCCTACCTGTTAGGCTACGTAAAGCCTGAAAAAGTAGGCCCAAGAAATTGGCAGCCATTTTAGATAGGTGCCAAGGGGGCATCCATCTTAGGACTTCATTTCCAAAAGGGGGCATGCCTAAGAAGCACCCTGGAAGAAAATGAGGGGAGTTGGGATTGTCTGGTAGATAAGGAGGCGGAGCCTAATGTTATCGAACAGCCGCCAATCCCACAGGCCGGCTGTCTGACAACCGGGCAAGCCCCGTGGACCGACCACGGGACAGAGACCGCGAGGGTTCAGTTAACCTGGCGAGCCCGGAGCGACTAGGTCCTCGTAGCCTACCCGCCTCCCGTAGATCCAATTATGCTCACCAATACTGCAAGGTAGATGCCACGAAATTGTTTATTCTGCTCAGCTGAGAGGATGCCCCCTGCCCGCCTTCTTCTGGGCCGGCTCTGCTGATGATTGGTTGGAACGTTTGAGGCCAGCTGATGGGCGGGAGGCCGGTCAGTTCCAGGGAGCCTATCAGCGCTCGCTCCCATTTGCCGGCTTCGGCCAATCAGAGGTCTGTGGCCATATATGGAGTTCCAGGAAGGAAGGCTTAGGCGGGGATTACTGACAGGTTGGCATATGAATGAAAACAAAGAGTCCGAGCCAGGTAACGACCTGGGGCAACACCTGGAAGTGATGAAATCATTTAGTTGATGTGTCCCATCCGTATGTGAATGGGGAGAAGGGGAAGAAGGCCTGGTGATTTACTCAGACCCTTTTGGTGACAAAAGGACTTATTTTGGGGCACACCTGGTTTCCGAGGCCAGCTGTGACACCCGCTGTGAAGAGCAAACTGTTATTGTCCTCAAAGGCGAGTTTAGTTAGACTGGAAATACAACCGTTAAACCTGCCTCAGGACTGATGAAACGTGGGGCTTAAGTCAAGAGCTTAGCTTATCCATAACAAGATTTCCATCAGAAAGCGCATGCAATATGAATAATGGTGATCCATAAAGGTTTTGGGAACAGGGCTCAGCCGCATTTCCTCTTGCCAAATACAACAAAACACTTTCAAGGCAGTCTTTTCTCAACAAGGGCAAAGGGGGGGAAGGGAAGGGTTACAAGGGAACAAGGGAGGCATGGGGCAACATAGTATGCAACACAGAGATCCCCAGCAATTTCCCAGTACATTCCCATACAGTTCTTGCTCCCAGAGTTATGATCTTTAAACCAGGCAACGCAGTGCTGCCTTCCTTCTGGGAGTTGTAGTTCTCCTTGATGTAATTACTGTCCTTGGGAACTGCAGAGTCTTTGGGGCTTGGGGTGCAAAGCAGTGAGAATAGCAGCAAGAGGAGTCCGTGACCAGTGTCCTTGGGTGAACTTCAGGTCCCAGCTGGGAGCCAGGCCGCTGATTGCGAGCGGCCGCTTTTCCGGGCTTTCCCCAGGCATGGGAGGGAGAACGGGGAGAAGAAAAGAGCAGAGACAAGATGGGGGAAGAGGCAGAGTGCCTTGGGGCAACAACGGGGCAAATCGGGGGAACTTCCAACTTGTGGATACTGAATGCATGGGTTCTATTGGCTGTGCAAATGTTGTGTGGATGGGGCAATGGGAGGCAATGGTGGCTGGGTGTACTGGGAGGGACGAAGTTGGTGCAGTGTGATGTATGGAACTGAGTGAGGCAGAAGGGAAGGGGGAAAAAGGGGTCTGGTACTGGTGCAACTTAGGCCATGGGCCAAAAGGAATACTGGGGACTCTCTGCGGTTTGACCTTCTGGATTCGGGGCTTCCTGGTTCGACTACAAATCCCCACTTTGGAGCTGAAAGATAGAGGCTTCTATCTGACATGCTCCAACATTCATGAAAACATTTCAGTTTTTTTCCAAGTATGATCTGGCCATCTCTCTGGGGGTTTTGCTGGTGTATTATTCAAACAGGCCCCACTTTCAACTAGGAAAAGGGGCAACTACAGGCAAACCCGAGGCTAAGGATAGGAAATTAGCAACCCAAAATGTCTAACTACAAACTGTGTATGCTGATGATGCCGAATTGGTGCAGGGCTGAGGGAAAAAAGAAAGTGTAGGGATGGAAAAACGGGGAAAAGGGGCATAGAGAAGAATAGAAGCCTGGGGAAGCCTTATCACTCACGCTCAGCGGTGGCCACCCAGTGAATATTGTGCCTGGTGTTGTTTGGCAAATGTGGAGGTCCCATAGGGTGAATGGGAGTTCTTGAAGGAGGGGGAGATGCAGGGAGTTGGTCTCTCAAGTAGCAGTGAAGAGGAAAGCAAAAAGCAGGTCCACGGTGGGTGAAGCTTGGCTTCCGCAGATGTTTCCTTTGTCCTAGACGCTGGCTCAGCAGATGTTCTGGATCTGGGGCAGTTTCCCACTGGGGAGTTCCTGGGGGCACCTTCCGGAATGGCGCCTACAGGTTCCTCTCCTCTGGATTCCATCCATGATCCTTTTCCATCTGGTAGAGAGGCTGGCCCATGTGGATAGATGTCTTGGCATCCTCGTGGGCAGCAAAGGCAGGTCCAAGACAATTTCACGTGGTAGGCTTAGAAAACAGTTCTAGGAGAGCTTAGAGAGAATTATAGTTCCCAATCCCTCCCAGCCATCCCTTCCAGTCCTTGGGGAGTTAGTGCAGGGCAAGGAAGGGAAACCGTACATACCTAGGTGAAGATTTTAGCCATTTTGGTCCCCACTTGCTGCCTCCTGACACAGCACTCATGAGAGGGGCACCCTCCATGTCCTTCCTTCTGCGCCTGGGGACCCCTTCCGACTTCTGGACTTGGGCGGTCAGCCCTCTTTGGCTCTCGGCCCTCCATTTCCCAGCAGGGCTTCAACCTTAGGTGGCGGTGGTTTTGGCAAAGACCCTAGGATTGACCTTCTGATGACTTTTCAGCCACCGGGACGGACACTCCTGGCTTTCCCAGGTTTTTTCTCACCAGCCTTCCAGTCTTGACCAAGCTTCCAGGGGGTCCCAGGGCAGTTTCCCATTCTCCCTTGGGTGGTCTTCAGCTGTGTCAGGGAATTCCGTCTTCTGGGGACACACACTTGGCCTGGAATCTTCCTCAAATTAAGACCGTTAGGGGGAAAAGTTAAACACTCACACACACATGCGCTCAGGGAAGCGTATCCAAGGACTAGAGGAAGACCAGGGGGGAGAGAGAGAGAGAGATAGTTCCTAGGAAAACTAGGCTTCCCAGGGATGGAAAGACAAAATCCTTTTAAAAGATCCACCGTTTCAGTACACACACACACACACACACACACAAGAGAGCTTCTTCTTCCAAACATTCCTGGTGTTACAGAGGCCTCGCCCTTGCTTAGGCCTCAGGGCGAGAGGGGAAAAAGGTAGAACAAGAGAGTTGGTCAAAGGTGAAAGGTACACAGGAAGTTTCTACTTAAGCCAAAAGCAGTAACTTAGAACAAGGAAAACCCATTTCCCATAGAGAGACAAAGACAAAAAAAGAAAATCCAGACATACTGTACATATACCTTATAAAGGAAGAACTACATTTCACAATTCCAGGGAGGAGGGGTTTGAAGAATGGAGACAAAAGAGAAGAAATGCAAAGGTGCCCTCATCCCTCTTCACAGGGGGCAAGAGGAGAGGAGAAAAGGGGGAAAACCAAAACCCACTTCACAGAGGTAGCTCCATTCAATCGGCAGAGAGTTCCCCAGTTCCTCATCCCAACCCTCCTTCCCCCTACAAACTGAGAGAGCAAAGGAGGGAAAAAACATACACATTTACACAAGTCTAAAGAAACCCACTTCAAGTAGCACCCACTGCTCTCCTTCAGAAGGAAAACACACTCACACATACATATATATACATACACAAAAGAGAGAGAGAAGGTTAAACTAATCCCTGGCTACAGGCCTCAGGGCAGGTGAGAAAATAGAACAATGGAGGCTGGTCAGAAGCAGGAGTTCAGGAAAGACAAAAACCCAGACATACATCTATACCCATAGAAGAAAAGCAAGAACCCATTCCTCCCTTACTACAATTCCCAGGAGGAGAGGTTTGAAGATCAGAAAACACAAGGATGCCCTTCTTTCATTGCTTCAGGGAGACAAAGGGGAAGACAAAGAGAAACACACCAACTAGAACTCACACACTGGCCCTCTATCCCTAGGGCAATGACTCAGAGTCCCATCCTACTGGCTGTGATTTCCCTACTCTTTTCCTTAACCCTTACCCAATGAGAGAAATAGCTAAGAGAAAACACCTTAGAACCCACCCCATTTCCCAAGAGGGAGAAAATCACATATTCATACATTTGAAGAGTTTCAGGAGAGAAAGAGAGCATAGTAAGGAAAAAAAAACAAACAGGCAGTCCCTCCATCTTTCCACTGAGCAGGGAAAGAAGAAAGGGAGAAACCAGTGACCAGTCTATAGGCAAGAAGGGGCAAGGGGCAGGAGGCCACATAGGGATGTTACTGGAACAGGAAGGTCTGTGGCAAGGGGGAGATCACGGCCTGTATTTGGGAAAAGGGACACACAAAGAATAGAGTGCAAACTTGCAGAGCAGCAGAGGGAAAGGCACATGGCTTAGGAGCGACAGCAAAAGATAGGAATTACCAGATTTTTCCAGAAAATTAGGGAACAAAGACTCAGACAGTTGTAGAAGAGAAAATAACGATTCTTTAAGGACCAAGAGAGATGAGAGTGAGAGATCAAGGAGGGAAAACTTGGCTTAGAGCAAAGCAAAAGGAATCCACAGGAATGGGAAGAACAGACAAAGTACATGGGAAAGAAACCTTTCTCTGCTGGCCCCTAGAGGGGCAGAGAGGAGAAGAGTAAAAAAAACCAAAATGTGGAAGCAGGGATGCGTAGTTTGCTGAGGGCAAAGGAAGGAGGGAATTTGAGGCAGGAAACTTTGGGGATGGCAAGGTTAGGGGTTCTGGAGAAGGATACTGGGGGTTTTCTACTTGGGGCCCCTGTAACTAAAGCAGGGGGTCATGTGCCTGACGAAGCAGACACACAGAAGGGAAAGCAAAATAAGGAAAATGATGCTAGAGGCGAGGCAAATTTTGGAGCCATGGACACGGGGGAAGGAAAAGGGTTTCTCAAGAGGACAGGCAGGGCGAGGAAAAGAGATCTAAAGCATTTTGGCAAAGTTCCAATTTCCAAGAGTGGACAAAAGGTGAGGAAAGTCACCCTCTAAGGTTCCCTTTGGAGGGGCAGAGAAAACGGTGGGATTCAAGGGGGGAGCTGTAAGACAGGACTTCATGGAGCAGGGAGAGGAAGTGGGAAGTTGAAGGGAAAGGTCTGGGGGCAGAGAGGGCAAGGAGAATGGGACAAGGAGAGAATGGGGGCAAGCAAATGCAAAAAAGGGATTCTTTCCTCCGAGGAGGAGAGAATAAAAAGGGTCTGGAAGGGATCTCTGAGAGGGAGGGGGTGACCCCAGCCTCCTTGCATGGCAGAGATTGGTGACTTTTCCCTCTCGGCTCACCTTCCGGCTGCAATCCAAGAACACACAACACAGTCTAGCTTCCTCCACTCGGTTTCCTAAGCCAAGCTGCCCTTCTACCACAACAAAGGCCGGAGGGGCCATTCTGCACACATGTTCTGACCACTATTTGGCTAAGCAAGTGAGTTTCCTGCTATCTCATCCTGATCTGCCAAAATCCTTCCCTACAGATGTTCACTCAGGATGAGGCGCATTTTGCGGCTAGAACAAACTCCCATGTTAGTGGTAAGCCCTCGACCCGTGGCCGATTAAGGGGACGCCTGACGACAGCCGTACACACTCAAGGATCCCCACAGTTTGGTACCAGTAACCTAAGAGGCCAATCACCTGGGGAGATCCAGACAGGAGCTCGGGCCTAGTGCGCTGGCTGCTTCTTTCCTCTCCCCAAGCCTGTAACCGCAAGATTGGACTGCCCTAACTCGCCGTGAGCGCCAGATGTTACCGCCCGGGACGTAGGATCTCTTTTGTTACAGGACGCCCGAAGATCCACGCAGAGATCAACCAGTATCCGACACTTCCCGGCTGATTTTTACCGGTTTTCAATTTCGATGGCTCTACCTTTTGGGAGTCAAGGTGCTCCCGGCTCCTTTGGCCAGAACTTGAAGGCCAGCCAGATGTTTGGGAATGTGATCTGAGCGAGTCTAAGGCTCTGAAATCCTGGAAAAGGCGTCCCCTTCCCAAGAACCCAATCGCTTTCCCAAATAGTCTGGCCAAGAAGTTCTTGGACCAGGTGCCTTCTGGAAATTTAGTTGTCCCTAAAATTTGCTCGGAAACCCCTCCAGAAGGGTCCCTTCGTGGTCGCCAAAATCTGTTATCGAACAGCCGCCAATCCCACAGGCCGGCTGTCTGACAACCGGGCAAGCCCCGTGGACCGACCACGGGACAGAGACCGCGAGGGTTCAGTTAACCTGGCGAGCCCGGAGCGACTAGGTCCTCGTAGCCTACCCGCCTCCGTAGATCCAATTATGCTCACCAATGCTGCAAGGTAGATGCCATGAAATTGTTTATTCTGCTCAGCTGAGAGGATGCGAACCGCAATACCCTGATTCCCGCAAAGAACGCATGCATATACATTCAAAACATTGGCTTTTAAAGGTTACAGAACTGTCAAAACAATTGAACTTCCCGCCCGCCTTCTTCTGGGCCGGCTCTGCTGGTGATTGGTTGGAACGTTTGAGGCCAGCTGATGGGCGGGAGGCCGGTCAGTTCCAGGGAGCCTATCAGCGCTCGCTCCCATTTGCCGGCTTCGGCCAATCAGAGGTCTGTGGCCATATATGGAGTTCCAGGAAGGAAGGCTTAGGGTGGGGATTACTGACAGGTTGGCATATGAATGTAAACAAAGAGTCCGAGCCAGGTAACGACCTGGGGCAACACCTGGAAGTGATGAAATCATTGAGTTGATGTGTCCCATCCGTATGTGAATGGGGGAGAAGGGGAAGAAGGCCTGGTGATTTACTCAGACCCTTTTGGTGACAAAAGGACTTATTTTGGGGCACACCTGGTTTCCGAGGCCAGCTGGGACACCCGCTGTGAAGAGCAAACTTTTATTGTCCAGGTTCCAAAGGCGAGTTTAGTTAGACTGGAAATCCGACCGTTAAACCTGCCTCAGGACTGATGAAACGTGGGGCCAAGACAAGAGCTTAGCTTATCCATAACAAGATTTCCATCAGAAAGCGCATGCAATATGAATAATGGTGATCCATAAAGGTTTTGGGAACAGCGCTCAGCCGCATTTCCTCTTGCCAAATACAACAAAACACTTTCAAGGCAGTCTTTTTCTCAACAAGGGCAAAGGGGGGAAGGGAAGGGTTACAAGGGAACAAGGGAGGCATGGGGCAACATAGTATGCAACACAGAGATCCCCAGCAATTTCCCAGTACATTCCCATACAGTTCTTGCTCCCAGAGTTATGATCTTTAAACCAGGCAACGCAGTGCTGCCTTCCTTCTGGGAGTTGTAGTTCTCCTTGATGTAATTACTGTCCTTGGGAACTGCAGAGTCTTTGGGGCTTGGGGTGCAAAGCAGTGAGAATAGCAGCAAGAGGAGTCCGTGACCAGTGTCCTTGGGTGAACTTCAGGTCCCAGCTGGGAGCCAGGCCGCTGATTGCGAGCGGCCGCTTCCGGGCTTTCCCCAGGCATGGGAGGGAGAACGGGGAGAAGAAAAGAGCAGAGACAAGATGGGGAAGAGGCAGAGTGCCTTGGGGCAACAACGGGGCAAATCGGGGGGAACTTCCAACTTGTGGATACTGAATGCATGGGTTCTATTGGCTGTGCAAATGTTGTGTGGATGGGGCAATGGGAGGCAATGGTGGCTGGGTGTACTGGGAGGGATGAAGTTGGTGCAGTGTGATGTATGGAACTGAGTGAGGCAGAGGGGAAGGGAAAAGGGGTCTGGTACTGGTGCAACTTAGGCCATGGGCCAAAAGGAATACTGGGGACTCTCTGCGGTTTGACCTTCTGGATTCGGGGCTTCCTGGTTCGACTACACTAACTTAGAAAAAGAAAAAAAGTGCCCTGAAGAGGAGGCGTTTTAAAATCTGACAGCAGTTGGTGTTTGGGGTGTCAGAAGAGAAGCAGGAGGAGTGTTAGAGAGCAGTTGTGGGAGATAGTGTTAGAGAGAAGTGGCCTGAAATTGGTCAGGAAGCTAGCAGTGTAGGCTAGTGAGGAGACCCTACATCTATCAGGGAAGATAGTGTGTAGAGGTATAGAGAGATAGATCCAGAGTAGGACTATCTGTATTGGAGTTAAGATTTGGTAGGCAGAGAGGAAATCCTGTCAGAAAATTCTTGGAAAGAGAAAGAAGTGCTATTTTGTAACTTTGTTCAAAAATCTGTCTCACATGCATCTCTGTCAAAGAAGTCTCAAATCAATTCCCTGCAGCAATCAAAAGTCTAATGGTGGCAGCGTATATTTTGAAGAAGAAATCTCTTCAGTGCTACCTCAGTGTAAGGTCGCTCCAATATCTTGAAGAATCACGCAGAGCCCTCTGGTCGGTCCAACAAGTTTTATTAAAGGATCAATACTTTTAAAGTCAAAGCACCTTTCCTTCACCCACACTTCACTTATATACTAAACCCCCTCCCCTCCCTTCACCAGCAATGTCCAGGAAAGTTGCATCACTTCCCTCTGATTCAGCAGAACCCCAGGAGATTACATCATCCCATGAGCCATCACCAATGTCCAGGAGAGTTGCATCACTTCCTACTGACTCAGCAGAACCCCAGGAGATTACATCATCCCATGAGCCAGCAATCCCTCCCAGGCTTGCATCATCCACCGCTGCTCAGTCAGCGTTTGTTTTGGCTACGTCAGATTGCGAGTCCCGCGGGCTCCCCAAGGCCGCGGGGATCCACATCTGACACCTCAGTGCACAGGCCTGAATGCAAGTCCAGAGCATTCTTGCCTAAGATTCCCCAAGAAAGCCTAAGGCTTAATAGTGATTATAAGTCTGGTGGTGACCAGTGGGTTTTCAAAAGGTTTTCCAGCCAGAAGATCGTTCCAGCTTAGTGCAGCTTTGATTTCTATTTAAACAATCCCACATTCCATTGTATTTGGGGTATACAAACCCTACTTGTTATATTTGGTGGCAGCCAAGGGTTCCAGCCCTTGATTTATTATAAGTGGTGTCAACTTAGGGGATTTGTTTAACCACTTAAATCCCCGTCTCTGTACATCTGGGTGGCAGCGGTGGGATGAAATAGGAAGGTCCACCCTGCCTGAAGCCATTAAATCCCTAATTTATTATATACTGCTACCAGATTTTAAAAAGTTGATATCAGAATAGAAATATTGGCCAGAAACCAGTAAGCAATAATTGCTTTGGGAAAACACTTCACTTCTCTGGGGAAATTGTATGGTTTTGCAGCTTTTAACTCATGGTAGAGACTATATTTCTTAATATTTTGAAATTAACATTACAGTACTGTGGACCAGTAGAAGAAAACCTGCCCGATCTTGCAAATTTAGGACCCTTCCACACAGTCCTATATCCCAGAATATCAAGGCGGAAAATCCCACAATATCTGCTTTGAACTGGGTTATCTAAGTCCACACTGTCATATATTCCACTTCAAAGCAGACAATGTGGGATTTTACTCAGTTGTGTGGAAGGAGCCAAAGAAGTCAGCCCTGATAAGAGACCACCAAAGGTTATGGCAACTCAGCTCATGAATTTGATAGGCTTTTCTTAGGCAACATATACAGTAGAGTCTCGCTCATCCAACATTCTGTATTACCCAACGCAGTCTGCCTCCTGCCTGGATCCACAGCTGTTTCAATACAATGAGATGTTTTGATGCGAAATTTGTAAATACAGCAATTACTACATAACGTTACCATGCATTGAACTGCATTTTCTGTTGATTTGTTGTAAAACATGAAGTTTTGGTGCTTAATTTGTAAAATCATAAGGTAATTTGACATTAAATAGTTTTTTCATTAATCCCTCCTTATTATCCAACATTTTCACTCATCCAACGTTCTGCTGGCCTGTTTATGTTGAACTAGCCGTCCCCTGCCATGCCTTGCTGTGGCCCAGTTTGTGTATATGTGTTTTATGTATGTTATATATATTTGTGTATATGTGTATATATATGTAGTTTTGCACATGTGTTGTAATGTATTTTTTTATTTTTTGGCTTTTTAAGTCTTTTCTGTGTTTTTCAGTGTTTTTATGAGTGATGAGTGAGTATGGCCGTGTTCTAGAAGCATTCTCTCCTGACGTTTCGCCTGCATCTGTGGCAGGCATCTTCAGAGGTTGTGAGGTCTGTTGGAACTAGGAAAATGTGGTTTATATATCTGTGGAATGTCCAGGGTGGGAGAAAGAACTCTTATCTGTTGGAGATAGGTGTGAATGTTTCAACTGGCCACCTTGATTAGCATTTGATGGCCTGGAAGATTTTTTGGTGTGGCTTGCTAGTGCCTGGGGGAATCTTTTGTTGAGAGGTGATTCGCTGTCCCTGATTGTTTCTTCTCTGGAGTTTCCCTGTGTTGGGGTGTTGTTTTGCTGTTACAATTTTAGAGGGTTTTTAAAATACTGGTAGCCAGATTTTGTTCATTTTCATGGTTTCCTCCTTTCTGTTGAAATTTTCCACATGCTTATGGATTTCAATGGCTTCTCTGTGTAGCCTGATATGGTGGTTGTGAGAGTGGTCCAGCATTTCTGTGTTCTCAAATAATATGCTGTGTCCAGGTTGGTTCATCAGGTGCTCTGCTATGGCTGACTTCTCTGGTTGATTTAGACTGCAGTGCCTTTCATGTTCCTTGATTCATGTTTGGGTGTTGCTGCATTTGGTGGTCCCTATGTAGACTTGTCCACAGCTGCATGGTATTAGCATTTGTTGGATTTTCTTAGTGGGTCTTACTTAGTGGGTATGTTGTGTTTCCTCATCAGCTTCCCTTGATGTATGGCAAGAACACTTTTCATCTGGGTGGATCTTTGTTGTTCCCTCAGGCACTAACAAGCCACACCAAAAAACTGCCAGGCCATCAAATGCTAATCAAGGCACTAACAATGGTATATGGTAGACTCCTGCAGAAGTGAGAGGATCCCTCTTGTCCTCTTGGCTAGTTGAAACATTCACACCTATCTCCAACAGACAAGAGTTCTTTGTCCCACCCTGGACATTCCAGATATATAAACCCAATTTTCCTAGTTCCAACAGACCTCACAACCTCTGAGGATGCCTGCCATAGATGCAGGAGAAACGTCAGGAGAGAATGCCTCTAGAACAGACCTGGGCAACCTACGGCCCGCAGGCAGCCGATTCTAAACCAGCCCGGGGAGAAGAGCATTGGAGGCGGGGCCAAGAGGAAGGAGTGCTGCTGCTGCCATCCCATCGTGGGCTGTGGGGCCTGCGTCAGCAGACAGCCCATCGCTTTGGAGAACAATAGGAGGAGCGGCAGCTTTGGAGCGCCTGCCATCCCGGGAGGCGATCCGGGCCTGCAGTGGGAGCAGTCGGCAACCTGCGGCGGCTGATTGCCCTGGCGACCCGGAAGACTTGATCGTCTTCCGGGTCGCCAGGAAGATCAGCCGCCTCAGGTCGCCGACTCCTCCTGCTGCAGGCCTGGATCGCCTCCCAGGATGGCAGGCACTCCAAAGCCGGGATGGCAGGCACTCCATAGCAGGGCGATCAGCTGGGGAACGGCTGGGGGCGAGAGCGGGCGGAAGCCTGCAGCCTCCGATCGTCCGCTGCTCTGCTCTGCTCTGCTGCGGCTGGGTCCGCTTTGCCATCCTCTGGGCTGGGTCCATTGGGCCATTCCATGTTGGGATCCTTCCTCTCTTGAGGATGTCAGCCTCTATCTTGGTTTGCACCTTGTCTTCTTGAATTTCATTTTATTTTATTGTAGTGGTTTTTATTATTATTTTATAAGAATTTTATAATAATAATAATAAATAAATAATATAATATAATGTTATATTATATTATAATTTTAATATATTATGTCTATATATATACTATAATATAATACTTATGATATTAATACTAATAATATATGAACATTTCTTGATATATTAATATGTTAATATTAATTATGTGTAATATATACTAAATAAATGAATAAATTATGTAGATTATAATGTAGTTCAGCCTTTAGGTGCGGCCCTCCATAATATTTTTTGGCTCTTGTGTGGCCCCTTGGGAAAAAATAATCGCCCACGCCTGTTCTAGAAGCATTCTCTCCTGACGTTTCGCCTGCATCTGTGGCAGGCATCCTCAGAGGTTGTGAGGTCTCTGGATACACTTTTTCCTCTCCTGCTCATCATCTCATCCTGACCAAGGGATCCAAACCTTTCCTGTCTTCCCTTCACTTTCTACTTCGGAAAGAGAAAGAAATGGGAGGAAAGGGCAGGGGGGGAGCTGGGGGGGGGGGAGAAGCCCTTCCCTCCCGGCCCGCCAAGATAGAAAGTTTGCCCATGCCTGCTGTAGATGCCCCCTCAGCATGGTCTCTGCGCCTTTAAGAAGAAGAGAAGGCGGCTCGGAGCCGAAGCCCGGCCCAAGCAAGGGGCTGCCGCTAGAGGAGGCGAAGGAGGAAGCAGCAGCAGGAGGAGAAGCAGGCGCGTTTCCCTTTGGCCAGGCAGGCAGGCCAGCTAGCTCCCTCCGGCAACCATGGTGAAGATCGTGGTCGTCAAGACGCAAGCCTACCCGGACCAGAAGCCCGGCACCAGCGGGCTCCGCAAGCGGGTCAAGGTCTTCCAGGGCAGCGCCAACTACGCCGAGAATTTCATCCAGAGCATTCTCTCCGTCATCGAGCCGGGACAGAGGCAGGAGGCCACCGTGGTGGTCGGCGGAGATGGGAGGTTTTACATGAAGGAGGCCATCCAGCTCATCATCCGCATCGCCGCCGCCAACGGGGTGAGCAGCAAGCCCTTGCCTCCAACTACATGGGGTAGAGCAGGCAAGGGCAAACTTGGGGCCCTCCAGGCGCTTTGGACTTCAACTCCCACCATTCCTAACAGCCGGCAGGCTGTTAGGAATGGTGGGAGTTGAAGTCCAAAGCGCCTGGAGGGCCCCAAGTTTGCCCTTGCCTGGTGTAGAGTGAAAGCAGCTCGATCCCGCCTTAACTGCCAAGGTATGCAATCCTGGGAGCTGTCCTTGGGTGTTGCATGAGCCATGGCAGTGAACAGTGGTGTCAAATTGCAATCACTTCTATAGCAGAGTCACCATTTGCCTCATTTCTATCCCTCACCAACTCTCTGTCCATGCACACTACACGTGTCTGCTGGGAGAAAGGAAATGGTGTCACCCTTAAAGCCAGGGGCCTCCCTTGCTAGTCATTGTTTGGCCTACCAACCAGAACCCAGACATTTGGCCAACTCCTGTGCTCACCCATGACTTCTGGAAACACCCAGGTTGGCTGCTGAGGGAATACTTAATTGACCCAGGGTGCATCTACATTAGCGTTTCTCAACTTGGGGGGTTGGGACCCCTGGGGTGTCAGAGGGGTCACCAAACACCATTGGAAAACATAGTATTTTCTGTTGGTCATGGGGGTTCTGTGTGGAAGTCTGATCAAATTCAGAATGTTCTTTGATTGTAGGTGAACTATAAATCCCAGCAACTACAACTCCCAAATGTCAAGGTCTTTTTTTTCCAAACCACCAATGTTCACATTTGGGCATACTGAGGGTTCGTACCAAGTTTTGTCCAGATCCATCATTGTTTGGGTCCACAATGCTCTCTGGATGTAGGTGAACTACAACTCCAAAATTCAAGGTCAATGCCCACCAAACCCTTCCAGTATTTTCTGTTGGTCAGGGGTGTTCTGTGTGCCAAGTTTGGTTCAATTCCATTGTTGGTGGAGTCCAGACTGTTCTTTGATTGTAGGTTAACTATAAATCCCAGCAACTACAACTCCCAAATGACAAAATCAACCCCACTCAACACCACCAGCATTCAAATTTGGGCGTATTGGGTAATTGTGCCAAATTTCATCCAGTGAATGAAAATACATCATGCATATTTTTAGATTATTTACATTATGTTTTACAACAGTAGCAAAATTAAAGTTGTGAAGTAGCTACGAAAATATTGTTATGTTGGGGTCACCACAACATGAGGAACTGTATTAATGGGTTGTGGCATTAAGAAGTTTGAGAACAACTGATCTACATTGTAGAATCAATGCAGTTTGGCAGCACTTGAATTACCATGACTCAATGCTATCAGGAGGAAACCACAGACCACTGACTACAATGCAACATGAGCCCTGCCACATGCACAATGGAGGACCTTCTTGCAGCAACACCAGAGGGACTCCGTGTGGCCAGCTTTTGGTCAAAGGAAATTTAGTACAATGCCAAGTTTTTAGCTTTGTTTGTGGTTTTTATAACTGTATTCTCAATTTGCTTCTGACACAATAAATAGAGAAATAAATTCTAACAAATCATGGAGGGTATCGTTTGGTGAGGCACCATCTCTCTTTGGTGTTGAAGGCTAAAGATCTTGTCAAACTACAGTTCCCTGGATTCCATAGTATTGAGCCATGACAGTTCAAATGGAGTCCAACTGCATGAAATCCACAGTGTATGTGCACTCTTAATTTTAACTAATTTTCTTCCTTCATAACCTTCGCTCTTACCATGATATTGTGGCAGAGTTTGAAGGGGTTCTGTTGAAAGCCAAGGAAATACATTGCAGAGTATTTCTTGCTTGTTAATGTTGTGTGTCCTCAAGGCATTTCTAATTTATGGCAACCCTAAAAGGGTTTTATGGGGCCTAGAATATGTGATTTTGTCCAAGGTCACTCAGCAGGTTTCCATGGCCTAGTGAGGATTCTAACCTTGTTCTCCAGAGTCTTAGAATGCCTCCTACTCTGTACAATTAATGCAATTTGACACAACTGTAACAAATATAGCTCAATGGTATGGCCTCATGGGGGTTGTCATTTACAACAATTGAGGAACAACTTTAATTTTCTCTGCCCAAGAGTCTGGGGGCCTCACCAAACTTAACTCCCAGGATTTTATAGCATTGAACCATGGCAGTTAAAGTGTCAAACACTCAAACTACTATGCCATATTGGCTCCCTGGGAACCTACCTGGTTGTGTAACTAACCTTTATGTTGACACTTTTGGTTCCGGATCAAAAGAGCAATAAAAAATGAAATCTTTAATCTTGTATTTGTAGGTCCTAGGAAGGGGATGATTGTTCATCAAACATTTGAAATTGTGGTTTTTAATTTGGTGTTGTGCAGTCCAGCATTTCTTAACCTGGAGGTTGGGATCCCTGGGAGGGTCACGATGGGGTGTCAGAGGGGTCACCAAAGGAAATCAGAAAACACAGTATTTCTGTTGGCCATGAGGGATCTGTGTGGGAAGTTTGGCCAAATTCTATCATTGGTGGGGTTCAGAATGCTCTTTGCTTGTAGGTGAACTATAAATCCCAGCAACTACAACCCCCAAATGTCAAGTCTATTTTTCTCAACCTCCACCAGTGTTCACATTTGGGCATGTTGACTATTTGTACCAAGTAAGGTCCAGATCCATTATTGTTTGAGTTCACAGTGCTCTCTGGATGTAGGCGAACTACAACTCCAAAACTCAAGGTCAATGCCCACCAAACCCTTCTAGTATTGTCTGTTGGTCAGGGGAGTTCTATGTGCCAAGTTTGGTCCAATTCCATTGTTGGCGGAATTCAGAGTGCTCTTTGATTGTAGGTGAACTATACATCTCAGCAACTACAACTCCCAAATGACAAAATCAATCCCCAATCCCAACCCCAAATTCAAATTTGGGCATATCAGGCATTTGTGCCAAATTTGGTCCAGTGAATGATAATACATCCTGAATATCAGATATTTACATTACGATTCATAAGAGTAGCAAAATTACAGTTATGAAGTAGCAACAAATATAATTTTATAGTTGAGGGTTATCACAACATAAAGAACTGTATTAAGGGGTTGTGGCATTAAGAAGGTTGAGAAACACTGCTCTAGTCAGTCTTTCCCAGGAACCTTTAGGATAAGGTCACCATAAATCAGAGTGGAATTGAAGGCATACATAACAACAACGATGCTCATAAAGGATGCATTCAAAGTAAAAGACAATCCTGGGCTCACTTAGTACCTGTGAAGTTAGGGTGCTTGTTGGGATTGTGGTATGGATTAAGGAAACGGATTATTTTTACACACAGACTCATTACCATCTTGTGATAGCTCTCTCCTTGCCCACTGTGAATCTCTGACATTTAAGTTAACCTTTCAGGCATTAGAGATATGGTTTCTCCTACTTTCAGTCTCCACCCAAAGGTTACTCTCAATTACAAATAGGCTATTTCTTTTTGGTAACTTTGAGAAGGGCCTCTAATTCAAATACCTCTTTTGAAATCCGAAAACCTTCCTACTAACCTCTGTGCCTATTTGTTGCGTTGCAACCATTTGCACAGACCTCTGCTCTGCAAAAAATCTGCAGTTAGGTCACTATTGATAGCTAAAAGTTCAAATCTCATGTTTCTATGAACTCACCTCATGCTTCCCCCTCCCCACCTCTTTTAAAACAACTTCTTTGCCAACTTTATTGCTAGGCCTGTTGGCACAGTTATAAAAACTACTGGCTTCCTCAGTGACAATTCCTGGCATCATGTCTTCCAGCAATTCAAATAGCAATTAGCATTAATTCAAAGTAACTATCCTTCAGGCATGTGTCTTATACAAGGATTAATGGAATAAGAACTGGATGGCATGTTCTGCTCCTGGGATTAACAGTGAAGAGAGTCTTTCAAAAGGAGGACTAGAAGCTGGAAATATCTCACTACCTGACTTTCTTACTCTTATCTCTAAAAATATTAACTTGTAGACACTCTGCATTAGCAGCCTAAATACCCTAAACGTACCTAAAATATCCTGTCTGATTTGGAAAAACAAGCAAGCGAGAGTCCAAAGTGCTTGTTAAGATATTCCAAAATACCTTCCTTTCAAGAGAAAGGAAGAAACCATGAAAATGAACAAAATCTGGATACCAGTATTAAAAACTCTAAAATAAATAAAGAACAACACTCAAAAACAGGGGAACTCCAGATAAGAAATAACCAGGGACAGCAAATCACCTCTTAACAAAGGATTTCCCCAGGCAATAAGAAGCCACATTTTGAAACTGCTAGGCCATTAAATGCTAATCAAGGTGGCCAATTGAAACATTCACACCTACCTCCAACAGACAAGAGTTCTTTCTCCCACCCTGGACATTCCATAGATCTATCAACCACATTTTCCTAGTTTCCAACAGACCTCACAACCTCTGGGGATGCCTGCCATAGATGCAGGTGAAACATCAGGAGAGACTGCTTCTGGAACATCGCCATACAGCCCAAAAACTAACAACCCAGTAATTCCAGACACAAAAGCCTTCGACAATATATTCCAAAATAAAAAATTTAAAATCGAAAATGTCAGCCTCTTCAGAACCCAGGCATTTCAAGTAAGGGATACTCAATTTATATTTCAAAGGAAGTGTTTGGCAAAATCATCTGAGTATTACTTGCCCAAGAAAACCCTATGAAATTCATGGGATTGCCACAAATAGACAGACACTCACAGAGAGAATTTACTATGTATTGTAGCAAAAACTTGAGGAAATTCCTCCTTTGGGGTACAACTTGTAACAAAGTGACTTTTCAAAACTATTGTTATAGCCTCCAAGTATTTAACTTTTTGGATTTTCCAGCCAACCTGATGTTTGAGTTACTGTTAGAGTAGTGTATGTAGCAAGTTATAACAGGTTACTCTAGCTGTATTCCCGGCAGACAATTGTCTTTTGGGGGTCAGTCATTGACCGTCCAATATTAATTGCTGCTGCACAAAACTTGGCAACACTGTGAGTTATCACAGAACAGGAGTCCGAAAGTAGCAGGGAGGTGTAGTATCTTTCAGTGCGCCCCGGGCAGGCATGTAGCCAGGGGGGGGGCTAAGGGGGCTTCAGCCCCCCCCCTGAAATTCTCAGGGTGGTCCACGAAAAGGCCTTACTGGTACATTATTTAAACTGTTATGTTTATTCATATCATGATCTGATCACCATGCTCATTATATCCCACATTAATGGGGTTATTGGGATAACAATACAAAAGATTTGCTAGGGTAGACCCTCTTCCACCCAGTCTCAGCCTCCCCCGAACCAAACTCAGCCCCCTCTGAAACAAAATCCTGGCTACGGCCCTGGCCCCGGGTGTTTTAAAAGCCATGGAGCGATAAGGTTAGTTCTAATGTCTCTGTAGAATACACATTGGAGGAACACATGCTCAGTTGTAATTTTTTTTTCATGTTAGGAGCAACTTAAGAAACTGCAAGTCACTTCTGGTGTGAGAGAATTGACCGTCGGCAGAGACGTTGCCCAGGGGATGCTTGGATGTTTTTGGTGGTGGGAGGCTTCTCTCATGTCCCTGCATGTGGAGCTGGAACTGACAGAGGGAGCTCATCCGCGCTCTCCACAGATTTGAACCTCTGACCTGTCTGTCTTCAGTCCTGGCGCACAAGGGTTTAACGCATTACACCACCGGGAGATCTTGTAATTGAATTGTACATAAGCACCATGGAAGCAAACCTATCTGAAGGACTCCAAAGTACGATATGGAGCACTCTGTTGTTGGAGTATTTGTTCTGTCCAAAATCTTATTGGTGTTTTTGGAGGGGAGAAACTAGCCTAAATGTCCCCCTCATGATGTTGAGAGTGTTTTTGGAGACTGGGAAGGCTGTGCTTCCTTCTTGGTGGCAGGAACGTGCTTCCAAGACTTGACTGGACCCCTCTTTACTAAGGACATTGAGCAAATGAGTGGCTGATAAGGACATTTAATGGATGAGTTTTTTTGTTTTTAGTGTTTTTCACACTATTTTTTATTGAAGTTGTGGGTACTATATATTGCAAGTTATTTTTTTAATGATGTGAACTACATTGGGTCCCAATTCAGGTATATAAGCTTGAATTCTGAAACTATTCAGAAGAGTTGTGGCTACAAATCTTTGGTGACCCAGTTTCTTCCTCATCTTTCATTGCTTAGCATTACTGTGCAAACGAAGACATTGGCATTGCAATGAACTTGGCTTCTGGAAATGTGCCATATTCCTTTAAGACCGTCTGGGTTCCTTTCCAAAAATTTAGAGAAACTAGCCTTTATATTTAGCCAAAGCCGATGTCACCGACTGTCTGTTTGTACATTTCTTTCGAAGAGGAACTATCTGTTCAAATGCTTACAAATTTTGAATACTGAAAATTAGTGCTGCAAATTTTATTCCCTTTTCACTTAAAAAAAATCATTTCCCCCCACTAAAATTAACTTTATTTTACAGCTTTTATTCAAGAGGCTTTTGTGGTTAAAATAACTTTCTTATTAAGGTGTTTAAAGTTTATGTATTTATTTACCATATTTAGATCCTGCCTTTCTCACTTCGGAGGGGACTCAAGATGCCCTTACAACAGGCAGCCATTTGATGCCACACATACATGTATTAAATGAACAATTGTAATTAAAACCAAACAATTAAAACTTGAATTATTAAAATTTCAATTAAAATCACGCCATCCAAAACATAATCCAGGACCGTTCCATTTGTCAATCACATCGATTCATGGTTACTTATTGCACTGCTCCAATTATTTGTTAAAAGTTTGGTCCCAAAGCCATATTTTAATTTTTTTCCTGAAGGTCAGGAGAGAAGGGGCTGATCTAATTTCATTGGTGAGGGAGTCCATAGATGAGGGGCTACCACTGAGAAGGCCCTGTCTCTCAGAATTCGTATTACATTTACTTCAACCTCTCAGCAAAATGCATCAGATTTTGATCATACAGTACCTATTTTTCTTCAAATGGCATTCTCTTAAACAAAAAGTTCACATTTAGTGAGCCATGAAGCATGTATCCAGTGGTTGACATTTGTCAAGTTATGTGTGCAAGTTCTGCAGGCTCACCTAGAGGATATGAATTTATTAATTTCTAAAATATTCTCATGCTTTCCATTTGGAGCCCTTGCACACTAGACAATTATACCAATATGATTCCATTTTATCTGTAATTGCATACTGTATTTTGTGAAAACCTGGGGTTTATTTTTTGGAGTGCAATTAGAACAATATAGTTGAGAATTTTCAATATTTCTCCCTAAACTGCAAATTATAGGATTACATAACATGGACAGCACCATATGTCAATGTTCACTGCCATAAGTTAGAAAAAAGATATGAAGGTACACAAAATTGGTTAATTGTCTCACCCTTGGTACACTACCTCCATGTAGAATAGATCACACTTGCTTCCAATTTGCAAAAATTTTAGAACTTCTTTGTTAAGGACTATATCACTTAACTTATGGAGGGGTTTGCACTCTGCACTTTAGAAATCCCATATTCCTATACTTCCATCACTATGATACACTTTCCTTCTCTGATTTTAGGCATGGTGAAAAAAACTCCACAGAGGCTATCTTCATTAAAACCAATCATAATTAATGTATTGCAAAGTACGTACTTCCAATGAAAGGTATTAGAAAATATGTGATAGCATAAAGTGTAAAAGTTCAGTGCTGTTTGTCTGACCTTAAAATTTATAACCGCTTCTGAGATGTTATACTTCTAGTGTAGCAAGAAAACTTAATATCATATTCCTTTTTCACTCTATATGTGTTCACTACCATATGAGCTGTAATCCAGTTCATGCTTTTCCTGTAAAGAAACTGATAAGACTTGTTTCTGAACATATACGTGGAAAATTACATTATTCGCATTGTGTATGTCAAAGGCTTCATGGCCGGAATCACTGGGTTGTTGTGGAATGCTTCTGGAACATAGCCATACAGCCGGAAAACTCACAGCAACCCAGCATTGTGTATATTTTGATGCCTCTTTAAATGAAAGTAGTTAGTACTTTAATTGCGACATGTTAAACATTTTTACTTGTTTTCTAAAAGTGTGATATCTCAATATTTGGTACTCATCAAATCACTATATGAAATGGTCAGGGAGTTTAAAACTGGAAGCACTATTTATTTATTTATTTATTATTCATTATTTTATGCCGCCACTCCCCGAGGGCTCGGAGCAGCTCACAAAACAGCATAAAACAGCATAAAACAGAGTCAAACACGCCTAAAATTAACTGAGATTAAAACTAAACTAACTAGTCAGAATTACGGAGGATCAGCAGTCAAATGCCAGCTTGAAGAGATGGGTTTTGCAAGCCCTGCGAAAAGTGGACAAATTCTGCAGGGCACGCACTTCGGCTGGCAAAGTATTCCAAATACTTGGTGCTGCCACAGAGAATGCTCTGCGACGGGTAGATGCAAGGCGGATGGTTTTAAAGCTAGGCACTTCGAGGAGATTTAGATCTTCAGAATGGAGCAATCTCTGGGGTTGATAGGGGGTGAGACGGTCCCTCAGTAACACCAGCCCCAACCCATGTAAGGCCTTGAAGGTTAGTACCATCACCTTGAAAGTGATCCGGTGCTCAACCAGAAGCCAGTGAAGCTGCTGTAAAATGGGAGTTATGTGACTCCTCACTGGCACCCCAGCAAGGAGACGAGAAGTGGCATTCTGGATGAGCTTAAACTTCCGGATCAGAGACAAGAGTAGGCCAATGTAAAAGGCGTTACAGTAATCTAATCTTGAGATGACCGTGGCGAGGTCATATCTGGACAGGTAGGGGGCCAGCCGCCTAGCCTTCTGAAGGTGGAAGAAAGCGGTTTTGCTTACAGAGGAGGCCTGGGCCTCCATTGTCAGCAAAGGGTCTAAAGTGACCCCCAGGTTTTTTTACTAATGATGACGGTCGAAGTGCCTCGCCATCCAGGACAGGTAGCTGGACCACCCCGCTGTCCGGTTGACGCAGCCACAGCATCTCCGTCTTTGCTGGGTTCACCCTCAATCTGCTGACATGCAGCCATCCAGTTATAGCCTCAAGGCACTGATGGAAACAAAAGGGTACGGAGTCCGGCCGGCCTTCCATCTTCAGAACAAGCTGGGTGTCATCAGCATATTGATAACATTCCAGCCCGAAACTTCAAACCAGTTTAGCAAGTGGTCACATATAGATGTTAAATAACAAAGGGGAAAGTATAGCTCCTTGGGGAACCCCACAATTTAGTGGGGCCCTCTCAGAGGCCAGACCTCCCCTATAAATGGGAATGACCCAAATTATTTAAAGACAGTTATTGTGACTGGTTTGAAGATAATATTGTAGGTTCTATGAACTCTATTATCATTTGTCTGAGCAGATATTGTTAGAATAGCTAGAATTTAATTTATGTAATTTATTTATTTAGAACATTTATATCCTGTCCAATTCTCAACCTCAGAAGAGGGATTCAGGGCGGCTACCAGCAGGCAACACTTTGATGCCAATACAATATAAAAACAGCAATAAAATACACAATTACATAAAATGATTATTAATATACATTAAAAACAGTTCACCAGGTTTAAAACATCCTCCAAATCTGTCCAAATTACAGTCCTTTAAAAAAAGTGGCTCAGGGAAAGATGACCTTCTTGGTCAAAATGAATTTTCTGTAACATTTTAAGATGGAGTAGTGAAGTTATGCAAAACAAGTAGAATAATAGAAGCATAGAGTTGGAAGAGACCGCATGTGCCATCCAGTCCAACCCCCTGCCAAGAAGCACGAAAATCACATTCAAGCCACCCCAGACAGATGTCCATCCAGCCTCTGTTTGAAAGCCTCCAAAGAAGGAGCCTCAACCACACTACGGGGCAGAGAGTTTTAACTGCTGAACAGCTTTTGTCGTTAGGAGGATTTTCCTAATGTTCAGGGGGAATCTCATTTCCTGTAGTTTGAAGCCATTGTTCCATGTCCTAGTGTGTTCCTATGCATCTTTCCTCAGATGTAAATCTCACTCTGTGCATATGGAGCAATTCTTACTTCTGCCTCTTCTCACAACCTTCCAGCACTGACCCATGTAAAAAATTGACCTAGATTTTTTCTGGAAGGGGATTTTTGTCCAAAAAGAATCGCAATTACACATACCGTAGCTACTGTATATATAGTATGTTAAATTTTCACAGACCTGACAAGGTACATTGGGTTTCATGGCTGAGTTGGGATTTTAATCTAAAGAGACCAAGTGTACATCAGTGTGCAAAACTGTGTTCGATTCTTGCATATTACTTCCTAGATTTTTTAAAACATATTTTACATATACAAGATCTGCCTTATGTTCTTGATTATGCCGCAGACAGATAGCATTTAAAATTGCCTGTGTGCTCATTAGGTGGTGAAGTATGAAAATGTTTCATGCTCATGCTCCTTTTGTGCAAATCAGCGATGGCTGTGATAGTAGGGTATAAATGGTGGCTTTAAGAAACTTAATTCTAACATACATTCTAACATCCCAAACCAAATTGACATACAGTCCCTTGAAAAATGAAGCTGTACTGTTAATCAGACTGTAAAGGAAAACTGATGACAGCATTTGGTATATGAGTTCAGACCTTTTGTTTATAAATGGGAGTTGCAAAGAGCAAGTGTTTTTAATAGTTGTTGCTCCTGGCTCTTGGACCATACAATATGTTTTATGCATTTGTATGAAACTACCCTATTTATTCAAATTTAATGCTCACCTTTATTGGCTAAACGACAATAGAAAAAGCATGTGAACAGTAATTTTTGTGCCGTAGTGCCAGTAGAAAATAGTTCCAAGAAAATATTTTTTCAAAGTCATATGAAAATCATGTTCTACACTGAACACGAGAAGATCCTGTTGGATACCAGAAATGTCAATAACTTTTCCTCTGGGGTGTGCATTTGCACTATAAGCCACAAGAGGGAAGCCTCTACCTATGAAATTAGCTACATTTCAAATTTCATGTATTCCAGGATTTTTTGGAAAGGACAAGATTTTATAGAAACATACTCCTTTCATCTTTTGCCTTTAATTATTATTTTCAGTATATTGTAAGCGCTGTTTTGTCAGAGATGAGGCAACAGAGAAAATACATACTGGTGTCCTATGTTAATATCATCTATATACCATTTTACACTTATGTTCCTTTGTTCCTTCTCTGTAACTGCTTACGTCCTGTTATATACAATAGGGTAGTAAAATAGTGTCTCTTATATAAAATAGCAAAATCAGTTTGCTTTGGGGGGGGGGGGAGAAGGAGGGGTTGATATTTCCAAGCTGTGGATGATTGAAACTCTGCATGCAGGTTCTGTGATTATAGAAAGCTGACTGTACTTCAGTTAATGAAATAGATGTGTTCTTGGGCATTACTTCTTTAACAGAAAATTTGCTTTCAGAGTAAAAAATAATAATGGCAGGAGGAGGGAGAGGAGGAAGCAAACATTTTCATTAAAAGTAAAAATATGCAATACTAGGTCTGGTATGGTTCGCATAGATACATAAAGACATTTTGGACTTTCTAAAAACCCCTTTACAGAGCTCTCTTAAATACATCCAGGGATGACTTTTTTACTTCATCAGCCGCATATTTTCTTGTAATTTACATTTAGATTAATCTCAAAATAATAAATCTCAAAATAAATAAATAAAATTAACAAATATATAGATTAATGTGCTTTATAAACATTCTGTAGGTTTAACATATTGCAGAAGAAGCAGGCTTATCTGATTTCCCAATTTTCATCTGTTTTCCTGTTTACACAATGTTCAAAAAGAGAGCATCATCTTTACCTGGACTATTGTAGGAAGTACACACAGCTGCAATATGATTAGCTGTAATGTGATTGTATTTTTTTTCCTGTACTCAGGCTCTATCATATTTCTTGTTCCAGAAACACAATTGAAACCTTACATTGAAAGTCTATGTTTCGTCAGCCTCTTTCATCATCTTAGTGCCAATGTTGCCACACACACACACACACAAAAAT
Source organism: Anolis apletophallus (assembly GCA_030556195.1). Classification (NCBI taxonomy): domain Eukaryota; kingdom Metazoa; phylum Chordata; class Lepidosauria; order Squamata; family Anolidae; genus Anolis; species Anolis apletophallus. The sequence goes on from JARBWK010000005.1 coordinate 97,714,570, forward strand.
GTCCAGTTAGACAAAGGATAAAGAGGAAAAGAGAAAATGAGAAGGTGTAAAAAGCCTTTGCAAAAATAAACTTTTCTCTTAGGACCTTTGGCAGAACTGAGGAATATTGGTATTTAAAAGCAGTGGCAAAATAGAAGCTGTTTGGATTTAAATCATGTGGCAAATTATGGACTTCATCCCATGCATTCTGGGCACTGTTTCTGTATGCTTCAGAAACAGGAGTCCCACAGAGGCCATCACATGATGTAAGGGCCTTTCAGTAGGACTCTGTGGGACCCCGTTTCCCGAAACATATGGAAATGGCATCCAGAATGAGTTTTCAGGAGTTGGGTGTTCCCTGACTCCAAACAGTGAAAGTGGAAGAAACACAAGAGAAAGGAACACCAGAAAAGGGACCTCAATGGTAGGTAAGACATTACTCTTGGCTTTCCCCCGCTTCTCCCTCACACCCACCCACTCATGGGAAAAGGTCTTCTTTTTATATGCCACTTGTGTAGCTTTTTACATTGCAAACACTTTAGTCTGGTTTGTTAGACTCTGTGTCCAGTCTTTTTGCCATCCCCATTGAGTCTTCTTGCCTATTTTTTCCCATGTTCCTTGGTCCCTCCTTTTGCAAATTAAAAAAGTCTGTTACTGCCACAAATGAATTGCAAGCCACACCTTATGCAAACTTTAGTAATAGGCAGCAGAATTCAGATGTTAGTAAACCACTCCATGCAAAGTACTAATTTTAATTGCAAAATAATTTGTAGGCATACAGTGGCATTTTGAATAATGATACTGTGAAATAGTCTTTTTGTTGTTGTGTGCCTTCAAGGTTTTTAATGTAATTTTCTTGTCTCTCATGCCCAAAATCACCCAGCAACCATACTGGCTGTACTGTGAAATTTTACCTTATTTACAAGGATATTCACTTGATATAAACTTTAAAGGAGAGAAATTGTACTATGTTGTTTCCAAATGATGGTTATATACCTGTTCCACCAGGCGTTTAATCTCTAAGGCTGTGCTTTCCATTCTGGTCCTAATCTGTTTTTATTCTGTTTTTAACTATGTTGTGTTGTGTATTCATTGTTGTGAACCACCCTGAGCCTTTTTGGGAAGGGTGGTATATAAATCGAAATAATAAATAAATAAATAATTTAAAGTCAGCAGTATAGCACTTATGTCAGAATAGTGCTTTCTGGTTATTAAAGTAACAGAGAGAGAAGGAAACTACAGATAACTGAGAAGTCCTGACTTCCATTTTAAGAGTGACCTTTAGCTTGCTAGGCTCCACAAAATAACTTTAGTATGGCATCTTTCCAAAAAGGCTTACATTCTCAGTATTCACATCAAAGAGCGGAAATCATTCATTTCATAAATCTAACTGAAACCATTCTAGTTTTGAATTTGGAGAGCTCAGCCTGATGGCAGCAAATCAATCAATGCTCTTGACTGCGGGGCTGACCTAATATAACAGCCCTCTCTGCCTAGCTCCTCCATCCAATGAAAAATACAGGGCAGAGTTTCACTGCTTTTGAATCTCATTGGTGGTGACTCCGAAATCACCAAGCTCCGTTGCCGTGATTATCAAAAAGCTTTTAAAACCTTAGGATTGTCCTTTTTTCCCCCTACCGGATTGCAAGGTGGATTTGTATGTATTCTCTCTGACAGTGATCTTTCAAAGCAAGTGCAAGAAAAGTTCTACTGTTACAGAAACTACATTCAGCTGAAGGTTCGAGGAGCTATTTTAGGGTACAGAACTGCTTCACTGAACCTCCAACCAGGATCTGCTATTGCCAGTTATCCAGGCTGATTTTTTAAGAAATATTTTTATTGTTGTTGTCTCTTTTTATATATTTAATGTATTTATACAAGAAGGATCATGGAAGATAGCCCACTGGCAATAGTGACTTTGCCAACCGCACCTTACTATGATCAGAAACCAGGAACTAGTGGATTACGGAAGAAGACATATATTTTTCAGACCAGGCTAAACTACCTGCATAATTTTATCCAAAGTATATTTTTTTCCATAGACCTAAGGAATCGACAAGGATCTACTATGGTGGTTGGAGGAGACGGGAGATATTTTAATAAGCTTGCAATAAAAGTAATAGTTCAGATGGCTGCTGCCAATGGGGTTGGTATATCAAATATGATTACATCACTAATACCTAATGGATCTCTGATGGGCTCCATCTTAGCCTATACAAAGATCTCTAAATGTTTAATGCACTAATACATGTTTTTGCAATGATACTGTTAGTTGACTCTTAAAGATTAAAGAGGAAAGAGATTTTAGAGGGAACATGGACATAATGGTGTTGAAATTGTCATTTAATGTTATCTGTGGTTTAGCTTTAAGAAGTTGGAATGTTTGGCAAAAGTATTTACAGATGTAGAAATATTTCTGGATGTTTCTTTTTTGTGTGGCTTCCAAGAGGTGATGCAAATTCTAGTTTGAAGTGTTCAAATACTGTACTTTTCAGACAAATAGTTATGTTAGTCTCTTGCATGATGAAAAGGAGGAAGGGTGGGGAGAAAAAAAATAACAGCACTGCAATTCAAAGAAGTGGATTTATGTCAATGAAGGCTCATGCAAGAATAAAAATGTGGCACATTTCGGGTCCCCCCCACCCCTATTTCTTTCCTCCTTTTTAGTTTTTGAATACAGTGATGTAGTTAGACAGTACAGGACAGAGAGATTTTGTGCTCAAGAAACCTTTCATTATTCAATCAATCTGAGACATTTAGTAGCTGGGCTGACGAAGCATATTTTGAGTTTCTCAATGGATATAAATAGCTGTACAATGAGAATTACTAGAGTGCTTGAAAACAGTGATGTTGGCGAGGTTAGGTGGTATATAGTCTCCTTTATATGACAGCTTTTTGTTCTGGCTATTTTTTTAAAGGTAGGATTTATTTCTATCATTCCATAACAATCAATTACAATATTTTAAATCCTTTGTGAACTTTAAAAAGATAGGATCCAAGAAGTCTGTTTGAGCCTCTTGCGTCCTGCTTGTGTGAAGTGTGGATATTGGTAGAAATGGAATAAAATATGCATTCTAGCAAAGTAGATTTTGTATTTCCCATATGAAAAATATCTACCAATTTCTGTTGCTTGTTCTATTAGTTCATTAGCAATTTGGAAGTTGCAAACCATTAATTTGAAAACGAGGAACCAATATAAGACAATAGCAGTGGTCACGTATCAAAATAAACTGTGTTTCATTACATGAATAACAACCTTACCACACAGGTAAATTTACCCGTTGTATGAAACTTTCACCACAATTCAGGGACAGAGCTCGACAGATCCCATCAAACGACATACATCTACTTCCAGAGGGGCTCCATCCCTGAACTGTGGTGAAATTGTCGTAAGAGGGAGAAACGAGAACACGGGAGACTCCCGGTGGGTCTGGGGAGAAGCTGGGCAGCAATGCTTCCCCCCATGGGCTAGGTAATGGGCAATGCAGGGCAGCGGGTTCCTCACACTGCCTGCCAGGTTCGTCATGATGCATGGTGAATCCCCCCGCTATCATGTGGATCTCAATGTGGTATTTATTTATTTATTTATCATACAAAAACCACAAACAAAGTTAAACGCTTGGTATTGTACTAAATTTTCTTTGAGCAGAAGCTGGCCACTTCGAGTGCCTATGATGTGGCTGTAAGGAGGTCCTCCATTGTGCATGTGGCAGGGCTCAGACCACATTGAAGTATGTGGTCTATTGTTTGCTCTTGTCCACACTCATTTGCTGTTGACTCCACTTTGTAAGCCCATTTCGTAAGCTGGCTCTGCATCTCGTGGTGCTAGAGCGCATCTGTTCAGTGCCTTCCAAGTCGCCCAGACTTTTGTGTGTCCAGGAGGGTGTTTCTCATCTGGTATCAGCCACTGATTGAGGTTCTGGGTTTTTGCCTGCCACTTTTGAACTCAATGTGGTGAGGTCCTTAGTCACATTGATCCTCATACTTACATGCCTCTATCCCCATCCTCTTCTTCTGTCGTGGAACAAGAAGTATTTGCATTAATTTTTGATTTACTGTGGTTTAGCATCTCATCAAAACTATGATGATATTTATGCTTTATTTAAACAACTCATTTTTATAACTGTTGGCTTACAAATGTCTACCTTCAAACAGTCAACATGAATCATGGTTTCTTGTATTTAAACCATTTGTAGTTGCTCCAGAGGAAGAAATAGGAAGGGAAATATTTGAGCTCAGCTGAGTTCTCATTCAGTTCATTTTACAAGTCCAATTTCTTTAGAATGTAGAAAGTAAAATCAACCAGCCATTCTTAGATTGGTGTACTGCATCTCACATAACTCTGGTAAGGACAATTTTTGTTGATGTTTTTCTTATGCCTTCAAGTTGTTTCCAGCCTATGGCAACTCTAAGGTGAACCTATCACATGGTTTGTGTGTGTGTGTGTGTGTGTGTAGCAAAATTTGTTCAGAAGATGGTTGTCTTTGCCTTTCTTTGAGGTTGAGAGAGTGTTGCTTGCCCAAAATCACCTAGTAGGATTCCATGGCAGTGCAGTGATTTGAACTTTGGTCTCCAGAGTTGTAGTCTAATACTGAATGACTTTACCATGCTGACTCTCACCGTAAAAGCTGGTTCTCTGTGTAAATGTATACTCCAGAGCCAGGGGCAGATTATTTTATGTACACTTATATTCTGCCTGTTCCAAAGTTTAGTACAAAGTGAGAAGCTTTCCTTCTCTCCCAAAACACAAAGGGGGTAAATAGGGACTTCACTACAGTGAAGCAGTTTACATTACTAAGTACTCTGGCAGATGTTGAAGACTTGAAGAATTATGGTGTCAGAAGCAGCCTCCACTGGTTTTTTTGTCGTATTCAGCATCCAGTTTCCCATAGTGATCATCCCAAAGCCAAATGGCAGGGATAGGGAGCATTTTTCTCTCCAGGTATTATTGGGCAATATTATTAGGCAACAACTACAATCATGCATCAACATTAGCAAGGACTAATGGGGGATTGAATCCACCGATATCTAAAAGACACCTGACATATAAGAAGCTCAGAAGTAGAATGAGAATCAATAGAGAGCTGCTGTTATTGTTTCCCCTGGACCTGCCATTATGTGGTCTTCCAGAGGTTGTTGGACTACCATCCCCATGTTTCTCTTCCACACCCATCACTTAAAGTCACCATACTCCCAATAAGATGAAGCTATCAAACTGCAATTTATGAACACATTTAACAAATTCACAGGAAAGTATTTCTTAACCAATCCTGGTAGTGACTAATTTATAATGCAGTATCCAGATCCTTGCTTATACTACTATCTTCCTACACCTTTTCCTTAGGTCGGAACATTGCAAATCGGAGGAGACATGAGTCACATTGATAGAATTTAAATCTTAGAGTACATTCATCCTTGCTCAGTGTAGAACCTCAAACTGTTTCTACTATGACTACTATTGCATATTTTTGCTCATTTATAATTTGCCATCGGAATTTGCATTATTTGCACTCCCTAACGGAGTTGCTTTAAAAGTTTATTCTATTGTAAATTTGTCAGTCTTCAGAACATAAAAGGACTCTTTGTAGGTTTTCTGAATCTGATTGTAATGCCCCCCACTTTAGAGCCTTTCTAGATACTGAGATTAGAGTATAAGTATGTTTGACATCCATGGAGCTATATAATTCTAAATCATGTTGACTAAATTTTATATAAACTTGGAAAAGTTTAGTTTTTTTTACAATTTTCAGAATCCCTGAGTTGGCGTGGAAGTGTGTATGAGAGAGCTGTTAAAAATGACTCTTGCAAACTCTGACTCCTGTGTCCCCTTCGATGCATGGCAGTCCTCCCATTATTTTAGAGTATTTGATCTAATGCAGTGGTTCTCGACCTGTGGGTCCCCAGATGTTTTGGCCTTCAACTCCCAGAAATCCTAACAGCTGGTAAACTGGCTGGGATTTTTGGGAGTTGTAGGCCAAAACACCTGGGAACCCACAGTTGAGAACCACTGTGCTAATGGAATAAAGAGACAGGATTGGTTGGTTTTAGGGGCTTTGTTTGTTTGTTTGCTTTTCCTAATTCCCTTGTCTTCCTTCAGGTCCATTACATTTGTTTCTATATAGTTCTAGACAACCTTCCATCATTTGAGAGTAGGCAGTGGACCGTGAGAAGATCCAACCAGTCCATACTTCAGGAAATAAAGCCCAACTGCTTATTGGAGGGAAGGAAAGTAGAGGCAAAGATGAAGTACTTTGGCCACATCATGAGAAGAAAGGAAAGCTTAGAGAAGACAATGATGCTGGGGAAAATGGAAGGAAAAAGGAAGAGGGGCGGACTAAGGGCAAGATGGATGGATGGTATCCTCAAAGTGACTGGCTTGACTCTGAAGGAGCTGGGGGAGGCGACGGCTGACAGGGTGCTCTGGCGTGGGATGGTCCATGAGGTCACAAAGAGTCGGAAGTGACTGAACGAATGAAGTGGTGTTCATGGTGGATTTTTCAAGTAGGATGAAAGGCTGGAATACACAAAATGCCATAACTTCCCCTGGTTTTTTTCCTACTAGGCTCTACAGGTACCCTTTCCATGTGTAAAGGTCTCACCTCACAAAATATAAAGCTAAAATTAAACAACAAGCAGGTCCTTTCAACCAAATGTTAACTATGCTTGGATGAGTTACAGAATGTTTATAGCTCATCGACAATTGGAAGAATTTCACTGTGAGTAACGGAGCATACAAATGCCACCTTAATTCTGGCAAAGTTTTTAGAAGAGCATTTGGTAGTCCTTAGTAACAGTTTAGGTAACCAGAGGTTAGCACTGGTTGTCCTTATGATCAGCCATTGGAGTGTATTTCACTAAAATACAATGTTATTAAATTATTACATTCCATGTGGAGTGTGTTTCATGACATGGGAGAATCTACTTCTGGCCTTCAGTCATCGGTAGCTGTATGAAATACAAGGTATGCTTCTCAGAAAATCCGTAAATATAAATGATAATATTAATATATTGCATCATAGGTGTGAACAGCAGTTCTACAAGTATCCAGGCAAGTACAGTTACACTTTTAGGAATGATGAATCCAGAAGCTTACCAAATAAGTCTCGGTTGTTTCATCTTACGAGATTAAACTACCATATGTGATTGATCAGTTAAGTAACACGTATTCCATTTTGTACATGCTTTATTTTAATCAAGGAAAATATAATGCTAGTAGCTCCCTGACTTGGCAAGCCTAGGTTGTGATTTCTATAATTAGAGTTGCAACTATAGCATAGTTAAAGTACTGTTGAAGCCACATTTAGAATGCTGATCTGTAGTTCCGGTTCCCTTCCTGTTGGGATATATTCTCAAAAGAAGAAGGCACTGCAGGTGGCAGCTAACTCGATTAGGGAATCTGATCTCGTGTATTTAGAGCTCCCAGGACCACCCCAGAGGCCAATGATACAGCTGAAAAGGCAAATGAGAGAGATACACAGCAGGGTAAATCGGAATGGGAAAGCTGTATCACTTTTCTAAATAGGAATGCCACATACCATAATCTGATTTCCCACCTTTTGTTGTTGTTATGTGTCTTCTCATTGTTTCAACTTATGACAACTCTAAGATGAACCCTGGTCTCCAGAGTCATAGTTCAAACTACTCTACCACCCAGAGTCTCATTTCTTTTTTTAGGAAATGATAATGAAATACGCATTGCTTCTGCCTTCCAGAAATGTTGGGCCACAACTGTAAGATTACCACCATGGCTAAACGGGTCACTAGTTGTGATGAAACTTACAATCCAACATATGTATTTGATTTATATCTATCTTTCTTTGATTTGCATCTTCTGGTGCCACAGTGGGTTAAACTGCTGAACTCCTGAACTTGATGACTGAAAGGTCACCTGTTCAAATCCAGGGAGTGGGATGAGCTCCCGCTGTTAGCCCCAGCTTCTGCCAACCTAGCAGTTCAAAAACATGCAAATGTGAGTAGATCGATAGGTACCACTCTGGTGGGAAGGTAATGGTGCTCCATGCAGTCAAACCGCTAAGCTGCTGAACTTGCTGATCAAAAGGTTGCAGGTTCGAATCTGGGGAGCAGTGTCAGCTCCCACTGTTAAGCCCAGCTTCTGCCAACCTAGCAGTTTGAAAACATGTAAATGTGAGTAGATCAATTGGTACCGTTCTGGGGGAAAGGTAACGGTGCTCCATGCAGTCATGCCAGCCCCATGACCTTGGAGATGTCTACGGACAATGCCAGCTCTTCAGTTTAGAAATGGAGATAAGCACCAACCCCCAGAGTCTTTTTCCCCTATGTGACCCTTTGTCTTCGACACTATTCCAGTTATCTCCCCCGAGTTTTTTAAACATCCTATATGTTCATGTGGCCCGCCCTGTCGGTTCTGTTTTTAGATTCACCTGTACTGTTGTGCTTTCACAGATGTATTTTATTGTGTTTATTGCTTTTATTATGTTTATTGTTCTTCAAAGTTGTTGATATTTTGTGATGTGTTGTTTGGGCACGGCCCCATGTAAGCCGCTCCGAGTTCCCTTTGGGGAGATGGATGCGGGTTAGAAATAAAGTTTTATTATTATATTATAGAGTCAGACCCGACTGGACTTAATGTCAGGGAAAACTTTTACCTTCTCATTATTTGGACTCCAAGCAGCTTACCTTGTTGGTTAAAATAAAATAAGTAAAACATCCTGCAGTACAAAAATGTGGAAAGCATTAAACAACAATCTGTTGAAAAGATTTTTAAATGTTTGAAACATATTAAAAACAGAATACCCATTGCACATTCTTGTACCCCAACCACTTAAAGGTTGAAAGCCTGTGTAAATGAGAAAGTATTTGCCTGGCAATGAAAATAGAGTAGAGAGCCTGTCCATCAAACTTCCATTCGAAAGGATGTCTATAATTGAGGGTTAGGCACAGAGGAGGGTCTCCACCAGACTCCCTAGTGATGTTGGTGGGTTGGAGAGTTAGTCCTTCCCTAAAGATCTTGAGGTTTGGCAGGCTCATATAGGGAGTTACAGATTTTCAGATAGTCTGGACCTAAGTGTGGTGGAGTGGAGGTTTTTAAGCAGAGGCTGAATGGCCCTCTGTCAGGGTTGCTTTGGTTGCATGTTGGTCCAAGGGGATTGGAATGGGTGCCCCTTGTGGTTCTTGCCAGCTCTATAATTATATTATTCTAACCAATTTATGACAACTTAGAGAGAACCTTATTGGGGAAGGCTGTTTTAATTAAACATTTTCCCCTTCTCTGATACAAATGTCTTGTTAGAAGGCTATAATTTGAATAGTGTACTGTAGATTTGTCCATTTATGTCATCATAACAAAATACAGGGAAACTCATGGCCTACTCTTCTAATGTTAGAGTTTTGGCATTGGTCCTGTAAGTGACTGTAGTGACCTATTCTGGATCCACATGGTATTTTGCAATGAGGACATACATTTGCAGATGGAAGGCGATCATGATAAAAGTTTGTTAGACGTTCCTTCTTCTTATTTCTCCCTTTTGTCTTCCAATCGTACCTCTTCAAATTCCACAGCACTGTTAGTAACAGCTGACCTCCAGTTAGAACATTTTCCATTCTTGAGCCAAGAGTAAAGTAACTGCTTTGAATGGGCATTCAGATAATGTGGGCAGTCCAGCAAAGTTGATGATGAAAAATAATTGCTTCAATGTTGGTAGACTTTGCTTCTTCCAGAATGCTGGTGTTTTTCCACCTGGCTCCACAAAGGATATGTGCCAAGACCCATTGTGGGAAAATCAAAACGGTGGACAATAATGACCAGACTTGAATTTCAATGGAGGACCTAGAGAACCAGCAAACAATCCAGGGATGTAGGAAGGGAGGGTATTTTTTTAAAGAGTAAATGAAATCATTGATATTGAATATGTTGAAGGTACTCTGTGTGTATGTTAGCTTTATAGTTCAACAGCTTTACAGTTCAACAGATCTGTCAGTTCACAATTTCCATAACTGTGTTCTGCTAGGGACCTTCTTTCACCTTCTGGGATATCTAGAGAACTGTTTGAATAGCAGGAGGAAATGGAATGGTGATGTGCCGATTTAAAGTGTGAGTTGTAATTTACACCAATTTCAGCTCGTGTTTTCTTTTCCTAACTTATGTTCTCTCTCTCTTCCTACCCGCCCCAACTGAACCCTAGCCGAGAAAGCTCCTTATTAACCTCCACAGAGTCTCAACAAGCTATCACTGTACACTATCCTTTACAGATTGCTCCTGAATATGGCTAGCTGAGTCAAAGTTCACATACCTCCCACCCCAAGGGGCCGGAGGAGAGGCATGACGCTCTTTTTAACTCTAAAAGGAAAGAACACAAATAACAAAGTGGGAGGAAAGTCAGCTCGGTTATTCTAATTTGCTTCAAACGCAGGTTAGAAATACCTGAATGTTGAACCTTATTGAAGATTAAAGATTGCAGACGACACCTGTGTATTCTGAATAGGCCGAGACTGCTCTTTGGTTATTATTATTTAATGTAAAATTGCTTTGTGTAAAATGTGAGACATCTTGTCTGGCAGAGAGCCAAATGAGAGTGCCATCATCATTGTTTAGGAACGATAATGGAAAGCCGTTGGGTAGTTTATCACACAGGGCTGCCAAACTGCAATTGGCGTAGGACAACGGTGTCTTCTTCTTTGGCTGGGAATTATCCTCTTGCTCTTCTCTCCTGCTCTCTCTTGGAAAGTGTCTCTTCTACAAAAACAAATAAAGACAGATTTGTTTTTGTAAAAGAAATACAGAAGAGGAAAACTCCATGTGATCAGTCCCATTGTTATCCTCCTGTAATTGTAATTTGCCTTCTTCAAGTGATATACTTCTTCAAGTGATATGCTTCTCAGTGTAATGGACTTGGTACATTAGGGTCTAGTCCTTACTAAGCCAACTCACTGACTTTGAGCCATTCACACCCTGCACCCTACAGTTGTTGCTGTAAGAAGAAAGTGGGGCCATCGTGTCATGTATGCCACTTCGATTTCATTGGAGAAAAGGTGATATACAAATGTAGCAAATATATTAATTTTCCTTCAAATCAAATTAGTAATAACTAAGTACTAACGGAGCCCCGGTGGCACAGGGGGTTAAACTGCTGAGCTGCTGAACTTGCTGATCAAAAGGTTGCAGGTTCAAATCTGGGGGGCAGCATGAGCTCCCGCTGTTAGGCCCAGCTTCTGCCAACCTAGCAGTTTGAAAATATGCAAATGTGAGTAGATCAATTGGTACTGCTCTGGGGGGAAGGTAATGGCACTCCATGCAGTCATGCCAGCCCCATGACCTTGGAGGTGTCTACGGACAATGCCAGCTCTTTGGCTTAGAAATGGAGATAAGCACCACCACCCATAGTTGGACATGACTGGACTTAATGTCAGGGGAAAACTTACCTTTATGTTATATACTACACTTGGGAGGTGATGGTGGGATATAAATAAAGATGAGGAGGAGGAGGAGGAGGAGGAGGAAGATAAACAACTTTATTTATCAATGACACATATGCAGTATTTGATAGTTATCTTCAAGTCTCGTCAGCAACATCTGAATTTCAGGGAGGTCATTAACCCAGAGGCTGCTTAAGGTCCTAAGAACCTAAGGAAGGATTAGTACAAGAAGTACTTTTCTAAAATGCTCAAATGCTATATTCTGCTATATTTTCTGATTCTTTGCTATATTTCTCTTATAGGAGCTCTTATCAGTTTTCTTTTCAATTCTGATTTTAGATTGGTCGTCTGGTAATTGGTCAAAATGGAATTCTCTCTACTCCAGCTGTCTCCTGTGTTATTCGAAAAATAAAAGCAATTGGTGGTATCATTCTGACAGCAAGTCACAACCCTGGTGGACCTAATGGAGATTTTGGTATCAAATACAACATTTCAAATGGAGGTAATTTTGACCCTGCACCTCACCTCTCACCCGGGACTACTTCCCACCAGGGATCACAGCTGCAATGCCTCACCTAGTTTTCCCATTATAGTGTGGGGGGTATGCCCTTACCCCTTTAAATTAGAGATTAGATTGTACAGATATACAGTATATGTGTGTATACAGCACAAACCCCCTCCCCATATCTGTGGGGAATACATTCCTGAACTTACAGCAGGAACAGGAAAACGTGGATGATTGCAAACCCTTTTGAAATGAACAACTGTTGCTGGAAGTTACCAGAGAGTTGATCTGGTGAACTTAAAAACTCAGCAAAGAAAGGGAAGTACTGGGCAAAATAGGCACATGTGGTACACCCACACCCAGCCCCCAAATAAGTTCCTTCCCCTTTGAACATTCACACAGTAGCACCATCCTCAGGAGGTGAGTGACAGTGGGGGAGTAATGTGTGGAACTACATATGTTGATGAACTTTCACTCCTATTATGCCTCATCATTGACTATGCTGACCCCATATTTATTTATTTTATTTTATTTATTTACTCGGCTTTTATGCCGCCATCAAATTGACTTACAGCCAGAAAGCAAAACAATATGCAATAAACATATACTCTGACGTGAATTATAAAATACAAGATAAAAATACACAATAAAACAGCATTAAAAACACAGTTAGAATAGTTGGGAAACTGTCTCTCAGTAACATGGACAGTATGTATATTGTGAACATATATTTCTCCAGTACAGAAGGTGATGTTTCTGGAACCTAAAATGGCAGCACGTGAAACAATTGGGACATTTCATATAATTAGGAAATTTGGGGAGTCGTAGTCCAAAATTAACTGGAGCCTCTGGTGGCGCAGTGGGTTAAATTTCTGAGCTTACTGACTGAAAGCTCGGCGGTTCAAATCTAGGGAGCGGGGCAAGCTCCTGCTATTAGCCTACACACCACAACTATTTAGCATTGTCCCTGATACGTTATCCTGGTTCCTGCTATTAGCCCCAGCTTCTGCCAACCTAGCAGTTCGAAAACATGCAAATGTAAGTAGATCAATAGGTACTGCTCCGACCACATGACCTTGGAGGTGTCTACGGACAACGCTGGCTCTTCGGCTTACAAATGGAGATTAGCACCAACCCCCAGAGTCAGACATGACTGGACTTAATGTCAAGGGGAAACCTTTACTTCTTTTTAGTGCAGAAAAGTTATTTTTCCAGATACTGTCCTCAGCTCATAATGATTCAAAAGTGAACTGCCCATTTGGGTTTCCAAGTTGTCTGTGTTCCCCCATTCACTCCTACGTACATGCACTTGTATCATGGGATTTTGCAAATTTGATTTCTGGCAACTGCACAGGTTTATATTAAGATTAAAAGTACCAATATGAAATCTTATCCTTTCTAACATTTTTTCCCAGGGTCACACTCTCACTGTGCACCTTTTAAAGCTAACTATGCCTCAGTGGTCCTCAAGTGGAAGGAGCGGTATACAAGATCGAGGAAATAAATAAATAAATAATCATTAATATCTGTTTTTTCATACTAGGGCCTGCCCCTGAAGGCATTACTGACAAAATTTTCCAGATTAGCAAAACCATTGAAGAATATGCTATATGCCCAGATTTAAATGTAGACCTCAGCACCATTGGGAAACAGCAGTTTGATTTAGAAAATAAGTTTAAACCATTTACAGGTAAGCAAAATCTGTTTTCTTTTTGATATTAATTACAGCAATTGGGTATTTTTTTCCTCAATAATAATCCTCCTGCTGTAGTAACTAGCAATTCAGATACTGTAGCAAAGTGGCCAGATGCAAAAGAGGACAGGAAACTTTCAAGAGTCACAATTTTCTTAAAAGCAACACTATGAAAGATGCAGAGGTTATCCTTTTATGCCTAATTGTTTCCTGTTTTAAATATCAAGTGATTTGCAAATGTTTGCCAGCCCTGTTGCTCCTTATTCAACTGAAAATATAAATTACCTTCTCAAAGATCAATAGAACTATTTCAGCCAGATATTAGCAATTAACAACTTTGGAGATTTTGAAGAAGGTTGGTGGTGAAGACTTGTTGAAGCTTTTACATGTGTTCTTTTTCTCTACAAAATCATAAAGTGGTAGGCAGCAGGTAGCAGTATTCAAAATGAATGCCATTTCTAGACAAAACGATTTTCTGTTTTTATCTTTCTTTAAAAAATGGTCAGGGCAATTACTTAATTGTCTGTTTTTGTTTAATGTTTGTTCAGATAGTGAATTCTTTCCTTTTCATTTTCCAGTTGAAATTGTGGACTCGGTAGAAGCTTATGGCAACATGTTGAGAAATATTTTTGATTTTAGCGCACTAAAGGAGTTACTCTCAGGTCAAAACCATCTAAAGATTCGAATAGATGCTATGCACGGAGGTATGCAAGATAAATTTTAAAAAATGCAGCTACTGCACCGCAGCTGTTTGATTATATATATTGTTTATTTTGGGGGGAAAGGGATTTATATTGCAATCCTGCTTCCACTTCTTTAGAAACAAATCCTACCGGTTGATGCCATGATTCATGTCATTATCACAGCAGTTAAAAGGTATTAGCAGGACTTACCAGCATGTACCAGTGTTAGAGGACCCCCTGGTGACGCAGCAGGTTATACTGCTGAGCTGCTGAACTTGTTGACCAAAAGGTTGGCAGTTTCAATCTGGGGAGTGGAGTTAGCTCCCGCTGTTAAGTCCAGCTTCTGCCAACCTAGCAGTTTGAAAACATGCAAATGTAAGTAGATCAATAGATACCGCTTCTGCGGGAAGGTAACGGCGCTCCATGCAGGCATGCTGGCCACATGACATTGGGGGTGTCTATGGACAACACTGGCTCTTTGGCTTAGAAATGGAGATGAGCACCACCCCCCGGAACTGGACACAACTAGACTTAAAGTCAAGGGAAACCTTTATCATTTTACCAACACACAAAGTCCTTGAACTGCAATATAGTCCGCTCTCTGTATATGCAGGTTTAACTTTTCTGGATTTGATCATTCACAAATTTGATTAATATGTTCTCTTTAGGAATCTCAAGGTCCTTCAATATGACTCTATGGTCCACTGAATGTTGGAAGTCATGCTGAAAGAGAACACATCTCTAGGCATTTATAAGTCACCCAGTGCGATTCTATGATGAATTTCAGATGGAAAACGACCATAGGGTTGTGCTAAAGGACCTTGGGATTCATAGAAAAGTATTATCTCAAGTTAACCCCCCCCCCCCCTATTTTTCCACTTTCAAGGGGGTTTTGGATCCCAGCCCCTGCAAACATGGAGGACCTCCTTTGCTGTTGAATTCTTTTTTCCATCATCAATATGAGGAATTAATACTTCAATGCATTCTGAAAAACTTGTGAGAAGCCTATTGATAACTGTCATTAAAATCACAGAAATAAACCATTCCTAAATCAAAGATTTTATAGCAAAAACTAAATTGTGATTGATTTTTTTAAAGTTAGTAATTTACATATATTTTTCCTTTGTTAATGCATTGCTGAATCAGTTGTTGGTCCTTATGTAAAAAAGATCCTCTGTGAAGAGCTTGGAGCCCCCGCAAATTCAGCAGTGAACTGTGTACCTCTTGAGGATTTTGGTGGACACCATCCTGATCCAAACCTAACCTACGCTGCTGATCTTGTTCAGACTATGAAGACAGGAGAGTATGATTTTGGAGCAGCCTTCGATGGAGATGGGGTACATTTCTCTACATTTTTAGTCCTCCCCTCTCCTGCCCCCTTTCAGTTCTTGCTTACATCTGGAAGTAAAAACACTCCATGTTTTTGTAAATAGCTGGAACCCTTGGTAAAAACAAACTGAATTTACACTGAAGTTTTCAGAGCTGTGTAGGAAACATATTCAATGCTTAATATCACTTCAGAAAGTTGTATTTTGTATGTTTTTATGAGCAAAACCAGAAAGAATTATGATCAACATACAAGAAGTTATGGCAGGTGGTCTCCCATTAGTGTATGGCTTCCATTCATCAGTGGCCTTCCAGATGTTTTGGACTTCATCTCTCAGTTTTGACCTCATGGCTAATATTAAAAAATAATGAAGGTTATAGTCAAAAATATCTGTACAGCCAAAAGTTTCCAATCCTGGTCAAACGTGACCACAATGTTAAACATCTCAGCTCAACACTTTCCCCACAAAATATAGTATTTTAAAAAGATGGCTGAGATTCTTGAGCACCTAGTCAAATGAAAATGTGTATTCAGATTCATATGTTTTGTTTAATGTTCTTCATTTTCCATAAGGATAGCAATACCAACCACATCTAATGCAAAAGAATCAATATAACATGCAACATATGCATCCATTGGGTTTTCCCCCTAATAATGTTACTGAAACCATCCTATCTAATCAGAAGCCCAGTTTGTATTTTGCATCTACCACCTTAACCACTGTATGACAATTATATTACACTTGCATGTAGCCCTAGAACTACACCATTCATTGTCTCTTCACAAGCAAATCCCAGTAAGTTTACTCTTTTAGACTCAGCTGACTTTTGAAGGACATTTAGTGTAATGCCAAGCTTTAAAATTTGTTTGTGTTTTTAAAATACATTGCAACTGTACCCTTGGTGCGCTTCTGATATGATAAATAAATAAGCTGAGTTTTCAGGAAGTGTGCAATTAATGCCTAGCTGTGTTACCAAAATAAAAACCATGTTTTGCCTCTGTCTTCATTAGGATCGCAACATGATTCTTGGAAAACATGGATTCTTTGTGAATCCCTCAGATTCTGTCGCTGGTATTGCTGCAAATATTTTTAGTATTCCTTACTTTCAACAAACAGGAGTTCGAGGATTTGCCCGAAGCATGCCCACAAGTGGCGCAATTGACAGGTAGGAGCTAAAAGGTCAAATTTCTTTCTTGTTGAGTCTTTGATTGAATATTCTCTTTAATTGTAGGTGAATCAAAGGGATATATGGACTCTAGTATTCTCACATCATTTATGCTTTTGGGGGCGGGGTGGGTGGCAATGTTGTCTAAAATCTGGAGTGTGGAATAACAGTAATCAAGGTGATCTCTGTTCAGTGAAGTGAATTGATTAAAAAAACCAGTATGATAAGTGAGGAGGTAGGAAATGGACTGATCAAAACGGACTGGGCACTCTTCAGAGCCTATCTACAAAAACGATCCACAAATCAACACCCTAAAGACGTCTGATAGGGAAAAGAAACCAAAATACAACAACAAGTTTGGAATCTCAAGTGTTATTTTTCCTCTCCTACCCACCTCTCTCACGAGACAATTGGTACCCTTTCATCCCCCTCCCCCACTATCTCTTTACATGGGAACACTGAAAGAACTAAACAATGGAAACTACAAGGACATACCAGGGAAACCAACAACTCCCCCTCCCTCTCTGTCCCGCACCATCCCTCCCCCTCAAATCCCCTGGCCTGCCCTACCCCCAAGTCCCCTCTTACACCCTCCACGCCCTCTCTATCCCTTCCTCATGTCCTACTATCCGATACCAAAAACTGTTCTACCACTATCATTGTCAACTGAAAATCTTTAATAAATACATTTTTTTTTAAAAAAACCAGTATGACCACTAGTATGTTTGGGACCAGTATACACAATTTTGTTTATCCACATCCAACAAAATATGTAACCTCTATGCATTTTCTAGGTCCTTAAACACAAATATATTATGTTTTTGGATCAGCAGTCCTTCATTTCAATAGAGTTTGCTGTTATGCATGCTTTTGAGTATGCATGTAAAGACTGAGAACACAGCACCACTGATATTGGGGGTGTGTGTATTTTATCTCAAACTTTAAAGTGCCGCTCATTATATAAACAAGGGCTGGGAATCACATGGTCATCTTTTTTTCTCCATATAATTTTTATTGCAAAGGTATGAGGAATGGGGGAGGGTATAAGAGTTGATATAGAACAGGAGCCTTTTTTACATCTTTCATCTTCATTTCCTTCCATTGTTATCTAATACCAAAAAATGGTTTCTACAATGTTAAAAAAGAAAATAGAGAAAAGGAGAAGACTTACTTTCTTATCCAAAACAGAAGGATAGAAAAGCAGGTATACAGTGTTTTGAAACAAAGGAGATAGGAAAGTTGAGATATGGAAAAAGAAAGATCTGAGAAGTCCGCCATAGCAGAGCACCTGATGAATAAACCTGGACACAGCATATTATTTGAGAACACAGAAATGCTGGACCACTGTAACAGCTACCATGTCAGATTACACAGAGAAGGCACTGTGGACAATTTCAGCAGAGAGGAGAAAACCATGAAAATGAACAAAATCTGGCTACCAGTATTATAAATACTCTAAAATTAGGACAGTAAATAAAGAGCAATACCTAAAAAGCAGGTGAATTCCAGACAGGAATCAATCGGGGCCATCTAACACCTCCCAACAAAGGATTCCCCCAGGCAGCGACCAACCAGGCATTGAAGCTGCAAGGCCGTTAAATGCTAATCAAGGTGGCCAGTTGCAACAATCACACTTGCATCAAGCAGACAAGAGTTATTTCTCCCACTCTGGACATTCTACAGATTTATAAACCCCACTTGCCTGGTTTCCAACAGACCTCACAACCTCTGAGGATACCTGCCATGGATGTGGGAGAAACATCAGGAGAGAATGCTTCTAGCAGAACATGGCCATACAGCCCGGAAATCTCACAGCAACCCACTTCCTACCCTGTCTCTGCAGTCTTCTTCATAAGAAAAAAAAATCTTTTTGTTGTCTCTGGTAGATTAACTTTCCAGGATCCATTTGATATCATTGAGGATCCTGTTAGTCTTGTTACTAATATCTCAATTTTTTTTCTTTTCTTGTTATTTCTACATCCCTGTACTACTAATTTCCCCTTAATTCTATTTAAAAAACCAATATTATTTTCTTTTCTTCTATCAAATAGTTAACACTGCAATTCTTCCTCAAATTTGGAAGGATCTGCCAATTGTTTAAGCCTAGTCAGTTTGTCCATCTCTGCCATATCCAAACATTCTTGTAATCCATAAATCTTGGGTGGGAATTTCTTCTTGTTTCCTATACTAAGCATGAAAATACTGGGTCCAATTCCTGCTCAATTATTTGAGTGGTCAATGCCCTCACCTCACCTCATGCCAACCTTGTTGCATTAGCCCTGTATTTCAACACAACAAAGCGTGGGATGGGATGAGGACAATGAGGACTCAAATTCAAAGCTTGCTCCTCTAAATCAGGGCTGTCCAACTGGCGGCCCCAGGGCCGTATACGGCCCCCCAGCCCCTTCCCCACGGCCCCCTACCCTCCTGCAAGATATCTGCCTTTTAAGATTAAAAAAATTTTTTTTTAAATATTTTTTTGGAATATTTTTTCGGAATATTTTTTGTGTATTTTTTATTTATTTGTTTGACGGGGGGGGGGTGTGAGGGGCGGGGCAGGGAGGAGGAGCAGGCTCTCTTCCTCCTCCTCCTACTTCCTCTCCCTCCCTCCCCCTCTCCCTCCCTCCTTCTTTCTCTCTTTCCCCCTTTCATTCCTTCCCCCTTCCACCACCTGAAGGAAAGAGGGAAGGAGAGAGAGAGAGTGCACGAGTGAGAGGGGGCGTGGCCAGAGCGAAAAAGGGGCGGGGCCGAGTTCGGAGCATGGGGGGGTGCTCATTCATTCCCTTCCGGCTTCCTCCTCTCCTGAGGCTTCGTGCCAAGTTTGGTCCTGATCCATCATTATTTGAGTCCACAGTGCTCTCTGGATGGAGGAGAACTACAACTCCCAAACTCAAGGTTCAGTACTTTCTGTTGCTCTCATGAGAGTTTAGGTTTGATTCAACATGGCTGAGGAATGCTTTGATTGTGTTTTCCCCTTATGGCAGAAGGAGATTGGACTGGATGGCCCTTGGAGGTCTCCTATTCTAGGAACCCATTGTAATTATTATTATTATTATTATTATCATCAGAGGCTGAATGGTCATCTGTGAGGAATGCTTTGATTGTGTTTTCCCCTTATGGCAGAAGGAGATTGGACTGGATGGCCCTTGGAGGTCTCCTATTCTAGGAACCCATTGTAATTATTATTATTATTATTATTATTATTATCATTAGAGGCTGAATGGCCATCTGTGAGGAATGCTTTGATTGTGTTTTCCCCTTATGGCAGAAGGAGATTGGACTGGATGGCCCTGGATGGCCCTTGGAGGTCTCCTACTCCAGGAACCTGTTGTTGTTGTTATTATTATTATTATTAGCAGAGGCAGAATGAATATTATGCCTTATCATTCAGGGTTATAGGCCTGTGTGGAAGGGCCCTGGCTTCTTATTTGCCTTCCTTTCCACACATCTGAATAAAATCCCATGTTATTTGCTTTAAACCAGATTATATGAGTGTGGACTCCGATAATCCAGTTCAAAGCAGGTATTCTGGGTTATATGGCTGTGTGGAAGGGCCCTGAATCCACACTGCAATATAATCCAGTTCAAAGCAGGTTATGTGGGGTTTCCTGCCTGGATATTCTGCGTTATATGGCTGTGTGAAGGGCCCTGAATCCACACTGCAATATAATCCAGTTCAAAGCAGGTTATGTGGGGTTTCCTGCCTGGATATTCTGAGTTATATGGCTGTGTGAAGGGCCCTGAGTCCACATTGCAATATAATCCAGTTCAAAGCAGGTTTTGTGGGGTTTCCTGCCTGGATATTCTGCGTTATATGGCTGTGTGAAGGGCCCTGAGTCCACATTGCAATATAATCCAGTTCAAAGCAGGTTTTGTGGGGTTTCCTGCCTGGATATTCTGAGTTATATGGCTGTGTGAAGGGCCCTGAGTCCACATTGCAATATAATCCAGTTCAAAGCAGGTTATGTGGGGTTTCCTGCCTGGATATTCTGAGTTATATGGCTGTGTGAAGGGCCCTGAGTCCACATTGCAATATAATCCAGTTCAAAGCAGGTATTCTGGGTTATATGGCTGTGTGGAAGGGCCCTGAATCCACACTGCAATATAATCCAGTTCAAAGCAGGTTATGTGGGGTTTCCTGCCTGGATATTCTGCGTTATATGGCTGTGTGAAGGGCCCTGAATCCACACTGCAATATAATCCAGTTCAAAGCAGGTTATGTGGGGTTTCCTGCCTGGATATTCTGAGTTATATGGCTGTGTGAAGGGCCCTGAGTCCACATTGCAATATAATCCAGTTCAAAGCAGGTTTTGTGGGGTTTCCTGCCTGGATATTCTGCGTTATATGGCTGTGTGAAGGGCCCTGAGTCCACATTGCAATATAATCCAGTTCAAAGCAGGTTTTGTGGGGTTTCCTGCCTGGATATTCTGAGTTATATGGCTGTGTGAAGGGCCCTGAGTCCACATTGCAATATAATCCAGTTCAAAGCAGGTTATGTGGGGTTTCCTGCCTGGATATTCTGAGTTATATGGCTGTGTGAAGGGCCCTGAGTCCACATTGCAATATAATCCAGTTCAAAGCAGGTTATGTGGGGTTTCCTGCCTGGATATTCTGCGTTATATGGCTGTGTGAAGGGCCCTGAGTCCACACTGCAATATAATCCAGTTCAAAGCAGGTTATGTGGGGTTTCCTGCCTGGATATTCTGCGGTATATGGCTGTGTGAAGGGCCCTGAGTCCACACTGCAATATAATCCAGTTCAAAGCAGGTTTTGTGGGGTTTCCTGCCTGGATATTCTGCGTTATATGGCTGTGTGAAGGGCCCTGAGTCCACACTACAATATAATCCAGTTCAAAGCAGGTTTTGTGGGGTTTCCTTCCTGGATATTCTGAGTTATATGGCTGTGTGAAGGGCCCTGAGTCCACACTGCAATATAATCCAGTTCAAAGCAGGTTTTGTGGGGTTTCCTGCCTGGATATTCTGCGTTATATGGCTGTGTGAAGGGCCCTGAGTCCACACTACAATATAATCCAGTTCAAAGCAGGTTTTGTGGGGTTTCCTTCCTGGATATTCTGCGTTATATGGCTGTGTGAAGGGCCCTGAGTCCACACTGCAATATAATCCAGTTCAAAGCAGGTTTTGTGGGGTTTCCTGCCTGGATATTCTGAGTTATATGGCTGTGTGAAGGGCCCTGAGTCCACACTGCAATATAATCCAGTTCAAAGCAGGGACTGGGACTTGAGACTGGGATTTTGGTGTTCATCTCTATCTCCAAGTCAAAGCCCCGGTGTCCTCCACAGACACCTCAAGGCGGGGGAGAGGGTGGAGCCGGGAGGGGGGGGCTGGGGTGGAGCCTGGGGGGGGGGAGCCTGGGTGGAGCCGGGGAGGGGCGAAGCTGGGGCGGGGGCGGAGCCGGGGAGGGGGCGGAGCCGGGGGCGGAGGCAGACCCTTCGGCCCCCCAGGTCATCAGTAACTGGAATTCCGGCCACAGGTCCGGTAGAAGTTGGACAGCCCTGCTCTAAATGAAATTAAATTCTAGCATTTCTGAGAAAGAAGCACTTAGAACTTTTTAATCTGACATGATTGTAGTGATAATTTTCCTCCCCCTTTGGATATCTAAACTGGATTTCTGAATAACCAATTGAAACATTTATCTGTTGATATTATTCCATCTGTGGAACTCACTAACTGTGGTGATTTGGCTGATTCACTCACTACTTAGATTTAGTAGGATACTTACAACCTTCTTCTTCTAATGCATCCTCCTTGCCTTTGGAATGATATCTCTGGGTTTTCTTAAAACAGCCAATTGGAATTCTTTCAGCCTGTAATGTGAAGGATTGATGCTTTAACTTCCTTTCATTAGTTCTGTTATAATTCATATCATAAGCCATTTCAGCAGCCAGTTTGCTCATTGAGAGGAAAAAGTATGTCTATATATACCTTTATAGGAAAGTTAAAAATAAGTCAAAAAAATTAATAATAGGCTAAATATTGCAAAGATATTGGCCTGGACTGAGAAGCCTAGACTTACCTAATGAGATGTTGACTTTTTTTCTCTTCTTGCCAAACAAAACAGCTTTTGAGATTTGTCTCCGGTTTCAAAATGGTTCTGTCATGTAACATGAGTAGCTTTTACTTGGGAAAGAAAGTCCAAAGAGGCCCTTTTCAGCCCATAGATCAGGTTGTGTAGTCCTTTGGGACCTGACCTTGCTGGGCAATGTTCTCCAAAATGTTGAAATCTGATTACTTTCGCTCACCAACCCTCCTTAGACGATGGCTTGAATCCAGTAAATGTGCATTCCTAAAAGTGGTACTGCCTGAAATGTTTATGAAAACTCTGCTTCCATTTCAAAATAACCATTGATCTATCAAAGACTCCCAGTCATATTGTTGATTATTTTATTCCAAATTTGAGTTTCTGTTTTCCCCTTCTCCCACCTGCTTGAAAGTTACAAAGGCCTTGAATACTGAGAGAGGGAAAAGGCAAAAAGGAAGGGTATGAATTCAGTAACTAAATAAATATATAGGGCAAGTGAGAAATGTTGTTGCTGTTTGGTTTTTTTATTCATTTTGTGACAAAAGCATTGCATAAATAAATAGATAAATAAGTATAAAACTGATAAAATAAAGGCAGCACAAGCAGGTAAATAATTTTAGACCAAAAATAGGCAACAGCAACCACATTGTCTGTAGTTTTAAACAGTTCTTCCTCTGTACATGAGGCAGGGCATTGTGGGCAAGCATGCAGATGCGGAGTTGTTTGTTCTGCTCCACAGTCGCACAAAGTGGAGGATTCTTCTAGGTAGTGCCATTTTGCCAGATTGTCTTTTGATCTCCCAACACCAAATTGCCCATTCTTGGTTTGCTCCTGGAGGAAGAGCCTCGTAGGGGGCCACCCAGTTGAAATTACCTGCAAGGGGTAGTGGTTCTCATGAAACTTTTCCTTGATTTCAGGCTACTGGGAGGAGGCTCATAGCCATGTAGTGGATGGCTTCCACAGTGTTCAATCTTATTTCTCTCACAATTGGCAGCAACTTCCCATCACACATCTGGAGGGGGTGGGTGGGTTAATGCCAGCTAGCTTATAAAGTGTATCAGCAGGTGTAGTTTTAAGACATCCTGTGATTATTCTACATGTTTCATTCAGTGTTCACCTGCTTTGTGTGGGCATGTTTCATTCAGTGTTTGTTTCAGCAGGATGTTATTGCATGCGTGTTATGCTGAATGACCACTAATGTATAGAAAGATTAAGTTCACAGAGTACAGAACTTGTTAATAAGATCAAGAACATTATTCTCAACTAAGGTCATATTAGCACTGACATGTTTTCCCAGTAAATCATGGATTGGCTGTGTTGATTTTGTCTTTTGCAGGGTAGCCAAAGCTACAAAAATTGCATTATATGAAACACCAACAGGTTGGAAGTTCTTTGGAAATCTCATGGATGCAAACAAACTTTCTCTATGTGGAGAGGAGAGTTTTGGTACTGGTAAGGATACATTCTACCTGTCTAACGATTTACATTTCATTCATACCACATGCTGGCTTCTAAAAGTAAAATGTGGATGTTTTAATAATTGATGTTTTAACTGTTTGTTTTATCTGTAATTGTTTATTTATCATTTATGTTATGGCAATTAATGGTTGGCTGTTGAGAAGCCGCCCTGAGTCCCCCTCTGGGGGTGAGAAGGATGGGGTACAAATATGCAAAATAAATAAATAAATATAACCAACAATAATTTACCAGATGAAATACAACATTATTGAAGCTATTAAGCTGTATAAAATATATGTCAAAATTTTACCTAAGCTCCTGTTGATTGCCATGACTAGACTACTGTGGGAATCTGGGAATTGCAGTCTGAAAGTGCTTTTTAAAGTTCTGAGGCTACCTAAAGCAGTTATGCCCTGAATACTACTCGTGTTAGATCTCTCACTCCAGTTAAAATAATAGTGTCCTTATTTGCCCCATTAATGGAAACACAAAGGGATGGCTTGCTGGAAACAACAAACTCTGGCCGTGAGTCTGACTTAATAACTCAGGCCAGAGTGCATTCACACAGCAATAATGGCACAACTTGGTTTTTTAAAAGGCTCTCTTAACTTGAATAATTTGGTAATAATTAATTGAACTTGTCATCTCAGTAGTTTAGCCCCTGTTCCTTAGGCATCCAGGATCACCGGAGAAAGAGAAAGGGGTTTCAAGATGATACTGTAGTGATCCATGGCTTCACTCTTCTTTAGGGATACTTTCTGTGTTATAAAAAAAAGTCCACTATTAAGAATGTTTAAAGGTTCACGTAAAGTGAGGTTGCCCTGGAAAACAGCTGGCCTAGTCTACTTGTCCTTATTTCTTGTTTCATATCCTAAGCTACCTGGTTTTATAGGAAATATGCGCTAAGATTCAACCAGATCACTATCAGTGTAGTTTCCATGAATTGAGGAATTTCCATAAAATTGAAAGATTGCCATACTAGTAATAAGAGTTTACACTAAAGCATTCTAGTAATTTGGATCTCACACTTTGGTCTTTCACTTCACCCACACTGTAATGTAGTTCCCATATGATTTTCTGAAATAATTTTTTGATATGATGCCAATTCCATTTTCTCATTCTTCCTGAAGTGTGGAGAAAAAGAAAATAGAGATCTTCTGAGTAGTATAGAAAAACTGTACATAAAGGCATTTGTTGAGTGTACATGAAACTCAAACTAAAAAAGTACAATTCAGCTGAGCCAAGAACTTGTATTTCAACAAGTTGTTTTCTCTTGTTCACTTGTGATTTTTGTCTGTTGCAGGGTCAGATCACATCCGTGAAAAAGATGGGCTCTGGGCTGTCTTGGCATGGCTCTCGATCATAGCTGTCCGCAAGCAGAGCGTAGAGGAGATCCTGAAAGATCACTGGCAGAAATATGGGCGGAACTTCTTCACAAGGTGGGGGTCATAATAATGGCTTCATTGAAGATTATGTTTTATATATTGATACACTAAACAGAACAGAATTAACAGGTGTTTCTAGTCAACTTTGGAGAAAGAAACAACTATGGTGTTATTTGTAGTGATGCTAGTACCAGTTTGAAAATCCTGTGATACTATATATATCTTTCCCTTTACTAGATTATTCTGAGGTAAAACATTGCACAGACAGGCCCGTAGCAAGGATTTTGATTCACAGGGAGCGGGGGGCTGAATCTGAGTGAGAGAGGATCGACCCTAGCAAACCTTTTGTATCGTTATCCCAATACCCCCTTGCGTATGGGATATATTGAGCATGGCGATCAGATCATGATATGAATAAACATAACACTTTAAATAATTTACCAGTAAGGCCTTCTTGTGGACCACCCTGAGAATTGGGGGGGAGGGCTGAAGCCCATCAAGCTCCCCCCCCCTCTGGTTACATGCCTGTGCTGTGGTTACATGCCTATGCACAGAGGTATGACAAATTAAAAAAGAATGGTTTTATGCAGATATCTCCAGGTGTTTGCCATTTTCATCCATCTTTTTTTAAATTTACATTTACTGTATTTATATTCAAAAGACTTCTTGGTTAAATACAATAATGTCCCACTACAACAAAAGCAGGACATTAAAAAGGCAAAGGGAGGGGAAATAACTACATTAGTTGTAATTTCTATAAAGGTCAAAAAAATAAGACCATTTGTAAATTTTGTCTGTATTGCAGTCTTTCAAACATTTCCAGCATTGTAAGGAATTATCTTCATTAGCTCAGAGGTGGATAAAAATTACCTTACCAGCAACAGTATTAATGTTTCAGCAGTCAATAGGATGTGGAAAACCCATTCTATTTCTGACTGGTTTTGCATCTTTTTCATTGAGGATTCTAAGAGGAGATTACACCCCCCCCCCATCCTCAATAATGCATTTAGTTTTATTAAAATACTTGCAAGGCATAAGTAGAGGAATCCAACAAAAAACTAATAATTATCAGTATAACATAATTTTTAATTGTGCTTACCTTACCCCACATATTTAAGCCTGCAATATCTTTTATCGTTACACTTATTTTAAAATTAATAATCTGAGCTTCTCATTTCTCTTTCAGTATTATGTCTGAGCATTGTATAAGCCTTGACATCAGATTGAGCAAAAGCTCTGGAGCATCATCTAAACTACCAAATAAAGTAAAGAAGTTAAAACAATCAAATTAGGTCAACATTCTTTAAGGAGATTCACTATATTAAAAACGTATCAGTGATTTTGTCCAAAAACATCCATCTTTGTCTTAGTAACTCTTCCTGGCTGCTGTTTCTAGATATGACTATGAAGAAGTGGATGCTGATGGTGCTAATAAGATGATGAAGGATCTAGAGACAGTGTTCTTTGACCGTTCCTTTGTGGGGAAGCAGCTATCGGCAGGTGATAAGTCATACACAGTAGAGAAAGCAGATAACTTTGAGTACAGTGATCCTGTGGATGGAAGCATCTCAAGGAACCAGGTAACCAAGTGATGGTACTCACTGTAGGTGGAAGTAGTCTGAAAAACATGTTCTGGTATTCCTAATGTTGTGACACCACTGATAAAATGCAAGTTATTTAATGATTATATCCTTACACATGCATGGTGCTTTTAAAAACTGTAGCTTTATAAATTATTCCCATTTAATCATTTTGCAACCAAATTATGCTATAACACTTTAGTCCAATAGGTCTTGAGAATCTTTTCTAACCTTACCATATCTATAAAAGACTGTTTGGCTGAGCTTTGTTTTACCAAAATTATGACCCTTGTTGTTTGGTTACGTCTGTTAGGAAGCTGAATTTAAGTGCCATGAGACCCTGTTAACACTATATCTCCAAAGAGCCTTCCTGTAATATGTAAAATAAAGGGAACAAAGATAGTTGGGAGCTTGGGGACGTATGACAGGCTTAGCGGTTTGTGGAGCTGATAGAGATCATTATAATCTTATCTCAATGCAGGGTGAAGGCAAATGCACTTTAAAGCTTCCTTGACAAACAAGTTTGTTTTAGCTGAGAAACTAGTTGGTTTAGTATCCTAAAGGGATTGTTCTATAACAATGGTTCCCAACCTTTGGGCCTTCAGGTGTTTTGGGATCCAACTCCCAGAAATCCCAGCCAGCTTACCAGCTGTTAGGAACTGTGGGAGTATTACAAAATGTTTGTAATACTGGTTCTCAATTGAACTTATTTTGGAATACTATATTGACCTGCTGTCATTGATTCAAATTCCTGGTCTGGTGTGCAGCTCCAGTCATTCCTGACTTGTGGTGACTGTAAGACGAATTTATCATGGGGTTTTCTTGGCAAGTTTTGTTCAGAGGCAGCATGCCTTTGCCTTCCTCTGAGACTGTAAAACTTACCTAAGGTCACCAAGTGAGCATCCATAACTGAGCAGGATTTCAAACACTGCAGACCACTGGTTCAACACCACCAAAACCACTACACCTTTCTAAATGAAAAGAGTGAGAAGCTGCTCGTGAGCTCATGGCTGGTTTTGTCACCCTATTTGGTTGTGTCATATCTGGGGACTTTATCCCTCAATTTCCCAACTTGTTTTTTTTCCTTTTTTCCATGCCCTACTTTGCCTCATCTCAGACTATTTTACCCTTAATGTTGTTGAGATCTGGGGGGGGGGGGGTTTGTAACCCCTTTCCAGCATTTTCTGTCTGTAAACAAAGGTCTCTTTTTAGCCTTTGATACATCCACATCACTTGGGTCATGGCAAGTCCCTAGCAAACACGAGTAGCTGATTCTGATCCACTGTCATTTAATAGTGGTTTCCTTTCTTACCGCACATAGCCTCGGAGACAGCCTAACATGTTTTGCTGCTGGAAATAGACCTGCAGATTGCTCATATCCTACAAGCATGGCCAGAGATACAGCACAGAGCCTTCTTAGTTGCTCAATATATTTTGGCAAAAATATTTAAAATGATAAAAACAAAATCACAAGATGTTCCTTTTGGCAACCATAATAAATTGTATAAATAATAACTTGATGTTTTCTATGGTTCCTAAATAATCCATCTTCATTATGCCTGTTGATAGGACTTGCTCTCAGCAACATTTGTTTGATTGTATATTCAGAATGTCAAGCCTTCTGTCTTTTAATTACAGTGTATCTTCCCAATCTGCAGTTTCAACTGACTGTGAATCATCATGGCTTCTCACACCAGAAGCAACTTTCAGTTTCTCAAGTTGCTCCTGACTCAAAAAAAAACATGGCTTATACTTAAAATGGCAATGACATGTTGCATGTGAACACATTTACATAAACGCACACGCATGACAATCCATGGTAGTCGCCATCCATGGATCTGGAGAACCCACAGTATTTTAATTTGCAGCTTTGGCAAAATGGAAACAAAGACTTTTTATTTTTGTATCCTGCTTGAAACATTCTCCCTTCAGAGCTATTCTGCTCATCCACAATGTTCAGGCAGGACATCATCTGATTAAGCTATAAACTGGCAGCACCGGATAATTCAGTTTCCCTTTTAAAAAGAAATGAATAACTAGATTCATTATATATTTCTGCCAGTTGTATGTTCTAACTCAGATAGATAGATAGATAGATAGATAGATAGATCATTATCTGTAGGCACCAAGATCTAGGCAAACCTGAAAAACAGAAGCAAAGGCTGTCTTAGTGATGACTTTGACTCTGTTGGTTAGTTTAAATAAAACTACCCCATATATGGGTGTTCACTCAGTTAATGTCTCTCCAAAACATATTCCAAGCTGAATTAGATCTGTTCCTTTCAGAATCCTGACTCTGATGCAGAATTCTATGCAAAATATGGAAACCTATCTAAGACATTACTTTGGATATAAAATAAACAGTGAAAAGGGTATATCACTTCCAAGTCATTCTTATGCTGCCGTGCCTATAGCTTTATTCAGTAAAATGAGAATTTGGAACTCAAGTTCTCCAATCAGGGATAGCACAATTAAGTCTGGAAATGTAAGTCAAAAATATTAACCCCAAACAGCTGAATCAACTTATCCGCAGGTCAGTTTACTTACTGTGTTTAACTCATACTGTATATATGAAAAGGAACCATCTCTGAGTAGAGTAGTGAAAAGTGAGAGCTTAGTCAGTTTCAGGAGAACTTCACTGAAACATCAAACTCCTTTACTTTCTCTGCCATGGTTCAATTTCTGTCCTTTTTAAATAACTGGGTGGGTAAATGGTGGCGGCAGCCAATGGAGGTTGGTCCCCTGAAGCAGTACTGGCACTTCCCTCTGCACACAGAATGACCCTTAACTTGCATTTGAGTCATACCAGAATTCATAATTTTGTCCACAAAACATGCCTTTTTCTTATACATTAGGATGTGAATATCTGGTAACTGGGAACATCAAATGGGAGTTAGAGAACTTCCAAAAATAGTTATTGGGTTACTTGTTTAGTTCTTTCTTGATTGCACATTCAGAAAGGTTTACTGAGAATGGGCCTTCCAGGAAATCTATACATTGGCTGTATCCCTATTATTTTCAGGGTCTGAGGCTCATCTTTACAGATGGCTCTCGTATCATCTTCCGACTAAGTGGCACAGGAAGTGCTGGGGCAACTGTACGACTGTACATTGATAGTTATGAAAAAGATGCACCCAAAATATATGAAGACCCACAGGTAGGTTTCTATTCCCGAGTTTCTCATCTCATTATTTTTCATTCTTCTTGAGAATCTTGTTCTCCATTGAAATGAGACTGAACGTTGCATATGCTATAAAAGGCAAAGAATTTAGTTGTCAGAGTATTTAATAAGGATTTGTAAAAGGACCCCCTGGAAAGGCATTTTGAATGTTGAACTCCCTTCTTCTGAAATAAACCCAGAATTATCTCAATACAGCCCTAGAAAGATAACTGTGAAGCATTGAGGTACTATGCTTGCAATATATTAATTACAAAATAAATGGTATCCTTTCTCTTGAATACAAATTCATTTTTTAAACATTGAAAAACTGACTTGATATTCAGATACATTTACATTACGTACTCGGAAAGTCAAAGCAGTAGTACATAGTGTTCTTGAAAGGCAAAGGGAAAGACAGTCACACTACATATTTCTCTATAAAAGATTTAGTTGGGGTTATTATGAAGCATGCAAAATATTAAAATTGCTCTGACTCCAGATATAGACTTTCAAACATATTCTTATCTAATCTGTGGCTTCATGGGTTTCAAGCCATAACTGGAGGAGGTAGAAGCTTGTGTTTTGCATTGTATTGTCATTGCTTCTATGATTCCTAGATGCCATCACCATCTGATTATAGTGCTTCAAGTGCTAGATTTCTAGTTGCAGCCAGCTGTACAGATCTAACAACCCAATCTACGACGTATAGGAATAATAAACATGAAAGAAATTTTGACCAGGGTGTTTTTATTCTCCTCAGTTTTCTCCCTTTTCTTCCCTTTGTTACAGGTTATGTTGGCGCCTCTCATCTCCATCGCACTGAAGCTTTCGCAGCTTCATGAAAGAACTGGTCGCACTGGTCCCACTGTTATCACATAAATGCAGAACTTGAAGCCATTTGAATTGGCCACTTCAATTGGAATCAGCCTTCTTTTCTGTTGCAGTTTTAACTCCTAAAATGCTAACACTGTAATCAAAAGCACCAAGAAGCGATAAAAGGATAGATGTTGACATTTGAAAGAGTTTACACCAGGGGTGCTCACACTTTTTCAGCATGCGAGCTACTTATAAAACAACCAAGTCAAAATGATCTACCTACCCACTACTCAGAGAGCCATAAAAGCAAAATATTTGGAAATGTATTTCAGTGAGAGCCATATAATATATTTTAAGACTGAATTCAACTAAATGTGAGTATAATAAGCCCCTGAATTTTTCCATAATAATAATGATTATGATAATATTCATTCAGCCTCTGCTACTACTACTGCTACTACTACTAATAACAACAATAGGTTCCTAGAGTAGAAGGAGACCTCCAAGGGCCATCCAGTCCAACCTCCTTCTACACCTGGGTGGCGTCGGGAGCCTGCGGGGCAGGACTGAGCCTTCCTCCCGCCCTGCCTGCGATCTACCAGGATGCCCTACGCGATCTACCAGTAGATCGCGATCTACCTAATGAGCACCCCTGGTTTACACTCTCCATATGCCAATATACATTGTTTCGTTAATGTCATCTCTGTACCTTTGTAATATGTGCATAGTACTTGTTTAATATATGCTGCCTTTTACATTTGCAATTCTGAGATAGCATTAACTCTTTTTCACGTGTGTCTCTGAATTGCTTCTGCACAAAGGCATTTTTGGGAAGGCAATGGGTAGATTTTCCTTACAATCAGTGTGAATGATGGTCTCTTATCTGTCACTGTGGAATGTCTCTTTCATTTGGACTCTGTGCCATAGTCTTTGTACCAAGACCGCACTGCCACTCTTGCACAGAATTCACCCCAAACACAAGCATTACAAGATATTTAAATAAAATGATCCATCAGTACTATGGAATGATGTTGTTTTAATTGAAGACAATGTGCACACGCAGTATCCTAGTTACATACATCCATGACGCATAGTTAGGAAAAGCGTCGAGACAACAAGAAGAGAGAGAAATCTACCCATAGAAAGGGGAATTCATTCCTGTAAGAGTTATCATGGGAAAAAGATGTCACCACTGAAGCTTTCTCACCATTCCTTGTTCCCACCACAAGCCAAATATTTCAAAATCCAATTATAAGAGGGACAGAAAGTGAGGTGAAATCTCCTAAACAGGGGCACAGTCAGCAAAACAAACATCACAGGAGTGTTCACCTTTCCCTATGCTATTCAAACTAATAAATATTTATTTGGCTGGAGTTTCACTCAAAAATGTACCTGTTCATGTCGGAATTGTATTTAAGTTAGACTAAAGAATCACATAATACAGAGATACATAAAGTCATGTTGGAATTGTATCAATTAGTTTAAAGATATACAGAATCCAGTTACGTCAGGGCCTTATTACACTGTAGCATACAAGTTATACAGGTAATGGGATTAAGAATATCCATCTGGATAAAATTTGCGAACAGTAAAAACTGCTTAAAATGTACTGTATGTTGGCTAAAAACAAAGGTAAAAGACTACAAGAAGGGCCAGCCTGTTTCAGCCTCAAGGCATGCAGGTTATTGCTATATAACAATAACCATCTAGAAACAAAGAAGATTTGAGAACCAGAACTGCATACACTTAAAGATTTCTTTTCCTCACAGAAACACAATAGTGGCAACCAGGGGGAAAGAAGTTCAGTTTGTCTGTCAATAAAACGTTTTAATTCACCAAAAAAAGTGTACCTATTCCAACTTAACATACAAATTCAGCTTAAGGACAAACCTACAGAACCTATTTTGTTTGTAACTTGGGGACCTCCTGTATATCCTGGGATCTATTTTGAAAGCAATGTCCACTCCATGCAGGAAGTGGAGAGGATAGTGAGATAAAAGAAGTCTGGAGAAGGCTTTTCTGAAACAGGAGGTGACTTTAGCTCACTTCATGTTGTTAAAAGGGCCCCTGTTGGGTCCAAAGCAGTCTAATGAGTCCCCCAAATACGGCAATAATGCCCCCACACTCCCTAGAGGGCATTTGAGAACAAAAATATTTTTTGTTGGGAACATAGATATGGTAGAGGCCAGTTCTCTACCATATTTTTGGCAGAGCAGTGCAACACTCTAATTTTTAATTTCTTTAAGGCACCAGTTCTCAATTTTCAGACTTCCAGATGGTTTAAGTTTGAACTCCCAGAAGCCCCTGTCAGCATGGTTAGGGATTATGGGAGTAAGGTCCAAAATATTTGAGTTGGGAATCATTCCTCTAAGGCTTCTAGGAGCTATGTAGCCAACCTGCTTGCACTTTCTCACTAACAGAAGTCCAATAAACTACACCGTACTATTTTTCTACAAATGTCAAGAACCATTAAAGAAAAGCACTGCTGTGACTTTTCCAAAGCTAATCATGCTGCAAGCAGATTCCCCATTGCCAAAGGAATCCAGATGGAGCATGTAATGAAGTCTTTAAATTCCTCTTGGATGTTTCCTACTCCGTTACCCCTTTTATGTGAAAACTCAACTCATAATTGTACGTGACAGATTCCAAATACCAAGTCCCTTGAAGGAGAGAAATAGTTGCTCTTACTTCTATCCTGTGGCACAATTTCAAATATTAATATTGAATGATAAAATAACTCATTTTCACTCCAAATATCAGCAGCAAGCACTGCCATTTGTTCATTATAACAATAAAAATGTCATTGTCTAGATTGTAGCAGTGAGTGGCACCAAAGGATATCCCTTCTGAACATAAGCTGAGCCTCCCGGGATCAAACCATATCCATCTGGGTGCTTCATTCCTGCTTTGAGTCAACTATAAACTTGTAAGTCATCTATAAACCTGTTTCTCCAGAACTCAGCCCTGCTAAAGCCAATAAAATCCCTCAGTAACAACATATAAATCATACCTTTTCAGAATCTGGAAATCCTGTAGGTTTGTAGGTATGTTTGAAACAAAGTTCCACAAACATTTAATGAGATGTACTTTTTGCCTAAGAAAATCATATGAAATTGATGAGGTTGCCGTAGTTGGGATAGTTCGCAGTGAAATAATGGTGGATCCTCTTGCCCTACACCAGTGGTTCCCAACCTTTTTTTGACCAAGGACCACTTTGACCAGGGACCACTCCCCAAAAGGGTTACAAATCAGTTTTTGTTCAACTTTAGATTCGATTTGGTTATTTGGGGTGCTGATTCAGATAATTGCATTGGATAGATCACACCAGCTCTAGTTTCTGATCCAGAACATATGCCATCCAGTAGTTGCCATCTGCTCACCCACAGAAAACCATATTTAATAAGCCTTGGCACTATAAGAGGGTGTCGCGAGACCAATTACTCTTGTTGCAATGGTGTAGTAACAGTGAGGCTGCAGACAATACTTTAGTTCTTGCGGACCACTGGTGGTCCATGGACCACAGGTTGGGAGCCAAAGCACTGCACAGTTATAGCAGTTTGTGTATGTATGTTCAAGTTGATTTGTGGCCACCCTGTGAATTTCATAGAGTTTTCATAGGTAAGGAAAACTCAAGAGGTGGTTTTGCAGCACCTAGTATTCATGGCAGTTTCCCATCCAAGTACTAGCCAAGTGACCCTACTTAGCCCCTATCTGCACTGTCATACAATGCAGTTTAACTGCAGTACATGAGTCTACACTGCCATATAATGCAGCTAAACCATGCTATGAAACTGTATCATATGGCAGTGTAGGTGGGGTCTTAATTTCCAAGGTCAGATGAGGTCTAATGCTTTCAGGCTATTTAGGCATTTTGGCTCCACTTTGACTGCTGTGGCGACATATAGAATCTTGGGATTTGTAGTTTGTTGGGGCATAAGAGTTCTCTGGCTGAATATTCTAAATGTTTTTCCCTAAACTGGAAATGCTGAGCTTCCACAGGATGGATCTAGGGCAGTCATGGTGCTATAACTCTGTAGTGCAAAATTGAAGAGCATGTGGAGCCTTGTTTTAGGCTCTTGAACAAGAGCTCATTTTATATTTTATATGAGCAATTAAGAGCCACTCCCCCCTCCCCCGGCTTGTATGAAAAGACTAACAGATCCATCTTTGCCTCCCATGAAAAATAAATGTATTTGGTACAACTACAATTCATGAGCTGTAGAGGTCACTGTGATCCATGCAAAACTGTCTTTGTGCCATCAGTTTGATGTTTTGATGATGAAAGAGGTGAGACCAGGTAAATTATAATTCCTGCCTAAGAATAGGATCCACCTAAACAGCAGATAAATAGCTGCAAGTATCCATGACCCTGACACTTCCAGATTCCCTGTATATAAAACAGAGAGAGATTGAGGGGGGTGGGGGAGATGAAGTGCTATTCCTGGTGCCACAATTTATGTTTTACATAGTTTGCAAGGCTTCCTTCTGCTAACCATCCAAGATCACTTTTTAAGAGTATGAAATCAATTTACCTTCACTTTTTTGCAGTCTACCTGGGGAATTCTAGGGTTTTGTGTATATGTATGTAGTTTCGTTCAGAGCTGCCACAGTTGTTTACTCTTATCCTGGGCTGAATCTACACTGCCCTATATCCCAGGATCTGATAACAGTTTAACTGCTTTGAACTGGATTGTATGTGTCTACACTGCCAGATAATCCCGGATAAGCATGTACTCTGGGATCAGTTCCTGGGGTATTGGGCAGTGTAGATTCAGCCCTTGCCTCAATAGACATATCTTGCCCCCATCATCATAGATTTCTTCCTTGCATTCATATAAGGAAAGTGTATAGGTGGACTCCTATATCCTATAGACCAGAAAAATACTTCCTTCATCTCATTCTGAACAGACAATGCTCTCTTCCCTTTTTAGTTTTTTTATCTTTTTCAGTCCAGAAAAAAATGTGCAAAATTCACTGTGACAGGATACACGTGGATATGTACAACAAGCACCATGACTTTAAAACATAAGCATATGTACAACAAGCACCATGACTTTAAAACATAAGCATATGCACAACAAGCACCATGACTTTAAAACATAAGCATCAAAAGTCTAAACGAGATGTGAGAAATAATAAAAAAACCCTTTATATCTTACCATCATCTCCCTTAGGGACTCGGGCGGCTTACAATCTAGCACACCAAGGTGCCATATAATACATACAATAAAATACATCAACATATGAAATCAATAACACCAGGCCTATACATTGAATGAAACAACTTCTATTAAAATAGAATCTGTTAAAAGATGCAGCATATAATAAGAGAGCCCTGCCTGGAGTGCCTTGAGACATAATACAACAACAGCAACAGCAGCACCCTGTCTAAAGTGTCTTGAGAACCAATACAATGGGCTGCTTGCCTGAAGGGCCACTTTCCTACAAAAGAGAAACCATTTGGGACTGTAAACCAGAAGCAAAAATTGGTGGGGCCAACACTTTTCCTGATCTTTGGCCACTCCTTCTCTCTCTCTCTCTCTCTCTCTCTCTCTCTCTCTCTCTCTCTCTCTCTCTCTCTCTCTTCCTCTGTCTCATTCTTTCTCTCCTTTCTGTAACATGTTGCAGAGAGAGTGATTGACCATATTTGGTTGCCTGCGAAGCTACCTCCCTTTGGAGAGTTCTACTACTCCATTAGGTGAAATATTCCCACTTTCAGAAGGGTCATCCAGATAAGGACCCTAGGCTCAGTGTGTAATTTCTCACATTAGTATCAGTTGCAATTGAGGGATTCACTTAGTAGAAAGTGTATGCATGATAAAATTATCTGATGTCAGTTCTTATTTCCAGAGAAGGCTAGATAAGCCACCCATGCAGTAAGATCTAAAGCAGGCATGGAGAAACTTCAGCCCTCCGGGTGTTTGGGACTACAACTCCCACAATTCGTAACAGCCTTGGGTTCCATCCTTTTCCCCCTCAGCTGAATTGTGGGAGTTGAAGTCCAAAACATATGGAGGACCAAAGTGTGCTCATGCCTGATATTAAGTAAACTAAGGGTGCATCCAAATTGTAGAATTAATATAGTTTGTGATACCACTTTAACTGTCGTGGCTAAATGCTGTAGGATCATGGGAATTTTAGTTTTAAAAGGTTTTCAGCCTTTTCTATCAAATAATACTTCTGCCTCAACAAATTACAGTGCCCAGGATTCCATAGCATTGACCCATG
Organism: Anolis apletophallus; assembly: GCA_030556195.1. NCBI lineage: Eukaryota > Metazoa > Chordata > Lepidosauria > Squamata > Anolidae > Anolis > Anolis apletophallus. Next base: position 97,751,983 of record JARBWK010000005.1, read on the forward strand.
GCAGTTAAAAGTGGTGTCAAACTGTCTTAATTCTACAATATAGATGCACTTTAAGAGCTTGCTCTTTGCCATTTGAACCCATTGTGTCTGGTTGTATATAACACAAGCCAACAATAATTTTTCATCCGATACAATTTTAGATCATTCTTACACAGTTTTTCATGCTGAATTCAGAGCTGTGTTTATTTTTTTCTCGAACACGTGTAGTTTTTGCAATTAGGCTATTTGAATAATTAATGCATTTATGCACCAATATCAATACAGCGCAAAAAAAGTCTATAAGAATGACCTAAAATTATATCTGTGGGGTTTTTTTGGTGTCAGGTGTGACTTGAGAAGCAGCAAGTTGCTTCTGGTGTGAGAGAATTGGCCATCTGCAATGACTTTGCTCAGGGGGCGCCCTGATGTTTTGATGTTTTACCATCCTTGTGGGAGGCTTCTCTCATGTCCCTGTATGGGGAGCTGGAGCAGACAGAGGGAGCTTTTGTCCATGCTCTCTCTGGATTTGAACCCGTGACCTGTCGATCTTCAGTCCTGTTAGCACAAGGGTTTAACCCGTTGCACCACCAGGGGCTCCATTATATATGATGAAAAATACTTATTGGCTTGTCTTACACAAATATGATGTGAAATGTGCACCATGGCCACCATGTTCAAGTCACACACCTATCTGGACCCTGTGGTTACAGCTGCTCCACTATTGTTGTGGCTCTATGATTATATTACCCCACATAGCAGCCCCTTTGGCAAAATGGAACAGTAGAAGATTGTATTCTTGTGTACAAAGAAGAAACTGATTATCTTACTGCTTAATTCATTGCTTAATTGCCAGTGCTTATCTCCAATCTAAAAAGCCTCATCATAATACAAACCAACAGTAAAACAAGTTAGAAAATTAAGTTACAATGTATTAAAAATTAGAAACAGACATGTGCTTTCTGGAAATCAAATGTTCTATGGTTTTTAAAAACCCATTTGCTATTTTAGGCAACATCAATAGGAGGGAAATAATAGTCCCATTCTATTCCACATTACTCAGACCACATCTGGAATACCGTGTTCTTTTCTGTGCACCACAATTCAAGAAGGATATTGACAAGCTGCAATATGTCCAGAAAATGGTAACCAAAATGATCAAAGGTCTGGAAGCCAAGCCTTATAAGGAACAACTTAGGAAATCAGGGGAGGTTAGCTTGGAGAAACGAAGGCTGAGAGAGGACATGATAGCAATGGGTTGCTGTGAGTTTTCCAGGCTGTATGGCCATGTTCCAGAAGCATTCTCTCCTGATGTTTCACCCACATCTATCGCAGGCATGGCTAGAGCTTAGTTTACAGTATACCTCACAACTTCTGAGGATGCCTGCCATAGATGTGGGCTAAACATCAGGAGAGAATGCTTCTGGAACATGGCCATGCAGCCTGGAAAATTCACAGCATGCCAAGTCTGTAATTAGTTTGTAGGTTATGTTTCTTCTTCAGCTTTCCTATGCGATCAGTGATGTATAGTAACAACACTTTTCCTCTGTGTGCATCTTTGTCTTTCCTCTCATGTCTTGTTGTTGGTCTTGCAGCTCTTCTGATGTCTGTGGTGATTCATTGGCCCATGGGCCCAGTTCACCTTGGAGGAGGTGGCATTTAAACACAACAGCAAGGTTTAAAAATTAAAAGTTGTTATACTGAAGACAATGCAAGCTCATTTTCTGCTACTCTGGAGACTGTGACACAAAGCAATGATAGTAAATGAATGACTTCTGGTGAAAACATACCACAGAGCTGCACTGGATGATCTAGAAATACTTACACAGCATGGAAGCATCCTAGAGAATTGCAGGAAGACCTACCGTAGAACAGCATTTTTCAACCTGGGGTTGGGACCCCTGGGGGGTCATGAGGGGGTGTCAGAGGGGTCACCAAAGACCATCAGAAAACCCACTGTTTTCTGTTGATCATGGGGGTTCTGTGTGGAAAGTTTTGGTTCAATTATCTCGTTGGTGGAGTTCAGAATGCTCTTTGATTGTAGGTGAACTGTAAATCCCAGCAACTACAACCCCCAAATGTAGGCAAATTCAAGGTCAATGCCCACTGAAGCCTTCTAGTATTTTCTGTTGGTCATGGGATTTCTGTCGGCCAAGTTTGGTTCAATTCCATCATTGGTGGAGTTAATAATGCTCTTTGATTGTAGGTGAACTATAAATCCCAGCAACTACTACTCCAAAATTTCAAGCTCTATTTTCCCCAAACTTCACCAGTGTTCACATTTAGGCATATTGAGTATTCGTGCCAAGTTTGGTCCAGATCCATCATTGTTTGAGACCATGCTGTTCTCTGGATGTAGGTGAACTACAACTCCAAAATTCAAGGTCAACGCCCACCAAACCCTTCCAGTATTTTCTCTTGGTCATGGAATTTCTGTATGCCAAATTTGGTTCAATTACATTGTTGGTGGAGTTCAGAATGCTCTTTGATTGTAGGTGAACTATAAGTCAGAGCAACTACAACTCCTAAATTATAATATCAATCACCAACCTCACCAGAATTCAAATGTGGGTGTATTTTGTGCCAAATTTGGTCCAGTGAATGAAAATACATCCAGAATATCAGATATTTACATTACGATTCATAACAGTAGCAAAATGACAGTTATGAAGTAGCAACTAAAATAAATGTTATGGTTGGGGGTCACCACAACATGAGGAACTGTATTAAGGGGGTCACGGCATTAGGAAGGTTGAGAACCACTGACCTAGAAAATGAATGGAAAGAACATATTTTGTCAGAGGCAGTTAAATGAAGCCATGTATCTGTCCTGCAGATACAGAGGTTGTACTGTGCAACAATAAATAGAACATGACACTGCTAAAACCATAAATACCAATTAAAATATATAATAAATGAAAAGAGCATAACATCAGAATACTTAAACTTTAAAGGTATACTTATGAAAACAATTCATTCATAATTTTAAAACCAATGCGCCCTTTCTAGGGACTAATTAAACAAGTAAGACCAAGTGTGGGAATCACACAGGCCTCTAGATGTTGGTCTGCAACTCCCAGAAGTCCTGTCTTACGTTGCCAAAGGTGAGGATTGCTGGGAGCTGCAATCCACCACCTCTGGAGGGGTATCTGTTTTCAACCCCTGCTGTAGGACTTTGCGGTGAATGAGGGATTTCTCACCATGTTAGTTTATTCCACATACCTTTTGTTTACACTACTGTTGTTTCTGATCTGTGGCAACCCTAAGGGGAATGTATCACAGCATTTTCTTGGCCAGGTCTGTTCAGAAGAAATTTGCATTGCCTTCCCCTGAGTCTGAGGAAGCATGACTTTCCCAAACTCACCCACTGGGTTTTGTGGACAAGCAGGGATTCGGATCCTGATTCCCAAAGTCAAAGTCAAACCCCTACACCACACTGGCTCCTTCAATATAACTACACCTAACTAGCCCAGTCCAAGTTTAGCAAGAGGCCTAAATAAGCTTCTGGTACCCTCAACTGGTGCATGGACTTGTTTCCTTCATTTGTGGCTGACCAAATATTCAATATACTGCGTGCTGCTGTTTACTTGGTTTATTTATATATTTGTACCCCGTAGCTTCTCACCCCCGCAGGGGGACTCAGCACGGCTTATATTTGCAGCACTACAGGCCGCAACACTACAATACAATTTAAAAATACACCATATAATCAACATCATTAAAAAGCATTAAAAACATTTTTAAAATTACATTAAAATTGGTTGCTGGGGAGTCCTCCCCCCCCCCCCCCCGCATTCAACTTTGCCATTGATCTCAAACCTCTGTTAAGGCAAAATCAGAACATGGCCCACATGTTCACTCTTCTCATGACACAAGGAAGAAAGGGTGGGGTAGAGCAAAACAATCTGTCCCTTGTGCATTTACTGACTGTGGCAATTGAGGTCATTCAGCCTGGATGCCCAAGAGGGAGGGAAAAAACGGCCACATGCAGAAGTGGGTCAATCTAAACTGAAGGCCTTCACAAGTTGTATAGCTTTGCATTGGCCACACATCACATGCACCTTTTTAATTCTTTCCTACAACTTGATGCTTCTGGCCTTTATGTTGGTACAGGTTGTAAAGTATCTTTCTCACTCAATGCTGCTTGCATGTACAGTGGGAAGCCTGCCCAAATACATTTGCTGTCCAGTCAAAATTATGTGGATTATAACAGTGTTCCAATCCACTCTGGAAACAAAGTGCTGTCTTGGTATTACAGAACCGTTGTTGACACCAGAGATTGCCAAAGTTATTATTATTATTGGGGGGGGGGGAATCCAAGAATCTCAAGCCAGTAGCTATGCTGACTGCAGAATTCGAGGAATTTTAGTACCTCCCACCACATGCCATGGTTTGATCTGCCACCCAATAGCCAGTGTAGCAACATACATTTATACCTAGTAGCCTCATCACACCAGATAATGGATCCACTTTAAATTCAGTTTCTGCCGCCTGTAGAAATCTGGGATTTATAGTTTAGTTAGGCCCAGGACCTGTTGGCCGAGCTGTTTTAAAGAACCTCCCTAGACTATAAGCTCCAGAATTAATTAGAAGGCAGAAACTGTATTTAAAGTAGATCCATGTGATAAGGTCAGTCTCACCCACCTGGCATGTTCCAGATATTTTGGATTGTAATTTCCAGTCAGTATAGAGTGGAAAGTGATTGGCACTATGTTATCTGCAATAGTAATGGTCTACTAAATATTCTACCTTGGAAATAGGCTGCAGTTATATGTAAATTAAAATGGGCAGAAAGTCCCTTAGAACTCTTAGAGTCTTTACTGTTGACTGTGCTTGATGGAGCTGATGGGACTTGTGATCTAACAACATCTGGAGGGCTATATGACTCCTTCTTCTGCTTCAAAGCAATGCATTCCTAACAGTTTTGGAAAGAGTGAGCTATGGTCAAAATATACTGTATCTACCACAAAAATTGAATCTTGTTCTTTTAAGAAGATACAATGTACCGTGTTCCCTCGCTACTTCGCGGTTTGCTTATTGCGGTCTCGCTGTTTTGCGGATTTCAAAAAATACTAATTTAAAATATATATCATGGTATTTTCGCTGTTTTGGCGGGGTTTGCCATTGCCGCTCTCCAAGGCCCTTTCCCTCCTCAGTCTTCCCTCCCTTCCTCCTGCCTTGAAGGGCCTTTCCTTCACTTTATTTTAAGTTTATAAAGATGTAAAATAGTGTATAAGTACTAAAATAATGTATAAATATTAAAATAAATAGAGTATCCCTATATTGCTATTTTTCACTTATTGCTGGAGGTCCTGGAACCTAACCCCAGCAATAAGTGAGGGAACACTGTACATGAACCCCATCTGAAATGTCCCATATTGGAAATGTGCTATGGAAGGCCGGTCTGTGCTGCGGTGTTCATATGGCGTCAATGAACAGCTGGTGTGGGAAGTGTGTGCCCAGTGCCCAGTATTCTAGCTAAATCTTCATAGGTGTGGTTGGTGAACAGCACAGCATTCTGAGCCTCAGTTTAGTTCATGGAATAACTTGATCGTTTTTTGGATTAGAGATAGCAATAAATATTTTCATAGGGGCCTAATATCCTTAGGCAATGTTGTGAGCAATTCCTCCCACACTTTCCCTTCCTCGCTAGTTATTGGACGCATCCCGCCAGAATCCAATTAAATCCAGATGTTTTGTCAGTTCTGTTTGTATTCTTCTCCACACTCTTCACAGCTTTGCCTAATGCAGCGCAAATGGAGAAATGACCACAAGGCTTCACCTATGAAAACCCTTTTGGATGGAGGATATATTTAGCTATGTCTTTCCTTTATCAGGGGGCTACTCAAAATAGGATCCCCAGGGGCTTAGCTACTGGTGTGTGTGAGACTTTTCCAAACAAGCATTCCCTTTCCAGGGAAAATTTCTTTCAGATCTCAAACTTTTAGAATTGCCGTACTTTACAATTTCAGTTAAGCATTTGGAAATGCAGTGTAAGCATCTGAATAAATCTAATTGTTAACATTACCAAGAGAATGTAGACATAGCAAATATAAGAGTTATAGGTACAAATGCTTATTACTATTTCTTTATTGATATGTTTATTTTTGTATAGTGTCATAACTATACATAGTGCTTTACAAATAAAAGAGGACTGAAACAGCTCCTTACCCTCAGGGTTACAATCTAATTAGATTTGGAACCAGAATAACATTTTATTTGGGAAAGTAAATTTTTTATTTGGGATCAATGCTACACTCCTGGGAACTCTATTTTCTGAAGTAAAATTCAGATATTCTCCCATATAAATAGGAAATACTAAGCAAAAGTCTTGATAAATCTTGCTAATCTTCAAGATACAACATTCATTCCCACAGAAGAGTACCACTTGATATTCCATTACTGCTTGTTAAGAATATCTCTTAATCTTGTGACTTCTAACTTAATTTAATATCTCAGAATATACTTGCATTTTTTAAAAAAACTTACAAAACGAATATCAGAAGGGCCTACACATTTAGAAAGATCAGTTTCATCCTCCAGCAGTCATTGCAAGAAAGGACTAGAACAGGGCTGTCCAACAGGCGGCCCTGGGGCCATACACGGCCCCCCAGCCCCTTGGCTACGGCCCCTTACCCTCCTGCAATAAATAATATATTTTTAAAATATTTTTTTTGATTAAAAATATTATTATTTTTTATTATTATTTTGGTCCTGCCCCTTGGCTTTCTATTGGCCGCCTCCTCTTCTCCTGAGGGAGGGGCCAATGGGAGGGAGTGGCATCTCTCGGGCCGCCCCTTAGCAGCAAACAGGAAGAGCGACCCGGCCGCATGGGCGCTCCATGTGGCTCGGCAGAGCTCCTTCCTCCTTCTCATCCTCCCTCCCTCCCCCTTCCCAGGGAGGAGTTATTGCAAGGAAGCATTCAGCGTTATGGTGAGCAACATTTCTTTCCCTCCCTCCTTCCATTCCACCCTTTCATCCTTCTTCCTTCCCTGCCCCTTCCTCTCTCTCTTTCTCCTCTCGCTCGCTTCCTCCTCCTGCTGCTACGTGCACTCAGAGGCGCTCAGGCCCTCAGCACACTCTCCTCCATCGCCCGGCCTTCTCCCCCGCTTCCCTCTCTCTCTTTCTACTCCCCTCCCTTTCCTTCCACTCTTTCCTGCTTTCCTCCGTCCCTCTCTTGCACCTGCTTACCTTCCACCCCCACCCACCCACCCCTCTCCCACCCACCCTCCCTTTCGTCCTTCCTTTCAACTGTTCTCCCTCCCTCCTTGCCCCTCTTTTACCTTCCTTTCTTCCTTTCCTGCCACCCTTTTATCTTTTCTTCCTTCTCACTTTCCCTCCTCCCTTTCCTCCCTCCATTCCCTTCCATCCTTCTCCTCCACTCCTTCCTTCCTTCTCCTGTCCAGATCCATCATTGTTTGAGTCCACAGTGCTCTCTGGGTGTAGGTGAACTATAACTTCCAAACTCAAGGTCAATTCCCAAGCAAACCCTTTCAGTACTTTCTGTTGGTAATGAGAATTCAATATGCCAGAGAGTTTGGTTCAATTCAATTGTTGCAAGAGTTCAAGATGCTCTTCGATTGTGTTTTAACTATAAATCCCAGAATGTCAAGGTCTATTTTCCCCAAACTCCATCTGTGTTCACATTTGGGCATATTGAGTATTCATGCCAAGTTTGGTCCTGATCCAACATTGTTTGAGTCCACAGTGCTCTCTGGATATGGGTGAACTACAACTCCAAAACTCAATACCCATCAAACTCTTGTAGTATTTTCTCTTGGTTATGGGAGTTTTGTGTGGGAAGTTTGATTCCATTCCATAATTGGTGGAGTTCAGGATGCTCTTTGTGTGGTAACTATAAATCCCAGCAACTACAACTCCCAAATGAGAAAAGCAATTTTTTGACTGATGGTCCCTCCTTGGGTTAGTATTAGTATGTTTTGTGGCCAAATTTGGCAGCAATGTGTCCAGTGGTTTTTGAGTTATGTTAATACTACAAAAGGAGGAGGCAGCCTGCGCAGCTGCCTCCTCCTTTTGGGGCTTCTGCCTCCTCCTTTTGGGGCGGAGCTGGTGAGGGGTGGGGAGGGGTGGAGCCAGGGGAGGGAGGGGGCGGAGCCGGGGCGGAGGCAGACCCTAAGGCCCCCCAGGTGATCAGTGACCGGAAGTCAGGCCCCCGGCCCGGTAGAAGTTGGACAGCCCTGGACTAGAATATTAGTAAAGAGTAAAAACACAGGAGGCATGAATTTATATACTACCTATTAGTATATTCCGAATTTTACTTGTTCTTTGGATTAGGAATGGTTCTGCCCACTGATGAAAATAGTGAAGCATCAGTTTTGTTGTTTGAACCAAAGTTTATAGGTCTTATTAATGAAGCTGATATCGGCAAGGTCCTACCTCCTTTTTTCATGTCCTTTTTTCATGTCAGGAGTGACTTGAGAAACTGCAAGTTGCTTCTGATGTGAGAGAATTGTCTGTCTGCAAGGACATTGCCCAGGAGACACCTGGATGTTTGATGTTTTATCATCCTTGTGGGAGGCTTCTCTCATGGGGAGCTGGAGCTGACAAAGGGAGCTCAACTTGCCCTCCCCAGATTTGAACCACTGACCTTTCAGTCAGCAGTCCTGCTGGCACAAGGGTTTAACCCATTGCACCACCGGGGATTCCCATAATGTCCTATGCATCTTGGGTTCTGTAGTGAACAATTGACCATTAGAACACAGACCTGTGAGGAAGCTCAAGAGCTGAGGGATGCAAAGTCAGACCAATATGAATAATAGAATCATAGATTTGAAAGAGACCATAATGGCTACCCAGTCCAACCCCCTACCATGCAGGACACATAATCAAAAATTTCCCAACTGACTCCCATTAGTAGAATTGTAAAAAAAAAAAAACCCTACAAAAACTATTGCGTGTATCTATGCTACACAGTTGTAGGAATGTTATACTATTATCTACCATGGTTTCTTCTGATAGAATCCTGGAAGTTATGATTTAACATAGGAAGCTGTCTGCTATGAAACTTAGGTTGAATTTTAGGACAGAACGCTAGGGATCTCTAGCAAACAAATCAAACCATCTCATTAAGTTACAACTTTCTGGATGCTATCAGAAGGAACCATGGCTATTACAATTGTACCAAACTCCTTTAACTGCGTAGGGCAGATAAGCTCTCAGCCTCCATTAATACCCCATACCAAGAAGGACAAGATTCCCCTCTTCTCTCTTCTTTATTATTTTATACCTTTCTTGGGAGGCATAAAATAATAAAGTTGGATTATACTTTGTTGCCAGGGAGAATACACCACTGGCATATCAGGCCACCTTTTTGCTTCACATGTTTGTAGGGCTGACCCTACAAGATACAACTTCAAACTGTGTTGATGTGTCTTTCCACCCAAGTAAAAATGTGCAGTACTTTTTGGGCGCGCAATGTAGAAAACCCAATTCTTGGAAGGAAAAAAAACACAAGAATAATCTAAATTGCTCACTGGTTTCTGCTCTTTTCGGGCACCCTGAATTTGTTGACTCTGCCCCATGCTGCCATGAGGGTAGGCCTGCCTTGGGTGTTTGGATAACTGGCAAGAGATCAAAGAAGGGCATGCTCTCTGAAATATAGTTTTTCATCTACTCTGAAAGCCCTCTTTCAGATGGAAAATACAGCAGTCTTACAAACTAAGGCTGAAGCCTTACGTGACTCAGGGGTGTGGTTCTGGGCCAAATGAGAGCATCACTCCTCAAGTAAGAATGCCGACCCCAAATAAAGTCTGATTTCACTCCCCAAATCTCTAGGAGTGCAGTAACCAAAACAATGCTAGTCGAACATTTAAAAATAAGGTTTAGCATTACACAAAAAGGTGCTGGCAAGTTATCAAGGGAATGCACATACCGCTAATTTAAGAGTTCTATGTGTGAACATATATTTCAATGTCTTATTTTGTAAAATCCTTAAAAATAAGAGACTGGAACAAATTCATGGGATGGGGGGATTTTAATTTGGGAGGTCATCACCCTTACCCCCCTCCTTCATAGCTCTGTTTTTGTTGTATGTTCTTTCAAGACACCTGTCAACATAGGGTGACCCATTGATTTAATTTATTTATTTATTATTTATTTGATTTATTTATTTCTTGGGACTTCTACACCGCCGACTCCCAGGGGCTCGCGGCGGCTCACAAGAACCAATGGCACAGCGCCAGAGGGTTAAAAACAGAACACTTAAAAACATCATTAAAACATGCAACAACAATAATTAAAACAAGAGCAGCAGCAATATAATGGCCCAGTGGATGTATAGACGAGCCTATTTCACCTGAAGGCCTGCCTAAACAAGTGTGTTTTGCAGGCCCGTCTAAACGGGAGTAGGTCCTCAGGGCTCTGGCCGAGGGGCGGGAGGCGTTCAGAGCGTGGGAGCTATCACAGAGAACGCCCCCGGCGGGTAGATGTTAAATGAGCCAGTGATGGTATTACTAAGAGGTTGGCCTCCTCAGACCGGAGTGATCTCGATGGGCAATATGGAGTGAGACGGTCCTCAGATACGCTGGCCCCAGGCCGTGAATGGCCTTGAAGGTAAGAACCAACACTTTGAAGGCGACCCGGTGCTCGATAGGCAGCCAGTGCAGATCCTGCAAGATTGAGTTATACGGCAACCTGCTGGAGCCCCAGACAGGAGCCGGGCGGCAGTGTTCTGCACTAGCCTGAGCTTCCGGATCGACGACATAGGCAGGCCAACGTAAAGCGCGTTACAGTAATCTAGCCTCGAGATGACCGTGGCTTGGATCACCGTGGCTAGGTCGCTCCGGGAGAGGTAGGGGGCCAGCCTCCTTGCCTGGCGGAGGTGGAAAAAGCAGCCTTACTGGCCATGGAGACCTGGGTCTCCATTGTCAGATGGGAGTCCAAATGGACACCCAGGCTTTTCACTGACGGCGCTGGGTGCAGCGCCGCACCGTCCAGGGTCGGAAGCCGGGCACCCACCTCGCCCGGGCGGCCCAGCCACAAGATCTCCGTCTTCGCCGGATTCACCCTCAACCTACTGGCTCGCAGCCATCCAGTAACGGCCTCGAGGCACTGTTGGAAATTATCGGGGACGGACTCCGGCCTGCCCTCCATCCTCAGAATGATCTGGGTGTCATCCGCATACTGGTGACAGACCAGCCCATAACTCTGCACCAGCTGTGCAAGCGGCTGCATGTAGATGTTAAATAACAGAGGGGAGAGAATGGCCCCCTGAGGAACTCCGCACACTAGTGGGGAGTCCTCGGAGACCACCCCGCCCCTCCTCACACGCTGAGACCGCTGGCGGAGGAAGGAGGTCAGCCATTTAAGGACAGTCCCCCTCACTCCAGCCATGGCCAGGCGGTGGATCAAAAGATTGTGGTCGACCGTGTCAAACGCTGCCGTGAGGTCCAATAACACGAGCAGCGCAGACCCGCCTTGGTCGAGCTGGCAGCGGAGTTGGTCTGTGATGGAGACCAGAACCGTCTCCGTCCCGTGCCCCAAGCGGAAGCCGGACTGGAAGGGGTCTAGCCATGTTGCATCATCTAAGAAGGATTGCAGCTGCTCCATTACTGCCCTCTCAACCACCTTGCCCAGGTACGAAAGGTTCGACACTGGGCGGTAGTTGGAGGGAACCGCAGGATCCAATGACGGTTTCTTCAGTAATGGAGCTACCACCGCCTCTTTTAAGCACTCTGGAAAGACTCCTTGCTCAAGGGAGCTGTTAATGATATTCAACAGAGGCCCACGTAACCCCTCCAGGCAAGATATGGCCTTCTTAGGCGAGGTATATTGAAAAGTGGATTTGACAGTTCCTCCCTCTGAAATATAGCATACAGCAGCTGCTGTTTGTAACCCTGCTCCGATTTCTAACTTACTATCCTGATGGCTTGTATCTTAAAGTTCTCCAGATACATTCATCTAATCCAGATTGTTAGATTGCCATTTCTGGTACAGGTTACAGGCCAAGAAGATGATTACATTAACCACAGAAGGTGGTTCTAGAACCACTTCCAGGATCTGCAGCAATTCTGGTTGACAGCTGCCTGAAAATGTGTCTGTTCCCACCCCACCCCCATTTCTGGGAAAGATGCACATAAGCACTCTGGAAGCGTATGAGGTGGAAACAAGAAGGGAAAGTGACAGCAGTGGGGGTGTTCAGTCACCAGTCAATTGGCCTCCTGCTCCCACATGTTGAATTTTACATAGCTCTTCAGTGAGTTGGGGGTCTAGTATGCACTTCACATTCTGTGGAGACAATTTTGCTGTGCAATGTATTTTAAATTGCACCTGCGCTGCAGTGCATAAGGGGCTCATTTTGGACTTTCCCATGACTTTACTTGATGTGCTTTATGTCCCTTAATCTGTTCTGCAGCATACTTTGGCAGTGTGCATTATCTAGCCACCACAGCTTGAAACTGCATTATATGGGCAGTGTAGATTACTTGTGGAATTAATTCAGTTTGACATCACAATGATTGCCATGGTTCAATGCAATGGAATCATGAGAGCTGGAGTTTTGTAAAGTCTTTTGCTTTCTCTGCCAAAGAGCTGGTGCGCCACTACACTTACTTTTGCTTACTTAGGCGATCCCTTGTAGCCTGAGGATGATGTTCCTCCAAGTCTACTGTCTTGGTGGTGGCTTCGTAGGTGGCTGTGGAGCCCTATTCTTGACCCACATGTTCTCCCACAGTGAGGACATCAGTTTCCAGGTAGAAGGTGGTCCCGGTCAGGGTTGGTTTGATGCGCCTTCTTCTTGACACATTTCTCCCTTCCCATTTGTGCCTCTTTGAATTCTGCAGCACTGCAGGTCACAGCTGATCTCCAGTTAGAGTGCTCAAGGGCCAGGGCTTCCCTGTTCTCAGTGTCTATGTCACTGTTTTTAATGTTGGCTATAAGCCCATCTTTAAATCTCTTTTCATGTCCACCAACGTTATGTTTCCTCGTTCTTGAGTTGGGAGTATAGTAACTGCTTTGGGAGACAATCCCAAAGCACCGTCTACCACCACACTACAAATCCTAGTATTCCATAGTATTGAGCCATGGCAGCTAAAGTGGTGTCAAACTGCTTTAATTCCATAGTAGATGCACCCATGCTGTGGATAATGATGTCTGTGCTGTTGAAAGATTGCTCACAGGCAGAACAGGACTGTCCATCCCCCCCCCCCCTTTCAACATGTTTCCTATTGAAAAGGACACCAAAATGGGTTATGTACAACACTGCAGTTATTTTATTCATGTGTTTTCTCTGAGATAAAACAGAGCAAACCAGGAGACAGTGACTACAAATTTACACCCGCTTTCACATGCTGTAAAGATAAAAGCATAATGCTTCTCTTTAATTATAGGGCCTCAAAGAAGAAGGGGAAAAATATAATAGCAGTTTTTAAACTCTTGGCTATTAAAATTCATGGCACAAAATGAAAGAACAAGCTTCTAAACAACTCTTGAGCTTTTAATTCTGTTCTCCAGAAGTAGGAAAGAACTTATTTTGCAACGAGGCTGAAGTGGTTGAAAGATACAAACACTTGAGGCAACAACCATAAACATTTTGCTACTCCCCTTGCTATAAAACCTGGGACATTTGCATTTAAGTTCTAGTGACATATTTCCAAACTGCAGAACAGCTGCAATTCGAAAGGCTGGAAATTTATAAAATAGAAATCTCATTTGTTTAATCTAGCTGCGTTGTGGTATTTAAATGCTACTTCCCATTTTCACAGGAAGGATGTCTCTGGATACATTTTAATCATCCCTTGTTGTGTCCTATTTTGAAATCTTCCACGTAAACAAACCAGGCCGACAGTTCACCTAAACCAACGGCTAGCTCAGTCTAATTGTTGTGCTGAAGAAATTACTGTAAAACATTTGAAGTTGAAATGAGGGTGGTGGTCGACTTCCATTTCCTTTTGGAAGAAATATGCAAACAAAGGAGTGATTAAAAAGCATCCCTTTCTATATGCTGGTTTACAGTTTTTGCTTTGTTTTATGTGACTGTCATTTTAAAAATGTTTATTATTTGGGATGTTTATATGGTTTAGGAATGAAAAATGTTTTACCCTACAGATGGTGAACTGCCACCACATTTTTCCATTTCCCAGCTTGGCTATGGCTGGTGAGGACTGGAATTCAACAACATTTGAAGGACCAAAGTTTCCCCAACCCCATATTCTCTAGCATTTCACATACGAAACACGAGCACTGATTATGGTCCATATGGCAAATGTTATGAGTGAGGAAGAACACCCAAGCAAGGAAAGGCTGCAGCAGTTTGCTTTTGCCTTAGGCTGCTTCTACACAGCCACATGATCCAGATCAGAATGTGGATTAAAGAAATCAAGGTCCATTCTGGAGAGTCTCCACAGGCACCACGGAAACCATGAAAAAGCTCCCACAAAGTCCACAAAGCTCCCTTCATGCTGAATCGGTCCAACACAAAGGCATCTTTTTTCCTTATCTCATTCGGAGAAATGCACTAAACAGCAGCTGCATATTAGATGAGAATGAGCAATATTACTCATCTTCCAATACAATGACATATTTGTTTCCCTTATCTCATTGGGAGAAATGCACTGAAAGGCAGCTGCACATTAGATGAGAATCAGCAATAGAACTCATCTTCCAACTCAAACACCAAAAAGGGAAAGCAATTTCCTCTTGGGGAGGGGGAGGAAGGTATTTGTTTACCTTTCTGAGAATGCCATATCCGGTTTCTGAATCCAAATATTTCAACAGTGAAGCTATTTACATGAATGCTGTGCACGTCCCCCCCAAATTTCTGCTCTAAATACACAAATCAACTGCAGTGCATTTTATCACCTATTTTGGAGTTTCACCTGGCTTTTTGAACATGTATTCTGTATGTGGATGTACACTCCAGCGCACACTAGGGGTGTGTTTTCTCACTGCACCCCCTCATTATATTTTATATTATTCTGGATTTTACAGCATGTTCATATGGGGCCTGAGTGTACTGAGAAGGAAAATATTCACAAAAGCAATAACAAACAGCATAACATCATAAAACCCCACTGGTTAAGCCTTGTCTGCCCAAGAGTGTTGGTGCCTCACAAAACTATAACTCCCAGGATTCCATAGCAATATGCCATGGTAGATAAAGTCTTTTTCAAATTGCATTAATTCTACAGTATAGAAGCAACCACAGTTAGAATGTAGGAATAGGAGAGAAAAACTGGAACATTTTAAGAGGAGCTGGAAAAGCAAGACAATTTGGAATCTATTGAAACTGTTTCTACCAAACTGGGACAATTGGAAGATATTCAGTACTTAGTTGATGTTGTTTTTGATTTAACATTACAATTTCATAAGTATTAATGAAAATTCAGAAGTTTATTTAGTGCTCATATCAGAATCCCTAAATATGTTCTCTGGAAATCTTGTAAACTCAGCTATTTGCCCAGAAAGCCATTTAGGGAACCAAGAAGAGGAAAGCATCCTATTCACAATGAATTTTAGGGCTCTTCTACACATGCATTAAACCCAGATTAAATCGGGATAAGGGGTGTGTGTGGCTAAACGATGTTTGGCCAAAATGCAGGAAGAACCAGGGGGAATCAGATTGAGGACTGGAAAACACGTGTTAAAAGGGTGCCCTTTAAACCTGTGTATCCCTGCAGGTATGGAAAACACATGCTTTCCTTCCCTCTCCACTGTTTTGATTCCTCCTGAGCATGCGCATGTCTGTCAAGCCCAAAACAACTGATCAGCGTGGCTCAGGGAAGCAGAAGGAAAAGGAAATATACATTCTCTTTTACAATTTGTAATCTTAAGTCAAAGCAAAAGAAAGCTTGGCTTAAGAACTGGGAGAAGACAGAGATGTGAGGGAAGGTTTTGGTTTTTTTTAAAATTTGCTCCGTTATGCACTGGATCTCATATGCATATATGCACATCTCTGGAATGAATGCTTTTTTACAAAAACTTCCACCGCCTGCCCTCCATCTTAATCTGTCAAAAGACAGCTGTGAGGATGGTGGGGATGATGTTCCAGGATTCAGCTCTTCCTGTTCCTGTTTTTTAAGCTCTGTTCCCAGTCCTGCATTTTAGGGCTGGCTGGAAGTGCCCTTATATTCCCATAACAGGAGCTAGCTTCAGATGGGACAGGAAACTGAGGGAGATTCCCCAAATTGCAATGGTTTACAATGTGAAATTGTGCAATTTCGGGACGTCTTTCTATCAAATGTCTTTGCCAAATTGTCAAATTGTGCTAGAAGTCAGCACATGAAAAGAACGAATGAAATTATTATCTGTCCATAGGTGCACTGCCCTAAATGAATGTTTAATATAAGAAAGAAACTGGGGAAACCAGTTCTATATTTCCTAAAAGGCATTCCCATTTGGGGCACTCAATAAGAGGGAAATGATGGGTTGAGACAAAGCCAAAAGTTGAAAAACAACCAGCTACCCTTTATCCTTGAACACATGGGGCACTTGGAACATAGCTTTAAAAAACATGACTTCTTGCAACATACCTATTAAAACATTTCAAATTATTTAAAATTACAAGCATATTTTGCTGAATTGAGCCTATGATTTTGAAGGCTCCATTTTCTCCTTTAAAAAAAGGTTTTCTTAGCAGTGTAGTGTCACATCTCATAGACGGATGTAATATAACTGTTTAAAAATGAAAAAGAAAGAAGATGATACCTTTTTATTCTAAGAAAGAAAGCCATTCAAGGATGGGAATAAAGTTTTGCAGCTGATGTCAAAGAACCGGACAAGCATCTGCTTGTCCGGTTTTAATGGATTCGTTTCAATTGGTTCAGCTCGAGGATGTGGACAAGATCCTTGGGAACGCGAGTCCTACCACATGCATCCTAGACCCCTGCCCATCCTGGCTGATCAAGGAAGCCAGAGGGGGTTTGGCAGAGTGAGTGAAGGTGGTGGTTAATGCCTCCTTACAGGAGGGCAAAATTCCAGCCAGCTTAAAGCAAGCTGTGATAAAACCAGTGTTGAAAAAACCATCACTGGATCCCACTCAATTAGTGAACTATCGGCCAGTTTCCAATCTCCCCTATTTGGGCAAAGTCATGGAACGTGTGGTGGCTTCGCAACTCCAGGGATTCTTGGTAGACACTGATTATCTTGATCCGGCACAGTCTGGCTTTAGGCCAGGACATGGTACTGAAACAGCCTTGGTCACCTTGGTAGATGATCTACGCCGGGAACTCGACAGGGGGAGTGTGTCCCTGTTGGTTCTGCTGGACCTCTCAGCGGCTTTCGATACTGTAGACCACAGTATCCTTCTGGGTCGCCTTGCAGATATGGGGCTTGGGGGTACTGCATTGCAGTGGCTCCAATCCTCTCTGGAAGGTCGCACTCAGAAGGTGTTATTGGGTGACACCTGTTCGGCTCCGCAACCTTTGTCTTGTGGAGTCCCTCGGGGTTCAGTACTGTCCCTGATGTTATTTAACATCTACATGAAACCGCTGGGAGAGATCATTCGGAGTTTCGGAGTAAGGTGTTATCTGTACGCAGATGACGTCCAGATCTGTCACTCCTTCCCACCTGTCACCAAGGAGGCTGTCCAGACTCTGAACCGGTGCTTGGCTGCTGTGTCGGACTGGATGAGGGCTAGCAAATTGAAACTTAATCCAGACAAGACAGAGGTCCTCCTGGTCAGTCGAAAGACCGAACAGGGCATAGGGTTACAGCCTGTGTTGGATGGGGTTACACTCCCCCTTAAGACCCAGGTTCGCAGCTTGGAAGTGATCCTGGATTCATCGCTGAGCCTGGAGCCCCAGGTCTCAGCGGTGGCCGGGGGAGCTTTTGCACAGTTAAGGCTCGTGCGCCAGCTGCGCCCATACCTTGGGAAGTCTGATCTGGCTACGGTCGTCCACGCTCTGGTCACATCCCGAATAGATTACTGCAACGCGCTCTACGTGGGGCTGCCTTTGAAGACAGTTCGGAAATTACAACTAGTCCAACGGGCGGCAGCCAGACTACTAACTGGAGCTACATACAGGGAGCATACCACCCCCCTGTTGTGTCAGCTCCACTGGCTGCTGGTCCAATTCCGGGCTCAATTCAAAGTGCTGGTGTTGACCTTTAAAGCTCTATACGGTTCTGGCCCAGCCTACTTGTCCGAACGCATCTGCCGCTACGTCCCACCTCGTACTTTAAGAACATCCGGGAGGCCCTGCTCTCGCTCCCGCCCCGACTTCCCAGGTGCGGCTGGTGGGGACGAGGAGAGGGGCCTTCGGTGGTGGCTCCCCATCTGTGGAATGTGCTCCCTAGCGACATACGATCAATTCCATCCCTCCTGACATTTAGGAAAAAAGTGAAAGCCTGGATGTGGGACCAGGCATTCGCATAGTAGCACAGGACAGCACTTTAGTAGTTTTAATGGGAAGTTGGTGAATAGGGCTCAATGCTTTTATGGACGGAACACTGTTTTTAACATAGATGAATGCATATGATGTGTGAATATAATTGTATTTTAATGTATTTTAGTGTCGAATGCTGGAGGGTTTTATATTGTGTTTTATACTGCGATTGTGATGTAGGCATCAAATTATACCTTTTGGAAGCCGCTCTGAGTCCCCCCTCGGGGGTTGAGAAGAGCGGGGTAAAATGCCATAAATAAATAAATAAATAATCTGGGACAACCTATCTGTTATTTGGATTTTGAAACAATAACAACCAAGAACTACTACAACAAATAGTTCAACCTCCACACACTTTTATTTTATTTAGAGGAGCCCCTGGTCTGGCTTTGCCTTCTAAAACATTGCTCTATTACATTTCATCCCCCCCTTCCCCAAAGTGGTCCACAGATACAAAATGAAACAGATAAAACCCATTACTAAATTCCATTATACAGACACTAATTTTATAATATTGTTAGGTAATAGAGGTAGGAATAGGGAAGTTATTAGAAAAATTCCTGGGTAATCCAATACTTTTAGTTCTCTTGATGATAGAAACATGGCACAGTGGAAATCTACATGGTTCTAACAGAGAAATTCAGGTTGCATCTACACTGTAAAATTAATACCTTGATCGCACTTTAACTCCCATGGCTCAATTCTATGGAATTCAAGGGTTTCTTGTTTGGTGAGGGACTGGTGCTGTTCGGTAGAGAAAACTAAAGACCTGGTAAAACTACAGCACTGAGCCATGACAGTTAAAGTCTTGTCAAACTGCATTAATTCTACAGTGTAGAGGTACTCCCATTTCACATGGTGGACCCATAATAGAGTAGGTCCTACTTTGTATTTGTATCCCTGAGACTTGCGTAAGGGATTCGTGCATAGTTGTTGTTTTTTTTTTAAAAAATGCAGCATAGACTAGAGTACTGTTTCTTAAACTGTGCGTCCTAACACCAAATGGAACCCCCTTAGCTCAATGCTGGGGGTCACAAACATTTGGTAACAGTGAAAGGTTTTCTGAATGCCACCCATTTCCATAAATCCATTAGCAACAACCTCCACTGTTTACCATGTAAAAATGCTTCAACTGTATTCTACAAAAATCAGCTTGTATATCATTACATTGTTATCATTAATGTTTCTTTTTTATATCTATTTTATATACCTATATACATTGAGTAACGAAAAAATTTAAGAAGCCTGAACCAGAGAGCCAGGGAGGTAAAGTTGCTGTTCACTAACCTAGATAAGTACCAGTTTGGGACACTTTAGCATGGAATAAGAACATAAGAACATAAGAAGAGCCATGCTGAATCGGACCTCAGCCCATCTAGTCCAGCATTCTGTATCACACAGTGGCCCACCAGTTGTACACGGGGATCTCGAGCAGAAGGGAGGGCAAAACCCTGACCTGCTCCCGACCCCCCACAACCAGTACCCAGGGAATATTAGACAATGCTTCTGAAAAATGAGTTAACAGGAAGTAACTGATGATTATGTGTTTTTAATTATTTTTATATGGTTTTATAATGTGTGCTAAGTGTTTTTAATTGTGTTTTATGACGGCGTGGCATCGAATTGCTGCCAATTTGTAAGCCGCCTTGAGTCGTCTTCGGGCTGAGAAAAGCGGCATAGAAATACTGTAAACAAATAAATAATATTATTGTATTTTTTCAATTATAAGACACACTTTTCCCTATATAAAAATATCTAAAATGGGATGTGTCTTAATCGCAAGTGTATTTTATGGATGGTGGTACCAAAATTAGGATAGGTCTTACAATCAATGGCATTTTACAATTGGAAGAAATATGGTAGTTTGAGTATTGGACCATGGCTCTGGAGACCAGGGTTTGACTCCATACTCAGCCATGGAAATCCACTGGGTGACCTGGGAAACTGCTTGATTAGTATGTTTTAAGGTTATCATATCCCAGAAATTACTTGCATGCAAACAACAATAATATCTCAATTCACATTATTGTAGCTCTTCGAGAAAGACTTGGGAGGCTGCTTTCCCCACCTAAGCTGAAGGAGCTGAAATTAGACTTTAAGAATCCCAAAATATCCTGGAAGTTTCAAGTGTCCAATGTCAGGATTGTTTTGTGTGGGATATTGCATGACTTCTGGGCAACTACAACAGCCATGAAGTTATCATTGCTCCAGCGAATTTATTGGGATACCCTCTAGGTCTGGCTTGCTCAAATATTCGTAGTAGGTTTTTAAAACACATGTTCTCTTATCATAATCAGATGATTTGGCATGGAGATTAGACTACAGGTAAAGAAAAATTCAGGATGAGTTCATTCACATACAAGCTAATACTGGGCTTAGTTTGTAGTGGTGGTGAAGAGTCAAATAAATAGTTCTTCTATACTGTGGCATCCTGTCTGTTTCAATAATTTCTACTTATTTGAATAGTAGGACTTTTGGAATCGGATCTTGAGGCCGAATCAGGAAGTCCCAGACCCAAAATCCACACAGCAGAGAGTCCCCAGCATCCCTTTTGGCCCATGGCCCAAGTTGCACCAACACAAAACCTTTTTCTCTCCTTTCTGCCCCACCTAGCTCCATACACTACCACCTCAACCTCGTTCCTCCCAAGAAGCCCAGCCACTTTTGCCCCACTACAACACTTTACACAAACTATAGCACATAAAAACAATTTTAAACACATCAGAGCAATAGAAAAGGACATTTTCCCCAGCACCCACCCAGCCTCACACATTACAACAGCATTACCAACCCCATAAGCAGACCACATCAAAACAATAGAACATACATCCCCCTCCTCCAAGCCACAACAGCCAGGCAACCACCCACAGGCCTAATGCTAGGCCGCTGCAGTACCTCAACCCGCCACTAGGCCCGAAACGCCCTCTCTCCCCCAACCGCTAAGAGAAAACTTTCAAAATAAACAAAACTTTACCAAAACACTTTGCAGGCCCGCTCGCCCCGCCCGCCATCTTGGAATAGTGGGGGCCCTTTCCAAGGGTGGGGGCGAAGAGCGGAGGACCGCGGAAACGGCGATCCTATTCACCTCAATGTACTCATCATCCACACTTTTAAAAGTTTCACCAATTTATTCCGTTCTTGTTCCTAAAACACTCTGACGCTTCTCCCATCATTTTCTCTCCCTCCTTCTTCTCTCCCTATCCCTTCTCTGGCCTGGGGGAAGCCAAGAAGCTCGGATCTCCCTGCTTCCCCTTCAAAAGCGGCAGCTTATGGGCGATTTGGCCCAAGGAAGCTCCAGCAGGGTGGTGGGTGAGGACAAGGACTGCTGCCAAAGAAGATCTAGTTTTCTCAAGTACAAAGACCCCATTTGCCCCTTTCTGATTGATTTTCTCCTGGACTGTTCCTGAAGCTTCTCCCTGGCTGATCCTAGCAGAGAAGCCTTGTTTTCTTCATCATGGACTCAGGGAAGGGGGCTTGGAAGGGTTGCCTTGGGAGAGGCAGTTCACCATGGACACTGACTCAAGGACTCATTACTGCCGTTTCTCAGCCCTGGGTTGCCCCGTACAAGCGGGCTTACCCAGGATTGATGCACACAGACCCTCTCCCCTGCATTATAGTTTTCAAGGACACTTCCCAGTTGAATATTCCCAGCCTTTTCCCCTCTTGCCACATGGACTTTGTGATTCTCTGCCACTCTATTGCACTCCAGAAGCAATTCTGCCCCTCAGGACTCTATAGTTTCCAAGGACATCTAATGGAACTATAACTCCCAGAGGAAACCTGCATTCGACTGCTGTTTAAAGATCATTTCTCTGGGGAAGTGGGCTGCTTGGGGATGATCTACAATGGTTGTTGAGGGGTTTGTCTTGTCTAAACTGTATTCTTATGTGTTCTCCCTCCTGTGTCACTGTAACATTTAAGAAAATGCCCTCAAACAGAGAGTACCAAAGATTAACGTAATGCAATATCTTTTCCCCATCCATTTTTCCTTTGCACAAATAATATTTTCGGGGGATGCTGAGTTCCTTCGCAGGGACCGCCCTGCAACCTTAGCTCAGGTCTCCCCGCATATGTTTCTGTCACCATCAGAGCTTGGCCACTGATAGAGAATATGCCTGGACAAATTATTATATTCTCAAAATATGGTTGTTTCATTGTGAGATTCGGAACCTCAGAGCCAGCCTAAATAGACATTTTTCAGGACCATATTTTACTAAGAAACCATATTTCCCGCTCAGCCAAGGCTACCAGACAAAGGAAGTTTCGGCTTGGACAAAGAAAGCCATTAAGGAATTCAAATTGACAATAGACCTGGTGGGCTAGAAGCTCCAAAACGGACGCTCACCCATCCCAAGGCATTATTTTGACAACGGTAACTTCCTCTTTCACCTAGCCGTTCCTTTGTGCATTTTCCCTCCTCACGCAGCCCCGTTTGATTGGCCTACTTGAATTTAGGCGCAATTCGCTGATTGGCCGAGGCTTTGACATCTCAGCCTATCAGCTGGAGCTGCACGTAGGCAGGGAAGGCACACAATTCAAATGTAAATGGACCCTTCTCTATATATTTGCCTGTATTTCACATTAAAGACATGTTTTGCCTTTGGAACCTGTGCGTTTGGCATTTCATCCTTCTTCAGCTGAAAAAGAATCCTTCTCTCGGTTTTGGCGTTCTTCCGGTCTGGGTGAGCCTGATTTGGGTTACGGTGGGATTTATAGTTTCAAGGGATCACCTAGACTCCGGCCGTGATCCTCGCTAGCTAGAGGCGGTCAGGGCTCTGTCCCCTTATGGGAAGGGTCCCCTAATATTGTTCGATAACAATCTGAGGAAGGTGAAAGACAACTTTCAATAGCATGGCATGATGCATTTTTGGAACTCCTTGAGAGTTAAATTATTTATATTCATTGTGGACAACCCGAAACAGAAAATGTGAACTATTTTAACCAGAGCACCATGTTCAGCTTTAGTTGTTGATGATGAGTTTGGAGCTGAAAGATGTAGTTAAGGAGTTTGTTGAGTTCTGGACATCGATTTGCATGCTTGGCCCACCCTTTTGTGGTTAAATAAATCAGGGAGAATGATGTTGGTTTGTATCCAGGAAGTCATACGTGCCTCATTTGACAAAAGGAGTGGTTCCAGCTTCCTTAAAAGAAGGATCTGTTTGACCATTGCTGAAGGAACAAAGCCTAGACTCAGATGATATTAGTTAGTGTAGCCAACGTCCTCTTTCTGAGATAGATGACCAAGAAGGTAGTCCACAACCAAAGTAAATAAAACTGACAATCTAGATTCATTTCAACAGGGTCATGAGGAAGAAATTGACATTATTGCTCTGTCAAAAAGAGAAGGATAGAGGGTTCAATCCAATGTTTTTCTAGGATATTTGATACCATTTACAATGGACGGTATTACATTTGCATTTTAAAATGGAGCAATTTCCTTAGTCTTCCTCTGCAATTCAGTTTTTGTGAGTAATGTTAAAGGCACTAGATCTAAGTAAGGACTTGGTTAGTATTTGTGTGGAAAATGAAGGGCCAGAACAAATGGTCTAATGCAGTGTTTTTCAACCTTTTTTGAGCCGCGGCACATTTTTACATTTACAAAATCCTGGGGCACACCACCAACCAAAATGACACTCTAACACAGAATTGGTATAGTTAATATGTTTTAAAATATATTTATTCACTCAGTGTGAAACCTGGGCCTGTTTTGATGAACACAACATAGATATCCTGGCAGGAATGGCAGAAAGACACACACGCTGTTGTGCGCTCTCTCTCTCTCTCTATATATATATATAAACGTAATGTTCATTTGTGGGATTAACATAACTCAAAAACCACTGGACAAATTGCTTCCAAATTTGGCCACAAAACATTCTAATACTAACCCAAGGAGGGACCATCAGTAAAAAAATTGATTTTGTCATTTGGGAATTGTAGTTGCTGGGAGTTATAATTCACCCGCAATCAGAGAGTATTCTGAACTCCACCAATGATGGAATGGAACCAAACTTCCCACACAGAACTCCCATAACCAAGAGAAAATACTATAAGAGTTTCGTGGGCATTGACCTTGAGTTTTGGAGTTGTAGTTCACCTACATCCAGAGAGCACTGTGGACACAAACAATGTTGGATCGGGACCAAACTTGGCATGAATACTCAATTTGCCCAAATGTGAACACAGATGGAGTTTGGGAAAATAGAGCTTGACAATTGGGAGTTACAGTTTCTGGGATTTATAGTTAACACACAATCAAAGAGCATCCTGAAATCCAGCAACAATGGAATTGAGCCAAACTTGGCACACTGAACTCTCATGGGACCAACAGAAAGTACTGAAAGGGTTTGGTGAGCATTGACCTTGAGTTTGGGAGTTGTAGTTCACCAATCCCTCCTCTTCTTTCCAAAGGTGCAAACTTTTCTTTTTCCTCAGAGCAGGGGTTGCAAAGGTGCCTGCTCGGGCTTCCTCCTCCTCCCCGGGGCCCCCTCCTCATCTCTCCTTCCCAGCCAGAGTTTGCAGATGCGGAGGGCTCCTTCCAGCCCATCCCTGCCAAAGGCGCCCAGGGCCGGCCCCACTCTCTTAAAGGGACATGCGCCTCCAAGCCAGGCCCACGAGCAAAACGTTCCCAAGCAGGAACAAAGGCCCCTAGCCATCTCCAGCCCTTCCCCCTCTCTCTCACACACACAAGCAATAGAGGGGGACCACGCGAGGCAGAAGGGAAGGGAGGAGGAGGAGGTGAGAGAAGGCATGCTCTGCGGCGGGGCTTGCTCCTGGCCTCCTCCTCTTCTCCCCCCTCCCTTCCCCTTTGTTGGCCGCTCTGCTTGCCTGCCTGCCTGCCGGGGCCCTTACACAGGCCTGTCAGAATCGGCTGGTGGGCCACGAAATGCCCAGGTCTGGTATTGGAGACTCCAATTTCCCATGGCACACCTGATGATCGCTCACGGTGCACTAGTGTGCCGCAGCACACCAGTTGGGAAACACTGATCTAAGGGACCACAAGCCAGATGTTTCCCAACCCTGCCCTACACATTTGTAGGTCCTCCAGCATTATTCTGCAAATACATAGTGTTGTCTCAGACATAAAAGTAACATTTTTATTTGTATTTACATGCACAGTTCCTCCACTTTTGTGGGAACCTTGTGGACAGACTACTATATGATTACTGGCAAATTAGCCATATGTGGGCAAACAATAAGCGATTGGTCCTGGAAACAACCTATACTGGAAACCTGCTTAGATTTTTTGGGGATATTTGTCTAATAATTAGTACCACTCCTCTGTATGACAACTATGATAGCTTCATCAAGCCAGAATATTAAACTTGAGTATTTATCTCAATGGTATAAAGTGACAGCTGTGATAATAATACTTTGTGTTGTAGTTTGAAATGCAATGGAGCAAAAGAGGGGCACAAAGGGGCTTTTGTATAGCTTTCAACTGTTTCAAAAAACGTATTTTAGGAAATGTCTTTGACCATTTAATATTTACTTTGCATTGTACATTCAGCATATTAACATCTGAAGGAATGATTGAGTCATCCTCAGGCCCCGTCAATTAAAAGGTTGCTACATCTGATATACTGTTTCCTTGTAACAGCCCCTTTCATACTTGAAAAAAACAATAACAGGAAAGGGATTAATAGGAGAGGATGAAGGATTAAAAACAGCCCGCCTTCCTCCAATCCCTGATTTCTGTTCCTTGTTTACAAATCCTTAGTGCTGCACTCCAGATGACTAACTATCTCACCACAGCAAAGCCAACTTTATGTTTCAGTGGTATTTCAGATGTCAGATTGCTTACTAAAATTCCAAACACTCAGGATTACCCACTTCTTCCTTTGCTTTTTCACAATACAAGTTTCTCTCTTCCCCCCCTCAACTTTCTTTAGATGGGGCTTTGTTTAAATTCCCTAAAAATCCATCAGGGATTGAGGGCTCCCCCATTTCTGTTGCACTATAGGACTTTATTGTTGTGTGTCTTCCATTTGTTACCAACATATGGTGGTCTTAAATCTATGGGGTTTTCTGGGACCGAGAGTGTGTGACACGACCAAAGTCAGCCACTGGGTTTTCATGGCCAAGGAAGGAATTGAACCATGGCTTCCAGAGTTGTAGACCAACACAAACCACTGTAACATGTTGGCTTTCGCTATTGGATGATCTAATGTTGCATCCTGGGGCCACAAAGTGCAGCCTCCCAAATGTCAGTTAAATGCAACTCTCAGCATTTTTCATTCTTGGCGATGCTTACTAGAGCTGATGGGATTTGAAGAGCTGCATTACCCATCTTTTTTTAAACACACACACACACAGAAAAGAGCTCAGCAACAAGGGAAGGATAAATGGAGCATGTTTTGCCTCCCATGTTTTCTCTGCTCTCCGTTTCCTCCATACTTTTCTCTTCATCCCAGTTTCAAAAGTACAGCCAACCAAGAATGAGGAATATTGTTCCCCAATGTCTGAAACATGTCAATACAATACAGTATTTATTAGTACAATTAGAGAGTATGAGGTGGAAAGCGTATTTTGGATGGGAAATGCAGGCATTCTTGAAATGTGGCTGAACAAAAGCTCTTGAGGACAACAAATGTGTCACAGATCTGAAGCTAATTGCTTACATTACAACATTTTTCTTTCACATTTGTTGCATTCATTTGCAAATTATTCCCAGACAGTAGACTTCATGGTTGTTTTTACATTACAAAACAAGTTGTCTATAATACATTAATTTTTCTTCAAGAATTAATATTGTATGGGTACTAGTTACAAGTTGCTGTTGTATAATAATACTGGAATGTACAAAGTCAGGATTGTATTGTCAAAAAGCCGGAATCACTGTGTTGTTGTGTGTTTTCTGGGCTGTATGGCCATGTTCCAGAGGCATTCTCTCCTGATGTTTTGTCAGGATCGTTTGTATTTAGAGTAGTACTTGTGATCATTTTCTCAGATCTAAGTAGAATACAGTGGGTCCTAAAGGAAAAATGTAATTAATACCAAGAACTGCCTTTGTCCTCCAAAACTTGCTTACTCTTTATGATTCGATTTAGGGATACCTGGAGTAGAGTATTTGTTTGTTTGTTTACAGGTAAATATTCCACAGCTAGACCAATTTGGCTATACATCAACTGTCCAGTTATGGTGACCCCTTAAATGTTCTTAAGAAAGAGTACACAGAGGTGGTTTTGCCAGTTTCTTAGGGCCCATCCAGACAGCTCCTTTATTGCGGGAGTTCCTGCAATTAAAAGGGGGCAGTCAAGATGATGTCCCAGAGAAACACAAATTAATTAGTCACAAACCAGAAAAACCCTAGTTTTTATTTGTTAGTGGGTTTATTTCGCGCATTCTTGGAAGGTGTGCGATAAACCCACTACTTCTGGTGTCTGGACTGCTCCCTCAAAAGTTCTAGGCTTTTGAGAAAGCAGTCCAAACAGTAGTCCCCCAGTTTTTTGGGCTAAATTAGTTCAAAAAGCCATAAGGACACCAACCCCCCCAACTTAACCCCCCCCCCTTTTAAAAGTAAAAGAACTTACCTGGCCTCCATTAGAGTGGTGCCAGAACTCTCCTGGCACATAGAAATGACGCACCAGGAGAGCAGGGAGGGGGAGGAGCAATTTTCTTCCTCTCCCCTTCTCCTGGTGCACCATTTCTATGCACAAGGAGAGCTATGGCACCACTCTAATGGAGGCCAGGTAAGGGTTTTTTTTAACTTTTAGAAGGAGTTTTAGGAGGTTTGGGGGAAAGGGTTAGAGTGTCCAGGTGGTATCCCGCAAAGTTACAGGAGCACATCTAGACACCCACCCCAGAAATCATGCATTTTCTGGGGTGTGTGTGGATGAGAACACAGGAACACTCGCGTTTTTAAAACATGAATGTTCCCAGGTTAAAGGGCTGTCTGAAAGTGCCCTTAGTAGCCTACTATTTCTCTCCCCACCCCATCAAATCCCTTATTTTTCTTGCTCTTCTATTGCAGCACACCCCTGACTTGCTGATTACTAATAGTTAAAGGGAAAATAGCAAAAATATTTGTGTTGACTTCAGAATGCTGAAGATCAAGAGCAGATGTATTCCCTAAAGCATTGTTTTAGCTTTCATTGATGTGTTCTGAAGAGCGGTCTCTAAACTAGGAAGCATACTGCATTTACTAATTGTGGGTGGTTTGGCAGCAGATGGGAACGAAAAATAATGTTTATATATTTTATAGCTATAAATTATTGTTTTCCTAACTTAATATGAATACATATGGAACAATTAATATATAGATCCATTTTACGTGACCAAACAATCCTCAAGGTTTCAGTCTGCTTGCTGGGTTAAAGTAAAGGATAGCATGTTTTGATAATCACCTAAGATAATTTTACTGTATTTTAATACTGTTTTTACCACACTGTTACTATTTAAAGGTTTTTTAACCTTTCAATGCTCTTTTAAAACTGTATTGTGTGGATAGATGTTACCCGCCTTAAGTTCCCATGGGGAGAAAGGCAGGATACAAATAATAATAGTAATAATAGAAAAAAGGATTATAAAAGGTCCAGTGGATGTTACCTTGGCCTCTGCTTGCCCAATTTTGATGAATGCTTTTCAGTTTAAGAAGACTGAGGATGGGAATATGATCCTTAGAAAGGCAAGTCACTACAAGAACGTTGGACTTTTGCTCTTCATGGAGACAACTGGTTGAATGGGTAAGGAAAGTGGCTGATTTCTTTTTATGACAAGGTGTCACGATGCAGGGACTCGGCCCGGCCCCTTAATCACACACACAGAGACGGTAATCAGCTAACTATTTATTGAAGAATAAAGAACAGGTGAAAGGTATTTGTCCATAGAAAGTATCAAAAAGTTCAATCCAAAAGTAACGAGTCCGTAGTAAAATCCCAAAGCAATAGCTTGGCAAAGGCTTGGTAAGGCTTGGCAAAGGTTTGGCAAAGGTTTGGCAAAGGCTCCGCAAAACCATGCGGATCAGGGAACAAAGCAAAGTCCAAACAGGGCCCAAGAAACTTCTTGGCAAGGCACGAGCCGGTAGCTTGGCTCCGTAGTCCTTCGCTCGCTTCACTCCTTGTAAGATAGAAGTGGCCGAGCTACTGAGGATCCGTTCCCACGGATCCTATACTTAATCCCCTTGGCGAGGACCCCGACGCTCTAGGCTTCTCCGCCAGTCTGTGCTACGGGACCTCACACTTCTCTGGCGCTCTAGGCTGCGGTGCCAACCCCTCCTGCTAGACTCAATGCTCCGTCTCCTATCAAAGCTACGTCCTTGCCTCCCAGCACCTGGTTCACTATCTTCATGAGAGTCGAACTCCCTTTCAGCTTCCATGGCCTCCTCCTCCACTGTTTCCCAGATTCTTTCCTGCGACCCGAAACCACCTGGCTTCTCATAACAATCATCGGATTCCACGCTCTCCGAATCGGCCTGACCTTCCCAGTTATCATAGCCATCAGACCATCCATCATCCCAGGCCAAGCTCTCAGTGGGAGAGGAAGGCCCAGCTAACTCATCAGCCCCTTCCTCCATTTCCTCATCAGCTGCAGCTGGCTCTAATGCAAGGGGGACCCCCGGTGCTGCCCCCTGCCCCCCAGGCACGAAAGAGAACTGGGTTGCTACACAAGGTAGGATCCCAACTTGCCTCAAAAGAGGCTGCTTTAGGACCTATAAAAACCTCACTAGTATGCCTTGCTATACTGGATAATTATAGACCAGTCCCCATTTTTGGGCAATGCACTAGAGCAGAGTTTTTTAAACTGTGCTCCACCAGATGTTTTGGATTTCAGCTCCCACAATTCCTAACAGCTGGGAAGCTGGGTGGGATTCCTGGGAGCTGAAGTCCAAAACACCTGGAGGAGCAGAGTTTAAGAAGCACTGCACTAGAGCATTGGGTGGCTTCGCAACTCCAGGGATTCCTGGATAACATGGAGTATCTAGATTAGCATTTCTCAACATGGAGGTCAGGATCCCGGGGAGGTTGCAAGGGGGTTTCAGAGGGGTTTCCAAAGACCATCAAAATATATACTTCTGATGGTCTTAGGAACCCCTTTGGCAGAGAAGGCTGAAGATTTCTCCACCTGTCTTTGTCTTCCTTTTTGGAAACAGACAGCCAATCCTCCCATCAAAAGCCCTCCTCCACTGTAATTGACTGGCCTCTCAACCAGCCTCTCAGACAAGGGGGGGGCTGTTTCTGAGACCCCAGATGGGGAGGGAGAGCAGACATGTTTGGCACATGGCAGCGTGATGCGCATGTGCAGGTGAGAGAGCCTGTGAAGTTTGAGGAAAGCTCACACCAGTGAGTCCCTTAAAGTCATGGGGGTTCTGTGTGGGAAGTTTGGCTCAATTCTACCATTGGTGGGGTTCAGAATGCTCTTTGATTGTAGGTGAACTATAAATCACAGCAACTACAACTCTCAAATGTCACTGTCTATTTTTCCCAAACTCCACCAATATGTCCACATTTGGACATATTGAGTATTTGTGCCAAGTTTGGTCCAGATCTATTATTGTTTCAGTCCACAGTGCTCTTTGGATGTAAATGAATTACAACTTCAAAACTCAAAGTCAATGCCCACCAAACCCTTCCAGTATTTTCTGTTAGTCGTGGGAGTTCTGTGTGCCAAGTTTGGTTCAATTACACCAACTACAACTCCCAAATGACAAAATCAATCCCCTCACAACCCCACCAGTATTCAAATTTGGGCGTATTGGGTATTGGTGCCAAATTTGGTCCAGTGAATGAAAATACTTCCTGCATATCAGATATTTACATTACAATTCATAACAGTAACAAAATTACAGTTATGAAGTAGGAATGAAAATAATTTTATGGTTGGGGTCACCACAACATGGGGAACTATATTAAGGGGTTGTGGCATTAGGAAGGTTGAGAAACACTGACTAGATCAATTTCAATTTGGTTTCAGGTCTAGTTATGGCATGGAGATAGCTTTGCTTGCCTTAGTGCAGGGCTGTTCAACTTCTACCGGCCCAAGGGCCGGAATTCCGGTCACTGATCACCTGGGGGGCCACTCCGCCCCACCCCCGGCCACACCCCTGGCCACGCCCCCACCCCTCCTCCTCCGGTTTT
Organism: Anolis apletophallus; assembly: GCA_030556195.1. Classification (NCBI taxonomy): domain Eukaryota; kingdom Metazoa; phylum Chordata; class Lepidosauria; order Squamata; family Anolidae; genus Anolis; species Anolis apletophallus. The sequence goes on from JARBWK010000005.1 coordinate 97,783,376, forward strand.
GCCCGCTTCTGAGGCTGGCGTGACGCTTTGGGAGAGAGGGCGGAGCCACGAGGGGCTCCCCATGGCTCCGCCCTCCCTCCCAAAACGTCACGCCAGCCTCAGAGGCGGGTGAAACCACGTGCATGCACACTTTTTTGCAGGAGGGTAGGAGGGCCGCATCCAAGGGGCTGGCGGGCCGTGTGTGGCCCGCAGGCCGCCTGTTGGACAGGCCCGCCTTAGTGAATGACCTGTGCTGGGAAATAGACAGGAGGAGTGTTGGTTCTGCTGGACCTCTCAGCAGGCATGTAGCCAGGGGGGGGGGCTAAGGGGGCTTCAGCCCCCCCCCGAAATTCTCAAGGTGGTCTGCGAAAAGGCCTTATTGGTACATTATTTAAACTGTTATGTTTATTCATATCATGATCTGATCACCATGCTCATTATATCCCACATTAATGGGGTTATTGGGATAACAATACAAAAGGTTTGCTAGGGTAGACCCTCTTCCACCCAGTCCCAGCCCCCGAACCAAACTCAGCCCCCCGAAACAAAATCCTGGCTACGGCCCTGCCTCTCAGTGATTTTCAATTTTTCTGCTTGGAGGTAATGTTCTACATTGGGTCCATTCTTTCTGAGAAGAGACTCTCAGAGGGTGGTGTTAAGGGATTACTTCTTGTCCTTTAGGAGAGGTTGACTGGGGTTTTGAGGTCAGTGTCATCAGTATGCTGGTGATATCCAACTCCATTGTGACTTTGCAGACAATTCCAAGGAAGCTGCTCCTGTGCTAATTTGTTGCCTAGAGGCTACAATGTTGTGGATGAGGGTAAACCAATTAATGTTATCGAACAATATTAGGGGACCCTTCCCATATGGGGACAGAGCCCTGACCGCCCCTAAAATGCAAGGATCATGGCCGAAAGTCTAGGTGATCTCTCTAAACTACAAATCCCACCAAAAGTCCCATTAGCAATCTCACCCAGACCGGAAGCATGCCAGAAACCGAGAGTCTTTCCCAGGTGTGGAGAGGATGCAGCCGCAAACCTGAGATGTCCAAAGTGGCTAACATGTCTTTAATGTGTAGTACAGGCAATATATATAGAGAAGTGCATTTACATTTGAAAGGCGCGCCTTCCCTGCCTACGTGCGGCAACAGCCCATTGGCTGAGATGTCAAAGTCAGCTGAACAGGAAGCCGGCCGGCGCGCCTTGGCCAATCAGCGCCCACCGAGTCCTTTTGAATTAGCCAATCCAGGCCGGGGCTGCGTGAGGAGGGAAAAGGCACAAAGGAACGGCTGGGTGAAAGAGGAAGTTACCTTTGTTAAAATAATGCCTTGGGGTGGGCGAGCGTCCGTTTGGAGCTTCTAGCTCTATTGTCTATTGTCTATTTGAATTCCTTAATGGCTTTCTTTGTCCATAGCCGAAACTTCCTTTGTCTGGAAGCTTTGGCTGAGCGGGAAAAAATGGTTTCTCTGTTTTGAAATGGTCCTGAAATATGCTTATGGCAGCTGGGAATGGGGTTCCGAAGCCCATATGAGCCAGCTATATGTATGGAATAATGGCTGAAAATGTCCAAGCCCAAGTTCCCTTAGTGGGCTAGCTCTGATGCTAAGGAAATCAGGGGCAGAATAGACCCAGGTACAATGGTAGTGAGACAGCCCTCACAGAAGAAACCTGGCATCTATCAAAATATTGTTTGTGCAAGGGAAAAATATCCAGTTAGAATGATAGCAGTAGTGTTAAAACTTTGGAACTCTCTGCTGAGGGCATTTTCTTAAACGTTACAATGATACAGGAGGGAGAACACATAAGGGTGCAATTAGACAAGACAAAACAGAGGTCCCCAGCAATCATCCCAAGAAGTCAATCCCCAGGCAGCCCCTCTCCCAGAGAAATGATCTTTTAAAACAACCAGCAAAATGCTGCTTTCCTTCTGGGAGTTATAGTTCCCTTAGATGTCTTTGGAAACTATAGAGTCCTGAGGGGCAGAATTGCTTCTGGAGTGCAATAGAGTGGCAGAGAGTCACAAAGTCCATGTAGCAAGAGGGGAAAAGGCTGGGAATATTCAACTGGGAAGTGTAATTGGAAACTATAAATCCATAATGCAGGGGAGAGGGTTTGTGTGCATCAATCCTGGGTAAGCCCGCTTGTACGGGGCAACTCAGGGCTGAGAAACGGCAGTAGTGAGTCCATGAGTCAGTGTCCTTGGTGAACTGCCTCTCCCAAGGCAGAGAGCATCAGGCAGCCCTTCCAAGCCCCCCTCCCTGAGTCCATGATGAAGAAAACAAGGCTTCTCTGCTAGGATCAGCCAGGGAGAAGCTTCAGGAACAGTCCAGGAGAAAATCAATCAGAAAGGGGCAAATGGGGTCTTTGTATTTGAGGAAACTAGATCTTCTTTGGCAGCAGTCCTTGTCCTCACCCACCACCCTGCTGGAGCTTCCTTGGGCCAAATCGCCCATAAGCGAAGGGGAAGCGGGGAGATCCGATCTTCTTGGCTTCCCCCAGGCCGGAGAAGGGATAGGGAGAGAAGGAGGAGGGAGAGGAAACGATGGGAGAAGCGTCAGAGTGTTTTAGGAACAAGAACGGAACAAATTGGTGAAACTTTTTTAAAAAATTTTTTATTGAGGTTTTTACACTTGTTGGGGAGTGTGGGCCTGCGGGGAGGAAGAGGAGGTGGGGGTACCGGAGGGCCTGGGGATCTGGGGAGGGAGCCGGGGGGAGGGAAGGAAGGTGAGGGGGTGACGGAGTACAACCAGGGCATGCAAGTGGTCGGGGGTGGCGTGGAGAAGCAACCGGGGGAGGTACGGGGGTGGGAAAGAAGGGTGGGGGCAGTCTCTAGGAGGGGCGATGACTTTTCTTTTCTAATATTGTCTCTGAGTTTCTGGAAGGGTCTTCTCCTTTCTTGGTTGTTATTTGTCTTTGCTCTCCTGCTGGGCCCTCCTGATCCCGGCTGGTTGAGGGGTTCGCTTCGCCTGTCAAATCGCTCCCGGGATTCTTTCTCCTAGCTATTAAAAACCTTCAAATTTTGGTGAGAGAAGCCATGACCATTGTCCGTTCCTTGCCCTTTAATGCCGCTGAATCTGTCCCTTTCGTTTTCCTCGGCCCCCTTCCTAGCCGTTCTCTTTGTGGGCTTCTAGACTTTCATCGTCCACCTCTGGGGTCTCACAGCTCGGAGGGCTATCATGTGTGGCCCTCCTTGAAAGGTAAGGGCAACTTGCCTTTACGATTTTCTTCCTTCTTTGTTGTGCTACCCTCATCCAGCTTCTCTTTTTATTGGATTGTACCCCAGTCTTTTTTTTTCTTATTCTTGTCCGCATATAGGGTAGGGCTTTTGGGTATTGTAGCAACCTCTTGGCTTCTTTCTTCTTCTCCTTTTTGAGGAGCATAGACCTCAGGGTTCTTAGTGGTCAGTCTTGTAGCTTCCAGTGGAGCTTCTACATAGGTTTTAGAATAAAAGTCTCTTTCCTCTGACCCTACTTGCTGCCTTGTAGCCTCCTCCACTCCCTTCTCCAACCTTTCCTGTGGCGCTGTATTTTTTCCCTTGTCCTGGAGTACTACTTTTCCACCCTCAGAGATGTTTCTCGGCTCTGGCTTTGTAGGAATCTCCTTTTGTATTGGTTCTACCCTTACATTTTGGAATTGTTCCTGGAACGCTTTGAATTGTTTTTCTTGTCGGGACCTCGCTATTTCAATCTTCCGAAGGCACCCATCTTGTGCTTCTCCTAGTTTTCGTAGTGCTTTGAGGATGTCCTTTAAGGTTACTTCTTCGTCGTCTATTCTCCTTCCTTGCATTCTCTCCTGTTCTTTTGCTCCCGTGTTCAAATCGTTTAGTGCTGTCATCCTCTATTTCCCTGACCCCTGCTTATCTATTGTAGATGGGACTTTCCCCTTTTCCAAGATGGCACTCCCGCCAAAAAGGCTCTTCTTCTTCCTTGTTTCTTGGACTAAGAGGATTCATCCGCCATTTTGGTGCCCACTGGATCTTTTCCTCCCGTTTGGTCTGTCCCTGCCAGGGACAGCCGGCTGCCTCTCTGTGAGGCCTTTCCCCCCCCCTGGACGCTTGCTTCCCTTTTGTTGGGGGCACGATCCCCTTTACGTGAGGGCTTCCGTGGGGGCTGGTGGAGACCCCACCACTTGTTCGTGTCCCTCCCCCCTGTTTCCAATGGGGCCTCCTCGTTGTTCTGTGGGTTGTTGCTCCCTGTACTTACAGCCTCCTCCGGTCTTGCCTCTTCCTCTCCTCCTGCCCTCTGCTTGGGGTGGGGGGGGGAGGGGCGGAAGGCCCGGCTGGGCCGGCAGTAAGTGCGGGTCGCCGCTCGCTCCCTGCTCCCCGGCTCGCTCGCCGTGCCAGCGGAGGTCCGGGCCCGCGCGAACTCCTCCTCTTGGGGGGGGGGGAGAGACCTCTGGGGCCGCCGGATCCTGCCCATCGGCTCCGCGCTCCCCCTGGACCCTTCTGTCCGCTGGGAGGGAGGGCGCAGATCGCCCTCCGGCCAGAAGAGCAGGCGGCACTCTAAGGAGCCCTCAGAGTGCCCGTCCTGCCGCCATCTTCGCTGGGCCGGAAGTCAAATTGGTGAAACTTTTAACCTATGGATACTGAATACATGGCAGTGAATGGGATTCTTTTCAGCGGTTGGGGAAGGGAGGGCGTTTCGGGCCTACTGGCGGGTCGAGGTACTGCAGCGGCCTAGCATTAGACCTGTGGGTGGTTGCCTGGCTGTTGTGGCTTGGAGGAGGGGGGATGTATGTTCTATTGTTTTGATGTGGTCTGCTTATGGGGTTGGTAATGCTGTTGTAATGTGTAAGGCTGGGTGGGTGCTGGGGAAAATGTCCTTTTCTACTGCTCTAATGTGTTTAAAGTTGTTTTTATGTGCTATAGTTTGTGTAAAGTGTTGTAGTGGGGCAAAGGTGGCTGGGCTTCTTGGGAGGAACGAGGTTGAGGTGGTGGTGTATGGAGCTAGGTGGGGCAGAAAGGAGAGAAAAAGGTTTTGTGTTGGTGCAACTTGGGCCATGGGCCAAAAGGGATGCTGGGGATGCTCTGCTGTGTGGATTTTGGGTCTGGGACTTCCTGATTCGGCCTCATTAAGACAAGAGAGGGTCAGCTGAAAGACAGATCTACGAAGAGGAATTCCCAGGTGGAGCTATATCCGCCTGAAATTCAGGTTCACATTTTAAGTTACACACATGCATTCATCTCTGAATCTGGAAGCCCAAGTTCCAGTAATGAACTTGGGCTTCCAAGTTAATTTGCACAGTGCATTAAGCTTACAGTTTATTGGAGAAGTTGGATCTGGCCTTGGTAACACATGCCTTTGGTGCATCCCATCTGGCTTACTGTAGTGTGCCTTTGAAATGTGCTCAGAAACTTCAATTGCTCCAAACAACTGCAGCCAGATTGTTAATGGGCTGGCTACAGGGAATGCATAACTTCCTCATTGCAGCAGGTCCACTGGGTCATGGTCTGTTTCCAGGCGTAATTAAAAGTGCAGGTAATAAAGCCCTATATGGCTGAGGTCCAGTCTATTTGGAGAACCAATTCTCCCTTTATGAGCCAGTTAGAGCACTAAGATCATCTGGAAAGGCCCATCTCTTTGTCCCAGGGCCTTCCTTTGTTCATTTGATGGGAGCAAGGGAGAGGGCCCTCTCAGTAACTGCTTCTCAGTAGGAGCTGTGGTAGCGCAAGTGGGTAAACCCTTGTGCCAGCTGAACTGTTAACATGAAGGTCAGAGGTTAGAATCCGTGAAATGGGGTGAGCTTCTAACTGTCAGCCCCAGCTTCCCATGCAGGGACATGAGAGAAGCCTCCCACAGGATAGTAACACATCCAGGTGCCCCCTGGGCAACATCTCTGCAGACGACCAATTCTCTTACACCAGAAGCGACTTGCAGTTTCTCAAGTCACTTCAGACATGATAAAAAAGGCAATTGCTCCCAGTCTTTGGGGATCCCTTTCCATGGAGGCTTTCGCCTTTCTCTCCCATCAGCAACCAAAACATTTTTTGTGCCACCAAGCTTCTAAAAATTTAATGGGGTCGTTCCTTAGATTTAAGGAAATCTCCTTGCAGCTCTCATTATTACCTGAATCTCTCCCCAAATAGCTTTCTTCCATAAATTGAGACTTTTCCTTTCCCTGACATACAACTGTGCAAAGTGGTCCCTAATGGCAACAGTCAAACTTAGATTGTTACTTCAGTCCCCTGCTTCATCCTCAAATTTTAAGGAAGTGACTTAATTAGTACCGGAAACGTCTGGGGTCAGTAATCCTAAACTTGTGTTCCTGTATCAAGTGTAACTTCAACCTGATATGGATAAGGAAACTTCATAACCTTCCAGCTATTTAAATCTGGACAGGATGACTCCCTTCTTGCTCTCCTGGTTTCCCTGTTGAGAGCCACATTAACGTGGCTAAAAATCAGCCGGAGTTCACCTCATGACTTGAAATTAGGTCAAAGACTGCATGAAAGTATGGTTTTCCAATAGAGACAGAAATGTAGGGTGTATATTATTAGCATTTTTATCATCACTTCTGACATTTAGACATATAGAAAGCTCTCTTATTTGATGTCTTTTAATAAATGTAGGAGTAGTAGTACTAGTAGTAATTTTTACTGATTAGCCCTTAGGCCATATCACAATACCACACCACCCCCCAAAAGAAAAAGGCTTGATAAAACTTGATTACACTCTATATAGTTAATACATGTTTGTAAGTAACATGTTTGAAGGTGGGATCCTAACTGGACATATTGCAAACAGAAGTGCACTAATGACCCCAGTATCCACACCTAACAATGAAGCCTATAGGAGCTGTGGTGGTGCAATGGGTTAAACCCTTGTGCTGCTGAACTGCTGACCTGAAGGTTGGCAGTTCAAATTCACGAGACAGGGTGAGCTTCTGTCTGTCAGCTCCAGTTCCTGCCAATCTAGCAGTTCAAAAACATGCAAATGTGGGTAGATAATAGATACCACTTCAGCGGGAAAAGGCAAAAGAGACTCTCCAAGCAATCTTGCCAGCCACACAACCAGGAGGAGACAATGTGGGCTCTTCAGCTTGAATATGGAAGAAAACACCACCACAAAGCCAGAAATGAAAGGAGAACCCTCTGCCTGTGTTTGTGTTTGTCTGTTCCATTGTATATGGTTGTAAAGACATTTAATGTTTGCCTATATATGTAAATGCTGTAATCTGTTCTGAGTCCCTTAGGGCAGTGTTTCCCAACCAGTGTGCCGGGGCACACTAGTGTGCCATGAGCGATCATCAGGTGTGCCGTGGGAAATTGCAACCTCCAGGAAAGGGGGGGGGAGTCTAGTTGAAGTATAAAAACCCTAAGAAACATACCTCGATAAAGGCACAAAATTACAAAAAAACACCTCCCCACCCATTGTCTACTTGGTGTCTCCCTCCCCGTGCATTGGGAAGGCCCGCCTTCCTTTCCCCAAGTAGAGACCTCCTCTTGCCTCTTGAGGGTTCTGTGTGGGAAGTTTGGCCCAGTTCTATCATTGGTGGGGTTCAGAATGCTCTTTGATTGTAGGGAAACTATAAATCCCAGCAACTACAACTCCCAAATGTCAAGGTCTATTTCCCCTGAACTCCATCTGCGTTCATATTTGGGCATATTGAGCATTCATGCCAAGTTTGGTTCTGATCCAACATTGTTTGAGTCCACAGTGCTCTCTGGATATCGGTGAACTACAACTCCAAAACTCAAGGTCAATGCCCACCAAACTATTATAGCATTTTCTCTTGGTTATGGGAGTTCTGTGTGGGAAGTTTGTGTCTTTCTGCCATTCCTGCCAGGATATCTATGTTGTGTTCATCGAAACAGGCCCAGGTTTCACACTGAGTGTATAAATACATTTTAAAAACATATTAACTATATGTATTACTGTGTTAGAGTGTCATTTTGCATCATTTTGGTTGGTGGTGTGCCCCCGGATTTTGCAAATGTAAAAAGTGTGCCGTGGCTCAAAAATGGTTGGGAAACACTGCCCTAGGGGAGAAGGGCAAAATATAAATGCTTGGAGCATCCCTTTTCCTTTTCCTGCCAAAACAGTACCTATTTATCTACTCCCATTTGCATGTTTTCAAACTGCTAAGTTGTCAGGAGCTGGAGCTCACCCCGTCTCACAATTTGAACTGCCAACTTTCAGGTCAGCAGTTCAGCAGCACAAGGGTTTAACCCACTGCACCACCTGCTGTGCAGTGTTTATAGTGGACAGTACTGCAGAAGATGTTTGAGCTATCTGTATACCTTAATAAAGCGGAATGTTTGTATGTATGTATGTGTGCGGAGGGCGGAAGGGCGGATATGTGGCAGCTATTTGCATAAAGTCCTTTGATTGACCAGCCTCAGCATTCCAAAATTCTAAGGCACCAGACAGAGGGCATTGATAGCCACTGATTAGCCAGCATCCCAGAATCCAGGCCTCTACATTCAAACAACAGGATTTCTTCCCACTGAGGGGAAAAATGCACCATCAACATTCCCTCCCCACTTGGCTCTGTGAAAACAAAATGGATTCCTGTTTTCTCTTCCCCCTCAGCTTTTAGAAAACGGCTGCCTGCCATTTGGCCTTTTAAAGTTACCAATTACCAGCAGAGCAGGCCAGAACATTACAGGCCCCAAAAGAGAGTTTAGGGCAGGATGGGCCACGAATGATGGGATTTGCACTACCTTCACCCAATTCACTTCCCAGAAAACACTGTAGCCCCTACAAATCACAGACCAGGCCCAAAATTTACAGTAAGGCTTCATTAACTTGATTTTCCTGACTACGCCTCAGTTAATAGGACATTGTGTATGGCCAGGCCCCAAAAGAGAGTTTAGGGCAGGATGGGCCACGAATGATGGGATTTGCATCCCAGAAAACACTGTAGCCCCTACAAATCACAGACCAGGCCCAAAATTTACAGTAAGGCTTCATTAACTTGATTTCCCTGACTAGGCCTCCGTTAATGGGACATTGTGTATGGCCTGAATTAACAGTAACCAACCTTGGCACACTGAGCCCCTATAACCCATGATTCATTCTACTGCAGTTTGGAGTAGGGAGGACCACGGATGATGGGACTTGAAGTACCATCACAGGTTGTGAGATTTGTAGTACTTTCAAACTCTTCATTCCCCACAGACTAAGGCGGCCCTGAACCACAAGACCAAACTTGGCACACAGTACCCCCATGACCCACACTCCATCCTACTGCAGTTTAGAGGAGGATGGACCATGAAGAATGGGATTTCAAGTACCTCCATTCACTTCCCAAGCCCGCTGCGACCCTCATCCAGTGCATAATCATGAACACACTTGCCACAAAAAGCCCCCATGACCCAATGGACGTCCTGATGCAGTTTGGAGGGCGGACCACGGATGATGGGACTTGAAGTACCTCCACTCACTTCCCAAGACTGCTGTGACCCTCATTCAATGACTGATCAAGACAAAACTTGGCACACAAAGTCCCCATGACCCACTCTACATCCTGGTGCTGTTTGGAGGGGGATGGACCATGGATGACGGGACTTGAAGTACCTTCACTCACCTTCTGAGATTACTGCGACCCTCATCCAATGAATGATCAACACCAAACGTGGCACAAAGAGCCACCATGACCCACTCTACATCCTGGTGCTGTTGGGAGGGGGGTGGACCATGGGCAATGGGACTTGCAGTACCTTCACTAACTTCCTGAGACCACTGCAAGACACATACACATCTAATAGGAACCAACCTTGGCACACAATGCTTTCCTCAAATAACCCGGGCACTGCTGGGTCCTGAGTTAGTACTTCATAAAAAGGGAAATCAGCCTATTTAGCATGCCCTGCAAATGTTAATTCACCATCAGTAAATGTTTGAGTTTTAGACCTATTTTATATACTTGGGGTTGTGAAAAAGATTCTCGTGTGGAATAGGCTCATGAGTGGAAATTTTAAGAAACTCTCATCTATATGATATTCCCTACTTGACAGCAACTCCAAGTAACACACAGGTTGAGCATCCCTTATCTGGAAACTGAAATGTTCCAAAACCTAAAATTATCTACATGGGTGGCTGAGATAGTCACAGCTTTGCTTTCTGATGATTCAATGTGTACAAACTTTCAGGCACAGAATTATTAAAAATATAATGTGTAGAATTACCTTTAGAGTATGCATGTAAGGGGTGTATGAAACATACATGAATCTCATGTTTAGACTTGGGTCCCAAGTCTGGAGTCACACTTAAAAATGCACCTGTTCCGATTTTCATAAAAATTCAGTTTAAGAACAAACCTAAACTCCTTCTACACTTCCAGACAAATCCAGATTATATGATTTGAACTGGAACTAGAAGGCACCCTACAGTACAGAATTGATCTTGTTTGACACTTTAATTTGAAGGCAGCTAGTTTTAACTACAAATGGTCTGTGTTTCAAACTGCGATTTTATGTTTGTTTTTATTTTATTTGATGTGGTAATAGTGGTTGTTTTAAATAACTTTTATTTGATATTGTTTTTATACTCATGTGCTGTTTATGTTACCAGCCCCCGCCTGGTGGCACAGTGTGTTAAACCGCTGAGCTGCTGAACATGCTGACCAAAGGGTTGGCAGTTTGAATCCATGAAGAGGGGGTGAGCTCCCACTGTTAGGCCCAGCTTCTGCCAACCTAGCAGTTCAAAAACATCCAAATGGGAGTAGATCAATAGGTACTGCTTCGGCAGAAAGGTAACAGTGCTCCATGCAGTCATGCTGGCTATATGACCTTGGAGGCGTCTACGAACAATGCCAGCTCTTCAGTTTCGAGATGGAAATGAGCATCACCCCCCAGATTTGGGCATGGCTAGACTTAATGTCAAGGGGAAACCTTTACCTTTATGTTTATGTTATATACCAGTGTTTTTCAACCTTTTTTGAGCCACGGCACATTTTTTACATTTACAAAATCCTGAGGTACACCACCAACCAAAATTACACAAAATGACACTCTAACACAGAAATATATATAGTTAATATGTTTTAAAATGTATTTATACACTCAGTGTGAAACCTGGGCCTGTTTCGATGATTGAGAGGTGTTTTCGCGTTGGCTTGGATTTTTCGCGAGAACAGCCAAAGCCGGAAGCTCCACGTCGGTGAATTGGGCAGTGAGCGAACCTGGGAGCATCAGGAGGCTGAAGCAGACGGCACACTGGTTGGAAAACACTGGTCTAGACAATGCCTCAGGTAAACGTGACTGCCGTGAGCGATCATCAGGTGTGCCTTGGGAAATTGGCACGCTCCATGAACATATCCAAACGGGAGTTGATCAGTAGGTACCACCTTGGTGGAAAGTAATGGCGCTCCATGCAGTCATGCCAGCCACATGGCCTTGGAGATGTTTATGGACAATGCTTAGAAATGGAGATGAGCATCAATCCCCAGAGCCAGAGTTGGACACAACTAGAGACAATGTCGTGGGGAAACCCTTACCTTTATGTTTATGTTATATACTACACTTGGGAGGTGATGGTGGGATATAAATAAAGATGAGGAGGAAGAGGAGGAGGAGGAGGAGGAGGAGGAGAACAACAGCTACTACAACAACGACAATAATGACAATCGCTATAGAAATGGACTATGGACAAGCTTCTGATAGAGTCTCTGGTCATAGAAATTCGGCTTAGATTAGGCCACCAGGCTGTAATGTTTAACCAGTTTTTAAACTGAACTTATTTAATGTTTTATCTATTGTAATTATTGCATTTTATTATGTGTATATAGGGGCATTGAATCATTGCCGGCTGTAAGCCGCCCTGAGTCCCCCCCCTCGTGGGGGGGGGTTTGACAAGGGCGGGGTACAAATTTTTGAAATAAACAAACCAATAAAGAACAACACCTTGGGGACCGGCTGTGTGAGTAGAGGGCGCTGCAATGGTAGGAGCAAACGAGGGGCTCGTAGTTCCTCCTGTTGCCAGCAGGCAGCGCTGGCGAGCCAAGCAGGGCCGCCTTCCTTCCTTCCTTCGCCAATGGGGCTGCCCAGGGAGCGGGCAAGTGACAAGCCATCGAGGCGGAGAAGGCGCGAGAGCGCGCTTTTGGAAGCAGAGCGGGCGAGGAAGGAAGCAAGCAAGCAAGGCGAGGGAGTGCGGTGTGGGTCCGGCGCAGCGGAGGCAAGGCAAGGCAAGGCAAAGCGCCGGGTCCGCTCTCGGCGCCGCTTCCTTGGATGTTGGAGTGGGCGAAGAGGAGCCAGGTCAGGAGGCATGCGGCAGCTCCGGCCGGGCGGCGTCGGGCAGAGGAGCCCGGCTTCCCCGCAGCAGCCCTTGGCTCTCCTGCTGCTCGTGCTGCTGCTGCTGCGCGCGCCCAGCTTGGCCGCAGCCCCTCAAGGTAAGCCGAGCCCTTCCCCACATCTTGCGTGAAGTTGGGCGAGGCTGGCTTTGCTAGTCGCCCCGTTGCTTTGCCTGCCTTGGAGTGAGAAGTTCTTTGGTGAATGATGATTTCCCAAGAAATGTGTCCAGCGCGCGGAGGAGGGCGTGGGGCGTGGAAAGAGTGCCTCTGAGCGCGTGCAAAGTGCCTCTGAGTTAGCAAGGTGGGCAAGAGTGCCTCTGAGGATGTGCTCTGACTTTTTAGGAGTATGTACAAATGGGCAGAGTGCCTCTAAACACGTGCAAAGTTAGTCTGAGTTTGGAATGCTTCTGAGCATATGCAAAGTACCTCCGACTTTGGAATGCAAAAAGAGGACAAGGTTGTCTCTGAGCATGGGCAAAGTACCCTCTGAATTTGGAATGCAATAAGAGGACAAGGTGCCTCTGGGCATGTGGAAAGTATCCTCCGAGTTAAGAATGCATTGTCTCTAAGCATGTGCAAAGTAGCTTTGAGTTAGGAATGCGTTAAGAGGACTTCTGAGCATGTGCAAAGTTACTCTGAGTTTGGAGTGCATAAAGTGGGCAAAGTGCCTCTGGGCATGTGCAAAGTACCGCTGAGTTAGGAATGTGTAAAGATGACCTACCAGCATGTGAAGTGCAGAGTGCCTCTGAGCATGTGTAAAGTTCCTTAGAGTATTGTGTAGAGGCCCTTCTACACTGCCATATAATCCAGAATATCAAGGCAGATATTCCACATCATCTGCTTTCAGATGGGTTATATGAGTCTACACTGCCAGGTAATCCATTTCTAAATAGATAATCTGGATTGGTCTGGAAGTGTAGAAGGAGTTTATATTTTATACAGCTGAGTAAAAGGGGGCAGAGTGCTTCGGAGCATGTGCAAAGTACTGCCGAGTTAGGAAGGCCTAAAGAGGCCCTCTGAGCACGTGCAAAGTTAGGAAGGTGTAAAGCAGACGGCGTACGTTTGAGCATGTGCAAAGTATTTCTGATTTAGGAACATGTAAAAGTGAGCAGAGTGTCTCTTAGCATGTGCAGAGTATCTGAGCACGGGAGGTGTAAAGAGAACATCTGAGTTAGGAATGTGTCAAGGGGATCTCCGAGAATATGTCAAGTACCTCTGTGTTGGGAACAGGGTACCTCTTGAGCATGTGCAGAAAGCACTTCTGTCCATAGTGAGGATTAGTGACTCTTTTTTCCTATCAATGGGACTAGGGAGCATGGTTTCGAGGGTATGGTTAATACACCTCTTGAATCATTGTAATCCAGCACTGTCAAAATGCAGGGAACTATTTAGCAGTTTTCTTCTTCCCATTTCTGGCATGAGACACAACATCCCTCATTTTCCAAATGGTTTTTCCCTCCAAAGAAGCACCTCTCAGCCTGCCAGCTCCCAATTCTAGTGTTCCCAGCTTCTCTTTCTTCTTCCTGGATCCGGTGTCCGGTGCCGAGTGTGTGGCCTGGTTGTGGTTAATGATGGTCAATGATGGGGGCACTCCGCACATACTCAGAATCACCTTTGAGCACCTTCCTGCCTTATGGGGAATGAGAATCCGCCGTGGAGAGCTTTGCTAGGGATCAGTAGTGATGAGAAAGAAACCTCTTGGGGTGCATCTACACTGTGGAACTGAAGCAGCTTGATTTCACTTAGTTTTATAAGATCTTTAGCCTTCTCTGCTAAAGAGTGCTGGTGACTCACCAAACTACAACCCCCATAATTCCATAGCATTGAGCCAGAGCAATCAAACTGCATTAATTAGAATGGATAACCTGGTGGAGGGAAGGCTCCTCCTGATGTAGTTTCCCTCCACATCCTCTTTCTGTTTGTGTTGTTCTGCCTCTTCCTTCTGTTCCACCTCTTTTTGTGCTTTTCGTGGCTTGCTTTTCAAACATTTGCATGAATTTGATAATCAAATGACTCTTAATTCATGCATTGTTGACTCCATCGCCTCCGGGTTTTCGTTGCTTTGTAGTGGAGCCAAATCAAACCTTACCTGCACACACAGTGCTCCTTCTGCCAATCACCATCTACAGCACATGCTGGGAACTATTTGGCAGATTTGCGCAAACTTACTCTTTTTGGACCACATCTCTCACTGGTTGGGGGGTTATGGGAGTTGTCCACAATGTCAATTGCCCAAGCTAAGTTGGGCTAATGAGTGGAGTCCCAAATGAAATCTGAAACAAACGGAAAAAACCCTAAATAAATAAATAAATATCAAAGAAATAACACTTAAAATTTAAAAACTGCTATTAGAACATGGTAAAACATGCATCTACACCAGGCCTGGGCAAACTTCAACCGTCCGGGTGTTTTGGACTTGAACTCCCACAAATAGGCTGTTAGAAATTGTGGGAGTTGAAGTCCAAAACACCCGGAGGGCTGGTTTGCCCATTCTTGATCTACACTGTAGAATGAATACAGTTTGACACCACTTTAACTGTCATGGCTCTGTTCTGTGGCATCATGGGAGTTGTAGTTTGGTGAGGCACCAGGACTCTTTGGCAGAAAAGACTAAAACTTGAGACTTGCAACACTACAACATCAATCTGTTACAGTTAAAGTGGTGTCAAACTGCATTGTTTTATATTGTAGATATGCAAATCCACCAGAAAAAAGTGCCCTAGCACCTTAACGACTAACAGGATTTGTTTGGCACAGATTTTCTCAGACCGCAGCCTGCCTGCTGTGTCCAATGAAATGGGCCTCAGTCCAGGAAAGCCTATGCCAAACATTGCGTTTTGAAAGTGGCACAACAGTTCATTGCTTTTGTTACAACAGCCTAAGCTAACACACACACACACACACACACACACACACACACACTGGAGTAGGAGAGTCAAGAGCAATGATTTAATGTCACATTAATTAGGGAAATTGGTGTGTTACTATTATTGGTAAAAATTCAGAATTTCCCTTTTAGAAACCCATTTCCTAAGTTCGTGCACGTTGAAATGAAAGAAGAGATGCATTTCATCTCATTTGCTCTTCATGAAGTAACTGAGGGTGCATCTATGCTGTAGAATTAGGGCAATTTGGCATCACTGCTACGGCCCATTGCTATTTAATCCTGGGAGTTGCAGTTTTACAAGGTCTTTAGCCTTTTCTGCCAAAGTGCATTCGACCTTTTCCAAATTACAGGTTACCCAAGTCCATTGAGCCATGGCAGTCAAAGTGATGTCAAACTACTTGAAGTATGTAGTGTAGATGTATCTTGAGTTTGGGAATGGCAAGATGACCACACAGAGAATACAGGTAGATAGTTGTATTCTCTGGCCTGTTATTGTTGTTATTGTTGTTATCATTATTACCCTCCCTTTCGGCCAAAATTGGTACTCAAAATGTCCTAATGTATATTGTGCGAGTTTTAGGAAAGTCTGTGAAGGTGTTCATGAGAATCCTAGAAAACTATTGATTTGCATAAGCTGAACATATGTGTGCATAATTCTATCTAATGATCATAGCGTATTATTTTTAATCAATTAAGTTTGCTGACTTTACTGACTTTGCTCAGTAAACCCAGTTAGCGTTGCATTGTTGATCTGAAATCGTTGTGGCTGGATGAATTCCTTCCATGGAAGATTATTGGCAATCTCATATAATGTATTGTCAAAGGCTTTCATGGCCAGAATCACTGGGTTGTTGTAGGTTTTTCAGGCTGTTATGGCCATGTTCTAGAAGCATTCTCTCCTGGCATTTTGCCTTCATCTATGGCAGCCATCATCAGAGATCTCACAACCTCTGGGGATGCTTGCCATAGATGCAGGCGAAACGTCAGGAGATAATGCTTCTAGAACATGGCCACACAGCCCGAAAAACCTACAACAACCCAATCTCATATAAACTATTGTCAGCCTCAATTTTGCCTGGAAATATGGTAACATGAAAAACAAACATAACTATAAATATTTATGATTTGTGAATGTATAAACTTTTTATACGTCTCTTCCTACTTCATCACACTAGACCAGGGGTAGGGAACCTATTGCTCGGGATCCAGATGTGGCTCTTTTCATGATAGCATCTGGCTCTCCAGAGCAGCCCGGGCCTCAGTTTCCCAGCATGCAGCGGGAAGGAGTGAGGCAAATGCCCCACAACCGCCGCTTCTGCGCCACCATCGCCACCTCTTCCTCACCACCTGCTGCTCTCGAGGCCCTGCACCCTCTTCACCAGGGATGGCAGAGCTCAGCGGCAGCACCTTGTCCTCATCTTCCTCTTTGTCCTCCGCCACGGGCTTCGGGGGATGAGGCAGATCTGGCCCTGGCGCCACGGACCCGGCCTTGCTGCCCCCGGGGGACGCCCAGCTCATCGCCCTCATTGTCAGGCAGCTCAAGAGTACTGCCCCTTTGACGCCTTCTGGAGGGACTGTCTCGCCGACGTCGACACAAAGTATTTTTCTTCATGTGTGGACCAGCAGCTCACAGCTACATGCTGGATAAGTAATGGGAAAGATGGAGAGAAAGTAAAATGCCCAAATCTTTACTGGTACAGTCAGTGGTGCATCTATACTTCAGTTTGGCACCACTTTAACTTCTATGATTCATTGCTATGGATTGTGGGAACTGTAATTTTACAAGATATTTAACTTTCTTTGCCAAAGAACACTGGTGCCTCACCAAACTACAACTCCCATGATTCCACACCATTGAGGCATGCCAAATAAAGTGGTGTCATATTGCATTGAGCCATGCCAGTTAAAGTAGATGCACCCCAGGCTTGGGACAGAATCGGTCTCTGGAACCATTCTTGGGCCTCCATGTTTGGCCCAATTTCACATGAGCGAGTCCCGTGTTTTCCATGTTTTTACTTGCATTCTGAAATGCAAAGAATTAATCATTGCAGAATTGGCTTCTGCACCAACACCTCGGGATGTTTAAAATTGTGAAAATTGCTGTTAATGCTCCAAAACACTGTCATGTCAGTTGATACCAGGAGGCTTACTTCCTTCTTCCAGACTATTTACTTGGGAGTCTGGCTGCAATTCTAAACCTGCTTGTAAATCTTTCTGAATTTTAGAGCATATTTCGGAATCATTTGCCAACACATTCATTTTGACTGAAACCATGCTGAAAGCTTTGGATATTTATCTTTTCATTGTCATGCTAATACCCACACTTGTTCTGAGGTAGTCGTAGAGGTACCAATTGGAAAGGTACCAAGATGGTTTCCAGATATTTTGGACTGCAGTTTACGTAAATTGAAGATGCCATTGCCAGGTTATGGGAGTTGTAGTCCAAATCATCTGTGGCCAAAACAGTTTGTTCACCCTGGATCCTGTCCAGAACTGCCTGGCAGTGTTGTAACAAAAAAACCAAAACAAATCTAGCTATAAAAGTATTGGCTACATCCACTTTTCAGTCCCAGCTGCAAATAATATTAATAATAATAATACGCTTTATTTCATTTCTCCCCTAGAGAACTCAGAGCAGATTACAGCATTTACATACATAGACAATCATTCAATGCCTTTACAATAATATACAATGAGGCACACAAACAAAGGCAGAGGCTTCTCCTTTCATTTCTGGCTTCTGGAGATGTTGCTCATCACTGGCTCTGGGGAGGTGCTTTCCTCCATTTTCAAGCTGAGGAGCCTAATTGTGTTGCTGGCAAGATTGCTTAGAGCAGGGGTGCTCACACTTTTTCAGCATGTGAGCTACTCTTAAAGCAACCAAGTCCAAAAGATCTACCTGCCCCCGCCGCTGCGTGCTCCTGCCCCCGCGCGCTCTTGCCACTGTGCGTGCTCTTGCTGTTGTTTTCTGCCCGCGCAGCGCTTCTTTTGTCTGCAGGGAGGAGAAAGCATGAAGCGGGGCATCCAGAGGGAGCACTCTGCCCTGCCTGTCTCGCTGGCAACGGAGGCTGCACAGCTGCTTCTGGACAAGAGAGAGGCAGAGCGCTCCCTCCAGAGGCCCCGCCTTGTGCTTCCTTCTTCCTGCAATGTCCCGCAGGCAAAAGAAGCACCGCAAGAGCAGAAACCAGCAGCAGGAGCGCGCGCACAGGGTGTGTGCACGCATGGCAGGAGCACCCCATCCGGCTGGTGAGACCCGAAGATCACCTGGAAGAGGACCGAAGATCTACTAGTAGCTCCCGAGCTACCTAATGAGCACCCCTGGCTTAGAGCATCTCTTTGCCTTTTCCTGCAGAACCAGTACCTATTTATCTACCCACATTTTGTTTTCAAACTGCTAGGTTGGCAGGAACTGGAGCTGACAGATGGGAGCTCACCCTGTCTCGTGGATCAAACTGCCAACTTTCAGGTCAGCAGTTCAGCAACTCAAGGGTTTAACCCATCACACCACTGTGGCTCCCAAAATATATCAGTCTAACACTAGTGGTTAGCAAAGAATAGTGAGTGTATACTTCTTCTTTAGAATCAAACAATATCAATATATTTCAAATAGAACAGACCGTAAGCACATACAATACCATATAGATATAATATTCTGCTGTCCATAAGCTTGGTGTAAATCACATGAGGAGGTCCTCCGGAATCGAAATAAACAGTTCCATAAAGGTCTGGTTATAATAGTCCCGATAATCCAATTCAAAGTTCAGGAGAGGAACAGTCCAGAAAGCGCTGGTAGGTCCAAGAAGTTAAAGACTCAATAACCAAGTATAAAGGATCTCATGAATAGCGGACAAATAAGGAGCTTTAAATCCAGGCTCCTGGGAAAATCCGGAATAACAAGAAGCCGACGGGATGGGTATCCACATACATCTGGGCCACTGTAATCCGTTTCGCTTTTTACAAAGCTTTATCAAGGCTTAATCCAAATATATTCTTGTCCTCTTCTGTAAGAGTTATATACAAGAAGGTTATGGCTAACACATAACATACCCATAGGAAACATAATATATCATAACAACATTCAAATAAGAGTACATACCATGACTGATAAATCCTTGAGCATAACATCCTATAGAGATGAGGTGATCTAGAAGGTACTGAATGAAGCAAAGCAAGCCCAAAATATATCACCACTGTTTCTAAAATAAATATAAGCTAAAATATATCAATTCAATCAGTATGACTTCGATCGATTTAGTGGGTCCACTCTAGTTTAGACAAAACTGGATCTGGGCTGAAGTCTACACAGCTAGACAGCTATGAGGCATGTGCTTCCACTTTTTCTGCCATGGTTAGATCTGTTGGAAGCCTGGGATTTGTGGCTTGGCCAAAGGCACTCCAAGGATTAATCTTCTAAATCAGAGCTTTTCAAACATATCATTTTGTTGACATACTTTTTAGACATGCATCCTTTTGTGACACAGCAATTCGGTTTTACTAGCAACCGGAGATTAAACCAACTTCTAATAAGAGATACGAACACATACATACATTGTAATAACAATGTATGGTGATACAACAGATTTCATGAAAACCTTTCATTTATATGTTTCAAAATATGGGATTTGTAAGATAACATATATTTCTAAGATTTCTGTCATTTTTCGTTACAGCTGTGCAACACACCTCAGTTTGACACACTGACGTGTCATGTCACACAGTTTGGAAAGCTCTGTTCTAAATATTGTCTCTCAATTACACACTCTATATCAGGGGTGCTCACACTTTTTCAGCATGTGAGCTACCTATAAAACAACCAAGTCAAAATGATCTACCTACCCACTACAAAAATGTAAAACATATAACTATTTTCAAATTGATTAAGGATCCTTTGTATGTATGGCCATTCAGCCATAATAATAATAATAATAATAATTATTATTATTATTATACCGATCTCTAGTCCAAGGACCTTCTGCCTTCATGCAGCAAAATCACAATCAAAGCACCTCAGACAGATGGCCACCCAGCCTCTGTTTAAAAGCCTCCAAAGAAGAAGCCTCCACCACACTCTGAGGCAGAGAGTTCCACTGCTAAACAGCTCTCACAGTTAGGAAGTTTTTCCTCATGTTCAGGGGGAATCTCCTTTCTTGTAGTTTGAAGCAATTGATTATGCCATTTGAGAGTTGTAGTTGCTGGGATTTCTAGTTAACCCACAAAGAACATCCTGAACTCCACCAATCATGGAATTTAACCAAACTTGGCACACTGAACTCTCATGAGACCAACAGAAAGTACTGAAAGGGTTTGCTGGACATTGACCTTGAGTTTGGGAGTTGTAGTTCTCCTACATCCAGAGAGCACTGTGGACTCAAACAATGTTGGATCAGAACCAAACTTGGCACAAATCCTCAATATGCCCAAATGTGAACACTGGGGAAATTTGGGGAAAATAGACGGAGACATTTGGGAGCTGGAGTTGCTGGGATGTATAGTTCACTTACCTTGCGGAGCAGAGTCACGTCGTGCCGGCTGGCAGCAAGGAAGGCGGCCAGGAAGCGCTCCAGGGCCTCCTCGCCCAGGCAGAGGCTTCGCAGCCTCCCTTCCCTGCTTCACATGAGGGGCCGCACATCGGCTCCTTCCATGGGGCAAGAAGAGGAGGGGTTTCCCTCTGATCCTGGCCCCATGAAAGGAGCCAATGCACGTTATAGCTATGAGCAATGGAAGGAGGCGAGAGGAGAAGTAGGAGGGCATTGGGAAGGAGGGGGCGCCGTGATTTGGTGGGAACAAGAGGGGCGTGGCTGGTTGGCGCTCCTTCTCTCGCCCCCTCCTCCCTCTGCGCTCTGTCCTCCTCCTCCTCCCTGCTTCCTCCCTCCTCCAGGCTATGCGATCTACCAGTTCCAGCACCCTGATCGACTGGTTGATCGCGATCAACCTAATGAGTAGCCCTGCCCTATATGATATCGCCATGGCAGTGAAAGTGGAATCATAGCACCATTACCACACAAGATGAAACAGCCTTCACATCTTAAATGTTAAGGTTTGCAGTGCCGTCAGGAACCATTGTTAACTGTATACTTGGGCTTCCTATCCACAAACTATAAGTTTGAAGGTGCTCTGCCATGCTATACCTTGATTTTAATTTTATGTGTCAAGTTTAAAGACTAGGATGTAGGCCGCAATGGTTGGAATGTCAGCCCCAAGACTGGAGGAGTTACTGTTCCCATAATATCTCACCCTTAATTTAAATATAGTTTTGCCCAGTTAAAAAAAGGAGGCAGGGAAATACCTATTCAGGGAATATGATAAAATTTACTGCATAAAAGGTCACATCAATACTCTGATTATTTTATTACATTCTTTTGAACTGAATTAGTGATTTAAATCTCACTTTGTTTTGGAAAAGAAATACCTAGAAGCTGCAAAAATGTAAATTGGTTTTTATCTTCTTCTTAGGAAAAATCTTCTGTGGAATTTTAAGTCTATAATTTATCTGTCTGAAGGTTTACATATTTAATCCAGTATTTAGATAATATTCTGCTGGGTTTTTACATTTCACATTGCTATCACTTTTCTTGCAAAATACTGCAACCAAGCTGTCTCTCAGCAGACAAATTTGGATTGCTTCCCTGATTTAAAAAATTCCTACATATTTCTTTTGTAGCTACTTGGTAAGAACATCTTTCCAAGCTATGCATTCTTTCGATAATTGACCAGAGCAGGAGCCAGAGGTAATATTGTCAATAATTAGTTGTCTCTGCTTTGGCTGAATGCCTTTGAATGTGAAATCCTGACCAGAAGACATTGTAATGGGTATTTTAAAAATAACCTTTATTTTAATTTCAATATAGTTTTGAAGTTCAGATTTTCAAAACAGTTCTTAACTGCCTGGATTGAAAACTGCAGTACTGTATCTAATACAACGAGAGGCATTTTGGAGCCTTTGCCCGTAAACAGCTGGTGAAACATCCGATTTTCAGTGCTTTAGCATCTGGGAAGCCCAGCAGAGATGATGATAACCATAATGGTAGTCCTTAATTTGGCTTCCTCAGAGCTAGACTAGAAGGAAGTACTTTTTTTGGTATCTCTGGCTGAAGGAGGTAATCTGTGAGTTGGTATCCAAAATATAATATTTCCGCATCTTATACTCCTGTGATGGACGAGTGTATGCATTTGTTCCAGTGCCCATTTTCTAAATTCAGCAGCCCTATACTAGAAACTCTTGAGTCTTTGTGGGGGTTTCTGCAGTAGGTAATCCAATTGTTTCTTGCCATCGCAGAAACTGAGAACTTCAAGAAAGTGATGGCTAAATAAATATTCTTTCCAGTTGCTGGTGATGACAGACTGGTATTCTTTGAATCTGGTATAATTGACTATTGCCAGTTGGAGAAAGGTGGAACCTGCAGAAACTGAGTATCTCTGTTTTCACCATTTAAGTTCAGTCTCTTTCAGTAAGAACCATGATCCTTGGGCATGCATCTCTTAATGGCTTGCCTGGTATGGGTAGTGGCCCTCGGCACTGAAGAAGTTTCCCAGCTCTGGTTTACTCCTTCTACTGAAGCCTGATATAATGCAATATTGAAGGTGTGTTTCTAAATATGATTGATTGATTGTTTGAATGTGCTTTGCATAGATAGAATTTTAAATGGACTGTTAGCTAATGTTTTAACGTTGATGTTTTTAATCTTGATGTATTAATGTTTATATTGTGTTTTGTTGCTGGCATCTAATTGTGCCTTGTAAGCCGCCCTGAGTCCCCCCTTGGGGGTTGAGAAAGGCGGGTTAGAAATGCAATAAATAAATAAATCATTCATTCATTCATATATAGTAGGGGTGCTCACACTTTTTCAGCATGTGAGCTACTCTTAAAGCAACCAAGTCCAAAAGATCTACCTGCCCCCGCCGCCATGTGCTCCCGCCGCCGTGTGCTCTTGCCACCACGCATGCTCCTGCTGTTTTCCGCCTGCGCAGCGCTTCTTCCGCCTGCGGGGCATTGCAGGAAGGAGAAAGCACAAGGCGGGGCAT
The DNA here is from genome assembly GCA_030556195.1 of Anolis apletophallus. Lineage (NCBI taxonomy): Eukaryota > Metazoa > Chordata > Lepidosauria > Squamata > Anolidae > Anolis > Anolis apletophallus. The sequence continues at coordinate 97,806,494 of JARBWK010000005.1, forward strand.
CCAGAGGGAGCACTCCGCCCTGCCTGTCTCGCCAGCAACGGAGGCTGCACAGCTGCTTCTGGACGAGAGAGAGGCAGGGCGCTCCCTCCAGAGGCCCCGCCTCGTGCCTCCTTCTTCCTGCAATGCCCCACAGGCAAAAGAAGCACCGTGAAAGCGGAAGCCAGCAGCAAGAGCACGCGTGCGCGCAGGGTGTGCGCACGCATGGCAGGAGCACCCTATCCGGCTGGTGAGGCCCAAAGATCACCTGGAAGAGGGCCGAAGATCTACTAGTAGCTCCCGAGCTACCTAATGAGCACCCCTGATATATAGTATAAGAATTTATTTGAGCCCAAGTTGGCCTACTCTTTTGGTTAGGATTTGAGAATCATTAAACAATGTGGCCATGGCCCTTGAGACAAAGTTTGGGGACATACCTTAAACTACAGTGAGATGTAATAACCACAGATCTCAAATCCCTGTTTTCATTTGCCTGTGTCCAATTGGGGGGTGGGGTGGGGCTGGAAGAGTTGTCTTGGAGGACAGAGAAAATATCTAAAATACCTCTCTTGGGATCTCTAGATCCTGAAAAGTAACTCTGGGACTGGAAGTGAGAAATTTCAGTTGTGTTCAGTTGTAGCCATGATTTCATGATCTGGCTGGGAATGTATTCCCTGCAGATACAGAGGACACCATTAGATGATACTTTGTGTACAGTTGCTGTGAATGTAGATCTAGAGATATATCTTGAACACATTAATTCACAACTAGTTCAACATACTAATTTCACATCATCATAGGAAATCCCTTGTTTCACAAATGTGATAGTGAATTGTGAGTCTGTGAATGCTTTTTGTTGCCCACCCCGAGAGGATACTTATTCAAGAGGTATATCTTATTCGTGTGCATATTTTCTGAAGGTCAGTTCTTGATTATTATTTTTTGGCTGAAATGGCCCTATTTCTCCTCATTGGCCTTGCAGAGTTCTTTCTGTTTGCCAGATGCAGATACATATCTGTCCATGTTTCAGAACCCCAGGTGGATTTGTATGGTTTTGGTTGACCTAGAAATTCCCCCCTTAAACTCTCTCTTTCCCTGACCTCAAAGTTGTCACCCTTTGACCCAAGCTGAAGGGTAGAGCTAATAAAACTAGATGGTATTTTAATAGTTCTGCTAATTCAGAGCACATTTGTAAAGTGTCTGTTAATGCTGAAAACATAAAGCCACTTCAAAGCCCAAGTAGCAAATGCTAGCTCAAGACTTCGGTCTGATAGATAGCATTTTAATGTTAATTTAAATATATCCTTTTACAAACCTTCCTTTCTCTTAATCCATAGGTGGGCCTTGGTTCAAATAGAGATCCTATTAAATCATTTATGATGCAGTTAAAAGGTCCAAATGGTTAGTTTTTCCAGCTACTTCTAATGATCAAAAGACTATCCCTCAGCATACACTCAAGGGCTCAGGTATGTACTACATAAAACCATCTTCCAACCTCCATTGGTACCATAAATTCAGATTTCCGAACTTGTCTTCTGTTCGGAGGTTGTTTTCTCCATTTCTCTCTCTCTCCACATAGTATGTGGAACTATACTGCAGTTAATGAAGTAGATGTCTTTTTGGGTATTACCATTACAGAAATTTGATACTGGCGACAGAACTAAGAAAGGGGTAGGGATAGGTTGATTCACCACAATAAAGAAAAGCAATTCAACATCTTTCAACATAGTTTGCATTCAAAATTGACATAATGGACATTTAAAATGAAACCAAATTAAGTAAGCCTTGTAAATGAGAACATTTTGAATTTACTAGGCATTACTTAGCAGTTTCTTCCAAACTGCATCTACAAGCAACTTTTTCTCTCCTTTCCCTTCACTTTTTTATTATTTGCTTTTGGGGGGGGGGCAAAGTTCTATCTATACTTTTTAGGCTGGTAAGGCTGGCTTATCTCTCCATTTTTTTCTTGCTTTGATGTTTGCACATATAGAGCCAGTAATTCTGGACAAAGCTACTGTCTACCTTTTTTGTTTTAGACAAGCACATACAGCTACAAAAGTTTGACTGGAGCAGAATCCCCTCCCCAGCTAAGGCTTTTATTCTCTGGCATTACTTCGTGAATGAAGATACTTAGGAAGGACTCATCCCACGCCTTCTACAAGCGCGTTGATGATTCGGAGGTTGGGTGTGTCCTTTGAGCCTGTGCAATGGATTTTTCTGAAGGAGCGCAGTGTGCACAGAACTGGCCTCACCCTTTGAACCAAAGGTTCGTTTGCCGAAGCCTATCAAGCTTAGGATGGTGGCAGTGAGGTCCTCAGGTGATAGGTTTGGTTCGAGTTTCCTTCTCTAGATGGTTGACCTTACAGGGTTAGATGAGCACAATCTGCCCGGGTTTGAAAGTAGAGTTTTCCTTCTCCTAGGATGGTTGCCAAAAGGCTAGAGAGCCCATCCTGCCCTTTGACGCTCTTTGTCAGACCCTTCGGTTGTGACCTGTGTGGCATGGGAGGCCCTACCGGTGGCTATTATGCCACCGCCAGCATAGTTCACAACTTCATTAGGGTACGCAAGCCTCTCCCCCATGACTAGGGGGCACCAATGGAGATATAAGGCTTTTACTATTGCATTGTTTATTGCAGATAGTCTGCTTTAACCCAAAAGTGAAAATCTGTGTTTCTCCATCCCAGCTTCACCATCGTCCCAATGTCAATGCTGCTAAAAGATTTCCAGCTAGGCAGAAGTTTAGGGGGGGAAAGGAGCAGATTGTCAGGCCAAAAAAATCATGTAATGCAGTTCTTTCTTTTCAGAGTCTTTGTCAACTGAGATATATCCGAATATGTCCCTGTCTAAAGGGCAAATGAGGGAAGGCATTATCCTACAGTGGATAAATAACACAAGAGACCCACTCTATTTTTTTTACTGTTAATTACTCTCTCACGAGAGGTTCTGAAGTACAGGCTGTCCCTAGTTATCAACATCCAACTTACGTACGACTCATGTTAAGAATGGGAGGTGTTTTTTTGTGTCAGGAATGACTTGAGAAACTGCAAGTCACTTCTGGTGTGAGAGAATTGGCCGTCTGCAAAGATGTTGCCCTGTTTGACCATATTTGTGGGAGTCTTCTCTCATGTCCCTGCATGGGGAGCTGGAGCTGACAGTGGGAGCTCAGCCGACTCTCCCCGGATTCAAACTGCTCACCTGTTGGTCAGTTTAACCCATTGCACCACCGGGGGCTCCAAGAATGGGAGTGAGACAACAGGAAGTGAGAGAAATCTACCTCTCGGAAAGGAAATTCACTCTTGAAAAGAGTTATCATGGGGAAAAGCTCCACTGAAGCTTTCTCATAATACTTGTTTCCATAATAAGCCTTTTTTAAAAAATCCTATTATTAGAGGCAAAAAATGAAGTGAAATCTTCTGAAAAGGAAGACAGATAGCAAAACAAACACCACAGGGATGCTATCTAAAGTGTGTGTGTATGGCTGGAGCTATACTTTAAACATGTACAGTACCTGTTCTGATTTTCACACAAATTCAACTAAAGCTAAACTATCATGTTACTAACTTGGGGATTGCCTGTATTATAGCCTTCCAACTACCAGTAAACTCATTACAAAGTAGTTGCCAACTGACAGTCTAAAAATAGCATCGCGCGGAAAGAGAGACACATGTTAAGTTTAGATGGCAAACTTCTATGGTGGAAATATCAGTGAAAATCCTAGCCATGGTCCATGCTGTAGGGATGGAGAGATTTGAATTTTCAGCCATAGTTGCTCATTGAGAAAGTGCCTCGCCCTGAAATGCCAGCGAAAGGTTTTGGTTCATAAGGTGCCTTGTCCTTGTGCTACTGATTCCCTTGGTTCATTTCTTTACCTTTATACTAACCAGAACAAACAATATGTTTTACTTACTGGATTTTTTAAATCCCACATGTCTTCTCAAATGGAACAGCAAACGTTGGGGGAATCTTCAACATGATACTTAATAAATACCTTTTTGAATGTATGTGTGTTGATTTATGCATTCGTGAAAAAGTCTGGGTAACTTAAGTTAAACTTTCCCAAGCAAGAGCAAGACAGTGGAAGATTGCTTCTGAGTACATAAGCCTGGACAAAAAATGCCTTCCCTGAGGTGTGACACCAGATACCGTTCTTAAGAGAGGCATAGAAAGGCAATAGCCATTTGAGACTCTGAAAATCTTACAGTTGAAAATCCTTCAGAACCCTTAACTAAAAGCAGGTGTTTGGGAAACAGATGTTATCTTGCATACCAGGAATATCTATAAAGCTGCTTAATGCAAAATAAAAACAAACAGCTGTGTGAAATTGTTCAAATAAAAACCCGTATCTTGTCGCAGATATCAGAGTCACGCATGTTAGTGGGCTGGGGCCCAAGAACGCTTTTGCCATTATAAATCCATTCGTTTTTAAAGTGTCACAAGACACTTGGTTGGGTGTGATCCAATAGATTGGACATAGTTCCCCTTATGGAAACCTTCTAGTTGGTTAAGTAGCCTTGTTTAGGCATGCTGAACGTCCTTATAAGGCTGCTTCTAAATTTTCTGGTCTTGTAAACAGTTGGAATAGAAAGTATTTACAGTAATTGGCCTTGCTCAGTAGTAGGGATATAAACCATTAAGATTGTCAAGAATGTGTCAGACAAGTTGGATTTTCCACACCTTTTGAAGCAGCATCCTGAAATATAGCTGCCGGAATTACATGCAACTCAATGAGTCACTTGAGAACTCTTCCGCTGCCCCTCAAATATTATCATATTCCATTATGAAGTCTCACATTCTCAGCATGCATTGATAGATGTCGTATAGAATTATAAAGTTAAAGGTAAAGGTTTCCCCTTGACATTAAGTCTAGCCATGTCCAACTCTGGGGGGTGGTGCTCATCTCCATTTCTAAGTTGAAGATCCAGTGTTGTTCGTAGACACCTCTAAGGTCATGTGGCCGGCATGACTTCATGGAGGGCCATTACCTTCAGGAGCGGTATCTATTGATCTACTCACCTTTGCATGTTTTTGAATTGCTAGGTTGGCAGAAGTTGGGGCTAACAGCAGGAGCTCACCCCGCTCTCTGGATTTGAACTTCCAACCTTTTGATCAGCAAGTTCAGCATGTTTAACCCACTGTGCCAATGGGGGCTCCATATAATTATAGTGCAAATCATATATCAAGTGATTTCAAAAAAACCCTGGCTATTCTTTGACTTAGGAAGAAACTGTGTATAACCCGTATTTATTTTAACCTTACTTTATGTGATGCCTACAGTCACCACATCTCATCTTATCTTAAAGCTAAAAAGGATAATCTCTGGTTAGTATTTGGATGGGAGGCCAATAAATATCAGGTGTTGTAGGAAGCAACAGGCAATACCACTTACTGAGTATTCCTTGTGTATGATTATCCTATGAATTTCATGGGGTTACCATAAATTGGCAGGAAACTTGAAGGCACATACCCCACATATGTGATGGCTGGGTAGTATTGCAATTGAAGGGGCAAGTACCTGCTTCATACTAACATGTGCAAGAATACTTGGACACTATCGTCTCTCACACAGCTAGGAGGAGGAAGGCAATGTTGATTTTTTCCCCCTACTAATATTTTTTCTGCCTCAAATCTTTGAGCAGGCTTTGGCATTTGAACATAAATACATATACTTCAAGGCAAAAACAAATGTAATTTTGAGTAGAAAAATGGTTGACAGCATAGTAAACATTCTCATCTTTCTTCTCAAACCTTTATGAGACCAGCAGAATTGTAACAAATACCTATAAACTTGTGAGATTCTCAGATTATTTATCAGACAAGGTGCTAATAAAAAGCCAGTTGAGGGCAGGGAAATACTATGTTTACTCAAATCTAATGCTCACCTTTTTTGGCTAAGTTACCTTCCCCAAATTTACGCAATGTGGTAATCTTAGTGCTGAGCCAAAGCAAAAAGGGAAGCTAGTTCTGGAGCACCTATTTGAAGGATGTCATCTCTATTTTAATTGCCATGGCTCAGTACTATACAATACTGGGATTTGTAATTTGGCAAGGCATCATTTGAGGGCCAACATGGCATAGTGGTTTGAGCATTGGAAATTGACTCTGGAGACCAAGGTTTAAATTCCTGGTTATCCACAAAGACCTACAAAGAAAGCAATGGCAAATGTCTTCTGATCAAATCTTACAAAAATACTCCTTGATAGGACTGCCAAATGGAAATGACTTGAAGGCTCACAACAGCAACATGTATGCCCAACCTGTCTTCCAAAGGTCTCATGTTTCTCCTTCCCATGCTGTCCTCAGTCTCAGGCCTAGTGCATTCCAAGGTTTGTGGCAACTAAAACAGTCTTCTTTCAGGTCTGATTCCAAAACCCAAACCACACCACATTGGTAGGTGATGTAATGTTTTCATTGTTGTACCTGGGTTATATCTGAAATCGCTGGAAACAAGGCAACATAAAATGCAGATGTGTCAATGCAGTTATCTCCCACTTGAAAGGAGCACGCAGGCTTTGTTTCAGAAGAAACAGAGATAAGCTAGGCATTCCCAGCAAGAATAAAGCTGGGGGTGATTTTAAATTAAATTGACTGGAAATTAGAGCAAATATGTATTGGTGGAGTATTTACTTACTGTGTTTATATCGTGCCCTTCTCACCCTGAAGGGGACTCAGAGCGGCCTTACAATCAGCAATTTGATGCCATATCAACAGACAATAGAAAATAAACATGCACATTAAAACAAAAAATTAAAAAGCAATATAAACATTTAAAACACATTATTAAAATCATGCAATCAAGCCGTTCTGGTTGTTATTGGTCAAAGGCTTGGCCCCAGAGCTATGGTATTACTTTCTTTCTGAAGGTCAGGAGAGAGGAGGCCGACCTGATTTCATTGGGGAGGGGGTTCCATAGCCAAGGGCCACCACTGAGAAGGCCCAGTCCCTCCTCTCCACCAGTTGTGCCTTCGAAGGGGGTGGGATCGGGAGTAGGACCTCCCCAGGTGATCTTAATCTCTTTTTGAAAATATTTGGGGCCAAAAGTGTTTTAGATTTTGGAATACTTGTGTTTACATATATCTTGGAGATGAGACCCATATCTAAATACAACATTTATTTATGTAACCTGATAATAATTTAATTCAATATTTTAAGTATCATAATTTTGTATATGAAAAAGTCTATGTACACTGAACCATCCCAAAACAAGTTTTTCACGATCTCATCCACCTATGTGTACAATTTCAGATTTTAGAATATTTCAGATTTCAGAATTTCAGATAAGGGATGTGCAACCTAGGTGTGTCTGTGCCTATGTATGTATACATGAGTACATACATACATATAGTCCGTCCCCTCACTTTGCTTCATGGAATTGTGGTGGTCCATTGAATTCAATCACTGTGTTACATTTTTCAGCTTTCAAACAGCTATCGCTCAGTATAGCATATGCACTGCACTTGTGAGTATCGGCTCCTTGAGAGTCACATGCAGCAGCTGCTGAAAACACAAGCTCACCCTCTCTGACCCCTCATCTTCTGCTCTTGGACCCAAGAGGTATGAGCAATATGACTCATCATATGCCCATCATACTGACTAGATCAAAGTTCTGGCAGTTTGCCAAGGGAGTGCATTTGTCCTTTTTATTTACAAGCTGTACTGTTGGACATTGACCCTCTGCTAATATTTATTTATTTAATCAAATTCTGTACCATTCGTATCCCATGATATTTGAAAGCAGTGTGCAACAAATGAATCTAAATGAAAGAGAGAGAAAATCACATCAGCATGCAAAATATAATCCATTAAAACAAGAAACAAACATTTGAAACATGATCCTCAAAAAGGGCAAAAAGCTAAGTTCAAAAAGGAAGAGGGGGGAGGGGGCTTAAGTATGAGGCAGCAGTAAACCATGCAGCAAGAATTCAGGTAATTCAGTGATATCAGACCCATACAAGAGCCATACAAGAACCAGTCTTGATCCACCAACTTGGTTTTTTACTTCATCATGCTTCGATTAATGAACAAAGAAAGTCAGTTTTGTTTAACAAGTGGCACTTATATCAGTGGGTTTGGGCCAGGTAATGGGCAAAGTACAGTCATGGGCTACATGCAGCCATTAACATCATCCCAATTTTCACTTGATTGCTTCCTTTCTGCCAGAAAAAAAGTCAGCTAATTGCCTTTTTTGAAAGTTGGAGCTGTGTTTTAAATGCATCACTGCCAGTACGTTTAACATCAAATATTGTTGTTTTTTTTTTTAAAAAAAACCAAATAGTTTAAAAAATATTTTCTAGTTTTTTAACCCACCCACACCATTTCTTGACATCCAGGAAGTTCCAGGAGAATACTAGGCTAAACATGCCCACCTTGGTCTGTCTAATCAAGATTAAATCTATGTTTAAGTGTTGATATTGGCTATTTCCCCCCCCCCATTTTGTAATGAAATCAAAATCGTGTGCAATGAGGAACTTAATAGATAGCATAGAATGTGGTTATGTTTTTCTTTGAGTAGCATGGCTATTATGTGTAAGGTTTTCCCTTGACATTAAGTCTAGTCGTGTCCAACTCTGGGGGGTGGTGTTCATCTCCATTTCTAAGCCAAATAGACGGCATTGTCTGTAGACACCTTCATGGTCATGTGGCCAGCATGACTGTATGGAGCACTGTTACCTTATTGTAAAAGCAGTCCCTATTGATCTACTCACATTTTCATGCTTTTGAACTGCTAAGTTGGCAGAAGCTGGGGCTAATAGCGGGAACTCACCCCACTCCCTGGATTTGAACCACCAATTTTTCGGTGTGTATCTGTAGCTATTTTACAGAAGAAACTACACAGGGTTGCTATGAGTTTTCCAAGCTGTATGGCCATGTTCCAGAAGCATTCTCTCCTGACGTATATAGTGTGGTTAGCTTACTGGGATTTCTTGAAGATAGAAATCTGCTGGAGTTTGCTTCCAGGATCCCCATAAGTACCAATATCTGTCAATGCTCAAGTCCCTATATATAGTCAATGCTCAAGTGTCCGTCCCATCCGTCCGTCCACCCCCCCCCCCCCCCCCACAAACAGTGTAGTAGCGAAATGGTGACCCTTATGTAAAATGGGCAAATCAAGCTTGGCTTTTTTGAATTTCCCAAAAAAATTCAAGCCATCAGTGGATAAAGAGGAATGACTGTGCATTGGATGCTCTTGGCAATACACCTAATGCTTTTAACTATAGGGTTTTGGCTGACTGACTCTTATCTGAGATATATAATATTGTAGCCTTCTTTTGATTATGTAAAACATTGTGAGGGTGTTGTACTGGAATGGCGGTTAATGTACTAGTGACTGGCTTCAAAACAGTTTTGGTGCAGTGGTGCATGGACTGTGAAACCATGAAGCTCTGTGTTGTCAGTGGCCGCAGGTCTTTGCAGCAGGAAGCAATTCTTACAGCCTCAAACAGATTGCTTTGTTCCTTCCTTCTTTTCTTCCCAGTTCTTTTGTTGTAAAATCATACACATTGACTAATAATTTGCTAATAGGAACCAGTCTGCATTCTGCATTTTTATGCAAATAGTAAGATGTTATAGAATTGCTAATCACTGGAATCTCAGATGTTGCAGGCATCTGGATAAACCCTGGATGAATTAAACCCTGGCTGAGCAAATCCCCATGGGGTTAAGTACAGTGCATTCCAATCCTTTTTTCCCCTGTCAACTCCTTTACTCTCTGTGTATAGCTTAGCATGTGATATGAGTCTAATATTTTTTAAAAAAAATATTCTGCCTTGCTGTAAAGATATAAAATGTACACCAGCAGATTCTAAAGGAACATAGCTATTAGTATCTTTAATTCGCTGCTTATTATGGTCTGCAAAGTTCCAGATTCCAGCCTTTGGAGATTTTCACATAAATGCATTTTAGTCATAAACATCTGTAATGATTATATGTTCTAGCCTTAACTCTTGGCATTGTGGTAACCTGTTAGGCCATTGCTAGCTTTGTATGTGACTTTGAAGTTCCCAGATTTTTGATAATTGTGGATTATATTTTTTTTCCTTCAGAATTAAAATTTGAAGATGTATATGCTTCTTCTGCTTCAGCTGCTACTACATTAAGTAGGCCACCTTCTTCCAAATAGCCCACAGATTTTTATGTCTTGATTTGTCCTCTGCTTTGGCTACGCAGTGATGAGCCTTTGCATTCTCAGCATTGATGGTACTTTGTGAGTTCACTACACTATGTAACATGGTTTCTGTTCCTGGGTTATAAATGTTATTTCCCAATTGGTCCTATTAAACTGCAAAGACTTCATTTTTGCAGCACATTTGGCTATAGTTTCTCAATGAATATCTCATAGAATCTTAACCAATTCAACATAGATTCTGAAGTATAACAACTATTTTCAAAGGAAGTACTGGGAAGCAGGAAATAACACTTTCAAACTAGGAGCAGAAACCATTTCAAATTTTGTTACATAGTGTTATTTGCCTTTAGATTATTTTAGTCAGCAAAGGGCCTGTATGACCTGTAGGCCACATGCCTCAGACCTCCTCCTCCTCAGAGTCTCTAAACATATTTATTTATTTATGCTCCAAAGTGCGTTAAAATGAAGAACCCTGGGGATGGAAACAAACAATTCAAAATAAAAATTTTTAAAAAGGTTTCCTGTCTTAGAATGCCCAGAAATGACTTTAGGGGCCACAGAAAATCCACAAACATGTTATTATATCCTCTACAGGGCTTTTGAGACTTTGGGGGGATTTTTTTTAAAAAAAAATTTACTTTGGCAGGAGCTGATGCAGTAGAGATATAGTCCTCCAAGGTCTCCTGGAGGGTTAATTGAACTATTTTTAACTGTGGTTTTCTAAACCTGTATGTTTAATGTCTTTAATGTTTATAGGTTACATGTTATATTGTGTTATGTTAGGTTGCTGGGAGTTTTCCAGGCTGTCTGGCCATGTTCCAGAAGCATTCTCTCCTAAGATTTTGCCCACATCTATGACAGTCATCTTCAGAGGTTGTGAGGTCTGTTGGAAACTAGAGAAGTGGGGTTTATATGGCTGTGGAATGTCCAGGTTGGGAGAAAGAACTCTTATTTGCTTGAGGCAAGTGTGAATGTTGCAATTGACCACCTTGATTAGCATTTAATGGCCTTGAAGCTTTAAAGCCTGGCTGATTGCTGCCTGGGGATCCTTTGTTGGGAGGTGTTAGCTGGCCCTGATATATTCTTATCTGGAATCCCCCTGTTTTTTTAGTGTTGCTCTTTATTTACTGTTATGATTTTAGAGTTTTTTTAATACTGGTAGCCAGATTTTGTTCATTTTCATGCTTTCCTCCTTTCTGTTGAAATTGTCCACATGCTTGAGGGTTTCAATGGCTTCTCTGTGTAGTCTGACATGGTAGTTGTTAGAGTGGTTCAGCTTGTTATAGGGTTGCCACTTTTCGATATAAGAAATAAGGGACATTTGCGGAATTTTTCACAAAAATAAGGGACACTTCATTAAAAAAACTTGAAACTCAAACATTAGGTAGAAATAGTTTTTATTAACAGAATAAGATAATGATTGAAACTCACAAAAGAAACTGACACCCTCTCTTAACAGTACATGGTATGTTTCTGCATGTTTTGTCATGCAGAAAAAACATTATTAGAACTACCTTATTTTCTCCATCTGTATTTAGTACTTGACTTTGCTGACTTTAAAAGTGCACTGTCTAAACATTAAAATAAAATAATTTTTATAAGACAGTACATCTTCTTGATTATTATGTCAATAGTTAATGGTATAGTATAGTATGGGATACACAGCATTGTATAGTATTGGGATACACAGCTAGGACTATTTTAAGAGTAACTCTCAAGCAACCAGAAGCTATCTTTATCCAACATGATCCAACATTCCCCTTGGGTAACGGTTAATTAGTCTACTGTACTTCGAAAAAGTCCTGTCTCACCTCTTCCTTCCAACGAGAATGCAGGCTGCCCTGCGAGTTGGAATCCCCGGGAAACCGCAGCGCACACCTTCCTCTGGTCAACCCTGCCCAGTCCTGTCCTGCTAGTCAAAAATAAGGGACAGGGCCTGAAAAAAAGGGACACAAATTTTAAGGCCAAAATAAGGGACGTCCCTTAGAATAAGGGACATATGGCAACCCTAGCTTGTTATGTTATGTTATAAGTTATGTTATTATTTAGTTTTTGCGTTACAAGTTTGTCTCAGATATTGGTTTATTATGGGAACTGGTTGGTTTGTTATTTGTATTTGTTTTGATGAATATATTAGGCATTGAATGTTTGCCATTTTTGCTGAAATCCACCCTGAGTCCCCTTGGGGAGATAGGGCGAAATACAAAGTAAGTTTATTGTTCTTTATTTATAATGTGGCACCCTAGTCTTCCACAATTGTCTACCCAGATTTATGGCCTGGTGTTATTCTCAGAGTAATCCTGCAGTGATGTAAGATTCTGGAAACTTTAGTCAAGAGAAATTGCATTTTCAGTATTTTCTAAATAAATGTGTTCATACATAAATGCAAAAAGCAGAAATTCATAATTCTTTCCCCTAGGATTATGGTACAACACTTGTATCCATAGAAGATGCATTAGAGCAGTGATTTTCAACCAGTGTGCCACAGAACACTAGTGTGCCGTGAGAGATCATCAGGTGTGCCATGGGAAATTACTTTTGAACTTCATTCATACAGTATATAAACTATAAGGCACATCTTTCCCTTTAAGAAATTGAACCATAGCACTCTCGCATCATCTAAGAAGTGACGCGAGAGTGCTATGGTCGCGCCATCTTGGATTCGCTCAGATGCAGCTAAGTAAACAGAGTTAGAGTTAGTGCTGCAGCTGCGCGTCAAGTGACAGTGGCAATTTGGGATCACAGCAAGACAAACGAGTGACAGTGATAGAGAAGTTTTTGAGGAGAAGTTGTCATTTTATTTCCATTCAGCCTTCACAGAATGCCTTGACTGGGTTAGGGACCCATACAGCTCAGCATCCATTGCTGGAAAGGACATGACTTTAAAGGAGCAAGAGGAACTCATTGAACTGAAACAAGATCGTAGTTTAAAGCTAAAATTTGCTGATCTTCCTTTGGACAGTTTTTGGTTATCTGTTGCCAGGGAGTTCCCCATTCTGGCCAACAAAGCTATTTTGACATTGCTCCCGTTTTTAACCACATATCTGTGTGAAATGAGCTTCTCAAGTTTGACTACGATAAAAACTAAAAACAGAGAGAGACTGACAGCTGTTGAGCAAGAGCTTCGTGTGTGTCTTTCTACCATTCCTGCCAGGATATCTATTTTGTGTTCATTGAAACAGGCCCAGGTTTCACACTGAGTGTATAAATAAATTTAAAAACATATTAACTATATGTATTACTGTGTTAGAGTGTCATTTTGTGTCATTTTGGTTGATGGTGTGCCCCAGAATTTTGTAAATATAAAAAATGTGCCGCTGCTCAAAAAAGGTTGAAAATCACTGCATTAGAGAACACACACCCCTCTCACCCATGGATACCTGAAATTGTGGATAATAGTGAACCCTATATTTTGACTATACTTGGGCAAAAAGCATAGCACAGAATCACACTGGAGGGATTAGAGAGGCCCACAAACACAAAACGGGATTTTTTGGGAGCATGGTTAATTGAAACCGTGATATTGAAGGATGGGTAATACTATTCTTGGAGAATTTTAAACTTCTTATTACTTTTGTAAAGCATTATGATCCCAATAAAAAGTGTCAACCATCTCTGATATTTGTTTTTCCAAGCAACGAAATTGTTAGTTCTTCCTGTTTATGAACATTGTGCTCATTTGTAGTGTTGTGCTCATTTTCTAGTAATCCTTTCATTATAATTTGTAGCAGACATCATGCTTCACAATGGGTAATGAATAAACTGAATTGTGAGAGTCTAAGACAAAACCTTCCTCACTGAGCATACTTGCTTCCCCTCTCCTTTGCTGTCCTATCTTAGGGGCATGGTGGGTCATATATAACCTGAATGATGCTATTGTACAGCCCACAAATTGGACCTACACCTCACATTTCAGGAAGAAAGGTGTTATGTTTAAAAGCAACTGTAAAGGTTAAGAATTGGCCTTTTCAAAGGGAATACTTAAACTGTCTTTCTCTTTTTGCTGATGTGAAGAGGTGAGCTTTGTACTTCCTTTGATCAACGCAGTTTTCCCCCCAGCTGTTTCTAAGCAACTATTATCCGGAGCTAGTTACAAAGTAAATCTCTTGAGACTGGTTTCACTCCTTGCTGGAAGACCTTTTGAGCATTTTTGGAGCCAAATCAAATGCTCCAAAGGAGACTGCAGCATTCCAGTAAGCGAGTTTGTAACAAATGCTGTGCCTATGCGGTGTCCCATATGTGGTGAGTTATTGCCAAGTAAGTTAAAGAGTTCCTTTTCCAAACTGTGGTTCATTGTCAGTTCTTCTGTTCCTTGAGTGACTTCAGATAATCCTGTAAGATGCTAAAAGACCTCGGGGTAACAATCCTGTCTCTCTGTGTAAGGAGATTAAGTGTATATCTATTAAATGTAATTAGCAAAGAGGTTAGATTTACACATGTTACCTGTCAAAGGTCCTGTATGAGACATTCAAATCATGAGAAGAATATATGTGCAACACCCATGAATCTTTTTATTATAGTTTTGCCTTCAGATAAAAAGAACTGACCCTTTGAAGAACAGGGCTAGAATAGAAAATGGCTCATGTTCTTATTTAATAGATATTGATGTAAGAGTACATTTGGTGGCTTGCATCGAAGTGGAAATGTAAAGACAGTTAGCACCAATGTATTTAAGATTTCAAAATTAAACAACAGTCTAAGACACAATAAATTACATAAAAACAAGTTAAAGCATAGAGGGGAGTAGTATACATAACTTTTAATATTGATAATCATAATAATAATATCATCCTTGTGTGCTTACTTGCTTACTTAGGCGACCCCTCATTGTCCAAGTATGATGGCCTTCCAAGTCTAGTGTCTTGGCGGTGGGTCTGTAGGTGACTCTAGGGCCCTATTCTTGACCTGCAAGTTTTTCCACAATGAGGACATTGGTTTCCAGGAGGAAGGGGGCCCTGGTCAGGGTTGGCTTGATGTGCCTTCCTCTTGGCACATTTCTCCCTTTTGCCCTCCATTCAAAAGAACTAACTGCTAATATTTCTGTAGCATTTAAATTAATATTTTGAATGTAGCAGATCCTAGATTTCTTTTCCGTTGTGCATTGACAAGTCAGGGTTGCTGCAATCTTCACAGTGCTTTGCGCATCAGTTACCCAGATATTTGGTTTTCTGAAATAAATGCTAGAACTTTATTTGCGCAACAATCATATTCTTGTGTTGTCAAAGGCTTTAATGGTCAGAATCTTTGGGTTGTTGTGAGTTTTTGCGCTGTATGGCTATGTTCCAGTAGCATTATCTCCTGACGTTTCACCTGCTTCTATGGGAGGCATTCTCAGATGTTTGTTCAGAGGGTAGAGGTGAAACATCAGGAGAGCATGCTACTAGAACATGGCCATACAGCCCAAAAAATTCACAGCAGCACATTCATATTGTTGTTTTAATCCTATAGAGTACCATCCAGCAACAGCTTGTGTGTGGTGTGTATGGATCTCTCTCACTAAGCAATTGTGCCCTTCTTAGTCCATGAGCTGCTTTGTGGTAGCTTTTGAGATTTTTCTTTTTCTAGCTTCTCACTGAATCTTTAATAGTGATTGGATAGGGAAAGCCCTCTTATCTTAAGAAAGTGATATTGTAGCGTCTTGCATGGTGGACTACAACTCTCGAGAATAGGGTTTGAATCCTCACCCAGCCATGCAAATCCACAGAGTACGCTTGGGCAAGAAACGTGCTTCTATCCTCAGAAGCCCCCTCAATAAGTTCACCATAGCTTCTTCAGAGTTATCTCAGCTTCTATTACAATTGTGTAGTTTAATTCCGACTAAGTTTAATTTATTGTGCTCTAGATGGAACTGAATGTATGTTGAACACAAATAGAACACTTAAAGATCCCCCCCCCCCCCGAGATCTGGTCTTTTCTCTTACAAGAAAACTGGCCCAACCAGGTGTTTATAATCACTTGAGATCAACCTTGTCCCAACAAGGTCCTGTCCATATTTATCAGACTAGAGATTGTATCGATAAAGCATGGCCAGTAGTGACTCTAACTCAGTGGTTCTCAACTTGTGGGTCCCCAGTGTTTTGGCCTACAACTCCCAGTTTACCAGCTGTTAGGATTTCAGGGAGTTGAAGTCCAAAGCATCTGGGGACCCACAGGTTGAGAACTACTGCTAGTTGAATACTGTAGGAATCGTAGGTCATCATGTAGATAAATGTGGCACCAGATAAGGGAAAGTGTGTGAAGGCCTTAGACTTGGAAGTCTGCATTGGTTGGCCATAATATAATACAATGATATATATCAATATTTTTGGTAAAATTTGAAAGAAATACATCTTTAAAAAAAATAGCCTGAAGATTCATCATATGATAGATACTCACAAAGGAACAAGTGAATAGTGTTCTGCATATTTTTCTTCTTTATTCTTTAGAGGAAAAACTGATAGGAAAACCATATCTGACATTATTTTTTCTTTAGTTGAGGGAATTTGCTCTCCTGAATGGGAAATGATTGCTTACTTTGGTTGTCTGTGTGGCCTTTCTATTTATACTGGCTAGCTCACAACTTGCTCAGTGAAAAGATCCATTTTAGTCCGCAAAAATGTTTGTTGACTATGGCCTTGAGGTTATTTCTGCATCCTTTTGAGTTTTCATGGTTTTGTTCAAAGTAAAATGGCTTTATTGTGTTTCAGAATGATGATTATTCATACATTGTACAGTTCATGGGTAGTCTTGTCAGATAATCATATTGTGTTGCGAAACTTGCTGGTTTGGATCAAACATTAAGCAGTACTTTGCTGATTCACTGAATATTTTCATGTTTTTTCCCCAATTTGTCAGACTTCAGAGAAATACTATAGTTAATTGTTAACTGTTTAAAATACAGTATGAGGAGACATGATGGCATCTATGATGGGATGTTCCTGACATGATAGTTTTGACAGTATATAGGTCACTGTTCACTTTTTGGCCTACAGTGTCCATCAGACTAAACAAATCACTGTAAGAATCAGACATAACCTCATCACTAAGTTAATAAAAAATCTTTGCTAATAGACACACACTGGCATGGTTTTTATCAATTGACAATGCAGGGATAGTAATAGGTGTGAGCCAATTTAATGTGCTTCTTTGAAGCTCTGAAGTCTTATAATTTATAATACTTATGAATTATAGTAAAGTCTAGGTCTGGAGTGGAGAACCGTTGCTCCCTTAGGTGTATAGAACTACAGCTCAACAGTCCATTACTATTAGACATACTAGGTGGGGCCAAATATTGGTGGGCTAAATTATACCGCCCCATCTAGTAAGTATAATTACTTACTAGATCATTTCCACCATTGTATTTGCAATCAATTTGCATCCTAATGTGCCTGGTATACTTTCCTTGAGAGTGACAACCTTGTTACACAGCTGCCGGAGGTGTTCCACTTCATCAAAGGATGTGGGGAACCTGATGCCCCTTGGCCCACATTGCTTGGCTCCAGCTGAGGCAGATCAGATGGGAAGAAGCTCTGTTCTGTGAGTGACCTGGACTAAGTCAGTGCATGCCACTGATTTTGGCCCAGGGCGAAGAGGTCCAAAATCTCGCTAACATATGAAACATACTACTGAATAAATTTGTAGTCTTTTCTTATTTTCTGATTTCAATACATTGCTGTTTCTAGTGCTTTTGATTACACTTTTCCTGCATGACAGGGGGTTGACTGGATGGCCTGTGTGGTTTCTTCCAAGTCTATGATTATAATGAAAATTGTGAATGCAATAATGGAAGTGCATTATGCTTAGGACTGAAGCAACTGTCTTTTGAGCTGCAAAGGTTGACAGCAAGCTAGACAAATGGTAGGGAGCTTACTCCGACCTGGACTGGCTTCGAACTCATGACCTCATGACCTTTTGGTCAGTGGTGATTTAATGCAGCTGACTCCTAGCCAACTGTGCCACAGCCCGGTGTGAATCTACTACTAGTGAGATTTTGTGTGGGTCCACCTTACCGATAATCTTCCATTGGTCTGCTTAAAGAATGTGGCCAATCCCTTGAAATAACCAACAAAACACCAACGTGACTCACAACTTTGCCCCAGAGTAAGTTACTTCAAGCTGTATGTTGGTTCTTGCCATAGATATCTGTGCATTACACACAACCCCTTGGAAAACCAGACTAAATCTGATTGTTTTTTATGCCGTAGTGAGGCATTTGTTGAAACAGCACAGGAACCTAGGACATAGACATCAGAGCATGATAAACGTTAGAGCCATTTTTTAAATATTGTAAGCATTTTACCAAATGTATCTTCATCTAACAGCATATGGTTTAGGTTGGAATGTTATCTAAGTCATCATGACTTTTGTTGCTGTGCCCAAGTGACTGTTTTCATGCCAATAATTTGTATATTGAGCTGTGGTGAATGAGTAATGGCAGCAGCTTTCATCTTCTTGTGTGAAGCATCTAAATCCGTAACATGCTGTAAGCAGATGAGCACTGATCCTTGGCCAGGATTTTGTTTTGTTTTTGCTTTGGAAGCTTTATTTCCTTTACAAGGGGTGAAAAGTTACACAGGCTTTAGTAAACAGAGTACTGTCGTTTGCTGTTTCACATACAATGACTGCAGCTGTAAGAGTGGAGAGACTGTATGTCTAAAGAGATGCAAACTAGACACTTTTATTGTCTACTCCCTTTGTTTACAGTCTCAGTACACATGATACAAAGTAGATGTGATGTTCATCCTCTCAGGTCTTTTTATTCTGAAGTAAGTATACGGGGTGCTGATCTAGGTTGTAACCAGCGTGTCTGAGGCGGCGGGCTTAAATCTAGGGTGGGTGCCAAAATAGGCTTTCTTTTTCTTTCTCGAACATTCACGTTGAGAGCCAAATTTCAAGAAAACGTCTTTATTTATTTACGGTATTTCTATCCCACCTTTCTCAGCACGAAGGCAACTCAAGGCGGCTTACAAATTGGCAGCAACAGTCATAAAATACAATTATGCCCCAACAGTCATAAAATACAATTACAAAACATTTGGCACAACATTATAAAAATCCATACAAAAACCCATTAAAAACATGATCACCAGTGTCCTCCTGTTAAACTCATTTTTCCAGTAGCATCGTCTAGCCGTTCCATGTACACGCTTTCATAGTTCGATGTTTTATCTATTATGCTGCATTTCCAAAAGCTTTTTAGAAGAGCCAGGTTTTTATTTTATTTTTGGAAAGTCAAGAGGGAGGGGGCTGATCTAATATCCCTAGGGAGGGAGTTCCACAGCCGAGGGGCCACCACTGATAAGACCTTGTCTCTCGTCCCTGCCAGACATGCTTGCAAAGAAGGTGGGATCGAGAGCAGGGCCTCCCCATCTTAAGTTCCTAGATGGTTCATAAGGAGAGATACATTTGGACAGGTAAGCTGGGACTGACCCATTTAGGGCTTTTTATAAGCTAAAGGCAGCACTTTGAATTGTGCCCGGTAACAAACTGGCAGCCTGTGGAGTTGGTGCAACAGAGGAGTTGTGTGCTCCCTGAGCGCTGCTCCCATTAGTAACCTGGCTGCCACCTGCTTCTAAACAGTTTTCAAAGACAACCCCACATAGAGTGTGTTGCAGTAGTCTATACGAGATGTAACCAGAGCATGGACTACCGTGGCCAGGTCAGACTTCCCAAGATACAGGCGTAGCTGGTGCACAAGCTTTAACTGTGCAAATTTATCCATAGTGCTTATGAAAGCTGAAAGGGGTCATGAAAGCCATGTTTAAATACCTGTTGCAACCTGGACCTGGAGGATCCCTCAGTAAACCACCACAAAGCAGCCGTGATTAAATGCTTTATTTAGAATATGTAGAAAAGAGGAAAGAGGCAAAAATATAGTCCACTGCTGCTTCTAGCATCTGAGTATTGCAAGGCAATAGTTCCAAAAGAGTTCAAAGATCCAATAAATGAAGAAGTAAGCTTGAAACCCCAATGGGCTTAAATCCGGATTAAGTCCTTGGCAAACGAGGGCTTGGCTGGAGACTTGAGTACCGTGGAGGCGCGGCGGCCTGGTCCTTGGAGCTTAGTTTCCGTGGAACTTGACACTGGAAGCTAAACGTTGGCGTGAGATCCAGAGCACCAACGGAACCCAACTTAAATAGGTCCTGCATTGTTTTGAACTTTGAGGCGCTGACTGCGTCGTAACTCTCTCCCATGGACAGTTTGTGGGCCTAACTTTCCCAAGCTTTCTGAGGGAGGCAAATATATCAGCTCATTAACGGCTGCACCTGGAGAGACAGGGGAGAGCGAGGCTTTGCCTTCTCAGCGCTCTATCAGCTTGGGAAGGAAAAGGGCTGCGTCTAGCCTTGACTTCTGGCTGGCTCAGAGGCCTCTGCAAAGGTTTCTCTTTAGACTTGGTTGAGGACTGCAATTTAACATGGCTTCTGTCTTGCTTGGCTATGGAATCAGGCTGGGGCATGACAATACCTGAATGGTTGTCATATTGAGGAGCGGTCAATCTTGTTTTCTGATGTCCTGGAGACTAGGGACTCTATCCCATTGGGTGAGCGCCGGGGGGGGGGGGGGATCATATTTCCATGGTATTTAATCCTGTAGAGTTACATAGCGATTCATCCCAGGCAACTTTGGCAGCTCCTAACTCATGTGGTTTTGGGTGTTTTCTCCAGTTATATCCCGGTTCCTGAGTCCACAAGATGATTTGTGATCATCATCCCCCTGGATTCTAAGTGGTTAGAAAGCGGGAAGGTGGCAGCGGTAATATGGAGCACTGGATTCAAATTGCAGAAAAAAAGATTCCACCTAAACATTAGGAAGAATTTTCTAATGGTAATAACTGTTCAAGCTGTAGAATACGCTGCTTCAGAGTGTGGTGGAAACTCCTTCTTTGGAGGTTTTTAAGCGGAGGCTAGCTGGCCAGTTTTGTTGGGATTCGATATTCCTGTATGATAGGGAGTTGGATTGGTTGACCCTTGTGGTGTCTTCCAATTCTTACATATCACATGGACAAATTAGTATAGAATCATAGGATAACAGAGTTGGAAGAAACCACATGGGCCATCTAGTCCAACCTCCTGCCATGCAGGAAGAGCACAAAGTATCCCTGGCAGATGGCCATCCAGCCTCTGTTTAAAAGTTTCCAAGGAAGGAGCTTCCACCACACACCAAGGCAGAGAGTTCCACTGTTCAACAGCTCATACCATCAGGAAGTTCTTCCTAATGTTCTACTATAGACCCCCCCCCCCCCAATAACATTTTCAACCTTTATATGAACACACTGGCTGGAAGTTTCTGCAAACTGTGGTCCAGCTGCTGTCAGGGGCTTCTGGGAGCTTCATTCTCGAAAATAAAGTTTCCAATTTCTGTATTAGCCGTACATTTAGTATCTAATTGGGAACTACACACAGTTCGAGCATTGCATAGTTATGTCATGATGAGGAGTTATTGGCAGTATAACTGTGTGAGCAGCTTCACCCTCACTATTTCTGGTGCTGGATTTAAGTTTCCATGTGGTGGGGTCACTAGCTTAGTAACTCACATAGAATAAAGGTGTCAGATCTGCTAAACCAAACCTCCTGCTGAATCATGACTGTCTTACTCCCATTCCTGTTATCTTCAGTGGATAGATGGAATACTGCTTTCTGCTCCCAGGCCTGTCAGTGGCTTGCCATGTGACCTTGCTTAAGTTGCTTGCTTCCTACTTTGTAAAATGGGCACTAATAATATTTATCCACCTGTGTAACTTACGTTCACATGCTTGAATCAATGAAAGGTGCTACTGTACAGAAACACAGGGTAGTTGTTATGAGTAATTTCACATGGAACAAACACTTCTGGCTCTTTCAATCAGGGTAACGGTTTCATTCATAAATTGGCAAGATGTTGTAGCAGAGAACAACACGATCCCTGATGGAAAGCTAATTCTAGATAGATTGTGTGTGTGTGGCAAATGGTGAAAAAATGGAAGGAATTCAGTTCCTTGTTATGTCTTCTTTTTTTACATTTTACTTTTTATCGTACATGATTTAATGTCTGCATCCTAGGTGTCTTCTTCATTTACATAATAGAAGATTTGATTTTTCCTTCTAGCCCCCCTCCCCCCACAACCACACACACAGTATTTTCCATGTTTTTGATCCACAACCTTTAGAGGTAGAGTCTACAATCAGGAAGCTACAGAAGAAAGGTGAAGACAGGGAAACCATGTTCCATTAATATGAATTATATTCCACAAATGGAGGGAACATTGGAATCTGTGATTGTGTTTATGCCTAAAGCACAAGTACGCACATGTATAGATATACATTTTTAACTGCTTAATTGTTTTATTTCTCGGTGTTTTTGCTTCTTTGTAAACCGCTCTGAGCTCCGGAGTGAGCGGTATACTAAATCGAAGTTAATAAATAAATAAATAATAAATAAATAATATATATTTTAGAAGTATAACACACATTCTAGTATAAAACACCATATAGGGGAAAATGCACAAAAACAATACAACACAACTGTAGTAAAATCCCCCTTACAAGAGTACAGAAGACAGCCCCCCAAAAAGAAATGATAAGAAAAAAAATCAAATAACCTCCAGCTTTCCAGATTCACAGGGCTATTAATGGCCTAAACAAAACTGGGTTAAATTATGTGGCATATTGGCTCTTGCTAGTAGCTTGTGTTTGCATTGGCAGTTTATCTCTCTTGGAACTGTTACTGTGCTTGCTCTTATTCCTGTAAGATTTATATTAATTCTGAAGGCACTGGGTGTTACATTTGTGCAGTACTGCATTGCCGTTTCCTTTCAGATGTTTGAAAGAAGCAGTGTTTGATGCTTTGGGGAATAGCATGTAACCTTCTATTTTTCTGGGCTGAAATAGTTGGATATAGTATGAAATTCTTTCTCATACATTGAAGGGGAATGTTGCAACTTTCTTTTCAATTTAAGGAGCAAAGCGGAAAAAAACCAATGGTAGTTGTCACCCCCAGAGCTATGATCAGATTAAATAAACTATAAGAGGTTAAACAAAGAATTTTAGTTTATTAAACTATTCATTGCATTTGTATGTGGATAAAAATAAAGACCTAAATCAAGCGCTGCCTATGATCACCCATAAACCTGAATTAAATAGTCCCAATCTAAGTAGGCCTGTTCATTCAGTAGAATTTACATAAGTGTTAACATAGCAAATTTCCATCCATTTGTTTGGTCTGCTGTCATTAGAATGAGCAATTGGATTTTAATAAAGGGGGGGGGGATATGGGTTGGACTGAATTTTTTACCTTCCCCAGGTCAATGCGGTCCACCAGAATTTTGAGGGCAATATGATTCTCACTATTGATTTAAGCCAATTTATATATATTATATCACTATTGATTTAAGCCAATTTATATATATATATTTATAATATATATAAATTGGCTTAAATCAATAGTGAGAATAGCTCTTTGAAGGCAACCATAAGGCTGATGCAGCCCTTGGTGAAAATGAGTTTGACACCCCCGGCTGACTTAATAGCTATTCAGGTCACCCACATTTTTTTTTAAAAAAACAATATAAATCTGATTATGTTTTAAAGCGTAGGCTAAATCCACATTGCATTGGGTATTGTTAAGAAAAATATATATACAGTGTGTATATATGTGTGTTTATATATATATATATATACACACACATATATACACACTGTATATATATATTTCTTAACAATACCCAATGCAATGTGGATTTAGCCTACGTTTTAAAACATAATCAGATTTATATTGGGGTTTTTAAAAAAAAATGTGGGTGACCTGAATAGCTATTAAGTCAGCCGGGGGTGTCAAACTCATTTTCACCAAGGGCTGCATCAGCCTTATGGTTGCCTTCAAAGAGCTATTTGTAATTGTAAAACTGTATAAATGTAACTATGCTGCCCTGCATTGAAAGCCTCACAGGCCACATAAAATGACGTGGCAAGCTGCATCCAGCCCCGTGGGCCTTGCGTTAGACACGTGTGGTCTATACCATGTATTTATTCATGAATGCAAACATCCTTGAGTCAAGAAAGTCTAGTAATATTTCTGTCTGAGGCTGATACACAATGTGAAGGAATGATTTAGGGTGAGCATGCATTTTGTTCCATTCCAGTTTTCCTATATCTTTACGTTGATTAAATGCTGTCTATGTTTTGGAAAGCTCATGTTTGACCACCATATATTGGTTTATATTTCCAGCAAGGCAGTTATTTAATTTCCTGTTGGAAGTCTACTAATGTTGAGGCTGTTTACAATTTGGCAACATCCCAGCAGAGTATACAGCGTCATTAGCATGTTATAGTGTTTTGGTGGCTTTACTTAATAAGAGTTCCATCAGTACTAAGTAGTGAATCATATAAAGTTCTCCTAAAGGGGATGGAGTTGATGTAAAGACAATATCCCCCCTGTAGCCTCCCGCCTTTTTGAGGTTGAAAAATATACTTGTGCTAAGTTCTGATGTCATTCTTAATCTTTATGAGATTTACCTTCCAATAAAATATAAATGCTACAAAGGCCAGACTCCCTCCATTCTAGATTGTAGATGCCAAAATTTCACTTTAGGATGTTTTTTTCCTTAAAGGTCAGAAAATGTACTTTTTAAAAGTATAGCTCCTATACAGTACTTTATCATTGACCATGTTGGGTAAGGCTTTCTAGGAATCACAGTCCAAAAAAGTACGTATTCACTGGGGATATGTTCCAAGACCCTCCATGAATACCTAAAACCATTCCATTAGCAATGTAAAATAAACTCGATTCTTTTTTTTGTCCATATCATTTTCTATTATTTTGCACCTGTTGGATTAAATTACCTTTAATGCACCTCTTTTATGTAACTACAAATTGTTTCAATATATTTCCAAGTGGTGTAAGAATAGAGTTCACAATACCAGTTTTCTTTGGCTATAAGGATCTAGGAATGATATGTGAAAATAAATCGTAAGTTAACCACACTAAATTAAATACAAATGATATCAATTCACCTGAGATTATATCTTATCCAAAACATTTATTAAATGAATTGCCTTCTTATGAAGTCATGAATACCTGCATTTATAGTATACTATTCCATTTTTAGATAAAGCATAACAAAACTGTTGGGGGGTGGGGTGGGATTACACGTGGAATGTATTAAACTTTCTCTGTCTGTGAGTATATGTACAGTGGGGGGGGGGGAGTATTTAATCATATACCAATTGTACAAGTTCTCTCACTACTCTTCTGGATCATCCAAATGCTCTCTAGCAAACTTCAGTTGTCTTAAGCAGGGGGACATGTCTGGCACTGCAGGATCTGAGTCCCTGGCGGCGTAGTGTATTACTGACGGTAGCCTTTGTTATGTTTGTCCCAGCTCTCTGCAGGTCATTCACTACGTTCCCCGTGTGGTTCTGGGATTTTTGCTCACCGTAAGATTTGGCATGGAGCCCCAGATTGAGGGACATTCTCAGTGGTTTTGTATCTCTTCCATTTTCTAATTCTTGCTCCCACAATTGATTTCTACACAACCAAGCTGCTTGCCTATTGCAGATTCGGTCTTCCCAGTCTGGTGCAAGGTGACAATTTTTTTCTGGAGTCCTTTGACAGCTCTTTGGCCTTCACCATAGTGGAGCTTGGAGTGTGACTGCAATAAGGTTGTGGACAGGTGTCTTCTCTACTGATCACAAATTCAAATAGGTGCTATTACTACAGATAATGAGTGGAGGACAGAGGAGCATCTTAAAGACGAAGTTACAGGTCTGTGAGACCCAGAAATCTTGCTTGTTTGTAGGTGACCAAATACTTACTTTCCACCATAATTTGCAAATGCATTTGTTAAAAATCAGACAATGTGATTTTTTGGATGTGTTTTCTCATGTTGTTTCTCGTAGTTGAGGCCTACCTATGATGTCAATTACAGGCCTCTCTCATCTTTTAAAGTGGGAGAACTTGTACAATTGGTATCTGACTAAATACTTCCCCCACTGTATGTGTGTTGGCAGAGGGAAGATGGGATGGACACTGTAGAAAGATATACCACAAGGAAGACTAAATAACCATGTCTGAACACTTATAAGGAATCATAAAATTGGAAGAGACCACAAGGGCCATTCAGTCCAAACTCATTTTGTCATGCAGGAAGATACAATCAAAGCACTCCCAACAGATGACTACTCAGTCCCTGTTTAAAATCCTCCAGCGAAGGAGACCACCACACTCCCGAGGCAGTATATTCTGCTGCTCAATAGCTCTTAGCACCAGGAGGTTCTTGCTGGTATTCAGATGGAATCTCACTTACTGTAGTTTGAATCCATTGCTCTGTGTCCTGGTCTTTAGAGAAGCAAAAACAAGCCTGTTCAATCCTTTCAGATATTTAAGCATAGCTATCATGTAATCTCTTAACCTTCTGTTCTCTAGGCCAGTGTTTCCCAACCAGTGTGCCATGAGCGATCATCAGGTGTGCCGTGGGAAATTGGAACCTCCAATACCCTTTCTTCCCCCTCCTGCTGAACACTTTTTCTTCTCCCCTCGGGCTCCCTTCTTCCCAGCCTCTCTCTGCTTGCTTTGCTCACGCTGCCGCTTCTGCGGAAGGGGGGAGGGAAGAAGACATGACCCATGCGGGCGCTACTGAGCAGACTCGCCCCACGTCTTCCTCCCTCCCCTCCACAGTGCTCTCTGGATATAGGTGAACTACAACTCCAAAACTTAAGGTCAATGCCCACCAAATTCTTATAGAATTTTCTCTTGTTTATGGTAGTTCTGTGTGGGAAGTTTGATTCCATTCCATCATTGGTGGAGTTCAGAATGCTCTTTGATTGTGGGTGAACTATAACTCCCAGCTGTTGAGGCAGACCTTCGTGTGTGTCTTTCTGCCATTCCTGCCAGAATATTTATGTTGTGTTCATCGAAACAGGCCCAGGTTTCACACTGAGTGTCATTTTGTGTCATTTTGGTTGGTGGTGTGCCCCAGAATTTTGTAAATGTAAAAAATGTGCCGCGGCTCAAAAAAGGTTGAAAACACTGCTCTAGGCTAAACATACCCAGCTTCCTAAACTGCTTCTCATAGGGCATGGGTTCCAGATTGTTGATCATTTTGTTGCCCTCCTCTGGACACAGAAGATGAATGAAGAGTATGGTGAACAATATTGCCTGGGGGGAAAAGACATGTGCCTTGCTTATCATTATCAAATTGTATTTTTCTGACTGTTTTTCCTTAATTGAATTAATGATTCATTAAGACGTAAGAGTAGACTCAGCAGTCTAATTTCCTCCTTCCACCCTTTCATGATTGTGTCAGTATACTGAAGATGGTCCAACATGAAAAATATTCTTGAGAGTGAAGATTCTTATTATAATTTATTGTGTGCAAACATGGTTAGAAATGGGCTGCTTTCACCCATTATACTTTGTGGTAGAGAAGAGCCACTCAATGATGGCCGTGCAATGTAACTACAGTAGTTGTGAATCATCTTCTGATGTTTAGTGAGTGCTCAGACACAAGACTAACAATTTAGGTATTAAAAAGGGTTTACCAGAATGAAAACATATTTGCAATCACAGAAGGAGAAAAAAGGCACAGGAATAGGTGATAGGGGTTCGTAAACCCTCTGCCATCTCATTAAGGCATGGGCTACTCCTTTGTGTTCATATTTTTAGTGACTCACCCTGAGTCCTTCAACAGAAGCTTTAAAGAACTGTTGATTTAGATTGCTAAAAGAAAAAAAAGTCTTGTTGAACTTTAGAATAATGCTTCAAGTGGCCTATAGAAAATCCAGAATGTTTTTGTTTACTTATGTAAGGCTTGTTTGCTTTCATAGGTGGCCCTCTCTGTGTTGTTGGGCTTCAAATTCCATTAGCATTGGCTGTCAAGTCTGGTGGCCAAGGGCAATGGGAATCCAACTAGGCCCAGAGAGCTGTGGGTCTTCATTACAGGATAACTTCTAGGTATCCACCTTCTGATGTCCCTTGTGAAAAATGGTTAGGCACAGCTGTTCTCCTGTTCGATATCACATATCCTTGTCTCTAGTGCAAGAAAGTCTCTTTCTAAAGAAAAGTATAAATGTTAAGCCTGGTGATTTCAGGCGCTTCTGTTTTGGACTTGGACTTTGGGATGGAAATGCTTACTTTCAGTGGAAACTTAGATCTTATGATTGAACATGAAATGATAAATGAGCTATAGAAGATTGATAGGATAAGGTCAGCAATTAATAGGGAGGTATAACCCTTCTGGTGCCTCTTAATTCTTCTGCACAAATGCTGCTATCTGTAGAAATAGGTATTTGATCATTTACTCTGTCCTTGCTCTATTACCATACCTAGAATATCAAACAAGTGTGGTCCTAGACCAACGTTTTGTCCTTTTATAGCTGTGTGAGTTGATTGGTGGCAGTTGGCTTGAGACCCAAATCTGTGGTGAAAAATCTTCCAGGGCTGCAAGGTATTCAAAGCAGACCACCTATGTTAGAAGCCTGCTTGTACTCTTGCCAAGACATAATTTGAAATGGCGCTAATTCAGCATCTCAGTTTATAAAACTCAGTGAAAGATTTATTATTGTGTTTTGTTTGTTTGTTTTATGCTGTAACTCTGGAACGCAAACAAAATTTGATGGAACTCCATGGGAGATGTTAGAAGGAAACTATGTGTTACAGAGTAAACGTAGCAATGTACTCTCAGGGATGATATAATTCAAGATAGCAAATACTGTATTTAATAAACTTGCTGTTAGAAATGTGAATGCTGTCTCTGCACCAGTTAATCAGTTCTCCAGCACTGAACCAGTAGCTATTTAATTTTTCTTGTGCCATAATTGACTTTTGGATACGTTGGGACTTAATATATTGTTAAGGATTTTGCTTCTCTAAGCAAAGGTGCATCTAAACAACAGAAAACTCCAAATTTTATTCCTGTTCTTTCTGATTTATTTTGGGATTCCATGAGCATTTTGTTTATCCCATAATATTTTCCATTGATCAGAGACCTTTTATGCCAGCCCCCCAGGGCAGTGTAAAATTGGAAACAATAGAAACAGAATC
The DNA here is from genome assembly GCA_030556195.1 of Anolis apletophallus. NCBI lineage: Eukaryota > Metazoa > Chordata > Lepidosauria > Squamata > Anolidae > Anolis > Anolis apletophallus. The sequence continues at coordinate 97,835,586 of JARBWK010000005.1, forward strand.
TAGGACTTATTGATTTGTCTGGATGTGCCTTGAATTCTGTTGTTCAGACTAATAAATAGTTATCAAAATATTGCCTTATAATTCTCTGTTCAAAAACTGTGTGTGTACCTGTGTGTTTTAGGCTGAAGTGCTTACAACAGTGGTTCTCAACCTGTGTGTCCCCAGATGTTTTGATCTACAAATCCCAGAAATCCCAGCCAGTTTACCAGTTGATAGGATTTCTGGGAGTTGAAGGCCAAAACATCTGGGGACCCACAGGTTGAGAACCACTGACCGACAAAAATGCATCCCTGTATTTTTGTAAGCCAGTGGTTCTCAACCTCTGAGAATGCTTGCCATAGATGCAGGCAAAACGTCAGGAGAGAATACTTCTGGAACATGGCCATACAGCCCCAAAAAACTCAAAACAACACAGTGATTCCGGCCTTCAACAATACAAAAATGGAAGCCTTTACAAAAGCCTTCAACAATACAAAAATACATATTACTGGCATGCATGCAAAATGCCTATTTTATGAGGAAAATGTGTTATAATAATGCAGTATCCTCTAATATGCTTCTCTGGGGGTAAGAAAGGTATGTTAAGTGGAACATTAATTGTCCAGTAACCAAAGCAATGAAGAAACAAACATTTTAAATGTAATTAATTTGGGTCATATCCCACTCAGATCCCAAATGTGATTATTTTGGAATCAGGTGCAACTAAATGGTCCCCATGATTATGTTATAAAATGTTATACATGATTTATCCTGAGGCTACCTTGTGAGGTGATGCTAAGAATGACTTCTTTGTCTCTCATATTTTGTGAATAAAGTTTGTGAAAGGTTGAAACTAACATTGGCCAAATGAGATGCTGAGGCTGAAAGGAGATCCATGAGTATAAGAGCTATCTGATGATAACCCACTTGGTTTTCAAGGAATTCAGTCTCCTTTCTACTTGACATCATGCTTCAAAGGAATTAGGGACTATAGTTAATGTCAAATCTGTACAGATTGTTGATTTCCAGTATATTCATTTATAAGATGAAATATTTATGCTCCTTTATGAAAGATTATATGAAAAAGCCCATTTGGCTGAGTGGCAACAGGCTCATTTGCAGGGGACATCAAGATATTAAAACTTCCTGGAGATCCAGTGGGCAAAGATGGCGGTCGGACGGACACTCTGAGGCTCCTCAGAGTGCCAACCATTTCACCAATCGGAGGGCGATTTGCGCCCCCCTCCTTTGACGGGACTAAACCAGAAAGGAGCCGCGAAGCCTAGGGGACGGTGCCGCTGGCCCCAAAGGTTGCCCCTCCCCAAGAGAGGGCGATTGAGTGGGCCCGGACCCTAGTCGTGCCGGCGAGCGGATCGGGACTCGGGAAGCGAGCGAAGACTCGCAATAACGGCCAGCCCAGCCCACCTCTTTAAGACCAGAGAGAAAAGAAGTACAAGATCACTGAAAGAACAGCAGTAAGTACATGAGATCTCCCCTCCCGATAAACAGGAGGATAAGAAGCACCCCACCCAGGGGACCTACCCAAGATGCAAGCAGGATCTTAGAAGCCCCCCCAGGGACACAAAAGCAACATCGCAAAGAAAGGGGAAATAATGCAACGGGGAAACAAAGGTAAACTGGCGGCCTCCGGGAGGGCAGACAACATCGGTAAGCCCCAAGCAGTTAGCCCCAAGATGGCGGCTCGTTCTTAAACAACACTGACCTGGGGAAGAAGACAACCGATTTAGGCGGGAGTGCCATCTTGGAGCGGAGAGCAGAGCAAGTCTATCCAGTGAATAGAACAGCTGACAACAAGTTACTATGTCAGCACTGAACGAATTGAACACAGGAGCAAGGGAACAGGGAGGAATGCAGGGAAGGAGGCCGGGGGATGAAAAAATAACTTTGAAGGACATCATCAAAGCACTGCGAAAATTGGGAGAAGCACAAGATGGGTGTCTGCAGAAGATCGAAACAGTGATGACCCGACAAGAAAAGCAAATCAAAATGATCCAGGAACAATCCCAAAGTGCAAGGATAGAATCAACCAAAGAAGTGATTCCTACAAAGCTAGAGCTGACAATCATTTATGAGGATGGAAAACTAGTACCTCAGGACAAGGGGAAAATGCAGCAATACATGAAAGCCTGGAGAAGGGAGGAGAGGAGAATACAAGACAGCAAGCAGTGTCAGAAGAAAGAGAATTTTATTCTAAAAACTGTGTGGAAGCCCCACTGGATGTTATAAAAATATTAAGAACCCTGAGGTCTATGCTCCCCAAAAAGGAGAAGAGGAAAGAAACCAAGAGGTTTATACAACACCTAAACGCTCTACCCTGTATACAGGCAAGAGTAAAGAGAAAAAGATTGGGGTACAGTCCAATAGAAAGAGAAGCCGGATGAGAGCAACACAACAAAGAAGGAAGAAGAACTTAAAGACAAGCTGTCCCTACTCTTCAAGGATGATCACAAATTATAGTCTTCCGAGAGGTGAAGCTCCAGAGGTGGATGAAGAAGGTCTAGAATCTCCTAAAGAGAACGGTTAGGAAGGAGGCCAAGGAAAATGAAAGAAACAGATTCAGCTCCATTAAAAGACAAGGAACGGACAATGGACATGGTTTCCCTTACCAAATATTTGAAGGATTTTAAAAGTTAAGAGAAAAAGACAACTGATTGATTATCTTCCAAGAGGTATATGGTGACCCGTTGCTGATACGCAACCAAAGAAGATGATTTGAAATAAAGAAGTGACAATTTTAGCCAACAAAGGAGACTGTACAAGATAAGCAAGAAAAACTCAGTGATTATGGGAGATGGCAGTCAGCAAGGTACCCCTATAAGGTCTGTATTAGAACCCGGGGCAGCGCCTGACGGACAAAATGAATCCTCCAACAATGCAAAAGCAAGTGGGGCGCAACACAGACTGAAGAAAATCCTGTAGCCGGGAAAGGAGAACGGCCATCCAGACCCACTCAGACAGCTGCGGCGGAGAAGGGTCTCCGGGAGTCCCCAGAGACTGCCCCCCCTCATACTCTCCCCGGTTTTGTCTCTCCGCGACACCCATCCCCCCCTTGATCCTACCCTGGCCCCTGTCACCCAGTTACCCCTCCCCCCTCCCCAACATACCTCCCCAGACACCTGGCCTCGCCCCAACCCCACCCTCCCCCTGCCTCCCCCGCAACCCCTCAAACCCAATTTTGGTGGAAATTTCAATAAAAATATTTAATAAAAAAGATATTAAAACTTTCTGAAAAATCTTGAGAAACCATAAACCAACATGACTGCCTTTTTATGTTTTCCTAGCGTTTGTGCCATGTGCTTAACCATTGAGGAACAGTTGTAAGTTGTGATCCGGTGCTCGTTGCCTATAGCCCTGAGGATTTAGTTCCAGAACAGTATGTCAGGATCTGCAATTCTAGAATTTTGAGTGGCTGGAGGATTCTGAGAGTTGTAATCCAAAAAAAGTAATTTTGCAAGGTGACCTGTTTTTAACCTTTACGTGCGAGCGTGTTATGATTTATACAGTTAGCCAATGGCATGACCAGAAATTCAGTCTTGTGGGTCCAAGGCCAAACTGTAGGCAATGGACCACTTATGAAATGAATACACATGTGTCACAATGCAAGGACTTGGCGGGCCCCTTAATCACACACACAGAGCCGTACTGAAGGCTAACTACTTTATTGAGTATAAAAACAGTTCCAAAGAATATAGTCCAATATGATATGATATAGTTCAAAAGGTTCAAAGTAACAATGTCCAAAATAACGTAGCAAAATAAGCAAAAGGCTTGACAGGGCTCCGCAGCCGATGCGGATCAGGAAACCAGGCAAAGCTCCGCAAACCAATGCGGATCAGGAAACAGGGCAAGGCTCCGCAACCAATGCGGATCAGGAAACAAGGCAAGGTAATGCAAAGGCAAGGCAAGGCTTGATGACCACGGCTTGGCCTGTGGTCCCACTCCGCTTCACGCCTATTCAGGTAAGACGTGGCCGGAGAACTGAGGATTCGTTCCCACGGATCCTATACTTAATCCTCGGCCGAGGTCCTCGACGCTCTCGTCTTCTTCGTCTGCATTCTCTGCTGACGGACCTCGGTCGGTCTAGGGCTCGGGAGCAATCCCTCCTACTAGCCTCAATGCTCCGTCTCCTATCGAAGGTTCGACCTTGTCTTTCGGCAGCTGTGTTGCTATCTCTCTGAGAGCTTTCCTCCCTATCCATTTCCCATGCGCTTTGTTCCATATCTTCCTCAAGGGGCTCCTGGGAAGGTCTCCCTCCTGGGTGTTCATAACTCCCTGCTTCACTATCAGACTGCACCTGGTGATCTGAATCATCCCTTGGACCAAAACACATTTCTTCCCAGGCCAAGCTCTCTGTAGGTGAAAGAGGCTCTTGCGAGGGAAAGCTGCCCTGTGCCCCAGTCATCTAGCTCATCCTCAGAATCCAGTTCTAGCACAGCCGGTTCTAATGCTAATGGGACCCCAGGCCCTGTCCCCTGCCCTCCAGGCACAAACGAGAACTGCTGTGCTACAACATGATGCTCATTATCTGGTATATTATGCACAGATGCCCTCATTAAGTTCTCTCTGGAAGGTACAACTGATATTCCTACCTGGCTGTTTGTCTTTTGTTCTTTATTGCTAGATATATCACCCCTTCCTATAGGCATTTTTTAATTTCTGTCTATTTACATAAATTTCCCTACAAAAAAAACTCCAGATCCTCCGCAATATTAACTTTTCCTATTGATAGACAAGATGGTAGCTGGCTTTTTCAATGTCATAAATATCGTTCTGTTGATTTTGCCATTTATCAGTGTTTTATATGGGCACAGTTTTATGTGGGTTTTGTCTTGTGATCATTGAGAATTTGTGAAGCTTTCTTCATGTGTATAGCCCATAAAATAATTTGTTTTGGTTATTATTGCATGTGAACTCTTTTTGGCTGGAAGTAATTAAATAGTCAAAAACAGACCCAACAACTAATTAAAGATTTATGATATACTTCAGGGGCAGAAGCATTGTTATGATTTTGTTGAGCAAAATGAAAATGAGAAACTCAAACGGATTTGATTTTAGGATGTAAGTTGTTATTTTGGCTATAGGTTTATAGATGTCTCTGAAAGAAGAGTTTTGTGTCTTTTTTTCTCCCCCATTTCTCCACTAAACAACTATCAAGCAGAAGAAAAATGCATGACAGAACTTGCACGACAGAGTTTCCTGTCCTTAACTGACTTCGTTGATTGTTACTTGTGAGGTGATAAAGCTTGAAGGTGTGCTGATGGTTCAATGTCTTCCCAAAGTCAGGCTTCAGCCTCACTATGACTTTTGATCATATTTATTTACTAGCTGTCCCCTGCCATGCGTTGCTGTGGCCCAGTCTGTGTATATGTGTTTTGTGTGTGTATATATATTTGTGTATAAATGTATATATGTGTGTTTTCATTTATATATGTGGTTTTGCACATGCGTTGTAATGTATTATTTTTTGGCTTTTTAAGTCTCTTCCACTGTGTTTTTCAGTGTTTTTATGAGTGATGGTCACTTGTGTCCAAATTTGGTGTCAATTCATCCAGTGGTTTTTGAGTTTTGTGAATCCCACAAACAAACATTGCATTTTTATTTATATAGATTTATTTATTTACAATATTTCTACCCCGCCTTTCTCGAACCCAAAGGTGATTCAAGGTGGCTTTACAACATAGGCAGCTATTTGATGCCATTAGTAAAAATGTAAAAATTACAGTAAACATTTAAAACAGAATTATACATTAAAACATTTAAAAACATATAAAACCACTACTTTCACTATTAGCCTCATCATCCAAAAACATCACCTAAGCTGTTCCAGTATTTGATTTCACATAGTTCTGTGGATATCTATTGAACTAGATTCCCAAAGGCTTGTTTAAAAAGCCAAGTTTTCACTTTTCTGCAGAAGGTCAGGAGGGAAGGGACTGCTCTAATATCTCTAGGAGGGGGGTTCCACAGCCGAGGGGCCACCACTGAGAAGGCCCTTTCTCTGATCCTTGCCAGTTGCGCCTGTGAAGAAAGCAGGACCAAGAGCAGAGCCTCCCCAGATGATTTTAAACTCCTAGATGGTTCATAGGAAGATATATGTTTGGACAGGTAAGCTGGGCCAGAACCATTTAGGGGTTTACAGGCTAAAGCCAGCACTTTAAATTGTGCTCGGTAGCAAATCTTGGGAATAAGAGTAGCTTTGTGTAAGAGTGGAGTCAGGAAAAGGTTAGCTCTTAGACATGTGATTTAGACTTAATAGTGTCTGCATTTAGTTGTTTTTTAAAGATTCACCAAGTTTGAAGTGATCATTTAGCACCATAGGGAAGTTGGTCCATGGAGAGGTGATAGTTTTGCGCAAACGTATATGCCTGGTTTGAAAGGAGAAGTTTGGGTCTCACATAATCACTATCCAGATGTCAATGGTGGGGTTAATGGAACATGTGAGGAATGAGGACAGACTAGCCACACTCTTTTCTTTGTGCTCCCACTGGAGAACAAAGTCAAAGGAGGACAATGCACTGTATTCAAACTGCCTTTCCTTGCAATTGTAAACCCAGATTTTTCAGGATTCTGGTTTGCATGGAGAACTTCTTTTTACAGTGGAGCTCTCCTTGTCAGGTTATTGTTCTCCACATTTAAAAGCATCACCAGAGTGGGGCAGGGCTATCTTATTTCCTCTGCTTACATGTTCAGATTAAGCATATTTGAAATACCCGATGAAGGCTAAACGTAATCTAGCCACAGCCTGGCCCAGCCAATAACAACAACAACAACAACTTAGTTTTTATACCCCGCCTCCATCTCCCCAAAGGAACTCGGGGCGGCTTACAAAGGGACAAGCCCAGAGAGCACGGAGTTAAAATGTAATGCAATAAAATAAAAACAAAACAAAACCAAATAGAAACATAACACAATAAAACATAACATCATGACATAACATCATAAATGTACCAGGTAAGAACTGAAATTATTAGGTACCAACAATAAAGAGTCAGCATAGTGGTTGACCATTGGACTACTACTCTGGAGACCTAGATTCAAATCCCCGCCTACCCATGGAAACCCCCGGATGATCTTGGGCAACTCATACTTTCTCAGCCTCATGGGGGAGGCAAAGGCACCCTCCCCCCAAAACAAATATTTCCAGGGAAACATTGTGAGATATTCAGCTTAGGGACACTTAGTCAGAAACAACAAGGAGACACATGACAACAACAAACCCGTGGTTCAACATGTTATAACTCCTAAACAGCCTGGCAGAGTTCCTCCAGCAATTATCATTTACATTTCTTTGTGACCCACATTCATCCTGCTCTCCTTGCCTAATTAAAATTATAGAGTTCCAGAAAAGTGCTAGACTCCAGGGTAGGGTATTGTCTTTGCTGAAATCTTTAATTGAGCAGTAGAGAATATATTCAGGAATTGCAATGGGATGTAAGCCCTTAGCTCAGTTTCTAGAACCAAAATACAGCAAGTTTTATGACTTGGAATTATCTGTGGTACTGTAAGCTGGGTACTGTGAATCCATCCTGCTTTCTGCCTTTTCCTGCTGTCTGTTTGATCTGTCTTTCAGCAGCTTGCCCAAGATGCCCACTTACTGAACTGTATTGCTTGCGTCCCTTCTTACTGACATTATAGCTTTCACCAAAGGTGCTCATACCATCCTTGAGCATCAATAGGACTGCTGGAAGAAAAGAATGAAGCTGCTGTTTTCAGGAACAGCACACCCCATTTCTAATTCCGTACCTTGACAAAAACTAGACAGAATATTTCTAATAGAACTGAAGACTTAAAAATCTTGGAAATTGGTGAGTAACTGTTCTATAAAGTTTCCTCAGTAAAAGTTTCACTGCATGAGAAGAACTGAGATTGCCATTTGTCACATGGTGGTCTTCAGTATGTGTTCTTTCTCTTTGTGTGTTATTTACCTAGGAGAGGAGAATTAAAAATTAAACCCTTTCCCTTTCATCTACTATGCTGTGGGAGCTGTCTGGGCTTGAAGGAGGAGCATTCTGTTGATGCAGGCACTTTTTTCTCAGGAGGAGTCCAATTGCAGCAATAAGCTGATTATGAGAAAAGAGGCAAGATGGTAGTGTGACAGAACAGTGATTGAGTGGGGGAATAGTTTGACTCCCTTCACACCAAACTCCCTTCTGATTTAAACATTTGATTTTCTTACCTGACTTCCTTTGTTAATAAGACAATAGTGTGGGTCCTGTAACACCATCTATTGTGACTATGTCCCAATCGAAAATAGGTCGTCAAATGTTGTATTGCCTCTCTACAAATCTATGGTGAGGCCACATCTGGAGTACTGTGTACAATTCTGGTCACCGCACCTCAAGAAGGATATAACGGAACTGGAAAAGGTACAAAGAAGGGCAACAAGAATGATCCAAGGGATGGAGCAGCTCCCTTACATTCAAAATCAGGTTGCAACGCCTTGGTCTTTTCAGCCTTGAAAGACGGCGTTTAAGAGGTGACTTGATCGAAGTGTATAAAATCATGCATGGGATAGAAAGGGTGAATAGAGAAAAAATATTTTCTCTGTCACACAACACTAGGACTAGGGGGCACTCCTGAAGCTCCAAGGTAGGAAAGTTAGGACTAACAAAGGGGGGGAAATATTTCTTCACCCAGAGGGTCATTGGGTTATGGAACTCACTTCCAGAGGAGGTTGTGACAGCGGTCAGCCTGGACAGCTTCAAGGCAGGATTAGACAGATTCATGGATACCAAGGGAATCAGTAGCTACTGAAATGGACATCCAAGTGCCACCTCTGTGTTGATGGAGGCAGGCAGGATTTCCCGGGTACTGGTTGTGGGGGTGGGGGAGCAGGTGAGGGTTTTGCCCTCCTTTCTGCTAGAGATCCCTGTGTACAACTAGTGGGCCACTGTGTGACACAGAATGCTGGACTAGATGAGCTGAGGCCCGATTCAGCATGGCTCTTCTTATGTTCTTATGTTCTTATGTTCTTACCAGGACTGAGATGTCGATCCCATAATCACATAAACCCCAGACAGATGTTGTGTGCCCACAAGTCATTTCTGACTTATTGCAATCCTAAATCTGCCCTTTGTTCCTTTTCAGATCATGGGGCTCTATTTCTCTCATAGTTGTTACTTGAAGGAAGGCCACTCCAGTGGATCTCAGTACTCAGGCAGACTTACATAGGGAGCAACATTTCTGCAAGCATCAATGTCCCAAGCTACTATGGCTTCACCAAAGAAATTGTGGTCCAAGAGCATTAAAAAAAATTCCAGGTTCCCATCTAAATTGATTTGAATTATGCCGACATTCATTTAGATTGTCTGAAATACATATCAGCTAATATCCCACTTTAATTTACATGTTGGCAGTATATTAACACTGGCTCTAACTTTTTATGGGACACTACTCCTACAAGTAACAGTACCAACAGTATGTTCAAATGTAAAACAATTCTTCTACTGAACATGGAAATTACATAGGTGCATTTTTGCTAACTAACAACTGGAAAACAATTCTTGATCACAGCAGAATGCACTGGATCACAAAGTCAATTCTTTGAAATTCAAGATCTGTACTAAATGAGCCCTGATTAATACGTTGATGTGGAACCGCTTATGAATATTCGGTACTATAGGCTATATTTCAGAGGAAGGAGTTGGCAAAATCACTTCTAGAGTAAGAAAAGCCAATGAAATTTAAGGGGTTGCCATTAGTTGACAGGTGACTTGAAAACACACACAAATGGACACTAAGAAAATGAGGGGTAGGTGGGGGTTATTCCTATTGTCTGTTACTGAAGACCTGTCAAAATATCCTTTAGAGTTGCCAGATTGACAGCTGAGAACCACTCCTGAAACGTTAATGATGGTGGAGATGAGGAAATTTCAACAGATGTTGCTTGATGTGTGAAGTCAGATAACAAGCAGCCCCTGCTGAAATTCCAGCTTCTATAAAAAGGAGTTGTATCCATTTTTAAACTCAGGGAATCCTATCTGAGATGTATACATTAAATTCATACCTGAAGGATCTCTGTAGTGACTATGTGAAGAAAATAATGAGTACACTGTTTTACGACAAAATATAGAGCAAATCATGGTAAGTAAATGAATGAGAAATAACCTTTACTACAAGTTATGGCCAAAAAATGATAATGGGTGAAACTGAAATATTCTATGTTTGAAGAAACATGATATTATTAGATATCAAATAAACTATCAGCATTTATCTTATTATCTTGGCAATTGCATGTGTGTATGTATTTATGAATATCAATGTCTATCTGTATGGATGTATTTCAAGTGAAACTTTCATCCCAAAGTACCTTTGTTTTGTTTTGTTTTCTTTTTCTTGTTCACTCTCAGTATTGTTTATTAGTTTTATAGACATTTCAATTTGTTTTAACATACTTGAAAGTAATTCAATCTTTCTGGTGATTTTGGAAGAGACCCAGAAATAGATTTGTCTGATAGCATGTAATGTGAATAAAATTAGTGCTGTTCTTTCCCTTTTTTGAATAAATGGATTTGCAGGAAAATAATGTGTGACGAATTTTAACAACGGATGTCTGTAGATCCTCACTAATTTACACAGCATAAAATTGTTGATCTCTAAACTGAAGAGATATTCTTTTAGTCTAACTAAAATGGTCTTAACTAAAATATTGTAGCATGGCTTTGCCTTTGAGAAAATAATAATAATTTGGGAAATAGCCTACTGCAGCCATGGTGCTTATACATACATGAAAGAGCTGATAGTCACAGTGGGACCAAAATGTCAATAATATTCTGAATGGGTTCAATTTTGAGTTCCTTTTCTTACCAAATCTGGATTTTATTGTCAGTTACAATTTTGTAAGTTGACTTTAGACCCAGTTTGAGTAAAAGATGGAATATAAACAAAAGGATTGGTGGATGGATTATTCCCATAATGACTTATTTGAGTTGAGAATAAAGCGGTGAAGTTGCTAATCTGCTTTGGAGCTCTGTAACTGCAACAGTGAGTTGACTCCTGCATGACTGACTGCTTCACCTCTTTCTTCATTCCTTCCACAATTGCTTTGACATCTTGCACACCTACCTCCAACAACAACATAGCTACCAACATAGTCCCCCCTCGGGGGTTGAGAAGAGCGGGGTAGAAATGATGTAAATAATAAATAAAATAAATAAAAATCCTTTCATAACATAATTTTTTTCCAGTTCTTGGGAAGATAAATTTAACATTCAGTAGCAGATTCCATGAGTCTTTTATTTGTTTACTGAATCACAGACAAACTTGAAAATTGTAGTTCACATGTGCCAGGCACAACTTCAGTTCTACCATCATGCATATCTCTTCATTAAATGACAGCCCGTGAGAACAATCACACAACTATTATACTCTGGATATTTTGCAAAGTCAGCTGCTTCTTGTTCTCATGGAGAACCTGGGGGTGTTTTTGTATTTTATTTAGGCAGTTAGCTAATCTTCTGATTTGTGCAACAATGACAACAGTTGTGCTAAAAACTCTAGGACCATTATTTGCACAGCAGCATTGGACATAAATGAGTACATCCTGGTCTTAAAGATACAGAAGTGTCATATTACATTTAAATAATGCTACCATCTGAATGTGCAGCCTTAGACTTGTCTATTCAAATGTAAGGCTCGCTGGGTTCAATGGGTCTTTCACCTCTGAGAATTGAGGCCAGCAGACTAAATATGTCAAAACTGTAAATAGGGGTGCCAAAGCTGGTTGTTGGTGCTAGAGCCATATAGCTTTGATGGGTATTTTAAAAAAGATTATCATGCTATTAGCACAGTTGTGGTTATTGCCTTGAAAGAAATGGTTAACACAACTTGATTAAATCTCTCTACTTAGAGCACCCTTTCAGCTTGAGCTTGGGCTGAATATTTCTGCATTACAAAGGGGTTTAACAATGATAACACATGAAAAGTCTCCCCACAGGGAGACTGGCCTGGCTTGGCAGAAACAGCAGGGTGCTAATTGAGCTTTTCTGCTCCACTCTAAACAGGCTAGTCAAGCATCTTAACTTCCCACTGAGCCCTCTTACCTTTTGTACTTTTAATTCCATCTTTTTCTGTTAAAAGAAGGGAGAGAAAATATTTCAGAAACGTACAGTGTCTAGGCCCATGTAGGATCACAACTGTACCAGTTTCCACCATTCTTTCCATAGCTTTCTTTTCTTATTTGGAGCAACGGATGTCTGTAGATACTCACTAATTTACACAGCATAATGGCAGCAGAAATAAAAATGAAACCCCAAATATTTAGATAAAATAATTTAAAAATAATCCTGCTTCATGCTGAACAAATAAATCCTGAGCAGGATTCTGGCATCTGTGGTGGCAATACACATATATAAAAGTAGATATTTGTAACAATATCACTCTTCACAATTTGTGCTGAAACTCTTGCTTGTAGCAGGATATAGCTATGCACCACTGTTCCAGATTGTAATGTGATATATTGTATGGAGTTGTAATACTTTTGTCTATATTACATACATTTATTGGTAATTCATACATATTTGTATACATTTGTTTGGTTGGAGTCTCCTGATATGTTCTTGGGCTCCTTCCCAGGTTGTTGATTACTGTATTCTAGGCTCAGTCTACTTCTATTCCCCTTTCCCTTCCCCCTTAGTAATTGTATTGAAGTCACCAGTGGCGCAATGGGTCAAACCCTTGTATTGGCAGGGCTGCTGACGACAGGTCAGTGGGTCGAATCTAGGGAGAGTGGGTTGAGCTCCCTGTCAGCTCCAGCTCCCCATGTGGGGACATGAGAGATGTCTCCGGCAAGGATGGTAAAATATCAGAACATCTGGGCATCCCCTGGGCAACGTCCGTGCAGACGGCCAATTATTTCACATCAGATTTGACTTGCAGTTTCTCAAGTCTCTCCTGACATGAAAAAAGTCACAGCTAAAATACATTCTACAGACTAATAATAACAATGGCTAAATGAAGTTAGTCTCAACTGGAATCGAATTAATGGGACCTGAGGACTTAGCTAAGTTCAATTCATTGAATTGGTCTCCTGAAGTTGGGACTACTAAGTGTGTCCTTTGAAAGGTCCTTTTCAAAGTAATGTTCTTTGACATTTTAAGAAAAAAGCACTGTGCCAAATAGGATGTAAATATGTGAATCCATGGATACACCTTCAATACAGGAAAATCATGTTTCCTTGAGAGCACCTGAGAAGACCAATAAAAGTGGCCCATAACTTTTGTTTTGTTATGCTTTAGCTCATCTGAAAAGTCAAGGAGCCCCCGGTGGTGCAATGGGTTAAACTCTTGTGCTGGCAGGACTGAAGATCGTCAGGCTGCAAATTCGAATCCGGGGAGAGCGCGGATGAGCTCCCTCTATCAGCTCCAGCTCCCCATGTGGGTACATGAGAGATGTCTCCCACAAGGATGGTAAAATATCAAAACATCTGGGCATCCTCTGGGCAACATCTTTGCAGATGGCCAATTCTCTCACACCAGAAGCGACTTGCAGTTTCTCAAGTTGCTCCTAACATGGAAAAAAAATCTGAAAAGCCCTTGACTCAGTATAGACTTTTAAAATCAAAGTGGGATTATCATTCTCCCCACAAAAGACACAAAAATGTTAATATCAGCCGGTTGCATGACAACAGAGTCCACAGCCTTGGGCGCATGGGTGGATTCTCCCTCCAATGAGGAGTCCGAGTCCAGTCCAGCACAGTCTTGGTTCATATCAAGTGCAGCTTGGACCGCGGCCATAGATACTGTGGCCGTGCCAGGTGGAAGCTGCATCCCTGGATGAGGGGTGGCAGTACCTGCAGTAGGGGCTGTTGGGGCACCCACAATGGTGGCAGGCAAGGCTGGTGGAGCAGGTAAGGCTGGTGAAACAGGCAGCTGCTGATAGATGGGTGCGGGGGCAGCAGGCACCGGAGCCATCGCTGGGGCAGTAGAAACTGGAGCTGCAGGAGCTGGGGCCATCGTGGGCATCGCGGGTTGTATTGGAGCCATCAGGGTGGGGTGCGCTGGGCCGTACGGAGCAGCTGGGAATGGAGGAATAGCGGAGGTCGCAGAAAGCAGAGGTCCCGATACTGCGGGGAGCGACTCCCCCACATACACTAGCCGGCCGTCAGGCCCCAGCCTCAAAAACCCGGCATGGAGGGGAGCGGGGCTGCTGCTTGGCTTCCTCGCACTGGAGATCGAGAGCGGCGCGATGCGCTCCTCCTGCGCCGGTGGCGCCCATGGCGGCGCCTCGGTGATGGGGAGGAGGAGGAGTCGCTCGACGAGCGCTCGTAGCGTCTGGAGCGCGAGCGATATCTCGATCCCGTTCTGCGTCGGGATGGGGAGCGAGATCTTCTGTAGCGCTCGTATGGGTGCCGATCTGGGGACGGGCGGGCAGACGATTCCGGCCTCATTCCCCCATACGGGAGTGGTTGCAGAGCCGGGGGGTGGGCGTGGCCAGGTCCCGTCATCTCCCAGCTGGCAGGTCTAGGCGGGCCCTGCAGGGGGGGCGTGGCCATGGCTGGCCCTTGCAGGCCCCCTCCCTCGGAGTGATGGCGAGGCTGCAATAAGGCTCCGTCCTCCTGTAGGTGGCGCGTTTCTGAAGCAGAAGCTTCAACGGCGGCCGTAAGAGGCACAGCAGAAGCTTGCAGCCCAGGCCCAGCAGGTTTTCCCACCACTTCTGTAAAAGAAGATGGTGGAGTAAGAAGAAGGCCATCTTGCGTCGCAGGCAGTTGGGGTCCGCCATCTTGAGGCGCGAAAGCGGTCGTCTGGGCAGGTTTGTCCTTTGGTTTCTTCACCTTCTTTTTCGGCAAAGTCTTGGTTTGGTCAGGCTTTCGCGGGGGGGCATCAGATTTCTTGCCCTCTGCAGTCGTTGGAGGCTCAGAGGTGGCCGGGGACTGCACTGATCGCTCGTAGAGAGCGGCTTTCAGCCTCGCATCCCTGTTCTTTTTAGTTTGCTGTGTGAATGACACACAGATTTGGCAGGATTGGGTGCGATGGCCCTCTCCAAGGCAGGACAAGCAGAGGGCATGCCCATCAGACTCTGGAATGGAGTTGGGGCATTCAGCACATTTCTTAAAGGAGCTGGATGCCATAGTCGTCAGTAGAGGTACCTTAGATGGTCAGGTTCTCTGTAGAAGAGGTGTAGGGAAGTCCAAAAAGCCTAATCAAGGTCAAAGGAGCAGTGGGAGAGTAAGCTCGCAGGAAGGTTCTCTTGGTTGCTGCTACGGCGGCGGATCAAGAGAATTGAGGGCTAGCCCCGCCCTGGGCTGCTATATATATACTCGGGGAGAGGGTGGGCGGGGACTAGCCTGTCTTAGACTTTTATATTGAAAGGTTCCGATTGGCTGCTGGCGCAGGGATTAAATATCTAATGTGTGAATCCACAGTGACCATGAAAGAGAACTTGCAGTTTCTCAAGTTGCTCCTAACATGGAAAAAAAATCTGAAAAGCCCTTGACTCAGTATAGACTTTTAAAATCAAAGTGGGATTATCTGATAGAAACAAATTAGCCTTGTCCCAGCTTTCCTGTGATTCCTCATTTTGGGCTCCGCAGGAAAAGTTGTATCAATAGAAGTAACTGGAAGTTGTTGGAAAATACTTCATTTACCATGATGGGGGCAGAATGAAGTTTTTTCTTCTGACGAACTTAAAAAGTTTGATTTAAAACTGGTTTGAAAAGAACAGCTGAAGCAGAAAACCCCAGAGGGTTAAGTGGGGGCAGGTATTCCACAGACATGATAAGCTATCTGTAGCTCCACGAGTTTCCTGTTTCTGCTTTAGAATGAAAGAGAAGGGGTTTTTTTACATCTTTGTATCTAAATTCCTTTAAAAGGCAGATTAAGTTTCTCTGGGGCTGCTTGTAATACTCTCAACCACAGCAAGCAAACAAAACAAAAGCAAAACCAAACCTCAACAAATGCTTGTAATATTCTGTAGTTCAAAGTAGGTACAGCTATATCTCCGTTACCAACTTAGAAGTCTTTCTGGGGTTTTTTTTACAGAGGTGGAAATAACATGAAAAGAATACAAATAGGATCCAATAGAATAAAAAAGAACAATTAAACAGGTTCCAGCAGACTTTCAGAACTTACACTTAAATATGAAATGAAACAAGTAGATCAGGCAAACTTTGCCTAAAATAACAAAAATGTTTTGAATCTTCCAGAGACCACTTGAAAGCTTCTTCTACAATGCATCCCAATTTTTTTCAACAGCCCCTACCTTTCCTATGATTTTTGTTTTGATGACAAAACATATAGATCTGTGCTTTCCCCCAACATGACAGTTTAGTTAGTGAAGCAGGGAATTCTCCTTCCCCTTTTCTTTCTACCTTGTGATTCTGTTTACCTTGCCTGTTTCATCTAGATTACGAGGGCGGGTCAATAAGTCCATGACTCTTTGAATTTCCCGCCTCTTAACTGAAAGGGCAACACTGCTCCTGGGAAACAGGCATCCTATCAAAATTTGACTCCTATCAAAATTTGTTCAAGCTGTGTCATTTAGTTTGCGTTTGATAGCCATTGATAGCAGACTACTGCGTGAGTTGAGGAGAAAATGGAAAAAATTGAATTTCATGTGCTCATTAAGCAGTATTTTTTGCGGGAAAAAACCATCACACAAACCAAAGCTAACCTTGATAAATACTATGGGGACTCTGCGCCATCAATTTCAATGGTAAAAAAGTGGTCCACTGAATTTTGTTGTGGCCGTACAAGCACGGAAGATGCCGAACATTCTGGATGCCCAGTTGGGTTTCTCTACATCCGAAACAATTGAAAAAAATCACGATATGGTGTTGGCCGATCGGAGATTGAAAGTGCGAGAGATTGTGGAAGCCATAGGCATCTCACATGGCTCAGTGGTTTCAATTTTAAATTATCACTTGGGTATGAGAAAGCTTTCCGCAAGATGGGTGCCACATTTCTCATAATGCAGGACAATGCAAGGGTGCACATATGTGCAGTTTCCATGGTAACCATCCATGAATTGGGACACGAATTGCTCCCTCATCTGCCATGTTCTCCGGATTTAGCTCCGAGTGACTATTTCTTGTTTCCAAACCTGAAGAAATGGCTCGGCGGAAAGAGATTTGACTCCAACAATGAAATCATCTCACAAACAAATACCTATTTTGATGACCTTGGCAAATCTTATTTTTTGGAAGGGATAAAAATATTGGAAAAACATTGGACAAAGTGTATAGAGCTCAAAGGAGACTACATTGAAAAATAAAAAGATTTTTTTATCTAAAAACCCGTGTTTCATTCAAAAAGTCACGGACTTATTGACCCGCCCTCGTAGAATCCTATTTTTCCCCAGATTTATCTTTATGGCATTGTTTACTGCAGGCATACTACTGGAGACCATCATTTTCCAGCCCTCCTTCACCATCCTGATGTTACAAAAACAAACAAAAACCCAGTTTTCATCTAAACAGAAACCAAGAAAACAGTGGCCTAGCTCCTGTAAAGAGTCTTTGTAAAAAGGACCTTTTTTGCCAGAGACTTTGTTAATTGTCCACTTACATAGTGATCAACATTTATAAGAGCAGAAACCCTTCCAGCTTCATAAGTGCTGGGCTTCTATGAGTTTTCCAGGCTGTATGGCCATGTTTCAGAAGCATTCTCTCCTGACATTTCAGCCACATCTATGGCAGGCATCCTCAGAGATTGTGAGGTCTTCCACGAGGGACGTGAGGTTTATACGATATCTGTGGAATGTCTAGGGTAGGAGAAAGAAAGTGCTGTTTCCCTCTTTCTTGGTTTAATTCCATTTAACTCATTGTTTTGAGTTAAAAAAATTGTTTTATATGCTTGTGATTTCATTTTTATTGTTTATTATGTTTATTATTTGCATTGTGCCACATGTAAGCTGTCCCGAGTTCCTTCGGGAAGATGGAGGCAGGGTTAAAAAAATAAAGTTATTATATTATTATTAAGCAGTGTGAAACTGCTTTTTTTTGCTTTTGTTTTTTAGGTGAAAAGGCAAAATGTCTGGAACTTGAGAATACACAATTGAATATAATACAATACAAATACAAAACTTTATTATGGTTACTGAGCAGGCCAAAGCGGGGCACAAGTGCCGCAGGAAGGGGAAACGCAGTTTTCCAGTGAAGCAGTTGGTTTTTGTTGTTGTTTTTTTTTAAAAAAAAACTTGATTTGAAAACAGTTTAAAATCACAGCTTAACAACTGTAGCAACCCAGTTCTCTTTTGTGCCTGGGGGGCAGGGGGGCAGCACCAGGGGTCCCACTTGCATTAGAACCAGCCGCAGCTGATGAGGAAATGGAGGAAGGGGTTAATGAGTTAGCTGGGCCTTCCTCTCCCACAGAGAGCTTGACCTGGGATGATGGATGGCCGGACGGCTATGATAACTGGGAAGGTCAGGCTGATTCAGAAAGTGTTGATAGTGATGATTTTTATGAGAAACCAGGTGGGTACGGATCAGAGGAGAGAATTTGGGAAAACATGGACAATGAGGCCATGGAAGCTGAAAGGGAGTTCGACTCTCACGAAGATAGTGAGCCAGGTGCTGGGAGGCAAGGACGAAGCTTTGATAGGAGACGGAGCATTGAGGCTAGCAGGAGGGGCTGGCACCGCAGCCTAGAGCGGCCGAGAGGTGCGAGGTCCCGTAGCACAGACTGGCGGAGAAGCCTAGAGCGTCGGGGTCCTCGCCAAGGGGATTAAGTATAGGATCCGTGGGAACGGATCCTCTGTAGCTCGGCCACTTCTATTCTAAGCGGAGTGAAGCGAGTAAAGGGCTACGGAGCCAAGTTGCCGGCTCGTGCCTTGCCAAGAAGTTTCTTGGGTCCTGTTTGAACTTTGTCTTGTTCCTTGATCCGCATTGTTTTGCGGAGCCTTTGCCAAGTCTTTTGCCAAGTCTTTTACCAAGCTTTTGCCAAGCCATTGGATTGGATTACTACAGACTCTTTCTTGCGGATTGAACTTTTCAATATTTTATGGACAATTACCTTTTCACCTGTTCTTTATTATTCAATAAATAGTTAGCTGATTACCGTCTCTGTGTGTGTGACACTAAAGGGGATGGGTGATCATGGAATATTTTTTGATGAACTAATGCTAATACATTCAGAGAATCTATTTCTTTAAAAAGAGATGTCAATAAGTTTGTCCAGTACTTATGCTGAAATTTAGTAAACAATGATAACATTTTGATGAAATAGGACAGTTGGGCACTTTAAAGGATGTTAAAGCATCCTTTATCAGTTTATCCCATTTTTCCTATTCCAAGATACAGTGTGCCTAGAGCAGTCATTGTCAACCGCTGTGCCTCGGCACACCAGTGTGCTGTGAGCTATCAGCTGGTGTGCTGCAAGAAAACCTCTTCCCCCACCTTCCTTCCCCCTCCAAGGTTTTCCCGCGGCACACCAGCTGATCAAGGAACAGCGGTTGGGGAACCCAACCCTCTCTAGGACCTAGACCTAGAGAGGCAGGAAGGCTCAGGAGGGGAGGGGCCGGGCGACGCTCTCCTCCTCCTCCGAAAGTGAGCCCACAGGAACCTGGGCGCCTTGGGGAGCCGAGGGGAAGGGAGGGGAGAGAAGAAGAGGAGGAGGCCAGGGAAGGAGGGAGCAAGCATCGCCGCCGAGCCTGCCTCTTCCCCCCCCAGCAAGCGCGCACGCAGCTCCCTTCCTCCTCCAATCACGAGCGCAATGTCAGCGCCATGTGCTAGATGAGTTGGGCGCGCTCCTGAATGGAGGAGGAAGGCAGCCGCCCCCCCTCACCTCGCACGCGGCGCCGACATTGCACTCGTGATTGGAGGAGGAAGGGAGCTGCGCGCGTGCTTGCTGGCGGGGAAAGAGGCAGGCTCGGCGGCATGTTTCAGAGGGGAAGCAGAAGCAGCAACCCTGAGTGCCGTCTCCTCTGCTCTGCTGGGACCTCCATCTCCCTGTCTTTCGCCCTCTGTGTGGGTTTCTCTCTCACACTCCCTCTCCTTGCCGTCACCCCTGAGCTTTGCCTTGGGCTGCCCCTCCTTCCTCCTAGCATTCCCTCCCCCCACTCCTTTTGACTGGGTTAAGAAGGAGGGGGAGAAAAAGGAGCCACGGCGAGAGGTTGGCAGGGGCGGCAAAAGGTGCCTGGCTTGATTTTCTTCTTTTGGGTCGCTCGCGTACCGTCCTCTCCCCAGTCCTTCCCACTTCCTCCCTTCCCACCTCAGTTTCCCCCCTCTTTTCCAACACCCCTTTCCCACCCCATCTTCCATTTTTCTAGTTTTCCCCTTCTTTACTATACCCAGCCCCTCCCACTATTCCAGCCCCCACCCCCACCTCAATCTATTCCACTTACCCCCTTGCCGTTTCAATCTTTCCACTATTCCAGGCTCCCCTTTGCACCCCCATCGTGCTCATTGTGCAGTCTTCCTTTCCCCATTCCAATCTTTTCCACCTTCTCCTCTTTACCTCCCCAATTTCCTCTTTACCTTCTCCCAATCCCCCCCCCCCCCCACACACACACCAGACTGGAGTCTTTCCCACTTTTCCAACCCCCTTTCACATCAGAGTCATTCCCCCTTCCCACCCCACGTTTTCAGCTACCCCTTTACCACTTCATTTTCCCACTTTTCAACCACCCAATCTCAACCTTTTCCCATTTCCAGACCTTCTTTCCCACCCCCTTCCCAAGTCTTTCTCCCCTTTCCTTATTCATACACACATAGCATTTCCCCCCAAAATGTATACCATAGTTAAAATAAACTATGGTGATTATTGGATTATTACATTTATTATGTTACTCTATTATTATTATTATTGCATTTATTATTTTACTTTTGTGTATTATTGCTATTATTACATCTACTAGGCTTTAATTATGTTCAATGTGTAGCAATGAAAATACATCCTGCATATTAGAGATTTGCATTAGAATTCGTAAGAGTAGCAAAAATATTTATGAAGTAGCAACGAAAATATGGTTGGGGGTCACCACAACACGAGGAACCTTATTTAGGGGTCACGGCATTAGAAAGGTTGAGAACCACTGTGTTAGTGTCATTTTGGTTGGTAGTGTGCCCCAGGATTGTGTAAAAAGTGTGCCGTGGTTCAATAAAGGTTGAGAAACACTGGCCTAGAGTACAAAAGGAAAGAACGAGTGATAACCGTGGTAACAGGTAGCATTCTACAGTGGAAATGTTGCATTAGTTTACAACAAATCTTGCTTCCATGCATTTATTTTATATGCAAGACTGTTTTTGGCATGGTTTTGTTCAAGCCTTATGTTTATCTCCCTAGTGTTTCTTTGTATAGATGGCAAAGGGCCCCAGGGCAGTGAGGTGGAGAGTGATAGCTTTCTCTGGCACACAAAACACTAGTGCTTTTTTCTTCCCTCTCTTTCAGGTTGGTATCAAATGATTTCCCCCAACTTCAAGCAGCATCTTTAGTTCACTTCTTATTTCATAAAAGTTTTCTGCCTCTTCCTAATGTCTTGATTCCAGGACCACCTCTTTAAGCCAGTTCTATGTTTTAAAAAATATTATTTGTGATAACTAACTTTGCCTCCCTTCAACTAAGTCAGCCTCTTCCTTAACTGATTATCTCTGCTCCCAAGACCCTTTGCAGGAAAATGTCAGAATGGGGAGATGAAAGCAAAACCAACAAATGCAGCTTCCTGTAGTGTTGCGGAAAAGCAGAGTGTTGGAAAGAATTAAATATTTTGTGCCACTTGATGTTTAACAGCTTGTATCTAGTGTTTACCCCAGTGTTATTTTAGATCTTCCATCCAGTCTTTGTTCAGGATGCCAGGTTGTCTGGAGAGGAGTTGGATAGATTACTGCAAGGCATAGAGCCATTTGGGTGGCTATCTCCTCCTTGTAACTTGTGCTTCCCAAGGAGGCCTTGCAGCCCACTCTCTTTCTCTTTGAAAAAGCAGTTGATGAAATTTCAGAGGAAAAGTATAACCCTGCAAGTTTGTTTTAGCGAAAACAACCTTGTGGTAACTTAAAAACTAACAAATGCAGATGCATGTGATGAATTGGGATCAGGGCTGTAGTTTGAGGGTTGGGGTGGTGGTTAGAGGTTCAACCTCACCCCCTAACATTTTCAGATTTTAAAAAAATCAGGTTTATTCATGAATTTTAACTGGTTAACCAAATTCCCATACTAAGTCTATGAGAAGCACAAATTAAACAGGTCCCTCCAGAATGGCAAGCACCATGTCAAGCAAATTTTGACAATTTATTTACACTGTCATTACTTGCAGCAATAAATGGCAGGCAAAGCCTAAGGCATTGGGGGGGATTTGAAGGCCCCCATGAAGGAGACCAGACTTGGTGAGGGCAGTTGACAGGGGCGGAGCTGCTCTACCCCCTGCTGTGCTTTTTTGCTTCCGCATGAGGTAGGATGCAGGTTCTTAATGGGAAATTAGGCCTTTCCCTCCCCTTTTCAGATAGTAGGGTTCCCATTGCTATGCCTTTATATAGGTTGTTTTCAACTCTTAAACATTTGAAAACATACATAAGAAGCATAACAGGGCAAGAAAGACTGATTAGACTTGCACTCTGGAGTGTCCATCAAAGTTTATCAATGGAGCCTGATTTCTGTCAAAATGTATTGACACGGTTTTCAAGTGTTCCCAACAGACATGGTACTTTTTTGTAACGATAAATTACCAATTAACAGTCATTTTCAGTTATTTTAAGACTTGAAACTTTGTAACTAAAATAGAAATTTGATTTAATTAAACCTATATAAAATATAGAAGGAACCATTCTATTTCAATTATGTTGTGTTATGGAACTACTTTCCATGATTCACTAAAAAAGTTTCAACACTTCCCCCCCCCCATTTTTTTTAAAGCTATGGCCGAGTGGGGTCCATGTCATGAAAACCTAAGCAAAATAGAAGTTCTTGATATGTAAGATGCCACAAGACTTTGGATATTGTTGTGGGTTTATCTGTGACTGTCATTTTAAAAAATGGGGTTTACTCTAAGTTTAATTGGTGTAAGCTGCCTTGAAAGCGACTCTGGGGTATATAAAACACAGGGAAATGTTTAAATGAAGTAGAGTATTTTATTGGATTGCCGTGGTTCTGGGTAGCTTTTATAATTTGTTTGCTCTTGCTGCTGAAGAAATGTTGCAACTTGGCATTGATGCATTTATATCATTCGCATCATGTCATCTTAATTATACCATTAGCTACATAAAAGTTCAGACTGGCAAAAAGTGCTGTGCTACTCAAATGATTAATCGTCTCCTTTGCCAGAATAAACTGAGGTAATGAAAAACATTACTTTAATAATCTCACATCTTTCTTGCTGTGAGACCAGCAGCTTGGCCGCATGCCCACCTCCTGGTCCTGGGCCACCATTTCAGAAACAGTAGGTACAACATTGGCATGTAGTAATAGCATTTCAAATGTAGTTGCTTACTAGTGGTGTGCACTTGGGTAAAAGCTTGTTCCATTCCGTTTGTGGGTTTTCGTTGTGGGGCCTGATCTATTTTTGGTAAGCCTCCCAACACCGGGAGGGTTGTTTTTGGTTCTTTTGTTTTGGGAGTTGAAAATTGGCCCATTATGGGGGAAAGGGGCTTCCCACCCACTGGCTCCCCTTCCTGAGGTGCTCAGCTACCTGGCAGTCACTGGTAGGCACATGCATGTGTGGGTACTGTGCTTCTTCTCTTCCTCCTCCCTCCCATCTCACGTCCACAATGGCCTGCATTCACTCACGGCTGGGCAGCCCCACATCCGGACCTCAGCAAGTATGCTTTATCAGCGTGAAGGAACCCCCCCCCCATTCCCGGAAAGGAGGGAGGGCTGGTGGTTCCTTCCTCTCTGACGCTGAGGTCCGAATGTGGGGCTGCTCAGCTGCGACTCCCATGAGTGAATGTGGGGCATTATAGGCACGAGAGAGGGCAGGAGGAGGAGAAAGAGAAGAAGCGCGTAATTTTGGCTCCACAGTAGGCTTTTGTGTCAAGCTGGCCCACATTCTATGCAAAATGTATATACTGGGTGTTTAAAGAAATGAAATGTGTCATGTTGTCATTATCCCAGTTCTGACTCAGGTCCCTTCTACACTGCCATATAAAATCCAGATTATTTGCTTTGAACTGGATTATATGGCCGTGTAGAAATAATCTCAGTGGCACCTCTGAGTGGTGGACTCTGATTTTATATATAACAGCAGGACAGCATATTATATTGTTCATGTAATAACATTTCTTTTTCTTTTTGTTATTGAGTGTATTCATGACTTTTCCAGCTGGTTTTCCTTTTCTATGTTGTGTGTTTTTGCAATATTGGAAATGTGCAAGTGCAAATACACGCTTTAGTGCAGGGCTTCTCAAACTTTTTCAGTCATGGATCCCTTTTTGAAGCAAAAGTTTCTCATGGAGCTCCAAGAAATGGTTTATATAATATAATATATCAGGCATGGGCAGATCTAGTGGCAGATGGATGCAGAATGTTTGTGTGAACTAATTCACACAGTGCAAATATTTAAAATAAATAATAATTTTAAGCAACATAATATTAACAATATTTCAGTGGAAGACCTCAGGGCCATCCAGTCCAAACCCTTCTGCTATGCAGGAAAAAAAAACACAAAGCACCCCCCAACAAATGGCCATCCAACCTTTGTATTATTATTAATATTGTGCTGGTCTGTGACCGTAATAAAGTTTTGATTTGATTTATTATTAATAATAGCAAAAAACCTAGAATAGGTGGGGCACCCGCGGAGCCCAAGGGCTCCCAGGAGCACAATTTGAGAACCACTGCTTTAGTGTGTGGTTAGGTACGGCCTGTGTGTTGAGATGCAAGGCTGTCGCGAGACTGAGGATCTGTGAAATGGCAGGAATCCATGCCTCCCATCTTTTTCACAGATCCTTATATCTTTCTCTCTGCTCTTGCATCTCTTTTGCTGTTTGTGTTTGCGACATGAGGCTGGAAAGAGATTGAGTATCTATGAAATAGCAGGAATCATGCCCCCCTGACATTTTACAGATCCTCATTTCTCTCTCTCCCACCTTGTGACTCTTCTTTCCCTGGGAACCCAGCAGCCACCTGCTTTTGCCTTGAGTAAAAGTAATGCAACCACAGCTGCAAAAGCAGAAATGGGCAATTGGAAGGAAAAGTTTTGAAGTTTTTTGCAGACTCAACTGTATACTTTTGGGGCATGCTGTTTCTAAGGGCCAGTTGTCTTCAGAACAGTTAGTATCAAGGATTCCTTTGTTAAAATCAATTACAAATGTAACTGTAAAGGTGGGTAAGAAAGAATACAGGAATTGTGGAGTCCTACCAATCAGAAGCTGCAAAGTCTATTTTAAGAAAAATGAATACGGCATAAAAAGGCACCTATAACTTAGTAGCTGGTAGAACTAAACAGAAATAGGAGAATTCCTATAACTTACTTTAAAAAATACTTTTGCTAGAGATGTAATATTGAACTTGGGAAAACAGTCCTACAGATTTAAATGTTCACAGATAAACAAAAGAAGTTGTATTGTCTTTTCTGATTAGATGCACAAACATCAATAAGGTGGACATGCAGATAGAACACGTTCCTGACACTTGCAGATGAAAATGTCTTTTAAATAAATCCGTCTTTGCTTGGTGTACTTGTTAATAACCACATTCATTTTGAGACAGATCGTGAATCTGACAACTTTAAAAGATGGCTTAGCGAGCTTGGTTGAGCAACCATGTTCTTCATGCATGAGCATCATTTATTTTGAAGTATAAATGTATGATTTCCATTCCCTTGGCCATATGGAGCTCTTCCAGATTTTAAATCTTAACTTCCTAGAAACTTTTGCAATAGAAAGCCATCTGCTTAGAAGTACACACTAGCCCTCGTGCAAAAATATGGAAAATAAATTGCTTTTCAGTAAAGGAAGTACCGTATTTTCCGGGGTATAAGATGACTGGGCATATAACACGACCCCCCCAAACAATTACAGTTAAAATACAGAGTTTGGGATATACTCGCCATCAGGGGCGGTCTCACCTCTCCTGGGGGGGTAGGCGAGCCTTATTTCTGCGCCCCCCCCATGGCTGCTGGACGCGGCAGCCCGCGCGGCAACGTCACCGCTCATGCGCAGGCGTGCATGACGCACGCCTGCGCATGCGCGGTGACGTCACACGCAGCTGCGCGGCGACGTCACGCACATCTGCGCATGCGTGGTGATGTCCGGCGCAGCTGCATCACCGGCTGCGCCGCCGGCGGGGAGCACTGGCTCCCGGGCAGGAGGCGCAGCGGAGGGGCGGCCAGAGTGGCGGCGCCTCGCAGGCGGCGACGCCCCTCCCAGGACCCGTCGCCCTACGCGGCCGCTTATATGGCGGAATGCCAAAGGCCGGCACTGCTCGCCATATAAGACAACCCCTCTTCCAATGCACACCAAATAAAAATTTAAAAAACATCAGATTTGATTTCAAATCCAAGACTATCAGAGTGGTAGCCAGCTCTTAGGCTTAGAAATGGAGATGAGCTCCAACCCCCAGAGCTAGGCTTAGAAATGGAGACGAGCACCAACCCCCAGAGTAGGACACGACTAGACTTAATGTCAGGGGAATACTTTTACCTTTACCTAGAGTGAGCTCAGGGCCAGGTCCAACATCCTTTCCCGAACAACAACAACAGAACCCTAGGAGTTGGAAGGGACTCTAATGGCCATCCAGTCTAACTCTAAGTTTGCCAGGCAGAAAAACACACCCAGCCCTTCCGACAGGTAGCCATCCTGCTCTACTTAATAAGAACAATAACAACAACAATAATAGAACCCTAGACAATGGTCATCCAGTCCGACTCCAATTCTGCCAGGGAGAAACATATATCCAAGCCCTCTTGACAGGTGGCCATACAACTCTGCTTAACAACAATAACAATAACAACAATAATAATAGTGGAACCCTAGGGTTGGAAGCAACTCCAATGGCCATCCAGTTCAACCCCACTCACTACTGCCAGGCAGGAAGATACAATGCAAGCCCTCCCAACAGGTGGACATCCAGCTCTGCTTGATAATAATAACAATAACAATAATAACAATAAAAATAATAATAGTAATGGAACCTTTGAGTTGGAAGGGACCCCAGTGGCCATCCAGACCAACCCTACTCACTCCTGCCAGGCAGGAAGACACAATGCAAGCCCTCCCAACAGGTGGTCATAAAGCTCTCCTTTATAATGATGATGATGGAAGCCTTGAGTTGGAAGGGACCCTAGTGGCCATCCAGTCCAACCCCACTCACTCCTGCCAGGCAGGAAGACACCATCAAAGCCCTCCAACAGGCGGCCATACAGCTCTGGATGTTATCAACATCTCCAGAGTGTTGTAGTCTTCGTTGTTCCCTCGCCCTTGGCATCCTTGAGCAGTGCAGCCTGAGGAGGAGGGGGAGGGAGGAGGAAGAAAAAGGTGGAGGAGGCAAGGAGGAGGAGCGGCAGGTCGCGTTACCAGAACAGCCGGGGGTGGCCCGCTGGACTGTACCCGCTGCCACCGGCCTGGTGCTAGCTCCGCCTCCGCCCTTAAGCCCGGAGCTGCCACCGCAGGAGTTGAAACCGGTGCCGCCTCCCCTCCGCTCCAGCTTTGATTCCTGCGATGGCTGCTCCGGGCTTGAGGATGGAGGCGGAGCTAGCACTAGGCCAGCGGCCTATACACTTTAAAAAGCATACATTACACCATCTTGTATTAGTATAGTATCTAAATGGAAATAGATGCGAGCAATTTTGCAAAGTTCTGGACAGACTATGCTCAGCAGCTTGTTGAATGGTCTGAGTTGTCTTATGGACCATGTTTGAAACAGCTCTGCAGCAGTGCCAGAGATTTGATGTCACGGCATATGCATGGCTTCAAAGAGGCTCTAGTCCACGTTTACACATATTGGCTCTATGTTTTCTGCCAATATTGTACTGTATAATTCCTTTCTTTCTGCTGTTTCCATAGAGAGCCAGGTGGCTGGGTTAACTCCACTTCAGGAACATTTGCACCCTCAGTTCTGACTTTTTTCCTCATTCTAGAGATCAACCAGTCATCCTGATTCCTCAGCCTCCAGGAACTGACCATCTAAATTGGTTCTCCACTCATGCAGAGATTCCTAGTACTAGCAAGTTTAAGCCTCCACAAATAGAGATCAATTCATAGAAATGAACTATAGAGAGCTATTCCAGTCCCAGATAACTATTATTTCTTCTACATAGAACCAAAGCTCTTGAATATATCCAACAGCATGAGTAGGGCCAGATACTATATTGGACAGACCAGTTATAGTCCTCATAGATGTGAAGTCCTAAACCACTCCCAGCAGGACAATATCAGCATGAATGTTGAAGTTCTCCAGCATCGCAGATTAAGGGGATCCCAGTACTACCCTTAAGTTCATGTTGGTTGGTTCAGAAAGTTGGCACTTTTAGTGTTGGCTGATTCATACCACTCTGAAGTAGCTTCTGAAGAGGAGACTTCCTCTTCAATGTCATCCTCTTTGGTAGCAACGATGCCAGTGGTGGGACCACTGTCTAACCCAGATAGCCGAACCAATACCAGTTGAGCCTTAGTCCTGCAAAACATACTGCTCCATAGCTACAGGAAATTGGTCCAGAGTGAAGAGGAACTTCAGAAATATGTGAACTGTGTGATAATTCTGTAATCAAATAACCCTAAGTAACAAACAAGCCAGAAGCATGTTTTTACATTCCTCTTTACCATTATTGAAATATTTTTCTAATTGACAGAATCAAATTGAAAGGTTATAATATTTTTTGTAAAATGTGAGAAATTTATAACAAAGCTAGAATTTAACTGTATGATTAAAAGCTCCACAGACAAAGTTTTCACAGATGGAAATAACCATAGTATAGACCAGGGGTGGGCAAACTACGGCCCGGGGGCCGGATGCGGCCCTTTGGCAGATTCTATCCAGCCCTCCTAAGGGCCCCGGCAGGCAGGCTCGCTCGCCACTCGCCTCGCCCTCTCGCCCGCGCTCCCTCTTGCCCACTCCAGCTCTCCCAGCACCAGCAACAGCAGGGAGGGAGGGGGGAGAAGAGGAGGAGGCCAGGGAAGGGAGGGAGCAAGCGCCGCTGCCGACGACGAGCATCCTTAATAAGTGAACTATACATCCCAGCAACTCCAACTCCCAAATGTCTATTTTCCCCAAATTTCCCCAGTGTTCACATTTGTGCATATTGAGAATTCGTGCCAAGTTTGGTACT
This sequence comes from Anolis apletophallus, assembly GCA_030556195.1. NCBI lineage: Eukaryota > Metazoa > Chordata > Lepidosauria > Squamata > Anolidae > Anolis > Anolis apletophallus. Next base: position 97,864,713 of record JARBWK010000005.1, read on the forward strand.
GAGTTTCCCATCCTTTCAATGGGGTTTGATCTCTTCCTTTTTCGTCACGAATCTCAAAGGCTCGCTGTCAGGAGGTTTTTAGAAAGGTGGGAACAGGAAGTCATCGAGAGGGAAGGGACCCCAGGGCTATCCAGCCCAACCCCCAAGGATATACAATCAAAGCCCCCCCCGACTGATGACCATCAAGCCTCTGCATAAAACTCTCCAGAGAAGGGGACTACAAGGAAGCATTATTTTATCTTAGTGGTTTTTATTATTATTATTGTATAATAATTTTATTGTAATAATATAATAATATAATATAATGTTATATTATATTATAATTTCAATATATTATGTCTATATATATACTATAATATAATATGATATTAATACTAATAATATATGAATATTTCTTGATATATTAATATGTTAATATTAATGATGTGTAATATATAGTAAATATCAATCAATCAATCAATCAAAACTTCATTACGGTCACAGACCAGCACAAAGCGGGCACAAGCGCCTTAAGAGGAGAAGGACAACTCCCCAGTAAACAGTTATTTAAAATCAGACTAGAAATCAGTATAAAAATATATTTTAAAAGGCAGGATACTGTTGCCTTACGATGTCAATCATCACCCGTCTGATATTAAGGGCAGCAGCACAGAACTTAGCAACTTAGTTCCGCCTTCAGGTGCGGCCCTCCATAATATTTTTTGGCTCTTGTGTGGCCCCTTGGAAAAAAAATTGCCAACCCCTGGTATAGACAGTTCCTGAGTTATAAACATCTGACTTACATAGTTAAGAATGGGAGTGAGACAACAGCAAGTGAGAGAAATCTGCCTTTCCAAAGGGAAATTCACTCCTGTAAGAGTTATCATGGAGAAAAGGTGTCTCAATTGAGGCTTTCTCACCAATTCTTGTTTCCCTAACAAGCCCAGTTATCACAGGGACAGAAATTGAGGCAAAATCTTCTGAACAGGGGCACAGACAGCAAAACAAACAGCACAACAATTTTAGCTATAATGTTACGTTATTCAAAGCTAAAAGATATATATATTTGGTTGGAGTTAACCTTTAAAAATGTTCCTGTTTGACTTACATAAAAAATCCAACTTCAGAACAAACCTACAGAATCTTTTTTGTAACTTGGGGACTGTCAGTACTTATCACTGTTTTAGCTATTTCCCCTCATTTTAGTGCTTACTAGCTATTCTTACTGTTAGTGGAAAATGAAGGAATCCAAAATGTCAGGCTCCCGAGATCTGTTCAAGTTCTGTGTCAGTGGCTTTATGACTGCACCCTGAAACAGTAGCTAATTGGTAACTGGCTGACCTGGCAAATTTTGTTAGTATCTCATTAGCACTCCTTTAAACAAAGAAGTTAATTGTACTTGGGATGAATCTGCTTCTGTTCTGAGCACTAACAGTGCAGAGCAATGAACTCAAAAGGAATGAAAGAAATCTCTGAATGCTTCACTTATCCAAATATATTTGGAAATCTGTGCTTTAAAAAACTGGCTTGGTTATAAGCATTGCATTTTGTTAATGGCAAAGTTTCCCATGACATCCTCTTTATCTAGAAGCATGTTTTAATTATTTCAGCAATCTAGGGTTGAATGTGAGTTGCCCTTCTACAAGATGTCCATAATTGACTGAAATGTTAGGCTGTGGGCTGGGGTGTTCTGGGTTGATATGACATTTGGAGGAAATATACTTTTCTATATGATTGTGTCTAAGCATAATCATGAGAATAGCTGTAGGCCCTACTTATCACAGTACTCTTTGAGCACTTTTGGAATGTCAATGCTTGGAGAAACTTCCAGTCTAGTAACTACATTGCTAGACTTTAATTCCCAGAATCTCACTTTCAGTTGTGCTTTCAGGTTTTTTCTTCTATGCATGGTTCATCATGTTGAACCCACTGTGTTTCCATAATGTCCTGATCAGAGCTTTCCAACATTTCATGTTGGTGACATACTTATTAGACATGCATCATTTTGTAATTCAGTTTTACTACCAAACCAGAGGTTATAAAAAATAGGGATGCATACATTATTTATTTATTTCCAGTATTTCTACCCTGTCCTTTTCAACCCCCGAAGGGAGACTCAGGACGGCTTGCACTTGGCACAATTCAATGCCGCTACATAAAACAAATACAATAATACAACAACAATTGAAAACAATAAATAGAACATTAATTATAACAATAAAAACAGTATTGTCCGCTGTATCGCCATTCCAGTTGGATTCCACATCCAAAGTGCTAATTATGCCTGCTGTCCAAAAACCTGGTCCCAGAACCATGATTTCAATATCTTCCTAAAAGACAGGAGGGATGAAGCTGATCTTATCATTGGGAAGCATGTTTCACAGGCAGGAGGCCACAGCTGAGAAGGCCTTGTCTCTCGTCCCCGCCAGGCGCATTTGCGATGCTGGTGGGAGTGAGAGCAGGGCCTCCCCAGGCGCGACGTAGAGGGAGATGCATTCAGACAAGTAAATATTTGATTTGTAAGATAGTATAAGATAGAACATGCATTTGTAAGATAAGATGGAATATGCATTTCCGAATTTTTTGTCATTTCTCATTATGTTCATGCGACACACCTACACACTGCAGCCAATACTAATGTGTTGTGACACACAGTTTGGAAACCTCTGGTCCTGATGAACAATAGAATATATTGGAGCATGATGTCCATACTGAAGACTTTTTTAAAAAAAGACATAAATATAACAAATTCTCACTCTAAAAAAACCCCTCACTGGTTTTCATCAGGTGATGTTCACAACAAACCATATGTAGCAAAATGCCTTATTAGAATATAATTAGTTGCATATATAGCAAAATAAATATGTATTCTATGAAAGGAGCAGAAAGCCTTGGAATCTTCCTACCTTCGCTTTGGACCACTTCTCGGTGGGGTTCTTCCCATCTTAGCATTGGAGCTTTAGATGATCCATCATGTATGGCTAGATACTGTTCTGTTTGTGAACATCCCTAAGGTTTCTGCCCAGTGTCAAGAGGCAGAACAATGAAAAATTATAGGTCTGCTTTAGAATAGATAGTGGTTCTTTTTCTTATTAGGCTTCAGGAAATAAGTTGGAATTAGAGACATTTCTACCTGAGTATTTTAGAAAAAATACAGAAATATTATTTACACTCTGATAATCTGTAACTATTTGCATATTTTTTGAAATAAAACACATTTCACCCACCTGCTTGTGTGACTGTGTGTATACGAACTATAATTTGCTTCCATTCATAACTATATTATTAAGTGGAACTGTCATCTATTTTAGGAATTCCCCCCACCCCCAACACACACATAGTAGGAATATTTTACTCATTCCAGGTAAAATTAAGCAACAAACTTTAAAAAAACTGGAAAGTTGGGGAAATGCTGCTTGTAAACCAGAAATATGTGTTTCAAATCTAGCGTAGTAATAGCAGTAGTAGTAGTAGTAGTAGTGTGCCTTCAAGTAGTTTCTAATCAGTGACAAACTTAAAGTGACCATATCACAGGGTTTTCTGGGGCTGAAAGTGTATGACTTGCCCAGAGACACCCAATGGGTTTTCATGGCTGAGCAGGGAATCAAACTGTGGTCTCCAAAATTGTAGTCAAATATACAAACCTCTCCCCAGTGTTATTTGTAACAAATTTAATATCTGTTTATAGTCTGAAAGGAAGTTTTTTTTTCATATATGGTGATTTTCACATGATGAACCTTTTTTCCCAAACTGCTGGCTTATAACTTTTCCATCGACTTCTCATAAATCAAAATGTGAGCATTTGTGAAAGGTTCAGCACAATAAATTCTTTACATGTGGATTGAACCAAGTTTTTTTTAAATTCAGAGAGTTTCTGATCTTTAAAAAAAATGCAATGCCATCCTTTTATTTCAATTTTTTTTCCTGCTGCCTCACTAAAGCAAAGTGAGAGTTGTAACTGTTTCCATATGTCTCTTTTGGTGTTCAGGGCTCCACAGTGACTTTGGTATCCCTCTTTTATGATAGAAGAAGGCAGTCATGAGCAACTCATTTAAAGTTATGAACTCTGTCAAGTCAAAATGAGAGCGGAGGCTCTCCCTGTACTACCATGATTATCTTCTTCTTTAAGCCATGCAAATGTTAGCAATTGAAAATTCCCCAAGGGGAGAAAAATTGGGATATTTAGGAGGTCACTTCACAATTGAAGGAATAATAACACAGGGTTTCAACATTGGGAACTTGTACATTTAGTCTATTGTGAAATCAAGATGAAGTCTGTTCTTTACCACAAGTACCTAGTAAGAGTTGTATACCCTCAGATCCACATAGGTAGGAAACATGTTTAAAATGGCATTGTGTACTAATCCGATTGGCGATGTATAACTCCAAGATCAGAAACACCACATCTTGAAAACTATGTACTTAGATTGAAACAACAGTTGAAAGAGGCATTTGTCTTTATCCTGTGTTTTTGAAGCTGGTATCAATGCTATCTCTACTGCACAGGAGAGCGCATAATAGTTCTTATTTGGGTCAAAGGTTTATGTGCTTACTTTAAAGCAGATACCTAAAAGTATCAGCTACAAGCCATTTAGTGAACATAGGGATAAATCAAGGATGGTCAAAGTATGACCTTCCAGGTCTTGTTGGACTGCAAGTCCCAGCATTATTACTTTTGCTGATCAATGCTGATGGGAGTTGCATTGTAACAACATCTGGAAGACTGCACAATGTTTACATCTGAACTAAATTAAGTTGTTAGTCACAAGTAAACTCGGGCTTTTGAACAGTTGGGACTTGTTAAGTCAACATTTATGTTAATCCTCTTAATTGGATTCAGTCTATAGTGTGCAGTTGACCTTAAGATGTACGGCTATCATGGATGTATGATTCATATGAGATCTTAGTATACCCACAGGAAAATAAGAAGTTTTTTATAGTTGCTTCCCAGGTCTACAATACACTTCTAAAGTTTTCCAAAGCTTATGTCTGGACACTTTTCCCAGACATGGATAAACCTTAATTGCTAGCTTGAATATGAGTTGCATGAGTCTATGTTTTATATTGGTATTTGGTTTCTTTCTCATTGTTCCCTACAGGATTATTTGTAATGTTTTAATAAGATTAAATTATATTACATAATTTCTGTTAGTAACTTCAGAGAAATCTTTACATGAGGAATGATGTCATGTCATAGAATGAGAAAGAGTATAGCCACCGCACTGTGATTGCATGGAAGTTTCTTTTTAATCTGTCGTCCAAATGTTTCCATAGAAATGAAGAGGCAGAGTTGGCTGGTTGGACAGTTCTAGTTCACAAAACAACAAACTTATTTAAGAATCTCTGAAAATAAGTATGTATAAAGAACATGAATCCACTCCCTTTGTGGTGAAGAATGAATTGCATATTGTACCTTGGGGTTTTGGAACAAAGTACTTGTAGTGTGTTATCAAAGGACATATCCCTTTTATTGGAGAACACATAGGAGGAGAGGTGTGTTCTCATCTTACTAGCTAACTTTCCCCTTAAAACTAGTCTAAATAAAGAAATAAAATGCAGTTTTCAAAAATACATAGAGGTGGGTTTCAAGTATATCGTAGGGTATTTAAAGCATGCCTTTTTTATTGAGGTATTCCCCAAGTTTCTGAAAGAATATTAGACATCACCCTAGATATCACCCTAGAGTTATCTAGTCCACCATTTTGTGGACAAAATGTGGTCCAATGACCCCCCCAACAGTTGTTGTGTTGTGTCTCCTAGTTGTTTCAAACTTATGGCAACAATTACACCGTATTTTCATTTGTTTGCTTTCCTCTGAGGATGAGAGAAGGTCACTCAGTGGGGTACCATGATACAGGGGATTCAAACCCTGGCCTCCAGAGTCATAGTCCAGTACTCAAACCATTACACCGCACTAAGTGATGGTCACTCCTTGTAGGTGTCTTGTGGCCAAATTTGGAAGCAATTAGTCCAGTAGTAAGAAATCAGTTTGTGCGTGTCAACTGTAAAATAGGATGTGTGGAAGGGCCCTGGCAGAAGGAGGTTGGATTGGATGGCCCTTGGAGGTTCCTCCTATTCTAGGAACCCATTGTTGTTATTATTATTATCAGAGGCTGAATGGCCATCTGCGAGGAATGCTTTGATTGTGTTCTTCCCTTATGGCAGAAGGAGGTTGGACTAGATGGCCCTTGGAGGTCTCCTTCTACTCCAGTAACCTATTGTTGTTGTTATTACTATTATTATTATTAGCAGAGGCTGAATGAATATTATTATCATTATTATTATGAATAAATTCAGGGGCTTATTATATTCACATTTAGTCAAATTCAGTCTTAAAATATATTATATGGCTCTCACTGAAATAAATTTCCAAATATTTTGCTTTTATTTTGCTCTGAGTAAGTGGGTAGGTAGAACATTTTGACTTTGTTGTTTTATAAGTAGCTCGCATGCTGAAAAAGTGTGAGCACCCCTGTTCTAGAGGCATTCTCTCCTGACGTTTCTCCTGCATCTATGGCAGGCATCCTCAGAGGTTGTGAGGTCTGTTGGAACTAGGAAAACTGGGTTTATATATCTGTAGAATGTCCAAGGTGGGAGAAAGAACTCTTTTCTGTTGGAGCTGGGTGTGAATGTTTCAATTGGCCACCTTGATTAGCATTTGATGGCCTGGCAGTTTCCTGATAGGGATGGGGAACAAATTTAAATCACTTATTTATTGTGATTTGTTGATTTGCATTCCCAGTTTGTCTACAGTTGGTTGAGTTCCATGTACCCTGTAATTACATTAAAGGCTTAAAGTAGTTACTGTTTTGCATTCTAATTTTAACCAGGCACAGGCAAGCTTTAATTTCCGTTAGTATAATCCTAAACGACACTGTTCCAGGAATATCTTTCCTAAACAGTCTTGCTGTCAAAGTGTTTATAATGAAAGTACTCTAGCCAATTGTCTGCATAGCTTCAAATGTTGATGGTCAAAACTATGTAAGTGGATATATTATACACAGAGATTCCTCATGTTTTTTTTTAAAAAAAATCTCCTTTGTTAAAAATACTCCAATATTGGCTTCATTTCCAATAAAAACTAAAACGGGTAAATTAGCTCACTTGAAAAGAATTGGAAAAGTAATGCAAATATGCTAGTTATAACATATGGGTGTGTTTCATTAAATGATTTTTATTATTTTGATTGTTGGAGATAAAGTTGTGATTGTCACTATCAGCATCATCTTTATTTATAAACCCACCTTTTCTGCAGAACACTCATTAATATACAACATAGTTAAAACAGAATGAAGGTCAACACCATCAAATTCTAATACAATCATTTATAACAATGTTGAATTGAGCTATTATTCCAATTATATGGAATTATTGAAGTTTGATCTCAACAGCCACTAAAAGCCCATCTCAAAGGCTCTTCTTCTTCTTCAGAATGTATTACAATAGCATGAACACTGTTCAGACCAATGTGAATTTAGCTCTGAATCCACCTCTTCATTTCTATTGCTATTCTTAATGCCTTAATTGCATTACCATCACCATTAACACTTAAAACAGTGTTTGAAGTTGAATAGAAAATCTAATTTAATAAGATACATCTTTATGAGGTTTTTAAAAATAGTTTCTGGGCGAGGGATCAACTCTTTCACATTAATAAGTGCTTTATTCATTTTGTGTCAAAAGCATTGCATAAATAAGTATAAAACTGATAAAATAGAGGGAGCACAAGCGGCTAAATAATTCTAGACCAGCAACAAGCAACAGCGACCACATTGTCCATAGCTTTAAATAATTCTTCCTCTGTGCATGAGGCAGGTCATTATGGACAGACATACAGATGCGGAGTTGTTTGTTCCACTCTACAGTCACACAAAGTGGAGGATTCTTCTACATAGTGCTGTTTTGCCAGGTTGTCCTTTGATCTGCCAACTCAACTTCTGAGTCTGTCCAGGGACTTCCAAGTTGCCCATTCTTGGTTTGCCCCTGGAGGAAGACCCTTGTGAAGGGCCATGCAGTTGGGATTTCCTGGTTTAGCTACCCAGAGGTTGTTGCTGGGGAAACTTTAAGAGGAGTGGTGGTTCTCATAAAGCATTTCTTTGATTTGAGTCTACTGAGAGGAGGCTGACAGCCATGTAATAGATGGCTTTCACAATGTTCAGCCTTATTTTTTTTCACAGTTAGCAGCAACTTCCCATCGCACATCAGGAGAGGCAGTCCAGCTAGCATTGCATTACAACATTAATAAGTGCTAACTTGGTAAGTATTTATATCAAATGCTCATGCTTGAAAGCCAGAAAAGAAGGCAACTATCCTTCCTTCCTTCCTTCCGTCCGTCCGTCCGTGCTAATATTAGGAGCCAGTAATTTAACTTGAGCCACAACTTGAGGTTCTGTTTGGATAATGTTATCCACGCTAAATAAATGGAGATACAAAAAGAGCTTCTGCCTCTTCCTTCTCTTTTGTTAGCATCAGAAGTCTTCATTTCCAAATATTTTTCCTTTCACTCAATCCAGAAACCTAAGGTTACTGTAGCATAGAAATTTGGCTGAACCTGGTCCCAATACATTCTAAATTAAAGCAAAATTGATTGATTGAAAACTTCCTGGCTTTGTCAAAGGCAAAGTGTGAAGATGGAATGTGGGGCTTAACTGGGATCTTTTCCTTTAAGGGGCAAGGAAGAGTATTTTCTTGTTTTTGTTGTTGATACCATTTTAATATATTTTAATTAATATATTATTATTATATTTATTTATATCACACTTTTCCTCTCCACATGAAGTCTCAAACTGGCTCATAACTAAAAGTGTTTCAGTACAACTTATAATACACAAATATTATTGAAAAACAGGACTGGGTAAAATCAATAACCCCAATTTCGTTTATCATTTGACCATTCTCCTGGAATATTTTTTCTTGCAAAAAAAAAGAGAGAGAAGATGTCTTGTCTGTTTTAAAATATTTATTCTACAGAATGCAAATCTATTTTTAAGTATCTATGCCAACACAAAACAAAATTTAACTTCAGTTTTCTTATGGAATTAAACTTTGCTATTCCCCTTTAATTTGTGAATGAAGAAAATTATTTACAAGCATTCTGCAGCATTTCCTATCCTAACTTAATATGATAGTTTGCATAAGGATGCTTGCTATAAAGTGTGTAAATGATGAAACATTCAAGTCACTTTTTTAGATCTCTTGTGAATTTGAGTCAACTGAAACCCTGAAGGACTTTCCTCAAATAATTATAGCGTGTGTTTTTAAAGCAATGCACAGAACAGGTTTGGCAGTTCTGTCTTGAATCATATTTCCAGATTTTACTTTACATTCCTCGTGGGAGCCACAATTCTTTTGTTGCTTCTTATGTTGGTAAATCTCTATATTTTCCTTCCTGTTTTTCATTTCTTCCTTTTCCTTTTCTCTCTGAACTTAAAATCACAAGACTATACAGTTATACTGCTTTGACCTTAAAGTGAGCCTAGAAATCCTTCAAATAGAATTTTTAAAAAGATGAAAATTGATCTATTTTGGTATTACAAAAAGTTATCATCCCTTTTCTCCCTTTGAGATATTTCATATGCACAGAGTTAGAAACACTAAAACAGCAATACTCTTTACGAAGTAGCAATTCCTATGATCCAATCTTTTTGGATGAGTGCTATCTGGCTGTATTTCAGTATACAGTACCTCGGGCTTATGGGACTTGGTGGGACTTATTTCTGAGAACATTATACTTAGATTGCAGTACAAAGGTGTAAGTGTGTAAAGTTGTTTCACTAGTTAAAATCTGATGTTTGATTCAGAAAGTATGTGGTTGGTCACTCAGGCTACTAGCCAAGCATGTTTGTGTATGGATGAAATGAGGATTACTGCCAGCAAAATCTTAGACAGTCCCGGACTGATCCAGAAACCTAACATGAAATGGCCCATTCTACTGCCATATCCTGTTAAAGGATCTAATAAAGACACACATGTATAATAGGATTGTGCAATTTGGCTGGAGGGCTATATGTTTCTGGTATCTGAATTTTGTTGGTTACCTAGAACCATTTTCAGGAGCCTCCCAAAAATCAGCTAATAGAAAAAATCTGTTTTTGGCTAGGCAGGCGAAAGATCCCAGAAGATCCAGTCAATTGGTGGCAATGGGGAACTTACAAGGCTCCCCTTTCCGTTCCTGGGATCCTTTCCTTTCTTCCTTTCAAGCAGTGGCTCTCAAACCTTTTTGGCCTACCGCCCCCTTTCCAGAAAAAAAATTGCTCACCGCCCCCCAGAAATTAATTTTTAAAATTTTAATAGCAATTAAACAAAAAGATATATGGAAACAGATCACTATATGACCCAATATTTTGACTCAATTAGTGGATGGACTGAAACATTGATGAGCTTGATCTGTGTGGTGTCACTTTACTTGAGTGTGATCTTGCCAGTTGGAGTCATCAACTGCAATACTGGTGCCAATATATAGTATTGGGAGAATACTCCATATACGGGAGAAAACTCACGACAGCTCCAGGTAATGAGAGAGAGCGGACGCTGTGAGTGTGTGTTCCTGCAAGTTGGAATACCCGGGTGGGCGTTGCCTGGAAACCGCAGCGCCCACCCCCTTGCTCTCCTCAACTCTGCCCATGGTGCAAAGGACTGTGTGCCATGGGCAGGGTTGAGGAGAACAAGGGGGCGGGTGCTGCAGTTTCCAGGCAGCGCCTGCCCGGGTGTGCACCTACCAGTTGGAATACCCGTTGGCCATGTGCACCGTGGGCAGAGTTGAGGAGAGCAAGGGGGCGCTGCCTGGAAACCGCAGTGCCCGCCCCCTTGCTATCCTCAATTCCACCCATGTTGCACAGTCCTGGAAACCGCATACACATACACATGGCCCTTTCCTTTCCCACCGCCCCCTTACAGGAGCTCAGCGCCCCCCAAAATCTTCAGAGCCTCCCAACATCCCACCGCCCACCAGGGGCTGGTACCACCCACTTTGAGAACCACGGCTTTCAAGGGAGTCTGAGTTTGAGCAACAGGGTTAAGGAAGCACCCTTTCTGGAACCCTTTCCTTTCTTCCTTTCAAGAGAATCTGGGTTTGAGGAATGGGGTTACTGAAGCATGTGCTGCATACTCCCAAATAGAAGAGAAGAAGCCATGAGTAGTAGCCACATGGGCTGTTTCAGCCAAAAAAAAGCAGGGGGGGGGAGGCGGAGCCCTTCTACGGCCAGCTGAACAAGTCGGATTGGCCGAAGGGAACCGGCCAAACCAAATCTGTGCACAATCCTAATGTATAACAAATGTACTTCATGTCAATTGTCATCTGAATTCTGGTATCCACAAATCCCAGACCATCAAAATTCTCAAGCTCCAGCTAATTATTAGATTTTTAATACTGTAGATCAGTCTAACCTTTATTCTTGATTGTATGTGTTTAATAACTCCCAGAATTAGTTAGTTATTTATAGGTCAGTGAAGCCAGTGCAACAAATAATAGGAAATGTCGGGCTGTCTGCATCTAATCAATTTCCATTGTTGTCATTTTCACAAGGTTCGTAGCAATGTTTTTCTTTGGTGATATGAATAAATCATACGAGCAATCGGAAGAATTGTGTGCTTGGTTCTGCTCTCAGCAGTGCAGGTGTGGGGGCCTTTCTTTCTCTTGTTAGAGCAGATCTACAATGTCTTTCCCTAGTGATTGATTTTACAAGATCCGGAGTGATTTATGGAGCATGTGTATTTCAGAGAAGCCTATTACTGAGCACCTGTGTCTAAGTACAATTTGCTGGGCCTAAATAACTTAAAATACTATCCTAATAATACAGTTGTCTCTTTAAAAATCCCTCCATGGCATTTCTATTCTGAAATAGTAGAAAGATATACAAAATAGTGATTGGCACAGACACTAAGTGTACTTAAATTGGCAGCAGAAACACTTTGTGGCAGTCAGACCAAAATACCTTAAATAGAGGATATTGCTTTCCCCAATAATTCTGTCCCTGTTCCCCATTTGATTCTCTCCACAATTGTATGGTATTGATGCAACTTTAGTTGAGTATTGAGGGATACAGTTAGGCATCCAAAGAAGGACTCCAAAATTAGCAAGGAAATGCCAACACAGTAAATATAAATACCGTACTTGAAGTTGTAACTGATTTTTTCATTGTGTCTCTGTCTTTCTCTGTGATGCTAGAAATTTGAGATTGTTCAGATTTATAAAGCCTAAAACTAACATATCATGAGTTTTTCTTGGTAAAATTTGTTCAGAATGGATTTTTCATTGCAGTCTTCTGGAGCTGCCAGATACAAGCGTTTTCAATGGGTTTCTGTAACTGGGTGGGGATTTGAACCATCGTCTCCCAGTGGCTGTTCAATATACTACACTGAGCCAGATCTTTAGGGATTGCAATTTGAAGATGGAAGAAAAATTCATGGAAGGGGCAGAATTCTTAGTTTGCAAGCAAAGCTGGCTTCCTAGCTTCAAGTTCAGTCCTATGGTTGCTTAGATAAGGATGGGTTTTAAAAGCCTGAATAATACACACAGAATATCTGTGTGGTGTAAACAGTGACTTACCCTAAAGTGCAAAAATTAGTATATTGAAATCTTGTCTGTTTAAGAATCAGTAGCAACCAGAGCTGCTGCTGCTCAAAATCAAAAAGAAAACAAAAACTTCAGAAAAATATGCCTTGATCAACAAACCACTAAAATTAAATGAAGTGTCTGTCAAATAGAGATTAACAAGCCAATGGAAAAGTTCAGCCCTAACTTCTAGAGGTATAAATGGAAGTGGAATGATGGGACAGTGGTAATATTGAGCAATACTTCGATTTCTGAGAAATTACATTATGTAAATGTAGAAAGTTTAGTTTGAGGTGTAGGCAACAAGTACTTTTATTGCATAAAACACAAGTGCATAACATTTAGGCACTAAGCCATCTCCATTACCGTCATCTACTCTTGGCAGTGTGGTGCCAGCATAAAACCATAACAAAACAGGAGCGAGAGAGTATAGTATCATAGTGTCACTAAAACATATTAGTGCAGAAGTAGGAGGGTGTACTCCTATAGATTTGGGAGAGGGAACCTGCTGCCCATTGCTGAAAGTTGCCCACCCCTGTTGCAAACTTGATCATGACAGGGCAGGGTGGAAATGTACACTGCACCAACTCTAGGCATTAACACAGAACATGCATACACGACTTCCGTGTAGTGCCTAGGCATGTCTTGCTTTCCTGGAATATGCAAGGCTATAGTGGTATTATCATCAAGAGAGCTTGTAAGATAAATTTATTGATTACCATACCAGTGCCTTGTAATTTTTTTATCGCACATATTTATTTAAGCATGCCTTGATCTTTGATTTAATGCCTTGGCAAAGGCCACCCAATAAGTTCAAAGCTGAGTCTGTATTTCCCTTATCTATGAAGTATCTACATAATCTTTACATCAAGAAAAGAACTATATTGTGCACTGTTGATGGTGTTTACCAATTCCTTGTTAGATGCAAACATTTATCTCTGTGTCCATTTTGATAGGAGGTTCTTAAATCTAATGCCTGCCCAGAGGGTTTATGCTTCTGGAAAAGATGAATCTAGTAACCTCCTGAAAGGGTTGTGGCGCAACTTTTACTACAATCCTTAGCACAGCGATTGCAGGTAGAGATTAGATGTTGGTGCCTTTTAATTAAACGGATGGATGGGGAGCTGAAAGCTCGGCTGGCTGCCATCCTAAGTAGTGCTAGTGAGAAATAAAAGCAGGACGAGTTGGCACCATTTGCAGGTGTCTGCCTACACAAACGCTGGCAGGTATAGTTTCTACCTCATAAAAGTTTAATTGCTAGTGTCTGACAAGGATGGGGCCTCCCCCTCCCCTTGTCTTCAATTGTCCTGTGGATTTCTTTTTGCTTTGCTTGGCCAAGTGCATCAAAAGACAAAGTGACTTAATTTTGTTATTGCAGCCCCCACATTTTATGCAGTTATGGAATTATCTTTGATCATTTAGTAGAAGTGAACTCAGTACATTCAGCAATTTCCCTTATTTTAATGTTTAGCATTACAGCCATGGGTGGAATCCAATTGTAGTATATTTCTACTTTTGCGATTGGGAATGTGAAGAACAGTTGAGGCCACGAAAACTGAAAACGGGTGTTTTGATCCTGGGAAAAGGATCAGTTTCTGAACTGAGATGCTGTGATTACTTAATGCACAGATTTAATGTTACAACCCTACTGTTATTTCATTTTTCCTCATTGAATAAATGTGCAGAAAGAATAAATAAGGCCATAAATATGTCTGTCTAGAGATTTATGGCATTGCAGGTTCTGGCCAGTGTTGTTTCTAGAATAATGGAGAATTGTGAAATAATAGCGTAATGGCTCAGAAGAATGTATTTTAGCTAGAAATTAAGGGAAATTCAACATGTAGCACAGATGTGGTACAGACTCTTCAAGAAGGCAGGGAGATAAACAAGGAGTCGTGAAATCTATTTTCTAGATTCATAAAGTTAGTAAAAACCACAAGGGCCACCCAGTCCAACCCTCTGTCATTTAAAAAGACACAGTGTACTCCCAGCAGGTCACCATCTAGCCTCTGTTTTAAAAAGTTACAGAAAATGAGGCTCCACCACAATCCAAAATAGGGTATTCCACTAGCAAAGCATTTACCGTATATACTCGAGTATAATCCGACCCAAATATAAGCCAAGGCACCAATTGTTACCACAAAAAACTGGGAAAACAGATTGACTCGAGTATAAGCCGAGGATGGGAAATACAGCACCTACTGGTAAATTTCAAAATAAAAATAGAAACCAATACAATTACATTAATGGAGGCTTTAGTAGGTTATAGGTTTTTGAATATTTACATAAAACTGTAATTTCAGACAAGACTGCCCAACTCTGATTAAACTTCTTCAATGTAAATGTGCATATGTATCCTTCCAATATGTATAAAGAGAGTAAAATAATAAATGTAATAATAACAATAATAAAGTATAATAATAAATGTAATAATGATAATAGAGTAAAATGATAAATGTAATAATAATAATAGAGTAAAATAATAAATAACCTTGACTCAAGTATAGACAGAGGAGGACTTTTTCAGTCTAAAAAAAGTTTTCAGACTTTATTTTTAAAAAAGGGCTGAAAAACTAGGCTCATACTCGAGTATATACAGTACTATTTGGAAGGTTTTTTTCTTCTGGATCAGCTGAAAACAAGTTTGTCCTTTCCTCAGTATGAAATTATTTCAGATATTTAAACAGGGCCATAATATCTCCTCTAAATAACTTCATTTCTTCTTCCCGTTATTATTATCTAAAATAGCTGATCCTCCCAGGAAAGGGAAAGAAGGAAAATATAAGTGAACAACTGGTTATGCAGATGGTGCCGCAATGCACAATTGGGCTTCCTGGATCATGGTCTGATGGTTCATGATGTTGGGTTCCTGACAAAAAATGGCTTGCACCTCACAGAGGTTGGCAGGAATGGTTTTGCTAAGAAGCTCACAAACCTGACCAGGAGGGCTTTAAACTGGATTATCTGAAGGAGGGAGACAGCATTTGGTCAGGCAGGGGTTTATCAGAGGAAAGGACTGGTTTCCCAAGTCGCTTCCTCTAGGGCTTGGCTTTGAAACCTTTGACCATATTGCCCTTCTCTGGACACGTTACAGCTTGTCAATATCCTTCTTGAATTATGGTGCCTTAAAGTTGTACACAGTATTCCAACTCATGCAAGTGATATATCTGTGCGAGGATAACATCCCAGACTTACCAAGGTCCTCGTTTGCTGTCCTGGGAGTAGAGGAGGAGATGAAGACAATGGGTGCCATTTGTATGGTGATGGCAGCAGGAACTTCTCTGTTCTGCTTCTCTGAGAGATAAAAAAACTTCTAAATAAAAGTCAGGGGGAAAAGAGGCATTTACATCCATCCATAGTTTCAAGGCACTTTGAGATGCATACATTTTTGGCTTCTAAGGTCTTTGTTTTTCTTTCAAATGGTTTTAATAAGAAAGCACATGGTGATTTACACCTCTTGAGAGATGAAGCTGTTATCAAAGAATGTAACTTGGCTCTGATTTAAACGAAACAGTGGCAGGCTCAGTTCGCAGCTTGGTCTCTGTGTTTTGAAGGGATGCAATCTTAACAGAAATATGTGGTCTACAACACTTTTGCATGTGCTCTAGCAAGCACACCTGTGGAAACTTCCTTTTCCAGAGAACCCAAAGGAGAGGAATTTGCATGCTCTATTAATGATAACAAACTTTGTATCTTTTGGAAAAATAACTGACATAAGCTTGCTCCGTTTCTTGTTATGTGTTTTCCCCAAATGTTCTGTGCATGTGATTTATATGGCGTAGTGGTTTGAGCTACAGAGTATGACTGGAGAACAGTGTTCAGTTCCCTGCTCAGACATGAAAACCTACTTGATGACCTTGGGCAAGTCACACAGTCTTGGCCTCAGAAAACCCCATGATAGCTTCGCCTTAGGGTTGCCATGACTTAGAAACAACTTGAAATCACACACCACCAAAGGTAGTTTGTTTTCAAGTTACATTGTGACCAGTAACATCACTGTTAGTATTATTTCTAAGTGAAGATAGTATAACAGATAGTAAATTCTTATGTACAATAATTGTTTTAAGTGCTTGATCCTGAACAGTTCACATATTTTTCTCTTTAGCACACACTGATGTAGAAAAGTGAGATAAAAGCATTTAAATAAAGTTTCCAACAGACCTCACAACCTCTGAGGATGCCTGCCATAGATACAGGCGAAATGCCAGGAGAGAATGCTTCTGGAACATGACCATACAGCCCAGAAAACTCACAACAACCGAGTAAATTTTTACATCTTCAACACGTAATGAAAACTAGTGGAGGTGGGCAGGATGGGGACTATCAGTTCTGAATTTGTACAGTCGATGCAATGTAAATCTGGCCATTTTCAAAATATTGTGTGCATTTTTGAAACTTTTTCTAAAATTTGGATTTATTTTTAAATAATGTTTTATCTGCTTTTGATCCATTGTTCATTATTATTGAGTTGAGAGATTTTAAACAAGTATTTAAAGGAACAAATAAATACCTGGAATTTCTGTAACAGTGAATTCCAAGTCACAACCTATCTGGCCAAACTCAAAGTTATAATTGCTGATGATTTTGGAGTCAAGCAGAAGAAGGCATCAAAGCAAAACTCTGATCCTAGATCTTGGTAGTAAATAGCAACACTTGTGATCTGGATTGACACAGATGAGTCATAGTTAAAGAAATGGAAAGGGGGGGGGGAGAACTTGGAGAGTATTTTTACGAGCCATGGGTGTGTTCGCTGTTACATGCTCAAGGGTGCATTTCAGCCTTGATGGAAAGACATGAGGCAATGCTGGGATGAAGAGAGTAAGTGTACGTGTGCAGGAAAAACTGCACTGCTCATCAAAAGAGAATAAGCACGAGCATAAGAACGAGGTGAAATTCTAACTCTGCAGAAGTCAGGGGTAGAACTCAGGATCTCACACCTTGTGTTCTTGGCTCTACATGGAATTGTTTAAGATTTTGTAGAATAGATTCCAAACAGAGGGAAAAACTAGAATGTGGGTATGGTTGGCTAGTGTTTTTATTGGCTGTCTGATGTGTTGTTCTGAAAAAGTGCAAATTTCATCCCCAGCCTATATATTGTTTTTTGTTATCCAACTATGTTTGTAGCCAGCCAGAGCCTAACATTTCCCCCCATTTACTCATAGATGGTGGCATGGATGGGAGGCTCAGGCTGTGGAGGCTCATGTGTCCAAAATTTTAATCAGTATGGTATTTCCTCTTCCTGTAGGCCAGAAATAACACCTGTGTTTTTCTTTGCATGCTGCAAGAGACAGTTTGTAGAAGCCATTGTTTCTGAGAAACTCATGACTCCTCAGTTCAGAGGGGAAATGAGTTAGAAAATTCATCTGCATAGATTTTCTTCAAAGGGTGCACATGAACACCTTTGCATGCCATTTCAACAAATTAAAGACTGACACCCCCTGTAACAAAGCTAATAAGATGTTTGGTAAATTGCTTGACAGAGCACTCTGCTCTTCTTGGAGACCCGAGGGCTTGTAGCAAAGGTCAGATGGGTTGGCATGACACAATTTTTAAAGCATTTCTTAATCATCCTGCATGATTTAATGTGTTAGGGACATGCCTTTCACTTCAAAGGATATTCACAGTTTTAAATTTCATAGTATAAGTGTATCATGAACAGAATATGTATAAATATAGGAAATAAATAAATAATAAAATGTATTACAAATCTGAATACAATAAGTTATTATTTGGGGGGAAATTCCTAAATGCATTGCAAGACATAGTGAATTGATTCTTCAGAACAGTGTCAAACACACACAAGCCACTAGTTAGTGATTTATGAATGAAAGGTTATTTTCTCCCATTCTTCTCTAATGCTGCGGTTCCATTTCATGTGCTTCGAAATGGCAGATGTTGCTTCCTTTCCGTTTCATTCAAGAACAGACAGCTCTCCTGTTCTGATCAGAGCTCCTAGCACAGCCCGTCTCTTTGATCACTGTTTGGACCACGTCCTCTTTTGACTTTATCTACGTCAGGACAACTTCATTAAAACCTCCAATAGCAATAAATGGGTTTGTAGAAAGAGTGCTGAAAACCGTAGCTCTTGCTAATTGTAAGGTTTAAGCTGAGCAATTCTTTTTAATTGATGTTTTTTCAATGTTCAAAACTTAATAATTTACTAGCCTCATTAAAAGAGTTCTGAAAGTTGATTCTCTTTTTTTTTTTTATTCCCAAGTAATACCTTTGGTTTTCAGTTTTCTGGCAATTGGTAATAAACACAAGAATCAGACAAAAGATCCCCAAAGTATTTTTTATGAGAAAGTGTGTCAAAATACATTGCTTTAAAATTTAGGAAGATTTCTTAACCTGGGGGCCATGAGGAGGTGTTGGAGGGGTCACCAAAGACCATCAATATTTTCTCTTGGTCATGGGGGTTCTGTGTAGGAACCCCTTTGGCAGAGAAGGCTGAAGATATCTCCTTCTGTCCTTCTCTTCTTTTTTGGAAACAGACGGCGAATCCCCCCCCCCCCCGGCCAATATCCCTCCTTCACTGTGATTGGCTGACCCTTCAGCCAGCCACTCAGCCAATGGGGGTGGGTGGGTATTGTTTCTGAGACTCCGAGAAGGGGAGGGGAGAGCAGACATTTTCTGTGCATGGCAGCATGGTGTGCATGTGCGGGCGAGGGAGAGCGTGCAAGGCTACAGGGGGGGGGGGTGCTAGCGAGTCCCTTCAAGGCAGGGGGGTTCTGTGTGAGTAGTTTAGCCCATTCTATCATTGGTGAGATTCAGAATGCCCTTTGATTGTAGGTGAACTATAAATCCCAGCAACTACGACTCCCAAATGTCAAGTCTATTTTCCACAAACTCCACCAGTGTTCACATTTGAGCATACAGTATGAGGGATTCATGTTAAGTTTGGTCCAGATCCATCATTGTTTGAGCCCACAGTGCTCTATGGATGTAGGTGAAACTACAACACCAAAACTCAAGACCAATGCCCACCAAACCCTTCCAGTACTTTCTGTTGGTCATGGGACTTCTGTTGGTCATGGGACTTCTGTGTGCCTAGTTTGGTTTGGTTCCATCATTCGTGGAGTTCAGAATGCTCTTTGATTGTAGGTTAATTATAAATCCCAGCAACCACAACTCCCAAATGACAAAATCAATCCCCCCCAACCCCACCAGTATTCAAATTTGGACATATCAGGTATTTATGCCAAATTTGTTCCAGTGAATGAAAATATATCCTGAATACCAGATATGTACAATATGATTCATAACGCCGAGAATGTGGCGCAGCTGGCTGGGAGTCAGCTGCATAAGATCTCTACTGACCAGAAGGTCATGAGTTCAAGGCCTGCCTGGGTTGGGGTGAGCTCTCGACCAATTGTGTAGCTCGTTGTCTGTCTATATATGTTTTATGTCTATGGCATTGAATGTTTGCCTGTATATGTGCATTGTGATCGCCCTGAGTCCCCTGCGGGGTGAGAAGGGCGGAATATAAATGATGTAAATAAATAAATAAAATAACAGTAACAAAATTACAGTTATAAAATAGCAATGAAAATAATGTTATGGTTGGGGGCCACTACAACGTGAGGAACTGTATTAATGGGTTGCGGCATTAGAAAGGTTGAGAAACAGTGTTGTACACAAACATATATTTTCTTTTAAAGCTCTTTTGGCTTCTTTGTGATGCTCCTCTTTCTTCTACCTCATTTCAGTTGTGCTTGATTTTGCCATTTCCAGGCTGGTTTAATTACTCATGATTTGCAAATGGATTCATCCTGCCCACAGTGTATATTAGAGAAATAATGGTAAGCGTGTTCCCATGTTTGGATCCAGTGCCTCTTTTCCCACCCCTCCCATCACGTTTCCCTCATCTACTATGAAGGGAATATTTTTAATAAGGTAAAAACACAAGTACACAATTGAAGTAGAAAGGTCTTATCTGGTTATATCTTTGTGTATAACCCACATGCCAAGTATGTAACTGCCAACCAAATGTAGCTTTGGCAGCACTAATTACATATATTTTTTACAAGAAAAGAAAGCAGGAAGGAAAACTGGAAGAGCACCCATAAAAAACTTATCAGGGCTAGCATCTGGTAGAGACTGCACTCATGAATCCCATCCAACTGGGATGTCATTTAGATAGTGTTTGCCATTGTCCAGTACACATAGGACTCAGTTTGGTAAGGACATCCATGCTTAGAAGTTCATTTTATGCAGAGTTCAGAAAAGTTATCTTTTTGTTTTGGAGTTGCAATCCAAAGTAAGTAACTTTTCAAAACTTTCTCAAGGACTACTACAGAGAGAAGGAAGCAGGCTTATTCTCACCTGCCCTAGAAGGTAGGACCAGATCTAATAGTTTTAAGTTACAGGAGGGGAGATTGCACTGAACATTGGAAGGAACATCTGAGCAGTGAGGGTGGTTCGGCCATGAAATCAATTGCCTAGAGAAGTGGTGGGCTCATATTCTCTGGAAATCTGCAAAAAAAGGCTTGGCACCTACCTGCTGGGGATTCTTTAATTAACCATCCTACACTGTGTGCGTGCGTGCGTATGTGTCATGAGCGACTTGAGAAATTGCATCACTTCTGGTGTGAGATAACTGGCTGTCTGGAAGGACGTTGCCCAGGGACGCCCAGATGTTTTGATGTTTTACCTTCCTTGTGGGAAGCTTCTCTTATGTCCCCACATGGGGAGCTGGAGCTGACAGAGGGAGCTCAACCTGCTTTCCCCAGGTTTATTTATTATTTATTTTATTTATTTCAGGATTTTACCCCACTCTTCTCAACCCCCGAGGGGGGACTCAGAGCGGCTTACAGCACGGCACAATTCGATGCCACATCAACAGCGTAAAACCCCAAACCCCACAACCCATTAAAACATTAAGGCATTAAAATACAATCCCTCAACACATCTACAATCATTCCACTTAAAACAGTATTCAACCCTAGAACCATTGACCCTCTTCCTCCCTCCCATTAAAATTCCATCTCACATGCTGCCTAGTGCTGGTGAGGGAACGCCTGATCCCAGAGCCAGGATTTCACCTTCTTCCTGAATGTCAGGAGGGATGAGATGGACCGTACCTCCGTAGGGAGCGCATTCCACAGGCGGGGGGCCACCACCGAGAAGGCCCTGTCCCTCGTCCCCACCAACCGCATCTGAGAGGTCGGCGGGAGCGAGAGCAGGGCCTCCCCGGATGATCTTAGGTTACAGGCTGGGACGTAGCGGCCGATGCGTTCGGACAAGTAAGCTGGGCCAGAACCGTATAGAGCTTTAAAGGTCAAAACCAGCACTTTGAATTGAGCCCGAATTGGACAGGCAGCCAGTGGAGCTGACACAGCAGGGGGTAGTGTGCTCCCTGTATGTAGCTCCCGTTAGTAGTCTGGCTGCCGCCCGCTGGACTAATTGCAATTTCGAACTGTCTTCTAAGGCAGCCCCACGTAGAGTGCGTTGCAGTAATCTATTCGGGATGTGACCAGAGCGTGGACGACCGTAGCCAGATCCGACTTCCCAAGGTACGGGCGCAGCTGGCGCACGAGTCTCAACTGTGCAAAAGCTCCCCTGGCCACCGCTGAGACCTGGGGTTCCAGGCTCAGCGCTGAGTCCAGGATCACTCCCAAGCTGCGAACCTGCGTCTTCAGGGGAGTGTAACCCCGTCCAACACAGGCTGTAACCCTATACCCTGTTCGGCCTTACGACTGACCAGGAGGACCTCTGTCTTGTCTGGATTCAGTTTCAATTTGCTAGCCCCTCATCCAGTCCGACACAGCGGCCAAGCACCGGTTCAGGGTCTGGACAGCCTCCTTGGTGACAGGTGGGAAGGAGTGACAGATCTGGACATCATCTGCGTACAGATAACACCTTACTCCGAAACTCCGAATGATCTCTCCCAGCGGTTTCATGTAGATGTTGAACAACATCGGGGACAGTACTGAACCCTGAGGGACTCCACAGGACAACGGCTGTGGAGCCGAACAGGTGTCACCCCAATGACACCTTCTGGGTACGACCTTCCAGGAAGGATTGGAGCCACTGCAATGCAGTACCCCCAAGCCCCATATCTGCAAGGCGACCCAGAAGGATACCGTGGTCAACGGTATCGATAGCCGCTGAGAGGTCCAGCAGAACCAACAGGGACACACTCCCCTGTCAAGTTCACGGCGTAGATCATCTACCTAGGCTACGAATGCTGTCTAAGTCCCATGCCCGGTCTAAAGCCAGACTGTGCCGGATCTAGATAATCAGTGTCTACCAGGAACCCCTGGAGTTGCGAAGCCACCACACGTTCCATGACTTTGCCCAAGTAGGGAGATTGGAAACTGGCCGATAGTTCACTAATTGAGTGGGGTCCAGTGAAGGTTTCTTCAACAGCGGTTTTATAACAGCTTGCTTTAAGCTGGCTGGAATGGTGCCTTCCCGAAGGGAGGCATTAACCACCACCTTCACCCACTCTGCCAAACCCCCTCTGGCTTCCTTGATCAGCCAGGATGGGCAGGGGTCTAGGATGCATGTCGTGGGCCTCGCCTCTCCAAGGATCCTGTCCACATCCTCAAGCTGAACCAATTGAAACGAATTGGTTCAAACCACTGACCTGTTAATCAGCAGTCCTGCCAACACAAGGGTTTAACCCATTGCACCACTGGGGGCTCCTACACTGAGCTGAAGGTTTGATTTGATTTAACCACTTTTACTTCTATGATTCTGTTTCCTTTCATGCATCTTTGTTCTATAATTTGATAGAGATAAGAATTTTTCACTTTTATACAGAGCATATATGTATATTCTACTTAGACAGTGTTTTCCTAAACTAGGGGCCCTTTCAAATTACACATTTTATAGAATCATAGAGCAGGAAGTGACTGCATGAGCCATCTAGTCCAACCCCTGCAGGAAAAGCACAATCAAAGCACTCCTGGCAGATGGCCAGCCAGCCTCTATATAAAAGCCTCCAAAGAAGGAGCTGATTCCAGTTGAATGCCCATGATTCCATCCTGTGGGATTGTGGTTAGAATTCTCACCCAGAGACCTCTAGTGCCTAACAAAACCTACAAATCCTAGGATTTCGTAGGATGCCAGCATGGCTGTTAAACTGAAATCATAGTGCTATAGTGAAAAGGCTGCAGGCCTCCGATATGGTAGGTATTTTCACAGTAACTTTTTTGCTTTGGGTCATTGGTTTTCTCTGCTGCTTTGCAGAGAGAAAATAGTACAATTGTCTGAAAACAATTGTATCGTCAAGTTAAGGTAGTTTTACAATTACCAACATGAGATCCAACTCAGGACTGGCAACTCTGTATAAAATAATCTGTCCAAAATAGTGAGATCAGCTTTGAAGAGTGTAGCATTTTAAAAGCTCCTTGTAAACTACCATTTAGTTCTCAGCCTTCAGGGCAAGCTTGTGTTGTATGTTTCAGCTGTGTTTTGCAACTACGGTGGGTTAGAGATTAGCCTCTGTTTTAATTAAATCAGCATTTTTCACATAATCACGTGGCTCCAGAAAGTTGTATATTTATTTGGGTTGAGAAGGGTAAGCGTCAATTATATGATTAGAAAGGAGGCAACTCAAATTTTATCTTCCTTGTTACTGTTTACAGAAGTATTTCACTTATTTTAGTCCTTAGTCCCAGGCTCCTGCTGCAGAAAAGTATGTTGCAATCTATGTTTTCATGTAGATCAATTGACCAGAAACAGATCTTTATTGTTTGTCCACATTATCAAGAACCATATTTGTACTGTTATTAAAAACACTTATTTTGTTTTTTCAGGACATTGAAATGTTTCTTTCTTAAATTCCAGTACAAGCCCTGTAACTTTGGGTGAGACGTTCCTGGTTTTTCCGTAGATACTCAAAACTGCAGAAAATAATTAACCTCTGCCCCAAAATACAGTACAATAGAGTTGTGATGGGGGACCTAGAAAATGCCTAGAGAGAAGAGATTTTGCCAGAGGTGTATACATTTATTTATTTATTTGTTCGATTTTATATTCCGCTCCTCCCGGCAGGCTCGGGGCAGTTCACATGAAAATGCCAGGATTGTACTGTAGTTGTCTTTATGTTAAAATGCATATAGAAAGTCTTGATTCCTTTCTGTATGCAATTACCTGCATATCAGGTAAATTCTCAAGTTGCAGAAACATTATCAAGTTCGCCTTCACTGATATCAGATTTAAGATCCAATGTGATCTTAAATGTAAATAATAATTTTTGAAACTCCCCTTTCCACTTGGGATCCGAACAGTAATAGCTCGTTGGTTAGCGTATTGCTTGTTGAGAAATAAACTCTGAATTGTAGAGTAATGACCGTGGACTTTGCATTTGATTGCTGTTTCCTACAGTTAAGATTGTCTGCCACTTACTTCAAGCCATCCCACACAAATGCTGGACTGAGGATATGAAACACTGGTGGCAGCCCTAAAAAAGGGGGTATTACATGGCAAATTCTTCCTTGGGATTAGAGGAGTATGGGGGATACAGTTGTTAACAAGAGTAAACTGTCCTTTTCTGGGTAGCAACCCAGCAGGAAAGCAGCTGTGGGGAGAACCGCTGCCTAGACAAGCCTAAGATGAAATTCCTTAATCATTCTGTATGAGTGCAGCTTTTGTACTAAAGAGGCAATGAGAATGCGATTGACAGTCATTTAATGCAGGGCCAGCTATTCTCTAAGCTTCCTGTGCAATGCTCTTGCCAGACAAGCTCAAAAGGAACGGGGGTTATTAAATTGCTGGGAAGGAGAGGGTGGTCTGCTAATAGTTCAGGGAGTTCCTATCTTAGAGATATGAAATCAATAAGCCACACTGGATAAAAGAAGGAAGGAGACCTTCTAATTTTTATTCTTTTATTTCAATTTGATCTTTTGGATCTATGAAAGATCATTCCTTCCATACTACGTATTTCCTTGTACATTTTTTTAAAAAACCCCTTTCATTAGATTTTGAGTTTTCTCTCAGCATAGAGATTGTACTACGTGAAAAGAGAAAAGTAGGTGTATGGGCTTTGTCTCAACAAATTTTCTTTCATGGAAGCTTTGTGGGTGGGATTTACTTCATATTTGTAATCAAACTGATAAACAGGGTTATGGCTTAAGTGAGAAGTATTTATTTATTTATTTACGATATTTACATGCCACGCGGCTTACAAGTACAGTGTTCCCTCACTACATCGCAGTTCACTTATTGCAGACTCGCTGTTTTGCAGATTTCAAAAAATATTAATTTAAAATATATATCATGGTATTTTGCTGTTCTGTGGGTTTTTGCTGCCATTGCTCTCCAAGGCACTTTCCCTCCTCAGTCCTCCCTCCCTTCCTCCAGCCTTGAAGGGCCTTTCCTTCCTTTCCTTCACTTTATTTTAAGTTTATAAAGACTTAAAATAGTGTTTAACTACTAAATAATGTATAAATATTAAAATAAATAGAATATCCCTATATCACGGATTTTCACTTATTGGAACCTAACCCCAGCAATAAGTGAGGGAACACTGTAATATATAAAAACAATATATTATATTATTCCCATAGCACAATATTAGTATTATATATTACGATATTGTACTATACCATTATACTTTAATATTATTAGTAATATTTCATGTAATATAAAATATATTATATCATATTATTAGTATTATAGTGTACTTTATTATAAAAAGCCTTGCTAATTCTATATTGCTTTGCTCACACGCAGAGCCATCTCAACTATTTCTTGGGTCAGTCTGCCTTTTTTGGCCTTGGTTTTGTTTGGGTTTATCATCAAAGGCATGCCTTTGACATTATGAGATGTTGTCTTGGCTTGGCTGAGGATCGGACCTTGCCTTGACTGCCTTGTGTGTGTGTGTGTGTGTGCGCGCGCGCGTGTGCGCTTTCCTATGCCCTTTCCTGTGAAATATAAACTGCTGAAATGCCCATGCTTTTTCTTTTTAAATGAACACTATGCACTGCATGTCTGTAAAGAAACTACATACATGTGCCTGTTTCGTGTCACTTATCTGTGGGTTAGGGGCCCAGAACTCCGACAAAAGTGAGAAAAACTATGAATTAAAAATTCTTTTAAATGACCCAATAGAACAACTCCTTAAAAATCTAAGTCCTTGAGGGCCGCTCTGGAGGACCTAGAAATTTTCTAGAGAGAAGATATTTAATAATAATAATGATAATAATAATTTTATTTATAACCCACTCTCTCTCCCCAAGAAAACTCAGGGTGGCTTACAAATCCACGAATGATCAGATTTACAAAAAATAAGCCTGTAAATGTGTAGGACCAACTGTATTTTTATTCTTCCTGTGCTTAAGGGTGACCTGTTACAATTTTTGGTATTCTTTTATCCTATTACAACTTTGGGTCTTACTGCCTTCTGATTTTTAATATAGCAGATCTAAACAGGAACAGAAATTTAAGCAGGAACATGAAATTTTTGTTGTTGTTAATTTTGACTTATGGCAAATCTAATGCACACCTATCATGAGATTTTTAAAAGTAAGATTTGTTTTCCCGGGCCCAAAGTCACCCAGTGGATTTTCATGGCTTAGTAGAGATTGAAACTCTGTTCTAGAAACCTAAAAATGTTTCCTTGTGACGCAATGCAGTGTAGTCATTCCAAATACGTATCCTCAGAATCCCTTTGGCCTCTGGGATCTCTGAGGTCTAACATTATATGAGAACTCAAGTTTGGAATAATGATCGAGTGTGTGGCACAAGCTAAACAGCCTCTCTATAGATATTGGGCCAGGATAACTCAATATCAAGTAGTCTTTGAGAGGCATTCCTAAGCAAAGAACACAGAGACATAACATTTCTTTGGAAAGTATAGTACAATAAGATATTATAAGAAGCATTTGAAAATACTTCCTTTAAGACAGTGGTTCCCAACCTTTTTTTGACCAGAGCCCACTTGAGTAGGGCCCACTTTGACCAAGGACCAATTGAACGGGGAATATTTTGACCAGGGACCACTCTCCAACATTAGTACAAGGGCGGGTCAATAATTCGTGACTTTTTGAATGAAACACAGGTTTTTGGATAAAAAATCATTTTATTTTTCAACGTAGTCTCCTTTGAGCTCTGTACACTTTGTCCAACATTTCTCCAATTTCTTTATCCCTTCCAAAAAATAAGATTTGTTGAGGTCATCGAAATAGGTATTTGTTTGTGAGATGATTTCATCGTTGGAGTCAAATCTCTTTCCGCTGAGCCATTTCTTCAGGTTTGGAAATAAGAAATAGTCACTCGGGGCTAAATCCGGAGAATAGGGCAGATGAGGGAGAAATTCCTATCCCAATTCATGGATTGTTGATGGCAACTGCACATGTGTGCACCCTTGCATTGTCCTGGTGCAAAAGAACTTTTTTCTTGGCCGAATGTGGTCTTTTTTCCCAAATCCTCATTAAGTCAACCTAATAAGTTGGCATAATATTTGCCATTGATTGTTTTACCCTTTTGAAGGTAGTTGATGTGGATTATACCGCGTGCATCCCAAAAAACGGTCGCCATGACTTTATCGGCTGACAAACCCACCGTGGCCTTCTTTGGTGCTGATTCACCCTGAGAAACCCACTATTTGACTGTTGTTTGGTCTCCGGTGTGTTGTGGTGGATCCACGTTTCGTCCACGGTTACGAAACTGCGCAAAAACACGTCCATATTGCGGTTGAACAACGCCAAACACTCAAAATTGTCACATGATTGTGAACGTGGCAGCCATCTTGCTGAAAGCTTTCTCATACCCAAGTGATCATTTAAAATTGAAACCACAGCCATTTGAGATGCCTATGGCTTCCACAATCTCTCGCACATTCAATCTCCAATCGGCCAACACCATATCGTGATTTTTTTCAATTGTTTTCAGGTGTAGAGACCTCAACTGGGTGTCTAGAACATTCGCCATCTTCCGTGCTTGTACGGCCAAAACGAAATTCAGTAAACCACTTTTTTTACTATTGAAATTGATGGTGCAGAGTTCTCATAGTATTCATCAAGCTTAACCTTGGTTAATGAGCACACTTTTTTCCATTTTCTCCTCAAATCACACGGTAGTTTGCTATCAATGGCTGTCAAACACAAACTAAATGACGCAGCTTGTTCAAATTTTGACAGGAGTCAACTGACAGATTCCTGTCGACAGGAGCAGTGTTGCCCTTTCAGTTAAGAGGCGGGAAATTCAAAAAGTCACTGACTTATTGACCCGCCCTCATACTAAAAGGGTTAGCTCTGTGGAAAGGAGGAGACATAAAATAAAGAAAGAAAGAAAGAGGAAGGAGGTCTGCTGACCGCATTTTCATTCTTGTGGCCCACTGCTGCAAGACCTGTATCTGTGTGGGAAATGATGATGGAAGGCCTTTAAAAAAAGATGGCGTTATTATTCAGGTGAAAATAATGTGATCCACAAGAGTTGTTAATGGATAATTTATTTTTCCTTTCTATTCTTTCTGCTGCTTGTAGTGATGTTTTGTGATTTGGTAATTGTTTTTTTCTTTCAATGTTAATGCTCAATGTTAATATCGACCATTAACGCTGGAAATAATATTATTATGTGGCTGGGAAACTTTTGCTGATGCAAAATTACACATGAGCAATAAAATATTAAAACTTCAGCACTGTTGCATTTTGTTCATTGAATCAGGTTGTGCAGAAAGAATAAATAACGCAATAAACATGTCTGACTAAAGATTTATGACACTTCATATTCTTGCCAGTGTTGCACCAGAAAATTGTGAAATAACATTGTGAGCAGTAAGATCAGTTTTAACCAGAGTCACTACAAGTTATGCAAGGAAAATGCAACATGCAGCACAATATATGGTGGTGAATCTTTAAAAAGGCAGGAAGACAAACAAGTCAGGAAATCCATTTCAACATATTGTTCTTGTGTGCCTTCGAGTAATGTCTGATTTATGTCAACCTTAAGGTGAACCTAAGATGGAGTTTGCCTTTGCCTTCACTTAAGGTTGAAATAATATGACTTGCACAAGGCAACCCACTGGATTTCCGTGGCTTAGAGGGGTGTCATACTTGGGCCTCCAGAGTTGTAGTTCAATGCACTTTACCACTTTGGCTCTTTTGCAAGTGATATATACTAAGGGATAATATCTTTGACTTACCTACTTTTTACTGTTCTAGGACTAGGAGTAGAGATGGCTGCTGTTATGCTAGAGACAATAGTGACTTCTCTTTTCCACTCTTCTGCAAACTGCGAGGAGGATTCAGACAAGCCCTTGCAGTTATTATGAACTTGGCTTACTCAAGCAATGATGTGACAATACGCCATGTGTATGGTATTGCATTCTGAGTATGATATAAAAGGAGCTTGTTGGAGCTCCCACAGTCAGCCAGCACCCAGTGCTTCCAATCCATCATTCATTTTATATCAGGAGGTCTTTGCTGGAGGTCATTGTTTGTTGTCCCCGCTGTATGATATTTAGGCATAAGGATGGCTCCTTCTAGGAAAACTATGAGGTCTGTATGTCCATTTCCTCAGATTAAAAATCCCTTAAGGAGTGTTGGGGTGAAGCTGTCCAGAGCAGGCACACAACCTAGAGCAGGCATGGGCAAACTGTGGCCAAGACCCCTCTGCCATTGAGGACCTATCCAACAACCCAAGCTGATGAAAGACCAGTAGGGACTTTCTAAGCGTTCGACATGTTGTAAGAGAAAAAGCACCAATATTTGTATATAAAGCAGGTTTGGACAAACTATTGGCAAGGTATTTTGCTATGATGACAGTTGCCTCTGTTACATATAGTACTTGTACAGAACAAGCTGGGTTGTCACTAATTAGGGAAATGGGATGTGGTGTGCCTTCAAACATTGTCTTGGCAATGTTTGTTCAGAGGAAATTTGCCTTTCCTTTGGGGAGTGTAACTTGCCCAAGGCCACCCAATAGGCTTCCATGGCTGAGCAAGGATTTTGAACCCTATCTCCAGAAGCACAATCCAATGCTCATACTGCTATAAAATATGGACTTAGTTAACTCATACAAACGGAAAAATAGATCAAATATCTGCATGAAAACATTGCATGTCTCATCTGTGCAGCAGGTTAAACTGCTGAGCTGCTGATTTTGCCGACCAAAATGTCAGTGGTTTAAATCCAGGGAGCAGGGTGAGCTCTGCTTGTTAACCCCAGCTTCTGCCAACTTAGCAGTTCGAAAACATGCAAATGTGAGTAGATTAATAAGTACTGCTTCGGTGGGAAGTTAAGGGCGTTCCATGCAGTCATGGAGGTGTCTATGGACAACGCTGGCTCTTTGGCTTAGATATGGAGATGAGCACCCCCCCCCCCCAAGTGAGACACGACTAGATTCAATGTCAGGAGAAACCTTTACCTTTACTTTATAGCTAGTTTACTTTGTTTTTACACTTGTTACAAAGTTTGGAGTTTGAATATTTACTTGTGTCTTTAAATGGCTATGTGGTCCAATGAAAGTTATAAGATCAGTTCAAGTATCATGAAAAATGGAGAAAGCAGAATGGGTTCTGTTTCCCCCATTTCTTGATAATTCCGAAAATGGCTCTTTGAGAAATGGATGTTATTCATATAACTTGGAAAAGTTACTGTTTGGACTTAACATCCCATACGCCCTCAAGCCAACACATCCATCAATCATGTAGTTTTTCAGTCTGGAAGAACGATTTTGCTTTAAAACCACACATGATGCATCTGAATTAATTCAAACATTGCTTCCTTTGAAACTTTTTTAAAGCTGTTGCTTCAGTTGAAAGCAAAAGAGAATAGCTTTTAAAACATTTTTTGTGCTCTGGCCCCTAAATATTTTTGTAGAGTGCAACAGATAGATATCTAAGATGCACATAATGTTTTCAAGTGAATTAAAAAAAAACCCATGCAAACTATAGAGAGAATGTCTCTCTATAGTAGTTTGTCCTTGAAGTACAAAGCCATATGTTTTGAGAAAGGTTAAGCACTCAACAAGCTGTGTGTTTAACCCTTGAGGGACAGTTGAGGGACTACAGGGTAGGTAAGTTTTCTACAATGGTAAAAGAATGCTGAAATGGCTGGTACAGGTGCCCTTTGGATAGCGTTACATCCATAAAGCTTTACTGGTAGCACAGTTAACTTCCTTTCCTTCACGAAAACACAATTGTCAAATTAAGGTCCCATCTGCAAAATTATTTGTGTTTCAGTTCACACACGGGGCAGTCCACACTGGAGACCTAACTAAGAATGTTGGAATGAGCTAGTCCCAACGCAGGACTCACTTCTAATGTATACAAGGCCATTTTTGACAGAAATGTTAAAGACATCCGGACCTAAATAAGCACCTGGCATCTCAAACAGAAAAGTCCTTCAGTTAAAGTTGGCCTTTTGGTATCCACTGGGGTTTGTTTCTAGGATCCCTAAATGATAACAGAATCTGTAGATGTTCAAGTATCATTATATGTAATCAGGCATGCCCCCTGAACCAAAATCCTGGCTACAGCCCTGTATGTAATGGTGTAAGTAAATTGTACCCTTTGTAACAAAAAAGGGCAAAATCTAGGTTTGCTTTTGGTTTTCAAGCAATGGGGGGTGGAATCTGGGGGTGCAGAATACATGGTTATGTAAGACTCTGTATATATTTCAGCCTTTTTTCCCAACCCAGTACCAATATGTTTCTTGAAGTCTTGTTTAGATATTCAGATAACACCATTGTCAGTTGAATGGAATTACCAGGATTTGGAGACAAACATTTTCAATAAAGACACTGGGTGTTCCATGTTATTGAGAAATCTGATTTTGCACGTTAAAAAATTACTGTATATGGCAGTGATTCTCAACCTTCCTAATGCTGCGACCCCTCAATGCAGTTCTTCATGTTGTGGTGACCCCCAACTATAAAGTTATTTTTGTTGCTACTTCATAACTGTAATTTTGCTACTGTTGTGAATTGTAATGTAAATATTCAATATGCAGAATGTATTTTCATTCACTGGACCAAATTTGGCACAAATACTCAATATGCCCAAATTTGAATACTGGTGGGTTGTGGCAGGGGGCGTGGGCGGGGGTTGATTTTGTCATTTGGGAATTGTAGTTGCTGGGACTTATAGTTAACCTACAATCAACTCCACCAATGATGAAATTGAACCAAACTTGACACACAGAACTCCCATGACCAAGAAAAAATACTGGAAATACTTGAGTTTTGGAGTTGTAGTTCACCTACATCCAGAAAGTACAGTGGGCTCCAGCAATGACGGATCTCGACCAAACATGGCACGGATACTCAAAATGCCCAAATAAGAACACTGGTGGAGTTTGGGGAAAATAGACTTGACATTTGGGAGTTGTAGTTGCTGGAATTTATAGTTCACATACAATCAAAGAGCACTGAAAAGGACATTCAAGTGCTAGTTACTGAAAAGGACATTCAAGTGCCACCTCGGAGTTGGTTGAGGTAGGCACGATTTCCCTGGGTACTGGTTGTGGGGGGTCGGGAGCAGGTCAGGGTTTTGCCCTCCCTTCTGCTCGAGGGCCACTGTGTGATACAGAATGCTGGACTAGATGGGCTGAGGTCCGATTCAGCATGGCTCTTCTTATGTTCTTATGTTCTTATGTTCACTCTGAACCCAGCCTACAAGGGATTTGCACCAAACTCGACATATTACCTACATGGCCAACATTGATTACTAGTGGGGTTGGGGAGGGGGGCTGTTCTTTAATTCTGTGAGTTGTAGTTCACCAACACCAAAAAGAAAGAAAAGGATAGATGGAGAGATCTTCAGCCTTCACTGCAAGAAGGGTTCATAAGACCATTAGAAATATGTGTTTTCTGATGGCAAACCCCCGAAACCTCCAGCGGTCTTGATCTTCAGGTTGAGAAACACTGGTATATGGAGACAGGAAGCGTCCATGGGTATAAAATAATCAATGTTTCAGAAGTTTCCCTTCAATTCTTAGAGGACTACAAGGATGATTACACAGTGAGGTGGGAAAAGCTAGCACTCTCCTGTCTCCTTCTCTTCCTGATTGAATAATTTGAACGTTTAAATACAACTTCAGGCTCTTCCTATATCCTGTCATTGTTTACAACAATTTTTTAATTTGATTTTATTTTGCACCCACTGCCTCTCCTTGTGGCTTAAGGCATGGTACAACATAGTTCAAAACATGTAATCATATTGTAAAAGACATAAATTTCTATGAAATACACACACACACACACACACACACACACACACACAACAAAGATTAAAAAATAATCAGGGCATGAGTTTAAAATTCATATTTAAATATTGATTGGGAAGGTTTGCCAGAAGAAAGAAGTCTTTACGACATCATAGGGTGAGATTCTCCTCCTAAGCCTGTTTCAATTATTGTACTTACTCAGTTCATGTGTACTTTGCAAAGCTTCAGTCAGAATGTCTCTAAGTCAAGAGATACTGAAAGCTTTACTAAACGTTGACTCCATTCATACCTTATAAGGTAGTGTATAGTCTACTGACGAGACTGGTTTACTGTTTTAATGATGGCTTATGTATGGTTTTTAATTATGTATTGTTTTAATTATGATATGTTTAATTTGTGATTTTATTATTGTAATTGTTTGTAATAGCCTCTTAACAGGGCCCAATGTAAGCCGTCCTGAGTTTCCCTTCAGGTGTTGAGTAGTGATGGGATAGAAATGCGGGAAATAAAATAAATAAATAAATATCTGTTTACTCCAGTTTCATTCAAGTAAACAAATTAAAGTTGTGAAAAATGACCATCCCGAGCAGTTGTCTTTTCTGCCTTGAGGCTCTGGAGAAAAGCTGAGGATGTTATTTGACTTGCAATCACATCCTTTTGTAATCCAAGAGGAAACGTGAAGAGAGATGCACAGCAGCAGATTTGAGACAAGCATGCAAAGAAATGAGTCAGCTCTCAGGGAACACTTCCTTTCTCCCAGGGCGGAGGATCATACTGCCTATCACCTTTCAGAGGATGGATTCTGACTCCCAGAAGCCTTAGCCAGTATAGTCAATAGTGAGGAACATTGAGAATTGCAAGCCAAAAAGATACAAAGAGCTATATGGGTCCCATACTGCGCTACATAGAAGTCTGCTTCCAACTTACAGCCTCACCCCATATTGCATAAGGAAAGCTAGAATTGCTGCCCTTTTTTCTAGAACTCTTGCACTGCATGCTGTGCTTATGGATATGAATTACTCGGAGCACTTAAGAAAAATACACCATGAAGATGCTTTGTGTCGCTATTGGCACATAACTCAGAGCAGAGATGTGTGAGGCCCAGAATGTGGTTTAGCATAGTGGTCTCATAACCCTTGTAATCCAAGCTTGGGCAGCAAAAGTAATTTTTGGCCCTTGAAAATATTTGTGAAAGAATTCATTATTAAATTGTTCCAGGGTACTTTTCTTCCACTAAGCACACACATTGGGAAATTGTGTAATTTGGTGTGTATTTTGAAAGAGAAGGAAACCGCTACAGAAAATATTTGATCCAATTATTTACCTATTAGCCCTTTTCAACAAAAAAGTATTAAAAGTACAACCAGTAGCTTAGAACAATCTATGATTCTGTCATCGCCATCTCTCCTTGGTGTTTCTATTCAGTGTTTGCAGAAGGCTTGCAATGTTAAGCTGTCAAGTCTGTTTGGACAAGAGCTAGGAAATGTGTAAGAACAAATAAAATAGAGAGGACCATTTGAGTGGCTAACACTAACACAATACTTTTCTTTTAATGGGCTTTCTCAAACAATCTAGTTTATTATCTGTGCTGTAAATATATATATTCAAAGATGTTTGACACTCCTGTCAATGACAGAATGTTCTCCTTTTTATTGAAGTTGAAGACAGTGTTCATTCATGAAGAGTATTGGGACATTTGATATGGGATATGTGGGGAGAGGAAACGTGAGTGCAGTGGTTCTCAACCTGTGGGTCCCCAGGTGTTTTGGCCTACAACTCCCAGAAATCCCAGCCAGTTTACCAGCTGTTATGATTTCTGGGAGCTGAAGATCATAACATCTGGGGACCCACAGGTTGAGAATCACTGCATTAGTGAGTTTGCATTTCCTGTTCTTAGTCTTTATTACTAAGATTGCAAAATGAAACTTGAATATTTTGCTTTTAGGGATATGTTATTATTATTTTACTTACACAATACCACAGTATGACACCGCAAACAAGATATACATGCTGTATTTTGTATTAAATCACAAGTCGAACACTTCCCAAGCATGTAGGACCGTGTGATGTATTTTTGAATGATGCGCACAGATCCAAGTAAGGTGGCCTTTTGCAGTTGACAGATTGTGTTTTAGTCAATGTTTATTGTTCCTAAATGCCGGCTGAGATCTTTTGGCATGGCTCCCAGTGTTCTGATGACCACT
The DNA here is from genome assembly GCA_030556195.1 of Anolis apletophallus. NCBI lineage: Eukaryota > Metazoa > Chordata > Lepidosauria > Squamata > Anolidae > Anolis > Anolis apletophallus. Next base: position 97,900,565 of record JARBWK010000005.1, read on the forward strand.
GGGACCACCTGTACTGGTTTATGCCAGAGCCTTTGCGGTTCGAATTTGAGGTCCTGATAACGACTGAGTTTTTCCTGTCGTTTTTCATCAATTTGACTATCACCTGGAATAGTGACATCAATAATCCAAACATTTTTCTTTTCTACAATCACGATGTCTGGTGTATTGTATTCCAAAACTTTGTCAGTCTGGATTCAACAGTCCCACAGTATTTTTGCATGTTCATTTTCCATTACCTTTGCAGGTTTATGATCCCACCAGTTCTTTACAGCTGGCAGGTGATACTTGTGGCATAAGTTCCAAGGAATCATTAGGCCCACAGAGTTTTGCCTCTGTTTGTAGTCAGTCTGTGCAATTTTCTTGCAGCAGCTGAGGATATGATCAATGGTTTCATCAGCTTCCTTGCACAGTCTGCATTTTGGGTCATCAGCTGATTTTTCAATCCTGGCCTTAATTGCATTTGTTCTGATAGCTTGCTCCTGGGCTGCAAGAATCAGGCCTTCTGTCTCCTTCTTCAGTGTTCCTGTTTGTGAGTCATAACCAGGTCTTCTCCTTGACAACTTTTCTTTCAATTTTGTCAAGGAACTGCCCATGCAATGCTTTGTTGTGCCAGCCATTATTGTTATTATTATTTGAAACACAACAAGATGGGTCCACAGCAGACACTCTGCTGGCTGTTGTATTGGATCATACGTCGGACACTTCCCAATTGTCTAAGACTGTGTAATTCAGGGGTGCTCATTAGGTAGCTCGGGAGCTACTAGTAGATCTTCAGCCCTCTTCCAGGTGATCTTCAGGCCTCACCAGCCGGATGGGGCGCTCCTGCCATGCGCTTGCACACCCTGCGCGCATGCACGCTCCTGCTGCTGGCTTCTGCTCTCGCGGTGCTTCTTTCGCCTGCGGGGCATTGCAGGAAGAAGGAAGCACGAGGCAGGGCCTCTGGAGGGAGCGCCCTGCCTCTCGTCCAGAAGCAGTTGTGCAGCCTCCGTTGCCGGCGAGACAGGCAAGGTAGAGCGCTCCCTCTGGATGCCCCGCCTCATGCTTTCTCCTTTCTGCAATGCCCCGCAGGTGGAAGAAGCGCTGCGTGGGCATAAAACAGCAGCAGGAGCACGCGCTGTGGCAAGAGCGCATGGCGGCAGGAGCGCGCGGAAGGAGCGCGTGGCAGGGGCAGGTAGATCTTTTGGACTTGGTTGCTTTAAGAGTAGCTCGCATGCTGAAAAAGTGTGAGCACCCCTGGTGTAATGGATTGGCGAATAATGTGTGCAGATCCCAGTAAGGTAGCCTTCTGCAGCTGGCAAATGGTAATTTTGTCAGCACCTATTGTGTTTAAGTGCAGGCCAAGGTCTTTAGGCACTGCACCTAGTGTGCCAATCACGGCTGGGACCACCTTGACTGGCTTGTGCCAGAGTCTTTGCAGTTCAATCTTTAAATCCTCATATCGTGTCAGCTTTTCTAGTTGTTTCTCTTCAATCCTGCTTTCACCTGCGATTGCAACATCGACAATCCATACTTTGTTTTTTAACAGAATTGTGAGGTCAGGAGTATTGTGCTCCAAAACTCTCTCAGTCTGAATCCGGAAGTCTCAGAGTAGCTTGACGTGTTCATTCTCTGTAACTTTTTCAGACTTGTGATCCCACCAGTTCTTTGTCACAGGCAGATGGTATTTGTGGCACAAGTGAATCATCAATTAATCATCTGAGCAGCAGTGTTATGCCTCTGCTTGTAGTCTGCCTGTGCGATCTTCTTGCAGCAGCTGAGGATGTGATCTATTGTTTCATCTGCTTCCTTGCAGAGTCTACACTTGGGATCTGTTGTCGACTTTTCAATTCTGGCTTTGATGGCATTTGTTCTAATGGCTTGTTCTTGGGCTTCCAGAATCAGGCCCTCCATCTCCTTTTTCAAAGTTCCATTTGTGAGCCACATCCATGTTTTTTCTTTTGTCAGTTTGCCTCTCAATTTTTCCCAGGAACTGTCCATGGAGAGACTTCTTTCTCCAGTTATCTCTTCTGCTCTGGATTGTGTTTTTATGGTATTCATTCTTTGTCTTTTGCACTTGAAGAAGTTTACTACTACGGACTTCCAATAATAATAATAATAATAATAATAATAATAATAATAATGATAATAATACATTTATACCCCGCCCTTCTCACCCCAATGGGGGACTCAGGGTAGCTTACAGACCATGGCATACAATGCCGCATTACATAATAAAATATGTAATGCCTTTCCCCATCATCTGGAGTGTGACCCCTCCCATTTGGACTTTTCATTAATGCATTAAAAAGGAAATCTAAACCTAAACCTAAATTATCAAAATATTATAAATACCTTAATGCGAAATGTTGGAAGTATGACAAAGAAAGAGGCACATTTCACCACATATGGTGGGGTTGTGAGAAAGCTAGAAAATACTGAAAAGAAATACATAGAGTGGCCCAAGAAATTCTTCAAGTAAAATTTCACCTAAAATCAGAATATTTTTATTGGGAATTATCAAATAATTTTCGCCTGACATTGGAGAGAAATAGAAACCCCAAATCTAATGGAATGGCTAATTAAGATGCTGGAAGTTAGAAGTATGGATAGTCTGTCACAACAACTCAGACATAGACAAAAGAAATCAATGGCAGATTGGAATTTAGTAATGAAGTATATGGAACAGGAAAAAATTGAAATATTAATATAAAAACTAACAGATGGGTGGATAGCCCTTACATTCACTAAGAAGAAGAGAATGGCAATACAAAGGAGAGGAACAGAAGACAGATCCCAAGAAAGAGAAGATGGAAAGTCAACAACCCCTGCCTGCCTGACGCCCTTCCTTAAACTACCCTTTTCTTCCCCCTTTTCCCCTTGATGTAAGCAATTTATCCACTTAACATACCCTGCCCTTTAAACACTCCCCCCCCCTGCAAAATCCCCCTAGCTGTGCTTCCCCTTGTTTTTCCTTCCCTTCTTTCCTACCTTGTTATTCCTTTTAATGTTTTTCTGGAAAATCTTTCAATAAAGAAATTAAAAAAGGGAAATCTAAACCAACATGAACTCGTTCTCCCCTGTCTTTTGGATTTTCAATCAGTCCGAAGCAGAGCATTGTTAAGGATTTGGGGATTGCAGGTAGGGAAGAAATCAAGAGAGGGCCTGATTTTTTTTAAAGGCCATTCTCCTGTTTCCACATAACTCACTAAGTTAGCTGTTGTTTTTAAAATCTTAAAACCAAATCTTAAAGCAGATGTGAAAGCTCCTAGTGTTAACAGTCAAACATGTACATACTATCCTAGTGTTAACAGCAAAATATGTACAATCCTCAATGGATATATTATGAAGAGTTGGAAGAATTAAATGGGAAACATGGGAGGATTACACATGGAAAGTGGATGTGCCTCGAACATCTATAAAATTTATAGAATGGGGATGATCACATAGAATTGGAAGAGACCGCAAGGGCCATCCAGTTTAATCCCCAGTCATGTAGGAATACAGAATCCAAACTCTATTTCTGAGGATTTTGTCAAAATATGATGGAGAATAAAAATTAATGTCTTACAGTTATGTGTGCCAAAATTTTATTCGAAGGTTATTGAGTAATACAAGATAGGTCAGCCACTCAAAATGTGTGCATACTAGAGAAGCATTTAAACATGACAACAGTCTCTTTGGATTTGTGAAACAGAATTAAATGCACCATGTCTGTATGAAAATAAGTTCAGAACTTTCTCATTATCTTGCACATGTCAACTAGAAAAATGACCCCAGATAACTCCCTCCTCTAGTGTGTGTGAATAGAGAGAAAGTGAAGGAAATACATTTTCTATTTTATTGAAGACAGACTCTATTCTTGTTACAAATCACATGTAAACCTGCATGCCACTGAAACTCTGATAAATTTTGAGAGCCTTTCCTTGAATAGGTCAAAAGGTGAGGAAATGATCCAAAACAGTTTAAAAAGCCACTGTGGCCTAGTGCCTATTATTGATCCCTTCCATTCAACCTCAGAAGGGTTCCATGAACAATTGTAATTATGAAAGAGAGAGTGATTTGGACCTAAAGAGGATGCCTGTGCTTTTCTTCTACAGCTTCCTTCCACTGCCACCAGCGCATAGCTGCTTTCCAGATGTGGAGGAATTAGATGACAGGCACATAGGAAAAGATAACCATAGGAAGTTGAGAAGGGGAGAGCTCTCTGTTCAGGGGGAAACAAGATTTTATTTGTGAAGTCTTTTAGCTGTTTCAACTTTATCAGACATATCTCATATTTGTTATGGGTACATATCACACCTGTACATTGCCTGGGAGTGGAGTGTTGGTTATTATATTTAAAGCATGTCCAGGTTACCTGGTGGATGACTTTCTCCCATACAGTTCACTCCACCTCTGGGGATACTAAAATCACTCCACTGTCCACATTGCCAGCCCCGCCCCAGGGAGGCCCCGAACTGGCAAAGTGTTGGTTATTATATTTAAAGCCTCACATGGTTTGTGTCCAGGTTACCTGGGGATGACTTTCTCCCATACAGTTCACTCCATACACTTAGATTCTCTGGGGGATGTTTACCAGCCGGAACTCAACAAGAAACTTTCACCTAGAAGATGCTTTCATCAGTCGCCCCAGACTGTGACTGATCTGCCGGAAGAGTTTTGATGGCTAAATGAGCTCTCAGAATTTAAAACAGAACAAATCTATCTCTTCAGGAATACCCACCCACTCAATTTGCTACAAAATATTATCATCAAAACCAGGCACATGGGAAGTGCCACCAAAGTTTCTATCCCTCATGTACACCCTCCTTTTGCACAACTCTATTTTCTGTGTGGTTTAAAAAATCATATTGGAAGCCCAAAACAAACAAAAAGAAATTATACTGCAGTATTGACAAGTGACATGGACCACAAGAAGATCAAACCAGTCCATGCTCCAGGAAATAATGCTCAACTGCTTGCTGGGAGGGGGAGGATTTTAGAGGCAAAGATGAAGTACTTTGGCCACATCATGAGAAGGCAGGAAAGCTTGGAGAAGATAATGATGCTGGGGAAAAGGGAAGTAAAAAGGAAGAGGGGCCGACCAATGGCAAGATGGATGGATTGTATCCTTGAAGAGACTGGCTTGACCTTGGAGGAGCTAGGGGTGGCCATGGCCAACAGGGAACTCTGGCAAGGCCTGGTTCATGAGGTCATGAAGAGTTGGAAGTAACTGAACGAATAAACAATTGTCAAAGTGTTCTGAAGTGATTGCACTGCCTTCTCTTATGTTTTTTCCCCTTTCGCCTTTTAAAAGCCTACATTTTAATTCCTGTTCAGGAAATGGGACATTTTTGAAAGTAGCTTTGAATAGTGCTGGGGATCTGCTGATAAAAGTGGAAAAAGTCAAAATTACCATTTAGCTGTATTGACACTGGAAGGTGTTTTCATTGTCCACACATACCACAGTTACAAAGTTAATAATGGTAGTTGCATGGCTTAAATACTAGGTACATTATTGCACTGATGATAATATAACCTCTGCATCTCTAAAGTAGCAATTAGCTCCAGAAGAAGCAGCAAATAGTTGGCCTGTGAATGTTTATAAGATCTGGAAGAATGATCGCCAGTGGTACTTACCTCTCCTGGTTTTTGGCTGTATAGATGGGGGCCCTTTCTGGTGTTGTTTCAATGAGGGATTTGTGAACTCTTTTTGACCCTTTGCAGTGATACTTGAAACTGGCCCCCATTTCATCTTGTGTAATGGTGAAATGTCTTTCTTTTTCCCTTTTCCCCCTTGGCCTGAAATTTGTCAGAGATCCAAGTACAGTGTTACTTGATCATCATTTGGAGGATATTCTGAGTAGTTTGCCAAAAGCACAATTAGTGTTAATAACAGATTAGCAAAAAGGCATAAAGAGAATTTGACATTTCAGTTAACTAGGTGGGTTTGTGGGGATGATATCTTGTGTTGCGAACAGATTTGTGGAGAGGGAATGGTAAAGGCATCAGCTTCAAATAATGATGGATACCCACATCCTGATCGCACACAGCTGGATAGCTTAGGAAAAGGAATTCAGCAAAAACTCTAGTGCTAATTCAGGCTTCTGCAGGCATTCAGTTAAATTAAATTCAAACCTTTAATTTTACCAAAAGAAACGTTCCTTAGTTAATCAAGCAGAAGTGTTTCTAAGAGAGAAATAAAACTATTGCATATAGAGTGGGCAGTAGGCACAACTTTACAAGACATGTTAATCCTCTATACCTTAACAGAGAATGCTTCTCTTAAAGCAAGTAATTTGGCACCTGTATGCACCACTGTTATTATATTCATATTCAAATATGTATAGAAGTAATTTGCTGATGAACCTTTTAATCAATTAAAACTCTCATCTGCAAAATGAATAAGTTATTGTAAACATACAAGAAAGCCAGTTTAGCTATGAATTCTGTATATTATTTTACTAAAAATCTTACAAATTGCAGTTCCTGGTTGTAGTTATGTATGTTCCCCCTTCCTTTCACCAGTTGGTTACTATACCTATTTTGTTACATACAAAATATGATCAGGATTTGGGGTGCTTTAATTTGTGGGAGCACATCACGCTTTGTGTCTCAGACTACTGCTCCCTCTTGTCTCGTCAAAAAAACCACTGCTGTTTATTCTCTTGCGAGCATGAGAAGTAGGAAAGTACATTTCAACTTCTATGGATTCTACAACCAAATACAAAAATATGTTTTTGAAACTCCAAAAAGCGAAGCTTTATTTTGCTGGTTTATATAAGGGATACCATTTTACTATGCCATTTTATGTAACCCAAGCTTCCATGAATGTTGGTATCCACATGGGGATCCTGGAACCAAACACCAAGGGCCTGCTATAGTGGTAAATTACATCTTCCTTCCTTCCTTCCTTCCATAAATCCTTCTTTACTTCCTTATTTTACTTATAGGCTTGGATTCCTACCTGAGAGTGTGATCCAGTAGATTTCAGTGTGTCCCTGTACTTGCTTATGCATCCAGCCAGTTCTTTGGACACCTTGTCACCTATTCAGCGACTCAGCTACTGCCAGCTAGCTATATTTGAGACTCCAGAATTAGCCCTTGTCGTGGTCTAACTCAAGTTCAAACCCCAGGCCTATCTGCAACTCAAGTCCTTGAGTCTATCAAATGACCTAGTCCTGACTTCAAATTTAAATTCAGGTTTGGCTGGTGACACCTGTGTGAGGACCACTTGAGTCCCTACAATACGCTGGAACAATGGCAGAAACATCCATCACATTGCACAGGAGGAAAATAATGATAATAGGCTTGGATGACTTTTAGAGGTACCAGCAGCAATTTAGGTCCATGTTGTCCCATTTGGCAGATTTTTCAGCAAACAGTTGGAAGAGCATTTCTTTTGCAATGCTTTGGGAATAGAAATCTCAAGGCGAACTAGATCAGAAGGCAGCAACAGAGAACTACCATAACGTCATTGATGTAGCTATGGAAAGTTGAAGGGAAAAAGTGAATTAGCTCATCAAGTAAGGATTCAGCCCTTCCAAATAAAAGTTTAACTTCAGTCCCTAAATTTCTCACATTGCAGAGAGTGAGATATTCAAAATTATTCATGCCTAGAACTCTTATATTTGATATGCTTGCATTCTCTGGGTAACTTTCCATGTCCCTTTTGCTTTGATGCTAAAAGTGAATTCGTAATGATCAGGTGATGCATGGAATTAGTGCAACACTAGAAATGTGGAGACATAGTGGGGAAGAATCTTGGGGGGGGGGCTCATTGTATCCCTGGCATACTATATTGTATTGCATAATCGTTGTACTTTTTATCCCTTTTTTGTCTGAAAAGGGGAAGGTATAAAAATACAGCTATGGGGATTTGCTCGATTGAGCAAAGGTGCTGACCGATCAAGCAAAGCACCATAACTGGAACAGGTGAGTGAATGAAGCAGGTACTTTAAGACAGTAAATCAAGGGTGCAACAAATACTTGAAGAAAGCAAAAAAAAATACCAATTTTAGTGGGGCAAAAAACCGGAGTTTTACTATTATGTGGTGACAAAAATTATGTAATAATATGCAGCAACTGCATAAATACCTCACATTTTTTATAGAATGTGTGTAAAACAATAGCAGAAATGTTTGTTTCTGCATGCTGCATTAATTACTGAATACTTTCAGTTCTTAGATGCAATAGCTGGATGTAACTTTAGGTTTCCATAAGCCATCAGGCTCCCATGCTCTATTATAGTAATTCTCAACCTTTCTAATGCCGTGACCCCTAAATACAGTTCCTCACATTGTGGTGACCCCCAGCCATAAAATTATTTTTGTTGCTACTTCGTAACTGTAATTTTGCTACTGTTATTAATCGTAATGTAGATATCTAGTATTCAGGATGTATTTTCACTGGAACAAATTTGGCACAAATACCCGAGATGCCCAATTTAAATACTGGTGAGGTTTGGGGGAAGATTGATTTTGTCATTTGGGAGTTGTAGTTGCTGACATTTATAGTTCAGAGAGCATTCTGAACTCCACCAATGATGGAATTGAACCACACTTCTCATACCGAACTCCCATGGTCAACAGAAAATACTGGAAGGGTTTGGTGGGCATTGACCTTGAGTTTTTGAGTTGTAGTTCACCTACATCCAGAGAGCACTGTGGACTCAAACAATGATGGATCTGGACCAAACTTGACATGAATCCTTTATACTGTATGCCCAAATGTGAACACTGGTGGAATTTGGGGAAAATAGACTTGACATTTGGGAGTTGTAGTTGCTGGGATTTATAGTTCACCTACAACCAAAGGGCATTCTGAATCCCACCAATGATAGAATTGGGCCAAACCTCTAACCTTTTTCTGATGGTCTTTGGTGACCCCTCTGATAACCCCTTGTGACACCCCACCCCCCACCCAGGGGTCCTGATGCCCAGGTTGAAACAGAAACAATGTGTTTCTGTTTCAACCTGGGCATGAAATCAGTTTCCGGTATACTGGGGGGAAATATTTCCCCATCTCTCACATCAGATATCTTAAATCTAGAAATTAATTGTTCATCTACCTATGATTTATTACAAACATCCATCAATATTTTTCCAGAAATCTATAAGCTACCATTTACTGGAATATTGCTCCTTCTGAAGGCAGTATTTTGATATGTATTGCTGATTCGGAGAGCAGTCACTTGCTAAACTCCTAGCTGAAGTGTTTTGCTTATGTTGTCATTTCAGTAATTAAATCCAAAGATCTTTGGTCACTGCATGTGCAAACTGAAACCTTCCCTAGTGTCAGATACAATTTGTGTTACATCAGTCAACCCAGGTTATTTCAGTCATAGGGAGCCAGGGCCCCAGTGACAGGATTGGATGTGACAACCAGAGCCAAGCCAATCTTGTTGCTTGTTACAAAATGACATGGCACTTCTGAGGTGATTAACTTGTGTTTGTAGGGGGGGGGGGGGATGAAAATGTACACACATTCAGACAAAATTGGCCACGAAATTTCAGGCTCAATTGTGGGTGACGGTTCAGCCTCATTCCTTGTCTGGTGTACAAAAAGAAGTGTTTAACCCCGCACCCACCCTTCCCAAAGATTGGAATCTGGTTTTCAGAAATGAAATATCTAAAGATGTGGCACCCTGTGGAATTCAGTTAAAAGTATATCTAAAAGCCAATCTTTTTTATTGACAGCTATTCCCACTTTATCCAATATACCCTCTGGGTTCTTCAAAGTCCCGTGGCTGGAATAGTTCTCAGCACACAGAGCTAGACCAAGTAATTAAGTCTGTCGATTGTAGATAAGCATTTAACTATATAAATAAATGAGAGGAAAATCATGAGAAAGTTCACCGTGTTGTGTTTAGCAGTTCACTGAGTTTTAGGTCCAATGTCATTATGTATGGCAGCTGTTATTATACAGCAGGTACTATTGCATTCATGTAAGTCAAAATATGGCAAAGACACCAGATTTTCAGAGCTGGAATCACTGGGTGTGTTGTGTGGTTTCCAGAATATATTGCCATATTCTAGCAGCATTTTTTCCTGATGTTTTGCCTGGGAAGGGAGTTCCATAGCCGAGGCGCCACCACTGAGAAGGCCCTGTCTCTCCTCCCCAACAATCATGCTTGTGAGGGGGGTGGAACTGAGAGCAAGGCCTCCCCAGACAATCTTAATTTCAGAGATGGTTCATAAAGGATATTTTTCAAAGTCTGACCAAATTATATTCATCAATATAACCATAATCCAGGTTTATGTTCCAGTTACAGAAGTAGAATATAATGGATCTTTGGGACAATAGCAGATCAAAGGTTGACAATATCTAGAAATACAATCCAATGTGTTTAAAATTTTTAGTGATTACAAAACAATTAACTTTTGGTTTCCTAAATATTCTTGGTAGTGAATGTTTTAAGGGATTTCAAAAAGTACATAGATAGCCTTAACTTTTCTGATATTGATTCTGAATGCTTTAAACAGATATGCAAGCATAGATGTTCAGAAGAGATATGCAAGCATGTAAGCAATTTCTGATATAGATAGATATAGGTATAGATATAAAATCAACACGTCCCATATGTGTGTGGGAGGAGGAGACTTGTTTATTATTATATTTACTATTTATTTATATTTATTTTGACTTTCTCCCTGAGGGAACCTAAGGCAGCTAACAACCACACACTTTGATCAATCCAATAATAATAATAATAATAATAATAATACAATTAAATAGTCCTTTTTGTCTGGTTAAAAATACAGTTAAAACATAGATTTGACATTGTAATATGTGAAGCATACCGATTTTTCATTGTAGAAGCAATCCACAAGTCCTAGTTCAGATACTATGGCAAATGTGAAAAGGTGATGGCTTGTTTCTGTGTCACATTTGTTTGATGGTCTTGATAGACTCTCATATGATGTTATCAACTCACTAAAGTATGCATCACCTTAGGGGTGAAAAAAGGGAAAAGGAACTCTAACTTTCACCCCTTCGCCTGATGTTTTAGGTACTTCTCTTGCTGTCCTGTGGTTTAATAAAAGAACGAATTCTTGCTTCTGTGTGCCACTCTCCTTTTATTGTTTTGATAATAAATCTTCCTTAGCCTTTTACGTGCCCTCTAAGGAAAATGGTTTATAAGCCAGTGTTCAGTTGAAGGTCAGTGTGAGGACAAACATATTACCTCAACCTCCCACTAATACAATGGTATGTAACTTTGGTTTAATTTTATATGTTGAGCTGTTAATTGGTTACTGGAGACTGCTAACTTTATAGTGTTGTAAAATTTCCACAGCCAATGCGAGCGTACTCATTTCATCGTGGCTCAGGGAAAAAATCCCTTTAGGCCTTTGTTACATTTGAGGGAGAGAAAAAAAGCTTTGAAATAATTTAATGACCCACTGCAGTTTACCCCCAGTTCCTTTCTGTTGCTGGGAAAAATGTAGAATCTGGTTATATCACTATAAATTGATCAGTGCCTGCCCCTTGCTGGTTTATCCTAGTATACTATAAGCAAGCAGCATGCTGATTCATGCATCTGTTGCTCTCATTCCTCACCCTGTTTTGCACAACTGGACAAAGTAAACAGAAACTGACAACTTGTGTAATTTCTCAATGTGAAATCTGAGTGTGTTCCTCTTGCCAAAAGTCAACTGCATAGGCCAAGCATGATACAGAGTTCCTTCTTAGCTTCTGACTCCTGGATTATTGTATGAAAGAGAATGTGCAGAAGTAGTAGACAAATTTCATTTAACTACAAGCTGCTTATAGCTCAGTAACTTTGGCCTTGTTGCAAAACTTCTCTATCTGAATATATGAGGGCATTTCCAGATTTTGAGAACTGAGCATAATCCGTTTGCTCTGTATATGCAGTACCTTTGTCTGTACAATATCAACATGGCTAGGAGTCGCAGTGGTGCAATGGGTTAAACCCTTGTGCTGGCTGAACTGCTGACCTGAAGACCTGAAGGTCAGTGGTTCAAATCCGCAAGATGGAGTGAGCTCCTGTCTGTCAGCCCCAGCTGCCCTTGCAGGGACATGAGAGAAACCTCCCACAGGATGGTAACACATCCAGGTGTCCCCTGGGCAACATCCCTGCAGATGGCCAATTCTCTCACGCCAGAAGTGACCTGCAATATATTCTCAATTTGCTTCTGACATGATTTTTAAAAAGACCCAACAGGGCTCATAAGTCCTGCCCATCTATCCAATTTCTAACTATGCATGGATAGTCTATAGAAGAACAGATTTAGAGGTGATACAACAGCCATTTTAAATATGTGGACTTCTGTAATATGGAAGGTGGAGCAAACTTGTTTTCTGCTGCACTAGAGCAGTGTTTCCCAACCTTTTTTGAGCCACGGCACACTTTTTACATTTACAAAATCCTGGGACACACCACCAACCAAAATGACACCAAATGGCACTCTAACACAGTAATACATATAGTTAATATGTTTTAAATGTATTTATACACTCAGTGTGAAACCTGGGCCTGTTTCGATGAACACAACATATATATGACTTCCTCTCACATACTTATACATGGCTATCATGTCTTCTCCGAGCCTTCTCTTCCTCAGGCTAAACATGCCCAGCTCTTCAAGCCGCTCCTCATAGGGCTTGTTCTCCAGATCCTTGTGAAATTTCACCCTGAGTGAAACTTGCTTCCAGTTAACTATGGATGTCATGAAGCTGTTATAAACAGTTCCTGGGGGGGGACTCTTGAAAATCCAGTAAAATAGTAAAAAAACCCCAAACATTTCCAAGCGGAGAGGCTCAATTTGTTTCTTGGAAACCTGTGAATGCTTCAGCCTCCCGATGCTCCCAGGTTTGCTCACTACCCAATTCACCAACGTGGAGCTTTCAGCTTTGGCTGTTCTTGCGAGAAATCCAAGCCAACGCGAAAATGCCGACTCAATCACTTCCGCCCAGTGCTCTGCTTTTGCGGAGGGAGGCAGCGAAAGAGGCCACACAGATCTATGAAACGTATAGAGTATGGACCCATGCTGAGTCGCGGCTCCTGAAGGCTTCCTCAAGGCGGGCCTGGCCCTGGCATTCGGTGGAGCCTTTCCTTTGCCTCGGGGAGGATCTTTGGGGAGGGAAAGAGGGAGAAAGAGCTGCTAGGAGGGGGAAGAGTGCCAATTTCCCACGGCACACCTGATGATCGCTCACGGCACACTAGTGTGCCCCGGCACACTGGTTGAGAAACACTGCACTAGAGGATGGGATTGGAACCAATGGATTAAAATTACCAAAGCTGAGATTCTGACTAAGTATCAGAAAGAAGCTCCTGACATAAAAAAGTGTTCAACAGTGGAAAAGAGTAGGATTGGAAGGCAGTGGAGACTTTTTTTATTGAAGCTTTTTAAGTCTGTGTGTTTCCTGCAAAGGTAGGGCACTGGACTAGCTGGACCTTGGCATCCCCTTCAACTTTAGGATTCCATGATTTTGTGATATACGGTAAGAGGGAGCCTAGGGGGTAATTGATCTCTCTAGGAATTTGCTAGATCTTCCAGTTGATTCTATAGTATACTTTCTCCAGAAGAGATCTATACTTTTCTAGGAATCTCGAGATGCTCCAGCAGAACTTTACAGTATCTGAGTGGAAGCTAGTGTTGTGGTTCAGCCTGTGATTGTACCAATGTCTGAGGTTTCAGAGGAGTTTGTGCCAGCATCTGAGGACTCACAGGAGTCTGGTTCTGTACCTGATGGGGCTGGGGATTCTGGGAATGTTAGGCCAGCAATGGATTTGCGGTTGGAGTCCGATTCAGAGGCTGACAGGCCTGAGTTGGATTTCTCAAGGGAACCAATGACAGTCTCTGATTGGAATGTAGTAATTACAGATATGTCTCCTGACTCCCCTGATTCTCCTGAGTTAGATAGAAGATGAGCAATTTGTCAACAAAGACAAGTAGTTGAAGGGAGGCGCTGTTCCCAGTTATTGTTAATGAGAAGGGACCCTTTTTCAAGGGAAACGCCATAGTTTCTTAGGTATAAAGGAGGTTTGATTTGGGTTATACCTTAGAGGAATCAATGTCTGGGTTCAAGTTACATGCTTCAGGTTCCTCTCAAGTTTTCTCATGTGTATGGGATTCACGGACTCAAGTCTTAGGTTTTTCTATGTGTTTATTCATGGACTCATGCTCCAAGTATCAAGTGGTTTCCTGGTCTCCTGTATCTTTGGATTTATGTCATAGTTGCTGTGTACTTTTGATCTTCTAGGTTGCTGTGTTTTGTTAAAGACTCCAGTTTAAAGATCTTTCCTGCATCCTGAATTTATGGATTATTGTTTTCAAGTTTCTTCGAGTGCCTTGTTTTACATGGATTATATTTTGTATTGACCTTGATCTTTTAACCATTTTTTTGCTGAAGCTACATTTATTACTTAATAAACTGCTTTGCTTATAAACTAAGTTTAAAGGTGCCTTCCCAGCCCTAGTGTGCGACAGCCAGGCAATTCAACTACATTTGCTCATTTCCATGATTTCACATAACCATGGTCCAGCCAGGAACATATCTCCCACAGATGCAGTGGTCTTACTGTATAAACAAGCAGTGTAATGGATTAATTAAGAGAACTGGCATTACATGACTATGGATACCTCCCATGTTATAGATATCCCTTTTCTCCTATAGATTACTCATGCTGCAAGCAAGAGTAATTCATATTGTACACAGAGAAGACTAGATGAGGGCAAGGGAAACTACTTTTGTTTTTTTCTCCCCAACCATGGTCTGTTGCATTACTTGCATACGTGCGGTAGACAGTGGTATGGAGAAAAAGAGGATTCAAATGAATCCTCAGAATCTTTCACATGTGGCCATTGTCCCCATCTGGGTGTTTATGTTCCATATCTTTATATTTCATTCCTTTCTAATGATTTATTTTATTAAAGAACTGCCAAATTAAACTACACCCCACTGGTGATTTATAAACAAAGTTCCCTGAATAGAAAGAAGCCATTTAGCCAAAGAACATGCATCCTGGTAACATACCATAATTGTTCAGACATTGATCTAGCCTGAGAAAAATTATTTGACTGTCATGAATATAGCCATTAGTTATTATTTTTAACCATTAGATGCCTCAAGGACAAAATATATCATTCTGAAGATGTGTAAGTAGTGTTAAGAGTATATAAATCTAGTGTAAAGCCTCAAGGGACTGTTGCTCTGTTCTCACACAGGTGCACATATTAGCAAGAGCAATAAACCACACCAAGAGATTGGTGGACTTTCTTTCGTCTGAGATTTTGTATGTGGTAGCCCCCACATTAAGAATGATCTACTACCTGAAGTAAAAAGACAAAGAGCATTCCACATTCTGTTTCTAAAGTCTGCATAAGTGCTCTACTGGTAGCAATCTGTGTATTCTCACTGTCAGAGGTCTAGCTTAGATGTTTGTTATACAGATTTCAAGTGTTAATGGACTTGACTAATGGGCTTTATTTAAAAGCCTGAAATGATGGATAATTTGTAATATCTATAGGCACACAGAGAAAAATGAATTTTCTGCATTTGTTGGCTGTTGAAACAGGCCTTTAAAATAAACTTGAGATAAGATGCCGTAATGCCACATCTCCTGAATTCCAATTTCAGGCACAATCACTGCCATTACACACATATCTTGCCTCCATTAAGTCACAGGTGGCAATTAAATTGGTCAGGAATCAAAATATGGGGGGAAAGGCATCTCAGATGTGTGGGTTTCATCATCTAAAGGGCCAGATGTTCCTCCAAGGCAGGGGTGCTCACACTTTTTCAGCATGCAAGCTACTTATAAAACAACCAGGTCAAAATGATCTACCTACCCACTACAAAAATGTGAAACATATAACACAATATCTGCTTTGAATTGGGTTTTCTGAGTGCACACTGCCATATAATCTGATTCAAAGCAGATAACATGGGATTTTATTAAACTCTGTGGAAAGGACCTCAGATAACCCAGTGCCAGCAACACTTGGGTGGCGGCGGGAGCCTGCAGGGTGGGACTGAGCCTTCCTCCCACCCTGCCTGCGATCTACCAGGACGCCCTACGCGATCTACCAGTAGATCGTGATCTACCTAATGAGCACCCTTGCTCTAAGGCTTCTTCCCTGGTCGAATTTGTAGCTCTACCTTGTTTCATATTAGTGATTTGAAGATGACTCCAACTTATGGAATTGCTAACATAAAATTACTTGTTAAGGTTTATTCAGATATTTACTATTGCCTTATTTAAGGCCAAGAGAGTATTGTTACACAAAATTAGCCAATAGTTTTCCATGGTTTAAAAGGAATCTGTGAGTATCCAGTCCAGTACTCAAACCACTACACTTGGCTGGGTCTACATAACTTTTTTTAAAAAGCATTGTGTGTGGTTGCTGTGTGCTGTACTAGGAGATTAAGGCCCTGCTCTAGGGTTCATGTCCTTCACAGGCACAATTAGTGGGGACGAGAGAGAGGGTCTTCTCAGTGGTGACCCCTTGACTATGGAACTCCTTCCCCAGTGAGATCAGATCAGCCCCTTCTCTCCTGATTTTCGGGGGGGGGGACTTAAGACATGGTTTCGGGACAAAGCTTTTGGCAAGTAATTGGAGCAGTGCAATAAATGACTATGAAACAATGTGATTGACAAATAGAATGGCTCTGGATTATGTTTTAGTAGGCATGATTTTAATTGTTTTTGATTAGTTTTAATTGTAATAGGGGTTTTTTATATGTGGTTGTATGGCTTCAAATTTCTGAGGCTTTGAGTCCCCTCTGGGGGCGAGAAAGGTGGGATATACTGTAAATATGGTAAATAAGCAATCAAATAAATTGCACATAGACAGGCACCAACATTATCAGGCTCACAAGTAGGGGAGGAACCAGTTTTTGACTGACAGCAACTGCTTTTCTTCCTGTTGACTGAATATTAGTCTTTAGAAGTCTTTTGTGCATATTTATCGTGTTCCCCAAATGTACTTAAATACATTGTTACATAATAAGAACCTAAAGAATAGCATAATTTTATAAATGTGGTGCTGACAATGGAAGAATAATGATACACTGTCTCTTTTGTAGAAATCTGGAGCAATCAAATCAAGAAATTATCATCCCTTTCCCCTTTGAAATGATCTTTAAAGCATACAGGAATAATCTGGAATGCTGAAAGGAAAGAAAGAACTCTCACAAGTGCCTTGAGCAGTTGTCTTAAATTAACTGTTATTTCTCAAAACGAAAATGCTCCATTACTATATAGTTAATGTATTGTCAGCCACCTCTTTTGACTGGAAATTCAGGTCTCACTTTGATACGGTCTCTTACTGGATTGTACTTCATGGCACAATGGGTGAAACCCTTGTTTTGGCTGGACTGCTGTCCTGAAAATCGGCGGTTCGAATCCGCGAGACAGGTGGAGCTCCCTCTGTCAGCTCCAGCTCCCCATGCGGGGACATGAGAGAAGCCTCCCAGAAGGGTGGTAAAACATCAAACATCCGGGCGTCCCTTGGGCAGCATCCTTGCAGATGGCCAATTCTCTCACACCGGAAGCAACTTGCAGTTTCTCAAGTCACTTCTGAAACGATTTTTAAAAAACTTCTTGGTTTAGCCATGTAATCATGTAGTCATCCATATTCATTGGGGTAAGGAAACAGGATCCCTGCAAAGGAGGAAAATGGGGGGGGGCACTATTTTTTACCTGGGAGAACTCTTCTCTTTGTATTTATGTGTGAAACAGTTCACTATGTCAGCCACATAAACCTTTAATAAAAGATATTTGTAATATCAATGGGGGAAAAGTGAACTATTATACAACCAAGGGAAGGCAGGTTGAATCTAACTTTTGAACTACACAGCATCAGAAGAAAATAGGGCAGCTGTCCTAAAAGTTGTTAAAGAGAAGTAGAAAAGGTTATGGCAATATCGTAAAACATGAGCATCGAATAGATAAATCAATGCTCATGTGAATCTCACTGTGATTTTTAAAAAATCTTCTGTATTCCCTCATGAGAAAAATATAGGCCTCCTTTCCAACCCCAAAAGGGCATTCACCTCTGCTGTTAAAAGTGCAGCTTTGCTAAATGTCTTGCAGATGGTTTTTGTGGAGAAAGGAAATCACAGGTCTAAAATAGCATAAACTAAAGAGAATGCTTGACTCTTTGAAAGGATTGTATTAGTTATGGTATGTAAATTGTGTCAATTGTATCAAAAAGCAAAGATCATTCAATATGAAAGTATGTTTGTTTTCCTTGTTCTGAAAATAGGAAAAAGTTCATTCAGAGAAGGGACTTACAAAACATAAAAGATACTTGCTGAAAAGGGCTGCCAGATTTCAGGGCCCAGCCCTGAGTTGCTAGTAAAATCTTGGTTATGGGACCAGGCCATTGCACAATAGCACAATGCAACACCTTGGATTGGAATTGGATTGGCAAATTGACAGATGAGGATATGGCTTACTGTTTTACGAATCTAGGTCTGTGGATGGAATACTGTTTTAACTTAATGGACTGTTGATTAATTGTTTTTAATTTAATTGTTACTGTTTTAATGATGTATATTTTATGGTTTTATGGTTTTATATTGTATACTGTGGCATCAAATTGTCAGCTGCTCTGAATCCCCCCCCGGGGGGGGGGGTTGACAAAGGCGGGGTAAAAATACTGTAAATAAATAAATACATACATAGTTTTCAGGGGTTTCCTCCAAGCAGGAAACAAGGGTGCAAAGGGTGCAAATCCTCCAGTTTTGCTGGTCTTAGCCCCAAGCAAGAAGAAGCGGCAGTTGTTAATATTCAACTCATCTGCTAGAGCAGTGTTTCCCAACCGCTGTGACTCGGCACAGTAGTGTGTCGTGACGGACCTCCTGCTGTGCCGTGAGAAAAGTTATTTGCCCCCCTTCCTTCCCCCCTCCTCCTGCCGAGCTCCTGCTGCTTGGGGGAGGAGGAGGAAGGGCCAGGCGGCGGCGAAAAAAAAGAAAAAGGGGCCGGGGCACCGCCTCCTTCGGCTGTTTCCCCAGCCAGCCTCTAATCCCCCATGACTTCCACCATGACTCTCTCCTCTCGCTCACTGAAGCCGCCATGACTCCCGCCCCGTGCTCGCACTGTCCCCTCTGGCTTGGCCTTGCCCCCTCACGGCTGGAGAAGCTGTGGGAGATCTGAAGCCGGGGGAGGGGGTGCGGCATGGCACGGCATGGCTCCTCCCCCTCCCCAGCTTCTGCACTCCCAGCAGCTGCTCCCACCATCCCCCAGCCGTTCTTTACTGTGTTAGAGTGTCATTTTGTGTCATTTTGGTTGGTGGTGTGCCCTCAGATTTTTTAAATGTTAAAAGTGTGCGGCGGCTCAAAAAAGGTTGGGGAACACTGTGCTAGAGGACTGCTTTTTAAACTGTGGCTCTCAACCTGAAATGGTTTAGCTCAATGTTTGGGGACATGAAAAACCTACTTAACACAGTGTTGGGGGTCATGAAAAAAAATGGCAGCAGGGAAAGGTTTTTGAATGCCACTCATTTACACAAATCTGTTAGCAACAATGTGCTATGTTTACAGTGAACTCTGCAGAAAATGCTACAACCGTACTCCACAAAAAGGAAGATTAGCCTGTTTAGAAAGCCTTGCAAATACTGATTTATCAGTAAATGTTTGGTATTAATATATATCTATATAACTAGGGCCATGTAAAAATGTCTCGGATGGAAGGGGATTGTGAGTAGAAAAGTTTAATAAGCCCTGTTGCTAAAGTTTCCAAAGCTTAATTGATTTCCTGCTGAACTTGGAAAGACTCAAAAGTAAATGCCATATTTCTTCATTGCCCAAATGCACTTTCCGCCCCATATAAGCATCTATTTAAAATGGTGTTCACATTCAAATCACTCGTGTGTGTGTGTTTGTGTATACACGTACATACACACGTGCGCGCACACATGTATACAGGCAATCCACAAGTTACTAACAAGATTTGAATTTGTTTGTAAGTAGGAACAGGTACAACACTTTTTTTCTGTGTAACTCCAGCCAAATATACAGTATATTTGTATGTATATATGAATAATAATATGTATAATTTTTGGATAGCATAGGGAAGGCTGAACACCACTGTGGTGTTTGTTTTGCTGTTTGTGCCACTGTTCAGAAGATTTCACCTCCCTTTCTGTCCCTGCGATTGGATTTTGAAAATTTTGGCTTGTTGTGGAAACAAGGATTGGTGATAAAGCTTCGGTTGAGACACCTTTTCCTCATGATAGCCTTTTCAGGAGCGAATTTCCCTTCCAAAGGGTAGATTCCTCTCACTTCCTGCTGTTTCACTCCTGTTCTTAACTATGAGTCATTTGTGAATCAGATGTTTGTAACTCGGGGATTGCCGTTACACATCATTTTCTGTTGGTGGTACTAAAATTAGTTTGCATTTTACAATTAGAATACGACAAAAACAATATACATTTACTTAGCTTCCCTTCCAGTCACTATGGTGCCAAAACTTGCCCTCTGATCTGTGTCTGCATTCTAGCTAGAATCAAGTGGATTACCTGAAATGGTAATTATACATAAGAAGTTGAGAAGGAACAATCTCCTAATTCTCAGCTCACAAACCTCAGGTCCTGGTATGCTCCTGAACCCTGCTACCATTTGTGCTCACACCAAAGAGGTTGAAAAAAATAACTCAACTGTACCTTGTTTTGAGCAGTATATCCCCATCTCTTGTTGGCACTGTATACATCTCTGCCTTAAACCTGGACATTTTTTTAAATTAAAACAACCAAGACAGTTTTTGTAACAGTGCAGAAATCCGCTCAGCTTCTCTAATGATGTATATTGTGACTGTGACAATCCTGTTTATACTCCAGTGTTTGTTTTGTCTTTCTGACTTTGTTTGCTTTGCATCTCCTCTGTCTTAACTGTTACTAAAGATGCTCACTTGCTGTTGCTGCTGGATTTGATTATCTGATAATATCAGCAATGGAGGATGTTCCTGTATAAATTTGTTAATGCAAAAAGGAAGTTTATTTGTGTCTTTCTTTGGAAAGCTGGATGTGTGTTCAAAGGAGCAAAAGTGTGGCTAACTAGCTTCTGCTGGTCACATTCTGCTTTTTGGAAAGTGTGATGTACAGTATAATGGCAATTTCTGCAGAAATTGTTTCTACAGTTTTACTTAGCTACATTAAACAAAATATCTCATCACTAAGCATTTTCTAGGTCCTCCAGTGCGGCTAAAGTGTTCTTGGGCAAGAGGACTATCTTTTCAATACAGTTTACTATTATATTTGGTTTTATGCAGATGTAAAGTTTGGGGACATATCCTCTGTGAATATCAAAGTTTTACTGTACACACAAGCTATTGTAATTGCCCAAGATTAAAGATGCTTTAGACTAGAGAATGTAAAACGCATATCAGTGAACATATCCCATTTATTTATTTAATTCGATGATAATATGAAGCATGGTTATAAATGTTATCTGTATACAGAAATATTGATGGTGCTTTCATAAAACCCATTGTATGCAGCGAGCCAAGTTAGTTGAAGTGGAAACATCATCTTCTAATTGTCTAATATGATATAACCTAAGGTATTTGACAAAAAAATTGACAAAGCAAACACTTGCTTGAGCATTTAGATGTATTGGGGATAAAGAAACAATCCACATTAAATTTGCAGGCTATGAGTTTGAAAAGTAAATGTCAAAAATGTGTAGAGTGGATTTACACTGTGGAATTAGTGAAGTTTGATACCACTTTAAATGTCAGGGCCCAATGTTACAGAATCATAGGAGTTGTAGTTTTACAAGGTCTTTAGCTTTCTCTGGTCTCTTCCCAAATTACAAATCCCAGGATACTATGGCATTGAGCCATAGCAGTTAAAGTGGTGTCGAACTATGTAGTTTTACAGTGTAGATGTACCCTCGGGGGAAAAACTTGCAAAGGTTCCAGTTGACAGATATTTCTAGAGGAGTGGTTCCCAACCTTTGGACCTCTACATGTTTTGGACTTCAACTCCCAGAATTTCTGGCCATTGAACAATCTGGCCCAGGCTTCTGGGAGTTGGGAGTCCCAAACAGCTGGAGTTGCCACAGGTTTGTGCACCACTGGTCTGTTTGGAAGATTGTCTAAAAACACAGGAGGGATTCAAATGGATTGCAAAATTGGAACTGTGGAAAGGACCTTACCTAAGCCAAGCTTCAGATGTGCTCCTACACTGGAAAGGATCTTGAAGATATTTTAGTCTCATTCATGTGTAGATGAGTAGGAAACCACATGGTCAGGGCCCTATGTTATGAAAACCCACATAAATCTGAACACCACTAAAAAGGAAGCTAGATCAGGGCTCTTTGAATAGGTACCAAAAGGCAAGCAGATGGAAGAAGTGAGACCAGTGTGTGCAATCATCTCTCCTTGCACGTGTGTAACCATCATGCATAAAGGCAAATGTCTGATATAAAAAATGTTTTTAGATCAATACAAAATAATATGTATAAAATGAGTGTTGTCTACTTTTGTATCCCTTCCTATTTTATTTTATTCTCTATACTTTGGTTGGTTAGCCAGTCAGCACTGAACCTGTGCCCTGCTAATAAGCAAGCAAGAGGCAACAATAGTAAGCATATTCTTCTATTCCTATTGAAATAATACATCATGAGTAGGCCATATTTTAGGAGCCCCTGGTGGCGCAGTGGGTTAAAGCACTGAGCTACTGAATTTGTAAACCGTAAGGTCGCAAGTTTGAATCCGGGAAGCAGCGTGAGCTCCCACTGTCAGCCCCAGCTTCTGCCAACCTAGCAGTCCTATGCAAATGTGAGTAGATCAATAGGTACTACTCTGGCAGGAAGATCACATGCAAATGTGAGTAGATCAATAGGTACTACTCTGGCAGGAAGATATTGGCGCTCCATGCAGTCATGCTGGACACATGACCTTGGAGGTATCTACAGACAATACCGGGTCTTCGGCTTAGAAAGGGAGATGAGCACCAACCCCCAGGGCATATTTTATATGGGGACATGAGTACCACAGAAATGTTGGCTCTTTGTCATCTGGTTTTGGACAAAGCCTACAGGAGTTGTCTACCCACAAAATGTTTGTGGTGGCATGCTTGCCCACACACATAAAGTCATTTGAAGCCTTAAAAAAAACACAGTCCTACCAGCCTTGAAGTTAATCGTACTTGTCATAGATTACATACGAACTTGGTGTATCCATATTCCACCACCCCCCCTCTATATGAGTGGGAAACATTATGATTCAACCTCATACTGATTCTGTGGTATAGGTCCCCTGTCTCCCATATGTCTCTTTTGATTTCTTGCTATCTTTGTACAGTGTCTGCAGCTCTCAACTTTCCATATTTTCTGCTCCATATTTTGAAAGTGTTATTGCAAAAACCTTCCTGGCAGTCTATGCTCTTCATAATGTGATGCCTTGGAAATAGTACAATATATTGGCCAGACTTCAATTGGTTTAGATGAAAATATTATAGGGTTGGAATTTTTAGTGTTATAAATGCATGGTTGACATTATCCATAATTGAAAAAACATTTTAAAGTAGGCAGTTGACGTGCAATTTGACTGATAATATTTTATCCCCAAATTCCTTCAGTTAGCTATGTGATTATATCTTTATCTATCTGTGTGCGTGCTTGTGTGTGTGTGTGTATTTATAGAGGGGGGGGGGAGAGGTAATGTTAAGAAATATCTATTCCATTAATGTTTTGCTAGCATAAAATAAACTTTAGATATTCACGTGCATGACATAATTTTTAAAGTCCACCTTTCAGAACTATAGGACTCACATTCTTCCTCGCAACATGCTGGTGCTGGTTGGGTTCTTGGAGTTACAATTTCAAAAAAAAATCATTTTCAAGCTCTGATACTTTTTTCCTTGATGTCATCCATAAATATAAGAAATACAAGAAGAGACTAGTTGTATGGATTTTTTTTAGTTTTAAAGGAGTTCACAAACCATTTGGTCATAGGGTAGATGTCTTATCCAGAGCGGAACATTGGTAATTAGACTATTTGTGCTTTGGTTCTGTTTTCCAAAGATTTTCACCAAAATATTTGTTGGCAGATGGAGATGAGGGATACAAAGAACAGACAGTGGTGTTAGGAGGAAGTTTTTTGCATTTATTAAATCATGCAGATTTTTTTAAAAGCCTGGGCAACTGGTGACACTAAGATGTTATAATTCCACTCATCAGTCATTGTTGGATCTATTCGCTAAGCCAACAGTTGCATCTAACAATGCTATGTTTTAACAATGTCTCTTTAAAAAACTTCTAGGAGGAGGGAACTCAATGTGGTCAGAATCAAGTTTTAGAGGTCAACACTTGGAGTTAAATAGTACAATTTGCCACCACAATATGTTGTAGAAAAATGCCAATTTAGACCCCCCCCCCTAAGTTGAACAAAATCCTTTAGAGAGTTGTCAAGGATAATTTAAAATGTATTCAAATGAGCTACTACTGATAGAGGGACATTGGCATTGTTACTTACAATTATTTGAAAGATTAAAGATTGATAGAAAGACAATTTTGAACAAAGTGGAGTACTGATAATAAGTATATGTTTGGAAAAAATGTTCAATTTTTATTATTGATATTGAAGAGGATCATAGAAGACGTAGAAGACTATATGATAAAATGGGCTAATTTTTAATTATTTTTTTCTCAAGTCAGAAATGACTTGAGAACATACTACAAGTTGCTTCTGCTCTACAAGTGAGAGAATCGGCCGCTTGCAGAGATGTTACCTAGGGGATGCCCGGGAGACTTCTCTTCTGCCTCCGCATGGGAAGCTCACTGGAGAGACAGATATTAGAGGCAAAGCTGAAGTACTGTGGCCACATAACGAGAAGACAGGAATGCTTAGAGAGGACAATGATGCTTGGGAAAAGGGAAGAGGGGCCGACCAAGGGCAAGATGGATGGATGGTATCTTTGAAGTGACTGGCTTGACTTTGAAGGAGCTGGGGGTGGTGACAACCGACAGGAGTTCTGGCGTGGGTTGGTCCATGAGATCACGCAGAGTCGGAAGCAACTGAAAGAATAAACAACAAAAAATGGGAAGTTGGGGATGACAAACAGGAGCTCATCCCATCTCACAGATTTGAACTGCTGACCTTCAGATCAGCAGTTCAGTTGGCACAAGGGTTTAACACATTGCACCATTACGGCTCCACATTTAAAAAATAATATATGGATGGAACGTTGGGAAAGAAGTTGAAGCTTGCATTCTGTTACAACTTCAAAGAGGGATTTTCTATGTAGTTTCTTTCTGTAGCTTGCCTCGTTTTGTGCTATAGTCTTTTTTATTTTCTTCTTTAAATACTTATAAAATATTCGAGAATGGTTCTTTTGGGCATTAGTTGTGATGATTATATTTCCATAATCAAAGTCTGAATACCATTTCCGGGAAAACAAGGCAGTCCTTTGGATTAGACCACCAGGGCTTCTGTACAGAGAAATGTGGAATATAAATAAAAAGAACCAAATAAATAATAAACAAATAGGACTAAATAGGCCTGTAGGGCTCCTGTTACGTTATTCTGTTAAATTCTGACCTTTATTATGTACATGCTCTAAAATTGATTTTGCTGTTTCTTTTTTGGAAAATAAAAGATGAAGTTCATGCCTACTGAACTTTGAAACATAATAGTTTCAATATGATCTTGTCCATGTATGCCAATTACAGCCAGCAATGCACACTTAAAGAGTTACTTACCATCTTGGCCTTGTTTTCCAACTTCAGAAAAGAACATTTTGTACTGCCTGCTTTAGGGTTATAAATTATACAGTAACGTTATTATTTTAAACCTCTTCTCTGAAATATATATAAAACATGAGATCTCTAAAACAAGCATAGACAGTCGAACACACACATGCATTTCTAGAAAGTTCCATTTTAATTATCTAGCTGCATACACATTTTCATAGCTGAATGTTTGTGTGCTAGTTAGCATTTCCAACTGGAATGTAAGAGGCACAATTTTGCCAAAATCATCTAACTCACCATCTTTCTGTCCTGAAACTTAATTTTCTTTCTGTGCTGGCAAAGATACAGGCATGTATTTAACTTTAAAATTACATCTGTTTTTTAAAGAAGACAGTAAGTTTATTTGAAGATAGGATAAGTTTCTGAGACGCCATTGTTAGAGCCCAGGACAGTACGATGTGGGTTGCTATCACATTTCAGTGTTATTAAACATTTGTCAGCCCTCCCTCCTTTGAAATCCTCTGAACAAGCTTGTGCCCCTCTGTCGTCTGCATTTATTAGACCCTGATGAGAAATGTGTAGCCGAATGAATGCTCCTTTTGTATTCTGCTCGATTGGAACAAGGTTGGCACTTGGGAGGCTAAAAATGAAGGATCATTTTGCCTGAACAAGTTATTGCTCATTTTATTAATCTGTGGGTTATTATAATCCACACAATCAGCATATTCTTTTGTGTTGTATTCTTATTTGACGTTTATGATGACATAGACTGGCATACATGGCAGATCCAGGGAAAATGTATTTTTGTATACTTCTTCTTCATGAACCTGCAATTACTGCTTTTTATATCTATTTACAAATATTTTTCTGTAGGAATATTGTTATCTGTTTAGAGATATTTGAGAGGAAATAAAAGCCTTATTCAAAACAATCCAAATTTTTGTTTGCTCATTTTTAATTTGTTGATTTGAGATCTTTCACCTCCATATTTTGTTGGAAACATGTAAAATTTTATCAGGCTTAATTTGGGAGAGTATATCTCCAGTGTTAGGCAAATATTTTCTACAGATTTCTATTGAGGTTGGATGATGAAGTGCAAGAACAAAATCTACTGTGTCATATTATTCTGAAACAAGAGGGATGGAAGGATTTATCTCCCAAATTTATCAGTGTCATATATATTGCAGCTCAAATTTTTGTTTTCCTAACTTGTTTGGCAAGTAGTTAGTAGTCGGTTTCCTGCTGTCAATGTATACCCACTTCCAGATGTTAAAAAAAGAAAAGAAAAGGTCACAGGGATTAACAACAATTTAATAATAATTAAAACAGTTTTATAATCCAGTTTATATAACTCTGTCATTGCCTTTGATACTCAGAGTTGCAACACCAGCTTAACAATTTGCTCTAGGCATCCATTCACCTGGGTCTTGGGACCTGTGATAGTCACCAGTTTGTGTAACAATATACTTGTACCCCAATCAGATACTCACACACAGCCAGCAAAGTTCAAGGTTTTGATGGACTGATGTATTAATGGAAACATAAGAACATAAGAACATAAGAAGAGCCATGCTGAATCGGACCTCAGCCCATCTAGTCCAGCATTCTGTATCACACAGTGGCCCCCAGTTGTACACGGGGATCTCGAGCAGAAGGGAGGGCAAAACCCTAACCTGCTCCCGACCCCCCACAACCAGTACCCAGGGAAATCCTGCCTACCTCAACCAACTCTGAGGTGGCACTTGAATGTCCTTTTCAGTAACTACCGATACACTTGGTATCCATGAATCTGTCTAATCCTGCCTTGAAGTTGTTCAGGCTGACAGCTGTCACAACCTCCTCTGGAAGTGAGTTCCATAACCCAATGACCCTCTGGGTGAAGAAATATTTCCCTTTATTAGTCCTAATTTTCCTACCTTGGAGCTTCAGGGAGTGCCCTCTAGTCCTAGTGTTTTGTGACAAAGAAAATATTTTTCTTTATTCACCTTTTCTATCCCATGCATGATTTTATACACTTGATCAAGTCACCTCTTAGACGCCGTCTTTCAAGGCTGAAAAAGACCAAGGCGTTGCAACCTGATTTCATAAGGGAGCCGCTCCATCCCTTGGATCATTCTTGTTGCCCTTTTCTGTACCTTTTCCAGTTCCGTTATATCCTTCTTAAGGTGCGGAGACCAGAATTGTACACAGTACTCCAAATGTGGCCTTACCATCGATTTGTAGTGAGGTAATACAACATTTGCTGACCTATTTTCGATTCCCTTTCTGATCATGCCTAGCATAGAATTTGCTTTTTTCACTGCTGCTGCGCACTGGGTTGACATCTTCATTGAGCTGTCCACCAAGACCCCAAGATCCCTTTCCTGGTTTGTCTCAGAAAGCTTTGACCCCATCAATTTGTAGGTATAGTTGGGGTTCTTTGCCCCGATGTGCATGACTTTACACTTGTTTAGGTTACAATGCATTTGCCACTTTGTTGCCCATTCACTCAATTTCGAGAGATCTTTCTGGAGCTCTTTACAATCAGTTTCATTTTTAACTACCCTGAACAATTTAGTGTCGTCTGCAAACTTTGCTACCTCAGAATTCACTCCTACATCCAGATCATTAATGAATAAATTAAAAAGTAACGGACCCAAAACTGAACTTGGGGTACGCCACTTCTCACCTCTTTCCACCCAGAGAAATGTCCATTTATTACCACCCTTTGTTTCCTACAGTTTAGCCAGGTTCCAATCCAGGACAAGACCTGTCCTCTGATTCCATGGCTGAAGAGCTTATTTAGGAGCCTTTGGTGAGGTACTTTGTCAAAAGCCTTTTGAAAGTCAAGGTAAACAATATCGACTGGGTCCCCTTTATCTATGTGTTTATTTACACCCTCAAAGAATTCTAACAAGTTAGTAAGACATGATTTGCCTTTGCAGAAACCATGTTGATTTTCTTTCAGCAATGCCTGTTCTTCTATGTGCCTAGTAATATTTTCTTTAATAATGGTTTCCATCACTTTGCCTGGAACTGAGGTTAAACTGACTGGTCTATAATTTCCTGGATCACCTCTGGATCCTTTCTTGAAGATCGGTGTTACATTTGCCTCCCTCCAGTCCTCGGGTACAGTGCCTGATCTTAGAGAAAGGTTATATATCTTAGCTAGAAGTTCAGCAATTTCACACTTGAGTTCCTTAAGAACTCTGGGGTGGATGCCGTCTGGACCTGGTGATTTGTTGACATTTAGTTTAGTAAGGCATGTGAGAATATCCTCCATGTTTATCTCTATCTGTTTTAATTCTTATAATTCCCTCCCTGAAAAAACTGACTCAGCTGCAGGCATATGTTGTCTGTCCTCCTGTGTGAAAACGGAGGCAAAGAACATTGTCCAGTGCCACCCACCATGTCTTGACCTAGGCCTGGATTTTATGTTTGCGTGTCTCTGTAGTACTATCTATATTCATATACCAATAATCATTTATGTAC
The DNA here is from genome assembly GCA_030556195.1 of Anolis apletophallus. Classification (NCBI taxonomy): domain Eukaryota; kingdom Metazoa; phylum Chordata; class Lepidosauria; order Squamata; family Anolidae; genus Anolis; species Anolis apletophallus. The sequence goes on from JARBWK010000005.1 coordinate 97,929,659, forward strand.
TTATGGAGAGTTGTCATCAAATAGTAAGGTTTCTGGTTTTGAAGATATCATTTAGCCTCTTAGGAGTCCCTAGTGGCGCAATGGGTTAAACCTTTTTGGCAGCAGGATTGCTGGCCGAAAGGTCAGCAGTTCAAATCCAGGAAGCAATTGGGTACTCCCTTGATATAAAGCAACCAGGATACAATTGGACAATTAATTACACATTATCTGCTGCTTGCTGCAGTACAAGATGGCAGGAAGGGATCCAATTGTGGTGTCTGGTAGAATTCACATGGAGAGGATAGTTATCCTACTTTTAAGTTTTAGTCCAAATTTTAAAATAGGTACTGAACTGATGGTCAGGAAGTTATTCACTACCTTGGGCAGCTTCCTTAAAGTCTAGACCAGGGGTCCTCAAACTTTTTAAACAGGGAGCCAGTTTACTGTTCGTCAGACCGTTGGGAGGGCCGGACTATAGGGGTTTTTTTGTTTTGTTTTTTAAAAAGCCTATGATCAAATTCCTATGTACACTGCACATATCTTACTTTGAAGTAAAAAACAAAATGGGAACAAATACAATATTTAAAATGAAGAAGCACTTTAACTCAATGTTATGGAATCCTGGAGCTGCAGTTTGATCTTTTGGCAGAAAAGGCGAAACAGCTTATCAAATGTTAAATCCCAGGATTCCATAGTATTACGCCATGGCAGTCAAACTGGTATCAAACTGCATTAATTCTGCAGTGTAGATGCACTCTACTTTTCAGCACTTTAGCTGTGCACCATCAGGTGCTCCCTCTTCATATACACCAATTGTTCTCAACCTTCCTAATGCTGTGACTCCTTAATGTGGTGACCCCAACCATACAATTATTTTTGTTGCTACTTCACAACTGTTATTTTGCTACTGTTATGAATCATAATGTAAATATATGATATGCAGGATGTATTCGCATTGTTACAAACTGAACATAATATATTCCTTTAAAGTAGCAATCAGCATCCATAAACATTCGTATCCTTTGTAGGGTAATGCTTATTAAATAATCAAATACACAAATTATATATCCTTGATTCAGTCACAAAAGAGGTCCAAGAGTCGGCAATCAAATTAGATAATGAAGGGGTTTCCCAAAATCATATTTATAATCCATTCGATAATCGATATGGTTGCCAAGACTCTTCTCCGGTCGATGGACTAATATTTCAGCGCAATCCGTTTTGCTGTAAATCCAGCTTCCTCGGGACCGTGGACATGTAAGAATCGATAATAAATTTCAAAGGTTCCGGTCAATAATTCTGATAATGTATATAATGTGTGGACACAGCCACTGTATTCCAAAAGAGATCACCGGACATCTCTTTTGGATTACAGTGGCTGTGTCCACACATTATTAGATTCCCCTCCTTGGTCTTTTTTCAGGAAAATACACAACAAGTTGCATAAAGAGAGGAATAGGAAAAAGTTTCTATGCAGAGGGAAAAGGTAGTTGCAGTTACAGAACTTGTGCTGCTAGGTTAAAATAACCTACATACTCTTCTTTAGCACAAGGGCATTTCAGTTCTTTACCTGCTAGTAGGACAGAAAATTCCTTGGTAGCTGGATCAGTCATTGCTGTGTTCAATATTTCATCCCAGCTGCTTCTTTTCCTGCATTGATTTCCTTTGTGGTTTTGTACTTTTGCATGTGTTCCTGGAATGATTCAAATTAGTGGGGGAGTATCCTACTGTACTTTTAAAACACTCAAGGGAGTACTGAATGGCAGGAAATGGGGAGAGGCACCTTAAAGAAAGCCATCTCCAACATTAAATCCCACAGTACATTCTCTTGTAACTAATGTGACACAAGTAGCCTGAAGATTGACTTAAAACATGATGGCTTTCATATGGAATTCACCAAAAAACATTTTCTGTTGGTAGCATTCCCATGGCAGTTGCAATGATGTACAAGGCCTTTGTCACCTTGTTCATACCCATCATATGCAGCATCTGCTTGGTAGCTTTTTAGGACTAAGAAGCTGGGAGGTATTGGATACAAATATTGAGGCCGACATTCAGTAGCCAATAGTAGCTGGGGGGGTCTACACTGTAGAATGAATGTAGTTTGATTTCACTTTAACTGCAATGGCTCAATTCTATAGAATCATGGGAGTTGTAGCTTCATGAGGCAATAGCACTCGTTGGCAGAGAAGGCAAACGTTCTTGTAAACCTCAAACTTGAATCGTGGCAGTTAAAGTGGCATCAAACCAAATTGTTTCTACACTGTCAATGTAACCTTGGCATGACTAGGACTGCAAGGAACCCACTCTGGGATTTAGTTTGAATTTAAAGGGGAGTCTGCTTTTGGTATAGGTTTCAGAACCTTGGATAAGGCTTTTGAAGTTTACACGAAAACCCAGACAACTGACAATGCATCCATCACCATCATGCAGTATATGGATTTCTTAGAGTAATGGATGTGTGTATGAATGCTTGTGCACAACAAAATGCTTGTGCACAACAAAATAAGGCACACAACAACAAAACAATTAGCGTTCTTCTTTTTACTCGGATGTGTTTGCTTGTTTATAGATAGACAGGAAGCAATTATATTTGGGTTGTATAGAAAAGCTCCCAGAGTGACTTATATATCCATTTTCACTTGCATCTACTGCAGGCATCCTCAGAGGTTGTGAGGTCTAACAACCTCTGAGGATGCCTGCCATGGATGCAGGTGAAATGTTAGGAGAGCATGCTTCTAGAACATGGCCATGTAGCCCAAAAAACCTACAACAACCCAGTTTTCCGGCCATGAAAGCCTTCGACAATACAACAAAATAAGTATTATCTGTATCCCACTGCCTTTTGAAGTTTTTTAAAAGAAATGTTGCCCTGATAATGTGATTTGTCCTTTTTAAAAATAAAAATTGATATATAAGTCGTTCTGGGAGCTTTTATGTACAATCCAAATATAATTGCTTCCTGTCTATCTATAAACAAGCAAACAAATCTGAGTAAAAAGAAGAACGCTAATTATTTTCCCCTGGTATAATTACTTCACAGTGTTTGGCCTTGGAAAGAATACATGACTGAACAAGGCTCTTGTTGACATCTTCTGTCCAGCCCTTGAAAAGGGAGACGTATGGATCAAAAAGGACCTGGGGGCATGGAGGCCTGCACCCGTCTTCTTGACATGGCTGGTACAAGAGGCACAGCTGTATGTCTCTCAAGCATGTTGACAATTTAAAGGGCAGTTAGCCCAGCCCTGATAGTTAAATTTAAAAAGAAAATTTCAAAGGGTGAAGAGGGAGCCAAGAAATAATTTATTGGCGTACACAGAGTGCTCATTAATTTTAAAGGTTTCTCTTTTCTTCTTCTTTAAAGTCAGCAGGAGTAATTTGAGGATTTTCAGGGGGACGAACTCCTTTCAGACTTTCTTTTGGAAGAGAAAGTGGCATGTACTAGTTTTTATTTTGGAGGGTTTTTAAGAACTATCATTAGATAGTTTAAAAAGCAAAATCTCTAATAAACATAGAACTATTTTTATCAGTCAGAACTCACTTTTGAAGAGACATAAGAGTTCATGGTCTGAAGGGGAAGTGCCTCATAGCTCTTGGGTTGACACGGGACCCCTTGACCTACAGATCAAAGGGTAGATGGGTTGACAGCCCTTTCACATAAAACACAACTACCTTCATACCAGTGATAATAAGTTACAATACAGTAGCAGACAAAAGTGCATGTACTAGCTTATGCCTTGAGTAGAGAACATAGAGACACCTAGTTTTTGAAAAGTTTCAGATGCACAGTAAAAAGAGAAAAGTTATATTTCATTAATGTGATGAAGTTGTAGACAGAATTAAGCAAGTTGTTGAATTATTCCTTCAAGCTCTGTAGTTAAGAAGGGATCTCCAAGAGTTACATCTGTACTGATCAACTATAAAGACTGGGTCACAGCCAGTAGTCCAATGTGGGCCAGGGACCAAATCCAGTAGCAAGTACCAAAGAATGAACTAGGAAACTTGGTATAAAACAAGTAAGGAATCTAGAATGAAAGGACAAAAAAGGCCACCGAAATGTACCAAAGTTTAATGCTGTAACTTGTAATGTGAAAGGCCCAACAGACTTTTCTTTGCTTCTCAGAGAATCTTTGTGTAGTTTTTCTCCACATCTACAAAGGAGTATGGGGGTTGTACAACTAATCATTGGCCCTTTTAAGGAATGTGAACAAGACTTTCAAGATGGCAAATGGCAAGGAGAAAGCTGGATGGTCGTCTTGTTTTAGGGTTTCAGATTACAGTGGAACTTTGCTTTCTGCTGGGTTTTGGTTCCAGGACCCTTTTGTGGACGCCATGGTTATTTAAGTACCATTAGACACAGTGGTGTAGTAAAATGGTGCCATTAAATAAAATAGTAAAATCAAGGTTTGCTTTTTAGAATACATTTACTTTGAAGGGAATATTTTCAAGCTGTGGATAGTTGAATATTGCAGATACAGAATTTATGGATACACAGGGGCAACTCTAGTTCATTGAGGCAAGAAGATCTTATTACAGCATTATTAGTAGAATACACATAGCTCTGTCTAACATCCATGATGTCTGCTTACTAAGACACACTGAAACTACCTTGCTATGTTGTAACCTGTTAGCTTTCAGCTTGATTGGATTCAGTCTGGATCAGCTCAGCTTAACTGGCCTCTTCTGTTATGGGGGCTAGAAATAATAAGGCTAACCCCACCACCTCTTTCGCCTCATATGTTTAGAACTAAGATACGAGTTCTAAAGATATGGGTTTTTGTTCTATTGCAGATAGATATGAATGTATAGGGTCGCCATAGGTAGGAAATGACTTGAAGGCACACAACAACAGCATTGTCGTCGTCGTCATCATCATCATCAACATCATTTGTTACCCGCCTTTCCTAATGGCTTGAGGCAGGATACAGTCAAAACATATCAACATAAAATACATACAACAATATATCAAAAGACACCACTATAAAATACATACACCAAAACACAAGAACAAAGATCAAAATATAGCTTCCTTGGAATGAAAATCCAGAACTCATGGTTCAAAAGTTGATTGGATCAGCCTGCCGAAAGAAATGGTTCTTCAGTTGTGTCTTCAACTGCTAAGTTAGCTGCCAGATCTCTTCCAGCATGCCATTCTATATCACAAACATCAAATATTAATCAAATATTAATTATAACAGCAAGATCCCAGTTTTTTGTAGAACCTTTATCTGTTTTTTATTTTTATTTTTTAACCTTCCTTCATCACTACCAGGATGATGTCAAACTTTAGGGGAAAATGACAGGCCATTCTACAATTGTAAATGTCTGTAAAGTTTATTGATTAGTCAACTGACCGTATCAACAGTAAAAGACAAAAACAGGAAAATACACAAGTAGATCAATTGTAAATGTCAAACTGCAGTGTTGTGAAAATCTGTGTGTGTGATTGTAACAGTGAGCATCTTGATCCACTGTATATGTGGAGGTAGTCTAAGCTAGACGGGCAAGGAGGAAAATAGATCTATGCATCTTAGGTTATTGTTGTGGTTTAAGCCCATTAAAATGGTTATTCTGTAATACTTCTGTTTAAGGATTTATAGTTTTGTGTCATCATTTATAGTTCCTTGTCCCGGGAATAATTGCTGTAGAGTGATTAATAAATCAATTGTATAAATAAACAAAAGCTTGAGGTTTTTGGCTGGTCTGTTAAAAAAATAGAACCTAATAAATTAAATGAGGGAATTTCCATATGTATTTTTCTGTAATGCTTTCTGTCTCATGAGCCATCTGCCTTTAACTCTCTGCTGTGTCTCATTAAAGAATCACTGAGCTCAGCACTTCTGAGGGAGCGTGGCGAAATACCATGCATAGTCATAGAGATTTGTCCAAAACTCACTGATGATTATCATTCAGTGATCGTACAACTTTGTTAATAAATCCTTAGTGCCAAATATATTGAATCTGTTTCATTCCCTTTCCTCTCCTATTATATAGGTGTGTGTTCTTTCTTGGGAATACTATATGGCCCTATAAATCCTGCCTTGGATCTAACTATTCAGACTGAGGGCCAGGAAGAACTCTGGGGCAGTCTATGAGATTGTTATGATTGTGAGGCGCTTCCAATTTTACGGTCGAAAAATCTGACTGTGGTAGGATTTCCATTACTAGAAACACAGAGAGAGTCTATTTTAAAGGATGGGCTGGAATTCTGCCTCCCGCCGGAATCTGGGCTGTAAATATGGCTTGTGCAGACTGGTGGAAGCCTCCTGGTGAAAGTCTGGAAAAGTCTAATTTCTGAAGACATACATTTCAAGTATTCTCCATAAATTAGCAACAGGCTCTAGGGCAAGGGGGAGAGATCTTCAGGAAGTTTGTAGAATCTAGATATTGCACAGCCCAGAGAGGTATCTGGACAGTGCTAAGCCATGAATACGACATAGTGAAATAGCAAGGAACCCAAATCCACTTGCTGGATTGCATAGTGCCAATATTTTTATATTATACTTTTTATTACATTTTAAACAAAGACTAACAGTATAGCAAAAGTACTAAAATTCAAAAATAAAAATATGAAAAAGTGAACAGAGACAGGAAACGAGAAAGAAAAACAGAATACATGAAAATACAGTGTGATCCATTACCTGTGAGATTGAGCCCCATGGTTTTATCTACCTATAGCTCACTAATTATGCATTTTCTCATCCTCCAATCAATTCAATGGTGCACATTTACTCAACGTTACCATACAGCTCTGGAGGACCTAGAAAATTAATAGAGAGGATACGTCTGTGAATTTTCTAGGTCCTCCAGGATGACTCTATGGTTATTTCTTGTGCATGACATTTATTTCAATAGGATTTCCTATTAACCTTGATTTTCTGTTTCCACTCTTACGTTCAGGAATATATCCCAATGGATATGGGGGTACCGCTACATGTAATAATTATTAAATCACACAAGGCATTTAAAAAAGATGGACCTGAGTTGAAATCGCTATATATCTGGAACAAAGAACTGCCCATGAATGAAGCTCTTACCATTCAAAACATAGAGGTTCAAATGATTACTGCTAGATGCCTCTCCCAGTGCACAAACAGCTCCTAGTCTCAGTCATTCACAAGATGGCGACCCTACAACATAAGGCATTTGTGTCCAGTTCTTGTGATTGACTGAGGCTAGGGACTGTTTCTGTGTTGGAGAGGCATCTAGTATTAATCAGACTCTATGCCCTATTCTTTCAAGTGGTAAGAGTTTCATTAATTCAAATCAAGTCCATTGTTTTGAAACACCCTAAAATGCTAAAATAAACAAAACACTAAACACTGACCAAAGTACCACAAAGCTCTGACTCTCCAATCAAAACTGTAATGAATTATTAAGAGGTGTCCATCCTGACTTCTAGTGCATATTCAGGCTTGAATTGTTCTAGGGTTTCAATCTATAGATGAAGAATTCAATTCATCTGGAGATGCAACTTTTCTCTTGACTGATAAAAAAGAAACCCTTGACTTCAAGAAATGCGGACCATCTTTGTGTTTCTTTTTCAGCTGTTTCTAATTTAATTAAAAACAGTTCTTTCTTATTTCCTAGTTTGGATGCTGGAGCTGTTACTGCATCTTTCAGCTGTTCCTAATTGAATTAAAAACAGGCATTTCTTATTTGTTTGTTTGGGCGGTTGAACTGTTGTTGCACTTAGTCTCCCTTGCTACAGCCTTGTGAGTGGTTGACAAGACAATTTCTGAAAATGTGTTTTACCATGAATGGGGAAGAGTGGGATGTTTCTGATTTAAATAGCTTAACAATGAAATAAATAAGTGCTTGGAACAACTATGCACTGAAATGGGAATAGAGTGTATCTGACATTACTATACTCGGAAATAAATTAGGAGAAATGTCTTGGACTAGCAATGTACTAAAATCTGGGCCATGAACTAGGAGAGTGGATATCACAGCCCTGTTATATTGTTAAGAATGGATCATTCTCTTCTTGGGTCAGCTGGAATGATGGGAGTCTTGCTCATCAGACAGTAATTTCCAACAATCTCTGGAAACTAATGTATGCTAGAAACCTAGGACTTTTTCACATTGTTATAATTCCACTTTGACTACTATGGTTCCATCTTCTGAGATATTAGGATTGCCATTTAGAAAGGGGCATTTTCTACTCTAGTGTTTCACCAAATAACTAAATCAAAGATTTCACAGGTTGGGACCTTAATTGTTAAAGTGAAATCTTTGCTAAATTGATATAGTGTGAAAGGCCCCTGGCTTCTGAAAACAAATTTGACTAAGATATGAAAGTGTACACCATTGCATTGAAAGCAGCTCTACATACATGTTTTACTATACTATATGTAAACACAGAATTTTTTATTTTATTTATTTACTTTATTTATATTCCTCTCTTCGCACCTTGAAGGGGACTCAGAGCGGATTACAGCACACATACTTGCAGACAATCCCTGCAGTTCAACATATGACATATAAACATGTGACATGTATGGCAGTACAGTACATACATTTTGACATTATACATATATTGACAAACAGAGGCAAACTTTCTGGCCACCAGGGGGAGCTGACGCACTCCTCATCTCTCTCAGCATTTCCTTCCAGCATCCCTTGTTGTTTCTTCCGCATTTCTTCAGCGATTCTTTATGGCCTCATAAATCAGTCAAAATTCGCCTCCCCACTTTAATGTGGTACCTTTATCTCCTACTTGACAAATTTAGCTGTCTTTTGGGCTGCAAAGGTTGGCAGCAGGCTACACTTAAGGTCAAGAACGCACCTCGACCCAGGCAGGCCTCGAACTCATGACCTACTGGTCAGAGAGATCTTATGCAGCTGACACTTAGCCAGCTGCGTCACATTCCCGGTTGCAGCAGGGAGCTGCAGCAGTCTTCAGGATTATACCTTTATCATGTGTAATGTGTGAAGGGAGATTGCTGCTCTGTTCTTGGCTTTTAAAACAGGAGATTAACTTTTGACAAGCACAACAAATAGATATAAAAATCCCATCTTCTGGGCAAAGCTGCTGGGTGTGCTCTGAGTGGTTTATTATGAGCTGTGTTCCAGGCACTTCTCCCTCTAGTAAACTGCCAGAGCATTGCGGGGAAATCTTTGCTGGTCCAGATGTCAGTTGTCTTAGGTTTTCCTGTATACATCATTTTTGGAACATTTTTACAATGTAACTCTGGCCTAGTTTTTGTTGTTTATCTGTACACTTTTGAATGTCCCTGAGCTCATTTTGATAAATGAAGCCATACGACAGGACTGCTACTTAATGTTAGCTCTTTGTTACAGTGGTGTGCAGCAACATTTATTCTACTTTCATCCGTGGAATTCCCATTTTTGTGGCTGTCATTTATATGCAAGAGTGGAACAAAAACTTGGCAGATTCAACAAATGTGCAGTACATGCTTAAAGAAACATAATCTTGTGATATTATCACCTCCATCCCAATTGCAACTGCCCTGGCCTCCAAAGGAGAGAAGATGAATCAGGGACAGGACCATCCAGCCTAAAGCCAGAAGCAGACAGATCCAAACTGCTATGGCCCTTGGCATTCCTTTTGTGTCCTGTTTTGATCAAAGGAAGTATGAAGGGGAACAAAGCATTTCCCCTTCATACTTCCTTTGATTTAGGCCCTTAGTATCTGGATGGGGTTTTATTCTAAGGAATGCCCTGGGACTGATTATGACTTTGTTACATTTTTAGACTTGTGACTGACCATCTTTGTCTCATCTAATGAACTAGAATGCATAACTGATGTGTGTATCTTGTGTTGATGTCCTGAGAGACAAATTTGAGGAACATCTGTATCACAACCATCTGTGACTTTGTGGAGAAAGTGAAGACTTACATTCTGCTCAGTATGCATATTTTTGGATTGTGGTGCACAGAAATGTAATATATGAACCAGGCCTCCACATCTAGAAAAACATCTTAAAGCCCTGGGGCCAAGCCTAAATTTTCTTTATGTTCTCCTGTAAATTTGCAAAGACTTTGCATCAATTGCCTGACAGGACTGAAGCCTTTATATCAACATGTAACTAAGGTTGGAACGGCATTTTACAGAAACAAACGACTACTGCCAAAATGTGTAAAAAATGTGTGATATGTGTCGTCCTTGTTTTCTGTCTCCCACAACCATCGCACTGAAGACATGGGGAGGAAGATGGTGCTGTTATGTCGTATATTTTAAAGCATTACATGTTGTTGAACAGGGAACACTCGGTTGTGTAGCTCTTTTTGCTCATGTAGGTGCATATTCTAAATAACACATACTGTAGATCTGATTTGATAATTTTTATTAAACTTAAGTCCAGTAGGTCCCGCGCCTAAGTCATACATAATTCTAACCTGTCTTTTAAGATGCGCATTTCATGATACTGTTAGATATATTCTCTATATTATTTTTCTTACAGTTGTGAAACCAGCTGATCACATTCAATTAATTCTCACAAATTCAAACTGTTTCTGACCTTTGTGGTATAGGGTACTAACCAAGAATTACTGATTTATTCATGTTTTTGCTTTTATAGCTGAGTATGTTACTGCTATCTTAGGTCCAGAAATGTCTTCTCTACACTTCCTGGCTCTTCCGGCATGCTGCTGGCATGTAATTCCCCAGAGCCCATCAAATGACTTGGGGCTACTTCCATGCCTGCAGTGTTAGGAAGCAGAGCACAAAGAAGTCAGGTATACACTCAACTCCTCATAGAAGAAGCCAGGGAGTAAGTGTGAGGAAGCCTGGGGGGCAATGGGAAAATGTCATGGGAAGAGATCCCATGGCTACTGACAGTAAGGGGACAAAACCTAACGCTGTGCCATGGTTTTACCCCGCTGTCTCCCGGCTTCAATGTGATGAGGTCCTATGTCTTGTGTTCCAGAGTGAATATGATTTGTCAGCCATGGCTTCTGAGAACTTTCAGATTATCTATGACTATTAGTAAGATGTTTTGTCAATTTGTGTGTGCCTAAAACAAAGCCTTATTGCCCAGATCTATTTCTTTAACTGAAGAGAATTACTGCAGTGTTTTGGTTGACTATGGAGGCCCAGATCGCTAATGTTAGTAAGCAGGCCTTTTTCCATCTCTGGCAGGCGAGATAGCTGGCACCTTACCTTTCAGAGGAAGCCTTGGCTACAATCATCCATACAATGGTTACATCTAGACTGGATTATTGTAACACCTTGAATGTTGGCCTTCCCCTGTCGACTACTCGGAGGATCCGCATTATTCAGAATGTGGCTGCCAGGCTACTTGCAAAAACACCTTTGAGATGCCACATAACTCCAACTCTGTTACACTTGCACTGTTTAAGTTGTTGGTTCTGACCTTTAAGGCGCTTTATGGTCAGGGGCCAGCATATCTCAAAGACCGCCTCTCCCCTCTTTGCCGCCAGTGGTCTCCACAGCTCCTCCAACTAAACTTACTGTATTTTCCAGGCCCCAGGGAAGTATGTCTTGAGAGCACAAGATGCAGGGCCTTCTCCATCTCTGCCCCTGTCTTGTGGAACTCCTTGCCTCCCCACTTGAGGGCCATGCGTGACTTGTGACCCTTTGCTCAGGCACTCAAGACCTGGCTTTTTAGCAGAGCTTTTAATGTTTAATGCAGTCTATTCAGTATTGTGTAATGTTTTTATGCAATCATTTTAAGTAAATCGCCTGGAGCATTTTAATGGAGGGCGATTAATAAGTGAGGAATTGATGATGATGATGATTTGTAGCTCCTTTAACAATGCGCATCACTATGTTCTGAAGTGCTGATATTCACTTGATTCCAGGAAAATTGAAACAAAGGCAGTTGAGTAAAAAAGTATAGGTTTTTTTTCCTAAAGCAATTCCGAATGAAAAGTTGATGCTGCTGTTTTTGGTTTATGGCAATTTTAAGGTGAATCTGCCACAGGGTTTTCTAGGGTTTAGAGCAGGGATGGGCAATTACCGGCCCTCCAAGGGTTTTGGACTTCAACTTCCAGAAATCCCAACAGCTGGTAAACTGGCTAGGATTTATGGGAGTTGAAGTCCAAAACACCTGGAATGCCGGTAATTGCCCAGCCCTGGTTTAGAGTGTGTGACTTGCCCAATATCACCAATTGGGTTTCCATGAACTAGTCTCCACAGTCATAGTCAAATGTTCAAATTACTGCACTTGTTTGGTCAAAGGCAGAACTTTGAATTAAACTTGGAACCAAGTGCAGTGGTATATGATCTATCAGTGGCTACTGCCTTTTGCACTATCTGAACACTTTTATCTTTTTTAAAAAATTATTTTTTATTCATTCAAACAACAACAAAAAACAGAACATCAAAACATACCGACATAGACCTAGACATACACTTAAACATAAAAGCATAACCCCCCTCCCTTTCCCCCCCTCCCCCCACCACCCCCTCTCACCTACACATAAACATTTCCCCTGTAGTCCTCCTTGTCCGTGTTGCAGAGGTTCAATACTTCCTTACACCATTGCACAGGGGGGTCGGCCTTGCTTCCCCTTCCTGTGGTCAAAACTTAGTTGTCCTATAATGTCGTCCCTGTATTGGTTTAGATCATATTAGTTTATATTTCTTCAATTTGAGGTAATCAATATATTTATTCCAGTCCGTTCTGTTTTCAAAAACCCTGTTTTGCGCTACTTTCTGTGTCAGCAGATCCATGTTCATTATATCATACACTTTTTTTAACCAGTCCTGGTATGTTGGCACTTCTTTCAGCTTCCAAAATCTGGCCAAACTTATTCTTGCCGCGGCGGCCAGGTAAAAGAAAATTTTTTCATCATTTTTGTCTAACTCAAAATCAAATATCCCCAGTAAAAAGTACTCTGGTTTGAACTCAAATTTTTTTCCCCGGATATCTTTTGTCCTCTTGAATATCTCCCACCAATATTTCTTTACCACCTTACATTCCCACCACACATGGGAGTAGGTACCTACATTTACTCCACATTTCCAACATTTCGCACTCAATTTACCTTTACTAAACTTTGCGAGCTTTTCTGGAGTTAAATACCACATGTAGAATACCTTATACCAGTTTTCTTTTATCTCGACAGCATAGGTATATTTTAATTTTTTGCCCCACACTTCTTCCCATTTACACAAATCTATAGTATGTCCCACCAGTCTGGCCCACTTTATCATTACCTCCTTGATCAGGTTTTCCTCCGTATCCCAACCAAGTAGTAGTTGATAGGATTTCTGTATGATTTTGGTATCACTTTTTACTATTTTGGACCAGCTCGAGTCTGTTATTTCAAACCCCTTCTTCCAGTCTTGTTTATAGTTCTCCTTAATTTGCCAGTAGTGGAGCCACGTTAAACTAGGTTCCACTCTCTGCATCTCTTCGAGCGACAACAAGTCCACAAACCGCCCTTATAACTATAAGATATATTTATAGGTTAAACAACTTTCCCTTGGGATTTCCCTCTTATGGTCTGCCTCGTTCGGGAAACCACAGGGAGTTTTATTACAGAACCTTTCTTTGTATTTGTCCCACACATTGATAAGGGCCGCCCTTGTAAAGTGGTTTCTAAAACCTTTTTCTATTTTAGCCTTATCCCTCCAAAGATAGCTATGCCATCCCCGGTAGAGGTCTTCTCCTTCCAGAGCCAGAAGTTTCTTTTTTGTCAATGTTGCCCATTCTCTCACCCACCCCAGTACTGCTGCTTCGTAGTAGATTTGAAAATCCGGCAATGCCATTCCTCCTCTTGTGATGTTATCTTTCAGTTGTTGATAACCTATCCTAGGTCTCTTGTTCACCCAGACAAATTTTATTATGTCCTTTCTCCAACCATCCAGCATAACTTTTGTCCTTAAGATTGGGATTGTTTGAAACAAAAATAATATTTCTGGTAGCACGGACATTTTAATCAGGGCTATCCTGCTCATCATCGAAAGTTGCAACTTGATCCACTTTTCCAACTTTAGTCTTATTTCCCTCCATTTTTTTCATAATTGTTTTGGAGTAGGTGGGCATTACTTCCTGTCAGGAAGACTCCCAAGTACCGGACCATCTTTTCTATCTTAATTCCTGTGACTCTTTGCAATATCTCTTTTTTCTTTTCTGTCATATTCTTTACAATAAATTTGGTTTTATCTTTATTTTTAGCCCGGCAACTTCCCCATACTTTGTCAGCTCGCACCACCATTCCTCCCATTGTTGCAAGGGGTCATCTATTACGCAGACCATGTCGTCTGCGTACGCCGACACCTTATATGTGTTATTAGGAATTCTCAACCCTTTAATTTCTTTATTTTGTCTTATGCTTTCTAAAAGAACTTCTAACGTCATAACAAAAATCAAAGGTGAGATACACACCGAATTGGAGAAAATGTTGAAAAGAAAGATCGAGAAACGTCCAGAACTATTCCTATTAGGCATAGTGGACCCCTCCTGGGATAAGAAAGATAAAAATCTATTTATCCTGACTACTACGGCGGCAAAAATGGTAATGGCCAGACATTGGAAATCACAAGAGGCCCCCACAAGGGAAGAATGGTTGATGAAAATTATTGAGACGGTTCAGATGGAAGCCATGACAGAGGCCCTAGAGGGAGAAAGAATGATAAAGAGGACAGTGGAAAATAACAGCAAATGGGATTGGTCAGATTTGATAGATTACTTCAAAGGGAGAAAGATATAGAGCTTAAAGTGAAAAGCCTATAAAGGGGAAGAGGGAAGGAGGGGAGGAGAGAGAAGAACCAACGGGTTAATAGGGGATAGATTGGGGGAGGGGGAAAGGGAAGGGGGATATGTTTGTAATCTTTTTTTGGATCTTTGTGTATAGAGAACAGCACCCAAATACCCGACTGAGCCAACCAACAGAAGAAGAGATACCACCTAGCCACAGAGGTCGAAAGAAAGAGAAATCACGTCATGCCTTCAAACCATTAACACTCCGCAAAAGCAAGGGGGTTAACAACCCCTAGCTTCTTTATACACCCTAAAGCACACACTTTACTTTGTACTTTGAACTTTCTATGGATTTTCTGTTTCTATTCTTGACACCCAGAGTAAACAACTCAGGTGATACACTTTCTTACTGTTTCATGTTTTTAAATTCTTTCTGTCATATATTTGAAATTCAATAAAGACTTTTTTTAAAAAAAAACAAAAATCAAAGGTGACAGCGGGCAGCCCTGCCTTGTGCCTTTCCTTAATTTAATTTCTTCTGTCAATTGACCATTTATAATAATTTTGGCCGTTTGTTTGTCGTAGATTGACCTGATGGCATTCTCAAAATAAAATCCCATGCCCATCTCTCTTATCAACTCAAATATAAAATTCCAATTAACTTTATCAAAAAGCTTTTTCGGCATCCAAAAGAGGATGCCGACTTCTCTTGAGTATGCTTGTTATAATATTCTATTATGTTCAAAATCAGCCTAGTGTTATCTTTAATTTGTCGGCCTGGGAGGAAGCCGGTTTGGTCCTTATGCACTCTTTCATTCAAAACCACTTTTAATCTTGCTGCCAGTATTCCGGTGAATACCTTGTAGTCAGTATTTAAGAGTGCAATTGGACGGAAGCTTTTAGGTGTCATCGTAGCAGAAACATCTTTTGGTATCAGGGTGATATTTGATTGAGTCCAGGAGGGTGGGAGTTTCTGTTCACTCAGGACTTTATTCATCACTTTTAACATTGATGGTATCAATACCTCTACATGCACCTTGTAGAAATGTGACGAAAAACCGTCTGGGCCAGGGCTCTTATTTGGCGCCAAGGTTTTAATTATTGCCCTTATCTCTGCTTCATTTATTTGTTTGTTCAAGATCTCTCGCTGGTATTCTGAAATCTTCCTTATTTTTTTGCCCCCAAGGTTGTCTGTAATCTTTTCTCTGGGAATACTGTCCTCTGAGTAGAGTGTTTTGTAAAATTTCACGAATTGCTCTTCTATTTCTTTTTGCTGAATGTATTCTTTCCCGTTTTCACTAATTTTATTTATGTATTGCTTTTGTCTCCTGCTTTTAATCTTCCAGGCCAACCATCGTCCCACTTTATTTGCATTTTCAAAATGCTTCTGTTTCATTAAATTCAATTTTTTTGTTATATCTTCCAGTTGGAGAGTTTCCATCTGTTTTTTGAGTAAATCCAATTGTGTTCTGATTTTTGTGTCCCTTAGGTTGGTTTTTAGCTTTTTTTCCCATGAGGAGATTTCCCTCTCTAATTTTTGGTAGTTATTTCTTTTCTCCCTGTTCCTTCTCGCAGCTTGTTGTATATAATATCCTCGCATGAAGGCTTTGGCAGTATCCCAAATTATTTCCAGTGGGGAATCTTCTTTGTTAAATTTGAAGAATTCCTTCAAAGTCTCTCTGCTTTTCTCCACATCATTAGGGGTTTTCAACAATTGGTCATTTAATTTCCACCTGAAAATTCCTTCCCTATTTCTGGTATTATCAATTGTCAACTCTATCGGTGCATGATCTGATGTTATTCTGGTCAGGATTTTTGGTTTTTTTATCTTCGTTGCCAGGTCTTTAGACCCCCACGCCATGTCAATACGCGACCATGACTGGTGCGGGTTCGAGAAATAAGTATAGTCCCTTTCAGTTTGGTGATAGTGCCTCCAGAGGTCTATCAAATTAAGATCCTCCAGAAATCTCTTAAAACATTTTGGCATTTCCCCCTTATTTGTTTTACCTTTCCTAATCTTTTTCTCTTTTGGTTTTTCTCCTGATTTGTCCAAGTTTCTATCCCACACCCCATTAAAGTCTCCCATTATTAGGAGATGGTCGAATTCTTGTTCCATAATCCTTCTATTAAGGGATTCCACGAATTTCTCTTTTGCCCCATTTGGTGCATATATATTGCACAGCAATATTTTTTCCCCCCAATTTCCAAAATGATTCCCAGTTGTCTGCCTTCTTGATCCTTAAATGCTTGGTTTGACTGAATCTTATCATGAACAAAGGTTACCACCCCCTCTTCTTTTCCTCACTTGATGCATAGTAAACTTTTCCAAATTGTTTCTGATTTAAATAATTCACATGTTTCTGGCAGATATGTGTTTCTTGTAAAGAAATTACATCAAATTTCCCTTTTTAAAAATGATTCCATACTTTATTTCGTTTATTGGGGTTGTTTAAGCCGTTCAAATGTTGTGAATAAAATTTAAACCGCTGCGCCATCTTCTTCCTTGCTCCCTCCCCCTGCACCTGCCTGCCCTGTTTCCATCAAATCTATGTCTTCTAACGGGGATTTTTCCCTTAGTCTTTTCCTTTGTCTTTCCGACGTATGATCTTTTTTCTCGCTCTCTCTAGACTCCTTCTCCTTAGCCTCTCCCTCTTTTGTTAGGAATCTCTCATAGAATATTCTTGCTTTATGCTCCGATGTTAACCAATGCTTTCCCCCCTCCCATGTTGTCATCAATCCTTCTCTTTCCCATTTAAACCTTACATTTCTTTCTCTTAGTATGTCTGTTATATAAAAATACTTTCTTCTTCTCTCCAGGACTGCCACTGGGAATTCTTTTAATATTGCAACTTTGTCGCCTTTATAGAGAGTTGGGGTTTTGGCATTTGCTCTTATTATCTCATCTCTCACGGATTTTCTGCCAAAGCAGACTATAGTATCCCGTGGAGTGCCATGTCTTTTAGCATAGTTTGATTGCACACGGAATACCCTATCCACATCTCCTTCTATTTCCTCCGCCGTGGTTTGTAGCACCTCCGCGATTATCCTATAGTCTCTTTAATGTTCTTCTGTTCCTGTTCCCGAACATTCCTAAACCTAAGTTGGAATTCCTTCTCCTTTGCCTCTAGTGTCTCCTGTTGCAATTTTAAAGTAGATATTGTCTTCTCCATTGTTGCCATTGTTTTTTCCATCTCTTTTTGTTGAGACTGAATTGCCTTGTTTTCCTTAACACAGTCTTTCTTCCCTTGTTGTAGCAGATCAATGAAAATAGTGATCAAAGAGGAATTAAGAAACATGCAAAAAGATATTGATATCTGAACACTTTTAAAGGGTACCCCCATGTCAAAGGATATTTGCTCTCTAATTCGAAGTTAATTAAGGTATAAACCACAGTGGCCTCCTTTGGAAAGGGCACAGTTGGTGGCCCAACAAAACTGAGAACTTTAGACCTCAGCAGCTATCTGCGCTAACAAGAATTGCTGGGTCCAAGCCCAGCCTCAAACTGTAAATCAGATATTTCAGAGGGGTGCAACTCCATTTAAAACAGCTTGCAATCCCAACCCTAAAGTAGCTTTCCTGCTGCCAACTTCCATCTTGTATGGATAGACCCTATTTTTCCCCAGTCATTTACAATTCTTCACTGCCCCCAGACAATGATTTGGGCATCCTTGCAATCAGTTGCAATCAGTTGTAAACATGTAAACAAGTTGTAAACAAGAAATAGAGATGATTACTGGTAATCACCCCCCCGACACCCCCCCCCCAATACATATGATCTCCTTCATTAGCTTTATGTAGATATTGAAAAACATTGGAGGAGGGGGGGGGGATACTGGCACATGTCTCACCTCACAGGCTATCAGTAAGAAGGCTGAAAAGCTACCCTCCAGCATTGTCTTCTGGGAACATTCAGCCAAAGAAAGAACAAGAGCCATTGCAGAACAGTGCCTTCAAATCTCATATGTGTCAAAGAGCACAGAAAGATATAATTGAATGATGCTGAGAGATCCAGCAACACCAACAGGAATGCACTGTCCTAATCTGCTGACCGCTTCTGGGCGTGAAGAAAATGCTAGGAAATAAGAAAACAGGAAAAGGTGGTAGAAAATATTTGGAAGGACGGTGTGTTTTAAGGTGTTCCTGAATCTGTTTTTAATTTCCCTTCTTTCTCTGCCTGACATATTAATCAAGCAAGGTTTTCTCTCCCCTGCCCCCACCGGAAATGAGCCTCTTTCAGAAAAGGATGCTGTTAATAAAAACTTGAGCCTAGTTTGGTAATGTTGAATGGTGACTCCTTTGTGCCTGTTTTTATCTATTTAGCCTATAAATATCCTTGCAAGCAAAATATCTGTTTTAGCTTTTATCAGAGGAGCTGCTTAGCTGTCTGGTAGGTCTCTGATAAATGATTGCTTGTATATTCACATGCAGTCAGCAGTTAATATTTTGCACAAAACCAAGAATATCAATTTCCCCCCAAAATGGTTCCTGTAGGAATTGGCAGAAGATCAGATTAAATCTAATGGCATAGCTGAAGTCAAGCCTAATGATGAAAACATCTCCTTATTGCAAGGTCATCTTGATCTTGACCCAAGTCTTGCAATTTGAACCTATTTCTTTGAACCCTATTTTCTCTAACTGGTGAGTTGTAAGGGATGAAAGGGCAGTTTGAAACAATTCTTACAAAAGTCATTATAGTTCCATTACTTCTACTCAATCATTGCCATCAAAAACATAGCATGCATTAAGGAGACATCAGATAAATGGGCCTTTATATAGTCACCTGACCAATCAAATTAGAAGATTAAACTGCATGCTAAAGGAAGACCCTCCTAGGCATATTGGGACCTATGAGACTTTCTTCTAGATCTAAAATATAGCAGGTTATCACATTCTAGAAAATGACGTTTGATGGAATTATTCTGTGTCATATAAGATGGTTCTTTGCTATGGTAGTCTTCTTCCTCCATAGAAAATAGTACAAAAACATTTCCTATAAGTTTAGTTGAGATATCAGAATTGTACCAATAATTCAGAAATTGGAAAACATTTCAAAACAGATAGTTGAGTCATTTTTTATTTATTTTATCATAATTCAATACATTTGTTATACAGTGTTTGTTTTACGGCAGACACATAATATTTAATACAATCTACCATACATCAACTTTTGGCATCTACTGTTATTTTTACGCATATACATACTTTCTAACCCTCATCACCATGTTTCCCTTCACCCGAGCCACTGCTTTTATATATTAATATATTAGTATTATTAATGACTTTCTCCATGATGTCACAGGACCAAAACAGATAGTTGAAGAAGTTAAACTTCTCCATATTTGTTTCTATTTCTTGTTGCCAGCTTTGATTTGTGTCAGCTCTCTGAATGAGAAATCTCTAAGACAGTGATTCTCAACCTGTGGATCCCCAGATGTTTTGGCCTTCAACTCCCAGAAATCCAAAGAGCTGGTAAACTGGCTGAGATTTCTGGGAGTTGCAGGCCAAAACACCTGGGGACCCACAGGTTGAGAACCACTGCTCTAAGAGAAACCCTATTATTAACATCCCTGTACAGGTCTGACAATGTCAAGCCCATGGCTTCCTTGGCTGAATCAACCCACCTGTAATGAGGCCATCTTCCTCTTCTTCTGCTTTAGCAGCAATTTTACTAAGATTTGTGTGTAAAATTTGTACTGAACTTTGTTTTAGTTCCTCACATGTCTGCTTTCCCCCAGTCATTAATGGCATTCTCTCTTACCCATTTTTCCTTACAAAATCTCAAGTAATAACACACTTTTATTACAAAACCAACTTTTTTAAAAAACCAAAAAAAAAAACCCCAACAATTGCACCTTTATCTGACTTAGTCATAGTTTGGTATTTTCTCTTTCATGCAAAACACTGACTGGTGAAATGAAGAACAAAAGAGAAGAGCAATAGAAAAACCAACTGGGAAAGCTATATCCTCAGGGATGCTAAATCACAAAAATGTTCCCCAAAATCCAGTTGAGTTTATGAAGAGTCCATGAGGGGAACATTCCCAGCCAGAGGCAAGTGGCTGATAGCAAGCATTCTTCATCATCACATCATCACATTTAGCAAAAATGCCACAATTTAACTCAAGTTTTGTGTTGTTTTGGGGAGTGGGGTGGACACTGTGCTGTGCTGCTGTGGATACTATCTAAGTATCCCTGGAACAGTAATTTCCTTTTTGACCTCCATGGATATTATTTATAGAAATTGCAACCATAAACAATGCCTAAAATGTCAAGGAAAATAGCTTCTAATGGGACATGCGAGCCAAGGAAAGCATAAGTAGAGTTTTGAAGTGTTCCTACCAAACCTCTGTAATCCTAAATCTGCTAATAGGTTGTGCATCGCTGCTTGAATAGTTCACCCTGACATTTAATAAAGTATAAGTCATATACTGGTTTTACTGAAATTGCAATGTTTATCAATTCCTGGAGGCGGGTGGAAATAAAGTGCAGTCAATAGTATGATCCACTCTGTGAATGCTTGCCTTCAAGATAAAAGGTTGAAAGACTGATATTCTTCTGAAGTGTAAATTATTGGGTTGCTTACCTGATTTGCACAAAGAGCCATGTAGAATTCAGTATTTGTTTTGTGTACAGCATTTCTCATTAATCAAATACACACAGAGAGATGTAAGCAGAAGTATTTGGGGAGGGGGGAAATGTGTAGGAGTCCTGTTGCACCTGTAACTTAAAAAGAAATATCTGGCTTTGGTCTTCATGGACTCCTATTCCTTTCATCGTACACGTCATAAGTGATCTGGAGCCCATTGAAAGGCGACACTAGAAATCTGTTTATCTCAGTCACAAAGGTGCAACAGAATTCATTCTCCCTCCACATTCGTGCAGTTAACATTTGTAAGTTTAATTCACGTTTATAATATTTTCTGCCCCCTCTGCTGCTGTCCTGCATGTGGCTGTTAAAATTTGTCTTCTTTAGATATTTTAGGCCTTGGAGGATCTAGAAATTCCTAGAAAAGAATCCACTAAGTTAAAAAAACTTAGTGTGTCTATATTCGAAGCCCCTACTCTGTGCCCCTAATCTCAGATTATACATGAAACAGATTAGCACAGCTACAGTATGTCTTTGAATAATACTACTGGGAGAAAATTTGGTTAGGCCAAACAGCAAGAGTTGAGTAGTTAATGGGAAATGAACAAAGAGATGTGATTGTTGTATAAGAGTTGCAATGTTGC
This sequence comes from Anolis apletophallus, assembly GCA_030556195.1. NCBI lineage: Eukaryota > Metazoa > Chordata > Lepidosauria > Squamata > Anolidae > Anolis > Anolis apletophallus. The sequence continues at coordinate 97,951,503 of JARBWK010000005.1, forward strand.
AATGTTGTGTCGGTTATTTGTGCCCAGTTGAGAGTCTTTTTTTACAAGATTGGCTTGGAAGAAAATTTATTTGTGCCTTCCTCGGAAAGAATATGATTTAGAATCATAGAATCATAGTGTTGGAAGAGACCTTATGGACCATCCAGTCCAACCCCCTGCCAAGAAGCAGGAAAACCACCTTCAAAGCACCCCCAACAGATGGCCATCCAGCCTCTGTTTAAAAGCCTCCAAATAAGGAGCCTCCACTACACCTCAGGGCAGAGAGTTCCACTGCTGAACAGCTATCACAGTAAGGAAGTTGTTCCTAATGTTCAGGTGGAATCTCCTTTTCTGTAGTTTGAAGCCATTGTTCTGCATCCTGGTCTCCAAGGCAGCAGAAAACAAGCTTGCTCCCTCCTCCCTGACTTCCCCTCAGATATTTATATATGGCCATGATTTCTCCTCTCAGCCTTCTCTTCTTCAGGCTAAACATGACCACTTCTTTAAGCCACTCCTCATGGGGCTAGTTCTCCAGACCCTTGATCATTTTAGTCACCCTCCTCTGGACACATTCCAGCTTGTCAACATCTCCCTTCAATTGTGATGCCCAGAATTGGTCACAGTATTCCAGGTGTGCATAAGATGATCCAGTGGCTCAGCGAGGATTGAAACCCTGATCCTTACGGTGGCAGTTCAGTGCTCAAACCACAAAATTCTGGCTCTCTTGGGTTTTATTCAGATAAAAATCTAATCAGTTGATTAAAACATTTGGTTTCCATAGCACTTGACTATGTGCCCAAAAAGACAATGTAAAATAAAAATGTGTGGAAATTGGATTTGGAGTGCAAGTATAGTTCACAGGGAGTGTTAACAAAAAGAGAAGAACTACTCGGAAAACAAGGCATTAACAGTAGCCAGAAAGAGATTCAACTCTAAATGAAAGCTGCTAGAAAGATTAAGTCAAGTAAGAACAGGATTCAATACAACTATCCAAATAGATGACTTGTGTTTTCCTCACTAAATTATCTTGGGAGCAATCATGTCGGTTCATTTAGCCAATCCCTACAGACTTCAAGAAAATTTGTGATTAAGGGAAGCATGGTTACAAATTGATAGTTCGGCAACATAAAAGAGATAATCAAATTGTGAAAATTAAAATGCCTAGAATAACAAATGTGAGAACCAGTGTGATACAGTGGTTTGAATTCTGAACTTGGACTCTGGGAAACCAGATTTCAGATTTCTGCTCAGCCATAGATACTCATTGAGTAACCGTAGGCAAGTCATACTCTCTCAGTGTCGAGATTAAAGCAAGGGCAAGCTTCCTTTAATACTGTAAATCGTACCAAGAAAAACCTATACGTAGGAATCTGTTTGAGCAAAAACAGTCACAATTTATTTAACTCTTGATGCTCATGTTAAAGGAGTGTGAATCTTTTGGAATTTTCCTAGATTTGTGTTTGTTAGTATCTTTTAAAACAAGACAATAATCTTTTAGAATTTAGTAAAGGAACTGGACTGTAGCTTAGAGCTCTTGGTCTACATCATCATCTTTAATCGAGCTCAGAAGCCAAATGTAAGTCATATATGCAAGGTGCAGCCTTCAAACACTTTTAAAGGGCAGCCCCGCAAAGAGCGAACTGCAGTAATTTGCAGGGTTTGTTGTGTGTGTGTGTGTGTGTGTGTGTGTGAGAGAGAGAGAGAGGAGCGACTTGAGAAACTGCAAGTTGCTTCTGGGGTGAGAGAACTGGCCATCTGCAAGGACGTTGCCTAGGGGACACTGGGTGTTTTGATGTTTACCATCCTGTGGGAGGCTTCTCTCATGGGGAGCTGGAGCTGACAGAGGGAACTCATCCAAGTGCCACCTCTGTGTTGATGGAGGCAGACAGGATTTTCCCCGGGTACTGGTTGTGGGGGGTCGGGAGCAGGTGAGAGTTTTGCCCTCCTTTCTGCTAGAGATCCCTGTGTACAACTAGTGGGCCACTGTGTGACACAGAATGCTGGACTAGATGGGCTGAGGCCCGATTCAGCATGGCTCTTCTTATGTTCTTATGTTCTTATCTGCACTCTTCCTGGATTTGAACCTGTTACCTATCGGTCTTTAGTCCTGCCAGCACAAGGGTTTAACCCACTGTGCCACCGGGGGCTCAGAAGGTGACTAAGGAAAAAACCACTGTGGCCTAGGCTGCTTTCCCAAAGGAAGGGTTCAACTGACACAAAATCTGTCGCTGGGCAAAGGCACTCCTGGCTATTGCAGCAACTGGCTTTCCCGTACAGAACAGGTTGCAATCCCAGTTCCAGTTTGATTTCCAACAGCACTTCTCTCTTGGGTGCATTAAGCTACAGTCCAGTTCCTTTACTTTACCTAGACAATGATTCAGTGCTACCACAGCCTCCTTGGCATCATCTGAAAAGAAGAGATAGAGCTAGCTATCATCAGCACTTCAAAGCTCCAGAGGACTTTTCCCAATGGCTTTGTATATGTTGAAAAGCATAGGGAATAGTATTGATCCCTGTGAAGCTCCACAGGCTCATGAGCTAAACTGAAGCCCGTGTGATAAACCAGCAATTTCAAAGAATTGCTTAATGTTTGTAGCTTTGTGCAGGTAAATTATCATTATATTATCATAGAGTCAGAGCTGAAAGTTGCAGTCTTCTGAGAGCAGGAACCTGGTCACCTTCTTACTCTTTGACATTGGTTCCCAACCTGTGGGTCCCCAGGTGTTTTGGCCTACAACTCCCAGAAATCCCAGCCAGTTTACTAGCTGTTAGGATTTCTAGGAGTTGAAGGCCAAAACATCTGGGGACCCACAGGTTGAGAACCACTGTCCTATGAAGTTCAGTATGTTGATACAATTGAAATGCTTCCAACAGCAAAAGGCTCTGCAATGAAAGATCAGCATATGATTTTAGCTAGGATGACAACTTTCTTTATTTACTGCCCTTACTCATAGCATAAAATGGGCCTTGCTCAATAAAGTTCTAGAAAGAGTGTGTGTCGTATGAGAACAACCACAAAAGAACTTCAAAGGCCGCTTTGACAAATCCTTTCATAGAGTGCCGAACTAGTATTTTGTTTCAGATGACTGAAATTTTTGTTTCCTTTCCTGAGCCAGTAACTTGTCTTTCTTTCAAATACTGACGTTAATCTCCTTATTTGGAGACATAGCAAGCTCCTGTATTTCTAATCCTCCCAAATAGAGTATAGTTCAGATCACTTTACATGACTAGACACTATCAATTTCACACATACAGACATACACACACACAAAAGCCAACAATGTGTCTTTAAGACTTATTTACTATTCAAGCATTTCCCATTTACAGTAGTCAAGGTTCTTTTCAATGGAATTTAGGCACTTCAGGCGCCTTGCATTATAAAGTCCCTGTTTTTGTCTTATAGTTTTTAATTCTTAAAAACCATTAAGAGTTTGTAAGTCTACTCCTTCCATCTCATTCCCTCAGTGAAGAAAATCTTACATATCAAATAACGGAATCCATAGCTACAATTAAAAGCATTGGGAGTGCACATGCTTGTGCCTAGCCAGCACCTTTGTTTATATACTCAGCATCTATACTCTTACTACAGATTCTGCAAACAGCACTATACATTTCTTCTCTCTAAAACAGTTGGAGCAGACTGGGAATGGCACTGCATCTGTCAAAATGTAATATTTTAAGCATAATGTAGTGATTTGACCACTCAGCCATGGAAACCCACTGGATGCCCTTGAGCAAGTCATACTCTCTCAGCCTCAGAGGCAACCCCCCTCTGAACAAATTTGTCAAGGAAACCCTCGAATAATGTTATCATTAATGGAAAATTGCTCAAAAGTTCACAGCAACAAACTCCTGCACACACATTTGGTAAATGTGCTATCCGGTGATTAGAATACATCATTTCCTGCAAACACACTTGAACAATATATATAAATATAATTAGATGTTTACATGATTCTCTCTAAAGAAGATAAACATAAGCAAGATCTTCCTTTTTAACCTTAATTTCCAGAATAACGGCCTTTGTTGCATTTTATCATTGTTCCTAAACTAGGGCCCTAAACTAAATTAGCTATTTCCTTTAGTTTGCCTTCAGGCAACTTGTATTCTAGCCAATTAATCTTGGGCAGTTTTCAGACATCAGAAACTAATCCCAGCATGGTTCAAATAGACCAGTGTTCCCAAGCCAATATATGAATGCTTCTCCCCATGACATTGGTAATGACTAAGAACTTAAGTAATTTCTGGATGCATCCAACCTATGGATGTTTTACATCAAATCTGTATATGGACAACTGGGCTGCTGTTACAAAAAGAATCCCAGCCTCGTCAAAGTGGCTCATAAGACTCCACACCTGCCTGTCACCCAGGTATCATTTTGCCTGTTTTCTTGCTTACTGCTTACCATATATACTCAAGTGTAAGCCAAGTTTTTTCTGCCTTCTTTTAGGCTGAAAAAGCCTCCCTCAGCTTATAATCGAGTCAGTTATTTATCATTATTTTACTCTTATTATTACATTTATTTTACTCTATTTATATTATTATTATTGCATTTATTATTTTACTATATTTATTGTTATTGTTACAGTTATTATTTTACTGTATTATTACTACTATTACATTTCTATTATTTTACTCTATTTTTATTTCTTATTACATTTATTATTTTACTCTCTTATTATTGGAAGGATACGTAAGCACATTTACATTGAAGAAGGTTAGAATAATGGTTTAATCCGAGTTGGACAGTTTTATCTTAAATTACAGCTTTATGTAAATGTTAAAAACAATTGACCTAGTGGTGCCTCAATTAATGTAATTTTATTGGTTATCTATTTTTATATTGAAATTTACCAGTAACTGCTACATTTCCCACCCTCAGCTTATACTTGAGCCAATGTGTTTTCCCAGTTTTTTGTGGAAAAATTAGGTTCCTCAACTTATATTTGGGTCAGGTTATACTCAAGTATATGCGGCATCTATGTATTTACTGTATAGCTAGCAAACTGAAACATTCCATGTAGGGGTTATACTGAAATAAATATAGCACTCCAGCCATCCCATTCACATTTTATACATCTGGCCTCCTATGCTGGAGTCCCAGGCAGGAATAGTATCACCTGAGTAAAGCAGCAAGGGAAAGTTTCTCATTGAGCCCAAAAGGTGTCTCTGTGCGATAGTTGATGATTTGTTGAGTTTCTGCTTTAATTAAAGCTGTATCTAAGTCTCCGTCCCAACTCACGGCCCGATATTTTCCTTTGGGAAGAACACCACTTAGTTTTGAAGCAGCTGCAACTTCGCCTGGAGCCCTTTCCCCGCCTGGCGCATCTCACGGGTATTTCCCGCTGATATCGTACTATTCCTGTCTGGGACTACACAGGATATCATCACGAGTGACTATAACTTGATTTATACATTATTTCATTTGTGTAGTGTTCTATTGTTGGAACGGGGGGGATTCCTGGGCGTTTTCCAGACACCAGTGTGTATGCTATTTGGATTTAAAGCATTATATGATACATTTACACATTTTGTGTCTATCTTTCTTTGCATTTCATGTATATTACCTATAGGGTGTTCCATAGTGGTTTACTCTTGTGTTAAATGGAAGCTCCCAGCATCCCCCAGAACTGGCTAGATCTGCTAAGGATTGCAGTTCAACAAGCTACATGATCCCTCAAAGTATTATATCAATCCTTAAATCTAACCCTTCCTTCTAAACTTCCTTTTCAATAGCATCTTTCTTTTTAGCTAGACAGGGGGACGGGGGAATTTTCACCCAAAACACCCCACATGCTTCCCAAGTACTGTCCATCTGGAACTTGTATTAAATAAATGCTGCCATTTGCAACATCATACTCCTATGATGTTTTGTTGTGAGAGCCAGCATGGTATAGTTGTTTGGACATTGAGTTATGAATCAGAAGACCAGGATTCGTGTCCTTCCTCTGACATGGAAGCCCATTGGGTGACCTTGGACAAGTCACACTCTCTCAGCTTCAAAGGGAGGCAAAGGCAATTCACCTTTGAAAAATATTGCCAAGACAACCACATGATAGTGTTGTCTTAAGGCCCCTGTTAAGCCAGAAACAACTTGAGTGGTTACAGTTGCCTCAGCACACAACTCAAGATTACTTTTCTGGAGGTATGAAAATGGAAAACTGTATGCCAAAAAATGGGCAACTGCATTTTGAAATAGCCTACATCTTTATGGGATGCCAAAAGAAATGTGTTGGTTTCCTGAGGGTGGCAAGGCATAATTGATGTCCAATAAAGACATCTCATGTTTAGAATATATTGGATTGTATTCGTGAGATATTTTATGGGTTTTAAGATTCGCAAACCACCCAGGCAGCACTGGAAAGCTATGTTTAACAGGGCATGAATTCCAGAACTTTTTTTAAAAGTTGAAACTTAGATTCCAACCCCCCATCCCACCCCCGATCTGCATTTTGCTAATCCAGAACTTCTGTAGCATTCTCTTATTAGGTCTACAGCAATATTGGAAAAATCCTTGGATGGTGAAATTGCTAAGTATATACAAATGGTGCCACTGTGTCCTTAGCCTGTGCCAAAGCAAATTTCTGAGAATTATGTAATTCTCCTCTGAGCACTTGAATTAAGTCAAACGTTCCCTCTGTGTTATGTGTTGCTAAAAGAGAAGCCTTCTCTACAGAGGACTGGTGTATATCAAAGCTTCGGTGGCAGATGCCAGGGCATCGCATTTCACAAACTCCTTCATATGGGTCTACCGGACACTTTGACTTGTACTCTCAGTCATATTAGTGTAATGCTTTGCTTATCGCTACTTCTAGCTTCTAAAAATATAATCTGGACTCTGAAGTGCGCTGTCTCCGTGGGGTCACCTGAGTATACAGGAAGGAAAGGCCAAAAGAAGTTAACACTGTGCTTCTGAACAGTCTTCAGAGCACCACAAAATAAATGACTTACAATGCACTTAAGGTCACTGCTCTTGATTGTCCCACTTCTAATTTTTTCATCTTTGCTTTTGAAGATCTTCTGAAGATTGGAATTGATAGAATATATTTGGTCTGAACGTTGTCAATTTAAATGTGGACATTTCTAACAACCTTAAAACTAAAATCGAATCTGCTCTTGTGGTTTGGGATTGCTTTTGGTATTGTACAGTAGCCACAGGCGCAGTCAAATGCTAGCCAATAATAATAATAATACTTTATTTATACCCCGCCACCATCTCCTGAGAAACTTGGGACAAATCATAAATCACTCAAAAGTGCAAATGCACAAAATACAACAAGTGCCCGGTGGCGCAGTGGGTTAAACCGCTGAGCTGCTAGACTTGTTGACCGAAAGGTTACAGGTTCGGATCTGGAGAGCTTCCGCTGTCTGCCCCAGCTTCTGCCAACCCAGCAGTTCGAAAACATGCAAATGTGAGCAGATCAATAGGTACCGCTCCAGCAGGAAGGTAATGGTGCTCCATGCCATCATGCTAGCCACTTCACCTTGGCGGTGTCTATGGACAACTCCAGCTCTTCAGTTTAGAAATTGAGCTGAGCACCATCCCTCAGAGTCAGACACAAATGGACTTAATGTGAGGTGAAAACCTTTACCTAAGCAATAACACAGAAGCAATGACAACAACATAACATCATAAAACCCCACTGATTAAAATCAATAAAATGCAACAGTAGCTTCAGATATAAAACAACTGCAATCAATATCGGTTAAATAATCTCTGGGTCCTCAAATATGTTCATTAAAGATTTCTCAACATGGTCAAAAGGGCTTGTCTAAAAAGCCAAGTCTTTGATTGCGTCCAGAAGGCTTGGAGAGTGGGAGATAGCCTGACCTCCCTCGGGAGGGCATTCCAAAGCTGATGGGCCACCACCGAGAAGTCCCTCTCTCTAGTCCTCACCAACCTCGCTTGAGACCGAGGTGGGACCAAGAGGAGGGCTTGCCCAACAGATCTCAGAGCCCGCATTGGTTTTTAGAAGGAGATGCAGTCTCGAAGATAGGTTGGACCTGAACTGTATAGGGCTTTATAGGTGATAACCTGCACTTTGAATTGTGTCTGGAAACTTGTCGGCAGCCAGTGGAGGTGCTTTAATAGTGCATCATATAGTTAGCCCCTGTTAGTAATCTGACTACCGATCTTTGCACTAATCACAGTTATCATATTTGGTCACATTCATCACAAGCTAACACTACCATATATAATCTCATTGAAGTTTACCATCTGATAAATTGTGATTTATATTAAATGTTATCAGATACTCGATTAAAAACACATTGATGGCACGAGCCTTTGCATCAGCTACTTGAAACTATTATCCTGGTGTCCAGTGAGGTTTAATTTCTAGTAAGTATGCTTATTCTTCCTCATGAAAAAAGTGGGGGGGGGTAACAGTGGATCTTTGAGGAACACAGCTTTCCCTGAGTTGTTCTTTCAATTAATTCTTCTCCTCTCTGTAATGTGGATCATTCCACAATTCCACAAAAGAGAATGCTCTCTTCCTTGAGGTCACATGGCTTGTATCTGTAATGAAAGTCTCCCTAACCATCTTAAAGGCAGGGACAGGTTGATATAAAACAAAATGAATATATCCATTGCAAACCCTACCATTCCTAGCCAATAATGAGGGATAATAAAAAAATTTAGTCAAACTGTTGGAGAAGCTAAGGTTGATCATCTATGGTATATAAGTGCTTCTTCGTGTGTTTTTAAAGGCCCATGTCATTTAAGGCTTTGCAAGTGCAAAATAACTTGAATTGCACTATTTCAAGGAATGGAAAGATAGCAGTTTTGATTTTAGGTGGTTCAATTTAGTATTTCATACAGACTAGTTATGTTACAGAACCCATTTGATAAATAGCTGTTTTAAGATGTGAGACGTAAACAACATACTAGGATTTATAAAATCATACAGAAATAAATTGAGTACCTTGTTTGAGAGAGAGAATGTGGTATAGTGATTTGAAAACCAGGATTTAATTCCCCACCGGGCGATCTTGGTTGAATAATACATTCTCTGTGGTAGGGCTGTCATAAATTGATTTGATGGCGCACAACAAAAACATTCTTTTTGGAGGCTTGGAATGGCTCTGCATTTGTTTCCACATACACTTTTTCTAAACAGTGGCGAGGGAGGCAAGCTAAGTTTGCCTCCCAGAGTGTCTTGTTTACACTGATGGGATGGGATTTTGATCTTAAACTGATATTTGACCTTAACTAAAAGACCATGTTGCTAAAAATAGCTGAAATAAATCGGGAGTTGTGCATTCCCCTGAAGAAAAGCTGCTCAAATGTGTATCAAGATCCATTTGCCCTCAGAGTACCACCACTCCCACACTATGTAGAACAACTGTCTTTGTCATTATGCTCAACCTTAGTTGGAACATAGTCATTGAACATTGCATTTAAGACGTAAAACAACAAGAAAAAAATTCCTGAGCAAATACTACTGGAGTCATGCTGCTTCTCTTGAGATCCAGTGGGCTTTTACGTTTTGTTGGAGAAACAATTTTTCTCAAGTCCAACACCATAAATTGGGAACATATAGGTATGTAAAGAATTAAATCTGTGTATTCTGGATTCTCTGGTTTCCTGCAAGTCTTCCCCCCTCCCCAAGTGTTGAACCTTGATAGTCAATCTGTGATGTATCATCATCAGCAAGTTCCACACCTCATCCATCACACCCATGAGCTTTAGACATTCCTGCTACAGGGGACAGCCGGGAGAGATCACTCCTTTCATACTTGAAAGTGAAAGCCCTAGTGGCAATTTTTTTAAAAAAAGCTTTCATTTGATATGTAGTAATCAGCCATCCGTTTTTATTTTAAATGTTGAGAATTTACAATGAAATCTTAACCCATTGGATGCATTAATTTAGAATGGTGCATTCTGCAAGGTGGAGGCATTATTAGATGTGTTACATCCAAGATCTCTTCTGTTCTTAGAGAGCAGGACACTCGTGCAATAAATTGATTCTTCATTTTTAAAAATGCTGAAGAAGGAAAAATCCATATAGTATCTCTTTTTAAGGTATAACCTCATCATCTCTTCATCAAAAGTATAAAGAATCTGTTACTTTGCTTTCCTTTCCCAATTCAGGTTATCCAACAAATAAAAGTGTTTTTGATTTTTTAAAAATGAATACCTGTTTTTGCATATATAAATCATAGCAAGATACTGTACCTTGGAGGTGGGATCCAAGTCTAAACTCAAAATTGTTGTATTTTTCATATATATCTTATTCACATTGTCTGAAGGCAATTTTATATAATATTTTAAATACATTTGTGCAAAGTTTGTGTATATTGAGTCACTAGAAAGCAAAGGTGTTGTTCTCCCAGCCACCCATATGGACAGTTGTGGATTTTGAAATATTTCGGTTTTTTAAATTTCAGTTAAGAGACTCTCAACCTTCACTACTTAGGATCACTCTCTAAGACACGTAGTTGAAGTTCAGATTAGTAGTGCTGGAAGGTTGCAATATGCAGCTAAATCTCATGGTCTTATTCAGAGGTGGACAAATCCCCATAATCTGAAGGTCATACATGGTTCCCCTCAGCCAATCTAGCTTGTTTGGCTTGTTCAGCTGGCCGTAACGATAAGGGCTCAGCTGCCTTGATTGTTTGGTTTTTTTGTTTTTGTTTTCTGAAACGGCACATGTGGTTGCCGGGCGCAGCTTCTTCCCTCCTATTTCAGAGTATGTACCTCCTTAACCCCGTTACTCAAACACACTCTCCCTTGAAAGGTAGAAAGGAAAGGATCCCAGGAATGGAAAGGGGACCCTTGTAAGTTCCTAATTGCCACCAGTTGGCCGGATCTTCCTGAATCTTTTGGCTACTTAGCCAAAAACAGATTTTTCTAATAGCCAATTTTCAGGAGATTCCCAAAAACAGATCTGGGTACCCAATGAAATTTGGATATCAAAAACGGATCACCCTCCAGCCCAATTGCACAAGCCTACCATCAATACTCAATTGGTTAAAACATTGGGGAGATGAGCTTCGTTAGTAGTAGTAGTAGTAGTAGTAGTAGTAATAATAATAATAATAATAATTGGGGTAGTAGAGGTGTGGGAACATGGACATGGTGAATTATACTTTGCGTATTCTTTCTCTAAGTAGTATTTTGGGGCATTCTAATCACCATATGCTGTACATGTTGTTCAGATAAATTCTATAATATATATAATATATAGAAACAGTAAAATTAAACTGAAATACATAAGAGAAAATAATTACCTTAAGGTCAATCCAGTATCATACATAAAGAGTAACTGTATCAGAGTGATGAAAAGGAACCATGTGTATTTGCAAGTTTGGTCTTGTGAAACCTTTCTGGAAATAGCAATGAAAATCACTGCCAAGCTTTTCAGTAGTCTAGAAAGTCAAATTACAGATTATGCTGTCAATTTGTGGGTTAGTTTATTTGAATATCAAAACTGCAGATTATGATGTCAGTTTATCTGCCAGTTTGTTTTAATGTTTGTTCTGGAATCCATATCACAGATTTTAATGGCAGTTTCTACATTCACTTATTAGAATGGTTGTTTTAAGCTTATTATCCATAAATCCACTGCAATTATAGTATTTTGTTTTTGTTTGGAAATTTTTTGTGATTCCCCCTCACTTTAGTGGAAGATGTCTCTAATCTCTTTTATTTCCCTCAGGCTAATAAAATTGGTTATTGGCTCAATTATAAGTAACTTTCCTAACATACTATTTTGCAATTACTGATTCAAATAATATGTAGCAATTCTATTGATTCAGACTCACGTTGTTCCAACTACATAGCAATACTGGACATATTTTGACTAGTATGTGGTTTCACATCATATTTTACTTATTTATTTTAAAAATGTATATGCCACCTTTACAGGTAAAGCCCTCTCAAGGCTCTTTTCACAGAATAAACTTTCAAATTGCAGTAATAATAAACCTCAATGTAATAAACCATGAATAAAACCCAGAGTAAAATCGTAACACTTAAAAATCCTCCAGCACAAAAATTTAAAAGCACATCTACTGACTAGCTTTTTAAAAAAAAAATCCCCCCTTTTATAAAAATCATAAAGAAAACTGTCTTTAGGGCCTTTTTGAAGCTGCCTTTAGACAGAGCCTCCTTTGGTAACAACATTTGGATGTTACAAGAAAGCAATAATTTTTAAAAAATATTATTGTATTTTTACTGCCAGGAAAAGAAAGGTAACTGGAGGGTTTTCCATGTCAGGAGCCAAAATAATTTGGTGACTTTGGCAGAGTCTTAGAATGTTATTTTTTAAAAATACTTTATTTTTACTTATTTTTTTATTTTTAAAATAAATCGTTTTAACTTCTTAAGATTTAAAGAGATATTAGCAACATACTATGCTTTATTGCTTTTTAATGTTTTGTGGGAAAACTACACTTTAAAAATGCAAAAATATCTCTAGGGGCCTTTCCACACTGCCCTTTATCCCAGGATCTGATCCCAGATTATCTGTTTTAAACTGGAAAATATGAGTCCCCATTGCCAGATAACCTGGGATAAACAGATAATCCGGGATCAGATCCTGGGATGAAGAGGCAATGGGGAAGGGCCCTAGATCACCCCACACCAATGTCATTCCACGTATAATTATGTCCCTAAAGTAACAAGTTCCCAGGTAACATTCCTTATTCTTTGTAAATATTTGAGCTCTTGTGCTAAACACTATTACTTGGGTTGGTAGTAGATTTGTACAATTCGGCCGAAATGCATCCCGTTTTGGGGTCCATTGTCAGCTGACCCCTCATTCTATTTACCGGGAAATTTCTTGAATGAGGAGAGGTGTTGCCATTTTCATTTGGCAAAGATTTGGTAACATTCCTTATTCTTTATAAAGATTTGAACTCTCCTGTTCACCGTGACTTGGGTTGGTAGTAGAGCTGTGCAATTTGGCCAAAAGGCATCCTGTTCTGGGGTCCATTGTTGGCTGACCCCTCATTTTATTTACTGGGAAATTTCTCGAATCAAGAGGGGTGTTGCCATTTTCATTTGGCAAAGATTTGGCAACATTCCTTATTCTTTGTAAAGATTTGAGCTCTGGTGCTAAACACGGTGACCTGGGTTACTGTTAGAGCTGTACAATTCAGCCAAAATGCATCCCATTTCGGGGTCCATTGTCAGCTGACCCCTCATTCATTTGGCAAAGATTCGGTCCATTGGCTAGAATGGGAAATTTTAAAGGCTCAATCCTCATTCATTTTAAGGCCTGTCTGCATGAAATTTACCTCAGTTTTAGACCTTATTTAAAGCTGCAGCCTTGCCAAGTTTCAAAGCAATTCACCATAAGACATCCACAAGAGAAGGTTCTGAAAATTGTAGTTGTCAGTTGTGTGCATTCTCAGCCAATCAGAGCATGGACACAACCAGACTTTTTATAGACTGAGAAACAGAGAGAGAAACTTCAACTCCCATCATGCTTCAAGAGGAGACTTTTCAATGCCCACCCTATGCAAGTGCTGATGAGAAAGTGAGTTCTCAGCAGGGCCCTCTCTGGAGGAGGAGCCTAGGGAACTTTCCAAAAAGAACACTGCTACTGCCAGGGAGGGAGAAAAGATGTGGCAGATCCCTGCCTCGGGTATATTGCAGATGTAACCCCATCCTATCCAGGAACCGAATAAAATCCTGCTCCCATAATCCATTTCGCTGGGCTTTTCAGCTCTCTCCTCCCCATTCCGTTTTTGGAGATTATATAAATGGCCCACCGAATACTACAAATCATTTTTGTTCAAACCGATTCTGGCTCAAGCCTAGTTGGTAGCAGGAAATACTTCGTTCTGCATATCTGTAGGCAATGAAATATTTAGGGCCAGCCTTTCTGACTCCTCTTTCCTGTAAATTGGAGTGTATATTGATTCATGACCTGGGAATCATGCAGTTCTCAGATCTTACAGGTGGAAATCAGCAACCCTCTAGATTTTACTGGTCCGCAGCTCTTTTTATTAGTTATGATTTGAGTCTTCTGGATAGGTTTGCTGATAGGAGCAATCTAAGGCCCCATCTACACTGCCATATAAAATCCAGATTATCTACTTTGACCTGGATTATATGAGTCTACACTGCTTTATAATCCGGTTCAAAGCAGAGACTCTGGATTTTATAAGTAAATGGGGCCTAAATAATTTGGATGGCCACCCATTCCCAACTCTGTTATAAGGTATACACTGAGAAAACAGACATGAAGAAATTGATCCAACTTGATAAAACTTAACAAACCATCTTAACATTAACTACACAGCCTCTTTAACCTTTAATGTATCATGTACAAAAAAAATCTTTAGAAGTATTTTTAAAAGCAGATTTCCAAAGGGGTTACAGTGGGTCTTTAAAGGAAAAAGGTTATAGGAAATACATTTGTTCAAATCCGAGATCCCATGGCCTTGGCCTCATTAAGATCAGTGGTCCAATCTGGAAGTAATAATTTCAAATCTTTGATTAAACAATTTTATTCGCGAGTGTTACATTTTGCAAATGGGTGGTGAGTCGTGTAAGCAGACAAATTCATCACTAAAGATTAGCATGAATGTAATTTTATGTGGCATTAAATAAAGAATATCTGCCAAAGATCTTAAGAATTCTTTCAACATCTACAGGGTGTGCAGCAGAAGATGGGATAATTGACATTTTCAAACAGTGTATTTTGGAATTTAAGTTCACAGGGAACAGACAGCGAAACAAAGAGAGTACAGAAATGATGACTAAGGGAATTGATAAAGAATGGAGTTAAACACTGTGCATAGTTCAAAACAACTGTAAAGTTTTTTTGTGGTGGAATCCCTTATTTTTTATGGTAGAGGATACACTGAAAATGAAAAAGAGCAATGGGCAAATAACTAGCCAGGGTGTAGCCATAGCAATATTCACCAAAGCAGAATGAACCGTTAACATTTTAATTGCCGAACACATTTTCTGAAGAACTTTGTTGTGTAATGTGCCTTCAAGTCAGCTTCCACCGATGACATCCCTAACCTATCCTTGGATATTTTTGACAAAATTTATTCACAGGAGGTTTCTCTCTTAGGTGGCAAGAATGTGACTTGCCCAAGGTCACCATGGCTGAGTGTGAATATAAACCCTGGTGTCCCGGAGTCCTTGTCCATTTTACTACACTGGTTTGGATAACAGCTTATAATGGTATCAGCATGTTGTTAACTACCATCAAATTGTCTTGGACATGAACGAGAAACTTCCAAGCTATCCTATCATTTACAGCCCTACTCAGGTCTTTCAGAATCAGGGACATGGCTTCTTTGATTGCGTCTAGCCATCCTTTTCCCCTACTGTCTTCTATTTGACAAAGTATTATTATCATTTGTAGTGTCATGTTTTCTTATGATACGGCCAAAGTACGAACATCTCAGTTTAGTCATTAATTGAGTCTATGATCTTATTTTTTTATCTGATAGACCAGTTCACAAACTTTTATGTCTTATTTCCAAAACCAGTCTATCATGGGTCCTCCAATCATGATAGAAGGCAAAGGACTATTTTTAAGGGATGAACATTTACCATATATGCAATCGATAAACCCCTTGTGTTATCAAGCAGAGGGGTTCTAATCTTTGTCAGCATCATGGCCAGTGGTTGTTACAGTCTCTAGACCCTGATAGCTTGTATGCAGCCTGTCAATTTGAAGTTATGGAGATGGCTGTGAAAAGACCAGGAGAGTAAATCTTCTTGTCAACAACTTGCTTGTACTGTTCTCCAGTTGGTTAGGTTGATAAATGAGTTATAGTTCAGCAATTCAGTTTCCTTTGTTTGGATATTCAGGAACTAGATTCATCTTCTGTTGTATCATCTGTGGTTTATATATGTAGCTCAGCCCGGGAGACCTTTTAATCCAGCTATGGTGATCTTGGAAATTGTAAATGACATTCATGGGAATTGGGGAAAACATCAAATGTCTAGAGTTATCACTAGCATGCCAAAAAGTCAGAGATGGGATTATCCATGGTGGTTGGGTCAGCAGGAGACAGAGCATCACATTTGCAAGATGGCATGTAGATCGAGGGAAAATAAATTATTGATACCTGAAATGAAAATCCTGTGTCCCAGCTAAACTACGTTTGCATTTTTATTTACCATTGGTTGAGAGAGCCCCTATGTCATTGCAGATAAGTAATATTCTTTCTTTATTCCAAATAATATCTCCTTCCTTGGCATTTCTGAAAGCCAAGGATATTATCTCTGTGACATGTTGGCATATCTATTGAGAGCTGTATTTCAGCAGAAGTTATATCTGCCATGGAAACGCAGTCTCTGACCTGGCTTAGTAATTTGGCATGACTTATCACAAAGGCATAATGACAGTGTGTTTTGCATATTTTTGCACAACATACTCTTCTTTTGGCACTAGCTGATGCTAGCTGCTGGGCAGAGAATCTGGATTCCTAAAGTGTCACATTTACCACGGGGTGCCATCTGGGGAATTGAGAAATTCCAACTAATGAAATTCAACAGGGAACTGATGAACTGAATAAGTTCATCAGGTGCACATTGAATTTTCATTTTGGGCAGTCAAACAACTATGCATATTTTCTGTTTGTGTGGATTTATAAGCCATAGCTGCACATCTAAAATGTGCATCTTATTCTTGTTCATCACTCTCTATGTGAATATGTGTGGTGGCAAAAGAACTTGAAAAAATGCTATCCGAGGCCATTGATAGACAAGTGGTTAAAGTAACTGTTCTTCCTTTCACACTGTTTTAATACCCTTCTAACCTTTTCATATAATTCCATGTGGAAAGGTGACCTTCTCATGGCTTGTTATAAGATTGAGCTGGTATAAATCCAGTTCTTGTGTCCTTTTGAAGAAATACTTTTTAAAAAAACTTTCCCTGCTCAGCCACTGAAAAATAGCATTTATTAGATTGTGGTCTGTATCTTGTTTTTAACAATGGTAAAAGCTCTGTTTAAAAACATAAATAACATTTCTATTTTAAAGAGCACCACTTTGGTCAGGAGCAAAAGCATTCCTGAACTTGTAAACATTTTGGTTTTAGGTACGATTATCAAGTTGAACATGGGAAATTCATGCTACGCACATCCAATAAATTAATAAAGTTAGATATTGGCCAACTTCCCTTTGGAAGTATATTTGAGTATGATTTATTTGGCTTACTGCCAAGTTATATTTAATTATGATTGTGTCTCATTAGTCAAGAATAATTTTTCTTTATATATTTCATGAAACATGTATAAAGTAGGTATTTGGCTGAGTTTCAAAGGACCGTGCAGTTAGTTCCAAGTTCCCAATGGATACATAGATTCGGTTTGTCTTTTATTTCTGTAAAACTAAGATTAGTGTCTGGTGCATGAAGAGCTCAAAAGAGTTCCCAAGTCTTTGGTCTAAGTATTTTATATTTCAAAAAATTTTATTTCATGTTTTAAACATTTAACTACAATTTCCAGTGGAATGGTACTAAGTAGGTCTTTGTGCCCTGTGCTTTTCTGGGAAACATCAATTTATTTATTTTTACTCTGACTTAGAAGTATTGCATTCTAAACGGAGATGACAAGAGTTAATAGTTCCCCAGATGGCTTTTCTCAGTTCTTATTGCTTTTAAACTGCCAAATTGTGGGCTCCCCCTGTTTGAAATACTTGGAAATCAAATTAGAATCCAAAATAAAGGGAGCTGCTCATATTGTACATTAATCTTAAAATAGGTGGAACAAATAGACTGCACTTATGGATCTGGGCAGTGTTGACACTTTTGATATTTTCTCAAGGAATCTGGGAATTGTAGTCCAGAATTATTTTCCCAAGCCCAGGTTGAAGTCTTGCCTAGGCAACCATGGCAATTTCCATCTCCTACCGATATTTTGAGCCCTTTGTGGTGCAAGTGTGAGCCCTGGGGGTGGAAAGTGGTCAGCCAGATCTTCTCCGCAACATGCTTCTGCAGCAGTGGCGGGACTGTATTAAGCTGGAGCAGACCTGGGCAACTCCACCAAGTTATTCACAGCCCTGGGGACTCTTGGGGCTACAGGGCATGTCAAAATTATTCCTCTGCTGAAAAACAAAACAGAAGTGGGTGTTGCTTACCCATCCTTGGGCTAGGAGCTCAGCAACCAGACATATCAGGTTGCTCTCAATGCCGTGCCTTATGCTTACATCAAGGGGTGTTTTATAGGAGGTAAGACAATATTGTTGTCTGATTTGCAGCCCATTACACTGCCATTGCATACACATAAATAGCTATGCAGCATGTTGAAGAAATGGGCTGTTGGTTTGGCTACACCTTGGGGAACCCATGTGATGGTGAGCAAGGCAGGTACCAGGGCTATAGCTACATTGCCCACATATGAATTTAACTCTTCCATTGATATGTTACTACAGTTCCCAAGTATATAGTATTGTAGAAAGTAAAATATGGAAAATGGGTTCACATCTAGAACTTTTCTATTTTCCTTGATCACATTCCCATTCTAACTATATCTGGCCCTTTTCTTTAGATGCCTGAACTGAATTTCTAATTGAAATTTTAGACTATTGCAGTGCTAGAAATTTGGAGACTGAAGGAAAATCTCACTGGGGGCAAAGTTCATACTGAGGCGAACAATGTTTTCATTCTGTCCTTCCATAACTACACTCCTGGAAGGATGGACTAAGCAGTGGCAAGCTGAGGACTCACTCTGACACAGAGAAAGTAGGAGGCCATCTCCATACAGAATAGTGCTGAATATGATTTTTGTATCAAATTTGTTGATCCTAATTCCTAACCACATTCATGAGGTTGTTGAAAGTTGAACTACATAAATAAATATTAATTGGTATCTACATTAATTTAACTTTTTTCAGACATGTTTTAGATGACACCCTATAAAGGAAGGGACTTCTTACTTTTTTATAGATTAATATATTTTATGAATTTGTTTAGTGAAAGGCAGAAATCTATCATTTATATTGCTTACAAGAATAAATGTCAAAAATGAGGTATTTTCTCATTTTAAAAATACTTAAATAGCTAAGGTGCCTGCAGCCAAAAGCATCTTAACTACAAATCAGGCAAGAACAAGCCATGGCTTTGGTGTGATAGAAAGAACAGATCTGCCCTGAAGTACTTTTGATCAAATTTCCACATATGATTCACTCACCTCTCACCACTGGAAACTGCCTTGGCTGGATTGACACATAGGCTTCTCCTTTTGGCTTAAGAATGAACCATTCAGGTGGAACATCAGTTTTCTCACCACAACTTCTCGAATTCTGTATATTGGCATGATTCTCTCCTGTTCCTTGAGTGCAATTACAGCTGTTCTTTCCTTGGCCTGTCCCAATTATACCCAATATTTTGGGAAATACTCGTTTATTTTTAAAGCAGCACTTGCATTGTCGGATTTTAAATCATTTTTAGTCATGAATAATGTGACAAAATGCGATGAAATTATATATTTTGAATTTTATTTAACATATTCTTGTGGCATAAAAATCTTCCGAAGGCAGCTACTAACAGAGAAAGATCCAAGACATAAACAATAAATGTCTGAAACACTAAAACCACAATTCTAGAATTAGCTTAAGAATCAGCCATAAGACAAAAATAACTGGCTCACTGAAGAATAAATTTATATCAAGAATGATATTGCCACTCTACCCACCCCATCTAGATCCATCCATCCAGCAATCCGTTGAGGAGAAGCTAGGGAAGGGGGGCGGGGAAGCAGTAGTAGATAGTAAATGAATTTTAGGTTCTTTTTAAAGCTCTTTAGTTATGGCACCTTATGTATCCCAGTTGGCACAGCATATTATGGATATGCCAAGAAAGCATTCCACCATTTGTTTTTCAACCTTTCCTTTCTTGCAGACGAGCATAAGGCTCAATCTAATTTGTAGTCTGAATTAAAGAAGGACCACTAATTCAATTGGAACTTGGCAAATTAAAACTTGCATAAGTTCCATTGATTCAGTATACTCTTTCTCGTTGAGAAAATGGAAGTTTGGTGGACAGGAAAAGAGGTTTAAAAATAGGCTTGAAACCAGCCTTAAAAACTGTGGAATAGTCACTGAGAACTGGGAAGCCCTGGCCCTTGGGCACTCTAACTGGAGGTCAGCTGTTATCAACAGTGCTGTGGAATTCGAAGAGGCACCAATGTGATGGAGGCTCCTTTTTGGGAGTTTTAAATAGAGGCTGGATAGCCATCTCTTAGGGGCACTTTGAATACGATTTTCCTGCTTCTTGGCAGCAAGTTGGACTGGATGGCCCACAAGGTGTCTTCCAATTCTATGATTCTATGAATGGAGAGCAAAATGGAGAAATGCATCAAGAGGAAGTCGCATCAAGCCAACCCTGACTGGGACAGCCTTCCATCTGGAAACCAATGTCCTCACTGTGGAATAACATGCAGATCAAGAATAGGTTTCCATAGTAATCTATGTACCCACCACCAAGACCCTACACTTGGGAAGCTTTCCTACTTGGACACAAGTGATCCCCGACTATGATGATGATGATGTCTCGTTAAGACTAACAATTGTGTTTAGGCCACAGTAAGACCATGCTTTGGTTGCATTCCTCAAAGACAGACAGCAGATATGGGGACGGTTATCAGAATTATAAATTGCCAATTAAAGAAACTATAAAATAAAACAACAAAGCTGCAAAATCATGTATTAAAATGGTTCTAGAGCCATAGCATAATTGTAGAGAAAACCCTGTTTCATGTACTCAGCAGCTGTAGTTTATAGCTTCCAACAACTGGCTGGGATTTCTAGAAGCTGTAGGCCAAAACACCTGGGGACCCACAGGTAGAGAACCACTGGATTAGACTGAAACTTGTATTTACAGTGAAATAGTCAGAACAGGGATTGAGCATATAATTCATAATCTCTAATCTTTATATACTCTTTTATTTATTTTTCCTTATTCATGGACTAATGAATAGGACTGTACTAGAATTTAATCATTTATTTTTCTGACATTTCAGCCAAGACCCATTCTTGTTAACTGGAAATATGTCTCAAACCTATGGCCAGTTGAACTTTGTTACAAATCAGACTTACAGCCAATTTAAAGCTTGGTCCAGTTGGTTCTCATTTCCCAGCTGTTTCCAGTTCCTGCAAAATGTGTGAAATCCAGATGTTCTTGCCAGTGTCTCCCACCACCAACTAGCTGTGGGTCATAGTTCAGAACATCTGGAACATATCAAATTGGGACAGGCTGGTTTCCTCAATTTTTCAGGAGCACTTTTTCCTATTGCTGTATGACTTGGTCTGTCTTAACCTTGACTATATTAGAAATAGTTAAATGTAAATGAAATAACTAACGCACTGAAGAAAACCAAATGTTTGGGCTGTATTCTGTATTGTCCCTCTGTCAATGGACTAACATTTATCACAGGGAAAGTTCTGTTTCTCCATGCTCAGTCTTCTTCAAAGTGCTGTCAAACCTTCCAGAGCAAAAAGGGAAACAATCGCAGAAGACTTCATTGGGGAAGAAGCTAAAAGAAAGTAGAATTCTGTCCTTTGAGTGGCGGTCTTCTTCCCCAGTGCTGGCGTTGATGTTTTGTTAGTATACATGCTTATTTGAAACTAATTATCTGCTATATTCACCAAGCTCTGTTTGTGTGTTTAAAAGATTTAGTTGTCATCTCTTGTGGCATATGAGACTTCAACACTCTTTCTTCTGAGGAGGAACAGAGAATAAGTCTCGAAACCTATTGCAAATATCTTTGAAACAACACTTCCACTTTTAAGCCCTTCTCTTGTTGTAGAAATTCAAGAGGAGCAGTTCCTTGCCTCAGGCAGCACAAGAGGAAGTCTTGCTGTGTTTGGTAGCACATTCCTAAAGGACTGAAATGGCACAAGTATGTACTTTATGTGCCTTCAACTTATGGCGACCCCATTCATTTCACAGGGTTTTCTTGAGCAAGGATTTTTCAGGGGTGTGTTTGGCATTTCTTTCCTCTAAATAAAGACCAGAGTTTGGATCACTGCTCCATTATGGAAACCTAGTACTTGGGCAATGCACACAATCTTGTACATATACACTCAGATTTGCAATGGCAGAATTCCTTTGAACAAATATTACCAAGAAATCCCAGTGAGACAGTCACTAGGAGTTGGGATTCCACTCGAAGACATGTATTTACAAGAGTACATTTTCTGTTCAGTTTATGAATATTATATATCTAATCATTAGTATTTTATTTTAAATCCATTTAACAGCTGATAGTCTGCATTTTGTCCAGTAACTTTCATATTCTGCATCAAGGGTGGCATTTGCTCTGGAGGTGAGGGTCATTTCCCCCCACTTGCAGCCCATCTTGTCAAATCTCCCTCCTAGACTGAAACTGGAAGCAATGTGATGTCATTTTTGGCTTCATTTGCAACCTTTTTAGAGGATGTGAGAGTATCAGAGAGACTGGCTCTTTTCATTGTGAGATAGTTTTGACCCTTTCAGGAAATTTTTGACTGAAAAAAATAACCTTAAAACAAAACCTTGGGCTCTTAGGACTTATGGGTGTTTGTTAGGAGAACCAAGAGCCGCCAAAAAGAGTTTTGAGGCTGCATGTGGCCCATGGGTCATGAGTTCCATAACCATGGGTTATGGAACTCACTTCCAGAGGAGGTTGTGACAGCGGTCAGCCTGGACAGCTTCAAGGCAGGATTAGACAGATTCATGGATACCAAGGGAATCAGTAGCTACTGAAATGGACATCCAAGTGCCACCTCTGTGTTGATGGAGGCAGGCAGGATTTCCCCGGGTACTGGTTGTGGGGGGTCGGGAGCAGGTGAGGGTTTTGCCCTCCTTTCTGCTAGAGATCCCTGTGTACAACTAGTGGGCCACTGTGTGACACAAAATGCTGGACTAGATGGGCTGAGGCCCGATTCAGCATGGCTCTTCTTATGTTCTTATGTTCTTATGTTCTTTCCCCAACCTTGTTCTACATAGATTAATCATTCACAGCAATAGACTCCTGTATATGGACAGAGAATATACCAGTCTATGCATTCTGTATAGGTTCTGGATACAGCCTATGCACTTGAGGGAGTGTTGTGAAAGGGTAATTTCCATATGAGCCATTTGATAGGAGAGGCAGCCAGCAATAATAGTATTAGTCACCAGTAGCCAGAAAGGTAGAGAGAGAGAAGAATTAAGCTGCCTGTCTGCTTTCAGCGTTGTTTGCCGCAATCCTTTTCTTTCATCTTTTTCTAATGATGAGATTCAGGTCCATTATATTGTAGTGGTTTGAATATTGGACTGCAACTCTAGAGACAAGGGTTCCAATATCTACCTAGCCATGGAAATATTTTTTGTTTGTTTGTTTTTCTTTTAATGTTATGTTTAAATTTTTTAAAGTTACGCGAGAAGTCAAAAAAGTGAATAAAAAAGAAATATAGAGCAAAATGACAAGAAAAACAAGAAAAAAGGAAACAAAAAGAAAGAAGAAAATAAAAAGTAGATGACCTTAGATCTATCTTCACCTGTCCAAAAGAAAACAACATAAGCTCCATCCTCTAGGCCAGTGGTTCTCAACCTGTGGGTCCCCGGGTGTTTTGGCCTATAACTCCCAGAAATCCCAGTCAGTTGACCAGCTGTTAGGATTTCTGGGAGTTGGAGACCAAAACATCTGGGGACCCACAGATTGGGAACCACTGCTATAGGCCTCCCAATGTTGATTCCTTTCTCAACCCCCCACCAACCCAAACACTGAAATTGTTCTTGAAAACTCAAAATTGGCAAATCCTTCTCTTCCTTGCACAAAGGTTTTAATATTTCAAAAAAATTCAATTGTCCTTTTTTTTAGTAAACAGGTTAATTTCTCCATCTCTGCCATGTCCATCGTTTTTATCATACAATCATCAATAAGTCCTTCCATTTCTGTGCATAGAGTGCTCTGGCTGCTGTGACCACCTATTGCAACAGTCTGTCATAGTTATTTATATCAGTCAGACCAAGTGAAAAAGTCTCAGGTTTTCACTGGATATTTTCTCCCAAAGCTCTGGATCCTTGAATTCAATATTTCTTGGCCTGTTTAAATGTCCACTATATGCCAATGATACCCAGCTACTCTTGCGTCTCGAACCCGGTGCAACCGTAATACCTGAGAACTTTAAACTGTGCTTGGAGGCTGTGATGAATTGGTTACGGGCGAGTAGGCTAAAAGTTAATCCCGCAAAGACTGAGATCCTCTGGCCCGGCCAGCCTCCAGAAATGACCCAATCTCTGCCTGATTTTGATGGGGAACCTCTAGCTCTGTCTGCCACTGTTAAAAGCCTCGGGGTCGTATTGGATTCATCACTGACGATGGAGGCTCAAATCTCTGCCATAAGTAAGCAGGCCTTCTACCACCTTCGTCAGGTGAGGAAGTTGGCATCCTACCTTCCGGTAGAGGCACAGGCAACGGTAGTCCACACAGCGGTCACCATAAGGCTGGACTATTGCAATGCCTTATATGCTGGCCTCCCGAAGGCAATGACCCATAAGATCCAGGTTGTCCAAAATGCGGCTGCCAGACTCCTCTCGAGATCATCTATGAGATCCCATATTACACCGATTTTGCAACGTTTGCATTGGTTACCAATAGAACAACGGATCTCTTATAAAATGCTGACTCTGACATTTAAAGCCCAAAATGGTCTAGGACCTTCATATCTCAGAGATCGCTTCATTCCTTTTTTTTCACCAGCGATCGCCTTGACTTGCTCAGGAAAACTTCCTGTTTGTACCGGGCCCTAGGGAAATGCACTTGGAAGCCACAAGGTGTGGAGCTTTTTCGACCCTTGCTCCAATTTTGTGGAAAGCATTGCCCCCATATCTTAGAGTTATGCCAGACTTGAGATCTTTTACACGGGTGCTCAATACCTGGCTTTTTGGCTGTGCATTCAATTTGTAACCAGATCTAACTCAAATGCTCTGCTATAAGTGTGTTTTTATTGTGTAATGTTTATTTTAAATTGTAAGTCGCTCGGAGCACGCCGGTGGAGAGTGACTAACCAAGAAATAAAGTGAAATTAAATGAAAAATGAAAATATATGGTAGAAAGACACCACCTGTTGCTTACAATTCCAACAAGTGTTGGAAATCTCTTTAGAAATCTTAGAAAGCTTTTCAGGAGTAATATACCATTGATAAATCATTTTATAAAAATTCTCTTTCAGCCATGGAAATCTTGATGACCTTGGCCAAATCACAGAGGGAAGAAAAGGCAAATTCCCCACTGAACAAACGCTTCCAAGAAAACCCCTGATAGATTTATCTTAGGATTTCCATAAGTCAGAGTTTACTAGACAGCACATAACAACAATAGTGATGATTACAATTGAATATTGGAGGTGTTTCAGAAGAGGCAGTCTACTGGCTTTTATATATATCTGGTCTGTCTGCAATTCCTTTAAAACTCATAAATAGAATTGAACTTAAACTGAAGTGTGATACAACTGGCTCTAAAACTTGCATTCTTTTGAAGGAATGATTATTCCCACACTTCACCCCGTCAAAGAGAGGTGGAAGCCATAGCGGTGGGATACACGAGACAAGCATTAATATTGCACAAATATATACCACTTGTAGTCTATGACTAGCTTGCTAATATCCTATCTGACCATTTTTAATATCTTCACACCTGGTGCGGATTAAGGAAATGGCAGCAAGTTTTTAAAAGCAATACTGTTTTGCCAAGTTCCTCTTCATTCTCCCCGGCTTTCAAGAATGAGTGACTGACAGAGTTTATCCAGTCAACACATCCCCAAGTTTATTCCAATTTTGAAGTGGCTTGTATGCTTTGAAAGCCTCGCTGCTCTGTGTGTGTTCTCATTCTTGGGTTAAAAATTCCAGTCTGAAACAAAAGCCTAAGCAAAATATAACCTTATTGTGGGTGTTCATCATAGATGGTGAAAACCCTGGTGTGATTAAAGATAGATCAGTTTTGTTTTTGTTAATCCAAATACTGATTTTGTTTTATTAGATTTTGGACAACTTACCACAATAGTCATATCCTCCTTGCAGTGACCATATTAGGACAATTAGGTTGTTACAGATTATTAGCCTACTTCTTCAAGAATGTCAAGAACGCTGACTACCTTCACCTACATTGAAATTAATGTTTCAGTTGTATCCTATTTATCTGGGTTTTTGAATTGGAAGGAGAGGACATTATAAAATGCTGTATAGGGAGCATCCCAGTGGACATGCTTTGTGAATTAATTGAATGCATATTTGTATGCAGTTGTGTTCACTTTCATTGCTTCATGGTATTGATTTACATGAGTGTAAGGCAGATTTTAGGATTTTCATCTGTCATCATCCATGAACAATCACTACCAGGAAGTTGGGTACTCTGTTAGGACAGATTTAGATTTCATATGTCCTTAGTTTTCACATGTGATGAATGATATGGAAGTTTTCAAAGGACCCATGACAACTACTTGCCTTTCTCATCTTTTAAAAATAATTCCATGATTATTAGTTTTTGATACATTGAGAGAAAACAAGGAAGAATTAGAGGTTTGGGTGGGGGTGCTTTATTTAGTGATGGAAGGATTTCCTCCTTTCTCTTCTCCCTCTCAAACATACTTATCTCATTCAAGGCTCTTGATTTTTTTTCATGAACTGCAGCTCTGTCTTAGCTTCTCCATAAAACAAAGACACCAAGGTCTGAAAACAAAGATCAATAAACCCCTTTCATTTGTCTCTCCAGAGGAATAATCTTCTTTATAGTCTCAGAGAGATGACTCATTTGAGTGGCTTATCTACTGCTGGGTGATGAAAGGGCACCACTTTTGTTTTGATTAATGTTAAGGCTCCAACTGAGTTGTCACTGTAGTGACAATCACTGTCACTACAGGATAACTAGACTTTTGTCTAAGCAAGCCAATGTAATACACAGTTTGATACAGCAATGTCATCAGGATAAAATATGTTGCTTTCACTTCTAATTAAGAGAGAGGGAGGGAGGGAGGGAGGGAGGGAGAGATCATCTTTGCCATAATACAGTGGGCTTTTAGTATCCACTGGAGTTTGATTCTAGGCGTCCCATGGATACCAAAATCCATGAATGCTCAGGTTCCATTTGCTTTTTGTATTTATAAAAAAAATGTTTTCAAACCGTGGATAGTTGATTCCATAGATGCAGAATCTGTGGACACGGAGGACTAACTATAAAAGTTCAAGATACAAAAATAATTTGTATCTTTGCTCAGGTTCCATTTGCTTTTTGTATTTATAAAAAAAATGTTTTCAAACCATGGATAGTTGATTCCATAGATGCAGAATCTGTGGACACGGAGGACTAACTATAAAAGTTCAAGATACAAAAATAATTTAGAATGCTACACTATCCCATATGGTGCAGCATCTCAATGTATTTACACATTCATTAACATCGGTACATAATAAGATGTTAATGCACCAAAAAGCAAAGTAAATAAACACATTGAAATATTAAATTTTTTCAGCACATTGTAAATGCAATGTATATATGAAGCTGAAAATCAGGGATTGCCAACCTGTAGCCCTCTTGACTGACCAATAATACTAAACTGCCCGACCTCAAATTTAATGAGACGATTTTCATTATTGGACATTAGTATAAAAATATGTCAAGTTGGAAGCACTACATGCATGGAGTTAATAAATGACAAGTGCAATAAGTCAAGCTTTGCTGCAAAGGGGAATACGAAAAGGAGTGGAGCTAAAATGAAAGAAATAACCATCCCCTTAAAGTTCTTTCCTACATTCATGATTCAGAGTTCATGAAAACATGCCTTCTAGTTTGTGGTAGTTTTGAACTTCTGTGTTTATACTGGAAACACTCACCAGACCTTTGACCAGGTGAAATGGACAGTAAAATTCTGGGTTTCTATATTTGTGTGTGAGAAAGAGAGACAGTTTGGCGGGGGAGGAAATGTCGCTAATGTACATTGATGTACAGACTTTATGCCAACATATGATTCAGTTAAAACCTAACATTTAAAAATAGAAATAGAATAAACCACATGTACTATATCTGCATAGTGTTATCTGGCTAATTCTTCTAGCCCACGCAAAATATTTTGTTTGGCTGGACTGAAAAAAAGCTGTACAAACAATATGATATAGACGTATTTTTCTTTCAAGCATTTTCTGTTCTATTAATGATGTACTAGTAGGTGATGCAACAGCCTGAAACTTGTGGAATGCAAGGCTGGGCACTTCCAGACCTAACTTAACTGCTTGCCAAAGTGGGTTTTAAAAATCTTCTTTTTATGTTGCGTGTTTAAAAAACCCGCTTTCACACACATTTAAGTCCCCACACATACCCAAAACCCGGGCTTTCACCAGGGGGATTTCCCCATGTAACTACCAGGAAGGCAACCTCTCAAAAACAACCCTTAAAATTTTAAAAATTTACTGTGCCGCCATTAAGCTGCTCCATGAGTTCTCCTGGCATGTTGAAATGATGCATCAAGAGACGTGGAAGAGGAGCTATCCCCCCCTCCCCCCGGTCATCAGGAGGACTCATAGAGCAGCTTAATGATGGGGCCCGGTAAGTTTTTAAAAACGTTTAACTGTGCTTTTGGGATGCTTGGGGGAGGGCTAGATGCCATCTTGCACCTTTGGGCTCCAGGAGCCCAAAAGATGTGAGATGGCTGTGGGGACTCACTCAATACCCCATTAGATCCAGACCTTTCAGAAAGGCCCAGGTCTAATAGGATATTTAATTAATTCGGAATAACTGGGGTTTTTCCTGAATTAATTAACTTTTACCTTTTTTGGGATGCCTTCAATAAAAGCGTGAGAGACCTCACATTTTTGGGCTTTTCTGAAAGGGCCCTCAGTTACAGCAGAGGCCCCTTCTACATTGCCATATAAAATCCAGATTTTTGAACTGGGTTATATGGTAATGTTCACTCATGTAATCCTGTTCAAAACAAGTAATGTGAATAGTCCCTTTGGGGGGGGGGGAGTTGAAGGAGGAAAACCATTTCCCCCATTTTGCTAGTTATTCCCCCTCCCCACTTCCCATTTCATAAACAAGGGTTGTTTCGACAGTGGCAACATGGATGGGGGAATAACAGGAACACAGGGGGAAATGGTTTTAATCCTTCAAACACCCTTCCCCCCATAAAATGTGTTCTATGTATTTTAATTGTTTAATGTTTTCAAAGTAATGATGTTACTGATTTACTTCATTATGAATAATGCTTTTTAAACTTTTCTGCCATACTTTGTTTTAGCAATTTGTTTTAAATTATACAGTATGACACACACACACACACACACACACATACACGTCCCAAAACTTGCAGGAATGGTACCTGTGGCCTTTCCTTGTCCCCTTCCGCTTGTCTTCTGCAACGCCTGTAATATGTCCTTCCTAGGAATGTTCTACTTCTTTCAAGTGTTACTATGTTTTTAGGTTGTCCAGGGTACCTCTGTGGTAACTTGTGGTAGAAACATTCCATAGAGCAGTAGTTCCTTTAAAAACATTTTAAAAACATTTTTTAAAAATCAGTCCCAGGGTATGAAGATCTTCTATAAAATCCAATGTACCTCAGCTTTAAAAAACCAAAATTCTAATCCCCCCCCCCCACAAATCTGCATTGTACAAAACACCCAGGCAGTAGCTGTAGATCAGGGGTGCTCATTAGGTAGCTCGGGAGCTACTAGTAGATCTTTGGCCCTCTTCCAGGTGATCTTCGGGCCTCACCAGCCGGATGGAGCGCTCCTGCTGCTGGCTTCCGCTCTCGCGGTGCTTTTTCGCCTGCGGGGCATTGCAGGAAGAAGGAAGCATGAGGTGGGACCTCTGGAGGGAGCGCCCTGCCTCTCTCTCGTCCAGAAGCAGCTGTGCAGCCTCTGTTGCCGGTGAGACAGGCAGGGCGGAGCCCTCCCTCTGGATGCCCCGTCTCGTGTTTTCTCCTTCCTGCAATGCCCCGCAGGTGGAAGAAGCGCTGCACGGGCGGAAAACAGCAGCAGGAGCACGTGTGGTGGCAAGAGTGCGCGGCGGTGGGAGCGCGCAGGAGTGCACGGCAGCGGGGACAGGTAGATCTTTTGGACTTGGTTGCTTTAAGAGTAGCTCGCATGCTGAAAAGGTGTGAGCACCCCTGCTGTAGATGAAAGAAGAGAGAACTTTGTAGGCTCACATCCTTAGGGACAGAATTAGGATCAGGGGCATATTCCCTACAGATATTGGTGGGAGGTGGGTGGAGGTGTCATCGCATTGTACTGTAAGCCGCTTTGTGTCCCATTGGGAAGAAATATTTCATATAATATTTTATTTCTGCAATGCATGCTCTGTTGGGTGAGATGGTGACATCTTTCCCTACCCTCAAAAATTTTTAAATTATTTTATTTGCACCCTGAAATATTGTAGTGTAGGCATTCTTTTAGCTTTCATGAATATAAAATGCCATAATCATCATGACTCACCCCGTTTTAACAGAACAGCCTTAAGGTTAAGAACATTCCTAGTATTTGAAAACATTATAGAATACAGAGGGGGACAATTCTAAGAAAAACAAAACCAAAAAACAATGCTATTTCCTTTAGTTCAGATATATCACATTTAGTTTATCCTAAATTAGTTGAATACACAGGGAATACATAGTGTTTGCTAAAACAATTTCATATTAAGTTATGAAAGAATGCATAAATAACGTAAAAAAGTGGTTCCCAACCTTTTTTTTTTTTAACCAGAAACCACTTTGCCCAGGGACCACTCTCCAACATTAGTACCAAAAGGGTTACAAATCAGGTTTTGGTCAAATTTGGCCAGATTTGGTTTGGTTATTTGGGGTGCAGAAAATTGCATTGGATAGACCACATCAGCTCTAGTTTCTGATACAGAACATATGTCATCCAGACAACAAACAGTATGCAAGCTTTTGACGATCCCATTGGACATGGTGCTGCAAAAGCCAAAGGCAGAAGGGGATAAAGAAAAACCTCCCCTCCCCCCATCTTTCTCCCAGTTTTTTTAAAACCATGAACAAATCTGATACCCTCCCACCAAGACATTCTTCTGACACAGCTTTTAAGTGTTGATAATACAGAGTGCTCAGAAGATCTTAATAACTACCATTTTTTAAAACATCACCACTCACATCTAGTTAGAAATGCCATTGTAATATCATATTACCTAGCCTATAGACAGCCTGTGTATTAACTCTTTATCTCCCCCCCCCCCTTCTCTTGTCCATTTAGGAACGAATACATCTGCTGTTGCTGCCGCTGCTAATTTAATACCTACACCATCATGGAACATGTCAAGTGACCTGGACAAAGGTAAATTAAAAAATGTACCATTCTGGATTTTTTTAAGCCAAAATTAGGACTTCTTTCTTTTGTAATTGGTCATCTTCAAATCTGCTATGAAGTATGTGGAGGGGGAGTTAAGCCTTCCAAAGGCAACCATTTGATAGTCGGTCTGTGAATTTCTGAAGAATGTGGGGACTCCCCTTTTTACTTCAGGTAACACATTCCACATGGTGTTTTTTTAATGTCAAGATGTGAATTATAGCAGTTTATGACCTACTTGACATTTCATCTTGTGGCTCTTGGAATCTGGATTCAATATTCACACACTTCAGCCTGAGTTGCTTTGCCTGAACATTTTGCTATGAAATTTGGAGGCCTACGGTATTTGGTCAAGAAGGGGAATGAAAAATGTTTTAACATCTGTGACATCAGTCATATAGGGCTCTGAATATTTTCACTCTCTCGTGCTCATATTGATACAAAAATGTCACTGTGTTGCTCTAAAACCTCACATGCATCATGAAAAAAAATGTGCATGAAGTTCTAGCTGTTGCTGTTACAGTTGTCCACATCAGATCTCCCCTTTGAAATGACTTGATTGATCTTTAATGTTCCTCAGTTCTTCGGATCATTTATTGTAATGACTTCATTAGGGTGTAGGTTCTCTGGAGCAAGATTTTTCTTCTCATTACTTTATTGTTTACACATCAAAATCTTATTTTTGATTAGCACATTTTTATTGTAAAATTTAACAATTTCCAACTATTGGTGCCAGTATGCAAAAGTAGGGGGGACATAGTTTGGAAACGAGGCATTTTATAGTACCAGAATGTGTTAGAAGGTTCATTTCATTGGCTACTATTGTCCGCCCATCCCCGTCCCCGTCCCCTCAATAAAAGGCAACATTATGCTCTAACACACCTCTTGGTTTTGTGGCTTTTTGAGAGAAGTTAGAGAAATGGTAAGATACCTATCAAAGAAGAGCAATTCTGTGGTGGATTATATGCATTTTGCTAGAATGATACTTGTGCCTACAGTGCTGGAATGCTTTAGCTGAAGTTTAGTTTTCTTAGCTCTGGGTGGTGGGGGGAGCATGGGAGCAACATTAGAAGTACAGTAAACTTTATGTGGAAGATTTGTAGCTGGTGTTAAGGTGCTAAAGTACAATTGGGTAGAAGATGAGTTAGGGTTAGGATGGAGGACTGGTTTTATCTGAATTGCTCACCTATCCATTCCAAACATACACACATTCTAATTCAACTGTGTGCAATCTGGCATGGTCTATACTTAGCATTCCAATATCCCTCCAACTCCAGGGATTATTTATTTCTACTACTTGTAAATCAGATCAAGACACATTGTTTGTGCTGTGGGCCTTCTCACTTTCCCCACTTTGTATAGGAATAAATACTGGAAGCTCCCTTATAAGTCAGCATGGCAGGGGCTCTCTAGGGTTTCAAGCAGGCTTTTTATCTTGTGTTCTCTTATCCCAGGTATTAACCAATATTAGCCTTGCTTACTTTCCAAAATCAAATTCATTGAATATCTGTGTTTGAAGGCATGACTTCATGGTCAATATACAGATTTATCTAGTGGGATTGGAAAATGAATCTGGGAAGATAGATGGCATGGCTGTCAAACCCAGTATGGTCTCTGTTTTGGATCAGAGGGAACACTGTATGCTTTCAAGTTGACTCTGACTTATGGCAACCCTATCATGGAGTTTCTTGGCAGGATTTATTTAGAAGACTCTTGTCATTGCCATCTTGGGCTGAGAAAGTGTGACTTGCCCAAAGTCACCCTGTGGTTTACAGAGCCAAGTAGGGTTTTGCAACTTGATTTCCTGGAGATCTAGTCCAACATTCAAGCCTCACACATCAACCTGTTCCCAATAAATGTTGCCAAGAAAACTCTAGGATAGGTTCGGGTTGCTGTAAGTCAAAAACTATTTAAGGATGCGCAAAAACAAGATGGGGCTTTCAGTACCTTGTTGACCTTATAAGCACTAGAAGGCATGAATCTTGAATTTAGTGTGCAATGCCAAGGTCTTAAGACATGGCCAAATATCTTTCAGGTTTTTGCAAAAATGATTTGAGAAATATGTAGATAATAGAAACATACAGCTCAAAGAAATCAGTTTCCACCTGTTTTCCCCAAGAGCTGCCATGTGGTCTCAGAACCATCCATATAAGCTGTTTTTTAAGCTTGTTAAATGCCTCATGTGAAGTTGTTTCCCAGCCAGCTCTCCCAATTAAGCAGATGTCTCTATTCAGTGGCCTTCACAGTTCCTACCACTTTTCAGAAATCCCCCCCCCCCCTCGCATGCACATTCTTTAGTCTTGCATTAGATATATTTTCCATGTTCTTGTTAAAATATCATAAACCTGAATGAATTTGGGTTTTTTTTTTACTATTTATCTACCTGCTCTCCCACAAGTACTTCTCCAGTGACTGTCTACCAACAGAGACTCATTTAACTTTCCGTTTTTTATTAAATAAACTAAATTGGCAGCATTAAACAGTGCCTATTTATCCTTTCTAACAGGAAATGAAATTTAAAAGAGACGCAACCACCCGTGAAGACCTGTTGAAAGCAGCAATTGATGGGGCAGAGAGGTGGTGGTTTCTCACCAAAACTTGTAAAAGAAACAAATACTGCATTATTTATTTATTTTTTAAAGAAAAGATCACATGCATTGTTTCATTTCACTGTAGTCTCTTTTTTTTTCTTTTCATTTTTAACATAAACTTTTTTAGTTTGTTTTGCTATTACAAGCCTTCAAAGACATTTTAAGTTAATTGAGAGAAAAGCTTGATTCCACCAATATTCCAATTTTTAAAAGTTGTACATTTCAGGGGATTGACAAGAAGTTGTAATAAGTATTGATGATAGATCACTGGCCCAGCTCTATTGTAGACTAGAATGGGCAATGTATCAGGTATTTTAGGCGGCAGGTTTCAAGGACCTTTATGACTTACTGGCCAGGTTGGCTACAGCTCATGGGAATTAAAATCTAACAAGATCTGGATTAGGTCTTCTTAAAATTTTACATTCGCAACCCCTTTCCGACCGATACATTTTTGCGTGACATGGGTATACAGGTATACAAAATAGGTTTACAAATCAAACATTTACTGATACCAAATCAGCATTTGCAGAGTTTGCGAAACAGGCTGATTTTTCTTTTTATGGAGTTTATTTTATTTATTTATTTATTTATTATTTCAGCTTGATAGACCACTCTATCCGAAGCTCAGAGCGGTTTACAGCAATAAAACACCATGTTAAAACATATAAAAAGTTTAGATGAAGCACCTTCTGCAGAATCCATTGTAAACACTGCACAATAGATTTTTGTAAACCTCTAAAACAACCACTATTGATCTCATCAATGAATCTCCTTTAAATCCGGTTGCTGCTTCCTGCAGAATTCTGGGTTTTGTAGTTTACGGAGAAGCCTTTAACAGCCTCACTAAACTACAAACCCCAGAATTCTGCAGGAGGCAGAAAACAGATTTAAAGTAGATTCATTCTCTAGTGTGATGAAGTAGAACAGGGGTGCTCACACTTTTCCAGCATGCGAGCTACTTATAAAACAACCAAGTCCCAAAGATCTACCTACCTACTACTCAGAGAGCCATAAAAGCAAAATATTTGGAAATTTATTTCAGTGAGAGCCATATAATACATTTTAAGACTGAATTCAATTAAATGTGAGTATAATAAGCCCCTGAGCATTCCATACACAGTGTGCCTGCGATCTGCCTGCGATCTACCAGGACGCTTTTCGAGATCTACAAGGACACCCTTCGAGATCTACCAGTAGATCATGATCTACCTAATGAGCACCCCTGAAGTAGAAGGTGATGTTCAGGTAAAATTTTCAGGACCCCAACATTGACGTAAGGCTTGACCTACACTGCCCTATATCCCAGGATCTGTTCCCAGATTATCTGCTTATCCCAGATTATCTGGCAATGTAGACTCAGGTAATCCAGTTCAAAGCAGATTATCTAGGATCGGATTCTGGGATTTAGGGCAGTGTAGATCAAGCCTAATTTGTAGGAACCCACAGTTTAAGAGGCTGTGATCTAAAGCAGGGGTTCTCAAACTGTTCTCTGCAGAGCCCTTGGGACTCTGTGACACCATCATGCTTCCCATCACGTCCTCTTTCCTCCTACTGATAAATGCAGGGAAATTAAAGTTTTGAGCCTCTAAAAATAATAACTGCAGCAGCGGTGTCCTTCCGGGGCACAGATCCTTTCTCCCCACCTTCCTCATGCCCAGGCACTTTTTCTCACCACCCTAGCCCTTCACTTCCCATGCTGTCTTTGTTTCCAAAACCTTATTTCTCTCCCACCTCTCAGAGAGTGCTTTAATTGTGTTCTTTCTGCATGGCAAAATGGCATTGGACTGGATGGGCTGGGGTTCCTATTATTATTATTCTCTCTCTCTGGCATTACTTCACAAACGAAGATTCTTAGGAAGGACTCATCTTGCACTTTCTACAAGCTCATTGATGATTTCGTTTTCGGAGGTTGGATGTGTCCTTTGAGCCTGTGCAATGGATTTTTCTGGTGGAGCGCAGCGTGCACAGAATTGGCCTCACCCTTTAAACCAAAACTAGAGTACTGTGCCTATGACTTTGCATGTAAATGGGGTAGAAATTACAGGGCTGTGCTCTATAGGATAAGTGAGCCACAAGACTTCTCAGCTTTAAAGACAACACAGTTTGTTTTCTTGATAAAAGCATTACTGATTAGCAGACATGTCCAAATAACTTTTACTTCAAAAACCATATGGGTTTTGTAAGCATTCCTTACAAATACTGAAAAGACATTGAAATCTTTTTGAGTGACATTCACATGAAATTATTGCAAATGGTTTTAATAAACTTGTCTCCCTCCCTTTCACGGTTTTTTTTGTTAGACCAAGCCTTTTCGTCCTTGAAGCCAATGCTACAGAGTCTTACTCACCTATATGATCCAACACAGGGGTGCTCATTAGGTAGCTCACGAGCTACTAATAGATCTTCAGCCCTCTTCCAGGTGATCTTCGGGCCTCACCAGCCGGATGGGGTGCTCCTGCCATGCGCGCGTACACCCTGCGTGCACGCGCGCTCCTGCTGCTGGCTTCCGCTCTTGCAGTGCTTCTTTCGCCTATGGGGCATTGCAGGAAGAAGGAAGCACGAGGCGGGGCCTCTGAAGGGAGCGCCTTGCCTCTCTCTCGTCCAGAAGCAGCTGTGCAGCCTCCGCTGCCGGCGAGACAGGCAAAGCGGAGCGCTCCCTCTGGATGCCCCACCTCATGCTTTCTCCTTCCTGCAATGCCCCGCAGGCAGAAGAAGCGCTGCGCGGGCAGAAAACGGCATCAGGAGCACGCGCAGCGGCGGGAGTGCGCGGCGGCGGGGGCAGGTAGATCTTTTGGACTTGGTTGCTTTAAGAGTAGCTCGCATGCTGAATAAGTGTGAGCACCCCTGATCTAACAACTCCATATTATGAAATTACAATAGTAATTGTTGGGTTCCTACGATTTCTAGTTCAAACTAGGAAAACAAACTAATGTTGCGGAGTTGATTGTTCCTCTTGCAGTTGGTTTCTCTCCCTTTCACAAAGATAAAGGGTTTTTCCACAGTTTGAAGATAGGGAATGCATTGTAATATTTTATTTAAAACTATCCAGCATTTTAGTGATCAGAAATTTATATTTCCCTACTCTGATGATGAAATAGCAATGTTGTTGATAGCTTCCGATACACGTTCCTGAAAGGGAGGATTCTATGCACTTATCTGAGAAAAATTATCATTAGTTAGTTATCTTCATTAGTTATTCATGCATAGAATAATATCCCACCTGTTTTAACTGGTTTAAGGGTCTAATTAAGGGCCCTTCTACACATGCCTAAAAACCTGGAAGAAACTGAGATGGGGGGGGGGTGTTAAATGATGTTTGGGGAAAGTGCAGGCAGGTTAACAGCTGAAAAGGTGTGTGAAAGGTGCACTTGAAACCTGATTCTGGTCAAAACATCTGCATTGCATGACTGTATATCTCTGCAGTCATGCAAAATAGGTAATTTCCTTCCGATCCCCAACGTGGACTGTTCCAGCGCATGTGTTTTAAAAGCCCCAAAACAGCTGATCGGGCTGTCAAAAAATTGAACCACAGAGACACAGGTGGCTAAACGGAAGCAGAGTTGGAAAGCAATTACAATTTGAAGTCTCTGCAACCATTCTTTTATTCTAATGTTTATAATATTGAACAGAGCTTGAATTTATAATTTGGTAAAGAGAGAGATCAGAAATCTGCTTGTGTGTACATCAAGATCTCTGCATGAGTGCATGTGAGGTCAGACCCTTGCATCTTGGAGAGACTTAAAAAAAATTCTGCTGGATGTCCCCCATCCCCCGTCCATCTTGCTTCAAAGGAAGGCGTATGGACGGTGGGGGTGCATTTCATGAAACTGAAAGATCTGTATTTTGACTTGCTGTCAGGTCTCTTGATTTTTTTTTTGCCTCACTTTTTTAACCTGCACTTAGATGCTGTCTGGAAGTATAGTAGATTACCTACAAAGGTGCTCTACTGTATTTAGTGGAAATAGTTCTTCATAAAGATGCTTAGGTTTGCTTTCTTAGAGTCATGCTTAAACATTAAGGAAATGTTTAAATACAATGCTTTTGGATTTGGAAAGATTAGCAGGTTAGAAGAAACGTTGCCCAGGTGAAACCTGTAATTATTCAGTCTTGGAGGAGGCTCTTACCATGCCCCCTTCTATTTCTGTGCTCATATTTCTATCAGTTTTATACTAATTTATGCAATTTTTTGATACTACATAAAAATTAAGGATAATGCATAATCTCTGTGATAAACCCATTTTTTGTCAAATGATGGCATTTCTTCAGATACACATTTCTCAGCAATGAGACAAGTTCCTGTTTACCATCTGATGATCAGACACAAGCCAGTGTGCATTAAATATAAGGGATGTAGGTAAGAATAATCATGTGCTATTCCAAACAGAAGCCTTACACCACTTGAGGGAGCACCTCTTCTAAGTAACTATTCAGCCTAGTGTCAACAGCGTTAGGACTAAGGCATGAACCTCAGGTTCTGTAAAATTCTTTGAATAAGAATCTGGTGCCTTTAGTGTCCCATTCAATGGTAGTTTCTAGATTTTCCTGGATTCTCCTCATAAAATCTTCAAATGTGAAATTGATTCATGTGGTGAAAGGAGGTAGGATTACAATGTTCATATTCATGCACAATTTACCTTTTCATTTTCTCTTGCCGTCCAGGGATATTCAGTAAATCAAGGTCTCCTTATGGGACTAGGAATTTTTTCCCGATAAAATTCTATTTGTGGGGTCCCATGAGTGGCTGAGGCAGTAAATTACTCTGACTTTGTTTGAACATTTTTTTAGTTACAGCACATTAGCTCTTTTGTTTGCTTTTCCACTGATAGTGTGTGTTTTCATTTGAGAATTTGTGTTTCTTGAATGTCTCATTTATGAATAATATAGGGTGTTAAATGGGAAGGTTGTACAACAAAAGCCACCAAAGAAATGAACAGCTCACCAGTTCGCTAAACTGTTTCAGAAAATGTGTAACTTATTTGAGATTTTGGTAGGGATCCGCACACTCACCCCCTCTGCTTTTAAACCTCGGTGAGGATAATGAACATCTGATTATAACACGCAAGGTAACTATATATAATAACTTTTCCCTGGCTCATCCAGCTATCCTACTTTATTTGAAGGATTAATAGATCAGTAGGCCAAGGGACGTGTTTTATTATGCATTTCTGTTCCAGATTTCCTGACGTTTTTGGTTAAAAAATAGACCTTTAAAAAGCAAAGGAGGGGCTAATAAGAAGCAGATCCTGAAATGACTGTGTGTCAAAATGTCAGAAATAACTGCAGATCTTTGACTTCAAAGCATTAATCTTCCGTCATTACATTCAGCACAGACATACACTTCCATACAAAAGGTTGTGGCTTTGTGCATTCCTGTTTACTATAACCCTGGTTTCTAAAATGTCAACAAAACACTTCATGTTGAGAAATGTGATCCACGACTTTATACACAGCAATTTGTATTCTAGTATACATATCTGTGACTAACAAAGCCTTCGTTTTCTTTATTATTTCATGCACACATGTAAAAACTATATAATTTCTTTTTTCCACATTTTTAAAATTACTGGTACTATTGTATAAGTATTTTATTCTTCCACTTCTCCCCTAACCTGATCATCACATTAAGTAGTACTATACCCATATTATTGAGCCATTTCAGAAAAGTAACTGATACACACACACACACACACACACACACAATGGCATGAGTAGAAACCTATTTTATCTGTAAAATAGATGAGAAACATTATTTTCATTTTTTAATAAATTCAAAAGGAGGTTGTTTTCTGCTGCCCTGGAGACTACAACACGGAACAATGGCTTCAAACTACAGGACAGGAGATTCTACTTGAACATGAGGAAGAACTTCCTAACTGTGAGAACTATTCAGCAGTGGAACTCTCTGCCCCAGAGTATGGTGGAGGCTTCTTCTTTGGAGGCTTTTAAGCAGAAGCTGGATGGCCATCTGTCAGGGGTGCTTTGAATGATTTTCCTGC
The DNA here is from genome assembly GCA_030556195.1 of Anolis apletophallus. NCBI lineage: Eukaryota > Metazoa > Chordata > Lepidosauria > Squamata > Anolidae > Anolis > Anolis apletophallus. Next base: position 97,991,301 of record JARBWK010000005.1, read on the forward strand.
TTCCTGGCAGGGGTTTGGACTGGATGGTCCACGAGGTCTCTTCCAACTCTGAGTCTATGATTCTAATTGGAAAATAATATGCATAATCAAGTTGAGTAATCTTTTAAAAGGCCTGAATGAGATTATTTCACTCTGACAATTATGAAGGGAAAATGTGGAGCATGGCTTTTTCCTTTCATTTATTTAGGGGTCCGTTCTGAAGGAAGATGATCATTTGGTCATCAATATGAAGGTCTGAATTCCAACTATTTATTCCTGATGTCTTGTTGCTGACTCTGGTTTTAATAACTGGGGCATTCAGATTAACTCTTGCAGTGGTAGTAGGGTTGCCATTTTTTGATATAAAAAATAAGGGACATTTACGGGATTTTTCACAAAAATAAGGGACACTTCATTAAAAACTTGAAACTCAAACATTAGGTAGAAATAGTTTTATTAACAGAATAAGATAATGATTGAAACTCACAAAAGAAACTGACTTATACCCTCTTAACAGTACATGGTATGTTTCTGCATGTTTTGTCATGCAGGAAAAAACATTATTAGAACTACCTAATTTTCTCCATCTGTATTTAGTACTTGACTTTGCTGACTTTAAAAGTGCACTGTCTAAACATTAAAATAAAATAAATTTTATAGGACAGTACATCTTCATGATTATTATGTCAATAGTTAATGGTATGGTATGGGTGGGATACACAGCATTGTATAGTATTGGGATGCACAGCTAGGCTTATTTTAAGAGTAACTCTCAAGCAACCAGAAACTATCTTTATCCAACATTCCCCTTGGGTAACGGTAAATTAGTCTCCTGTACTTTGAAAAAGTCATGTATCGCCTCTTCCTTCCAACAGGGACGCAGACTGCCCTGCGAGTTGGAATCCCCGAGCAGGCATTGCCGTGGAAACCGCAGCGTGCACCTTCCTCTGGTCAACCCCGCCCAGTCCTGTCCTGCTAGTCAAAAATAAGGGACAAGGCCTGAAAATAAGGGACACAAATTTCATGGCCAAAATAAGGGACGTCCCTTAGAATAAGGGACATATGGGAACCCTAAGTGGTAGCTACTAGCTAGTGGTGAGTTGGATCCACTCCAGAGTTGAGTCTGATCCAAACTCCTGAACTATATCTCCCAAATAGATTGACACTTTGGCTATCACCTTTAAAGTTCACACCTTTAAAGATGGCAAATAAAGCTCAGGCACAGGCAAGAATTACCATTTGGGATAGTGGGCACATTAAAGCTTGATGTTAAGTTAGCAGTCTGGAAGCTCTCAGACCAGATCTACATCTACAATCAAATACAATTAAGCAGTCAACATTTTTGGTGCCTTGAAACGTTTTCTTTTGATCCACATTGGCTTTTAGACTGAATGATGTAGTCCGCTTTGTTCCAGTGTGATATAATTATCCAACTTGCAAAATTACCTAGTTACTTGTCAAAGCACTGAAACATGTTTTCTTTAAAATAAAAAAAATGAATGCTTGTGTCGTTCTCTTCCTTCCACTTTTAGAATTGTGCATATTGAAGTTCACATTTTTCTCACAATTAATATTTTCTAGCTTAGGATGCACACTCATGCTTTTGTGTTCTTTGACTTTGATACTTAATCTGCATAGTGGCCTTGAACTCTTAATAAAATGGAGTTATTCATGAATGAATACATTTAGGAATGCAATCTGTATGGAATGAACCATTAAAATACCTTTTGCTCTGACTTTATTGCCTTTTGCATCAGCGTGGTTCAGGGCCTAGAGCTCCTTGTAATCTGATTCTGCCTCCTTCGTTATTTTCAAATATTGCCATGTATTCATTCATTTTTTATTTTAAAAAACAACAACCTGCCTTTCAATTACATAGTTCCAATGCAGTGAGATATTTTATTTAAGTTATAGTAATAGTTTGTAAATATGTGTCCAATCATAGACATCACCATATGCAAAATTTATATAAACACTGACACTCTTTTGGTTCCCTTTTTGTTGCTGTGTTTTCCCTTTTTAAAACATGATTCCTCTGAAGTATAAGCGCATTCATGTTCAGGGAAGCAGGCTATCCGACATTGTGCTCCCAGGCCATAGAGTGCACACATGAAAATTTGGAGTGCAAAGTGAAACTCTGGTTTTTTTCCACTCAACTATGTAATTTGAGAGGTAACCTTGGATGCAAGTTTGGAAGAAGAACGTTTTGTTTCTATGTGAGAGGATATAATAAAAATGTATAAATAAGAAACCCAACATGGAGTAGTGATGTGACTGTTTGACCACGACTCTGAAGGCTAGGATTTGATTGCTTGCTTGCCCATGGAAACCCGCTAGGGATATATCTATACTGTAGAATTAATGCAGTTTGATACCATATTAGCTGCCATGGCTCAATGCTATGGAATTATGAGAATTGTAGTTTAGTGAGGCACAACAAACTCTGAAAAAGCCAAAGACCTTGTAATATTACAACTCTCAAGATTCCATAGCAATTAAAGTGGTGTCAAAACTGCGTTGATACTACTATGTAGATTCACCCTAGGTGATATTGGCTGAGACACATACTTTTAGCCCCAGAATCCATGTTACCGTAACTTAGGGTTGCCATGAACCAGAAACAACTTGAATGTACCCAACAACTAGAGCAAGTAAAAACAGCAAGAAGATCGTTTACTCCTTCATTATTTGGAAGCATTGCTTTTTACTGAAGGGGCAGGCATGGCATACTAAAATGACCCCGATATATTCAGTGCTGTTCATTATCTAGGCGGAAGCCAAAAGGGGGCGCTAGACAGAGAAGGATAGTCCATTTTTATGGGGGGGGGGGGAGTTGAAAGAGGAAAACCATTTCCCCCATTTTTTCAGGGTATTCCTGTTCCCCGTTTACCATATCATAAACTATGGTTGTTTCAACAACAGTGACATGAGTGGGGGAATAACAGGAAAACAAGGGGAAATGGTTTAACTGCTTCAACCCCTCCTCCCATAAAATGGACTATCCTTCTCTGTCTAGCGCTCCCTTGTGGCCTCTTCCTGGATAATGGAACAGTCCCTTGGATACTTACATACCTTTCATCTGTTTCAGGCAGTAAAAAGGCTTAAATTGGTTCTGTGGAGCGTGAACCATGAGATTTAACTGATTTAATTGAGACTAGGGTAATAATACAAAGTTTAAAATTCACTGGCCAGGATTTGATCATTTTACTTTGAGACACACCTGGACCCCACTCATTGTAGTAAATACTCTGAAATTTGCCTGTTTAACAATGTCAGGACATTACTTTAGAAATATATTCATATCTCACCATACAAAAATCATTCCATGTTTGCAGAATGTAAACTTCTGTGTGCATTAAAGCACAGCTGCAACTATTTCACAACACACAAAAAATCAGAAGAAAGTTACAAAATAAAAGATGTCTAATATTTAGATTTTACATTCTTTGTCCCCAATTTATACTTTCAGGCTCATGAAGGTGACTTATGATGTGCAGTGTTTACATTGGCAATGGGTCAAAACCCAGAAACATATTTAAGGCCAAGTTTTCCAGATATTATCTCAAGTAATTTAAAAAGTTCATTATAGAGCACCCACTAGGCCTGCTACAGTAAGGGTCTGTCAGCATTTTTCAGTGGTTATAACTCAGGCATTAAAGGGGGGGAAATATCCCTGTGGCTTAAAACCTGGTATTCAAAATTTAAAACTGGGAGCAAATTGTTTTAACAAATTAAAAAGTAAAATAGACTGTTATGAAGTTATATATGGTCTAAATTTTTAAACGTTGCCTATTTCAACTCTGCATTTTCTAAAACTGCCTTTATTAAGTAGTAGCTAGTATGAAATGAAGGTTGGTAATGTATAAAAAGCTTTAAAAAGGCCAACTCAGATTTATGGTGCAGTCTTTAAATCCTTTTTACTATCCAAGTTGCATTGACGTAAATGGGGAACTTCTGGTATAATGGGCCTGAGCACCAGAACCATAAAGAATATATAAATGTTCAAGACATGATTTCAACTAAAGCTTAATTTTCTAACTTGTATTAAATGCTAAAGTTCATGTCCAGAATAGTGAAGCCATTAGATTTAACAGTCTATATGTGGAAGTGTATGCCTATATATGAATCATAAAATACCAACCTAAATGAGTGTACAATTTTTTTTTCATTCTCGGTCTTGTAATGATTTGCAATCTGCAATCATTATGTATGGTCTAATGCAGTCATTGCTATGACCTAATACAGCCATTGCTACCAAAACTCGGCAAAGTGTTGACTGTATTTCCTAGCATTCCTCACCTATTACTATCCTGCCTGACATGGGAGGGAGTTGCAGTTCAATAACTTCCGGATGGTCACATTTTGCCCCTCTCTGCACCATAATAAAGAACAGTGCTTCCGTGGGTCTGTTTGGACACACCACCCTATACTTCCACTCATTGGGGAATTAGGAATACAACCCCTTATGCTTCCCTGTCTTACACCATTATTTTGGAAAGTGAGTACCATGGTGCATTAGCAGATTCTGCTTTTATCTGGACTTACTTGACATTGTGATCAAGACCAGTTGTTTTTCAACTTCAGTTCCCATTCATTTAATTATGGTATAATATAACCTCCTGTATCTGTAGGACGGTGTACATTTATCCACATCTCTGTAGGCATTTTCTAGGTCCTACGGTGCAATATACTATTCTTGTGCCAGAAATCCTTTATTTCAATAGGGTTTGGTATTAACCACAGTTTTGTGTTTCCATGCAAAGTCCATGAACATCTCCTCTGTAGATATGGAGGTTGTACTGATTGTAATTATTTGCTGTTTAACCTATCTAGGAGAAGTGAATGTATCCATCACAGATGTGGGAGTTTATTTATTTATTTAAAAATTTTGTACCCCGACCTTCTCACCTCCATGGAGGGACTCAGACCGGCTTACAGCAAAATTCAATGCTATACAAATTTTAAACATCTTAAAACAGCATATTAAAATACATAAAAACAGAAATGCATAAAACCACATTGCCATTAAAACCACATTCAACTCGGTCTATAAAAGTGGTCACTCATTTCAGTTGTGCTGGTTGTACTTTTTTTCAATTCCGTGTATCTTTGCAAGCTCTGGAAACGTACCTCCCACATACAGGAGAATTGTATGGACATCAATGGAAGACTTTCCGGTTTAACAACATCTGGAGCGCCATCGATTCTCCATCCCAAGCCAAAATTTTCTATAGAAGTGCGAGGAAAGCAGGTTTTTCTGCATCAAACAAACAGAAGTATATGTCTACAAACATATGTATTGTATTCTGTGACAAAACAAGCATCCTATGACAATGTGTAGTGTTGAAGTCATCATTTCCTAATGTGGCAAAAACAAATCAGCACCTTCAATTAATTGTACCTCACACATGCTTTACTTCTTTGGAGCTCTGCTGTGCTCAGCATAGTTTTCAATACTCTTGTTAGCACAACAATCCGAAACAAAAAAATTAATCTTACCCTTCTTCAGTAATATTATACTATGGGAGCAAAATTGTTGTCTTTGAAGTATAATCAAGTTCAGCATAGTAAAGAAATCGAATACTAAAAAATTTGAATGTGGTTTCTCAGAAGCTCTGCCCTATTAATTTGATATTATTAAATGCAGATTTCTGTGGGAGATCAAGAATGTGTGATGCAACTTAGACAATACTTTTCCTTCAGTGTACAATTCCAGTTTACTGGATGTCTAAACAAGGAATGTTCTCTGCTTATTTGTAAAACCATAGTCAATTCATAGAGTCAGCATGGTGTGATGTTTTGAACATTGGGCTAGAATTCTGGAGATCAGAGTTCACATCCCTACTTAATCATTGAAACCTACTGGATGGCCTTGGGCAAGTCAACCTCTCTCAGTCTCAGAAGACATTAAAGGCTTCTGATCAAATCTTTCCAAGAAAACCCTATGTTATGTTTCCCTTAGGATCACCATACACCAGAAATAACTTGAAGTCACACAATAGCAAGAAATCAATTCATGGCAGGCCGGTACTACCATTAATTAGAGTTACCCCAACATTTTTGGGAGCTGCCTTGGTATTAGCATTGACAGTCTTCATGCAGAATTCAATTTAGAGCCCAGTAAACTTCTGTATGTTGACTGGAAAGGAGGAGTAATCTAACTGTTCACCACAGGGGACAATATGTCTTGACTCAGCTCTGATTCATTGCTTTGATATTATTTTCAGTACAAAGGGGAGGGGAGTAGTGTATCCCTTTTGACTCTTTGCTATAGTGTTTGTGCAATCACAGTTGCCTGAGATCAATCTTTCATGTTGATCTTAATGATTTAAGAGATAAATACCACTTTATGGACTAAACTGATGTTGAATGTGAAAGTGCTTTGTGATTCTCCTCCAATGACACCTTTGAGTTTGGTCATGGGAAGGTGCATGCATTTTTACAAAACTGCATTTTAAAATATGATGATACATTTATTTATTTGCGGTATTTGTATACAGCCCTTCTCAACCCCGAAGGGCACTCAGGGTGATTTTGGATTATATGCAATATTTGGGAGGTAGGACCAGTAACAATTTCATCTCCTGCATGTCTTATTCAAAATGTTGACTATTTCTTATCCATAATGGGACCAGAAGGGTTTTGGAGTTTGGATTACTTTGGATTTTGGGATGTCTGTATTTGAATATATGTACATAATGAGATGTCTTGGAGATAGGATCCAAGACTAAACACTAAATTCATTTATGTTTCATATACATCTTATATAGCCTGAAGTATTTTCTCCATTTTAAAAATAATAATCTTGTGCATGAAACAAAGTTAGTGGACACTAAGCCATTAGAAAGTAAAGGTGTCACAGTTTGAGTTACCCAGTGAGGACAATTTCAGATTTTGGAGTATTTCAGATTTTGGAATTCTGGATAAGGGATACTCAACCTATAATAGAAAACCTTGTGTGTGGCTTATTCATAATAATTATATCAGAATGTCTTATCTAATTATTGAACTAGATAGTATAATCAGCTGCTTAAAACTAAGAGATATATTCTTTTAGAGCACTACTAGACAAATGTTTATTTCTACACCACCTCTCAGCCCACAAGGTGGTTATCTTAGCTTAACTCTCTTTTTTATGTGTTTTTGACAGATTATTTCTTGACTCTTGATGAGCCTATGAACAATATCACCACTACACTAGGTCAGACAGCAGAACTACACTGTAAAGTATCTGGAAATCCTCTTCCAACTGTCCGTTGGCTGAAAAATGATGCTCCCGTCGTACAAGAACCCAGAAGGATATCTTTCCGTGCCACAAGCTATGGGTCCCGACTGCGAATACGAAATCTTGATACAACAGACACTGGCTACTTTCAGTGCGTGGCAACAAGTGGCAGGAAAACCGTTTCTACAACTGGGGTCCTCTTTGTGAAATTTGGTAAGCCTTTGTTGAGAAAGCTGCTACTTCTGAGAAATATTCGATCAAACGATGATCTTATCATTATTGATAAAGCAGAGTAGCACATGTGGTGTCTCACCAACACAGCCTGTAGTAGAAATGTTCAGACTTATAAAGAAGTTGAATTTTCTATTTTATTTCTTGGCTTTTCTTTGCGAATAAAGATTCAGGAAGGACTCATCCCACACTTTCTACAAGCGTGTTGATGACTAGAAAATTGGATGTGACCTTCGAGCCTGTGCAATGGATTTTTCTGGTGGAGTGCAGTGTGCACAGAACTGGCTTCACCCTTTAAACCAAAGGTTTGTCTGCCAGGATGGTGGCAGCGAGGTCCTCAGGTCATAGGTTTGATTATAGTTACCTTCTCTTAGATGGTTGACCTTACAGGGTTAGACGAGCACCATCTGCCCATGTTTGAATTTAGAGTTTTCCTTCTCTTAGGATGGTTGCCAAAAGGCTAGAGAGCCCATCCTGCCCTTTGACGCTCTTTGCCAGACCCTTCGGTTGTGACCTGTCTGGCATGGGAGGCCCCACCGGTGGCTATTATGCCACCGCCAGCATAGCTCACAACTTCATTATGGTACACAAGTCTCTCCCCCCACGACAAGGGGGCGCCATTAGAAAGTACTTTAGTTATGTACTTTTTAGGTAACATCTCATAGATGAAATATTGTAATGCTATCCATTATATTAAAGAATTGAGAAATGTTTGTGTTTCATTGCTCATATAATCTTTTTAACTTTTTACTTGAGAAAGACAGATTCTATAAATATTGGTAATATGCTCTGCAATAATAAATTTGACTCTTTTATTAGAATCTTGGAACCGTATAATGAAATACAACATCTAGCAAGTGGGGGCGGGATCTAGAAAATTCCTTTTTAAAATTATTTTTCTCCTGCTGTCTCTTCTTTTCAGGCCCTCCACCAACAGCCAGCCCAGGAACATCGTAAGTTATTTCATGCTTACTATGTTAATTATACACTTATTGTGATAATTAGATTTTTAAGTTGTGTATTCTGCTCTTGACTGTAGGTGTTCAATCATTACTATATGGATGTGGTCATTGAGTTATTTATGTTGATGCACTATTGTCTTTATATTTATGACTTTTAAAATCAGTGTAGCTTCAGTTCAGAAATCTGGGTTTGTTGCTTCCAAACTGCTAGGAATTGGGGATCAGCGACAACCCTTGGTTTAATTGTTTAACAGCTGATAAACCAACTAGTTGCTGGTGGTAGAACAGACTCCACAGAAATGATCAGGCAAACAATGACTAGTTATTCGTGATGGATTTGAATTCTCTATTATTCGAATTTGAGTGGGCAAGCAGTCATTTTGTCAGCTTAGTGACAAAATGAGCCAGAAACTAACATTTAGGCTGGTCAATACAATCAGTATAGGTAGTTTCCATCCAGAAAAGAAAGTGATATTTGTGCCACCAGAAACTTGTAAAATACACTTTGATTTATATACTCAATCTAATTCTAGGTTAGCAATTCTGTCTGGGAAATTTAAAGAAAATTTCTTTGTATTTACAGCCAAAATGGGCTAATTGTGGGATTTATACAGTATATTAGAAGATTAGGTCCAGAGCAGGATTTTTGTTTTTCATTTTCATGAATGCAGTCAAGATATCATTTACACTTGATTACTGTGTGGCAGTATTTACTATTAGAGGACCTTTGTGATTTTGTATATATCTGACAGTCCTACTGTATTACAGAAATTTAGGAAGTGTAATTTATAAAGCTTGTTGGGAGACACTATTTTCGCCATTAGAAATAAGTGGAGCAAAGGATTAGAGCAGAGCTTTCCAAACTTTCCATGTTGGTGACACGCTTTTTAGACATGCATCCTTTTGCGACATGGTAATTCAGTTTTACTAGAAAAGCAGAGGTTAAACAAAAACTTTATAAGGGTTTTATGCACTATAAATGTATTATAAAATATATATTATACATATAATATACATAATGTAGAAGTTTCATATAATCTTTACTGTATAAATGAAGCTTGGAATCTTTCCTTTACGTTTCTTATGTACTACAATTGATTCTTGTGTAGTTTTCTCTGTAACTGCTCCCATGTGGTTCATCACAAACATCATTGTAAACATTTTCTTTTCTTTATTAGAAACTTATCCATTTTATTGGTTTATTACTAAAACTCAATCAAATTGTGCACATTATAAAAGTTATTACAGTACTTATAGTTGAATAGCACCAGCTCTTTACTTCTGTAAGGATTAAAGCAGTGGTTCTCAACCTTTCTAATGCTGTGACCCCTAAATACAGTTCCTCATGTTCTGGTGACCCCCAACCATAAAATTATTTTTGTTGCTACTTCATAACTGTAATTTGGTACTGCTATGAATTGCCACATAAATATCCGATATGCAGGATGTCATAAATTTCATTGTCATAAATTGAACATAATTAATGCATAGTGATTAATCACAAAAACAATACATTTGGGAGAGTATGGACAACGGATGATGGGATTTGCAGTACCTTCGGCTAATTCAGCTCTGACTTCCACAGCCGAGACCCCCATGAATGACAGATCTGGACCAAACTTGGCACACAGAAAATTCTGGGGGGGTTGGGAGGAATTGACAGTGATTTAGGGGAGATGTAGTTCACCTACATTTGGAGAGCACTCTGAACCCTGGATCTGGACCAAATTTGGCACAAACACTCAATATGCCCAAATGTGAACACTGGTGGAGTTTTGGGAAAATATACCTTCTCATTTGGGAGTTGTAGTTGCTGAGATTTATGGTTTACCTACAATCAAAGAGCATTCTGAACTTCACCAAAAATGGAATTTTACCAAACTCCCATGACCAACAGAAAATACTGGAGGGGTTTGGGGGACTATGGACAACAGGTGCTGCTGTTGAAGGTATTACAAATCCCATGATCTGTTATACTTAACAATTGATATATAGTAGTGTTAAGCACTTACTTTAAAATTGAAATATCTTTGATGACGCTTTGTCCCCCCGTCCTGCATGTATAGTGTGGGGGAATGGCAGGGGCCCCTTAATGCACCCCCTGTGTGTTGCTTGAGGAGACTGTGGGGATGGTGTGCAGGGAGTGGTGGGGAGGCCCTTTGCTTGCCCCCTTGCATGTTGCTTTTTTCTAGCCCCGCAGCTTGCAGGGAAGGGGAGGGGAGACAAGGAGCCCTTCATTCTCTCCCCACTGCCTTTTTTGAGAACCGCTGGATTAAACCTCTCTGGATGTTTTAAAATGGATGACTGTCTGTTGGGAGTGCTTTGACTGTACATTCCTGCTTGGCTGATGAGGGTTGGACCAGATACCCTTTGGGAATCTCTTCCAACACTAGTGAAGTATTGACTGCCTGGGAGTCCAGTGGAGTCTGGAGGTTTTTGAACTGAGGCTGGATGGCTGTCTGTTGAGAGGTTTTGACTTTGTTTGTGGGGGGGGGGGGTGCATTTTTCATGTGACACACCTGTGGACTTCAGGTGATACACTAGTGTGTCCTGACACACAGTTTGGAAAACTCTGGATTGGAATATGTTGGTGATTTCTGATTTAAAGAAAAAAAATAGTTGAATTGTTTCCTACTTCTATATATAGATGTTCTTCTCTGTATTAGGGTGTTACCATCTGGAAATATGCTTGCACAGATGTATTCATGCAAATATTGGAACCAAGGCATTTATATTAATAACTAGGTTAGGTAGTAGGTACCCCGTGATGCCCTGGTTAGGAATTTTGTAAGGCCTTATAAGTAGTCATTGTTTGGTTTTGGATTTTATTAATGGTCCCATTAGAAAATGTATTAGGATATGGGTAAACTACAATTGCCCACACTTGGTCATGATGGGTGTCTGTGCCAATTTTGGTTCAGATTCATTGTCAATGGGGTTTATAATGCCCTTTGATTAGGGGCGAACTATATCCCCCATCATCCAGTCATTGCCCCCCCCCCCCAAGCACACGAGTAGCTAAAGTTGATCATGATGGGTATTTGTGCAATGTTTAGTCCATTGTCAATGAGGTTCATAGTGGTCCCTGGATGTTAGTGGACTTAAACTCCCGTCATTCTGGCCATGATGAATATGCATGCCAGGTTTGGTTCATATCCAACATCAGTAGGGTTCACAGGGCTTTCTAGATATGGGGGGGGGGACACTATAAGTCTGCTGGCCAATCATGCCCAAACCCCTCTAGTATTTTCTGTTGGTCGGGGAGGGTGGCTGTCTGTGTGCCAGGCTTAGTCCAGATCCATCTTTAGTGGTGGTCTGGTCACAAGTCTTTCTGGATGTGTGTGGACGTTATCTGCTTTGACAATCTGCATTATATGGCAATGTAGAAGGGGCCTAGGGTTTCCAGTGCAACTCAGCGAGTCACACTGGAGGACCTAGAGGTTCCTAGAGATTAAATATTACTCAAATATGCAAATAATCAAATATTCAAAATTAAACCTTGCAAAAGTGGAGCACTGACTGAGGTTGCCTGCTGAAGCTCAGCAAGAATGGATTCAGTCAGACTTCCCTTTGGAGGGAATTCCTCAATTGAAGTGCTGCTACAGGAAAAGTGATGTCTTCTGTATTCAACAACCTAGTCTCTTCAGCTGGTAGGGCATGTGACATGATCTAAAATTTTTGGCAGGTCCACGTGGAGAAGGGGCAAACTTATTTCTGCTTGCCATGCTTCTATTCCATGTGTAGCCAATCCAGGTGAAACTGCTGGGGCTTTGCAAAGTATTACATTGATAACAATTAATGTAATACTTGATAAGAGGCAGGATTGATTAAAGATACTGTTTTTTGGTTTTGTTTGTTTTTTGTAGTTTAGCGGGGAACTTATGTTTCAGGTTGTTGGTGTTATAGCATTTAATTGATTGTATCCTGTATGATTTGCATCTTCTTTTTCTACCTTATTTAATCCAGTTCAAGGCAGATCTACCTTCTAACTTATTTATTGTTGCCATTCTGCCCAAGAAAATGTTTCTTTCCTGCTATTTCCCCATTTGTAAAGAAGCATGGATAGAATTATTTTTGTCTTTCTTGCACTTTTAGTGATGTACTCCGTAATGTAACTATAAATATTATATTATAGTTCATGTAACCATAACAAATCGCTGCCTTTTCAACAATGTAATATTTGAGGGATTTTTTTTCTAGTGTAAACATAATGGAATAGAACTATTTTGTTTACTTTCTTAGCTCCAGTTGCTTTGTTTGTAACAATGAGACTAAAGAGGAAAGGAGTGAAAATGGAGGGGATTGACATCTTAACTGCAACTCTTAGTGTTTCTCAATGCATCTGACAAACAACAGTGGGAAAACATTTTGACCTTCCAGGACTCTCCGTTCCTGGCCTTAAAGTATCCCTTCTTGTTCAAAGGAACTTCAAAGAGAAACTTCAACACGATAACAAGTTTTTATCGCTACTAAGGTTGCTAATTTAACTTAGCGTTGCCAAAAGATATGTTTTATCATCAACAACACTTCGTGAATGATCACTGTACTTATCTTACATATATTTAAGATCTAACACCGTTATCAGACTTTTGGGTTTTCTTTTCATTTCTCTTGTGTTGAATTTCCTTCTGACTTCATTATTTACATTTTTCTCTGTACAGATTTACACACACACACAGAAAGAGAAAGAGAGAGAGAGAGAGAGAGAGAGAGCTATAACCTGTGGTCTAAACTGCATATTACATGAATTAGAAATATTGCAACTCCTGTCTCTTCTTTTGTTTACTCCAAAGTAAGCCAAAACGTGGAACCGAAATGTCAACCTATGTTCCCAGCTAACCTACCAGGTATAGCCCATCTGGTCTATAGCCTATCTATGTATCTATCTACTCCACACCTCTCTATTTCTCTAGCTCATATATAGTGAGGTAGGGATGCAATAGACAGACTCTACACACAGAGACACACACAAACAATAGATATATAGGAAGTCAGACAGACAGACAGACAAATAGATTGACTGACTATAGACCAGATGAATTGAGAGAGAGAGAGAGAGAGAGAGAGAGAGAGAGAGAGAGACTCTCCATCTGAAGCAAAATTGATTTTTGGGGGGGGGGGACTTTAAAATTATATAAAAAAGAGCTTTTCTGAATGTAGAATGAAGGAGGGGGCCCATCTATACTTCCATATAATCCAGTTTCTGAATCTACTTTATTTTCTTTAAACTGGATTATAGGAGAATTCCCATTTCAGAGAGGTGACCCAGAAGGATACCAAAGTTAGTGATGTCAAAAATGACTGAAAGGTCCAGTAGACCAATAGCCCCTCCCCCCGGCCAATCTAGTACCTTGCGTAGATAGCCTAGCAAGGTGACCAAAGCTGTTTCTTTCTCATTGCTTGGTCTGAAGCCATGATACATTGGAGCTAGATAACCTGTTTCTTCAAGGAACTCTTGGAGCTGGGAGGCCACCAGTTGGAGTCCACTATTCTAAAGAATGATTAGCCAGTCCCTGATATCAATTTCATGGGCAGCATTTCTAACTACTGAAAACCATTTGGGAAATGCACTACAATGGAGAAAGGGGAGAGTCCCCACTCAGGATTAAGTTGTTTGGCCAGTAGAATGCCATAGAAATGGGTTTGAGGAGAAAATGGTCAAGACTTTCATTCAACATGCAGAGCTTGGTGGGTGGAATGCATAGTAAAGACTGCCACAGTATACTTTCTCTTAATCCTTATTTCAGATTGTGATGTGTCAACATTTGGATAACACATTTGCAAGATACTACAGTACAGTACAACCTCTAATCTGCTGGGGAAACATTCCTGAATTCATCAGAAACCATGGATAATAACATGAAATGAACGACTTCTGTAGGAAGTTGCAATAGAGTTACCCTGGAAGACCTAGAAAATTCTTTGAGATGACATATTTTGTTAGATCAAATAGGTGAAACCACAAATAACTGGTCCCACGGGTACAGGGACCATACTGTATGTTGAATATCACCAGTCAAACTTGACAAAATTTAATTGCAAACTCTACAGCTACTAATTTAGAGATGGCCATCATTGTATTTAGTAGGACTTTGTGCAGGCACATGCATTGTAAAAGAGCCATTGATTTAATTCACTGTATAAGGTAGTCCCCCACTGCAAACATGTTCGTTATTCCTGATATTTTTTTTAAGTTTCCCTAAGCAGTTATCCATTACTTGCCACATATTGAAATCCGAGATAATTGCCATGACATATGAAGAATCAACTCTTTTAATGGCCTCGGAGCTGTACGATTTCCTTAATCTTGGAGCTCTTTGGCTGTTACCATGATGGATCAGCAGTCATAAGAGAGATAGAACAGTCTGCTCCAGCCACACCAGCAAATGCTGCAGACATGGCATAGCAGATTCCAAGAGATAAGAGGATTTCGGAAAAGGAGAGAAATACTTTTAGCCTGGGAAAAATGGCTGAAACCTTAGCCTTTTCCATCTTCATGTCATTTCCCCCTCCTTTTCCACTTCTTATATCATTATCCTAGACTCGATGGTGCACTTACACCGGCATAAATCAGATGTAAGCTTGCTGAAAGCTTTGAAAGAATTTACGTTGCAGTAGCTGAGAGAAAACACAGTCTTGCAAAATCATCTGGATATAAATTCAAACTAAGTGGGAGGCAAATTATTGCTCTTTAATTAAAAACTTGCAAAACTTTTCACGGTGAGCTAAAATCTAATGTTGATTCTTCTTGGAATGGACTCATTGAAATGAATAGATCTTAAGTTAGTTGTGATTAATAATCACCATTCATTTCAACAGGTTTGTTCTCAATCAAGGGTGAGCAACTGCAGCAACTCTTCGGATTGGTTTTCTGCCTTTCTGGAAGCCACGTGAACAGCCAAAAGCAAAAAAAGTAAAATAAAAATCAAAGCAGCACAAAGTCCACTTCTGGGGCTTTTTCACACTAGAGTGGACCCTTGGTATTTGTTCACTGTGGACAGGGCCGTAGCCAGGATTTTGGTTCGGGGAGGGGCTGAGTTTGGTTCGGGGGGGCTGAGACGGGGTGGAAGAGGGTCTACCCTAGCAAACCTTTTGTATTGTTATCCCAATAACCCCATTAATGTGGGATATAATGAGCATGGTGATCAAATCATGATATGAATAAACATAACAGTTTAAATAATGTACCAGTAAGGCCTTTTCGCGGACCACCCTGAGAATTTGGGGGCTAAAGCCCCCTTAGGCCCCCTGGCTACATGCCTGACTGTGGATACTAAAATTCATGGATACACAACTCACATTATATACAGTGTGTATTAAAATGACTTAATTAGAAAAATAGCAAAATCAATGATGCCGTGCCTATCTCCCCTCTCTATTGCGGCAGAGTAGGGTGTGACAGTTGGGATATAAGGAAGATGTATAACTGTTTCTGGTATTATTGCTGTGTTTTAATCATCACTTTTTAAAGTTAAACTTTTTCTGAGCCACAATGAGTTCCAGTTTTGAGAGAAAGTCAAGATGTATATTAATCAAACATTTATTTATCATATGTATTATCAGTCCTTCCACCAAACGGTTCAGGGTCATGAACAAATGTCTTAGTCTTGTTTTCTGTCCTCACAAGAGTCTGTGAGGTAGATTAGTCCTGCATGATTTTTTTGTAAATAATAATAATAATAATAATAATACAGTTATCCCTCCACATTTTCAGGTTTAACTTTTCCAGATTTGCTTATTCTCATATTGATTGATATAGTTTACCTAGGAATCTCTAAATCAACCGGTATGACTCTTTAGTTCACCACATAGAGTCATATTGAAGGACCTAGAGATTCCTAGAAAGCTGTTGTCTCACATTAAATATTAATGTTCTTTTTCATACATGGCTTTTCCAATTTTGTGTTTGCCTATAACCCCCACAAAAATGGGAGGGCCTACTGTATATGTACGGAGAACAGTGAAATATGAATTAAAACTATCAGTCATTCAATAAAATAAGGAAAACTGAATTTCCTCTTATATTTTCTTTCTTTGTCTTCTGAAGTACACCCTCCAGTCAAGGTTAAAGTGTTCTCTAGTGGCTGCAGTGCTTTGTGTTTCTTTGCCTAAATGTAGACTCCTAGCATGTACTTGTGATTGTAGCATACTTTAGGATTTGGTCATACAAATCTGAAGCCCATGTACCTTTAATTGATACTATAATGGTTCACTTGTAGAGCCTCTCAACAAAATATATGCGATCTGTCAAAATCACAGGCTGCCTTTATTTTACAGACTTTCAGGAGCAAGACAGGAACAGAGTGCAAATAAAAGGTGATTGTTCTGTTCCTGCTACATATTTTGATTTGGTCAAGTAGACTTTGTCAGCACTCTGAAAGCACAGTCTTAATGATATTATAAAGTTTGTACTTTGTAAGTGTTTTTGGATTGAGAGACAATTTAGAAATGGCAAAATAAATAAACATGTCCTATCCAGATACCGGGAGTAAGTGCATACCAGCCGATGGAAAACCACTGGTATAATTAATACAGCACTATATAGTTCTCCTTTGTGAAAAGCATCAGAGCTATGCATGTGCAGCTTCTTTTTTGGACATGGACCTTGAGTAATCAGGTGTTCAGAAGATATAAATTGAATCTGGACTGAGCTGCATCTCAAATTATTGAAAAGACAAAAAGTCCTCAATTTTGTTCTTGCTCTTTCTGATTTTATTTTGGAGAGCCAGTCATGGGAGATGTGAAGCTGATACTTTGATAGGAAAATGCTAACCTACTGAAAGTCTTTTGTGTCGCTACTCAGTTTCAGTGCCCTTTATGTTGATCACTATAGGTTTTAAAGGTACACTTTTTTGATAGAAAATAGCCAATTCCAAAGTTCAGTCAGAGTTTTCTGCAGAAAAAAACAGTTAATCCTGTTGTGAATGCAACTCATCCTTATGAACGTCGTTGCAAATAGTTGCATTTTGTATTTTACCCATTGTCAGAAATTGTAAGGAACTATAAAGAGCCTCTATGGTTTTTCCAACTTGGGGAACATCCAAGAAATATCCCAAGAAAAAACTAAAAACATTAGTAAAACAAAGAAAATTATTTTGTCTCCACTAATCTCCATAGTGTCAAGTAGACATAACACACTCATTCTTCTAGAATGAAGGGTGAAAATGAAACAATGACTAGGAATTGTAAAGATCTGATACTGTGCATAGTCTTACACAAATGTCTTCCCCTTACATATTTTTTTAAAGAAATTACTTGAGGACAGAAAATATAGAAACACATTGCCTTAAACATTGTATACATCTTTTTTAAAGTGCTGGTCTTGGTCTATAAAGCCCTATACTGTTCCGGCCCAGCTTACTTGTCCGAACATATCTCCCGCCTCAGAGTTTAAGATCATCCGGGGAGGCCTTGCTCTTGATCTCGCCTTCTTTGCAAACATGTTTGGTGGGGACAAGAGATAGAGCCTTCTCAGTGGTGGCTCCCCATCTGTGGAACATGCTCCCTAGCAAAACTAAGTCAGCTCCATCCCTCCTTTCCTTTAGGAAGAAGCTCAAAACATGGTTTTGGGACCAGGCTTTTGGGTAACAGGCTTGACAGCAATCACAATGTTTTAGAATGGACTATGGACAAGCTTTGGACTGGGTCATTGGTCGCTGAATCGGACTCCGATACGGCAATATGGTTGATGTTTTAAATGGATTTTAAACCTAATGTTTTTACAGACTCTGTTATGTCATGTTGTATTGTGTTTTTGTATGTGTTGGCATCGAATTGTTGCTGTTGTAAGCCACCCTGAGTCCTCCCTCGGGGATTGAGAAGGACGGGGTACAAATGTTTGAAATAAATAAATAATAAAAATAAATTATGTCATTACGCCTTTGGGGAAAAACAGGAAAAATATCCTTCAACACCTTTTTTCCAGGGTTCCAGGGTTTTGCATATCTAGCTTGGGGTAATGAAGATGTATTGTAACCTTACATAAAATAACATTAATAAAAGTAAATATTATTTTTATTACTACTATTATTATTATTTCTTACCCGCCTCTCCCCCTCCTTGTGGCTCGAGACAGGTTACAACTTCACTAATAACATATAATTTAGCACAAGTGGAATCAGAGCTACCTTGTAGATGTATATAAGTTACAAACTGCTTCTGATCTGGATTTAGCGGATTTTTGGCACAATCTCTGAGGATGCCTGCCATAGATGCAGGCAAAACATCAGGAGAGAATGCTTCTAGAACAGTGCTGTCCAACATCTACCGGACCAGGGGCCTGATTGCCGGTCACTGATGACTTGGGGGGCCGAAGGGTCTGGCTCCGCCCCCTCCCCAGCTCCGCCCCCCATACTCAATATGCCCAAATGTGAACACTGGTGGATTTGGGGGAAAATAGACCTTGACATTTGGGAGTTGTAGTTGCTGGGATTAGTAGTTTGCCTACAATCAAAGAGCATTCTTAACCCCACCAATGATGGAATTAACCAATCTTGGCACACAGAACTCCCATGACCAACAGGAAATACTGGAAGACTTTGGTGGGCATTGACCTTGAGTTGTGGAGTTGTAGTTCACCTCCATCCAGAGAGCACTGTGGACTCAAATAATGATGGATCTGGACCAAACTTGGCATGAATACTCAATATGCCCAAATGTGAACACAGATGGAGTTGTGGGAAAATAGACCTTGACATTTGAGAGTTACAGTTTCTGGGATTTATAGTTAACACACAATCAAAGAGCATCCTGAACTCTTGCAACAATGGAATTGAACCAAACTTGGCATATTGAACTCTCATTACCAACAGAAAGTACTGAAAGGGTTTGCTTGGGAACTGACCTTGAATTTTGGAGTTGTATTTCACCTACATCCAGAGAGCACAATGTTGGATCAGGACCAAACTTGGCATGAATACTCAATATGCCCAAATATGATCAGGAGAAGGAAGGAAGGAGGGGAAGAAGAGAAGGATGGAGGGAGGAAAGGGAGGAGGGAAAGTGAGAAGGAAGAAAAAAGGGTGGCAGGAAAGAAAGAAAGGAAGGTGAAAGAGGGGCAAGGAGGGAGGGAGAACAGTTGAAAGGAAGGACGAAAGGGTGGATGGGTGGAAGGAAGGAAGGAAGGAGAAAGAGAGGAGGAAGAAGGGAGGGAGGAGGAAAGGGTGGATGGATGGATGGAAGGAAAGAAGGTGAAAGAGAGGGAGGGAGGAAAGAAGGAAGGAAGAAAAGAGGAAAGAATGGAAGGAAAGGAAGGGAGGAAGGCGAAAGAGAGGGAAGGGGGGAGAAAGAAGGCCAGGCGGCAGCTGGGGCTCCTGAGGCGGCGGCGGAGGAGGCGGGAGCGCCGCCGCGAACTGGGCCAGGCCGCCGCCAAGCCTCTGCGAACTGGGCCAGGCCGCCGCGGCTAGGGCTTTGCGGCCGCCGCCAGGCCTTCAAAGTCGCGCTCGGGCACTCGCGCGCGCGCCGGCGCAGTCGCGCTCGCGTCACCGCGAGCGCCGATTGGCGGGGGGAGGGAGAGAATAGGAGGGAGCCTGCTCCTCCTCCCAGCCCCGCCCCTCTGCAAAAATAAAAATAAAAAAAATTTAAAAAAATTTTTAAAAGCCGATTTCTTTTTTAAAGGGTAGGGGGCCATAGGGAAGGTACTGGAGGGCCGGATCCGGCCCGCGGGGCGCCAGTTGGGCAGCCCTGTTCTAGAACATGGCCATACAGCCCGAAAAACCTACAACAACCCAGTGATTCTGGCCATGAAAGCCTTCGGCAATACAGCATTGATACTATTACTTATAATTGAATATTACTGTATTACTTAGTTAGCCGATCCCTCGTTGTCTGAGTATGATGGCCTTCCAAGTATAGGGTTTTGGCAGTGGATTTACAGGTGACTGTAGGGCTTTATTCTTCACCCACATATTCTTCCACAGTGAGGGCATCAGTTTCCACGTGGAAGGTGGTTCCAGTCAGAGTTGGCTTGATGCACCTTCCTCTTGGCACATTTCTCCCTTTCGCTCTCCATTCATGTCTCTTCCAATTCCACAGTACTGCTGGGTCACAGTTTACCTCCAGCTAGAGCATTCAAGGGCCAGGGCTTCCCAGTTCTCCGTGTCTATGCCACAATTTTTAAGATTAGCTTAAGCCTATCTTTAAATCTCTTTTCCTGTCCACCAACATTCTGTTTTCCATTCATCAGTTGGGAGTAGAGTAACTGCTTTGGGAGATGGTGACTGGGCATTCGGACAATGTGGCCAGTCCAGCAGAGTTGATGACGTAGAAGCATCACTTAGAACATAAGAACATAAGAAGAGCCATGCTGAATCGGACCTCAGCCCATCTAGTCCAGCATTCTGTATCACACAGTGGCCCCCAGTTGTACACGGGGATCTTGAGCAGAAGGGAGGGCAAAACCCTAACCTGCTCCCGACCCCCCACAACCAGTACCCAGGGAAATCCTGCCTACCACAACCAACTCTGAGGTGGCACTTGAATGTCCTTTTCAGTAACTACCGATACACTTGGTATCCATGAATCTGTCTAATCCTGCCTTGAAGTTGTTCAATGCTATTGGTCTTTGCTTCTTCCAGCACACTCACATTTGTCCGCCTGTCTTCCCAAGATTACTGTATAATTACTGTATATTACTTTTGTACACATCTAGGCTAAATTAGAATTATGTTTCTTAAACTGGACCAGATTCAGCTTTAGAAACACATGCAAAAAAGTGT
The DNA here is from genome assembly GCA_030556195.1 of Anolis apletophallus. Classification (NCBI taxonomy): domain Eukaryota; kingdom Metazoa; phylum Chordata; class Lepidosauria; order Squamata; family Anolidae; genus Anolis; species Anolis apletophallus. The sequence continues at coordinate 98,012,414 of JARBWK010000005.1, forward strand.
GCTTGTACACATGTGCAAAATGTCCTGCTTTCATTATTAGAAAAACATATACTTTGTCTCAAACATCAGGTAATTACCAAGCATTTTTAATTCTACACAAAACCAAATGTCGAGTATAGAAAACGTGTTACTCAAAGTGGACCTGAGCCATCCATTGTCCCTGGAAGTTTCAATGGTGCAGCACCATTTGTCATAGAAGAGGACTTGCTTTAGAAAATTATGTTTGAATATGGTCTTCAGCAGTCAAAATAGGTTTCTTACAGAAAATGAATGACATCAGAACGTTTTAGAGAATACTGTTTTCTTATGAGGAGCCTGAAATATATCTAAATTGAAGTGTGTAGGTATCTAAGTAAATGTGGCAATCCAGAGAGGGGAGGGAAGTATTTCATTTTGTTTTTCCCAACTGAAATTTACTTGAGACATTAGGGATGTTAAATTATATGTTTGAAAACTGGATTTGTTGCTCATGAAAGGGAAAACGTAATTCGGGCACATGAATGCCTGAAGCTTTATGGCAGACTCTTGTTAAGTCTTGTTTCCCAAGTACAATGGATAATAGTGAATAGCAACTTCAGGTTGCCATAATGTTGCAGGCTCAAGTATCTTATTTTAATCTCTGAATTCTGGACTTCTCAGAACCTTGAAACCAGATATTTTGCGCACACCTTGAATTGCCACTCAAAATGGCCTTGTGACCCCTTGACTGATTGACACACAAAGAGGAGGTGAAAGGTTGGATTTTCATTTTTTTTAAAGGAATTACAGCTAAATCCTTCAAAAAACAGAGGCTTGCATCAGCTATGTTTATATAAACACTTTGAGGAAATCCTGAAATTGTACATTTGACACATGTATTAAAGAAGGTTAGCCCTTTATTTTTCCCCTGTTTTAGAATGAATTGAGGACAATTCGACATGGAGCTTTGTGGGGAGGACTTGGCATAAAAGTATTCAAAATAAGTAGTCCATTTGCTTCTTTTTGTCCACCCAGAATCTGTTTCAATACTATTCAATCACTTGATAAATTGCTTAATAATAACTGGATAAAACTGGAACTTCCAGGGAATAATAATGCAGCTATTGCATTGAATTTGGCAGAACCAATGCCGGCATGAACACTGTAGACTGCGGGGGCAAACGCCATTAATTATATTGGGGAGGGGCAGGAAATCATAAATTGAGCATTTCGGGGGTGTTTTTTCCTAGGAGGGTGTTCTGCTCTTATAATGACACATATTTCCAAAACTCAAGAGACAGCAACAAAAACTAGAGGGCTGGGCAGGAGAAACTGTGAATGTGTAATTCCATCTGTTTTTCCATTACAGCTATTAATGTCGCCTATGGTGGGCAGATGAGCTTTTCAAAGGCTAGTCATGTTGACCTGTTACATTTTTGTAATGTGTGTTTAAGTGTGCCTTCAATTTGTCAATTTATATCGACCCCATAAATCAAATAGCATCTGGAAGGTCTGTAATTCAAATCCGTGAGACAGGGTGACCTCCTGCTGTTAGCCCCAACTTCTGCCAACCTAGCAGTTTGAAAACATGCAAATGTGAGTAGACCAATAGGTACCGCTTTGGCGAGAAGGTAATGGCACTCTGTGCAGTCATACCGGCCACATGTCCTAGGAGGCATCTACAGACAGCACCGCCTATTCGGCTTAGAAATGGAGATGAGCACTACTACCCAGAGTCAGGCTCGACTAGACTTAATGTCAAGGGGAAACCTTTACTAAGGAAGAATTACTCAAAGAATCAATAAATTGGATGTTAATAATAATAATAATAACTTTATTTTTATATCCCACCACCATCTCCCCGAAGGGACTCAGGCGGCTTACAAGGGGACATGCCCACGCTACAAATAAAAAAGCATTAAAATCAATCAAATAAAAACATAACACTATCACAAAACATCATCTTAAAACAAAAAGACTGAGATAAAGTTCAAAACTCGAATCAGGCTCAAATAAGTGCAATGATTCCAAAATGGGGCCAGTGGAAAGTGCGGAATTCAAGGGAACATTGGCTGAGGAATACCCTTAGAAAGTGTTGAGTAACCAATAGGTGGACCAAGAATAAAGTGCATGGCTTAGAGTAGGAATGAGATAGTTCTCTGGTGAAACTGCCTAATCAAAGGCAAGACAGAACATCCAAGTTTTTAATTCCCTATGGAAGATGGACAAGGAAGGGCCCTGACTGATCTCCCTAGGGAGGGAGTTCCAGAGCCGGGGGTCCACCACCAAGAAGGCCCTCTCCCTCGTCCCCACCAACCATGCTTGAGACGGTGGCGTAAGCAAGAGGAGAGCCTCCCTGGACGATCTCAGGGTGCGTGCTGGTTCATAGGAGAAGACGCAACCTCAAAGATAGGCAGGTCCCGAACCTTCTAAGCTTTTCGGTACCTACCTGGAACTTTTAAGATGGTGCAAGTGGGTCTGTAAATTAGTTCATTCATAGTACAGAAAGCTTCAAAAGTGTTGCACCTAAGGCACCGGGGCATAACAAAATAACCAACAACAAAGCCCAACCCATAGGTGTTAGTCTGCACTGTGGTTTTCTTAAGGCCAGAATTAGGAGAGAGGGTTTCTTTCTGTGCCAGAAATCATGTGCTAATCTTGCTCTGTCATGCACATACCACAAGCTTCAAAGATTAACATAATTCAGTCTTGAATTGCCAGAGTCTATTGAATCTTCAAAAAGATTGCAGACTCATTCCAGTTCAGGCAGAGGTTGAGGCTAGCTCTTTTATTCTGGGATTGCGTATGATTTATCTGGGGGGCTGTTCTTCACACTCCACACCACAAGAATTTCAGACTTATTTCCAAAGGAGAAAGACTTAACTTGCCCTTCTCAGCTGGGCTTCATCACTGAATTGTAGATCTTCCGTGATGGCTCCCATAAACCACAAATAATCGTTATACAAGAATAAATGTTTTGCAATTTAGCATAGGATGACTTAAAAGGAGAATGAGGACATTCTATAGAATCAGATGACATCCAATGTGAAGCCAATAAGAATAGTTTCATTTATTGTTTTCCATGGAAAGGAGCGCATTGGAAGTGATGTGGCCCATACCAATTCAATATAAAGGTAACAAAGCTCCCCATTGTTGTAAAGAAGTGTCAATCTTGCAAACCTCACTTTAAACAAATTTACCCTGTGCTTTGGAGATCTTTGGAGTAGCCAGTGGTCTCAGTCTTGGGGAATGTGTTTATTCAGTCTAGTAAAAACATTAAAGGGGGGAAATAAATCTCTGGTGACCTAAACTGCTTGCACTGCCACTATAAACCATAGAACATTTAGAAAGGACTTTTAGAGGTAAAGATAATATAGTTTGCATAGCCAGTGTGTACATTGTGGTCTTGAATGGTAGTTACAGAGGTCACTTGCAACTTATATTACTTCATCACAAAATCATTAAGGACGTGGAAGAAAGATTATAAGGCGTTACATCATTTACTCTGATAATTAAAACCATGAACACGGTTTCAGCTTCAGTTGCATTGAAAAAGTAGAATGATGGACAAGTAACGGTGGAAGCTCAATTGGTGTAAAAAGGGGTTAAACATTGACTTCGCAATGTGTCAAGTTTATTGATCTTCTTAACAGCAACAACAAAAATGGGCATGCTTATTTCTGTGGGAAAGAAAAACGTTTGTCTGCTTTTGTTATCGTATGTGTCTTACAACTTTTGACTCTTCTATGCTCCATGCATCTACTTTTTCATTTTATTGCATGCCATTGGGCGCATCCAGACAGCCCCTTTAATGCATGAGTTACTGCAATAAAAAGGGGACTGTCCAGATGACATCCTGGACAAACCCGAATTAATTCGCCACAAAGGAAACCCACTACTTCCGGTGTCTGGACTGCAGTTCAGACAGTAGTCCCATGGTTTTCCGGGCTAAATTAGCCTGGGCTAAATTACCCCAGAAAACCTTGAGAACACCAACCCCCTCCCCAAAGGCACCCCAAAGCCCTGTGAAAAAACAGAAGAACTAACCCCGGCCTCCATTAGAGGGCTGTCGGAGTTCTCCTGGCACGAAGAAATGACGCACCATGAGAAAGGGGGGATCGCTCCCCCCTTATTTATTTATTTATTTACATTATTTCTAACCCGCTCTTCTCAACCCCCGAAAGGCTGGGGGACGGGACTCAGAGCGGCTTGACAAAGGCAGCAATTTGATGCCAATACATAATATACAATATAAAACCATAAATGTACAGCATTAAAATACAGCATCCTTTCTATGCGCCAGCAGAACTCCCCCCCCCCCTTCTCCTGGCACATCCTTTCTCTCCGCCAGCAGAACTCCAGCATCCCTCTAATGGAAGCCGGGTAAGTTATTCTGTTTTTTACAGGTCTTTTGGGGGAGGGGTGAGAGTGTCTGGGTGTTCTCCCATAAATTTCCAGGAGAACATCTGGACACCCACCCCAGAAAACAGGTGTGTGGATGGGCCCCCAGAAACATTCATGTTTTTTGAATTCGAATGTTCCTGAGATAAATGTTGTCTAGAAGTGCCCATTGTCTTGGCATGTACAGTTGTTTCTTTTTTAATATCCTGTTTCCAAAGATTCGGATGACTGGTGGGAGGTCTTTTTTCATGTCCAACTCTGGATCCATGCACTGCATCCAAAATGGCTTATTAAGGGGGGAAAAGTGGACCCTCTGGCTTACAAACACGGACTCACTCTGAGACCATAATACATATGGACATGATTAGCTCATGCTCTCTCCTTGTCTGGACTTAAACTTAAATTACCGTTATGACAGTACAGTAACTGCATTATTTGGAATTGCACCATGTTTGTGTTAAATTAGATAAATTTTGAGGTAACAGTTCCTCTGATGTGAGAACAGCCTGATTCTGTCCATGCCAAAATCCAGTCTAACTGTCCATTAATGGAGCCAATTATGTAGAAAAAGCAATATATGTTTTGATTCAGATCTAAAGCATCTTTCTCATAAACTTAACATTGCTTCATTGTTTTGGTAGCATATAGCCATATTTTCTAAAATATTACTTGGCTGAAACTTGGTTGATCCTTTTTTTAAATGCACTTGTAAAATACATGTTTTCTATTACTAGGCCATGATAAGCGTTTCCCTTGATGTAAACCAGCTTTCCCTAAACCATTAGACTTCAGCTTTGGACTTGATAAAGTACAACAGCCCCAGAGTAGAGTTTATTAAAACAAGGTTTTCCTAAAGAGATCGCTTCTTTGAAGCATCTTTGTAACCTCAGGTAATAAATTTCTCAGTGATAAGCCAGAGAAATGAGATGATTTAATGCACCCAGGTTTATTTGTAGCAATTACCATTGTTAAGAATATCATCAAAAAAGACCTTTGTCATGACACATTGTTGACTATACATGTGACGGATGATCTACCTCTTCCTTTAAAAACAAGGGGGGGAAATCTTTAAATAGTAGAATGACAAGGAAGAAGACCATAAAGTAAAATATTGTACTTAAAGTTTCTGAATAAATTATGTTGAGGATATGGATGGATCAGATTGCTGGTATTTTTTTTAAAACTTATCTCCATTTTTTAATTCAAGTAATTAATTTTCCAGTGTTTTCCCTTCCCAGTAGAGCAGTGGTTCCCAAACGTTTTTGGCCTACCGCCCCCTTTCCAGAAAATGTTTTACCGCCCCCCTAGAAGTTATTTTTAAATTTTTAATACCAGTTAAACAGAAAGATATATGTATTAATGTTTCCCTCTTTTTGTGAAATTAAATGTTTTGATGTGTTTTAATTTTAAGTCCCCTTCAGGGTGAGAAGAGCGGAATATAAATAAAGTAAATAAATAAATAAATTTAAATGTTATTTTAATTGCATGTTGTTTTTATGACATTGAAAATAGAAGGGGCCGGCACTGGACAAGCGAGGCCCACCTAGAAAAGCACTTCCCGCTGGCCCCGCCCCATGCCGGGCCCAGCAAGGCTCGCTTGCGAGGATGTCCCCATTGGAAGAAAGAGACAATACACAGGACTGCGCCATGGGCAGGGTGGGATGTGGGATTCCCAACTATTCATTTTCCCCATTGCTGAAGGTCTACACTGCCATATAAAATCCTTCAACACTGCCATATAAAGTCCAGATTATCTGCTTTGAACTGGTTTATATGGCAGTGTAGACTCAGATAATCCAGTTTAAATCAGATAATGTGGATTATCTGTTCTGATAATCTGGATTGCATGGCTGTGTAGAAGGGGCCTCGGTTAGATATCCTATTACATATATGCAAGTATTTCAAAATCCACAAACCCTCAGATATTGAACATTTCTGGTCCCAATCATTTTAGATAAAGGATTCTGAACCAGTACTTTTCAACGATGTACGTTTGAGGCTCCTTGTGATGCGTTGCGGTCATTTCTGTCCCCAGTCATAGCATTCTTTCCCCTTTTCTCCCTCTCCCTCTTCCTGAACACATTGGTAGAAATATAATGTTGTAATTTTGAAGAAAATATGCAAATACCCTTGGGTCTCAGTCAGTTCTATCTGTGAATATAAAGGCAAGCCAAAATTCTCACCAAAGCATGTGTTCGTAGTTGTTTGTTGCCTTAGGAATCAGTTTCTTATCTCAAGAGCAATCTCTCTTTTTCTGAGTCCAGTTTAATATAGTTCATGAGATTCTTAAAGCTGACCAATTATTCCCCAATGAACAGCTTCTATTTATATATGTCTATCACGAGTGGAATTTATGAAAGACACATAAGTTATGCAACGTTCTAATGTTTTCACAGTTGTTAAACCACTCCATCTATTTTAATGAAGAGAAAGTGCCTATAAGATGTTGGACTCAACAGCTGCCCAAAACGATGTTAGAAAACCAAGGCTTTAATCCAAACAAACCTCAGATAATTTACTGGAAGGAGCCAAAACTTGACTTTTTCTACTTTACATCATTTTATATACATATATATCACGAAAAACGTAATTGAAGTGATTCATTGTAATATTTCATTAACTACATATAATAAATTTTAAAGAGACGCACTTTTAAAATATTATATGTTCTTAAAATGAACTCTCAACTGCTTTCAGTGGTATCAGAAACTTCATGTTGACAAGATGGTGAATTTGCTCTGGGTTTTAGTGTAAACTTTAAGGGAGACACCTAGCATATCGAACTATATCCCTGAACAGACTCGCCACCTTGGAAAGTTCCTTTAAAGTTAAGACTAAAACTTAGAGCAGATTTACTACGTCACTGACATAAGAGCTTTATCTTGTCCATCTGCAGTAACATTACTGAATAGACCAGCATTTCTCAACCCGGAGGTTTTGTGAGGGGTGTCAGAGGGGTCACCAAAGACTATCAGAAAACATAGTATTTCCTATTGGTCATGGGAATTTTGTGTGGGAAGTTTGGCTTTTGATTGTAGGTGATCCCAGCAACTACGACTCCCAAAGGACAAAATCTATCCCCATCCACCCACCAAAAAAACCCACCAGTATTCAATTTTGGGTGTATTGCGTATTTGTGTCAAATTTGGTCCAGTGAATGAAAGTACATCAGGCATGTCGGATATTTACATTACAATTCATCACAGTAGCAAAATTGCAGTTATGAAGTAGCAACAAAAGTAATTTTATGGTTGGGGGTCACCACAACATGAGGAACTGTATTAAGGGGTTGAAGCATTGGGAAGGTTGAGAACCACTGCAATAGACTTATTCTGTGTAGCATTTTTAGTAATGACTACTTTGAACTGCTTTTGTAAAGAAAATATGGCAGGGCACATGTGTGTATGTATAACAGAGATAGAATCAGCCGTCTTTAGCCAGTTCAGACAAGTGTTATCCTAACTCAGTATTCTTTTATGTAGACAAATAAGCAGTGTGTCATTTGAAACTGAGGCAGAGCCTGATTACTCAATATGCCTTACCTGGGGAGACCATGTGATGATAATAATAATAATAACAACAAACTTTATTTATATTCTGCTCTATCTCCCTGAGGGGACTCAGGGCAGATTACAGAACACATATACGACAAACATTCAATGCCGTTATACAATTGCAAGGACAAACAATACATAAATAGTGGTAGAGGCTTTTCCCATCTTTTTCCATCTCTGACATCTGGAGCCTGTGCTCGACTCTGGCCACGGGGGCAGGGGGTGCTGTCCCTCCATCTTCCATGCCGAGGAGCTTTGTTTTCCATAGGCGACCGCCTTATATTGGCATGTCCTTACGGGAGCCTTTTAAAGTGATACCTACTTATCTACTCACATTGCTGTTTTCGATCTGCTAAGTGGGCAGAAGGTGGGCTGATGGCCAGGAGCTCACCCCGGCCCGGGCTTGAATTGTCTATCTATTGATTGGCAAGATTTTCTTCAGCTGGCAGTTAACCCGCTGTGCTAAAGCCTGGCCCACATATTAAATATGATACTCCAGCAAGCAATAATATGTTCTATATTTGAACTGTATCACCCTCTGTCTATAAAAAGTAAATACAATAGTTCATACAATACAACCCTTGTATCTGACAGACTGGTACTCACAGTTTTACTTCTGAAAAAAATACCATATCTGCTCGAATCTAATGCTCGCCCTTTTTTGGCTAAATTACCTTCCCAAAATTAGAGTGCACATTAGATTCACGTAATATGGTACTCTTAGTGCTGAGTCAAAGCAATAGGGGAAGCTACTTCAGGAGCCCCAGGAGCTCCTATTGAGGGACACCATCTCTAATTTAATTGCCATGGCTCAATGCTTTGCAGTGCCGGAATATGTAGTTTGTTGAGATATCAACATTCTTTGGCAGTCCCCAAGATTCCAAACTACAGCCCCCATGGCATTGGGCCAGGACAGTTAAAGTGGATTCATTCTACAGGATAGATGCACCCCAATTTTTTTGTATGTCAGAAGCAACTTGAGAAACTGCAAGTCACTTCTGGTATGAGAGAATTGGCCATCTGCACAGACATTGTAAAGGGGACACCCGCTTGTTTGATGTTTTGCCATCATTTTGGGAGGCTTTTTTCATGCTGGAGCTGGAGCTAACAGAGGGAGCTCACCCCATTCTCCTTGGATTTGAACCAATGACTTGTCAGTCAACAGTCCTGCCAGCACAAGGGTTTAACCCATTGCACCACCCCAATAAAATGCCCACATTTCTCAAAATTTCCGCTCTGTATGGGGACAGGTTGTCACACAAGAAAGTTTCTCACATGCAACAACCACTTACATATGAAATTTTGGTATCGTGAGATTGCTTTGAGCTTTCTTATTATATTTTATCTTTTTGTTTCCTAAGAGTGCTTTTCCAGTAGACCATCACTATGTTTCTTCCCCGCCACCCCGCCCCAACCCGGCCCCAGCAATTAGTAATAGGTGTTAAGCTAAAAACCAAGCAGCATATACATACATCTGTATTTTGTTAATTAAAGTTGTACACTTTTCATCTAATTGTTAGATTTAAGTCTGCATTTCATCATACTCAAATCTATAATATTGGCTCACCAAGAGTAAGGTTTATTGAAACATATAATCACAGTCATGTGTTCTTATATTTCCTTTTTAAGGCAATGAAATGATGAAAATGTAGATAATGTTTTCAAGAGGTGAAATCATTGATTTCATGCCATGTTCCGCTGATCAGATGTTCACATCAGAAAACAGTCCATATCATTTATGAGCAGTGTACAGGCTCTTTTTGGCAAGAACAGAAGAAAGTCTAGCAATACAAAGGTACATTTACTTTTAGAGGTTTGGTTTCCATGGATAACCTGCCTTTGTTTGTAAAACACAACATGGTCTGGCTTTTCGTTAGGGGGAAGAAAGGCATCACCAGTATAATAGTGATGCTCTTATTCTGATGGGGGTGTGTGTGTGTGTGTGTGAATGCATTGGTTTTTAATGTTGAACTATGACTCAAAAGACAAAGAGTTCAAATCCCCACTGAGTTATGAAACTCACTGGGTGAATTTGGGCATCTTACACTTTCTGAGCATTAGAGGAAGGCAATGGAAAAACCACTCTGAACAAATTGTGCCAATAAAATCTGTGATAGAGTCATCTTCAGGTCACCATAAGTTGGAAACAACTTGAAGGTACATAACAATTATATATAGACATCTTTAAGAAATTAGGAGCACCAAGTTTGAAATCAGAATAGTTTCTTGTTTTGAGTGTCCAAATTTTCAAACAAACCAAACTGTAGACATAGAAAAATCTTACTGGGGCAATATTAAAATGGGCATAATTTCCCAAGTGAGGTGGGAGAACACCATACTGTGTAGCTCTGTCTCTAATACTATGTCAATATGTAGTGCTACTACTTATCAAATTCCATGCACCGTACATATAGAGCCAATGGCACAACAATTCTGCACAATTCACAACCTTCCATAGTTGCCATTCTGAATTGTATGGAATCATTTGTGTTTACCCCAGTGGCGCAGTGCGTTAAACCAATGAGCTGCTAAACTTATTGACCGAAAGGTCCCAGGTTCGAATCCAGAGAGCAGCATGAGCTCCCGCTCTTAGCCCCAGCTTCTGCCAACCTAGCAGTTCGAAAACATGCAAATGTAAGTAGATCAATAGGTACAGCTCCGGTGGAAAGGTAATGGCACTCAATGCAGTCATGCCAGCCGCATGACCAGGGGTGGCCTTACCTCTCCCAGGGGGGTACGCAAACCTTATCCCCCCCTTGGCTCCTGGACGCCCTCACGCAGCCGGCCGCACATGTACGGTGGCGTCCCGCCCGGCCACGCATGCGCGGTGGCGTTCTGCGCGGCTGCGCGAGTGCATCCCACGTGGCTGCGTGAGGGCGTCCCGCACAACGGCGCGCACAACGACGGCGGAAGCACGGCACGGGCAGCACTAGCTCCCGAGCACGCCTCCACTCAGCGGCGCGGCTGGCTGCGGAGGCGCAGCGGCGGGCGGCTGGCGCGGTGGGACGGCCGGTGCTGCAGCGCCCCTCCCAGGTGGCAACACCCCTCCCAGGTGCCGTAGCCCTACGCGGCTGCGTAGTCGGTGGAATGGGAGGGGCTGGCCCTGCGCATGACCTTGGAGGTGTCTACGGACAATGCCAGCTCTTCGTCTTACAAATAGAGATGAGCACCAGCCCCCAGAGTCGGACATGACTGGACTTAATGTCAGGGGGAAACCTTTACTTTACCTAGTAAGCCAATATCTTCCTGCCAGAGATAGTAATTCTGCATACATGGATGCCCAAGAGTGATCCAAGAAGGGTAACATTCCCTCTGGTCAGAGTGTCTGATCCAAAGAGGCTCCCAAACTCTCAGGCCCCTTCTACACTGCTACATAATCCAGATTATCAAAACAGATACTCCACATTATCTGCTTTGAACTTGATTGTCTGAGTCTACATTGCCGTATAAACCAATTCAAAACAGATAATCTGGATTTTATACTGCAGTGTAAAGGAGCCTCAGCAATGCTGGCTGGAGCTTCTGAGAGTTTAGGTCCAGCAACACCTGCAGCCTCCCTACATGAGACCAATTTTTGATTATATTCTGTGAATCAAAGGTTACCCATTTTCATGTTGAGGTTAAATAAATCTCTACAGGGATGGTGGTGCTCAAATGTATCCAGACAATTGGATACATTTCTGCCAACAATCAACAAGTTTTCTGAAGCCATCACGGAAGAAGTCGACACTCTGTTTCCACAACCAGCGCCTCACAGTTCTCTCAGCGTCTTCATCAGAAGCATAATGATGTCCCTGCAGTTCTTCTTTCATTATCAGAAACAGATGGAAGTCAGACGGTGCTATATCTGGACTGTATGGATGATGCCGTACGGTGGTGAGATTCAGTCTCTGAAGTTCTCCTGTGGTGCGCTTTCATTTCAGGTTTCAGCATCCTGGGTACCCATCGTGCACAGATCTTCCGATAGCCAAGCAAACAAATAGTGTGACACAAATGTTCTTGCGAAATGCCGATTATGCTTGAAATTTCTCGCTGAGTGATACAACGATCGTCCTGAATCAATATGTCAACCTTTTGCTTGTGAAACTCGGTGGTTGCTGTCACAGGATGTCCAACTCTTTGTTTGTCAGGCAAGTTAGATGTTCCCACTTCAACATCTTTGAAATTACTCGCCCAACAGCGCACAGTACTCACATCAACGCAATCACCATAAACAGCTGCCATTCTCTGATAAATCTCCTTTGCGGTGACACCTTCTGCTGTGAAGAATTCAATGACTGCACGTAGCTTAAGTCGCATTGACCAATCATCTGTGCAGGGTTCCATACTTCGCACTTTAACAACACAACTGTTCAATGCTAAGGCTTCCAGCCAAAATGGAACTGTAGAGGAGAGTCTACTGAACAAGCCAGTACCTGCCGCATAGCAGTACTGCCATCTGTTAAGTTACGAAAGTGGAGGCATTACTTTTCATTCAACCCTCATAAATAAATAAATTAACCCACAGCTGTTCTTAAATCATATTTCAAATGAATTATATCTTATCCTGATCTTACTCAATATGTAACGGAGCTGAAAAACAAAGTTGCCAAATGCCTTTATGGAAGAGTGGAAATCCCTTACCACTTGGAACTGAAGAGGTCCGTCTCCATGTCTCGAGATGTCATTACCACTTGGAGCTCCACAGGTACACTTCTGTGTTTCTTATTCCGATTGTTTGTCTGTCAAAATACCAGCATAACGTTATTTTGGAAACTTGAATAAGACTAGTGAGTATATAACTATTTAATAATGAAATGTGGTCAACAAAATATAAAGCAACAACAAAAATGTGAGTTAGCTTATAGCCTAAATTTTACTATTTGAAGTCGGTAACTGATGCTGTCATTAGAGATCACTGTGGGTTGGTCATCTGCCAGGAACCTCCAACACTGTATCCAAATGCTTGAGTTTCTGTCCATGGCTTTTTAACATAACATATATGTGAGGCTATACTGAGTAAGTGATGGAGGAGGACAAGCAGCTGCTACCATCAAAACTGGAGTCCATTTTTTCAAGCTCAGTCAGGTGGTGATGGTGTTGACCAAAATAATATGGAAGTAAAAGAGACATGATCTTGAAGAGATCGTCTTCAGCGCTGGTACAGAGATAGAAATGTGGTAGCAGCTGCCATCATCTTCCCTGTCTGTCAAATGACCCTCCAATACAGTTGCTTCAATCTACTCTAGTTCTAACTAAAATATGTTCACAAATATGAAAAACAAAACAATGGCTTACAGATTGAAAACACTCAATATATATTCCAGTCCCAAGAAAGAGGACAGCTGAGACTGCAGTAACCACTACCCCATCACATTAATTGGCTTGTTGTGAGTTTTCCAGGCTGTATGGCCATGTTTCAGAAGCATTTTCTCCTGATGTTTCCAAAGTGGGAGAAAGAACTCTTGTCTGTTTGTAGTAGGTGTGAATGTTTCAATTGTTTCAATTGGCCACCTTGATTAGCATTTAATGGCCTGGCAGTTTTGAGGTGTGGCTTCTTACTGCCTGGGGGAATCCTTTGTTGGGAGGTGATTAGCTGGCTCTGATTGTTTCTTGTCTGGAATTAGAATGTAATGGCCAATTGAAACATTCACACTTGTCTCAAACAGACAAGAGTTCTTTCTCCCACCCTGGACATTCCACAGATATATAAACCTCATTTTCCTAGTTTCCAACAGACCTCACAACTTCTGAGGATGCTTACCATAGATGCAGGCGAAACGTCAGGAGAGAATGCTTCAGGAACCTAGCCATATAACCCAGAAAACTCACAACAACCCACTGATTCTGGCCATGAAACCTTGAACAATACATCACATTAATTTCTCATGCATGCAAAGTCATGCTCAAAATTCTACAATATCAGCTATGCACCAGAAACAGAAGCAGTTTGTGTCTATAGTATCATTGACCAATGAACTCACTCCATGGAGTCCATAGTAGCTGTATTGCTGAAACTGACACTGGATCCACCAGCCTCCATTGATTGGAAATATTGTTTGTTAAATCAACCTTAATAGCATTTCGTAGAACCCTTTCTGTAAATACGTAATAAATTATAGCTAACAGAATAGTGCAGCTTGTTTATTCACCGAAACCTTCCACAAGAAACAGACTGAACCACCTTACTTGGTTAGTGTTTGCTCCAAACATATATACAAGAGTACCTGGACCAAACATATCTACAAGAGTGCCAATAATCAGTAAGCATATTAGTAAAGAGTGGGTAGGTTTCTGCCTACCCACACTTTACCAATATGCTGACTGATTATTGGGTTTTTCTCCTTTTAGCAGAAGTGGGGATCATTGCAGTTTCCAAAAATTAAAATGGGCACAAATAAAGGCACATATTAGTAAAAATCAAACTCGCAATAGTGTTATAGATGTTTTATTTTAAGGCATCTTCTCCCAAATGTCCATTGGGGAGTGGGGTGCATTTCCACCCCATTTTGCAACCACTTTGGAGCAATTTAAATCCAGGGAAATGGCTTTTTGAAACCCGAGGATTGAGAAAATGTCCCCCATAACTGCTAGAGGCACTCAAGGGGCTTTTTGGCAGAAGTTATAGGCCCTCCACAGTTGCCCACTCCTAGTATGTATATATGATTCAAAAACGTGCTAAGGAAAAGTTGTTGGAGAGATATGGGACCTTTAAAAATTAATGCAAGAAGAGTTTCTTGCTATGTCACCTGTGGCTCACCTGGCTTGCCCATGAATAGAGAGGTTGTTCATATATGCCAACTTGGTCTCGTTAATGTCAGCAATACAGGCAATATTTAAAGTTATAATTCGCCCATTACACATACGAAACTAGCAGGACAGAATAGCAGGTCAGATTTTGTATATAAAGAGCTACTGTCTGTGTATGGATTGTGTCGGATCTAAGTAGGCACTTTGGGATTTGGTACAATGCGTGCGTTCATGATGATCATTCGGGGGAACTAGAAGAGGTAAAAGATATCCTGTTCTCTCCCTCGTAAGCTAAAGAATGCTCAAGGCTCATACTCTGTTGAAGTGTGCATATAATGATCCCTACTTATGGCAAAGATATACATGTGTGGGTTTTCTCTGGGGAATATCTGCTTCCTGATCCAACGTGCCAGATAAATATATTGTGTATGTGGGAAAACACAGAAATGTTTTTACAAAGGAGGACCTCAGGTACTTTAGACCTACATTACTTATGCTAAGAAAGCTAAAACAAAGCCGGGAAAGGTGGCTGTCTGGGTGGCCGACAAAGATACAACCGTCTGATTGTGAACTTGTTGCACTTCATCACTGTTAATAAAGCTCATGTTAAAAAGGGATCAGGTGTCAGCTAAAAGGGAACTTGGTGGAGCAGTGTTTTTAAAATAACCCGAGGGCTAAAACATAGCTGGTTCCAGAAAGGAAGTTCCTTCGTCTCATCTTTCAATTTAATTAGGACTTCCTGGGCTGAAAACTGAGTGTGAGTGTCCGGTACACTCTTAAGTAATACCAATGCCAGCTGTATTTTAAGTATATGTGCTGCAAAAGCAGTGATCACTTAATATATGGATGGCATCGTTACTTATAGCTAACAGGAAGAGGGATCGTTTTCAGCCTGTGCAAGAATAATAAAAGTAAGTATAGTATTTGTTGAGAAAAAAGTGGTTCATTTATTCAATTAATACTCAAATAAATTCACCTGAAACTTTAGAATTCAACAAAGCTTTAATAAATTGATAAATAAATCCAAAAAGCAATCCAAATTTGGCATGTTGAATAAATTAAGCAAACAAAACAAATGTATAGATATTAATTATTGTTGTGTAATCTTGGTTTTTGGAGCCCCCGCTGAGCTGCTGATCTTGCTGACCAGAAGGTTGGTGGTTTGAATCTGGGGAATGGGGTGAACTCCTGCTATTAGTCCCAGCTTCTGCCAACCTAGCAGTTCAAAAACATGCAAATGTGAGTAGATGTGTAGATACCGCTCCAGCGGGAAGTTAACTGTGCTTCATTTAGTCATGCCGGCAACATGACCTTGAAGGCAACTGCAGGCAACAATCGCTCTTTGGCTTAGAAATGGGTAATCATAAGCAGGGCTGATGGTTGGCAGAAGGGAGGTACATCAGGCCATATTATGGGTGCGTACTGATCCAGATAATGACTACCTAGGATCTGACCATGTTGCATATGTTTTGTCTTTCTCAGCATTATCATGCATATCATTGCAGTATGACCGCTATCACCACCACCTCGCACACATGCATACATAGTTTCATCTACCTGCATCCAAAAAACATCCTCTCTGAGAGCTTTCTAGGTAGTCCAGGGCAACTTTGTTATATGGTCCCAGCAAAAGCTATTTCTTTCAGTAGGCTATACCATTATCTGCTGTTTCCTGTTTCCATGCTAAGTTCAGAAGTGTATTCCCTGCAGATACGGGGGCCATATTACATTTGACCATTGTTCTGATATCCGTTATATAAAAGGTGAATTTTAAAGAAAATAGTAATGATACACAAACGTTTGCACTATGACAGTTAAAAAAAAAAGAAAAAAAGCCAGTCCATCCTTCCTGTAAGAGAACACAGGACCAGACTCCCACATGAGGGAAAGTGAGCAAAGGGACACAGTACTACCAGCAACTGGGAGAGGGATGATTCAAGAGACTATGAGAAAATGAGCAAATATTTAGGGCAGAGCTTTCCAAATGGGTGTCACAACACATTAGTGTTGGCTGCGGTTTGTAGGTGTATTATGTGAATGTAATGAGACATCTCTGGGACTGTGTGAAATAAGTAATAAATCATGAGATCTGTTTTGTCCCCATATGTTTTGTTATCACAGTGTACACATGTGTCTATCTCTTATAAGAGGTTGATTTAATCTCTGGTTGGCCAGTAAAACTGAATTATTGTGTTGTAAAATGATGTGTGCCTAAAAAGTGTGTCATGAACATGGAATGTTTCGAAAACTAATTTAGGGACTGAAATTTCGCCCAAAACTGCTCAGTATAGCCTTGATTAGAAAAAAGTTACATTTCCAGAGCGGGGGAGGTTGACTTACCATATTTTGTTTGATCATGTTATTAATGAAAGCTCATATTCTCAGAATATAAATATTTACACCGGAACATCCCATTCCAAAAGCACATAATGCTTCCACGGGGACATGAAAAAGGGCATAGAATAGGCAGCATGCCGGTTCTTGTGTTATATATCTGTCTATCTTTATCTGAAATTTGAAAGGCTAGCCACTCTCCCAGATAAACCCAAATAGCTCTATCAAACAGAGCATGAGTTTTAAGAGTTTCCTGCCATTTTCATAACTATAAGCATATGAATTGTAGTTCACATTGAAAAATGAAGTAAGAAAGCTGCCAAGAAAAGATCCAAGCAGTATTACCAGCACTGTTTCATAACCAGTTACAGCTGCTCTTGATCTGACGGCAGCTACCATGGTTTTCTCCTCTCTATCCAGAGCTGAGCTTCTAAAAAGGAAGTCATTATGGCAAACCCTTTAATCTGCAAATATGGGGGTTGTTTCAGAGGGCTGGTTTTTGGCCTATTTTCACTCTCTGCCTTGAGTTTACATTCTCTTGAATTGTTGGCAGCATGGCAGTCGGGTGGTGGTTAGCTGATGGTATTTAGTGTGCAAAAGTCTGGACCGCAGATGTTTTGTACACATGCTTCTCCATCTTTCCTTTACTAAACCTCTATATCCAGAAGTGAATGTATCTGTACAGCCTTTTAGGTTCCTGAAACAAGTATAGGAAAAGGTGGCAAGGTAAAACTTGCTAAGTATGTCTCTGCCAAGAGATTAATGTCATCAGTAATGCATTTTTATTTGGCTCACAAAATCATTCAGCCTGCTTTGTTAACCACACTTTCACCACCAAAAAAAGAGGTCAGAATCCACCAGTCTTTGCAGAAACCTGCCTTCTTTCAGACTAGGAAATGTCAAGTTACATTTTATGGACATTGCCAAGGCCCTTGTAATGCATCACGATTAGGCTGCTGTCATCAAATCCATTGGAAACTTTCAGATAATAATTATTATAGAATGCTTAATGGTTTCAAATTGCAACTTCAGGTCACAGTCTTTATGACATCTCCTTGTAAGTAATCATCTGAATATATTTGACAGTAGAATAAACTGTTCAGGCTGTGGTAAAAAAAAGTGTAGTTTTCTTTAGCTGTAGGTGGAAGTATATATGACATGATCTGGGCCCATTTCTTCATGTCTGTGCATTTTGAAAAACACACTTTTATTTCAAAAGCAAACCTTATTCTGGATTTATTGTATATATAATTCCAGGAAAGGAAGTTACTTGTGTGAAATTTATTACAACCAAGCTTTGGTGCAAATCGTGTCCAGTAGATATTAGTTTATTTGACAACATTGAAACATAAGTGTAACCAGCAATGAATAAAATATTTCTTAGACGACATCTTTCATATTTAATGTCTAATACCGGCAGGCTGATACTGGAAGCACTAGTCTAAAAAAGGGTCATTTCTGGGCTTTCTCTGTATTGAGACCTTTTTCTCCCACTGGAAGTTTGATGTGCTTAGTGTAGCAATAAAATCCCATGTAACTAAATATCCAGAGCTCCAGGATTTTAAAACATTGCGCAGTAAACCCAATTCATCTTATGAGAACCTGGGCCTCCTGATTATATGCCAGAAAAACATATTCAGTACTGAATTTTTTTGCCACAATTCATTATGTGTGCAAATGGACTCTTTACTTGGGGCAAGTTGTGGCATTAGCCTAGTTGTAGGAGATAATTTTCTGCTGAACTTTGAAATTGCAACAGCACAACACTGATTAATATAATTAGGCCTTCATTAATTGGGCCTGCCTACTTTGATAGGCAAGGACAAAAACCTTTTGAATTCATCTTCATTGGCAAATGTTTTGAAAAGCTTCCTGTTTGAATACATTGTGTAGATTCATCACACAAGCTCAATTATTAAATGTATGTACCAAGACTTCCAGCATCTGTAATTTGAGGCTACGGAGGGTCATTCTAACTTTGAATGTTTTTGTTCACATACCTTATATCTTTCCTCTCCAGTCCTAAAATTTGCACTGTGTTTTACTTCTTCATCAATTGTGATGGTGCAGTGGGTTTAACCCTTGTGCCAGCAGGACTGCTGACCAACAGGTCAGTGGTTCGAATCTGGGGAGAGTGGGTTGAGCTCCCTCTGTCAGCTCCAGCTCCCCATGCGGGGACATGAGAGAAGCCCCCCACAAAGATAGTAAAACAATAAAAAAACATTTGGGCATCCCCTGGGGAACGGCCTTGCAGACGCCCAATTCTCTCACATCCAAAAGTCTTGCAGTATCTCAAGTTGCTCTTGAAATGGGGAAAAAAATAAGAGGAAAATAGGTTCAGAGCAGAGTTTCAATATGGAGTGACTTAAGATTTCCCCAACATTTTCCAAGGGTTGAACCTCTGAGTGTGGATCTATACTAAACAGTAAATGTGGTTTGGTACCACTTTAACTGTCATGGTTCAGTGTCATATAATTATTGGGCTTGGAATTATACAAGATTTTTAGCCTCCCGGTTAAAGACAGCTGATGTCTCACCAAACTCCATAACCTGAAGCCATGGCTGTTCAAGTGGTGTCAAACCGCATTCATTCTAAAGTATAGTTGCACCTTGAGAAGGAAATAGGAATCTCTTATTTAATGTGAAAAAAATCATTCTAGTAATGCAAGAAGGGAACACATTAATTAGTAAAACATCTTGCCACTGTACTTTGCATGAACACAATGTTATCTCTCATCAGAATACATGAAGATTGTGTTATGGTCACAAATCTACATTGCCCATTATAAAATTGTAAACAAATTCTTACAATTCTGTTAGTTTGTTTTAAGTCCTGTAATTTTGTAGACTGCAAGGCAGCATAGCAGGTCTGATAACCAATTCAATGGATGATGACTACCAACTCTGAATTTATCCTTATGGATTCCATCTGTTATATAATTTGGTGAATGATAACAGCACTGTAGAAATACATTGTGCATATTTGGTTTTAGTGATGAATATGAAGAAGATGGATTTTGCCAGCCATACAGAGGAATTGCATGTGCAAGGTTTATTGGAAACCGAACCATCTATATGGAGTCTCTTCATATGCAGGGTGAAATAGAAAATCAAATCACTGGTAAGTAAATAATTTTGCTTCCTTCTGTTTTAAATGAGATAGTTGTCTTTTGAGCTGTGGCATCGTTTGGAGTATAGCAAGCTCACTCTAGATTGAATACACTAAATGTACACTCAGTTTTGCTGTCTCATATTCTATAGAACTTACCATTAGCTGTATAAATATATTCTCAATAGAAAACAATATGTGTGGTTTTACAAATTTTCGAAAAACCACCATAAATATGAAATTGCACAATTTGTATTTCAACAGGTCTGATTCAGTCCTTGAGGACCACAGACCGTATTTTTTTCTGCTACATTCTTAACAAATCTTTGGTTGTCTTAGCTCTGCACAAACATTTATAAAGGAATCCCTAATAGGGTGCGTTTAGTATGCAAGCCTGTCAAAGCTTGGCTTGAAATAATTTTTGAATATTTTTTATTGTGGTGGTGGTAAAGGAGGAACTGTTTTCTTTTCAGTTGTGTGTTTGTTTGGAAGTGGTAGTTTTCCTACTCTCCTGTGGTGCCCCATTTATGGAATGCCTCCCCCTTACAGGCACAGTTATCATCAATGTTGTTCTCATTTAGGCACCGTGTTAAAACCTGGCATTTCTTAAAAGCCTTTGGGGTTAGATCTTGTTCTTATTTAAAGTGTATGGCCAGTCCTTCATATTTGTGAGTTTAACTTTTGTGGATTTGATTATTCACTGATTTGATTGATGTAGTCTCTAGAGTAATCTCAAGGTCCTCTAGCGCGACTCTGTGGTGAATTTCTGCTGGAAGTTGACCATGGAGTCACACTGGAAGATCTAAAGCAGGTATGGGCAAACCCAGGCCCGGGAGCCGGATGCGGCCCCTTGGGCTCTTTTCTCAGGCCCTCTTCTCTCACAACATCCTATCCTTCCTTCCTTCTCTTTTTCCTTCCTCCTTTCTTTTCTCCCTCTTTCCCCTCCCTCCTTTCTTTCCTTCCATCCTTTCATCCTTCCTTCTGTCCCTCTTTCTTCCCTCCTTCCCTCTCTCCTTCCTTCCTTTTTGTCTTTCCTTCCTTCTCTCTTTCCTCCCTCCCCTCCCTTCCTCCCTCCATTCCCTTCCATCCTCTTCCTCCCATTCGTTTTCCTTCCACTTTTCCTCCTGGGAGATGTTTAGCTGGGAGAAGGGAGAGAGAGAGAGAGAGAGAGAGAGAGAGAGAGAGAGAGAGAGGCAATATGAGAACCACGTTTCAAGATTTAAAAGTGTTGAGGAGGAGGGTGAAAACTGACTTTCTGCTGCTCTAGGGACCAGGGCACTGGAGAGCAATGGTTTCAAATGGCAGGGAAAGAGATTTGACTAGGAAATATTAGGAAGAACTTCCTGAAAGTAAGGGCTGTTGGAGAGTGGCACAGGCTGCCTCGGAGTGTGATGGAAGCTTTTTGGCAGAGGCCGTCTATCGGTAGTACTCTGATTGTGCCTTCTAGCATGGCAGGGGGTTGGACTGGATGGCCCCTGGGGGTCTCTTCCAGCTCTAGGATTCTGTATCAGGAGTAGGCAATACGGGGGTCTAATGGAGACCCTCCTTTTCTCCCATCCACCATCTCATCCTAAGCAAGGCCAATCCTTTTGGGATCCAAACTTTTACCTTCTTTCCTTCAACTTTCTGCCTCCAAAAGAAAAGAGAAAGGAGAGGAAAGGGTAGGGAGGGGGTTTGGAAAGAACTCCTTGCCTCCTGACCCATCCATCCCGCTTCGGCCTGCCATGTGGTCCCCAAGTTAAAAGGTTTGCCCGTGCCTGATCTAGAGTTTCCTAGAGACATGCTCAATCAGATAAAAATTGGTTATTTTGTTTACAGTTTTTCCCTTTTCACATGAGTACTGCAGCCCTAACTCCAAAGAACCTTGAGGGCTAACTGCACATGTACAGAGTTTATATTATTTTTGCCTTTTCTGCTATTTTAATCTGATGATTTAGTTAATGTGTTTTGATCCTATTTAAATTATTATTTATAATGTTTCTCTGTAATATATTCTGTAATATTATATATATTTTAAAAACTTTTAATTGTATATTGCTTTGAGATCTCATGATAGAAGGCAGGAGATGTCTGCATGTGTACATATTGTTAGAACATGTGCAAGTATGACACATTGTCTAAACTCCTTGTTATGTATATATTGCAGCTGCCTTCACTATGATTGGGACCTCCAGTCATTTATCTGATAAGTGTTCCCAGTTTGCCATTCCTTCTCTGTGCCATTACGCTTTCCCATATTGTGATGAAACCTCTTCCGTCGCAAAGCCACGGGATCTGTGCCGTGATGAATGTGAGATTCTAGAAAATGTCCTTTGCCAAACTGAGTACATCTTTGCAAGGTCCAACCCAATGATTCTCATGCGTTTAAAGCTACCTAATTGTGAAGATCTTCCCCAACCGGATAGCCCTGAAGCTGTCAACTGTATCCGTATTGGCATTCCTATGGCAGACCCAATCAATAAGAGTAAGTGATTTGATGTTGATTTGATATCTCTTGCTTTTCAATACCTTTTCCATCAGATGTTTGCTACAATCTCTAAATCCCAAGAGTTGATGAAATACTTTGTAAATTCAAAATTTCATATTTTCAGGTTTCTCACTTACATTTCCAAAATCCATCTTCCAAACACAGTTATCATTTTCTCTTGATTTAGATTTCTGGCAATATATTTATTATACCAACGGTATATGCCAAATTATGCTATTTTTTGTAACCCTACCAGTGATTGAATCTAGTATTCCAACGCTTACTCATTAAACTACCCACTAACAGTTCCCTTAAAGTAAATGATGCTACCTGTAAGTAGACTTCCCAAAAGGCCAAAGGTTGCTGTGCACTGCCTGTGTGTTATGTTAGTTGGCCTAACTCCAGGCTCTGAGTTCATGATAGATCAGAGACTGATTAGAATGAATGTAATATCAAATTGCTATATTTCGAAGATAGCTCGATAACAATTGAGTCTCACAGTTTCCCTTCACTTTCATTCCAGAGTAAGGGGTTCATTTCAAAGTTTCCAGGGAAATCTTGAGTTCTTATTTCTGCTTTATTCTAAAAATTATTTGGGATAAGTTGTGTTTTGTTACTGAAACCTAATATTTCAATCTTCTCAGGAATATGAATAAATGGCAAGCCCAGCATTTCTGGCTTTGTAAACCGAGAAGATAAATTACATATCGGCATATAAATCAGTAAAAACATGCCATGTCGCACTGGTACTCCTTTTTATACTTATTTATGCAGTGCTTTTGACACGAAATAATAATAACTGGTACTCCTCAGTCACCGCTGCACACAGTGCCCACCTGTTTTGCTACAATTAACTACTTTCTTCTTTTTTTAGACCACAAATGCTATAACAGCACAGGAGTAGACTACCGAGGGACCGTGAGCATCACAAAATCAGGGCGGCAGTGTCAGCCATGGAATTCCCAGTATCCACATACACATACCTTCACAGCTATCAGATATCCAGAGCTGAATGGGGGCCATTCCTACTGCCGTAATCCAGGCAATCAGAAAGAGGGTCCGTGGTGCTTCACCTTAGATGAAAATTTTAAATCGGAGCTTTGTGACATCCCAGCCTGTGGTAAATATACACCTCTCATCTATACGAGATAGATGAGTCTGAAATGTCAGGACTGATCAAGGGTCTGGAGAACAAGGCCTATGAGGAGTGGCTTAAAGAGTTGGACATGTTTAGCCTGCAGAAGAGAAGGCTGATAGGAGATGTGTATAAATATGTGAGGGGAAGTCATAGGGAGGGGGGAGCAAGCTTGTTTTCTGCTGCCCTGGAGACTAGGATGTGTAACAATGGCTACAAACTACAGGAAAGGAGATTCCACCTGAACATAAGGAAGAACTTCCTAACTGTGAGAGGTGTTAGCAGTGGAACTCTCTGCCCCAGAATGTAGGGGAGGCTTTTAAACAGAGGCTGGATGGCCATCTTTGAATGCGATTTTCCTGCTTCTTGGCATGGGATTGGGCTGGATGGCCCACAAGGTCTCTTCCAATTCTATGATTCTATGAACTCCTAAAACTGTCCCATTTTGAGAAGCAATTTATTTTGCCATTTTCAAGGATATCTTCCACTGCTTGACAAAACAAAGAGTTAGGCCAAAGGTACCAACATATTTTAGCTTAAAGCACTATTGCCAATAACTAAGACTTAGGACAAGCTTTCTAGTATGCTAGGGGCCTTAAAACTATGGGGATTGAAAGGTGTATATCAGGAGAGTGACAGAGGGCCATATTTAGTGGTTGGAGGGTGCCAGATCAGATTTAGTCCCAGCATATGAAGTTCTCCAACTCTACATGTGTCAAAATGACATGTGACATTATTTGCATGTCTAATCCACTAGATTTTGTTTCAGAGGAGAAAAAAGTGTATGTAACGTTCAGATCCAGAATCTGTTCCTCATCCAGACTGGAATACCATTCTGAAAATGGTTTCCTGCTTTGCTGTTTTTTGCCTCTGGAAGTGCTGATAGTTGAAAATTGCAGCTAGGAGAACTCTCCCAGTGACAAAAAATAGACACACATAGGTATGGGATTTGGTTATGTGCACATGTGGCACTAAGATCCTTTTATCTGAGGAAAAAGTTTCAGAAGAAAATATCTCTTGTGAGGTGTTTGGATAATTAACAGCAACATCTTTTTTTAAAGCATTTTTGCACAAAATGATGAATTAATAAAGTGATGAATTAAACATTAATCCAATATTACATATATGTTGTCTAGTGGAACAACAGACTGGTTCAAGATTGGGAAAGGCGTACGACAGGGTTGTACACTCTCACCCAACCTATTCAGCTTGTATGCAGAACACATCATGCGATGTGCAGGGCTTGATGAATGCAAGGCTGGGGTAAAGATTGCTGGAAGAAACTTTAACAACCTTAGATATGCAGATGATACCACTTTGATGACCGAAAGCAAGGAGGAGCTCTGGAGCCTTCGAATCAATGTGAAAGAAGAAAGTGCAAAAGCTGGGTTGCAGTTAAACATTTAAAAAAACCCCAAGATTATGGCAACCAGACTGATTGATAACTGGCCAAAAGAGGGAGAAAACGTGGAGGCAGTGACAGACTTTGTATTTCTAGCCTCAAAGATTACTGCAGACGCAGACTGCAGCCAGGAAATCAGAAGACGCTTACTTCTTGGGAGGAGAGCAATGTCCAATCTCGTTAAAATAGTGAAGAGTAGAGACAACAAAGATCTGCATGGTCAAAGCAATGGTATTCCCCATAGTCACCTATGGATGTGAGAGTTGGACGATAAGGAAGGCTGAGCGAAGGAAGCTAGATGCTTTTGAACTGTGGTGTTGGAGGAAAGTTCTGAGAGTGCCTTGGACTGCGAGAAGATCCAACCAGTCCATACTTCAGGAAATAAAGCCTAACTGCTCATTGGAGGGAAGGATAGTAGAGGCAAAGATGAAGTACTTTGGCCACATCATGAGAAGAAAGGAAAGCTTAGAGAAGACAATTATGCTGGGGAAATTGGAAGAAAAAATGAAGAGGGGCCGACCAAGGGCAAGATGGATGGATCTTAAAGTGACTGGCTTGACTCTGAAGGAGCTGGGGGAGGTGACGGCTGACAGGGAGTTCTGGCGTGGGATGGTCTGTGAGGTCATGAAGAGTCGGAAGCAACTGAACGAATGAGCAACAACAACAGAGACATTCAACAGGGATATACCAGATTTCATTAAAATGTGAATGGACAATTTTTATATACATGTATTGAAAAATACCCATGGCTTTCCCCCTTAAGAAGAAAGCATGTGAGATAGAATTGAGGCAAGAAGATACTGTTGTTATTTTTTTGTTACTATAACAATGACAACAGTTTTAATTCTTATAGCCTGCCATCATCTCTCCGAAAGGATTCGGGGCGGCTTACAGGTGGCACAAAATGCCTACAAGCAAATGTATAAGTGAATCAGTTCATACTCAATCAAGCTGTGATCCTCTAACCATGGCAGTTAATAATTGTGACCATGGCCAGGGTGTAAACATTAGGAATAAAATAAGTGCCAGCTGCAGTAATGGAGAGAGGGCATGGGATAAAGTGCAAGATGTGCTACACTATGCAGGACAACTAGAGGCTAAATATTCTCAAATGCTTGATTGAAGAGCTACATTTTCAAATCCCTACGAGAGGAGGACAGTGTAGGGGCTTGACTAATCTTCCTGGGGAGGGAGTTCCAAAGTCATGGGGCTACCACTGAGAAAGGTGGCGAGACCAAGAGGAGGGCCTCCCCGGCAGATTTTACAGCCCACGTTGGTTCATGGGGGGGGGGATGCGGTCACAAAGAGGGAACGTACCAGAGATTAAATGCATTGGGGAAATAAGCCTTTAAATGTTCTACACAACCCTTTATGAAAAAGCTCAGGTTGAATGTAGGGAAATTGTTTTTTATACTACTTTATATTTATTCCATACTAGCGGAATAGAGTGGATTAGTGTTCTGACTATAAACTGGAATAATGATTCCGTATGCTCATAATTATAGAGGAAAAGAAATGCCTAAATTTGTTGCTTCAGAAAATTCATTTAAACATCATGTGTGAGGGAAAAAAACATTGGGCTTGACTTTGGAAGCTCCTAATGCTGTCATGGGTCACCATTAAGGAGAGAAGACTCCATGTGTAACTAGCCCTCCCTAACAAGAGGATAACCAAGATATGTCTTCTGAGAAGAGAGGGGGAATAAGTATATGAGCATACTAATATACATATCAAATGAGTGCTTACTTAAATGAAATTAAGAAGGGAGAAGTGCCCAAGCCCACCTGTGCTGCCATCAGCTGCAGATGGTTTGAGTTATTAGTTAGTTACATCATTTATGCTTTCGTTTCCCACACTAGCAAATGTGAAAGATTACATCAGTCTACGGATCTCAGGGCCAAAGAAATGTCTTTACAGCTCGTGGTGGTTCTAATTATATTTGCTCTCTGTAGTTGCCCATGAGCTGAATTAAAATTATCTCTTGTGGCTTGTGAATTACATTATTCCCCTCCCTGCCCAGATGCATACATTTCGTCAATTTTCTCCCAATTTCCCATGGGTTTCTATGTTCCATGTGTCTGACTTCCAATATCATTTTTTCCTGTTCTGAAGTTATGGAAAAATTATTTTCTCAAATGTAAATGCAAAATGGACCTATGTCTTCCTTGTCTTAGAACACAGAATAAATATGTTACTCCTTCAAACTACACATTAATGGTCCCATTAATTGGCAGTTTGAAAAATGCACAGTGCTACTGAAGTGTGAAGTATTCACAATTCAGTTCTTAGGCTAAACTCTTTTTGAAGTTCAGAATACTCTGAATGTGTGGCATGCTGAATTGAGAAAGTGATTTAATTGCAACGCATTTAAAACTAACAAGGCTTTATAGTGTTAGCTCGAGCTTTAGACAAATGTTAATTCCACTTAATTGGTGATGAATTGCACATGGAATTATCCCTAAAGTCTCCATGTAGATTTCAGCCTCTGATTAGAAACCGTTCTAGTAATATCATTAGGCGCCCTTCTGGCAAATGCAGTAGTAAAATATATTCAAAATAGGGAGCAATAATTAAGCTGAAAGTCTGTGTAGAGATAAGAGTGCAAAGTATTTGAAAGAATACAATGGGAAAGAATTCTGAGCTTATTGAGCGTGCTTCAGAATAAAAGGTAGTAATAAGTTCAAGCCTGAAGGAATAGTGAAGACGTCTGGAAGGTTTTGATTCTAGATGTGTGGTCTTAATTTTTAATGAGGCTGTATTGCCAGAACTCCCTTGGGCCATCAGTGGACAGTCATGAAGTAGTTAAAGAAAGAGGGTCAATGCTGTGTTTGTTGGCTGGATAATTTTGCTTTTCTCCATAGTCCCAAACACGTACAATCTTACAGGATCAGCTATCGGTGTTTGCTGAGCTTCTTTTTGCCATCATATAATATTAAAAATATATAATATAAAGGTTTTTTTTTTAAAAAAAGAAAAAGCGAAGAGCATGATAAAAGAACAATATATGGATTAAATTTAGAAAAATGAACACATACCTAGATACAACGATATATTGGCTAGGCCCAGTGTGCTCATGTGACTCTGCTATATTTATACCCTGCCCTTCTCACCCCGAAGGGAACACAGCAGCTTATTAAGCTTGTTTAATCAAGGAAAAAAATGGTTCAAAACTCGTTTCGGATGTAGGAGGCGCTGGCGATTCGATTCCGAAGTGATTTCCGAAATTTTCCACACAAAAGAGTCGGAATTTTTCCGAAATTTCTGAATTGCTTCGTTAATGGCAGGTGCAATTGCGCAATATGTGAAAAGCTGCAAATGGGACAGGCAAAACTTGGGGGAGATTTCTTGTTTCCAAAAGTACAACGTGTAATGCAAAGCCAACAAAGGGGCCTCCAAACTTTTATTGTGTGGTTCCCCAAGGAAATTATTAGCAGATTATAGGAGATTTCTTGTTCCCCAAAAGTACAATGTGTAACCCCAAGCAGAGAAAGGGGGCTCCAAAGTTGTATGGTGTGGGTTCCCAAGGAAATTATTAGATTAGGAGATTTCTAGTTTCCAAAAGTACAACGTGAAACCCAAAGCAGACAAAGGGGGCTCCAAAGTGGTATGATGTGGTTCCCCAAAGAAATTATTAGCAGTAAATGGGCTTTCCAAAGTCCAAAGGGACTTTCCTGGATCCCAAAATTGAGGTCTGTTGAAAGTTAAAATCACTGCTTCAAAAAGGAAAATTGGCAATGGCAGGCAAGAGAAGAACACTTCTCCCAGCTGCCCTGTCCTTCTTCCCTCCCCACACACAAGGAAGCCTCACAGGCAAGGGGCATGCTTGAGAACCAGCATGGTAAGCTGATTTGAGCATTGGCCTTCAACTCTAGATAACAGGGCTCGAATCCCCGTTTAGCCACTGAAATTGGCTGTGTGACCTTTTGCAAGTTGCATTCTCTCAGAGGCAGAGAAAGGCAAATCCACTCTGAACAAATTTTGCCAAGAAAACTATGTGAAATGTATCTTATGTTCACCATAACCTAGGAAGACAGTCAACAACAACTTCCCAACATTAAGAGCTATTTATTTAGCAATGGAATAGATAAATGCAGTAGACTTGGTTTCATTGCAGATGTTTAAACAGATGTTAGAAAGACTACCAGGTGATGATGTGGATTCCTGCAATGGCATGGTTTTGAACTGGATGACTCTTGGGATCCATTCAAATGGTTTGATTCTATGAGTGTGTTACCAGTTCAGCAGGTTGTGGCTTGTTGGAATGAGAGTAAGCAGGACAATTAAGTGATGACCCTATAAACTTGACTCTGGAAAAGGCTTACTGGTGGTCAAAGTGAAAAATATTCCATGATAGCTGCAGTTGGAAGTTGGTTTAAGTGTTTCTATAGACCAGGATTACAAACCACAATTTCTAAGGAGCATTTAAGTCAGAAGTTGTTACATAGCAATAAGTTGATATTCAATCAGGAAACTATGTATATAAGTGAGGACGGCTGAGGAGAGAGCATTCATATACATCTCTTATCTTGGCTTTTCTTCGCAAACGAAGATTCAGGAAGGACTCATCCCGCGCTTTCTACAAGCGCGTTGATTACTATAAAACCCTATGCAGTTCCGGCCCAATTTACCTGTTCGATTGTATTCTCCCCTATGAACCATCAAGAGTGTTAAGATCGTCCGGAAAGGCCCTGCTCTCGGTCCCACCACCTTCGCAGGCGATGAGAGACAGGGTCTTTTCTGTGCTGGCCCCTCGGCTGTGGAATTCCCTCCCAAATGAAATTAGAGCTGCCCCCTCCCTCCTGACCTTTAGAAAGCTGCTGAAAACGTGGATGTGGAATGAGGCTTTTGCTGATTGAGGGCGGAGATTGTTAATCGATCGCTAATCGATTAAAGGCATTGACCATAAGATATGGATTGATTCATGAACTGAGCTGGACTGGATTTTACTATGGCGAACGGCTTTTTATGTATTTATTGTATTTGTATTTGATAATTTTATTGTGGACTTATGATGTTTTTAGATTTTAATTGTTAGCATTGAATTCTTGCTATTGCCGGTCTGAGTCCCTCTATGGAGGTGAGAAGATCGGGGTATAAAAGTTTTAAATAAATAAATAGGCTAATCCGAGATATGCAAGTCCGGTTGCAGATGCGTTGTCATTTCTCTTCGAGACTCATTTGGCATGATTTCTCGAAAGAGGCCACAGCATTGTGGATAGTGTGTCTTCATGCCTCCTGATGTGAGGCCAGGGTGGACCATTGTTGGTGATCAATCTGGCCAAGCCTGAGATGTTGTTTCAGGGAGTCCTTATATCTCTTTTTGGGGCACCTCTCTTGCGCTGACCCATGGCAAGTTCACCATAGAGTAGTATCTTTGGGAGGCGGTGGTCCTCCATCCTAGAGACGTGCCCTGCCCAAGGCAGCTGTGTTCTCAATAGTATGGCCTCAATGCTGGTGATCCCTGCTTGCTCAAGGACATCAACATTCGTCACATAGTCAACATATCTTATATCCACTGTAGAAAAAGGTAGTTTGACCAAGAATATTCTAAACTGGGTCAGTGCCTGTTGAAAATATTTATGTACAATATATTCAACTGAACCAATTGAAATTATCTAAATGAGGGTTTCAGTTCAACTCCAGTTCATGGAAACACTCTCCTTGTATTTTGTATTATATTTATTAATTGCCGTGCCTTGTTTTATTTTGTATTGCTGTTTTTTCCTGTGACTTTGTTAGTTCTGTGAGCCGCCCCGAGCCCGCCGGGAGTGGCGGCATAGAAGCCGAATGAAATAAAATAAAAAATGAAATAAATAAAATGAAAGAATGTATCATGCCCACTGGATTTCCATGACTCAGCAGGGATTTGAAACCTGGCTCCCAAAATACAGTCAAACGACTACCCCACACTGGCTCCAAGTGCTGTCTTGACATTCAGCAATCGTGATCTGATGTGTCTGCTTTATTTGGGAATGGCAACTAGATTCAAGAGTACAATCCCCTAGAACAGTGTTTCTCAACCTGTGGGTCCCCAGGTGTTTCGGCCTACAACTCCCAGAAATCCCAGCCAGTTTACCAGCTGTGAAGATTTCTGGGAGTTGAAGGCCAAAACACCTGGGGACCCACAGGTTGTGAACCAATGCCCTAGAAAAACCTTTTCAAGCTTTTTAAAATGTTGGACTATTCCTAAGAACATTGAAGATCATGGAACCATCTAACGAGACAGAACTAAGTCAAAGAAAATATAGAATATTAAAACTTTTGACAAATTCTGCTTCCTCTGGCATATTTTTCCCCTCTTTATCAGAAGAAATGGGGAAAGAGGTGAGGTATGTTACAGGAAAAGAATTGAGGTATGTTACAGGTGTTGCTGCCAAAATTCCAAAAGTGTTTCACATCCATGGGAATGCATCAAGTGGTTGTCATGCTCCTGTTCTTTCTCATCTCTTTCATCACCTAACCATATGTATTGGGCTTTTTATTGCCAATTCATATCTTTTCTTACTGCTTGTCTGATTACATATCAAAATGTAACATTCTAGCTCTCACTCCCATCTAGACCAAAGCTCAGTTACCTGAATGAACTCCCCAGCTCTTCTAGTAGCATGTTTTCACTAGGCAACATTTATTGTGGCTACATCAGAAAAGTGCTCGGTGTTGCTAGGGGTCAGTTGCTAGCAATCCAAAAGTGGTGTGGGTGAAGGTTATCTGATTTACAAGTCTTTGAAGAATTGTTCAGACAAACTCATATTCTTCAGCATTTAAAAAAACTGTAACATATATACTTGCATTAAGCAAACAGCCAGCATCACAAGATTTGACTGAATAATGTTTACATTATGAAACTCTTCTCCCCATCCCTGCAATTATGTCCTTGCCAGTTCGGGTGTAATCTCCACATGTCCTGCTCTTTTTGTGCAGACAAAACGTTATTTCAATACAGACTTTCTAAGGAATCAAACTTTTATATTGCCTGGTATCTTTGTGTTGACTTTTCTCCTCTTTCTCTTCCTACCCATGTCTTCTCCTAGCTCTCATTTTAATTTATGGAAAGATGTTATTGCTTGTGGTTTTATACCCTCAGCTCTTTTATCTCCTGAGTTGTTTATGTTTCTATTTTACTCCACTTCATTCTTGTAGTTACATTTTATGGCTCTGCTTGGGTTGTTGCTTATTTTGTAGTTAATCTCTTATTTCTTTGGATTTGTTCTTGTAAGTGCAATAATATTTTAATAATATTGTCTTTCATAAAGTTGTCCAAAATGCAAATAGGATTTTTAAAAAGATACGAAAATACATGACAGCAGAAAGGAATAAATGTTCCTACACGTAATTGAATGTGCTTTGAGTGCAATTTTCCTGCTTCTTGGCAGGGGGTTGGATTGTATGGCCCACGAGGTCTCTTTCAACTCTATGATTCTATGAATAGTTAAGAGAAGATGGCAGAATTCAGGGCTGGTCTTTTTCTGGGGGAGCAGCAAAACCCAACATAAGCAATAAGAGGGTGATTTCCTCTTTCCACTTCTCCCTAAAAATGAGCTCTGGAATACTGAGGCACCTTCTACACTGCCGTTTAATACCATTTGAAACTGTATTATATGGTCATTATAGATTCATATAATGCAGTTTAACTGCATTATATGAGTCTGTACTGGCTATATACTGCAGGAGCCCTTAGGAGATTTTATTTGAGGTAAAAAAGGTAGGGACATGTTTTCCTTCTCAATGGTTTTTCAAACTATCAACCATCATCCCCTGGACCAACTGTCTGCAATGGTAGCTTGCAGTAACATATGCTTGTGGTTCTGATACCACCTGATCTGTTTGAGAAAATGGTGCTGGGCAGTAGGCTACAAAGTCTTTCATGTTAAACTGCAGCTCCCAGGGGTCCTTGCTATTCACTGTGTGCAGTAGGGTTGCTGTGGCATATAGTTTGACAACATCTGGAGGACCACACACATCCGTTCTTATATGCATTCTAAAAAGTAATTTAAAGTTCATCAGGGGGTCAATTGTGTCCTATTCACTGACACTGAGACAAATCTGGAATATTGTTGATTAGCATTCAGAATGCATTTGAATTCCTTGTGAAAGGCTGGATATGCAGTTTGGGGTGTTACTAGACGTGGCCCTATGATTAGAACAACTATGTGAGAATAGTTTCCAAATGACCAATATGTTTATCAAAAAAATGTAAATGCTCTGACTTTGACCTAGGAAACTCTACATGGTTGGGAACTAGAGTTGAGAAACTGCCTTTTCCCCATATAAATACATATATTTAACTATTTTATTATTTTAACTTTTTGGAAACTTGACTGGGTTCTTCAATAATAATAATAATAATAATAACAACTACTACTATTCACCCTACCTCCCCAAGGTGACTCTACCTTTGAATTACACCTAAGAATTGGGTGTAATCAGAGCTTGGAAAGCTGCTTTGGGTAATGCATTTCCTAGAACATCCTAATGTTACTGACATACCATGCAGGATTATTATGATGCTTGTTGAGAAAATGTGTAGGAAATGCTCTGAATGTTCAGTAGTAGCTTTTTATATGCTAAATACAGTAGTCTTGCTTATGCAATCTTCACTCATCCAATGTTCTGTATTATCCAACACAGTCTGCCTCCCAGCCGGATCCACAGCTATTTCTCTAGGCAGCAACACACAACAGGCCTCTCCACACACCGGGTCCCCCCTAGAAGGGGCGAGATGTGGCCCGCACAGACTTTTCCTGTCAGGCATAGTGTACGGCCTGCACCGGCTGCGTCTCACCCTCTCGCCTATCTCCTGGAGCGGGGAGAGGCCCACTGCGCTTTGCTGCCTAGAAAAATAAACAGTGCATTGCTGTAGTCAATGTTTTCAATACATTGTGTTGTTTTGGTGCTAATTTCATAAATACAGTAATTACTACATTTCAATAATATTACCTGGTACTGAACTGCTTTTTCTGTCGATATTTTTTAAAACATGATGTTTTGGTGCTTAATTGGTAAAATCATAATGTAATTTGAGGTTTGATAAGCTTTTCCTTAATCCCTCCTTATTATCCAACATTTTTGTGTATCCAACGTTCTGCCAACCCATTTATGTTGGATAAGCAAGACTCTACTGTATCATTTTAGCCAGTTCGATTGAAATTGTGCATAAAATATTCTGATTTTAATTGCCATGTTCTTAGGGAGTTTGTATATGTCCTAATTCTTGAATGGAGTTCATTGAAAAAAAGATTCATGCAATTATGCTAGACTATGTTAAACTATAATAAACTTAATAAACTATATACTATGTACTATAAAGTTACTATGCTGTACTAGCTAACTTCAAACCATAGTTGAAATGGTTTGTCCATATCTAGACATCACACCAAGCTGCAGTCAGTCTGACATGGAAGCAAAGACATCTGAACTCGAGGAGTTGCCGTTTTGCCCACACTTAAAACAGTGCAATTAGGAATAAATAGCCTACAAATGAGTGTTTAAAATAAAGATGATCCAGAAGTATCATAGTAAGATGACAAACAGATTCATACTTTCAAGATGCTATTGGCTCTCTAGAATATTATACACTATACATGTAGGTTTTACCAAAAAGTTATGGGAAACATTCCACCCAGTTTGGTTTGGCCAAAGCATTATCTGCTTCCCCAACATTTCAGCCATGTTTTACCAATGTGGAAAGGATTTATAGGCAACTAGCTGCTTATGGGTTGTACTATATCCCTACCTCAAGAAAAGTACTTGTGATGTGCAAAACTCCTCTCTGTCAAAAGTTAGTATTAGAAAAAATAATTAACTCTATGCTTACTGTTCAAGGGTCCTTGTTTCTCAACAGCTAATCTCTCTTATTTTAAAATAACCCCAGACAGTTTAGGTAGAAATATGTTTGTGTGTGTGTATTATTGTCTTTCTCATCTCAAGACTTACTCAACTACTGTCAAGTCGTCATTATAGTAACATGGAACAAGGCCTCTGGCATATGTCAAACCATGTAGGGATACATGAAACCCAATCCTAATTTGAAAATAATTATTGTTGGGGTGCTCCTCAAAGTTCACTGCATATCCTGTAGCTATTGAGTAAATTCATATATAATCCAATGGAAATTTCTTGGTTTGGTTTCTATGTTGCTTTTACCAACAAGTGTCTGTGACTATAGGAAACACACACAACATCCAACTAAACTTAGCTCAGATTTTAGTAGCATGGAGCTATTTCATTACTGTCAGCCTTCTGTAGGCCTTATTACTCCTTAGTCAAAAAGACAATAGTAAATAGGGACAGATCCACAAAATCTGATTCACAACATGTTCCATAAATCATGATTAATTGCATAACAATGTATGTTTTGCATACCTTTATCCCTATTTTCTCCCATCTTTCCTTTAAAAAATAGACACAAAAGACTCCAAGGAAAAGAGTAAAATGGAAATCCTCTATATATTGGTGCCAAGTGTCACAATTCCACTGGCGATTGCCCTACTGTTTTTCTTCATCTGCATGTGCCGTAACAACCAGAAGTCTTCCTCCCCTCCGGTGCAGAGACAGCCCAAGCATGTCCGAGGGCAGAATGTAGAGATGTCTATGCTAAATGCATACAAACCAAAGGTAAGTAGAGGGAGTGTTTTTGTGTGATAGCACCACAGAGTCAGATATTACAAAACTTAGGATCTCTTCACATGAGGCCAAATTTGGCAGCAGTGACAAGTTTTTTGTACTTTTGTGTTCCATAGCGAAACTGGGAAATAAACAGCTGGCTACGAAAAATAGCTGGCTACAAAAGATGGGAAGCATCTTGCCTTTCCATTGGAATAATCTTGAGCAGCCTTACAGAGGCTTCCCCCGTGTGATGAGGTAAGAAGGAAGCCAGGACGCTGCGGGGCATGGGGCAACAGGTCCCCAAGCCCCCTAGGCGGACGCCGCCAAGATTGCTGCAATGTGGGACAATATTGGGCAAATCTGGCAGCATATGTGAAGAGGTCCTAAGGTACATGTCAGAAAAAAAATTATGTTGTTGATGTCAAAAAGCCTTTGATGCTTTGGTATCTTCCATCTTCTATGGTTTTCCTAGTGGTAGGTTTCCCAGTTGTGAGGCTACATTTTAGTTTTATGGAAATGGGTTTAATGTTTTCTACTACTTTTTAGTAAAATACCAGATTATTATGAGGATTATAATAATGATTATGATGAAGAGTATAATAGTGATTAGAGACATTTGGCCCACAGAGCCTCTGATGTTAATGTAACTAAGGGATCATGTTTCATGTTTGGTTATTAATTCCTTATTTGTTTTTAAACTGTTTTTCTACATAGATATCAACCTGCCATTCTATACTCAATTACTTATGAGTATTGAATTCAGTGAGACTTACTTCTGAGCAGATATTAAATAGGATTCCATGATTAAGTAGCCTTACTAGAGTGTAACCCTTAAATCAAGGCTACTATTAAATGCTTAGGATTGAATTGTTAATTTTTTTTGTTGCACAATGTCATTAATTAAGCTCACATCACCATAGAATCAACTGATTGGGACAGAGTGTCCCTGTTGGATTTCCTTTGTTCTCTGTTTGCTTTGGCACGCTGCCCCATTTGTGTTTTACACTTTTTTGCATTTTGTACACCACTGTATGACAAATACCTGTCAAACAAAAACTAAGCAGATTTATAACTGCTTAACTCAAACTGAACCCTCTCCTGCCAAAACTTTTATGACTTCATTTTCTTTCATACTTTTCCACCGGGTTGGTTAAAACAGACAACCCCCCATGAGGTCAGACAGAGGTCATTTCACTTTCATTACGAAAATATAATTTACAATATTCCAGACCTAAACAAGTTTTAGCCTAAAGGATTTGTATAATATAAACCATCTGTTTCTCAACAATACAGCTAATTTCCTGCCATCACTGCACAGTCAACTGCTGCCTGCTTAAATGCCTTTGCAATATATTAATTCACACAGTATTTATCTAAAAATTTGTAAATGGTCAGGGAAATTGGAATTCAGTTCTGAGAGTCACTTTCAAATGATAATAAAGCATTCTGAGGTCCCTCATTTTTATTTCTTTCTTTCTGCTTTGTTTTGATTGCCGCACTACTTTGGCAAAGCTGGAATATTTAATTAAGAATCCCAAGAAAGTGACCATTTCATTTCCCAAGGACTCCAACAATGAAGCTCTTAACTCGGTCCCTTAGTTCTAGCATAGATGCATACATATTCACATGGTTAAGAATACTTTCTTTTAAATATATCCTATCTAATGCAACACCCTTTAGCTGTGTTGGAATGTGTGTCATGAAAAACACAGACTATAAACTCTTTCAGTTCAGAACCATAGTAATACAAGACAAAATAATGCCATCAAGATCCTTGTGACATGTCCTATCTTCTTTCCAACAGAGCAAAGCTAAAGAGCTACCTCTTTCTGCTGTCCGCTTTATGGAAGAGTTGGGTGAATGTGCTTTTGGGAAAATCTACAAGGGACATCTTTACCTGCCAGGCATGGACCATGCTCAGCTGGTGGCAATAAAGACACTGAAGGACTACAACAATCCACAGCAGTGGGCAGAATTCCACCAGGAAGCCTCTTTGATGGCTGAGCTGCATCATCCCAACATTGTTTGTCTCCTTGGAGTTGTGACTCAGGAACAACCGGTCTGCATGCTTTTTGAGTACATGAACCAGGGGGACCTGCATGAATTTCTTATCATGCGATCACCCCATTCAGATGTTGGATGTAGCAGTGATGAGGATGGTACTGTGAAATCCAGTTTAGATCATGGGGATTTCCTTCACATAGCCGTCCAGATTGCAGCAGGAATGGAATACTTAGCGAGTCATTTTTTTGTTCATAAAGATCTCGCGGCTCGTAACATTTTAATTGGAGAACAGCTCCATGTGAAGATTTCCGATTTGGGATTGTCAAGAGAAATATATTCGGCGGATTATTTCAGAGTTCAGAATAAGTCCCTTTTACCCATACGTTGGATGCCTCCAGAAGCCATTTTGTATGGCAAGTTCTCTTCCGATTCTGACATCTGGTCCTTTGGTGTTGTCCTGTGGGAGATTTTCAGCTTTGGTCTCCAGCCCTATTATGGATTTAGTAACCAAGAAGTCATAGAAATGATTAGGAAACGACAACTTCTGCCATGCTCGGAAGACTGCCCTCCTAGAATATACAGCCTGATGACAGAATGCTGGCATGAGCTACCCCCTCGGAGGCCAAGGTTTAAAGACATCCATGTCAGGCTCCGCTCTTGGGAGGGGCTGTCGAGCCACACCAGCTCTACTACGCCTTCTGGTGGAAATGCTACCACTCAGACAACTTCTCTCAGTGCAAGCCCAGTTAGTAACCTAAGTAACCCTCGATACGCTAACTTCATGTTCCCAGCACAGGGTATACCACCAGGCCAAATCGCTGGATTCATTGGCCCGCCGATACCTCAGAACCAGCGATTTATTCCTATTAATGGATATCCAATCCCACCTGGATATGCTGCTTTTCCAGCTGCCCACTTTCAGCCAGCAGGCCCACCAAGGGTAATCCCACACTGTCCTCCACCCAAAAGCCGTTCACCAAGCAGTGCCAGTGGATCGACTAGCACGGGCCATGTGACTAGTTTGCCTTCTTCTGGATCCAATCAGGATGCAAATATTCCTTTGCTGTCTCACATGTCAATGCCGAACCACCCGAGTGGGATTAGTATAACTGTTTTTGGAAATAAGACTCAGAAGCCCTACAAAATTGACTCCAAACAGGCATCTTTATTAGGAGATTCCAGTATCCATGGTCATCATGAGACAGTGATTTCAGCAGAAATCTAAACAAGTGAACACTTTGTTAATAACACTATTTACAATATGGATTAGGACAATGTAGATGAGATTTATATTCAAATATTTTATTGGAGATTCTTCTGGTTGTATAAAGAGATATTTGCAATAAGTATCTTCTGTGAAGTTTATTTGTGCTTAACAGGATCACCAAGTGCCAACAGACTGTTGTTGTTTTTTTTCCAAGTAGCCAACTCGCAGCATCTTGAATGCGCATTTATTTTACAATTCTTAAGTAGATGGTTGGAGGGAATGGTGTGGTTGATTTTTTTAAAAGATACATAACTGTGAGTCATTTTATTTAATCACAGTTCTTTAAAGCATGAACCTTCTGCCTCAGTAATGTTATTTTCTTTGAAAAACTTTTTTTAGTATTTGTCATTCTCATGAAATGTAACAACACTTATGGAGAATGGAAGTTTCCCTCTTGAATAGTCTTACATGTTATAGAAACATCACAAAAAAGCAAAAGTCAAGTGTAAAGTGAAAGTTAAGTGTAAGGCAGTGTAAAAGCTCATGTACGAATGCGCTTTCACACTGTTCTAATTGCACACATTGGGCATTGAATTGATCGTTCCCCATTTTATTCTAAATAACATCCACATAATCAAAAAGTAGATGTACTGTATCAAAGCAGAATTTCTGCTCCTTTCAGAAAAAAATCTCAATATGTTCTGGGATACCAAGTTTTAGCATACACTAAAACTACACCCTGGTGGGGTTGTGAGTCAAACCGCTGAGCTGCTGAACTTGCTGGCCAAAAGGTTGGCGGTTCAAATCTGGGGAGCAGGATGAGCCCCCCTCTGTTAGGTCCAGCTTCTGACAACCTAGCAGTTTGAAAACATGTAAATGTCAGTATATCAATAGGTACCACCTTGGCAGGAAGGTAACAGCGCTCCATGCAGTCATGCTGGCCACATGACCTTGGAGGTGTCTATGGACAATGCTGGCTCTTCAGTTTAGAAATGGAGCTGAGCACCACCCCATAGAGTCAGGCTCAACTAGACATAATGTCAAGGGGAAACCTTTACCTTTTCCTTAAAAACACATGGTTTTATGTTAAGGCATAAAATGTATTCATGTGACAATAGTACAAGTAAAGAACACCTAGATATAAGAATCATTAAAGAATGGTATATAAATGTGTAAAGAATTCAATGAAGAATTAGTAAAAAATATGTTTCTTGCTTTTATATTTGTAGTTGCAATAGAATTTGTACCTTTGTGTTGCTATGCAACCCTTTACTTAAAGAAAGCTCTGAATTCTTATGTTTTAATAAACAGACAATCAGTTTTCCCAAGAATATTTATTATTTCAGATAAAATTAATATCTTTTGTAGTGATGACCCTGAGACAGGAAGTCTACATTCCAGCAAATATATCCAACAATTTCCTAGCTATTTTTAGTATAACGTTTGTATGTCATTTCAAATAATGTGAATTAAAATTAATTTTTTACTAGAAAATATGGCAACTGTATTACTTAAATTTTATTCAGGTATTATCAGTCTGGATTATTCTGAAACCACTGTAATGTGTTTTTTTTAAAAAAAAATACTGTGTAAAGTACAACTCAGATTTTTTTCTTTATTAAATTTGTTTTTATATTTACTATATATACCAAACCTTTCAGACACTTGACAGTAATCTTTTTCAAAATATTTTGCACAAAAAATGTGTTCATTTTTGTATAGCAGAATTGAAAAAATACATCCTGCTTTGTATTTCTTGGTCTGTTTCTCATTTTTTGAGTAAATGAGGATATCTTGAAAATGCATGGTTATATTGACTCATTGTTTTGATACATACTTGGTTGTTTCATAGCTTGCATTTCATTACTATAATAATAATTAATAATGTTGAACTAAGGTAAAAACAGAAGCGTAGTACACGCAGGTTATTTTATACAGAAAAATACATTTTTGTATTCATGAATCAAGAGTGATACTAAACACTGATTATTATATGCTAGAGGCTATCAAATCATGGTTTTGAGAGAATACATAATTTCTACATACATGATTTCTGGATTACGATATAGATAGGTGTACAGACAATCTCCAATGAATTAAAAACCACATTCTGATCACCATCCTTACATCAACTGAGATTATTCTCAACTAAGTGATTTTTATCAAAGTAAGAGATATACAGTGTTCCCTCACCTATCGCTGGGGTTACGTTCCAGGACACACACACACACCCCACAATATGTGAAAAACCACAAAGTAGGGGCACCCCTCCCTTTCTCTCTAATGCCCTCTTTACCTTTCTCTTCCTCCTCCTCATCGCCGCCGGAGCCTCTTGCCGCCTCTTGAAACCCTGAACCTCAGGAGGTAGAGAGGGGCAACCATTATGGAAGCAAAGAGAAGGCAGAAGACTGAGGCAGAAAGCGCGGGACTCAGCTCCAACAGAGTTCCCCTCTCCAGCAGACATATGCCGTGCAAGACACCATGGAAAAATGGGGTGGCGCTGTGCTGCACCCTGGGAAATGTGGTCTTTACTGCCGCATTAGATGGCTATCTCAGGCATGGGCTAACTTGGGCCCTCCAGGTGTTTTGGACTTCAACTCTCACCATTCCTAACAACCTCAGGCCCCTTGCTGCCCTGGCGGCGAAGAAGAAGGTAAAGAGGGCAAAGGGGCGTCCCTTCTTCCCTCCTCGCTACAGTGTTCCCTTGCTACTTAATTTTAATTTTTTCAAACCGCAAAACAGAGAGTCCGCAGTAAGTGAACCGCGAAGTAGCGAGGGAACTCTGTACTTTGCCCTCTGGTTGCACAGCAGGTTAAACTGCTGACCTGCTGACCTTGCTGACCAGAAGGTTAGCGGTTTGAATCCGGGGATCGGGGTGAGCTCCCGCTGTTAGTCCCAGCTTCTGCCAACCAAGCAGTTCGAAAATATGCAAATGTGAGTAGATCAATAGATACCAGTCCAGTGGGAAGTTAACGTTGCTTCATTTAGTCATGCTGACTACATGACCTTGGAGGTGTCTACGGACAACACCGGCTCTTCAGCTTAGAAATGGAGATGAGCACCACCATCCCAGTCTAGGACACAACTAGACTTAATGCCAGGGGAAAGCTTTACCTTTACAAAGAGATGTATTTTCATAACAGCTGTCATTTCAAATGTTTGAGGAGAATATTGAAATGACAAAAATAGTTAAGTGAATCCCAGGGAAACACCAAAGCAACTCACAACTTTTGTTAACATGTTTCAAGGTCATGTTAACCTGAATCAGCTCTATGCACAATGTAGCCAATTCTCCCCCTGCCCTTTGGGTTATATGTTTACATAGATGTGCCCTTTATGTGCTTGACTGTAAAAATGGTAGTCTGGTCATAACTAACAAAAATAAAAATCAACAACACTAAAAACCAGATGGATTCATGGCTGTTTTTGAATCTTCTGTAACCCAAAGAAAATCCAACCATAAACAGCCTTGCAGTGTTTCTGGCTTTTCCATCATCATATACTTTACAGGGAAAATTCAGAAAACTACATTTCCATACAATGTAAATTGCAGGCAATACACTGGGTAAGTAGACTAGCTGTTCTTCTCAATGGAAACTTAGTCAATAGCAGATAGCAAGTCTTGTGTGCAAGATGCACTTTGTTAATAAAATGGTAAAACAGCAAGTTGAATTCCATGGGGAGATAATAAAAGAAGGGAAAGCTTCTCAACATAAATTGGATAATGCTGAAAAAACATATTTGCCAAACACTCTCCAGTGTGCAAAACCAGATGCTAAGATGGTTTCTGACCAGATAGAGAAAAAATATCTCCAATTGTAAAATCATTCCTGCAGCTTTTTCAAATGCTCTAAAAGTAATATTTGAAACTATTATAGCTAATGCAATTTAGATGCAAATGAATAAACAGTTTGTATGAGCTTAGGAATGTCATGATCTCTAAAAGGCAACATGAGTTTCTCAAAAACAAGTAATTGCAAATTAATCATACCTCTCTTTTTAATAGGATTTGACACTTGGTAGATGAAAGGAATACTATGGGTCTAGCATACCTTAAATTGCAGTAAAGCTTTTTACAATGTCTCCCATGATGTCTTTGCAAAGAAGGTGGCAAAATGCTACTGTTAAGTGGATTTATACTTGACTGACTAACCAAAACTCGGAGGGTGCTTACCAATGGCTTATCCTGGAGAGAAGTGGCTTGTGGGGTGCCATAATACTGTGTCCTGAGACCAGTACTAGTCAACATTTTTATAAAAGACTTGGGTGATCTGCTTATCAGATTTTCAAATGACACCATATTCGGAGGGATCCCGGGGATTGCATCAGAATTCAAGATGACTATAAGAGATTGGAGAGCTACGCCAAAATGAATTCCAGCAGGGATATTGAATACCAGCAACAAAATGCAGAGACCAGACACATGGGTTGGAATGAAATAAGTGCCATTTTATTGACTTAAACATGATGACATAGAGAGAACCTTTTCCATAGTGTCACCATTAAATTCAGAACTGCCACACAGTAAGTTCAAGACTGAAAATATAGATTGCAAAGTGCATGAGAACTTGTGTAAACATTGAGAAAGATGAGTGCTGGACCAAAAAAAAAAGAATTGAAGTATGATTTTATTTTATTTCTTTTAATTATTTTATCAGACAGTGTGGGGTAGTGATTTGCCAAGTCTATAACATGAAACCAGAATTCAAATTCCTCAGCCATGGAAACTGACTAGACAAGTCACACTCTTGCCAAAGGAAAGCAAAAAGCAAACCCCACTTTGAAAAATCTTACCAAGAAATTCCTATGATAGGATTATCTTAAGGCCAAAGGTTGGAAATGACTTGAAGGTACAGTATAGTGTAGTGGTTTGAGTACACTGGCAAACTGCAGTGGTTCAAATATTGGATTAGGACTCCAGAAGATGGGGGTTCAAATCCCTGCTCAGCCATGGAAACCCATATTCTCTCAGCCTTGAAAGGAGGCAAGAGAAAATTCCTCTCAGAACAAATCTTACCAAGAAAACCCTATGACCCAATTGTTTTATGACCACTGTAAGACAGAAGGCACACAACAGCAGCAGCAGCAACAATACTTGCTGATCCTGGAACTGCAGTTGACATACTGAGGGCCTTTCCACGCAGCCATATAACCCAGAATATCAAGGCAGAAAATCCCACAATGTCTGCTTTATACTGGGTTATCTGAGTCCGCACTGCCATATATTCCAGTTCAAAGCAGATAATGTGGGATTTTATTCAGCTGTGTGGAAGGGGCCCAAGTTTTAATGCTTCCAAGGACATACTCACTTTGGAGGAAAGAGCAATACACGCTAAGGTGTTTAAGACACTTTGAGCACGCTAAGGAATAGTATACATGCAAATGACAATGCCTTAGATCTTTGGTATTTCAGTTTGTTCAGCTTTGCAGGA
This sequence comes from Anolis apletophallus, assembly GCA_030556195.1. Classification (NCBI taxonomy): domain Eukaryota; kingdom Metazoa; phylum Chordata; class Lepidosauria; order Squamata; family Anolidae; genus Anolis; species Anolis apletophallus. The sequence continues at coordinate 98,056,751 of JARBWK010000005.1, forward strand.
TTATCAATGTGCGTGTTTAGAAAAGGTGCCGGAACCAATTAACAAATGCAACATTTCAAAAATATTTAGAATGAATATCTGTAATGCCTAGAGCTAGAGAAAAATGAATAAAACAAAATGAATAAAATACTCCCCCTGCTTCCATCTGTTATGAATATTTTCTTCTGTCAACAGGAAATAGTTGCCAAATTCTCCTCTTCTATTGAACATGGAAAATACATCTGTATCAGAAAGGTTTATTGATGCTGGAGATTGGTGATACAGCTCTTATTCATACAAACCACATCCACTGATTTTCTGAAGAGGTCTGTCTCCTGGCTGGATCTTCAGTCACCAAGATCATTATTCAGCACAACGTTTGTGGGCCTACAAAACCCTTGATTCCTCAATGTGGCAACAATTTTTTTAAACATTGCCTTTTTTATGGAACATGATGATACAGCCTCGTTTCTTTGTCTTTGATCTGGAAAGCATAAGAACAGTTATATTGCCAGTGTAATAGCAAATATTAAAAACTCAGATGTAACACTGTAAGCATTTACCAAACTGATCTCTGTAGGAGTGGAAGACATACAGTAAATTTATTAAAATCACCTGTAGGGTACACCGTGAGATGGGCTAATTTCATTTCCAGGTAAAGCTATCATTCTGTTCCATTTAGTACTAAGGATCTTAAGAAAACCCTTACCTAACTATCCCTAAAAGCACTAGTTCTGAAGCTAAGTAGGGTCCAGCTCTGGTTATTATTTGAATGGGAAGCCACCAATGAATATTTATTTATTTATTTCCAGCATTTCTACCCCGCTCTTCTCAACCCCCGAGGGGGGACTCAGAGCGGCCTAACAAAAGGCAACAATTCGATGCCGATACACAATATAAATACAATATAAAACCATAGACATTCAGAATTAAAATACAATTAGCATTGACATATAATACACACACTTAAGTTAGAAACAGAGTTCCCTCGACACATAAACATTGAGCCATAACCAACAACTTACCAATTACAATCCAAAGTGCTGCATTGTGCTAATGTGCAAAAGCCTGGTCCCAGAGCCACGATTTCACTTTTTTCCTGAATGCCAGGAGGGATGGGGTTGATCATATGTTGCTTGGAAGCGCATTCCACTGAAGGGGAGCTACCACCGAGAAGACACCGAGAATATGGTGCCACCAACCGCATTTGAGAATTTGGCGGGAGCGAGAGCAGGGCCTTCCCAGCTGATCTTAAATTACGAGGTAAGACGTAGCGGCAGATGCGTTCGGACAAGTAAGCTGGGCCAGAACTGTATAGAGCTTTAAAGGTCAAAACCAGCCCTTTAATTGAGCTCGGAAGTGGACAGGCAGCCAGTGGAGCTGACACAACAGGGGGGTGGTATGCTCCCTGAATGTAACTCCGGTTAACAATCTGGCTGCCGCTCGTTGGACTAGTTACAGTTTCCAAACTGTCTTCAAAGGCAGCCCCACGTAGAGTGTGTTACAGTAATCTATTCAGGATGTGACCAGAGCATGGACGCCTGTAGCCAGATCAGACTTCCGAAGATACGAGCGCAGCTGGCGCACGAGTCTTAACTGTGCAAAAGCTCCCCTGGCCACCGGCGAGTGCAGTCGGCTCTATTTAAGAGGAAGAAACTGGCAAAAACAGTTCTAAAACAGTCCTTGTCCATGGGGTCGCCATAAATGGATTTGAAGGCATATAAACACACATTCCAAGAAACAAGAATCCAGGTAACCCTCCAAATGAAGTTTATGAGGTTTGCAACAAACAGAAACTGTTAAGGCCCACTCCAACCAATTTGCTTTCAAATGGAAACAAATGTTCAATAGATCAAATATGAATGAATGAGAGTCCCATTCAAGGCTTCCATTAACAGCTGTAGAAGATTATATGCCTCTTTGGGCTTCAGAGCAAATACCTGCTTTTGGCAGCCTCTGCTTTTCCCAGGATGCCCTGGCAACAGGGTTCCAGGGCATTTGGGTCATAAAAGTAATTGAAATTCTAGTTAGCAACCATCATCAAATTGCTTTGGAATGATTCTGCATTGAAGAATTTGGGGAAGGGATGATGGAGCTCACCAGACACAATTGCCAAAGTCAATTTCCATTCATTCATGGAAGTAATGTTTATTTTAAAAGACCAAAAAGTCTGTGCATAGAAAAGAAAGGAACTCCAAACAAATGCAAAACAAAAACAAAATGAAAATATCTTGCAGATTCATGTGACTCAAATGTTGTTTTTTGTATACAAGAAAACTGTTATCGAACAACCGCCAATCCCCCAGGCCTGTTGTCGGACAACCGGGCAAGCCCCGTGGACCGACCACGGGGCAGAGACCGCGAGGGTTCAGTTAACCTGGCGAGCCCGGAGCGACTAGGTCCTCGTAGCCTACCCGCCTCCCGTAGATCCAATTATGCTCACCAATGCTGCAAGGTAGATGCCACGAAATTGTTTATTCTGCTCAGCTGAGAGGATGCGAACCGCAATACCCTGATTCCCGCAAAGAACGCATGCATATACATTCAAAACATTGGCTTTTAAAGGTTACAGAACTGTCAAAACAATTGAATTTCCCGCCCGCCTTCTTCTGGGCCGGCTCTGCTGGTGATTGGTTGGAACGTTTGAGGCCAGCTGATGGGCGGGAGGCCGGTCAGTTCCAGGGAGCCTATCAGCGCTCGCTCCCATTTGCCGGCTTCGGCCAATCAGAGGTCTGTGGCCATATATGGAGTTCCAGGAAGGGAGGCTTTGGCGGGGATCACTGACAGGTTTGGCATATGAATGAAAACAAAGAGTCCGAGCCAGGTAACGACCTGGGGCAACACCTGGAAGTGATGAAATCATTGAGTTGATGTGTCCCATCCGTATGTGAATGGGGAAGAAGAGGAAGAAAGGCCTGGTGATTCACTCAGACCCCTTTGGTGACAAAAGGACTTATTTTGGGGCACACCTGGGTTCCGAGGCCAGCTGTGACACCTGCTGTGAAGAGCAAACTTTTATTGTCCAGGTTCCAAAGGCGAGTTTAGTTAGACTGGAAATCCGACCGTTAAACCTGCCTCAGGACTGATGAAACGTGGGGCTTAAGTCAAGAGCTTAGCTTATCCATAACAAGATTTCCATCAGAAAGCGCATGCAATATGAATATGGTGATCCGCAAAGGTTTCGGGAACAGGGCTCAGCCGCATTTCCTCTTGCCAAATACAACAAAACACTTTCAAGGCAGTCTTTTCTCAACGAGGGCAAAGGGGGGAAGGGAAGGGTTACAAGGGAGGCATGGGGCAACATAGTATGCAACACAGAGATCCCCAGCAATTTCCCAGTACATTCCCATACAGTTCTTGCTCCCAGAGTTATGATCTTTAAACCAGGCAACGCAGTGCTGCCTTCCTTCTGGGAGTTGTAGTTCTCCTTGATGTAATTACTGTCCTTGGGAACTGCAGAGTCTTTGGGGCTTGGGGTGCAAAGCAGTGAGAATAGCAGCAAGAGGAGTCCGTGACCAGTGTCCTTGGGTGAACTTCAGGTCCCAGCTGGGAGCCAGGCCGCTGATTGCGAGCGGCCTCTTTTCCGGGCTTTCCCCAGGCATGGGAGGGAGAACGGGGAGAAGAAAAGAGCAGAGACAAGATGGGGGAAGAGGCAGAGTGCCTTGGGGCAACAACGGGGCAAATCGGGGGAACTTCCAACTTGTGGATACTGAATGCATGGGTTCTATTGGCTGTGCAAATGTTGTGTGGATGGGCAATGGGAGGCAATGGTGGCTGGGTGTACTGGGAGGGACGAAGTTGGTGCAGTGTGATGTATGGAACTGAGTGAGGCAGAAGGGAAGGGGGGGGAAAGGGGTCTGGTACTGGTGCAACTTAGGCCATGGGCCAAAAGGAATACTGGGGACTCTCTGCGGTTTGACCTTCTGGATTCGGGGCTTCCTGGTTCGACTACAAAACTGGGTTAAGTGAAAGACAAGAGACCTCTAAAGCTAGAGGTATCCAACAGAACAAGATTTATTCCTTTTGGAATTCCAAGAGATGATTAGAGAAGTAAATAGGGAATGTTTGGGATGTGAAGGGTTAAGAAAATGTGTGAGTTCCTTTTCATTTATTCTCTCTTGCTCTCCTTAGAAAGCAAGTATAATGTTATCCCAAACCTTGAAGGATCTGGGAATGTAACCTCCATGCCATCATGTATAGCATAATCTGAAGAACAGACAAGCATCGTGAGCTCTGAAGATTACCTGAGAACAGGGCCGTAGCCAGGATTTTGATTCGCGGTTCGCCTAACGGTTCTTCGTACAGAGCTTGGACCGTTTCGGGGGGGCTCCTGGATGGTGGACGGAGCCCATGGCTTCATCAGAGGCTGCACCAGCGTTCGCCCAATCGGCGCGTACCCGCTAAGGAGGCTTGCATCGCTGCAGGAGGAGTATATTCACATCCAATGCATAACGAGCAGGCTTGACCATATGGATGTGACTATACTCCTCCTGCAGCGACGCAAGCCTCCTTAGCGGGTACGCGCCGATTGGGCGAACGCTGGTGCAGCCTCTGATGAAGCCGTGGGCTCCGTCCACCATCCAGGAGCCCCCCCCCCCCGAAACGGTCCAAGCTCTGTACGAAGAACCGTTAGGCGAACCGCGTAGGACTCCTTGAACATCTTTGGATCCACGGAACCACAGCCTGCAGACCCACCCTTTTCTGCTGCCCCCACGGAGGACGGACGCCGAGCATCCAAGCAGTCACACAGAACTCTAGCCAAGCGACGTCTGCTCCTCTACATCCAGGGATTTCCCAAGGCATGCTACAAAACCAGGGATGGAATTCACCCCATGGTGGAATTACAGGTTTATTATGTTGGTTTCGTTATAATTACACCAGTACCTTGCTTTATGTATTATGCATTAATGCTGTGATATTCATATTATGAGTGATAGATGTATTATGCATTAATGCTGTGATATTCATATTATGAGTGATTGAAATAATACCACGAATGTGAATTTGTTGAGATAACACTATGAAGTTGTATAATTGAATATATACTTGCACTTTGCACTATATCTATATGATACCCTATTGATTCTCTATAGATTATTTTTTATAAAATAAGTGATTTACACAATATTGCATCAATTCTTTATTAGCTCTCATAGCATGTTTACAGTCTTAATGAGACATGCCACATTATCACAGGATGTCTACGCCACACACCACTGGAGAAATTATACTGTTTAGCCGGTAATGCACTACCTGACATCCATCGACATCCAAGGCAGTGACATTTCCAGCCCATCCTCAGCCAGCACACCACCACCTTCAATCAAGAAATAGTTTTCTAAGATCCACAGAGATACTCGCAGGAACTGCAGAACGTTGTGACCAAACGTTCTGCAGGCTTTGGAAATAAACAAGTCAGATTTTCCGTGGAATCTGTATATTCTGCAACATCCAACGATGAGGCACACTCTCCTACCGAGTCCAATATGGATTCTTCTGCTAGTGGACACTATACTCGCAGGAACACCTCAGCAAGCGAGAGTCCAAAAGCGGCAGGCGAAAACTTGGAACCTCAATAAAATGGCTGATACCAAATGAGGACTCCCTTCTGGGCACACAGAAGATTGAGCGACTTGAAAGGCGCTGGACAGACTGCACTCTGGCACCACGAGATGCAGAGCCAACTTCAAGAAATGGGGCTAAAAAGTGGAGTCCACAACATGCGAGTGTGGAGAAGACCAAACCATAGACCACCTATTACAATGAAGTCAGAGCCCTGCCACATGCACAATGGAGAACCCTTTTATGGCAACACCAGAGACACTCCAAGTGGCCAGCTTCTGGTAAAAAGGACATTTAGTATCATACCAAGTTTTTAACGTTGTGTTTTTAAATACATTACAACTGTATCCACAATTCACTCCTGACACGATAAATAAAAAAATATTCTAACTAGAATGCCGCAGTTACATGACTTCCTTGAAAAACTGTACAGATTTGATCACAGCCAAATGGGAAGGAAATACTCCTTTCCCAAAACTGAGGGCCCTTCCAGACAGGCCCTATATCTCAGGATCTGATCCCAGATTTTCCATTTATCCCAGATTATCTGGTAGTAGGGGCTCATATAATCTAGTTTAAAGCAGAAAACCTGGGATATAGGGCTGTCTGGAAGGGCCTTAAGAAGCACTAGATCCATGTCACCTTTCTCAACCTGCTTATCCTAATCCAGAATGCTGCTATTACATGACTCTCCTTAGTCCCCCCCCCCCAATCCAGTCAAATCTCCAGTTAGAAGTTGGGATGGATGGCTCTTGTCAGGCATGTAGCCAGGAAGGGGAGGGGGCTTAGGGGGCTTCAGCCCCCACCCACCCCCAAAATTCTCAGGGTGGTCCGCGAGAAGGCCTTACTGGTACATTATTTAAACTGTTATGTTTATTCATATCATGGTCTGATCACCATGCTAATTATACCCCACATTCATGGGGTTTTTGGGATAACAATACAAAAGGTTTGGTAGGGTAGTCCCTCTCTTACTCAGACTCAGCCCCTCCCGAATCAAACTCAGCCCTCCCCGAATCAAAATCCTGGCTACACGGCCCTGGATCTTGAAGAGTAGGAAGAGACCTACTCAATGATTCTGTTACACCTTTGATAGTCCATACACATCTATCCTGGCTGCTAATGCCAAACAATCAGACAAATGTAAGAAGGGGGGCTGGGGAGTTGAATCGTCTTTTCTGAACTTCTCCTACCTTCCAGAGCCTGCCCTCTTGTAATCTGATCTCTGCAGAAATTGAGAACCGACTTCTAATTGGATAACTGCAGAAGGAGCAAAGAAACCCTGTACCAATTGGCTGTGAGAGTTCCATTCCAAACAAATTGTACACAGTTTTCTGTTGCTAGGTTACGTTTGATACACTGAGTATTCTAGCCTCCTTGCTTTGCTTTTCCTGTGGCTGATGAGGCTGTATAGGAAGAAATAATGGATCAGAGTGGATCTCTTTGCTTTCCCTGACACACAACTACCTTAAAGCTTGACGTTTGAGGGATTCAGATCCTCTCTTCTAGGACTGCATTGGAAAGAGAAAGTTCTATTTACTTGTATTTGCCTGGCACATGAGGAAGTTTACCAGTTTAAAGAAAATCACTTTTATTCCCCTTGACCCCTGTCTTTAGGACAAATTCTCCAGATTTTCTTTTGCCTAAAACAACTGCTACACAAACAAGAGCAAGATATTTTTGCAATCATGATGCACACAAGAGCTTTCTTACTGCTGGAAAAAGAGTTTATGGAGTATGAAGAGTCTAACGTCTTTGTGAGTACCATTGGGTTGCACCCAGTTTGTTTATAATGAACAAGGTTACTATATATTGTTGAAGGCTATCACGGCCAGAATCACTGGAGTGTAGTGTGGTTTCCGGGCTGCATGGTGATGTTCTAGCAGCATTTTCTCTTGACGTTTTACCTGCATCTGTGGCTGGCATCTTCAGAGGTTATGTGAAGATGCCAGCCACATATGCATACAGCTGTAAGGTTACTATAGGTTGAGTCTAGTAACCATTCATCTCAGAAACCACACAACATTCCAAGGTTACTATAGGTTGATCTAGTAACCATTCATCTCAGAAACCACACAACATTCCAAGGTTACTATAGGTTGATCTAGTAACCATACAGCCTAGAAACCACACAACATTCCAAGGTTACTATAGGTTGAGACTACTAACCATACAGCTCGGAAACCACACAACATTCCAAGGTCACTATAGCTTGAGTCTAGTAACCATACAGGTTGGAAACCATACAACATTCCAAGGTTACTATAAGTTGAGTCTAGTAACCATACAGCCCGGAAATCACACAATAGTCCAAGGTCACTATAGGTTGAGTCTAGTAACCATACAGCCCGGAAACCACACAACATTCCAAGGTCACACTATAGGTTGAGTCTAGTAACCATACAGCCTGGAAATCACACAGCAGTCCAAGGTCACTATAGGTTGAATCTAGTAACCATACAGCCTGGAAACCACACAACAGTCCAAGGTCACTATAAGTTGAGTCTAGTAACCATACAGCCCGGAAACCACACAACATTCTTTTAAAAATGCCACAGTAGATTGTTATGTAAAAATACCTCAACTATTAGCTGACACTAGCTGAGTTCTGAACCAATGGCTTGGAGTGTCTACCCAGGTATGAGCAAACTTTGGCCCTCCAAGTGTTTTGGACTTCAACTCTTAAAGGCTATTAGGAATTGTGGGTGTTGAAGTCCAAAACACTTGGAGGTGTTTGCTCATGCCTGCTCTACACAGTAGAATTAATGTTGCTTGACACTAGTTAAACTGCCATGGATCAATACTATGGGATCCTGGAGGTTGCAATTTAGCAAGGCATGTACTCCTTGGCAGAGAAGGGTAAAGGCCTTGTAAAACTACAACTCCCATTATTCCAAAGCATTGGACCATAGCAGCTAAGTGTTGTCAAACTGTATTCGCGCTATAGTGGAGATGCACTCTGAGCCATGGGTCCAGAACCCAGCTAGTGTCAGCTAATAGTTGAGGTATTTTTACATAACAATCTCCTGTAGCATTTTCAAAAGTAGGGGGGGGGGGGACTTCCATTAAGACTGATTGAGATCATTGTATTAAGTATAATAGTCAAAACACATTTCCCTCCTCTTTAGGGTATTTCTATTACTCCTGTGGGAGACAACTTGATGGAATGGATAGCTGAAATAGAAGGACTGAAGGATTCCCTATGGGAAGGTAACTATTTTATTTCCCAGCTTTTTTTTGTACAATGTGATATGATATGGCTAAAACAATTGTGGATAAAATATATTAATCTCGCATTAGTACTTTCAATATAGTTGCTTTCAAAACGCATTGCAATCTATGTTGTCATGAATTCCACAGTTAGATGATGCTTTATCTTATAAGGACAAACCATCTGTGTGCAAGCTTTTGAGGGCTCTTATCATACACTATATTACAAAAAGACAGGAGGAGAGTGGAATTAATGGAAAGATCATGAGGTACTGGTGTTAACTGAGTTTCAGTCACACATAGGACAATTGGTACTTTCTGGGAAGCATTTGGGGGGGGGGTTCTATTTTTTCCCCCCTCCGAGCCCACAGGGTGTGAAGAAGCAAATTGGGCTGTGCAGACTGAGTTCTCGGTAGTCCCAGGACTACCAAGGTGTCAGTCCCCACTGATTCCACACTCCATTAGACCCAAGTCTTTCAGGAAATTCCAGGTCTAATGAATTATCATTTTCCTGCTTTGTCTCAAATTAATTCAGTTTTACCAAAGACATCATTTGGACACCTCTGGTAAAACCACAGGAGCTCCCGTGTTATGGGCCCTGTCTGGATGAGCCCTGAGGTTTGTCCCTAGCCTAGCCTAAAACAGGCAAATAACAAGCATATAAATCTGGCATGGGCAAACTTTGGCCGTCCAGTAGGCTGTTAAGAATTGCAACAGTTGAAGTAAAAACACCTGGAGGGCCTAAGTTTGCCCATGCCTGATATAAATTCAAAGGTGCAAGAGATAACAGCTGCCTGTTTCCTACTGAAAGGAATTAATCCAGCTCCATGTTGTAAAATGTCAAGATTAACTAAGAACTATTGTTAATGTCCTTACTTCTGTTCAAAACTGGAAATGAAGGCACCTACAAGACATCTGCTTAAGGCTTCAGTCCGTATCCACTTTTTTCGGAATAAGATCTACAAAATTCAACAGGATTTGCTTCTAAATAAAAGTAACATTTTGTGTATCTGAGTTATACTTGTTACATGTAATTTATTTTTCTGTATTAGGAGCTGAACTCCAACTATCACTGCTGTACAATGAAAATTACAACAAAATTCCTCCACAAGTTAATTTCAACACCATTCCTTTCCATCCCAATGGTAAGGATGTTATTGATTGTTGTCCATTCCAGAGGTGGAGGATTGGCAGCAAAAGCTAGCACTTTTAGATTTCAGATAGTGATTGTGCTTCAGCAACTGAAAGTAATTTTATCATTACAATGCTTTATCAGCAGTATTTACAGAAACTTTTCTTCCCAAATTGAGTTTAATTTTTTTCCCAAGAACTTAAGACTAAATTTTGTTGCACATGAAACAAAGTCTGTCTATATTAAACCATCAGAAAGCAAACGTGTTGTATTATCTCAGCTACAAATCTAGACAATTTTGTTTGAATTACTTTGAATTTCAAAATTCCAGATTAGGGATGCTCAACCGATGCAGCAGAATGGAATCTAAAGAAAATTGTAAATAATCTTCCATATTTCTTTATATTTAGATATTTGTTCCACTGTATAGAATAAAATTGCTTTTAGCCTTTCCAATAGAAGAACTTGACATAGTTTGAACCATCAAATTGTGTGCAAATTGTGATGTTTTTTGTTCTCTGTTCAAGTGGATCCACAATCTGGGAGACCTTGCCTGGATTTTCTAGATGACCCTTCCAAGTGGAATCCTAAATATACGATATTGAGTATACTACTTAGTATTCAGGTAAAGAAAGAAATTACTAACAACAACTTATCTACGTTTTCTGTTGTTAATGAAGGCATTAAACAAGCTTTGCATTTGGAAGAATCCTAACAACTACTTTAGTGCATGCAACAGACATTGTCCAGTTGAAGTTTTACTTCTTTTTCATATCACAGCTCTTCTCCATATCAAGGGCATATAGCTTGACAGCTTTGGTTGACATGGAAGTAAAAGATATTACTTTAAATGCATTATGGCACTAACTGAGGTTTCCAGCAGCTAAATCTTGAGGGGTGATGCTTCAGCAAATAATCCACAAACATGGACATTTTAAATAGAAAATTATTTGACAATATTAGTTACATTTTGAAGTCTTAATCCAGATGGAATCAGATCTAGGCAAGAGCCAGACTGCACAAATTCTGGTAACCTCTGGAGTAATAGCAGGTGGGATGCCATGTGGGTATAAAACTCTATATGGATGTTCTGTCATCTGGATGGGAAGCTGGACATGAGTTGTGTGATGAGAAAGGTAGCACTGAGGGCAATGGGGAGTGCGGGGCAACGGATTCCCCTGCTGCCTCATAGATTCATCATGCCATGCTGCCTGGTGAATCCCTCCACTGTCTCCTTCATTGGGCAACTTCATGTTATGAGATCCGTAGTCACATCTGACAAGATATGTCCTCTAGGAATTTTCTAGGTCCTCCAGATATGTTTCCGTTAGAACAGTGATTCTCAACCTGTGGGTCCCCAGGTGTCTTGGCCTACAACTCCCAGAAATCCCAGCCAGTTTACCAGCTGTTATGATTTCTGGGAGTTGGAGGCCAAAACATCTGGGGACCCACAGGTTAAGAACCACTGCATTAGAAGTTGCCATAGAGTTGCTCTAGAGGACCCAGAAAATTCCTAGAGAAGTCTGCAGCACAACTCTATGATAACTTCCAGCCAAAGTTGTTCATTTCAACAGATTTCACTATTGTCCATGGTTCCTGTTTCCACTGTAAGTTCAATAACATATCCCCCTTGGATATGGGGGTCATTCTTTGCAATGCCATACTAGTATTTCAGTTCAAGGATACCCATCTGAGTGCTTTCAGTTGGATCAATCCCAACCAAAAACAAGCTTTGGTTGAGCTTCTTCCTTCTCTTTTCATTGAGCAGGAAACAGCGGCTCTTCCCATTCCATGGACACAGCAGTCAAAACTTCCTTGTTTTCCCATCAGGGTTTGAAGCATTCATGAACCCTTATATACTTATTACATGTGCTAGCAATAAGAGATAACGCTATGCCGTCAGACCTACACCATTCACTACATCTCATAGTTTGGGATGCTAGTTCTCTGTGAACTTATGTAACAACTGTGAAGAAACAGACTGTTCCGGCTCAATCCTTCTACTTCCTGACCATTATCTATGCTCACCCATGGCATCCTCTTTGAATGTGACCATTAAGAAGACAGAGTAGTAAGAAGAGAATTGTGGTCTGATTGCACAGATTTCATTATGAGCATTAATTCATTGAGCAAGATTTTTGTACACTGGCATGTATCAAGGACCATTTAAACTGAGTTCGTAACTTATTGTGTGTGTGTGTACGCGCGTGCATGTATGCATAAAGCCAGTTTTACCTTCTGGTTGAATCTGATGGCTAAAACTTTACAAACTGGTATGTATCTTTACACAGGTTTTGCTGTCTCATCCAGTCTTGAATAATGCTGTGAACCTGGAGGCAGCCAAAATGATGCAGAACAATTATCCCCTATATAGACAAAGAGTTATACAGTGTGTCAAAGCTAGTCAGCACATAGAAGGTAATAAACCTCTATGCTTTATGCTATTAGTCATAAATATATTCTTTGAGCACCACAGGGAGACTTTTAGAAGAAACCATTTAAACGTTTTGTTTGGGTTTTTTTTTTTTAAAAAACCTTCTATTTCATACAAAGCAGTAAATTTTAATTAGTGTGATTGGCAGTGTAACTTGAGTATGGACTCTATAGGTGGGTCTGTGATCTCAAAAAACGCATTTGCCAGACAATGTTCAGAGGTGATGCAAAGGTCATGTGTTTGAAAATGAGAAAGGAATAACTCATTAGAGAAGGTTGCACCAATGATTTTTTTTCTGATTCTGTATTCACCCTGGTATCATCCTTACTAAGAATTATGCATACACCTTAACTTGGGCTCAAACCATGACATGGTGGTTTCAACCTAAATAAATATTGACATTGTATTTGAATGTAGTATGCATCTTCTATACATTTAGATTTTATCTATTTGCCATATCCCTGCCATTTTATAATATAGGGTGCAATTGTCTGTTCTTTCTGGCACACACTAGATCCAGGAACCAAATCCTCAAGAGATCCAGAGGGCTCACCATAATTCTAGAACTTTACCATTTTGAGCCTTTCTATGGCAAAATGTATATGGCCTTTCCTCATTTTAGATTACAATTGTATGTGTTTCCCGTCTCATTTGTCTGCTCTATTCATCAAGGGTTCCATAAAAGATTAAAAAGTCAATCCTTTATCTGTCTTCCATTACTTCTCTTTACAAACGTTTTGCTTCCATTGCAAATAGAACTTTCAGATATTCTATTTTTACAAACGTCTTCTCTTTTGTAGATATTGTTGAAAGTTCAGACACACATCCCTCAGCCAAGGTTATGTCTCCAGCTGAAGAATGTTGGGATTGGAGCGAAGGGAGGTAATAAATTAAGTTCCTATCAATAGGCCACAAGCGCCAATGGGATAGTCATGCTGAGTAATATTTGCATATATACACATATTTTAAAGAGAAAGTTAATATTCTGAATGCCAGTTATTTTGAATGCTAGAGGTGGGAAGCAGTCAAAGAATAGGGTCCCAGTTTGCTCCCATAAAACAAACCCTAATTCTTGTTCACAGATGCTTCCAAATCAATGCAGGGGACATGGCGGCCTGTTTGGTGGTCTTTTAGACTCTTTAAAAGCATTTTCAGGCATTTTGATGCACCCCCCCCCCCTTCCAATCTTTTGAAAAACCTTTGTCCCACTGGAAGAGATCTAATGGGTATCAACATTTTAAGGAAATATCCTCCACATTGTGCTTCAGTTCAGATCATTTTTTAAACCTGAGAGGAACTATGAATTCCATAAAAATTACCCTGGGGATTATATGTAGCCAGTGAGCTACAATTGGTCCACCTCTGTTCTATCCTATATTTTGAGATACCAAACAAATACAGTAGAGTATCAGTTATCCAGCCTTCGCTCATCTGACATTCTGTATTATCCAACACATTTTGTCTCCCACCCGGATCCACAGCTGTTTCAATACATTGTGATGATTTGGTGCTAAATTCGTGAATGCAGCAATTACTACTGTCACGATGCACGGACTTGACCGGCCCCTTAATCACACACACAGAGACGGACTGAAGGCTAACTACTTTATTGAATATAAAAACAGTTCAAAGATAATGTCCAATAGAATATAAAAGCAATCCAAAAGGCTTGAAGTAACAATGTCCAAGGTAACGTAGCAAATAGGCTGAAAGCTTAGCAAGGCTCCGCAAAACTAGGCGGATCAGGAAACAGGGCAAGGCTCCGCACAACCAGGTGGATCAGGAACAAGGCAAGGCAAGGCTTGATGACCACTGGCTAGGTAGCTTCGTGGTCCCACTCCGCTTCACGCCTGTTCAGATGAGACGTGGCCGGAGCACTGAGGATTCGTTCCCACGGATCCTATACTTAATCCCTCGGCCGAGGTCCCCGACGCTCTAGGCTTCTACGTCTCCAATCGCTGCTCACGGACCTCGGCCGGTCTATGCTCTTAGACCATTCCCTTCTGCTAGACTCGATGTTCCGTCTCCTATCAAAGGTTCGACCTTGTCTCTCCGCAGCTGTGTTTCTATCTCCCTGAGAGCTCTCCTCCCCAGCCATTTCCCATGCGCTTTCTTCCATGTTTTCCCCTGGAGGCTCCTGAGAATCTCGTCCTCCCGGATGTTCATATCTGCCAGAATCACTGTCCATCTGCACCTGGTTATCTATGTCTCGCTAGGGCCAAACAACATTTCCTCCCATGCCAAGCTCTCTGTGGGCGAAAGAGGCCCATCAGGGAAAGCTGCCCTTCGCCCCAGTCATCTAGCTCATCCTCTGAATCATGTTCTGGCACTGCTGGTTCTAATGCTAATGAGACCCCAGGTCCTGACCCCTGCCCTCCAGGCACAAACGAGAACTGCTGTGCTATACTATCCCCCCTCAGGGCCCCTCCTAGGCCGCCCTCAAGGCTTGGGTTTATCAGGGTACTTGCGATGAAACCGGGCCACAAGGTCCGGGGCATGGACATCACGAGCCCGCATCCAGGAATGCTCTTCCGGCCCAAAACCTTTCCAGTCGATCAGATACTCCAGCTTCCGGTAGCGGATACGAACATCCAGGATGTCCTGCACCTCCAACTCCTCCTCGCCGTCACGCATCACAGAGGAGGGGGCGGCTGCGTCACATCAGGCCGCCCCCCTTCGCCGGGCGGAGCAAAGAACGGTGAAACACAGGGTGGATTTTCATGTCCGCTGGGAGTTGCAGTTTGAAGGAAACAGGCCCCACCTTCTCCAAGACTTTGTAAGGGCCCAGAAATCGGGCATCCAACTTGCGGCTAGGTCTCTGTGTGGGCAGGTTCTGGTAGACAGCCAAACTTTATCCCCCACCAGGATCGCAGGGCCCTCCTGGCGCCGCCGATCAGCCATCCGCTTATAATCCGCTTTAGCCTGGTCCAATTGAGTGCGCAGCAAGTCTTGCAAGGCAGTGAGCTCCTGAAGCCAATCTTTCGCTTCCGACGCCCCTCCGGACGGGTTCACCGGAGGGTAGAAGCGAGGGTGGTGTCCATAGTTGGCGAAGAAAGGAGTCTCCTTGAGGGATTCGTGCGTCGCGTTGTTGTATGCAAACTCCGCCAGAGGCAACAAGGACGCCCAGTTGGTTTGCTGATAGTTGACATAGCACCGTAGGTACTGTTCCAAGGTGGCATTGACCCTTTCGGTCTGGCCGTCGGACTGGGGGTGATGGGCGTGGACATCTGCACATCAATCCCCAGCAGCTTCTGGACAGCCTTCCAGAACTGGGAGGTGAACTGGGTGCCGCGGTCGGTTACCAAACTCTGTGGCAGTCCATGCAGCCGGAACACATGTTGCACAAACAAATCAGCAGTCTCTTTGGCAGTAGGCACCCCCACACAGGGAATGAAGTGTCCCATCTTGGTGAAACAGTCCACCACGACCAGGATCGTGGTGAAGCCCTTGGACTTAGGCAAGTCGGTGATGAAGTCGGCCGAAATCATTTTCCAGGGAGCGGAGGGGGTCGGGAGCGGCTGAAGCAAACCGGCCGGCTTGCCCCCCGGGTTCTTGGCCCGCTGACATACAGGGCAAGAGCCCACATAGTCCTCCACATCCCTCCGCACCTTAAGCCACCAAAAATCCCGTAGCACCAATTGCAGGGTCTTGAACAGCCCAAAATGACCCACGGCCCGACTATCATGGCAAAGTTTGAGAATGTCCTCCCTCTCGGGCCGGGGAGACATAGACAGAGTCACGGTGGTAGACCCCCCGTTCTTTACCTGGAAAGGGCTTGCACCCCCTTGGTCAGGTGCTCTTGCACCCACGGATCAGTCCGTTGGCGTGCCTGGACCCGCTCACTCAAAGGCCTCTTGTCCCTAGGAGCCGGCGGGGCCACAGGAGGGTTCACAGGAGCCGCCCGGGCCACAGCAAAGTTCTCTGCTTTCAGGAGACGGGCCTCAGAAAGCCCCTCTCCGCCACGAACGTACTGCTGCTTCCGAGACAGCGCATCAGCTTGCTTGGTCTGCTTGGGGGTCACATAGTGGATGCGGAAATTGAATCTCTCAAAGAACAGGGACCATCTCTGTTGCCTCTGGTTCAATTTGCGCTGGGACTTCAAGTGTTCCAAGTTCCGGTGGTCAGTGTGCACCTCCACCGGGAACTTGGCCCCTTCAAGCAGATGTCGCCACACTTCAAAAGCCACCTTGATGGCCAGGAGCTCCTTCTCCCAAATGGTATAGTTCTTTTCCGGAGCCGTGAGCTGCCGGGAGTAGTAGGCGCAGGGCAACAAATCCGTCCCCTGCGGTTGTAGCAGGATCACTCCCACCGCCACATCCGACGCATCGGCCTGCACGATGAACGGGTGCGGGATTGAGTGCTGCAGGAGCGGCTGTGTGGTGAACAGCTGCTTCAACTTCCGGAACCCCACGTCCGCCTCCGGCGTCCACCGAACGGCACCTTTCCCGCAGGCACTGGGTGATAGGATCAGCCCACTTGGCAAAGTCTGGGATGAACTTTCTGTAGTAGTTGGCAAAGCCCAGGAATCTTTGAATGTCCTTTTTGCTGGCTGGAGCCGCCCAGTCAGCCACAGCTTGGACCTTGGTGTCATCCATGGCAATGCTCGTTGGCGAGATACGGTAGCTCAGAAAGTCCACCTCACGCAGATCAAAAGCACATTTCTCCAGCTTAGCATAGAGGCCGTGGGCTCTCAGTCTCTGGAGCACTTCCTTGACATGGCGGTCATGGGTCACCTGATCCGGAGAAAAAATGAGCAAATCGTCCAAATAGACTGCCAGATAACGATCTAGCAGGTCCCGGAAAATGTCATTCATGAAATGTTGGAAACAGGCTGGGGCATTGCACAAACCGAATCCCATCACCAGGTATTCGAAACTGCCCCCACTTGGTCTGGAAGGCTGTCTTCCATTCGTCGCCCTGGCAAATCCGGACAAGGTTGTAAGCGCCCCTCAGGTCCAGTTTAGTGAACACCTTGGCTCCCCGCATCCGCTCCAAGAGCTCGGGGATCAGGGGGAGGGGGTAGCGGTTCCGAACCGTGATCTTGTTGAGTTCTCGATAGTCATTGCAGAGCCGCAACTCCCCCGATTTCTTTTTGACGAAAAGAATGGGCGCCCCAGCCAGGGACTGGGAGGGTCGAATGAAGCCCTTCCGCAGATTCTCATCCAGGAACTCTCGGAGAGCCTGTTGCTCTGGTTCCGAGAGAGGGTAGAGTCTCCCCTGCGGGATAGGGGCTCCGGGTTCAAGTTCTATGGCACAATCATAGGGGGTGGGGAGGCAAACGCTCTGCCTCCTTCTCGCTGAAGACGTCCCAAAATCCGGCATATTTCTTGGGTAGTGTGGCCACCGTTTCGACTTCCTGAGCCTGGCAAGCCCGGGCCGTCAGACAGTGGCTCTGGCAATGGTCGGAGGAAAAAAATGAGCTGTCTCTTGGTCCAGGAAATCTGGGGGTCATGGAGGCGAGCCCACACAATGCCCAGGACAATGGGGAAATCGGGGAGCTTGGTCACAAGAAAAGAAATGTCCTCTTTATGGGAGCTGGTCCACATCTTGGTAGGGGCGGTATGTTGAGTCACAGCCCCGGTCTTCAGGGGTTCTCCCATCAATAGTCTGTACACCCTTTGGCTCTTGGAGATCAAGAAATTTTAATCCAGCAGACTTGGCATAGTCTGCATCAATGAGTTGTTGGTGGCTCCCGAGTCAATCATGGCATGAACCATCATCGGCCCCTTCTCGGGCGACCACAGGCCAACCATTACAAGGAACAATTGTCCAGTCTTGGGTTCAGGGGGAGAGTAGTAGCGGCGGCCGAGTGAGCGAACCCTCTTACACTCGGCCGGCCCCTTCCCCCGTCGCCTGGATGGCTTCTTCGGCCTCCAGGACCCCTCCCAGTGCAACAGAGGCTCGGGAGTCTTTCCGCGTGGCTTTTGGGGGCACTCTTGGAAAAATGTCCGGCCCCCCACAGTACCAACACAAATTCAGACGCTGTCGCGTGCTTTTTCTGCCTGGTCTACCTTGGGCCGCACCGTGCCTAACTGCATGGGCTCCGGCTCATCCGGAGCCCGCTGGTGGCCAATGAGGCTGTTAGCATCTAAGAACGCCCTAGCCCTCCTGGGGCTGCCCGGCCTCCCACCACACTTTTGTCCGTTCGCCTCCAGGGTTAAAGACAAACCCCACCTTGGCTCGGTAGGCTCAAACTCGCTGCCTCAGATCCAAATACAGGTCCACTTCAACATCTCTTGCTAACTCCGAAAACGGCAGGGTCAGCCCCCCGGGTGGTAGCTCTGGTCCGCAGCTTCCCACCACCTGGGCGCCGCCACTTTCGAAAGCCGAAATATATTGGCCATGGCGTCCTATGCGTCAGCGGGCTAAGTCACGCTTCGGCCAACTCTTTGGGTGGGCCCGGTAGCCGGATAGCATCTAAACTTAGCGTGTTCACATGACTGGGCGGATGTGGTAGCCCGTCGCTGCCGTTTCCTCCAGCGGGTTAAAGACAAGCCCACCTTGGCCAACCGGTGGCACGATGTGGTGCACGGCTCCAAATACAGGTTGACCTGACCCGGGTTGCTTAATCAGCGCCGGCCACTCCCAGGTGCGCCGGCTCTGAAGGCTCACCTCCTTTTATTGAATATAAAAACAGTTCAAAGATAATGTCCAATAGAATATAAAAGCAATCCAAAAAGGTTAGCATAACAATGAATATAAAAACAGTTCAAAGGTAATGTCAATAGAATAGGCTGAAAGCTGTAAAACCTGCGGATCAGAACAGGGCAAGGCTCACGCACAACCAGGCGGATCAGGAAACAAGGCAAGGCAAGGCGGATTGATGACCACTGGCCACTAGGTAGCCGTGGTACTCCGCTCACGCCTATTCAGATTGAAGGCGTGGCGGAGCACTGAGGATTCGTTTCACGGATCCTATACTTTAATCCTCGGCCGAGGTCCCCGACGCTCTAGGCTTCTACATCTCCATCGCTGCTCACGGACCTCGGCCGGTCTATGCTCTTAGACCATTCCCTTCTGCTAGACTCGATGTTCCGTCTCCTATCAAAGGTTCGACCTTGTCTCTCCGCAGCTGTGTTTCTATCTCCTGAGAGCTCTCCTTCCTAGCCATTTCCCATGCGCTTTCTTCCATGTTTTCCCCTGAGAGCTCTGAGAATCTCGTCCTCCCGGATGTTCATATCTGCCAGAATCACTGTCCATCTGCACCTGGTTATCTATGTCTTCGCTAGGGCCAAACAACATTTCCTCCCATGCCAAGCTCTCTGTGGGCGAAAGAGGCCCATCAGGGAAAAGCTGCCCTTCGCCCCAGTCATCTAGCTCATCCTCTGAATCATGTTCTGGCACTGCTGGTTCTAATGCTAATGGGACCCCGGGTCCTGACCCCTGCCCTCCAGGCACAAACGAGAACTGCTGTGCTACAACTACATAATGTTACCGTGTATTAAACTGCTTTTTCTGTCGATTTGTTGTAGAAAATGGTGTTTTGGTGCCTAATTTGTAAAATCATAACATAATATGAAGTTTAATAGGCTTTTCCTTAATCCCTCCTTATTATCCAACATTTTCGCTTATCCAACATTCTTCTGGCCTGTTTATGTTGGATAAGCAAGATTCTCCTGTATAAAGGTCTTTGCACAGAATTAAAATGATATCAGAATTTACATCAAAATAGAAAGGGTAGGTACTATTCCATTATCCGGGTGGAGGCCACAAGGATGCGCTAGAGATAGAAGGATAGTAGATTTTATGGCGGGGGTGGAGGGTGGGTTGAAGGAGTAAAACCATTCCCCCAGTTTTCCTGTTATTCCCCCCAGTGGTTAGGGAAATGACCCTTGTTTATTAGATGGGAAGGGGAAAGGGAATAACCGGTAAAAATGGGATAAATGGTTTTCCTTCTTCAACTCCCCCCCCCCCCCTCGCCTCCCAAAATGGACTATTTTTCTCTCGCGCTAGCCCCCTAGTCACCTCTGCACTGATAATGGAACAGCACCAAAGGATATTTCAATTACTAGGATTATGACTAAAACAAGCCCTCAGTGTCTTCCCTAAGGCTAGATGGTGGGGAATATGGAGAAAAGAACCTAATGATACCAAGTTTTGAGATGCCATAATTTAAAGACATAGCCATGTTAGCCTGGATGGGTATGCAAAGGAAAAAGAGCCTCGGGAAGGGCGGTTTATCAAGTTGAAATAAATAAATAAATAAAAATAATAATGCAACCAGATCCTTTGCAAGTTTGGGTATGTCCATGAGGCATAAGGTAGCTAAGCCTCGGGCTGCTTGGGGCTTTTGTGATAACCCAGAATGTTGATTTGCACCTCAAAATGGACTTGTAATAACAAATTGATCTGTAGCAACAATAAGAGTGTAATTGTTCAGTACTGGAAAGCTTGAGACCTAGTTAGTAACCATTTTGTCCTGTTTGATCTTTCCAAGAAGTCAAATCAGTGAAGAAGTTCAATAAATCATACATTTCAGCTCACATAACACAAACTTGCATTGATAAATGGAACTTTCTCCTTTACAAAATAACAGGATATATCTCAGTACTAACATAGCTCTCAGCATTGTCACTGCTGATATTAACACCTCAACCATGATAATTGCTGTAGACTACTCTGTATAAACAGTGAGTCTTTTTAAAGGAGTGGGATTATATGAAATAATGCAATGCAATGCTAGTCCAAATCATTTTGGTAGGATGCTTCTAAAAATCTAGACCTAGCTGCAGAATTACAGTACTTGTGTCTGTTTCTTATATTGTAGAATCTGAAGCATTTGGCTTTCAGTGTAATGTGTAGTTAGTTATATCAGAAAAATGTTACAGTAGCATGCGAGCAGAGAGACCAAAAAATCCTTAGCAATCTAAGTATTAGAAGAGAGGTATCAGCTCTGTTTTCAGTGGTTAAAAACCAGTTCATAACTCAATAGTTTAAAATATAAAGATTTTGAAGAAAAGCTGTTGACATTCTGCAAGAAAGCAGAAGCAAAAGATAGAAAGCGGGGAAATGGCAGGAATGTATAAAATAAGGACAACCAGTGTACTAAAGAGCCTTGCCAATTCATAAGGCAATATGTTTAAATTTCCCCTTTACTGATGTTTTATTTATTTATTTATTTATTTATTTATTTCACATATTTATATCTTGTTCTTCTCATCCCCCGAAGGGAGACACAGGGCGGCTTCACAACAGGCATCCATTCAATGCCAATAACAATAATAAATAATAGTAGCAATTAAAACATTTCATTAAAGCATAAAATTACCAAATTACTAAAACATTGTTTCAAATCATGCAGGTTTAAAATCATAGTCCGGATCAGTCCATTGTCATTCACACAAATGGGGTCTCATTCTTGATTGCTGTCTCTACTGTTTGAATGCTTATTTATTTATTTATGTCCTATATTTATACCCCGCCCTTCTTACCCCCAAGGGGGAGACTCAGGGTGGCCTCACAGAAGCACCATATGATACCATCATCATAAAAACAATCAACAGTATATTACAAAATATTTTTTAAAGTAATTAAACAATTGATTAAAACACACCTGTTAAAATCAGAATCCAAAATCCAAAATCTATTCCGGGTCAATTCATTAGTTTAAGTCTTCTTTCACTTGTTGCTATTCACTGGTCGAACGCATGGTCCCATAGCCAAGTCTTAAGTTTCCTTCTGAAAGACAGAAGGGAGGTGGCCAATCTGATGTCCCTGGGGAGGGAGTTCGACAGATGGGGGCCACTGCTGAGAAGGCCCTGTCCCTTGTCTCCACCAGTCATGTTTGTGATAGCAGTGGGATCGAGAGCAGGGCCTCTTCAGATGATCTTAAATTTTATGATGATTCATAACAGGAGATACATTCGGACAGGTACTCTGAGCCAGAACCATTTAGGGCTTTAAAGGTTAAAACCAGCACTTTGAATTGTGCTCGGAAGCTGATCGGCAGCCAGTGGAGCTGGCGTAACAGAGAGGTTGTGTGCTCCCTGTACGTCACTCCAGTGAGCAACCTGGCTGCCGACCATTTGACTAGTTGAAGCTTCCAGGCAGTCTTCAGATGCAGCCCCACGTAGAGTGCGTTGCAGTAGTCTATTCGGGATGTAACAAGAGCATGGACCACCGTGGCCAAGTCAGACTTCCCAAGGTCCCATAACCAGGTTTTGAGTTTCTTTCTAAAGGAAAGAGGGAGGGGGCCAATCTGATGTCACTGGAGAAAGAGTTCCACAGGTGAGGGCCCACCACTGAGAAGGTACTGTCTCTCATCCCCACCAGTTGTGTTTGCGAGGATGGTGGGACTGAGAGCAGGGCCTCCTCTGCTGATCTTAGACTTCATGCTGGTTCATAGCGGGGAGATACATTCAGACAGATAAGATGGGCCGGAACCGTTCAAGGCTGAGAGCTATGTTAGTACTGAGATATATCCTGTTATTAAAGCCTGCACATTGAATTGTGCTTGGTAGCAAATGGCAGCCAGTGGAGCTGGCGTAACAGAGGGGTTGTATGCTCTCTGTATGCCGCTCTGGTGAGTAACCTGGCTGTTGTCTGTTAGTTGGAGCTTCCGAACAGTCTTCAAAGGCAACCCCACGTAGAGTGTGTGTTGCAGTAAACTATTCAGGATGTAACGTGGCCAAGTTGAATGTGTTTTATAGGATGGTTATTATGGTTTTTATAATTTAAATACTATTTAAATTGTATTTTATTTAAATTGTAATACTTATTTATTACAGTACAAGACATTGAATATTTTCTATTTTATGTCTGTGAGCTGTCCTGAGTCCCCACATGGAAATGGGACAGGATATAAATAAACTTCTGTTTTGTTGTTGTATGTTACGTACTAATTTCCTTCCTAAGTTCATTGATGTCTCCTGACATCCATGTAATAGCCGTAAGTTCAGCTGAGTGGAAATTGGAGCTTATATGTAGTGTCTCTCTTTGGATTACTTAGAAAATTACGCTGTCTTATATTATTTTCAATTACTTATGGTAATTGTTTTGATTCATTGCTATGAGTCAAGGATCTGCAAAACCAGCCCTGAGAACCCTAAAGGCTAAATGTAAAAAAGGGAGCAGCTTTGCTTACTTTCATGTAGGCCCCTTGCTGTGTGCACACTCCCCTTGACCTCTGAAGGTCTTATAAAATATTATTGCCATTCATGGGAATTATGTACCCTTTCTTGCTGAAGTCATCTCCAGAGGCAAGACTATACTCGCCTTAAGTCTTCCACTAGGGTCTGGAGCAATGCTAAATGAAACGTGCACACGTGCACACCAGTTTTCCAGGCAGTGAGATTCTAACTTGAAAAAGTTACGTTTGGAGACAACAAGAATTTCCAATAGCCATGCTGGCTCAAGTGTGCTAAATACATTAGTCCAAAAAAAGTAGTTTTCCAAGTTTTGAAAGACATCATTCTTTCTTCATTAACCAAAGGAAATGGCATAAATAAAGACAAGAGTTCTTTCTCCCACCCTGGACATTCCACAGATATATAAACCCCACTTGCCTAGTTTCCAACAGAGCTCACAACCTCTGAGGATGCCTGCCATAGATGTGGGTGAAACATCAGGACAGAATGCTTCTGGAACATGGCCATACAGCCCAGAAAACTCACAGCAACCCTATCCAATGTCTCTTCATCAGCTTCCATAGGCATTGCGAAAGGAATCAAAACATTCTTGTTCACGTGGAGTGAATTGACTGTAATATGGATTAAGTGCTGTTTCTTCTCTGCGGCAACTGAAGCAGCTCCTTATATTTGACTATGATTGTTATAAAAAGGGAAATATTTTTGTTAAAAAAATGATCCATTGAAAGGCATTTAGGAGAGAGTTGGCTTTCACAGACTGGAAATATGAAGGCGGGTCTCTGGTTTCTTTAAATTCCTGTTAGCGTTCCGTGGTGTGGAAAGCGAGTGGTGAGTCATATGGCCTTGTGCGTTTTTTTGTCCGCTTTTTTTTCTTTTTCACTTCTCTGCTTTGTGAAACATTCTGTAGGGAAACCTGTGTCAAATAACTAATTGTGTAATCCTCCTTGAAAACTCATCCTTTGTTCTAAATGTATGTTTTCAGAAAGATTACAGCCATATCATATGAAGAGTATTATTCGACATGGTTTAAAATTGCCACATCAAAAGCAGCTCAAGAGTTTAAAACCCCAGGTAAGCTGATGCTTTGGTTGAACAAAATTAAACATAGCAAGTCTGATTCTGATCTTGTGCTGGGTTTGAATAAGTGCATGGGTTCATTCTCATGACCTCCCAGTATGATAGCTGTAGTGTTAAATCAAGACATGCAGACTTCCCGGAGTCTCGTCCTGCACTGAAGAACTTGTTGAATAAAACTGCACTCATGACATTTTGGGAGATTAGAAGAACTCAGCTTTTGAATTTTTGAATTTTTATTTCCTATGCATTAACAGAGTTTTATTCAACTTTATTTTATTTTTATTAGAGTTTATTTTTTTAGTATTTTACATATATTTAGTACCATATTTTACATTTATTCCAAGCAAGTTTCTCATGGATGTTTTTCATCCAGCACAAACTCTTGAAAAGCTGTCACAAACTTTTTTAAAAGGCTGCTGTATATGGCAGAGCCATAGGAGATCTATACTAATTTATTTATTTATTTATTTTGGAATATTTCTATCCCGTCCTTCTCAACCTCCAAAGAGGGACTCAGGGCGGCTACCAACAGGAACTATTCAATGCCAACACCATAAAAATAACATAAATACAATTAGCATAAATTAAAACAGTTATAAATATACATTAAAACAGTTCGCCAGTTCAAATCATCATCCAAATTGGTCCATTGCAGTCCACTAAAAATATTATCTTCCCCATCAAATCAGTGTACTCTGCAAATGCTTGATCCCACAGCCAGGATTTGAGTTTCTTCTGGAAAATTAGGAGGGAGGGGCAGATCTGATCCCATTTGGGAGGGAGTTCCATCACCAAGGGGCCACCACTAATTAACTAAAGACACGATGGCTGTAAACTAAGAATTATGTGAAGATGGTTTCTTCCCTCCTTTCATTTTGCTAGCAGGAAAATGAATGTCTGGAATTTTTTAATTGATGGTTTGTGACATAAGGCTGGATTCCTATTGCGGCACCATACTTGTGTGAAAACTGCACAAATGGTTGCATTTTCTCAGAGATTGTATATCAGGCATGGGCAAACTTTTTTGTCTTTGGGCCACATTGTGGGCCCGGCTGTGAGGGCTGGGCTGGAACAGAGGACAGGCATGTGCTGTGGGCAGGGATGGGAAGACAGGCACATGCTGGAGGGGGATGGGTCCAGGGGGGGCTGGGAGGGGCAGGGCCAGGAGGGGGTGGGGCAGGGCAGGGCCCTGGTCATCCTCAAATTGTCCTCTTTGCATAAGGAAGGGGCTGCTCGCTCCATCCTTATGCCAGGAGAAAAATGAGAAATGCGGTGACTGCCCCGATCCTCCTCCTTCAATCTTCGGACTGTCCTCTTGACATTATGCTGGGAGGAGGGCAAGACAGGCAACATCCAAGAGCACTTCAGTGGGCTCTTAGCCACTGCATACCTTCCTCAGAGTGTCCCCTCAGCATAAGGACAGGGCCGCTCACACCGTCTTTATGCCAGGAGGAGGGTGAGACATGTGGTTGCTGAGAGCACTCCAGAGAGCTCTCAGCTGCTTTGTGCCTTCCTCCCTCATCCTTTCTGATTAAGGATGCGGCGGGCCACTGTGTCCCTATGCTGAGAGGACAAGGAAAATGAGGAGGGCATGGGGTAAGCACCTAGGGGGTCACATCCGGGCCCCGGGCCTTAGTTTGCCCATACCTGTTGTATATTCGAAGTAGTCTTCTTTCTTCCTTTTGATTTAATGGGTAGGATATTAATTGGCTATTGTGTAGCAAGTGAGTACAGTGTTATGGTACAACAGTATCACAGTGATAAGAGACAGAATAATTACACATACATACATACATTTAATATTTTAAAAGTGCATAAAATTTCAGTCAAAACAATATTTTCAATTAGTTCCACAGCATTTAAGTGCATTGGTTACGTGGGTTCTTAGAGCTACCCACAAAACTGAATCAAACTAAAAGTGCTCTGCTACCATAGTACATTTAATAATATTCCTTTAATAATTTCTGGCAATACAAAGTTTCATTAATATCCATATTCCATTACTTCCGTATGGAGATGTGCTTATTGCATTTTCTTAAGTCAAAAGTCCTTTTGCCACACAATGACTTTTCAGTAGACGGAAAGATCTGGGTCTGACTACAGTCATGGTTCAACTTCTCACTATGGCCCCATCTACACTGCCATATAAAATCCAGATTCTTGGATTTTCTTCGCGAACTAAGATTCAGGAAGGACTCATCCCATGCTTTCTATAAGCGTGTTGATGACTAAGGAGGTTGGATGTGTCCTTCAAGCCTGTCCAATGGACCTTTCTGGTGGAGCGCAGCGTGCACAGCACTGTCCTCACCCTTTAAACCAAAGGTTCATCTCCCGAGGCCTAGCAAGCTTAGGACGGTGGCAGCAAGGTACTCAGGTCATAGGTTTGGTTCGAGTTTCCTTCTCTTAGACCGTTGACCTTACAGGGTTAAACGAGCACCATCTGCCCGGGTTTGAAATCAGAGTTTTCCTTCTCTTAGGATGGTTGCCAAAAGGCTAGAGAGCCCATCCTGCCCTTTGACGCTCTTTGTCAGACCCTTCGGTTGTGACCTGTCTGGCATGGGAGGCCGTACCGGTGGCTATTATGCCACCGCCAGCATAGCTCACAACTTCATTAGGGTACTCAAGCCTCTTCCCACAACAAGGGGGCGCCAACAGAGAGGAAAATCCAGATAAGATGCTTTGAACTAGATTATATGGCAGTGTAGACTCATATAATCTAATTCAAAGCAGATAATGTGGATTACCTTCTTTGATAATCTGGATTACATGGCAGTGTAGAAGGAGCCTATGGCTCCACATGGCTCCTGAGATCATCCATATTCAAACATGTGCTGTGCTAATTAGGAATAACTCTCCCCAAAAGGTTTGCAAAGTTTATAGAAAAGCAACCACAAATATAGCATGTCAGACAATTATACATGGGTCTGCCATTTTTAAATATATATATATACATAGTGTGAAGATAATTTGGGGGGGAATTGTATATGAATGGAATTCAGACCTCTTTTAAAATTAGAGTCTGTTTTGCCCATAAGATTATAAGTAGCTCGTCTCATGTACTGCTAACTATTCTTAGTGAGGACACTTTTCCAGCAAAACAGTGAAATTTGACAGTAATGTATGCATGATTAAAAGTATCCCTATTGTTGTTCTAGTGTATTACCAAGAAATTGTATGTTTTTTGCACATTTTGTGTAAACAGGAGAGATGTCACTTCTGTGTAGAGGGTTACATCCGTAGCGAGGTTTCTCTAGTTGTCTATAGCTGAGCAGCATATAATTTACTTTATAGTACGGTATCTGGAGCTATGTAATTTTTTTGAGGGGGGGGGGATACTGTTAAATTATTAAATATTTAAATTTATTAAAATAATATGCAAAACAGCATACAGTAGATAAAAGGTAAAAGTATATCAGTGGTGAAATGAAACAACAGGGACAATTACTAAAATAAAAATAAACCATCAGAGTACTAAATTAGAACTGACGGTGCATCTACACTACAGAATCAATGCAGTTTGACTTCACCTGGCTCAATATTATAAATCCTGAAAGTTGGTCAGGAAGGCTAAAGTCTTTGTAAAACTTCAATTCCCATTATTCCATAGCTTTTGGACGACAGGCTAAAGTGTCAAACTGCATTCATTCTACAGTGTAGCGCAGCAACAAGAAAATAATGATGCACAGAAATAATAATAATAATAATAATTAAAAAACCTCCGTCGATAAAGATATTGCTTCAACTGACATCCTACATAATAAAAGGATCGGTCTAAGAACTGTCTGATTGTCAACTGCCTAATTTCCCCTGATAGAAGCACACAAACCAAGGCTCCCAAAAGGTCCTTGAACAATATTTATATTAAAATTATTTTATATCAGTGCCTGTAGTGTGCATGCTGCTTACTGGAACATTTTTATAAATGCTTCCTTCAGTTTTGATGCTACGGAGAAAGATATAAACAGCTTACTGGGGCCCCATATACACTGCTATATAATCCAGTTTCTGAATACAAATTATTTGCTCTAAAGCGGATTGTATGGTTGTGTAAATTCATATAATCGAGTTTAAAGCAATCTTCATTCAGAAACTGGATTATATGGTCAGTGTAGATGAGGCCTGGCTAGTTGTTCTGATAGTTCTGATAGTTCCTTTTTCTTTCTTTCTCACATATACATTATTTGCATTGATCCTTCTAGTGTTTGAAGACCCAGACTTCATAGGAAACCACCTTAACTGGACAGTAGAGAATGTGGGCAAAGGAGAATGGAATCTCGATATGTAAGTATGTTGTAAACATCCAAAGCACACCCGTTGGGGCAGTAGCTGAGCAAGCATATCAGCACACCCAAGGACTTATTGTTGTAGTGATTGAAAGACCATCAACAGAGAAGAATTATAGCAGTTTCATTGAGCCATGGCAGTTAAAATGGTGTCAAACTGCATTAATTCTACAGTGTTGATGCATCCCAAATTCTATTGTACAGATGAGCAAAATGTTGGCCTTGTCCTCTGGAAATCTTCCTTTTACTTTTACCTGATTTATACTATACTAGCTGTACCCGGCACGCGTTGCTGTGCCCTATTTAGGAGATGGGAGAAAGTCTGAGTATGTAAGGGTTAAAAATGATGTTAGTTATGGTGTTGAAGTGAATTGGGTGTTTTATGTTTGTGCCTCAGCTCTTTGCCTGCAGTCCTTCGGGTTTGACTTGTACCATGGCCAGGACGGATCAGCTTGGGGAGGGCTTGTCCTGTCAGGGGATCTCTATCTTCACAGGTGCGTCCAGTGTCTGTTGGGGGACTGTTAAAAATCCTTTCCGTATCCTTTTTAGCCACCTTTCTCAAGATCTTCATGTCTAGCTTACTTTCTGCTCCTCTCTTTTTCAAGATGTCCTGCTCTGTGTCTTTTGCACCCATTGGTCGATGTCCGATGAGGCTTTCCTCATGGACAGGCCATCTGAGGGAGCTGTTCCAGCGCTGGGCATCAGAAGGTACTTGGTGATGACCTCCATCCCTTGGAGCCAGCATATAGAGGGGCTGGAGCACCCTCCTTGGCAAACCCCACTGTTGCTGGATGGTCCTCTTATTAATGTGGAATTCCAAGCCACTGGAGATCTTTTGGGAAAGGAAGAAGAGCTCCCCTTGAATGGTGTTGTTCTCCATCATGGGCTTCTGATTTGAAAGCGTTGGAGGAGGATCTGGCTGACAGTTTGTTATGGGTCGGAATGTTCATGTTGGCTGGCCAGTACAGCAGTTATGCAAATCCGCCCTTATTGGCAGCCAATCATGTTGTCATAATGTAGAGGCTGGGAGAGTGTTTGGCAACCCCGGAGGATGCTGGGAAATGTAGTTTTATTTTTACTCGTTGTTTTGGGGGCCTTTTGGTTTTGGGGGGGAAGTTTCTTTGCTACAAACGTACCTTGCTTGAGGCTTATTTCTGTTGGCAAGTTTTGTGTTTCTGCGTTTTAAGGTTTCTCTGTTTGAGGTAGTCTTCACATGACGGCTCTTCCTTTATATATATACCGTATTTTTCGCACCATAAGACGCACCTGCTGATAAGACGCACCTAGATTTTAGAGGAGGAAAATAGGAAAAAAAATATTTTCGCTCCCCCTCTAAAATCTAGGTAAGTCTTATCAGCTGGTGCGTCTTCTCAGAGGGCTCGCTGGTTCGCTCGCCCTCTGCCGCCTTTGCCGTCCCCCCACCCTTTCCTTGAGGGAAGAAAAGGTGGGGAAGGAAAGGAGGCAGAGGGCGGAGCGAACCGCGTGCCGCGACAGCTCTGACGCGACGCGGTTCGCTCGCCCTCTGCCTCCTTTTCCTTCCCTCCGCCCTTTCCTCGAGGGAAGCAAAAGTGGGGGGAAGTAAAAGGAGGCAGAGGGAGAGCGAACCGCGTTGCGTCAGAGCTGACACGACGCGGGTCGCTCGCGCCCTCTGCCTCCTTTTCCTTCCCTCCCTCCCCTTTCCTTGAGGGCGGGGGAAGGAAAAGGAGGCAGAGGGAGCGAACCGCGTCGCGCCAGCTCTGACGCAACGCGTTCGCTCCGCCTCCGCCTCCTTTTCCTTCCCTCCGCCCTTTCCTTGTGGGCGGGGAAGAAAAAGGAGGCAGAGGGAGAGCGAACCGCGTCGCGTCAGCTCTGACGCGACGCGGTTCACTCGCCCTCTGCCTCCTTTTTCCTTCCCTCCGCCCTTTCCTTGAGGGCGGGGGGAAGGAAAAGGAGGCAGAGGGAGAGCGAACCGCGTCGCGTCAGCTCTGACGCGACGCGGTTCGCTCCGCCTCCGCCTCCTTTTCCTTCCCTCCGCCCTTTCCGTGAGGGCGGGGGGGAAGGAAAAGGAGGCAGAGGGAGAGCAAACCACGTCGCGGCAGCTCTGACGCGACGCAGGTTCAAGTTTCGCCCCTGCCTCCTTTTCCTTCCCTCCGCCCTTTCCTCGAGGGAAGCAAAGGTGGGGGGAAGGAAAAGGAGGCAGAGGGCGAGCGATCCAGCGTCCCTCCGCCGCCGCAACGGACCAGAGAAGAGGAGAGGCGGTGACAGGGTGAGTATATCGCCGCCCTCCCTCTGTTCCAGCGCCCCCCCCGCCTGCATATTCGCACCATAAGACACGGCTGATTTTTCATCCCACTTTGGGAGGAAAAAACTGTGTCTTATGGTGCGAAAAATACGGTAGATATACTATAAAAAAGTAGAAGTCTTAATTTTGAGAAGCAGTAGAAAACTCACTCTAATTCAGTGGTTCTCAAGCTTCCTAATGCTGTGACCCCTTAATATAGTTCCTCATGTTGTGGTGATGCCCAATCATAAAATTATTTTTGTTGCTACTTCATAACAGTAATTTTGCTACTGTTATGAACTGTAATGTAAATATCTGATATGGAGGATGGATTTTCAATCCCTGGACCAAATTTGGCACAAATAACTGATACACCCACATTTGAATACTGGTGGGGTTGGGAGGGGATTGATTTTGTCATTTGGGAGTTGTAGTTGCTGGGATTTATAGTTAACCTACAATCAAATAGCATTCTGAATTCCACCAAGGATGGAAGTGAACAAAACTTGGCACACAGAACTCCCATGACCAACAGAAAACACTGGAATGGTTTGGTGGGTATTGACCTTCAGTTTTGGAGTTGTAGTTCGCCAACATCCAGAGAGCACTGTGAATTCCAACAATGATGAATCTGGACCAAACTTGACACGGATACTCAATATGCCCAAATGTGAACACTGGTGCAGTTTGGCGAAAATAGACCTTGACATTTTGGAGTTTTAGTTGCTGAGATTTATTGTTCTCCTACAATCAAAGAGCATTGTGAACCTCGCCAATGATAGAATTGGGCCAAACTTCCCCTACAGAACTGTGTTTTCTGATGGTCTTTGGCGACCCGTCTGACACCCCCTTGTGACACCCCCCCCCCCGGGGTCCCAGCCCCTAGGCTGAGAAACCCTGCTCTAATTGTTCTAGCTTTCATAATAACAAAAATTAAAAAAAATTTCAGTTGATCCCTGGTATTTGAGACAGTGATTTTAATTTTCCTTGGGAATGTGTGGTTTCTGTGTCTCATCTACATATAAAACCCTTGGTGGTTCTTGCTGGGTGTGTTTGCTGGTATGTGGTGGGGATGGTAGTGTTGCGGAGGGTTGAATTTCTTGACTATATTCTGCTCTGGCTAGTTCTTCAATGTATGGTTTCCCAGAGGCCTTATGAAAAGGCTCCTCAGTAAACATTTCAAGCCAAGAGAGAACCTTTTTAGAAACAACCAAGCATTTTTAAAATAATTTTCCAAGGCAGCTTGCAATTATATCAAGGCGATTCTGAAGGGAAGCACTTTCTTAACTTCATTCTTTGGAGAACATCTTGATGACCTTTGTGTGGGTGCACACCTTTCTCCACGATTCCAATCAGAACTCACACCTCTCTCCATCTGCCTCGGATCTGTTAGGGAAATGTTTTACAACGATGAGTGGAGACATAATTCTTTCACTTGACAATTATAAATGGCATGTGATGCCCTGATTGTGGAAAGGCCTTCCAAGTACATCTCATACTAATATCACAGTCCTGGCACTAGGTTGTTCTATTTGCATAGGCATTTTAGTTGGTCTTATTTTATTCCCTGCTGTTCAATTGCATTGGAAATGGTAGGCTATCATTTTATATTATCTTTCTACATACAATGCTGTCTGTGAAGATGGTGTATCTTTTGAATGTTATACTGAACACTGAGGCCCTTCCACACAGCTGAATAAAATCCCACATTATCTGCTTTGAACTGAAATACATGGCAATGTGGACTCAGATAACCCAGTTCAAAGCAGATATTGTGGGATTTTCTGCCTTGATATTCTGGACGGGCCCTAGGAGACCAGGATTTGAATCCCTGCTCAGCCATAGAAACTTATTAGTAGCAGCATCATATTTCTTTAATTTGTAAGATACCATCTATTATAAAGTGCACCCTAATTTCAATACCACCAGCAGCAATTCTAAGGCGAACCCCATTTTTAGAGATGTTTATATAGGAAAAAAGTATGTCTTAGTACTGAAGAAATACAGCATTAATATCCCATTTTTCTCTCTCAAGAACTACTCAAAGCAATTAGCACGAGAAATCATATTTTGGGTGTCTTTTCACAAGCCAACTCTTTCAGCATTGGAGAAAGGCAAAGATAAATTTGAATAAAAACCCATGATTGGTTCACCTTAAAGTCACCATAAGCCAGAAATGACTTGAAATCACACAACAACAGCTATCTCCAAGGATAAGAGGTGGTTTATGAATTCTGCCAACATATAAATTTATAATAAATCATCCATGGTTAAATGAGAGTCAGTCATGAGTTCCCATCTCCTCTCCCTTCACTGGAGAAGAGAACCTCAGGAATATTTAACTGTTACTCACAGTTTGCCATGTTTTATAGATTCAGAACTGTGGTTAAAACTGTGTCCGGGTCAGTCATCCACATTTGCTGAGGATAGGGGCACAGAACCACCACAAAAGTGAAAACCATGCATTTCAAAAATGGCTATGGTATCTTCTTTACCTTAGAAAACACCTCTCTAGGAATCTCTAGGCCCTTCAGCACAGCACTATGGTCAACATCTAATGGTAGTTGGCCATAGAATCTCATTGGAAGAACTAGAGAAAAAAATGAAAATTATTAGAAAGAATATCACCTATCAAAATGAATATACTACCAAAAATTCAGAGGATTTTTTTTCTTCAAAATATTCCAATTATAATAAATGATGCACTCTTTCAATAATGGAAAAAAAGATTTAACTAAATACATATGGCTAGGCAGTAAACCTACAATTAAAACTAAGATTTTGCAAGATGAAAAGCAAAGGGAAGAATTGGTGCTGCCAGACCTAAAACTGTATTTTGAAGTATGCACATCAATTTGGACAAAAGATTGGATAACCTTACGAAATGAGAGACTGTTAAAATGAGGTCATGATTTACGTTTGGGATGGCATGCCTATTTATGGTATCAAAAAGCGAACATACTGTACATGCAGACTTAATCACCATTTTATAAGATGAACCATGCTAAGGATACAGGACAAGTACATAATTAAATTATGTTCAAACCTCATTATCAATGTCAGTGGAAGAAACATTCTACACAGAAGATAAGAAAAGAAAGAAAACCAATTGATTACATACAGAGATTTAATAATCCATGAGGATGAAAAATACAGAAGTCCAGAAGGAAGAATAGAAAAATAATGTACTATGAGGGAAGAAAATAACTGTATCTGAATGTCTGCAATCCATGGGACAAGAAGTCACTACAACGGGAGGGGTGAGAGGAGGGAATAGTGCAGTCAACTACCAATATTGTATAGATGTTAGGTAGTACAATACAATAGTAATATATAGGTTTGCATATCTATATATTTAATGTTTTTTAAAAAATGTAAATTTAAAAATAAAAATAAGAAGGAAAGAGAGAAAACATTGTAAACAAATCCATGGATAATCAAATCCATAAAAGCCAAACCTGCAAATGTGGAGTGCCAACTGTAGTTTCAACAAATCAAATCCAAGAAACATAGTTTGAAGTTGGCTTCTTTGAAACTGATCAAAGGTAGTGTCAGTTATGCTTTGTCACACCAGACAAAGCAGTAAACCACATTTCATTAAAACTGAAATTCACTAAAAGTGTCTAAGTCCTCCTGCCATACTTGGGTGGGCGGGTGGGAGGAAGCTGGGTGGACATCTGGCACATTTGGTCATATTTTGTGCATGTCATATAAAGTCATGGTTTAATATACGATACAACCACAAGCAGTTTGTGCTTCTTTTGCTAGTTCCTTCCTGTGATTACTCTACTTTTCCATCTACATAGCCAATAATTCTTTTATCCTGTCTTTTATAAAAAAAATATGAATACATGGACATAAATAGGACTCTTTCTGGGCTATGAGCGGTGTTGTTTTCTCAGCCTGACGATGACTATTTCTATTTGGGGCTTCGTCTAAGAGCCAGAGAATACACGCATGCATCTCTGCCCCTCTGACATCAGAAGTATTATGAAGCCTAATGGTGATGCAGTATAGATTAGAGCAGGGGTGGCCAACTATTTTTTCCAAGGGGCCGCATGAGAGCCAAAAAATATTATGGAGGGCTGCGCCTATTTATTTACTATATTTACTACATATTACACATAATTAATATTAACATATTAATATATCAATAAATATTCATATATTATTAGTATTAATATCATAATTATTATATTATAGTGTGTGTATATATAGATATTATAATATATTGAAATTATAATATAATATAACATTATTATATTATATTATTTATTATATTATATTATTATTATAAAATTATTATAAAATAAAGGACATTAATCAAGCTCAGTCCAGCATATTACTAAAGCATTCACAAAACTCACGGTCCTATATATCCAGCTGATGGAAAAAGAGTTGTAGTTCTGTAAGGCTCCCAGGTGTAGTTATAATCCACAATATTAGAAACCCATGGCCACAGAAGTCGGGCATGAATGGAGAATAATAAGCAGCCTCACATCAAACAAAAGGTTCAATTGCGACTTGTAAGCATCACTCAATAGAGGGAGCCTGTGAGTGTAAAAAAGGCTGGCACTATGGTCCGGCTCCGCAAGAGGTGAGCGGGTTGGCCGGTTCCCAGGCTTTCCGGGTGGCGAAGGGGCGTGGCGCTGAGTGAGGAGAAGCAGCTGAATTAGCCTCTGCAATGTAATTCAGCTCAGTAAGAGGTAAATGGTTTGGCTGGTCCCCAGTCTATCCAGGCGAAGAAAAACAGCTGAGGCAGGGACCAACAGCTGAATAAGCTTCTCTGGTATAATCCAGTTCAGCGTGAAGCAAGCGGTTCGAACTGGATTTGTTTCCTGTAGATCAGGGAGTAGAAAGCCAGTCGAGGACTGAACAAAAAGTCAAATGGCACAATAAAGGTCCCAAGAGTTCACACCAAATGTAGTTTGCTAGAATAGTGTGTTCTTACCAGGTCTTCCTGGCCGCCTCCCTCCTTCCTTCCTCTCTCCGCCCTCCTCCCCTTCTGCCCTCTCTCTGCCTCCATCGCGCAGGGACAAAAAAATAAAGAGACCAGGGCAGCAGGCGATCGGAGGCTGCAGGCCTCCACCCGCTCTCGCCCCCAGCCGCTCCCCAGTTCCCTGCCCGGGGAGAAGGGCGTCGGGGGAGGAAGACACTGCGCGCGGCAGCCGGCTCGGAGAAAGGCACGGGAGGATGAGGACGAGGCAGTGGCGAGGAAGGAGGCGGCGGGGAGGAGGAGGCCTGGGAGAGGAGCTGGCGGTGGCAGAGGATGAAGTGGGGTGCCCGGGGAGCCTGTGCCGCACTCTCCAGCTGCCTCCTTCTTGCCTGTGCCCTCAGTGCCGCCCCCGTGGGCCTCAAGTGCTTCTCGCCGGCCTCTCGCTCCTCAGCCTGCTCTGAGCCCAGCGAGAAGCACTTGAGGCCCACAACGGTAGCGCTGAGGGCACAGGCGAGGAGGAGGCAGCTGGAGAGCGCGGCACAGGCTCCCCGGGCACCCCACTTCCTCCTCCACCGCCCGCTCATCTCCCACACCTCCTCCTCCCCGCCGCCTCCTTCCCCGCCACTGCCTTGTCCTCATCCTCCGAGCCGGCTGCCGCGCGCGGTGGGGACATGGCAGACAGGCCGGAGGAAGGCATGGGAGGATGAGGACGAGGTGGCAGCAAGGAAGGAGGCAGCAGGGGGCCGGACAGAAGCAGCTGCCGGGCCGGATCCGGGCCCCGGGCCGTGCTTTGCCCACCCCTGGATTAGAGCCTCCTGGAATCTATTTCGTATGGCTCACTCTATGTATTTAATTCTCTTTCTAAACTTTTTTTAAAAAATTGTAACTAATTATTTCATACATAGGTGTACTTACGGTTTAGGGGAAAACACGTCATCTGATTGTTTTGCAACAAGCTCAGAGAAACTTTAAGAAGATCTAATTTGAGGTTCAAACTGAACGAAAGCAAACTATGGACTAAATTAGTTTATTTTTCTTTCTGAAGAAACTCCTATACCTTAGGGTTAATTTTTCTTTGACACAACTTCCTTGTTTTATTTCCCTTAACAGAAGTTCTTTGTTTTATGTATTTGATAATTGCTTCATTATGTAGGACCACGGCATCCTCCGTGACCCAAGACAACATTCCAAAAACTAGGGAAGTCCTTCTTTGACCCTTATGTCCACACACACACACACACACACACACATGCCAAGAACAGACTGAGACCGTTTGGAAAAGCAGCTTTTGCAGTGAATCAGAGCAGCTTTTTCATATTAATTTCAGAGGAACATGAAAGGAAATTGCTATGATTTTTTCCCACCATCATTGCCTCTAGTTTTACTTTGTTTGAATGGAATGGCCACCATTCACTGCCATCTAGTGGAAGAAGACAAGATGCGTTTAAAATGGTTCCCTGGACCTGTTGTTTAGTTAGAATAACAAATTCTTGATTCCCCACATCGTTGTGTGTGATTGCGAGGACTCTCGTAACCACACATGTTGTCTACTGGGCTAATCCTGCTGTTATCAAAAATTGGACCCCAAAAATATGTACCCCAAAGTTTGTGTCTCCTTTGGGACAGACAGTGGACACACGTTGCCCTCTCCCTTAATTCTAAGCTAATCTTCAAATAACTTCTCACTGGAATGTTGCCTAACCTTTTTCCACACCCGAGACTTTAGAGAAAACCACATGTTTAGCATAATCCCTTTACAGTACCCTGGAAAAGTCACAGGGAACACATAGTGGGTCTCTTGGAAGAGCTACAAGGATTGTCACAATATTATCTGATTTTATCCTAGGAACATTTACTCATCTATAGTGGTGTGGCAGATCCCCTTCCATGAGGTTTGCATTATATACAGTATATCCCAACATCTCAAACACTGTTTTGTCTATTTTGGTGGCTACCCATTGTATTGATCAAAACAGAGGCATCAAAACCAATTTCAATTCATTATCTCTTGCCACTCCGCATTCCTTTCTGCTTGCACCTTTCTCCTGGGCGGATTAATAAATGGACACAAATCTTCAAATTGACAGTTTATTGATTATTCACAGATTTGATTAATATGTCTTTGTAGGTTCTCTAGTGTAATTCTATTGGTAACTTCTGGCAGAAGGACCTAAGGATACTTAGAGAGGTGTTCTTTCTCCTGCACCCTTAACTCCAGCAAATGTGGGAGACCCATTGTAATTTGCTATGTGCTGAGAAGGCCTAATTCACCTCAAGCTTCCAAGCTGACTGAGATCAAGTTGAAGCACTCTTTCGTATTTCTAATGTCAGTATATTGATTTTTTTAAAAGTATTGGGCATGAGTATGTTGTTTACTGCTTTTTATCATGCAAGATATGGTATGAGAAAACAATATTTTTAAATTCCACTGCCAATTAATATTTTAGCTGAACGTGACAAAATGATAATATCAGTTTTTCCAAGGACAAGTTTATGTATAAATGAATTTGAATAATCCATCTGATGCTTTCCCTATGACAGACAGACAGACAATACATGTCCTGACATTTATAGCTCCTCTTTTAACATGTAAATTTGGGTATAAATAAAAAGATAGCCCAGTAGTCATAATTTTAAGCTATACACTAGATATAATTTTATCACAGTGATTAAAGCTTAATGCATAAAACATTTTAAAAGAGATTGCAAGGCTATTTCCTTTTATCTAGTCTTTGTTCCTATGAACTGTGCTGCAGAAGTGAACCACTAATTTTGTGGCTGCCACATCAAACTTCCCCTCAAACAAAGTAAATAACTAGTTTTCTGGAGGTTCAACCAGACTTTGAGCTGGTGGACTTCCCATTGTCATGAAAGGTTGAGAGATGGCAAGAATTTGGATTCCTTAGTTGCTAAAGCCACTAAACACTGTTCCACAGTATAATTAATATTGCTGTAGGAATTCTTTTTAGTTCTATACATTAAGCAGTTATCTGTTTTGGACTGTGATGTGCCATAAAATAATGAAGGCAATGCCTCTTGTGGGACTATCCCTTATTTGCTACATGTTTTGTAAGTGCCTGACGTTTACACAGTCTTCTGAATTGTGTTATCTGATGGCAAAAAGCTTTCAGCCAATCACTGTCTCTCACTTGTCTCATTAAAAGCTACATATTTCTGACTTTCTCTCTCCCATTTCCTGGAACTAATAAACAGTGTTGTGCACCAAAATGCTATATTGTTATGCCATTTACATGCAGACAGTTACTGACTCATACTGAACATTTGTTATTTCTGGTATATCTCCTGCAACATCTGGATAAAATCACTGGAGGGCCAGTATGTT
Source organism: Anolis apletophallus (assembly GCA_030556195.1). NCBI lineage: Eukaryota > Metazoa > Chordata > Lepidosauria > Squamata > Anolidae > Anolis > Anolis apletophallus. The sequence continues at coordinate 98,096,054 of JARBWK010000005.1, forward strand.
GTCATGTGTTTTGACATGCTGCAGGTGCATCGATTAATGTTCCTCATCATTAATGTTTCTGGCAGGTTGAGCACATCTTACAACAAATTTTACATAAGGAGACATAAACACTAATTCTTTGATTCAGCCTCTTTATCACAAATTGACATCAAAATCCTAGAATGAGGCTACAGAGAGAGATGGATTCATTTTTCATAGGCTGCCACTTGTTGGAAACACTGCAAGCAAGGGATCAGAGTAACCTGTCACAACATTGTAGTTTGCAATATTTAGAAAAATTGGCATATTTTCTCCCATTTCTCAGTCTGGATAGACCCAGGGGTGCATGTAAGAGTGTGTGTTTTCATTTCATAGTGATCCATTAAAAACATACATCTTGCATTATACAACACCCCACAACACCCCGCCCCTGATGCTAATTTTATTATCAGTTTTAACAAACTGTATCTTTTTTATTTTAAAAGAGTAATGTAGACTTCAACATTTCCTTTTAAACTGTAGTTATGGAAATGCACATTGGTTTTGTAATGTAATGCAGTGTTTCCCAACCTTTTTTGAGCCGCGGCACACTTTTAACATTAAAAAAATCCGGGGGCACACCAACAACCAAAATGACACTGTAACACAGTAAAGAACGGCTGGGGATGGTGAGCTGCTGGGAGCAGCTGCTGGGAGTGCCGAAGCCAGGGGAGGAGCCAGGCCACACCATGCCCCACCTCCTCCCCCTGGCTTCAGTTCTCCCACAGCTTCGCCAGCCTTGAGGGGGCAGTGCCAAGCCAGCATTGTGCTGGCTCTGCCACCGCTGGCTTGGCACTGTCCCCTCAAGGCTGGAGAAGCTGTGAGGGTGCTTAAGCTGGGAGAGGGGGTGGAGCCAGGCCACACCATGCCCCTCCCCTCCCCCCGGCTTCAGTTCTCCCACAGCTTCACCAGCTTTGAGGGGGCAAGCCAGCATTGTGCTGGCTCTGCCATCACTGGCTTGGCACTGCCCCCTCAAGGCTGGCAAAGCTGTGGGAGTGCTGAAGCCGGGGGGAGGGGGCGGAGCCAGGCTGCGTCATGCCCCCTTCCCCCCAGCTTCAGCTCTCTCACAGAGGAGGAGCATGAGCGGTGGACGGGCTTCAGTAGGCGAGCTCCGCGCGGCTTCAACAAGCAAGGGGCGAGAGTCATGGCGGAAGTCATGGCAGATTGGAGGCTGGTTGGGGAAACGGCCGAAGAAGGCGGTACCCCGGTCCCTTCTTCTTTTTCTTTGCGGCCTCCCATCCCTTCCTCCTCCTCTCCCAAGCTGCAAGAGTTCGGCAGGAGGAGGGGGAAAGGAAGGGGGGCAGAGAGCTTTTCTCGCGGCACACCTGATGATAGCTCACGGCACACTAGTGTGCCACGGCACACTGGTTGAGAAACACTGATGTAATGTAAGCCAAGACAATTTCAACAATGGCTTGATTTTAAACTTTTCCCTTTCCAATTTCTTAGTGTTTATAACAATTGCCAATTTGGCAGCAAAAGTCTTAAAATTAACAGAATTGACTTTGGTTGATATAGTGGTTTAAGCATTCTGGAGAATAGAGTTCAAATTCCTGCTAAGGTGTAGAAGCCCATTGCTGACTTTAGGCAACTGATATTCTCTCAGCTTCAGAAGATGACACTGGGCAGGTGCACACTATGGTAAGATCCATTTTGATCCGGGTTTAAGAAACCTGGGTTGGGACGGACTGTAGCCTGCACAGCAGCTGCAAAAGCCCACACTTCTGTAGCTGGTTGTCCAGATGTGCTCCCAGAACTTTCTGAGAGAACGTCGGGACACCCTAACCCCCTCCCCAAAACACTTACAAACCCCCTTTAAAAATAAAAGAAGTTACCCGGACTCCATTATCATGGTGCCGGATCTCTCCTGGCACATAGGAATTGTATGCCAGGAGAAATGGGGGGGGGGGGGCAGGAGCAAATTTCCTCCTACCTCATCCCTTTCTCCTAGAATGTCATTCCTACCTGCCAGGAGAGCTCCAGCATCATGCTAATTAAAGCCGAATAAGTTTTTTTTAAAGGGGTTGGGGGGGGGGGGGGGTTGTGAGGAGAGGGTTAGAGCCCTCTTGCATTTCCGGGTCTGATTCAGCTTAGAAAACGTGAGATAGCTGTGCAGACAGCCCCTTCAGAAATCCCAGGGCTTTTGAAAAGGTAGTCCACATTCTGCCCACAGTGGGAAAGACGCTTGTATTTCAAGAACACCTGTTTCTTTCCTGCTAACAAATAATCTCGCCACAAAGCAGTTTTCCTGCTTTGTAGTGAAAGAATTTAGGATTTTGTGGGTTGTCGTTTGGATGCCCTTCATGAATACCCAGGAGCCTGTGCACTTTCCATCCTATGTGGGTGCACCCACTGTCAACCCTCTTTGAACAAATCTTGCCAAGAAAACGCCATGATCGCTCCCAATGTCAGAAATTATTTGAAGGCATATAAGAACAATTTATGTGTTCCAAGTAATGTAGTTTGCAACTATTTGTACAAAATAGCAATTTCAAATAACAATGAGAGTGCGTGTGTGATAATAGATATAAACTGGTTAAAACGTATGTTGGGAAAGGAATGTCTGATTTTGTGAAATAGTATGAGGCAGTAAAAGAGAATTTTAGCAATTTATAAGTATTCCTTGTCTATGAAAACTATGACATTCATAGAGTTGCAATAACTACATAGTGAGTTAAAGGTGCACGTGCGTGCACACACACATTGTTCCAATAATAATAATAATAATAATAATAATAGCAGCTTTATTTATATCCCATTCCCTCTTTCCACAAGGACTTGGGGCAACTCACAACAATATGAAATCGCAAAATACATAATAAAACAAATATTTCAAATTAAATACACAACCAAAATAACCAATTGCAAAAATTAACCAAACCATAATAAACAAAAAATACATTGTACAATGTACATGAATAAGATAAAATAGATAATACATACTTACACTGTGCTACCCTTAGAACCTTCCCACCAATGTCCTAATTAAGTCCTAATTAAGATTTTTAATTTGAAGGCCTTTCAGTGCATAATACTTTTCAAGGAAGGCATGCTGCAATTCTGTAATCTGAACCATTTATGCCCCCATGTGGTTGAAAGAAGAATAACTAAATTAAATGTGCATTCAACTGAAAGTATATTTCTGCTGTAATGAAAAGATAAATCAAGAGTTTTCATAGAATATTTGGTTTGTGAGGATTTTTGAGGGGGATCAAGGAGCATTCTGTTTCCCCAGACCACTGAGTTGACGTTCGTCCCAGGAATGTTTTACGCAGAAAGAAAAATTGGGTGGAAGACCAATTTAAACCACAGATCAAGCTGGCCAATCCAGATGTTCTCTCCGCTTTCAGTTATGCAACCAAATTATAGTTGCAAAATATTTTTGTGTGTAAAACTTGTTCCTGTCATTTATGGCCATCTGTTTTATAGCATCATTGGCACCACTAACACCACAAGAATTAATCCCTTCGATAAGGCTTCACAATATTTGCATTTTAAAATGTTTTAGAAAATGTTATAGAAAAGGGACAAGATGTAGCTCATTTAAAGAAGAAGCAAATTAAATGCTAGCTCTTCCTCACCACAGCATTAAGCTTGCAATGTTTATTCATGTTGTTCCTTTCCAACACTGGAAAGTACCTAATCACATCTTCTAATAAAAAGGAGCATACAGACTTCAAGAATTGGGTCAGCTAAATATTTCTTATAGATCTGAATTAGCTATAATTATGTAGGTTGGCAAAACTTGCACGAACTGAATGAATCACCTTTTGTGCTTCTTATAATCGAACTACACTTGACTTAGTTGATCGGTTATATGTTTTCCCAATTTTACAAATCCTAAAGGTGACCCAGGTTTCTGAACTGCAGAATAGGAATAGCATGGCTTGACACATTCCTTGATATGTTTACTCTCAGTTCTCAGTGTTCCGAAATACGCTTCATATGGGTAAATGGGGTGATTTTAATCTGCAAAAGGAGCAGGGGGAAAAGCATACACTTTGGTGTGAGAACCTGCAAAATGTGTTGATGCACATCCACTCAGTGAGTTTGTAACTGCATTGCTATCTTCAAGATTTTCACCTGTGCTCCATGCAAAATGTCTGGCTAAATCTATCCTGCAGTCCTTTCTCACAGGTCTGAACTATCATTTTTGTTCGTCTTCTTCTGGCCAGGCAAATTTCTACCTAACTAACTAACTAATTTTATTATTTATGAGTCGCCCTCCATAGATGTGCTCCGGGCGACTTACACAGCTTGGCATTTACAATACTAAAATATTTAAATATTTAAATATTAAAATGTTAAAATACCGGAATAGACAGATTCCAGGTCACTGATTGTCACTCAAGCATATGCTCTTCTAAATAGCCATGTCTTAAGTGCCGCCAGAAATGAAGGCAGGTGGAGGATGGCTCTTTGGTCTGGCGGCAGAGAGTTCCACAGGACAGGGGCCACAATGGAGAAAGATCTCTGTCTCATGGGCTCCAGATGAGCTTCTCTCAGACCTGGGACACAGAAAAGGTTCTCGTAGGCTGGCCGTGGTGCTCTCAGATGGATAGGTGGTATCAGACCTGTTGGTTAAGTAGTCAAATGAAGAAAGCTTGGTATACATTGTCTTTGGCCACCTAATGTGAGAGATTTTACCAGCACTGTTGATTATATGGTTTTATTTCTTCCTGGATATGGTAGCATTAGGTTGTGTGATGGTAATGAGGGAAGGCTTAAAGGTACATGATGCAATCTGAAGATGTGTCTGAGACACGGTCCCTGTGATGATCAAATGTTATTGCTTCTGATCCTTCAAAAGGTCTTTCTATCAGCTTGAACTGTTAAAATATATTTTGTTATTTGACCGAATAGTGTGCAAAATTGTAAGTACAATTTAGGTCAAGGCTGATCTGTCTTTATCAGGTGATAAACTGGAATCCCTTACAGTACTCTACTTAAACCTTTTTCAAGAGAAAATTAGCGAGACTTCCATAACTTTACTCCTAATGTTACAATAAATACTCCAATTTCTATCTTTCTTTTTTCTCTCTCTCCTGCGTTGTGATGAACAGTATCGGTTATCTTGGGGATGAGGTTATGTTATGTTATGTTTTGTTTTCCCATTTCAGTCATCGAATTATTGTCTCTGGAGTTATTGAAAGACATAAGAAACAGAAAATGTCAGAAAGCCGGGCAAGCAGTCTCCATATCCCAGGTACAACTCCAGGTAAGACAGAATTTTACAAGCTTTTATGGCATGTAATAAAAGTGTCTTTATTTCTTATTTGTTGAACAGTTGGTTCATTTCATTCCTTAAGGCTGTGTTCCTGTAAGAAATGTCAGTTATATTTTCACACATAAGGCTACGTATTCTTAAAACTCAGGCTGCTTTCACTGGACTCCTATGACATCTATCTCATGTCAAAACTCCCAAGTGAGATTTTCAGCAGGCCTCCTGAGATTAAGAACACATCCACTCAAGCAATGGTGTAAACATAGTTTTTTTTAGAGCACTAGGACAGAAGAGATAAAATTACTATCATGTCATGTTGTACACATTTTAGAATGTTTGCACCTAATTCTGTTGACATTTAACATGCCCCCTTTGTATTGGAATCTAATACCACTTACAATATCTAGATTTTCACTTTTTAGACCCTTATTACTTCTTCTGCTAGATAAGCACATTTCCCACTCCCTCTGATATGTGTTTTACTTGCAGCATCTTTTTCCGAATCCTTGCACAAAGTGTGTGCATTGCAATGTCAAAGAGATGACATTCCTCCTAAGCTCATAGATCCCTCTCTGAATTGACCCATTTGAAGACCAACCATAAAGTTTATTAATATCCTGATATTAATTCATGGGCTTCATACACTGATAGCTTAGTTTTTGGACTTCATCAAATGGGTGGTGAGAATGCGGAAGAAAGGGGAGGGAACCATCTTATTTCCCCATCTTTCCCTGTCTATTACCCGTTTCCCCCCGATTTCTCAGGTTTAGAAGATGAACTTCTGGCTCCATTTCCATGTGTTGTGGAAACAGAGCTCCAAGGAGTCCCACTGGAAGTGCCTTTGAGTCATATAATAGCCTCTATGGGGCTCCCATGAGGCTCCATTTTCAAAGTACATGAAAATAGAGCCAGAAGTCCATCTGATGAGGTCCTTAGCTTCCTTGGTTTGTCTTGTCCTCAGAAACACAATTTCCATTTTAACATGTCTGCTTTGTGTATATCCTCATGAACTCTAGTCAACTCAATTCACTCAGCTTAAATGCATGGGTGGATGGATGTGATACCAAACATTAAAAATGTAGTTTCCAACATTACAAATTAGCACTTTAAACTTGCTATGCCTTTCCTTCTATAAAATGCTTGTGAACACATATCTACTCATTTCCCTACTTGTTAGCATAGAAAAGCAGCAAGAATAATACCATAACCACAGTTTGGTCACTTTGTGTGGGCATTTTGTTGCCTTTCCCTTATGAACATTGAAATAGCACTTGCAGATCTTTTTTTTTTAATCATCTTTATTGATTTTTCACATAGAATTGACCAGGACAACACACAACAACTGTACAACATTAAGGACATTACTAAAACTAAAACATAACACTCTAAATAACAAACAGTAAACATAACACAAGTACTTCCAACCCGCATCCCCGCCACTCTGTAACACTCTATATTGTGTTACCTACATAATCCTTTAATTGTCAATCTAGTATATAACCGGTGTCCACTAATTAAACATCTTCAAATTTTAAGAAAATATAAAGTAAAAGGAGTTGTTTACAAAGTATCGTTTAACATCAGTTCTGCCCACGCCTCATAGTTTTTCTCCTTTAAGTACGCCACCACTTTGGACCAGTCGGTTCTATGAGATGTGTTTCCTTGAGATAACTTCTGCGTCAAAATGTCCATCTTCATAATTTCGAATAGCTTCGTCGACCAGTCTTTTATGCCAGGAACGCTGTCCTTTTTCCAATTTTTTGCCAGAGTCAGTCTGGCTGCTGAAATGCAATATACAAAAATCTTTTCTAGGTTTCTATCAATCTCAAAGTCAACTAGGCCCAGTAATAAGTATTCAGGTTTTAATTGGAATTTTAACTCTAACATGTTAGTCATAACTTTATGTAACTTAGACCAGAAGGTTTGCACTCTCTTGCAATTCCACCATAGGTGCATGGAGGTACCTGCCTCCGTCTTACATTTCCAACAATTGGGGTTGTAATTTTTATTATAACAGGCAATTTTCTGTGGAGTAAGATACCACCTATGGAATATTTTTATATTATTTTCCTTTAGTTCGTAGGAATAGGTGTATCTCCAGTGGATTTTCCAAATCCTTTCCCATAGAGCCAAAGAGACCTCATGGCCCAAGTCTTGTGCCCATCTTATCATACAAGTTTTTATGACCTCCTGTTCTGATTTTATTTCTAGGAGTTTTGCGTAGAGTAATGTTATCTTTTTAGATTTTTTTACTATTAATTTATCCCAAAATTGTTGTTTTTTCTGAAATCCCAAAATCTTATCTTTGTTATAAATCTCCCTGAGTTGTAAATAATGCAGCCAATTCATGGATCCATCAAGTTCCTTTAGCTCTACATAATCCTTCAGTTGCAATTCATTATTGCTTCCTTTGAGTAAATCACAATATTTCAGCCAGACATTCCTGCCATACTGTCTACGGAAGAAAGCTTCTTGCGGGGAGATCCACATGGGAGTCTTGGCACAGAGATGGACTTTATATTTGAGCCAAATTTTCAGTAATGCCCTCCGTAAGGGGTGGTTCCTTAAAAAAATTTCTATTTTTACTCTTTCATAACACAGATAGCTGTGCCACCCGACCCTAAGTTCATCTCCCTCTAACGCAAGAAGTGTTTTGTTCTCAAGATTAGCCCAGTCACATACCCATTCCAGGGCACAAGCTTCGTAATATGTTTGCAAATCCGGTACTCCGAGTCCGCCCCTGTTTTTGGCATCGATCATATTTGCCCATTTTATCCTGGGTTGTCTTCCCCTCCAGATAAATCTTGTTAGATCCCTTTTCCATATGGAGAAGAGTTTATCATTTGATAATATGGGCAAATTTTGAAACAAGAACAGCATCTTAGGGAGAATGTTCATCTTAATTAGGGATTGTAGCACAGCAGTTCTCGTTTGTGCCTGGAGGGCAGGGGTCAGGACCCGGGGTCCCATTAGCATTAGGGCCAGCAGTACCAGAACCAGATTCAGAGGATGAGCTAGATGACTGGGGCGAAGGGCAGCTTTCCCCTGATGGGCCTCCTTCGCCCACAGAGAGCTTGGCATGGGAAGAAATGTTGTTTGGCCCTAGCGAAGACATAGATAACCAGGTGCAGATGGAAGACAGTGATTCTGGCAGCTACGAGCATCCGGGTGGGAGAGATTCTCAGGAGCTAGTAAGCGAAAACATGGAAGAAAGCGGTTGGGAAGCTTTTAGGGAGGAGAGCTCTCAGGGAGATAGAAACACAGCTGCGGAGAGACAAGGTCGAACCTTTGATAGGAGACGGAACATCGAGTCTAGCAGAAGGGGATGGTCCAAGAGCATAGACCGGCCGAGGTCCGTCAGCAGCGATTGGAGACGAAGAAGCCTAGAGCGTCGGGGACCTCGGCCGAGAGATTAAGTATAGGATCCGTGGGAACGAATCCTCAGTGCTCCGGCCACGTCTCATCTGAATAGGCGTGAAGCGGAGTGGGACCACGAAGCTAAGCTAGCCAGTGGTCATCAAGCCTTGCCTTGCCTTGCCTTGCCTTGCCTTGCCTTGTTCCTGATCCGCCTGGTTGAGCGGAGCCTTGCCTTGATTCCTGATCCGCATAGTCTTGCGGAGCCTTGCTACGCTTTTGGCCTATTTGCCACGTTACCTTGGACATTGTTACTTCAAGCGTTTTGGATTGCTTTTATATTCTATTGGACATTATCTTTGAACTGTTTTTATATTCAATAAAGTAGTTAGCCTTCAGTCTGTCTCTGTGTGTGTGATTAAGGGGCCGGTCAAGTCCGTGCATCGTGACAGGGATATCCTTCCAAGCATGGAGAGGTTTAGGTATTTCCATTTTTCCATGTTTTTCCTAATCTCTTTCCAGGCCGTTTCATAGTTGTTTTTTACCAGATTTATATTATTTGGGGTCAATGTGATACCTAGATACTTTACTTTGTTTATAATTTCTTTACCTGTTGTGTTTTGAATTTCTTCCTTTTCTTTTTGAGGGATATTTTTGTCATTATTTTGGTTTTGCTTTTGTTTAACTTGAATCCCATTACTTCCCCATAGATTTCCATTTTACTTAGCCATTTGTTGATGTTTTCTAGGGGATTCTCAATTATACAGGCAAGGTCGTCCGCAAAAGCTCTAATTTTCACTGATTCTTTATTTATCTTTAGTCCTTTGAGTTCTTCATCCTGCCGTATATCATTTATTAATAGTTCTAGGGCTAAAATAAACAACAGAGGCGAGAGCGGGCAGCCTTGCCTGGTACCCTTTTCAATGGGAAAAGTCTTTGTTTCAGCACCATTGATTAATAGTCTAGCCTGTTGACGGGAATAAATTGATTGAATCGCATTGCAAAATTGAAACCCTAGGTCTAATTCTCTAGTCAAGATGGTTATGAAATCCCAGTTGACTTGGTCGAAGGCCTTCTCTGCATCTACAAAGAGAAAGGCTACCTTTTTTTGAATATTTCGCCTATAGTATTCGACCGAGTCAACTAGGATTCTGACATTTTCCTTGCCTTGTCTCCCCGGTAAGAATCCCGCCTGTTCTTGTTTTATCCATGTATTTAAGAAGCCTTTAAGTCTTTCTGCTAGGATGTTCGCAAATATCTTATAATCTATAATTAGTAAAGATATTGGGCGGTAATTTTTCATTTCTGTACTTGGTTGGCCAGGTTTTGGGATTATAGTGATGGTGGCGTCTTTCCAAGTATCTGGTATGGCTTTTCCATTCATTACATCATTCATTATTTTACATAGGTGGGGGTGAGCTCATCTATGAAGACTTTGTAAAATTTGGCTGTAAAGCCATCGGGGCCTGGAGCTTTGTTGCTTTTCAATTTTCTTATTGCTTTAACGGTCTCGGCTATCGTAATTGGTTTATTTAGCTCTTCTCGTTGTGATTCAGGGATCTTATCTAGTTTTTTATCACTGATGTATTTTTGTACAGCTTCTTTTTGGATGTCGTCTGACGCATAGAGGTTTTTATAGAAACTTTGGAATTGCTCTCTTATTTGTGAATCTTCGTTAAAGTGTTTTTTCCCTTCTATAATTTGTGTGATATGATTTTGCTGTCTTTTTTTCCGGATTTTGGCCATCAGCCATTTACCGGGTTTGTTGGCGTTTAAGAAGTGATATTGCTTTAGGAACATTAGGTTGTTTTTGATGGTTTCCAAATCTATAATTTCTTTTTGCTTTATTAAGGAATTTAGATTTGATTTTATGGTTTTGTCCTTCGGGTTCGTCTTGAGATTTTGTTCTGCTACTTTAATCTTGCTTAATAACTCCTTTTCAGTTTTAAGTTTTTCTCTGTTCCTTATTATGTTGTTCTGAATGAAATGCCCTCTAAAAACCGCTTTTCCTGCGTCCCATACTGTGGTATCAGGGACGCCCTTATTTGAATTGAACAAGAAGTATTCCTGTATGATTTTTTTGTACCTTATAACCTGAGTCTCATTTTTCAAGAGCACTTCGTTCATCCTCCATTTCTTCTGTTGTTTTGTCATTCCTATTTTGAGATCAAGAAAGCAGTGATCAGAGTACAATCTCGGGTTTATGGAAGTTTCAACCACTTTGGATAATATATTCTTAGTCACCCAAACCGAATCGATCCTTGACCAGGTACAAAATCTCCCAGAATAGCAAGTATAATCCCTCCCCGTAGGGTTCTGTTCCCTCCATACATCTTTCACTTCCAAATCCTCTAGGACCCCTCTGGCTTCTTTTGGTAATTGCCCTGAGTTCTTGTTTTTACTTTTACCTTTTTTTTTGTTCTGTCTATTTCTTTGTTAAGTACCGCATTGAAATCTCCAATAATAATTAGATCATCAAATTCTTCTCTAAGGATAGCCTTTTTTAGGAGGCGGAAAAATTTCACCTTTGGGCCATTGGGCGCATAGATGTTACAAAGGAGAACTTTTTTACCATTCCACATTATATTTACCCCCAACATTCGACCTTCCAAATCTTTAAATGCTAGAGAAGATTCTAGCGAGTCTTTCACATAGGTCGCTACCCCCCTTTTTTTCTTTTCATATGAGGCTATGTATACTTTTCCCAATCTATCTTGTTTTAGATAGTCTACTTCACTATTTTTGATGTGTGTTTCTGCACTTGCAGATCTAACATGCACAGGGTAAAAAAATGGTTGAGGCATCCTTTGAATGATCATGTACAAAGGTACTGTGGTAATAGTTCATCTGCTAAAACTGATACTCATTTTTAATTAGTTATGTACTGTGGCTCTATTGTAGCCAGGATTGTAACCATGAACCCAACTGATTTCATTACTATACTATACTATACTGTAACACAGTTGGCCTTCCATATCCATTGATTTGTCATGCATGGATTCCATCAATTAAGGTCTGAAAATGGAGGGGGGGGGGGGTGTCACAAAAAGCAAACCTTGAGTTTGCCATGTGCCAAGCCCAACATTCATATAACCTCCTGCCCTCTCACAGGTTCTCTGGCATTTTCTGGCACACCTTTGCCATGTGATATAAGAGGCAGCATTGACTATGTCATTGTATATAACGGGCTTGCACATCCATGGATTTTGGTATCCACAGAGGATCTTAGAACTAAAACAGTGAATACCAATACCAACAGTGAATACCAAGGGCCCACTGTAATAACTGACAGAATAAAACATAAAAAAGGCAACCATAATTAAAAAAAATATTTAATTTAAACATCCAAAAAGAAAGGTTTTGAGAGTCTTTTGAAAGATCACTAGGGTCATGTTGAGATGACTCTCCTGGTGAGGGACTGAAGAGACCTTTACACAGCAATTCACAAGCCAATTCCATGGTCCTCCATTGTATACGGTATGTCTGAGAAAGCGTGGCATGCAGGAAGACATCATAAAATTATCTCAATAAGTGGAGAAAGTTCATACAGGGTAAGGTGTCCTCCAGTTAACTGAAATGGGGCCAGGGGCAAATTGGATATTGGTAATGGTTTCAATTGCATGTGTCTGGAATGTGGCCCTTATTAACAGCATTCTGGTTACAGCATTCAAGACCAATCATACTTTCCCAGCTCTCTTCAAAGAAGTACCATAAAGAACACATTGCAAGTAATCCAGACATGATATAAGTAGGGCATGTCTCCTCTGGTCAAGTCTGCAGCTGAATGTCAATATTCCTTAATTAAATACTAATTTGTTTTGTATGTTTACTTTGTTGCTGACTGAAGCTGCCAACACAGGCAAGAGAATTTCTGATTTTTTCCCCCATGATTTTAATTTTAGTTAACTATCTTCCAGTTTCTTCTGGTGATTCGAGAATACTGGGAAAATAAAGTATCTTTTCACTATTATGCACTATGTAACTCAATTGAAATGGGCATTAAAGTCTTCCAGCTTTGTAGAATGTATTCCATAGAGGAATGATATAAGAGGGAACATTTTGCCCCAAACTATTCTGCATTTCTTATTTCACACCAAATTGCACCCTCACAGTTATTCATGTTCCTGCTATGGGAGGTCTATGCATTGTGGGCTGCAACGGAGGCCTTCTAGGTGTGGTTTAATGCTCTATCTGGAGCAGTAAGCAATCGGAATAGAGACAGGACCCCTGTATTGAAGAGGCTTTATGATCCATTCTTGGCAAACACGGACTACTCTTTTCTAATACCTCTAGAGTATGATTATGCATTTGCCTGAGGAAATGCATTATATTGGCCAGCAATGCAAAGTGAGATTTGTCTTTGAAATTCACATTGTAAAAAATATTGGGAAGACAGACTTTATGTAGATTGAGTATGAGGAGAAAATCTGCTTTTTGTGATGGATTTTTTATTATATGCATGATACTACTGCTCTTTTGCTTTATTCATACTTGCTGTGACACAAATATATTTGTTTTTCTGTATTTCAGCTACACGGCGGATAGATATTTTTTAAATATATTTTGAATATACCTGAGCCACACTTTCATTATGAAAATGCATAAATATTATATAAAATACATTTTTTAAATCTTTAAATTTTAATGTGTAATTCTTTTGAATATATGCAATGGTCACAAGGGACATTTGTTTAAATATACTAGCACCTAAGATAAATAAATATTAACCAAAAGGGCTGAAATCCTGTTAGGGAGTTCAAAATGCATAACCCTGTTGTGGTAGTCACAACTCCTCTATAACCCCTAGTTTACAATGCACATAGGAATAGTGAAAATCCCCCAGTCCCAATTTATCAGACAGCAGCCTCAGTGATCAACAGGGATCTAGTTCCCTTTTGCTCAGGAAGCAGTTGAGTGATGTTTCCATCCTCCCTTGTGGGAATGGACTCAGATGTGAGGGGTAATTGTGACAAGGACCCCATTTCTGCCTGTTGCAAAAGAGATTGCCCACAGGAGGGTGTGGGAACGTCATTCAGCTGCTCTCTGAGCAACTGGGGAACAGATCTCCACCTATCATAGTGGCTGCTTCTTGGTCAGTGGGATTTGGGGAGGTTGGCCTGGACTGCAATGCGACCCCAAGGCAAAAAAAGTTTGTCCATGGCTGCTTTAGAACCATGGGCAATGCATTGCTCCCTAACCAGTTATGCATTTGTGAATGTCCGATAAATTTCTGGCCCTGATAATGTGGAGACTAGATATGCAGAGTCACTGTAAATTAATCAGCCCTGGGCTCTAAAGCAGCCATGGACAAACTTTTTTGCCTTGGGGCCACATTGCGTTCCAGGCTAGGAGGGCTGGGCCAGGAGGGAGGGGGGTCTGGCACACACTTGGTGCATGTGGAGTGGGCACAGGAGAGGACAGAGCCAGGAGGAGGCAAGGCCTGGGTCATCCTCAGGCTGTCCTCCCAGCATAAGGATAAGGTGTCTCACCCCATTCTTATGCGAGGAGAAAGGCAAGGCATGCAGCAACTGCCCCAATGTACCCCTCTATCCTCCTCGCGATTCTTCTCTCCTGATCCTCTGGTTGTCCTCTTGGCATGATCCCGGGAGGAGGGCGAGACAGGTGGTGGCTGAGAGTGCTCCGGAGGGGTCTCAGTTGCTGCGTGCCTTTCTCTCTCGTCTTTTTGGCATACTAATGTGGTGGGCCACCATGTCCTTATGCCAAGAGGACAAGAAAATAAGGATGGCCTGGCATCATTGCCCAGGGGCTCACATCTAGTCCGCAGGCCTTAGTTTGCCCATGCCTACTCTAAAGCCAGACAAATTATAGGGCTTGAAGTCTTAACATCTGTAGCAATGCATATTTCTGACTCTTAAACTATATTCGTATACACCAATAATTATATGCATGTTATTTCTCACATGGTTCATATAGTATATGTAATGCAAGCCTAGTATCATTTAACTGTGGTTGTCTAATTTAAAATACCATTTTAAGATCTATGTCAAATTTAAAATATGCTCTTATTATTTCCTTCTGCATAATTCTTACATGGAAGCAACTAGATCTCAAACGACTTCAGGAATGAAGAAGGAAGGCCATGCCCACGATGTTGAGCCATGGGAAAGGGAAGTAGAAGATCTAATCATGTGGTCTGCAAGTCTTGATCACAGAAGATGGAACTGAACTCTGACCTCCAGTGAAATTTATGCTTAAGAAAAACAATTATTCACCATAATCATAATTCAGACCGTACAACATGTTAATCAGGAAGATAGTTTAATAAATTGGTCATTGTCAGAAAACTGCCATTGTCTCTTAGTCTATACCAAAGATAGGCAACTTCCAAAGGTCTTGGGGCAACATATATTTCCCCCACGATCTCAAGAAATCTACTCCTATTTTAATTTATGTCATTTGAGAAGCTGCTTTGTGACTTCTCTGGGCTTAAGTGAAACATTTGTTTGCCGGCACTATTGTTTTAATCCCATGTGTTTTTTTCAAAGGCAGCTTCTCTCTCCCAACATGAAACAATCCTGGAAGAGTCAAATACATGGCATGCTTGTTCTCTGTGCTCCCTATATGACATGAGATCCTTTTAAAGTAAAATAAAAAATAAGGTATAAAGAGGCAGGTGGGCTGCATTTGAATACCTTCATGTGGAAAACAGCCATTTCCATAGGCACGCAAGCAATACTAAATGTTGTTAATCACGTGTGGCAAAGAAGACCACAGAGGTAAACTTCTCCCTTCTGATTCCTGGGATAATAATTTGAGAGAGAATGACGTATTTGCTTCTGTGTCATCTTAGTCACTGTTGTGACCACCCTTTTGCTTCCTGTACACAAGGATGGATAAGCTCATCAACATGTCATGGTCGGACATATATAGTCATGCCATCCCACACAACTCTCTGGGTGGTAGAAAGCTTTAGCAGCAAATTGTGCCTCTTGCCATGTGTTTGCATAATGCCTCATATGGGTGGGCTGTAATCTCAGCCAGAATTACCAGAGACGACTGGTATTTTTAACACAACAGTATACTCGGCCCTCCAATCATCCCAGTGCACTGCCCAACACAAGGCCTTTGTAGGGATGCTTCTGCTGGGATAAATGCTAACAGTTAGAGTAGGCTAACAGTTCAAAGTTTTAGAAGATAGTATTATCACAGTTTTCTCAGTTCAAAACAATACAGGCAGCACGAGCTCTTAATCACCGCTTGGCTTTATACAAACGAGAAGCAGAACCAGGCTTTTCCATTCAGTGTGTTTTTATAGGCCCAGTTCTGCCACAGGCCCTTTTTTATGAGTTCTAGGATCATGAGGCTTAAAGAGGGGACACAGCCAGGATTTGGATGTGGGAGGAACAAAGTGTCGAGCTGAACAAAGTTTCACATGCACATCTGGGACCGTTTAGCAAGCATGCTCTTTGTTTTCAGAGTATTTCATCTGGCTGCAAGCAACCAGCAGCTTCAGTGAATGAAATCCAGCGTTGCAATTGTGAAAAGAAAATGTTACTGGAAAACAGGCATTTTAGTGACCTTTGGACTGGCCTAATAAAGGTGGTAACATTAATAAGGATGTGGATTTTGTTTGTCTTGTCTGTCATTCTTCAAAAGTGGTGGTATTGAGTTTTACTTAGCACCTTAGCACTGGAAGAGTGTTAGCAAATACTGTAGATCATGCGGATATTTCACTAATTTTAATATGGTCAGTCTTTCCAGACGGCATTTATTTAATAATGAAGGGTAGGCATTGCCGGACTCATAGAATCATGAGAGTTGGAAGAGACCTCATGGGCCATCCAGTCCAACCCCCTGCCAAAAAGCAGGAACATTGCATTTAAAGCACCCCCAACAGATAGCCATCCAGCCTCTGTTTAAAAGCCTCCAAAGAAGGAAACTCCACCACATCTCCTCTCAGCCTTCTCTTCTGCAGGCTAAACATGCCCAGCATTTCAAGCCACTCCTCATAGAACTTGTTCTCCAGACCCTTGATCTCAAACCTGAAAAGGTCCTACTTCATGTATCACTTGATTTTGATTCATGTGGTACTTTTTAATAACATGTTCTCAATGGCTGGATCTATACTGCTCTATAATCTAGTTTCAAAATGAGAATTAACTGCATTGGGCCGGATTATATCAGGCTGGATCTACACTGCCATATAATCCAGCATCTGATTCCAGATTATCTGCTCTGAACTGGATTATATGAGTCTACACTGCCCTATAATCCAGTTCAATGCAGATGATCTGGGATCAGAAACTGGATTATAGGGCAGTGTAGATCCAGCCTATTTAAGGATGCTGTGCTAGAAAGCGTTTTTGAAAGGGATAATGTCTGCTAATTCATGTTTGCTGCTTTGCTACAACCAATGTTGTATTAAAAGGCCCAAGTGTGTGTGTGTGTGCACGCGCGCGCGTGCACGTATGTATACGTGCAAGTGGTTTATAGCCTGTATTTTTGGTAAATAACACTAAGAAATCCAAAGTCTACTTGAGTCACATCTCTGCAGGCATGTAGCCGGGGGGCTAAGGGGGCTTCAGCCCCCGAAATTCTCAGGGTGGTCCGCGAGAAGGCCTTACTGTACATTATTTAAACTGTTATGTTTATTCATATCATGATCTGATCACCATGCTCATTATATCCCACCTTCATGGGGTTATTGGGATAACAATACAAAAGATTTCCTAGGGTAAACCCTCTTCCACCCAGTCTCAGTCCCCCCCCGAACCAAACTCAGCCCCCCCCCAACCAAAATCCTGGCTACGGCCCTGCATCTCTGCATTTTATATTTTCACTACAATGAGAACTGGATTGCAGTGGAGTGTTTTGAGATCAGTAACCACTAGAAGGCACTATAGCCCTGCTATATCAATCAGAAGAAACTTTTTCTGTTTGATCAGAAGCTCATCCAGTTTGCTCAGTGAAATTTCCTGGTTTCAGTGGTGTGTAAAGGATTTTAGTATTTAAAATGCAGTGCAGTACTCCTCCTTGTGGGAATTCAGTTGGTTAGAATCTGCCCTGAGTCCCCTGCGGGGTGAGAAGGGCGGAATATAAATGATGTAAACAATTAATAATAATATTGAAAGAAAACTGTTAAAGTGCGTAGCACATCCATTAAAGTAGAACCAGTGTGAGCATTGCAGGGAATGAGAAAAAGTGCCATAGTGTAAAGATCATATGGAATTGCTGAACATCATAAACTTTAATCATGAAATAACAGTGAAACTGGCATGTGCATCATATTAGTATTATTCCAAGAAAATATTTAAGTATGAAATCATATTGGCTGACTTTCCCTGCATAAAAGCAATGTTGACACCACCAGTGTAGGCTCCACATTCATGCGATCTGCTCCTGCTTTGCCATGCTCAATGCTATAGACCAGGCATGGACAAACTTCGGCCTTCCAGGTGTTTTGGGCTTCAACTCCCACAATTCTTACAGCCTGAGCCCCCTTCCTTTTCTTCTCCTTTTGCACTTCGCTGCTAAGGGAGAAAAGGAAAAGGCCCGAGGCTGTTAGGAACTGTGGGAGTTGAAGTCCAAAACATCTGGAGGGCTGAAGTTTGCCCATGCCTGCTATAGACTTATGGGAGCTGTAGTGTTACAAAGTCTTTAAGCCTCTCTGCCAAAGAGTGTTGGTGCCTTACCAAACTACAAATCCCATGATTCCATGGCATTAAGTCATGGTAATAAAAGTGGAACCAAGCTGCATGGAGGTGCAGCCTAAATCAGTGGTTACCTTGGAGAAAGCTACAGATTAACACTCCAGGACTGCAAATCTCAGGCCACCATGCTGAGCCAGTGAACTTCACTTGACTATGTGTTGGATTGTGAATCCAGAGTTTTATCCAGAATCTGAAAATAACTAAATATAACTCATGAGTTATTTGTAATTCATTTCTCTATGCAATAACTAAGGCACACTTAAGATATGTGTTAATATTGCTGTAGGCAATATTCAGAGGAAGGAACTGGCAAAATACTTCTAAATATTCCTAAGAAAAACCTATGAAATTCAAGATGTTGCTATGAGTTGAAGGCACTCACACAATGAAGTATATAACAAGTGGGTGTGGGGTTAAGGAGATAAGAGAAATGCCACTTCTGTTAAAGCAACACTGAGATCCTCACACAGCTTCACAAAAATTAAATATGTAAGGAAGACTGGGACTGAACTCAAAACAGATCAGGAAGGGAGGGTTGGATGAGAGAAGGAGAAAGACCGCTTTACAGAAACAAACAAAACCACCCATCTCTAATAAAGCTCTTTCTGAAAGATTCCTGCTACTGATAGATAACTTGAAAAACAGCATGGAAAAATGGTACTCCTTTCCTACAACAAACAGTGTGAGTGTGGAGTGCTGGTGAGATCTGAGCCCCACATTCGAAAATGGAGCTGTCAGTAAGCAAAGTCCAGGTCCTCTCCCACTTCTCTCCTTAGCATTTTCCTTAGATGGCGCAGTTTCTGGAACTAAAACATTATAGAACCACATGCTGGCTGTCTTTTACTTAGATCATTAATCCAAGAGGAGATAAGAGCTAAGAGGGATGGCAGGAGACCTTGGAGGACTGCACCCTGTCACTACGCTTCTGTTTTTCAATAAAAGGCCTGAGGTCTAAAATGACCAAGTGGATCCAAAAACATAACAAATTGATCCCAGGCATTTGAGAACAAAAATAAAATTTATATATTTATTTTAGAAGCAAATTGAGGGTACAATTGTAATGTATTTAAAAACACAAAGTTTAAAACTTGGCATTACACTAAATGTACTTTGACCAGTAGCTGGCCACTTGGAGTACCTCTTGGTGTTGCTATAAGAAGGTCCTCCATTGAGCATGTAGCAGGGCACAGACTGCATTGTAATAGGTGGTCTGTGATTTGCTCCTCTCTGCACTCGCATGTCGTGGTCTCCACTCTGTGGCCCCATTTCTTAAAGTCAGCTCTGCATTTTGTGGTGCCAGAGCACAGTCTGTTTAGCGCCTTCCAAGTTGCCCAGCCTTCTGTGTGCCCAGGAAGGAGTCTCTCATCTGGTATAATCTATGGATTGAGGTTAAGGCTTTTAGCCTGCCACTTTTGGACTCTCGCTTGCTGAGGTGTTCCTGCGAGTATCTCTCTAGATCAGGGGTGGGCAATTACTGGCCCTCCAGGTGTTTTGGACTTCCAACTCCCAGAAATCCTAACAGCTGGTAAACTGCCTAGGATTTCTGGGAGTCGAAGTCCAAAACACCTGGAGGGCCGGTAATTGCCCACCCCTGATCTAGATCTTAGAAAACTATTTATTGATTTAAGGTATTGGAGTGCTGGATGACATCTGAACAGGGGATGGGCCGGAGATGTCACTGCCTTGGTCCTTTCATGGTTGGCTGCCACTTCCCAGCAGATTTCAGGTGGTGCAATACCAGCTAAACAATATAATTTCTCCAGTGGTGTGGGGTGTAGACATCCTGTGAGAATGCGGAATGTCTCATTAAGAGCCACATCCAGTTTCAACGTGGTGAGATGTGTTCCACATTGGGCATGTGTATTCAGCAGCAGAGTAGTAGAGCGCAAGGGCAGATGTCTTCCCTGTGTTGTGATACCCAGGTTGTGCCAGTCAGCTTTCGTATGATATTATTTCTAGCATCCACTTTTTGCTTGATATTAGAGCAGTGCTTCTTGTAGGTTGGAGCAGTCATTGTCAACCAGTGTGACGCGGCACACCAGTGTGCCGTGCGAGAGCACGTGGTGTGCCGCGAAAACGTCCCCTCCCCCCGCCTTTCTTCCCCCTCCTGCTGCTGCTTGGAGGAGGAGGCCAAGCGGGCAGAGGCGGATCCCGGGCCTACTGGGTAAGGCAGGCTCTGAGGTCATGTGTGTTTGTATGAGAGAGAGAAGAGAGTTGGAGGAGAGGGAGGGTGCCGGGCTGGGGGAGACGTCTCCGTCTGTCCCCCGCGCCCTTCCCAAATTGCGGACAGGCGAGGGGGCCAGGGGGAGCCCTTTCCCCAGGCAGCAAGGTCCTCGCTGCCTCAGGGAGGCGTCTACGCCTGTCTCCCGCGCCCCTTCCCAAATTGGGGACAGGCGGGGGGCCATGAGGAGCCCTTTCCCCAGGCAGCAAGGTCCTCGCTGCCTCAGGGAGGCGTCTCCGCCTGTCCCCCGCGCCCTTCCCAAATTGGGGACGGGCGAGGGGGGCCAGGAGGAGCCCTTTCCCCAGGCAGCAAGGTCCTCGCTGCCTCAGGGAGGCATCTCCGTCTGTCCCCGCGCCCTTCCAAATTGGGGACAGGCGAGGGGGCCAGGAGAAGCCCTTTCCCCAGGCAGCAAGGTCCTCGCTGCCTCAGAAAGGCGTCTCCGTCTGTCCCCCGCGCCCTTCCCAAATTGGGGACAGGCGAGGGGGCCAGGAGGAGCCCTTTCCCCAGGCAGCAAGGTCCTCGCTGCCTCAGGGAGGCGTCTCCGCCTGTCCCCCGCGCCCTTCCCAAATTGCGGACAGGCAAGGGGGCCAGGAGGAGCCCTTTCCCCAGGCAGCAAGGTCCTCGCTGCCTCAGGGAGGCGTCTCCGTCTGTCCCCGCGCCCTTCCCAAATTGGGGACGGGCGAGGGGGCCAGGAGGAGCCCTTTCCCCAGCCAGCAAGGTCCTCGCTGCCTCAGGGAGGCGTCTCCGCCTGTCCCCGCGCCCTTCCCAAATTGGGGACAGGCGAGGGGCAGGAGGAGCCCTTTCCCCAGGCAGCAAGGTCCTCGCTGCCTCAGGGGAGGCGTCTCCGCCTGTCCCCGCGCCCTTCCCAAATTGGGGACAGGCGAGGGGCCAGGAGGAGCCCTTTCCCAGGCAGCAAGGTCCTCGCTGCCTCAGGGAGGCGTCTCCGCCTGTCCCCCCGCGCCCTTCCCAAATTGCGGACAGGCAAGGGGGCCAGGAGGAGCCCTTTCCCCAGGCAGCAAGGTCCTCGCTGCCTCAGGGAGGCGTCTCCGTCTGTCCCCCACGCCCTTCCCAAATTGGGGACGGGCGAGGGGGCCAGGAGGAGCCCTTCCCCCAGGCAGCGACTTTGATGTTGCAAGGCCATTAAATGCTAATCAACATGGCCATTTGCAACATTCGCACTTGCCTAAAGCAGGCAAGAGTTCTTTCTTCCACCCTGGACATTCCACAGGTATATACACCTCACTTGCCTAGTTTCTAACAGCTCACCACCTCTGAGGATGCCTGTCATAGATGTGACTGAAACGTCAGGAGAGAATGCTTCTGGAACATGGCCATACAGCCTGAAAACCTCACATCAACCCGGTGATTCTGGCCATGAAAGCCTTTAGCAAAAGCTCTTTGATTTCTGCCAGGATATCTATGTTGTGTTCATTGAAACAGGCCCAGGTTTCACACCGAGTGTATACTTTAAAAAACCTATTAACTATATGTATTACTGTGTTTCATTTTGGTTGGTGGTGTGCCCCGGGATTTTTTAAATGTCAAATGTGTGCCTCGGCTCAAAAAAGGTTGAGAAACACTGGGTTAGAGCACAGTCCAGGATAACTCCCAAGTATTTTGGTGTGTTGCAAGCTCGAGATGCTTGTCTGTTCTTAAGGTGAAAAGCACACACCTGCATTTTAGATGGATTGGGAATCAGCTAGTTTTCCCTGTAATAGACAATAAGAGTACGTAAAGCTTTGGAGAGTTTCTGTTCAACCACTTCAAAGCTCCCTGCTTGGGTGGTGATGGCACAATAATCAGCATAGATAAAGCTGTCTCTTCTGCAGCATGCAACCAAAAAATAAAATTAAAATTAAAATGGTCTTGATTTCTTCAGTGTCAACCTCATTGAGCTGAATCAGTTGCACAGTGACTAGAATGTATTCTGTCCCTGGGACCAGCAGCTTACAATATTCTAATATTTTAAATGTAACACCCCCCCCCCCCCACCACCACCACCACCCAAAAAAATCCATCTAGCTACTTTAGTGTAGTAAGAAAGATTTTTTTAGTTGATATGAATGAATTCAATAAAACTTGCAGAAGAGAGACTTGGAACTCTTATGGCACCATTTTGCAAGGTTAGTTTCCTAACTTTGGATGCTCTGTTGTTTGGTTCCCCCTTCCCTTATCACAGTTCCCAAAAATGTTTTTGTTGGAATAGATAATCCTCTGGATTGGGTCAAAGGGGGGGGGGGGGATTGAAGAAAAACACACAAACAAAAATAGTTCTGTTTGCAAACATAAGTCTGCTTGTGAACTCTTAGTTCTCACTGCAAGGCATCCATTCCTATCTGTGAGACAAATGCTCTCCAAAAACAGAAGCGTTTTTCTCAGATTACTAGAAATGGCCAATGCAGCACAACTTCCTTTGATCTTCCCACCGTCCACTCTACATTTATGAGGGTGTTTCTCTTTTGACATGGTAATAATGACCTGATGAGAAGAGGCATACTGTGAGGATTAGGACAATTTGATAAAATGTGACTAATTATGATGGCAGAGGAATGCTGGCAGGTTTATGGGAGAAAACTTAAATGCTTTGGTCAGACAAAATGCTGTGCACTGTAAAGGGATTCCAGAAAAGTGTACACATATAGCACAAGGAAGGAAGCAGAAACAAAGCTCTTAGCTAGCTGACTGAGCAATGCAATTAGATCCACTTTGAGATGCACAGAGCTAAACAAAAGGCATTTGAAAATGAATAAAGCAGTACAGTACTATGAGTGAAGATTGATAAGAGGAAAGAAGGAAGGAGAGCCATGTAGCTACATAGCTATGAGACTGAGGATACAGCTTGACAGGGCAGAAAAGGTGATGCTCACCCAAAGTCGGTTACTCCAGATCAGCTTCACTGAAGGCTATACTCCATGCCTCTGAACCATCTATGTAGCTGGATGGCAGCTACATAGCCTAGTAGTGTGAGAAGAGTTTCAGTGCCAGTTGCCTGCAACCCTTACATTGCCCCCCTCGGTCTGTTGCTTGCAGTGCCTACTGGGGATGGAAATGAATCTGGACATTGCTTGGTACCTGGAGCAATTATTTCCAGAGCATTAAAATAATGTGTAAGAGGGGAGGGAGAAGGAAAAGCTGCTTTCCTCTTCTTTCTATGATCTCTTTGGTGCTCTGGTTACTCTAGGCACCAAGCAGTGTCCAGCTCCAGTTTCATGCACGTTGAGAGGACAAGGTCGGTGTCGTCCCCTGTCCCTGGGCTGTCCAAGTCTGGGAAAAGCTGGATGTCAATGTAACCAATTGTGGCCACTTCCCGGATGGTTGATTACACATGGCCAAAGTTGTGAGTTACTCTGGAGTTTTGGGAAAGCTCTATTAATTCAATTCAAGGCCATGTTACGTGGCCTTGGACTGTTTTGGGCAGGTAATGAATATCAGGTGCTGCAGGCTAGATTTCAGAGGAAAAACTGGCAAAACGATCTCTCTATTCCTTGCCTTAAATCCCTATGAAATTGATCAAATTGTCATTGGATCAAATTGCAGAAGAAGATATTCCACATAAACATTAGGAAGAACTTCCTGATCATAGGAGCTGTTGCCTTGGAAAGATGGAAGCTTCCATTAACCCAGTGGGGCTTATTTCTTAGGTGGAACCTATCCCAGCTCCAATGTGCAGTATCCTGGCCCAGTGTAACCCCTTCGCAGCCATAGGCACCTGTTTCCAAACTGAAATCGAAAAGCACATGTAGTTTTGTGGAGTTCTTCTACTGTGTACATAAGTTCCCCATATTGATTTACATTGAGTTATACTGCAGCATTTAGAGGGATGAGGGTGGGGAGGCAGTTATTAGTTCCTGCCATGCATACATGTATTCACATAGTCTTAGCCATTATGTTCATGTCACTCTAAACTTTGCTCCCAATCCTGGCTGCAAGACACTGGGGGAGGGGGAAGAGATGTGCCAGATCATTATTCTAAAAACACAAGCTAAAATGGTTTTGTATTTTTAATTGTCTCAAAGCCTTCAAGGCATACAAAATATATGATTTCAAACTGGATTGGAAAGAAAATTTCATATGATTTGCCAGGATTGAGATTGAAAGAAAATGTGCCATAAAAAATGTTTGTCCAACCCCACACATCTGCTCTGGCTACACCGAGAAGTAATTGAAAAGCCCTCCATCCAGCCAAACTGCCACTGGTCTGGCCATAGAAAGACAGATTTTTTTCATGTCAGGAACAACTTGAGAAAATGCAAGTTGCTTCTGCTGTGAGAGAATTGGCCGTCTGCAAGGACGTTGCCCAGGGGACACCTGGATGTTTGATGTTTACCATCCTTGTGGGAGGCTTCTCTCATGTCCCTGCATAGGGATCTGGAGTTTACACAGGGAGCTCAACCCATTCTCCCTGGATTTGAACCATTGACCTGTTGGTCAGCAGCCTGCCAGCACAAGGATTTAACCAATTGTGCCACCGGGGGCTGGAAAGAGAGATGAAACAAGCACAGCCTAGAAGCAAATGAAAGGTCTTCCGTCCATCCCAACTGCCCATGCCTGTGCCATGAAGTGAGAGAAGAAGGATACAGGTGTAGTTATGTTGTCGAGGCCAACAGGTCTCAAGCCGCAGGTCGTTCCGCGAGTGAACAAGTCCTAACTTCAGCACGCACGCCTGTTCCCGGGTGGAAACCCACACGTCCTTTCCCTAAGCCCCGCTGGAGTCCGTCCATAAGGTTATTTCTCTTTCTGACTTTCTCCCCATTTCTCCTGGATTTTTTTTTTCTCTCCTCCCGCCTCCCGGGCGCCTTAAGACTGCGAGGAGAGCTGCGTCCAAGGGAAAGATGTGGTAGCTCAAGCAGCAGGGCCAAGGCCGTTTGGGACGGGAGTCCCGGGTTCGGGACCCCCAAAGGGAGGAAAGGAACTTATTTTTGCTTTTACATTTTTATCTTTATTTCTATCTTTCCTCTTTTCTCTTCTGTCTTGGGACACCTCTGAGCTCAGAAGGAAGGGGTTTTTGAGGAAGGAATTGGCCTATGAAGCAGGGGGCCATATCTGTTTGTGTTGGGCTGACATCAGGAAAACAGAAATCATAATAAAGGTTCATCCCTGTATCTGTGCATCTGTACAATATTGTTCCCATGTCTCCCTTGACCCCTTGTAACCCTTCCCTTCCCCTCCTTGCCCTTGGTTAAGAAAGATTGCCTTGAGGGTGTTTTACTATGTTTTGTCAAGAGGAAATGCGACTGCGCCCTGCTCCCGAAATCTTTGTGGATCACCATATTCATATTGCATGCGCTTTCTGATGGAAATCTTGTTATGGATAAGCTAAGCCCTTGTCTTGGCCCCACGTTTCATCAGTCCTGAGGCAGGTTTAACGGTCGGATTTCCAGTCTAACTAAACTCGTCTTTGGAACCTGGACAATAAAAGTTTGCTCTTCACAGCGGGTGTCCCAGCTGGCCTCGAAACCAGGTGTGCCCCAAAATAAGTCCTTTTGTCACCAAGGGGTCTGAGTGAATCACCAGGCCTTTCTTCCTCTTCTTCCCCATTCACATACGGATGGAACACATCAACTCAATGATTTCATCACTTCCAGGTGTTGCCCCAGGTCGTTACCTGGCTCGGACTCTTTGTTTTCATTCATATGCCAACCTGTCAGTAATCCCCGCCTAAGCTTCCCTTCCTGGAACTCCATATATGGCCACAGACCTCTGATTGGCCGAAGCCGGCAAATGGGAGCGAGCGCTGATAGGCTCCCTGGAACTGACCGGCTTCCCGCCCATCAGCTGGCCTCAACGTTCCGACCAATCACCAACGGAGCCGGCCCGGAAGAGGGCGGGCGGGAAATTCAATTGTTTTGACAGTTCTGTAACCTTTAAAACCAATGTTTTGAATGTATATGCATGCGTTCTTTGCGGGAATCAGGGTATTGCGGTTCGCATCCTCTCAGCTGAGCAGAATAAACAATTTCGTGGCATCTACCTTGCAGCATTGGTGAGCATAATTGGATCTACGGGAGGCGGGTAGGCTACGAGGACCTAGTCGCTCCGGGCTCGCCAGGTTAACTGAACCCTCGCGGTCTCTGCCCCGTGGTCGGTCCACGGGGCTTGCCCAGTTGTCAGACAACAGGCCTGTGGGATTGGCGGTTGTTCGATAACAGTTATATAACGCCTATGCCTAGAAGTACATGAAAAGAACGCCATCCATCTCAACTATAACTGCTCTGTCTTTGGAGGAGGAACAAAAAAGGGAACAGCCACAGCTCCATCATGCATATGCCTAGAAGCAGATGAAAGGTCTCAACCGCCACTGCCCTGGTCAAAGAGAAAGAGAATTGGGTTGCTGTGAGTTTTTCAGGCCATGTTACACCTGCATCTATGCCAGGCATCCTCAGAGGTCTGTTGGAAATGAGGCAAGTGGAATGTGTTTGGGTGTGTGTATATATGTATTTGTATATCTATCTATCTGTGGAATATCCATGGTGGGAGAAAGAACCTTCATCCATATGAATGTTGCAATTAGCCAGCTCTGCGTAGCCTGACATGATGGTTGCGAGTGATCAAGCATTTCTGTGTTCTCAGATCATATTCTGTGTCCAGGTTGGTTCATCAAGTGCTCTGCTATACCGGACTTTTCTGGTTGAATTAGTCTGCAGTGCCATTCATGTTCCTTGAGTCATGACTGGGCAATGCTGCATTTGATGGTCTCTATGTAGATTTCTTCACAGCTGCATGGTATACGGTAGACTCCTGCAGTGGTTACAGGATCCCTCTTATCCTTTGCTGAGCATAGCATTTGTTGAATTTTCTTGGTCAGTCTGTAGATTGTTTCTGGGTTGTGAATTTCTTTTCCACACTGAATCTTTCAACCTCATTAGGCAGGACTTTTAAGCCTTGTGGGATGCTTCACCTGCAGTCTAGTGATGGAGGGGCACTCTGCCCATCCAATGGCATTGCTAAACTTCTGGAGGAGGCCCTGCTCCAATGGAGCCAGCACGGATCATCGACGCTTGGATGTGTGATGGCAAAAGTGTCATTGAGGGAGCTGCACCCAGGACAACGGATTTGCCCTGCTGCTCATCCCTTTTCTCAGATTGAATTATGTTGGTGTTGTTTTTTTTAATTTAAAAAATCATAATTTAAATCAAGAACAGGCAATTGTCCAGTCTTAGATAATCATCGTAATCATCATATGAACTGGAAGGATGCCCTTACTGCACTTTTTGAAATATTTTTTGCACAGGAATGGCCAGAGGAGAGGAGATTTTGCCACACTTTGGTTTGAATAAGATATATCCCAAAATGGATTAGGGAAGAAGAATGTCCTGGGGGGAAACCTCCACAACTCCTATGATCCCATAGGATACCCAGGGTATTTTGGAGGCAATAGTTGGGGGCTCTGAGGATTCCAGGGAACAAAAGCATGAGCTTAGGATCACACATTGTCCATTACCTGCATCTTACCTCACCTTTACTTTGAACAGTGAAGTTAAAATTTAATGTTTTTTAGGAGTGAAAATGGAGCCTCCGGTGGTGCAATGGGTTAAACCCTTGTGTCAGCAGGACTGAAGACCGACAGGTTGTAGGTTCAAATCCAGGCAGAGTATGGATGAGCTCCCTCTGTCAGCTCCAGCTCACCATGCGGGGACATGAGAGAAGCCTTCCACTAGGATGGTAAAACATCAAAACATCCGGGCGTCCCCTGAACAACATCCTTGCAGATGGCCAATTCCCTTAGACCAGAAGCAACTTCCAGTTTCTCCCTGTTACATACATTCTACCTCTGTTCGCACCCAGTATTATTTATTTTAAATTTTTAATATGTTACATTTGGCCCGCCCAGAATGGTTTTAAACTGTCTTATTGCTGGCGTGTAAGTATATTGATTGTATTGTTTTATTATTTGCTGTTATGTTGTTATTATGTGTTATTGGGCTTGGCCTCATATAAGCCGCCCCATGTCCCCTTGGGGAGATGGTGGCGGGGTATAAATAAAGTTAATAATAATAAATAATAAATAAATAGAGGCCTTCCACAAGGATGGTAAAACATCAAAACATCCGGGCGTCCCCTAGACAACATCCTTGCAGATGGCCAACTGTCTCAGACCAGAAGCGTCTTGCAGTTTCTCAAGTCGCTCCTGCCATGAAAAAAAGGACTGAAAATTACTTTATGAAGGCTATGTTGAAAACAGACCAAACATTTTTTAAGTAAAAAGAGTTTAAATAAAAAGTGCAATGTCCCTCCTCACAGCTGGAAAACTTACTTTGTGGACAACCAATGTAAAAAAAATCCTCCATACAGCATGACTTTGGGGCAGAGAATTCTGGGTATTATCATCCAAAATATAACTTTTTTGATCCCAGGTACTGTTTCCAGGATTAGCAGCAGGATATTTCTGGATACCAGTTGCTGGGAGACAGAAGTGGGAAAATACTATTGCCCCAGGGCTCCCCATAGGCTTCTGTTTGCCACAACAAATGAAGAATGCTAAACTACTCTGGTTTAAGCACACAGGAGATAGTGCTCTTTTATTCTAAGAATTTTCTGTCCACAGATTTGAGTATGCAAACAAGGCTACACATTGCATTATACGTATGAAGAGAAGGAGGTCTGTGTTGCATGTCCAGATCACAAACAGATTTGAAGTCGGCATCATCTTTTTAGAGCGCCGGTTAAGTTCAATGGGAGCATTTGTCTTGCTTGTATCTGGCAAATGTCTCCCCTTTCACAATTGTGCCTCTCGGTTGGCTTGGAAGGAAAATTTCTTCTTTCTATTTTGATGTGCTCCTATGAAGAAAAAAAGGAGGACAGCTTGTGGCAGGGTGGGGGTAGGGGTAGAATTGCATACATTATACTCCCCATTCATATTTATTTTCACTTAAAAGCTCCTTTCATCACAGTGATCTAAAGCCAGTTTTATATAAGAAGTACTATTAAAGCAAAAGGGGGAGATATCTGAGAGGGAGGAGAGGAGAGAGAGAGAGAACTGCAAGCAAATGAGACATTTTCTGTGCCACTTCTTACAAACATTTGATTCAACAAGTAATAAAGGCCAGCTGCTTTGTCTGAAGTGTCACAGCAGGGTGGAAAACTAGTGCTGAAGAGGAGAGAGTTCTGGCACATGAGGACTTCTGGCAAACTCTGCCAGGATTATTATTAAATGATTAACTTTTCACAAGAGGAAGAAAGGCTGTCTGCAGCAGTCCGGATGGCTGCGGGATAAATAACTCAGACCTTCACCAAGCAGTGAGCAATGAAGAGGAGGTGCTCTCTCATTGAGGGGAGAAGGGAGGTTAAGCTAAAATCACTTTAGAATCTGTAGTAAAGCTGATTTGGGTTCATATCTCTATTCC
Organism: Anolis apletophallus; assembly: GCA_030556195.1. Taxonomy (NCBI): domain Eukaryota; kingdom Metazoa; phylum Chordata; class Lepidosauria; order Squamata; family Anolidae; genus Anolis; species Anolis apletophallus. Next base: position 98,125,886 of record JARBWK010000005.1, read on the forward strand.
ACACAATCTACTTTATAGCACATGGCTTCTTCTTCTTTTTTTTTTTTTTAAAGGATTTTTATTGGTTAAAATGACATAACAATAACACAACGAAACAACAACAGAACAACGGCGTACCGTATACACACTCACGCAATCTTCTTGACCAGGGATGGAGTGGGGAGGGAAAGGGGAAAGGAAACACAAAGGGTAGATAGGGGTTTCACATGCGTCCTGATAAAATCATACCTAGACTAACTTAAAACCTGCTGGTTAACTTCACCCAAGAGTAGCAAAACTAAACAATTAAGGTAGGCACTTATTCACCCTTCCAGTCTTAAATCCAATAACCTTTCAACATAATGTTCTTTTCTTTTTTAACAAAGTCAATCAGCGGGCCCCACGTTTCATCGAATCTTTTTATCGGACCCTTTCTCAAAAGTAGGGTCAGTTTGTCCATTTCTGCAACATTCAATAATTTGTATAACACCTCTTCTGAGTCTGGTAATGTCCTTACCCTCCAGTACTTGGCGAGGGTAATCCTGGCAGCTGTTGCTATGAAAGTTAACAGTCTTTCTGTTCCTTTAGGCATCTCCTCTCCCTCTATAATATTCAAAAGAAATAGTTCAGGCTTGTACATAATTTTTTTCTGTGTTACTAATTCCATTAATTTATGTATTTTTTTCCAATATTTTGATACTTCTCCGCACGACCACCATGCGTGATAGAATGTACCCCTATTTATTAGGCATTTCCAGCATGAGTCGTTACCCGACTTGTATATATTGTCCAGCTGGGCAGGGGTCAAATACCACCTGTAGACTACTTTATATAGATTCTCTCTCAGAGAATTGGCACATGTGAAATTGCAATTGTTTTCCCACATTTTCTCCCATTTCTCCTGGCTTATGGTATAGCCTAAGTTCTTATGCCATTTTTCTCTATAATCTAGTGCCGGGCACTTTTCGTGTATGTTCCTGCGAATAAGTTTATATAGTTTGCTAGTTCTTTTCCTTTCCGGTTGTAGGAGGGTTTTCCCCCAAATAGTAGGGGTGGCTTCCCATCCTACGTCCCTGTCTTTGTGATATCTTGCTTTTATCTGGTTATATTGGAACCAGCCCAGTCTGAGATCCTCCAGTTCCTTCTGACTTTTTAAGCTAAAATTTTGGTTGTCTTTTTTTACTAGATCTCTATATGTTATCATTTTCTCCATCCCAGGTCTAGTTATAGAGAGGGCCTCGGCCGGTGACGCCCAGAGCGGCATTTTGTTGCTGATAAGGTCTTTATATTTTATCCATGTTTTCAGTAGTGGCGCTTTTATGATGTGGTTTCTGAATGTTTTGTCAGCCCTTACTTTATCATAAAATAGATATGAATGCCATCCCCCCCTATTTTCCCAGCCTTCCAGATCTAGGAGGTACTTGTCTTTAATTTCGAGCCATGGACGTATGTTATCCAGACAGTTTGCCTCGTAATAGCTTGTTAAATCGGGGAATCCACAACCTCCCACGTGTGGTTGAGCTGTTAAGTATTTTAATTTAATTCTGGCTTTTTTGCCATTCCAAATGAAGGCCGCGAGTTCCGCTTGCCATTTTCTAATTAGGGTCAAATTTTTTAGGATTGGTAGGGTCTGAAAGTAAAAGTTTATCTTGGGGAATATCTTCATTTTTATTAGGGACGTTCTACCTAGCCATGATAAATTTAGTCTCTTCCATTCTTCCAATTTCACCTTAATCTCCTTCCAGCATTTTTCGTAGTTATTTTTAACCAATTGGCAGTTTTTATTTGTCATCTCTACCCCTAGATATTTAATCTTTTTGGCTAGTGGGATTCCGTATTTTTTTTCTAGCTCTCTCCCTTCCTGCATTTCTATATTTTTGACTAGCATTTGTGATTTCTTTTTGTTAAGTTTGAACCCAGATACTTTCCCGAAAGCTTCTATTCTATCTAGCCATTTCCCCATATTTTCCGAGGGATTGGATATCATGCAGGCTAAGTCATCTGCAAAGGCCAGAATTTTATACTTGCTATGTTTGGTGTCTATACCCTTTACCTCTCCCTCCTTTTGTATTTCGCTCAACAGGATCTCCAACACAAAATTAAAAATCAGGGGAGACAACGGGCAGCCCTGCCTTACTCCTTTGCCGATCGTAAATCTCTTTGATTTTAGGCCATTCGCCGTTACTGTAGCATTCTGGGTTTTGTAGATTGCATTTATTGCGGTTATAAATTTAAATCCTATGTCCAATTCTACTAGAAGTCGTTCTATGGTACCCCAGTTGAGCTGGTCAAAAGCTTTTTCTGCATCGAGAAAAAGAATGGCGGCTTTTTGCCCGATGTTTTTGTCTAAATACTCAATCAAGTTGATAATGTATCTAATGTTTCTCTTCATAGATCGTCCTGGGAGAAATCCGGCCTGATTGTGGGAGATCCATTTATTAAGAAATGCCTTGAATCTAGAGGCCCAGATATTCGCGTATATCTTATAATCAAGATTGAGGAGAGATATGGGTCTATAATTCTCCACCCTTTCTTCATCTTTACCTTCCTTGTGAATAACTATAATCTCTGCCTCTTTCCATGATTCGGGCATCTCACCTGATGATATTACTCTGTCTATTACCATTTTAATATATGGGGCTAATTCTATTTTCATAGTTTTGTAATAACGATCCGTAAACCCATCTGGGCCCGGGGCTTTCCCACTCTTTAAGCCGTCTATTGCTTTATAGATTTCTTCTATGGTTACATCACCACTGAGAGCTTCGCGGTCTTCCTCTGAGATCTGTGTTAGACCTTGTTTATTTAAATATTGTTGTATTTTTGAGCCCTCAATATTCTCACCCCTATATAGCTCCTGATAATAGTTGGAGAAGGCCTCTACAATCTCCTCGTCAGTATTATAGGTTTTCTCATCCCTTTTTATTTTAGTTATAATTTTCTTCTGTTGTTTTCTCTTAACTTGATAAGCCAGCCATTTTCCTGTTTTGTTAGCGTTCTCAAATGTCTTTTGTTTAGTAAATTTTAGCTTCCTATCAATTTCCTCCATAGTGAGCATTTTTATTTGGTTGTTAATTATTAATCTTTTGGCCTGTATCTCTTTTTCCTTGGGGTGGGCTTTTAGGTTTTTTTCTATTACGTCTAGCTCTTTCGTAAGTTTGTCCATTTCCTGTCTCTTTTGCTTCTTTTTATTACTGGCTCTTGCGATGAGATTTCCCCGCATCACGGCTTTACTGGCCTCCCAAACTATTTTTATATCGATCTCTGGCTGAGTATTTAGCCTGAAAAACTCATCCAATTCGGCCTTACTCTTTTGGACATCTATCTCTGATTTGAGTAGGTTATCATCTAACCGCCATTTATAGGTTCGCTGACCTATTTTAAACCTTGCTTCGACTGGGGCATGATCGGAGTGTATCCTTGGTAATATCATAGTTTTTGTTAAGTTTGTCGTTAACTTCTTTGAGGTTAAAATCATATCTATGCGAGACCAGTTCGTTCTCCTTGCGGAGTAGAAAGTATAGTCCTCCTTCTTACCATGGTGTTCCCTCCAAATATCTACCAAACAATTCTGATTCATCATTGTGAAGAAGCTGTTTGGAAGTTTACTCTTCTTCTCTTGCCCTTTAGATTTTTTAAATTTCTTATCTGTCCTGGGATTACATACCCCGTTGAAGTCCCCGCACACTATGCACTCATCCCACTCCGTATCAATTAACTTCTTATTCAATTTTTCAAAGAAGGTGGCTTTTGCATTGTTTAGTGCATAAACACATACAATTAAATATTTTTTACCCCCAACCTTCCCCGTCACCGCAATTATTCTTCCCTCCTCATCCTTAAACTGGAGTTTCGGGTCCAAGCGTGGGCTTACATAAAGGGCCACCCCTCTTTGTTTTTTTTCTATGGAAGAGGCAAATAATATCCCTAAATTCTTTTTTTGTAAGAGGTCCAGCCTAGAACCCTTCATGTGTGTCTCCTGAATGGCATATATTAAAGCTTTTTGTTTAGCCAGGTATTGAAACACCTGTCTCCTCTTCTCGGGGGTGTTCAAACCGTTTATGTTCACCGAGAAGCAATTCACCTCCATGGTTTTCCCCTGTTGTGCCTAGACCTCTCCTTCTTCTTCGTCCGCTGATCCCTCTTCCTCTGAGTCCCGATCCGATTCGTTTCCTTGGGGGGTATCCTGGTCGATTGGGTCTTCCTCTGTTTCGTCCCCTTGGCCATTATGTTTCCTGGGACTTTTATTTAAAGGATTAAGAATGTGCTTCCATTTCTTGTAAAATTCTTTTGCAGCCTCCTCCGAATCAATCCAGTATCTTGTTGTACGGAAGGTGAACTGGATTCCATCGTATTTGTCCCATTTATATTTTATGTCGTTCTCCTTTAACACATCTGACAGGAAATAATATTTCTTTCTGTTTTCCAGAACTCTTGAAGGGATTTCCCGCATGATTTTTAATGGTTTTCCGTTCACCGTATATGGAGTATCAAAATGATTCCTTATTACTTTTTCTTTCATTTTCGAAGAGTTATATTGGGCTATTATGTCCCTTGGTGTTTTATTTCTTCTGGAAAAGGCCGTACTAATTCTGTAGGCCTTTTCCACCTTTTCTTCTACTAGTTCTTCATCTTTCTGGAGGAGAGCCGCCGTCATTTTTACAATAATGGCCATCGTCCCCTCGTAATTCTCTTTTTCCATCTCTGGGATTCCCCTTATTCTCAAAACGTAATCTTTCTGGTGGGACTCTAGCTGGGTGGTTTTCCGCTTTAACTCTTGTTGGAGAATGAGGAGTTCCCTGGTCTTATCCTGTTCTTTTTGTAGATTGGTCCTATCTTCTTCCCCTTGTCTTTGAATCTTTTCCACCTTCTCATATAGCCCAATCATCTCATTTCTTAACATTGTCACGTCCTTTTTCATATCTTTGCGTAGCTCATGGATTCCGTCCTTTATCTGCTTCCTTTCTTCATTCCCCTTTCCTACCATCTCATGGAGTGCCTTTAATTCAAATATAATCTCTTTGAATTGGTCTCTCGTGTTCATCTCCTCTTGCAATGGTTCACTTCTTCCCATATTATTTTTGAAGTCTCTCTCAGGCCTCTCAGGCCTCTTTCTTGTAGACATGATATATGCCAGGGCTCTCTCACTCTTCCACTTGGGACTTTTTATTCCTCTTTTTCCCCTGTCCAGGACTGCTATGGGGAGTTTGGGGTATCTGCGCCTTGTGGGTTCTACCCTTGGAGGGAGCTATTGTATCTTGCCTCGGATTACTTCTGTCAAGTTAAATTCCCAGTCTTTCTGTGGCTTCCCCAGGGATTCCCTACTACCTTCTCCAGGTTCTCTCCTTCTTCCACGCTGGGTCGAGCTTCGTGCTGTCGCTAGAAATTATTCTGTGGCTACGAGCCCTTCTGGGCACCGGGTCCTCCCGTTTGTCTGCTTTTGCCTGCTCTTTTGCCTGCTCTTTTGCCGGCTTACCGGAAGTGCCCTCTTCTTTATTGTAGAGGAGACGCCGTACCGGAAGTTGCTTCGCGTCTTTTAAGGATTGCTTCTCCTCCTCGCGAGTAAGGTAGGCTTTCCTTAATAATTAATAGGTGATTTAGGCATTTTAATTTTGGCAACCTTGTCTTTCCTTGATTCTGTACCCTCTCCTTAGATTTCTCCTTAGTTTTCTTCCCCGCCCGCTAATGAGCGGGTCGCTTGAGTCGTGGGGCTGCTGTAAGCCGCTCGCTGGGGGTTTCCTTGTTGGCAGTGTTAGGGCCTTCTTTCCAGGAGAAAACTCGACCCTGGCGGGTCCTTATTTCACTACTCTTGGTCCCGGGGGGCTGTTGGGGCCCCTCTCGATCTTATGTTGGGTGCCTGAGGCCGTGGCGTGTTGGGGCGTCTCACCTTGCGGATGCGGCCGCCGCTCCCGACTACCGGTCCTGGGCCCTCGGTCGCTGCGCTGCTAGGGTCTTCCCGACCTTCCTTGGTCGGCGAGGTCCCCAGCCTACACCTGACCTGGGCTTGAGTGTCCCCCCCTTCTCCAGGGGATACTGGGATAGTGTTGTTAGACCCCGACCGTCTGTAGTCGAATGGGCTCTCTCGGAGCCTGCCTTTCAGGCGTCCACCACCATCTTGCCTCAGACCGGAAGTCGTCAGTATTAAGTCTATGGGCTTGTTGCAGAGGCAGCAGAAGCAGGAAGCACACTAAGCAGAGATTCTGGTAATCGGCCATCTGACTCAGGCTGAGGACGTGGTAGAACAATTTGTGGCTGGGGCCCTTCTTTTTCCTTGGCGTTAAGAAAGTTTTGCAAGGTGCACCCACAAATCTAAGGTGTACCTCATTTTTGCAGTATCTTAAATGGGAAACCAGTTTTGCTGCACAGATTATTACATGTCGGAAACAAGTTGGAAGCCAGGAAAAAAAAATCATGTCAGAAGCGAGAAACTGGAAGTAGCTTCTGGTGTGAAAGAAATGGCAATCTGCAGAAATGTTGCCCAAGGGATGCCCAGATATGTCACCATCCTGTGGGAGGCTTTTCTCATGTCCCTGCATGGGAAGCTGGAACTGACAGATGGGAGCTCACCCCCTCTCATGGATTCAAACCACCGACCTTCAGGCCAGCAGTTCACCCAGCACAAGGGTTTAACTCATTACACCACTGTGGCTCCTAGTCAGGAATGTGATTTACCACTGAGTGAGGTTGCAAATCTGTCCTGGAAAGTGGGAGAGAGCCACACAGCAGTTTGAGGCCTCTTTTAGCCAGGAATGTGATTTATGACTATGTGGCTCCACCCACTTTCCAGGACAACTGGTGGAAAAAATGGAAGTGACAACAGTGGAATTAGTCAGTTACCCCTCATAGGGGTCCAATTTTCCCACCATTGTCCAGCCATGCCCTTGGGGTGTTTTGGTAGCCCTCCCCTGCCCCACTGTTCTGAATTTTACAAAGTATAGGTAAGTCCAAACGAAGTGTTTTACATTATGTGGAGATGAAACACAAATGTGGCGCTTGTTTCTAAAAGATACCAAATCCATCTGAACCAATTTTACAGAAATTGGAAAATGTGCTGATAATATGCTCTATTTTGCTATAAAATGAAACTTTCCAAACCTTACAGCAGAGTGATTTGGTACATTTTGATAGTTTTCATCTGTACATAATATCATATTTACTCAAGTCTAATGCACCATTGAATCTAATGTGCACATCAATTTTCAAAACTCTTAAACCCAAAACGTTATTTACCATATTACGTGAGTCTAATGTGCACCCTAATTTTGGGAAAGTACAGTAAATTAGTCAAAAAAAGGTGAGCATTATAATTTAGTAAATTTATTTATTTATTTATTCATTTATTTCATTTATATACCACTTTTCCCACCCCTGGGGGGACTCAAAGCAACTTCCAATATATTCATGGCAAAATTCAATGCCTTACAAAACATGAAAACCTAACATAAAACTATAGTAACATAAAACTATCAATTAAATCACAAAACGTAACTACATTTAAACATTAAAACAAGGAATTAAAAACATATAATACAACAATATAACATATAATATATGATTAATATAAACATTAGAATCATATGGTCCAAAAGTATAGTCTAGGCCAGGCCTGTCCAACAGACGGCCCGCGGGCTGTACACGGCCCGCCAGCCCCTTGCCTGCGGCCGCTCAGCTTTTTAATAAAAAATAAAAATAGAAAAATAAATTAAATAACAAAAAATTTAAAAAATTACCCACTTCCGGGTTTCTGAGGAGTATCGCGAGACTACGCCATCCACACGGGCTTTCGATCGAAATCCCGTGTGGATGGCGTAGTCTCGCGATACTTCCTCCTATTGCAGAAATCTCGGCTACTGAATCCCTGCGGCCCACACAGACGCGATTTGGAGCTTCTTCGGCTGCTGCCTCGGTCGGTCGTCGCCTCTCTCGTGGTCCGGCTACTCCTGGATCCTACGCGTTAGGGAAGGTAGGCTGAAGCAGGGGGCTCTCTTTATGTTATTATTATATGTAATTGTATATTTATGCCCCTCATGTGTTCCATCCATCCCGCCCTCTCCCTTTATTTAAATAATATAATATATAATTGTATATTTATGCCCCTCATGTGTTCCATCCTTCCCTCCCTCTCCCCTTATTTAAATAATATAATATGTAATTGTATATTTATGCCCCTCATGTGTCCAATCCATCCCTCCCTCTCTCCTTAAATAATATAATATTTAATTGTATATTTATGCCCCTCATGTGTTCCATCCATCCATCCCTCTCCCCTTATTTAAATAATATAATATGTAATTGTATATTTATGCCCCTCATGTGTTCCATCCATCCCTCCCTCTCCCCTTATTTAAATAATATAATATGTAATTGTATATTTATGCACCTCATGTGTCCAATCCATCCCTCCCTCTCCCCTTATTTAAATAATATAATATGTAATTGTATATTTATGCCCCTCATGTGTTCCATCCCTCCCTCCCTCCCTCCCCTTATTTAAATAATATAATATGTAATTGTATATTTATGCCCTCATGTGTTCCATCCATCCCTCCCTCTACCCTTATTTAAATAATATAATATGTAATTGTATATTTATGCCCTCATGTGTTCCATCTATCCCTCCCTCCCCTTATTTAAATAATATAATATGTAATTGTATATTTATGCCCCTCATGTGTTCCATCCATCCCTCCTTCTCCCCTTATTTAAATAATATAATATGTAATTGTATATTTATGACCCTCATGTGTTCCATCCATCCCTCCCTCTCCCCTTATTTAAATAATATAATATGTAATTGTATATTTATGCCCCTCATGTGTTCCATCCATCCCTCCCTCTACCCTTATTTAAATAATATAATATGTAATTGTATATTTATGCCCCTCATGTGTTCCATCCCTCCCTCCCTCCCCCTTATTTAAATAATATAATATGTAATTGTATATTTATGCCCCTCATGTGTTCCATCCATCCCTCCCTCTCCCTTATTTAAATAATATAATATGTAATTGTATATTTATGCCCCTCATGTGTTCCATCCATCCCTCCCTCTCCCCTTATTTAAATAATATAATATGTAATTGTATATTTATGCACCTCATGTGTTCCATCCATCCCTCCCTCTCCCCTTATTTAAATAATATAATATGTAATTGTATATTTATGCCCCTCATGTGTTCCATCCATCCCTCCCTCCCTCCCCTTATTTAAATAATATAATATGTAATTGTATATTTATGCCCTCATGTGTTACATCCATCCCTCCTCTACCCTTATTTAAATAATATAATATGTAATTGTATATTTATGCCCTCATGTGTTCCATCCATCCTCTCTCCCCTTATTTAAATAATATAATATGCAATTGTATATTTATGCCCCTCATGTGTTCCATCCATCCCTCCCTCTCCCCTTATTTAAATAATATAATATGCAATTGTATATTTATGCCCTCATGTGTTCCATCCATCCCTCCCTCTCCCCTTATTTAAATAATATAATATGTAATTGTATATTTATGCCCCTCATGTGTTCCATCCATCCTCCCCCCTTATTTAAATAATATAATATGTAATTGTATATTTATGCCCCCTCATGTGTTCCATCCCTCCCTCCCTCCCCTATTTAAATAATATAATATGTAATTGTATATTTATGCACCTCATGTGTCCAATCCATCCCTCCCTCTCCCCTTATTTAAATAATATAATATGTAATTGTATATTTATGCCCCTCATGTGTTCCATCCATCCCCTCCCTCCCCTCCCCTTATTTAAATAATATAATATGTAATTGTATATTTATGCCCCTCATGTGTTCCATCCATCCCTCCCTCTCCCCTTATTTAAATAATATAATATGTAATTGTATATTTATGCCCCTCATGTGTTCCATCCATCCCTCCCACCCTCTCCCTCCCTCTCCCCTTATTTAAATAATATAATATGTAATTGTATATTTATGCCCCTCATGTGTTCCATCCCTCCCCCCTTATTTAAATAATATAATATGTAATTGTATATTTATGCCTCTCATGTGTTCCATCCCTCCCTCCCTCCCCTTATTTAAATAATATAATATGTCATTGTATATTTATGCCCCTCATGTGTTCCATCCATCCATCCCTCTCCCCTTATTTAAATATATGTCATTGTATATTTATGCCCCTCATGTGTTCCATCCATCCATCCCTCTCCCCTTATTTAAATATATGTCATTGTATATTTATGCCCCTCATGTGTTCCATCCATCCTTCTCTCCTTATTTAAATATAATATGTAATTGTATATTTATGCCCCTCATGTGTTCCATCCATCCCTCCCTCTCCCCTTATTTAAATAAGATAATATTTAATTGTATATTTTTGCCCCTCATGTGTTCCATCCCTCCCTCTCCCCTTATTTAAATAATATAATATTTAATTGTATATTTATGAGCCGGGGCGGGGGCGGAGCCGGGGAGGGGGCGGAGCCGAGGGCTTGGTCCCCCAGGTGATCAGGGACCGGAATTCTGGCCCAAGGTCCAGTAGAAATTCGACAGCCCTGGTCTAGGCCATTCCAGTATCAAATAAATCACCTTGAATCGCCTTCGAGCTGAGAAAGGTGGTATATAAATATGGTAAATAAATAAATAACAATTGCACATAATCTGTGTTTCTTTCTTCTCCTGCTTACTGCCCAAATGCTTGGTTCCACAGCCACGTGTTTGCTTTTTTTCTGAAGACCAATAGGGAGGGCATTGGTCTAATTTCATTGGGGAGGGAGTTCCATAGAAGAGGAGCCAGCACTGAGAAGGGCCTCTCTCTCATCCTTATCAGTCGCGCCTGCGAAGGAGACGGGACTGAGAGCAGGGCCTCCCCAGATGATTTTTGCACCTGAGATTATTCATATATGGAGATACATTCAGACAAGTAAGCTGGGCCGGAACTGTAAATATGGTATTTCACTCCTAGCCAAAAATGTGCTACTACCTATAACTCATTTTACAACTTTTTTTGGATTTGGTACTTTTAGGAAACAAACTCAACAAATGCCTTCTGTAACTAACCAAGTGAAGCTTGCTACTATTTATAGAGATGGTTTGGGTCTGCTGATTCCTGATAGGGGATGATAGACCATAAAACGGTACTTTGTCACCTGAAGAATATGTTAGTTAACATCATCTCAATAAGCATTATGTGCCTGGAAATACTGCTAAAGCTAAGGTAATTTATAAAAGTACTAAACGGATTAGTAGTAAATCAGGTTAAGATGTCCCTGTTTTGGACTATCTTTCCATACATCCTGCAGTAACTCTATGAACCCTAAACATTAAAAAACAGTTTTTGTATTCACAATGTTCCTAAACTGATGTTTTCTTCAGCAAACCCATCTGCCGATACAAGATTTGTACATAGCCTGGGAAGGTCAGTTTTTAGACAACTGTGGTGACCAGTAGTTTAAAAAGTGTTTTTAAAGGATCTGGTTTGAATCTATGGCACCAGAGGCGTACAGAATTTAGCCACAAACAAGCTAAGTAAAACAAAAGAAAATTGAATTCATTGTTTCAGCTTTTCTTATGAACTTAACTCAGACCTTCTGTGTTAAGAAACATTTTGCCAACACTGAGGAATTTAAAATAATTGCTTTTGAGAAAAGTAATAAATCCATTGTGTACTTTTAAACTTAAATAGATAACACATTGTTAAATCGATCTTTTTTATATTTTTAACATTTAACTTCTTAGTAAAGGCTGATTCATAGCATAAAAGTCAAAATTATAAACTTTACACTAAGATTTTTTTAAATCATCATATTATAGATTATTTTAATGAACCAAAACTAAGCCTTCTCCAAATTCTGTGAAGGTTGTTTTCATTTTTCCAAGTCAGGCTAAACTCACTACCATTCCCTTACCTTTTCCATTCTTTGTCACCAATCTTTTGCTAACATCTCTTGGGTCTACAGAGCTCAATGGTTGCTGCTGCAGTGAGAAACAACAGAAGCACAGGCAAACCAGGCTGACCTGTGTAAACAGCCAGAGGCGGTCCTAGGTAATTTCAAATGGTAGGCAAGCATTATTTTGGCGCCCTCCCCCATGCGCCGGGAGGCTCCACATGCTGTAAACTCCACCTCCGTGCCACTTGTAAATTCCGCCTCCCGGAGTTACCAGTTGGCGTGGAGGCGGAGATTCCAGCATGCGTGGAGGCTCCGCATGCTGTAAACTCTGCCTCTGCGCCAGCTGGTAACTCCGCCTCCTGGAGTTACCAGCTAGCGTGGAGGCGGAGTTTACAGTTGCCGGCGGTGCGCCCTTGCAGATCTGGCGCTCTCGGTGGGTGCTTACCCCGCCGAGCGCGTTAATCCATCTCTGTAAACAGCTGGACTGGTTCAAATGAGAACTAACCAGTATTTCACATTAACCTTGAGTTTCAAGGAAACTGAAACTGTCCTGTGTTAGGGACCAGGAGTCCCTGAACATTATGTGAACGTCTATGAGTGGCTTCTGGCCAATTCACGGTATGCTACCTATGTATATGGAGTGGTTAAACCAGGGGTCCTCAAACTTTTAAAGCCGAGGATCAATTCATGGTTCCTTAGACTGTTTGGGAGCTGGACTACAGTTTGAAAAAAAACATGAAGAAATTACTATGCATGCTGCACATATCTTATAGAGTGCAAAAAATGAAACAACAATACAATATTTAAAATGAAGAACAATTTTAATTGACATAAACTTACCAGTATTTCAATGGAAAGCATGGGCCTGCTTTTGGCTGATGAGATAGACAAGTTAATTAGGATTGTGGTTGTTGTGTACTTTCAAGTCGTTTCAGACTTAGGGCAATCCTAAAGCTAAAGTCTAGGGCAGGGCCAGGCAAATGACCCTGGAGGGCCACATCCAGCTTGTGGCCTTACTTGGGAATCATGGCAACATGCAGTTTTCTGCATTCCAGTGTACTAGCTATGCAGGATAAGAGTCTTGGAGCTGTAATTCAAAGCAGTAACTTTCTCCAGCAGCTCAAGATCTCAAAACAAAAACAAAAACCCAAAACCCCCAGACAGTCTATCTCTGATTTTAACAGCCAATCTGTTTAAATCAACCCTTGATACATAGTTTCCATAATCTTGGTGTAAGGTGAAGGAAAAGAGGAATATTACTTTTTAGATGGCATACAGCTGATAGTTAAAAACCTTTTAAAATAAAATTCTAGGTGGCCTTTGTTTTATTCACCAAGCAACGTAGAAAAAAACAAAGGAGGGGGGGGGGGACTTCAATGCTTTTGATATTACTCAGCCATGTGACTAGAAGCAACATTACTAGCAACTCTTTGCAAGGAAGCTACTTCTGGCCGGTGACATCACAGAGATGGCAATGACCCCAGTGCACTGCAGCCTGGTCAAACGGATCCCCAGTAACAGTCAGGTGTTGCATTGGGGCAGATTCAGAGAAGTTTATTCTAGGTTGTTCTAAGTTACATAGAAGCAATCTTAAGATGAGATCACATTAGCATTATAGAATGGAGGCTTTCGTCTCTCTATTGCCCGGTTTGAACCTGAAAACTTCTGGACAGTGTAGTTTAGGGCAGGGCTTTTGGAATTCTCAGTCAGGCTTCCCTAAACTGTATTTCCCAGAATTCTGCAGGAGCAAACTAGGCGTTAGGGAGACGAAAGCCTCAGTTCCATAACACTAATGTGATCTTGTCCTTAGTTCTGGGAAGTGCATATATTGCACTTATTTGTGCTTGCAGTTTCGTCTATAAATGCCCCCCTCCCTACACACACACACACACACACACACACACACACACCACCCTTGCACTCAGCTTGTGGTCTTGCACAAGCCATTTGTCTGTTTCCAGTCCAGCATTGTGTTTCCAGGAAGTTCACATGACAGGACATGAAGTTTTCTTGATGTTTCTGCCCAAAGTAGACTGCCTTTAAATAACAGACATTGAAGTTGGCTACCATGAGAAACAGGAAGGACCTCAATGAGTGCACCAAGTATCAGAGACTGAATGAGTGCATCATGAAACAGTAGATGGGATTTATGCCATCTCTCATTCATGGAAGACATCAACTCTTCCTGGTTTAAATATACTTCAAATGAGCTGTAATATTTAAAAAAATTGTTTGGTAAATGACATTAAATTCAGTTGCATGTGGTGTATATTGCAAGGATTACAATAAATGTTCTGTAACAATGAAAATAAATCTGAGTACTGTTTTATAGTGCCTTTGCTAGTAAAGTTTTTGGCCTTCTTTTGCTCATTTAGTTATTGTGGTTATTATCTTGTGAGAAAATTCCCTCTTGCAATCCTCCTTTTGCTCATTTAGCTATTGTATTGTGGTCAGGGCCGGCCCTAGGTAATTTTCAAGTGTAAGCAAACAGTATCCCCCTCCCCCCAAAAAAACAACAAAAAACCAATCACTGAAAAATAAAAGGTAGAAGGTAGAAGTGAATAAAAGAGTTACTTTACAAACCAGAAGTTTACTAACAAAATTATGTTTATAAAGTTACATTACATAGAATTAACACAAATTAACGCAACACTGACAAAGGCTAAACCAATGCAAAACTGAAAAATCAAATATATCTTTGGTTGGAATGTATCCATAAATACATTTAAGATCACTATGACTGTATGCTGGTAGTATCAGGATTCAGGGACTATGAAATATGTTTAGCTTGCTGCAATGTAATGCTTCACTATCCCATAAGTGATTGGGTTGATAAAAAAGGTGACTGAACAGACATTTGTAAAGGTTGTCTCCCGAGGAAGGAGCAGTGGTAGGTTTCATTCCCAAAAGTGCCATTGCTCCCCAAATCATTGTATCTAACCTATATTAATTGCCATTAGCTTGAAGGTACTGATTATCATGTGCAGACTTTTACCAGGAGCAAAAATATGATTACTAACAAAAATGCAATAAATACACAACACATACAAACATAATGCAACAAAAGCATAAAGAAATGTGAACTTTGGAGCTACAGTCTTACCGGCAATGTTATATGCACCTAAAACATGAGCAACAAAGTTAGAGGAAAAACTGGTGGTGACTGAGGCCCCTTCCACACAGCTGTACAAAATCCCACATTTTCTGCTTTGAGCTGAATTACCGTATATACTCGAGTATAAGCCTACCCGAATTTAAGTCAAGGTATCTAATTTTACCACAAAAAACGGGGAAATCTTGAGTATATTGACTCGAGTATAAGCCTAGGGTCAGCTCATGAGAATCTTCTCTATGTCCCTGGCCCTAGAGAGGTTCATTTGGAGTCCACAAGACAGAGATCCTTCTCCATTGTAGCCCCAATCTTGTGGAACTCCCTACCGCCAGACCAAAGAGCCACTCCTGATCTACATACATTTTTAGGGGCACTCAAGACATGGCTCTTCAGAAGAGCCTATGATTGTTAGTAACAAGTGGTGACTGTGTAACCTGTTTATTTTAATTGTGTAAGTCACCCAGAGCACCTTTGGTGGAGGGCGACTCATAAGAAATATAGTTAGTTAGTTAGTTAGTTAGGGTGGCAGAAACAGCCAATTTCAAAAATAAAAAATAGATATCAAGAATGTACATTAATTGAGGCACTAGTAGGTGAAATGTTTTTAAATATTTACCATATGTCAAAGAAAAATGGTAAACTAGCTCTGTAAGTGGAAAAAGAGGGTCAAAAAAACAATGTGGTATCAACAATAACTTAATAATAATAACAATAATTTATTTGTACTCCACCCTATCTCTCCACAAGGACTCAAGGCGATTTCCAACATAGTAACAGGCAAATATTCAATGCCTAAATAAACAAAAAAAATCATTAAACTTTTAAATAAAAGACAATACTAAACACTGTACAATAAGTTAAAATAAACAGTTACATTAAATAATTATCATAAAAGCAATTAAAAACTAGCCAAGGTAAAGTGTCATATCAGTTCCCTTTCACCTTCTCTCAGGCTTCTCCAATTGACGCAGCCTAGAACAGCACTGGCCTTTTCAGCTGCATCATCACACTGTTGGCTCGTGTTTGACTAAGACTCCTTTCATAGAATCCTAGAGTTGGAAGGGACCTCTAAAGACCATCTAGTTCATCCTCCTTCTGCCTTCATGCAGCAAAAGCACAATCAAAGCACCACTGACAGATGGCCACCCAGCCTCAATAACAATAACAATATTAATACTAATAAAGAGAGTTGGAAGAGACCATTTGGGCCATTTAGTCCAACCCCCCTCTGCCTTCATGCAGCAAAATCACAATCAAAGCACCCCTGACAGGTAGCCATCCAGCCATAATAATAATAATAATAATAATAATAACAACAACAACAGTAGAGTTGGAAGGGACCTCTATTGACCATCTGGTCCAAGGACCTTCTGCCTTCATGCAGCAAAAGCACAATCAAAGCACCCCTGACAGATGGCCATCCAGCCATAATAATAATAACAATAACAACAACAACAACAGAGTTGGAAGGGACCTCTAAAGACCATCTAGTTCATCCTCCTTCTGCCTTCATGCAGCAAAAGCACAATCAAAGCACCACTGACAGATGGCCACCCAGCCATAATAATAATAATAATAATAACAACAACAACAGTAGAGTTGGAAGGGACCTCTATTGACCATCTGGTCCAAGGACCTTCTGCCTTCATGCAGCAAAAGCACAATCAAAGCACCCCTGACAGATGGCCATCCAGCCATAATAATAATAACAATAATAACAACAACAACAGAGTTGGAAGGGACCTCTAAAGACCATCTATTCCAAGGACCTTCTGCCTTCATGCAGCAAAAGCACAATCAAAGTACTCCTGACAGATAGCCACCCTGCCTCAATAATAACAATATTAATACTGATAGAGTTGGAAGGGACCTCTAAAGACCATCTAGTCCAACCCCTTCTGCCTTTGTGCAGCAAAAGCACAAGCAAACCACCCAGACAGATGGCCATCTAGATCAGAAACTGGACGGATAAGTTTTGCACCTGTGTATGCTGAACACAGGAAGTTTGTGAGTGAACCAAATATATTATTTTATCAAAGTCTACTTCATATTTGTCTCTTGAGTACATAATATAGAACAAGTTGTTTTATGGGGGTGTGTGTGTATGGATGGCATTGAAAAGCACTTCCGAAGCCCTGCTGTTTTGAAGCACTGGCAGTGCAAGTGCCCTGGACACCCTATCTGTTTCTCACCATCTTAACATGCCGCGCTGGAGTGTGGGCACCTGCACTGAGGAGGAGCCAGCAAAGGAGGAGGTGGTGTTGCCGGCGGAGGAGCAGATCATGGAAGCGCTGGGCTTCTGCTAAGGAAGAAAGGCAGGAAGGAAAGAAAGAAGGAAGGGAGCCAGCAAGGCAAAGGATGAAGGCCAGAAGCAGCGAGGGGAAGAGGGCAGGAATGAGAAATGGGGCATGGCCTGGTGCAAGCTTCAGCCTTCCTGCAGCCTTGCAAATGCAGGAGGTGCTTTTTCATCCCTTGCTGCCCTCTCTCCTTCCCTCGCTGCCTCTGGCCTTCTTGCTTTACCCACACAGAAGTGAGGCTAGGGAGGAGGAGGAGAGATGGGGAGCACAGGAAGCTAGGAGGGGGAAGATAGAGAGAGAGGAAGAGAAAGCAATCCCCGGACCCGCTGCCTGCAAAGCCCACCTCGACAGCCCGCTTCCTCTGCTCCCTCACCTCTGACAAGCAGGGGTGCCAATGCGCCCCTCGGGGATTGGCGCTCTACGCAAATGCGTAATTTCCCTATTGCTTCAGCCACCCCTCATTGTGGTTAGTGCACTGTGGTAAAACTCCTTCTTGCAATCCAAGATGCATGCAGTAAAATCTTGTGTATTCCTCTTCTTCAATTAGTCTTCACCACAAGAGGAACTCAATAAATTCAATTCAACAGATGCCACTTCAGCAATGCCCAGTAGAGTTACTTCTCCCAAAAGTGCTTTGTTGCATGGCCCCAAGTTTTTCTGACGTATGATGGCCCCAAATGGATCTAACATGGGTTTGTTTTTGTTTTTGCTAGATTTGTTGTGGGGGGGGGGTTGCCTTTGCCTTCCTCTGAGCTGAGAAAGTGTGACTTGCTCAGTGGGATTTCCATTATTGAAATGGGATGCAAACTCTGGTCTCCAACAATCAGAATGTGACAGCACACTAGCTTCTACCCCAAGAGAGTTAATGGTTTTAATTCAGGAGAGGGTCAAGTGCGTCCTTGTGGCACACAAAGTAGCAATTCAGGTTTCCCCTACTCTATTTAAAATCAAAATAGATTTATTTTTTCCAAAACCAGGATGTTTATATTCTCTTATTACTATTATTACTAAATTAGTATGCTCTCCAGGGGATTCGAGCACCAAAACAGCCAAGAGATATGAAAAGGTTCTTCTGTATGAACAAGCATTCGGGTACATTCTCAAGCAGAGTATTGGTATAGTTTCTTAACCTTTGCTTCTCCTCTACACATGTTTTTGCTCATCAAAGACATATCAGTGAAATTGGTAACTAAAATAAAGGTAGTGTATTTTATGAGGAAATCCATCACTTAGTCGATACAGGGATATAAGCTCCCAATGATGTATTCTGTGCATAGAACAACCCAAGCTCTTTTGCTGTTTGAGAGGAAGGACAAGACAGCATGTCTCACATATCCATTTACAAATGACAACCTTACTACAACAGTGCCTAATAGATAAAGCCCTCCAATGTGCAAGAAGCTAATTTAGGGATTGCAGGGCAAACTCTGAGGCACCTACTGTATATTTCAAGAGAAGTAACTGACCAGGGTTTTGGGAGAAATGGTTGCCGCATCTCCACTGCTTTGCCAGAACATCTGCCAACCAAGGCAGTTGCCTCACTCTACCTAATTGTTGGGGCTGACTTTGCTAACTGCCATCCAAGAGCATTTTGGGCCATTTAATGTTGAAACAAGTCATCTAGAGGGGGGCACGAATTATATAGAGAGAGGGGGAGGGAGAGAGGGAGAGGGAGGTTGACTGCTTGTGGCTCAATGATTCTGAAGCTATTACCAACATGTAATGAATTGAGCATTTCTTCTTTCACAATGTTCTGCCACTTCAGACTACATATATAATTGCGCAATGAAGTATTTTATGGGATGACTGTCTCTTATTGTCCTCCCAGCACACATGGTCTCAGAACAGAAGTTATTTATTGGGACCTACTGACCAATTTCTCCTTTTGTAAAGGCAAGAAGTAAAGGAGCCTGGCAAATTTTCAATGCCCCCTCCCACAATGTTCCTTCCAGTTCTGGGAATGGATTCAAAAGTATCTAACCAATCAGAACCCGTCTCTACAACAACCCAGCTTAGATGTTAATGCCTGTCAGAAAAGAAAAAGATCTTACCTACCAGCTGAAGGAAAATTGTGATGGTTGTGTGAGAAACCTAGCCTCCCTTGGCAGGAAAAGCCGAACAGCAACCACTGAGGAAAACATCTCTATATAATCCCTTCCCTACAGTTCCAAGAAAAAAGCAGAGGCGCCTTAATAGTTAGGAGTATCTTGCACACAGATGTGATACAGTATATGTCTGAAATTAGTGCAGAACAATAACTGAGGCAGAATAGAAAAGAAAGGATGAACACAATCCTATACTGTACATGGTAGCTTAAAAGTAGATCCTATTGACTTCACCAGACCTTATGTCCAGTTCAATGATATCAGGGTTGGCTCACCCATCAAAAGTGAGGCAATTGCCTCAGGCAGCAAAAGTACATTCCAAAATATGTACTGCCTCATGTGATTCAGTTGCAAGACCAATAAAGTCCAGCATAGAATAAGGGGGAGTACCAATCCCATGTTTTACCTCAGGCAACAGAATGTCCTAGTTGGGCTTTCATCGTGTTTCCAGCTTTTACCACATTTGAAAATGAGGCAAGGGCCCACTTAGGGCTGCCATCTCACTTTGCATAAAGACACCAGATGTTTACAGATTTGTAATTGCACCCCTCTCTGATACATTCAGGACTGACATATGTGGCACCGACATTTAAGTCTTTAAGGAAGGAAGTAATCTAATTAATTCTACTTTCATGCATCTTTGATGAATGTGTTATATCCTGCATCGTGGGAAGTATACAGTTCTCTTCTCAGGGATGTGGCATGGGCTAATAAGCCCTGGGATCTTACAGATGTATCTAAAGCTGTTATGCTAAGCGTGGCTGGAATCTTCAGCAAAACTATCGGCAAATAAGAAACACTGTGAGTCAAAATATCTATTTGTTTTCTTAAGCATACACTAGCTCAGGGGTGGGCAACCATGGAAGGGTAAAGGGTCACATTAGCCCTTAGGATACCTAGGAGGATCACATGCCCTGTCACACCTGCAAATAAATCCCAACGGGTTTGCCCTAAATGCTCTCTAAGGTACATGGATGTTTTCCACCATGTTTTTAGCTCTTTCTGGGCCATTCTAGACCCAAAAGAGACTTTTATTTATCAACTGAAAGTGAATAGGAAGTTACTTCCCGATTCAAAAAAAGATCTTAATTGGGTGTGCACAAACTGTAGTGGAAATGCCTCCCATACTCTCTAGAGCCGGGCTGCCCACAAAGTCAGTTGCGATCGACAAGTCGATCGCAGCCAGATGGGGTGCTTCTGCCCTGAGCGCGGTGCTCCTTCCACGCAGCGCTCCTTCCGCGGGGCATTGTGGGGACGAGGGAGCGCCTTCCGTGGGGTATTGCGGGAACAAGGGAGCGCGAAGCGGGGCCTCCAGAGGCCCCGCCTCACACTCCCTCGTTCCCGCAATGCCGCGCGGCTGGCAGGAGCCTCTCTCTCACCGGCAGCGGAGGCTGCACGGCTGCTTCTGGACGAGAGGCAGGGCGGAGCGCAAGGCGTGGCCTCCAGAGGCCCCGCCTCATGCTCCCTCGTTCCCACAATGCTACGTAGGAGCGCGCACGCAGCGGCAGACACACACAAAGGGAAGGTAGATCTTTTCGACTTAGTTGTTTTAAAAGTAGCTCTCATGCTGAAAAAGTGTGGGCACCCCTGCTCTAGAGGGCATGTTGAGATTTTTTAAAATGAAAAAGTTTGCAAAGAAATGTTATTTGACTGTGAGAGTTCCTACAAACATTGTAGACATGCCCTAATAATAATAATAATAATAATAATACTTTAGTTACATTCCGCTCCATCTCCCTGAAGGGACTCAGGGAGGATTCCAAGCATAAAAGGTAAACACTCAATGCCCAAATACAACAACAGTACATCCATACTAACAAAATTTAAACAGCCCAACATATAAACACAATTATAACTTAACAACTAAAATTAAATTAAAAATGCAGCCTATTATAGCAGACATTTTAAAAAATCAATCATTGAATGGAAACAATTTCTCCTTCACGTCCTTTGGAAGGCTTTCAGGGATATTGTAAAGGAAAATAGACCAGGGGTCAAAAATCATCCTGCTACATACACTCCAGGCTTTATTTTGCTCATCCCTTCTCTAAAGACCCATCTTCAGAGTGCATATGGCTACATCAGTAACATTATAAAGTATCTTAGATATTTAGAGAAAGGATTTTATTGTATTTTAAATGTATTTCAATATGCAATATTAATGAAAGCCTCAAAGTATCTTATGGCCAGCTAATTTCCTTCTTGATGTCATTGTCACATTTGTTACATCAGCCATTTTCCAATTAGACTCGAGATTGTGTTGGCCCCATGGTACAAAATACCAGGTGTTGTAGTCTATATTTCAGAGGAAGGAAGTGGCAAAACCACCTCTGCTTAAGGAAACCCTATTGTAAGAGACCTAAACACAAAAATATCACCTCCAAGCAGATGCAAAATGCATTTCCCTCCTCATAACTGAAGGATTGAGAAACAGGGTTTCCAGAGGAAAATGATGAAAATTCCAAGATGACTCTTCTTACAAATGAATCTTTTCAAAGAGACTTTTCCCTTCCAGTCTGTTCACTTCATAGGCAAGTCAAGCAGGGAAGGACAGCAAACAAGTCCTGTTACTTATTAATGTCTTGTTTTTCAGATAAATATTGTCTCTCCAAGAATCCCATATGAACCTAAAAATGAAAGACAGGCCATGCCCTCGGGGTTGCAAATTAAAAAGTCAAGACACACAAGGAGAGGGAAGCAGCCTAGGAGGGAGGTCACTTTGCAAGTACCAAAGCAAGTGGTGGGTTGTAAACCAGCTGAGTTTCCCTTGCTTGTGGTGCCTGGATAGAAGTGATGCAGCCACCAGGTGGTCCCTAAATTCAGCTACCAGATTTACTAAGTGATGCAGCTACCAGATTTATTAGGTTTATTTAAGATGTTTGTTTAATTACTTTTTTAACTTAATTTTTGGTTTATTATGGTTTTATTAATGTTGTTTTACTTATTGTTCCAATTTGGTTTGTTCGCTTAATTTTCATAGCATTGAATGCTTGCCACTTTTATTTGGAAACCGCCTTGAGTCCCTTAAGGCAGTGGTTCTCAACGTGTGGGTCCCCAGGAGTTTTGGCCTACAGCTCCCAGAAATCCTAGCCAGTTTATCAGCTGTTAGGATTTCTGGGAGTTGAAAGACAAAACATCTGGGGACCCACAGGTTGAGAACCACTGCCTTAGGGAAAATATGGCAGGTTAAAATAAATTTATTTATTTATTATTTGATTGATGCCAGAGGTTTGAGGCTGGCTCTGCATTGCCATATAATGCAGACTCAGGGCCCTTCCAGACAGGCCCCAAAATGTGGGGCTTGTCATGCTTTTACTGGAAGCATCCAAATGATGCCTCCGGTAAAAGCGAATTAATTCAGGACAAAGAAGGTAAAGCCTGCTTTGTCTCAAATTAATTAGATACCTGGTAAGACCTGGATCTTTGGTAAGATCCAGGCCTTACCAGGCTTGGGCCCAGTGTGTATTGGGCCCAGGGACTGTGTCACTTGGGAACTCCAGAGGACTTCCTCCTTCAGATCAGATTTGACCTAGTATCCACTGGTCCCTTCAGGATTTGGTGGATATATTTTGGATTATAGCTTCCAGAATCTTCATGATTCTGGGACTTGTAGTACAAAGTAGGAATTTTCTAAACTTTGTCTTAAGCAGATTTTTTTCTAATATGAGCCTTCTCCAAAATTCAGCCCAGTTTAAGTTCCCTTCACATCTGGCTTCCCTGGAGGTAAAATATTTAGGATTTAAAATCAAAACCAGGTGGAATCACAGATGGAGAAAGAGTAGAAGATTTTCCCTTATAATTTCTGCCTAATAAAGCCTGTTCCTGATTTATCTTCCTGATCTGAGAGAAGGCTTGCCATCTCATGAAATCTATATTATTTCAGGTACTGAAACAGATCTGGGACTAAGTTCAAGGAGGGATGTTGAGTTGGAGCCAGTGATTTTAGCCAGCTTTGGATGAGAGCCTCAATTTTAATGTTTATTTAAAACATTTCAATAATGCATTAGATTTAATAGCTTTTTCCTCCTCATTCTGTCATTGGGCATTTGCTACCACATATACAAACATGCACATATGCACAAACATTTATCTGGCGGTGCAGCATTTTAAAATGGCTTCGACGCTGGGAGGGAAAACATCCTGTGCTTTTCTGACAACTGGCCTGAAAGCAAAATAATTCAGCCAGGCCAATTGTTTTCTGGCTGGCTGTCAGCCTTATTGGCAAGACATGCCAGAGGCAACAGCCTGGGCTGGACTAATTAAAACTTTGTTGGTGAGGGCTCCTCCCGCCTTCCTTCCAGACTAGAATCCTGGGTGGCCAAAGACCTGAAGCCAATCTAACAGCCTCAAGGGATGGTCTAAGAGGTCCCGATCTCTGTCCTATGAATTTAGAAAGCTCAGGGGAACATGGCGTCTGCATGGTAGTGGTTGTGTCTAATGTCACTGCAGAATAACCCAGCATGAATGTACAATTTTGCATCCAATGTTGAATCACCACAAAAGTAAACACATGCAGTTACAAACATCTGATTTACAAATGACTCATAGTCAAGAGTGGGGGTGAAACAACAGAAAGTGAGAGAAATCTACTTGAAAGAAGGCAAATTTGTCCCTGAAAGAGTTCTCATGGGGGAGGTGTCTCCACTGAATCTTTATCTCAAACCTTGCTTCCACAACAAGCCACGTTTTTCAAAATTCAATTATTACAGGGACAGAAAGTGAGGTGAAATCTTCTGAACAGGGGCACAGGCAGCAATACAAAGACCACAGGGTGTTACCCCTTGCCAATGCTATCTATCTATCTATCTATCTTTGCCTGGAGTTACACTTAAAAATGTACCTCTCCCAACTTACATTCAAATTCAACTTAAGACCAAACCTACCAGGGCCGTAGCCAGGATTTTGATTCGGGGGGGCTGAGTTTGGTTCGGGGGGGGGGCTGAGACTGGGTGGAAGAGGGTCTACCCTAGCAAACCTTTTGTATTGTTATCCCAATAACCCCATTAATGTGGGATATAATGAGCATGGTGATCAGATCATGATATAAGTGCACATAACAGTTTAAATAATGTACCAGTAAGGCCTTCTCGCGGATCACCCTGAGAATTTCGGGGAGGGGGCTGAAGCCCCCTTAGCCCCCCCTGGCTACATGCCTGAAACCTACAGAACCTTGTTCATAATTTGGGGACTGCCTATATTCTTAATGCATTTACCCCCTCTACCTCTCCCCACAATTTCTTCTTCTCAATTTCTTCCTCTGAAATAGACCCCAACCTAAATGTTAAAATCCTGAATCTGGAAGCATCTTTTTGTGTGTGAAAAAATCCAGAAATGCTGTAGCACGAGCACTTCATGTCACTGAGACTGATTCTGAAGTATGGGCTACTTTAAATGTGGATGGCTTGTTACTAGTGATCAGGTATTCAGGTATTCAGCAACTTGTAGTGAATCAAAGAGGTACAGCTGGTTCGTTTACACTGTATGATAGTAAATCTTGGTATATTACTATTGAGAAGGTCACATGTCAATGAACTATTCTAGGCTTGGAATAGTGTACCTGAGCTTATCCAAAGTCTATATAACAAGACAGCCAGGTTCAGCACATAGATGTAGTGATGTATGCTAGATATGTATCTATGCCAAGTTATAATGATCTTTTAGGATAGCCTGGGAACTTTACCGTGTACTAAATTTAGCTGCAAGGTTTTAACTGGGATTTGGGAATAAGACCATTATAGGACTATGGAAGTGATCCCATATTAAGCCTGGATTGAATGAAATGTTTCACCATTTTAACCATAAATTGGCAAAAGATAGTTCTGTGGCGCCCAGAACTCACTCAGAAAACAGCTGAGATTGACTTGTAACTTGAGCAGTATTCTGCTCAATTCTGAGGGGGAAAGATGTATTCAATTATTTATTTATGTACATTTGACATTTCATATGTGAGCTTCAGCACTTTGACGGTCTTGCTGTCATGATGTAAATTATTCCTTTCTAGACTGTATTTCTAATCTTTTTTCCTACTGGAAGGAGAACAGAAGCCATCCATATTTTTGGACAGGCACTGGCCAATTTTTAATTGGCTTAGGGTTCATCCAACACTTTCAAATCCCATGTGAAAATGCCCAAATGCAATGTCATAGGCAGCAGGATCTGGTGATATTAGAAGCATAATCTAAGAAGGGAAAGCCTCGATGGGTGTTATTAAGCATCATATCTAAGCATCAACCACAGTTACACAGATCACAGCAGTTACATAAAAACATTGCAACGAGGTACATCTACATTGTAGAATTAGTGCAGTTTGACACTACTTTTACAAACTCTTTAGCTTTCTCTGCCAAGTGATGCTGGTGCTTCACAAACTACAACTCTCATTATTCATAGCATTGAGCCATGACAGGTGAAGTAGTATTTTTTCATTATTTCTACATTTCTGTATTATTTCTAGAGTGTACATACACCCCTAGCCTTTGAAAAACCTCAGGGTGCCAGCACAGTCTTCCTTATTTAAACAAAAAGCAACAACAAAGCCAAACCCAGTCTCAGATTATTAAGATGTTTCTTATTCACATATCCTTATTCCTTACTCATACAAAAACAAGCTTTTGTTCTTTCCTACCTTTTTATGACACAAGGAGAGGGAGTAGTCAATGTGCATGACAAGAGGAGGCCAGCAGAGGGGGTATACATCTGCATTTAATCTTCTGCATTCCTGTTGCAATTGGTCTAATAAAGCCAACAGCTTCTACTAAGGGATTCTTCATAACCATTGTTCTTCTTGTTACAGTAGAGCCTCTTTTAGCCAACTTTCACTCATCCAACGTTCTGTATTATCCAGCACAGTCTGCCTCCTACTTGGATCCACAGCTCTTTCAATACATTGCAATGTTTTGGTGATAAATTTGTAAATACAGTAATTCCTACATAACTTTACCATGTATTGAATTGGTTTTTTTCTGTTGATTTATTGTAAAACATGATGTTTTGGTGCTTAATTTGTAAAATCATAATGTACTTTGACATTTAATAGGCTTTTCCTTAATCCCTCCTAATTATCAAACATTTTCGCTTATCCAACGTTCTATATTTAGATCACTTTGGTTGATTTGCATAAAATTAAATACCATCAGTGCCAAATTAAAGTCCAAATGGAATCATATTCTGGAAGTCAGAACTATATTTCCTTTACCTATCCCATTGGACATTTTCTAGTTTTCCTGTAGCAACTGAGATCCATTCAGAGAATAAGAGCATTTCGGCTCTTCTGATGGCTGTGAAGTTTTCCATATTAAAGAAATATTTATGGTTTTACTTGATTTCCCCTACAACAAAATGCAAAAATAACCATATAATTAATCCAAATGCAGGTATGATTCTCCATCCCGGTTATTGAAATAGTCAGGATTGTTAACATGCACATTAGAAATGGACAAACCACCCCAAGTCTGTGAAGTTTTTAATCTTAGCATAATTCAATTCATGACAATACATTTGTCCCTTTGTCCTACTGCAGTGGAGGTAGACTCCTCTGGTAAGTTGCATTCATAACCGTATGCATATAAATAAAATATTTTCCCTCTAGTTTGTCTGCAGCCTAGTTAGTGGGGACTATGAGGGAGGAGAGTTATGCCAGGATTCAATGTTCAGCACTGTAACTATAGTTCTTAGACATATATAAGCATTTGGAAGGCTTCACAAAAGAGTCTGGAGCAACAAGCACCTGAGGCAAAGCATCAAAATCAGTGTGTACAGAGCTATCGTACTGTCTATTCTCCTCTATGGGTCTGAAACATGGGTCACCTATCGCCAACAACTACGACTCCTTGAACACTTTCATCAGTGCTGTCTTCGCACAATCCTAAATATACACTGGACCGACCATGTGACGAATGTTGCTGTCCTTTAGCAAGCAGGGATCACCAGCATTGAGGCCATGCTATTGAGAACACAGCTGCGCTGGGCAGGGCACGTCTCTAGGATGGAGGACCACCGCCTCCCAAAGATACTACTCTATGGTGAACTCACCACAGGTCAGCACAAGAGAGGCGCCCCCAAAAAGAGAAATAAGGACTCCCTGAAGCAACATCTCAGGCTCGGCCAGATTGATCACCAACAATGGTCCACCCTGGCCTCACATCGGGAGGCATGGAGATGCACTATCCACAATGCTGCAGCCTCTTTCGGGAAGACACGCCGAATGGGTCTCGAAGAGAAACGACAACGCAGAAAGAACCGCAACTTGGAAACACCATCACCCAAGAAGACTTTCTGCTGTGCTTTCTGCAACTGAACTTGCCTATCTCAGATTGGCCTTTTTAGTCATCAACGTGCTTGTAAAAAGCGTGGGATGAGTCCTTCATAAGAATCTTCGTCCGCGAAGTAATGCCGAGAGAGAGATAAGGACCATACAGGTTTCCAGTCCTCATGTTCCTTAACATTTACAATTTCTGGAAATACAAGATGGTACATCATAAAATGATTTATAATTTTTAGCTGGACATGGGATCAACAAGCATTTCTACATTAAATGGCTTTTTTATTTTTGCAATTAATTTCACAGTTAATATCATTTTGCACTCCTGTAGTATTTCACTGGAAGACAATCTTTCACGAATGTGAGCTAATTGAGCCATTCAATATACTCCACCTGTCAGACTGGATTAGATAAAAAGAATGTTATAAAATCTCCCCTAGTACTGTAATGTCACCCAGTTTGGGATGGAACACAGCTGTTGTCTGATACTCCAAGATCATTCAACAGCAGTCAATGTCATCAGGTGGAGGAAGCACTCCTGGGCAGAATGGATCTTTCAGCAGTTGTCTCAATACTGCCTAAAGCAAGTCAACTTCCAATGTTGGCATTGTTTGGGCTAAGCCGTGCTGATCGAGCCCTTCCTGCTGTTACAGAAGAGCCTTAACAACCTGCTCTAACTCATTGTGGTGCTCATCTCACGATAAAGTAAGCTGATATTTTATATCTGGCCTTTGTTACTTATCACTCCTAACCCAAACAAAATCCCACCAGTTATCCATGGTGTCCCATTGCTGCTGTTTGCCTAATTTCTGGCTTATGGCTACCCAAAAGCAACTCTATCATGGGTTTGTCTTGGCAAGATTTATTCACAGGGGATTTGCCTTTCTCTGCAGATGAGAGACCACCAATGAATAACAAGTGCTCTAGGCTATATTTTGGAGGAAGGAAATGGCAAACCACCTGCTGTAAGTCGAAATGACGAGTATGCACATACTCACAGGGCAAATCTATCATGGATTTTCTGTGTGTCTTGTCCAAGATCATACAATGGGTTTCCATGGCCAAGCAAGGATATGACCCCTGGTCTCGAGAGTCATCCTTTAATATGTTATATTAATAACCATAATACTCTTTATAACTTCAATCCAAACCTACTCTTTATGGGCCCTTCCACACAGCCATATAACCCAGAATATCAAGGCAGAAAATCCCACAATATCTGCTTTGAACTGGGATATCTGAGTCCACACAAATAGATTCCAGTTCAAAACAGAAAATGTTCAGCTGTGTTTGAATTTACGAGAGCATATCCATGGATTCTACTTTTGGTTCTTTCTGCTGAAAAAGCAAAATTACAAACATATGCAAAATTCCCCATTTTATTAATTAACATTGATGAAATGTCAGATTGTTAATTATGTCTAAGAATTTATTTTATTGCTCAGTTGCCTTTTTATGCCCCCAAATTTCACAACCAAAATCATTGCAACAGCCAAAGAACTATATTATTCATTTCACTTCGTATTTAGATCCAAGCTATTTCATGCATTGTCTGAAATTAACTGGTTTAATTGGCATAGTTCTACCACTAATCTCTGTTATCATTTAGAATATTTATTTCTAACGTAACTGAGTATTATCATATGTATATATTGTTGACAACAGCTGCACTGCAACAGCAGAATTTTTCTTATAAATTAGTGTGTATTTTCCTTATTTTCCACATCAGATTTATCAAGTTGGGTTCCATCCATGTATTGGGAACATGATCATGCTCAGATTGTCTGAAAACAGTGGGAAAATTGTACTGTGCATTTGAAAGGTGCCTAGTTAGTATCAGATGTTCCAAATGTTAAATGCTAGCAAACCTTTTAAACACTATTCTCACTCGAGTTAATACAAGATAGTTAAATGGATCATTTTCATCCATTTACATTTTGTTTATCCATTTATTTTCATCCACATTTTAATTTTTAAATCTTAACAATGTACCTCCCAATAACTGTATAAGATTGCAATGGCGATACTTTAATCTCCATTAGTTCATTCAGTCTCTCCTTTAATTTATTCTAGTTAGAGTTGTGCCTCTACAGAAACAACCAGCTTCTGCTATTAGGAAGATTTATTCCAAACATGCACAACTATTTTCATTATGGCTTCACTACAGTAATATTCTTTTACGAGACAATTACATTTACTCCCCATTTTGCTTGCCCGATGTAAATATTTCTGGGGGATTTTTTATCTTACTATTTAAATAATTGCGTTCTCACATTATCTTGTCTCATCCACTTTAACAAACCTAATAGGAATATAACAGTCGTTTCCAAAAAGTAAATTCACCATCTTGCTAATACTTGATGTATTTTCCATTTACCAAATGAGTTTTTAGGGTCTTACTGACACAATGTGGAAATAAAACAGAAATTTGGGGGCCCTATACATTTTAATGAAGCAAACCTTTCCAAGTCAATTATGTTTATTTGCATGCATTGGGGGGGAGTGGAAGAGTCATTGTCATGTTCCGAGAAATATTGCAAAGGATTGGGAACTCCCCCTAATTTTTTGCTACCTCCATCCTGTTAGCTGTCAAGTCTCTTTATGTCCCTGTTCCTTAGAAATAGGGAAGGCGAGGAAGGCATTTCAGATGAGGAAATACTGATCTGCACTCAAGAGGGGAAAAAAGAGGTATATTACTGTTGGAAATAGCAACCTTATCAAGCCTCCACTAGTATATACACACACACACACACACACACACTGTATTTTATATGTGTGTATTGGTATGTAATTTTACCTTAACTCTTTGTTGTGGGAAGGGCTGCAAATCATGTGATCAGGTCTAGACTTGTTCAGGACTCAGACTCCATTTTTTGAAACAATATGCTCTAGACTTCAGTAGGAATAGTATGCTTAGAGACACTTTGGACTTTCAGATTAGACAGAGACTATATTACAGTCACAAAAAAGAGCTTTGGACTCTTGATTATAAAAAATGATGCTCTGTGTTACCTACACAAAGAAACTACTTCAAATTTTATTTGTAACTGAATTGATATGCAAAGTACCTGTATGATGAATACATGAAGTTTCGCAAGACCAGGCGCTCTTGTTGCCTTGTGGTTTCGAGGCAATTGTGTAGTAATGGCCTTGAATCGCCTTTGGGCTGAGAAAGGCAGTGTATAAATATGGTAAGTAAGTAAATAAATAAATAAATAAATAAATAAATAAATAAATAAATAAATAAATGGTGAGGCTGCGGACCATATTTTCATTCTTGGGGACCGCAGGTTGGGAACCACAGTTCTATAAGAAGGAATAATTAGGCATAAAACAATAATCAAATGGCATACATATATATACATACATATATACATTTTTAAGTATGAAAAACACACCAATATCTCAGAATACTCTGTCTCTGACCTATAAGATATCCATCTTTTAACATAGAGTTTCAGGAACAGATTCCAAAGCAAAACAGTTTAACAGAAATTCACCAAACATTGCAACTTTTACCTTCTGCAGATTGAAAATACTTCTATTTCACTATATCAGATCACCTACGCATATCTGTTTTAGTTCATTTCATTTGGTACACGACCATTGTGTTGGAAATTTTCGCTGCCTGTATTTGATACATTTACTTCCAGTCCTTCTGAATATAAGTCCCAATCAACTAGGTTTAACTGACAGTCTAGATTTTAGCAATTAAATTCTACTTCTCGTTGGATTAACCAAAGGGTTTTTTAATCACCAAACTTGCATTAATCTTCTTATCTATGCCTTCTTACCTCCCGGCCATTGTTTGTTAATGACTACTGATAAAAACAATCATAAACATTTATAACATTTATGGCCTTTAAGTTACTACACCCCTACTACATCTTCTACCTTAGCACATATATAAATATTCCATGGCAACTGAAGCTACAGTTCATATGTAAGATGAAAAGGGTTACAGATGACAGAATTGTATGTTCAATAAAATGTGTTTAAGCCACCATAAAACCTTTGTTGGTACAGCTGCAACAGATTAATATAGCTTCTCCCCACAAAATTCTTAACTTCAAGATTAACCTCAGGTCAAGAGTTGTGAAGGAGAACACTGGGTTTGTTTAGAATTGGTACGACTCCCTAACTGGTCATAAAGGGTAAAGAATTAATAGCTATGCATATGAGTCTATGTAAAACAGGCAAGCAAAGGGCAAGGAGGAGATCATTAGTATATGCATGAAAATGTGTACCATCTTCTCCCCCTATTTGCTTGCCTGTTTGCATAAACCTATGAGAATTTAAAAATGGCTTTTAAAAGTGACATGTTACTTTGATGGGCCAGCTTACTTTTCAAATTTAAATGCCTGCCACACTTGTATAATATGCAGTGTAGAAAAGCTGGAAAAGATTACCGAATCAGCTTCATAGTTTACTGCAGTTCCAGTCCAGATCTAGAGGCTGGCTGTTGCCTGTCTTGAACTCTTCCTAGTCTCCCTTATCTATATAAATACTTTGGACGTCTTTTTATCTGAGCCAGATGGTTTCATAATAGTTCCCTATCATCATTCCTTTGCTCTTTTTATTTCAATCCAAACAATTTCTGCCCTGCCTGCCAAACTATATATTGTATGACATTCCTTCCTTCTTGCAGACATGGTGTCTCAATATTGGCTATACTCCATCTGCCCTGTTGTGTCTATCCCTTCTATAAACTTTCTGTTTCGGAATGGTCTTATCCCATCTGTTTTTGCTTTGATCCTGTTCCTTGTTAATCCAGTTGCATAATATATTGATTAGTCATAAAAGAACAAAGATAAATTCCACAGATTCCACTAGAAAGAAACATGCAATGAATAGACCGTATCTTCTGTGCTTTCACCTCATGAAATTGTAAATATTGCTCATTCTTATACATTAGAAGCATCTTATTACAATCTTCACTGAGTAAGATTTCAGAACGTTCAACATACAAATAATCCCAGGATATGATGGCTGAGGGAGTTGGTTTCCCAAAAAAGAAACTTTTCCATTGAAGTTATAACACAAGACAATAAAACAATCTAACATGAAACACTATGAGAAACAAAATATAAGAAATTTAATAACAATACCAAGCTACATAATTTTAAATACTGGGTTCTGCGAATTAGTTTTTTTTTTGTGCCAAGCACAAAGGAAAGTCTCTTTCAAAACAAGGGTTCTACCTCTGAAGATACCATGCCTTTTGAAACCTTATCACAGATTTCCAAGGCAATCAAAGTCTCCAAGATAAAGGTGATGGTGGCAGCATTGGCTATTATTGTTGTTGTTGTCATCATTTAAAAAATATAGAGAGAGAGAGCTTTCATACCCTGTTTTCAGGGCAGCTTACACATTGCTAATTTGACAGTTCCCTACTCTCATCACACCCGATCGTAGTTCTACTGTGCAACAATGCAGTGTTGAGTGTCATAAAACTATCTGCTGCCACACTCTTGGAACAGGTCCATGGTTTTCACCTGATTGACAAAGAACCCCTGTTCTAAAGGCATCAGACCCTATCTGATTTGAGAAACTAAGCAGAGTTAGATTTGGTTAGCATTTGGATGAAGACAGCTGACAAAGATCAGTTGCTGTATATTTCGAAGGAAGAAAATGGCAAAATCATCGCTGAGTATTCCTTGCCTTAGACCAGTGTTTCTCAACCAGTGTGCCGTGGCACACTAGTGTGCCGTAAGCGATCTTCAGGTGTGCCGCGAGAAAAGCTCTCTGCCCCCCTTCCTTCCCCCCTCCTCCTGCCGAACTCCTGCTGCTTGGGAGAGGAGGAGGAAGGGCCAAGCAGCGACGAAGAAAAAGAAGAAGGGGCCGGGGCGCTGCCTCCTTCGGCCGTTTCCCCAGCCAGCCTCCAATCCGCCATGACTCCCGCCACGACTCTCACCTCTCGCTCGCTGAAGCCGTGCGGAGGAGGAGCCCTGCCTACTGAAGCCCATCCACCGCTCATGCTTCTCCTCTGTGGGAGAACTGAAGCCGGGGGAGGGGGCGGGGCATGGCACGGCCTGGCTCCGCCCCCTCCCCCGGCTTCAGCGCTTCCACAGCTTCGCCAGCCTTGAGGGGGCAGTGGCAAGCCAGCATTGTGCTGGCTCTGCCACCGCTGGCTTGGCACTGCCCCCTCAAGGCTGGCAAAGCTGTGGGAGAACTGAAGCCGCGTGGAGGGGTCGGGGCATGGCACGGCCTGGCTCCTCCCCCTCCCCTGGCTTCGGCACTCCCAGCAGCTGCTCCCAGCAGGTCACCATCCCGCAGCCTTTCTTTACTGTGTTAAAGTGTCATTTTGGTTGGTGGTGTGCCCCCGGATTTTTTAAATGTTAAAAGTGTGCCACGGCTCAAAAAAAGTTGGGAAACACTTCCTTAGACAATGATGAAATTTGTGGTGTTGTATTTATTTATTTATTTATAACATTTTTACCCCACCCTTCTCAAGAGGGGGAGGGACTCAGAGTAGCTCACAAAGTCACAATATAACACATAAATATAACACAAAGTAAACATAAATCATATAAAATTGAACAGTAACAATTAATTAAAACAAAATTATCTTTGGAAAGTTGTAATGGGGGGGGGAGAAACAAATAACAAAAGTTTATCTGAAATTGCTGGAATGGTCAACAGAGACAGAATTGGTCAAGAACTGCATGACTAAGTGGGCCACGAACATAGGCCGACCAATACACTTAAAAGAATGGGAAGGAATCTGGAGAAAGAAAATAAAATACACATATGCAATTGATCTGAGAGAAAATTGGTACAAGATGTTCTTCCGATGGTATATGACACCGCAAAAATTAGGTTTAATGTATAAAGGAACTCAAAATAAGTGTTGGAAGTGTGAAACCCAAACTGGAACCTTTTTCCATATGTGGTGGACGTGCCAAGATGCAAGGAAATACTGGAAAGCAATACACGACAACATCTATAAAATACTTCATACGGCCATCGAAATGAAACCAGAATATTACTTATTAGGGTTAACAAATGAAGAGGTAATCCCAGACGAAAATTTGGAAAAGTTGTTTATATTTATGACGACAGCCGCAAGAATTGTATATGCAAAAAAATGGAAAGACAAAGAGACCCCTGGCCTAGATGAATGGGAGAGTAAAGTCTGGGAAATAATGGATATGGACAAGCTTACCTTCTATCTGAAAGATGTAGAGGGTAAAGCAGTAAAAAGAACAGACTGGACATTATTTTTCGATTACATGAAGACCCGAAAAACCCCTTAATAATTATTAAGAACCAATAAGCAAACTCTGAAGATAAAGAACTATGGACTGAAGATATGAAGGACAAAATCAATTTATTTTTAGAATTAACCACTGAAGAAAGAAGATGGAAGTCATCAGAATCCCCTTTTTTCTATCTTTTCTCACTATCCAACCCCCTATGTTCCTACCCAGATACCTGAATCTACCCAATCCCCATCACTATTCCTCTCCCCCTTTTTCCATTACCCCCTCATTCCTTCCAAGTTTCCCAAGACTTTCCTTCCCCAACTCCCTTCTTTCTATCTTTTATATATATTGTACTGGAAAACCTTAATAAAAAATATTTTAAAAACCAAAAAAAACCAACCAAACAAAATTATCTAACAATTAAATAACATTAAAACAATGTTAAATTCACACATCCAGTAGTTAGAGCATTAAAACCGTGTCCTCATCTCTCTCGTCAAGCCAGTCCATTCCATTTAAAGTGCTGCTATGTCATTGTGCAAAGGCCTGGTCCCACAACCAAGATTTCACCTTTCTCCTAAATTCTAGGAGGGATAGGATTGATCATATCTCGCTTGGCAGCGCATTCCACAGGCGAGGGGCCATAGCCGAGAAAGCCCTGTCTCTCGTCCCCACCAGCCACATTTGAGATGCTGGCAGAAGTGAAAGCAGTGCCTCCCCAGATGATCTGAAGGTGTGAGGTGAGACGTAGAGGCAGATGTGTTCGGACAAGTAGGCTGGGCCAGAACCGTATAGAGCTTTATAGGTTAAAACCAGCACTTTGAATTGAGCCCGGAAGTGGACAGGCAGCCATTGGAACTGACACAACAAGAGGGTGGTATGCTCCTTGTATGTACCTCCTGTTAGTAATCTGGCTGCCACCCATTGGACTAATTGCAATTTCCGAACTGTCTTCAAAGGCAGCCCCATGTAGAGTGTGTTGCAGTAATCTATTCGGGATGTGACCAGAGTGTGGACGACCATAGCCAGATCAGACTTCCCAAGGTGTACAGGCGCAGCTGGCACATGAGTCTTAACTGTGCAAAAGCTCCCCTGGCCACTGCCGAAACCTGGGGTTCCAGGCTCAGCAATGAATCCAGGATCACTCCCAAGCTGCGAACCTGCGTCTTCAGGAGGAGTATAACCCCATCTAATATCAGCTGTAACCCTATACCCTGTTCGGCCTTTCGACTGACTAGGAGGACCTCTGTCTTGTCTGG
Source organism: Anolis apletophallus (assembly GCA_030556195.1). NCBI lineage: Eukaryota > Metazoa > Chordata > Lepidosauria > Squamata > Anolidae > Anolis > Anolis apletophallus. Next base: position 98,161,979 of record JARBWK010000005.1, read on the forward strand.
ATTAAGTTTCAATTTGCTATCTCTCATCCAGTCCGACACAGCAGTCAAGCACCGGTTCAAAGTCTGGACAGCCTCCTTAGTAACAGGTGAGAAGGAGTGACAGATCTGGACGTCATCTGCGTACAGATAGCACCTTGCTCTGAAACTCTGGATGATCTCTCCCAGCGGCTTCATGTAGATGTTAAATAACATTGGGGACAGTACCAAAGCCTGAGGGACTCCACAAGATAACGGTTGTGGGGATGAACAGGTGTCATCCAATAACACCCTCTGGGACCGACCCTCTAGGAAGGACTGGAGCCAGGCATGTAGCCAGGGGGGGGGGGCTGGAGGGGCTCAGCCCCCCACCCTAAATTTTCAGGGTGGTCCACGAGAAGGCCTTATTGGTACATTATTTAAATTGTTATGTGTATTCATATCATGATCTGATCACTATGCTCAATATATCCCATATGCATGGGGGTATTGGGATAATGATACAAAAGGTTTGCTAGGGCAGATCCTCTATCACTCAGACTCAGCCCCCTCCCCCCAATCAAAATCCTGGCTACGGCCCTGACTTGAGCCACTGCATAGCAGTACCCCCAAGTCCCATTTCTGCAAGGTGTCCCAGAAGGATACCGTGGTCAACGGTATTGAAGGCTGCTGAGAACCAACAGGGGCACACTCCCCCTGTCTAGCTCTTGGCGTAGATCATCTACTAAGGCAACCAAGGCTGTCTCAGTTCAATGTCCCAGCCTAAAACCACACGGTGCCGGATCTAGATAATCAGTGTCTACCAAGAACCCCTGGAGTTGCGAGGCCACCACATGTTCCATGACTTTGCCCAAGTAGGGGAGATTGGAAACTGGCTGATAGTTCACTAATTGAGTGGTATCCAGTGATGGTTTTTTCAACAGCGGTTTTATAACAACCTTTTTTAGGCTGGCTGGAATCTTGCCCTCCTGTAAGGAGGCATTAACCACCACCTTAACCCACTCTGCCAAACCCCCTCTGGCTTCTTTGATCAGCCAGGATGGGCAGGGGTCTAGGATGCATGTGGTGGGCCTCGCTTCTCCAAGGATCTTGTCCACATCCTCGAGCTGAACCAATTGAAACGAATCCATTAGAACCGGACAAGCAGATGCTCGTTTCACATCATCAGAGACTGCTGTTAAAGTGGTATCAAAATCAGAATGGATCAGAGCAACTTTATCAGCAAAGAACCGAGCAAATTCTTTACAGCGCACTGCCAAGCTGTCTGGATTCTCACTCTGCGGCGGGTGTAATAGTCCTCTGACAACTCAGAACAGTTCTGCTGAACAGTTCTTAGTGGAGGCAACCTTGGCAGCTATAGAAGTTTTCTGTGCCACCTTTGTTGCCGTTTCATAGGTTCTGAGGTAGGAAACCAAACGAGTTTGGGCTGATCTGCTCCGGTTTCGACGCCACATGCTCTCTAGCCTCCTCTTTTTTTGCTTCATCGCTGCCAGGTTCTCAGTGAACCAAGGTTTATCTCGGTTACTCAAGAGGGGTAACCCCCTCTGTTACAAGCAATAAATCGACAGGCAACTTGTAGGCACACACACGCAGGTTATCACCAGTATACTGATTATCACTAGTACACTGGTTATCTTTAATATGCACAAATACTTTATTTCCATATCTGCATGTTTAGAAAGATCTGGATAGTTAAAGCAATGATATTCCCTATAGTAACCTATGGATGTGAGAGCTGGACCATAAGGAAGGCTGAGTGAAGGAAGATAGACGCTTTTGAACTGTGGTGCTGGAGGAAAATTCTGAGAGTGCCTTGGACCACAAGAAGATCCAACCAGTCCATAGGTAAAGGTAAAGGTTTTCACCTGACATGAAGTTCAGTCGTGTCCGACTCTGGGGTGTGGTGCTCATTTCCATTTCTAAGCCAAAGAGCCGGCGTTGTCCGTAAACATCTCCAAGGTCATGTGGCCAGCATGACTGCATGGAGCGCCATTACCTTCCCGCCAGAGCGGTACCTATTGATTTACTCACATTAGCATGTTTTCGGACTGCTAGGTTGGCAGAAGCTGGGGCTGACAGTGGAAGCTCAGCACTTTAACCCACTGTCCATACTTAAATAAATAAATAAAGCCCAAATGCTCATTGGAGGGAAGGATATTAGAAGCAAAGATGAAATACTTTGGTCACATAATGAAAAGACAGGAAAGCTTAGAGAAGAGAATGATGCTGGGGAAAATGGAAGGAAAAAGAAAGAAGGGCCGACCAAGGACAAGATGGATGGATGGTATCCTTGAAGTGACTGGCTTGACTCTGAAGGAGCTGGGGTTGTGATAGCTGACAGGGAGCTCTGGCGTGGGCTGTTCCATGAGGTCACAAAGAGTCAGAAACAACTAAACGAATAAACAAGAACAAAATGTTCAGAAAGAAATTTTAATTGCTTTTAACAATTAAACCACTTTGTATTTTGTAACTGTGGCATTGGATATGTCTCGATCTAAAACAAAGCTGGGGGTAAATGTGGACCTTCAAATCTTGTTGAATTACAACTCCCATTGTATCTTTGGATTAGTTGTGCTGCTCAAGGATGATGGAAGTTGCAGAGAGCCACAGATTTCCACATTTGATCTAAAAGCTATGTTAAAATTACCATAGAGTCTTGCTTATTTAACCTTTGCTCATCCAGCATTCTGTATTATCCAACGCAGTCTGCCTCCCATCCGGATTCACAGCTGTTTCAATACATTGCGATGTTTTGGTGCTAAATTCGTAAATGCAGTAATTACTACACAACGTTATGGTGTATTGAACTGTTTTTTTCTGTCTATTTGTTGTAAAACATGATATTTTGGTGCTTAATTTGTAAAATCATAATGTAATTTGACATTTAATAGGCCTTTCCTTAATCCCTCCTTATTACCCAACATTTTCGCTTATCCAACGTTCTGCCGGTCCATTTATGTTGGATAAGCGAGATTCTACTGTACTACGATGTTTCTTTATATCCCACTTTTTGTCTCCATGTGGAGACTCAAAGCGGCTAAAATGTCTTTGTGGTGCAGCTTTCAATTACTTAGAAAGAAGACATAGGTTTTCTCACATTCTTTCAGAAGCACAAATGATAACATTTGTATGAATTATTAGTTGTGAGCTGAGCTGTGGCTGTTATCTCTGGTAGAAGCAAGAAATAATTGATGTATCTCTTTAGATATCCAGCTCCCACTGCAGTAACAAGGTTGATGATCTTTCCTTAGCAGATCTTTTACAAGCCTTCTGTTATTGTGGTAATTTGTTGAATAGGAAGGCAGATATTGGTATAGTTGTGATTTGTCTTTCTCAGCTCCCTCACAATGTGGTGTGCTGTGATGACAAAGCTTGTAGCACCAAGGTGTTATTTCTATCTTGGGAAAGATGTGGGGAAATTTTTTCCACTTGTTTTATAAACCCACAGGATTCTGGTTTTCATTTAATACTTTCAAGCTAAACAGCTGGTCTGTGTGTTTCACTGAATCTTGAGACTCTATCGTGGTTTTTTATTATACATATATTTGTATACCTGCCTTTCTCTCTGGATAGGGACACAAACAAGTTAGGGGTAACACATTTGGTTCAGTTGAACCATGATATGAGAAAATGCAGACATTTGGGATACTTTTTTTTAGTGTCAGGAGCAACTCGAGAAACTGCAAGTCGCTTCTAGTGTGAGAGAATTGGCCATTTGCAAGGACGTTGCCCAAGGGACGCTTGGATGTTTTACCATCCTGTGGGAGGCTTCTCACGTCCCACATGGGAAGCTGGAGCTGACATACGGGAGCTCATGCCGTCTCACAGATTCAAACTGCCGACCTTCAGGTCAGCAGTCTTGTAGGCACAAGGGTTTAACCCATTGCGCCACTGCGGCTCCTATTTAGGATACCGTTTCTAAGTTTATAATGCCAAGCTCTACATTGTTTCCTTTTCACTACATGCTACAATTTTGGAGTCTTTAACAACGTCTCCTGAATATCACTGTTTGAGCCAACAAAGACATAGTAGTGTTGTTGTTTTTTAATGTACATATGAGTAGCATTGTTATGTTTATGACTCATGTTCTATTTTGGCTGTTTTTTAAATACTGTATTTTAAAAATAAATTATAATGTAGCAATACATGATGTCAGTAAGTTATTATTTTAAAAAGTAATAGAAGACTTCAATGCATTCGATGCATATGCTTTGTTATACTGGAAGTGAGAGTAATCTGAAATAATTTTAAAAACAGAACCTTAAAATATATAGGACAATCAAATGCAGGCACTTTGAAGTCCTATGGATTTCAACATGAGAGTTACGTATATAATTCTTTCTCACTTAAAGCAATAGGATTTAGATGAATAGCTACGTGTCCTTGGTTTATATCCTACAGCACATTTAAAAAGTAGCATTTATATGTTCTTCACAGAAACCCAAAACCTAGCAGAAACAATATAGAATACTCCCTTTATAGCTTCCTTCCTTTTATTGCTTTTTGCCTGGAAATCTTTAACCTAATTGGAATTCATATTCAGTACTGAACTAAAGGATGAGCTGAGAGCTTTTTTGCCTTTATTTTTTGGCAAGATTTCTTTCTATCCAACATAATTATCTCTGTGTTGTTTTTTTCAGAGGAGATATGGTATCTCAATCAAACTTAAAAGGCGCTTTAATGACAATAACAGCCAATAGGAGCCTACCTGGCTCGATCCCAGAAATTTGAAATAATCGTTATGATTAGTGGCGCATTGTAGCTGTTTAAACAAATTAATTCCTGGTTGAACAGTCAAAGACAAATTGTATACTGTTCAGTATACAGTACATTTTAGTGGCCAATAATTATATGAACAAACTAAAAGAACTTTCTTAGACATTAAAAAGATATGGGGAGATACACCATATGTTGTCTTTTATGTGCTGCAGCTAGAAAAAAACAGAAGTGGACCATCCCATACTAAAAAATAATATAAATATGTTAGATGTTTCAGAAATTGGATCCATCCACTTTTTTATGATTTAAAGTATCAACCTACTCTGGGTAGTAGGGGAAGGCATTTTGGTGATGTTGTGGCCCCAATGTAAAGTAAACTATCAATTTGTTCAAGGAGCCCCCGGTGGCGCAATGAGTTAAACCCTTGTGCTGGCAGGACTGCTGACTGAAAGATCGGCAGTTCGAATCTGAGGAGCGGGGTGAGTTCCCTTCTGTCAGCTCCACCTTCCCATGCAGGGACATGAGAGAAGCTTCCCACAGGATGGTGAAGTATCTCGGCAAACCCGGGCAACATCCTTGCAGAGGGTCAATTCTCAAGTTGTTTCTGACATGAAAAAAATTGTTCAAAGGAAGAGGGGAAGAGAAAGTGAGTAGGAGTGCAGCTACTTTGAACAGTTCCAAATCAGGATTCAGTTTTATGTCTGAACCGGTGTAGTTTGTTCAAGGTCACTTTGTAGTTCAGCCAATTATCAGCAGGCAGATACGGGTGAATCTACATTGTAAATTTAATGCAGTTTGACACCACTTTACCTGCCATGGCTCAATACAATAGAATCATGAGACCTGCAGTTTGAAGAGACACCAGCAATCGTTGACAGAGCCAGCTAAAGGCCCCAGCAAACACCTGCCAACAAAGGATCCTGCAGGCAGCAATCACCCAGTCTTTGAAGCTGCAAAGTCATTAAATGCTAATCAAGGTGGCCAGTTGCAACAGACACACTTGCCTCAAGCAGACAAGAATTCTTTCTTCCAGCCTGGATATATAAAACCTCACTTGCCTAGTTTCCAACAGACCTCACAACCTCTGAGGACGCCTGCCATAGATGTGAGCAAAATGTTAGGAGAGAATGCTTCTGGAACATGGCCATACAGCCTGGAAAATTCACAGCAACCCAGTGATTCCAGCCATGAAAGCCTTCAACAACACAGAAATAGGAAGGTTTATCCTGGGATGTGTGGGTATGAAAATTAGAAGTAGAAGTTGGTTGCATGTGATGCTCACTGTCTGTCCTGCTATAAGGCCATTTCCCAAACTCAGTGGACCAGCAATACTTCACTTGGAGAAGGAAATATGGTATTTTTTCTGGACATTTGTGCCCATTCCAATTTAACTATACTTGTGTTGCATCACTCTTGAGCAGACTCTAGAAAAGTTATATTTGGACTACAGATCTTCCAATGTTGGGAGTTATATTCCTCAAAAGGAATGTTCCAAAACTCTAATCTTCATCCTTGTGGAAAATGATGCATATTCATTTCTTTTTTGTCATTGTCTTTCTCTCTCAGTGCTTTCCTCACACGTTTGCTTCCTTTGCAACTACAAAGGAGAAGGATGACATCCCTGAATTGCGCCACATGGTTATTTAAACATATAGCTGCTTCTGTATGCAGCATCTGAAAGCTTCACTAGTCATGCACTTTTAATATACATGGGTATGTGGAAGTGGGAAAAGAACCATTTAATCTTCTCATTAGCTGATGAAACTAAAAATCTGTGATACAGATCTGAATTGTAGAGCAAGACTGATAAGTATTCTAATCCTATTTCTGGGAGGAGGAAAGGAAAGACATATGGGAATATATCCATCCACATTTGCAACTCTTTGTTGTTTTAATTAAGTCGAAAAGACTAAATTACACAAGTTAAAAATCTGTTGAAATGCATATATAATTGCCGTTTTAATTTCTCTCGGCAATAACATAACACGTTGTTAAGTGGCAGACTTAACCAAAGATAGTCTGCAGCAGAGGGAAAGGTCACATAGAGATGAATTCATTGTTAATGGAATATTACTGTACCTTTAATGCATATAGAAGATGGCTTCTATTTTTAGAAATAGTATGTTATAAGCAGTGACTGGTATGGATCTCCTGGAATGGCAATTCTATCTGGAAGCAAAGGAATACGGTTTCAATTTTTCCTGGCACAAAACTACTTACAACATAATCCTTCTACCCCCTGGGTGAGGATAGGATCAGCCCCTAAATCTGCCTGTACAGTGAAGGTAGAAGATATGCAGGCATAGTGAGTATGTGCTGGCACAGTGACACATGTATGCTGGTGAAAGCACAACAGAAGAGGGGCGCTGTAATTTAAAACGTTCTTATTAAATTAATGGAGAAATCCAAAGGTTTGCTTCACACGTACTGTACACATACCAACTCGATTTCCCCTGCCACATTGGAGGGCAGGTTTCTGATTAAGTCCTGTATATATTCCCTTTAGGTCCACTTAATAATTGTATTCCCATACTTTTCCACCTGAGGAAAACTTAATATTTTGGAGAACTTGGTGTCCATTTCATTGTACTCTTCATATTTTTCCACCTGAGGAAGACTTAAGACAGTTGAAACTGGTCTGGAAATCCTCTACGTAGATAACCTCCTACAAGGGAGTGGAAGCTTCACTCAATAGTATTATTATTATTACAGAATTATACTTTCACAGACATTTTGGCTTACAAACTTCTACTCACAAGCGAGTAAGGCATGTAATGCCCTTAGGAGAAGTCTGCTTTAAAGCAAGAAATATTCTACTTTTGTGACTGGAGTAAAAATCACTGTGTATATAACAGTCTTATGTTCTCTGTATATTGCACAATGCTGTATTATATAAGTTGTATATATGTTCAATGTTGTATTATAGTAGTTGCAAAAAACATTTACCTCTGTGATTTATGTACTACTGCTTGTAGTGGATTTGTGTCTTTGTGGTTTTGGGGATCCATTGTCTTTTGAGTAAGTCCTCAGTCACAGTGCCCCATCTAAAATGCGTAAGGCACACTAGGAGTGAATCTAATAGATGCAGACACCACTTTGGCTGTCATGGTTCAATGCTAAATAGTCATAGATACTGTAGTTTTACAAGGTATTTAGCCTTCTTTGTCAAATAACGTTGGTTCCACACCGAACTACAACTCCTATGACTCCATAGTATTGAGTCATGGCAGTTTAAATAGTGTCAAATTGCGTTACTTCTACAGTGTAGAGGCACCCTAAGGAGCAAGACATTCAGAATGTGATTACATGATTCTGGTGCCTTGGTTAGACAATTGGGGGCTTGAGTAGTGCAATATTCGGCACAAAGACAACACAGTGCACTAAGGGTAGGCAATTCCTTTGCAGGTTCACTCCTTTCCCTACTGATCGCCACCCACACCATAGTTGTGCTGCCTCATTTGCTGGTCACAAGGTCAGCTCCACAGAAGGAATGTGACCTTTGATTTTAAGTTGAGTTACATTTCCAAGAGCCTTGTTCTGGAAGATGCCGTTTGCTTGTAAAATGCAAAGTGGTGTGTTTTTGTAAAGTTTTTTTTACCAAGTCAGCAAATTTAGCCATGAGGAAGGGAGCTACAAAAAGGTGTCAGGGATTCATGCATTGTATGTGTTGCCTGTGCTTACTTTACACAAGGACGTACCAAGTTGCCAAAGAGAACAAAAACCACTAAAGATTAAATTAACAATCAACATACTAAAATGGAAAGTGATACACTTCAGAACTCAAAAAAACTACCCATCAAGAACCTCAGCTCCATATGAGTTGGCGGACTGCTCATGGGAGAGCCATCATAGTGTAATTGTTTGAGTTTTGGGTTATGACTATGGAGACCAGTGTTTGATTCCCCATTTGGTCCTGTTAACCCACTAGGTGGCCTTCTGCAAGTCTCACACTCTCATCCCTCATGATGGTTATTTTTGGGTTGCCATACGTTTTGAAGACACATCGCAACAACAGTGCTCATGAAGTGGAAGTCGAGTAGTGAGTTGTCTCTGGATTTTACTCTATACTTTAAGGGTTAAGCTCTGAACCTGCTTGAAGTACAAGGTTCAGCATTTTAAATAGCTCCTGTAATATTTGTACTAAAACCCAGAGTGGACGCAATGTCTTGTTGATAGAGAACAGCATTTCTTAAACTTCCCACTCGTGGCCGCTCTCCAGTTATAGAAGTATATAACAGATATAAAAATCAAACATTTTGTGATAATAAATCAGCTTTTGCAAGTTTGCTAAACAGGCTGGTTTTCCTTTCTGGCTGGATCTACACTGCCATATAACGCAGATTATTGAAGCAGCTAATCTGGATTTTATATGGCAGTGTAAATAGAGTCTTTGTGGAATACAGCTGAAGCATTTCCTGCAGAGTCTACTGTAAACAATGCAAACTGTTGCTCACAGATTTGTGTAAACAGGTGATGTTTGAAACCTTTTACTGTTGCCAACCCCAACATTGAGTTAAGAGGACCCCATTTGTGGTCGGAGCCCACTGTTTAAGAAGCAGTGATATAGAAGCCACCAGCTATCACAGCAGATCAGTAACTGCAGGACTGATAAAACATCTCATGCAATGAAGCCCAACTGAAAACATTTACAAGTGAGGGTACTCCACGCACTAGCTTCCCTCTGTCCAAGTCCCCAAGAAAAGAGATAAACATGCAAAACCCTCTGTTTAAAATTTTCCGTATAATCCTGTCTCAGTACAAAAGGCAGAGCCCAAATGGTCTCTTCCCCATCCCCTTAGTGCGACACTTAAAAGCCTCCTCTTCTTACTCACCTTCACTGCCCTCGTGGTATGATACACAAAAGGAAAGGGTAAAATTAATCACCACAATTCCCCACTGAGGAGAAAAATGCCTGGCTCCTGAAAAATCTGCCTCTCCCCCACTCACATCTCCATTACAAAGAGGCTGTTTTGTCATGTATTTCAGACACAGAATGACAATTCCCCTTGATGGTTTCTGTCTGTCAGTAGCAGATAGGGTTCACACCTCCTGTTCCACCCACTGGACCTCTTCCAAGGTGTCAATGGCCCACTTGCACCAGTTGATCTGTGAATTTGCCTAGGATACCACTTTTTGAAACAAAGGCAAACACAACTGTTTGATGGTAATTCTCAACCAGGGTTGAGTAACACCTTTACTGAGCTCCTGAAATATTGTTGAAAATACTTTTGAGACCTCCTGGAAGACTCAGGCCCCTTCCACACTTCCATATAATTCAAATTATCAAGGCGGATAATCCAGATTATCTGCCTTGAACTGGATTATATAAATTTACACTGCCATATAATCCAGTTCGAAGCAGATTTTATTTCATTTATTGTATCAGAAGCAAACCAGGGGTACAGTTGTAATGTATTTGAAAAACACAAAGTTTAAAAATTTGGCATTATATTAAATGTCCTTTGACCAGTACCTCTAGTATTGCAAAAAAAGGTCCTCCATTGCATTGTAATAGGTGGTCTGTAGTTTACTCTTCTCCACACATCAGGGCCGTAGCCAGGATTTTGATTCGGGGGGGGGGGCTGAGACTGGGTGGAAGAGGGTCTACCCTAGCAAACCTTTTGTATTGTTATCCCAATAACCCCATTAATGTGGGATATAATGAGCATGATGATCAGATCATGATATAAGTGCACATAACAGTTTAAATAATGTAGCAGTAAGGCCTTCTCGCAGATCACCCTGAGAATTTCGGGGGGCTGAAGCCCCCTTAGCCCCCCCCCCCTGGCTACATGCCTGCCACACATGCATGTCATGGACTCAACTTTGTGGCCCCATTTCTTGTTGCTTCTGGTGTGTGAGAATCAGCCATTTACAAAGACGTTGCCCAGAGGACGCCCAGATGTGTTGCAATCCTTCAGGGCTGTGTGGCAGGGCCCTTACCCTTCCCTGTAGGTACAGGCAAATCAAACTGCTGCAGCCTTAACCAGTTTCTTAGTTATTCTTCAATTTTAGCCTTTGCCATCTTGATCACACTTCAGATGCTGCTTGGCCACACATGTCCAGATTTTCTTCTGTTAAATGGTGGAAGGTATGTGGGTTTAACCTCAGCAGCACATTGTTTTTCTTTCTTCTACATGGGTGTGATTAGTGTAATAAAACAATTGACTAGAGCAGTGTTTTTCAACCGTTTTTGAGCTGCGGCACATTTTTTACATTTACAAAATCCTGGGGCACACCACCAACCAAAATGACACAAAATGACACTCTAACACAGTAATACATATAGATAATGTGTTTTTAAATATATTTATACACTCAGTGTGAAACCTGGGCCTGTTTCGATGAACACAAAATATATAGTTATATAGTATATTATTATTATATTGCATTACATTACAACATCATCAATATTATATGTATACACAACATACGTATATTACTATAATATCAAATCCAGCATACTATGTCATTGCCACAGTACAACAATTACATACCACATTGTATTATAACAATTATATCGCAATATTAGTTGAAGTCCAAAACACCTGGAGGAAGGCCCAAGTTTGACCATATCTAGTCTAAACCTTCTTCCAAGCCCTTAATAAAGATGCTGCCTGCCTTAATGTATAGCCAGAATCTCCATGCCCAACTGTCAGGAGGGCTTGGGTGGTGCCTTCCTGCTTGGCTGAAGGGGGTCAAGCTGGATGGCCTTTGGGGGGCCCATATTTCTCCCATGAGTTCCCTTCCCTCTTTCCCCCCGTTAGCTGGCTGACTCCCTGCCTGCCTACCTGCCCCTCCGGCTGCTTGCCTGCCTGCCTGCCTGCCTTCAGCGCTTGGGCTCCATTGCTCTCTGACTCACACCTCGCATAGCGCCAACAGGGCTGGGCTGGACTGGACCAGAAATGCTCCCCGCCGGAATGGAAGGGAACGGGCCCAAACAGATCCACCCTACTGCACGGCCCTCTCGGAAACAGAGACCCGCGCGCTGAGGTTCCGGAGGCAGAGTAGCAAACTTTATACATTTATTTATTTCGACTTATTCGTCGCCACTCCCGTCAGGCTCAGGGTGACTTACAAATGTTAAAAATACCATAAAAATGCAGCTAAAACACAATAAAACAGCTTAACCCCAATTAAACTATACAATAGTGCACAGGCGCCAGAGTTACTCCCACGGCCTATTAGCTATACAGTAGACGCCTGGGTTATCTACTGACCAAATGCCTGTCCAAACAGGAAAGTCTTACAAGCCTTTTGGAAGGCTAGTAGGTTGGACAGTGTGCAAGTTGCAGGAGGAAGAGCGTTCCAAAGTACTGGAGCGATGACACTAAAGGCTCCCATCTGCGTTGCGGTCAGGTAACAGGTTTTACAGGTAGGCACTGCTAGATACATGACATCAGATAGATAAGAATCTAATTTCCCACGGCACACCTGATGATCTCTAATGGCACACTGGTTGGGAAACACTGGACTAGAGTGTGAGAGTGTGTGCAAACTGGTTAATGGTTTTTACATTTCAGTCAAAGGTCTTATTGCAGGTGTGATTTGGCTTCATTGGGGCATAACGGCAGCAAAATAAACCATACTTGTAAATATCAAATGAAACTTAAGGAAAGAAACTGTTTTAATTTATTCATATATATATATATAAATATAATGAAATTTTATGAGTACTTGTTTAAAATGCAACTAAATTATGAAACAAAATATGATATGCCAGATAGCAAAATGTGTTTTACAAGTATGCTATGGTTAGCAGAAAACAGAAGACCTATATATACAAGCACAGATTAATGAGTCTCTCTGGACTGAACATGGAATAGTATCTTCTTTGCACACATTATAGTATACACTGGGAAATCATTCAGAGATGTATAGTAATGTTTCTAAAATTACAGTCAGGTTTTGAATAGTGGGTAGGAATAGAGCTGATGTCTCTCGCTACTTCAACATAGTGCCAAAACAAACAAACAAACAAAAACAGCTAATGACCACAGGGACAATTTAGTGTTGGTTTCCAAAAATGAATGAAGGCCAGGAATGAATGTGTTATTGGATAACTGTCAGGCAAAAGTAATTCCATAGCACACAAGCCGAGAAGGAAGAATCAGTCAACTATTGTTTGAACTGAAAGTAAGTTAGTGGCTAATTGAAGCGCCATTGTGATATAGTGGCTTGAATATTGGACTAAGATTTTGGGAGACAGAACGTTCAAATCCCCACTTGGCCATGGAAACCCACTGGGTAGTGGCCTTGACTCTCTCAGGGTCCTTCCACACAGCCCTATATCCCAGAATATCAAGGCAGAAAATCCCACAATATCTGCTTTGAACTGGGTTATCTGAGTCTACACAGCCATATATCCCAGTTCAAAGCAGATAATGTGGGATTTTATTCAGCTGTGCGGAAGAGCCTCAGTCTCAGAGGAAAGCAATGACAAATGTCCACTGAATATATCTTTCCAAGAAACCACCGTGTCATGCTTACCTTGTGTGATTTTAATGTTTATATTGATATGTTTTTAATTCCATGTTTTAATGTTAAATTATGTCGTGTTTTATTAATTATTGTCGTTATGTTAGGTTTCTTTCTGTGAGGCATTAAAATTGGCCATAATTACAGTATGTTGGAAACTGAGAAAAGCGGTATACAAGTGAAGTAAATAAATATATACCTTAGGGTTTCTATAAGCTAGAAATCACTTGATGTAGCACCCATGGGTCCGCCCGGGCCACGGGGGAGGGGTGATGCACCGGGGGTCCCGTTGGCATTGGGACCCGCACAGGCTGAAAGGGACTCGGAGGATGAGTTGGAAGGCCCAGAGCAAGATTGGTCATCCGTGCCTTTACCCAGTCCACCGGCAGAGAGTTTAGCCTGGGATTTTGAATGGGAGCATTCTCCCGGGGAAGGAGCGGACCAGGTGGAGATGGGAGGCAGCGAAGCAGATAGCGGAGATAGTTATGAATTCCCAAATGGCCGAGGTTCCCAGGAGCTGGCCGAGCAGCAGATGGAGGCTAGCGGATGGGAAACTTCGGGGGAGGCTGCTTCTCAGGAAGATAGCGATACTAGGCTGGAAGAGCGGGGCCGTTCTCATAACAGGCGCAGGGACATAGAGGAGGGCAGGAGGAGCTGGCATCTGTCCCTAGACCGTCACCGTTCGGAAAGTAGAGACTGGAGGCGCCGGGCCCTAGATCGTCGGGGTCCCGGCCGAGGGATTAAGCACGGCCCGTGGGAACTGATCCTCAGTTCTCCGGCCACGTCTATACTGAATAGGCGCGAGCGAGTGAGACCACAAGTCCATAGTGGTCATCAAGCCTTGCCTTGCCTTTGCCTTGTTTCCTGAGCCGCAGTGGTTTGCGGCACCTCGCCCTGGTCCTTGATTCGCATTGGATTGCGAAACCTTGTCCTGTTTCCTGATCCGCATTGGTTTGCGGAGCCTTGCCACGCTTCAAGCTATTTGCTACGATACTTTGGACTATTTGCTTTATACTTTGAACACTTGCATATTATTGGACTATTTACCTTTTGAACTGTTTCATATACTCAATAAAGTAGTTAGCCTTTGCTACGTCTCCGTGTGTGTGTTAAAGGGGCAGTTCTAAGTCGGCGTTTGTGACACTTGAAGACACACAACAGCAACAACTAACTCTTATATCCTTTTTATGGAACACAACTGGATTATAATTTAAGGCAATAGCTATGTTCCATATCATTCTGGACTTCCAATGGTTTTATCAGAATTCATCTTCAACACTTCATCAGAATTCTTCACGTGTCCCTTAGCTTTGTTTGTTTGTTTGTTTGTTTGTTTGTTTGTTGTATGCCTTCACATAATTTCCAACTTGTATAGGTTCAAATATACGGCATGACTCTCACTTCACCAAGCATCCCATTAACTGGCAGCCTCTTGTGAAATCAGTGAACAACCCTAGAAAATGTGACATGTGACAGAAGCCTTGACAAACATAATTTTTACGGCAGATGCACAGAGGCATTATTTGGCAAAAGAAAGAATGTGGCAAAGGTCCTGCAGAGATTTTTTTGAAACTTATGTTGGCATTGGAGCCGTGGTAAATGCTGAAATGGAGGTCCTCACCAGGACAATATCTACAACATCTAGAAACTTTAAAATGTTGGGAACAGTGCTGTGTATGGATATGGATATGATGTGGATATGGATATTATGTGGTCCTCCTGCTGTTGCAAGACTGCAAATTTGGAAAAATTGTTTTCTGCATGGCAGCTCTCAGCATCTGCTAGGCAACATCACCAGGTAATGTTAGTCATGGTCCCGGTAGTAATCTGGGCATTGTGGCTACATTGACAGCAGGATTTAGAAAACTGTAGTTCCAAAACTTACCTAAGCTATAGCTATCTAGGTGTATATCACATTATGAATTAGCTGAACATAGTAATCAAAGCACTTTGGGGGGGTGGGGTGGACACACACCTTTATACATTGATTAAAACAGATCTCATACAATATGCCAATTCATATCCATTTTTGAAGGCCTGACTCAATAAAGGGTTACCTAAGTAGAAGGGTGTTTTTGTGCTGGTGGAAGGACACACAAGCTAGGAGAAGCTGTAGTAGTTTGCTTTCACTTGAATCTACTCAGAACAGCACAATTCCACCCCTCCTTTCCTCTTCTCCTGAGTTGAGTACAAACTACTTTTTGCACTTTGAATTTGGCTTGCAGTACTTGAAGTAACTGAGGACAAAGGTGGAGGAGAAGGACACTGTACATATAAAATCAGAATGATAGGGGATTAATTGAAACAGTCCCCACTAATTGGGACAGTTGTAGGGTGTGAATACATTGAGGCCCCTTCTACAATGTCACATAAAATCCAGATTATCTGCTTCGAACTGGATTCTATGGCAGTGTAGACTCATATAATCCAATTCAAAACATATAATATGGATTATCTTGTTTAATAATCTGGATTACATGGCAGTGTAGAAGGGGCCTGAGAAGGCCCTTTTCTGTGTGTCTACCAAATGTACCTCCAAACTCAGTGGGACCGAAAGCTCCCACAATCTTTAAAATGCAAAGAAATTAAGCCTATAGAGTCAAGCAACTTTGACGTCTGTAATTGCAAACTGGGTACCAGAAATATACTGAAATAGGACCTTAGAAATTACGTAAAAGTGTGGTTTGCATTAGAAATAAAGTTCAGTGATGCATTTTTCAGTGGAAAGAATGTTCCCCAGTACACAGCTGCAGGCAAATTTCCTCTCGCTGCCATGCCCATTTCTGCATGATAAACGCTGGCCACAATCCAAGGAAAGTTAGTCGTGATTAAAGCTTCATAGAAACCAATGGAAAAAAGTTTAACCTAGTTTAGATTTCATAGTTTTTATAGATTTCATAAGTAATGCTTGGTATGGGAGTACAGATATTAACTATAGCTTACTAGGTAGGTTGATATTCACCAAAATATGAATATGAAACAGTTAGACCTGTTATACTATGCTAAGGCCCCTTCTACACTGCCATATACAATCTAGATTATCTGTTTTGAACTGGATTATATGGCAGTGTAGAAAGGGCCTTAGTTTGAGCAGGTTTGCACAAAATAGTGAACAGCAGCCATCAAAGTGGTATCATCTGCATATCTAAGGTTGTTAATGTTTATTTCAGCAATTTAAACTCTAGCCCTGGATTCTCAAGCCCCACACGTTGCATGATGTGTTCTGTATACAAGTTAAATAGGTCGGGTGAGAGTATACGGCCCAGCCATACTCCTTTCCCAATCTTGAACCAGTCTGTTGTTCCATGGCCTGTTCTTACTGTTGCTACTTGGTCGTTATACAGGTTCCTTTGAAGAAGCTGGGGGTGGCCACGGCCAACAGGGAGCTCTGGTCTGGGCTGGTCCATGAGATCACGAAGAGTCGGAAGCAACTGAATGAACAAACAACAAAAGTGAACTGCAGAAAGCATTTATTTATTTATTATTTACTATATTTATATCCTGCCTTTCTTGACCCCGAGGGGGACTCAAGGCGTCTTACAGCATAGACAATAATTGAATGCATTAAAAACAATATACCTCCAATTAAAGAAACATTTAAAATTTTAAAAAATAAATGAGATAAAGAGCATCTAGCACATTAAGATTGTCTGGGGAGGCCCTGCTCTTGATCACGCCTTCCTCGCAGACGCGCTTGGCGGGGACAAGAGACAAGGCCTTCTCAGTGGTGGCCCCTTGGCTGTGGAACGCCCTCCCCAGGGATATAAGATCAGCTCCCTCCCTTCTAACATTCCGCAAAATGGTTAAGACCTGGCTGTTCGAGCAGACTTTTAGTACTGGAGCATAATTAGATGAAAATGAATCATGGAGTGTCTGACGATGTAATTGGATCACGATTTCAGTAAGGAGACGTTGAGGGCTTGTTTTATAGATTTTATGGTTTTTCTATCTTTAATGTCGAACTGTGTTATAACTGTTTTTATAATTGTTTTTAACTGTTATTATTATGGCATTGAATCGTTGCCAATTGTGAACTGCCTTGAGTCGCCATAGGCTGAGAAAGGAGGTGTAAAAATGCAGTAAATAAATAAATAAAAACATACAAAACATTAAGTGAGTGAAAGATAATGAAACAATGAAGTAGAAATTATCATAAAAATATTGACAAAGTACAGATTTGTACAGGGATCATATCTACACATCTTAGCCAGATGCCACCCCACCATTGCTACAGGTTGGGGGTCA
The DNA here is from genome assembly GCA_030556195.1 of Anolis apletophallus. Lineage (NCBI taxonomy): Eukaryota > Metazoa > Chordata > Lepidosauria > Squamata > Anolidae > Anolis > Anolis apletophallus. The sequence goes on from JARBWK010000005.1 coordinate 98,179,397, forward strand.
AACACGTAAACACCTCTGAGGCCAATCCAGAGCATTTCTACACTGGAATAATTGGCGGATGTAGAAAAGACCTTGGAGTTTCTTCATTCATAGGGTTGCCAGAATTTCAAGTTGACTTATGGAAAGTTAACAACAATGTTAAACTTAGTTATATAAATAACACTTCTGTTATTAAGGATTTTACTTCCAGTATTTACATTTGCAATGGGGGAAATAGCATACAACTAAAGAGTTAAAGCAGTTTCTTTGCATTGCTTCCAATTATTTTGTTTTGCTTCCCAGGAGAATGTTTTACACTTGACTGTCAAAGATGTATTCCTTCCACAATTTTGGCCTATCGTGTTTTCTTTCTTTTATGTTGGGCGTCCCAGAACGGAACCTGTCACCGCCTGTCGCCAAATCATTTAGATTTTTACATGTAGTCCTCTCTTTTTTTCTGGGGCTTTGTAAATGATTTCTCAAGTGTAGGCTGCCACTTGTGAAAATGCATAGCAGATCAGAAAACATCCACCTTTTAAATATTAAATATGCTTACAGAATATTAAATACTCCAATGCAGTTTTCAAGTTTGCAGTTTATAGTGCAGTTCTTTATAAATACTAAATGTAATAGTTTTAAACAGATATATTTAATTGTCATTCAGTGCTGGGCAGCAGCAACATTCTTCTGTTGTCTCTCTGCTGCCAGGCAAAGGCCTTTTCATTCAGAAAGGCCTTTGGCAACTGACCTTACTTGCAGCAGAATGGCCTGTTAACTCCCTGGGTTCTGTCTTTTTGTTTTATTGATGTGTTTCAAAAAATTTGTTTGAAATTTGTTATTTTCTACTCATTTTACTGTCTATATTTTTCCCCCTGCAGCTTGACTTGAATGGGGGGATTCACAAATTACCGTATTTACTCGAGTCTAATGCACCATCAAATTTAATATGCACGTCAAACCTGAAACCAAAGAAAGCAGGCAAAAAGTGCACTCTAGAAAATCACATTGTCTGATTTTTAATGAATGTATTTGCAAATTATGGTGGGGAAAAAGTATTTCGTCATCTACAAACAAGCAAGATTTCTGGGTCTCAGAGACTTGTAACTTCTTTAAGAGGTTCCTCTATCCTCCACTCATTATCTGTAGTAACGGCACCTATTTGAACTTGTTATCAGTATAAAAGACACCTGTCTACAACATCAAGCAGTCACATTCCAGACTCCACTATGGTGAAGGCCAAAGAGCTGCCGAAGGACACCAGAAACAAAATTGTCACCCTGCCCTGGGAAGACTGATTCTGCAATAGGCAAGCAGCTTGGTGTAAAGAAATCAATTGTGGGAACAATAATTAGAAAATGGAAGAGATACAAGACCAGGCCCGGATTACCCACAAGGCCAGACGAGGCCATGGCCACGGGCGGCGGGTTTAGGGGGACAGCGGAATCAGCCCCCCGAAATTTAAAAACAAAAACAAAAAATCGCCCCCTTGCAGTGCTTTCCCCCGCCCTCCCGAGAGAGTCAGGAGAGGGCGGGGAGAGCGCTGCGAGGGGGCGGGGAGGCGGGAATGGCGCCCTCCCCTCGCTTGGGCCGCCCCCTTGCAAAGGAAGGAGGCGGCGAGGAGGAGAAAGGGAAGCTCCGCCCCGCCAGCGGGCATGCATGCATGCGCACACATGCCCACCAGCGGGTTTCCCTTCCTCCTCCTGGCCGCCTCCTTCCATTGCAAGGGGGCGGCCCAGGCAGCGAGGAGGAGGGCGGGACTTCCCTTCCTCCTCCTCGCGCCTTTCTTTCGGTCGCGGGAGGAGTCAGGAGGAGGTGGACGGAAGGCGCGCGGCACCGTGGGGCTTCCGTCCGTCGCCTCCTCCACCTCCCGCGACCGAAAGGAAGGCGCGAGGAGGAGGAAGGGAAGTCCCGCCCTCCTCTTCGCGCCCTCCTTTTGGTCGCGGGAGGTGGAGGAGGCGGCGGACGGAAGCCCCACGGTGCCGCACGCCTTCCGTCCACCTCCTCCTGGCTCCTCCCGCGACCAAAAGGAAGGCGCGAGGTGGACGGAAGCCGTGGGGCCGGTGCCGCGTGGCTTCCGTCCACCTCCTCGAGCCCTCCTTCCAATTACGGGAGGAGGCGGCGGCGCGGAAGCCACACGCCTGGGGCTGCTGCCGCACATGCGCAGCAGCACCCTGGGGGCGTGGCTTTCCGCACCCTGGGGGCGTGGCTTTCTGCACCCAGGGGGGCGGCACAGGGCGTCTTGGCCTCGGGCGGCCGAAGACCTTAATCCGGGCCTGTACAAGACCACTGATAATCTACCTTGATCTGGGGCTCCACACCAGATCTCACCCCATGGGGTCAAAATGATCACAAGAAAAATGAGCAAAAATCCCAGAACCACACGGGGGAACCTAGTGAACGACCGGCAGGGAGCTGGCACCAATGTAACAAAGGCTACCATCAGTAACACATTATGCCGCCAGGGACTCAGATCCTGCAGTGCCGGATGTGTCCCCCTGCTTAAGCCACTACATGTCCGGAGAAGACTGAAGTTTGCTAGAGAGCATTTGGATGATCCAGAAGAGTATTGGAAGACTATCATATGGTCAGATGAAACCAAAGTAGACTGTTTGGCAGAAACACAACTCATCGTGTTTGGAGGAGAAAGAATGCTGAGTTGCATCCAAAGAACACCATACCTACTGTGAAGCATGGGGGTGGCAACAACATGCTTTGGGGCTGTTTCTCTGCAAAGGGACTAGGGTGATTGATACATATACATGAAAGAATTAATGGGACCATGTATCGTGAGGTTTTGAGTGCAAACCTCCTTCCATCAGCAATGAACATGAAATGTGGCTGGTCTTTTCAGCATGACAATGATCCCAAGCACACAGCCAGGACAGCGAAGGAATGGCTTCGTAAGAAGAATTTCAAGGTCCTGGAGTAGCCTAGCCTGTCTCCAGACCTCAACCCTATAGAAAACCTTTGGAGGGAGTTGCCCAGCGACAGCCCCAAAACATCACTGCTCTTGAGGAGACCCAGGCCCGGATTACCGATAAGGCCACCCTAGGCCTAGGATGCCAGCTTTGGGGGGGGCAGTAGATCCGGACCCCCCAAAAAAGTTTTTTTAAAAAAATTCTTTAAAAATTCCAATTTTTTTTAGTGTGCATGCGCGCACGGTGGGAGGTCACCTCTTTCTCCTTCGCACTGTCCCCCGCCCTCCTTCCTTGACTGAAGGAAGGAGGGCGGGGCGAGGAGAAAGAGGCGGAGGGACCCCTGCCGCGCATGCACACGCGGTGGGAGGTGCCTCTTTCCCCTCCGTGCCCTGCCCTCCTTCCTTGATTGAAGGAAGGAGGCCGGGGTGTGCCTCCCGCGGCACGCGCATACGCGGCAGGGGTTCCTCCGCCTCTTTCTCCTTCTCTCTCCGCCCTCCTTCCTTCAGTCAAGGAAGGAGGGCGGGGCAAGGAGAAAGAGGCGTCCTCTCGCTGCACGCGCATGCGCAACAGGGGTTCCTCCTCTTTCTCCTCCTCGCCCCACCCTCCTTCCTTCAGTCAAGGAAGGAGGGCGGGGCAAGGAGGAGAAAGAGGCGCCCTCCCGCCGCGCGCGCATGCGCCGCAGGGGTTCCTCCGCCTCCTTCTCCTCCTCGCCCCACTCTCCTTTCTTGATTGAAGGAAGAAGGGCGGGAAAGAGGCGCCTCCCGCCGCACATGCGGCAGGGGTTCCTCCGCCTCTTTTTCCTCCTCTCCCCGCCTTCCTTCCTTCAGTCAAGGAAGGAGGGCGGGGCAAGGAGGAGAAAGAGGCGCCCTCTCACCGCACGCGCATCCGCGGCAGGGGTTCATCCACCTCTTTCTCCTCGCCCCTCCTTCCTTGACTGAAGGAAGGAGGCGGGGTGAAGAGGAGAAAGAGGCGCCCTCCCGCCGTGCGCGCATGCGCGGCAGGGGTCCCTCTGCCTCTTTCTCCTCCTCGCCCCGCCCTCCTTCCTTGACTGAAGGTAGGGGGGCGAGGTGCGGAAGAGGAGGGTGGCCTAGGGCGGCAAACTTCCTTAATCCGTGCCTGAGGAGACCTGCATGGAGGAATAGGCCAACATAACAGCAACAGTGTGTGCCAATCTTGTGAGGACTTAAAGAAAACATTTGACCTCTGTCATCATCAGTAAAGGATATTGGTCGCCTTAGTGGATTATCTACGCCGGGAGCTAGATAGGGGGAGTGTGTCCATGGTATCCCTCTGGGACACCTCACGGGAAAGGGCCTTGGAGGCACTGTACTGCAGTGGCTCCGGTCCTTCCTAGAGGGTCAATCTCAGAAGGTGTTATTGGGAGACACCTGCTCAACCTCACAACCATTGTCTTGTGGGGTTCCTCAGTGTTATATACTGTCTCCCATGTTGTTTAACATTTACATGAAGCCGCTGGGGGAAGCCATCCGGAATTTTGGGGTGCAGTGTCACCTGTATGCAGATGATGTCCAACTCTGTCACTCCTTCCCACCTGCTACTAAGAAGACTGTTCAGGTCCTAAATCAATGCTTGGCCGCTGTAACGATCTGGATGAGGGCAAACAAATTGAAATTGAATCCAGACAAGACAGTCGAAATGCCGAACAGTGCATAGGGTTACAGCCTGTGTTGGACAGGGTTACACTCCCCCTGAAGACACAGGTTCACAGCTTGGGTGTGATCCTGGACTCATTGCTGAGCCTGGAACCCCAAGTTTTGGTGGTGACCAGGGGAGCATTTGCACAGTTAAAATTTGTGTGCCAACTGCGCCCTTACCTTGAGAAGCTGGACTTGGCCATGGTAGTTACATCTTGTTACATCTTGAATAGATTACTGCAATGCGCTCCACAGGGGGTTGCCTTTGAAAACTGTTTGGAAGCTTCAAATGGTCCAATGGGTGGCAGCCAGGTTACTAACAGGAGTAGCACTCAGGGAACACACTACTCCTCTGTTGCATCAGCTCCACTGGCTGCCAACTTGCTACCGAGCACAATTCAAAGTCTATGAAGCCTATGAAGCCCTAAACGATTCTGGTCCAGCTTACCTGTCTGAACATATTTCCTCCTATGAACCATCGAGGAGCTTAAGATCGTCTGGGGAGGCCCTGCTCTAGATCCTTCCTGCCTCACAAGCGCAATTTTCTCTAAGACAATGGAAAGCTGCTCTACTGTGAACACAACTAGAAACAGTGGGGATAATATTTCACAATACTATTAAAGTACAAAGATCAATTCTAGGTTCCTATATTGGAGTGGATTATCTGTTGGCGTTACTAATAAGAACTCCTTGGAAAATCGTCCTTTTTCGATGTTTTAACTATCATCGGGATGGAATATGCAGACCAATATTTACCTTATTAACTGTGGATACTGAGCGCCACAGTACTTATTTCCCATCATAATTTGCAAATAAATTTGTTAAAAATCAGACATGTGATTTTTTGGATGTGTTTTCTCATGTTGTCTCTCATAGTTGAGGTCTACCTATGAGGTCAGTTACAGGCCTCTCTCTCATCTTCTTAAGTGGGAGAACTTGTACAATTGGTATCTGACTAAATGCCACACACTGTATATTAACCCAATTTTCATAGTTTCCAACTGATCTCAAAACCTCTTGAGGTTTTGGGTTTTTTTTTGTCATGTCAGGAGCAACACAAACGCACTCAATCTCTTCGATCGTCTGGAGAGGCTCTTCTTTCGCCCCTACCTCTATCACAGGCTCAACTTTAAGGCTTTACACGGCCTAGGGCCTGCGTACTTGAGGTACCGCCTTACCCCGTATTCTCCCCCGAGATCACTGCGTTCAGATGAACAGAATCTGTTGTTAGTACCATCAATCCGCTCCTGCCATCTATCCACGACCAGACAGAGAACCTTCTCTGTAGCTGCACCGGTGCTCTGGAACTCCCTCCCGGACAGTACCCGAGCCATCTCGGAGTTGGCTCCCTTCCGAAGGGCATGTAAGACCGCCCTTTTTGGCCTAGCCTTTAACTAGGCACACTGAACTAAGAACTGCGTCGTATGTCATCCCATGCCCTGTGTCGTGATGTAATGTGTTTTAATGTGTTTTAATGCTTTTATTGTAGGGCCACATGTCGACATGTCGTGACATGTTGCCCACTTATACTACTGTCACCCTCCCCGAGCCTGCTGGGAGGAGCGGAATACAAAATTGAACAATAAATAAATAAATAAAACTTGTGGGAATGAGGGCGTTCTCTGCTGTGGCCCTGCACTTTTGGAATTCATTACCTAGGGAGATCAGGCAAGCCCCTACCCTTGCTGCTTTCAAGAAAGATCTAAAAACTTGGGTCTTCCGATGTGCCTTTGGAGAGTGACCACTCAACCCATCTGGTTGTTTCCATCTAACAGTTGCCCTCAAAATAAAGCACCTTCCTTTCCCCACATCCCCTATAAAGGCCAAATCCCACTGCTCCTCCCTTTTGAGCTCCTTTCTTATAAATGCACTTTTTATACCTATCTCGCCCAGAGTTTTAACCTTTTAACATTTTGCTTCATATATTTGGCCCGTCCTCCGTGTTATTTTATATTCTTTATTTTATTTATTTCATATTTTGTTTGATTTTTTTTGGTCATTCTGTGTTAAATCATGTATTATTTTGGGCTTGGCCTCATGTTAGCCACCCCGAGTCCCCTTTGGGGAGATGGTGGAGGGTTATAAATAAAGTTTATTATATTATTATTATTATTTATTTATTTCTGGTGTGAGAGAATTGGCCGCCTGCATGACGTGGCCCAGGGGACGCCCGGATGTTTTGATGTTTTATCATCCTTGTGGGAGTCTTCTCTCATGTCCTCGCATGAGGAGCTGTTTCTGACAGAGGGAGCTTACCCATGCTCTCCTCACATTCGAGCCTACGACCTGTTGGTCCTCAGTCCTGCTGGCACAGAGGTTTAGCCCACTGCACCTCTGGGGGCTCCTCTGAGGATGCCATAGATGAAGGTGAACTGTCAGGAGAGAATGCTTCTAGAACATAGCCAAATAGCCCGAGAAACCTACAGTCTGACTCAGCCACGGTAGTCCACACTCTGGTTACATCCCGTATAGACTACTGCAATGCGCTCTACGTGGGGTTGCTTTTGAAGACTGTTCGGAAGCTTCAATTGGTCCAGCGGACGGCAGCCAGATTACTAACAGGAGCGGGGCTCAGTGAGCATACAACTCCTCTGCTGTGCCAGCTCCACTGGCTGCCAGTCTGCTACTGAGCACAATTCAAAGTGCTGGCTTTAGCCTATAAAGCTCTAAACGGTTCTGGCCCAACCTACCTGTCTGAACGCATCTCCCTTTATGAACCATCTAGGACATTAAGATCGTCTGGGGAGGCCCTGCTCTCGACAAATGTTTGGCGGGGACGAGAGACAGGGCCTTCTCAGCAGTGGCCTCTCGGCTATGGAAGGCCCTTCCTAGGGACATTAGATCAGCCCCTTCCCTTTTGGCCTTCCAGAAAAAAGTCAAAACCTGGCTATTCGAGCAGGCATTTGAAAAGGCAGTATAATCAGACATAGGATTATGGAACAATTGGACTACGAGATGGGACTGTTTTTATTTAGGACAGTGTTTCCCAACTGGTGTGCTGCAGCACACTAGTGTGCTGTTAATGATCATCAGGTGTGCCATGGTAAATTGGCACTCTTCCCCCTCCTAGCAGCTCTTTCTCCCTCTTTCCCTCCCCAAAGATCCTCCCTGAGGCAAAGGAAGGGCTCCGCCGAATGCCAGGGCCAGGCCTGCCTTGAGGAAGCCTTCAGGAGCCTCGACTGAGCAGGCTCAGGGCTGCTTCAGCCTCCCGATGCTCCCAGGTTTGCTCACTGCCCAATTCACCGACGTAGAATCTATACGTTTCATAGATCTGTGTGGCCTCTTTCGCTGCCTCCCTCCTCCCTCAGCAAAAGCAGAGCACTGGGCGGAAGTGATAGAGTCGGCATTTTCGTGTTGGCTTGGATTTCCGGTGAGAACAGCCAAAGCCAGAAGCTCCACGTTGGTGAATTGGGCAGTGAGCGAACCTGGGAGCATCGGGAGGCTGAAGCATTCACAGGTTTCCAAGAAACAAATTGAGCCTCTCCGCTTGGAAATGGTGTTTGTTTTTTGGTTTTTAAAAAACCCTATTTTTCTGGATTTTTTTAGAGTTGCCTCCCCCGCCCCCAAGGAACTGTTTATAACAGCTTCATGACATCCATAGTTAACTGGAAGCAAGTTTCACTCAGGGTGAAATTTCATAAGGCTCTGGAGAACAAGCCCTATGAGGAGCGGCTTGAAGAGCTGGGCATGTTTAGCCTGAAGAAGAGAAGGCTGAGAGAAGACATGATAGCCATGTTTAAGTATGTGAGAGGAAGTCATATCTATGTTGTGCTCATCGAAACAGGCCCAGTTTTCACACTGAGTGTACAACTACATTTAAAAACATATTAACTATATGTATTACTGTGTTAAGAGTGTCATTTTGTGTCATTTTGGTTGATGGTGTGCCCCATGATTTTGTAAATGTACAAAAATGTGCCGTGGCTCAAAAAAGGTTGAAAAACACTGATCTAGGAGATGTAATGATATGTTTTTACTACTGTCGTCGTTTTCATTGATACGCCAATGCTTTGAATTGCTTTTAAAAAATTATGTTGTTGGCATTGAATTGTTGCCTTGTTAACCGCCCAGAGTCGCCTTCGGGCTGAGCGGGGCGGTATACAAATGTACGAAATAATAAATAAATAAATACAGCAACCCAAAAGCAACCAAGTTTGGGGTCTCCTCCTCCAACTCTGGGAGAGGCTCCCAACAGGTGAAGGAGGAAGGAGAGGGAGGCTCTGCTGCCTCTTGGGACTCGCTTTCTGCTGCTGGAAAGTTTCCTGAGCGGGAGGGGAAAGGAGAAGCGGCGGGGGAATGAAGGAAGGAAGGAAGGAGGGAGGGAGGGAAAGAAGGAAGGAAGGAGGCGGGCTTCCCCGCCACATTGTTGCAGCTCAGCCTCACCAGGCGCCTCCCTCCTTCCCTCCCTCCCTCCCTCCCTCCCTGGCGACTCCGATCCGGCTCTTGGCGCTCCTGACCGCACTTTGCTTCTCTCCGCCGCCGTTTGCAAGCCGAGCAGAAACCCAGTTGGAGCCGGAGCGCAGCCCAGTTTGCGCTCCTCACCTGGCGGCGCTTCCCTGAACCGAAAATGTGGGTCTGGTCCCGGATCGGCGGGGCTTAGCCTTCCCCCGTCCTCCTCCTCCCCTTCCCCGCTCCTTCCCTCTCTTTCGAGCCCCGCAGCGAAGTTGGGAAAGTTGGGAAACTCTGGGTGGTGTCCCCGCCGCCCCCCCTTCCCTCTCTCTCCCTTCCCTCGCCTCCAGCATCATGGCGAGCAGGACGGAGCAGGAGAAGAGGGAGGCCCCGGGCTGGTTGGGGGAGCCTTCCCGCCGCCTGCCCTCCTCCTCCTCCTCCTCGCCCCTTCTTCCCTCTCCCTGGACGAGGCTGCTGTGCCTGGCGCTGCTTTGGAGGCTCTGCGCCGCCGAGTTTTCCATTTTGGACGAGGCGCAAGTGCTGGCCACGCAGATGAGGAAGCTGGCCGCCGAGGAGCTCGGAGTGGTCACCATGCAGGTGAGCTTCCTCCTTTACCCCTTCTTCCTGCTCCCCTTTCTTCCCTTCTCCTCTTCCCTTCCTCCCTCCCTTCTTCTGCTCCCACTTTTCCTCTCCGGGCTGTACTTTCCCCTTCCTTCCTTCCTTCCTTCCCTAAGAAAGCTCGTCTTAGGATCTCCAAGCGGCGTGCCTTCTTTCTTTGGATCTGTGGATGTTGAGGCCAAGGAGCGAGGTTTGCAGGCAGCAGGAGGGCTGCCTCCCCGCCTGGCCTGCCCCTCTCCCTCTCTCGCCACTTCTCCCCTGACTCCTGAATCCCTTCTCCGCCTCCGAGCCTGGCTGAATGCTCCTGAAACATGATCCCCTCTTTCAGGCGCAGAGATACTTTCAGGCCGGGGAAGAAAGGAAGGGAGGGCAGGCTCGGAAAAGGGCTTTCCTTGGGGCCATCCTTGCCTCCCCTGCATCGCTTGGAGAGAGAGGCTTGTTCTGGAAGCTCTTCTCCTCATTCACCAAGCCTAATCTCGGCACAAAGGCCCAGAACAGTTCAAAGCCGGGGGGGGGGACCTCTGACGCTTCGATGGCGATTGGGAGGCACAGTCAAGACAACTTTGGAAACAAGCGGAGGGAGCTTTGATGGTTCTTGTTCTTCCCTTTTGGAGCTCTTGGAGCGCCAAAGGCTTGGGTTAAAACAGATGAGGCATTCTTTTATTTGGAACCCAACCTGGAAAGTGAGCACGGCATTATCTTGCAAATAATAATAATAACCAAAGTTCAATGTGTTGTCGAAGGCTTTCATGGCTGGAATCACTGGGTTGTTGTAGGTTTCTCGGGCTATATGGCCATGTTCCAGAAGCATTCTCTCCTGATGTTTCGTCTGCATCTATGACAAGCATCCTCAGAGGTTGTAAGGTCTCACAATAGATGTGGGCAAAACCTCAGGAGAGAATGCTTCTAGAGCATGGTCATATAGGCTGAAAAACCTACAACCACCTCTGAGGATGCTTGCCATAGATGCAGACGAAACGTCAGGAGAGAATGCTTCTAGAACATGGCCATATAGTCCAAGAAACCTACAACCACCTCTGAGGATGCTTGCCATAGATGCAGGCGAAACGTCAGGAGAGAATGCTTCTAGAACATGGCCATATAGTCCGAGAAACCTACAACCACCTCTGAGGATGCTTGCCATAGATGCAGGCATAACGCCAGGAGAGAATGCTTCTAGAGCATGGTCATATAGGCTGAAAAACCTACAACCACCTCTGAGGATGTTTGCCATAGATGCAGGCGAAACGTCAGGATAGGAATGCTTCTAAAATGTGGCCATATAGTCCGAAAAACCTACAACCACCCCTGAGGATGCTTGCCATAGATGCAAGCAAAACGTCAGGATAGGAATGCTTCTAGAACATGGTCATATAGCCTGAAAAACCTAAAAACATCTCTGAGGATGCTTGCCATAGATGCAGGCGTAACGCCAGGAGAGAATGCTTCTAGAACATGGCCATATAGCCCGAAAAACCTACAGCCACCTCCAAGGATGCTTGCCATAGATGCAGGCAAAACGTCAGGAGAGAATGCTTCTAGAACATGGCCATATAACCCAAAAAACTTACAACAACCCAATAACCAATGAGTTGGCCTGAATCACTAGATTGCTGTGAATTTTCCGGATTGTATAATAATATAATAATCATCATCTTTATACCCCGCCACCATCTCCCCAAAGTGGCTAACTGTATGGTCATGTTCCAGAAGCATTCTCTCCTGACGTTTCACCCACATCTATGGCAGGCATCCTCAGAGGTTGTGAGGTCTGTTGGAAACTAGGCAAGTGAGGTTTATATATCTGTGGAATGTCCACAGTGGGAGAAAGAACTGTTGTCTGATTTGAGGCAAGTGTGTGAATGTTGCAATTGACCAGCTTGATTAGCATTGAATAGCCTGACTATTCTGTCTACCAGTATTTTTAAAACTATAATTTAGGACAGTAAATAAAAGAGCAACACTAAAAAAGGAGAATTCCAGACAAGAATCAATCAGGGCCAGCTAACACCTCACAACAAAGAGTTCCCCCAGGCAGCAACCAGCCAGGCTTTGAAGCTGCAAGGCCATTCAGTGCGAATCAACGTGGCCAGTTTCAACATTCACACTTGCCTCAAACAGACAAGAGTTCTTTTTCCCACCCTGGACACTCCACAGATATATAAATCTCACTTGCCTAGTTTCTAACATACCTCACAACCTCTGAGGCTGCCTGTCATAGATGTGGTCAAAACGTCAGGAGAATATGCTTCTGGAGCATGGCCATACAGCCTGGAAAATTTACAGCAACCCAGTGATTCTGGCCACGAAAGGCTTCAACAGCACAATCACCAAGATGTTTTCACATCCATTTATATCAATTATCACCAAATATTACTTTAACTGAATGCTTTCTTGCTGGATGACCAGCATGGCTTGGTTCAGATTGGGAATGCTCATCTGATATTTTAACATTTGCATTTTACATAAATTAAAGGGCACAGGGTGGGAAATTTTATTTTATTTATTTATTTGCAGTGTTTGTATACCACCCTTCTCAACTCCGAAGGGGACTCAGGGCAGTTCAATTGTTGGAAACAGTTCAATGCCATCGATAAAAACAGTATAAAACATCAAAATTGACCCTCCCCTGATGCAGATAAGGCAAATAATTGGATTCATCAATGGAAACATGCAGAGGATAGCGACAATACACTTTGGCAGATTTGAGAAAAGCATTTCGTAAGTTGATTGCTTCATTCCGCAAACTCGATTCTCTGGCAAATGGAGAATTTCTCCTAGTTCAGAGGGAAATGAGATGAATAGTCATAATACTCTATTGCTGTCTTTTGTGGTTGCATATTAATGACAGTTGGACTATTGTGTTTTCTGTAAAGGAGGCTAATAGCTGTGTTACAGCAGCCAAGGGCAGCCTCTCTTAACAAAACAACAAAAAAAGTGAAATTGGATCCCAAACACACTGGGAATGCAAGGTAGGGTCAGTGGCAAAGGCTGGCTTGAAAGCCTCCCAGATTGAAAAGGAGACACATCTATGGAAGCAGCAGGGGTCCGAGCCCAAATGGCCCTTTATCTTCTTCAAACCCGCTCCCTTCCACTGTCTTTTGAAATATTATTGTTTGGACTCCCTCCTCGGGCTTTGTCCGGGTGTCTCTTCCCCTCCTTGATACGAGCAAGAAGCAGTGCATTAAAATGACTTTGCTTAACTAGGCAGATCGTAGTAAATTATTGATGTACTGAATATGGAGAATTTAGAAGTCACTTGTTTTATCCCACAAAAGTTAATGGCATATTTGCTCTAAACCTCCATCCAAGGGCCTTTCCACACAGCCATATATACCAGAATATCAAGGCAGGCAATCTCACAATATCTGCTTTGAACTGGAATATATGACAGTGTAGACTCAGATAACCCAGTTCAGAGCAGATAATGTGGGATTTCTTGCCTTGATATTCTGCGTGGAAGAGCCTCAAGAAATCTGTGTGGTTGTGAAAATTCAAATTGGGGGATTCGGCCTGTTCTTTTATGTACCGTACAATTTCCTTATTAGTATTTCTCTCCTTATTATGCACGCATGAAACAATTATTTTACAAACCAGAGCACATTACGTGAATACCAGCTGCATGTTTTTATTTTTCGTGTTAAGCAGAGTCGTTTCTCAGGAAGAATTGTAACTTTTCAAGATTGATTGGCTTGAGGAAGAGTGTCTGATGCAGATTAGACATACAGCATCTTATTGTTAGTTGGCGAGGTGTCATAAGTACTATCAACCATATCATATCATGTCATAAGTACTATCAAGTTGGTCATTTTAATATTAAAATGCTGCTTTAAAAGATGTTGTTTGCCTTACATTTCTTTCAGCTTGATATGTGAGTGACAGTAAATGTGCTCTGATTTTGTACATATATTATATTGTTTGGGAAATGACAATTTGTATCTCCTTACCTCTTTGAAACAGCTTGTTAATTTAGATATGAGTTGTTCTCATGTGGTAGCCAAATGTGTCATTGTTGAAGATCTATAGGTGTAAATATAATGTAACATACAATTGCTCTATACTCTTGGTTGGTTGTTTATCTCATGCAACTGGAATATATTAGAAAGGAAACAACGTTTAGAGCAGAAGACCTTTACGTAGTCTCTTTATGAGTCTTTTCCTTTGAGTGGAGCAGAATGGAAGAAGACCTGATGTTTGAAACAGACATAAAGGAAATAATGAAGACAAAGTCTAGAAGAGTGAGGGGTGGCATAGGAAATGTAGGAACGAGCGAGGATCAGATTGCAAGGAGCTTAAATGTCCACCCGGCTATTTGAAATGCATGGAAAAATGGTCCGGAGGGCAGGAGGAGAAGGAAATGCAGCTTATGACCATTCAGTAAGAGTTGGATTGATTGCAGCAGTCAAGGTAGATGTTTACTGAAAATGGAACAGTTCACATCATGGTGTTAGAGGAAGGTGACTGAATTCGAAGGATGTGATGCAACCAGGATAGTAGGAAAATAGAAGAGTGAGTTGACACTCCCAGGTTCATAGGACCAATGATGAAAGCATGGAAGTGGTTTGTCCACACTGTGGTTGATTTGAAAGGCATAGGATGGTTTTATTTCCTTTCTTGGAGGCTCGCCAGTATTGTGGATTTTGGGCACTGAGATTAGAATTTAGAAGGTTTTGGGAAATCCATTGAGAAGTTGACTACTCATGGGATAATTTATGGGAATGATTTAAGATTGCCCCCCCCCCCCAAAGGAAGGGTCCAAAATCTCCCTCCAAAAGGAAAAGAAAGGATGAAGCATCTGGAAAGGTGAGAAGGAAACCCAAGGAAATAATTGACCCTGCAGTGGTTGTCATAGACGACAACATTTTTGTGATTTTTTGTTAGGAATAGCAATCTTTTCAGAATTCTCTTGCTGTCGTTCCTGGAGTATAGTTTTCATCTTGTGGGTTTGTTTCTTTCTGCTTAATGTTCTGATACCCAAGTATGAAGTGTTGTATTCATAGTTCTTAAATGACAAATCTTCCAATGGGGAGGATACCTGCCTTATGTGGTAAAGAAATACAACTCTGTTAACATAGAGAATGAGGATACTAAATCTTTTTGTCTTCTTTGGCACACACTATTAAAAACTATTAACTACAATGTGGGTTTGTAAACAATATTGTATTGTTTTGCAGTTTGTATACTGATTATATGGCTATTTTTACAATTACTCATTATGTCTCTGGTGCAATATTTTGATCAAAATGAGGGAAGACAATAAACACATATTAAATGATGCTTTCTTTTGCATCGTATGAATGTTACATAAAATATATGAAAAAGGCTGGATTTCATAAAATGGACTATTTATTTACAAAATCCAGAATAAGAGTCTGGTTCATTTTGCAGCTATAGAATTGGAAGAATTTTATTTGAAAAATTGGTTATTATTTCATTCATTTTCTTATGACAGTGTGGTTGGTTTATAAATATACATCCCTGTAATATAATTCTAATTAGAGCTATAACTCATATGTGGGATTGTCTTAAAATACAGTCGTGTTTGATACTACTTTTGTCAAGCTATACTATGTTTCTAAACTGTTGGATAGTTGTTTCTATGAAATTGAAATTTATTTGCAGACATGGCTATAGCAATCTAGTTTAGTTGAAGTGAATATTGATCATTATTTGGAATTTGTTTCTTGACAGAATAATGGAGAAAGCTTAACAGAGCGTACAGCTCTTACACATACTTTCCAGGGATTGAGTCACCTTGAATTAATTGAGGTTGACTTTGTAGGAAACATGTAGTCAATTGCTGTTGGTTAATTGTCTGGAGAAGAGAATAGTCTGGTTCCCACATTGATATACTTTTTGATGATCATTTACCAGTATTTATTTTGTGCTCAAGACCCCCGAATAGGTGTGTTTACTTGTGTGTTTTATGGGAAAAATCCGAAAAATAGTATGTTGGAGTTGGTATCAGAGGATTACATAGCCCATTCATATATGTGAGTTATGTATATGTGAGTAAATTTTATAAGAGTGATGTGTGCGGAATGACTCCTGTTCGGAAACTTCAAATGGTCCAATGGGCGGCAGCCAGGTTGTTAACAGGAGTGGCGCTCAGGGAGCACACAACTCCTCTGTTGCGCCAGATCCACTGGCTGCCAGTCTGCTACCAAGCACAATTCAAAGTGCTGGTTTAGCCTATAAAGCCTAAATGGTTCTGGCCCTGCTTATCTGTCCGAACGTATCTCTCCTTACGAACCATCTAGGAATTTAAGATCTTCTGGGGAAGCCCTGCTCTCGGTCCCACCTTCTTCACAGGTTCGGTTAGCGGGGACGAGAGATAGGGCCTTCTCAGTGGTGGCCCCTCGGCTGTGGAACGCCCTCCCTAGGGACATTAGTTCGGCCCCCACCCTCTTAACATTTTGTAAAAGTCAAAACCTTGTTTTGTGAGCAGGCTTTCTCAAATGCAGTGTGGCAGATAACTTCTTGACCTTGGAATGACTGGACAATTGTGATCGGATAATGATTTTTGTACTGAGATGCGGAGGATTTATGCTTTTATTGATTTTATTGCTTATGGAATTTTATGTATGTTATATGCTTTTAACTGTTTTTATATTATTGTGGCATCAAATTTGTGCCGTTTTGTAAACTTCCCTGAGTTGCCCTCGGGCTGAAAAGGGCGGTATAGAAATATAGTAAGTAAATAAGTAAATAAATAATGGAAAACAGCTGCAGGAGGTTGCTCACCTGATTTGAAGAATAATAGGAAGCGCTACCTTTTCTAGACCTTTCTGTCTATTGTTGAAAATGTGATCTGCATTTCAACTAGTTGGAAAGTAACACTAACTGTTTCCCTTGTTTTTGAATAAAAAATGCTTCAAGAGGCCTCTCACTCTTCTTCCTTTGATCATAATAATAATCTCTGACAATTTATTTATTTACTTACTATATTTATATACCGCCTTTCTTACCCCTGGGAAAGGGAACTCAAGGTGCTTTACAGCATACTAATGGCAAAAATTCAATGCCAACATACATGTAAAAAGAAAATCATAATAACTAAACACTAATATATTACTATAAATTGAAATAATTAAAACCATTAAACATGAGACATAAACAACATTTAAACATTAAAACAAAGCATTAAAACATCTTAATATAAATACTAAAATCATATGATCCAAAAATCACACACCGTAGCAGTTCAGGTTGTCATTGCACATATTTCCTAATTATTCTTTGCACTCCATTTTTTTACTGGTCAAAGGCTTGGTCCCACAACTATGTCTTTGTTTTCTTTCTAAAGACCAGGAGGGAGGACACTGATCTAATCTCACTGGAGAGAGAGTTCCAGAGCTGAGGAGCTACCACTGAGAAGGCCCTGTCTCTCGTCCCTACTGACTGCACTTGTGATGGATGCGGAACCGAGAGCAGGGCCTCTGTAGAAGATCTTAACCTCCGTGACGGTTCATAGGGGAGATACATTGTTTTTCAATATATGATTTAAAAGTTATGCATTTTCCATGTGGCATCTAGTTTTCTCTCAGATAATTCAGTTCACAGATGTGTTTGGAACTAACATAGGAACTATTCATAACATTATGGTGACCTTTTTGCTGAGTAGATGTGGCTCATTATAGATATGATATAGAATCCTTGCCATGCAGATGTGTTAGTGCAAGAATTAACATGGAATAACATGTTTATTTCATTGCTACTACTCAAGAGAATGTGGCTTAAAATAGTATTAACTTTTGTGAAAAGTAGTATTTTTTTCTGAAGCTGCATGTTCCTCGTGAAATTATTAGTGTGTTCCATAGGTTTTCATGAATTTCTGAAAATACCAGTGTTTCTGAATTGTACCAATTTTAAACAGCATGCAAGCTTTCATGCTGTAGGATATCAGGTTGAAACTTGTAAAAATATATTACTATATCAGAAATTGGTATTTGTTGGTATTTCCAGATATTCATATCTGTGGTATTGTAAAAATAATGAAATCTGAAGTAGAGTGGAGCAGATAAACTATCATTCAGATCTGTCAGTTGTGTCTTGCCTGGATATGCAAACGTGAAGAGATGATGCAGTGGCCACGTGCCAGTGATTTACATGCAAAATGCAATGGCCAAAAACTACTCTCCGTTTTGTGTTGTCCACTGTTTGGAGACATGTGTTTTTCCCATAAGTTTAACACATGTAAAATAAATATATAAATGATCATGTATCTTACTTTGTAATGTGATTTCTGTGTAAATAATCTTGATTAGTACAGCTATGCCGCTCAGTTGGTATTATATATTTTTGCTGGTGAAAAGGACTTGTGGAAATAAATGTGGGTTCTGCAAAGAATGACAGAGTGAGCAGAAGCATGTCTTGTTTTTTTCCTTAAGAAGAGAGATTTATATCTATAGCAGGCTCTTTAGACATGTACAGATTTGGAGTTATCAGAAGAAATTGGCAAGAGTATTGCATTTCTGATTCTCATTAGTGCAAAGATGTGTGACAAGATAATTTCATTAGAGAACGTGATAGATGTTGTGTACAGTATTTGTCTTGGTGGTGTTTCAGATCTGTTGCTTCTGTTTAGATTCAGATCTTGTGAAATGGCACCAGTGTAAATTTAGCAAACCCAAGAGGTAAAGTAAAAATGTGGGTCCTCTTATGGATTGGAATCAGAATAAAGGAGCAGAGAGTAGGATTAAATGGACAGCTCTCACAGTAAAGAGCTGCTAAAACTGTCATGCAAATATCTTTCTTGATATCTGTACTTTTCAATTTGTTCACTTATGATCTGATGGGGAAAGGAGGTAGATGTATTTTCATTTAGCTATAAATATTACTTGAGATGGAAAAACTAAAAAAAATTTGTGAAGAGTTCCCAAAAGACCTAAAGTCGTTTGGGACAAAAACGTGTAAAGAAATTAACACGGTAGATTTCATGGAGAAAACAACTTTACATATATGCTGATGGAGTCTGAGGTAGAATTTTCTGAGCAGGAAGGTAGAAGTCATTGTTATGAAAGGGATATAAATCAATATTTGTTTCATTCATTTGTGTAGAAACAGTAATTGTGAGCTTTTTTCTTGTATTTTTGAAAGTAGAAGTTGTCATTAGAATATGCAAAAAAGGCTCCTGTACCTTGAATATTTTATCAGGCAGAACTATGCCATTTATCTTCTTCCAACCTCCACAAACCTAAGTATTAACTGATGCAACTTCCTATGTGATTATAGGAGACAGCGGAGAGCTTTCTCCGCTGTGGCCCCTCGGCTTTGGAACTCGCTACCTAGTGAGATTAGTTAGGCAAGCCCCTACCATGGCAGCTTTTAAGAAAGACCTAAAAGCTTGGCTCTTCTGATGTGCCTTTGGCAAGTGAACATATATTCCTTATTTTGTCTGTTCCAACTACAGTTCCGTCCTAATGATGCACTTTTCCCCCACCCTTAATGAAGGTCTAACCAGACCTGGGCAATTGCCGGCCCTCCAGGTGTTTTGGACTTCAACTCCCAGAAATCCTAGCCAGTTTACCAGCTGTTAGGATTTCTGGGAGTTGAAGTCCAAAACACCTGGAGGGCTGGCAATTGCCCAGGTCTGGAACCCCATTGTTCGTTCCTTTTGAGCTCCTCCCTCAGAAACACATTCTCACACACTTTATCTCATCCAGGGTTTTATCAATTTTATCCTAGTGCATTTGGCCTTGAAGATAAGATTCAAGTCAAAACACAAGTCAAAACACAATCTATTTCTCTTTCGTATACTGTACATTGTATACATATTGCATGAATCATAATTTTGTACATGAAACAAAGTGAATAATCAGAAAGCAAAGGTGTCACTAACTCACCTACCCATGTTGACAATATCTGGAGTATTTTGAATGCTAAGCTTGTACAAATAGATAAACTAAGAAATGTTCTGCATTGAAATACATTGAAATACAATTGATCCTACTGACCATTTTCTTTCTCCAAGATCAGAAACTGGACAGAAGTGTTTGGGAAATAACAATGCTGCACAAACTTCCTGTAGGCACCCTTTTGGAAACAGATTGGCTTCTGTGGAAATAGGATAGTGGTTGAATTTGTTCATTGGTTTGATTCTTCTTACGTTGAGCATTGCTCATTGCTCCAGAATGTCTCCAAATGGTATTTCATTACTCTTGTGTAACTTAATATGATATATAATTAAGTAAGGAAAGTAGGTGCCTCTACCCAGCTTACAATACGTTTCTGGTGTTATGTAGACCAGAACTGAGAGCGTGATGCCAAAGTGGTATCCTGGGCCTGTCATGTGCTTCATATTTTGTATTTAATGAAGAAAAGCAAACTCAAAACATGCGAGGGTCAGCAGATCACTTCAACATTTGAAGTACTTAGTAATTGGATGAAGGATTTTATTGGCTAGAGACCTTAGCATATGATGAACAGCTGTGGTTGCCAAGCTGAAAACTTTCCAACTCATTTAAACACAGTAGTACTTCTAGAATAGTGTGTGTTCCTTACATCAGATACTTGTGGCATTTCTGTCTTGAAAGGCTTCTGTGTCCCTGTTTATTACATTATTTACACACTTTGAAATTGCTAAAGCAAATTAAGTGTTCTCTTCCTTCTGGTTTGCCTTGTATCTTTGGCAACATTTTGAGCTAAATTATCTATTGGCATAACTTTTGTCTATTAAGAATTAAACCGCTTCTATAAAAGGAGACTCTCTGGTTCTACAAAACAGCTTGTGGTATAAGTTATAATGGTAGATGAGCAAATAAATGTGAGTGTGGTCCTATAACAATTGATAAAATAATTCATAAGTAAAGGTAAATTTTTCCCCTTGACTTTAAGTCTAGTCATGTCCGACTCTGGAGGGTAGTGCTCATCTCCATTTTGTAGACACCTCCAAGGTCATGTGGTTGGCGTGACTGCATGCAGCATTGTTACTGCCAGAGCGTTATCAATGATCTACTCACACTTGCATGTTTTCTAACTGCTAGGTTGGCAAACACTAGGCCTAGCAGTGGGAGCTCACCCCGCTCCCTGAATTCGAACCACTGACCTTTTGGTCAGGAAGTTCAGCACTCAGCAGTTTAACCTGCTGTACTATCGGGGGCTCCAAATAATTCATAATAAAATGTAAATATTTTGTTATCATTTGATATTGCACTGTATTTCTGTCTAGTGCTACTTAAAATGGTAGTCTCTGGATTGGTTACAAGTTGCTAGTGAGTTTCTATGAAAGAAAGAAGCAATTATTTTCCAGTGACATATTTACTTTTGGTAACTTGGGCAATAAATGCTCCGCTTGTCCTGGAACATTGGAAGAAAATAATTGCCACCCCGACATCCGATTGTCTTCTCTAATCTAGAAGATGTGGGATTGGTATGAGCAATTCAGTCAACGGATGCATTCTGTTTTCAACTTGGTTGAATGTAAACAAAATCAGAGGTTTACAGGCAATAGCAAATGGAATTCAAGAGATGCATTAATATCTCCTGATGCCATCTCTAACACAGTGTTGAAGTATACACAACTCAGAAAATTTACATGGAGGGAGTGAGATCACTTCCTTTTATATGGGCCAGCATATAAAACATTACAAGAGACTCCACTTAGATGCTTCCTTTTGGAGTCCCCAGATCAATGGGAATGGAGTGGAGTAGAGCCCTTTCACCATGGGCATATTATTGTGATGTTTCTTTTCATAGTAACACCTCTGAAAAAGTGAAGGGAATTCTGATGGGTTCTGGTACTTGTTTATTTATTTATTTATTTACATCATTTATATCCCGCCCTTCTCACACTGCAGGGAACTCAGGGCGGATTACAATGTACATATACAGGCAAACATTCAATGCCATAGACACACAACATATAAAGAGAGACACTCAGAGGCAATTTTACATTCCAGCTTCTGGCCACCAGGTGGATGTCGCATTCCTTCATTCTTTTGCATATTTCCTGGAGATTTATGACCTCGTATATCAGTTAAATTAGCGTTCCCACAAAGTGGTACCTAATTTTCCTACTTGACAGATGCAACTATCTTTTGGGTTGCAAAGGTTGACAACGAGCTACACAATTTGGTCAAGCACTCACCCCGACCTGGGCAGGCTTCGAACTCATGACCTTCTGGTCAGTAGAGATCTTATGCAGCTGACTCCCAGCCAGCTGAGCCACAGTCCCGTAACCAATTATCATAAACAAAAATTTAAAAAACAATATCTCAATAAACATACATAGATTAAAAATTGCACTGGGTTTAAAAAACAGATTGCACTACAGATGCAAAACCAGTTTAAAACCAATAGGTATTTACAAGGCTAAAAGACCACCAACATCATGCAAGTAGTCAACCATTATTGAAAGCCAGCTTCCACATCCAGGTTTTTAGTTGTTTCCTAAAGTTAGCTGGCCTCTCCAGCTCTCTGATTCCTTAGAGAGAGCATTCGAACGCCAGGAAGCCACCACCAAAAAGGCCCTTTCTCTCGTTCCCACCAGCCATGCTTGTGAGGGTGGTGGGACTGTGAGAAGGAGCCCCCAGAGGACCTGAAGGCCGAGGTTGGTTCATAGGGGGAGACACATTCACACAAATAGGCTGGACCCAAACCATAAATAAAGCAATCCTTCTACACGGCAGCATAAAGATCTCAAGTATTTCGAGGAGGCAATGTGTAGGTTGTAGTAGTGGTAGAGAGATGGAATTGGCCTAAGTCGGTAGTTTAGGCTCTGCTGTTTTCAGTACCCATCATGAGTTGGACTGGTGAACATTGGGGCCTTGTTGTTGAAGTGTATCATGAGAACACCTATCCTGTGATAATGACACAGACAGCCTTCTGCCTGAGGTGACCCAGAGAGTGATGGAGAAATTCCAGGAATGCCTTCAGCAATGTATCGCCACTGAAGGCCGCCATTTGTCTGATATGTTTAAAACCCATTAAAATAAGACTGTTTTATGTACTTTTCAGAAATGTACACACTTTTTAACTAAATAAGTTTCATTTTTATATGTGGGAGAACACAGTCTTCAGTATGGCCAAGAATTGAACTGGTCTCTGCTCCTGTATTGATAGTCCTTTAGACCATCTTAACTGACAGCATTGCAGACAAAATTTAGACTTGTGGCTCTCACCAAATCACTTTTCTTCTCCTCCTATATGATTTTTAGTATATTTTGCTAATGAAAAAGACAGTCAAGATCTGAAAGCTTACACAATTTATTTTGTACTTTTTAGTTGACCTGCCAAAAACATAATTGTTTTGTCGGTTTTGGGTTTTGTTGCATTGTTCAAGACCCTGTCCATAACACGATAGATTCAGGCAGATTGTTGAGCTGAAAGCTTACACCGAGAGAAAATCTAACAATTTATTGCTGGCATATAATTGTTTGAAATAGTATCCTATTCATGTTAAACATAGTTTGAATATGTTAGCTTAAGGAATGGTTGCTTACATGTTTCTTCGAGTGGTCATCTGTGAAATTTGCACATATGGATGTGTGGTTTTGCAGAGACCATGATGAAGAATGAGCTGCTTCTTAACTCTAAGAAACTGACTGATATTCAAATTACGATTTAGACTCATATTGATTCAGTTGAACACCAGGTTATTTCTTCTTCATAGTCTCTGTGAAATCGCACATATGGCCATGTGAATTTCACAGATGACCACTCGAAGAAACACAGCTACAGGTAAGCAAGCATTCCTTCTCCTCTCGGTTGCTAACTGTGTGGCTGTAGGTACAATAGCTACTACCCTGTGAAAATATTTGATGCCTTCACTCTTACATTTGGAGCCCCAGGTGGCGCAATGAGTTAAATCCTTGTACCGGCAGGACTGAAAACCAACAGGTCAGAGGTTCGAATCTGGGAAGAACACAGATGAGTTCCCTCTGTCACCTCCAGCTCTCCATGTGGGGACGTGAGGCCTCCCACAAGGATCGCAAAACATCAAAACATCCAGGTGACCCCTGGGCAACGTCCTTGCAGACAGCCAATTCTCTTACACCAGAAGCGACCTGCAGTTTCTCAAGTCGCTCCTGACACTAAAGAAAAAACAAAACCAATAACTCTTACATCTGCAAAAAGTGAAGAAGTCACTCCTGAAAAGACAAAAAAAATCATCATAGCGCCATTTAATGTGGCCTGTTTGAACCTACATGAACCTTAGGTGTGTATGGTTTATCTTGTGTTGCCAAGAAAATGGTGAAACATTTCATTTTCTTTTCTTAATTGCATCTAGTATGTATCCAGTCCATACTTCAGGAAATAAAGCCCAACTGCTCATTAGAGGGAAGGATATTAGAGGCAAAGATGAAGTACTTTGGCCACATAATGAAAAGACAGGAAAGTTTGGAGAAGACAATGATGCTGGGGGAAAAGGAAGGAAAAAGGAAGAGGGGCCGACCAAGGGAAAGATGGATGGATGGTATCCTTGAAGTGACTGGATTGACTCTGAAGGAGCTGGGGGTGACCACGGCCGACAGGGAGCTCTGGCATGGGATGGTCCATGAGGTCACAAAGAGTCGGAAGTGACTAAATGAATAAACAACAACAATGTTTAATGCTAATTATGATTAGTTTGGAACACCCCAACTTGAAACCATGGGATAGATACAGCACCCTAAGGATTGAGGGACCAAACAAGGGCACAAATCAAAAAGAAATCTTCAGTCTGTGTTGCTAAAAAGAGCTGGGAGTATATTAACGTGGGAAGGAATTTTACTTCTTTGAAACTTTGCTATAGCCTTTATTACGCACATAAAAGTCATAATGACCGTGTAGTGAATTGTGCCCTATTGTTTCCAGCCTCCCAGTCTTTTTTCTTTTTTTAAAAAAAGCCATTCAGTATTAAATGCTAATGGTGAATAATTGACAAAACAATGGAAATTATTAAATTAAAACTTTGGCTCCACATCATCTTTTTTCTCACTTAAATTGCTATTATAACAATTCACTGTACACTTGGTTTATAATAACTTTCAAGGTCTTGTTTGAATTAAAATGCATGTGCTGAATAACTCACCTTTATTTTTGTGTTTAGATTTCTGGTCGATGTAGACTTTTTGAATATCGGTCTGAGAGAAATTGGAACAAAAAAATGAAATGAAATGTTGATGCTGATAAATGCTTTATGAGGCCATTTCCCCTTCAAAAATGGGGGTGCGCTGCAGTAATTAGAGTGGAAGGCACTGAAGTAAAATCTCATCTGTTTTAAATGATTGTGTGCTGGTTCGGTTCCAACTATAACAGTCCTTTAAAAGGCTCTGTGAATGCCCAAGACTATAGCACTTTTTCATCCTATCCCTCTTCCACTTTTTAAAAATACAAAAAATGGGAGGAGGGAGGTATAACAAGGCCCTGGTGGAAAAGCAGTTAATATTGTCATGCTTAGGAGAACAAATCTGAATTTTTAATTAGGCTTTAGTTGTTTCTTCAAAGCGTCAAGGCATCATTAGTGAGCAAGTCTTGTTGCATTAGCTGAGACTGACATTTCACTTCAAACACGGAAAATGCAGCTGTCCTGTGCAGATAAAAGTTGCCAAATGCGGTGCAGCAAGGTGGATTCGTAGATAATTAGCTGTCCCATTTTACTGCTGTGTCGACGAGCCCTGCCAGTCATGTAGGGAAAAAGAGAAAGTGGGATTTGTTAGCTGGGAAAAAATCCAAACAGGCCATAAAACACATTTGGAATCACTTCAACTATGGCAGGGCTGATAAGATGTATGCTAAGGAAACACATAAAATTAGTACCATGTATGTTAGCATTAGTGCTGCCCCCCCCCCTTTTTTAAAAAAAATAGCCAATTGGAAATAGCACTGGCTTTAATTATCCCATGTTATAGAGAAAAAGAATTGTTATGGCCTTGTCATTGTCAGCAAGCCCTGTAGAAAAGAGTGCCACAATATTTTAGAAGGAAAGGTATTGTTTACATAGTTTAGCTGTCCTCTCAAGTTTCATAAGAGCCTAAGAAGAACCTTTGCTGGACAAGACCAAAGGTCCAGCTAAAGTCTGGCACCCTGCTTCTTACTGGTGTTAAAGCAAATGCTTCTTAGAAGCCTGCTAGTTAAATAATAGGTACAGTCCTTTTTGGTTTTGATTTTTACAGATTTGATAATTTGTAGTTTTGCTTTTTGCAAATTAGATTATTCATTCTAGGATGTTCAGCCTAGGAATCGTCCAGTCATTTGGAGGATTTAGATATTTCTCGAGATAACCACTGTCTAGAAATCTGTAAGTCCTCCAGTGCAAGTCTGTCTGTTCAGCTAAGAGACCTAAAGAATCCTAGAGAGATGTTCTCTCAGGTAAAAATAGAAATTCTTTTATTTGCTGTTTTTCCTGTATTCCTTCCTTGGTTCACTGCATTCCTTTCCTGCTGCTCCCTAGCCACTAGCATTCATAGGCAGACATTCTCTTGAGCTTTCCAAAGGAGAGGTGTAAGTAAAGCAGTGGGTGGAATGAATGAATGAGTAAAGAAATATAGAAGGTTTTCTTGAGTTACCTTGACAAGGAGGCCTTGCGTCACCTTCCTAGACCTATTTTCTGTCATGGAAAGCTTTTGTTGTCCAGGCCTTCTAGGACTCTCTACCACCCAACTTGGCTTATAAGCTACCATTATGTTTATGTTTTTAACATAGTCTATGGTTTATGGGAGTCAAACCAATCCTACCTGGGGCTTTCTACTATCAGTAAGAAATTTCATGATGCGGATTGCGTCTGACATCTAATACCGAGGAGATTGCCAGTTTAGTAGTTTGAGTACTGGACTCAAATAGCAATTCAATTGTGAAAACCATGGGGTGACCTTGGGACAAATATTACTCTTCCAGCCCAAAAGGAAGGAAAGTCTTCTCTGATAAGTCTTCTCAAGAAAACCCTATGATAGATCAGAAACAAATTGGAGACGCAATGCATTTGCCAAAAACAAATGCAAGGCACCATCAGAGATAATTTTCCTTCGATATGAATCCTCTCTGGCCCCTTCCACACATCTGAATAAAATCACAATTTTTTGTGTGCTTTGAACTGTAATATATTTTAGCGTGGACTCAGATAACCCATTTTGTGCCTTGATATTCTGGGTTATATGGCTGTGTGGAAGGCCCCTCTGTCTCTATTATTTGCCCATCTATTTCTCTTTTTCTCTTCTGCACATTAGACTCATCTGATCACTGAATGAAGTCTCAAGTGGAAATCTGCATTACTTTTGTGTTGTGGGTCATTCATGTTCTGTAGACTGCAGGTTGAGACCTTACACTCTTTGGTTTGTAGATATTGTTGCTTACCATGGTAGAGAAAGCCATAAGCTAATTATAATTCTTTGTTTTGCTTTATAGTTGTGAATGTTTGTGAAATATAATTCCACTGGTCTATTTTTTCCCCATAAATCAACATTATTGCCTGTGAATGCATCCAGTTCTCAATGACTCAGTTCTAGCCGCAGATTACACCAGTTTACAAACTGGGTGTGAATGCCCTTTACTTGCCTAAAAACAAAGTAGAAGAATACGATCTGGGCTATAATATATTTTGTATATGCTGTTCATCTTCAGCAGGACTTTATGGGATTCATTGCTAGGTCATGGTGTATTACTGTGGGCTACATTATAGCAAGGAATTGTTTAGTACAGTATATCCATTTACTAAAATAATACAGGGTTCAAGTGTAAAGAAGAGCAATCATAAAATAAATTCAAGTCTTAAAATACCCTTTCCTTTGCTAAACCTAATAATTACATGTAGGCAACACATTATTGGCTTGTCTTTTGATACAGAATGTTAGCTTAGAGCAGTTGATAGTCCTCAGGACCATTTCTGGCCAACAATTTTCACTTGCCAACCAGTTGCCAGTTTGTCTCCAGTTGCCAACCTGAAGAAATTGAGGTAATATTTATTTATTTCAAGAGGACCTTTATATAGATCCCTTTGACAGGTGAGCTGGTAGGGCTCATCACATTTACTCAAAATGGCCTTGTAGCAAGCCTGGGTTCTGACCAGGCTGTTATCTTGATCTTAAAAAGTTGTCTGCAGTCTTGGGATAGGTCTCTGGAGTTTTGTGTTTTGTTAAAGAGCATGTCATAATATTAATAAAGTTTGAAGTTTCAAACAAATGTTATTCTTTCATTGAAAAAAATTCCAGCATAGTTTACTAGCCAAAAAAAGAAGAGAAATATTTATTCCTTATATTGTCTCTCAGTTTAAAAATAAGCTTTTGTATTATTAGGCTACAGATGAAATGAAGACCTATTGCTATAGCCATTCCTTAATTCAAATAAATACTGGCTTAACTGAGTTAATCATGCTTGCTTATTGTTTACTGGGAACTGGATTTAAACCAGCTAGTTTCAACTGTTAGATTAATTGGGCAACTATACTAGCTTTAACCATCTAACCCAGCGTTTCTCAACCTTCCCAATGCCACGACCCCTTAATACAGTTCCTCATGTTGTGGTGACCCCCAACCATAAAATCATTTTCGTTGCTACTTCATAACTGTAATTTTGCTACTGTTATTTTGCTACTGTTATGAATCATCACAGGACCACATTTGGCACAAATACCCGATACACCCATGTTTGAATACTGGTAGGGTTGTGGGGGGTGATTTTGTCATTTGGGAGGCGTAGTTGCTGGGATGTATAGTTCACCTACAATCAAAGAGCATTCTGAACTCCACCAATGATGGAGTTGAACCAAACTTAGCACACAGAATGCCCATGATCAACAGAAAAACTGTATGGGTTTGGTGGGCATTGACCTTGAGTTTTGGAGTTGTAGTTCACCTACATCCAGAGAGCACTGTGGACTCAAATAATGATTGAGCTGGATCAAACTTGGCACAAATACTCAATATATCCAAGTGTGAACACAGGTGGAGTTTGGTGGAAACAGACCTTGATCTTTAGGAATTGCAGTTGCTGGAAGTTATACTGTAGTTCACCTACAACCAAAGAGCTTTCTGAACTCCACCAACAATGGAATTGAACCAAACTTCCCATACAGAACCCCCATGGCCAATAGAAAATAATGTGTTTTCTGATGGTCTTTGGCGACCCCTCTGACACCCCCTCGCGACCCCCATAGGGGTCCCGACCCCCAGGTTGAGAAACACTGATCTAACCAATCATTGTAATCAGGACAGGTGTATACAGTATGAGCCCATATGGCTGTGACCTTTTCTATCTCATCATGGAAAACTGTGCAGGTTTTGTGTGCATAGTAAACACATGAGGATTAGGTCAACCATTATAAACTTGGATTAATAAACCATAATGTATTAAATCAAGAGTATGTTTGGGGGTTATGTGCTACTTTTACTTCTCATCTGATTTTATATCCTGGCTAATAAGATGACTGAAAATTTAGTTTGGTGAGGAATGATGCTTTAAGAGAGATGTATGGGGGGAAAGGGTGATTGAAGTGGAAAGTGTTTCAATTGAATACTTGCTTTAGGTTCACTAAGTTATGGTTTATGAAGATGAACTCATTATTTGTGAACCAGTCTTAAAGTATGAAGGAAATGCACACACACAGTTAAGTTCTATTTCCCCAGTGTATGTGATCTTGAACATTTAAGAACATGCTCTTCCCCTTTACACCTCTTTTAAAAACTGCAGGAAATCATTGTACTTATAGGGCTATATAAAGTTAGAATGGTTCTACACCAGATCTGTACATCATGACCTAAATCCATTTATTAGTTTTGTTGAATCAGTTGAAAGTGTGAGTATAACAAATTCCGATTAAGTCAGTGGGACTGCTATAGAGATCAGCAGTTGAATTTTAGACCCCCTTTAAAAACATTTCATTTTATTGCAAGAAATAACTTTGTTGCAGCAGAGGAGCATGAATTAATTTAGATTTTGAATGTGTCAGTAATAAACAGACTTGCTATATTGTAGTATGTACAAATTGTAACATGCATTGTAACAGACCCCTACCCCAGTATTAATCTAAATAATCTGCGTGCTTGAGTGTGTGAGTTAGCTCTTCCTAATCTCTTTATCAGATCTGTGCACATTAAAGGGGTGTTTTTAATAGAAGTACTGTCTGGATGAAAGAATGCTTTGTAGAAGGAAGCTATTGTCCATTTCTGGATCTCACTACAGTTCCTGTGGAGTTTCCCAAGTCCCTCTGACTCGGAGGGGGGAAAAGTTCTAATTTTAAACTTGAATAGAGAATAATTGGATTGCAGAGGGGATGGGGGAAAGAGAGATGTGGAAGCAGGGAGAGAGTTGCTAGTGTTTAGTGCAGGGAGGATTGGCAGTGAGATGTGTGATATGAGTATCAATATTTTTCCTTCTAAAATAGAGCATTTATTTATACTTCTATCAAGACCCATTAAAATCTTCTCAGATATATTATAATACAGCACATATGCATTTGTTCATATCCTGCCTCTCCTTGTGTTATCGTCATAAGTGTTCCCTTGCTACTTTGCGGTTCGCTTATTGCGGACTCGCTGTTTCGTGGATTTCAAAAATATTAATTTAAAATATTTATCATGGTATTTTTGCTGTTTTGTGGGGTTTTGCTGCTGCCACTCTCCAAAGCACTTTCCCTCCCCAGTCCTCCTTTCCTCCCTCCAGCCTTGAAGGGCCTTTCCTTCATTTCCTTCACTTTATTTTAAGTTTATAAAGACTTAAAATAGTGTATAACTACTAAAATAATGTATAAATATTAAAATAAATAGAGTATCCCTATATCGCGGTTTTTCACTTATTTCGGGAGGTCCTGGAACCTAACCCCAACAATAAGTGAGGTAACACTGTATATTTGTTATGCAACTGTCTTCTAGATCATTGGTTCCCAAACTTTTGTTCTCCAAGTAATTTGGACTTCAGGTTCCAGAATCCCCAACCAGTTTGGCCAAGAGTCAGAAATTCTGGAAGCTGAAGTCCAAAATATGTGGAGAGCGAAAGTTTGGGAACCGCTGTTTTAGCCTATAGTGTTGATCTATTTACGTGTAAAGTGGGTGACTGTACAAAGTAAGTTGGGTTTGAAGTCTCCTCCCATTGCAGGGCCTACAAAGTTAGAGCCTGCGAGACATTGGTAAGATTTCTCGCAATATTTATCTAGACAGTATTTATCTAGAGGAAAATAAAAAGGTTTTATTACTGAATAACTATATTAGTTTCTCCTTAACAAGCAAAAAATGTTCTGGTTTATAATCGACCATCTATTATGGTCAAAAGGTCAGAACTTCTCCTTGTCAAAAGCTATGTCCACAGTATTGGTTTAGGCTGTGTGAAGGACCATATCCTTCTCTATGCCTGTTCTTCTTTTGAAAGGTAAATAGTCCTGTTCCAGCTGTGGAAGTTGAATTCAATATCTTTTAACCACATTCTGTTCTATTAATAAATAATAATAATAATAATGTGATTTCTTACTCGCCTCTTCTTGTGACTTGAGGTGGGTTACAATATCGTTTAAACACATAATCTAAAACGTTCTATAAAATACATATATTATAACATATTGCTACAAAATACGTATTAAAATGCACAGAACAAAGAAACATAAGATGCAAGTTTAAAATTCGTGATTAAAATTGGCTGAGTAAGTCTGCAATAAGAGATAGATCTTTAGATGGTTTTGAAATTCCAACAGCTCATTTAGCTGCCAGAGCTCTTCCAGCAGGTCGTTCCACAGTTTTGGGACAGCCAATGAAAAGGTCATCTGGGTGACAGTCACCAGACTGGAGTAGCCACCCCCAAGAGGACCTCAGTGTTTGTGGTAGATTGTACAGGAGAAGGTGATCCTGTAGGTAACCTGGACCCAAACCATGTAGGGCTTTAAAGGTTAAGACCAACATTGTGGGTTCTACCCAGAAACTAATTGGCAGCCAGTGGAGTGACTTTAGTACAGATATAATATTCTTACTCCTGGATGTTTCTATAACCAACCTGGCTGCCATATTGTGAACCAACTAGAGTTTCCGAATTTGGTACAAAGGTAGCCCAATGTAAAGCACATTGCAGATATACAGTCTTGAGATTACTAGTTCAAACACTACTACCTTTAAGTACTCCAAATCTAGGAAGGGGCGCAGCTGGTGTATCAGCTGAAGCTCATAATAAGCACTCCCAACTGTCACATCTACCTGTACTGACATTTGGAGAGACGACTGTGAACACAGTCTTTCAAGAGAAGTGTAACCCCATCCAAAACTTGTTGACATATCTTCAGTTTCATTAGATTGTAACAGTCAATTTTTGTATTATTAACTTGTGTATCTCTCTTCTTATATACCCAAATTATTTTTAGCATGTATTTATTTTAATTTTTATAAGCTGCTTCGAGTCCTGGTTTTGAAAAAAAGAGAGGATAAAAGTAATTAATAACAAAATAGTAGTGCAGCTATGTCAAATTTTGAGCATTACAGCCTTTGTTGAAGTAAAACTGTGTGGAGTTGGAAATACAGTAAGTAACTGCAAAACAGAACATCACTGCTTTCACTTACCTGTACCTGGGGGGAAATGACCTCTATAGAACAGTGGTGGTGAACCTATGGCACATGTGCCGGAAAGGCCACTCAACACCCTCTTTCCTGGTACGTGGACCATCACCTGCTCCCCCTCTTGTTTGCTGGCCTGCCCTTGCCATCTTGCCCTCGCTTGCTCATTTGCCCACCACCTTGCCTGCCCCCCCGCTCACCTGCCATCTTTTCTTCACTCACCATCCTTCTCCTGCTTGCCCCCTGCTTCCCCCTCTTTGCTCCCTGAGTTCCCCCCATTTGAGCACTCACTGTTATAGGAACTTGCTAGTTCATCCAGGTGATTCTATACTATGGTTCCCTTGTGGAAGTTACTACAGAATCATGTTATAGAACCCAGAAAATCCCAGCAAAATGTCTAGGTTCTCCAACACAACTCTATAGTATTCTGGGGAATGAGTAATTTCATGATGTTCGGTCATATCATTAGTTTTAGAAAACTGCAATCCAGTCAGGAACACTATCTCCCACAGGTACAGGAGACTTACTGGGTTAGCACCAAGAGGGTTTTTTTGGATAGAATATACAGCTGAATTGGTTGCTTGCCCGATTGTTGGTTTTCCAAGGCTCCATAGAGTCCCAGATGGATGGACAACATTTTTTTTTTCTATGAAGGATTTCCAAACCTGTTCATTCTTAAGCAGTTGTACTCAGACCTCAGCCTCACTCTGTTTCTTGGAACTCACTCCCAGGGAGTAGGTTCAGGATTGCAACTTAAAGAGAAACAGAAAGTGTGAGTTGTCTTTATTCCTTCATATTGTTGCATGATTTTCCTCTGAAGTGTTCTCTAGACCAGTGTTTCCCAACCAGTGTGCCATGGCACACTAGTGTGCCGTGAGCGATCATCAGGTGTGCCGTGGGAAATTTGAACCTCCAATAGCCTTTCTTTCCCCTCCTGCCAAACACTTTTTCTTCTCCACTCGGGCTCCCTTCTTCCCAGCATCTGCTTGCTTTGCCTCGCTTTGCTCATGCTGCCGCTTCTGTGGGAGGGGGGAGGGAGGAAGACGGGACCCGTGTGGGCGCTACTGCGCAGACTCGCCCCACGTCTTCCTCCCTCCCCTCCACAGTGCTCTCTGGATATAGGTGAACTAAAACTCCAAAACTCAAGGTCAATGCCCACCAAACTCTTATAGCATTTTCTCTTGGTTATGGTAGTTCTGTGTTGGAAGTTTGATTCCATTCCATCATTGGTGGAGTTCAGAATACTCTTTGATTGCGGGTGAACTAGAACTCCCAGCTGTTGAGCAAGACCTTCGTGTGTGTCTTTCTGCCATTCCTGCCAGGATATCTGTGTTCATTGAAACAGGCCCAGGTTTCACACAGAGTGTATAAATACATTAAAAAACATATTAACTATATGTATTACTGTGTTAGAGTGTCATTTTGGTTGGTGGTGTGCCCCAGGACTCTGTAAATGTAAAACATGTGCCGCGGCTCAAAAAAGGTTGAAAAACATTGCTCTAGACTGTTGGTCTCCCTTAGCAAACAAGGAGGTGGCAAATTGCAATATTAAAATAGTTCTTTTTAAAACAGTTTGGGTATATAATAATAGATTTTCTTGTTTTACTAAAACCATGTCTTGATACCAAATACCCCCCAATACTACATACATTTACTTAAAATATCTCTCACTTTCACTTGCAGTTATGCTGAGGATAAAGTAATTCAAATTTATTGAAATCTAGCTATTATTTCCTTTGGTGAATTTTTGGAACTACTTTCATGTCAGATAAAAAACCAAATAGCATTTTAGCTGTCAGCTCTGATGTACAGATATTTAAGAAAGAAAGGGCAATATTATTTTACTTTGCTTGTATGTTTATTTGTTTGTTTGATTTATATACCATTTTTTCAGTCTTTGGGATCTATTCCATTGATATTTCCCAAAATTGAGACTTTAACAGATCACAGCATGATTTAAAAGAGATACATTATCTGGGCAGAGGTCAAATGGGGGCGCTAGACAGAGAAGCATAATCAATTTTGGGGGGTGGGGCAGATTTGAAGGAGTAAAACGATTTCCCCCTGTTTTCCTGTTATTCACCCCCATGTCTATGTTGTTTATGAAATTGGAAAGTGGGGAGGGGAATAACAAGCAAAAACTGGGAAATGACTCTACTATTTCAGCTCCCCCCCCCCCATAAAATGGTCTCTGCCTAGCGTTATCTTTTGGCCTCTGCCCAGATAATGGAACAGTACTGAAAAATCAATGAAGTCATAATGTTAAAATATGATGAAATGAATTATAACATTACTGGATCTCTGATAATATCTAATACTTTGAAATATTTTGCTTTATGCCTATTGTATGGTTTGTTGAGAAGTTTTTTTTACATTATTTAGCTGAATTTAGAAGACTTTCCACTGAACAATATTTATTTGGTTGTACAAGTTATATTAGTAGAAAGAAACAAATACATTTTTATCTTCCTCTTTTTCTCTCTTCCATTTTCTCTCATGAATCACCCACTTCCTCTGGGTGATGGATGAAACTTATTGCCTGGCTTATTGATGGACCAAGAGTTTTTTTCCCTTCCGTTTTGTAGTCCCAGAGCACCTGGCGGTATTTTGTGACAGGAGTACTGTATGTTTTGGCTGAAAGTTGGTAGCCCTTCCTTACCTGAAAGTTCCCCTTCTTGGACTAGTGGATAAGCTAGGCTAGTCCTTCACAATAGTCTCCACAGTAGTTCAGTGTCATAAGGCAACCAGTAGTTGAGTGCCACAGGCCAAACTGGATTCATTTCACAGATGTAAGCACCCTGTTGAAAGACCTGCTTTTAACCAATGTATGATTTGTGGTGGTTGCAGTGATTATCTCTAGACGATCTGCTGGTTAGAACAAGATTTGTCATAGGCAAACCACATTCTGAATGTGCTGATTGCTTGAAATATTTACAATTCCATTTAATAGTCTTGTTATAATACTGTGCTTGCTGTGAAAAGCTGGTTTTACAGCCACAACATTGACCTGTAATTGCTGTGAACCATTACATGTTCTTGAATTCCTCTTGCTCGTATGTTTTTTCTACGTATAACTGATATTGCATTAATGTTGTTATATTGTTTGGTAATACATTTTGGTTTTGGTTCCTTGTGCATCCCAAATGATGGAATAATAATGAACTTGTCGGTATATTTTATTTATGTACTGCGTGGCAAAACAATTGGAACAGGAAATGACCTTAGATACTGTTTCCATGACACCCTTCAGTTGTCTCCATTTTTTTACCAAGATGAAAGGCTAAAGCTGTCTTTTGATAGTGAGCAACTAACTGGATGGCTGAAAGTGGGAGAGATCTAATGAAAGCAGATAATAAAATAGAGGAAAAGTGGAGCAGCTGTGTTTTTGTATACACCTCTAATCCTCAGTGACAACATGCAAGGACAAGGTGACCCAATGGAGCCTAAAGCACATTTAGAACCCAGTCACCTTTAAATGCTCAGGCTACTTAAGAAAAGAAAAGAGACATTGCATGTTTATCCAGACTGAAGGGATCTCTGGTCATAACATACTTCAATAGCTTTGTTATCCAAGTGAATTTCCTCTGTTCTCTGTCCAAATAAGCTTCCTAACCAATTTTAATTTGAAATTCTAAATTACTTTCTTGCTAGTAAATCAGGCAAAGTAAAGCTCATTTTTATATTAAATTGCCTGAGTCTATTCTGAGAAAAACAAGCCTGTGTATACATAATCAAAGAAAAGTTAAATGCATCTATTCCATCTGCTGTATGTGTGTGTGCTCAGGTTACTTTTTGTTTTTCATTGAGAAGTGGCGCTGCATTTTCAACACATTTCTCAAAAGAAAATCATAATTAACTTCCTAAACAACCCCTTTGCATGCTGGACTTGTATGCATTTTTCTTCATAAAAGAAGGGGGGGAGTTCTAGCTATGCTAATGCATTTGTTTAACTCAGTGGTTCACAACCTTTTTTTGACCAGGGACCACTCTTCCAACATTAGTACCAAAAGGGTACCAAAATTTGTAACCCTCTTCCTCTCCTTCCTCTGTTTCACTTACTTCTCCTTCTTTCTCTGTAGAGTTTTCTGTTTCTGATATTGGAGGGATACCCAACTTTTCCAGCATTCTCTGGGCTTCTTCTGGTGTTCTTGCAATATATTTTTCCTTGTATTTATAGACCAGAATAGCAATTGGTAACACCCATGAAAACTTTATTCCATGAGCAGACAATCTATCTGCATATATTTTTAGGAGAGCTTTTATCTTCAAAGATTCAGGAGACAGTTCATATTTTGGAATTATTTTTCCCCTTTGTATAATAAGTCTCTGTTTTGTCTAAATTATAGATTGTCATATACAAATTTTGACATACCGTAGTTTCTGCTTTTGGGAGGCTTCTTATGTGCCATTTTTTTAAACAAACCTTTCCCCTACTTTTTCATGATGACTTAAAATGCTAAGTACACTGTTCAAGTAGAACATTATAACTTCATTATTTGTAAGTACAGTAGTTGTAATATAAAATCAGTGTGTCGAAGTAATAGATTTCATGCCAACTTCCCATAGAGTTTCAAATGCATACATAAATGTACATGACATGCATATGTTAAATATGTAGCCCTCCCTCCCCCAAACTTCAGCAACCAATTGTATAAATTCATTTGACATTTCATTTTGGTAATAATTTGAAAACCGAACTTTTCTTGGCTTCCTGTTGTGAGAAATACATCATGCTAATAGTTGCATCTGAAATTTCCAAAAGCCAATGAATCCAAATTATGTTGTTAGTTTCAGACTCGTAACAAAAAGGGCATAAGCTACACGATTGGGTTACATTGGACATCTGATGAAAATAGTTTTACAACTGAGAAACAATTTGTTTCATATTTCATAAAAAGAGTTTTGAATTTACTCTAGAGGGCTTGATAACCCATGAACATTACTGATTTTTTTAAAAAATTGTTATTATTATTGTAAACACAAGTAGAGTTACAAGTAGAATACAGTTAAATAGAATAATGATATTCCACTTATGGTTTCACTCAATTCGGTATGTTCTATTATCTTGACTCTAACAAATCAAATTCCACACTTATCTATCACTTGTGTCCAACAGTTTTTCTTCCCTCCCTCCCTCCCCCTTCACCCCCACCCTCCGGAAACAGTTGTATCCTCGATTTGAGTATATTGAACATGAACATTGCTGATGTGAGATGAAGCAGCTCTTGCATTTTTTTGCAAAATTATTCCTTTAGTAATATCCCAATAAAAGCAACAGATAAATACAATTGGCTGTCTGTGTCTGTGAAGGCTTGATTCTAGAACTCTGTGCGGATAGCAAAAAGTGTGGATTATCAAGTCCTTCTTACTAATGTGAAGTAGGAGGAGATAGCAAGCCAGGCATACTTTCTTCGGCCTCAGTCACCTCAGGGGAGCCCACCAGTTGCTTGTAGTCTTTGCCACTTCTGTGGGACTGAAAATGCAGGAATAGAGGAAAAACACTTGGTACCAGAGATCTAGTGGCATTTTTCGGTTTTGCAAAGCAGGAAGCTGGAAGGCTTCCTTGAGGGGTAAAAGAGAGACACAAATCCTTATTATTAATACAGTAATGTGGTATAAGAAAGCAGTGGAAGTGGTGGCTAGCAATGAGCACATTCTTTGTGCTCGGCTGCATCCAGGGAGCAGGAAACTGGTGGGCTCCTTGGAGGTGGAGGAGAGAGACACAAATTTCTATCAATACTATAGTAGAGTGTTGAATAATGATGGAGGCAGTGGCTAACAAAGAGCTCATCCTTTGACACTCTGCATCCAGAGAACTAGCCAGCCACTCGGTTCTGCTTTTGAAACTGCCTCTGCCCTTTTCTTCCAAAGGGACAAACAGGCAGGTGGTGGAATCTTATGCAGAGGAATCTGAAAATATACACCTGTCTTGCTGCTGCCTCCACCACTACTCTGCAACATGCTACTGTACTGCAAGGGACTTTTCCGCCTTCAGGGAGGCTAAGAGCCAGCCGCTTTGCAAGACTAAAAAATGTGTGACTGGGAAATGGGTCTGCTGCTATCCTGGGACTGCATCTCAGCCTTGTTGCACTAGATCTCAGGGTTTGTTCTTTCTTTTTCTGCATTTTCAGTCCATGATTAGTGAAATTTGTGGATCAAAAGACCACAGGTGTGGCGAGCCTGCTTTAGTTGGGACATCACATTGCTGGAAGCGATGGGGGTTTACATTTTGTTTGGCATAGTCTGGGTGGCCAGTTCAGATCCACATTCCTGTGTACAAAAGATTTTTATGATACTTAGGAAAACAAATAAAATGTATTTAAAGTATTTATACTTCTAGAAGGGAGACCACTACAGAATACCAGATGCTGAGGGATATATTTAGAAGAAGGTAATAGCAAACCACTTCAGAGTAGTCATTGACTAAGAAAGCCCTATTAAAATTCATGAGGTGACTTGAAGATACATAACATTGCTACATTTCAATCAGAAAGACTTCTAGAACTGCATACAGAATAATAAAAATAAGACAATTCTGGCCCTGAGGCTTAAAATTGGAGGAAGGAGGGTGGCAAAGAAGGGTGAGAAGGGGATGGGAACAGGAATAGAAATGATGGGAACAGAAATAGAACAGGAATACTAAATGTAAATATGAATAGACATTCCACATGTGAGATTACAACTGCACAA
Source organism: Anolis apletophallus (assembly GCA_030556195.1). Classification (NCBI taxonomy): domain Eukaryota; kingdom Metazoa; phylum Chordata; class Lepidosauria; order Squamata; family Anolidae; genus Anolis; species Anolis apletophallus. The sequence continues at coordinate 98,218,091 of JARBWK010000005.1, forward strand.
TATATATTGCAATGACCACTGTGGTAATCATCATGATTATAAGCTTCTTCAAATGTAACTAGGGTGGTCTCCAGATTGTAGATACCTAGTACACTTGTGGCATGGCAGTTGAAGACAGCCTAGAACAGTGGCTCTCACCCTGTGAGTCCCCAGGTATTTTGGCCTACAACTCCCAAAATCGCAACCAGTTTACCTGCTGTTGGGATTTCTGGGAGTTGAAGGCCAAAACATTTGGGGACCCACAGGTTGAGCACCACTGATCTAGAAGAATAAGGGGTCCAGCAGAGCCTACCAGATGTTAGCTTCCATGGGAGTAGCCTTTGAAGACCCAGGATCACTTCCATGACAAAGCAAGGCAGCTGAAAAGGAGATTATATTTTACTGTTCCTATAAAAACCAGTTGTTCCAGAAATGGTTTATTCACAGTAGGTGGGAATCCAAAAGATAGCCGAGTGACACAGCCTTTCTTGATATAGATGTAGTACATCCTTATTACAGGATGGATCATTGACCGCCTAGCCTTTTGTTATTCGTGGGAAACAACATGAATATAGTTTGAGAGTCCAGAATAATCTCACTCCTGCCCCTCAGCAGAATGGTCTTGCTGTTTTTTCTTACAGGGCAGGTGACCCCTGTGTGCCTTCAAGTTGCCTGTTGAGTTCTGGTGACCCCTGAATATCCTAAGGTCTTCTTAGGCAATTAATTCTCAGAGAGAGTTTTCCAGTTCCTTCTTCTGAAATATAGTCTATAGGATTTTGGTATTCATTGATGGTTTCCTATCCCAAGCCCAAACCAAGTCTGATACTTCTTAGCTTTCCATTTTACATAGGATTTGATACCTTTAAAGTTTTTAGGCTCTTGATAAGACTATATTCCAATTGGAAAAATCCCTAGTGAGTGTGGATGATAGTTTCCTGTGTTATATATTGCTTGACATAGAGAAATTAGTGCATGTCATTCCAAGCAAGCTCAGACATGAGCAGTGCCCAGGATAGATGTGAAATTCAGTAGCTGAGGACATGATTCACTGAGCAATATCTGTCTGGAAGAGCAAATGCAATCCATTATATAATGTTCCCCCTTCTTTTTAGTTTTTCTGTTTGTCCAATATGTATTGTAGATATTGACATGCTGTGCTCCAAAAGCAAAATATTCTTTTCATCTTGGTTCAATTGAAGAGGCATCTTTGAACTCCTCTCTAATCCAAACTTAATGGATGAGCAACTCTAATTGCAGAATTATTCTATGAACAAAGGGTAGTCATCTGACAGTATGAGAAAAGAGGTCATGTGAAGTGAGGTGCCAAAATTGCATTAACTCACCCATTCTATGTCAGGGCTATTCAGCCTGATGTCCTTCAGATAATTTAGATGGAATTTAGCTCCCATAATTCCAAGATAACATGGCTAGTCGGAAATCGTAGGAGTGGTAGTCTGAAATCTCTGGAGGGCACTGGCTTATCCAGTTCTGTTCTGCCGGTGAGCTCACATAACATCAATATTGCAGCAGCTGCACTGGCTACCAGTGGAGCACCGGGTCTCCTTCAAAGTGTTGATTATCACCTTCAAGGCCTTACTGTATATGGTCAGGGGCCGTCGTACTTGAGGGACCGTCTCACCCCATATCAACCCCAGAGGTCACTGCGCGCCATTGACCAAAATCTTTTGATGATTCCTAACTGCCGCTCATATCAGCTGACATTGACAAGACGGCAAGCCTCTACGATCATAGCTCCATCTCTTTGGAAAGCTCTGCCAGAAGATGTGCAAGCTTTGAGATATTTAACAAAGTTCCGCAGAGCGTGCAAGACATTTTTATTCCAGCAGGCTTTCGGGGTCTGATTTCGTTAACCAGCTGTAAATAGTTTTGTAGTTTTTAGCTAAGAGTTTAATTTTTGTTGTTGTTGTTTTGAAGTGTGTTTTTATACTCCCTGCAAGCCGTCCTGAGCCCTCAGGGAAAGACGGCATACAAAACTGAATGAATAAATAAATAAATATATGTGCTAGACGTAGTGGGCCATACATATCCACAGATTCTCCCATCCATAGCTTGACATTTCTTTTAAAGAATCAAGCAAGTCATTTATCATTTTATGCAAGGGACACAATTTTATTCTTTGCCATTGCATATAATGGAATGTGAGCATTGATGGTTTTTTAGTATCCGCAGGAGGTATTGTAATCAAATCCCAGCAGATACTAATGGCTCACTGTATATAACTCCTTTTTTGGTTCAGCAGTTGGTCCTCTTGTTGTTTTCAGCATTTAGATTATTTTATCCAGAAGACATACCCACTCTTACATATAAATCTTTAAAGATTCAGATCTGTATGCCAGAGATCTTGAATGTGACTCACCATGCTACCCATTACGGATGTGGCAAGCAGTCTTGTGGGTAGGATCTATTGCTATCTTACATCTGACAGAATTGCCTTTCTCCGGTCCCACCACATGTCCTCAAACCTTCAAAAACCTTCAAGCTGGTTTTGGAGCATCAAAGAAGGGAGGAATAATCTTGTCACCCAAGATCTACTAATGTGATCTTGAATTGGAATTTATCAAGGAATAAAGAAGATGCCTTGTACTTTCAAACTGAGAAAGTGAAATTAAAAGGTGAGTTCTGAGTTGAAACAATATTCCATTTGTGGATTCCCTGCATAATACACCCCCCACCAATTATATATTCAGAAGAGGTATCTATAGGACTAAGCTTTGACTTGTCAAACTTGGAAAGTGAGAGTCGATTGCCTGCGGGAGTTCTAGATTCAAATTCTATCTTTATCTGTTTATCTGCAACCTGTTCTCCCAGGAAAAGTATTTCATGAGCATTGTTTTTAAAATATCCAAAGATAATGGCAAGTAGGGGAAATAAATTATTTCAAATGGCGGATTCAGGTAGAAAAGTAGATTTGCATTTTGTTTGGAAGGAGTTTGTAAAGGCTTAAATTTAAATACCAGGTTGTTAATGCAATCTTTTTGGCAACATGCTCATTTATAATTCAATAAGAATTTCTGCCCCGTAACTTCTGTCAACTGTTCTAATGGCACTAGCTGTAGTTGAAGCCCCAGGTTCTGAAAATGCATAATATATTAAGCATCTCTCTTCTACCATTTTCTGCATTTATTTATTTGTTACAGAATCTGCTAAGGCACAGAAAAAACACTGATAGTAGAATGGCTAACTTTATCTTGAGATTGGACTTGTTTGCATAAAAGCCAGCCAGTCTCATGCAACTCATCATTTTGAGAAGAAGGAATGCATCTCATCAGTTGCAAAGGACAAGAACGTGTGAAATAATGTTTCCCCAGCCTTTTCAAAGAAAGCATTTTGTATATCTCAGATTGTGGCATTGCTCATAAGATTCCAATTTGTGATCTGTCAGTCAAATTTATCTTTCCTTGTATGTAGGAATCATATCTGCTACTGAGGATTGCAAGGCACATCTTTTGGGAATTTGTTTCAAATACTAAATGCAGGGTTCTACAGAACTTTTCTACAGTATTATCTGTTCCATCATTTGTTTATGCAAAACTTCATTCTACCATTGTATTGTGTATAGAATACTTATGTCAGCTAGCAGCAATTGAAAACAATAATGAAATACAATTATAAAATATTTCACTAAAGCATATAATTATAATTAATGTACAAGAAAGTTGCACCTCAGAACCAATGTCATGTCAACCAATGTATTGGACTACAACTGTGAAGAGCAGGGGTTGGAATCCCTGTTAAGCTATGGTGGCAGGTTGTCTGGAACTCCTTATACCCAAAGACTATGCCCCTGTGAAGGAAATGAAGTAGAATACATTTTATTGGCGTGCCGCTATTACACAGTACAATGTAGCCAACTTTTATTTCCAATTTTGTTTCACATGACTAGCCATTTCCCACAGGGGATTGTTAGATATCTTTTAGAGGATAAGTGCCACAGGGCCACCTTAATAGTGGTAAAATTCCTTGCAGTGGCAACAAGGCTGAGAAAGAAACTAATCTCAGATATGGGGTTTCCTAGAAATCATGTGTACTAATTTTGGACAATGAGATGGGATAATTTATAACGACTATTTGTCCACTGATGGGTCTATGGATTTTAATAAATTGTTGTTGCTGTTGTTATTCAGCTAAGGCAAGGCATTGAGTAACCTGGGGCAAGTTACACTCCCAACATCAGAGAAAGGTGATGGCAAAACCTCTGAACGAATCTTGCCAGAAAAACCACAAGTGTCAGAAATACCTTGAAGGCACATAACCACAACAATGTTAACATCTCAGCATATTGTTCTGTTCTTGGTGCCTTTCCCACATGGATCTGCTTCTGTTGTGGAGATAAATATGACAAATTGCACAGGGAAAAGTTGTTTCTTGCTATCTGAGTGATAGTGTAAGAACTTCTGTAGATTACTTATAAACCCCCGTTAACCTTTTTAAAACTTATGTTTAAACTGAAATCGTTCCATTGGAGCAAATTCTCTAGAGGTCTCAGTGACAAAGAACTGCATGCTTGTTACCTTCTTCTACTTTGAAGGCAGTAGCAATGCCTCTTGGAAGAGATACCCCCTTCACCTCCCAAATTGTCGTCAAAGATTAACAACCATTGTTCACAATCCTGGACCCAGTACCGTAGTCAGGATTTTGATTCCGAGGGGGGGCTGAGTTTGATGGGGAGGGGGCCTGAGTCTGAGTGAGAAAAGATCTACCCTAGAAAACTTGTATCATTATCCCAATACCTCCATGCATATGGCATATATTGAGCATGGTGATCAAATCATGATATGAATACACATAACAGTTTAAATAATGTACCAGTAAGGCCTTATTTAAAAGTGTTTTGAACCTGAAGTGTTTAGGATTTCAAGGGTTTTCTAGGGTTTAGAAAAGCTATATTTGCATATACGTGCATAACATACAAGGGAAAGGTTAAGGTAGTTGGGCATGTTTAGCTTGGAGAAGAGAAGCCTAATGGGGTGGTGTTGTTGAACTCTTTGAATATTTAAAGAACTGTCATAGGAGGGAGAAGGGGGGAAATGTATTTGCTGCTTTTGAGGATAGAATCATATGGTTTTACATTATGGGACAGGACATTTGGATTGAATATTAGAAGGAACATGTTGATGGTAACAGCAATTCAACAATGGGACCAATTACTTAAGAGATTTGGTGAGGGTCTCTTGCTCAGGGCAGCTTCAGAAAGAAGCTGGAAAGCTACCAGAGGGGGATACGTTAACGCACTGAGCAGGGGAGTTGCCTCTGAGACCTCTTCTTATTCTATGATGCACATGGGGCTCGCAATAGCTAATTGTATAATGCAATATACAGATGTATAAAATTAGACTTTTTCTCTCTGTGTCTACTTGGTGCTTTTAAATACAAAACAACAACAAACAAACAGAAATTAAATCCTCAAACCAAACAAAAAATCCCAAAAGAATTAAGTGTGATGTTAAACTGTGAAAGAATATACACAATTTTCTTGTAAAAACACCAAATTATTTTATGTGACTTAAGAAAACTTGGGATCACAAAAAACCCCACATTTGTCATACAGCATTTGAGGAAGTAGTAGACCTAGGGTCCATCTATCCTGTAGAATGGATGCAGTTTGGCACCATTTTGACTGCCAAGGCTCAATGTTACTAAAACATGGGATTTGTACTTTGGTGAGGTAGGAAATCTGTTATTTAAAGCAGGATTGGAGAATTTTCTATGCTGACTAGGGCTGGTGGGAGTTACAGTACCTACCAGGACCATATAATTCCTCACCCTGATTTAAAGGTTAGGTAGAGTTCCATTATCCAGACGGAGGCCATTAGGGGACACTAGAGAAAGAAGGATAGTCCATTTTATGGTGATGTGGAGTTGAAGGAAGGAAGCCATTTCCCCTGTTTGCAAAAACATGGGAAATTCCTCCTTCAACTCCACAATTCCTCCTTTCCTCCTTCGCATATAATAAACAAAGGTTGTTTCCATGATGGGGACATGGGTGGGGGGTGGGGAATAACAGGAAAAATGGGGAAATGCTTTTACTCCTTCAACCTACCCTCCATCCCCATAAAATGGACTATAAATAAAGTGTATTTATTTATTATTTATTTATTCATCATCTCTCTAGTGGCCTCAGCCCTGATAATGGAACAGTACCAAAGGTCATATTGGTTTCATATACAACTTTGGAGCATTTTTGTTGGTTTCAGTGGGTTCCTTATTTCCAAATCAACTTGATGAAGAACACAGGCATACAGAAACTAAAGGACAACTTGTACAGTATATTCAGATGAGTTTGCTCTTTTTCTCTATGTTTAACAAGATAATTTTGATTGGCAACCATTTGCAATTAGCACTGTTTAACAATTAGTTAGATTTCATTCTTTTTTTGTTTATATGGCATTTGCATACTTATTTTAAAGAGTTCTTTGGGGCTATAAAATAAGTATAAGATTTGAAGTTTCTTTTTTCTTGTTCATAGTAAGCTTCTGATTGGATTATAAGTTGAATTTATAATGCTTATTTCTCTTCCAAGAACGAAAAAAAGAAAAAGGATATAATTCAGGGTGCAAATCACATCATCTCGAAACTAGTACAGGATGTAGGCCATGTTTTTTTCCTTGTCTGTAAGTGAAGGACAAAGAGTGGAAGGAAGGAGGAAATCAAGACATCTTTTATTTGAGAGTGGAGTTCCCATTTTATTTAGTAACTGAAACTGGGATCATACTAAAAACATCCATAATGTTGGCAAGTATGAAAAAGATCAATGCAAAACAAACCACTATTTTGAAATTATTGGAGACATGATTATTTAAGAATTGAATCCTTGTAATTAATAAATTCTGCAAATTCAGCTTTCGCCACTTTTTGAAGAGAAAGCACTGTGCCCGTTATCTTTTGTCTTTGTGAAATAACAGCATTCTGTATGAGATATTTGCCAGCCAGTTCCCTTTTACAGTGTGAGCAATAGCCCTTGGGCTGTGAACAGGCAGAAATTAGATATAAAAACCCTGGAAACATTTTGTGGTAGCATAGGCCACAGTGGTGCCTATGTTGATCAAATACAGTAGTGTGTAAACAGTTACTTAAACTTTGGGAATTTTGATTGGACACTGCATCTGAGTATTAGACATCTGTGGATAACTCTGAGGAATTTGGCCAGCCGTCCTCTATTTCTTTGCATAATTTACTACACAGGTCACCACCCCATAACTCATAACACATGTAGAATGTTCCTAATTCCTTGGTGCCGTTTTCTCTGGACACTTTGTTTTTATTAGATAATGTCATGATTGAAAATTCCACTATGCACAAAGAGATTTTAGACTTTGAAAAGTTTAATGCGCTCAGTAGAAACATTAACATTATGTCATAATGACATTTATGTATGTATAGTACAGAAAAGGTCATTATAACATATTTGAGATATACATCGATGAGATTTTGGAAAAAAACTAGCATATACATTTCTGATATGGAACAAAAAATAGATGTATTTCTACAGTATAGTCCTGTTTTTATAAAGCCGGAATATGTGTAATATGTTTGATAAGACTGAATATATACTTGTAAATAAGTTGATTTTTATTTTAGAGAAAAAATCACTCCCAAGTCCTGTATAGGCCAATGCTGGAATAGGAACCCGGTGGGAAGGCAAAGGTGAGAAATATTTGTACCCAAAATCTCCCCCAAAATGTGGATTGACTTATAGATGGGCCAATGCTGGAATTGTGGGAAAGAGCTGAGAAACGTTGATACCCAATTACCCCTTTTTCCCAAACCAGAGAAAGAAAGGCAGCCCCCCCCCCCCGGGTTCTCATCCTCTTTTTATGGTCTGGGCAACATTTAGAAATATAGGGGACTAGGGGACGCCACAAAGTTGAATTTAGAAATGGAAAAGAAAGAATTGGTGATTATTTTACTTGCAGGGGTAAGAATTATAATCGCAAGGAATTGGAAAATAGTAATTAATCTTACACCGGAAGCAAGGTATAGGGAGATATGGAACATAGCCTTAAATGATAAACTACCAATGGAAATTTATTTATTTATTATTTATTTCCATCATTTCTACCCCGCTTCTTCTCAACCCCCGAGGGGGGACTCAGAGCAGTCTAACAATGGCAACGATTCGATGCCACATAGTATACATATAATAAAAGCAAACAGTTAAGAATAAAATACATTAAAATACAGCTAGAATTAAAATACATTAAAAATACCATTAACATTAAAATGCATCGTGTACATTCACAACAGTTAAAACAGTATTCCATCCATAAGCATTAGGTCTTATTCACCAGTTTGCCATCTAACCAATCTAAAGTGCCGTATCGTGCTAAAGTGCAAACGCTTGGTCCAATGAGGGTATTCAGGGGCAAAACTAACAGATCAGATTTTGATGCATAATGGTCAGTATTTGTTAAATATGCTTTAGAGAGTGAAAATGGAAAACAACCTAACCTTGTTGGTCAGAAATTTTGAATATGGCATCTGATTAATGGTTGACTTATAAATATATGGCCAAGGAAAGGATACTTGTTCAGGACTTGGTGGTGGGCTATGTGCTTGTAAAATATCCACTTTTTGTGTTTTGTTTACACTGTAAGTTGTTCATATATGTAAATAAAAAATTACAATTAAAAATCCATATATATGGGTGAACCTGGAGAATGTGGCATTCCTGCTATAATATTTTGAGCGCTTTAGTTGGAGTGGAGTGGCAGTGGCCATTTTTCATAAGGGCTTCCTGTGTAAGCCTCTCTGCAGAGAGAGAAAGGCAGCTATTTTAAAAAGTGGCAGATGGACTTTTACAGTAAATCTGGCAACATTGGTGCAATGTTACTTTAATTTCTTGCAGAATTAATTATTTTGGCTCTTATTAGAGTTAGAGATGTCGGAGGTCCAGAAGAAAACCAGAAACATTCCAGAAAATATGATTTTCATTTTATCTGAAATTGTTTTTTGTGGAAAAAATGGGGGAAAAGGATTATAAAAAATTATTTTAGAATGATGAATACCTTTTAAAGAGAGACATTACAAATAATAGTGGAAAAATACTTTTATGTGAGACTGTGTATATTGTATCAGATTCTTAGAATTCCTGATGTTGATTTTCTTTTTGCAGTTTATTTTTATGTATGTGTTTTATTTCTGCTTTACAGTATGAATATAAAATAATTTTCTGTGTTTACTCATATAAATAGCTTCTTGTGTTGTTTTGGCTAGGTTTTTATCTTGTTCTCAAAAAACTGGCAAATTCACAGTTCAGGTCATGTTTCCATAGGTAAAAAATAAAATAAAAATTTAGAAATCACACTTTTAATATTTGAAACATGACAATTTTATGCCTGACTGATGAATTTTATGTTTTTAAAGTGTTGTATTCCTGCATGGATGGAAATTAACTGCTGGCTCATTGTGACCATATGAATTTCATCAGGCATCTTTAGATATTAGACTCCCAGAGATGGCTGACCATTGCCTACCTCTGAATATAGCTTACCACACCTGGTATTCTTTGGTTGTTACCCATCTAAATACTAATCAGGACTGACTCTGCTTAACTTTCCAGATCACATGGAATGTGGTGCCTTCATGTATTTGAAATTCCTTTCTGTAAAGAGTGCTGATATTACACCTTTTAGTTTCTGAAAAGGTTTAGCTTTTTTTTTTTTAGAGATGTGCAGTTTGCAGAAATCTCAAATTTCTATTTAGTGCAAGATCAGGAACTACTTTTGCTAGATTTTCGGAAACACGAAACAGTGGATCCATGGATGCTCGTATCATTATATACAATGGTGTAGTAAAGTGGTGTTCCTTATATAAAATTGTGAAAACAAAGTTTGCTGTTGGGATATTTTTTGTGGAATATTTTCAAGCCATGGATGGTTGAGTATGTGTATACATAATCTGTAGCTCCTAAAATGGTTTTTGTAAGGGCATTTGAGAGAGAGAGAGAGAGAGAGAGAGAGAGAGAGAGAGAGAGAAATGCCTGAATATACCCGATCCCATCCGGTCTTGGAAGCTAAGCAGGAACAGCCTTGGTTAGTACTTGGATAGAAGACCCCCAAGGAATACAGGTGCTGTAGGCTATATTTCAGAGGAAGGAACTGGTAAAACCACCTCTGACTGTTCCGTGCCTAAGAACACCTGATGAAATCCATGGGGTTCCCATATGTCTGCAGGCAAATTGAAGGCACATGAGTGTGTGTTTGTGTGTAAGATGGGGGTGGGGGGAAGAAATGTTGCAGAAGAAGCAACATGGTCTCTTCCTTCAGACTGCCCTACTTGCCCCAAGGCATTTCCTCCCAGTGCTGCTCTGATAATTGAAACTCGGGAAGTGTGCCTTAATATGAACCTCCAGTATATTTCTGCTTTGGTAAAATTAAATGCCTTGCCTAGCCAGATCATTTAATAATGCTTGCAAATATTTTGTTGTATAATAATGGCATAGGCGGGAAGACTCACAGCAATATCTTATTGAGCTCTTTCAATTTGTGATTATGTTTAAATGTAAACTTGCAGGTAAAGATATTCTATAAGTCAACTTTTTTGAAGATGGGTGATACTAGCAGTTTTAAAATACCATCCTCATAAACCTTTGGAAAGCATTCATTTTGGAATTAGAGATTAAACATGGTTAGGTTTTGTTTGTTTGGAGGTGTTGCTTGTTTAATGCGTTGCTTGAGTAACCTTTTTTTCTCATCTGTATAACTTTTTGCTTTTCTCTGTGCCTGTCATGAAAACCATTCTTTTCAGCTGGCAATGATTGCTTATTATGTCTTTGTGTCGTGTTCCTAACGTCATGGCACCTTTCATGATTTTCTCACTTGATCACTTCTTGGAATAAATAATAATAATAAAAAACTTTATTTGTACCCTGCCCAGGACTCGGGACGGCTCACATGAGGCCAAGCCCAGACAACAATTACAATAAAATAAAATTCTCTGGAGGAATGAAGAATCTAAATGATTGGGGCAAACCAGAAATATCCTCTTCCAAATTATACTGGAAGGTAGACGACAAATTTGAGGAAAAGTAGATTCAGTGACAATTCTCTGTGGTGCTTGAGCATTTTTCCTTTGGGAATTTTTTTTACAATGCTCAGAGCAGTTCCCAATTAGTGCCCATGATAGGCTTGGTTTCTCTGACAACAGATTTGCATGTTGAAATAATTAATCTTCACCATGAAGTTTTGTTTCCTTTAAAGTTATATGCCACTTTTTTTATAGCACACTGTGCCCAAAGCAGCGGTGATTAACACTAAATAAAAATTCAGAATAGATTGCAAACACTTACAGCAAATGGAAATAAAACAAAGATAACAACTAAATAGTGGTGGCTGATATCCTGTTAGTAAGCTACGATGCTCTAAATCTGGTTTATGACATTCCTCAAGGGAAAAGTTCACAATAAAGAGAACTGGCACTGTTAGAAGACTTATTTTGCGATGTTGCTCAAGGGAAAAGTACACAAGTCCTGAAGAAAGCTGGCTCTGGATTGGCACTGCCCCAGCACTGCCTTATGACATTCAATGTACTTTTCTAGACCGTGTATAGGTTGGAATTTTCTCTTAATCACGCAACAACCAAAAGCCTATTTCAAACCATGCAACCACCTTCCATGCCCAGCATGGTCATTTCTGGCTTGTCTGAGGTAGCAAGGGGATGATTGGCAGAATGTCCAGATCTTTTCCTTTAGCTGAGGGCACTGCACTCCAGGACCCTGGAGGTGCCAGCCTTTTGGCTTGCGATACAGCCAGGTAAAGGTAAATAGTTGGACACCTCCTGTCAGATCCCCTGCTTGATGTCAGGAAAGGAATGGCTGTGTTGTAGCTTCTGGAGACATGAATATTGAGACACAGCCACAAGATATATGTATGCATGCCTATGCAGGGTCACAAGGCATATGATCAGCCAATGAAAATGGTAGAATAAATAGTTAAAACTGAATTGGTGCTTAAGCTTGTAAAAATCTTCTACAAAAGTAATATTTATTTAAAAACTGACCCAACCCTGAGTATTAAAAGATATTTCTGCTGTGCTTGAAGATAGTAGTTTGCCATTTCAGATCTTAGGCAGCTGGGTGTTCTTTTGAGGTTCAGAACTGACCTTCTAACTTTTTAATAGGCCTTAATAGCTGCAAAATGACAATGTTTCATAGTGCCAGTGGTGTTAAGTCCTCATATCCATCTTCTAGGTATCTATCTGTCTGTCTTATCTGTGTATGAATGGTGTAGAATAAATGTGGATTCACACATTGGAGCCCCCAGTGGCGCAGTGGGTTAAACCACTGAGTGAGCTGCTGAAATTGCTGACTGAAAGGTCAGCGGTTCAAATCTGGGGAGCAGGGTGAGCTCCCACTGTTAGCCCCAGCTTCTGCCAACCTAGCAGTTTCAAAACATGCAAATGTTAGTAGATCAATAAGTACTGCTTTGGTGGGCAGGAAATGGCACTCCATGCAGCCATGCTGACCACATGAACCTGGAGGCATCTAGGGATAAGGCCAGCTCTTCGGCTTAGAAATGGAGATGAGCACCACCCCCCAGAGTTGGACACGACTAGACTTATTGTCAAGAAGCAACCTTTACACCTAACCCAACCCAACACTTAAAACAACCCAAAATGTTGATAAGGTACAGTAAGTAAAACACCTTTGCACTTTTTGTCATTGTTGTTTAATTTCCAGTGCTTTCCAGATTTTATTTCTTACCTTACATATGTAAGAGAAGAAGGTGTTCTGAAGCCCTTAAAAGTGTGCTTTTTAGGGTCAACCGCCTAGTTTCTGTGCTGGAGATAAAGATTCAGCGGATAACTCCTCAACAGGCAAAGTAAAGAGTTGTATAGGCAATCCCCAAATTATGAACAAGAATGGTTCTCTAGCTTTGTTCTTAAGTTGAATTTATATATAAGTTGGAAGAGGTACTTCAGATAGATAGATAGATAGATAGATAGATAGATAGATAGATAGGTGCTTTGGATAGCATAGGGGAGAAGTACACTTATGTTTGTTTTGCCCTCTGTGGCACTGTTCAGAAAATTTCACCTCACTTTTGATAATTGGGGTTTGAAGCATTTGAGTTGTTATAGAAACAAGTGAGAAATCTTCGGTTGAGACACCTTTTTGCCATGATAACGCCTTCAGGAGTTGTAGCACAGCAGTTCTCGTTTGTGCCTGGAGGGCAGGGGACAGGACCTGGGGTCCCATTAGCATTAGAACCAGCTTTGCTAGAACATGATTCAGAGGATGAGCTAGATGACTGGGGTGAAGGGCAGCTTTCCCCGCAAGGGCCTCTTTCGCCCACAGAGAGCTTGGCCTGGGAAGAAATGTGTTTTGGTCCTAGGGATGATTCAAATAACCAGGTGCAGTTAGATAGCGATTCGTGGAGTTATGAACATCCGGGAGGGAGATCTTCCCAGGAGCCTCCTGAGGAAGATATGGAAGAAGGCGCATGGGAAACGGCTAGGGAGGAGAGCTCTCAGAGAGATAGCAACACAGCTGGGGAAAGACAAGGCCGAACCTTTGATAGGAGACGGAACATAGAGTCTAGCAGAAGGGAATGGTCAAAGAGCATAGACCGGCCGAGGTCCGTGAGCAGCGATCGGAGACGCAGAAGCCTAGAGCGTCGGGGACCTCGGCCGAAGGATTAAGTATAGGATCCGTGGGAACGAATCCTCAGTGCTCCGGCCACGTCTCATCTGAATAGGTGTGAAGCGGAGTGGGACCACAAGCTAAGTTAGCTGTGGTCATCAAGCCTTGCCTGGCCTTGCCTTGCCTTGCCTTGCCTTGTTTCCTGATCCGCATCGGTTGCGGAGCCTTGCCCTGTTTCCTGATCCGCATTGGTTTGCGGAGCCTTGCCCTGTTCCTGATCCGCATCGGTTGCGGAGCCTTGCCAAGCTTTTTGCCTATTTGCTACGTTATCTTGGACATTGATACTTCAAGCCTTTTGGATTATATCATATTCTACTGGAGTATATTCTTTGGAACTGTTTTTATATTCAATAAAGTAGTTAGCCTTTACTCTGTCTCTGTGTGTGTGATTAAGGGGCCGGCCAAGTCCGTGCATCGTGACAGGAGTGAATTTCCTTTATTTTAAAAACTTGTTGAAGGAACTTCTCATTATGTTTTGTCCAAGAAAACCGTGAAATTCATGGGGTTGTCATATGTTGACACATAAAGGTAACCCCTTCTACCCCAACTGTTGAATAATGAAATCGTGAACTATCATTGTGGCGCTAATCATATTGTGTGCCAATAACAATTGACAACTGACCTGCTCACTTTCCATGCTTCCTTCTCCACGCTTTTGGCACTTTGCATTCCCTTTTCTCTCTTGTTTGGAAGGATTTTGCAATCCAAATTGAATTCTGCTTTTTATTGATTCTTGGACATGCTAATTAAAAGAGTCACAAACAGGTAATTTTTGACAATATTTAGATAAATATAACAATTATGTTTGGGTATTTGTGGAGCACCTGCAGGAATGCTGGCTTACAGATGCTGCACAGTTATTCCTATCAGGAGCGCATTAATCTTGCAACAGCCAAATATTTGGTTTGTTTCTCTTCTTTAAAACTATGGTGAGGATTCATGACTTTTAAAATATTTATTTATCTATCTATTCTTACTGTTGTGGAGTACAAGCCCTAACAAGAGGTGGCTGCTGATTTATTTATTTATTTATTTAAAACTTTTGTACCCCGACCTTCTCACCTATATAGAGGGACTCAGACCGGCTTACAGCAAAATTCAATGCTATACAATTTAAAAACAACAACAACATATTAAAATACATTTAAAACCCCAGCATAAAACCACATCGCTACTAAAACAATTCCACTCGATCTGTAAACGAGTGGATGGACTTGGAGATAATTAGGAATTTTACAAGAATGGAAAGTAGACTTTTTGAATTGTCATTACAATAATTTTTATGCAGAGGTTCCCTGAGATATGAACATTATTTCAAGGTATCCTCCAGGATACAAAAGTTAAGAAAGGCTGGTCTGCATAATATGATGGACATTTTGTTTAGTCATTCTCCCTGAAGGCAAAAACCAATAAGTATTGTATAGTAGCATCTAACTTGGTCTTAATAAACTAGGGCTCCTTAGTCTTGACGCATTCTTTTGTGTTAGAATATGACCAATAACTAAAGTTTAGTGCAAATATGGACCACATGTGTAATAGGTTATAGACAAAATAACTTCTGCTGTCTGTCTGCTCGGGCTTGGTGTATTCTGTATTCTGAAAACAGGACCAAGAAGCAAAACTCTTAACAATACTTGAGCTACAATTAAGTTAGCGAGTGGTGTTCAGTTTCAGATTATTCAAATATTGTTTATTACTGTTGCCTAGCGTTAAGAGATTTGATTAATTATCTATCTAATACTGTTCTTGAAAAACTGGTTACATACATAAACATTGTATCTCAGTTGTTAAATCCTTGTGGCCAAACTGGGACCAGCTTTGGCAAGAATCCAAGCAGGTTGTATCCCACAATTCTTATTTCACAGTTTGTACTCTATTTTAATTGTTGTTAAGCTCGGCGCTTATATGAACAGACATTTATTGAAGTGTGTTTCAGCTGGTGTGGCTGATGCATATCAAGCAACTCCCCCGGGCAGATGAGGTAGTACGTTTTCTTTGTCTTCTGGGAGGAAATTTCTGTTTCTCACTAGTAAGGACTTGGTTGTGGTCATGTTCTAACCTGATATTTGTTACTACTGTGCAAGGCTATAGTTATTGCTGTGGGTTCTTGGATAATAGCAAAATATTGGAAATTAGCTTTTGTATCTCAGTTTCAGCAATAGCAGACAAAATCCCTTGACTCTCCCTAGAGTGTTTTCATATTTACCATAGTTTAAAACCCCATACCTTGCTTTTTGTGTCTTGCATTAATTTATCAAAATGCCATTCTGCTCCCCCCCCCATACTTATGGCTACCATGTTTACTTGTGTATAAGTCTATAAATTATAGTGAAAATCTCAACCCCAAAAAACTGGGGGTACTTATCCATGAGTCGGCATGAGTACTGTACCTTAACTCTTATCAATAAAAGAACCATTTCCTTTTTTGAACGGCAAAATGTGAGAATATCCTCTTCCCTGGAGAAGCTAGAATAAACACTGGCCCCTTCCCCAGCTCCACTGTGGCACTACACCTGGCCTTCTTGAACTCCCAGGTGGTGAAATGATGCCCCCACAATATGGCATTGGTTCTTTCCCCTCTCTGTAGAATGACATTATCCATGGGTCATATCAAAATCCATATTTTTGGACTGAAAACCTGCCCTCGACTTATACATGAGGTCAACTTATACATGAGTATATACAGTAATTCTCTCACTTCTATATACTTGCTTAGGTTTTTTATTTATTTATTTTAAAAAAATTATATCCCGCCCCCCTCACCCCGAGGGGACTCAGGGCACAGCATATAAATGGTAGACATCCAACGCCAGTCATAAATAGACCTTATACATACATAAACATTAAAAACATTTATCTCAATGTTTACCTCTATTGTTTAAACCATCTCAATCATCCACATCAAATCTTATGAAGGTCTGATACAGTGAGGTTCTTTTGTGTCCGAAAACATATGGACCACAGTTTTACTGGAAAAGAGCACTGGAAGCACGACATGAATTTGTAGTCAGTTAAAAAAATTCTGACATATTCCCTTTGGAATCTTTTACTATAACTCCACATATAAATGATGAGGAATTTATGCAGAAAAGTCCTCAGACTGCCTTTCCAGATCCTAGACTTCAAATACTATCCCTGCAGCCCCCTTTCTCATATTTCAAGAGTATTATTTCCTTATGCTGCTTTTAAAAGTAGCAGACCTGTTGCCTGCAACAGGAAAATGACCTGGAGGGAGAAGAAGGAGCCATTAATCTAGAAAAACAAACAAAAACAAATAAATGTATTAAATATTATTTTGAATACAGCAATTAATAATAGAGAGAGAGAGAGAGAGAGAGAGAGAGAGAGAGAGTAAGATAAGATAGGAAAACTACTAAAAGTTAGACTTTTCTTTAAGTACTTGCATGTTTTCCAAAATTCTTTTCCTCTGCAATCAGCTTTGATGTTACCAAGGACCGTTTAATTTGTGTTGAATGTACATTAAAAATGACAAAAGTGAAGAGAGTGACATAATTTGAAATCCAATCAAAATACAAATTGAGAGGAAGAATGACATTTTAGCATTCCACTTTCAAAATCCTTCTGATTGATAAATAATTCATGTGCCATGGGCATCCTAAAATTAAATATGAATAAGGAAATCTCTCTATATTAAATACCAAAGTTTTCTGAATTCTGAAATAAATTCTGAAGCGCTGTGTGTGTGTGGGGGGGGGGGGGTGTATCTGAATTCCTTATATTAAAGTGAAGTATTTGTGATCAACCTGGGTATATCTGAAAAAATATTTAAAAATGGGATACTTGGATGTAAATTGCCTCAGTGGTTTATTGTGAGTAAACTGTCATGCTTTCTCTGGAGACTCGTGGACGTCCTCATTATTTTAATTCATCAGACAGGCAAAGGGTTAATGCAAATTTCCCCCCATGTGTAGTAGAAATTGTTTAATTGTAGCAATTTGTCAGAAGCAGCAGTTCCTATGTTATTGAAGGTAGCTAACAGAGCTAACGGCTAGATGTAATTGATAATTACTAGAAAATGTCTTCAGAGACGTTTACTTTTTAATTTAGATGTTTAAAAAATACCTCTTCCCACCATTGTTGAAGGTTTCATAGAATGTTTCCATCTGGGCCAAGAATGTTTCTCTTCCTTTTCCTTTTAAACTGGATAGAATAACTTTGCACATGAAACAGATTCTGAAACCCATAGAAATATGAGAAGTATGGAAATTCCAAAAATTGGGATTAACCCGTGAGGTCTGTCATTAATATAAATCCCATGATGGAGACTACAGGCTGCATGAGTCACTAGTTAAGTGTGAAGGTGACACCAAGTAACTCTTGTGGGAACTCTTGTGCAACCCCATTTCTGGAAATATTGTAAGTGCCTTCAAATTGCCTGCTGATGTATGAGGTATGTTTTTAAAAATACAATTACTCAGTGGTGATTTGCTATTGTCTTTATCTGAAGTACTACTTACAGCACCTGGTATTCCTTGGTTGTTTGCTTTCCATATGCTAACCAAACCTGGACCTGCTTAGCTTCTGATATCAGGACGGAGCTGGTGTCTGCAGGGTATTTCGGCAACACCCTAGTTGTCAATGCAGGCAATATTTCCAAACACCACCAGAAAAGGTCCTTTGGGGTGGATGAGAGAGTAATAAGGTGTTGTAAAGTAGCCCAGATATCTGTTTTACAGTAATTTAGTGTGAGTGATAGAAGAATTATGATGATACAATAAATAATCTGTTGTTAGAATAAAGCTGTTGATAGATGGTTTTCACTACCAAGCCACAGGAATTTTGACCACATGCTGAAGGATTTGAATATGATTTTTTTTGCCCTACAGTCATGGAGATAAAGTGCCTCATTGGGCAGGATAATATATTGATTCTGTGAAAAAAAATGCAAATACCATGTGGATAATTAGCATTTCTCATAATAATAATATTTTCTCCTGCATGTTGAAATATATAGGTTCTATATATTATGCTTTACTGAAGAGAGGTGTTTTTTATCTGTTTGTCTTCTGGGCAATATGTCTCGGGAGGAGAAACTGTGGCTTTCTCAATGCTGTTGGACTGCAAACCTCCAGAACTTCTTACACTTTAAGAAACATATTTTCTTATACAAGACTATTCAATCTCTAAAATCTTTGAGAAAGCTCTTCTCTCATTCCCATCTTACTCCCAGAAATATGGTGGATATAAGAGTCTTTTTGGAGGCTCCCTACCTTCCTACAACAGGTAGCTTGGCTCCCTCCTTGATTTCCTTTTGCTGGCAAAATAAAATATATTCCTATTCCAGCAGATCTTGAGGAATTGATCGCAATGGATTTTTGATGATTTTGTGATCTAGGCTACTTGGTTTTTTTATATTGTGTCTTTTAATCGTTTTAATTCTATAACTTATTTAATTGCTTTCAAGTATATTTTATATAGACACACACATCATGTCTTGTATGTTTTTAATCTATAATCTTTTTAATATTTTGTAAGCCTCATTTTTTACTTCCGAAGTTTGGGTTGTTTTGTTTTTTTTACACACACACACACACACATGTAGAACATCCCAATTTCCTACATGCTGAGTGGTTTTTTTTCTTTTGTGGAGATTTAGAATGCTTTATTTTACATGTCCAACTTCTTTAGCATTCCTTTGAAGAGCCACAAATCAAAACTGGAAGTAAGTAAATGGCCTCTTCTTAGAATTTGTGTGCATTGCAGAAGAGTTGCTTATTCCTGTTTCAGAGAGATCTGATTGTTGACAACCTGTTACCAGGCTCAGAATGTCTTGGCAATGCAAGTGCCCTGTGCAGAAGTGAGATGTGGTTTACAGGTAGGAAAGCTGCTGTGCTGGGACATAGCTATTGAGTATACATGTGTATAATCAAACAGTCCTTTTATCTTTGATGGGAAAATGTCCCAGCTAAGCAGAATTATACTTGACCTTGCTGGTTTTCCATTGCCCTCCACTGTGATTCCATTTCTTGCCCACTACTGGAATGTGGTCCTTGAGACCTTTTTCAGACTGAAATTAGCACCCCACAACCAAGTTAGATTGATAAAATCAAGGTTAGCAATTGGCTCACTATTGATCTTCACAAGCTGTGTAATCAACGTTTGGGGTTTTTATAACCAAAATAATGAAATAAAGGTCTTCAAACAAATAATTTTGGTAGCATTCCAAAAACTGAATTCAGTAGCAGTGAATTTGTTGCACTTGCTTACCACTTATAACAGGTTAGAACAGATGGGGATTAATATAGACTTTTGTCTCAAAGTCATTCTGGGCAACCAGATGAAGTACCCACCTGCCTTATTATATAGTCTTCTTATATAGGAAGTGAAAATGGGCTGGTCACTCCTGTTATCTACTTTCTTCTTTTTATATCTTCTTCTTAGCTTAAGTGCCTCTCCAAAGATGGTGAATCCGAATGGAAAATTATTTACTATTTTACTGGAGATAAATTGTCCTTGTCCTCAACTCCCAGACTTAAGATGAAGAAAAATAATAGCTCATGGATATTTGTTTCTACCATCTGTTTTATATTTTGAAGTTGCATAACATCAACTTTAGTTTGCCATGCACATTGTCATGAGCAAAATGTTAGTCAAATTACATGGACTAAATGTTGAATCGTTTTAACATGTGGAACTAATTTTCTAGTATTTCCCCCTCGCTTCTTTGGCTTATATGAAAAAGGAGCTTGATGACATTTTTGGTACTTTTCCAACTCTTCTTTGCTGAGGGTAAACAGGGGTTTTAAAAAGGTTATGTCTAGAAATACAGTCTCCCTATTGGGGCTCCTTTGTAATATTTTATGGTCTCAGTCTAGAAATCTTTCAGTGTGACTATAGCTGAGAGCAGTTATATTATCTGGGCTTTTTAAGAAAAGGAAAGCATTTCTAACTACAGAGACTGTAACAGCTCACATTCTTTAACTTAGGTAGCATAAGCTTCCAACACAGTAAGACCCTATATCCGTGGATCAGCAGTCAGTGGATCCTATATATATGGTTTCACTTATCCGTAGCCTTGGGCTTTTTTTGGAGGGGGGGGGAGCAGGAAGCTTAATAAGGAAGATGTCCCTCTTTTTCTGGGGTGACAAAGCAGAGCAAAAGCTCAGTCACAGAAGAAGGATGGGAAGTCACCTTTCTTCCAGGTGAGGAAACTGAGAATTGGCAGAGCAAGAATTGCACCCTTCAACTCCCTTCCAAAGTCTGAGACTGTTGCGTGTATGTTAAATGGGAAGAATCACTACTGCCGCCATTGCCAAGTCTGAAAGCTGATGTGTGCACATTTTCCCAAAAGCCTGGAGTTGGAGAGGAGTGAGTAGGAAGAATTGCCATTTTCATCATTGCTAACAATGGAAACACATTGAAACAGCAGTCTTGGGGCTTTTGTGGGAGATGGAAGGGTGAGCAAGTTAGCTTCATTAGAATACTAAACCTCTTTCTCTAGGGCAGCAAAGCAGAGTGAGGTCTCCATCACTGGGGAGAAGTATGGGAGCTACCAGGCATGAGGTGAGCATGGAGCAGGTGGGGAGAATAACTGAAACCAGTTTTTTTTAACTCCAATTGTGAAAATAAAGTTTTTGCTATTGCCCACCATTTTGTGTATCTGTAAGAAGTCCTGGACAAGATTCCTACAGCATTTTAATCTATTATGGTAAAACTAATATGATTCTATGTACTGCTATCATGTTTTTAAAAACTAATGGGAGAGGGGGAGTTGGTCAAAAATCTTTCCTATATCCCAAACCTCTGTGTTCCTTAGGTTTCATAGGAATAGTAGCTAGAGCTTGGGACGGTTTCTTTTTTGGGCTACAGCTCCCAGAATCCATTGGCCAACATATCCAAAAATGGGAACCTCCTAATCTGTGAACCAATCACACTTTAATACTTCGGAAAGTTTCAGTTTAATGCAAAAATACATTTGTTTAAATGTTTCAGGTAGCAGTGGAATGGATTCTTAAAAAGAGAGACGTTGCATGTTAACCCTGCTGCCTCCTCTCCCCATTGTAGTCGCATTCCTGTTTGTAGATTGAGATACTGCCTATTTTTCTCTCTGTTCTAAAATCTTCATAAATCTAGGGAAACTGCCTGCTATTCCTATGCCCATACATTTTAAAAACTTCAGCCTGCTTTTTCATACAAGAGCAAAATTTCAAGCTGTCGAGTTACATACAGTAACTCAAGGCAGAACTAATAAACAACAGAACTGATTAAATTCAAATTGCAGAGAATAGAGGAATTGTAAATAACAAGTGTTTCAAGAAGCATCACTGTTTGGTGGATGTTCCATAAAGTAAGATGTTTGCACAAAATAGAGGGTTTTCTAACTGACTGTATCTAAATTACAGAATTTTGTTCACAGTGTCCTTGATTATTTCAGTGTGTCTTTTGTGTGAGTCATGTGGTTTTGCCTCCTCACTTTTTGGTTTCATCCCTTGGTTGTGGTTTCTGAGAATTTATGGTTGGAATCAGATGGTGAACACTTAAAAGTGGTTAATAAAAAAAAGATATTATAGTCCAAGTCTTCCACTAAAATAAACAAGAGCTGCTGCATACAAATATAGGATATTCCTGTACGTATCCACTCAGATGTGCCTCTCTGATCTTATTCCCAGTTAAGGAGAATAGATCTATATCCTTAGGAACCAAAAAGGACATCATTAGTATTCTTATTTTTTATGTTCATAACTACAATCATTTATTTTTAATGCATCTTCACAGAGCCATGAATAAAGCTCAGGTTAAAGGCCAGCTTTGTACTATGGATGGAAACTTCCCGTTAGCTGAGAGACTATTTCAATCTTTCTTTTGATGTCCAAAAAATCTAGCAGTTTATGAGTAGAAGAAGCAAATGTAATGCCTTTTGCATCAAAATTACCATGGCTGAATTATCTCCTCATCTTAATAGGAATGGCATTGGGGGGAGGGAGATGTTTTTAGTCTTAGTAACCGATCACAGCTTTCAGTAAAGATATTGAATGAAAATGCATTATAGTTTGGGCTTTCTTTAGAATAGTTGTACTTTTTGTATTTTTAATTCTTCTAGTTTCACTGGGACTTGTAAACTGAAAAGATTTACTGCTGCCCTCTCCAGGGGTGGCCATAGAATTAAGAGTTCACATTTCTTAAATTCCTGAATTCCCCAAGAGGGAAACGAATAAGGGGAAGTGACAGTCTTTATCCCAGTGGAACAAAATATAAGCTTATTGCCCGGTGTAGTATGTGACTGTAGACATGTCTTCTCTAAATAATGACCTCAGGAGTGCTGGGATAAGAATTTGACTTGTAAGAGGACAGCTTGGTTATTGCTAGACTTTGCAACCGAGCAACACACCGTGGTTAAAGAAAACCATCAAGAAACACATTTAGAAATCTACCAAAAATATGTGTAATACTTCTGCTATTATATCCAATATCTAGCATTCAAAAACACAACAAACAAGTATTAAAAGAGCTAACCCAGCATATAAAGTGAAGATCTATTGACCAACGATATCGTTGGTCAATAGATCTTTGCTTTATATAAGAATTTGACTTGCCTGTGCCCTACTTATAACATTCTTTGATTTGATGCCAAATGTACATAAACATACACAGGTACATGCATAGGCATGTAAATTGCTTCCTCGGCTCAAGAGTAGTTGCATGCATAGTGAAGGTTAGTGAATTAAATTAGACCACAACATTAATGTTTCACAAACCAATTTTCTGAAAAGTTACTTAAAATATCACACTTAGAACAACTGAGGGGTAGCTAGTATGAAATATGGTACCATTGAAATACTTTTGGGCAAAGTAATTGAGAGGGCAGCAGCGGATCAGCTGCAGCGGTTCTTAGATGACACAGCTGGACTTGATCCCTACCAGTCCGGCTTCCGTATTGGGCATGGGACGGAGACCGTGCTTGTCGCCATTACAGACCAACCGCGCCAGCTGGACCAGGGGCGGTCAGCCCTGCTTGTCTTGTTAGATCTGACAGCAGCGTTCGATACGGTAGATCACGCACTGTTTACCCACCGTTTAGCCGGCGCCGGAGTCGGGGGACCGCCTCCAATGGGTGGCCTCCTTTCTCCGGGGCCGGGACAACGTGTGTGGAGGCGGGGGTCTCTGGGAGATCCCCACTGAATTGGGTCCCCCAGGGGCCATCCTCTCCCCTTATTATTCAACGTTTATATGCGCCCCCTGGCCCAGCTGGCCCGCGACTTTGGTCTGGAGTGTTATCAGTATGCGGATGACACCCAGCTTTTGCTGAGAATGGACGGCAGGCCGGATACCGTACCCGATTGTTTCCATCGATGCCTGGAAGCCGTGACTGGTTGGCTGCGCGCCAGCCGGCTGAAGGTGAATCCGTCGAAGACGGAGATTCTGTGGCCTGGTCGCCCGGGCTGGGTGGGTGCCGGTTGCCTACCCTGGATGGCGAGCAACTTAGCCCGTCATCTTCGGTTAAGAGCTTAGGTGTTCAGTTGGACTCCCTGCTGACCATGGAGGCCCAGGTCTCCGCGGTCTGCAGGGGGTTCTTCTATCACCTACGACAGGCTAGGCGACTGGCACCCTACCTGTCCGGGAATGACCTGGCGACGGTAATCAAGCGACGGTCATCTCGAGACTAGACTACTGTAACGCCCTCTACATTGGCCTTCCCATGTCGACAGCTTACTGACGGGCTCGTCAGTGAGGGAGCACATTACGCCCATCCTTCGGCAACTGCACTGGCTTCCCATCGAGTACCGAATTGTCTTCAAGGTGTTGGTATTGACCTTTAAGGCCTTACACGGCCTAGGGCCTGCGTACCTGCGGGACCGCCTTACCCCGTATTTGCCCCCGAGATCACTGCGGTCAGACGAACAGAATCTGCTGACCATACCATCTGTCTGCTCCTGCCATCTATCCGCGACTCGCCAGAGAGCTTTCTCAGCCGCAGCACCACCGCTGTGGAACTCTTTGCCGGACAGGTCCCGAGCCATCTCAGAACTAGCCCCTTTTAGAAAGGCCTGCAAGACCGCCCTTTTTGAACTCGCGTTCAACTAAACCCTGACGGACAGTATGTCGTATACTTCTGTATTTTTCTTATACCTCGTGACATGTCAACCTATGTTTTTAACCTGTTATGTTTTTATTGTCGGACCGTATGTCTGTGACATGCTGCCCATGTGTATTTTACTGTTATCCGCCCCGAGCCTGCAGGGAGGAGCGGAATACAAAATTGAAGAAATAAATTTTGCTCGCCCTGGATGGCGAGCAACTTAGCCCGTCATCTTCGGTTAAGAGCTTAGGTGTTCAGTTGGACTCCCTGCTGACCATGGAGGCCCAGGTCTCCCGCGGTCTGCAGGGGTCCTTCTATCACCTACGACAGGCTAGGCGACTGGCACCCTACCTGTCCGGGAATGACCTGGCGACGGTAATCAGCGACGGTCATCTCGAGACTAGACTACTGTAACGCCCTCTACATTGGCCTTCCCATGTCGACACCGGAAACTCAAGCTAGTGCAGAATGCCGCCGCTCGCTACTGACGGGCTCGTCAGTGAGGGAGCACATTACGCCCATCCTTCGGCAGCTGCACTGGCTTCCCATCGAGCACCGGTGTCTTCAAGGTGTTGGTATTGCCCTCTAAGGCCTTACACGCCCTAGGGCCTGCGTACCTGCGGGACCGCCTTACCCCGTATTTGCCCCCGAGATCACTGCGGTCAGACGAACAGAATCTGCTGACCATACCATCTGTCTGCTCCTGCCATCTATCCGCGACTCGCCAGAGAGCTTTCTCAGCGGCAGCTCCAGCGCTGTGGAACTCTTTGCCGGACAGTGCCCGAGCCATCTCGGAACTAGCCCCTTTTAGAAAGGCCTGCAAGACCGCCCTTTTTGAACTCGCGTTCAACTAAACCCTGACGGACAGTATGTCGTATACTTCTGTATTTTTCTTATACCTCGTGACATGTCAACCTATGTTTTTAACCTGTTATGTTTTTATTGTCGGACCGTATGTCTGTGACATGCTGCCCATGTGTATTTTACTGTTATCCGCCCCGAGCCTGCAGGGAGGAGCGGAATACAAAATTGAAGAAATAAATAAATAAATAAATACTTAAAAACATAAAAATTGTTCTGTAAGTTTGGCGTTTTCCATATCCCCCTAAATATTTCTCACCACTGGTTCATCATTCGTTGTTTTTTTAAAAAAACAAACCTCCTTTCCAGTTTTCCCCACATGCTTGCTATTTAAATGTATTTCTGAAATGTTGATTTAAATCATGTTTGTCATTTTATCATATACATTTCCTGAGGAAGAGTAAATAATTTCTGTTTAATGGATCTCGCCTTGCAGCATAACTGAAGTTTTTATTATGCTGTCAGGAGAACAATCTAAATCCTCTGCTTATGCAGTGCAGACCTTTTTGCGCTAAACAAAAAGCTTAGAGGCTAAGGCAGTAGGTGGTAAGATTATGAAATTAAAATCGTCGAAGTACAAGATTATTTTAAGGCAAAGGGCCCAGTCTTACCTTTCCAGGAGCACTGTGGAGCAATTTTCCCACCACATAGAAAATGAATGTTCATGCTGCTTACTTGATAATTGTAAATATTCATGTTCTGAACATTTAATTACATTAGACACAGTGCATAACCTTGTGTTTTATTCTTGATCTCAGAAGGGAAATATTTTCCTTCCTTTGTGATTTTTGTGTGGTTGAGGAAAGGAGGATTCGATTCAGAATGCTTAATAGAGAGTTGTGGAATCAATCTTAAGAGTTGTGTGTCGATTTATATATCAGAATTAAATACAAGTATCTTTTTAAACCTTAGAAACAGCGTATCTGAAACTTCAATTTTTCTGGGTAGCATTATCAATGGATAGGTGCTCAAAGACAAGTGGGTACAGTATCCATATAAATCCATGGACCTAAAAATAAGAAGAAAGAAGTTAATTTAGGCATCGCAACAATGCTGACAGCTTGGGGATTTGAAAGAGAAAAGACAAAATTGCCTTTTTTATTGGAACAAACTGGATTTATTGAGTAAATTTCATGTATACACACGTGTTAGAAAAACTGTAAGAATTATAATGTCATGTTTATTCTTTGGTATCTGTGTGAGTAATAAATGTCTAATACTATGAGCCCAGTGTGGTGAAATGGCTTGAGATCAAGGTTTGAACCCTCACACAGCCATGACCGTGGCCAAGTCACACTTTCGCAGCCTCAGAGGAAGGCCATGGCAAATAATTTTCTCCACAAATCTTGCCAAGAAAACCCTATGGTAGATTCAATTTAGGATTGCTAGAGATTGGAAACAACTTAAAGCTATTCAACAACAATAATAGCAACTATATACAATGCCTTCATTTCTTTTTGGTGCTTTTGTATGTACCTGTCTACTTTCTTGATCAGTTTAAGCAAATAAACAAAGATGTGAGAATCTGACCTACCAACTGCATTGATTTCCAAGGGCCTCCATCTTTCCTAAAATGTGCTTTTTCCACTCTAGATCTCCCTTGCACCCTCTGGACCCACATAAGCAATTTTATTATTATTATTATGTTGTTGTTGTTGTTGTTGCAAGAGAGGACCTTTTAAAAACCAGGAAGAGTTAGTTTTAATAGTTTTTAAAGGTAAGGAGTAGCAATAGTTAGTGCAGTAGTGCAGTTCACCAAGATCCAGTAAGGAGGCATATAGATTTATTGGACATCTGGTTATAGCAGGTCCCTCAGTAGCATAAATTAGTCTCATAGAAAGATTAAATATATTCTTAATGTAATTTTTTGTGATGATTGGGAATGGGCAACCATATTTTCTTCTGAAGAGCACCAGGGTTCTTTGATGGGCTTGAGCAGAAGAGCTCTCAGTTCTGCCCATGGCAAACCTTGTCAAGGACTTTGGAGGCATGGATAAATTGAGTGATGCCTGTAAGTCCTTGTCTTAAAAGGAAGAAAAAACTTCCTCCCTTCATCTCAAAGCAACCCATGCTGAAATTATGGTTAAAGCCATTGTCAAATCTTTACTTCCCTCACTCTTCTTGTACCACCTGTAGGAATGAGAGTTGGAAGAAGAACAGATAGAGTTTGATGACAAAACAAACAATGTGCATAAGTGTTTGTGAATTGATGTTTTTCTTATTCCGTTCCCTTCATTAAGTGTTTAAAGTATTTGGGCATCTGTGAGCATATATATGCATGCAAGAGCCAGCTTGGTGTAGTGGTTTTGGCACTGGACTATGTTTCTGGATACTGAAGGTCACATTGCCACTTGGTTGTAGAAACCCACTTGGGAACCATGGGAAAGTCACACACTCAGAGGACAGCAAAAGCGGTGAAGCCTTCTGAATGCATCTAGCCAAGAAAAGTCTGTGATAGGTTTGCCATAAATTAGAAATGACTTGAAAACACATGACCAATGTATATGTACTTGCTGAGAGACTCGAAGTATACACTCATCCTATTCCTTTCTCAGTACTTGCAGATGTTCATGGGGCCCCACCTCTGCATACTAAATAAAACCAATTGAGTAGAAGTAAAGCCTACACAGATTCAGAATAAATTAAAGGCAATGCGGGGGGGGGGGGGGGAGCAAACAAAAGCCTTGAAAGTTAAGGTGCATTTTTTAAAAGATGCATTGCATTAAGGGGATGTTATATGTAAACAATTAAATGTATTTAGAGAAAACCAGATTTCAAATGTGAAGCATATCTATCTTAAATGTATACCATTTGGATTCTGTGGAGGGCACTCTGGATGCAATATCCTATACTTTCCCACAAAACATAAACATCTGCTTAATTTAATTCTGGAAGCGTATGTGTGTTTAATGAAACTAGCATGGTTTTAAGTCTCCAATATCATAATCTTTTAATCTTTAATCTGTTGTCTATTACCTGTTTTGTATATGGTTGGTCCCCCTTTGTAAATACTTGTTTCTAAGAAGTCCTTTTTAAAACTTTTTTTCAGAGGATATTCAACTCCTTTGTGTACACAGAAAAAATTTCAAATGGCGAAAGTGAAGTTCAACAGGTAAGGAAATATTTTTCTGATTCTTTATATGATTTTAGTAATATATTAATAATATACCATATACTTTTTTTTATTTCTGAATACATGGTTTCTACTTTATGTTTTTTGTCTTCACTTGTCCATGTTTCATTCCTGAAATGTTCTCATGCTATAGGAGCTAGGATTGAGTATCTTGTGGCAAGATATTCACATGTTACCAGAGCTTGCTACTTCAGGAAAAATTTTTTAAAGTATCTACCAAAATGAGAGACTTTTGGATCAGCTGTCTTCATACTTTTTCTTTCCTCTTTTTATAGATGGCTACTTTCATAGTAGGCCCTGTTTCTCTAGTAAAGCTTCACTCCGTCAAGAGTCCAGCATTCAAACCTCCTGAAGTGTAAATAAGACAAAACAAAACAAAGGCAGTTCATCTGGAAGCACTTTCCCTTGTCCTCTTCCTGGGAGGGAAAGTAGATCAAAGAATGATGGAGTGAGCAGGGCCATGTGAGCCCTCATAGAAGGGCCATTTGGAAGCACAAAGTCTGTAGAGGAAACAAAAAAGAAGCAACTGTGCCAATTATCCCCAATGTTAATGATAAACACAAGAGGCGGGTTATGTGGCCTTCTGTATTGTACCAATTAAGATGGGCATGATGGCCTTCTATACTGCACCGATTAAGGTGGCTATTTGGGGCTCTGCTTTGTGAAGCACTCATGGAAGGAGTGCAGACCCTTTCTCTGTGTGGCACAGTACATTAAGGCTTATTCTTTGTTGTCATTGTGTGGCTTCAAGTTGTTTCTGACCAATGGTTAGGTTACTCTTGTACATTAATGTTATCCCTCTGGCTCAACTGGCTAGGTTTGACCATGCCAGTATTGGAAGACTGAACTATCTCCATCACCTGTATACTACCATAGTGAATGTATTTGCAGATTTTAATGTCATTTTTTAAAAAAGAAGGCATTATTTCTGGTCTTCTCGTGGAGAAAACATCCTCAGTTGCTTATAACCTCAGAGTCCCACAGGGAATTTAAGAAAAGTGAATGAGAGATGTACATTTTTTTCAAGCTATGACAAATAAATATAATACATTTCCCTTTACCACAGGAAAAAAACAACAACAAATATCCCTTCACAGTACTCTCACCACATTTGAATATTCCATAGTGTTTTGGAAAAACTTTTGTTGGAAAAAAAACACATGGTGTGTAAAAATCCAGGTTTTTGTACAGAAAACCATGATGTAAACCTACTTTCTGCACACACAAAAGCTTTCCTGCTTAAATAACCCACTTGGTTTTCACTTCAGCATATATTTGCAATACTTTGCACTGTCAAAAACCTTTTAAAAATCCTGCACATAATTCTTGCTTGTCCATTATCATTCCTGATAGGTTTCCAGGCTGTTATGTCGGGCAAGATAAGGAGCCACAATACGAACTGGATACAGTAGTAAACCTGTAATCACCATGCACCCTAATGAAAGCAAAGACCATAGTGGCATGCATAGGAATTCCTTATAAATTGGATAGGATCAAGGATGCTGCTCTGAGATCCTTGTAGAGATGATAGGCTTTATCACAAAGTTGATAAGGAGAGAAGAATTCTAAATTGGCAGAGTCTTTAATGTGTGTAATTCCTGTGACTGTTGCCAGACTAATATTAACTGCTAAGGCACTTTTACAAAACTGGATCAATTGTATAAACCAAAAAGAAGGGAGAGTTGGCATGGCCATGGATATTGCATAAAATTGGAACTACATTTTCATTGCTTGGTTGTCGGAAACAGCTATTACTAATTAGAGCTTTTTGTCATATCAAAATAGTGGGTGATAAGCGGAGGGAGTTAATAGATGCCACCAGCAACGGTAACAGGTCATATGAACTGGCTATAACTCTGTGTTGACAAATTCACTTTAATCAACCAGTTTATCACCTTGGCTTCCATTGCTGGGTAAGTGGCAATGAGCTCTGATAACTCAAAAACAGAGAACATGATAATTGATGATAATATATTGTCAGAGTATCACGTTATTTATTCCATCCTTTAAGGAGTGCACTATGCTTACCTAATTACTTCAGAGTACATTTTCATTAGATGCTCTTAAAGTTAGCATTGTTCAGTAGTTCCCCTTGTTTGGTTTCCATTGCTCATCAGGGTAGTATTTTATGGTGAAGATTTGTTTATGTAAGAAAGGAGTTTAAAATAAAAGGCTTCAGTCCTTTGTAGGGATTTTGAGTTTCAAGGTATATCACCTTTAAGAAAATCCTACATAGATTTAAGTTTTTAAAGTTACCATTGACCTATTCCTGTTGTTGATCTTGGAAGTTGCATAGTAGGTTGCTTATGGTTTCTGGAGAGCTAGTGTTTTTACGTCTTGCTTTAAGCATTTTAAAACAAAGAGTTGGACATCCTGTTTTCATAATAAGATAGTGGCATAGCTTCATTACATGGGTAAGACAATCCAATGGTTGCTGTGCTGAAACTTTATCTGTGCAACTAGATGGGATCTTGTGCGTTCTGAACTACACTATCCTGAGTTTTATTTTTTAAATGCCATGTTTTTCTACTTTATGCAGCTTTACGATTGTATAGAGTACAAAATTTAAGTTCAGCATATTTACATATATGAAATATAATTTACATATTTACATATATGAAATAAGACATATATGAAATAAGATAGTGGCATAGCTTCATTACATGGGTAAGACAATCCAATGGTTGCTGTGCTGAAACTTTATCTGTGCAACTAGATGGGATCTTGTGCGTTCTGAACTACACTATCCTGAGTTTTATTTTTTAAATGCCACGTTTTTCTACTTTATGCAACTTTACGATTGTATAGAGTACAAAATTTAAGTTCAGCATATTTACATACAGTATATGAAATATAATTTGAAGTGAACTGGTAGTTTGAGAGCAAAAAAAAGACCTTTGAGGAGGGTTTTAAAAGCTAACCTTGGGATATTTGGCACAATAATAAAAATAATCAAACTTTATTTATATTTCACCCTATCTCCCCAAGGGAACTCAGGGCGGATTCCAACAAACAAAATAGCAAACATTAAATGCCTCAATAACAATAAGAACAAATGAAATAACCCATAATAACCATACATAAACATGGGCTTAAACGTGACATCTGTATCTTAAATAAAAACAATATATCAAAAATTATAACTAACAAAAAGTAAACATAAAACATCCGAATTAATTTACAAAAGCCAATGGAGGTTCAAAGATCTGTGTGTTGATTGTGTGGCCAATGTTGTTAAATGGGCTAACAAGGCCCAAATACATTAATAATTTCCAATCAGAAGCCTGGTAGTAGTCTCTCTTCAGTTAATCCTCCTCCTCCATATGCTAGTGAGCAAAAATAGGTTTTCAGCTGTTTTTTGAAGGAGGGAAGCTCCGGTTCCCATCAGCCGTACTTGAGATGAGGGTGGGACTGATCAGGGCCTCCTCCGATGACCGCAGCATCCAAGTTGGTTTGTAGGAGGAGATGGGGTTAATCAAACAGTAGTAGTTATCATTCCTCCTACATGGTGGAAATTATATTATAACAAGACACCATCTTCTGTGTTTGATCTTCTAACAGGTAAAGTTTCCTTCCACCTACTTATTTAACAGGTTTCAAGGTAAAGGTCATTGTTACATTGTAGGAGTATAAATCTGGTAATCTCCAGAAGTTTTGGACTTCTGTACAATTCTTCTATTCTTTAACCATGGTCCATGCTGAATGATCTTATAGAGCTACTTGGAGATTCTCACATTCCCACCTCTGATATATTATGCTTCCGGCATAGTAGTAACATTAACCAGAGGAGTATAAATAAACATAACTGTAGAATTTTCATTTTGTTCACAAAGGGGTCTCAATATTTAAGTGTATACACCTTACAAATAAATGATCAAATACTATGTGTTTAGTTATATTTTAAGTGTTTATCACAGTGTATTCATATTGCCATGAAAATATAGTGACTAAAAAGAAAGGCACTAGGCAGTGGTTGCAAATAGTTGAAATAGTGTTACATTTTGCCCCTCTTTTTAAAAAACAACAATTTCTTGCTTTATTTATTTACATCATTTCTACCCCGCTCTTCTCAACCCCCAAGGGGGGACTCAGAGCGGCTTTTACTCTTAATTCCAATGAAGAATGTGAGATACTGCTCATTGTAAGTTCCTTGCTTTCAGGTGTAGGTTGAGTAAACAAGACATAGGGGTGGGAAAGCAGTGCCTTCTTCATCTCTCTGTGATTAAAATAAGGCAAACTTATTATTATGTGAATAACGAAATATCTTGAGAACGCTTTGGTCATCCTGGAACACAAGACTGCTGCACATTGTAGTCAATCTTTGCTGTGGGCATTCTAAATTGGGGTGTGTGCATGTGAGAGAGCACATGTGTGAAATTGAGAGCTAAAAGGACTTATTGTCAAAGTAACTATAAAATCTAGGCCTTTTGGAAGCATCTTGATCCTTTCAAAGACAGCTTCATTGGCTTTATTCAAGGGATAATGCTTTTCCCTATCATTTTCTGGGTGGTCTATACACCACTTAAAATCATATGGGTTAAATTATACAACAGCTTTTAGAATAAGGGTTGGGAGAGATATGGGGGGGTTCTTCTAGTAAAGCTCCCAATAGTTATTGCTTACAGCATAGCCCTAGACGCATACATTAACCCTTAACTAGATATAAATAAATGTCTAAGCATTCTAAGTATTGTGATGAATACTTGGCTGTCAGAGAAGATCGATGGGGCTCCCAATAGGCATAACTGCCATGGTTAAAAGCTCAGGATTGAAAAGATCGAAAGAGTAAGTGAGCACTTCTGTCTTAATTATAACAGGGTCTTTTAGCACTAATGAATCACGAGTGCTGGAGTTTTTATCTATAAGAGAAATATATACAAATTGGTCATATTAAAACAAAAGCAGACAGATTGTAAGCAAACCTAATCCTCTATCAGCTCTTTCTCTTCTTGTCATTCCTTAGCACCCTAACTGTCATCCTAAAAAATTATATTGTTAGTTCATCAGCTGAGAATGTTTCTTACCTACCAATCCATTATAATGTGTAATCCTACCAAATTTCTACAGATCAAAGAAAAGGGAAAATGCAGCTGTTTGGCCTTGGCTGAAAATAGTTATTACATTAGGCTTTCATGACACCTGAGAGTCAGACTTGGCACACAGTTCTCCAAAATTTGGAATTGACTGTTGTTTGTAGCAACATCCTTGTAAGTTTCTTTCTGCTGGCATTCTAGTGAACACATTTAATAAATGATAAATAAATCTAGGGAATTTAGGGTTGTTTTTTGTTTGTTTGTTTTTGCTTCTTTTTTTGGCAAACTATGGCGGAGTAAAGAATATAACAAAGCTGGGTTTTACAGAGATTAACCTTGCAATTCTGTAAGGCATCACGTTTCTGCTACACCGAAAACAAACAGAACTTAGAAAATACCTCAGTTTCATTGGAACCATTTTTAAAGAAACAGTTATGATATATTTAACTTCAGATGGACTATGATATGATGATGAGGTGAGATAGATTTTTTGAAGCTGAGCTATATTTCAATATCAACATGGAATTAATCTCTTCAAATCCCTAAAGAAGTTTCTGAAAATCATTTTGATTTATTCTCCACCATATGAGCTCTTCCCACTGAAATTCTTTCCCACCTTCAACCCCATAAAAAGCTACGCAAATGCAGTGGTGAAGGCGTCTTCAGCTGAACTAAGGTTTTTACCTTCTCTGTGAGTTCACTGATTCAGAAAACTCCGATTTCAAACCCGTGCAGATGTTGCTCATTTAACCCTGTAAGGTCAACCATCTTAAGAGAAGGAAACTCGAACCAAACCTACGACCTGAGGACCTTGCTGCCACCGCCCTAAGCTTGCTAGGCCCCGGCAGACGAACCTTTGGTTTAAAGGGTGAGGCCAGTTCTGTGCATGCTGCGCTCCGCCAGAAAGGTCCATTGCACAGGCTCGAAGGACACATCCAACCTCCGAATCATCAACGTGCTTGTAGAAAGCGTGGGATGAGTCCTTTCTGAATCTTCGTTCATGAAGAAAAGCCAAGAAGAGGAGTTCACTGATTAGTCTTAGCTCTTGAACCATTATTGTATCCTATATGAGAGAATCACTGTACGGATTGGAGAGAAATGCATATGATATTCCTCTGCCCTTCTTCACTATTGTGTCGGTTCTTAATCGATGATGGGAGAACAACTGGAAAAAGTATGGAAGAAGAGGGTAGGGTTTTTTTTGCCCCAGTTTTCTTGGAGCCTCAGAAAAACAACCATAGATGCTATTTAAAAAAAATCTTAAACCAAAGCAAAACAAAAGCCTAAAAGTTCACTGATTATGTTAAACTTTTAAAAAGTATTTCAATAAAGTATATAGTTTTTTCAATGCTTTTAAAAAACATCACACATTTGTTTTCTATCAAGTGTCCTATGGTCCAAGTGCAAGCAATAATAATAAATATCTGGATGTTAATGTTTTGTAGTGTAGCGAATCCTGCCTGATGTTATAAGATAGTCAGGGTTAGCCCTGGTTAGTACTTGGATGAGAGACTATTGACAAGTAGCAGGTGCTGTAGGCTCTATTTCAGAGGAAGGAGCTGACGAAATCAGCTCTCCATATTCCTTCCCTGAAAAAATCCTGTGTGAAATCCATATGACCACCGTAGGTTGAGAGGAAACTGAAAGACATATACACAGAGAGGCTCTGTTAAAAGGTAATTGGAGGTGTTGGTGTTTTCTCCTCCCATTGGCCGTTCACCATTTCTTCTTTATCATTTCAGCTTTTATTACTGCACGCTTACTTATTACATGAGCTCAAGCAACAAACATGGTTCACAAAGAGCTTTGAATACCAAAGAATTCTACAGGAGAACCTAGTGATATCTTGTGAAAAATTCTTTTTAGTTTTCTAGCAGAGTTCTCTGATCACCTTCTGCCGTAGAATGGCACTGGATGCCTAGAGAAAATACATCTCCAAGCATTGCTAGGTCCTCTTCTGCCATTTTGTGGTATGTTTTGACACCCAAGACATTTTTTTCCAGGTACATTAAAATGGTACTACATGAAGGATCCTGTAATGCAGCATTTCTCAACCTGGGGGTTGGGACCCCTGGTGGGGGTGTCAGAGGTGTTGTCAAAGACCACCAGAAAACACAGTATTTTCTCTTGGTCATGGGAGTTCTGTGTGGGAAGTTCGGCCCAATTCTATCTTTGGTGGGGTTCAAAATGCTCTTTGGTTGTAGGTGAACTATAAATCCCAGCAACTACGACCCTCAAATATCAAGGTCTATTTTCCCTAAACTCCACCAGTGTTCACATTTGGGCATATTGAGTATTCGTGCCAAGTTTGGTTCAGATCCATCATTGTTTGAGTCCACAGTTCTTTCTGGATGGAGGTGAACTACAACTCTAAAACTCAAGATCAGTGCCCATCAAACCTTTTCAGTACTTTCTGTTGGCCGTGGGAGTTGTGTGTGCCAAGTTTGGTTCAGTTCCATCATTGGTGCAGTTCAGAATGCTCTTTAATTGCAGGCGAACTATCAATCCCTGCAACGGCATCTCCCAAATGACAAAAAGAACTCCCCCAACCCCACCAGTATTCAAATTTGGGCGTATCGGGTATTTGTGCAAAATTTGGTCCAGTGAATGAAAATACATCCTGCCTATCAGATATTTACGTTGTGATTAATAACAATAGCAAAATTACAGTTATGAAAATATTTTTATGGAATGGTATTAAAGGGGCACGGCATTAGGAAGGTTGAGAACCACAGCTGTAATTGATCCCTTGCATATCAGTGGACCTACTGTATCTCTAAGGAACTGGGACCCTGACAATGAATTACCTTACATTTCTACCCAGTTGCATCCTTTAGCTTCCAACATTGGAATAGTCCATTATTGACATGTTCATTGTTTTGCCCTTCTCTTGTTTTTTGATTTTCTCAATTTTTCATTAACATCTTAAAATTCACTCCAGCAACAATCTTACAAAAAAAATTCAGCAAGAAACTCCTTTTTTTTCCTCCAAGGTCCATAAGTTTCTGTTGTTGATAGTCCAGTGTTCTATTTTTACATCCTCTACTCATCTAATCATATGGCATTTAGTGTGATAGTGCCACCGTGGGGTTTTTTCACAGATAAGATCAAACTTTTTGCCATTCTATCTATGATCACATTTTCATACAAGCCACATTCAAGAGTTAACTAGATTTTTTAAACTTACAAGCTGACTTCAATCTAATGAAAAAAAATGTCTTGTTGTTATTGTGTGTTGGCTTCTATACTACTTCAATATCTAATGGTATATTATAAAAGTATGTAAATAAATAACATATTTTACAGATTTGTGCAAGGATTGGTGAGTGGCAACTGCTTTCTTCAGCAACAAAGCCAATGAAAGATTAAGAAACAAAGAATTATTCAAACAAAACATAATGCTAAATTCATTTTAGTCTTCCCTAGACTAGACCCATTGCGTCACCCTACAGCATTTGACTGAATGGCTTTCCTTTAAATTAAATCAGTGGATTGTCAGCCATAATTTTAGACATAGAGAAATATAGTGGGGTATTCTAACTGATTATTGCCCTGATATCTTTCGAAGTTAAATTTGAGCTGAGTTTCCTTATTTGAAGTATATAGAATAATGGAGTTGCCTTTCTGGATTGCTGCTTTCGACAGTCTGGTATGAAACATTCACATACAGTAGTTTCAGGTGGCCTTCAGTTGACTTATACTTCAGGCTGGATTATGTCTCCTCAATACGATGTAATTCTGCAGGGCATTGTTAAAATATGCAATTCAGTTTTTTAAAATAAGCAAGTTCATCTGTTTGCTGAAGATTTGCTACGATACGCCAGCAGCGATAACTGATAGGGTCATCCTCTTTGATATCCATTACAGAAGTAGCTCCTCAGATTGTACATGCAACAACCTGAATAAGTTTGCTTGTGAAAAGGGTCAGGAAGTGTCACCGCTGTGTAAACAAATCACGTTTGCAGGCTTAACTGTAGCTCTAAGGAAGGTGTTAGCATTGTATCATATGGAAAGAAACAGCTGATAGATAGCAGGCATTCCTATAGATCTCCTGTTTGTAATTCAACCTGTCATCAGATAGGGGATGAGCCTGCCTCCTAAATCCAGCTATAAGTTGAAGAGATGATATCGGATACAGCTTGGCAATGGAACATACAAAATAGTTCCTGGAGAGGATATGATAAAATCACTGTAGATGTAGCAAACAGCCTAGTTTGAATTATATGAGACAATCGCTAGTGATTATCAGGCCACATGGGAAGCAATGAGTGACCATAGATAGGATAGATTTGTTAAACTACTTGTGTAGCCATGAGTTGTATTACATGATATAGATGTGTATTGTCCTATTAAATTATCTGCAATTCTCATAAGATTGCTGCACCAAAACGCTAAAATTTCTGTGCGTTCTTCTTAGAACTAGGCCATTTGTTATATCAAGAATAATTAAATAAGTGTTGCCTTAATTGAAGCATATTCCGAATACAGTTTCATAACATAAAATTTTTATCCCTGGCATTAATAAAGTATATTATTCTTGCCGCACCGGTGAAGGGACAAAGAGTTGGGAGAGGAAGGAAATATCAGTGAGAGTTTAGCAATAAAAAGAGCATTTAAAGCTCAAGGAGTATATGCAAATGAGTATGCTGTCTCTGGAGAAATAGAGATTCACTGATGTTATGATGAAATATTGAAAACAGGAGTAGTAGCATTTTAAGTGCTTTCACACATGGGCACAAATAATATGCAAACAGGAGTGTATGCGCAGCAGTCACACGGTATGGTTTTTCTGTGTGTGTCACACCCCAGTGTCCCCTGGCCCTCAGCAAGACCAACACCATGTTAAATCCCAAGTCTCAGAGGGGCCCAGCAAGCCTAAAAGCCAGAAGCTGCAGAGGCTGCAGTTCACTCCCCGTTCAAGGACAAAGCTAGCCGAGTACCATCTCGAGCCGATAAGCAACCAGGGAAAGGCAGAGCGGGTTGACTCCCGTTCACCCAGGTGCCAGAGTTAATTGGGCTCGCGTTCCAATCCAATGCGGGAGGCTTGAGAGGATTCAGCTGGAGCATTGTTTTGGGAACCGTTCCGACACACTGGTGCGTCGTAACGATCAAAGCCTTTGGGGCCTATAAGAGCTGGTTCCGAGAGATGTGTAGTATCTCACGTCAACGTTTGGAATCCTGTCTTCATGAACTTGCCTGGGCTATTGAGCCTTCTTGCTATTGAACTCTTTCTGGCAAGCTTTGTGCTAAGTACTCTTTATTGGATTAGCCCATTGGGGCATCAAGACTTTCATCTTTGTTCCTGATTTCCTTTGGACTATTGCTTGCAATACCTGGTGCTTGGAAGCATCAAAGGACTATATCTCTAATTTCTTTGCTCTATCCATTTATTCTAAATAAAGCATTTGAAACGTGGCCGGTCTCAAGTGGTTTACTGAGGGGTCCCTTCAGGTCTAAGGTGCAACAGTGTACTTATTCTATTTTTCAACCACAATTTTGTATTTTCCTTTTTATTGTAAACAAAATCGCATAGAACTAAAACTAAAATGTAATCATGTGGTTAGAGATAGGTCCTCGGAAGGGGGAAGCGGCAGTAACCTTCCAGTTTTGTTGCAAGAGTTATCAGCCTTCTGAGCAGCATTTTTCAAATAAATTATTATTTTGGTACAAAAGCAGTAGAAGTGAAAAGAACTTTTTCTCACCTTGCGCTAACATTATAAAGGTGCAGGGTGAGGGGTTCAAAACTTTAGTCACAAATTTCAGAACTCTTTTTTGAATAGCCATATTTGTATTGTAACACTTCAAGCAAGCCATGTTTGTTGGTTCAGAGGTATGCACAAATTCTGATAAAAATATAACCAAAATCACCATTGGAGTTTGTTTGTTTTTTCCGTGTCAAGAGTGGCTTGAGAAACTGCAAGTCGCTTCTGGTGTGAGAGAATTGGCCGTCTGCAAGGATATTGCCCAGGGAATGCCTGGATGTTTTGATATTTTACCATGTCCCCACATGAGGAGCCGGACCTGACAGAGGGAGCTCATCCACACTCTCCCTGGATTTGAACCTCCAACCTGTCAGTCTTCAGTCTTCAGGGTTTAAATCACTGCCCCGCTGGGGATAGGAATGGGAGAGAGCTTTGGAGAAAGGAAGGGGAAAGTACATTCTCCAGAGTCACATGGATTATTTCATATTTAAACTAAACATAGTTAAATTACCAGTATTTCGTTTCACAATAGTCACCTCCTGAAAATGGGGGGAAATGTGACTATTATGCGATGAAATATAGTATTCTATTATGTAAGCCAAACTATTGCTGTTTAGTATAACATCCACAAAGCTTCTGTATGAATTAGTAAAGCTAAGAAATGTATGTGCTATGAAATACAAGTTGACAATATATATTAGTAGACCATGTTGAGCAAAATACCTTTAAGCATGTTTTGTTACAATTTTATATTAGAAATATTATGTATAGATAACTATTTAGTAGGTACGTAAACAAGCTATTTTAGTTTTATATTTCTGGACTGAAAGAGTATAATTTAGTGTTGCTTTGCATGGGGAAGAACAGCCAACCTATTCAGCTATATCATAACAAGTGATAACTATTAAATGGTATTGGATTCACAGCTTAATTGTGACAATTAGATATCTGGTGTGTTAATAATAAATCATTCTGCAATACTAATTATGTATACTTCTTCAAGTCATTTCATTTGAACAACATTCTGCTAAAAACTATGTACCTTGGAGACCTGTAATTGATCTGAACTATTTGATGGAAACAATTGAGTCAAAGTCCCCTACTCTTATTGGTATCGGCCTCATTATTCATGTAAGAAGCTAAATCATGATGAAATGGCCTGTTATTAATAGTTAGGAAGGACATTTGTCAGTCTCATAGTCTAATGAATAGACCAGTTACATATTTCAGTACACAAATTGAGTTGTATTTTCTGGTTGTTCCTTGAGGAAGATGTTATGTGTGAGTGAGTAAGGGACTGTTGATTGGGGAGTGTTGAAAGCCAGCCAGTTAGACATTACTAATTAAAGGACTTTATCTGTCTCTGACGACAGAATGCATTAAACTGTGATAGTGAACATTTTGCTGTGCGCTGTAAATTGTTAAAAGATTATTTTCTTTCTTCATTTGGGCTGTGAGTTGTAGGAAGCTTCTTGGAAGAAGTTTGAGGAGGACTTTGAAATGGACTGAGCATAATTAGATGCTTTCAGGGCTTAGGTAGCAATGCAATGTGGGAGTTAGATAGGAAGTTAGGACAGAAAACCTGTGCACACACACACAGAGGGATGGAGGGAGAATCAAAGAGACAACAGGATCTTGGGTTCTGAAAGCAATGCATTGAAGGGGTTAGATAATAGTTGGCCAGGACAGAAAAAGGCTGTAGCACAGCTGGTTAATCACCAGCAGCAATAAATCTTACCAGTCAAAAGGTTGGCAGTTCGAAGCCCAGTTTGGGGTGAGCACCCAACCTTCAGCTAAGCTCACTGTCCACCTAAGCAGTTTGAAAACAGCTGTGAGTAGAGAAATTAGTCATCGCGGAGAGGTATTTTATGGCATCATAAAAAGGAAATACCAGAAAAATGAAAGGAAGGAGAAAGTATGTGATCAAGGGCTCTACATCATAAAGGATGGAGCGACAGTGCCCCCCCCCCCTGTGGTCGGTATCGAGAACAACCTCAGAGTGGCGAAGCTGGGGGAAAAGGCTGACATAATACCTCTATCTGTCATTTGTCCTGTTCGTTTAAATTGTGCACATAGTTGTTTACAACTGAAGCCTAAATATTGAAATAAAAGTATTAATTATAGTATGTGTCCTTAAGGTGTTGCATTTCTTTTATACTCCCTCCATATGACAAATGTGTCCCAATGTCTTTTATTCGTTAAGGCAGCATGTACATAATGGGAAAATGAATAATAATAATACACTTTATTTATATTCCGCTCTTCTCACCCCGAAGGGGACTCAGAGCAGATTACATTATACATACGGCAGACAATCCCTGCCGAATTGACATACAATTGACATACAATTACAATACAGTTGTGCAGACAAACAGACAAACTGGTGCAGACACTTGTACAGTTAGAAGGATTTCCATCTGGCTGCATTTTGAAGGGTGCGGTCGCTCCATACGTCACAAGGGGGTGCTGTTGATTCATCCTCAGGTGAGAGTCTGGTTCTGCTTTCCACCTTCCAGCAGCCGATCTTCCTTAATTTTGGTGTAAGTCCTTATTTTTGTTATAAGTCCTTAAAAATCCTTCCCTGCTTCATGGTACCTAGGTTTTTCTACTCACAGCTGGCTGTTTTCAATCTGTTAGGTGGACAGAGGACAGGGCTCACAGCTGGGTGTCCAAGCCAGCCCGGGGATTCGAACGTGTAACCTTCAGATTACAACACAGCTGTTGTTACCGCTGTGCTATCTCTCCGGCCCTTTGTTGCGTGTCTTCATGTTGTTTTCAGAGTTAAAAGCCTATTGTGCAATGCTCAACTTGAATGAGAAAGAGTTTGAAATACCAGACTATTTGTACTGAATTATGATTATTTCTGGACTTTCTATGATATTTTTAGGTATTTATTTATTTATTATGGCTCACAAAGTGAATATAGAATGCAGAAACTGAAACGTAGCACTCATTGTATATTTTTTTTCTTTACATTTCTAGTTAGCAAAAAAAATTCGGGAAAAGTTCAACCGTTACTTGGATGTGGTAAATCGAAACAAACATGTGGTTGAAGCGTCATACACTGCTCATTTGACATCACCCTTGACGGCAATTCAAGACTGCTGCACCATTCCGCCATCTATGATGGAGTAAGTATTCCCAATAGCTGTTGCCTTCTTGTTCTTGTGTGTCTTCAAGTTGTTTTCAGAGTTAAAATGTCATTACGCAATGCTCAACTTTATATGACTTCGAATGAGAATGCTTGTACAAGGGTTTGGAATAAAAGACTACTTATAGCGAATTTTCAAAAACACAATTAGTGCTTCTGCTTTAAAAAAAATACCATCGCTGACTGTTTTAGTGCTGTCTCTTGATTGACTGATCAAGATTGACTGATCAATTAATCCATGCAAAACTTTGTAAATGATGATAAAAATATGTTATATGAGAATGGTAATTAAATTCAGAGAAATTGTACTAATTGTACAAAACGCTGTCTGTAGTTTATCTCTGTCATTGTGAAAGAGAAATGACTCAGTACAGGAAGACAGCTCATAAGTATGTAAATAAAAACAATGAAATTTGTATGCCCCTCATTGCAATTATATATTGTAAACAATTGTCAGATGTCTGAATAAATACCTGTCAAGTTGCCCACACGATTTTTATATGGTCCTGTAAAAATATACCTCTGTTTAATAGCTTAAGACTTTCTGATTTACACTGATCAAGCCATTGTTGGAACACAGGTACAAATTCAGTGAGAAGTTCCTTCTTTGAGTTACTTTTATATTTTAATGGACTTATTTTTACAGTGTGGTTTTGAGAAGACCAGTTATGCATTTCTTCCTTTACCAATCTCACCTTTCCCAGACTATTTTAAGATAACCTAGAAACAGCAGCGTCTGTTCCTTATAGGAGCTGCTATTCAGGTGTATGACCATACAGGGCATACTGGAAGCATTGAAATGTCTATGCAGTTATTTCTGAATATACAGAAGTTTTGCACTGAAAATGCACAATATTGGGTACCACACACTGGGATCCAACTCAGTAGAAATTTGAAGAAGCGCAGCAGTTTGAGTATAAATGCTCTCTCTCACACACACACTGAAATTGGCCCAACAAACTAGAATTGGGGAAAAAGACGAATTGTATCCAATTCCAGTAAAAAAAATCCTATATGCATCACTAGGCAAAAAAAAATCTGTTAAGTTTTTTAGAAGGAGGGAGAAAATAGAAAGAAACCAGAAGGGCTTTGATATTGGGGGCGTTATGACGTGGGTTTAGAATTCCTGGTCTCACTGTGTCATAATCCACCTGTTCTAGATATCCCAAACTCCCTTTTCCTCCTTATTTCTCTGACCCTGTGGAGAAATATGGGAAAAGGATGGGCAGAGTCTGATATCTGCAGGCTGCACTTTTGCCCTGCCCTATTGAAGATGGTGAAAATAATTATCCTGATATTAGTTCCACTGCCTTGCCAAATAACAATGCATTAAGTAGCAAAGTTTAAAAAACTTGCAGGACGACAACACACATAGTTCTTCGTAATATAATATACTAGCAAAACAGACTCAGGTTTTCATAGGCACAAAGCGGGTAGTCCTAATGTGCTACTGAGGATTAAAGATATAGAAGTACAATGTAGAGGAAGACTAGGAAGAATGAGGCAAAATCCAAGTTTCTAAATATTAGATCAGGGCTGTCCAACTGGCGGCCCCGGGGCCGGATCCGGCCCCGTAGCCTGTTGGACACGGCCCCACCTATGCCCTCAGCCGCCATTTTTAAATTGTAAAAAAAAAAAAATCGATTTTAAAAAAAATGGCGGCCGGGGGCCGGGGAGGGAGGCGGGGCAGGGAGGAGGAAGAGAGCTGGCTCCCTCCTTTCAGGCGCCCTCCCTACCTAGGGCGGGGGAGCCACCGAAAAGGGCAGAAGGCGGCGCCAGAGCCGCGCGTCACAGGCCTGGCGTGACGCGCTGCTCCTGGCACCGCCTACTCCTCCCGGCGCCCCTCCCTTCCTAGGGCGGCGGGGGGCAAAAAAGGAGGAGTAGGCGGCAAGAGCCGCGCACAGGCCTGGCGTGACGCGCTGCTCCTTGGCACTGCCTCCACTCCCTTTCGGGCGCCTCCCTTCCTAGGGCGGGGGCACCGAAAAGGAGGAGTAGGCGGCGCCAAGAGCCGCCGTCACAGGCCTGGCGTGACGTGCTGCTCCTTGGCACCGCCCTACTCCTCCTTTC
Organism: Anolis apletophallus; assembly: GCA_030556195.1. Taxonomy (NCBI): domain Eukaryota; kingdom Metazoa; phylum Chordata; class Lepidosauria; order Squamata; family Anolidae; genus Anolis; species Anolis apletophallus. The sequence goes on from JARBWK010000005.1 coordinate 98,262,715, forward strand.
GGCGCCCCTCCCTTCCTAGGGCGGAGGGGCGCCCGAAAGGAGCAGGCGGCGCCAAGAGCCGCACGTCACAGGCCTGGCGTGACGCGCTGCTCCTGGCACCGCCTACTCCTCCTTAAAGCGCCCTCCCTTCCTAGGGCGGAGGGCGCCGAAAGGAGGGTAGGCGGCTGGCCAAGAGCCGCGCGTCACGCCAGGTCTGTGACGCTCTGCTCTTGGCGCCGCCTACTCCTCCTTTTCGGCGCCCCCCCTCCCTACCTAGGGCGGGGGAGCCGCCGAAAAAGGGCAGAAGGCGGCGTCAAGAGCAGCGCGTCACAGGCCTGGCGTGACGCGCTGCCCCTTGGTGCCGCCTACTCCTCTCGCGCCCCCCCCCCTAGGAAGGGAGGGGCGTTGAAAAGGAGGAGCAGGCGGTGCCAAGGGGCAGCGCGTCACGCCAGGCCTGTGACGCGCTGATGATGTCTATAAGCAAGACTTATTTACTAGATTTTATTAACTCCAGATACTGAGCAAGCATGTGTGACTAGAAACCTGTACTTGAAAAGTTCAGATGCTATAAAAATGTCTCAAATAAGCACTTAAAGTGCAACCACCAGATAGGTATGTTTTTTCATACTCATGGACTTGCGAAAAAGCAAAAAAATATTGGATTGATATCTATCGAGAAATTCAGAAAATGTTAAGAATTAGAATGAAATTAGAACCTGAATATATCCTATTAGGGATGTTGGACCTGGAAAGGGAAAAAAATTAAGAGATCCTTTTTAACTGTACGGCAGTGAGGATTGTATACGCAAGAAACTGGAGGCTCAAAGAAGTGCCAGTAATAGAAGACTGGTGAAACAAGATATTGGAAATAATGAATATGGACAGACTAACATATTGGATAATACCTAACCAAGGGATACTAGAGAAACAGAGAACCTGGGACCTAGTAAAGGATTATTTTAAGCAATTAAAATTAGAATTAAGAATATAGTAGAGGAGAAACAGACAGAAAAAGAGGGGTTGTTCGAGATGCCTGAGTATCAGACTGGGGATGGTAATAAAGGAATATAAAAATGCAAAGAGTATGAAGATTAAACCAAACACAGAGGAGTAGATGGAAATCACAGATTATTTTTATTTTCTTTTTCTTTTTCTTTTTTCTTCTCCATTTTTCTTACCCCTCTTCTCTCTTTTCCTACTTTCTTACTTTAAATATATTGTTCCCCCACTTTTCATGTAATCTTATATTCACAATAAAATCATTTAAAAAAAATAAAAGAAAAAGAAAAGTTCAGATAGCACAATGTCATGGCCTCTGGATGTTTTGGGCTCCAATTTCAATCACTCCTGGCCAACATTGGGCCACTATGAATGGAAAAAGGTTGAAATAAAGAGGCAATGTAAAGTAAGCAGCTTTGTATTTTAAATGAAGGTTGTCCTTCCAGTCTCAGAAAAAAATATTGGACACTGCAGCATTCAAAGTAATAGTAATATACTCAGCCCTCTGCATTTGCAGGTTTGATTACTTATGGATTAGATTAATATGTTCTGTATAGGAATTTCTAGGTCCTTCAGTTAAACTCTGTTGCCAGTTTCTACCAGAGATTGACCATTTAGTCACTCTGGAGGACCTAGAGATTCCTAAAGACATTTCCTCCTCTCTTTAGGTCCTCTAGTGCAATTCTGGCGGAGGTCCTAGAGATTCCTAGAAAGGTGTTATCTCCTGTTAAAAATAGCATTCTTTAATTTGTGGTTTTTTACTTTCACCTGAGCCCTATGCCCCTGACCCCAACAAATACGGAAGCATGACTGTAATACTAGCTAAGTGTAGAATTTGCCTCAACTGGAGCTTTGGAAACCTGCTGTTGTGGACTTTAGTTCTTTGAATCCTCCAGCCAGCATCATCACTATCCATGATGAGAATCTCAGCTGTCAGTATCTTCACAACAAAGGGCCCTTCCACACAGCCATATATCCCAAAATATCAAGGCAGAAAATTCCACAATATTTTATTTGAACTGGGTTATCTGAGTCCACACTGTCATATATTCTAATTCAAAGCAGAAAATGGGAGATTTTATTCAGCTGTGTGGAATGGATCTAAATGATAGGCAGAATTTAGGAGAGTTGAGATACAGATGAAAACTGGGGTTCTGCCTTAAATGTTAGGCTCAGATTGATTGCTCTGCCAAAACTCGTGTCGTATTTCATAGTTATTTACTGTACATTAACATTTAATGAGCTATATTTGCTCCAAACAAAGCAAAAATGACAGATACTGTCAACGTGACAATCTCATTTCAGTTTCATCTTGCCTTTTTGTCTTATTTGAGATTATATTCTACAAAAATTACAATATTTTTTCAATAAGAAGCCATAGTTGAAAATCGTGATGTCTACAGTTGCATAACTAAATATACACAGATATTTTTTAAGACCAAACAACTAAACATTTTGAGTTATTTAATAAAAGATATAGATGAGATTGGATCAGATTCCTCACTCCGGGGAGTTGTCATGTGTGGATTTACACTTTTAGATTAGAAAAGGGAAGAATATGTTGAATTAAGTGTACATTATGTATGACATTATGTGTACTATATAGAAAATAAACAACCTGTGGTCGTTCAATAGATCTGAATGATACGAGATCCAGGACAGATAAACCAAAATATAGTGCCTAGCTAATCTATAGAATTTGCTACAATAATTGTATGTATAAAATTACTATGGAAATGAAATTAGATGAATTAATTGATTACAAGGCTGTGTACTACCTTATTGGGTTCTATAATTTTTCATAAGGTTGATGTTGTATAGAGAACAACACTGTGGGAAGGGGAACTTGCTGTGAACCATCCTATATGTGCTTGTATTGGAGCCCTGGGCTTCTTAAACAGGGCATTGAACAAGGTGAACATTGATCTGGCTAGTGTAGTCCATTTACACTTGTTTCTATCTTCTTTATTAACATACTAGCTTGGGAACCCAGCAGTGCCTGAGTTATTTGAGAAAGACATTGTTTGTTTTTTGAAGTTTGGTAATATCAGTTTGGTAGTGTCTAATGCTATTTATTAGGGGGAAAGCCAGTCTTTTCTTTTCTTTTTTATGAATGCTCCTAATAGAAAATGCATAAAGATATGGGTGAACTCGCACAATTCCCAGAATCGTGAGTCAATTCTTCCAAAACCCTGCCATTATTCAAATGTTGGGTCTTTGTGCCAAGTGTGGTTCAGATCCAATATCAGCTGGGTTCAGTGATATTACAGTGGCGCAATGGGTTAAACCCTTACGCCAGCAGGGCTGAAGACTGACAAGTCTCAGGTTCGAATCCGGGGAGAGTGCGGATGAGCTCCATCTATCAGCTCTAGCTCCCCATTGTGGGGACATGAGAGAAGCCTCCCACAAGGATAATAAAACATCAAAACATCCAGGCGTCCCCTGGGCAAAATTCTTGCAGACGGCCAGTTCTCTCAAACCAGAAGCAACTTGCAGTTTCTCAAGTCGCTCCTGACACAAAAAAGTGATATCTACATAAGGGTGAACTACAACTCCCAGATTCCCAGTGCAATCACCCACAAACCCAGGCAATAATCACGGTTGGTTCTGTGTGCAAAGTTTGGTCCCGATCAGTCATCAGCTGAGTTCAGTGTTCTCTGGATAAGGGTGAACTACAACTCCTAGATTCCCAGGGCAACCACACCCAAACCCTGCCAGCGTGCACAGTTAGCCATGTTGGGTCTGTGTTCCAGATCCGAAATTGACTGGGTTCACAGTTCTCTCTGGATGTAGGTGAACTCCTTTAAATCAAGGTGAATTCCCGCAAATGTAGTCATGGGGGTTCTGCGTGCCCAATGTGGTCCAGGTCCACTATTGAAGGGGTCACAGTACTCTGCCTTGATGCAGGGTGAACTTCTGTTGAGTCAGTCCCCCAAACCCCTCCAATCTGTTCAGTTGCTGATCAATTTCTTTCTGTTTGCTATGTGCTGTAGGAAACAGTTAAGAGGCGCAGTGGGCAGGGCCATGCAAATTCCACACCAGGAACCCCGGGATGCCTGCCTGTGGTGGAGGAAACATGTCAAATCTAGGATAAAATTCTCCCTGAATGAAAGCATTCCTTGGGTGGTTAGTGTTTGGGGAGGACATGGCGTGTTTGGGCTGCATGTTCATGGCGTCTGCTATAACCTGCAATGTCAGTTGAGGGAGTGCCTTTGGAGACTTCTCAGTACTTGGAACTATAGCCTGTTTGTGGAAGTGGGAAGTTGTCTGTGTAAGTGGACACTTCTGCCACATACACACATACACATTTTTCACTTTTATTATGTGTATAGATGAGCACACATTTTCCTTTTACTCTGAGTGCTTTCCGTGGGATAATTTTGTTTCTCTGAGTACAGTTGCAACTTTCAAAGGGTTTGTCTGTTTCAGAGATGGACCCCACAAAGCCTAAATCCTATTGGTAATTTCAGCAAGAATAGACCCATGAAATCAGTTAATGAATGGTTAGTCTGTACTTATGTAAAAGTTATTGGATTCAGGTTGGAGCTTTAAGAGGCATATGAGGACCCAAGCAGACCTGTACTGGAAACTGGCCAAAGGATAATCTCTTCCAGCATCCTGTTTCCAAACCTTTTAGGAAAATCAGGTCATAAATCCAGTTGCAATTCCCCAAGTAACACACTGCCTTTGGACCTGGAAAATATATTTAATTGTAATGGCTGATTGTATACATTATCTAGTCCACCTTTAAAGTCATCTAAATAATTTCATCTTTTAAGAATCCCCCAGCCAGCATGTCAGTGGCCTTGTTGGCTGAGGGATTCTCAATGTTGTTGTAATTCTTTTCCCAGTATCTGCATCTAAGCCAGCAGCCATCTTTTATCTATGAATGCCATTTAGTCTGTTTTCAACCTATGAATATATTTTTCACTTCTTTTTTTAAGAGAAGGAAATATCTGCTTTTGTAGCGCAGATTACTGTGCATCAACCATGCACAGTAATTGCAAAACTAAGACTGGATACTTGGTTTACACCATGAGAAACATCAATATGTGAACCTTAGTTAAGAACATAAGTCTGTAAGATGACTTTGATCATGAAATATTCCAGGTTTCATGATGGCAGTAAAATATGGCGCCATTCATATGGACTGAAAAGATTTCACTGTGGTTGGCTTGCATTAACCTATTGTCTTCCCTCTGTATCCTTATTATCTTTTATGACTGTATTAGCATAAATTAGATAAAAGACAAAACAAGAGAAACCGTTTTTATTAAAATTGTGCACCATTTTAGGACTTAGTTTCTGAGATCAAAGTAGAATAATTAATAACAGCAGCAGTAGTAATAATAATAATATCAATGACACAATCATGGCATCAACTGCATCTCAGCAGTGATCTTCCATATATATGGACAGCATTCCTGTATTATAGTGTTTCTCAACCTTCCTAATGCCGCGACCCCTTAATACAGTTCCTCATGTTGTGGTGACCCCCAACCATAACATTATTTTTGTTGCTACTTCACAACTGTAATTTTGCTACTGTTATGAATTGTAATGTAAATATCTGATATGCAGAACGTATTTTCATTCGCTGGACCAAATTTGGCACAAATAATATGCCCAAATGTGAACACCAGTGGAGTTTGGGGAAAATAGACCTTGACATTTGGGAGTTGTAATTGCTGGAATTTATTGTTCACCCACAATCAAAGAGCATTCTGAACTCCACCAACAATGAAATTGATCCAGACTTGGCACACAGAACTCCCATGACCAACAGAAAATACTGGAAGGATTTGGCAGGCATTGACCTTGAGTTTTGGACTTGTAGTTCACCTCCATCCTGAGAGCCCTGTGGATTCAAACAATGATGGATCTGGACCAAACGTGGCACAAATACTCAATATGTTCAAATGTGAACACTGGTGGAGTTTGGGGAAATAGACCTTGACATTTGGGAGTTGTAATTGCTAGGATTTATAGTTCACATACAACCAAAGAGCATTCTGAATCCCACCAAAGATAGAATTGGGCCAAACTTCTGACACAGAACCCCCATGAAATATAATGTTTTCTTATGGTTTACTGAAATACTATATTTTCTGATGGTCACTCGATGGCGACCCCTCTTACCCCCCCTTGCGACCCCCAGGAGTCCTGACACCCAGGGTGAGAAACACTGCTGTATTAAGTGTTCTTTGAGTGTTATTGTCACATTCATATATATTGGGTATAGATTTTAGAGAAATTGAAGGAAGTTAAACAAAATGTAGGATTAGAGACACAGCAGTAGATAATTTATGTTTTTAACACACTTTAGCTGCTTTTTTTGTTTGTTTTAATATGCCCCCTAATTGATTCTGTTACATTAAAAAAAACTTTAAGGAATGCTTTTACCTACTTGATTGAAAAGCCTCACAGGAAATTCTTATCACTCTAAAATATTACTTGACAACTATACCTTACATTCATTAATGCAATATTTACATGAGTAAACCTGTAGATCTATTTTTGAAGATCATTTACTTTAAGAATGTGATAACTCCTTTAGAAGTGGTCTGACTCGCCTTTTTAAAATGGCTGCTCAAATATTTGCTATTTCAGCTTAGCTTTATCACTGCTTTTCTTTTGTTTACTTGCCCTCTCATGGGTTGTTAAGCTAAGAGATAAGGGGATCTCCATCCTAATTTTTCATATTGCTTGTAGAACTGCATTTGCAAGCACCCTAAACTCAATTGGTGTTAGCCTAATGGAATTTCAAGAGCATGGAAACAAGATTTGGAAGTTCTGATAAACTAATTAAATCTTGGGTATATGCATAAGTATGCACAAATTAAAAACTAGTTTTAATTTGTTGGTGAATCCTTATATAGAATGGAGTAGAGAGAACCTAACACCCAGTGTTAAGACATATAATGCCCAGAGGCCTTCTTAAAATATTTTCCAGGGTGGAAGAAAGAACTCTTTTGTCTGTTTGAGGTAGGTGTGAATGCTTCAATTGGCCACCTTGATTAGCATTTAATGGCCTAGCAGTTTCTGTGTAGTCTGACAAGGTAGTTGTTAGAGTGGTCCAGCATTTCTGTGTTCTCAAATAATAGGCTGCGTCCAGGTTGGTTCTTCAAGTGCTCTGCTATAGCTGATTCTCTGGTTGAGTTAGTCTGCAGTGCCTTTCATGTTCCTTGATTCATGTTTGGGAAATGCTGCTGCGTTTGGTGTTCCCTATGTAGACTTGTCCACAGCTGCACAGTATATGGTAGACTCCTGCAGAGGTGAGAGGATCCCTCTTGTCCTTTGCTGAGTGTAACATTAGTTGGATTTTCTTAGTGGGTCTGTAGAGAGTTTGTACGTTGTGTTTCTTCATCAGCTTCCCTATGCGGTCAGTGGTTCCCTTGATGTATGGAAAGAACACTTTATCTCTAGGTGGATCTTTGTCTTTACTCTCTTTATAACCATCTTTATAAGATTTTTTATTTATTTGATAAATAAGAAATAATTAAACCTTTGTTTAACCTCATGCCAGTATACTTTATAAACTGTCATTTTATCCAAGGAGTCAATCCCTAGTTTAACAACATCAACCATGGCTTATTGTACTTATTATATACCTTCCAAGCAAGCTAAATGATTTCTGAACCAGGCCTTTATTAGTAGTTTGGATTAGGAATACACTGGAACTTTGAAAATATGCCTCTTTTGGCTTTTTACTATTCAGTGCTGCAATATGTAAATACATTATTGATTATAAGAATATGCTTTATGTTAATAAATCATATACATTTTAACTTTTTAAGGAAACAGTGAATTTGAATGGCTGTGTTAGGTTTTTGCAATTATGTTTATCGAAATGGAAGAGAACATCTTTATAGATTTTTAAACAAAGAGTGTAAAAACAAGGATGGGCCTTAATGCCATAACCAAACCTCAGTTGGTGAATGTCATTTTAAAAATACACAATCTCCCTCCCTCTTTTTCATTTTTCCAAAACTGAAACCACATAGAAGAAGTTGATTTACTTTGTGAATAGAGGCTGAATGAAATCCAATTGGAGCTTACTTGAACACTGTTTTGATGTAAGATTCAAAGCTTCTGCAAATTTATTTTATCTTCTACATTTGCTGATCTTCTGCTTGTAAATCCTGTTGAAGGAGAATAAAAATGACTGCTGCCTGATGGGAATTAAATGTCTGAAGTTCAAAGCAGTTTGCACATCAGAGCAAACGTCAATCAAATGAACATCTTGCAAGCTAGGCAGGGAGCGAATTTCTCCATGGGGAAGAGATCAAAGTGGGAGTCACAGTTCTGTTTTCTCCCTTGGGATGCAGTTTCGATCAGTTGTTCATTAAAGTGAATCCAGAAGGAAGGGTTTTCATATAATATAGAAAGGGAAAAGAGAGAAAAGAAGGTTGGAGCGGGTGGGGATGTGTGCTTCTCTCTCTCTCTCTCTCTCTCTCTCTCTCTCTCTCTCTCTCTCACGGAGTTAATGTTAAGATCACGTTTCGATCTTTTCTGATGGTAGAACTGCATTTTCCAGAGCAGCAAGTTAACTTGCCAGAATTATTAAAAAACAGGTTCTGAAATTGGTGTATTACCCACATTATTTTGTGTTACAAAGATAGGGGAACTAGTTAAACAACACCATTCCCTTTCTTTCCTGCATGGCTTAAACATATTATTGTTTGTTTATTTGGAGATTTAGTATTCAATTTTGCCTTTAAAAAAATATGCACCATAATAATATTGTTAGGTATTATTTTATTAGATCTTTTTCAATGGCAGGAAAAAGAGGTAAACTAAGCCTATGGGAATGTTCTAGTCCTGCCTCCTGCCATGTTGCTTCAATCTGTCTCTGCACATGTAGAGCGACTTTCTGATGGAGAGAAATTCAGTGTGTCCAGATTGTGAGGAAATGCTGTCTGCATATATAAGAGTCCTTTTTCTTCGCATTGTCTCCTTTTACACAAGGAGAAGAATGCCAGAGGGAAGAAGGGCTAAAGAGTTCCACTCATCTTCACATGCTTATTTCAGTTAAAATGTACACAAGTGAGCATCTGTAAGGTAAAACTGGTAGGTGGTTGAGCCATTGTTAGACAGAAGCATAAGTAATAAAGATAGAAATGATGGATACAATACCCATGAGGCAATGGACTTATCCTACAGTACATTTATTATTTTGGGAGCATTTATTGGCACACAGTAGCCTAATTGCCCTAAGGACACCAGATCCTTTCCAGTCTTGGCGATTAAGCAGTCAGCTCTGTTTAGTACTTGGATGGGAAATCATCAATGAATAATCTTTTTCCATTCATAATCCCTTTCTGCCAGATAAATTTTTACATGACCCTGGATGTATAAGTATATTAAATAGGCATGGAAATCTTATTCAAATCAGCATTTGCAATTAAACTGATTTTCCTTTTTGTGAAGTACAGCTGAAGCATTTTCTGCAGAATTCGCTGTGAACACTGCATGTTGTTGCTAACAAATTCATATAAATGTCTTGGGGGTTTTTTGTTCGTGTCAGGAGCAACTTGAGAAACTGCAAGTCGCTTCTGGTATGAGATAATTGGCTGCCTGCAAGGATGTTGTCCAGGGCAGTGTTTCCCAACCAGTGTGCCGGGGCACACTAGTGTGTCGTGAGCGATCATCAGGTGTGCCGTGGGAAATTGGAACCTCCAGGAAGGGGGGGGGGAGAGAGTCTAGTGCAGGGGTGGGCAATTACCGGCCCTCCAGGTGTTTTGGACTTCAACTCCCAGAAATCCTAACAGCTGGTAAACTGGCTAGGATTTCTGGGAGTTGAAGTCCAAAACACCTGGAGGGCCGGTAATTGCCCACCCCTGGTCTAGTGTGTTGAAATATAAAAACCCTAAGAAACCTACCTCGATAAAGACACAAAATTACAAACACCCCCCTCCCCACCCATTGTCGACTTGGTCTCTCCCTTTCCATGCATTGGGAAGGCCTGCCTTCCTTTCCCCAAGTAGAGACCTCCTCTTGCCTCCTGGGGGTTCTGTGTGGGAAGTTTGGCCCAGTACTATCATTGGTGGGGTTCAGAATGCTCTTTGATTGTAGGGGAACTATAAATCCCAGCAACTACAACTCCCAAACGTCAAGGTCTATTTCCCCTGAACTCCATCTGCATTCATATTTGGGCATATTGAGTATTCATGCCAAGTTTGGCCCTGATCCAACATTCAGTCCACAGTGCTCTCTGGATATAGGTGAACTACAACTCCAAAACCCAAGGTCAATCCCCACCAAACTCTTATAGCATTTTCTCTTGGTTATGGGAGTTCTGTGTGGGAAGTTTGTGTCTTTCTTCCATTCCTGCCAGGATATCTATGTTAAGTTCATTGAAACAGGCCCAGGTTTCACACTGAGTGTATAAATACATTTTTAAAACATATTAACTATATGTATTACTGTGTTAGAGTGTCATTTTGGTTGCTGGTGTGCCCCAGGATTTTGCAAATGTAAAAAGTGTGCCAAGGCTCAAAAAAGGTTGGGAAACACTGGTCCAGGGTATGCACAGATGTTTTACCATCCTCTTGGAGGCTTCTCTCATGTCCCTGTATGAGAACCTGGAGCTAGCAAAAAGGAACTCACTCTGCTCCCTGGATTCGAACTGCTGACTCGAACTGCGAACTCCTGCCAGCACAAAGGTTTCACCTATTGCGCCACCGGGGACTCCTGAATGTCTAGGTGACATTCAGAAACCTTTTACTGTTGCCAGATTTTTGTGGACCCAAACATTGTGCTAAGGGGACCACGTTTGGGGTTGGGACCCCACAGTTTAAGAAGCAGTGCTTTATAATATATTTCAGAGAAAGAAACTAGAAAAAGAACCTCTAAGTATTCCTCGCTTAATAAAACCCTTTGAAATTCAGGTGGTTGCCATACGTTGACAGGCAACTTGAATACTCTAGAGCAGGGGTGCCCACACTTTTTCAGCATGCAAGCTACTTTTAAACCAACCAAGTCAAAAAGATCTACCTTCCACCCGCGCACTCTTGAGGCCCTGCTTCGTGCTCCGCCCTGCCTCTCTTTCGTCCGGAAGCAACCGTGCAGCCTCTACTGCCAGCAAAAGAGAGGCCCCACTTCCGGAGGCCTCACCTCGCGCTCCCTCGTTTCTGCAATGCCCCACGGAGGGTGCTCCCTCGTTCCCACAACGCCCCGCGGAAGGAGCGACGCATGGAAGGAGCGCTGTGCGGATGGTGCGCATCCGGCTGCAATCGACCTCCTTTGGACTCGTGATCGACTGGTCAATCGCAATTGACTTTGTGGGCAGCCCTGCTCTGGAGCATCTCCCTTTTTAAGTAACAGAAAATCCCTGTAAATTTAAGGCATTAACTCAGTGGGACTTACCTCTGAGTAAGCATGATTATTATTTCTTTTAGTGTCCTTATTATTTCGATTATGTCCTACTTTTTTCTATTCCAAATTTAAAATAGAAGTTAAATAAAGTTTATTTTACAAATGTGTTTTTAAAAAAATAAAGAATACTATTAAAAACAGATAGTTACAACAGTTTACAATACTTTAAAAACATAGAAACAAACAGGATAAAAACCTGTCACACCAATATCACCATATTGCCATCATATGGTTTAAAAATAATTCAAAGTGCCTTCCTAAACTGGTGGGAAATGGAGCGGTTATAGGGCCAACCACTCCTCTCATGGAAGGGAGTTCCAAATCCTGCGGTCAGCCACTGAGCACTATAATCCTGTTTCAGAACGTGGATTATCAGCATTGAACTGGATTATATCAGTTTGCCCTGCCCTATAGTCCACATCACTGCAGTTAATCCTCATTCAAAAACTGGATTATAGGGCGGTGTAGATCCAGCCTATGAAAGCCTCCTCATATGACCTGCCTAATGAGTATGTGATGGTCAAGAGAAAACCTTTCCCTGGGGAACATCTCCTTTCAGTTACTATGTTCTTACATAGCACCCATCACAATATGTGAATCATTCATTAACAGTATGAAATAAGATACAATTTCCTTAGCTTTCTCTTATGTGCCTTCAAATTACCTGTCAATCCATGAATGGCAACCTCATAGATTTCGTAGGGTAGGATGCTGCAAAATAAGATACATTGTTGTCCTTCTTTATAGTTTCATTGAACATCATTGAAGAACAAGAAATAGAAAAAGGACTAGATATTACTTGTATCTATTTATACTTCAGTCTCGAACCAAAAATGATTGAATGTTGAGACTCGCTATTAAATTAGATGTTTTGTGTTTATATATATATATATATATAGAGAGAGAGAGAGAGAGAGAGAGAGAGAGAGAGAGAGAGAGTATTCTGGATGTTTCACATTTTAAAGATACAATAAAGTCAGGTCCATCTGGTCTTCCCTTGACTGAATTTTAGCCTGGCACAGTTCATAACTAATTGAAATGTTCCACTGGAAAACACTGAGACAATTTAGAGGTTTTCCCAGTGCAAATTGTGGGCATGGCATTCCTGACCTAGACAGGAATCACAGTAAGTAGCAGAGAATTAAAGCCTTTGTGCTGTGGCCCCAATTTGAATGCTCCTTCTATCTGTTAATATGATTTGGAGGGGAAATCCTCTCATTTGAACAAGTAGATTTTCATCAATGCAGATTGTGCACATGTAGAGGAATGAGTGATGAGAACCAAAGCCCATAGAAAACAGAAGGGCAAGTATTCAAGCCTCCGTGTGATAGGATTCTGATTACGTCAAGCCTTCTTGCTGCAATATTAATATTTAAAATCTGTACATTCTCCTTTCAAAATGACATATATAATTGAACTTAAATTTTGGCTTCATACATTGTAGTGGATAGAGGCGTACCTGTCAGATTCTTCAAGTTAGACTGCAATTCCATTTATACGTGTTAACTATTGTGCAACTATCTGAGGCCCCATCTACACTGCCCTATAAACCAGATTATCAAAGCAAATAATCTCCATTATATGCTTTGAACTGGATTATATGGGTCTACATTGCCAGATAATCTGGTCCAAAGCAGATAAACTAGATTTTATACGGCAGTGTAGAAGGAACCTGAGCTGTTTGCTCAATTAGAAGGGACTAACCAGCCTAGACTAAAGTTGGGACTAATGGAAAGAACAACAATAAAACTGTCTTTCAATAATAATAATCACAACAACAACACTTTATTTATATTCCGCCCTATCTCCCTGAGGTAATTCAGAGTGGATTACTCAATATATACAAACACGAACACAGGAAAACATTCAATGCCTTGATACAATGAGACAGAAATTCACAGACAAAGGCAAAGGTTTCCCCTTTAATCTATGTGTCTGGAGCCTGTTCATCTCCATTTCCAAGCCGAGGAGCCTGCATTGTCTGTAGACACCTCCTAGTCATGTGGCCGGCATGATTGCTTGGAGCGCCTGTTTGCCTTCCCACCGAGCCGGTACTTACTGATCTACTCACATTTGCATGTATTTGAACTGCTAGGTTGGCAGGAGCTGGGGTTATCACGGGAGCTCACCACGAACAGAGGATTTGAACTTCCAACCTTCAGATCAGCAAGTTCAGTGGCTCAACAGTTTCACCCATTGCGCCACTGCAGCCCCTAAAGAACTCAAAGCATCTGTGCTTAAAAGACAGAATCAGATTTTCTTGTCTTATTCATCTTCCTTTTGTGCTTGTTTCAGATTTGATGGAAACTTTAACACCAATGTATCTAGAACAATTAGCTGTGATAGACTGTCTACTACTGTGAACAGCAGAGCATTCAATCCTGGCCGTGACTTAAACTCTGGTAAGTAAGACACCTGTTTTGTGTAAGTTGCTGCATCTTGCTACAGAGAGTAAGGTATCATAGCAACTGAATGTTATGCTTCCTTGAAGCTGCTGCATCATTTGTAATTTGAGGTTTCGGGACAGACAGATTATTTCTTGGGATAATGATTTTATCTAGGTAGTTATTTATTCCAGAATGCCTTGTAAAAGTCTGTTGTGGTTTATAGCCACTTCCATTTGTTTTCTGTATATCTTGTCTGTCCTGCCATCAGGTACATCAGTTTCCAGTAGTGATAAGTCAGTCAAAAAAGCCTCTTTGATCTTAGGATTCATCTAATGTGCCTGTTCTTCTGCAGCAATCAGCATTAACTGATAAATGATAAAGCCCTGAAATACTTTCATTCCTTTGATGTGCCTTGGTGTTTCTGTCTTGAGAACTGGCCCATTTGCTTGGCACATTTTAAAACTTGGAGGTGTGGTTGCCAGATGAAGCTGTTAAAATGTTCTGCAAAGTATTCATTCCTTGGCCAGGCAGAGCTTGGCTTTCAACTTCACGTTCAAATGGAAATAAACTGGCTTAAAAGTAGAAATAGAAGGCACTTTAAAAAAAATATGATGGTATCTAAGGAATTAAAACATCTGTGTGATTTTGATTTGATTCCCTCTTATTTTCTTCTCCTTTTTTGCTTAAACAAAATAATGGTAGATCGTTAAGATGAAGCTAAGCATCGCCCATAGCCTACATCTAGCATTCTAGATGTTCCATTTAATATACACTTTATTTATATTCCACTTTATCTCCCCGAAGGGACTTGGAGCACCTTACAATATACGCATATAAGGCAAACATTCAATGCCCTTTACATAGTAACAGCAACATACAGTACACAGATAATGGTAATGCTGTCCCCTTTTCATCTCCAGCGTCTGGAGGCAATTCTCAACTCCGGCCATGGGAAGGTGCTCTTTTCCCATTTTTTTCCATGCCAAGGAGCCTATTGTCCATAGACATCTCCAATCATGTTTGCTGTCATGTTTGCATGGGGCATCATTTTATCTTCCCGCTGAGGCAGTACCTATTGATCTACTCATATTGCATGCTTTCAAACTGCTAGGTTGGCAGAAGCTAGAGCTGACAGCAGGACTTGTGACTTCAGACTGTCAACCTTCTGGTCAGCAGATTTCCTGGTCGGCCCCATCCCATCCTAGTTTTTTCCTGTAAGTCCACTGTCCTATTGGTCCTGCTATTTTTCTGCTATTACTTGTCATCAGCAAGAGGAAGCATGGGCCTCACTAACATTACAGACTTATAGCACTGTTATTCCCTTTTAACTGGCATGGTTCTCGCCTATGGAATCCTATGGTTTGTAGTTTTCAGACACGCAACGACATAGAGAAATTCTAAATGCTCCTCTCTAAACTTCCAGTTGTAAAATTTTGTTGGATGTAGCCTTGGCAGTTAAAGTGGAATAAAAATATTACAATTGCATACTGTGGATGGGTCCCAGGAAAATATGTGCAGAAAAGGGAAACCAGAATCTGTGCCTAGTCTGGCAAACACATTTCTTCGTCCCATTAACAATCGCAGAAGATTGAATCCCCATTTGGCTTCATGTCTGCTTTTGACTCATACAGTCCACTTTACCAGTAAAGCCCTCCCTCCGTTCTCCAGCTCAGGTCTGGACAACTTCGTTGCTACTGATGAATTCATAGGTCCCATCTATATTGCCATATAATCTAGTTTCTGAATGCAGATTAATTGCATTGAACTGGATTATATGACAGTGCAGAGTCATATAATCCAGTTCAAAGCAGTGAATCTGCATTCTGAAACTGGATTATATGGAAATGTAGATGCAGATCACTGGAGAGATAAAGCTGTGTTTATTACAATAATAGAATATACCTTATTTGCCGTTGGTTTAATACAGAGCTTTCCAAACGATGTGTCGTGACACAGCTGCACTGTGTAGGTGTGTCACGCAAATGTAAGGAGAAATGACAAAGGATTCCGAAATGTTTGTTATTATCTTACAAATCACGCATTTAAAAATATAAATGTAAGTTTTTCATAAGATAAATTGTGGCCTCATATATTTCATTATTACAATTTATGTGTGTGCCCATATCTCCTATAAGGGGTTGGTTTAACCTCCAGTTTGCTAATAAAACTTAATGGTTGTGTCATGGAATGATACATGTATAAAAAGTGTATCACCAACATGGAATGTTTAAAAGTTCGGAAAGAAGAACAGGGAGGATGTGATTTTTCAAAGTGCCTTTTTTGCTGTCCCCTGAGATCCATGCGATGGAAAGGTATCCGGATAAGAAAAATAAAGTATGTGTGTATGCGTGTGCATGCACACACACTTTATATACGATTGCTTGATTTATTGTTCTGGGCATTCCATTTACAAAGAATAGTTAACAGCATTCATTACTGGGTTGCTGTGAATTCTCTGGGCTGTACAGCCATGTTCCTAAAGCATTCTCTCCTGACGTTTCACCCACATCTATGGCAGGCATCCTCAGAGGTTGTGAGGTCTGTTAGAAACTAGGCAAGTGAGGTTTATATATCTCTGGAATGTCCAGAGTGAGAGAAAGAACTCTTGTCTGCTTGAGGCAAGTGTGAATGTTACAATTGGCCACCTTGATTAGCGTTGAATGGCCTTGCAGTTTCAAAAACTGGCTGATTCCTGTCTGGGGGAAGGACACTGAATAATATGCCATAAGTGACATCATTTGGGTTTTTTTATTTTAATCTGTCATATTATTTAGATAATTTTAGCATAGTAAATTTGAATGAAGTATTGAATTTAGTACTTGTTATCTTACACACATTTGTTTATAGCCATTGAGAAGAACACATAACTCTTTTTTGTTGTTGTTTATTTAAAATTGGAATATATTCCATCATGGAAGGGGATAGAGAAATACTACAGTTTTCCTGAAATTAAAACCTTACAAAAAAACCCCTTCCTTCCTAATCTGTTTTGTTAAGAGATCAATTGGGGAAAACCCTTGTGTAACCCTTAAATATTGTGGTCTTTCCAAACAGCCAGATTGTTCCTGCAGTGTAAACAGGTTTGCACAATTGATTGCCGGCCCAATACCTACCTTCCTTATCTCTAAAAAAGTTTCAATCTTCTCCCTTCAGCTAGTTAGTTCATTCTGCCTTCCCTGGGGAGAGCTGCCAATTTTGCCAAACCCCGTGCTTATTTTTCTATGACCACAAAGTACAATCTTCTGTGAGATAAGCAGAGAGTACTTCAGCTGAAAAAATAAGCTTTTTTCTTCCTTCAGGTGCACTTTTATTTTCCATCTACTAAAGCTGCTAGAATTCCCCACAGAGATGTCTTACTTTCTTCCTTGCTACAAACCCTAAGAGATGTGCTTAGGGGCTGTATTTTCCCCTCATTCCAAGCTTTTTAATCTCTAAAATGCTTTTCTGTACTTTAATATGCTCTCATGTCTATGGCAAAGCCAGTTTGGGGACAAGTTTCATACTCACAAGAGACTGATGGAAGATGTTGCAAGTAACTGCCTTTCAACTTAAAGCGGCATTTGTCAAGCTGCCTTTTAGTGCAAGAATCATAAGATAACTGGTGTCAATATAAAACTGTGCCAAACTTCTCCCTTGTAATTTTATGCCAGGTGCTATACAAACCTTGCTGAGATGGCAATCATTGTGGTTACCCAAACATTTGATCGATCAGACAGATTTTGGGATCAGTTCATTCTTATGCTATAACACTATCTCTTCAGATGAAGTTACTCAAAAATTATGGAAAGAGTGACTCACAAAGTGATTGATTTTAAAAATAAGAGCTAATGTTATTAGTTCCACTTTGAGTCTCTTTAAGAGTGAAAAGCACCATATAAATAATAATAAAATTTTTGGAAAGGTGTGGCCTTTTAGAGATCATAACCTTTTGGTAAACCAGGAATCTCCATAGCATTTTGGAAGCATTGCCCTTTTGGAGATTAATTGACATGTACACTATTTGGAATAATCATAGCTTTTGTAAAGTACGATCTTCTTAAGAAGAGTTAAATACTCGTTTGAGTGAATCTTCTCCTTAGTGGTAAATATCCACTTGTATTCAAGCAAGGCAAATTAGGCTTCTCAGTTGTTAGACTGATATACTTGGTTATCTCTCTGAACTATTAGGAACAAAGGTATGCCAATGCACAAAATATATAGCACATCTTTAATTATTTTAGTTGCTCAAAAACATCTACTCTCCTATAAAATATATTGCTTTTAAATCATGCTTACAAGAGACCAAAAATAAGTACCAGTTATACTAATACAGTCTTACAAATAGCCCTTATAAGGCTGATGTGGTCCTCTGTGAAAATTAGTTTGACACCCATGCATTAGATGTATTGACTATTGGCCATAGAGTGGTTTTGGCCATAAAAGGAGCTGTTGTTCTGTGTTGCAATAAATCTGCCTGCTTTTAAGGTATCACAAAAGTTTTTTCCTTTTTTTCCAATGGTGAAAGGTGAGGATGTTACATATACTATTGTTTGTTACAGTATCACTCATGTAAGGTCTTGACATCACTAAACTGCTTATTCTGAGGTTGTTTCTTTTAACCTACCTGGGAAGCA
Source organism: Anolis apletophallus (assembly GCA_030556195.1). Taxonomy (NCBI): domain Eukaryota; kingdom Metazoa; phylum Chordata; class Lepidosauria; order Squamata; family Anolidae; genus Anolis; species Anolis apletophallus. The sequence continues at coordinate 98,281,070 of JARBWK010000005.1, forward strand.
TAATCTCTTCAGACGCCAAGATTGATAAAAAGATCACAGGTTAGCAAAGACATATAGTGGATTTGGAAGGCTTCACAAAAGAGTCTGAAGCAACAAGCACCTGAGGCAAAGCACCAAAATCAGTGTGTACAGAGCTATTGTACTGTCTATTCTCCTTTATGGGTCTGAAACATGGGTCACCTATCGCAAACACCTACGACTCCTCGAATGCTTTCATCAGCGCTATCTTCGCTCAATCCTAAATGTACACTGGACTGACTATGTGACAAATGTTGCTGTCCTTGAGCAAGCAGGGATCACCAGCATTGAGGCCATGCTATTGAGAACACAGCTGCCCTGGGCAGGGCACGTCTCTAGGATGGAGGACCACCGCCTCCCAAAGATACTACTCTATGGTGAACTCGCCACGGGTCAGTGCAAGAGAGGCACCCCAAAAAAGGACTCCCTGAAACGACATCTCAGGCTCGGCCAGATTGATCCCCAACAATGGTCCACCCTGGCCTCACATCAGGAGGCATGGAGACGCACTATCCATAATGCTACTGCCTCTTTAGAGAAACGACAATGCAGAAAGAACCGCAACTTGGAAACAACATCACCCAAGGAGACATTCTGCGGTGCTTTCTGCAACCAGACTTGCCTATCTCAGATTGGCCTTTTTAGTCGTCAATGCGCTTGTAGAAAGCGTGGGATGAGTCCTTCCTAAGAGTCTTCATTCACGAAGTAATGCCAGAGAGAGAGGGGGGGGGACATTTGGCTGCCTTTCAGCTTTAAGCTTGGGTCCGGATGTGCAAGAGGTAGATACAGACTTCATAGCTTTGGTGCATTGCTGTCAAAACTGTGGAAGGGAGATAAAGATTTTCAAAATCCTATACAAAAGCTCTGTTATTTTGTGCTGATTACAAATTATCTTACAGGCATGAAGGACAGAACAGAAGTCGAACCCTTCATGAAGAGAGTCTTATAAAACTTCAAAGGGAATCTGAAAACGATAACACTTAGCACTTATGGATAACACTTGCAAGATACAAGGCATACTGGAATCATTAACTAATTAATCTTCAAAGTATAATATATACATGTAGTAAAAATGAAACATAATTATTCATTATGCAACAGCTCTTTTAATGATCCACATGTTGAGTATTAAAGTTGAATGCCTTTGGCTGAAAGGAGAATAACACTTCTTCTGCATCTTGTGGCAGTGATCGTTGAAGACACCAAAAATAAAAGTAGTTGTCTTAAAGAGGGTAGAGCTGATTGCAGTAACAACATATTCATGCGTTGTGCTCTTTTGTCAGTCCAGTTTGTCTATAATTATTTCTGAAAAAGTTTACCATCTTTTGAAAATCAAAACAATGTTGGAATGGAATTTTTTTTTATCATCAAAAGAAAATAGAGGTTGCTTTCTGATTGTTCAGTGTACACAAACTATTTTTATGCACACAGTTATCAAACATACTGTAAAAAATTACCTTCAGGCTATATATATGTAAAATAGTTCAATTTCCAAGATATCTCCTTATGTACATATCTACAAATACTGGCATTCCAAAATCTGGAAAAAATCGAAAACGCTCCTAGTTCTATGCATTTTGGATAAGAAATACTCAATGTATGATCTTGTGGTACATTCTAATTGCTTTTCAGTATTATGATCCCCCATCATAGCCCTGCTCTTCGCAGAGTTGGGGAACATTACTTGTGTACTACATATTGGCTGGAGGAATTGCAAAGTTTTAGTTCACAAACAACCTTTCATAATTCTGAGCATCATCATTTATATAAAGACAATAAATAAACACCCAGTTTAGAATGAAACTAGCCCAACCAACATGTCCAACTGTTACGTGTTTTCCAGCTACTGTGAGAATACTACACCAGAGCAGCAAGAAGCTAGTCAGCAGTTTACTCTCATTTATTCCTTGAAGGTACAGAGAGTTAATGTATCTGAATATTGCTGCAAGATGGTCTGACTTAAGGTTTAGTTCCACAAAATCCTGTTGCAGGAGCAGAATATAATAATGCTCTCTTCGTGAGGGTAGTAAACCAGAAGTTATTCAGTGCAGGCAACATGCATGGGATCACATCAACTTGATGATATTACAATACTGTCATGTAATCATTCTTAGGTGTCAACAGGATACAATCGGAAATCCGGTTCAGATTGGGGAGCAACCATTTTGGCCTTAGAACTGTTTAATTGAAGGGATAATTATATGTTAGGCTTCTGCCATTGTGTCACTGGATCTGGCAGTGAGAGCTAGTATGGTTCCAATTTGTTGGATTGGTACCAGTCCACCAGTCTCAAAAGTTTGGATATGTCACTTTTGAAGGGGACTATAGCTAGCTACGCTAAAATGCCAGATCCTATCTGGCTTTGGAAACTAAAAAGATACAGTAATGGAATAGACTCATGGAAGAGTCCCCCTGTGGGAGAAGGGCGGGGTAGAAATAAAGTCACTAAATAAATAAATAAGGGTTGGATGCTTATTTGAGCAGAGAATTACAGTTCTGGTTAATCACTATTATTGCAGGGACAATAATAAACAAGAGCAAAAATATTTCATACTTTTCCGCACCCCCCCCCCCCCCACCCAATGATTTCCATTTTTCAACTGGAAAATTGTCCATTGGTGGGAGCCAGGAGGATCGCACCCTTCCCGTTTTCTTGGATTTTCACAACTCTAATTCAGATTTTCATGGTACTCCAGGAGGCATATGGGAAATGGGTTCTGTAGCTTTAAAAGTTACTGTATGTCTTCAAGTTCTGCCAGCCCATGTTGTTTTTGGTGTTATTGACAGAATACAGTGCTCCCCCTTTATTTAAATGATAACTGTTTTCTGAGTGGGCAGTGAGTGTATATCTTTGCAGTATGCGCTTTTAATTCCGTTTTATATTTGCATTTTAGAAACCAGTACCTTGGAATGTTTACCATTCTTCCAAGAGTGTTATGGCATTTTCATTACAGCCACTTGGCATACTTTCTTTACTTCCCCTAACAACATTTGTTCAATAATGAGATTTTTGACTCACTATTGCTTATTTAGCTAAACCTGGAAAAAGCTTTATTGGGATATACTGCAATTTTTCTGTTTCTCAGCCAAAATTGTTTGGTTGAATGTAACTTAGCACAAAAATACTGACACAAAGCTGGTGTTCTTACTGATTTGACAAAATGCATCTAACAGCTGTTTCTTTTCCAGCTTTAAATATCACCTAAAATGTAAAGTTTCACCCCATAAATTAAAAATCTGTAGTTGAAAAGCTATTCATAATTTAAAAAAACATAGTTGCAGGAGAATAAGTAAGCATGGCCTAGTAACTTGAACTTAGATCTAGGAGCAAATTCCCCAAGGCTTATATTACTTGCTTGGCTGCTTCACTCAGTTTGAGTTTTTGGATAAATTACTACAGTTCTGTGTACAGTCACAGCTCAGTAAGATGAGAACAAAATTACCCCATCTGTGCAGGTTGCACTTTATGAAACTGATTTGAGTGAAGAGGAAGAGAGTCTGGTATTCTACCATAGCATAAATCCCAGTGGGAAGAGTACAGTGCCAGCTAATACCGACATTTTAAAAAATTGTTTTGTATATGGGATAACATTTAGTATTTGTAGCTGTCTTGAAGGCGAAGTATATCTTAATGCGACAAAGCCAGTTTCTCATGCAGAAAAATCTTATGACTATTGGGCTCAAGGCAGTACACTTATTAATGCGAATAGCAGTACAAGGAGATACAAAATCCTTCTCCATAGATTGTCTCTGAAATTCCGTTGGTATACTACACTGGTATCACTGCATTCCCATCTACGCTGACTATATAATGCAGTTCCAAAGGTCTGTATTAGCACAAGAAGAAAAAATGTTACAGCCACAAGGTAAAGAATTCCACTCTCCTCACCATTATGAGAGAAGGTTGTAGCCTTCTTAAGCAGTGTTTGGCTGCTGGGTGAAACTAACATGTTATGGGAAAGGCAACTTGGAAATTGTTTGTACTGAGGACAACATGTAAGAATTGTAAAAAGTTGACCCATGGTATTTAAAGTAGAATAATGCAACTATAATTCTGGAATGTGGATGGACCTCCAGTGTCACACCACCAGAAGTTGGAAAAGTAGATTTTTGGACTACACATTTCAGAAATCTAGATTAAAACTGCCAAAATTACTGTCTGAAACCTGCATGTTTCCAACTTCTGCAGCTCCCAGAAATTCCCACAGAATCATCATTACCACCACCATCAAAACTAAAACCAAACGATGCAGATATTGTGGATTATGTGCTTTGATAATCTGGATTATATGACAGTCTGGATCCAGCCTCCGTCTTTTACCTCCAACCATACGTTTTGTCTATCTAGCGACACCCAAACATATGTGCTGGATGCCTTCAACTTTGGTACCTTTCAACACTGTAATTTTTTGTATAAGTACCTAAAGCTGAAAGACTACTCTCAATGCTTTGGAGGATTTGCCCATATCAGCTCATCTTATAATAAATTTGTTGATTTTAAAAAGTGAAATAGCTCTTTCTTGTTTTTCTGTGACAGATTAAGGCTCCCAAATGTTTTTGAACATTTCTAAAATACAGTTACTTTTGGCTTACATAGTTTAGGGGTTTTGCCCACAAATGTGAGTTAGGTTCCAATTGGTTCCACACAACTTCATAACTATTCTATCCTATATTAGAACAAATCAATGGTGTGTCAAAGATGTATATTAAGATTTTTATCCTTCTTTTTAATCCTTGAGGTGGTCACTTTTCAGTCTGTTGACACATGACAGAACTGTGGTCATTATGCTCTGTTAGGGCTACACACTATATCTGAATGTTATATTACCTGAATGCACTTAAGGAATAGAAGTATGAAACATGCCCTTTTTAAAGAGAAAGCACTAATCATTAATCTGAGGTTCTAAAACAGTTTACTAAAAATATGAAAGAACAGTACGTATTTTATAGTTGGCAGTCATATAAACACAGTTTCAGTAAGTAATATGATGTACATTTCTTTTCAGACATAATAATACTACTTTTGATCAAGCTAGTGCTTAAGATTTTCTTCAGCTTGTAATATTATTCATTTTCCCCAACTTCCCCCCCCTTTTTTTTAAATAGTTCTTGCTGACAATCTGAAATCCAACCCAGGAATTAAATGGCAATATTTTAGTTCAGAAGAGGGCATTTTTACCATGTTTCCAGCCCACAAATTTCGATGCAAGGGAAACTATGAACATCGCAGCAGGTATGTAAATGTTTTTAAAATGATGTGTAAAAAACCCTATTACTGAATAACTCTAATAACCTTCTTTACAGTCCACCCTTCAATATAAATAAAGGTGGCTTATATTAGTAATATAATACTCCTAACTCTTTTTATTCCAGTATAGAGTTTAACTTGTATGGCTCTATGTTGAGTTTCAGCATAGAGTTGTACGAGTGTTTCCTTAGCTAACATGACCCCATCATAAATGACACCCAGTGTGCCATTTTGGAGGCAACATCAGCTCTTCAGTTGAGCCATGGATATATAAGAAGACTACCTGCAGAGGCAAGTAGTTATATGCCTCCTTCATAATGGACTAAGTAGTCCACTGAACCCATATTGTTGGTGCATTCATGTGATCATGTGAATTACAGTATTTCTAAAAGGCATTCATTCACAGCTTCAATTTATTCTCCTCCCCATAATTTTCATTAGTAGTTGTAGTTTTTGGACAACTGTGATCATCCCTCATTATTGGCAGGCTGGCTGAGCATGATGGGAACTGAAGAGCAGCAACATCTAAAGCAGTGGTTCTCAACCTATGGGTCCCCAGATGTTTTGGCCTTTAACTCCCAGAAATCCTAACAGCTAGTAAACTGGCTGGCATTTCTGGAAGTTGTAGGCCAAAACACCTGGGAATCCACAGGTTGAGAACCATTGATCTAAGGATCCTAGTTCTGACTTATCAATATTCTTGGAGTTACCGTTCAGGAAAGAATCCTTAGATACAAAGGAAAACCAACTCCAATTTCATTAATATCAGCATGGATAATTAGAATGCCTTTATTAGATATCTGAAGTACCAGAACAAATTCAAAGCTGTCTATATGTCAGTTTAGCAAAGTTGTGGTCTCAATTAACTTAAACTTACACAGAGAGACATAAGTTGATGAATAATAGCTGAAATTAAATTGGCCACTGCCAGACCAAATAGATGTGATGAGTAGAATGACAATATCCATTTATTTTGGTTAAATGAAGTATTTAAATGCTGCAAATACATTTAAATACTGAAAGCAAGCCATAGCATAAGAAGTATTTCAGAAGAAATGCAGTCAAAAGTCCAGATCCAATATATATACACACACACATATACATAAATACATACATATATGTGTGTGTGTGTGTGTGTGAGTGGAAGTAGATTTACTATGTCACAGATTTCTTTAATAAGTACACATAGGTAATAATGTGTATTACTTTTATAAGTATCTTCAGATCTACCAAATATGTTTGATATTAGAATTATCTTGATTACTTCAAAATGCAGCTTGAATACTACATGTTTAATTGCTTTCAAATTGGCAGATTCCTCAGAACTTGAGGAGCTAAAATTCCACGGGAGCAATCAAAATTGTCTTCTCATGCAGCTGTAACTTGAAGTTTAAGGCTTCCTTCTTGTTTAATGCTGATTAAATCAGATACAAGATTGTAACAAGATTGTATAATATTCTGTTTAGTTTATTAATATTATCTTTGTGCATTAGTTAATGCAATGTGGACTCTTAAAAACTAATAAGTTTTACTTGGCATTTCTGAACTGCAGCTCCCTTCTTCAGATGCATTAAGTGGTTCATCCACTGCAGCCCATAAAAGCTTATGCCAGATAAAACATTTTAGGAACCCTTTATGCTTTTGCCACAATACACTAAACGCAGCTAATCTCTATTTGTTAGTTAATGTCCATTGTGAGCTGTTAAAGACCAAACGTTAACCTTGCGACCAGTGTGTACAATAATATAATTATAGGCCATTTCAAAACGAAGAGCAGATCATGCCAACTGTTGTGTTTCATTGCCTTTAGAACATTCTCCAGCATTCCTTTTTCCTGTAAAAAAACAAAGCCAAACAAACCCCTAGTCCTCTGGATGTCTATTGATGCAGTAATATTTAGACCCAAAGTTCCTTTGTTTATACCAAAGAGTCTTTGGTTGAGACAAACAGAGAGCTGGAGCAGGGTGTGTGTTCCTGTTTTGCTTTTTTAAATTTCCTTAGCCAAGATTAGTCCAATTTGTTCTAGCTTTCAACCCTTTCAACAAAGCAATAACAACAACTGTCTAGTTAAACCAAGGCTGGGAAATATTTTCCCACCAAACATACAAAGCATAGCTCATTTTTATGCTTACTCTGGAGGGAGCCCCAGTGTACCAGCCCCTCCCTCTGCAAAGCACAGCTTAGTGCCATTCAATAGCCTTCCTGCCTGTATAGCACAATTCAGTTCTCTGCAAATTATTTAACATTTGAAAACTTTTTAAATATCCTCTTATTTACGAACACTGATTGGAGATTATAGCAGCGTCTCATTTCTCATCGTTGATTGTAGATCACAGCAGACAAAGCTTGCTAGTCACATTTCAGGTCCTTTCCAGAGGTTCTTTGTACATCCGCTTCGAAGTATTCCATGCCTTTAACACACTTCATGAAGCTTTTTAAAAATAGCATGCAGAGATAAGGAAGCCTTACAGATCATGGCCTACATGAATTACATTCCAGAACATAAATGGAAATGAGCAGTCTTAGCAAGAGACTTTGTCTTATGATCATATAAACTTGAGTCTAATTGGGTTGCTGTGAGTTTTCTGCACTGTATGGCCATGTTCCAGAACATGTTCTGGAACATGGCCATACAGCCCGGAAAACTCACAGCAACCCAGTGATTCTGGCCATGAAAGCCTTCGACAACACATAAGCCTAATTCTCTATTATCCTTCTACACTGCTTACATAGACTTTGCTTGACATTATATGGTATTGCATGTATTGGGTTAGAATTGCTGCATCAAGTGGTAAAGATATACATCCTCTCAGTCTTAATCTTTCTTGTGCCTTCAGTATGTAAAAAATAATAATTCTTAGAACAAGGTGGAGTGTATAAAAACACTGACATTGGTTATACTGTCCCTAAATGATGTATATAATATGAACCAATATAGACCGACTAGCACAGAGTGTTATTCCAGATTCAAGGCATAACAAGTCAAGGGGACTATCGGTATGCCAGTCCCCTGCTGCTCAGTTGGATTTCTGGCCAAGCTGTCATGCCTTTAATGTCTGCAATGTTTGTCCTCTCAAAAATCCCATCAGGTGGGTCATTATTATTCCAGTTTTTATATATAGGGAAGTAAGGTGTAGAGAGAGCATTTTGCCTAAGGCTATCAAGCAAGTCACCAGCTCATCAGGGATTTGGTAAAACTAAACTCAACACATGAAATGAAATAAACACAGAGGAGCAATCAATTTTTAAAATGCCCTCATTTTGGGTCTTCTACGTTTTATTTGCAATGTATTTACAATACTAAAGCAAGGTCCCTTCTAATCCCATGTCATTTATTTTGAGACCTGTAATTGATGCTTTAAAACAGCAATGTAATCTCTAATTGTTTCTGTTTCCATTTCAGGCCTGTCTATGTCTCTACAGTTAGACCTCAATCTAAGCACATAGTTGTCATTGTGGACCATGGGGCATCAGTGACAGAGTCACAACTTCAGATTGCTAAAGATGCAGCCCAAGTTATTCTGAATTCAATAGATGAGCACGATAAAGTGAGTTAACCAAAGAGATATGTGAGAATGCAACACTCAAACAGTATTCCTGATGGAGATTGGATGGGATAGGTGTGCTTCCTCCATATGTGTCATGTCTACTTGCAGTAGCCTTTGATGGTATATCCACCGAAACCTACATAGGTGCAGATCTATTGCCAGCAATATTCCAGCTGATGTTAGGCCCTGGAGAAAATATTTGAGGACTGTAGAAGGCATTCATGGCTCACTTGGACCCAAGTACTTCCAATTCCCCAGGATAACCCAGGATCAGGCCAATGGTTTTCACTACCATTGGAAACCACCTTTGCAACATTTTCCTCAAGTAGTGGGAGCCAGCAAACCTTTCAAAATTCCAGATGATCTGTCTCTTTACCATTTTACCATTTCCTCCTCACCAGCTCCATTAAGGACTCCTTAGTCAATTATTGTTGGGTTGACTATGTTCAAAGTGTCTCCAAGGCCCAAAGTGGGAGCACTGCAACTATGAGGGAGATAGAGGCCAATCTTCCAAAGCAGGTCATCTTCATTCTCTCCTTCCTTTATGTTCTATGTTTGTGAGAAGGAAATTGGAAAATGTTCTGATTCCTGCAGGCTGTACTTCAGGTGTCATTTGAACATCTTTGATTACCAGCACAGCTACAGAGTTTAAAAGGAAGGATGAGATAACTGTTATCACTGTTGTATGAGGCTTGCAGTTGATAAGAAGTGCCAGGAGAGATGCTTATTATGACCTGCAAAATATACCTTTCTCAGGGAAAAATAGGGTTCAGATCTGTCAGTGGAATTGACTTACGTGAAAACCACAGAGGAGATGGTTTCCACATGTTTCATTCAGCAGGAAATCCCAAGCCCTTCCTGTCAACCTGTATTTGGAAGTTAACATTAAATGTTTACTCCCCCCAAAATGTTACGCTGTTCACATCCTATTATTCATTGCCTGTAATCTAGAAATATAGTAGTCATTTTCAGTGTTAGAAAAGTTACTTTTTTGGACTATGCCTCCCAGAAACCTCAGCAAGGTCACTGAGATTGCTGATGTAAAGGTTTAGCATAGATTTTTGTTGTTGTTGTGCCTTCAGGTTGTTTCTGACCCATAGGAGGCAAAGCAGAGGGGAAATATGGTGAAAGCTGAGGCTGCCACAAAGGTCTCTGGGCCTGCCTCTGCTCTCTGGAAATGGAGGATCACAAAAAGCTGTCCAGAAGGGACATGTGTACATGGAAGTCAGTAGCTGTTCCCTGAAAGTGAATGATGACGAAGAACTGTCCAAGAAGGGATTTGGGCATATTGATATCAATAAGTCTGGCCACTGGAAGTGAGGGGTCACAAAAACTGCTTGCAACCCCCCCCCCCCCAAGAGAAAGATTGAAGCTGTTGTGTGCAGGAATTTTTGGACAGAGCTCACAAGAACAATCAAATAGCTCTTTGTCAGAAAGGGTATAGTGTACATGGAAGTAAACGGTTATAAACATCAATTACATACACCTTTTGGATGTTACTTCATGATTTCTTGCTCTGGTAGAGGAGAATTGAATTCCATGAGCACAAATAAATTTTTGGGGGGGAAATGCTTCATGATCCTCCCCTTCTGTAGAGCATAGGTAGGCTATATGCCCTTTTGGGCAGCCTTGGCTTCCTCTTTCCTTCTCCCCTAAGCTGGGCTTGGTGCCTCCTCCCCCATTTCCCCAGCTTGGTTTGCAAGAACAGCATCAGCATGTGAGTGGTGATCCAAAGCAGGCCTCATATATACAGGTATCTCCAGAACTTGGTTCTCTTCTCATCCATCCAGTTGTTAGAGTGAACATGCCTTCCTTGGCATTGTTTTCCTTTGCTTCTTCCTTTACATCTTTCGTTACATTCCTCTAAGTTTTATTCTCAATGTATCCATGGGCCATATCATAATTTGGGTCTCAAAATCTACAAGATTGACCTAATAATCAAGTATAAAACAGGAAAAACTGCATTTCTTCCTTGGTAAAACAAAGGCAAAACTCATTTTTTCATAAGCCTAACCTTTCTTAAATTTGACAGGTTTATACCTCAAGCTTTATTTTCTTAGACAATTGGATTTTAAATCCCCATAGTCCTCTCTGTTGGCTTATCACAGTGTGTACTATAGTAGAACACGTAAAAGAATTCTAAGCAGTAAGATAATCCAATGTATAAATATGTCTCTATATATTTTTTCTCTTTAAAGATTTCTGTGTTAACTGTGGCAGACACAGTGAGAACCTGTTCCTTGGACCAGTGCTATAAGACATTTCTGTCTCCTGCCACTAGTGAGACAAAAAGGAAAATGTCCACTTTCGTTAGCAATATAAAGTCATCTGACAGCCCTACTCAGCATGCAGCAGGATTTCAAAAAGCATTTCAGTTGATAAGAAATACAAACAATAGCACTAAACTGCAAGCAAGTAAGTTTGTTATTATGTACTATTACTGTTCCCCCCCCCTTTATCTTGTGTTTCTCTCTCTTGCTTTTCCACATTTTAAAAAAAATTAATTACTGCTTTTAGTGGGGGTGCTTACAACATTGCATATCTCAAAACGATTACCTGCAATGACAAGGAATAGGTTAGATCTCAGACTTTGTAAAAGATTAAAATAGTTAAGTCATGATTATGTGTTTTAGTCTTTTCTGAATGTGACTTCTGGAGCTGAACCCTTAAATCAATAGCTAAAAACAACTAAAATGTCTTCCTTTTCATTTGTGTTTCCATACCTACCAACTTTTCCTTTTGCCCCAAAATCTTTTCCAACTTCTGGTCTCCTTTTGGTGCATATCCTGGGTACAAGAGTGAGGGCTATAGCTTCCCCCCCCCCATTTCTTTCCATCCAGCACTCAGAAATTTTGGTTAATTGCCTTTGCAAAATATCTAAACTAATTGCTTGCAGAAATTAGGCAAAGGGCCACATCAAATTAGGCCAAAAATCTGTGCAGACTGTCTGATGTAGAGGAATTGGATGTAGTTCTGTTGTGAAACTAAGCAGGTTGGAGCTTTGCCAGTATATGGATGGAAGACTTCCAGTAGCAATACTAGGCCATTACCCAAGGCATAGGTGGGTATGCAGTTCACCTAGAGGTGGGTATGCAATGCATAAGAGTACTGTGAACAAAATGGCAGGTATCTTAGACAGAATATGCTTTTGTTCAGTTAAAGGTATGGCATGCTAAATATAATTTTTAATCTAGCAAAAAATAAGAGCTGACTCCAAAGCAGGTACTTTATACCAGAAGGTAGATCCATGAAGTATTGGCAGATGAAAGATCTGTCAAGCATTGCCGTTTTTAGCATGCTATCACAATTTAATTTTAAAAAAATTATTACAGTTTTTATTGGTTTGCAAAGTGATTAAAAAAACACACATGCAGCAACATGTGGCTGCTTGAAATAAAATACAACACCAAACCCCCCGCCCCGCCCCCCACATAAACCCCGACGAACAAAAGAGAACAGACAATGAGTACTTCCTACTCTCTCTACTTCCCCTGTTATATGTCCAATATTAGTCACGAAAATTAAAGAAGTATATAAACAATGTAACTATATATTGTCTTATTCGCCAAATCGAACCTCCTCTGGTCCAAGTGGGTTATACAGTTGTATTTACAGTCATGTATACTGTTATGAATCAATCATCCATTTCATTTTAGATTTGACCAAATATGTAGTTATGGGAGACCAGTCCGTCTTTTTTCTATGTGTCTCCTCTGATAAGGCAAACGAGAGTGAGTCCATGTTCATTATGTCCACAAGTTTCTTTCTCCAATCAGCTAACCCCGGGGTATCATTGTCCTTCCATCTCTTCGCTTACGTCATCCTCGCAGCTGTTATACAATATATAAAGAGTTTTTCTTTATTTTCTTCTAAATCAAAATCAATTAAGCCTAATAGCATAAATTCAGGTTTAAACTCTTATGTCCAATTCCAAAATATTTTTTATCTCCCTGTGGATCCCTTTCCAGAATTTCCTAGCTTTGTGACAGTTCCACCACATGTGAAAAAAACATCCTATTTCCTTTTTACATTTCCAGCATTTGTTGCTGATACTATCCTTATATTTTGCCAATTTTGCCGGTGTTAAATACCACCGGTGGAACATCTTCATTCCATTTTCCTTTAAATCATATGCATAAGTGAACTTAAAGTGTTTGTTCCACATTTTTTCCCAGAGGCTTAGAGGGATTGTGTGTCCTATGTCTTGGGCCCATTGGATCATACAAGCCTTGATTCTTTCCTCCTCGGTTTGCCACTCCAAGAGTTTATTGTAAAGAAATGTGATTCTTTTTTTTCTGCATAAGATTGCTCCAGTCATTGTTTACCTCTCCGAACCCCTGACATTTATCTTTTCTAAATATCTCGTTTATTTGGAAATATTGGAGCATTTTTTCACAGAATCTTCCCTTGTGCTTATTCCAGATTTTTAGCAATGCTTTTCTGACATAGTGGTTATTAAAGTTTTTTTCTATGCCGGCCCTGTTATACCACATGTAGCAGTGCCACCCTACTCTTAAGTCATGTCCCTCTAGGTTGAGTAAGGCTGTGTTTTTTAGTTTTGCCCATTCTAGCACCCAATCTAGGGCACAGGCCTCGTAATATATTTTTAAGCCCGAAACCCCCTCTTTGTCTTTTGTCAGTCATGATTATCCAGTTAATTGTAGGTTTTTCCCCGTTCCAAATGAATTTTCTTACCTCTTTATTCCAATTTAGGAAGAACTTTCCGTTAAAGATAATGGGTATATTTTGGAAGAGAAAAATCATCTTCGGTAATAAGTTCATTTTTATTAAGGAAATTCTTCCTAATAGTGACAGGTTGAGGTGTTTCCACTTATTTAATTTGCCTTTTAATTCATGCCATGTCCTCTCATAATTGTTTTTAATTAGGTCCATGTTATTCATAGTTATGGTTATTCCTAAGTACTTAGTTTTGGCAACTACTTTTATTCCATATCTCTTTTCTATTTCATCTTTCTCTCTTTTTCCTATGTTTTTGGATAGTATTTTTGTTTTCTCTTTATTTATTTTAAATCCCATCACCGGTCCGAATTCCTCTAATTTATCTAACCATTTTTCCATATTTTCTAGCGGCTCTTCTATTATGCAGACAAGGTCGTCTGCAAAGGCTTTAACTTTTATGGCTTCTCTTTTGATTGAGATTCCTCTTAACTTCGGATCTTTCCTAATATTTTCTAGTAATAGTTCTAAGCAGAAGATGAATAGAAGGGGTGATAGGGGGCAGCCTTGGCGTGTTCCTTTTGTTATGTTTATCTGGTCAGAGTGTTCGCCTGCTGTTTTGAATAGATGGCATCAATCGCATTAAGAAAATAATATCCCATGTCCAATTCTCTAAGCTGTAGTTTGAAAAAAATCCCAATTTAACCGGTCAAAAGCCTTTTTGGCGTCAATAAAGAGGAAAGCGACCTTTTTCTGGATGTTTATTCTATAGTATTCAACCGCGTCTATCAGTGTTCTAACGTTCTCCCTTTGCTGTCTTCCCGGGAGGAATCCGGCTTGGTCTGGTTTTATCCATTTGTCCAGGAATAGTTTAAATCGTTCTGAAAGTATATTTGTGAATATTTTATAGTCGATGTTGAGGAGGGATATAGGTCTAAAAATTTTCACCTCCGATTTGTCTGAGCCTTCTTTATGTAACACTATGATGGTAGCTATACTCCAGGAGCTGGGTGGTGGTTTGTTTTCTAATATATCATTCATTGTTATTAACAAATTCGGCATCAGTTCCTGTTCAAAGGTTTTATAGTACCTTGCTATGAACCCATCGGGTCCCGTGGCTTTGTTACATTTTAGCTCTTTTATTGCCTTACTTATTTCTTCCTTAGTTATAAACCTGTTTAGTTCTTCTCTTTCGGCTTACGAGATTTTATTGAGTTTTTGCTCACTTATATATTTTTGAACCTGTTCCTTTGGGATATCCTCCTTCATGTAAAGGGATTTATAGAACTGGAAGAATTCATCTATTATTTGTTTATTTTTGCAAAGAGTTTTTCCCATACTTTTGATTTGTGTTATATGGTTACTTTGTTTTTTCTTTTTTACCTTTGCGGCTAGCCACCTACCCGGTTTATTAGCATGTTGGAAGTGTTTCTGTTTGAGGAATTTGAGGTTTCTTTCCATTGTCTCAATATCCATGGCCTCTTTTTGTTTAAGTGACATGTCATACTGGTGTTTTAGTTCCTTGTTTCTAGGGTCCTTTTTAAACTTAAAGTCTATTTCTTTAATCTTGGCTTGCAATTCCTTTTCCTTTTTTTTTTTTTGCCTTTCTCCTTATGATGTCCTGTTGTATGAAAAGTCCTCTTAATACAGCCTTTCCTGCGTCCCATATGATGTTATTTGATACTCCTGTGTACTGTGAACAAAATGGCAGGTATCTTAGACAGAGTATGCTTTTGTTCAGTTAAAGGTATGGCATGCTAAATATAATTTTTAATCTAGCAAAAAATAAGAGCTGACTCCAAAGCAGGTACTTTATACCAGAAGTTAGATCCATGAAGTATTGGCAGATGAAAGATCTGTCAAGCATTGTCGTTTTTAGCATGCTATCACAATTTAATAAAATTGAGCAGTTGCTGTAGTGTGCCCAGAGTACATCACATGTTGAAGGCTATGATTCATGTACACACTCTCCTAAAATTTGTTGTATACACAGTCTTGTATAGTCATTCCTCTATTTACACAGATTCAACCCATCATGATTCAAAAATATTGGGGGGGGGGATTGAATCCAAAAAACAAACCTTGATTTTGCCATTTTGTAGAAAGGATGGCATTTTGCTATGCCATTGTATACTGTATAATGGGGAATTATGCATTTATGTGTTTTAGTATCCATGGAGGGATCCTAGAACAAAACCCCAGCAGATACTATGGGTCTTCTAATGTAATGCTTTTAAATGTTTTAATGTGCATTAATGCTAATTTTAATTTAAATGTTTACTTTAATTGTATGTTGTTTTAAGGCGTTGGAATAGTTTCCCATATGTAAAGCCGCCTTGAGTCCCTTTCGGAGTTGAGAAGGGTGGGGTATAAATATGGTAAATAAATAAATAAATAATGTGCTTTAATATTTTAAGTTATAAATATTACATTAAGTTAGCTTAATAAAGTGGAAAAATAGGAATATAAGCTTTCTCTCATCCATCATGATATTTAAAAGTGCTAAATAAAAATATAATTTGAAGCCTAAATGTTTGCAAAATTTTAGACTTGCCTAATGGCGCTCCATGTAGTCATGCCGGCCACATGTCTTTGGAGGTGTCTACGGACAACGCTGGCTCTTCAACTTAGAAATGGAGATGAGCACCAACCCGCAGAGTCAGACACGGCTGGACTTAATGTTAGGGGAAAACATTTCACTTTACTTACAGGTTAGACATTAAGCAAGAGTAGATTGACAAAAACCCAACTTTAATACATTTGGGATGGGGCCAAATTGAACTTTTGGCTGCTTTTATTCAAAGCTTTGACACCATCCAGTGTCAAATAATGTACTTCATCCCATTTGTTTATACAGAATCAGTAGCCCTTCTCCACACCTAGCAGGCTCTTCCCTGCTCCAGAAGACAGGAAAAGCCTGTGGCTTACATTTTAGCTACTCAGTTTGTTACCAGGGGGCAAGAGGAAGAGAGTTTTGCTTGTGCTCGCATGTTGTTGGGTTCAAAACCACAAGTATGTTTTTATATTCAGTATTATATTAGTACAACTGCTACATCCTCCTCAGTTTTAAAGGTACTGTATTGTTACAGCAGCAGTATTGTATATTATTCACAAATGCATTAAGGGGCCATGGCACTCTGTAATTCAGAAAGGATGCACAAAGCGCTTCTATTTCCTTGTAAACAATCTTCTTGCTTGCTTTCCTTTCTAGCGCAAAAATGATTGTTCTGGCATATTGTGAATTTAAAAAAAAAAACATCCTGCTCTTCCCAGCAGGTTCTGCAAATATGTCAAAGAATCCATACATTTCCCCCTTCTCAAACAAAGGTTTTTAATGGAAAACATTATTGAGGCCTATCTGGTATGAAAGATAAGAGTGATGCTGAGAAGATGGTTGTTTGTGTACCGCTCAGTCTTTCAATGGAGGGCAAATGGACAATTTCTAATTAATTTACATTTCCACCATTATTTCATTCTATAAGGCTTCACAAAGCTTTCATAAGTGATAAATCCTTGTGCAACTTGTATGCAGTTCAGTAACTGAGAAGAAAAGAGGAGACAAGTGTTCTTGTGGATGTGGTTTGTTGACTGTGGAAATTGTATACCAAGTGACTGAAAACACTTGAATATCTTATACTCCCATTTGTTAGTGTAATAAAAAACAGGATTTTGAAATTGTGATGGACAGTTTTGTAGAAGCTTGTGGATAATTACAAAATAATGAGTATTATTCTGTTGATGGATGGAAGCTTGTATTCTCTTCATTCTCTCTATCATTCTTTCCAAATTTGTTGGGTTTAAGATTTTTCCGAGATTGTTATACTTTGGCCATATCATGAGAAGACATGACTCCCTAGATAAGCCAATGATGGTAAAAGGCAGAAGGAAAAGAGGAAGACTGCATTATAGATGAGAGGCTCAATGTGGTATTCCAGCCTAGTGGTGTGGGTCAGCCCCCGGGAGTCTCGGGGGTACCCAGACAAATGCCAGTCGATCCAGGGCAAGGTGGGGCTTCCCCAGTGAGGAAGGCTGGCCAGATGGATATGAATAATCTAACGAGAGCTTGCAATGGGATAATGACTGGTTGGAGAGATATCAAACAGAGAGTTCACAGAGGAAAGTATGGAGGAGGATTCCAGTTCTGATTATGAACGACCCGGAGGGTTAGGTTCCCAGGAGCGGATACCAACTCCCTTTCCAGATGAACCGATGGGAGAAAGGGAGCTGGCTGAGTCTCACCCTGATAATGGTGCAGCTGGCCCTGTTAATGAACAGGTGTTCGATAGAAGGTCTAATATCAGAAATTCCAGAAAGTCATGGAGCTTGAGAAAGGGGGTGAGATGGGTACCCCGAGACTAGCTTCTATATTAGCCGTGGCTTTTGGACTCTTAGCCAGATCTGAAGCCACGTTTGGTTTTGTTCACGTCTTTTGCCAAGTCTCCAGGGAACCGGTGGAACGGTTCGGATCCAAGCCTTGTTTGCCGTGGTTGGTGCTGCCTTTCAAGAAACTTTGTTTGGCTGCAGAAGCGGCCTGTCCTTGGGAACTTTGCCTTGCTTATGGATTTTGCCTTCAGTGGACTTAAGCCTTCTATGCTTTGAACTATTGAACAATTCTACTATTGCATTTTTGATATTTTATTCCATGGACTATTTTTGAAGCTATCTTCTTGGATTTTTACCTCTTTCTATTCTAAATAAACTTATTGATTGTTCATCAGCCTGTGTGTGTATGATTCAGGGGGCCTGCCAGGTTCTGAGGTGCAACGCTCAATCAAGGAGACTTAAACAGGGCTGTTAATAGGGTGACCGGGAGATCTCTCATTCATCAGCTTGCCAAAAGTCAAAGTTAACAATGGCAAGGGCCGCCACCGCCACCAAATGCACTGAAAGGGATGATACAAACCTGTATTTCGCTGTGCCTTTACTACACAATATTAAGTGCTTTCTCGCTCAGAGGACCAAAGCAGATTATTAAACGCACAGTTCCCTTTTATCTTAAGAAATAGGGAGGAATCAATTTTTATTGAAATGAATGATCAGGCAAGGGAAGTGACACCCACCTCTCCAATGCCTTGTCTCGCTTTCCTCAGAACCTCTTTGAGCTTTTCTCCTTCTATGCCTCCCACTCCCATCCAATATTGGAAGAGATTACAAATGGACAGTGAGTGAGGAGATGTTATGTGTTTATTGAAGATTTTAGGATTGGAGAAGATAGTATTTTCATCATATATGCACAGCCATTCTTTCCAGGTGGCCTCACTTTGGTTGCTTTGGATACAAACTATTTTTATTCAGAGGTGAAAGTTGAGTTTTGGCACGGAAGGATCTTATAGAGCAGTGTTTCTCAACTTGTGGGTAAACAGCCAGTTTAACAGTTGTTCGGATTTTTGGGAGTTGAAGATCAAAACATCTGGGAACCGCACAGGTTGAGAACTACTGTTCTAGATGGGAAAAGGTTCCTTCTGCCTGCTTTGCCCATTGTTGAAGTGAGGTTTTTTAAGAACATTTATTTGCTGCAATGAATTTGATATTTAGACTCCAGTGTTGCATAAATATTATAATGTTAACATGCTGTAATGTAGCTATTCCCATCTTATGTTTCTTCTTAGATACAGACATGGTCATTATTTATTTATCGGCTGGAATAACATCAAGGGATTCATCAGAGGATGGTAAAAAGGCTACCCTTCGCGTCATCAATGAAGAAAATAGTTTTCTCAACAATTCCGTAATGATTCTTACCTATGCTCTAATTAATGGTAAGGGGTAGATAGTAGTATTTTTCTCACAAATACAATTTACAAAAAGGAAATGTTGAATCAGAGAACCCAAAGGCCTGCATTGGCATAGTGTTTTTCATGTACATTATAAGTTGTGCATGAAAACACTGTGCGATTGCAGATCTTCAGGTTTTTCATGTACATTATATGATCTGCTCTTTTTCAATTATCTTGGCATATATGACCCCTCAGAATTAATTCATACACTGTGCTAGTAAAGTCTGCTCTTCATTTAATCGCAACATCTGTTTTGCAGAGGGTGTGACTGTTTTAAAAGAACTCGCCTTTCTCAGAGATCTGGCGGAACAAAACTCGGCAAAGTATGGTGTGCCTGACCGGACTGCATTGCCTGTGATAAAAGGGAGCATGATGGTCCTGAACCAGCTGAGCAATTTGGAAACTACAGTTGGCCGGTTTTATACAAATCTCCCAAATCACATGATTGATGAAGCAGTCTTCAGTTTGCCTTTTTTGGATGAAATGGGAGATGGTAAGTGCGTAAGAGATCTGGAATATTAAAAGATACCCTCCTTTCTGAGTGGAAATGTTTGCCTCTGTCTTCCATGACTAATTTGGAGTAAACTTAGTAGGTGGTAGTTTTACTTGCCTGTCCCTGGGGGGAAAAGTATGAAGTGGGAAAGGACAACTCATGAGGCATACAACTGAAAAAGCTCTGTCCAAAGTACAGGAAGTTTGGTGTGTGGAAAATGAGGGTAATGTGCCATGACTTACAAAAATAATGATTTGCTAGGTTACAATACCAGAGGGGAATTCTTCTGTTTAGAGTTCTACCCATTCCAAAGAGCTTTAGTTACATGTGTCTTTTCCACAGACACGTGTAACTATGTTTTAATTGACATGGCTTAGCTGCCCTTGGAGTGACATACGATCAAAACACACAAACCACATTACATTAGAAATCTTTGTGTGCATTCTCCTTTTCTCTACAGCAGTGTTTCTCAACCAGAGTTCCCTGGAAACTTAAGCTTCTGTGAGAGGTCCCAAGTAGATGTGAGGGAGTTTTTTGGAACATTAAATATACTGTCAGTTCTCCACGTTTGGGAATTTAACTTTTGCGGATTTGACTATGTATTTCATTAATATCATCTTTTTAGGAATATCTAGGTCAGTGGTTCTCAACCTGTGAGTCCCCAGATGTTTTGGCCTTCAACTTCCAGAAATCCTAACAGCTGGTAAACTGGCTGGGATTTCTGGAAACTGTAGGCCCAAACACCCGAGCATCCACAAGTTGAGAACCACTGAGCTAGGTTCTCTAGCTTGTCTTTATGGTCACCATACACCAGAAGATGAGTGTAGATTCACATTGGAGTACCCAGAGTTTATTAGGGAGATCCTCCAGCTCAAATGTAAGATTGGTCTTCTGGTGTAAGTTGTCTATAGAGTCATGCTAGAAGACCTTGAGATTTCCTAAAGTATTCTCTTGGGCAAAAACATAGTGGCTTTTTTCACTTCCCTGGAGTTCTGTGTTCCTAACCCAGAAAGTGGAGGGCCTACTGTAGTAGTTTGTATGCAGAGTCCCCTGAGACACGAAAATTATTTCAAGGGTTCTTCCAGAATTAAAAGTATAAGAAAGGCTATTCTAAAGCAAGTGCAAAGTTGCTTAGTCTGCATCAGGAACATAACATATGGGGCAAGGGAAGTTTTAATCCTTCCTTCTCCAGCCACAGGAATGCTACTATTACTACTACTACTATTACTTCTTCTCTTTCTCCTCTTTATTTATACCTTGCCTTTCTCCCTGTGGGGATTCAAGGTGGCTAACAATCCACACTAGACAAATTTTAAAAGTGCAATGAAAAAGCTAAAAAACAATTAAATAGTAACAGTGTGGTAAAAATATAATTAAAATACAATAAATATACTAAAATAGTTCCTGCTCTGCATAATAGTTATTGATCAGGAGAAATCAATGCTACTTGCTTCTTGGCAGTGGTGGTGACATAACCAGACTATTTGACAGTAGCTTTGTGGGCTATCAGATTCTGGTTCTGTTCTTGTAATATCTTCTATGAACTCTAAATACCTTTTGTTGGGCTTGATGCACTTTCAAAGACTTTTAGTCTAACACTAGTTTGGTGTGGTCCATGTGCCAACATCAGATGAGGGGAAGCCATATCTAGCGAGGATCAAGGCCTTTTTAGTATTCCCTTTGAAGCTACAGAAGAGCATTCCAGGTGATATTTGACATTGCAAAACTCTCTGGAGGCTGTTTTGCCTTTCCCACCAATCCCAAGAGGTTGAAGAACACAGAAGACCATTTTTATGTGGTGCAACTTGACATATAGAATCCCTCCCTCAAAGAATGTCAAGATGCCTCCATTGTCTTAAACTTTCTACAGACTGCTGAGGCTGCATTATTCGAATGAACATTGGTTCTTAAAACCAGAGTTTGTCTGTGATGCACTTTTCCATTTGAGTGTGTCCATTTTACTGCTGTTCAGGCTGATTTTAATGGATATTTTTATTTAATTGATATTTTATGACGCAGCTGGTTAAACTGCTCAGCTGCTGAACTTGCTGACCAAAAGGTCGGCGGTTTGAATCTGGGGAGTGGGGTGAGCTCCCACTGTAAGTCCCAGCTTCTGCCAACCTAGGAGTTTGAAAACATGCAAATGTGAGTTGATCAAGAGGTACCACTTCAACAGAAAGGCAATGGTGCTCCATGCAGTCATGCCAGCCATGTAACCTTTGAGGCGTCTGCAGACAACGTCGGCTCTTAGAAATGGAAATGAGCAACCCCCCCCCCCATCAGAAAAACCAACATTCTGATGGTTTTAGGAACCCCTTTGGCAGAGAAGGCTGAAGATCTCTCAGTCTGTCCTTCTGTTCCTTTTTGGAAACAGACGGCAAATCCTCCCACCAAAAGCCTGCCTGTGATTAGATGACCTCTCAGCCAAGGGGTGGGCTGTTTTTGAAACTCCAAGTGGGGAGGGGAGAATAGGCGGGCTTGGCGCATGGCAGCGTGGTGCGCATGTGCGGGCAAAGGAGAGCATGCGAGGCAGGAGGGAGGCTCATGCCAGCAAGTCCCTTGAGGTGTTCTGTGTGGGAAGTTAGGCCCAATTTTATCATTTGTAGGGTTCAGAATGCTCTTTGATTGTAGGTGAACTATAAATCTCGGCAACTACAATTCCCAAATATTAAAGTCTATTTTCCCCAAACTCCACCAGTGTTCACATTTGGGCATATTGAGTATTTGTTCCAAGTTTGGTCCAGATCTATCATTGTTTGAGTCCGCAGTGCTCTCTGGATGTAGGTGAACTACAACTCCAAAACTCAAAGTCAATGCCCACTAAACCCTTCCAATATTTTCTGTTGGTCATGGGAGTTCTGTGTGCTAAGTTTGGTTCACTTCCATTGTGGGTGGAGTTCAGCATGACCTTTGATTGTAGATGAACTATAAATCCCAGCAACTACCACTCCCAAATGACAAAATCACCCCCCCCCCCCAAACTCAGCAGTATTCAAACTTGGGCATATCAGGTATTTGTGCCAAATTTGGTCCAGTGAATGAAAATCCATCCTGCATATCAGATATTTACATTATGATTCACAACAGTAACAAAATTACAGTTATGAAGTAGCAACAAAATAATGTTATGGTTGGGGGTTACCACAACATGAGGAACTGTATTAAGGGGTCGCGGTATTAGGAAGGTTGAGAAACACTGCCCTATATCATTTTGTAGGCTATAGCAGATAAAGAAATAATAAACGTAAAAAATAAATCTATTTGAACCTGCTTTGGTCATGCAGCTTAACAGAAAGTATGTAAAACTTACCTCTTCTGGAATACATGTCACTATTGAGTGAGAATTTGTTGTTATAACTGCTGGTGGTTATATTGTATTTAAAGGTGCATGACAAAGAAGAGTTTCCAAATTTTAAATCTTTTGCTTAATTGTTTGTTTTGTTTTGTTTTTAGTTTGCCTTTATCCCAGACTGGGATGCAATACGATCAACAAAAAGATTAGCCAAAAGGTGCAAACAAAAACACAAAAGTTATAATATTAAAACACAGTCAACATCACTTGAATCAAAAGCAAGTGACCTAGAAAACCAGTAAGGAAAGTAGAGTACACACCCAGAAAAGGCTCTTCGTTGCAGGCCACTTGCTTGCCAGAAACACAGCTGAATTTTAAAACAAGTCAGATGTCAGTCAGATCTAAGTAAACACAAAAGATCCAAGGCTCCAGAGAATAATTCTTAACATGGCAGCAGGCTTGCTTTTTCCCCCAAGGACAGTCAAAGATATGAAGAATTAAAGATATAGGGAGAGGAAGGCTGGGTTTATGTAAATGAGGGGTGTTCTGCAATTTTTTTTAAAGCGTGACAGCACATTTTGCAAAACATTCCTATATTCTCAATGCTTTGGAGAAAGTAAAGATGAAATCAGATGGATATGTTCTGACCTCAGGCACTGGGATCTTCCAAAATAATTATGTGGTTCTGTTTTAGAGTTCCCTGATCCATTGCTATACTGGGATTTATTTTGCCAAGAGCAGTGGAAGGGAAGAACTAACGTTCTAAAGAATGGAGATGTGATGCAGCAATTTTGTTAATGGTTAGGTGGGTTCTGGGTGTGGTCATAGCTGGATGAGAGACAATCTGGAAACCACATGTGTTTATTCTGCCTTGATCTTCCTGGAGGAAAGGTGGGATATAGCTGCATAAATATAATTACATATTATTATTTCCTATCTCTTGCTAAGCTCTTTTGATATCCCTTAATCAGTCTTTGGGCTTATTGCTATTTA
The DNA here is from genome assembly GCA_030556195.1 of Anolis apletophallus. Classification (NCBI taxonomy): domain Eukaryota; kingdom Metazoa; phylum Chordata; class Lepidosauria; order Squamata; family Anolidae; genus Anolis; species Anolis apletophallus. The sequence continues at coordinate 98,305,116 of JARBWK010000005.1, forward strand.
TTCTTTGGGCTTACTGCTGTCAACATTTCAGGAACTGTGTCATCAGTCTCTGTGCTGGAGGGCAAAGGAGGAACAGTTCACTAAACCTGCATGATTTCATGAGATCCTTCAGAGGAGCTAAAATATACATTTGCAATGCAAATATCTTCCTCCTCCTCCTCTTCTTTGAAAAATGAATGCTTCAGCTTGGTTATATTCAGCACTAATCTGAATTTAGTGGACACAATTCCTGAGATTACCATAAACATTAATCATGCCAGTTTTTTTAAGTCCTTGAACATATTCATGCATCTCCCCTTTGGTCTAAGTCTACAGGGTAGAAATATTGTTTAGAATCAGAAACCTTTATTTTGTGCTGATTTTATTAATACATATAATTGTGAGATATCAGAGTGAATTTTAGCAGCATAAACTGGTGGATAGGGATCATCTTTGTTTCTCTCTATTCTGCCTCCCAGTTGTGATTCCCACTATACATGCCCCCCTTTCCAAATTAGTATGAACTCCCGCAATAAAGAAGGGGCTATCCAGATGACGTCCTGGACAATCCTGAATTTATTCACCACAAACCAGGAAAACCCTAAATTAGTCCGGAAAACTATGGGAATCCTCACCCCACCCCCTTCCCCACAGCTCCCAATCCCCTTTAAAAAGTAAGGAAAACTTACCCGGCCTTGATTAGACTGTAGCCAGAGCTCTCCCGGTGCGTAGAAATGGCACGCCAGGAAAGCAGGTGGGGAGGAAAAGTGCTTCCCCCCCCCCCCCCCGGCTCTCCCGGCACATCATTTCTTAGTGCCGGGTGAGCTCCAGCTACAATCTACTGGAGGCCAGGTAAGTTTTCCTTACTTTTCAAAGGGCTTTGGGGGCTTTGGGGAAGGGTGGTAGGGCCTCCAGATATAATTGCAGGCAAGTCCCATGAGAGCATCTAGACACCCACCTCAGAAAGCACATGCTTTCTGGAGTGTGTGTAGACAGGCCCCCAGGAACATCCGCATTTTTTAAATGCGGATGGTTCTGGGATGGAGGCCTATCTGGAACCGCCCTGAGTAAATATCTAGCGAATTGTTAACCAATGTACTTTTTCAATTCCAAGACACTTTTTTCCTATATAAACATTTCAAAAATGGTGTATCTTGTGTTTTGTTGTTGTTGTTTGTACAGAAATTAGGGTCAATTTTATACCTAGTGGTGTCTTACAGTTGAAGAAACATGGTAGTTAGTTTGGTCAAAAACCCCTTTATATCAGCTGATAATGTGCCCCTAGTTAACTAAGCTGTCAATGTTTGTTATTTTTAATACAATAGGTAACATTCTCCACTGCACACAAAAATTTGACTCTTCTAAAATGGCAAACATCTTTAATCTCAGTTCTAAAATACTTTGATATTCCTCTCCCATATTCCCTTACCAAAAGTCACGCTGGCTTCTGTTGATAGGAGTTGTGAGTCCACAATATCTGGAGGGATCCCAATTGGGGAGAGTTGGCCTAAATATAAAAACACATAGTTCCCCCTACAAAGCATTAAGGCAGTAATCCAAAATGCAGTTTTGAAGTTATCTTTTTATCGTGTCAGAAGCGAATTGAGAAAATACCTGGGGACTCATAGGTTGAGAACCACTGGTTTAACCCGTTGCGCCACCGTACAGCTCCAGTTTTGAAGTAAGACCTATTTAATATATGGGAAGTCCCAATCAGCATTTACATGATTAGGTATAAAACCTAAGGTTTCTATCTTTATACTTAAGTGCTAAAGTTTTTTCCTATTGCTAATTATGTTTTTTGTTGCTCATAGGTCTGATAATGACTGTAAGCAAGCCTTGTTATTTTGGAAACCTGCTATTGGGAATTGTGGGAGTGGATGTTAATCTGGCTTATATTTTGGAAGATGTTACTTATTACCAAGATTCGTTGGCTTCCTACACATTTCTGATAGATAACAAAGGTACATTCAAGGCAATCAATATGCATCCTGTATTAGAAGCTAATAAAATTTGTATTACTTGTAAGATATTATTTTTGAATCACAGTACAGTGGGCCCTTAATATTCATTCACTGGGGGTTGGTTCCAAGTATCCTTGTGGATCCCAAAATCAGTGGCACAGTAGAATTATGTCCCTTATATAAATTAATAAAATGGAAAATTACATTTTAGAATTTTTTGATGGAGGGGGATGGGGGATATTTTAAAGCCATGCATGGTGGAATCTGTGGATTCAGAAGGCCAACATATCTTATTTCAGGGAAGCCTTGCCTCTGTTTATGTAGTCTGTCTGTCGTATAATGTTTGCCAATATGTACCTGTAATCCGCTCTGAGTCCCCTCGGGGAGATAGAGCAGAATATAAATAAAGTATATTATTATTATTATTATTATTATTGAGATTTGGTCAAACCTCCAGATAAGGTTGGACTATGAGTCAAAGGAATCCTATCTAGCATAGCCAATGGGAATTGTTGGGAGTTATAGTCCAAAAACATCTTGTGTCATTCCCACTCCAGATTGCTTTCTATTGGCCCTTCAATAATGACATATTGTTACTCTATATTTTTGTATGGAGTTGTGTATTTTAGTTTATTTACAATGTTATGATTTTTTAAAAACGTTTTTATATCTATTGAACAAAATATCCCTTTTTAATTTTTAGGATACACTCTTATGCACCCTTCCCTTACCAGACCCTACTTACTATCTGAACCACCACTTCACACGGATGTGATACATTATGAGAATGTTCCAAAATTTGAACTGGTTCGACGGAACATCCTTAGGTAAGACTAATGAGTTAATACTTCATACCCGGTCCATTCGTGATCTTATCCCCTTTCGGAGGGCGGTTAAGATTAGCCTTTGACTAGACCTACCGGACAGGGTGACTGTCTCTACAGCTGCCTAATATACTGGTGTCTCGGGTCTCAGGAATTGTCTGCGTTCCTTTAATACCTCGCGATGTGACCCGTATTGTTTTAATGTTTTACTGTTTTACTGTATGGCTGCATGGCCACCACATGCCGCCGGTTTTATATGTTGTGACCCGCCCCGAGCCTGCAGGGAGGAGCGGAATACAAAACCAAATAATAAATAAATAAAATAAATAAATAAGGTTGACATCTGCACAATCTCCTATGCAGATTGTATTGATCTTCAGCAGCTACAGCTGATATAGGAACTTTTTGTTGTTATATAAGCAAATTCTGTGTGATGCCAAACAGTAAACATTATTTAAAATATTGCCAAATATAGTTATTGCTTCTTAAACTTTTCCACTCACAACCCCTTTCAGCCCCAGAAATTTTTGCATGACCTCGGGTATGTAGGTATATAAAAAAGGTATAAAAATCAAACATTTGCAAAGTTTGCTAAACAGGCTAATTTTTCTTTTTATGAAGCACAGCTGAAACCTCTTCTGCAGAGACCACAGTAAACCCTGCACAACAAAATTGTGCAGATGTCTAAAAGAGCTACTGGGTGTTGTGAAAACTATTATTGTTGCCAATTTTTTCAGGACCCCGACATTGAGCTAAGGGGACCCCATTTGGGGTTGAGCCCCACAATTTAAGAAGCATGGTCACAGAGTGTCTTCCAGCCTGTATCTTTGAGACTGGCCAGCTTTTTACTAGAAATACCACTCCTGGTACTTTTTTAGAGGCTGGCTGAGATAGTAGGAATAGCACTCCTAAATGTTTTTCAGCTGGGAAGATTTATATTGTACCACAGATTCTCTAGGCCAGTGATTCCCAACCTGTGGGTCCCCAGGTGTTTTGACCTACAACTCCCAGAAATCCCAGCCAGTTTACCAAGTGTTAGGATTTCTTGGACTTGAAGGCCAAAACATCTGGGGACCCATAGGTTGAGAACCACTGATCTAAACCAACCTCATACTTAAGCATTAGCCAAGGAAATTGCATTGAACATTTGGATTTGTTAGCAGTAGGCAAATCAAACATCTGCCCCTCCTCTGTTCTCAGCAAACTGCTAGAAAGGAGAAGACCTCTCCCCTAGTGGCCAGCATAGATAGATGCTACTACTAATAGAACATAATTCTCTTTCCATCCTGTACCCCTTTCCAGGAAATGCTAATGATTTCCTTTAATTTGCAGGGTATTTGTTTTGTTGCTTTATTTACAAGGCTACTCTAGATCTTTTATTAGTAAATACATACAGCATTTCAGAAGTGTATAACTCTGTGCCATTGGCTGAATGCTACATTGGTCTTTATCTGATCTGGAAAGCATTGCATGGAAATTTTGCTCTGGTGAAGCTCAAATAGCCAACACTTACTCCCAGCAACCATGTAACAACCAGTACATATGGTCATGTAAAGATTTTATCATGAAAATGTGTAACCTGGAACCAGTTTTCCTGATGGAGCTTTTAGGGCCCCAATCCCGCAGTATGTGACGAGTCAGTATGATGTAAGAAAGCAATCCACTTCTATTTTTAATTAAGAATGAATTTCATAATCTCACTGTAACGTAAACACAAGGACTGAGTTTCTTTCCTGTTTTAATAACGGATGGATATTGTTTGTTGCCAACTTAGCCTCCCTCTAGGCAGTCAGCTTATTACAGTCCCAGTGAACTCCTCACTATCTTGGCATGTAAACAAACTTCGTGAAATTGGAAAAGATGCCTACAATGTGAGTTATGCCTGGAAAATGGTAAGTTGTAGAATTCACTTAAAGTATGCTAATATATTAAAGCTGATGGCAAATTTTAATTAAAATAGTTCTTCTCTTAGTATTTCTGTGTGACCTAAAAGCTACATGGTTTTGAATTATAAACCTGACATTTCTCAAGGCTAAGAGTTATATCCCTGGTAAAAAATTAAGTATTGTGTAATTAATAGCATCCAAATACACTATGTTTCTGGATGTTTATGAGTGAGGTTTCTAGGAGCCGCAGTGGTGCAATGGGTTAAACCCTTGTGCCGGCTGAATTTCTGACCACATGCCTTTTTTTTTGCTAGCTATCTCTGCTTTGCTTTGCAATCTCTCTTGATCGTCTGCCTCTCTCCCGAGGGGGAAAAACCCCTTTCCATTAGTTTGTGGAGTACCTCAGGGGGCCATTCTCTCCCCTCTATTATTTAACATCTATATGCAGCCACTTGCACAGCTGGTGCGGAGTTTTGGGCTTGAGTGCCATCAGTACGCTGATGACACTCAGCTCATTCTGAGGATGGAGGGCAGGCCTGGATCCGTCCCCGATAATTTCCAACATTGCCTTGAGGCTGTTACTGGATGGCTGCAAGCCAGTAGGTTGAAGGTGAATCCAGCGAAGATGGAGATCTTGTGGCTAGGTCGTCCGGGTGATGGGGATGTCCAGCTTCCGACCCTGGACGGTGTGGCGTTATGCCCATCGCCTTCTGTAAAGAGCCTGGGAGTTCACCTGGACTCCCAGTTGATCATGGAGACCCAGGTCTCCATGGTCAGTAAAATAGCTTTTTTCCATCTGAGACAGGCAAGGTGGCTGGCCCCCTATCTGTCCCGGAACAACCTGGCCACGGCTATGGAATGCCCTCCCGGCCGAAACCTGAGCCCTCCATGACCTCCTGCCCTTTAGACGGGCATGTAAAACGTTCCTCTTTCAGAAGGCTTTTGGCCTCTAGATGCCTACGTGCATAGCTCGCTGCTATGTTATCGCCTTACTGCATCTTGCTGTCTCTGTACTCCGTACAGCATATGCCATTTTAATCTGATGTTTTATTGTGTGTTTTTATTGAGTGTTCTTTTTAATGTGTTTTATTGTACATTTTACTTGCTGTGAGCTGCCCCGAGCCTCCCGGGAGTGGCGGCCTAGAAGCCCAATAAATAAATAAATAAATAAATCGTTGCCAGGAGGCGGGATTAGAACGCCGCTCTGGGCAACAGCAACTATTCATAAACTGGGAAACAAAAATCCGCAAAACAGCGAGTCGGTGAAGAACGAACCACAAAGTAGTGAGGGAACACTAATGGTAGGTTACATACCTGTGACCATCTTTCTTCGAGTGAAGCTCTGTGAATCCACACTTATGAAGTTTACGCGCCAGCGCGGGCTTCCAACAAAAACTTTCCCAGTTTGAAAAGTTTTGGCGGTAGCTCCGCCCAGCCGGCCCGGAGGGCATAAAAGGCGGCTCCATGCGCGCCCACCCCATTCCTACGCCACAGTTGCAACTAGAAAGGGTGGTTTGAGATAGAGGGGACGGCCGGGCGGGTTCGTGTGGATTCACAGAGCTTCACTCGAAGAAAGATGGTCACAGGTATGTAACCTACCATTCTTCTTCGAGAGCTCTGTGAATGCACACTTATCGCGCTTTAACAGGTAGACTGTGTCCCGAGACCCAGGGCACGGCAAACACTTATCCCTCTTGCAGGGTAGTGAAGTTCGATCGACCTAAAACTGTCGATCGAACAGTGTATAGAGGGGAGAACAGGGTAGCCTGTTAGACACTAGCCCTGGAGGCCCTTGGGGTTGAGAATTGACCGACCAAAGGCCGCCTCCCTTCGAAACAGGGTGTCTACCCGGTAATGTGATGTGAAGGTGGAGGGGTTGGCCCAGATGGCCGCCCTACACATCAGGTCCAAGGGGATTCCCTGGAGAAAAGCGGTCGACGTGGCCACTGCTCTAGTCGAGCGGCCCTTGACCCTAGGGGGACACGGTTGGCGGGCTATCTGATAGCACAGCTCAACCAGGGACACCACCCAATTTGACAGTCTTTGTGACGACACCGGCAAGCCCAGCTTGTCGGTGGCGTAAGAAACGAAGAGTCTAGTCGACCGACGGTAATCCGCCGACCGGCCCTTATAGACCCAGAGGGCTCTTCTGACATCGAGGGCTCTGAGCGCCGAGTCACAGGTCCGGGAGCACAATGTCGGTGTTGACATGGAACGGAGACACCACCTTAGGCAGGAAGGTGATGTCCGTCCGCAAGATGGCCCTGTCTGCCAGAAACAGCAGGTAGGGCTCGTCGACCCGGAGCGCCGCCAGCTCGGAAGGCCGACGCGCCGAGGCATCCATTCGTGGGACGACCAGCTGGTTCTGCTGAGCGAGTCCGCCTCTAAGTTCTCGACTCCCGGAAGATGGACGGCTCTGGGGGTCACCTGGTGACGGATGCACCACTCCCACAGGCTCTGGGCTAGGGCCAGGAGTTTCCTCGAGCCCGTTCCGCCCTGTTTGTTGACGTAGTACATGGCCACTATGTTGTCTGTCCTGACCAGTACTACGTGTCCCCTGACGAGGGGAGCGAAGGCCCGAAGAGTCTTGGCTATGGCCAGGAGCTCCAGGTAGTTGATGTGGTGGAGCCTCTCCGTCGTCCACCATTGTCCGTTGATTGACAGGGTGCCTGTGTGACCTCCCCACGCACGCAGCGACGCGTCGGTTGTCACCGTGATGGATGGAGTCACCGTGTGGAAGGGTACTCCTTTGCACACGTTGGTCTTGGAAGTCCACCACCGAAGGGAGTCTTGGACCGCCTTCGGGAGGGACAGCTTCTTCGAATGGTGTTCTCTGACCGGGTTGAAGTGGTCGAGAAACCAACGCTGCAGTGGCCTGAAGCGTAGCCTCGCCAGTGGAGTCACGGCCACTGTGGAAGCCATGTGGCCCAGCGTGACCTGGATCTGTTTCGCCGTGATGTCGGGCCTGGTGCAGCCGTTCACCTCGCGTCGAAGTGCTTGAAATCTGACCTCTGGCAGATACGCGAGCTGATCGACGGAGTCGAATATTGTCCCGATGAACTTGATGGTCATTGCTGGGACCAGTTGGGACTTTTCTTCGTTGAGGCGCAGGCTTAATGAAGAGAGTAGCTGCAGGGTCACCGAGACCTGTTGTTGCAGTAGTTCTGGAGACTGGGCCGCCAGCAGCCAGTCGTCCAGGTAGGGGAAAATCCGGATTTTCTGCCTTCTCAAGTGCGCAGCCACGACCGACATGCACTTGGAGAATGTTCGAGGAGCTGTCCCGAGGCCAAAGGGAAGGACGTTGAACTGGTATGCCCTCCCTGCTACCTTGAAGCTCAGGAAGCGTCGATGAGCAGGCCGGATCGAGACGTGAAAGTATGCGTCCCGGAGGTCGATCGAGGCGAAGTGGTCGCCTGCCCGGAGAAGCGGGAGAATGGACGACACTGACACCATCCTGAATTTCCTCGGCGAAATGTACACGTTTAAGTCTCTGAGGTCCAGGATGGGTCGCAGGGAACCGTCTGGCTTCAACACGGTGAAATACCGTGAGAAGAATGCCTCTCTTTCCTTGCTGTGGGGGAGCTGTGAGATTGCTCCCTTTTGAAGCAAGCTGTCGACCTCCTCCAAGATCACCCCGGACGGCTCCGTCTCGACGATGAATCCCGTTGGCGGGGGCTCGTCGAATTCAAGGCATAGCCGTCTTTGACAATCCGGAGAACCCATGCATCTGAGGTGATGCGTCGCCAGGCAGTGATGTAACGGGCCAGGCGGTCTCCGAACGGAGGGTGAGGTGGTGGAGGTCGAGGGCTGGGGGGAGGCATGGTGGTGGCAGCGGTACCTAGCGAGGAGGCGGTGTCGTTCCTCTCCCCGTCAAACGCGGCGATTGGATTGTCCATTGCCGTTGTTGTGGCGAGGCCTCGCCTTGTTGTTCTGGCGAGGTCGATTGGCCTGCTGTTGCTGCTGTTGCCTCGGCTGTTGCTGTTGCTGCTGCTGAGAGGCCGAGTATGGCCGTGGGGACTGGTGGTACTGCGACCTGGGCTGGAACTTCGCCCGCTGGTAGTACCGAGTGGCCTTCAGCTTGTCGTGAGTGGCCTTCAGCTTGTCGTCCGTGCCCGCAAAGAAGAGTCCCTGGGCATCGAACGGCAGGTCCTCGATGGTCTTTTTGGAGTTTGAGGACAACCCCGAGGACTTCAGCCACGCGTGCCTCCGGATGGCGACACCGTGGGCCAGCAGCTTTCCTGACGTGTCACCCGTGTGGCGGGCCATCAGGATTTGGTGGTGTGCCAGCGACTGCGCCTCCTGTGAGATGGAGAGGAGTGCGGTCTGTTGTTCCTGGGAGAGATCCTGGAAAAAGGGTTGGGCCCTTTCCCACAGGATCTGGTGGTAGGCTCCCATGCACGCCCCATAATTAGCCATCTTAGTCAGCAAGAGTCCGGCTCAGTAGATCTTTCTTCCGACCGTGTCAAACCTCTTTCCCTCTTGGTCGGAGGGGGCTGTGGACTCTCGGCCCGAAGACTGGGAGGAAGTGACGATCATCGAGTTGGGGGTTGGATGATCGTGCAGCCATTCCTTCTCCCTCTCGTCGATCTTGTACCACGCCTCGATACGCCCGGACGTAGGAGGGATGGTCGACGGGGTCTTCCACGACGCCTTCACCACCTCTTCCAGGGGTTCCAGCATGGGAAGATGTGGCTGGGCCGCGTCCTTGACCTGCACCCTGCTGAAAACGGGACAGGCGCTGGATCTTGTAGGGACATACGTCTGCATGCCCAAAGATCTTGCCATTCGGCCCACCTGCTCACCGAAGGCTCTCGCGGAGTCCGTCGGTGATGATGAAGGTTCCACCTCACCGCCTCTATGCGAAGGTGTTCTGTCCATATTGAGGGACAAGATGGATCCCGATCTCATCGATCGAGGGACCTCGCCATCCTCGATCTCGTCTCCCGACCATGGCTGAACCACATCCTGGTTCACCGGAAGTTGGGACTGTGGCGGTGATCTTGAGGTCGAGGGAACCGCAGCCATCACTGTCGACTCGGGAGGGAGGTTTCGCTCGGCCGGTGCCAAGGCGAGCCTCGTGGTCTGTCTGCCCTTGTCGGGCGACGTCACAAAGAGTTGTCGGACCGAGGTCTGGCCCAAGGGGACCCTGACGACGGTCTGGACAGAGTCTCTCGGTGAGATGTGTTGCTCTACCCCTGTCTCCACAGCGAGAACAGGGGCAGGCGAGGAGTCAGGGCACGACACTGAAGACGATGACGTCAGAGTCCTGCGCCTCTTTGGTGATGGCGGTCTCGAGGCAGCGGCCTCCAGAGACTTGCCCGGAGTCACCGGACCCAGGCCTCGGGTCGGGGCTCTACGGGCTTCCTCGCTCAACCTCCGGAACGCTATCTCCATAGCTCGATTGGAGGGAGTCTTCGAGATGGTCGACCTCTGGGAGAGGCCCGACGCCATCGAGCTCGTCGACAACCGGCGGGGTGGGGGCAGCTGAACCGTTTCGGTTGTCACGGTGCAGGGCCTCTTCGACACCGAAGTCTTCGAGGAGACAGACTTCGTGTGCTTCTCCTTCCGTAGACGCTTCTTCCCAGCCGGGTGAGCGGTCGATACGGTAGGGGCCGGAGCAGCCGCCCCGGACCCCAAGGAGGCAGATGGGACAGTCGTCGCCATCTCTGGAGGGCAGAGAGCACGCTCCGTCAGGTAGGCCTGAAGCCTGCGGGCTCTCGCTCTTCTGGTGTGCGACGAGAAGGCCTGGCAGCGTCGGCTGGCAGGAACAACGTGTCCCTCTCCGAGACACCGAAGGCACTTCGAGTGACCTTCGCAATCCGGGATCTTGCTACCGCAGGATAAACACTTTTTGAAACTGGTTGTGGACATACTATGCTCACACAACCAGCCGTATTTCCGATGTTGCCCAAGTGGCGGAAAACAAAGGAATGGGGTGGGCGCGCATGGAGGCGCCTTTTATGCCCTCCGGGCCGGCTGGGCGGAGCTACCACCGAAACTTTTCAAACTGGGAAAGTTTCCGTTGGAAGCCCGCGCTGGCGCGCAAACTTCATAAGTGTGCATTCACAGAGCTCTCGAAGAAGAAACAAGGTTACATGCACATGACAAAATCCCATCATTAGAGGCACCATAGTTGCTTAGCAGGACTGTGCCACAATCTTTCCTGAACCTTTCAGCTGACCCTCAGATACTTGAATGCTAAATCCATATCTGACATGATTTGGGAATTTACATATATGTAGATTCTGACATACAGCCGTTAGGTATAGAAATTACTTCCACAGGGAACAGACTTATTAGTGCCTTCCTCCTAGATATATTTTGAAGAAAATAAATTCAAGAGATTTAATATGTTTGATCACATGGGATTACATCTGCTCTCTCTATCTACCTTCACTAGATTATTGTATTTAATTTTGTGCATCTCTATATATCATATCACTGCATGAAAATGTCAGTTCAGTTAACTGTTTCTGTGTTATCTATTGAAAAATCTGAAAGCCTGAAGAAGCCTCATATGAGAAACTGAGTGTAGGGAGGACTTGCCATTTTAGGGAGAAATGAGTCCCTCCTCATTTCCCATCCACAGCATCTCTATTAAGCTTTTCACATCTCTTGTAAGCACAGAGCAGCATTTTTTAATAACTCATCTGTAATAGGTGAAGGACATGGGAAGGACATGGGGTAATTTTTCACAGTAATTCCCATCTCTAAACTACCACACTACTCAAGAACATAAAGTTGAAATCTTCTACCTCACTACTACTACTTCTGGGTTTATTTTTTTAAAAAGAATGAAATGAGGAATGAGCAACTGATTTGCGTCCTGCATATCTCAGCAGGCATACAACTAAGGAAAAGTAATGCAAAGTTAAATAGAATATATACTCTAGTAAGATAAATCAATTGGACAGCAGTACTGCCATTATCAGACTGCCTGGTTTTTGCAGGATGTGAACTTTTTCAGGATCTATAGAAATCATAGATTATTACCAGAGGAACTGAGGAAATTAGATCTTTAATTGCTGAAAATTATAACTTCAAATGTCCTTACTTTGTTGTGGTAAGATAAAAATGCTTTCCTTCTCAACCTGCATTTGCTTTTTCTTTAGGTTCAAGATACTTCCTTCATATTGTGCATTGTTGTGATACAGCCAGAAATACCTGTTAGACAACTTAAAAACCTCAATACAGTACCCAGTAGCAAGCTTCTTTATCATCGACTAGATCTCTTGGGTCAGCCCAATGCTTGTCTGCATTTCAAACAACTGGCAACCTTAGGTAAAGCATTTCTTCTAAATTCTGTCTGTTTTCCCATCTATTACTGAAATTTAAAAGAATGACAAGAATTTATTACAATCACAAATTATTCAGTCATCGTTGGGAAAGGTTTTTATATATATATATATATGACAGTTTCAGAAATCTATACCCTGCTCGGAGATATATCTTACAAAAGCAACTTTTTCAAGACCTGCTCTTGAATACTAAAACATCCCGGGCATTTTAGTGAGACAACAAGAACCCAGACTTTCTGGGAACAACTGGTCCAAGGTCTAAATCTTAAGGCTTTAGACTCCAAGGCCGAATTCCAACCCTGGTGATGTCAAAATCTAGCATTCTGACATTCCCCCACATGGCCACAACTCCTTCCTCATGGCATGATTTCCCTGAATTTCTATGATTTTTTCCCATTGAAATGCCTTTTCCAAGGTTTAGTTATTAGCAGTAAAGAACCTTAAGCTAAAAGGTATATTATTTTTCCATCCTTTTGGATATTTCCCCATCCACTATTGGAATATAGTGTCCAAGTGAAAGAGGAATCTCACTCATGCACTAAACCAGACCTGCACAACCTGTGGCCTTCCAGACGTTTGGACCTCCAACATTCAGAAGCCCTAGCCATCTTATCCAGTGGAGAAGAATTCTGGGAGCTGAAGTCCAAAACGCATGGAGGGCCACAGGTTGTGCAGGCCTGCACAAGTCCAAAAGTCTATGCAGGAGATGGACCTGGCTAAGGCAGGGCTGTTCTGGTTGCATGGGCTGAAAGGAACTTGTCAGAGAGCGTGTAGGAGGAAATTGTCGAAGAGTATTTTGATTAAGAGAATGGCACATCTGAGTTTGCAATGGATCAGGAGCATTTCATCTTGTGACCCATGAGTCAAGTCTGATTGCATGAGATAGAAGGGGCTGCCTTTGGAGACTTCTGCACAATTCCTTTAGGAATAATGGCACCATGATATTAAGTAGCTACCGCAAATGACGGATGCTGGTCTGTGTGGGGAGGACAAACAGTCGTGGCTCTCCCCCTGACCTGTTCTTGAGCTTCTCCAGTCATTTGGGAGAGTTCTGTAAGTCACATCGCTGCTCCCTAAACCAGCTCCTTGCCCTAAAGAGCAGTGGAGGAGGATGTCTTTTAGCCAGTGTAAAATTGAGCTGCTAGTCTCATTGGCTTCTATATTTGGAAAGGACAGCAGGGATGGGAAGCATCATTGCAGGCATCTTCCTCAGGCAGCAATATGCCTTGGTCAAAAGTGTGAAAATATTGGGTGTGAATTGCAAAAAGTTTCATGGTGGTTGCTTGTATGGAGAGCTATCTTAGTCCACCATAGGCTTAGGTTATTTTAATGGATGATAGAGCAAAAGTTAGAGCATTTACCTTTCAGTACTTAACTGCTGTTGCAGTATACTGTTTTATTTTAGATCTGTTCACTATAAAAAAATCTGCTGAAGTGGGAAAATCTATGCTTAAATGCTACTGAATGAATTCTTCAGATTGTATGCTTCATTAAAAATACACTCATACCAACATGCTTATGAAATAAGCGTACCCTGAAAGAAAGTAGTTGCATAATTTTATTTTCAGAAAATAGGACATGTTGGGTATGAATCATGTTGTTATATGGCTTTCAAAGCGAAGCCTTGATTTTCTTGCTGTCAAATAAATCATTAGCAATAACATGAAAACATTGAAGTTCTTGCCAGTCATGCCATATCCTGTTGACTTTGGAATTATGCAGATTTTATTCCCAGCTATAAATATTTAATACCATCAATCCCTGTGAAAGTAAGCAGAAGTTACAACTCTTGTGGGGATATACTTTGAAATATTTTTAATTGGCAAGTTCAGAGGTTCTAAAAACTGTATAAAACTTCCCAATTTTTAAAAAATGAATAATTGTATGTATGAAAATCAGCACTAGCATTTTATGAACTTGCCTCAGGTTATAGCAAAAGTGAAAATGTAAATTTATAGCGGAAATAAACAAATTATTTTTAAGCAAAAGGCTGTGGCAATTTATTTTTACATTTTTATTCAGATTCGGTTCCTTCTATAAGTGACTTCTCATTGTCTTGCGTATTGCCCCTTAAAATGAATATGCTACCCTTGAAACACTATTATGTGGTTCCTCACTGAAAAAAATGTTTTTTTCTGCCCCGTTTTTGAAATGGTGTCAAGCCATTATGACACAAGATATCAGGTTATACATTAATAATACATGTTTAATTTTTTTTAAGCAGCCTATCACTAAAAATCTTTTTAAAATACTGTTATTTATCAGAGAACCTCTGAATATTAAAGATGACATTTTTTCTAAGCAATTAAGGAAGAAATGTATTTAATTTATTCTTCCTCCCATAAGTCATATTGATTTGTGCATACAGTAACACTGTTAAGTGCCAATAGGTATCTTTAGACCAAGGCTTCTTAAGGTTTTCCACTTACAACCTGTTTCCAACAGCATTTTTATGTGACCCTGGGTATATAGATATATAAAGTAGGTCTAAAACACAAACATTTACCAATAACAAATCAGGATTTGCAAGATTTGCTAAGCAGGCTGATTTCCATTCTTGTTATGAAGTACAGCTGAAGCATCTTCAACAGAATCTACTGTAAACACTGCACAACAGGTTTTTGTAAATGTCCAAAACAACCTCTCGGTGGCATTCAGAAAACTTTTACTATGGCCAAATTTTTCGGGACCTCATCATGGAGATCAAGGGACTCCATTTGAGGTCGGAGCCCACAGTTTAAGAAGCAGTGCTTTATACAATAGTATTAGTCAATGCCAACTACAGTTCTCTGTTCACCTGTGCTGAATTCCATTAACGTCAGCTTGTTCCTAGGTACTCTATGCACTTGGTCAAACATCATGTTTACAACATTGAGCCACAGTCCTTCTTCGAGATGACTCGTGTCCATTTAGTTGAGTTCTCTCATCTATTTTGGCATGATAGGTATCTCTGGAAACCTTAATGAATGAATGACAACTGTAGCTGCTTGAAACTGGATTTAGGACTGGTCCTACTCTCAAGCAGAATGAGATGGCCGGGTCAAGACAATAGAGGGTGCTACCAGACTGGATTTGTTGCATGAAGAAACCTGATAACAGGCTCTGGTCACTAAAACCTCTTTCACCTTTTGATGGGCATCATCTTAAGACTAGCGAATAATATAGATGCTCTCTATCGGTTCCTTCCTGTCAATAACTTTCTAGGGTACTTTGCATAACATCCTGCATATTCACAGATTGTTCAAAAGTAACATACAGTACTGTTGTTAAAATAGTACCCCCTGGTGGCTGCACACTCAACAATATTGATATTTTGGGAAACGTGTCTTTGAACACATATTGTGGCAGTTGTCCTATCTTGTTGTCCTAGTGTGGTACTAAATGATTCTGTATTCCTGTGGTTGGCTTTTGGTGATATTTTCCTGCCTTGTCTTTCCAGAGAGCCCTACAGTAATGCTGTCTGCAGGTAGCTTCTCTTCTCCATATGAACATCTGAGCCAACCTGAGACCAAGAGGATGGTGGAGCACTATACAGCATATCTTAGTGATAACACACGTCTAATTGCCAACCCGGGGCTAAAAGTACGCTATTTTAATGTGCTTTATTTTGACCTTTTTTCCCCCTTGCTGTTATTATGGTTTTAACATAAAGATTTCTGAAAGTTTGGTGAATCCATCATGTATAAGAAAACTTTGCAAAAGTTTAGGTGAAATTTAGATTATTTCTGGTCAGGCCTTGGCTTGTCCTCTTCCTTTTTTGTTATATCTAATAAATGGCTTCATTGCAATTGTTCCTGTTTTGTCAGCAACAGAAATATGATTTACATAGTAATGGAAGAATAGAGTTCAAGAACATTTTGTGCTATTGTGACAATTATTTTGTTGGTTTTGATGTAGCTGGATTTGGAAATGGACTTCCAAAGACAGAGTGGGTTAAGATTTCTGATTGTTCCACAGCGCAGGATTCCCAAGTATAATAAACAGTAGCTTTCCACTAGGGAGGTCTATCAGATCACTGAATGTGAACAACATGGAGATAAGATCAATGATACAGACCAGGAACAGATAATGCTCTTCGTTTTTAAAGGCATTTAAAGTTGAAATGATTAAGACCTACACAGAATGTGAATGAGGGCAACAATATTTCTGTAGCATCATGTGTTTTCCCCATTTCTTGAAATTTTCTGGGTCCATCTGGTGTGAGAAGATTTTAAAGAAGTAATTGGGTTTAGATTATCTGTGATGAGTCTTTAGGAAACCCTGCAAGCAGCTTATTATCTTTTCAGGCAAGTCTTAGAGGAACCCTGCTAGGTCTGTCTTTGTTTTGCAGTTCTCTGTCAGAAATGAAGTAATGGCTACCAGTCACGTCACAGATGAATGGATGACACAAATGGAAATGAGTAGCTTGAACAGTTACATTGTCCGCCGTTACATAGCAACGCCCAATGGGGTGCTCAGAATTTATCCTGGTTCCCTCATGGACAAAGCATTTGATCCCACTAGGAGACAATGGTGAGTTTTAGGATCCCATTATGAAAGGTTTAAGAAAACCCTCGAAGGTTGATAATATTGCAGGAAGAAGGGGAATATCTGCCATAAGATTTATAGAAAAGCTCTACTTAGAGATCAACAGAGAAATGAAACATTTCCAAATAAAATAATATACATCAACGTTTTAAATTTGTGGTCGTGACTGTTTATGGTCTCCTGGTTTTTATTAAAACGTAGCTTCTCTTCCTTTTGTGCAGGAGTGAATAATGAAAGCATCTATAAAATTACTAAAATTGATGTTACTTGGAAAACCCTTCTGCACTTATCTCATGTGGCTCTTATTTTTAAGGTTTCTTTCCTTTGGCATATTTGGCCTATTTGGGCTTTGCTATTCCATGCACCAGTTTCCCTGTCATGTAGATTTCCCATAATCTTTCCACATAAGATTAGGCTAGTTTAGCAGACGTCTATTAATTATGCACATGCATGGTCTAACAAGATCTTTTGTGTACACTGTAAATGAGATAATAAACATGAGGGAGCTCCTGAATGTGCTCCCTTCCATATGTTGCCTTGAAAGAAGACTAGTTGGCTTTGTGAAGGAAGGGGGGCTGCAAATCAAGCAGACGTGAGTGCATATAACCAAATCCAGGTCTCTCTCCCCGCTTCCCCAAATATTCATGCCGTTAATTCATATTGGCACAATTTTTCCTCTATCTCTTCTCCTCCTTCTCCAACAGGAAATAACTATTTCTTAGCTATACCTTTTTTTCTGCAGCTCAGAAATTCCTATTTTCCTCAGAACTACTAGAAATCTTAAGAAGATTGTGGCATAAACCTTGTTTTAATTAGATGCGTGTTTCATACAGTGCATTGCAAAAATGGGGGTGAGGGAATGTCAATATGAGCTGTCCCTGCAGCAGCAATAAATGACACAGAACAAAGATACAGATAATCCTGGAGAGGTTCATTTAAACAGAAAATGCTCTGCTTTGACTGCACCTGTTCGCTAGGGCAGATCTTTGAAACGAGTCCTGTACCACTAGATATTCATACGCCACTCGTGACAATTTAATTTCTGAGATTTCTGTCTCATTCTTTGAAAACACAATCAGAATGGTGCCATAGGAAACCTAATAACCATATGCAGAAATTGCCCCTTCAAAACTATGTAAAAATGAACATGGGACTCCAAATGCAAAAGTGAACACAAGGTACTTCATTCTCAGTTATGGAAGATTACTTTTTGCGTATGTTCCAGAGATTTCACATTTACTCAATGTACAGTATTGTAATATAAAATTAACTCTTAATACTTAAGAAAAATTGAGTTTTTAGGAGCTTAGCACAATTGTTTTATGAATAACCTCAGTGGCCGGATATTTAGGAAATTTTTTGATGATATATATCGTAATTTATTAATTTGTTTATGTATTGTGTGCAATCTGTTTGCCTGAGTTATGATGTTTTTGTTGGATTTTATGTATGCTTATCCTTGTTGTTTTAGCCTTGTACACCTCTTTAAGTCCCACCCATGGGAGAAAAGCGGGAGAAAAATTAATAAATAATACTGAAGATGTGTCCTTTTGTTTTCTTGTAGGTACCTCCATGCAGTGGCAAATCCAGGATTAATTACTTTCACTGGCCCCTATTTAGATGTTGGGGGAGCTGGATATGTGGTTACGATTAGTCACACAGTTCATTCATCAAGGTAAATTTGTTTTGATAGTGCTCCAAATGTCTTGGTCCTTGATCCACAATTGAATTTTGCCACTATTTGAGTAGGAAATCTCTCAGATTGTACTTCATTTGCTATACATTGGGGGAAAAGAGGAAAGGGGAAGAGTTTTTGGCATATGTTTTCAGCATCTGAAAACTTTAGCTAAATTAAGGTTTTAAGCCACTTAAAGTAGAATCTCGCTTATCTAACATAAATGGCAGAACATTGGATAAGCAAATTGTTGGATAATAAAGAGGAAAAGACTCAGGAGCCTGGCGAGACTCAAAAACATGCACTGCTGCCCCATAGGGGCCAGTCATGGGATTCAAAATGGTATGGCATAATTAACCATCCCAGATCTAGATATTAGTACACATATTGAGTATACATTATTCAAAATGCTTGGAACTGGTCATTTTGGAGGGTTTTGGAATATTTGTATTTGCATGTCTGTCCACAATGAGATATTATGGAGATTGATCCCAAGGCTAAATCCAACATTCATTTATATTTCATATACACTTATGCTCATAGCCTGAAAATATTTTTATGCACAGTATTTTAATAATTAGTGCTTGGAATAAAGTGTGTGTACATTGAACCATCAGAAAACAAAATCAGTAGAAATATCACTATCTCATCCACCCCACCATATGGAGAGTTTCAAATTTTGGAGTTTTTTGCATATTGACATTCTGAATAAGGGATGCTGAACCTGCAATACATTGTGGAAGTTAAACATAGTTGTCTTCTGATTAAGTCTGTATTTTTATCATGATATGGGCAGGGGGTTATTTGGCTTTAGTTTTGCTGCTGTTTGCATTCTACCCTTCAAAAGTTTTGCTGTCATGTTTGCATTCGCCTTGGGGGGTCCACATGCCCCACTGGGCTTTCCAGCAGGGCATCTGGACACAAAAGAAAACCCCTTTTTAAAGTATTTAAAAAGGAAAATAACTCACCCGGCAGCCATTTCCTTTTCTGTGAAGTTCTGGCTTGTGCCAATGATGCGCCAAGAGAAGAGGGCCAGGAGCGATTCTCCCCCCTTCTCTTGGTGCATAGATGGGCACCGGAAGTTGCATGGCACAATCCCTGGACCCAAATACATAGCCCCCACACCTAGAAAGAAACGGGAGGGTGCGCACTATAGGTGCTGCCTGGATGCGCCCTTTATCAAGGGAATGAGAAAGAAAATGTCCATGCAAACCTGAAGCTCAGCGGCTGATTTTGGACTTATCCACACACACTCTTTCTAAACTTGTCCCTAAACCAAGCAGTCTGGTACCTTCCAGTGCTGTGGACTATTTATTTATATTTATTAACTTTATTTATATCCTATTTTTCTCCCTTTGGGGACTCAAGGCAGCTCATTACTACACAATCTCATCATAGTTTAAAACAAAGCAAATCAAAAAAATATAAAACAGTTAAATAGTATTGTGTGGATGACAGTGCCCATAATCCCTTAACATTAGCTATGCTGGGTGGGGGAGTGATGGAAATTTGAGTCTGCGGAGGGCTCCAAATCATAGGGTATCCCACACCAACCTCTTTTGGATTATAATTCTATTTGCATCCTTCTATCAGGAGCATTGGCTCCTTTAGGCAGGTGGGCAACTAATGTAGGAGGGAAGGTGTGTTTTCGACAGAGGTGTAATCTCAAGGAAGTGATATTGCCATGTCTCCCTGGACGGAACTTGAGCTAGAAACATTGAGAGAATATTCTCTTTGGCTTCTGTGAGGCTTCTTGTGAATCTCTGACATGGCTGCAAGCATATTAGAGAGAACTCTTCATTACAACTCTGGGATAAATTTGCAGCCAAATAGTTTAAGTCAGGGAGGAAAATGGCATTAGATGATTGGGGGGGAAATGGCAAAGCTTCTCTCCCCCCTCCCATCCTAACTCTGTTGTAAAAATATGCTAGTATAAGCTCTCAAAGAGTGTGTTTTATGGCCCTTTGATGTGTCAGTTGCTAAGGCAACAATATGCAGTCTTGAGCTGTGGAGCAAAACAGGGGTATCAGCAGACCTCCACGTATGGGCAAGATGTTATCATTTATTCACGGCAGCTCTTGCTACTTCTGCATCTTTTAAGATTTAGCTCTCTCACACAACACATACCAAATATCCACACCGCCTTGTCTGTGTCTACTTTAAACTATCACAACTGCCCATCTAAGGTTTCCTGACCCAAGTCTCTTCTTGGGTTGGTGAGAGGGCTTAGAGATTTTCCATGATCATGTAAGAATTTCCAGCTTCGTTTAATTTTTTAAGGGCTCTACATAGTTGAAAGGGTTTTTTAAAAAGGAGGCAGGGGGAGAGAGAATAATTGACATGTTGGCTCAGGAGAATGAGAAGGTAACTGACAGTATGAAATTTAAGGAGCAGAATGCTAACGGCATACTGAATTAATTTGGGGCATTTCCACTCAGTCGGTGCCTGTTCCCTCTCAGATTGTATGCATATTTGTTTCTCATTTGCCACCCATAAAAAAACACGATACATTTCTTCTGTGGAAATGCTGCATTTTGAGTCACTGACTTGCTTATTGCAGTAGCTCAGAGCACTGGCTATTCACAATCTCCTATCCTAACTTAGAGGAGAAAATTAGATGTTTATTTGGGGTTTAAGCTTTTTGAGAATCCACCATAGTAAATGCCTTAGGTAGGCAGGAGTATGTGCGCAATGTTGTGCATTTCTGGGGAGAAAATTAACTATTAAGAGTTAAGGAGAATGGCATGAAAAACATGCACAAGGTACCTGTTACATTAAGGTGTAACTTTATGGTGTTATTAGGACATAATTGGAATAGACCAGTGGTTCCCAACCTTTGGTCTTCCAGGTGTTTTGGACTTGAGCTCCTACAATTCTTAATAGCTGGTAAACTGGCTGGGTTTTATAGGAGCTGATGAAGTCCAAAATAATTAGAGGACCAAAGCTTGGGAACCACTGAGATAGATGGGACATTTACGCTGCCTTGCCAATCTTAGTGAATAGGCCAGATATAAATGTAGATTTAATACTAGATAGTCCTATCACTTTAGGTCAGGAGTGGAAAATAATCAGATATTGTTGGATTGAATCTTACCCCCAAGCAAAGCATATGGAGAGGGACGATGGGACTTATATTTCAACATCTAGGAGTCTACATGATCTCCATCCCTGCTTTTGGGTGAGGTGTGTTTTTCTGCCAACTTCAGGTAGTCTGTAAAATAGCCCAAAGCCTTCATTCCTCCAGAGGTTTTGGGTGTTTTGTGTGCCCATAGCCTTTCTGAGCATGACATGGTCTGCTGGCATATTTCAACTATTTGCTGATAGTTCTTTAAATAGGCAAAAATCTACACTACCAACAGTATCACAATGTAGTTTCAACTTGTTGTATGTGAAACCCCTCTGGATGTAGAGATTTCACATCCCAAACAAAGCTATATGGTTTTGTTTTGTTTTTGTGTCAGGAGTGACGTGAGAAACTGCAAGTCGCTTCTGGTGTGAGAGAATTGGCCGTCTGCAAGGACGTTGCCCTGGAGACACCCGGATGTTTGATGTTTTACCATCATTGTGGGAGGTTTTTCTCGTGCTTGATGTTTTACCATCCTTGTGGGAGGCTTTTCTCACAATGTAGTTTCAATTTGTTGTATGTGAAACCTCTCTGGATATAGAGATTTCACATCCCAAACAAAGCTTTATCGTTTTGTTTTTGTTTTGTTTATTGTGTGTGTCAGGAGTGACTTGAGAAACTGCAAGTCGCTTCTGGTGTGAGAGAATTGGCCGTCTGCAAGGACGTTGCCTAGGGGATGCCCGTATGTTTTTACCATCCTTATGGGAGGCTTTTCTCATGTCCCTGCATGGGGAGCAGGAGCTGACATACAGGAGCTCACCTCGCTTTCCCCAGATTCAAACCACTGACCTGTCTGTCAGCAGTCCTGTCGGCACAAGGGTTTAACACATTGCGCCACTGGGGGCTCCTAGCTTTATGGTAAACCCAAATATCAAAAGGGTACAGCTAGAGTTCCCTTGAGAGAAGTCAACTAATGACAAGCTACTTCAGTCCATATTAATTTGGTTTGAAATCCAAGATTAGTTTGGTTTCCAAATCAATTTCAAGGATTTTGGGTTTTTATCCTGATAGCTTTAGTGCATTGGACTGCAATATATCATTATTTTAAGATACACAAATACTACATTTCTTGCTGTAAAGGGCTTGATTTCCTTGACCCTTTTTAGCATTTAAAAAGTGTGAATTATCTCTTTCATTCTGGGATTGAATCATAAAATTATGTTACCAAGGGAGAGAGTGTAAATACACATTTGACAAGAGCTTCTTTTCAAACAAATATAATTTTATTTATCAACCTGATAAGTTGAAACACTTGAATGTAAAATGATTTTTGACTTAAATCCAGGTTTTCCGACCTTGCATTGTGGGCCACTCTGTCCATATGAATTGTAAACTAAAGCTTTCACATGGGAATTAGAAGAAAAATCCAATAGGGAAAAAAGAGAAGATGACCTTTCAGCTATTTGGAATTTTAGCATCTTTACAGGGAATTCATATTCCCTTTCTCATGATGGGAGGATAAGTGAAAAGCTGTGAAGAATTTTAATAAGCCGAAGGTCTGAAGGCCACACTTTTCCCCAGAAGCTGAAAGGAATCTGATCCTTTAAACAGCATCTATCCGCAGAAGGCTTCTGTATTTCTTTAACTGGTGTAATGCTTTGGGGAACCTGCAGGCTCTGACATAAGCTCAGGAATTTTTTTTATTTTTACTTCGTTTTGTTTATAGTGTGTCTTAAGAAACCTTTGCTGAAAACCTTAAGTTACTTAAAAAGTTGATCTAACAGTGCTCTATTTTAGTGAAAAACCAGTGTTGATTTTAAGATTGCTGTATGCCCTTGCAGTTTTGACATTCGGCAGTGTTTTCATAAAACGAATGCTTGAGCAAAGATCAATTTTTCAAGCAGAAGAGAATGCTATGAACAATTGGTGTTTGACTTTTCATGTGTCAAGATACTTACAAAAAAAAGAGCTCGAAGAATGCTAAAAAGCAAGCTCCACTCAGAACAATGTGCCAATTCTTGGTCTTGTGTCAAGAAATATAGGATAAATTACAATGCAGATTTTAAAAGTGTTATTCTTCACCTCACTTTGCCAAATGGATGCACAATTATGGGTCTTCTTCAGTTCATAATCCACTGACATACTCAGTTATCTGCCTTGCAATAGCATACATTTTGGAGAGTACACATTAATATTGTTTGGGAATCAGAATCCTCTGAAAAAATGTGTTTTGACATATACTGTATATACTCAAGTATAAACCTAGTTTTTCAGCCCTTTTTTGAGACTAAAAAGCCCCCCTTGGCTTATACTCGAGTCAAGAATATTTATTATTTTAATCTGTTGTTGTTACATTTATTATTTTACTCTATTATTATTATTACATTTATCATTTTACTCTAATATTATATTTATTATTTTAATTTATTGTTATTATTACATCTATTATTTTACTCTATTTCTGTTATTATTACATTGCCATTATTTTACTCTATTATTATTACATTTATTATTTTACTCTCTTTTATATTATTGGAAGGATACATAAGCACATTTACATTGAAGAAGGTTAGCATAATGGTTTAATCAGAGTTGGACAGTCTTATCTTAAATTATACTTTTATGTAAATATTAAAAACGTTTAACCTACTGATGCCCCAATGAATGTAATTTTATTAGGATCTATTTTTATTTTGAAATGTACCAGTAGCTTTATACTCGATTAAATCCATTTTCTCAGTTTTTTGTGATAAAATTAGGTGCCTTGTTTTATATTCGGGTCGGCTTATACTCGAGTATTTACGGTGCTTGATTTACATTTTGGTCATTTCTTTCAGGGATGGAGAATTCATAACATTGTATGGTTTATAGAACTCAAGCTTTGCCAGTGCAAACAGTGGGGACAAATCATAGGAGTTAGAGTCCAGTATGGTAGGGCTTATAGGACATCAGCTGTAGCCCGTACAACTAGTGTGGAGGGATGATGTTTTTGTTCATAGATGAGTTGGGAATCCTATTTTGTGTTAATGACAGTGCGCAGGAAGCTTAGTACTAGTCAACAAATGAGAAACTTCTCAGAGAACCTGGTTCTCAACTCATCCATGAACAAAGATAGGAGTGTTATTGGACTGTAACTCCCATCATCCCTCCATACAACACCTTCTGCTATCTTCGGGAGATGTTTCTGGTCACTTATCCCTCTGCACAAGTGCCAATTGTGTAAGCGTAAGGGCTTACCACTTGTAAGTAGATCACACACTCAAGAGAAAGATCTGATATTTACTGTATTTCTTCAATTGTAAGACACACCCTAATGCCAGTGCCACCACTGCTAACAAAAATATATAAGATCCATCTGCAATTGTAAGACTCGCCCTAATTTTAGTGATGTTTATATAGGTGGAATAGAGTATCATAAAATTTAAGAAATACAGTAATTTATCAGCATATGTCAGTTAGCCTCTCTCTGCTGCTCAGCCATTTAATATCCTTGGAGATAGAAGGAGAGTCACCTGAGTTGAGTAAAGATATAAAGGATTGCCGATGAGAAACTGAGGTGAATTGGTTATAATTTAAGATTACTTGAGGATGCTTTGGGTGCTGTGAAATATTAAATGTTTTGGACACTTTCTCAACTACATATCTCTCAAGACCTGCACACTTTTAATTATCATAGCTCACAAATGTCTTCTGGCCATTCTGTTGCTGTGATGGGAATTGATTTTACCTTGAGGTATTTTTACAAAGTTCTAATGGACCTCTTGCCAGTTTGCAATCAAGATGGAGGCAATAAAATAAGGTAAGCTTGTGTTTTTTTGTATCTTTGGTTCAATTATAATTAGGAATTCTATAACTTAAAGTTTAGTTGCTTATTTGAACTTTGCAGTACACGTTCAGTACATCATTCTCACCAAACCTGTTCACAAACTTGTGTTAAATTTGAAAATTACATCTCATAAACCATTTTTATTTGAATCCGAAGGAAGATAGTCTGCAGTGTATCCATAAAACTTTATAAGGTTGGGTGCAAATTATCTGAATAACTGTACCTTTTGCAAACTTTGAGATCTTCAGGGCAGGTCCTTCTCTTGGTCCGGCTTTATTCATAGTCACCTCTGGTAGGAACATAAGAAAAACAAGGTCTTCTCAATAGCTGCTCCCAGAGTTTAGAGCTCTCTTCCTATGGAGATTGTGCTGGCTACTTCCTTGCTATCCCTATGTTGACAAGTGAAACTTTGAGGAACTGATTTAAAGGCTTTCAGTATTGTGCTGTTCCATGGATTTTTGTCTTGCCTTTTTACAAATTTGTTTTTTGTGGTTTTAATTCTGAAATTATTTCACCACATTTTGACATCTTATTTATGTTGATCCATAAAATCATAGAATTCTAGAGTTGAAAGAGACCCTAAGGATCAATCAGTTCAGCCTTTTGCCATGCAGGAACATATTATCAAAGCATTTTCAACAAATAGCCATCCAGCCTCTCCTAAAAATGTTCAGAGAGGAGAGTTCTCCACTCTCCAAGGCAGCGTATTCAATTGCCAAACTGCTCTTACCATCAGGAGGTTCTTCCTAATGTTCAATTGGAATATCCTTTCCTACAATTTGAACCCATTGCTCCATGTCCTAGTCTCCAGAGCAGCAAAAAACAGGCTTGCCCTCTCCTCAGTGGGGCCTCCCTTCAAATATTTAAACATGGCCATCATGTCATCTCTCAGTCTTATTTTCTCCAAGCTAAACATACCCAGCTCCCTAAGCTGTTCCTCATATGGATTGGTTTCAAAAACCTGATCGTTTTGGTCATCCTTCTGTGGACACGTTCTGGCTTGTCAATATTTATATATGGGTTTCTTAATATTTTAATTTTTGTAGCTACCTGGAGTCCCAGTTTTTGTGGAAAAACAGGCTGTCAGTGAACTAGCAATAATGATGACAGCAGCGACAATTATATAAGAACAACAGAAAATCAATCCCCATGGACCCTAGTGTTTCTAATATATTTTTAACCAATATAACCATTCTGCTATTGAAATTAAATAGCAAACTGCTTAATGCTCTATAGTCGATTGCGATTATATTCGCTGGAATAGTCAATACCATAGTCAACAAATAAATGCAGTCAAAGTTAACAGAGCGGTCACTGTGTTAACCATAGTCTGGAATCCACTGTTGGCATATGCAGGGATTATTTTGGGGTTTTTAAATGATGTATGTTTCTTTTTATAGTTGTTGTATTATTATTATTATTATTATGCATGTATGTTTCTTTTTATAGTTGTTGGAAATAGAAGCATACATCACATCCTTTGCACAAAAACCTGTGTGCCTTCTGTGTTCATTTATGTGATGGGATGCAGAGGAAGGCAAACATTGGCTGGGTATACTCATGTAGTTGGATGCACAAGGAAAACAGCATTCTGCTGGACCTCCACATAATCCCACACTGGTCTGGGAGGATGCTCCTTTGTACATCTGACTGCAGGAGCACAAACAAATGCTGTCTCCTCCCAACCTCTCCCAGACAATATATGGCTATGGGGAAAGTCTCCAGACAACAAAGTAGGTTGAACATGCTGGGATAAGGACAGGAAGTAGAACTGTGCCTGTCATTATAGGATCTCTATCATTGTCACTATATCTTGGGCATTTTAAAATGATGATGCCCCCTCCTTTGCATAGTGGACTAATTACTACTAAGCTTATATAGGGTATTTTAAACATGTTTCATATAGACTAGAATATCAATTTAATAATCATCTAGTATGCTGGACAGGGGAGAGGTGGTTTATAATGACTAGCAGTGGGCTTTATTTGAGTGTGTCACCTTCAACCTTAGAAGAGGCCCCCAATCTTATGGGAGTTATTTTAAAAGCAGAATTGTGTGAAGACTGTACATAACAGTGATTGAACTAAATTCCACATCAGAAACCAGACTTCACAACAGCATCTATTAAGCCAGTGGTTTCCAACCTTTTTTTTTTTTTTAACCAGGAACCATTTTGACCAGGGACCACGCTCCAATATTACTACCAAAGGGGTTACGAATCTTTTTTGGTCAACTTTAGATTTGGTTTGGTTATTTGGGGTGCTGGTTCAGAAAATTGCATTGGATAGATCACATCAGCTCTAGTCTCTGATGCAGAGCATATGCTACCCAGTAGTCGCCATCTGCTTGCCACAAAAAGCTGTGAAGCTGAAGACCATATTGTAATTCTTGTGGGCCACTGGTAATCCACAGACCACAGATTGGGAACCACTGTTAAGCCAATTAAGTACATTTGAACACGTTTGCTCAAACTGGTTATGGAATGAGCAAAAGGCTATGCAATTTATATTTGGAATCTTACTGAATTTCCTAGTGCTTCTGCTATTTTACCAATCATTTCCCACATATATTTTACTATATGTTTTCACTTTTAACCCATACAAGACTGGACTGTCTGCCTAATCAAACAAACAAACAAACAAACAAATCAAGTGATGTGCAAGATGATTTTCTGGCTGTCTCCAAATTTTGTAATTTGACAGGTGCTGCTACAATATTACATTCCATATTACATTGTAAGTTTTGACATTGATTGTGTTTTATTCTTTTCATTTTGCCAGATGTTTTATTATGGAAGACAGAGGATACCTAGTGGCACACCCAACTCTTATTGATCCCAAAGGGCATGCTCCGGTAGAACAGCAACATATTACACACAAGGTTTGTCTAAGTTATGGTGATTTTATATATACACACAGCTGTTAATTTAACAATACAAACTTGTTTGTAATGCTTTGTGGAATTTTATTTCTTTTCTATTAAAACCTCTTACCTTTTATCTTCAGGAACCTCTGGTGGCAAATGATATCTTGAACCACCCAAACTTTGTGAAGAAAAACCTTTGTAATAGTTTCAGTGACAGAACAGTCCAGAGGTTTTACAAATTTAATACCAGCCTGACGGTATGACTTTTTGAGTTTTTTAAAATTTAGTTTTCTGGGTTAGGGCTGACTTTTTATTAGCACGACTAGGTTGTTGAATATTGTATGACGTGCTTACCAATGTATTTAAAAGTAGCATTCTGGTATATAGAAATACAGGTTTTTGGGAAGGCCAATTGACTTCTCAGAAGTTTGAGATAGGACTTGGGTGTAACAAAATTTCTATTTAGTGCTAGTGCAGTGGAAAGCCTTGCCAGGGTACCGGCACAGGATTATAGGAGAGGAGAAAAAGAATAGTGACAATTTACACACTACACCCTTCCAAATGTTACTGCACAAATACAGGGAACATGTTATGAGGGTGGTGCTTTAGGGAGCATCACATGATGGCACCTGCAAGTGGTATAAACATAAAATGTCTCATTTGTTGGCATATATCTATGATGTAACCACACATGGCAAGCTCTAGACAGCTTTGGTCAAAGCATCTTAAAAAGTCTAGAAAAAGGGCAGAAGGAAGCACCAAAATTATTATTGGACAGCGTTGTTGTAGGCTTGTTTGGGCCACATGGCCATGTTCTAGAGGCATTCTCTCCTGAGTTTCGTCTGCATCTATGGCAAGCATCCTCAGAGGTTGTGAGGATGCTTGCCATAGATGCAGGCGAAACATCAGGAAAGAATGTTTCTTGAACATGGCCATGTAGCCCGAAAAAACCTACAACAACGCAATGTTTCCGACCATGAAAACCTTCGACAATATTATTAGAGAGGTCAACTGCCCTTCAAGGGGACATCCAGGATTTGCTTCGTTTCAGAAAGAAAAATGAGCAAGTGAAGAGATGAAAGAGATTTAGAAAATTGGACATGGTATGGGAAGAGTGGTTAGACAGTATTCTCAAAACTTCTGCCCCAATTTTAGGGCCCAGAATTATCCAGTGAAGTTGATTTATAGAAGATACAGGACAGAAAAAGGACTTTTTTATCACATGTATTCAGACAATGGAATCGGCTCTTGTGGCATGTGGTAATGCCCACCAATTTAGAAGGCATTGGAAGGAAACTGGGTAAATTCATGAAGGAAAAAGCTATCACTATTAGTCTCGATGGATGTGTGAAGCCTTCAAGATTGTAAGCAGCATGCCTTGCTGATCGATTGCTGAGGAAGAGCAGAAGGAAAAAGTTATATTCATGTTCTCAGTTGGCTTCCCATGAAGCATTCAGTTGATCCTGTGGGATACAGGATAATGGAATCAGTAGGCATTTGGTCTCCTGCAGTTCTCGTGCTCCTACTGTTGGATAAGTAATGCCGAACACTGGCCAACATGTATTTTGGTGTCTCAAATATTAGACCTATTTCTGAGTATATTTATTATTATTAATACTAATAATATTTTTGTATATACCATCCTATCTCTCTGAATGGAATCAGGGCGGTGAACAACAAAATCAGCAGACCTTCAAAGCCGTACAACAAACATAAGTAAATACCCATCCCACCCAAATCCCAAAAAAAGTACGCATTAATACCAAAAGTAAGAATAATTAAAACAGATGATAGCAGATAAAATTTACAATTCTATAATAACCCTTGAAAAACAACAAAATTAAACAGGCAGTGAGATTTCAAATTTAGGATAAAAATTACAGGTTGATTACCGTCAGCAGCCAGAGGGATTAGTCATTTCTATGCCATGTTTTAGTTTATTTATTTATTATTCATATTTATATACCGCTCCATTCCCTTAGGCTCGGGGTGGATTACATAGATAAAACAAGGCAATAACAATAAAACAACGTTAACACTATACATTAAAACACTATAAGCTACTAACAACTGTCCCAATTTATCACAACACAGTCAAGTTGGACCATTGATGTCCTACTTGTTGTTTTTTGAATGAGGATAAAGAAGGGGATGATTTGATTTCTTTAGGGAGGGTGTTCCAGAGGCTGGAACAATCGCAGAGTAAGCCCCCTCTCTCATTCCTACCAACCATGCTTGAGATGGGGGTGGGGCCTTCTGATTCCAAAAATGGCACCAGTTTTCCCCTATTAGCTCTAGTTTTTGAGATACATATGCCATATACCACTTTTCATTCTGCTTACCCATAAAAATTGAGATATTTTAATGTAGTGTTTAAATCGGACACTGGTAAGGTCAGAACTCATAATAACTAGCAAATCTCTGGTGCTCGTGCGCCTTGTGCTTCCTTTGCTTCTTCGTCCTACAGCTTGTAGAGTTGAGAAAGAACCAGTCCATGGAATTACAATGTAGCATTATTCTTTGAATCAGAGATTTTCAAGTCAGACAGTGGGCAATGGGAACCTTGCAGTTTTGGCCGTTGGCAAATAAATAATAATAATTGTGGCATAATTGATGAGCTACTGTTTGTTTCCATTCCTAGTCATCCTTATTATACTACATATCTGACACTCACTTTATGGAGTTTCATCCAGATCACTTCATTCCATGTGGTTTGCTTGCTTTTCAGTCTGATTAGTCTATACATTGGGGGTGCTTTTCTTCTCCTGGCTAATGAGAGTCACACAGTTGCTGTAATAGGACAGTGTCAACTCATTTTGCACTGTAAAGATTTGTTTGCTTGTTTGTTTCAAATTATGTTTTAGAAGATATATATCTCTGGTGGCAGGGATGCTTCACCTCACCAGGAGACATGTTCCCTGCCACACGTCTGACACGCTTTGCTTTCCCCTAGGGTGATCTGACAAATCTTGTGCACGGCAGCCACTGCTCTAAATACAAGCTGACAAGAATACCTGGGACCAATGCCTTTGTTGGAATAGTAAATGAAACTTGTGACTCGCTTGCCTTCTGCGCCTGTAGTATGGTAGATAGGCTCTGTCTAAACTGTCACAGGTAGGAGAAATTTGAAATGAATATTGATGGTCACATTGTACTTACTTAAAATGGATGCATTTTACACAGCACTAGTGTCACAGTGTCTGTATCAGCGCCTGTTAATATCACAACATTGGATGATGTGCACAATTAGTACTAGCTCATTTGGAAGCAAGTATGTAAAACCAGAGCGTATGGCATAGTGGTTTGAATTTTGGATGACTCGGGTGACCAAGATTCAAATCTTTGCTTAGCCATGGCAGCCAATTGGGGTTTTTTTTCATGTCAGGAGTGACATGAGAATCTGCAAGTCACTTCTAGTGTGAGAGAATTGCCTGTCTGCAAGGACGTTGCCCAGGAGACACCCAAATGTTTTATCATCCTGTGGGAGGCTTCTCTCGTGTCCCTGCATGAGAAACTGGAGCTGACAGAGGGAGCTCATCCCGTTCCTGGATTCGAACCACTGATCTTTCGGTCAGCAGTCCTGCTGGCACAAGGGTTTAACCCATTGCACCACCAGGGGCATCCACTGAAGGTGAAGAGTTGGAGGTTTAAGACAGACATATGAAAGTTCCCCACACACTACATCTTTCAACGACTGAATATATTGCCATAAGACACTGTGACAGACACAGCTTTAAAAGGGAATTAGAGGCAATTATTGAGGGGTTTAACACATTGCACCACTGGGGCCTCCATTGGGGTGACCTTGACCAAATAACACTGTTAGCCCTAGAAGAAGGCAGTGGCAAATCCCTTTGGAACAAACCTTGCAAAGAATCTCCCATTTAGATTCACCTTAATCTTATCATAAATGAGAAAGAACTTTAAGGCACACAACAACTATAAATCCCAAAATACCCATCCACCCTGTTTATTGGTCATGTAAGTTTGGTTCTTGAGTAATCCACAGGCATATTTAAGCCCTTTGTACTCCAAAACAAATGCTGTTTAGCAAAATGTCCTATGCTTAATCAATATTCAGATACAGATTAAAACATGTTCTGTTACGTGGTCATCATGCAGCTTATATTTTCACTTGAGATGCCTGGCACATTCTTTCATCTTCCTTCCAGTGTAGCGAGTGGGGCATCAGCCATTTCTTCAGGCTGCCTGGCTTATTTGCTTGCTTGTTTTACGCAGCTTTAAGCTGCCCATTGTCCAGAGGGATACCATCTGTTAAAAATATAAAACACAACAAATAGAAGATAGAACAGTGACTGAAGAAACAGAATATAAAACTAACAGCTGAAAATAAAACCTTCCAGATTGTAAAAACAAATTAAAGCCAGTACCCGAATAAAATCACAAGGAATCAGAAACGAGTATGAAAAGGCTTCTTTTGGCACTGTAATGTAGGTTTGCATGGATGCAGTTGTCCGAGTACAGAGAACCTAAAACAGAATCATACTATTTAAGGAGCTGTAGTCTTAACTGGATCGCCTAAGGCAGTGGTTCTCAACCTGTAGTTCCCCAGGTGTTTTGGCTTACAACTCCCAGAAATCCACTGACACATTGTTGATCGCTATATGAATTTTAAGCTGCGTTGAAACAATCCAGTATAAATGGTTTTAGATCTGATCCAGTGCAACTTTTCTTAGCTCCTTACAGCAGTTACATTGGCAATAAATTCAGTGCAACTTAACTGCCCAGGAAAAAAAAGATATCTTGTAGCATCTATGCCTGGTGAATTTTTCAGTTACATTGCACTTTCTCAGTTTTGCAGTGAGGAGAGAGACCTCTTGTTCTACCTCCAAACTATTTCATAACCCAACACGCAAGAACTATTGGAAAGAGATTGTGTGATAAGTAGTGCCAACTTTTGTTTTTTCTTTCCTTCCTGAAGAATGGAACAGAATGAATGTGAATGTCCTTGTGAGTGCCCCCTGGAGGTCAACGAATGTACTGGAAACCTTACAAATGCAGAAAGCAGGTAAGCTAAGTTGTTAGCATAGTAGAAATGGGTCCTATAATGAAAAGTCCCAAATTTTTTCATTGGATTTTTTTTCACGCTGACACAATGTGTAGTGTGCTTCAAAGTAATT
Organism: Anolis apletophallus; assembly: GCA_030556195.1. Lineage (NCBI taxonomy): Eukaryota > Metazoa > Chordata > Lepidosauria > Squamata > Anolidae > Anolis > Anolis apletophallus. The sequence goes on from JARBWK010000005.1 coordinate 98,338,165, forward strand.
TATCATGTTATTGTATTTTGGTAAATTTTAAAAAGTCTTGTTTTTTGAGTTTTTGATCACTTTATTTTCTTTATGCTCTTAAAATACACAGAAATCCCAGTTGTGAAGTCCATCAGGAGCCTATGACTTTTACAGCTGTGGATACCAATTTACAAGAAGCACTTCCTCAGTGTATTAATACACGGTGTAATCAAAGGATGGAGAGCGGGTAAGTTGCATTATTTTTCCTTTAAAAAGTTGTTCAACAGAAAAGCACCATTTTTTTACCTTTACTACATGAACCACAAAAGTAAACCACAAAGTTAAAAAAAAGAAAAAGCTGCATCATAAACAGGTCAGGAAACTACCGTATATTCTGGCGTACTAGACGACTTTTTATGCCTGGAAAATCTTATGAAAAGTTGGGGGTCAATTATTTGCCAGGTATAAATTAAAATAATAAGTTAAACAAAAAAATGAAATTGCCTTTAGTGGCGTGGCTTGAGGAGGGAGGGTGGAGGAGTGAGGGAGGGCATGGAGAGGAGGAGTGGCAGGCCGCATTGCCACAGAGACCGGCTGTGGGTGATGGTCCACTGGGCTTTCCCTGCGGCCCCCGCCGCTCTTCATTCAAGGACATCCTCTGCCCTCACCGCGTACCTCTTCCGAATGCTTGCCTAGGCCCAAGGAAGTGCCTCCGGATGGTGACTCCTAGCAGCGCTGGGCGGCGGCGTGCCTTGGATGTGCTCCCAGAGGCATGCTGGGAGCAGTAGGAGTCAGGGGACTACTGCTCCCAGCATGCCTCTGGGAGCACATCCAAGGCACGCCGTCGCCCAGCGCTGGTAGGAGTCATCCGGATACTCTTCCTTGGGCCTAGGCAAGCCCAGTGGCCTTCGGAGGAGGTAAGCGGCAAGGGCGAGGAGGTCCTTGAACTGAGAGGGGTGGGGGCCACAGGGGCATAGTCTTGGAAGGGGGGGTAGCCTTAAATACCGAGTATATCCCTAACTCTGTATTTTATCTTTAAAAGTTGGGGGGTCATCTTATACCCCCAGTCGCCTTGTATTTCAGAATATACGGTAAATTCCACATCCCAGACAGACCAAGGTTTTTTCAACCCTTCCCACCAAAATCAGAAATCTACTTCTAGTTTTTTGGGGGTTTTTTTTTTAAAAAATTAAAACCTTATTGTTTTTAAAGGGAGGATTCATACTTTACTTTCAAATGTAGTCACTTCCTGGAAGGTGATTCTCCATATTTTCTTTTTATAATTTTTTTTTGAGTGGGCGGGGTCTCAAAATTTCTACCTGAAGTTCAAGGAGATGCTTAGAATTAATATTGGGGTTTGGAAGCAAAAACATAACCACTTTGTTTGTCTTTAACAATACTGGTAAGTAAGGTAGAACTAATTTGCATATTTTGCTTAGCTTCACCATATTAAGGGCCCCCAGTGGCACAGTGGGTTAAACCACTGAGCTGCTGAAAGGTTGCCAGTTGGAATCCGGGGACCAGGATGAGCTCCTGCTGTTAGCCCCAGCTTCTGCTAACCTAGGAGTTCAAAAAAAAAGCAAGTGTGAGAAGATCAGTAGGTACCGCTTCAGCAAGAAGGGAACCGCGCTCCCTGCAGTCATGCTGGCCACATGATCTTGGAGGCATCTACGGACAACGCCAGCTCTTTGGCTTAGAAATGGTGATGAGAACCTTCCCCCAGAATCGGACACGATTAGACTCAATGTCAAGGGAAACCTTTACCTTCACCATACTATGTTGCTTGGGAGAATATGATAGATCATTATTACAATTGCTGTGCAGACCAAAAGCCCCCTCCACCAAAACTAGAAATCCCTTCGTATTGTACAACAACAAGAAGAAGTTGTCCTGTTATAGGGAAGATACACTTGAGCAAATAGAATATTGATATCACTGATGGTTTTTAGTAGATTTGAAGCAACATCCTAACAGTATTAATTTTATTGCCATCTCTTTATTTTGCAGGGATTGTTTTGGTGTGTTAGACTGCGAGTGGTGTGTGGTGGACAGCGATGGAAAGACACATCTAGATAAACCTTACTGTGCCCCTCAGAAAGAATGTTTTGGCGGCATTGTAGGTGCCAAGAGCCCTTATGTGGATGACATGGGAGCCATCGGTAAGAATGAAGACTTTGCTGTTGTGCGTGCGCATTTGATGGACTCAGATTTGGCATGAAGTGGGGCCTGGCCATTGCAGAGGCAACCCAACAGACACCTGAGGTTGCAATTTTTTCGGGATGTAGTCTAAGGGCCCTTCCACACAGCCATCGAAACCAGAATATGAAGGCAGAAAATCTCACAATATCTGCTTTGAACTGGCATATTGGAATCCACACTGCCATCTATTCTAGTTCAAAGGAGATAATGTGAGATTTTAATCAGCTGGTGGAAGGGGCCCAAGATTGTGACCAGAACCTTCTGTCACAAAATATTGTTTGGAATTTTCCAGGGCATAGTGCTCCCAAAATATATTGGGCTGAGATTGCATGATATATGGCATTTTCACATATCAATTGTTATAAGATGCAATGCCATTGTCGATGTGCCGTCTTGAACAGGAATTTTGTGTTCAATCACATCTGACTTCCTTTGTATGTATGTGTTACCTAGAGGACTGGGTTGTAAAGATTTGTAGTGTTCTGTTTAGTTTGGAGGATGTGAAAGGTGCTCTGAGCTTTGTGTGGTGCATTTATAGAAGCTTTCCTTTTTTTCACCCTGAAATTAAGGAGACGAGGTGATAGCTTTGAACATGATTAAAAGTGCTCCAGTTGGTCCTGTAGCAGGAGGTATTATGGGGTGCATCATGGTGCTAGTGCTGGCTGTCTATGCCTACCGTCATCAGATCCACCGCAGAAGTCATCAGCACATGTCCCCACTGGCAGCGCAAGGTGAGCTTTTAACACAAACATGATTTGATGAGAATGGTTGTATGGCCAGTCATTAAATCTGTCTCTCAATCGCCACATTTGGGTAGTCTTGTCCTAACCCCCTTTCTGATGAGGTGGTCTGTATTTTTAATAATATCCTGTAGAATATTTGCAAATATTCGTATCACTCTCTTATCTGCTGTTACTTAGAGTGGATAGCACTGCCCTCTGCTGGATAAAGAATTTAAACCTTTACTGTTTTTATTTTAAAAAATTGAAGACATCTGGGATCTTGTGTTTAAAAAAATTGAAAACATCTAGGATCCCCTTACATTCTAGAATATGCCATTTCTATCTAGCATTTTAGGACATTTTCTATTTATTTATTGTCTTTGAGTGTGTATGCTTTATGTTGATATAAATGTTGTGTAGTGCTATTACAGAAAGAGACCATATAATAATAATAATAATAATCTTTATTTATAACCCACCCTCTCTCCCCAGAGGGACTCAGGGTTGTTGTTGATTACTTTACTTTACTGTTGCATTATTTGTACCACATTGTAACATCTGTTGAGTGCTGCTGTGCTAACACTAGCCAAGCAAATATAGGAGTTAAGACAAAGCATATGTAGAACAGCCATGCTCCCAGGGGAAAAAAAGATATTAGGGCATGTCAGAAGCCTCCAAAATTTCCCAAAGGCCTCTTACAAAGCTAGACTAGGTGGTTCTTAATGCGTTTGCATTAAGTGATCCTGTGAATGTGATAAAATACTTACTGTTTCTAAGCAGGCTAAAAAAAGTGGACTTTTACAAGCTCTCGTTTGGTAGATATGTACAAGGCATTAGGACAGAAATGAGTCACTTCTCTTTTATGGCTAAACATTGGGTTTATAGTGCTGACCCAATGAAAGAGGTCCACAAACTAGCAAGTTCACACCCTTGTTTGCAGTGGTGTGAACCACTTCCTGTAAGATCTCTGGGTCTCTGATATTTTGTATCCCAAAAAGGATACGCCCAAATCCATTGTCAAAGCATTGCACTCTTACAGGCTAATGCAACATTTTTCTCTTTAACAGTTGCATTTTTCTGTTTGTAATGGTGTGTAGAAATGTCAGTCCGCATGTCCAACCTGGAGAATGATAGGGATGAGAGGGATGATGACAGTCATGAAGACAGAGGAATCAGTAAGTATCTAGCAGTCACCTTGCAGTTGGAGGTGGGGAAGAATATGGGGGAAAGCTCCATGCTCTATTTCTCCCCACTGCCTTTCCTATCAACTAGACATAGCATTTTGTCATTACTGTAACCATTGAAAGAGGGCAAATTGCTTTATAGATTTGGTGCCATTCATTTGGACCTCGACCCCAATGAGGACAGCTGCATGTTTGCCTGCGTACAGCTTGGAAACAGCAGCAGGAAAATTCTGACTTGCCTGTGGCCACCCACAATGTTTGTGGCTGAGCAGTGATTTGAAGCCATGGCCAACTTTCCATTCATTGTGTTGCGCCACCACTTCCTGCCTCCGTGAATTCTTCCAAATACCAAACATGATCTGGAGAGTACAATTGTAACCCAAGTTCAAACAGTTGTGAGATGATTATTCATGAACTGCCTTTGATTCTAACTTGCTGAGTTCTCTGCCCTCACAGACAACAAACATGTTATTCGACATAAAGTCACCCTCCTAGCTCTGAATGACTAGTCCAATTTAAAGGGTCTGAAACCCAGATATAAATGAAGCAGACTTAAATGATAGTTATAATTATACAAGTTCATGTGTTTGCCTCAATAGGTTTTACCTGCCTCTGATATCTCTTGGGGAGTGGGGGTTGTGGCAAGCCTTGTCTTTTACAACACATGTAGGTGTGATTCACAAAATTTTGTGAGATTTAAAAATGGGGTCATTATTGGAACTTCACAGCAACTTCGTATTATTTTTATAGCATGCATTTCATAACATCATCTCTCTTAAGCGAATCCATCTGCTGCATGTGTGATCCCTCTCTTTTATTCTTCTAGTCAGTAATACTCGGTTTATAGCAGCAGTTATTGAACGGCATGCACACAGTCCGGAACGGAGACGCCGTTACTGGGGCCGATCAGGAACAGAAAGCGACCATGGTAAGTTGGTAAAATTTGTTATTGATGTTTGTTTTGCAACCTCTCAAATGACACTTGGTAAGAATGAACATCAGTCATCAAAGGAAGCACTTCCAATGCCACCACTTGTTCATAGTTGAAACAATTTTGGCATTTTCTGTTCCACAGTAGGACATTATCCAGAACTGATGCTATTTTTGTAGCAGTGATGACTCTTGTAGCTTAAGACACTACTCAGTATCTAAATTACTGAGAGGGCTGAGATTGTTATGCTCCCAAACAATTTCAAGAGATAGAACACCCTGAGTTTCCATTTCTGTTTTTCCCCATAGCCAGTTGTTTTCCAGATGTCTTTTGAATCCTCTAGAAAATAAGATTATTATTTGGGCATTTCTATCCCATCTTTCTTATCTCCGAAGAGGGACTCAGGACGGCTTACATCAGGCAGTCATTAGATGTCAAAAAACAATACATTAACACAATTACAATTGACACAATTAAAACAAATATAAGCATTCAATTAAAATAGTTCACTGGTGTATTTATTTAATTATTTATTGTCATTTGAAATCAGCCAGATACCTTTAATTTCAAAGATTGTGTACCAAAGTCGCTCTCTTGTTGGGTTATTCTTCCCTAAATCAGATTTTAAAATGCTGAATACCTTTGACTTGATTCATCTCGGAAACTACAGGAGAGAAGATTTCACCTGAACATTAGGAAGAACTTCCTAACTGTGAGAGCTGTTCAGCAGTGGAACTCTCTGCCCTGGAGTGTGATGGAGGCTCCTTCTTTTCGAGGCTTTTAAACAGAGGCTGGATGGTCATCTGTTTTGAATGCAATTTTCCTGCTTTTTGGCAGGGGAGTTGGACTGGATGGCCCTCAAGGCCTCTTCCAACTCTATGATTCTATGATTCTATATGCTTATTCCATATAAGGAACCAGCATGTTGGAGTGTTGGGCTATGACTTTAAATCCTTGCTCAGTCATGGAAACCTACAGGGCAAGTCATGCTTTCTCAGCTTCAGAAGAAGGCAAAGGCAAATCCCTTCTGAACAAATCTTGTCAAGAAAACACCATTATGACTGTGCCTTCCATTGTCATTGAGCTGTGATTTTTGCCACATAACTGACCTATGAGAAATGGCTATAAGAGTGAGCAGCTGCTTCTAAGTCTTCAAACTTCTAAGTTGATGAGCCCACTAAGAGGATTAATGTAGTTTAGTGAGAGTTTCTGTCAGGGTTGCCAGCTGTATCTTCATATCACTTTAACTATAAATACAGATATGTTACGTTGCTAAATGCGGGGACAGGGAGAGGACTGTTTTTGTATCTGATTTCTTGAGAGTCCTAGAATGTTTCAAGGTGGCATCATCTCCACCCAGTACATGGCACTGAGAACGGTTTGAGACATGCGAGCGTTCATGTGGTCCAGCCTTCTCACATAACTCTAAGGCTACAGAATGCATATGGCAAGGCTTGGTTATTTCAGTATTCCTAACTTTTCTGGAAAATGTGTACTTCAGGCAGAAAGTCTAATCTGGAATGGGAATCGTTTCCTCCATGCAAATGCAGGAGTAGCACAGTGAGAGGATTAAACTGTTTCTTCTTCTCACTGCCATTTTTGTAATGTGCCTACCATTAAGCAAAAATCAATTTTCCTCCCTCTTCAAGAGTGTATAGTTCTGTAGAAGAAGCATCATAGCACTTGCAATAGTACTATCTTTCTGGTTTGGGGGATTGGTACATCTTTTAGTTTGGAAATCCAGTGACTCCTGATAGGTTGAACATAGGTCTTAGTTCAATGAAGCTACTCTGGTTGGGACAAACAATTGGATGTAGCAAACCTTTCCATTGAGGAAATGATCAAATGCAATACTGTTTAATGGTCATTTGCAGAATTTGAAGACACCAGGACCACACCGTAAAAGCGCATAGCTTAATAACTCCTTAGATACACAATCATTGATTTTTTAAATTTTGTTAATTAGAACAATATTTTAAATGCTAACCTATACTATACTTTTCTGACTTGAAAAGTATACTGTGTAGCTCTCCAAAAGTTGTTTGACTGCAACTCTCATCCCTGGATATGTTGACTTAGGGCTGTTGAACAATGCAGTCCCAAGGACATGCCATAGAATTCCTAATGTAGGAAAAGTATAGTGGTAATTCCCCACATGTTTCCTGACACACAAACTGTGTATGTACATTTGGAAAGACCATGTTATATGAATGTGTTTCAGTGTGCCGAACTTTATTATATAATGGAAGGGTCCATTTTCTTCCTTAAAGATTAAATTACAATTTAGCTAGACCTCAGTTAAGAAAGTAAATGTGTTCTCGGACTGGTGTTGTGGGTTTTTCTTGGCAAGATTTGCTCAGAGGGGCTTTGCCTTCGTCTTCGTTTGAAGCTGGACAGTCTGTGGGCTTCTGTGGCTGAATAGGAATTTGAACCCTGGTTTCCAGAGTTGTAATCCAGCAACCAAACAGCTACACTGGCTCTGGGTACTACTTTTTAAACAGAAAAGGTGATGCCAGAATACAGTTAGATTTCTACAGCACAAAAAATCAGTTCAGTATAAAGCAACACCTTCTTATTCAAAATGAAGTCAGGTAAGTTATGCATGAATAAACAACAACAATTTGAGCCTTCTAGAGACCACTAAAGAATTTTTTTCATTTTGATACACATACATCTAGGTGGGGGGGGGGGGGGTTCAACATGCCAGTGGTTGATTAAGCTGGCTTATCTATTCTGCATTTTCTGTTTTGCTATTTATTTATTTATTTATTTATTTATTTATTTAAAACTTTTGTACCCCGACCTTCTCACCTCTATCGAGGGACTCAGACCAGCATAACAGCAAAAATTCAATGCTATACAATTTAAAAACAACTACAACAACATATTAAAATACATAAAAACCCAGCATAAAACCACATCGCTAAGCGCCAAGCTTCCCAAAGTAGCTCCCAAGCAACACCCGTGGCTAAGCGCTCAGAAGCGTGCTATTTGTAATCCATGCCAAGGGTTCGGCGCCGGGATGAATCACATGGAGTAGTGCTTCCAAAGATGCAATGAGGACGCTGGGCACTCCGTGACGGTCAAAGGTGCAGGGCCTGATCCGTTTCGCCGGAAAATGGCTTTATCAAGCGGCAAAGTAGCATTCAAAATTAAGTGCTTCTGAGCGCTTAGCCGCGGCGTTGCTTGGGAGCTACTTTGGGAAGCTTGGATACTGCGGATTTTCCAGCAATTGTCCTACTTTTACTTGGGAACTTATTATCCTCTTCGTACTCCCCGTTGAACTCCATTGCCTATATACTCTTGGTTCGGGACTGCCAGCGATACGCATCTATATCCCATATGTATCGGATTATATCTTTATGTTTGGTTCTGCATTCCGCCTCATATATTGAGACCACATATGCTCATGTAGTGTCTCTTTAATGCATCTTGCTGTTTATGTATTATATTATTGATATACTCAATTTGGTTCCTTGTGTTTATAGCTCTTCGACTTAGCAATGGAGATGAGCACCACCACCCAGAGTTGGACTTAATGTCAGGGGAAACCTTTACCTTTACTTACTTTATGATGTCTCATCTTTCAGGACAATTAAGACATTCCCTAAATGTATTCTTTGTAGCAACAAATTAGCTAAAATTATCATAAAACTTTGGATTTTAATGGTAGTGTCTCCAGTCAATGTTGCAATTAACTGAAAGACAGATGACATCCCTAAAGTTACAGTAGAAAGCACAAATGAGATCCCACAGGGATCCCACAGTTATTAATTTTGATTTCTCAGTAATAATGTCATTGTCTCAATTACAAATTGTCTATGTCCAAGAAATCCTGGATCTATTCAAGGAAGGATTCAATCCATCATACTCAGAACAGTTCTTTGCCCTGTAACGTTTAGGATTTTGTCCCCATTTTGCTTCTTTGTTTCTCAAAAATGACAGAAAAGTAGTCAAGTTAACACAGATTTTTGCTATTGATGCATTAGGGACAGCTGACTTTTCTCCCCCTTTCAGTCAGGAGTCTGCTTATTGCAAGTGAGTAATCCTTGAACATTTCCATTTTGTAGTCCTACACCGTACTGCTCGGTCCACTCTGACATAGTATGTCTTGGAAAACTGGAAGCTCCTGTCTTCATCAAAATAGGAAACTGCTGGAAGATTAAAGATAATGTATACCGGCTATTACAAGAATAACAAATGCCAAGATGTCTTGTAGCATCTTAAGTACCATTTCAAAATAAATATTAACTAATTTTATTTTAACATAGATAAAAGTTTAAACTTAACACAGCTTCTTCCAGCTTACAGGTATTGTAACTCAATCCTTTGTTGGGAAAGTGATCCAAGATCAATATTACATCCTGTAGAGAGGATTTAATTTCAGTTCTTTGAATTATTACGCACTTCAAAAACTATTCTCCATTGATACTAATATGCATGAGATACACCATTTCTTCAATAACTTCCATTTATAGTCTGTTGACCTCCTTCGAGAAAAGAAATCAAAATAGCTTCAATACACAATGTTTCCATGTTGCATTCTAAATATGGCCATAATGTATGAAGTTTTATGTATGGAACTAGAATATAAACCTTTCAAGATGGTCAAGCTACTTCTAGATGCATTTATTTACCCTGTCAGAAGTGAATTGAGAATACAGTTATAATGTATAGAAAAACCACAAAGGAAGTTAAAAACTTGGCATTATGTTAAGTTTCCTTTGACCAGAAGCTGGCCACTTGGAGTGCCTCTGGTGTCGCTGTAAGAAGGTCCTCCATTGTGCATGTGGCAGGGCTCAGGCTGCATTGTAGTAGGTGATGGTCTGTGGTTTGCTCTTCTCCACATTTGCATATTCCGCACTCCACTTTATAGCCTCATTTCTTAAGGTTAGCTCTGTATCTTGTGGTGCCAGAGCACAGTCTGTTCAGCAACTTCCAAGTTGCCTAGTACTTCTAGAAGGAAATAGGTATAAAGCAGGGGTGCTCATTAGGTAGATCGCGATCTACTGGTATATTGTGTAGGGCGTACTGGTAGATCGCAGGCAGGGCGGGAGGAAGGCTCAGTCCCGCCCCGCAGGCTCCTGATGCCGCCCAGGTGCAGAAGGAGGTTGGACTGGATGGCTCTTGGAGGTCTCCTATTCTAGGAACCCATTGTTGTTATTATTATTATTATCAGAGGCTGAATGGCCATTTGTGAGGAATGCTTTGATTGTGATTTTCCATTATGGCAGAAGGAGGTTGGACTGGATGGCTCTTGGAGGTCTCCTTCTACTCTAGGAACCTATGGTTGTTGTTGTTACTTTATTAGTAGTAGTAGTAGTAGTAGTAGTAGCAGAGGCTGAATGAATATTATCATCATTATTATTATGAATAAATTCAGGGGCTTATTATACTCACATTTAGTTGAATTCAGTCTTAAAATACATTATATGGCTCTCACTGAAATAAATTTCCAAATATTTTTGCTTTTATGGCTCTCTGAGTAGTGGGTAGGTAGATCATTTTGGCTTGGTTGTTTTATAACTAGCTCGCATGCTGAAAAAGTGTGAGCAACCCTGGTATAAAGGGAAGCCAATTAAAATGAAACAAAATGTTTAACATGCTTGTATGTTAAAACATTTTACGGTTGTACAGTACAGCTCCCATATCCACAGCGGATACATTCCTGAATGTCACATGGAAATGCAAAACTGTAGATAAAAGCCAACCAAAGTGAAAATCAAGAATTTCAGTAGCCCTCTTTTCAACCCTATTGACATTAAGGACTTCAATTAAGGACTCCAATTAAGGACTCCAGGAACACCATTGCCTGGTAATGAAGGACCCAGAAAGTGCCTAGAGCAGACATATTTTGTCAGTCATAGATGAATGGAACCGTGGATACTGGTTCCAAGGATATTGGGTCATACTCTGTTGCCATATTGTACATTTTGTTGGGTGCATTTGTCTTAGTGGCATGAACGCTTATTCATGATGCTGACACATTATGTAGTTCTGGGCTTTTTGCTGCAGGATCCACACTGACCATTGTGTCCTTTACTTTCCAGGTTACAGTACAATGAGTCCCCAGGAAGACAGTGAAAACCCTCCCTGCAACAACGACCCTTTATCTGCTGGTGTCGATGTGGGGAATCATGACGAGGATTTAGACTTGGACACCCCTCCCCAGACTGCTGCCCTCTTGAGCCACAAGTTCCACCACTACAGGTTGCATCATCCAGCACTTCATCACAGTCACCACTTACAGGCTGCCGTCACAGTACATACTGTAGATGCCGAGTGCTAATGCCCTCTGACCTTGGGAGGGGAGGGGTGAAAGCAGCCAGGAAACACTGATCCAGGCAATCAAGGGCAGACTTACACCAAGTGTTCTTCTATCTTGACCAGGCATAGTTGAGAGTAACTTCATGAAAGCTATTTCGCATGAAAGCTAGACATGTCTAAAAGACAAGGTTGGCTCCGAAGAGGAAGAGTAATCTGCGTGATGAATAAACCTGTCATAACATTCAATAAAATGGAATACCAGGAATGCTCAGCCTCTAAACACAGGAAGAAAGGTTTATACAGTAAACAAAGCCTTTTGAACCGTTGTTAACCAGAGCCAAGGAAAGGTTTTGCTCAGACAGAGACGACTGCTTTCCTTAACTGGAAGAAGAGAAACCTTTGCTTGCAGCAAGAGACAAAGAAGATGGAAGATCCAGAAATAGTCCTTGCCATGAGGTTTCCATTTTGCAGTGTTTTGGTTTGGAATTTTTTACACACACACACATTCTTACAAATTTCCTGAATGGGACCTGGGGACAGTGGCTCTCAATATTTTTAAATAAAGGATTATTTTTGTACTATTTATTGAACTCAAAACTTTCGTGAACTCTGAGGGAGATGAAAAAGAGGGGATTTTTTAAAAGAAAAACAACATTGGGAACTCTCTGCGAATATAGCCTATGTTTTATTTGTGTTGGTGATGCTGTGGTTCTTGTCAAGAGGGCTTGTCATGCCTCTGAGCAAGATTTTTCACTCCCGCCATGCTATAAAAGGGAAAATGAAGAAGTTGTGTGCTGATTTGTTTACATGATTAAAGCTTGGTTTCCATGGTCATTTTGTACACTTTGAAGATGGTTTATAACACAGTATTTTTTTAGATATAAATATATATGTGTCTGAATGTGGAGAGGTGGAATATCAACCTGCCAGCACTGAGGAATCCTGCCTTTCTTTACAGCGTCCATCTTGTTTGATCCCAGGCTAGAGGCAAGAGTCACTTCCTGTAATAATAATGCAGTGTTCAAAGAACATTCATAATTAGTAGAGGAAGAATTAGAATCTATTCGGTTCCCTTTTCACATGATGGTGCATTTTTGGAAAGCATAAGGGAGATAAATGGGATGCTTTGTGAACCATTGATCATTGTGAAAGGTTTATTTTCAGACGCTACTGATAACGTTCTGCCTTCTTTATCTGGAATTTAACACTGCTTTGTTGATTCTTACAGGGATAAATAACATCTCATTGGTATCACACAGGCCATCATAATTTTAAATTAGTATTAAATCGCAGTGTTTTGATTATTGTGATTAAAATATTAAGGAAGCATTCTTGCACTGTGCATATGATAAATATCAATTTATATGTAGGATTTTTTTAAAAAAATATCTCTGGATGCCGTTTTAACGATAGGATACTTAATACTTATTATGTAAAAATGGTTCTTAAGCAGTATGGTAAAGTAAGTATATGTGTGCTATCAGGATCCCCTTTATACTATGTATAAAATTACAATCTCTAGTGGAATAAAACTGTATATAAAGAATGGATCCATGTATTACTTTTGGCAAAATTGAACATAATTTTGTTTTTCAACAAAGCCCACTTTATTTTGATCCATAAGTTGATTATACTAATTCTTCAATGAAATCTGTGTTTACCTGCAAGCTGTCACCTTCATTTCTTGCTATTAGAGCTCACAAATACTTTGAGAAATACCAGTGGGGAATGCATGCGGAGAGTTCCACCATTTTCAGATGCAAGCAGGGGCAGAGTCTTTGCGCGCAGTAGGACTCTCCATGTACCCAGGATGTGGTCTTTGTGGAAGAAACTGGGGAACTCATGCTCACAACTGGCTTTTGATCTTGCCATTTGATCATTAGCGCTTAGAAAAGTGGAAAGCCCTGAGAGAGTTCAAGCACAGTATGAATGTATTGTTACAGTAGCTTCAGATGCTAAAAAAAAGTAAAATATGAGAACTTTATCATTAATTTCCATTGGCTGCAAATGTAACATGAGATAGATAGTAAGAAACAAACTATTTCACATTGTCCATGATTTCAGAGTAGCATAAAGTAGCCAAAATAGAACATTTAGCAGTAATTGTATAAATAGAAAGATGTTCCATTTATGTATTGCCAAAGACTTTCATGGCCGGAATCACTGCGTTGTTGTAGGTTTTTTAGGCTGTATGGCCATGTTCTAGAAGCATTCTCTCCTGACTTTTCACCTGCATCTGTGGCAGGCATCCTCAGAGGACCTTACAACTTCTGAGGATGCCTTAGAATAGATGCAGGTGAAACATCAGGAGATAATGCTTCTAGAACATGGCCATACAGACTGAAAAACCTACAACAACCCAGATTCTATTTATATTTATATTTTACTTTTTTAAAATACAGAAATTAATAATAATAATAATCTTTGTACCCTGCCACCATCTTCCCCAAAGTGTCTCAGGGCAGCTCACAGAAGCACTCTAAGTGCCCCATACAGACAACAATACATAAATATAAATACAATGACATAAGTATAATCAACAGCACATTAATAAAATTACAAAAAATTGAAAAAATTACATTTCCTAAAATGCAGCGAACTGCTTCAGAATCAGCAATACAATATGCTTTTCTCCATACTGAATGTAAAATTCTTTTTCCTCATAAAAGGAAAGCTTCTATACAACATGGAACTCATTCTGAGGACTCTTAGTTCTGATCTCTCAGATTTGTTTGTGTGTGTGTGTCAGGAGCGACTTGAGAAACTGCAAGACGCTTCTGGTGTGAGAGAATTGGCCATCTGCAAGGATGTTGCCCGGGGGACTCCCGGATGTTTTGATGTTTTACCATCCTAGTGGGAGGCTTCTTTAATGTCCTCACATGGGGAGCTAGAGCTGAGAGAGGAGGCTCAACCCACTGTCCCCGAATTCAAACCTCTGACCTATCGGTCAACAGTCCTGCTAGCACAAGGGTTCAACCTATTGCACCACCGGGGGCTCATCCCTCAGATATTTCATCCATACTTATGTCATTTAAGTCAATATACAAAAACAAATTTGAATTTCAGAAGGGTTTGCTTGCAAATTGTTCTTACAGTTTTGTAATAGTAAAATGCTGGTAGTAGTTTAAGCATTAGGCTATAACTCTGGAGTTCAGGATTTGATTCCCCACTCTACCATGGAGCCTCACTGGATGACCTTGGGGAAACAACACAATCTCAGCTCCAGAAAATCTTGTGATAGTTTCACCGTAAGTGGCACACACAACACCAAAATGGAAGTCATTTTCTGGTGGTAATTATTTTCTTCTTGTTTTTCTGTAATAAACAGAAGATCTAGGTCTGTTCTCGGTAATACAGTTCTGAATATTTTACCTATATGGGTTTTGCAACTATCACAAAATGATGAAATGTAATATTTTATTCTTTGATCTTTCCTCAAACATTTTTGGATTACCAATTTTCATGCCACATTTGTTTCAACATGTATGCCGCCATAGCAAAACGGTTGTCTAGGGAGAAAAGGCATAAGTTCCTATTTCCTCCTTGTAGTCAGAGGTTTCTCAACTATATATCAGGAGAAATGAGAGAAAATAAACCTTTCCCCTGGAGTCTTCATTTGTTGACTTTGGTTTTTAAGAGGAACACTCCCTCAAGAATAGGATTTTACAGCCAAATGAGCAAACACATTTCTCCTAGATTACCTTAGAGAATTTGTGTTTAAGATAGCACCTTTTCCTCCTAAGTGAACCAATATAATTAAAATTGTTTTTCCTTTTTATAAAAACTCTAGCTATAAAGTTCTTAGCTTTTCTTCGCGAACGAAGATTCAGGAAGGGCTCATCCCACGCCCTCCACAAGCACATTGATGATTCGAAGGTTGGATGTGTCCTTCGAGCTTGTGCAATGGACTTCTCTGGTGGAGCGCAGCATGCACAGAACTGGCCTCACCTTTTAAACCAAAGGTTCGTTTGTCTGCCGAGACCTAGCAAGCTGGGACAGTGGCAGCGAGGTCCTCAGGTCGTAGGTTTGGTTCGAGTTTCCTTCTCTTAGATGGTTGACCTTACAGGGTTAAACGAGCACCATCTGCTCGGGGTTGAAATCAGAGTTTTCCTTTTCCTAGGATGGTTGCCAAAAGGCTAGAGAGCCCATCCTGCCCTTTGACGCTCTTTGTCAGACCCTTCAGTTGTGACCTATCTGGCATGGGAGGCCCTACCGGTGGCTATTATGCCACCGCCAGCATAGCTCACAACTTCATTAGGGTACGCAAGCCTCTCCCCCACAACAAGGGAGCTATGCAGTAATGCTTAATGAATTCTGTTTGCATTTTCCAAGGCTTTAAGTGGCATGAAGTATTTTGGTGTAAACATTCAAATGTCACACACTTTTTCTACTGATTTTCCAATTGAAGCCCTAAAATTTACATAGGAATAATGAAAGACAATACAAATCTCAGAATCCGTATGGTTGAATTAAAATTTCAGAGACCAGCATCTGAATTCCTGCTTGGCTATGGAAACCCAAACCCACCGGGTGATCTTGGACAAGTCACATTTTTTCAGCCTCAGAGGAAGTTAAAGGCAAATTATATTGACATTAACTTCCAAATCTTTTGTTTAAAGCAACACCTTCAAAGCTGACCTAGAAGTTTAGTATTTTTTTCTCCTCATTATCATTTATTTATATAGTGCCACATGGCACTTTACAGTAAAACAACCAAAAACAGGGGTTTCTGTCTTGGATAGACAATTAAAGGTATCAATATTTGTTGTGTACCAGAGAAAACAGTAGCAGGTAAGTTAATATTATCATCATCATTTTTATTATATTTATATTTATTATATTATATTTATTTATACCCCGCTTGAAGGGGACTCTTAACAAAAGCATCATCATAACCATTTAAAATATATTAACATTAAATCAGGATTAAATATAAACAGTATTAAAAATTCCCAGCAAAAATCATTAAAACAAATTCAGAGTTTAAAACCATAGCACCCCTTGAATTGATCTTAAACACTTTCTTCTGAATAAAAAGGAAGGACAGCAGGAAGGGGGGCATTTTGGCTTCCTTGGGCAGGGAGTTCCAGAGTTGAGGGGCAGCTACCAAAATGGAAGGGCCATTCTCGTTTCCACTAACCGAGATTGAGACGGAGGTGGGACTGAGAAGGGCCTCTCCTGAAAGATCTCAGGGCCTGGGCAGGTTCATACAAGGGGATGCGGTCAGCCAATTAGCTTGGACTTGTACCGTCTTGGGCTTTAAAGGTCATAACCAGCACTTTGACTTGCGCACGGAAACAGACTGGCAGCCAGTGGAGCTGCTGCAACAAGGGGGCTGTATACTCCCTGTAGCCAGCCCCAATTAGCAACCTTGCTGCAGCTCTTTGGACTAGTTAAAGTTTCCAAGCACTCTTCAAAGGCAGCCCCATGTAATGCATGTTACAGTAATCCAGATACGATGTAACTAAGGCGTGTACCCCCATGGCTAGATCTGGCTTCTCAAGGAACAGGCGCAGTTGGTGCACAAGTTTTAATTGTGCAAAGGTCCTTCTGGCCATCACCAATACCTGGGCCTCCATGTTCAATGCCAAGTACAAGAAGACACCCTAAAATGTGGGCCTGTGTCTTCAGGGGGAGTGTGACTCCATCCAGCATAGGCTGGATTCCCTACTCTTTGGTCTGCCTTCCGACTGACCAGGAGTACCTCTGTCTTGTCTGGATTAAGTTTCAATTTGTTTGCCCTCATCCTGTCCATTATTGATGACAGGCACTGGTTTAGGGTCAGGGCAGCTTCATTGGCGTTTAGTGGACAGGAGTAGTAGGGCTGGGTGTGATTCCTGTATAGGTGGCACCACACACCAACATTCTGGATGACCTCTCCCAGCAGTTTCATGTATATGTTGAACAGCATGGAAGATAAAATGGAACCTTGAGGAACCCCACAGCTCATCAGCCGGGACTCAAAAGGATTCCCCCAACACCTCTCAGTACAACCCTTTAAGAAGGACCTGAACCATTGTAAGACTGTGTCTCGCAGTCCCATCCCAGCAAGAAGACCCAAAAGGATACAATGGTCAATGATATTGAAAGCTGCTGAGAGATCCAGCAGAACCAATAGGGACGCACTCCCTCTAGCTAACTCTCTTCATAGGTCATCCACCAAGACAGCCCAAGCTGTTTCTGTTCCATAAACAGGCCTGAAACCAGATTGAAATGGATCTAGATAATCTGTTTCATCCAGAAATCCCTGGAGTTGGGAGGCCACCACACACCCCAGTACCTTGCTCAGAAATGGAAGGTTGGACACTTGTCCATTATAGAAGGATTCATGGGTGGCTTTTAAAATGTTGGTCTCACAACTGCCTCCTTTAGGCAAGTTGGAACTTTGCCTTGTTCCAAGGAGACCCTCACCCACTCTGCCAGTCCTCCTCTGACCTGTTTGATCCTGCAAGGATCTAGAATGCATGTGGTAACTCTTACTTCTCCAAGGATCCTGTCTACATCCTCAGGATGCACCAATTGAAAAGTATCCATCAACACTGGATAAGCAGGACAAGTTACTGTTTCAAGGTTGAAGAACATAAGTTACATTTTCCCAGACTCAACACTGAGTAGCATTCAAATCTATATTGATGATAGATTTTAAAAGGAATATAATTGAATTTAAATGTCTTAGGAAGAGAAGTGTTTTATGTATCGTATACAATTGTCCGGAAAAGGGACTTATGACCCTTTATCAAGTGACAATGTGCTAAAATAGATCTTAGACTTTCAGCTGCTCTCTATGAAACAGCAGTATATTCAGTCTCATGCAGTAAAAGCTGAGGCAAATAGATGTTTCATCTGGGATCTAAAGACTCATTTTATGCGGAGGGAGGCCACTTGTCCATCGTACTGATAGTAGGCTCAAATTCGATGTTCCAGATATGGAGGCAGTTGTAAAGTTGTGCAAGACTCTAGCTTTAAAATTGTTTTATTTGCCAATGAAGCATTCTATTTGCCTCCATTACATTTGCCTCCATCACATTGGTCTTTTTTAGGGCATTGAAGGGGTGTTCTGTTTTTTTTTAAAAAAAATCAATACAAGAAATGCAAAGCATGGACTAACTTATTTGTCTCTGTCTTTCCCCAAATTAATTCATAGCCTCTGCACACTCCAGAAAATATTGCTGACAAAAAAAAGCATGCAACATCAACAGGAACGGTGCAAGTATTTAATTTGTTTAGCTTGCCAAAAGAAAACTAACTCATAATACAATAGAGGTTTGAACAGGAGAGACTCTGATTTGCCATACAGCTTCAAGTCTCACGTAGGGGGTTAAAGCACTGAGCTGCTGAATTTGCTGACCGAAAGGTCACAGGTTCGAATCCAGGGAACGGCGTGAGCTCCTGCTGTTAGCACCAGCTTCTGCCAACCTAGCAGTTTGAAAACATGCAAATGTGATTAGATGAATAGGTACCATTCTGGTATCTACGGACAACACCAGCTCTTCAGCTTAGAAATGAAGATGAGCACCAACCCCCAGAGTTGGACACAACTGGGCTTAATGTCAGGGGGAAACCTTTACGCTTTACCTTTAATGCTTATTGTAAGGCAAATACCCTTCAACTTTCACTATTGTAATCCAGTAATTTAACTCAAACGGTTAATTATGATATATGATTTTATCCTAGGCCCAGTGTTGTTCACGATAGTCATAAGCAAATGAGATGAAGGCATACAAGGCTGGCTTGTTAGATGTGGAGGTGACACTGAACAGAAAGAATCCAGATTCAGGATAACCTCAACAGATAGAGAATTAGGCCAATACTAACAAAATTAATTTTTGTAGAGGTAAAAGTAGGGTTGTAAATTTGGGGGGAATCAGATGCACCAATATAGGCAATTTCACCGCGTAATAGTCGCACTTTCCTATTTTTTATTGAAAAAAATAAGTGTGACTATTACACTGTGAAAAAAAGGCTATGGGGCTTCCCTTGGCAGGCAGCTAAGGGAAGCCCTATATGTTGGAGGGGACGAGCACCTGCACATTCACCTATCCACATAGCTGCAAATGGTGCGACTACTATGCAAGAAACAGCACCTAATAAACAATTTTGGGACCCCAAAAATAGGGTGTGATGAATTATGTGAGGAAATGTGGTAAAATGCACCAGATAAAATACTAGGACCTCCCAATTAGGATGTATATTGGCTACAAATACTGGTACAGTTTCCTCTCTGACCTTTATCACATCAGACTTCACAAACAGAAATATTCCAAAAAACTTCATTGTGGTAATAAAATTGTATAGGCCAAGCGCCAACAGTGTACATGTGTATCCAACACCAGTAGAATTATAATTTTCTCTTTCTCTTTCTCTTCTGCTTCTGTTGCTAATTCCCATGGTGCCAAAACATTGTTTCAGAGTACGGTTTTCCAGTTTGTTGGAGCAGACTTTTAGGAAGTATAAGGGTGCAAGAAGGAGGGGAATGCAGCAAATTTTGGCAAAAGTAGGCAGAGAAGTTGGAAACCTTACCAAACTATTTCAATGATTCCATAGCATTGAACCAGACGGGTGAAAGTGATGTCAAGTTGCATTAATTCTGTGGGGAAGTTGCACCCTAAGCATTCCAGCTGACGTTCAAATTATTTCTCATAATACAACATTACAAGACCAAACGAGTACTCATCCTGATGTTTGAAGATATTTTAAGCAATCTGTTAAGAGAAACGTTATATAAGAGACTATTCTGCCTATCACATGCAGCAGTCACTTTATAAAAGTTAACTAGAACATATTTTGGGCTCAGGCACAAGATGTACTACAACAGCCGATGATGGTGTGCCTGTCTTGACAGTAACTTATTTACAGAAAAGAATGCTTTCATCTGTTCTTGTTTGGAAGTAGGTTGCTTCTAAACAAGACTTTTTCAAAGTGCAGTCAGTTGAGGCCTTTCGCGCCACATGATTACAAGCAGTCCCCAAGTTACAAACAAGTTAGGCTCTATAGGTCTGCTCTTAAGTTGAATTTGTATGTAAGTCTAAACAGATGTATTTTAAAGTAACTCCAGCCCCCCTCCCCCCTCTAGATATGCTTTGGATGACATAGGGAAGGGTTAACACCCCTGTGGCATTTGTTTGCTGTTTGTGCCCCTAGAACAGTGCTTCTCAACCTGTGGGTCCCCAAGTGTTTTTGTCTATAACTCCCAGAAATATTAGCCAGTTTACCAGCTGTTAGGATTTCTGGGAGCTGAAGGCCAAAACATCTGGAGACCCACAGATTGAGAACCAGTGCCCTAGAATCATAGAATCCAAGAGTTGGAAGAGACCTTGTGGGCCATCCTGTCCGACCCCCTGCCA
The DNA here is from genome assembly GCA_030556195.1 of Anolis apletophallus. NCBI lineage: Eukaryota > Metazoa > Chordata > Lepidosauria > Squamata > Anolidae > Anolis > Anolis apletophallus. Next base: position 98,358,773 of record JARBWK010000005.1, read on the forward strand.
AGAAGCAGGAAAATTGCACCCCGACAGATGGCCATCCACCTTCTGTGTAAAAGCCTCCAAAGGAGGAGCCTCTACCACACTCCAGGTCAGAGAGTTCCACTGCAGAACAGCTCTCATAGTCAGGAAGTTCTTCCTAATGTTCAGGTGGAATCTCATTTCCTGTAGTTTGAAGCCATTGTTTTGCATCCTAGTCTCCAGGGCAGCGGAAAACAAGCTTGCTCCCTTCTCCCTATGACTTCCCATCACATATTTACAGTATACATGGCCATCATGTCTCCTCTCAGCCTTCTCTTCTGAAGGCCAAACATGCCCAGCTCTTTCGTCCTCTGGACACATTCCAGCTTGTCAACATCTCCCTTCAACTGCATTGCCCAGAATTGGACACAGTATTCCAGGTGTGGTCTGACCAAGGCGGAATAGAGGGGTATCATGAAGATTTCACCCCACTTTCTCTCCCTGTGACAATTGGGCTTTGAAAAATGTGGTTTATTGTGGAAACAAGGTTGGTGTTATAGCTTCAGTGGAGACACCTTTTCTGCATGAAAACTCTTCTTTCAGAAGTGAATTTCTCTCACTTCTTAATGTATCACCTCTGTATGTAACTAAAAGTCAATTGTAAGACAGATGTTTGTAATTCAAGGACTGCCTGAATATTGCTATGAATCCCCTTCAACAGCCATGACTACATTCCATGGGATTTGTAGTTTGGTGAGGCAATAGAACTGTCTGGCTGAGGGTCCTAAATAATCCACCCTACACTCCAGATCCAAGGATACCATAACAATGAGCCATAGCAACTAAAGTAGAATAGTGCTATAATTGTGTCATCTGAAAGCTCCCTGGCCTCATTAATTGTAATTGTATGTGTTAGAGGTGACTAGATATGTTACATATAATCTTCTCATATTTTCACATTTATTTTATTTTTTAAAAAGCAGATTGAAGAGAGAAATCTTGATAGATTGAGGATATTATATTTTTTGATAGTGCCAGGTGTCCTCCCACCAGAAAGCATCCTTTCTGTTTAAGCCCCATTTTGTCAAATTTGCTGCAATCAGGCATGTAGCCAGGCGGGGGCAGGGGCTTCACCACCAGAAATTCTCAGGGTGGTCGAAAAGGCCTTACTGTTTATTCATATCATGATCTGATCACCATGCTCATTATATCCCACATTAATGGGGTTATTGGGATAACAATACAAAAGGTTTGCTGTAGACCCTCTTCCACCCAGTCTTCCCCCCCCGAATCAAAATCCTGGCTATGGCCCTGGCTGCAATATGTATAAACACTGACCAAGCCATGATCTATTTGTGTCCTTGGTTAGTCATTCAGGCCAGTGGGTTGCTGTGAGTTTTCCAGGCTGTCTGGCCATGGCAGGCATTCCCCTGATGGTTGGCAGACATCCCCAGAGGTTCTGAGGTCTGTTGGAAACTAGGCAAGTGAGGTTTATATATCTGTGGAAAGTCCAGGGTGGGAGAAAGAACTCTTGCCTGTTTGGGGCAAGTGTGAATGTTGCAATTGGCCAACTTGATTAGTATTGAATGGCCTTGCAGCTACCACCCTGGTCATGCCACAGAAATAAAAAAAATCCTCACTTGCCTTGTTTCCAACCTCTGAGGATGCCTGCCATAGATGTGGGTGAAACATCAGGAGAGAATGCTTCTGGAATATGGCCATACAGCCTGGAAAACACACAGCAACCCAGTTATTCTGATCATAGAAGCCTTTGACAACAAATCAGGCCAGTTGTACATCCTTTACTGTAGTTCATTTGCTATAGCTTGTTAAATTCTAATTACTTACTTGCTCATGCAGTCAATCACGCGGCATTAATAAATTTAGCAGAAGGAATGAAAGCCTGCAAATGTATGTGAGTCTTAATTGATGGCAATGTATAGAGAAGTGAAATATGCGGAAATTAGAACTACAAAAGTACAGCTAAGCTGCAATTTGCAACTTTATTAACTGAAGGGCAATTAACTCTGGACCTATTTAGGAATCTGTTTAGGGATGCTACAGATTCCACTGTATTTTACTCTGAGCCTGGTCAATATAATCAAGTTATTTATAGCCATTCCAATAGGAAGGAGTTGGCAACCCTTAACTAAAGCAATCAGAGCCGCGGTATGAATAACGATTTTCCAGGAAATACTGCTAACAATCCTGTTTACACAGGTGTTCCTTTCATTCATTTTAGTTATTAACTTTCACCAACAGCTTTGCTGAAAATCTCAGCACATCAGTGGATCTCTTTACGCTTTATATTGTTCTTACTCTAAAAATGTGTTGTTGGTACTGTATATAGATTCCAACACACAAGTAAGAAATGAAACAAAAACAGAAATCCTCCCTTTTTTCTGCATTTATTTTGCTTATTTTCATCCATGTCTGTATGATTTTGGATTGTGTGGTTTTAACTACTGGTTTTAATGTTTAGATAACTTTGAAGTCCCTGAACAGACTCAGAAGTGGAGTGAGCCGATCAAAAGACAACCTGACAAAATGGCACTACCTAAAATAGCATTTCTCAACCTGGGGGTCAGGACCCCTGGGGAAGGCATGAAGGGGTATCAGAGGGGTCGCCAAAGACCCCCATGTTGATCATGAGGATTCTGTATAGGACGTTTGGGCCAATTCTATCATTGGTGAGGTTCAGAATGCTCTTTGATTTAGGTGAACTATAAATCCCAGGTATTAAAATTCCCCAATGTCAAGGTCTGTTTTCCTCAAACTCCACCAGTGTTCACATTTGGGCATATTGAGTATCCAGATCCATCATTGTTTGAGTCCACAGTGCTCTTTGAATGTAGGTGAAGCACAACTCCAGAACTCAAGGCCAATGCCCATCAAACCCTTCCAGTTTGTTGGTCAGGGGAGTTCTATGTGCAAAGTTTGGTTCAATTCCATCATTGCTGGAGTTCAGAATGCTCTTTGATTGTCTCTGGCTCTCTCTCTGTCTCTCTCTAGCATTTACTTTGCGAACGAAGATACTTAGGAAGGACTCATCCCACGCTTTCTAAAAGCGCGTTGATGACGAAGTTGGATGTGTCCTTCGAGCCTGCGCAATGGATTTTTCTGGTGGAGCGCAGTGTGCACATAACTGGCCTTACCCTTAAACCAAAGGTTTGTCTGCCGGGGCCTAGCGAGCTTGGACGGTGGCAGCGAGGTCCTCAGGTCGTAGGTTTGGTTCAAGTTTCCTTCTCTTAGATGGTTGACCTTACAGGGTTAGACAAGCACCATCTGCCCGGGTTTGAAATTAGAGTTTTCCTTCTCTTAGGATGGTTGCCAAAAGACTAGAGAGCCCACCCTGCCCTTTGACTTTGATTGTAGATAAACTATAAATCCCAGCAAAATGACAAAATCAACCCCACGAGTATTCAAATTTGAGTGTATTGGGGATTTATACCAAATTTGGTTCAGTTAATGAAAATACATCCTGCATATTAGATATTTATATTATGATTCATAACAGTAGCAAAATTACAGGTATGGAGTAGCAACAAAAATAATTTTATGGTTGGGGAGTCACCACAACATGAGGAAGAGTGTTAAGGGATCGTGGCATTAGGAAGGTTGAGAACCACTGACCTAAAAGAATCCTCCACCCTGTGCGACTGTGGAGCAGAACAGACAACTCCACATCTCTATGCTTGTCTGCAATGTCCTGCCTCATGCACAGAGGAATAATTGTTTGAGGCTACAGACAATGCAGTTGCTGTTGCCTGTTTTGGGTCAAAGGATATTTAGCTGCTTGTGCTCCTATTTGAATCGATTTTATACTAATGTATACAATGCTTTTGATATGAAATAATTACCATAAATAAATGCTTTAGATTTTTAAAAACCTTTTGGCTTTTAATGTACATGTTTTAATGTGCATTGTTGTTTATGCGGCACCGAATTGTTGTCTACTTGTAAGCCACTCTGAGTCCCCTTTGGGGTGAGAAGGGCAGGGTATAAATACAGTAAATAAATAAATAAATAAAACTGGATTTCACTGACCAATGCTTATCTCCTGAAACAATTTTATTTTCTCCTGCAGTAAATGACTGCATCTGCACTGTAGTACTCATGCAGTTTTAAACCACTTTAACTGCCAGGGCTCAATGCTATGGAATCCTGAGATTTGTAGTTTGGTGAGGCATCAGCTCTTTTTAGCAGAGAAGGCGAAAGGCCACGTACAACTACAACTTCCATGACTCCATAGCACTGAGCCAGGGCAGTTAGTGGAACCAAACTGCATTCATTCGACAGCAGAGATGCCAACACAGATTTCTTTTGTGTTGCTATATCAAATGCAGCTGTATTTTACAAAGCTGCTGGGATGGAATATACGTTCCTAGTCTTCCCCGGAAGTTGTGGCAGTCAAGCAGCTTGAAAAAAATTTCCTTCAGATTTCAGGAAACATCTTTCTTTTGCAATAAAATAACGGAAAAGGGGGAGTTCTTAAGGGCAAGCAGCAACTTCTGCTTGAAACTGCGAAGGACTTCTTGTCCTCTTGTAAAACTGCCTCTCGATGGTGTGCCTTTTGAAGGATACAACTTCAGGGGACGACAACAACATTCTCTTTCTCTTGAAGGAGCACCTCCTCTTTTCAAGCTCCTCTTTGCTCCTTCTTCACCTCATTTAACCTCCGAGTTAAAGGACTTCTCCTTAACTATTTGTGTGCAGGCAGGGACTATGGGTCAGCACATCTTTGGTACTGTTATCATCATCATCATCATCACAGCCTGCCTCAGGGGAGTGTGCTTGCTCCATCAATGTTTAACATTTACACAAATTATCAGTCATTGCCAGAAGGGACAGAGAGTTTCATCTATGCTGACGACCATGCCATCACCACTCAAGCAGAGAGCTTTGAAATGGTTGAACAAAAGCTCTCTGAAGCTTTAGGTGCTTTTACTGTCTATTACAGGGAAAACCAGGTGATTCCTTATCTATCCGAAACTGAAGATTACTTGGGAAGGAATCCCACTAGAGCACTGCAGCATATCAAAATATGTGAGAGTTACTCTGAACTCCACCAATGATGGAATTGAACCAAACTTGGCACACAGAATGCACATGACCAACAAAAAATACTGTGTTTTCTGATGGTCTTTGGAGACTCTTCTGACACCCCGCTCACGACCACCCAGGGGTCCCGACTCCCAGGTTGAAAAATGCTGCCTTAAGGCCATCCAGTCCAACTTCCTTCACCAGGGCAAGAAAACATAATCACAGCCCTTCTGACAAAGAGTCATCCAGCCAGAGAGAGAGAGAGAGAGAGAGAGAGAGAGAGAGAGAGAGAGAGAGAGATGATTCACACACACACATATGTATATGACAGATATAGTATCATAGATTTGAAAGGGACCCCTAAAGAAAGACAATGGTATGTTGCATGTTCCAGAGTAGGCAAACCAGACAATCTCTACTACATCAACACTGACAAAGAAACAACAAGAAATACTGTTTACTCACAAGCATAAAGACATTACAGCGTTCCCTTGCTACTTTGCGGTTTGCTTATTGCGGACTCGCTGTTTTGCTGATTAAAAAAATATTAATTTAAAATATATATCCTGGTATTTTTGCTGTTTTGTGGGGTTTTGCTGACGCCACTCTCCAAGGCACTTTCCCTCCTCAGTCCTCCCTCCCTCCAGCCTTGAAGGGCCTTTCCTTCCTTCCTTTCCTTCACTTTATTTTAAGTTTATAAAGACTTAAAATAGTGTATAACTACTAAAATAATGTATAAATATTAAAATAGAGTATCCCTATATCGCGGGTTTTCACTTATTACAGGAAGTCCTGGAACCTAACCCCAGCAATAAGTCAGGAAACACTTTCTCATTACTTTATTTTCCAGATCACCAGATTAGGCCACAGCAACGCATGGCAGGGGGTGGCTAGTATAATACAAAAACTGACTGGCACAAGCTGGGGATCACAACCAGGTACAGTGAAGACACCTGCCCTTGTGCTACTCTGCTGCTGAATACGCATGTCCAGTGTGGAACACATCTCACCAGGTTAAAACAGTGGATGCGGCTCTTAATGAGACATGCTGCATTGTCACAGGATGTCTATGCCCCACACCACTGGAGAAATTATACTGTTTAGCCAGTTTCAAACCAACTGACATCTGTCAGGAAGTAGCAGCCAATAATGAAAGGACCAAGGCAGTAAAAATCTCGAGACCATCATCTGCTTGGATATCAGTCAGCATGCTAATGCTTTAAATCAAGAAATAGCTTTCGAAGATCTACAGAGATACTTACAGGAACACTTCAGCAAGTGAGAGTCCAGAAGTGGCAGGCTATTTATTTATTTATTTATTTATTTCCAGTGTTTATACCCCGCTACTTCTCAACCCCCGAGGGGGGACTCAGTGCGGCCTAACAGACGGCAACAATTCGATGCCACACCATACATAGTAAACAACAGTTAAAATTAAAATACATTAAAATACACCTAGAATTCAATACATTAAAATACAGTTAATATTAAAACATCATGTACATTCATCACCATTAAAACAATGTTCCATCCAATGTCTTAGATCTTAACCACCAATTTCCCAACTGACCAGTCTAAAGTGCCGTGTCATGCTAGGGTGTAAACGCTTGGTCCCAAAGCCAGGATTTCACTCTTTTTCTGAATGTTAGGAGGGATGAAGCTGATCGAATATCAATAGGGAGTGCGTTCCACAGATGGGGGGCCACCACCGAGAAGGCCCTCCCTCTCGTCCCCGCCAACTGCATTTGAGAGGTTGGCGGGAGCGAGAGCAGGGCCCCCCCGGATGATCTTAAATTACGAGGTGGGACATAGAGGCCGATGCGTTCGGACAAGTAAGCTGGGCCAGAACCGTATAGAGCTTTAAAGGTCAAAACCAGCACTTGGAATTGAGCTTGGAATTGGACAGGCAGCCAATGGAGCTGACACAACAGGGGGGTGGTATGCTCCCTGTATGTAGCTCCGGTTAGTAATCTGGCTGCCGCCCGTTGGACTAGTGGTAGCTTCCGAACTGTCTTCAAAGGCAGCCCCACGTAGAGTGCGTTGCAGTAATCTATTCGGGATGTGACCAGAGCGTGGACGACCGTAGCCAGATCAGACTTCCCAAGGAACAGGCACAGCTGGCGCACGAGTCTTAACTGTGCAAAAGCTCTCCCGGCCACCGCCGAGACCTGGGGTTCCAGGCTCAGCGATGAGTCCAGGATCACTCCCAAGCTGCAAACCTGCGAAAACCTGGAACCTTAGCCAGTGGCTGAGACTGGATGAGAAACTCCCTCTTGGGCACACAGAAGACTGGGCGACTTGGAAGACACTGAACAGACTGTGCTCTGGCACCACGAGATGCAGGGTCAACCTTAAGAAATGGGGCCACAGAGTGAGTCCATGACATGCGAGTGTGGAGAAGAGAAACCACAGGCCACCTACTATACTGCATCCTGAGCCCTGCTACATGCACTGTGGAGGACCTTCTTTCAGTGACACCAGAGGACAGCTTCTGGTCAAAGGACATTTAGTATAATGCCAAGCTTTTAACTTTGTTTGTGCTTTTTCATTCCACAATAGCTATATTCTCAATTCACTTCTGACATAAGTAAAATAAATCATCAGAAAAGGAAGGGCCTTTCCACACAGACATATAACCCAGAATATCAAGGCAGATAATCCTTTGAGGAGGGAGGGTGGATTATAAATAAAGTATTATTAGTATTATTAATCTGCTTTGAACTGGATTATCTGAGTCCACACTGCCATATAATAATTCAGTTCAATGTGGATTTTATACAGCAGCGCGGAAGGGGCTGGAGACACTGCTTATTTCAGGAGTTTCTATTTGCAAAGGAGAGCATGATTCCATTGCAGTTAAAGCGGCGTCAAACTGAGTTAACTTTACAGTGTAGACCAAACATGGGCAAACTTGGTTTTAGACATCTTAGTGTCATTGTCAGATTGTCTGATTCCATTGCAGTTAAAGCGGTGTCAAACTGGGTTAACTTTACAGTGTAGACCAGGGGTGCTCATTGGGTAGGTCGGGAGCTACTAGTAGATCTTCGGCCCTCTTCCAGGTGATCTTTGGACCTCACCAGCCGGATGGGGCGCTCCTGCCATGCGTGCACACAACCTACGCACACGCACGCTCCTGCTGCTGGCTTCCGCTCTCGCGGTGCTTTTTTCGCCTGCGGGGCATTGCAGGAAGAAGGAAGCACGAGGCGGGGCCTCTGGGGGGAGCGCCCTGCCTCTCTCTTGTCCAGAAGCGGCTGTGCAGTCTCCGTTGCCGGCGAGACAGGCAGGGTGGAGCCAGGGCCGTAGCCAGGATTTTGATTTGGGGGGGGGGGGCTGAGACTGGGTGGAAGAGGGTCTACCCTAGCAAACCTTTTGTATTGTTATCCCAATAACCCCATTAATGTGGGATATAATGAGCATGGTGATCAGATCATGATATGAATAAACATAACAGTTTAAATAATGTACCAGTAGGGCCTTTTCGCGGACCACCCTGAGAATTTGGGGGGGGGGGGCTGAAGACCCCTTAGCCCCCCCCCTGGCTACATGCCTGGGTGGAGCGCTCCCTCTGGATGCCCCGCCTTGTGCTTTCTCCTTCCTGCAATGCCCCCAGGCGGAAGGACTGCGCTGGGCGGAAAACAGCAGCAGGAGCACACACGGTGGCAAGAGCGTGCGGTGGTGGGAGCGTGCGGGAGTGCACGGCAGCGGGGGCAGGTAGATCTTTTGGACTTGGTTGCTTTAAGAGTAGCTCACATGCTGAAAAAGTGTGAGCAACCCTGGTGTAGACCAAACATGGGCAAACTTGTGCCCTCCAGGTGTTTTGGACTTCAACTCCCACCATTCCTAAGAGTCTCCCTGCTGTTAGGAATGGTGGGAGTTGCAGTCCAAAACACCTGGAGGGGCAGAGTTTGCTCAGGCCTGGTTTGCTCACTTCCGACCCAAGGAAGGAGGAGTAGCGTGTGCTCGCTTCGAGGTGTGCTCAGCCCTGGTTCCTCCTTGAATGGGAGACCGCCAGCAAACATCTCTTTCAGAAGGAAACTGGGGGAAGCCAACGTTGGAGTTGGCCTTGCTTAAGGAAACTCCAACGCCTCTTTCAAGTGGGCTGGAGAGACCCGAAGGCGAAGCGAATGGAGCCCGCGGGGTGCTTCCGATGCCTTTCAGATGCGGAAGGAGGAGTGCCATGCAAAGGCAGTTTGGGGAGGCCAAGAGGGAGTTGGGAAGAGAGCAAACTTCCCCCAGATCCGTGAGCCTCGGGCCCTGGCCACTCAGCGTGGTGTCGAATTGCATCCCTTCTGCCGCGGAGGAGAGGTGTGGGAGGGGGAAAGGAAGGGGGGCGGGCGAGGGCTTCCTCCCTCCCTCCCTCTCCCTCCCTTTCTCTTTCTCTCTGGCCCCATTCCCTCCTTCGGGCGGCGAGAGAGAGAGAGAGAGAGGAGACGCGCCCTCGCCTCCGGGCCGGCAAAATGGCGATGTCGGCGGCCACGGGGCGTGTTGGGGCGCCAGAGGGGGAGCCCCTGCTGTCCCCGGAGGAAGTCTCCCGGCGCCTGCGAGGGATGCATCGGGAGCTGAGCAACAGGCGCAAGGTCCTGCTCCGGAACCTGCCCGCCGAGAGCAGCAGCCAGGTGGGCCGCGCGCGCACTTCCCCGGGAGGCAGGCAGGGAGGGAGGGAGGCGGGCGCGCGGCCCCCGGGGAGGCCAAGGCAGGGGAACCACTGGCCCTCCAAGGTTGGGGAGAGAACTCGCCTGGACCTTTCCCAAAGTCCCACACTTTTCGTTTTCGCTTCAAAGACCGAGGAGAGGGACTTGGCCAAGTTCAGGGTCCCACTCTTTGAGTTGTGAGGGGGACACAGAGACCTTGGCTGGCCTCAACAGCCCACACTTGCAACTCCCAGGGGAACAGAGGCCCCTTCCTTCCACACAGCTGGATACAACCCACTGGATGATATGGCAGTGTGGACTCAGGGTCTTCCACACAGCCCTGGATCCCAGCATCTCAAAGCAGAACATCCCACAAGAGCTGAGTGTGGACTCAGATCACCCAGTTCCAAGCAGGAAATGGTGGGATTTTCTGCCTTGATATTCTGGGATATAGGGCTGTGTGGAAGGGCCCTCGGATCATCCAGTCCAAAGCAGATATTGTGTATTATCTGCCTTGATATTCTGGGATATAGGGCTGTGTGGAAGGGTCATAGGCACCAACTGAGTTTCAAAATCTGAAGGCCTTTCCACACAGCCCTATATCCCAGAATATCAAGGCAGGAAATCCCACGTGGTCCAAGTGTGGACTCAGACAACCCACTCCGAAGCAGATACTGTGCATTATCTGCCTTGATATTCTGGGATATAGTGCTGTGTGGAAGGGCCCTTAGTTTCAAAAACTGAAAAAACTTGGCTAAGTTCAGAGTCCCAAAACTTTCAGTTCTGAGGGTTACATAGGGACCAATTGAGCCTAATGGCCCTTCCACAAAGCCCTATATCACAGAATATGAAGGCAGAAAATCCCATAATATCTGCTTTGAACTGGGTTATCTGAGTCCACACTCAGATAATGTGGGATTTTCTGCCTCAATATTCTGGGATATAGGGCTATGTGGAAGGGGCCTAAAAGACCAAGGAGAGACTTTACTGGGGCCCCTTCGACACAGCTGAATAAAATCCCACATTTTCTGCTTTGAACTGGAATATATAGCAGTGTGGACTCAGATAACCCAGTTATTTGGGATTTTCTGATTTGATATTCTGGGTTATATGGTTGTGTGAAAGGGCCCCGAGTCCAAGATCCCACACTTTTAACTTTCAGGGTGGCATAGAGACCAGTAGAGCTTAAAAGACATAGGAGAGGACTTTACCAAGATCAGGGTCCCACACTTTCACCTTTGAAGGTGACATAGGGACCAATTGTGCTTAAAAGACTAGGGGCCTTTCCACACAGCCATATAACCCAGATTATCAAGGCAGAAAATCCCACAGTATTTGCTTTGAACTGGGTTATCTGAGCCCCACTGCCATATATTCCAGTTCAGATTAGATAATGTGGGATTTTATTCAGCCTTGTGGAAGGAGCCTGGGGGGAGCTGTCTATATTCAGGGTCCCACACTTTTAGGTGTGTGGGTGACATAGGATCATTTGAACTTAAAAGACCGATGAGAGTGCTTTGCTAAATTCAAAGTCCACACTTTCAGTTGTGCGTGTGATGCAGGGACCAGTTGCACATAAAAGTGTGGGGAGAGAAGTTGTCTGTTTTCAGGGTTCCACACTTTTAGTTGAGACCAATTGAAGCTTAAAAGACTGAGGAGACCAGTTGCCTAAATTCAGAGTCTCCCACTTTCACCTCTGAGAGTGGCATTGGGACCAATTGTGCTTCAAAGACTGAGGAAAGGAGTTGTCTGCATTTAGGGTTCCATACTTTTAGCTCTGAGGGTGGCATAGAGACCAGTTACACTTCAAAGACTGAGAGGACTTTGCTAAATACCTTTAAGCTGTGATGGTGACATAGAGACCAATTGAACTTAAAAGTCCAAAAAGTTGGTTAAATTCAGGGTCCCCCACACCATTAGCACTGCATGTCATACAGGGACCAGTTGAACTTGAAAGACTGAGGGGCCTTCCATGCAGCCATATAACCCAGAATATCGAGGCAGAAAATCCGACAATATATAATTTGAACAGGTTTATCTTGAGTCCACACTGCCATATATTCCAGTTAGAAGCAGATAATGTGTGATTTTGTTCAGCTGTGTGGAAGGAGCCTGAGGAGAGGAGTTGGATAAATGCAGGGACCCACACTTTTCCTCTCTGAGGGCAACATAGAGAATAACTGACCTTAAAAGGACAAGGGCCCTTCCAGACAGCCCTATATCCCAGGATATCAAGGAAGGAAATCCCACAATATCTGAGTGTGGACTCAGATAACCCAGTTCAAAACAGATGTTTTGCCTTGATATTATAGGGTATAGGGCTGTGTGGAAGGACCCTAAGAAGAAGAGTTGTATAAATTCAGAGTCCTACATACTTAGTTGTGGCTAAGTGATCTTAAAAGACAGAGGAGAGGACTTGGGGCCCTTCCACACAGCCCTATATCCTAGAACAGGGCTGTCCAACTTCTACGGGCCCAATGGCCGGAATTCCGGTCACTGATCACCTGGGGGGCCGAAGGGTCTGCCTCCACCCCTGACTCCGCACCCTCCCCTGGCTGCGCCCCCACCCCTCCCCCGGCTCCGCCCCCTCCCCAGCTCCAATTTACTTACAATTGACCTTGAGTTGTGGAGTTGTAGTTCACCTCCATCCAGAGAGCACTGTGGACTCAAATAATGATGAATCTGGACCAAACTTGGCATGAATACTCAATATACCCAAATGGGAACACTGGTGGATTTGGGGGAATGTTTCCTAATACCTTTGAGTTATTTGCGTCCACACTCAAATTGGGACACACCAAAAAAACCTCAAACACCTCAATGCCGTCGCAGGGCTTGATGGGGCCTCATTTCCCAGAGGCGGGTGGAGGAGGCCCAAAGAGCTCCCTCCCTCCCTGAAGGGAAAACAAGCTGCGGGGGCAGACGCAAAGGAAGCCACGTTGTGCCCTGCACGCGGAGGAAGGCAACACAACAAGGGGGAGGGGGCGCGGAGGGGAAGGAAGCGTCGCCAAGGAAACCGCCGCTGAAGGATCCCTCCCCCCCTCACCCAACGTCCCACTGTTTTTAGATTGATTGATTCGAGCCAGGCCCTTCCTTACCCATACTGCGGGAGCCCTGCCACAGAGCCGAAGAGGCAACGCTGCCGCCGTCCCCGAAGAGCCCCGCTGGAACCGAGGCCAAGCTCAGGCTGGGCGCGGCGGCTCTCCCATCCACGGGGCGGGAAGTGAGGGCCCTCCACCGGAAGAGGACGGAGCCAGGAGGGGCTTTCCCTGCCTCACTCCCCTCCTCCCTCTCTCTGAGGGAATGGGGGCTGGCCTGGAAGCAGCTGTGAGGGAGGAGGAGGCGCACGGCCAGGCCGGCCACAAATCCCGCGGGACCCGAGATTTTGGCAGCTATCGCGCGACTACGCAGCCACAGACGGGATTTCGACCTCCCTCGAAATCCCGTCTGTGGCTGGCGTAGTCTCGCGATGCTTGCCTAAACCCGGAAGTAGGTATTTTTTATTTTATTTCATTTTTTAATTTGTATTTTATTAAAACAATTTAGAGGGCCGGAGGGAAGGGGCTCAGGGGCCGTGTATGGCCCCAGGGCCGCCTGTTGGACAGCCCTGTCCTAGAACACTGATTCTCAAAGTGGGCGGTACCGCCCCCTAGTGGGCGGTGAGGTGATTCAAGGGGGCGGTGGGAGGCTCAGGGGAATTTAGGGGGCGGTGAACCCCTTTAAGGGGGCGGTGAATGATTGGCCATTTAGGAGGGGTCACACAGCCCTCTTCTTTGGCACCGCCCACCTCGCTTTGACCTGCATATTCGATATTTGGATTAGAATTCGTAAGAGTAGCAAAACTATTTATTAAGTAGCAACGAAAATATGGTTGGCGGTCACCACAACATGAGGAACCTTATTTAGAGGTCATGGCATTAGAAAGGTTGAGAACCACTGCATTAATACATATATCTTTCAGTTTAATTGCTATTAAATAAATAATAATAATTTCTAGGGGTGCGGTGAGTAATTTATTTACTTTTAAACAGGGCGGTAGGCCAAAAAAGTTTGGGAACCACTGTCCTAGAATATCAAGGCAGAAAATCCCACATTATCTGGGTGTGGACTCAAATAACCCAATAACCCTCAAATAATCCTTTGGATTTTTCTCCCTTGATATTCTGGGATATAGGGCTGTGAGGAAGGGCCCTCGGTCATTTACTTGTAGTTCTGAGAATGACATGGGGACCAGTTGACCAATTAAAAGAATATGGAGAAGAGTTGGATTAATTCTGAGTCTTGCACTATAGGGAAAGACAGACAAGCAAGGAAGCCAGGTTGAGTATTCATTGTGTGTGAATCCAGTTGTTGTGGATAAATATGGACGCATTTGGGTAACAACATGTTAAACTGCAGGAGGAACAAACATAATGCTTGTAATAATCATCTCCACTCTCTCCTGCATAAAAGTTGTAAAAAAATTTGAATTATTTCAGATTTCTAGATATGGGATACTTCAACCTGCAAGAGGTTGTTGTGTGCTTTCAAGTCATTTCTGACTTATGACTACTTTAGATCATGAGATATTATTGGCATGATGTGTTCAGAAGGAATTTGCCCTTGCCTTCCTATAAGGTGGAGAGATTGTGACTTGCCCAAAGTCACCCAGTGGATTTCAATGACCTGGTGGGGATTTCTCTTGGATCCTAGCCCAACACGCAAAGCACTGCCTTGACAAAGTATCCCCCCCCCCCATTGTATACATTCTTTAATAGCTAATAGTAGTTATGGTGATTATCTGAAAGCTAAGTAAACACATTTATTATACCATTTCCACAGCTAGTCTTTTGAATAGACTGGTTTCTCACAAGGCTCATTATTTAATCAGAGTTACAAATTGCATCTTAAATTGCAGTTTTAAAGTAAGGCACTCCTTGTACAGATCACATTTTCAAGGCACAGAGTTTCAAGCCTCCTACAATTTTGTGGCATTCCTCTATTATCAGAATCTTTAATTCTGTTAAGGTCATATGCATTTGGGGAGGGGGCTGTTAAATCCCCCCTTGAATTATAAGCCCTTATAGATATTGGGGGGGCGACACCCTGAATTTAGTTGGGAAGGAGTCCGAGTTAACATTTACATAGATAATGGAATATGACTGCTAAAACTAAAAGTGTACGACCCTGAACTTGGATAGACCCCCCCCCCCATAAGATGCTCCCCCTTTCAAGGAGGGAGGAGTGTAGGCAGAACTTTTAAAGGAAGTTATAAACATTGGGGGATTTCAGAATTTAGGACAGAAAAACTGGTAAAAGTTGTAAAGTGGACTGTACCCATTCCTTGCATGTTTTTGGGACTCAGATTCCCATGTGCCCTAGTGAGTCTGATTATTGGGAAAGGGGGGAAGGAGTTTAAATTAGATTATGGTGGAATAGAGAAGATTCATCTCTAGTGTTAGTATTATATTTGACATATAGAGACCTAGCATGGTGCAGTTGAATGATGGATTGTATGACTGACTCTGGAGATGATTCAGGGTCTGAATTCGCACTCGGCCATGAAATTCCATTGGGTGAACTTGTGATATTAAAAGCTAAACTGCATTAAACCTGGGTTGCTGTGAGTTTTCCGGGCTGTATGGACCAGGTTCCAGAAGTATTCTCTCCTGACATTTTGCCGACATGTATGGCAGGGATCCTCAGAGGTTGTGAGGTCTGTTGGAAACTGGCCAAGTGGGGCTTATATACGTATCTATGGAATGTTCGGGGTGGAAGAAAGAACTCTTGTATGTTGGAAGCAAGTGATATTGTTGCAATTGGCCGGCTTGATTAGCATTCAAAGCCTGGCTGCTTCCTGCCTGGGAGAATCCTTTGTTGGAAGGTGTTGGCTGGCCCTAATTGTTTCCTGTCTGGAATACCCCTGTTTTCAGAGTGTTGTTCTTTATTTACTGTTCTAATTGTAGAGGTTTTTTTAATACTGGTAATTTCATGGTTTCCTCCTTTCGGTTGAAATAGTCCATATGCTCTCTGTATAGTCTGACACGTTGGTTGTTAGAGTGGTCCAGCATTTCTGTGTTCTCAAACAATAAGCTGTGTCCAGGCTGGTTCATCAGGTGCTCTGCTATGGCTGGCTTCTCTGGTTGAAGTAGTCTGCAGTGCCTTCCATATAGCATATATTCTAGGTTGATAGAAATTACTTGCAAATTGTCATTCATATTCAGTATCTTCATGCTGAAATTGTTGCCTGCTTAGATGGGATCTATGTTTTCTGTCAGCAATTGATAAAGGACTATATGTGGTGTTTTTGGAGAGGCTGGTCACTAGAAAATTAAAGTCTTTAAATAGTTAAAAGTCTTTAAATAGGAAATAGTTATAAGGGACTCTGCTGAAATAATTAAACTTTTAAGAAAGTAAATATCATATCATTTTACATTTGTTGCTCTGCCTACACAATATCTTGCTCCCTCTTAGTTTTCATCTCCCATTTTAGCAAACATTTGTTTGCAGTCTGCACCTTACTTTAGTTTGACTGAAATCATCTTTAAAGGTTCTGCCAGAAAAGAACTAGTTGGCTCTGATAAAAACAATTCTGATGAGCAAGATAACATCAAATGTACTGTGTACTTTTTTTGCATTTGCCCCTCTTAGCAGACTAATGACTGTTGCTAACTTAGTTTATGGACTACGTAATGCAATTGGATGATGAGCAGAACATGTTAGTTAGCTATCAAGTAGAAAGATGAAAAAGTCGGCATTTCAATTCAGTGGAAATAGCCCATCACATAGCTCTTACAGACATTGTGCCAGTTGAGATGGCCGTAGAAAGATAGGCACTTTTAAAATTGCTGCTTCTACCCTTTGTGTAGATCAGGAATGGCAACTGTGTAAGTCTGAGGGTCATTAACCCGCAAAGACCTGGAAAGCTGCACCCTCACTATCTCCAAACATCCTCAAGGGGAAATAGGGTCATTTTTACCAGGTTTTGGGACCTTTCTGGGCCCCTAGATTTCATTTGAGTCGCCTGAGGGCTGAGAAGTAAGTAAATAAATAAATTTGAGAGTATTTTTCAGATAATTTTCTTTTCTTTTCCAAACGTTTTTGAACCCTGAGGTACACAAGGAGGCTTCAAACGTAGTTGAAATATGTTCCAGAGCTCTAAAATGCCTGATATAAATCAGCACTTGGGAATTCTCAAAGAGAAAAACTCATTTAAGTGCAAATATCATCTGTGGACTAGGTTGTTATCTCTTTTTGTTACCCAACAATTTGGAGATGGCCTGACCCAGAGGGGGCAGAGGCCCAGAAGTACCCCTAAAGCAAGGATTTCAGCAGAACCTTTGGCAAGTTAAAAAGATCCCTTTCCCAAAGAATCTCACCAAAGAGGTCTATTTCCACCATCACCAATATCTCATAATATCATCATTATCTCATAAGAAAAGGGGAGAATGCAGTCTATAAGTTCATAGAGGGACTGTAAAATACCAATCTATATATTTCTGGGGAAATCATGATAGGAAGTTCATATAAAAAGAATTCATGGTCCAGTCCTTGGAGAAACCAAAAGAATGAGTCCTTTTTGCAGCCAGCCTTGAGGAGAGTTCTAAAACGTAAAATTCCTAGGAAAACTACACTCTGGGCGGCCTCCACTCCGGCCTGTCTGCATGCAACCCTGTGCACAAAGAGTCCATGGCTTCAGGCCCCTAACGGTGGTGGGAGCAAAAAGATTTGAAAAGCCGGCATGTTCTGACAGTCAACTGTTATATAGGAAAAAAATTCTTTGAAAATAAAAAGGTTGCAGCGGAGGCAGAGGATCTCGGAGGGAAAAAGTAAGATGGCAGAAAGTCTTAGAAAAGGCTAACGAAAAATATGAAATTGGAACAAAGTCAATCGGAAAGGAAAAATGTTGCGATGTGGAGTGTTATTTAATTTGAGTGGCGCTACAATGTTTCAGATCAACTAGGGCATGGGAAAAGAGGGAAATATATGGCCTGCGGTCTCCTGAGTTGTAGTCCCAGCTCTTGTCCAAAAATTTCCAATCCTTGCAGGGCATGTAGGAACGTTGGAACTCCCTGCTGCGAATCAAATCATTTTGATGGCCAGCAAATCTCTCGAACTCGAGCTCATGTTCAGTAGTGTTTGCACTTTAAAAATGAATGCTAACATAACTTGTTTTTTTATTTAAAAATAATAAATCAAAACCCAAGTGCTTACAATCTACTCAGTCTGTCTTGCTACTATAGTTGCAGTGTTTTTGTTCTGGAAGATTTTCATTTACTTCTGTATGCTACTTTGTGTGTGTGTGTGTGTGTGTGTGTGTATTAACTTCAATATGTCCAGTTTCTTTAGGAGAGTTTCAGTAAGTTTTATAGCTTTAGTCAGTTGATGGTTAACAGCTAAGGTACACTCTCTAAAAAGAAAGCACAGAACTTATTGTTAAAAACAGATTCAAACATAATAATACTTCAAGAGTTTTCTGGTAGAGTGAGCAGGTTGCTGCCTTAAGCTCGAAAGTAATTTGAGGACATGTATATTCCTTGTGCAAATAGGACTGTAAGGAGTGTTACCAAAAAAGGAGTTCACTGCTAAGATGTTTTCATTTTTCTTGTCAATGCTGCCTGAGTATGGTCAAAGCTCAAACTTTATCTAAATTGCTTTTCTCTGGCTAAATAGCCGAAAGGCACCAGATTCCATCTGATCGTGGAAGTGAAGCACATGAGTGTGTACTGTAGTACAGATAATTTACACAGCTACATTTTGATGATGCAAAGCAGGTGTCTCTATGAATATGCAATTCATGGGCACATCTACACTGAACATTTAATTTGGAAGAATCCTGGATCAGCTATGTGACAGGCAAATGCTGCATGGAGCTGTTCCCAGGTAACACAGGGTAAGGCCACCTTAACTTGTCCCTGTTCAACAAAGTTGGGGGAAAGTCCAAATTCTAGCCCAGTATTTGGAGTATCCCCCAACTTTGGGACCATTTAACAATTGGGCCATTACCATAATAGAACAGGCTATAACTGTTCTCATGGCCATCCTGGGTATTCCCGGGGACACTTGATGACACTTACCATCCCCTCCAATCCTCCATTTTGTGTCTGCAATAAGGGTCCTAAAAGTCAGCCATTGCCTGCTGTGATAGGAGGACAGGGCACTCTAGGAAAGGAGGCTCCTTTCCCCCCTCACTTTTCACCCCATTGCCCTGGCTGATATCACTGCAGGTGACAGTCAACCTGTAGGACCCTAGTCATGGCATGGAGAATGGGATGGGGCAATAAGGGTGGCTGTCCAGAGACACTGAACCATATTCGATATCAATACGCAGTTAGGACTCCCTCCTACCCTATTTTGGAGCTAAATCACGCCACTTATTTTCTTTAGCAGAAATGAGAATGTATTTAGGAAAAATGGTCATATCAGCAGATCTGAAAAACCTTCTTAGATATTCTAACCCCACCCCCAAAGCAACAATAACAACTGGGCAGCAGAGGCATAGTACGGGTTGCCTGGAAAGAAAGGAGGAACCCATGGTTTCACTAACTTTCATATTATGTAAGCCAAAGTCAGGAGTTTCCTGGGAAAGGCCAGTGTTTATTGATTGCCAAATCTGCACAAAAATGTTAGGAATGTCAGTTTTAGTCTATATAAGGTTGGTCAAAACATACATTCTAGATCAGAAAAAAGACATTCAATGTATTTGTTGTGGAAGAACACTACTCAATGCATTGGCTCCCAATGGATTAAAATATTGACTGTTGTCAAGTGTATGGATTTGTTTATAATGAAAGACATTTAAAATTAAAATATGCATATTACTTCAGAATGATTTATAAATATTTAAGACTATATGGATAGATAGTATTGAGAGCCAGCATAATGTAGTGGTTTGAGTGTTGGGATGTGACTCTGGATT
Organism: Anolis apletophallus; assembly: GCA_030556195.1. Classification (NCBI taxonomy): domain Eukaryota; kingdom Metazoa; phylum Chordata; class Lepidosauria; order Squamata; family Anolidae; genus Anolis; species Anolis apletophallus. The sequence continues at coordinate 98,378,300 of JARBWK010000005.1, forward strand.
CCTGCTTAAGCATGGGAATTGCTCACCCATGTAGAACCTTGGGTGATTCATACATATTCTGCCCCCAAAAAACTCTTGACAGTTTCATCTCAGGGGGCTCATACATTGGAAATGACTTGGCATACAAAGTCTGATGAATCTTATCAAGCATATATATTTGTATAGAATGAGATATTTTAAATTAAAATATGTTCTTGAGAACGATTTATAGATGTTTGAGTGTGTATGTGTGGGTGTTGAAAGCCAGCATGGTATAGTGTTGGACTATAACTCTGGACACTAGGTTTGAATCCCTGCTCTTCCATGGAAATCCACTGCATGACTTTGGATGAGGCAGATGCTTTCAGCCCTAGAAAATGCCACAATAGGGTCACCTTAAGCACTTCCTAAGTCAAAAGCAACTTGAAAGCATACTTCAGTAACAATAGTGTTATTGCTACTTTGTTTTTACTCCCTTAGAATATTTTTTTAAGAATTCCACAGAGCTTTTTCTGTGGCAGCACCTCAATTGAAGAACTCCCTATCTAAGGAGGTTAGGCTGTTTCCACATCTTTTGTGCTTGTCCAAGAGGCAACAAAAATAGTACAGATCCACATGGCTGGTGTTTAATGCTTGAGCTTGTTCTGTTTTAACAATTTTACATTTTATGTCTGTTCATAGATTGTTTTAGAGGCTATTTTAATGCATTTTGAAAACATCTTTCTAACACTTTAACTGGTTTTTTTTTTACTAGTTTATTGTCTCCAGAATCCTTACAGGCAGGGAGGCAATATATAAACATCTTAAATAAATGAATAAAATAAATAATGTGCATGCATATTTGGGGCTTGATTTTGGAAAGGAATGTTCAAGTGTTGCAGAATAAAGACCATTTTCATGCATTTGTGCAGAAATACAATCTAGTATTCTGCAAGGCTTATTCATAGCTACAACATACTGGCAAGGGGTTTGCACAACCACAGATTTTTCTCCCTGCTTCTGATTCCTCCCAACTTATACAGAAAATATACACAAAATTGGTCAGTGTATAAAAATACAATACATCACTTGCCAAACTGAAGAATAGGGTGAAAATGCAAGGAACTTGTGAAAATGTGGGATCAGAAGCCAAAACAACTGGTTGTATTAGCTGGGCATGGTGGTGGATATATTTAGAGAGAATGCAGCAAAATTAGTTTTCAGTGAACTTTATTTAAGTGTATCATTGATACTGTAGCAGAACTAAGTTTAGAATAAAGAATAACAATCTTGTTTTCATTATAATTGTGATCCTTAGTTTTCAGCTGTAAAGTTTTATCTTCTTTTGGCAAAAAAAAACCTGACACAAAATAAGACATACTCGAGTTTTAAAAAGAGTTCTTCATCTTGATCCATTTGGAACAAAGGTTAAACATTTCTAAAAGCAAATTCTTTTGGACATGTTGTAATTAATGTTTTAATGAACAACCTCGTAACCCAGGGCCTAAATCCAGTGTGATGCTAATTTACTCCACAAACTTTTCTTTCCTTCCCATTCCTCCTACATTCCTAAGATTTCTGGAGGAATTTTTTGGTGTGCTTAAAAGCAGGGCTGCAATAGGAAAGAGAGAATTGTTCATACTCCTCCAAAAACATGAAATTCTCAATTCCAGAAAAACATTTTTACCTTGGCTTCAGCACCTATAGAAATTCATCTCTGTGTAGAAATAACATTTCCCTGTTATCAACAGCTCATTAAGTTGCTGTCATTGCATTAGTTTTACGTAACAACTATATGACATTTTGGTGTCGCTTCTCTTGTGAAATACCTTCTGTAGTTCAGCATTAGAAACACGTTTGTTCTTGGTACTGTCATATTTTTTGCTTAGGTTGGCAAAGATATCTTATGTAATCAATGTTTAAAATTGTTAAGCATATGTTTTTGGAAGTTGGTCTCATTGAATTAAGAAAGACTTAATATAGGATCATGCTGTAAAATTAGAAATCCAAAACTGAACACATTCCTTTGATGTTTCAGTAAATTACATTAGGGTTATACATAGGATGAAAATAATTTCATAGCATATAGAATATGAAACATAATGTTTCAGTACATTCCCATCCCTTCAAAAAAAAAGTTCCTGTCCAGAATACAACTTGGAAAGTTACTTACAAAAGATATTCATACTTGTTTCTAACAGGACTGGAGGATTTGAAAAGTAGCACTTCTCATTGTGTTACAATTATTTTTCCATTACTTTTGAGAGGAAAAAGTCCTAGGAATCATAAGAGGGTTATATAAATAAAAGTTAAAATGTCCTTTAAATTAACTAGAAACTCTTACTCATTACGTTAATATAGGAACAACAGCATTATTAAATACATTGTCTTTTAAACATGACTTTGTTGTATTTTATTAGTTTCAAATGTAGCTAGTTACACACAGATGTGTTATTTACACTTCATTACTTCTAAGCTCAGGTTCAGGAGTTATTCAATTTTACAGTGAAGAGGCACAGGGCCCTTCCACACAGCCTTGCATCCCAGAATATCAAGGCAGAAAATCCCACATTATCTGAGTGTGGTCTCGGATAACCCAGTTCAAAGCAGATATTGTGGGATTTTCTACCTTGATATTCTGGGATGCAGTGCTGTGTGGAAGGGCCCACAGCTAGCATGTTGCAGTGGTTTGAGTGTTGGGACTACTACTGAAAAAAACTGTTGTGCTACAACTCATCCATGGAGACGCACTTTGTGACCATGGGCAAATCGCACACTCTCAGCCTTAGAGAAGGCAAAGGCAACCCCCCTTCTGAGCAAATCTTGCCAAGGAAACTCTTGATAGAAATGTCGTACTGGAGGGGAGTTCTGTGGATAACCTGGACTGCCAAAAACAAACAAAAAAAACACGAGAGAAAATCAAGTCTGAACTCTCCCTACAAACCAAGATGGCTCAGGGCCATTCAGACAAGCCCTATATCCCAGGATCTGATGCCAGGTTTCCTGCTTTAAACTGGATTATATAAGTCCATACTGCCAGATAATCTGGGATAAACAGAAAACCTGGGATGAGATCCTGGGATATAGGGCCTGTCTTCAAGAGCTCTCAATTGAGTCTTTTTTCATGTCATGAGAAGGTATGACTCATTGGAAAAAGACAATAATGCTTGATAAACTGAAGGGCAGTTAGAAAAGAAGAAGACCCATTGCAGGTATTTAATCAAATATTAATTGAGAAAGCCCTGAGTTTGCAAGACCTGGAGTAGAACTGTTGATGACTTGGAGATTTCTCATTCATAGGGTTGACTTGATGGCAGTTGAGAATAATTCAGGATGGAAGGTTAATGGACACTGCAATATCCTTTACAGCAGAGTTGGAACAGCACATCAAAGTTTGTTTTTGGTAGCAAGATGTGTGTGACTTTTGTTCATCTGGTTTGGAAGACCACTCTTTGAGTAATTTGATTAGCTACAGAGATTTCAGATTAAGAAAGAAAAAGAGAGAGAAAGAATAAATATTATTAAATTAAGATCTCATCATGCTGCGATCATGGTAGAAGATACACTTGGGTAACAATTTCATCAATTCTATGTGGTATGCACAGAATTGCAAAAAAGAAAAAAGGAAGTACTACACAGACATACCCTCTATTTTCTCACTTCATGCAGTCGCTTTATGGACTAGTGCTGTAAACATGCACAGTATATACTCAGTTGTTTGAAGCTGTTTTTAATGGTCCAAGAACTGTGATCATTAATATTATGGGAAGAAGTACTCCAGAAGAGTACAGAGTAGTAATTAATACTCTGTTCTAGTAAAGACAATGAAAGAGTTTTGCAGTACTTTAAAGATTTAAACATTTATTTTGCATACTTCATAAAAAGAATTCATTCTAGATTCAAAAATTATGTTGTCAAGTGGCAGCTGCATACCTATATTCTTGGGATAAAGCTCCATCAGATATAATATGACTTATTTTTGAATAAGCATGCATATGTTTGCCCTATTGTTTATATGCTTTAAATCCAAGAAAGAAAGAAAGAAAGAAAGAAAGAAAGAAAGAAAGAAAGAAAGAACAAGTAATAACAAATTTTGGCATATTTGAACAGAGAGCACTCAAAAATCAATTCTATAATATACATAGATTTTGAATTTAATTGGCAGAAGCCAATATAATTCTGCTAGGGAGCTGTAGTCCAGTTGCACTTTTATGTCTAAGTACCCATAAGGAAGCACCATTGAATTCAAGATGATACAGATATTTTGGGTTGCACTATTAAGCACTTTTCTAGCATAAATCTGGAAAAATTATACTTTTATTCACTTGCTTTCTTTTATTTACCACTCTTGTTACATCTTAATACATTCCTTGTACTGAATTTACTAAGAGCTTTAATAATCTGATGCAATGAAATCCAACAAATGATTAGTATTTGCAATTCATATTAAATATGCCGGGGTTTTATGGGGAGAGGGAGCTGGTAGGTGTTGCTGAAGCTTTGCCTAGCTCAAGGATCAACACAAGAGAAATATTTATAAATAGTATGCTTAGTTGTCTATTTATTTATTTGCTGAGTACATTTTGAGAACTCAGTTATATTGTCAAATAGGCAGAGAATGCCACATGGTGGGGAGGAAGTAAAAACGAGATTCTGTAAAGATTAAGTAATAAAGCCATTATGCAATCAGTTTATAAGGCTGTGAGTCAAGGGACAGAAAGAGCAAGGGATGAGAACATTAGTTAGAAATAGAATTAGGGCTATGAGTCTAAGACTGATTTTTAATTTTTTTTTTTTGCTATATCTACTTAAGAGTAAGTTCACCTAACTCCAGCAGGTCTTACTATTATAGAATGGGCTGTTAGGATCAAAATATGACAGTCAGGAAAAGTGTGATGTTTCCCTGCCCCCTCTACTAATTACAAGGTGTGTATAGTGTTGTGTTGGGTGAATATTTTGAATATTCTACTGTGCCAACAGTGAATGTTTAAAGATGGCAGATGAAGAACAAACCAATACATCACCAGGAATGTGGCGTAGCTGGCTGGGTGTCAGCTGCATAAGATCTCTACTGACCAGAAGATCATGAGTTCGAGGCCTGCCCGGGTCGGGGTGAGCTCTCGACCAATTTGTGTAGCTTGTTGTTGACCTTGCAACCCGAAAGACAGTTGCATCTGTCAAGTAAGAAATTTAGGTACCACTTTGTGGGGAGGCTAAATTTAACTGATTTCTGGAATGTTAAATTGTCTCTATGTCTGTCTATATATGTTGTATGTCAATGGCATTGAATGTTCGCCTGTATATGTGCATTGTGATCCGCCCTGAGTCCCCTGCGGGGTGAGAAGGGTGGAATATAAATGACATAAATAAATAAATAAAGTAAGAGGAATGTGCTGTGCTCACTTGAAAAGGGAATCTTCTAGCTGTCATAGTATCCGGCTCTGTATTTGGTCTCCTTAGAAAAAAGCAGCATACAAATTGATGAGTAAACATGATTTGGCTGCTTCTGTGGTTCCTATTATTATTATTATTATTATTATTATTAAGTCCCCAATTTTGCTCCAAAGGATTAGTCTGGATGCACAATACAGTATCCTCTCAAAGTGTCCATTCTGTTTGTTGTTGAATCAATAGTTGAAATCCACAGGTCAGAAATTTTAGACTCTAGCAGTGCTATCTGTAAATGCAAACACTGTCAGGCAGTAGAACATTGCTTAATCGGACAGGGGGGGGGGGGGATGTTTTCAGCACCAGAAAATAGGCTTAGTTCAGTAGTTCTCAACCTGTGGGTCCCCAGGTGTTTTGGCCTACAACTCCCAGAAATGCCAGCTAGTTTACCAGTTGTTAGGATTTCTGGGAGTTGATGGCCAAAACATCTGGGGGCCCACAGGCTGAGAACCACTGGAGCCTTAGTTGGTCAATTTAGTATGTTGGATGATTTAAAAAAATATTACACTGAGCCTTCAGTATCTGCTGGGGTTTGCTTTGAGGAACCCCATGGATGCCAATGTGCATGGATGCTCAATCTCATTACTGTATATACAATAGCAAAATGGCAAACAAATCTACAGAGCCTGAGGATCTGTGAAATAATAGGAGGCTACAGTAAGGTATGCCTACATGTCAGTATAGTGCTCAGTATGTGACAAAATCATGTGGGGTTTTGGGGAGTTTTCCCCCACTAATGTTTCTGAGCTGCATATGGTTGAATGCAGAACCCGTGAATACAGAAGATTGATTGTACTGTCTAAGTTTAATATCTAGTGGACAATTCCCAGCATACATTCTTATTGTGTCTTCTGTAAGCATTAAATATATTTTATATAGAAAAAGGTGATTCACTTTCATAGCTATTTGTGCTTTTTCATTGTGTGTATTTCAGTGAAGAAAATAAACTTCCAACAGATTTCACCTTGTGTCCATATTCCTATGATAACTGAAATTCTTATTTTGGATACTATTCTTCTTGCTTATCCACACACACAGACCATAGATAGATAGATAGATAGATAGATAGATAGATAGATAGATAGATAGGGGGCAAGGATAAACACACGCATGCACACTGGGAAGTTGTGCTTGATTATTGAGTAGCAGCAGTAACTTAGTATCAGTGTATACTAAACAGTCTGAGGAGCTTCAACATGTTTTATTAACATGGCATTTGACAGCTGTTAACCGATGAAATAAGAGACCAGTATCCAATTTGACTAGAAAGAATACACTTCATCCTGCTCAGATCAAACCTCATTACTCACTAAGCTCTGTATATTGAATTAGCAGGTTGGCAAAATGGGAATATGTTATGATCTAGGAGACCTTGTAGAGCTGAGAGATTTGTTTATAACCAACTGAGTTTTGCTGGAGTCTTATAAGGTATTGTGTGTATTTAAGAGGTACCAAATCATGTTGCTTCAGTCGAAACTGTATGGTGCATTAGAGGTATTTCGGTGCTTCAAATGAGATACATCACTTTCTTTAGCAAAAGCTGCTGAGCTCTCATTTGGACTGGGATTGCATCAGTTTTTCTCCCCCTATTTTACAGCTCAAAATAGTTATATAAAGCTTTCTTTTCCCCTGAAGGTGTTGATTTGAGTCATCTTAAATAGGAGGAAAAGAAGAAGAAACAATATTCTTGTTCCATACTGCAGGCTTTGCCTGGATCAGAGCTTTCTGGTTAAGAGAGAAAGCCAATTACTCATGTTGTGAAGCCGTGAAGCTGCCCTGAACCCCCCTCCGGGGGTAAGAAGGACAGGGTACAAATGTGTGAAAGAATAAATAAATAAAAGTTAAAACACTTTAAATGCAATGTGTAGTTTGGCTCATGTTGTTATTCTGACATTGCCTTGTGACTCAATGACTTCATGTAACCAGCAAATAAAGGTGATGTGCTATGTCCATTAAAGTCACTGCTGTTATCTGTTGGATAGTTTCCAGATCTCCTGGGATGGTATTTTCACTTTATTCTAGATGGATTTTTTAAAAGCCTGCATGCATGATTTTAAATTCTTGTGAACTACTCTAAGTGTTATCTTAGAGTACACAAGCGTGATTCCTTTTCCCTTACAAGGTGACTTGGTCTTTCCACTTTTACAGTTGCTTGCTTTATTATAATAGGCAATTCTTGGTAGTGGCAGCCAATCTCTTTAAGAAGTCGAGTAAGGAGAGAGAAGTATTTTAGTGCACAGAAGCACCCCCCCCCCAAAGGGCTCATAATAGTAATTTTCTAGCCAGCCAGTACAATAAATGTGGTCAAGAGTTATCAGTCTGGTTTAGCATCCGCATTGCTCTATACCCATCTATCTATTCCATCCATGCAAACTAGTTCCTCCTTACCTTCTTTCAATCAGAAAATTAATCTAATGTATAATGCATTTTAAATTGTCTTATGACAGTTTCAAAAAGTAACAATAATGGCCTCATTTCAGAAGTTGTTCTTCTAGAATTTCTGAGCTTTAGCTAATAGATGAATTTCTCCATTATTTGAATTGACAAAACAGATCAGTGACTACCATATTGCTTCAATTTGTCTGGTGCAGTTTTTCTTCTTGTTCTGTTGACTAATACTGTTCCCTTTTCATTTGAGCCTATGGACAAATTAAGTGTACAGTAATTCTATACACTTAATTAATGTAATTTTGCTTTTGTTGTTTTTCATTCGTTCAGTCACTTCCGACTATTTGTGACCTCATGGACCATCCCACACCAGAGCTCCCTGTCGGCCGTCACCTCCCCCAGTTCCTTCAGGGTCAAGCCAGTCACTTCGAGGATACCATCCATCCGTCTTGCCCTGGGTCGGCCCCTCTTCCTTTTTCCTTCCATTTTTCTCCAGCATAATTGTCTTCTCTAAGCTTTCCTTTCTTCTCATGATGTGGCCAAAGTACTTCCTCTTTGCCTCTAACATCCTTCCCTCCAGTGATCAGTCGGGCTTTATTTCCTGAAGTATGGACTGGTTGGATCTTCTCACGGTCCAAGGCACTCTTAGAACTTTCCTCCAACACCACAATTCAAAAGCATCTATCTTCCTTCACTCAGCCTTCCCTAAGGTCCAGCTCTCACATTCATAGGTGGCTATGGGGAATACCATTGCTTTGACTATGCGGATCTTTCTTGCCAGTGTGATGTCTCTACTCTTTTTTTTTTAAGGTAAATTTTATTAAATTTTATTAAGTTTCAGACATATACACATAACATTAAAGACCATAAAACACTACAATCTACATAACTAATACAAACATATACTAAAAGATACCAACAAAGACTAACACGAGTACGTCCCACCCTGCTGTCGCCCCATCCTAGTTTGGTGAGAAATTCATTGTTTCACCTATAATTTTTTTATCAATCCCGGGATGCCATTATCTACTCCCATAGAACTATATATCTAAATTGATTTAACCAGTCTATATTACATTTTTTAAAGTATTCTATAATTAACATCCAATCTGTCTTCTTTGATGTATTATCCTGAGTAAGGATATAGAAATGTCTTTTGTAAAGGGGAAACGAGATGGGGAAAGACCTGACAAAGGACAGGATGTCTCTACTCTTCACTGTTTTATCGAGATTGGACATTGCTCTCCTCCCAAGAAGTAAGCGTCTTCTGATTTCCTGGCTGCAGTCTGTGTCTGCAGTAATCTTTGCACCTAGAAATACAAAGTCTGTCACTGCTTCCATGTTTTTTCTCTCTATTTGCCAGTTATCAATCAGTCCGGTTGCCACAATTTTGCTTTAATTTCCTGCTTTATGTCACCCCTATTTATTCATTTATTTACCTTATTTATACCCCGCCCTTCTCATCCCATAGGGGACTCAGAGCGGCTCACATATGTAGGCAGTGATTCAATGCCATAAGAACATACGACAATAAAATAAACTTATATATTAAAAACTGGTAGATTGCTTGGTCCTGAACAAACAATACAATAAAAATAGGGAAAATGCTGTGATATATCTACACAACAGCAGAGTAAATTGTTATTATAGTCCCTGATGTGGAAGAATGGCAATGTTCATAAATCAAAAGCCCAACTCAGTCCTGTGCGTTATATTATATAAGTTCCATAACACAGAGGCTCCGTTAGACTCACTGTGGCGATGTATCTCTGTTTGTTCAAAGCGGGAAATATAGGAAATGAAAACCATATAAATCCAATGGTAAGTCCAAAATGCTAGTCCAATGTCCGATTTCCGAGATGAGTAAAGTAAAGCCAGTTAGCCAGTAAAGGAGTCAACGCAGTTCAATGGATAATGTTTTCTTTTTAATCCGGGTTATATCCACAAAGTAGGGAAAATATCCATATATACACACAGTTTAACCATATATGGTTTTCATTTCCTATATTTCCTGCTTTGAACAAATGGAGATACATCACCACAGTGAGTCTAACGGAGCCTCCGTGTTATGGAACTTATATAATATCACACACAGGACTGAGTTGGGCTTTTGATTTATGAATATTGCCATTCTTCCACATCAGTGACTATAATAACTATTTACTCTGTTGTTGTGTAGATTGCTTGATCCCACATCAAAGTTTTTAGCTTTCTCCTGAAGGTCAGGAGGGAGGGGGCTGATCTAATTTCACCCAGGATGAAGTTTCATAGCCGAGGGGCCACCACTGAGAAGGCCCTGCCTCTCATCTCCACTGACCGCACCTGTGAGGGAGGCAGGACCAAGATCAGGGCCTCCTCAGAAGATCTTAAACTTCTAGCTGGCTTGTAGAGGTAGATATGTTTGGACAGGTAAATTTATTCATCCTTCCCACCTCCATGTATGGGATTGGCCATGGGAGCCTACTAAGTAACCTTGGACAAATCACAATCTCTTCACTTCAGAAAACCCCCATGATAGGTTCGACAGGTTTAGCATTACATCAAAATAAAGCATACAACAACAACAGTTCTCAACCCTGCCACTTTAATAGTTCTCTTTGAAGCATTTAATGCCTGTATTCCATACAGATTTCAACAGAGCTGCCTTATAGAAAAGCAAAAGCATTATAAAGCAAGTGAAATATAAATTCAGTACTTCTCTGTCCCCTTGTTTGTGCTACTAAAGTACATCATTTCAGAGTGAAATCTTAATATGTTGTACAAGGAAGATGCAAAATGCTAGTAGCAGATAAGAATTGTCCTGTAATCATAGGTGTTGCAAGAGGTAATTGATGTTGTGTGTAACATTATCCCTTCCCCGTAGCAAGATGGCTACAGCTTAGATTCAAGATCCCATGTGTAGTGGTTTATATTTCCGTTAAAGAACGAGGTAATGTATCTGAGTCAGAAATTTTATAGATACGACTTTGAAATTTATTATCAAATAGTTTACTTGTATAATCCTTACACGATAACTGGGCAACACAGTCTTTGGCAACACAATCTTTGGTAAAGCTTTTTCACAAAGGATGGGGGGGGGACACTTTATGAAGTTTTGCTGTCGAAATCTCTTATTGAAATAACTTTTTGTTTAATTAATTCTTAACTGTTATCTTAGCAATAGTTACTTATTAAGCATGATTTCAAAACCATAGCACTGAAATAAAATGATCAGTAAATTGTTGTTTGATATATTGTCCTTTCTTTTTTATATAGGAAATCCACGAATTATTAAAAGACTTCGAATTGAAGTACTGTTACGTTGACAAAAACAAAAGAACAGGTAAGTTTGACCTTTCGATAAACTACAATATGCTAAAAACCAGGAAGGAATGTAAGGAAATTTCAGTGTGATCAGATGAAATGAGGAAAAAGTGGGCCCAGTCTGGGTCCTTTAAACACTCATTCACACTCTTTTTTCCCATGTTAGGAGCGACTTGAGAAACTGCAAGTTGCTTCTGGTGTGAGAGTTGGCTGTCTTCCCAGGGGACGCCCAGATGTTTCACCATCCTGCGGGAGGTTCTCTCATGTCCCTGCATGGGAAGCTGAAGCTGACAGGCAGGAGCTCACCCTGCTCCCCAGATTCAAACCACTGACTTTTTGGTCAGCAGTCCTGCCTGCACAAGGGTTTAACCCATTGCACCACCAGGCGCTCCAGTCATACTCTGACAGACAGTGGTTTGGCTCTAGGTCTGAACCCATCTCCAATCTCCTGAAGTAGTGTGTGGAAATCCTATTTTATTTTAAAGCAAATTCACTCTTGAACTTTAAAAAGTTAAATAATGAAGATAATGGAATTTGGATTATGTAATTTTATTTCCTATTCTAGCAAATGAGTTAGCAAATTCTGCTTAGCCAATTTTGCTCACCATACACAGTCAACTCATCACATTCATGAGAGTTAGGGGAACAAGATGCCCATGAAAGCGGAAATAACAGGGCAAGGCTCCTTGAAGGCTCTTCAAGCTTGTGAAAATGGGAGCTGGGCGAGGTGGGGGTCCCCAGTGGGAAGGGTGTTTCTGGTAGCCAGGCCATCCTTTGACACTATCTGCACATTCACATAGTAGCCAGGCATTTTGGGAGGGAGAGGGGGAAGTAATCACAGGTGCTGCCCGCTCCCCCCCCTCCCCCGGGCGCAACCTGGAGCTGGGACCATTATGTGCAATTTTGCACAGCAGCCCCGCATTTCCGAAAGAAGATAGGAAATGAGTGATCGCAATCACACACACACCCCCCCCACCACATACACACACCTCCAGAAGCCTGGGGCCTCCATGCGTACAGTCACACAGTGACTTCACACTTCTGTAGGAAGCCTCCCAAAGCTTGCTGCTGTGCATGCCGAGGCAACGGGGATGTCGGGAGGGGAGAGGCTGACTACCCACAGAAGGTGATTGGCAAGAGATGATTGGCAAATTCCATCGCTGGTGCTCTGTCGTCTTGAAGCCCTACACATCCTGATGGGCATTTGGAAGGGCTGAAAAGCAGCAGTATTCCTCACCAATTGCCTCCCACACAGTTGGCGAGGGAAATAGTTGATGCTCTGCGTACCTGAAGTTGGAGGCTGTTGTGTGTACATTCACAGATTTCAGGATGGGTTTGACCTGAAGACCTGGATGTTCGAACAAGCTTTTGAGAACATCTAGTCCCTAGTTATGCAAGACTGCATAACAATTGTGTAAAGCAACTAGGGACTAGACGTCCCTTGTCCCGTGACTGCACCTTTTGCACTTATCCCATTCTCCTGCCCATTGTTTACAGCCTGGCCATGTTTACAGTAGCTTACCGCTAGAAGAGTGCCATTTTAATTGAGTTTTAAGTCATTTTTATATGTCTATTTGTTTTATTTAATTGCATTTTATATTCTGTTTTATTTTATACTCTGTTTTTAGGCACTTTTGTGCCATGTGTAAGCCACCCCAAGTCCCTTGGTGGGATACTAGCATAAAATTGGCCAGATACAAGAATAAAATTATTATTATTATTATTAGTAGTAGTAGTAGTAGTAGCAGCAGCAGCAGCAGCAGCCATGATACTTGTTGGCACTCATTCCTCCTGTGCCCATGGCAATCTCTGGCATTGGGAAGTGTAGGGGCAGCTTTGGAGGGGTAGAGGCAAAGTCGTGGATAATCAAATCCATGGATGCTGAACCCACAAGTGTGTGTGGGGGGGGGGGGGGCTGGAGGGACAATTGTAATCAATTTTGACATCTAAGAACCCAGGAATAAAAATTACTTGTCAGTCTATGATACATAATCTGAGTACCAGTTTGAAAATACATACTGTATGTTCATCCTTTGATGGCTTCAATATCAAGTGATAGCTTGAATGTGTGACTCAGCCACTAAAGATGAGACATGAAAGGCAGGCAGAGCTTTTATATCACTTAACTGTCCCCTCAGAACACCACTGGAGGAAGTACTGCACGTGCTCATAAAAATAAACATCTCCTAGACTGTACATAATGAAAGATTTTCCCCTTCATAAAATCAGGAACATCAAGTACAAAGGCCAAACATCTGATTTGATCCAATTATTTATAGATCTGCTGAAGAATTTTTTGTGTTGAAAATACATTCATTCCCATATTTTATGCCTTTTCCCATAAATGTCCTACCAATTTTAACAGCTCACGTAGGAATGAACATGAAACTTTGTGTGTGTGTGTGTGTGTGTGTGTGTGTGTGTGTGAGAGAGAGAGAGAGAGAGAGAGAGAGAGAGTATAGTAGAGTTTGGTGCCACTTGGTTGTTATTTTGTTTTCTAATGCAAAGAGGTTTCTTTAAAATACGTGTAAATGCTTCATAAATTATTACATAAGAATATTCCTGATAAATGTATTTGGTTCTGCCTTGTCTCCCCTCAGACTCTGTAGTTAAGGTTCTGGAAAATGGGTGGATCTTTTCACGACCTTCTTTGTTATGGCTATTGTGTGCTTAATTTGATTTTTGCTTGATTGGAGCATAATTGTTTAACCATAGAACTGAACAAAAAACAGCTTGTGTTGTAATGTTGTGAATATCTCCACACTTGCAAAGATGTTGCCAAGCTGCCTTCAGAGGTGAAGCAAGCAGAAGCACCATTGCTTGTGTGGGAATTAGAGCCAAGGCCTCGTGGAATTTCTATGGCTGAAATACTATTGGTTAGTCCAGGCATGGACAAACGAAGGCCCGGGGACCGGATGCAGCCCCCAGGGTGCTTATCTTAGGCCCTCTTCATTTTCCCCTGTCCTCTAGGCATAATGACATGGTGACCCGCCATGTCCTTATGCCTAAAAACTGGAGGAGGAAGGCACGTATCAGCTGATTGCCCTTGGAGCATTCTCAGCCACTGTGTGTCTCTCCCGGCTCAAGGAAGGCACACAGTGGCTGAGAGCCCGCCCCAAGCACTTTCAACCATCTCCTGTCTTGCCCTCCCAGCGTAATGCCAAGGAGACAGCCTGAGGATTGGAACAGTTGCTGTATGTCCCACCTTATGCTAGGAGGACAACCTTAGGATGACCTGGGTGCTGCCGTGGCCCGTCCTCTCAGACCCTCCCAGGCCTACCCACCCACCATGTGCCCGGTCCCCCTCCTTCCTGGCCTGGTCCTCCCGGCCAGACTTGCAATGCAGCCCCAAGGCAAAAAAAAGTTTGCCCATTCCTGGGTTAGTCCCAAGTACAGTAGATTCATTGAATCAATTGCTGAATGGTTAGCCAACACCCTTGGGTCCATTGGTCTGTTCTAAGTGGTATTTACAATAGTATTCAAGCTTAGAGCCAATTCCTTTTTGCATCTGCATGTTTCCAATTTAATGGAACTCTACACAGTCTTTGTGGTTTAATCAAGAATATTTCTTTATATTACTTTACTTCACTTTTACCATATAAAGTAATATATTTAGTATAATCAAAGTGTCGTAGGATTGCTGGAATAAAATATGAAATTGGGGTTGTAAACAGATGTTATTCTAAGGAGATCATTTACTTCTACTTTTTTCATTTATAAATGTCAATGGTACTTGAGGACATGCTGATTTTTTATAGTAAGACTTATCTCTGTAAACACTGGACACAGTTTTATCCCTAAGAAACACATTGTGGGAGTGTAAGTTAACTTGAAAGTTTCAGTGCCTCCATTATCAAAAGTGCTGCTTTAGGCATCTCACTATTGTTATTTAAGTTTGGCTGACAGTCACTGTGTTTCTATCCTCCAACATGTTATTTCTTTTATTTATAGGATCTATAGTGTAGAATTATCACATATCCTGGTTGTTGATGAATATGATTTGTTGATGAAATTTTTGAGTATATTTAATTGGTATTAGTAATCTTAGCTATAGGTGAGTTAAACATGTTGTTTTTTAAGTGACTTATGTTTATAATTTATTTAGTAAACCCTTTGGACTTGGGGATAGTGTAACCTCTGATTATTCAGGCTTGAAAGAAAATGTTAACATTCCCAATTCTCAGTGGTATCATTTTACCAGTCAATTCGACTTCTGCTGAAGTTTTGCTGTTCAGGAGAAAGAGATGATTAATAGGCAGTCTGGAATAAAAGATGTTTTCAGTTTCAAACTGTAATCTTGCAACCAGAGCTTCCTGGAATTGAATGTCAGGAAAAGGCTCTATTGAAATATGATATCTCAGCAATAACTTTAAAAGGCTGTGGTGTGCCAGGCATCACAGTTACCTCCCAGCCACATTATGGCAATTTTTAACAAAGAACCATGTCTCGTAGAAATGAAAACGTGCATCCCATTTTACTTTGGACTTTGTTTAACTTTAAATGAGGGTTTCTTTTCTTCAATAATACTGTTAATAGCTCTACTAATAATTTTTAATGTTATCCCTTATGTATTAGGTTTGGAACATGATTTTATTTTTAAAAATGAACACTTTTTATACTTTATAGTTCGCCATGTTATAAAATTGGAAATTATTTTTGATCCACTTAGTTTACTAGCACCTTTGGTATAAGTCAGTGATTCTCAATCTTCCTAATGCTGCGACTTCTTAATGGTATGGTGACCAACAACCATAAAATTATTTTAGTTGCTACTTCATAACTGTAATTTTGCTACTGTTATGAACTGTAATATAAATATCTGTTATGCAGGGTGTATTTTCATTTACTGGCTCAAATTTGGCACAAATACCCAATGCACACAAATTTGAGGTTGAGGGGGATTGATTTTGTCATTTGGGAGTTGTAGTTGCTGGGATTTATAGTTAACCTACAATCAAAGAGCATTCTGAAATCCACCAATGATGGAATTGTAACAAACTTGGCACACAGAACTCCCATAACCAACAAAATACTGGAAGAGTTTGGTAGGTGCCGACCTTGAGTTTTGGAGTTGTAGTTCACCAACATCCAGAGAGCACTGTGGACCCAAACAGTGATGGATCAGGACCAAACTCATTATGCCTACATGTGAACACTGGTGGTGTTTGGGGAAAACAGACCTTGACATTTGGGAGTTGTAGTTGCTGGGATTTATTTCTCCTATAATCAAAGAGCATTCTGAATATCACCAATGATAGAATTGGGCCAAACTTCCCACCTAGAACCCAAATGCCTTGAATGGACTTGCTGGCGCAAGCCTCCTGCCAGCCTCACACAGTCTCCCTTGCCCACACATGTGCACCACGCTGCCATGTACTGAATTTGCCTGATTTCCCCTCCACGCTTGGAGTCTCAGAAACAACCATCCTCTTGGCTGAGGGGACATTTGAGAGGCCAACCAATCACAGCAGGAGAGGGGCTGTTGGTGGGAGGATTTGCCATCTGTTTCCAAAAAGGAAGAAAAAAAACAGGTGGAGACATCTTCAGCCTTTTCTGCCAAAAGGTTTCCTAAGACCATCAGAAATACATGTTTTCTGATGGTCTTTGGCGACTCTTTTGAAATCCCCTCACGATCCCTCCAGGGGTCCCGACTCCCAGGTTGGGAAACACTTGTATAAGCAATGCAGCAATCATCCAAAGGAAAGGCCTAATTCCTTATCCTCTTTATAGGTGCATCTGCACTGTAGAATTAATGCAGTTTTATGCCACTTTAACTGCAATGGCTCAATGCTATGGAATCCTGGGAGTTGTAGTTTAACAAGCTCTTTTGACTTCTCTGACAAACAGTCCCGGTGCCTCGCTTTACAACTCCCAATATTCCATAGCATGGAACCAGAGCAGTTTAATTGGTGTTGAACTATATTAATTCTATAATATAAATGCACCCTAAGCCTCTATGAAAAACCTCTCTTCAGAGTCAGGAGAGAGCTTAGGATATAATTCCAGTGAACAGGAAAATCAAAGTGCTGGCAGCATCCAGTGGGAAAGGTGAGGAAAGAAAACCCAGTGGGAAAACTATGCACTTTTTGATGACACTATGATCATGAACTTCAAATGTTTGCTTTTCATCTCGAGTTCAGGAAATCACAAGCAATAACGTATCAGATTTACTTTCATGCCTCCAAATGCTTATATACTTTTGGGGGAGGGGAGCAGAAAAGTTAACGACTTCTATTTTTTTTACATGGTATTGTGACTTCCAAAATAGCACTGTTGCCGAAGGTAAATTGCAGTACAGAATATGTAAACAAGTTGCTTATTTTGCTGTCTTTCAGCTTTCGTTACTCTACTGAATGGAGAGCAAGCTCAGAATGCAATACACCTGTTTCACCAACATACTCTTCGAGGGAAAGAAATATCACTACAGCTCCAACCAACTGATGCTCTACTCTGCATTACTAATTTACCCACCTCCTATACATTACAAGAGTTTGAAGAGTTGGTCCGGCCCTATGGCAACATTGAGAGACACTTCTTGATTTACAGCGAAGTTACTGGCTATTCCAAAGGCTATGGATTTGTGGAATACATGAAAAAGGATTCTGCGGCTAAAGCTAGGTTGGACCTTTTAGGAAAACAATTAGGTGGAAATGTCTTCTTTGCACAATGGATGGATGTTAACCAATTAACTCCAAAACTGATACATTCAAAGTGTCTATGTGTAGAAAACCTCCCTGTAGACTGCACCAATTCAAACGATCTGGTGCAAGCATTCTCAGCTAAACATAAGCCTGTCTTCTATCAGGTATGTATCCATTTGAAAGCCAGAGCTCCCTTTATGGAGTTCTTTATGGCTTGACAATATAGCCTGTGTGTCTTTTCCTTTGTTTAGTTTGCAACTTTATATGTTCAGGCTAGTGAATGATTATGCCATGTTTGTGACATTCACAGTAACAGTATAAAACTTTTATTTTGTTTAGCCCCTGTTAGTCACCTGGAAATTACATAAAAGGACATCTGGGCATAGTTTACTTATCATAAACATTAACAAAAATGCTGTTTCGATAGTTTTTCAAATAATTTTTAACAATCTCTTATTTATCTAGTCCTTCTCTGTCTTTCTCTCTCTCATATTCAGTAAAGCTCCTGTATATCAAAATATTATACCGAAATAAGAAAATCAGAATTATTTAAGTGTAGAAATAATTGCTCCTGAAGACTGAGAACATTTCTTGAGTTTCTGGGAGTGAAGCTCTACATGGCCATACTAAATTTGCTAGACTTAAATGTTTTTCTTAATTTTTGCGGCAATGAACTGATGTGGCTGTCCTTCTGGAAGATGGAAAGAACCAAGAAGTAGTCTCCTGTTTTTGTACAGGCAAATATTAGATCATTTTAAAACTGTAGAATGGTCATTCTTATTGGAGATACGTTGGAGGTTCCAGATTTCATCCCTTGCCATCTCTGCTTAAAAAGAATGTAGAGAGCAAAACTGAGAGGGTTTTCTTTGAAAGTCACATTACTGGGCTAAATGGAGGAGGTTATTTTATATGTTCACACTTCTTTCCAGTGTGTTTAGAACAGTTTCTCAACCTTCCTAATGCTGTGCCCCCTTAATGTTGTGGTGTCCCTCCAGCCATAAAATTACCTTCATAACTGTAATTTTGCTACCAATATGAATTGTATGTAAATATCTGATATGCAGGATAGATTTTCATTCACTGGACCAAATTTGGCACAAATACCCGATACGCCCAAATTTAAATACTAGTGTTGTTATGGGGGATTGATTTTGTCATTTGGGTGTTGTAGTTGCTGGGATTTAGACTTCATTTACAATCAAAGCGCATTCTGAACTCCACCAGCAATGGAATTGAAGCAAACTTGGCACACAGAACTTTCCTGACCAACAAAAAATATTGGAAAGGTTTGGTGGGCATTGACCTTGAGTTTTGGTGTTGTAGTTCACCTATATCCAGAGAGCACTGTGGACTCAAACAATGATGGGTCTGGACCAAACTTGGCACAAATATTCAATATGCCCAAATGTGAACACTGGTGGAGTTTGGGGAAAATAGACTCGGCATTTGGGAGTTGTAGTTGCTGGGATTTATAGTTCACCTACAAATAGCATTCTGAACCCCACCAACAATAGAATTGGGCCAAACTTCCCACACAGAACCCCCAATATGCCTGAGATATTATATGGAACTGCTTTATCTTGCTGTATTTTTCCCATTAGTTCATTGTTTAAATATATACATTTTGGTTACTAAATATTATTTACTTGCTAGGAATCTTCAATCCATTTTGATAGAATTTGCACAGGTGGGTTATACCTGTTTATGATGTTACATTGTTCCCGGGTGATTCCATAGGACAATATGAACAGCTGCTGCATGTTTGTCAAAGGGCAAAAGCTCTTGGCATGAAATAAGTCCTGATGAGTTCTCTGGTTCCTGTGGGGGTTATATGAGTAGATACAGAACCATGTTAGATCTTCTGAAAATGGCCTGTAAAGAAAATGGTACGATACAGTCACCTGGGAACCAACAAAGCATCTGTACAAATAGAAGCAGCTTCAATTTATTTGCTGTCTTTGTTACTAAATCTTAATTATGTCTCTAAACATTGTAGAGTTGTGTGAAAATAAGTATCAATATCTACATAGTTGTCACTTTTTCTTAGTGGTTTAGACCAGGGCTTCTTACATTTTTCCACTATAGATCCTGGGGAGATAGGTAAATAAAGTAGATATAAAAGCATTTGCAGGGCTTACTGAACAGGCTGATTTTCATCTTCATGAGGTCCAGCTGAAGCATCTTCTGAAGAGTCCACTTTGAACACTGCACAACAGATTTATGAAACATCTAAAACATGCATAGAAAAAAGTTTCAGTACCCCAACATTGAGCTAAGGGGACCCTATTTGGGGTCAGGACCCACAGTTTAAGAATTAAACAATTATATCAAACTGTGTTACTGGAGTATTCTTTGGGAATACTCCAGTAACACTAACGCCTCCTACACTGTCCTTATATCCCAGGATCTGATCCCAGATTAAAAGGTAAAGGTTTCCCCTTGACATTAAGTCTAGTTGTGTCCGACTCTGGGGGAAGGTGATCATCTCCATTTCTAAGCCAAAGAGCCATAGGCACCTCCAAGGACATATGGCCAGCACGAGTGCATGGAGCACCGTTACCTTCCCACTGGAGAGGTACCTATTGATCTACTTACCTTTGCATGTTTTTGAACTGTTACGTTGGCAGAATCTGGGGCTAACAACGGGAGCTCACCCCATTTCCCAAATTTGAACCGCCAACGTTTCGGTCAGCAAGTTGAGCAGCTCAGATCCTGGGATAAAGGGGCAATGTGGAAAAGTCCTTATTGATCGAGAAGGGTTTATATATCAAATCTCTTTCTTCAGCAGAACTTTTGATTTATGTGGTTTTGCTATTTTTTAGTAACTGGGTCTTGACATCCGAAATGCAAAAGGTTTTTGTAGCTCAAGTATGTAAAACTTAGCTTCTGTTATATGTTGACTATAGATAGATAGATATTTATTTACGGTCGAAGACCAACATCATATTATACAGAAAATAGAACACTATAAATGTTAAAACTCCATTGACTATAGAGAAGCTATAAGCTGTCCTTGAAACGGGTGGAAGGGAATAGCTTCCTGTATCTCATCTAAAGACTGGACTGTGAAGACTAATCAACTAGAATTTCATGGAGTTTCACATATATCCCATCTGCTATTTATCGCATGATTTGGAAGGGGCAGGGAGGGGGGGTGTCATCAGTAAAGTGGCGTTTCAAAATAATTAGCATTCTTCGTGAACAAATATCAAGAAAAATCTTTCCCAAGATTAATAACTAATTCCCATTTTAATTCTGTCTCTTTACGCTCCATAAAATAACTGTCAAATTTATTTCATAGCTTTGGTTCTTCATAAGATTAGATGGCCGGGCAAGAGTAATTCAAGTACAGCCACATGACTGTCATCTGAAACATGTTTGGGTATTAAATTTAGCTTAATGGGGGAGTGATTTGCAATGTTAACTTGCTTTGTGGCATGTTAAATATTTTTCACGAGTAGTTTATGTTTAGTGATGTGGGATAATATAGTGGAATTTCACAAAAATCATAGAAATTAGTACCTTATTCACTGTATTGTGAAATTTCCCTACAGCTTGCCCAGGAGGAAGATAGCTCTGTTGGTGGCTTTGCAGTCATTGAGTATGAAACAGCAGAGCAGGCAGAGGAAGTCCAGCAAAGCACAGATGGTTTAACTATCAATGGGATGAGTGTGCATGTGTCATACTGTGCTCCAGGAGCCCCAGGACGCAGCACACTTGCAACACTTATAGCAGCACAGCGAATGGTAAGAGAGAATGTATGCCTCCAGAGGGGTTTGTGAAAAAGGAATGGAGGCACCACACACACAAAAATGATGATGGTCATGACTCTGATGGTGTTTGGGCAAGTACAGTAGAGTCTTGCTTATCCAACCTTTGCTCATCCAACATTCTGAATTATCCAACACAGCCTGCCTCCCGCCCGGATCCACAGCTGTTTTAATACACTACGATGTTTTGATGCTCAATTCGTAAATACAGTAATTACTATATAATGTTAACATGTATTGAACCTTTATCTAGCTATTTAAAAACAAAAATAAGAAGTTATACTTTTAATGGAATGATAATAACCACAGCATAAGCCTAGTGACTCCAACTTTTATATTAGAGAAAAAAGTGGTAGTACCTGTATTTTCCACCAGAACAGTAGAAGACTCTAGGTCAGTGATGGCAAATCTTTTCAAGATGAGTGCTCAAACTGGGGGTGGGGGTTGGGTACTGAAGGGGGGAGCGGTGTGGATAGGCAAGTGAGTGGGCAAGTGGGGTGGGGTGGAGTGGACAAGCAGGTAAGTGAGCAAGTGGATGATTGGGGAGCAGATGGGAGGGGGCAGGTGAGTGAATGGGCAAGCAGAGGGGTGGACAAGCGGGTACGAAGGCGGGAGGGTGAATGAGGCCCGGGGGGGCAGTGGCATGCATGCCAGATGAGAAAGTGCTGCATTCATAGGTTTGCTATGTATGTTTCTAGGTGATGTCCTGAATGTGTCGAGTCCCATATGTGACTTTTAAGATTGCTAACCAATACTGTATCAGAGATATCAAACTTGCGGCCCTCCATATATTTGAACCTCCAACTCCCAGAAGCCTTAGTCAGCTTGTTTAATGGCCAGGAATTCTGGGAGCTGAAGTCCAAAACAAATGAAAGGCCACAGGTTTGGAACCACTGTTTGTTGAAATGCGCTAATTATAGAGAAGCTATATGATATTACAGAATTAACTTTCTTCTCATTTTCCTTTACTCCTTTATTCAAGATGAGGAACAACAGAAAGGGGTTGCTTCCAGAGCCAAATGCAGTGCAGATTATGAAAAGCTTAAACACGCCAGCGATGCTGCAGATGTTACTACAACCTCAATTACATGGAAGTCTTAACAAATTTGGTAAGCTTTTAAAGTACAAGTCCTGTAAGGTGATATGGTGCCCCCCTCACTTGATTTCAGATCCAACCACAGAGCCAAAAGGTTATACACCTGTACAAAAGATGCACAATCACACAAGAAACATAGAGATGCAGACTCTTTGTAAAGTGCATGCAACTGCCAGGCCTGTGAAAAATTGTAATTGTGATAATACTCAATTATTCACATGTAAGTCATGTAAAGCTATTAAAAAGTGATTATGAGGGGGGGAATTGACTTTTTAGAAGTTCAGTCTGTCTAAATGCATTTTCTCTTGACTTAAGCAAGATAGACTTTTAATAAATATGTATTCTATTATCTTTTATAAAACAGTCCTTGGCGCTCCTGTGACTGTACCCCATGTTGTATCCCCATTCAGCCCAGCATTTGTACACTTGAATAAAGTTCATCAGGTATGTTTTTTTTTTACAAATTGTTGTAAAATAAATTGGTTAAGTAGTTTGAGTCACCATATGGTAAGAAGGGTGACCCCTGGATTCTTGGAAGCCCCATTGGGCCTGACAGAGTTGGGCAAAGCATGGGTTGGTGCCATCTTTTTTTGCAATCTTGCAGGCTTTCTCTAGAACAGGAGAGTCCAACCCATTTGCCTTCAAAGAGCCACTGAATCCTGGGATACACAAAGCCAACTATAGTGGTCAGTGCTCTTTAGTTTTTACATAGTTTTGGTCTCCAAATGTTAATGGACAACAACATCCATAGTTTTGGATTATCTGCCATGCAGACTGGGGATATTGGGCATTGCAACTCGACAGCACTTGTGGCTCTAAGTTTAGGGAAGGGTTAAATGACATTTTAAAATCAGGCATCATATCCACAAGCTTTGTATCTAAATCCAAAACCCACTATCCTCACTAAATAGAACACATTGGAGCCTTCCAGGTGTTATTTCAGTGGTTCTCAACCTGTGGGTCCCCAAGTGTTTTGGCCTACAGCTCCCAGAAACCAAGCCAGTTTACCAGCTGTTAGGATTTCTGAGAGTTGAAGGCCAAAACACTGGGGACCCACAGGCTGAGAACCATTGTGTTATTGTATCACGTCAGCTCATGATGTCTCGTGAAGAATACAGGAATTGTAGTTTAGCATATGGAGGGCCACATAAAATGACATGGAGGGATGAATTTGGCCCATGTGCCTTGAGTTTGACACATGTTCCCCAGAGGTCCCCACATCTTTCTCAAGCTCTGAAAATGGGCAGGAAAACAAGCTATCCAGGAACAGCTTGGTTGACTAAACAGACTTGAGGCTGGGAGTGGAGCAGTGCCTTCTGGAGCATAAACAGCACTCCTCAGTGCACCAGTGGTCAGTTAGAATTGGGGCTGTTTACTCACTTTTGCCTATGAGTGTTGGGGGCTGGCTGTAATCTTCTGGATTATGTTTTCAGTAATTTAAGCCATCACCACTTTGCCAGTTTGACCATGGGGCAGTTTATGGGAAGACAGGGTCTAGCATGTTCATAAAACCTAGGTCAAAGTGTTTCCCTAGAAAACCTAGGCAGCCATGGCCAAGCTCTTGAGCATTGGAGTGGATGGTACTGCCTCACCCTCAGATGGCAGAGACTGCAAACAGTGGGTTCTGTCTCTAAAAGGAACCCTATCTCTCCCATTCTAGGTCTACATCAGCTCACCTGGCAAGTAGGTCTAATGATGCCTGATCCAGGCCAATGTTGGGCCAGGAGTCTTCAGATGTAACCAGTATAGCCTTTTCCATTCCAGCAGAGCCTTGTTGCTAGCTATGCAGGTCACTTGCAATCAAAGTAATACTTCAGTTATATTAGCTTTTCAATTATAGCTTCTAAATAAGCTGTTGGATCCCTAATTCAAAAATAGTACGTTAAATTATGTTGTTATCTGCTATTCTTTCTAGATCTGTCTTTTTGCATCACAAAATGATGCTGTTTTGCTTTCAGAATGATTACATAAGTTTTGATATTCTTCATTAAGCAGTAAGAAATAAAACTTACCAAATTAAAACTTTTTGTTAGGTAGGCATTGAAACTATTACCTCATACTAAGATAGTATTTTTTCATCTATTTTAATGGGACATACTATTCTCAAACGTTAGGGATACCTAGGAAACTAGGATTGAGGTATCACATATATCTCTTTAAACTTATTTTGAACAGTACATTCATAACACAGATTAAATTTTCTTTACTTCCCCAATAAAGGAGCCTAAGTAAAGATAATAAGAGTTTTGCTGCTTTCCTAGGCTATGTCGAGGCTTGAGATTTTCCTTCCTAGATCAGAGGGGAGAAAAGAGGTTACTTCTTCAAACAAACTCTTCCTACGCTGGTGTAGACCTCAATTAATTTTGTGATGGTGGTTGTGTTATTTCTTTTCAGTTGCAAAACATTACTGGAGACAAATACTAGTGATTCTCTTATTATTCACTTGGTATCTGTTTTTAGTGTTATTGCCTCTCTGATCTTGCCGACTATATACCTTTTTGCAAAATAAAAAGCAGAAAGACATACTTTTCATTCACTCACAGGAGAAAGTGAGTCATGCCGCACATAGAAGTTTTAACTGATCATGTTCGACTGTTGTCTTTGATTATCTACTCCACAAATAAACAAGGTGCTGCTTTTCATTGCAACATAATCATATTCTGATTAGTCTTGGAGAAAAAATTCTGATTTTAATTAATCATTCAACTTGACCCAAAAACCTGATTTTGCCAGTTGTATAATCAGCCATATTTTTTTTTACTGTATACTTATAGCACCATTGTCGAGGGTGGGTGGTAATTATACTTCGGTTCTTATACACCTGTTTCCTGCAGCTTCCTGGGAAAATAGTGTATTTCTGTACTAGGTAGCATTCTCAACTACATTCAAATGTTTTCTCCAGCTAGGCTGGATCCATTGAGATAATAGAACTTATATGTATTACTATAGGAATACAATGGAAATGTAAGAAAGGGGGACTGTTGGTGGACACCAGTATTTTTCCACAACTGAGTCCCTTTGGGGAGAGAGGCTGGGTTATTATTATTATTGTTGTTGTTGTTAATAATAATAATAATAGAGAACCAGGAGTTGCTTCAGTGTTGGACTACTACAATTTTGGATACAAGTGTTTAAATCTCCTCTTAGCCATGGACATAAATAAAGTTATATGAAGGAACTTCCACCAATCGAAAGTAAGAAAAGGGCCCACATTGCAAATATGAAAGGAATTTGGCATCTGTGTTTTCATTTGCAAGATTGCTGAATAAAGTCAGTTCCAGATGTAACTGATGGAGCTTTTCCCTAATAGGGACCAAGCTACATGACACCAGTATTTGTCCACCAACTGAGTCCCTTTGGTGGAGAGAGGGGAGGTTATAAATATTATTATTATTATTATTATTTGAAAAACAACAAGATTAGTACACAGCAAACAAGATCACTCATCTGGCTATTGTATTGGATCACACATTGGACACTTCCCAAGTGTCTAGGACTTTGTAATGTATCGGCGAATAATGCTTGCAGATCCCAGTAGGGTGGCCTTTTGCAGCTGACAGATGGCAATTTTGTCAGCGCCAATTGTGTTTAAGTGCAGTCCAAGGTCTTTAGGCACTGTACCCAGTGTGCCGATCACCACTGGGACCACCCTGACTGGCTTGCAGTTCAATCTTTAAATCCTTGTATCATGTCAACTTTTCCAGTTCTTTCTCTTCAATCTTGCTGTCACTTGGGATTGCAATATCGACGATCCATACTTGGCTTTTTAACATGATCATGAGGTCAGGAGTATTGTGCTCCAAAACTCTGTCAGTCTGAATTTGGAAGTCCCAGAGTAGTTTGATACGTTCATTTTCTGTGACCTTTTCAGGCTTGTGATCCCACCAGTTCTTTGTCACAGGCAGATGGTATTTGTGGCACAAGTTCCAAAGAATCATCTGAACAACCATGTTATGCCTCTGCTTGTAATCTGTCTGTGCAATCTTCTTGCAGCATCTGAGAATGTGATCTATTGTTTCATCTGCTCCCTTGCAGAGTCTACACTTGAGATCTCTTGTCAACTTTTCAATTTTGGCTTTGATGGCATTTGTTCTAATGGCTTGTTTTTGGGCTGCCAGAATCAGGCCCTGCATCTCCCTTTTCAGAGTTCCATTTGTGAGCCACATCCATGGTTTCCCCCCCATAATAATAATAGTAATAATAACTATTATTATTATTATTATTATTTGAGAACCAAGAGTTGTTTAAATGTTGAATGACTACAACTCTGGAGACCAGGGTTTAAATATCCTATTAGCCATGGATATAAAGCAAAGTGATATGAAGGAATTTCCACCAGTCAAAAGGGCCCTTATTGCAGATATGAAAGGGATTTGGCACCTGTGTTTTCATTTGTAAGATGGCTGAATAAAGTCCATTCCATATGTAACTCATGTAGCTTTTCCCTATCAGGGACCAATTCCTGGAAATGCATCCAGTTTGATGTTACAGAACCTCTCCCATCTACAACTGGCACAACTAACGAAGACTGAAAATATTCATACTAACACTGTAAGTTGAATAAATTACACTGCCCATAGATGAGTCATAGTTATCGCAGAGGCAATAATTTTTATAAATGAAAAAGCGGAAATGTCTTCTTTCTGAAAATGTAATATTATTTGATCTTCCATTTATATAAACAGTGTAAAGCAAATATCTTCCATCAAAGGCTGGGTAACCATTCAATAAGATGTCGTTTTAATAATCTATCACACTTCTATGCAGAAACCTAGCTTACTTGGAGAGCCTCCAGCAGTTCTGCTTCAGACAATGCTAGGAATGGGGCCTGTGCCACAAGTAACTGCAGACATCGGGAGCCATGGAGAAGCACGCAATTGCAAGTAACATTTCATTTCCTATTATAGTAAAAGAAATTCCCCTTTAAAAAGACAACAACCTCTGGGCAATATATCTATAATTACCAAGGGCAGCACCTTTAGGAAACATGCTAAATAAGAAGCAGGAGTGTTTAACAAAGGCAGATGACGGTTGATGGGTTTGTTATGAGTGTGTTGAGTAACTGGCAAAAGGATAGCAACCGTGTTGTTAGATACAGTTAAATAATTTATGAAAGGAGGCAGCATTAGAGACAATGGCCATATCCCCATTCATTTTGTAACATTCTGCTAATGGAAATTCTGACTGACTCAGCTTTTGACTATCCAAGAGGTGTCCTCATTTTACTTCTACCTTACCATCCTAATCTAGCCAATGAGTACTCAGTAGTTTTTCAAACTTATGAAGACACAAGTATGTTTGATCAAACTACATGTCAAATCAACGTAACTGCATGTTATGCTAATGTCAAATGTGTTACATAAAATCAAGTAAGAAAGCAGCAGGAGGAGCAGGTAACTTAATCTAAGCAACAGTGGGCTTCCTAACTAAGAAATTAGTAGAATCACAAGGTCCGCAAGTTACAACAGTATCCAAAATCTACAACGTAGTGATTCATGCCAATTGTAATCCACATGTTACTCTCCACTGGTTTCAACCACCAAATGCTTCCAATCTGGTGCATCACTGCTAACAAACCTAAAATTGGCCTAAGCATCACAACCAAGATCATGTTCGGTTTGAGTGAAGTAAGTCTCCTAGGTTCAGACCAAAACATTATTGAAAAGGCAACTTAGGAATCCACCTGTATATTTTTCTCTTCCTATGGTTGCACACAAGCGTGATGCATGACTGATTGTCATGAAGCAGCTACAATACAAAACTGCTGCACTTCTACCATTCATAAGAAGTTGGATCTGAACCTCTAGTTCATCATGGCCAACTAACTCCTGGGGATTTTACTGCTGTCATGTAAAATATGTTGTGTAGTAGGACAGAGTTGAGGAGTATGAATTTAGGATCATTTAGATTCCTTCTTTTTAAGTTAGAAGTCTAGATTGATTGATTGATTGATTGATTGATATAGATAAATATAGATACATCCATGAGACTGGTCCATGAGGTCACGAAGAGTCGGAAGTGACTGAACAAATAAACAACAACAAAATAGATTTGTTTCACTTTTTTATGAATATGTAAATTGAAAATAAAACCTATTAAAGTTTGAAGTCTTTTTTATCACAAGCCAGATAGTCCATCCATCTGTTGAGGAGCAATTGATGGACCTTTCCCTTCTACATAGTCAAAATGTCTAACAAAGTGGAATAAATTTTTGAAGGCTTGGAAAATCATTTTCCTTGACATGAGTAGTTTAATAGAAGCACATCCTGTTTAGAAATATAGATGGCCTCATCTGGCATAACTCACTTAAAATTAATTTCCTGTTCAGAATGAGGCAACTTCCTCTTTTTTTTAACCCAAAGTACTCTGTCCAGTAAAATAACAAGTGGATTTATGCAGATTTATTTTGAGAAGCTTGTACATAAGTATTTTCATAGAATCATCAAATCCTAGAGTCGGAAGAGACCTTGTGGGCCATCCAGTCCAACCCCCTGCCAAGAAGCAGGAAAATTGCATTCAAAGCACCCCCAACCAGATGGTCATCTACCCTCTGTTTAAAAGCCTCCAAAGAAGAAGCCTCCATCACCATGTGCAAAGGTTTACTAGAAAATAAGTATTTTTCATAGGTAGTTTTCTATGTATACACAGTTTTTAAAATTAAGCTTTAACACAATTTAATTAACAGTGAAAGGCATTCAAACATAAATAGAGGTAGGAAAAAGAGAGAAAGAAAAAACAAAAACACCATACATGGCCATGTATGCAGCTGTAATTCTGTTGTGATTTGAACCAATTTGCTGCTGCTAACAGGCAGAATTCCAACACAAAATTGTATGCTTTTTGTCATTATTGTTGTTCTATGAGAAGAGTCTGTTATGCAAATAAAACTTTACTTGCTTTTAGGAAAAGTGGAAGATATACATGCCTGGTGGTGGGAGGTATTTTTGTTTTGTTACTAAACAACTCCTCAGTGCTTTTCTCATAGCAGACAGCATGAGCAGAGCATCCTGGTGACCCTTGCCAAATAGATCTTCTTTTTTCCCATTTATGGTTTATGATACAGTATCAAACACAGCTCAAACACCGGTCGCACCAGGGATGGGCATGATGCCATTCTTCCCAAGTCAGCACTTGGCTGGCCAAGCGATGCCGAGGCCAAACAGTGCACAGGAGAAGCTGCCACCTGGAGTGGGGCTGACAGAAGGCACTGGCTCTGGATCACAGCCGTATCGGCCGAGCTTGACAAATGCCACTGCTGGAGGCCTGAGACCGGGACATCTCATGCCGCAGAACCAGCCAAAGAGCGTGGACTCTGCCCTGGGGGTGAGAAAACAGCTTTTAACTATTGCAGTCCCATTTGTAATGCATTTATTAGTATGTACTCTTGATTACAAGAGGCATTTAAAAAACAGATCCAGTTATTTTGGCTTTGGGGAGGTTGCGTGGGATTAGGGGGCATTTTAAGTGTATTTATTGTAATCTAATTCTGTTTCTACCACACTGTTACCATTTAATTGTTTTTTAAAACTTTTATATTGCACTTTTTAAACTTGTGTGGATTGTTAGCCACCTTGCGTCTCCACAGGGAGAAAGGCAGGGTGTAAATAAAATTAACAATAATAATTCTGAGCAAAGCAAGAGAAGTGTTAGTGCCTTTTGTTACAATGTCTTTTGTTACAATGTCTTTTGTTACAATGTAGAACCTACATGTGCCAGATGAAATTATGCAGGCAGTTCCCAAATCACAGGCTGGATCTACACTGCCATATAATGTCGTTTCTGAATGCAGATTAACTACGTTGAATTGGATTATATTTGTCTACACTGCCATATAATCCAGTTCAATGAAGTTAATCTGCATTACTGCATTATATGACAGTATAGATCCAGCCACAGACATCCGACTTACACCTGACTCCTAGTTACAAGCAGGGGTGAGACAAGAGAAAGTGAGAGAAAATCTACCCCTAGGAAAGGAAGTTTATTTTGTGATACAAGTATGTTTTGCATTTTTTTCTTTTCCCTGACACAATTAAACCTGGGCCTTTTCATATTCAGCGCACAAGTAAATTTCACAGTGCTGCTGCATTTACTACCTGTATGAATTACATCACAGTTCAGTTCATGTCTGCTGACAAGTTCCTTGGGATTTACTCACAAGTAAATAATGAAAACAGAGGTGGAGAATCTGGCCCGCAGGTTTGTGGCTACGCTGAAGCACCTTTAAAGTCATCAGGTCCTCCACATTTACTAAATTTTGAGATACCTCTCTGCTCCTGTATCTTCCAGGGGCAAATTTTGCCATCTCTTAGGCATTAGTTTTCCAGACCTGAAAGTAACTTCTATTCTACATAAAGGAAACAACTTGTCCCAAATACAGTGAAGTCAGCCAAAAACTGGCTTCAAAAAGGAAGTGGGAGTAGCTTTCTAACCCAATCACCAAAACTTGCTTTCAGTGAATTCAAAGGAACTCTATTGGCATGCAGGAAAGATATCAGTATGGTATTAAACTCTGCATACCAGTCAATGGTAAAGTGAAAATTGAATATATACAACATATATGTATTTTACAGAGTTCTTTGAAAAACCAGACATCTCTGTTGGGAGATCCTCCCAAAGAAATCCACCTTAGTACAAATCCCTACTTGAACTTGGCCAGTGTGCTGCCGTCTGTGTGCCTTTCGGGTAAGCAGCAAGTTGTTTTGCTTTGTTTTTCTTGGAAGGGAATGTGGGAAGGGGTCTCTAGGCGCACAAGCATTCGCCACACTTTAAAGGGCAGGCCAATAGTCAGGCAGGAAAATGTCACAATGTTTGAGAACTGGGCAAATAATGTTATCTCTATTTTGAGCAGGGCGAAAGTCCCCTTGCCATGTTGTCTGTCAACACACCTGCCTTTTCTGGTCTTGCTTTGTTGCTTTTGAGCTACAATTCTTGTGGAAGTGACCACGTACATTTATTTCTGCATTATTTTATTTTCTCATTGAATAAAAAGTTTTGTGTGATGTTGTAATGATGTGGGGTTTTTTTTGTGTCTCTGGGTAGCCATGAGCAACAAGGCCAGTAATTCTAAGCAGCAATCTGGACTTTCAAATACCTCCCTCGATACGGCAGCTGCTCCTGGAAGTACTTCGCAGCAAACGGTGGACAACTATTTCAGCTATTCTCCTCAATATGGAGATTACACGCAGGTATGCGACTCGCATGTGACTTCACTGCAGCTGGCCCATGTGCTCTTTGGAACACTGTTTGGTTTAATTCAAATTAAGATTTAAAACAACAAGACTGAGACACCTCTAATCTCAATCCTTCTATATTAGACATGGGCAAATTTCAGCCTTCAGGATGTTTTGGACTTCATCTCCCACAATTCCTAACAGTTGGTAGGAAGTTCGCTTAAGCCTGTTCTATGTGCTAGGCTATGAAAGTGTAAAAAAATGTAAAAGGCCACTGCATACTTAAACATACACTTGTTTTGGAAAGCAGATTATGTGTATTGTCCTGCTTTTATGGTGTAAAATACAGAAGATGGTAAATCAGGTGGAATTTGCTTTGCCTTTTGCAGGATTCTCTCCAGCAGTGGTATCAACAGTACGCACAGGCATATCATACCATTCAGTCTAGAGTAGGAGAATTAGAAAACGATGGCACAGAGGTGAGCTTTTTATGTCATTTTTTCTAAATTATGCTTATGTTGTTGTTTCTTATTATTGTTCTCTTATATTCAGCACATTATAAAGCCCCATTTTGAAAAACAAGCAAAACACATTACTTTTTTGTTGAAAGCTCTCCAAATTTCTTTTAATGAGTATTTTTAGCAGAGGCAGATCACATTCTGAACAAATCTTGGCCAAAAAAATATCAACAACCCATGATTGGTTTGCCTCAGGGTCGCAATAAGTTAGAACACAAAGAATACACTGTAATGAAGCAATAACAGTCACTAACCATAGCTATACATTCTATGAACGTCTTCATAAAGAAGAAAGTAATACGATTTTATAATCTTCATTGTTAATCATAAAACCAAGTTTTTTGTGGAGATAATTTTGCGCATAGAAAACCTGTAAATCTAAATGATCTAAGCATTTGCCAAAAGGCATACTGTCAGTGACGTATTTATGAAAAGTGTAAAACAAGCCTAAAAATCCTTAATTGGAAGATATAATACAAAGATATAGATATAGCTCCCTATGCTAACCCCCCTCCCAAATTCATAAGAAAGCATTTATGGGGTAAATAGTAGTCATGTGCATTCGGGATTTACCTTGATCTGTTTCGTGTTCCGGCTTTCGGTGGGGGCCCTGATCCATTTTCGTCTGAGCCTCGCAAAATCGGGAAGTCAGATATTTGCTTTTTGTTTTTGTTTACATTACTGCACATTATGGGTGCAGGGTTTGGGTTTATGTACCCAGGCCTGGCAGGGCCTGCAGCCGAGCACCGAATGAGGAAAGCTCCTTACCCAGCACTTGGCTGCAGGCCCTGCAAGGCCCGGGTGCATAGGCCCAAAGCTTGCACCCTTAGGCCCAGGTACTTTGGGCACACAAGGACAGGCTTCCTGGCTTACATGCCCAGGCCTGGCAGGGCCTGCAGCAGCTGAGCACTCAGCTGCAGGCTCTGCCAGGCCCAGGCGCATAGGCCCAAAGTGCCAGGGTACCTTGTAGCCGAGCGCCGGGTAAGGAGCTCTCCTTATTCAGCGCTCAGTTTCAGGTCCTACCAGGCCCCATGCAATCCATCCAAAAGGAAGGCACACCTGCCTTTCGTATCAACTGCATTCTCTTTTCAGGAGGGGCCCTTCCGTTTCGTGCCATCTGAATGGACAGAACGAAACGGAAACACGAATGAAACTATTGGGACAAATTCTGGGCCCATGACTAGTAAATAGATTCCCCTTCCATTCCAGCATTCTAAGAAATACTTAAGTCAGCTTCTTCCAAGTTAGTTAATTAGTTAGTTAGCCATCACCATGTCCTAGTTTTGTTGAGTCAAGCTGATGATTTGCAGAGGCCACATAAGATAATGGGTAGAATATACCATTGAGTTCAAGTCCCTCTTCCACTTTTGCCCAGCCACTGTATATAACTTTTTTGCTAACTCATTGGATTGTTGTGAGAATGAAATTAACTACTCAAATATGAATCACTTTAAAAATCAGGATATACTGTATTTCTTCAGTGCTAAGACATACTTTTTTTTTTTGCAAACATCTCTAAAAATGGGGCGCATCTTAGAATTGCAGGTATATCTTATGTATTTTTGTTGATGGTGGTTTTGGTACTGAAATTAGGGTGCATCTTCGAATCGGTGATGTCTTATGATTAAAGAAATACAGTATCTGTTGCAAACTACTTACACTTGAAAGAAAAACAAATAATGGAGAAAGTTGGTATATGGCTTGATACATTCATATCTGTTAACAGCTTGACTGTTTTTGCCCAAATCATACAAAGGAAAATCTAGTCTTTCATTGTGACCAGTCTCCTTCCCACATGTTACAGTTGTTGAATTCCCTTCATTTTTGCTGGCTCACAATGGCAAAAGGCACGGGTATAAAACTCATTATTTGTTGCACGTAGGAATCTGATGGGGCTGTTTATGGTGACTACAGTACCTACCTGCAGGTCATGCCTTCTTATTATGCTACCGCCCAAGGATCCTTCCCTCCAGGCATCTTGCCACTTGCACCTCAAAATCCAATGAAGGTAAGAAAAACAGGTCATGCCCATCTATTTGTGAGCCACATGGTTCCTGTGAGGCAGAGCCAGGCTTTTGGCATTAGGCCTTGCATAGTTTAACTTATAAATGAGACTTGGCATAGATACAGCTCTTCACGTTCCTTTAGCAAGCTGATGGTGAAATAAATCAGTCTTTTCTGGGGGATAAATTGTTTTTGTCAAAACTTTTTAAAATCCCCAAAAATCTGTAGATGTGTGCAAGATTCCTTTGCCACCCCCTCCACTCTTTTATATTATAACAGACTAATGCAGCTTTCATTTGTCATCCTTAGATGGCACCAATCAGAAGTGAAAAGCGGGGCTCTTCGTACCTCATCTCCACTCCGGAAGAGAGTCCTGTGGAATACGTGGGCCAACACACTCAGGGCTCGGGAATGCATTATGCAGAATTGTATCTTAAAAGAAAACGTGTTTATTGACATCACTATCTTGCTTGTAGACAAAGCCACTTCATACTATTCTTATCATCCATTTCCTTCACTTTTAATAAGTATTGTAGATATTTTTTTTTTAAAAAAAATCTATATAGGAAATTCATTTTTCTAAGGAAAATTTATATGTAATAAGCAAGAGGGGGCGGATGTTACTCCCCAGACTAGATTCTACCTGCTGGATGACAATTAAATTTCTTTAAGAAATGGCAGCTTCGTGAGTTGAGAATTTATATCAAAGCAATAAAAATGGGGAGAGGAAAAATGTTCTTGTTATCTTTCAGGACACTTGCGGTGATAGTCTTAACAAAAGTTATGTTGATGTGTTTTTTAAAAAACCTTTGGAAGATTTAGATTCCTGGCTGGAAAATATTTGTGTTTAATCCTTCCTTTTGATGTTTGACAATAGTAATACCCACTTGTTGATTTTAATTGGCCTTGCATGCTGGATTAGTGAGTTTATTACTACCTGGGAAGACAAACATTACAGTTTAGTCTACTTGGAAGTTACAAAAACAAAAGTAACAGTGCTAGAATGTTAGGAAGATATTAGTAAATAGTTGTCTTATTACAGATTATCCAAGTGTAATACTGAAAATACATGTCTGAATGTCAACATATCTATAGAAACAAAATGGAGACTCATCTGTGTTTATTAGTTTTGCTATGTCCCTTTTAAATCTACGAACAATATTCATATGCTTTTCCAAAATGAGTATGAATTTCTGTCTAGTATCCAATCTAAATGATGGCTTACTAATTATGTGCATTTCCAGGTTATAGTGGACCACAACACATTTCTATAAACCCATTTTTAAATTTTTGTTGTGTCCAGTTTAAAAACATTGAAGCATTGAGTTCACTAAGCAGCTTTGGCCATTCTTGGTTGACTCCTGGAGTTATAACTTTCTGTATTTGTACAGTTGTTTAGCTATGTGGTGGCTCTTCTCTTATTTCTAAGTTGAATTGGCTACTTACAAAACCCCCTGGAACAGTCACACTCACAGTTTAATGTCCTTGAACCAAAAAAAACAAGCCCTCATAAGGGAGTATAGTATTTTGATTAGTATGTTTAAGAGAAAGGCAAAAGTGGGTATACTCAGGGGTCCTCTCAAAAGAAAGCTTGAATGCAATCCAGTAGAATTTGAGAAATAATAATTATTAAATCATTTGATGAATTATAATTTGACTTAATTATGAGTCAAATTGCAGTGATGAATCAAACTGGCATTACTCACAAGTAGCAGATACCGCTGAGACTCTTTTCTTCCTACACCTTTGAGTATTCTAGTCTCCTCTCCACTGAGTCTAGTTCTGAATAACGAGCCCCTTGGCAAATAAACTAGAATACTATTTCATGTTATGTAATGCTATGGTGATCTTGTCCCCCCGCCAAAAGAAGTGCTGGATCTTTTCCTTCTTTGTCTATGCTCGTGTCATGGGAGAAAGAGTCACAGTAAGGAAGCTGGTGGTTTTTCAGATAGCAGTACAGAGAGCCTTCATATGAATACACTTAATATGCAAACCGTACATTCAACATATACAAGAAACAAATACTTAAGGGGGGGAAATCACTTTAAAGTGTTTAAAGTAGAGAACTGTGGAGCGGAAGACAGACAAGTGAACCCATGGATTGTATGTATGTATGTTTTCATACTTTTTGTGGAACAGAAAGATCTTAAAACAGTTTGCCACACTTTGTCTGAAGTGGGATGGGTGGGTTTGCATAATTGAAAACGAATATAAATATAAAGTGCAGGAAAAGTGCAGCTATGGAAAGATAGGAAAGTTAGATAGATGTAAGTGGAGCAGACACATGTGTCAGATGCACTGCAGCTTGGACCCAATAAAATTAAAAGAAAATCTTATAGAATATACATGGATTAAAAGCTTTATTTTTTAATAAGGAATAACAAAGTGCATATACAGCGGAAACAGGCAATATTGAAAAAATTTGATGCTTGATTAAATTTTACATTATTGCAATTCCTCAAATGCAATATTTGACTTTAGAAAAGAACATCACTATCTAAAGAACAACAGTTATAAACTAAGCCCATTTTACTATTTTACCAGTAAAAGGTAGTACATTTACAGAAGGGCATAGCAAAGTAAAGTGACTCCTTTATTAATGGTCCCAATTGAGATTTTTTAAAAATAGGAACTTTTTAATGGTAGGATAATGTGCTCACAGCTTCTATGGTCTATTCTATCTCTTGCAACCTCTTGCAGTATTTGCTGGAATCCACAACAAAATCTATTTGCACCTAGACACATCCATCTTGCTAGAGGTTATGGCTTCAAAAAACAATCCATTCTCATCACTTTATTTTCTAGTCTGATAAAGATAACAGCCCCCATGTTGTCATGCACAAGGATTAACATATTCCTTTTACATATTACTCAGTGCACTTTTCCACAAATGCAATTTTTGTTCTCGTGTCTTGTGACCACCTTTGGATGCCTACAAGGTGTATATATTAAAATGTCACTTCGAACAGGAGAGTCTCAATTATTTCAGCATTCTGTCAAGAAACATCTCTAATGAACATTAGGTGCACTTTCCTTAGGGCACAATTTCCTTGGATTGACCTGTCCCCCTGCAAGATTAACCCTAACACTTCCACTCTGAGCCTGTAACAAATTTATCAGGCAACTCTTTAAATGATAGAATTATTCCTTTAAAATAAATAAATGAGCACTCCTAATTAACATTAAGCAATACAATATAAACCTCCCACCTGACGGGACAGCATTAGTATAAAAATACTAGCAAATGTTTATAAATGCAACATACGCATAAACAGAAGCAGCAATCCAAAATATTAGCATGCTCAGTGGTGGCTTAAAAAAGGGTTTTGTCCTTGAAGTTGTTTTGAACATGTCATATATACTGTAATTGAAAGTGCTTCTGAAAGTTTAATGCAGGTTCAACAGTTATTTGCTTACAGACATGAAATCACTGATGTTTAAGACACAATTGCTCTTTAACTCCTTTGGGTGTATAGTTATTAGGGATGTGCGATCTAAAGTGTTTCTAAATCATAGTGAAAAATTGTTACTATAGCAAGAGCAATGGAATTTCGTTACTATTTTGTTATAGTAATTGCAGATAATTACTATGACTGAGGAAACTTCAGGGGCTCATTTCTCCCTCATTTTTAAAGCTACTGAAGTGAAACTAGCTAAAATGATAGAACACTTTTACCACTGTTAGCCCACCAACTTTCAGAACGTTTTACTTATTCTCAGATTTTTGGGGAATTTTCAATTTTTTATAAACATTTTAAAAACAAACTACAAGAGCTATCTACTTCAATTTTATATACAATGCACAAGATAACCAGGGCATCAATCCCCAGAAGTTTCAGAAAGATTCACACATCTACAGATTTTTAGGGATTTAAAAAAGTTTAGACAGAGACAATGTATCACCCCTAAAAGCGACAGCAGCAACCCCCTTGAATGTCTGTCTGTCTTTATGACATACAACCACACAGCTTCAACTGAGCGCAGATTTATACTATTACTTTAGTACTCTTTGCAGATTCAATAATTTTATTTATTATTATTAGACTGACTCTAAACGGTTGGTGCTGCCCATTGGGGCTTTCTGATGCTGAGCACTGTATTCTGGAAAGTGTAGTTTAGCATTCTCTGCCACTGGGGGCCTTGCCTTCCCAAATTACATTTTTAAGAATGCTGTATTCTTAAGTCTCCTGCCCATTAAATTTGCTAGTCCCGCCCCCAGTATCTTTGTTTATGGGCGACGATCGGGCCAAAGAAAAATGATGGTTTTTAAAACACTTTGTGTTCTTTTGGCTTTACCAAAGTTGCTTAATGCTTATACTGAAAATTAAACTGACCTTGAGAATGTTACAAAATCATAACAAGAATGATCAGGGAGTGTTTGGATTCTTAAATTCCAGCCCCCCCCCCCCCCACACACCTTTCCTGCATGTTTCTAATATTGATTCGTATGCACGCATCTAATGAATTTGATCCGACAAATGAATTAAAAATGAAATTTTGCACATCCCTAATAGTTATACCCAAGTAGTTATATGGCTTTTAGGATCCCAATTAAAAAAGTGATCTAATATTTTTGGACAATAATCACTTTAAAGCAGACATGGACAAACTTTTTGTCCTCCAGGTGTTTTGGAGGGCTGAAGTTTGCCCACACCCATTTTAACAACTATTCACAACTATAAATGTTATAATAATGATTTAATCAGAGTCACAAATTCCATCTTCTATTACAATTTTATGTAAGGTTCAGTTTTTCATCCCTGATGTGTTGTCAAAACACAATCACAAATCCCACTTATAGATTACTTATTTGCTACTGTAATCCTGGTAAGAGTGTGCATATTTTTGATTTTATTAAAAAAATTATTATAAGCTCTTTAGGATATATACATTTTGGGGGATATCTTGTATTTTTATGAAAGAGCAACTATTAACATACTTGATTTTTTACTCACTGAGTCATGAAACTTTCTTCTAATATGAGGGCAGGTCAATAAGTCTGACTTTTTGAATGAAACACAGGTTTTTGGATAAAAAATCATTTTATTTTTGTATAGAGCACTTTGTATAGAGCTCAAAGCACCTCGACATCAAAATAGGTATTTGTGAAATGATTTCATTGTTGGAGTCAAATCTCTTTCTGCCGAGCCTTTCTTCAGGTTTGGAAACAAGAAATAGTCACTCGGGGCTAAACCCGGAGAATAGAGCAGACGAGGGAGCAATTCATATCCCAATTCATGGATTGTTGCCATGGAAACTGCACATGTGTGCACCCTTGCATTGTCCTGGTGCAAAAGAACTTTTTTCTTGGCCAAATGCAGTCGGGTTTTTTTTTCAATTCATTAAATTGACCTAATAAGTTGGCATAATATTCACCATTGATTGTTTTACCCTTTTGAAGGTAGTCAATGTGGATTATACGGTGTGCATCCCAAAAAACGGTCGCCATGACTTTATTGGCTGACAAACCCACCTTGGCCTGCTTTGGCGCCGATTCACCCCGAGAAACCCACTGTTTTGACTGCTGTTTGGTCTCTGGTGTGTTGTGGTGGATCCACGTTTCGTTTAGAGTTACGGAAAGGCGCAAAAACTCATCCATATTGCAGTTGAACAACGCCAAACACTCCTGCGAAAATGTCACACAATTGCGTTTGTGGTCGATTGTGAGCAAATGCGGCACCCATCTTGCAGAAAGCTTTCTCATACCCAAGTGATCATTTAAAATTGAAATCACTGAGCCATGTGAGATGCCTATGGCTTCCACAATCTCTCGCACTTTCAATCTCCGACCGGCCAACACCATATCGTGAATTTTAAAAATTGTTTTCAGGTGTAGAGACCTCAACTGGGCATCCAGAACGTTCGGCATCTTCCGTGCTTGTACAACCACAAGGAAATTCTGTAAACCACTTTTTTACCATTGAAATTTATGGTGCAGAGTCCCCATAGTATTTATCAAGCTTAGCCTTGGTTTGAGTGATGGTTTTATTCCGCAAAAAATAATGCTTAATGAGCACACGAAATTCACTTTTTTCCATTTTCTCCTCAAATCACGCGGTAGTCTATCAATGGCTGTCAAACACAAACTAAATGACGCAGCTTGTTCAAATTTTGACAGGAGTCAACTGACAGATGACTGTTGACAGGAGCAGTGTTGCCCTTTCAGTTAAGAGGCGGGAAATTCAAAAAGTCATGGACTTATTGACCCGCCCTCGTATGTTTTGTTTGAATACAACAGAATTCAAATTGTGCACAAATGACTAAAAATTTGTGTTTTAAGGCCACAGTTCTCAAATAATTTAGAGTGACCGAAATAGCAGAATGCTGACTAGAATCATCGGTCACATCTCTAAGCAGTAAGGCCTTGGCCATTGTCAGAATAAAATATTGACCACTGAAGTGCTGAACCACAATTTCTGTGTACTTCTTGGCTCCTACTGGGAGAGAAGTGCCTTTAAACACAATGTTACCAAAGTACAAAATTACAATGGGTAATAAAAGACCTCATGTATATTTTTCAAATATTTGATAGTGAATGCTATAAAAATCTTGGATTACATCTTCTTCATAAATCCTTCAAATCCTTGAATCAGATTGTGGAACGTTGTCCTCTCGCCTGGGTCATGCTCCCAGCATTTCCTCATCAGTTGATTAACCTGGAAAGGAAAAAGCAGTCAGACTCAAAGCGCGTTAACCTTTCCTTTAAGGAAGATCCAGTTCTTTTATGTAGATCATACAGAGTCACACTTAGGTACTTATAAGATTTAACAGACATCACAAAAGTATCATTCTTCAAAAGCACGTTGTAATGTTCATAAAGATAAATGGAAAGTCTAGTAGTATTTATTCACATTAATAAAGATCAAAATGTGATCTTAATCAGGTTTAATGGAACACAGCCATGAAAATATACCAAAAATATAGACATGTAAGAAACTTGTTTAAGGCCAGCATACAGTTTGTGCAATACCAAGCTATTTCTGACTCAGTTTGTGTTTTAGGAAAGCATACATACTTCCATTTATGATAATAATTTATAAACCGCCTTATCTCCCCAAAAAGACAAATTTATGTTCCAGATATTATGATATATTATTATTTATAATTCAGTTTTGCCTTTTTCAAGTTTGGGTAAAACTTCAGTTAAATATGTGAAGATGGAATACTGTATAATTTTATAATTGCATAATTTTAAGGGAATGTAGTTAAAATGCTGCAAACATTTTCATTTATTACATTTATGATAAGTTTTTAAAGGTATGGAAGTTAAAGAGTCATCTACTGCCAACAACAACAACAAAAAGACAATGATGCTTGGTAAAGTGGATGACAGCAAGGAAAGAGGAAGACTATACAACAGGTGGATAAGGATCTGAGAAGGGCGTTTTGGAAGTCTCTCATTCGTAGGGTCCCTGCAAAGTCATCTTGATGGGCATTATCAATATCACAAAAAGGCATATATAAAACAAATAAATCAACATATCAAAAAGGATTTGACTTCATCCCTCCACCCCCCAAAAATTGTCCCAGAAGTGTGTCCCATCTGGAATATTCAGATATATACAAGGACTCTTTCCTTATGATTTTTCCAGAAAGCACAACATGATCCTGGACATGCATAACAAAGCCCAACAACAACCAAAAAAACCTGGGGTTATTGGAGGTGCTGATACAGATAATTGCATTGGATAGACAGCATCAGCTCTAGTTTCTTAATTATGGTCATCATAGTTTTCTATGCGTGAGCAAGTGATGACTTAAAAAATAGACCTGATAAGAAAAAAATAGATCCCATTTTTAAAAATTAGATTAAATATACCTAGAAACAGGACTAATATTTGAGGCACCAAAACATGGCCAGTGTAATCAAGTGGGGTTTTCAGTTGTTACTCAGCCACAACTCAACCAAAATTATACAAAAATTCCCAAATACTTTCTAATGGTTCAAGAAAACCCAAGAATCCCCCAAATTTGATGCATTAAAGAGCAC
Organism: Anolis apletophallus; assembly: GCA_030556195.1. Lineage (NCBI taxonomy): Eukaryota > Metazoa > Chordata > Lepidosauria > Squamata > Anolidae > Anolis > Anolis apletophallus. The sequence continues at coordinate 98,420,589 of JARBWK010000005.1, forward strand.
AGGAGCTGTGTAATGCAAATCTGTCTGTTCAAGCAAGGAACATGGGATTTTGTAACCAGGATATTTTTAGGTAGCTTTCCCCCATATGATTGCTAGTACTCTGGGTTTGAGGGCTTCCGGAGACAAAAAATTCAGCTAAAGTATCTCATTCTGCTTAGGAATTTCCTCAGATCCACGTGCTTCCCTTAAATGTGCTTGGTAGCTTAGCTCAAGCACTGCAAACTTCTCTGAAGCCTTATGAGGTCACCTTTAGGGCAGGAGTGAGAACTGCGTAGTTCTCCAATTTGCAATTGCTTACCTCTTCAGGGCAACTTTTAGGACACGGCAAACGCTTTCCATCTCCTAATATACGCACAAGCCGCGTGACTGTCATCTGACCTTGGGTTGGCCCAATCATCTTTAAGAATTCCTGTAAATATTATAAAAACCCATATTTACTATCCTGTCCGTTAGCAGAAGTGGACATCCAGGGAACCTGTGGACCAGATGATAAAATGAGCTGAGCTAAGGGGATAGGAACAGCATCCAAACTCTGGGATACTGGGTCTATGAGAAAGAGGGAAGGAACTAAATAATGGTGAAAATTGGGGGCTTTGTGAACTCAAGCCAATTTTGAATGGCAAATTAGGTCTTTTCTGAATCCAAGAATAAATGTGGCTATGGGGAAGTGAAACACAAAAGCACACACTTCCCCAAATGTTGCTACACAAAAGGGGAGGAGAGAGTACGCCAAACACTTTGCAAATTGAGAGCTCTTCATGTTCAGACTTCAACTTAAGTTGAAGTGAACTTGTCTACCTCAGTTACTTGCTCAACCACTATGAAATACTACAGAGGCTGCAATCCTGTTGTACCATGCTGATGTAATGCTCCCCTATGATGCTTAACCCACTTTTCCCCCAGAGATTTGCAGAAGAACTGAAGAGGACGCAGTAAAAACAGCTCGTCACTGTCCACAGAATTAGACAGGACAAATAATTTCCCAAAAGAGCCTTCGCAGATCTGTTTTCACTTTTGAATATCCTCATGCAAACCAGGCAGAATGGGGATAAGGTTACACAAGAATCAACATTTACTTCTTGGGAGATTGACAAGGTGGCTGGTTTCTGCTTTTTCCTGTGGCTGTTCGTTGTATCCTTGCTGCTGTGCCCATCACCGCACTTGCCTACACAGTGGTATTTATGGTAGCTCTTATGAGATCTTTACAAGCAGCTTGATGTTGACAGTCAGCACCAAACCTTAGGGACAGGAATCTAGACTATCTGCATGTCCTAATAAAACAATGCAATATGAATATGCAGTATCTGCTGACAATATTTAAAGTATTGCTTTTAATTAAAGAAATATACAGTTCTTCCACAGCCAATTAAATTAGGTGCAACTAGATTGCAACAAGAGAGAGCTGGCCCAATTTCTAAGCAACAAAGATGTATTTCCCGCTCCAACCCTGTTTGGAAACACTTCTGGACCATTTTAAAAACGGATGGAACCCTTTCTCTAAACGAAGCACAGCTCTTTTATCTTTTAACGTCTCCCTGTTCTTATGGGCCTGAAGGAGGAGTGAAGGATTGGCAAATTGAACATGAATGGGCCACGTGGCCCTCTCCTAGGCACTATTTATTTATTTACTTACAGTATTTCTATCCCGCCTTTCTCAGCCCAAAGGCAACTCAAGGCAGCTTACAAATTGGCAACAATTTGATACAACAACAGTAATAAATACCAGTAAAACATTTAACATGATATAATACAAATACATATAAAAACATATAATCAAGAATGTCGTCCAGCTAAACAGGCACATTGAGTGGCCGTCCGTGTCCAGGAGCTTCCCCCCGCATTGGAAGCATTTTTTTTAAAAAAAGAAAACAGACATATTGCTGGTATACAATAGCTGAGTAAGGCAAGTGGCCTGAGGGGAAGATCCGGAGTAAGCCGAGAAGACAGAGGTGTACAGTCCAAATCGTGGAGCAGAGATGTAGTCAGAGGAGTCCAAAATCAAAGCCAAAATTTAGGATGTCGATCAAATTGAGGTCGGTAGCTATTCCAACAAGCAGGAGAGATGTTCCTAATACTGCACTTATGGCGGAAAAAAGGAACTGGGGCAGTAGACCCTCCCACTGGCTATATATACTATCAAAGGGAGAGTGGGCAGGGCTTCCGTCAATATGTATCTTTAAGCGTCTAGAGAGTTCCGAAACTACTGCACAGGTGCAGGAAAACCCATATGTGTGCATTTCACAGGGGACCATGAAGAGCCTGTCTTGCTTCTTTTCAAAAGAACCTCAAAAAGAAACCTCAAGGCAATGCACACTGCTGTCCCAAAATATTGGAGCAGGACTTACTCAGTGATACTCACCTAAACCAGTTACACTAGTTGGGCTCAGCTAAACAAATTATACCACCAGCAGAGAATGTGCCCACATTGGATTGTTGACATCGCTTTGCTGTTCCCTAAACACACTGACTTTTCTCAGGTTACAAAACTAATTTCCATTAGTCAATCAGTCACTTTCTGAGGCAGATGGAACTAAACTAAACACAAGGAGCTTGCTTTCTTTTATTCCATGTCCAGAATCAAGCAATACACTGACCTTCAATCCTGAATAACCCTTTGATCAGGTTGGTGCAAGAGATGAACCCATGTGTGGTGCACTGCCTCTGTGGCCTACCCGAGAACATTTCAAAATCATTTCAAAATCAAAGATCTGCATTGTGAAAACGTCCCTTGACACAGTTTTATTATTCTGGTTTCAAATCATGTCAATACACACTGTGCAGTGGGAGCAACATTTTCTTTTCCAGCTACTTACCGCCATTGGACTGCAATCAGAGTCGCAGTATGTCAATAGTTCATAAAGGGTCACTCCAAAAGACCAAACGTCGGAAGCAATATAGAACTTGCTTTGCAGCAAGCATTCTGGAGCATACCTGTAGACACAAGAGATGGCATTTTTACTCTTTTGGTAAGTTTTGTTGCACAAAATGCCCAAAATCTCATTGTTATTCGTGAACAGCGTAGAACTATTCTAGTCAGTGGTATTTACCTTTATGATGATCCACTTTTCAGTCATTGATTGATTAGATCAATTGTTTTGGCTTTTTATTTTAGTAGCTCTGAGTCTTTTTTGGTAGGGAACAACAACAACAACGATGATGATGATAAGTCTACTTTAGTGGGAGTAACTACCAGGGTGCCAGCCAATACATGTTTCAAATTTAAATAGTGGGATATTAACTTATGTATAGAGGTATTAATGTAAACACAGAGATAATAGCATCACTCCAAATTAAGTTATAATTCTTTAATTTGCACACAACCCATTAGGAGGGGGCAGTTCCATGTTTGGGGGGCCTCTACATCACCATTCCTGGACTAATGAAATGTGTGTTCAAGTGATAAATATGAATTGATTAAAGAAACACTTTACATTTAATGGATATTCATGGAAATAAACACCCATCAGACTGAACTAGGCAATACATGATCGGTCCTTGTGACCAACTTACATAAACTGTATCTTAGATTGTTGTTTTAATTCAAGGAATTTAGATTTTAGTGTAATGTTGTTATATGGTGCTCTATTTTATTGTGGTTTTATTTCTTGTAAGTCGCCCCGAGCCATACGGGAGTGGCGACTGATAAATTTGAAAAATAAATAAGTAAACAAGTGATTTTATTAACACAGAATGGTAATTGTATGGACTGGACAAGAAAGCCTGACTCTAAGCCTTTGAATAATCTACAGTGGTATAAAGAAAGTTTTAAACACAACATTCTTGCCTTTTGCAGTACAAACCTGCTGTATTTCTACTAAACTGCCAGTAGATATCACTTACCAAAACACAGGGCTGTCCCGATCATCATTGACTTTGTAGTACTCCTTATCAGTCTCAATAGTTTTGGTCAGTCCAAAGTCCCCAATCTTTACTCTCTGCTCATTTTCAACGAGAACATTTCGTGCGGCCAAGTCTCGATGAACATATTGGCGAGATCCCAAATAGTCCATTCCCTGGCAGTGAAGAAAGGGCACACAAAACTTTCACATCTGTTTCACACACTTCCAATTATTGAGTTTCAAACTCAAAGCACCACTAAAGGATCTGCTCAAAGTATAATGCTAAATCTTGCTATTTTCTTAGCTTTTCAAAACTAACATTTGGATTGTCTAGAAAATCAAATGATTTCCCCCCAAAAAAACCCAAAGAAGTTCATTTTATTTGTGAATAATGATTTCAAAGTGTTGTTATGCACTACAAACATTATAATGAACACTGATGGATCGAAATACCTACTACTACATATAATAAAACACAAAGAGAATTTACCTTACAGATTTGTACAGCATATTTCAGTTGCTGTTTCAAGCAGATCTTATTCCTGTTTCGGGGAAGATACTCTTTTAGGCTTCCAGAAGGAAGGAATTCCATGATGAGTTTAATTCCATTTCCACCTTTGAGAAAAAAGTAATTGAGTTATTTCACAAAATGAGAAAGTTAATTTCCTTAAATACTCTGAATCATTCCCTGGTACAATTTAACCCAGTATTTTCATACAGCCTTGGCATCCTGTTAAGGAATGGTTAATGTTTGTTTGCTTGCTCTACATTTTTACATATTCAGCTACAACAACTAATCTGGAAACTCAGAGTGTCCACTGTGGCTTCTAGATGCAGCTTGATTTGTGTTTCACACATTAAGCTGATTGTGGTTATTGAAATTGTTTTTATTAGTATTATAATTTAATGGTTTTATTCTAATTTGTCCTTAATTTGACAAGTATGTTTGACAAGTATGGTTAGTAGAAAGTTGAGATACACATGTAATTAATACAAATAAATACTAAATAATCAGATTGCACTTCAGATACTTATTAAGAGCAACTTTTTATTAAGCAGAAACTTTAAAAACCTGAAGTGTTAACATTAGTGCTTCCCATTCCTCTAAAACAGTGGTTCCCAACCTGTGGTCTGGGGACCACCAGTCGTCCGTAAGAACTAAAATATGGTAGGCGGCCTCACCATTTCTACACAGTTGCTTGCTACGAGATCCCAAATAACCAAATCAAAGCTAAAGTTGACCAAAAACTGATTTGTAACCCTTTTGGTAGTAATGTTGGAGAGTAGTCCCTGATCAAAAAAAGGTTGGGAACCACTGCTCTAAACGGCAACTGCCCCTCCTTGACTTCTCTTATTTTGTGTGTTCCAGCTCTTCCAACCCAGGTTTCTAGTGAAGGCTGCCAGAGGAAGCATTGTTTCTAGAGGCCACAATTCAACATGAAGGTGTCCTTTCTAAGGCTATTCACAAAGTCGATATTTGAATCTGAATCTTTGTCTACTGATGCCACTTCCTATTATAGAAGTGGTTCCAAAAACAGTCCAAGGCAGGCAATAGTCATACGAGTATGTGCTTTGCAAGAATCCAGCAGCTGGAGTACGGCTTCCACACAGAAATGTAAGACTAGTGGACTAAAGACATGTAATGAAATTTCAGAAGGAATTCAGCAATTGCTAATTTCACCAGTTTGACAAAGTTATGGGCTTGGTGCCAAACTCCTGACAGCTTTTTCTTTTCTTCAAAATGTATATAATGCACTGGCATTTGAAGGGCGCATACCACATCCTCCATTAATTTCCTTTCAGAACGCTCACAGTACTCCAAATGATTTTTTTTTCCAGAAATAGATTTGACCCAAGGGGGGGGGGGACCCCAGAGTTCCTGAGCCAAATTCTGGTGCATAACAGAAATCTCAATGTTGGCTTTCAGCATCAACTTAAGAGAACAGGGACAGGGCAACAGGGAGAATATTCCTCACTGCCAACAGAACTTGCCCTTTGAAAGGACATGGAAAATAATACTTTCAATTTTACTAAAAATAATATGTTTTAGATGAGAAAAGGAAGGAAAGAAGGAAGGAAGGGGTCACCCATCATTTGCTATGTCAGCATGCTCTCAGCAGGATCAAAACTGAGTCATATGAATTGGTTTACTCCAAAAAGTAAAGAGGTTCTCACGAATAACAATTCACATAAGAAACTTGGAAAGGAAAAAAAACCATGTTCAGAACATCCACAGTTTACCATCTTCTGTGCAGATCCCTTTGTATTTTACAATGTTTTCATGGTAAAGATTCCTAAGGATTTCAATTTCTTTCTTCAGGTCAGCAATATGGTTCCCGCCACAGTCGGGCTTTAGGGACTTCACCGCAACTTGTTCTCCAGTGTTATCTCCTTCAGGATCATATCTGCAGAGTTCAACTTTGCCAAAATGGCCCTGTTTTTTAAAAGAAGGGGAATAAATTATTTTATTTTAAAATGCTGTTTGAATCAACCTTCCTTGACAGTTTTGGCTGCTCTAACAAAAAAACAAAAACAAAAAGACCCCAAGATACAGCAAACACTCATTAAACATGTGAAAATTTGAAATTATCTGTAGTTACTGTACCTTAATATATCTTAATCCCTCTAACTCCGCACCCATGAACCCAAGCCCCATGACCTCCGACACCCCACAATGTGGATTACATAACTTTCTGACAACTACGCATGTCTTCTAAATCCCCCTTGTGGCAGTCATCAAATCTACCTTTGTCTTCTTTCTCAAGTGCCAGCCTCCATTTGTTTGCAAATTCTTCATTATTTCCTCCTCTGCTACTATTTGTCATCTTGGCCATTTGGATATAATCTAATAATTTATCTCTCCAATATTTAATAGCTACTTCTTTTTCCCCCTTCCACATTTAGGTATTGACAAATTTTGACAATATTGACAAATTTCCCATCTAATGTCCTAATAAGCACATATCTGGGGGTTTCTTAACCTTTTTAGCGATCATATTGTTTGTTTCTTTCACCACTGTTTTCCAGAATTCATGAACAATATTACAAGTAGTTCTTATTTCCTTATTTCCAGTTAAGTAAGTAAGTAAACTTTATTATGGCCAATGACCAGATCATAACAGAGGGACCCAGTCCCGTACATCCACATCAAACCCAAGGGGTTATATACTTCAAACTTCAACAAATTTTAAAATCTAGGCTAAAAATCACATTCAAATAGTTATTAAAACCCAACTCAACGCATGAGATCATCTGAAGGCAGTCTAAAGGGAGGTAGTCGACTTATTTCCAAATACCCTGCTCAGTTATCTTGATGAAGAGAAGTGGACTGAGAAAAAAGGTGATGAAAATCCAAAAGGCTGATAATTTCCACTTTGCATATTAAGAAATCTGTTCGTGCTTTGTATTGTTCAATGACAGCAAGCAAGCAGACATCTTTTGGAACACTCTTGCTGCAAGGTACAGGATTTCTTTTTTGTGTGCTTTGCACATCATTTGCAGTAGTATTTGATAAATATGGAGAAAGAGTAGCAGTAAGCATACCTCGCCTAAGTCACGAATCCTCTTCAGAAAGCGTTTTTCAAAAACGGTAGGGTCAACATCATCATTAGGCCTCTTCTCCGATACAATTTCAGGATCTGACAGTAAGACATTCGTGAGAAATAAACACTGCATTTTGAAAACTTTATATGGAGTTTATTTTAAATTCAGATAGTAAACTATAATCATGTCAAAAGTAACGAAGGCAATAAAAGTGATTTCTTTAACACCCCACCCCCCCTGGTAATTCTTCAAGACACACTTTTCCCCATTAGAAACATCTATAAAAACTGTCTTAAAATTGAGGGTTTTTTAAAAATAGATTTTAAAAACTCTTTATTCTGTTAGTGGTACTGAAATTAGTGTGCACCTTAGAATCAAATAAATATAAATAACTAAAAACTGTTCCCTCTTACCTAGTGGAAAACTAATTTCAGAAATAAAAATTTACAACTGGGAAATACAATCTTGAGAGCTAGTAGGGTGGAAGCATTAGTCTACAACCTTGAAGACTAGATTTTTGAATCCCCATTGGAAACCCACTGGGCAAGTCACACTCTCTCAACCTCAGAAGAAGAAGGCAAAGGCAAAACTTCTATGAATAAATCTTGCCAAGAAACCGCTTGACCGAGAAGAGAGAAAAAGGAGGACTGGCCCTTCCAAATTTGCAACTATACCACGATGCGGCGGCCCTGAGTTGGGTTATAGATTGAACCACACTAAAAAAAACAAGAACATTACAGCTAGAAGGGTATAACCTAAGAAGGGGCTGGCACGCATACGTTTGGTATGGAAAAGCAAAGCTTAAAAGAAATTTTTCCAATCACTACATTAGGGCCGCTCTGATTAAGATCTGGGACAGATACAAGGACAGACTATACTTAAAAACACCCCTTTGGATTTCACCATTGGAGGCCCAACATAGGAGGGAAATTCCAATGGAAAAATGGATTACGTACAAATCATTATTAGAAAGGAAGAACAGGACATGGAAATTAAAACCATTAGAGGTTCTGAGAAATTCAGGCATGGTAATTTCCTGGTTTCACTATATACAAATAGGAGAGTACTTTAAATTAGACCTTAAAAAAGATTTTGAAGAAGAAGAAACAATCTGGGAGAAAGTACAAAAACTGGGAAGAAAACAAATTAGGACCTTGTATAACAAGCTTTTAGAATGGGATGTGGAGACCGAATCTGTGAAACAAGTAATGATTGACTGGGCTAAAGATCTGGGACACACAATACTGCTGCAAGAGTGGGAATCCACCTGGAAGAAAACCATTAAATATTTAGGCTCAACTACAACAGCGGAAAATTGGTACAAGATGTACTTCCGATGGCATCTAACCCCCCAAAAACTGGCAAAATTTTATAAAAATACAAACAACAAGTGCTGGAAGTGCAAGTCTCAGTTAGGATCTTTTCTCCACTGCTGGTGGTCCTGTCCGAAAATACAGAAATACTGGAAAATAATTCATGCACACACACAAAAAATAAGAGAAGAAAAATTTGATCTAAAACCAGATTACTACCTCCTCAATTTAACAGATGAGAAGATTGACCGAAAGTCAGAAAAACCCTTATATTTCATAGCAGCTGCAGCAAGACTAGTTCTGGCTAGAAACTGGAAAAAAGAGGAGGTACCACAGATAGAAGATTGGGCAACTAAACTATATGAATTAATGGAGCTAGATGAGCTGAACAGTCGGGTCAATGACCAAAGCTTCAAAAACAGAACTGATTGGCAACCCTTAAAATGCTATTTGAAATCATTAAAGATATAGCTATAAGATCACGCAGTCAATAATCGGTCGCTGGAAGAAAGTCGAGCGAAAAGAATGTTTCAAGCAGGATAATAACTGCCTCACGGACTGTACTGGAAGACAATAATTTCTCCCTTCTACCCTACGTTCCCTTCCCTTATTTTTATGTATGAATAAAATCTCAATAAAAATAAATTACAAAAAAAAGAAAAAGAAACCCCTTGATAGGTTCTTCTTATGGTCACCATAAGTCAGAAACAACTTGAAAGTACACAACAGCAAGCTTGATATGTTTAAAGGTGAAGATCAAATAACTTCTAAACTTCTGCCTATAAATTCAAGTGCTGGGCCATATGAATCTATTTCTAATGCAACATTTGTTAAGAATAGTGATTAAATGAGTTATCTTTAGTTGGATCAAGCACTTGGATTGTTGTTCTAGTCTCCTTGTTTCAGAGCTGACAGCCAGCCAGCCAACTACTGGTATGTTACTATATCAAAGCAGCGGAATCACAGCAACTAAGTAGTAGGCCAGACTGCAAGTATTTTACTTCAGAGAGGATGCTTCTTTAGCAATTGATATGCAACAACATACTCTGTACATCTCTATTTATTTATTTATTTATTATTTCAATTTGTATACCGTCCTTTCCACCGGGCTCCTGGAATACCGTCCTTTCCAGCTGGCTCAGGACGGTATTCCAGGACCATGACTGACTGCAGATCTTAGAATGCAAAACCTATGCAAAACTCTTTATTACTTGTTTTGGAACAACAAAAAATGGTGGGATATGCAGCCACGTTTTTATATTGCCATGAAGGTACTACATATTCGGTTACATGAAACAATCAGACTGATCAAAGAAAACAACATTCACTTACAGACAAGGAATAATGAGAATAGATGCTCTTACTTTGCTCTTCCAGTTTGTTGATATCTCGCATAATGGCTCTAAAGAAGGGTCTCTGGTTAGGATCATAGTGCATGCACTGCTTCATCAAATCAGCCAGCTCCTTGCAAGATGGCGTTCTAAGTGTGAAACGTCCTTCATAAAACCTTTCCTTCTGCAAGATGGGATGGGATTAACAAATATTTTTATTATTTTATTATCTTGCTCAGATTATGTCTTGTGCTGTACACTAGGAAGAAGTCAATAAGCCTATCTGACGCAAAGAAGACGTCATTCAACTACTTCTTCCTATCCTGTAAGATGTCTGTTTCCCCCAAAATTAGAGTTTACTAAGAAAGGCCCTACAGTCACCTTACCTCTGCTAATGTCTTGTCTTTAAGTGGCATTTCTCCATTGTAGCAAATCTCCCATAATGTTGTACCAAAACTCCATTTATCTGCTGCCACACTCAATTTATTGGAGTCTTCAACACATTCAGGTGCAAGCCAAGGGATGCGCTCAACACATTCTTTGAAGAAGAAGAAGAAGCGGCGTTGCAGTGAATTGTAATCGAGGAATAAATGCATAATGTTCCTCAGATGAAATAAGAATTAACTTGCAGGAGATGACGTATTACTAAAGAGATACTATCAGGTGCACACATGCCTATATTAAATGTGTCAATTGCAAAAAAAGTGATGAGCAAAGAAAGGGATGTGGAAGCAGCTACAGCATGTGAAATCTGACTTAAAAAAATAATCCTGACTCTGAACATCCCTTACATACATATAAATGTCTACATTTCACCAGAGATGATGATAATGATGATGATTTGTATTTCAAATATACAGAAAGACACAGTACAAACTTTGATTCTTGTGGACAGAAGTTTTGATGCTGAAGTAGGAAGTACACTGAAAGCATCAACTCCAGCAATGGAAAAGCCAACCTTGCTTTTGGGGACTACTAGTAAATGACACACATTTCTGCACTATTACATTGTTCTATAGTGGGGCAATATTTATGAATACAGGCTTCCGTTCTAGTTCTTCCATCTCACAACTGATCACAGCAGAGCTGGGAAAACAGAAAGAATCAAAGCATGAAAGTCTTTCTACCTGACAAGAAAAGGCTTTCATTGAGCTTTTTCATTTTTTTAAAAAAGGCACAAGGAAAACAATGAATCTATTTCTTTGACTGCTACTAGAAATGCCCTCTACTCCCATAGCCAAGCAAGAAGACACAAATTAAAATACTGACATTGCTACACCCTTTCTATCACATTGTACATCTTGTTCTGTCCTGGAATGCTGGCATCTATTTAAGAGATATATTTTGCTTCTTAGATACAAAAAATGTCCCATTTAAGAATATCCTGATGATGCAAGTGGCAAGTTTCATGATTTCACGTAGCATGAAAGTACTTTATCAACATGAGAATATATTTCTTACTTTTGCAACACATTTTTCTTTCATAATTTTTCTAGTAAATGTATCCCAATGTATGCCCATACTTAATTTGAGATTTCTGATATACAGTACACGTACAGCAAATTTCAGCTTTTTAGATACGTAGCATGTGAATGCCATTCCTATATTAAACAGATTGATTCCCCCATTCTTAAGAATCTCACAGTTGGCATACACATTAAATAGTTCAAGAGTGCAGTTCATCGAAATATCCCATGTGTTGAAGAAAAGCAGGATATAAATAAAGAAACAATTTGAATTAATTGTACTTCTTAGTGAGGGCCAAGCATCTCATAGGAAATGAATGACCATTCTGGAAACTGTGAAGAGGTAAAAATTTGTCCTTCTCCCCCAAGGCTCATTTGGCATCAACAAATGAGATGTTTTGGCAGCCAGCTGAAAGCTGGCAAAATAGCTCACTACTTCACAAAATGTACTGCTAAGTTAGGGAAATCATCATCACAATGTAGGAAAATTAATATTCCTAATACCAGTACTAAGATTTCAATTAAGTCTTGCGAGTTATACACCAAATAATCCATCAGCATTGAAGCTCTGCCATCAACCCCACTGGACTGGCCACGCTGTCCAAAGGACTGATCACAAGTCTCCCAAAGCAGTTACTCTACTCCCAACTGAAGAACAGAAAACAGAAGGTTGGTGGACAGGAAAAGAGATGTAAAGATGGGCTTAAAGTCAATCTTAAAAACTGTGGCATAGGCACTGAGAACTGGGAAGCCCTGGCCCTTAAGCGTTCTAATTGGAGATAAGCTGTTATCAACAGTGCTGTGGAATTTGAAGAGGAACGAATGGAGGATGAAAGCAAGAAATGTGTCAAAAGGAAGGCGCATCAAGCCAACCCTGATCGGAACTACTCTTCATCTGGAAACCTATGTCCTCACTGTGGAAGAACATGTGGGTCAACCCTTACAAACATAGGGTCTTGGCAGTCACCTACGGACCCACTGCCAAGACCCTATGTTTGTAAGGCCATCCTACTTGGACACAAGTGATCATCGACGATGACACCAAATAACTGTATAACTTGAGATGCAGTAAGAGATATGGTAATGTAGGGAAATGTATAAGAACAGAAATCATGAGCCAGTAAATTAAAAGGTTATGTTTTTTTTTTTACTATGCTGGAAAATATATACATACTAGCTGTCCCCTGCCATGTGTTACTGTGGCCCAGTCTGTGTATATGTGTTTTTTGTGTGTATATATGTATATATACTTGTGTATATATGTGGTTTAGCACATGTGTTGTAATGTATTTCTTATTTTTGGCTTTTAAAGTCTCTTCTGCTGTGTTTTTCAGTGTTTTAATGAGTGATGGTCATTTGTTTGCCGGATAGGTGTAGTGTGTCCAAATTTGGTGTAATTTCACTCTGTGGTTTTTGAGATATGTTAATCCACAAACAAACATTACATTTTTATTTATATAGATTTAACAATACCTTGTTTAGATAGCACCGTAACTGGAATTCCTGGGTCACTTAATTTTATGAAAGGCCCATATTCATTATCAATTCCTTCTCTGGCCAATAATATATTTTTGGTGCACACATTCCCATGTACCAAATCTTTGTCCTCCTGCATTTATGAAAGAGTATGCGTTAGGATGTTCCAACCTTACAATCCAAATAAGGTGAACACATTTTGAACAGGATGAAAAGGATAGAAATATGGCTTGAATAGTAAATCAAGCAAATGAACTTCATAGTAGGAATATTTGCTGTCCCTGCCTCCCTCAGAAGCCCACTGCGTCCAAAACCTGGAAATATTTATTTATTTATTTGCCCTATTTATACCCTGCCTTTTTCAACCCCGTAGGGGACTCAAGGCAGCATACGTATATAGGCAATGATTTGATGCCATGTAAACATGCATACATAACAAAATAAACATATATATTAAACAATCATTAAAACATATAAATCTTACAATACATATTAAAATCATGTTATCGAAAATCATAATTCAAGACAATTCTAAATTGTCATTTTGGACCACAACTTTTAGAATCTCCATGGCCCTAAAATTATATTTCTCAGGAGGGAATCCTTACCCTCTAGTAAAGTTTCTTTTAAGGGATGAATAGATTGAAGACCACATACAGAAATATTCACTATTAGACAATTGTAAATCTACGACTTACGAGATAGCTTAATGCACTTGCCAACTGTTTTGCTACTTTGAATTTCCAAGGTGTCGTTAGCAAAACACTCTTGCGGCGCATGAAGAGATCCAGAGGTCCAAATTCAACATACTCCTCAACCATAATGTCTGCAGCAAAAGGAAAAACAAATATGTAGTGCACATAGTTTAATGGTCAGTGCATTTTCATAATGGATACAAATAGACTTTTCAGAAACTTTTGAACCGGGACTGTGGCGCAGCTGGCTGAGTGTCAGCTGAATTAAAGATCACTACTGACCGGAAGGTCATGAGTTTGAAGCCAGCCCGGGTCGGAGTGAGCTTCCGGCCAATTGTGTAGCTTGTTGTCGACCTTTGCAACCCAAAAGACAATTGCATCTGTCAAGTAGGAAAATTAGGTACCACCTATGTGAGGGGAGGTTAATTTAACAAAATTTACGAGGCCATAAAAAATATCCAGGAAAAGCATGCGGGGAATGCGGAAAATATTTCATCAGTGTCGCAGATGGACAGTGAAGCGACAGCTCCCCTGGTGGCCCGAAGTTGGAATGTTAAATAGCCTCTGACTGGCTGTCTATATGTGTTGTGTGTCTATGGCATTGAATGTTTGCCATGTATGTGTACATTGTAACCCGCCCTAAGTCCCCTGTGGGACGAGACGGGCGGAATATAAATACTGTAAATAAATAATAAATTACTGGAGCCAATTTTTCATGTTTCCAACACTGAGCTAAGGGGACCCCATTTGGGGTTTGGACCCACAGTTTAAGGAACAGTGGCTTACAACACCTAGGAAATGCAAAACAGTTGACCTCCATCCCAAACTGCCACTGCTTTAGCCTCAGAAGGTATGAAGAGCCAGTCACAATCCAATCATCTCTACACCTGGAAGTAGAGACAGTATTTGCTGGACTTAATCCCCTCCCATTTTCTTTTGTGTCACATCTTAACCAGATTGTAACCATGAAGGCAGGGGACAGTTTTATTGTTCTTTAACTTAAAAATGCCAAAAACAAAGACAGCTATATATAAATAAGTGGGGACGATAACAACAATTATCCAAAAACTAACCAGAGCTGACCTGCTGAGCTTCCAAAAGCAGACAAGATCTCATCCTTTTGTGTATTTGGACTAGATAATTACCACTTCAGACATATAAAATTACTTACTTTCTACATCACGGACACAAATTCCATGAAGAAGGACGATGTGTTTGTGGGAAATCTGTCTCATCATGCTTGCGGTCTCAAAAAATGCCTATTAAAAATAAACACATTTCAACAGAGATTTAAGGTCAATAAAACAATGAAGGGATAAATCAACAAAGTCTTCCCACCAGAATGTTGTTCAGTGCATATGTTTACATTACTATTTGAAGTTACTTCGGACCACAAGAAAAATGAATGGGAAGAACAATACTTCCAGATCAGGGCTTCTTAAATGTTTCCACTCACACCTTTTTTGGCTCAATAAATGTTTACATGATCCAAAGATGTGGGTATATAAAATAGGTAAAAAAACCCAAACATTTGCTGATACAAAATCAGCATTTGAAAGGCTTGCTGATTTTCCTTTTTTATGAAGTACAGCTGAACTGTCTTCTTGAGAGTCCACTGTAAACACTGCACAACAGATTTGTTTAAATATCTCAAACAGCTACTAGGTGACATATTTCTTCAAATGGTCATTTGTGACACACAGTTTCTGTCATAGGGGGCAGAGGAACTGAGATGCTAGCCCCACCTGATAGCTATATATCCTCTAGGGGAGGATATATAAGGTAGTGAAAAATATTTTGTAAGTTTCAAACCAAACTGGCAAGATGTGGTGATAAAAGACAGAATTTCATAATACTAAGAGCTGTGCTTCAACTCATCAAGCATACTTATAATACATGGGCATCTGTATAAAATTTCGTCTATGAATGCTCCAGCATCAAAAGGATATTGAAACAAATGGGAAATTTATATTTATTTTCTGAGACTCTATCAGACATATAAAAGAAAAATAAGTAACAATGAAATCAGCCATTTACATATTGAACCAATAGAGATACCTACTAAAGAAATGTCTCTGTGGTTGGGATCCAAGACTTTAAGGAGAACTTTAATTTCCTTTTCACTCTGATAACTTTCATCATCTTTATAGTTTAGAATCCCAGAGTAAATCTGTGTTTTTGTTCCTCTTCCAAGATGCTCACCCTATAACACAGTTGAAATTCAGTCAGAAATTGTGAACGTCTAACAATTTCGTTATTTTAGTGAGAAACACCATCATTAATCATCCCAAAGACAATAGTTAAATAAGAACTCATTTTACATTTTGGATTTTTATTATATATGACATTACTTGTACTGTGCTCATTTCATAGGTGGGATACCGCTACATTAATATTAAATGAGCCCGATATGATGGAAGTAATCATAAATTTAACGTGATAAATAACTAACTGGGTTCTTATTCATGTTATCAGCATAGTAATGTGTGTGATTTACAAAAAAAAGATTAAAATTTCTAAACATTATAGAAATTCATAGTACTTGAACACTTACACTTACAATATATTTAAAATTAAACCAGTTGAATGTGGTTGCCACACAATTCCAGACATCAGGGCTTCTCAGATAGCAACAGGGACGCTCTTTGAGGTCTATATAGTTCATGAAACCTTTAAAATGCCACAACAACTTACTTGTATTATTTCTTCTTTGCGGATCTGATGGAAGCTCAACTGACTTAAAGGACAGACCGGCTTACATTCTTGTGACAGTTTGGTAGCCACCAGCAAATTGGAGATTTCTGGTGGAAAAAAAGACATACTTTCTAATACAATTTAAATAAATGTGCATCCCTACTTGTTATATTATTTCAGTTATTTCAGTTAAGTATCCCTTATTGGACATGCTTGGAATCAGAAATGTTTTGGATTTTGAAATTTTACCAGTTTTGGAATATCTGTATGTGTGTGCAGATATATATAGAGAGAGGGGGGAATGGAGAGAGAGAGAGAGAGAGCTTCATTTCTGCTTCATATATACCAGTGGCTCTTAATCCGTTTAGCTCTTTAGAAATTTCAAAACTCCCTCATAATTTATTTTTTTATTTATTCACCATATTTCTAACCCGCCCTTCTCAACCCCAGAAGGCAATTTTAAAAAATGTACATGTTAGACTGAAATCTGGCATCAACTTTAGTACTATACCACAAAATTCCCTCTCTCACTAACAAATAGTTCTCCATGACAAAGATTCAATGTTTTTTTAAAGAATACTAATTCAAAAACAGTACCTTTTGGCTTTGGCTGACAACATCGCTTGAGTGTGAATTCTATATTATCTGTTCGAAGGATCTGTCCTTTTAAGTGGTCCATCAGTTCTTTCAAAGATGAAAAAAACTTATCAGATCCATGCAAGAGACAGCCACCTTTCTTCATTTCAATCTGGAAGTTCTTGTACTGTTTGAGTGGATTTAAAAACTGTGGTAGGGAAGGAAGTAAAGGAGAGGAAGAATCACTCTTAAGTGAACCCAGATAAAATGCAGAAAATGACTTAAGGGCTTCAATGTAGCCTGGGGGAGATTCAAGAGAATGAAATGAAATTGTTCTTGTGATTTTTAACAAGCATTTGAAACTTTTTAATCT
The DNA here is from genome assembly GCA_030556195.1 of Anolis apletophallus. Lineage (NCBI taxonomy): Eukaryota > Metazoa > Chordata > Lepidosauria > Squamata > Anolidae > Anolis > Anolis apletophallus. The sequence goes on from JARBWK010000005.1 coordinate 98,437,895, forward strand.
TATCTTGACACATTGAGAAGAAAACAAATGTACTTTGTTCTATCTAGAAAGAATACAGAGGAATATGTGGATACCTACAACTGCAGGTAAAACAACCCACACATTTTTACTATACCAGAAATACACGAGACCTAGAGATCAACCTCATAGATAGTACTATAGTTGTCAGAAGATTTCAGATCTGCCAATTATCAAATTTATTTTATTTATTTTATTTTATTTATTCGAGCTTCTATGCCGCCGACTCCCGGAGGCTCACAAGAGCCAAAGGCACAATAAAATACAGAACAATAAAAGCAATTAAAAACAGCAATAACAAAATAAAACAAGTGGCACAATTAAAACCATAACACAGTTAAAGATGCATGGGCCTACCCGCTGAAAGCCTGCTTGAACAAATAAGTTTTGCAGGCCCGTCTGAACAGGAGCAGGTCCTTCAAGGCCCGGGTTTCGGCCGGGAGGGCGTTAATAGTTAATGCCATTAAGTATTCAATTCACTTAAATTTATTGTTCACTTTGAACAATGAAGCAAGTAACAGCCTACCACTTACTGCCAAGGGAAGCTACAAGTTCCTGCTTTTAGATAAAAAGAAAGGAACTATTAAGCTCTGGTTAGATCCTCAGCATCATGGCTTGAAACTGTCTCCCTCGAACCGTCTCTTCAAAAATTATGCTTTACATATCAAAAGACAAAAGACATACATCTATTGTTCATACACCCGACAAAATTTCTGTATCATACCTGTGAGCCTTCTGTACATATCACAGTTAAGAGGATGTTGTTGAAGTCTGTACAGCTCCATCTCAGGACATACATGCCTTCCTCATTACCTTCTTGCTTTAACTTGTTGATAGCATAATCTGTGCTGTAAGTGTTTAGAAATGAGTAGAAGTTTTCAGTAATACTCCTCTGAAAGTAAGACAATATTTTTTGCCACGCATTATGGAAAAACTGACAAAGATAGTGGAAAAAGAGCAAATGCAGGTTGACTGCGAAATCTAGATTGTGAAATTTGATTTTAAGGCCAAAAACATTTGTTTGGTTGGGTTTTTTTGGGGGGGGACGACTTTACTGGATTGTAAAGTGTTACTACAAAGGGGGGGGGGGACAAGAAAGAAGAGGAAGTAAATAGCAATGACTAAAGCATGTCCATGGATATAAGCTGACTTTGTTTCAGAGAACTGGAATTTTTGATATAATTTTTAAAACTTTCATGCATATCTAAAACAGATCTTCTGATCACTGAACCATAGATGACAAATTTATCTTGTGTCCTTGCAGAATACGTCTAATTTGCAACAGTGAAAACATGCTGGGGCCTTTCACATTAGATTCCAGGTTGCAAAATAAAATTTAAAAGAGCATGGGCATCTAACAATACAAATATCGTAAAGAAAAACAATACATTGTAATATCTTTAAGCCCAAAGACATAGTGATAGGTAAATATTTATTTATTTATTTCCATCATTTATATTCCACCCTTCTCATCCCGCAGGGGACTCAGGGCGGATTACATACAGTATACAGGCAAACATTCAATGCCATAGACACACAACATATATAGACAGACACTCAGAGGCAATTTAACATTCCAGCTTCTAGCCACCAGGGGGAGCTGTCACATTCCTTCATTCTTTTGCATACTTCCTGGAGATTTATGGCCTCGTAAGTCAGTTAAATTAGCCTCCCCACAAAGTGGTACCTAAATTTCCTACTTGACAGATGCAACTGTCTTTCGAGTTGCAACGGTTGACAACGAGCTACACAATTTGGTCAAGAGCTCACCCTGACCCAGGCAGGCTTCGAACTCATAACTTTCTGGTCAGTAGATATATTATGCAGCTGACCCCCAGCCAGCTGCGCCACAGTCCCGCTGAATGTGCTTACATGACATACCACAAAAATATCTGTTGCACATTACTAAAATCTGTAGACAGTTTATTATTGTGGGAGATGGTTGACCTTTTTTGCACACAATTTTAGTTTATGCTACACAATTTGGTCGAGAGCTCACCCCGACCTGGGCAGGCTTCGAACTCATGACCTTCTGGTCAGTAGATATCTTATGCAGCTGACTCCCAGCCAGCTGCGCCATAGTCCCAGTGAATGTGCTTACATGACATACCACAAAAAATTTCTGTTGCACATTAGTAAAATCTGTAGACAGTTTATTATTGGGGGAGATGGTTGACCTTTTTGCACATAATTTTAGTTTATGCTGATGGCCTTAGGCTTAATTTTAAAAACATGGTGGTCCCCCCCCCCTCCCAAACCCCACTGTAAAACAGTGAATTTCCCCCCATGTCTACTGTAATATGCAGCAGATCACTTGGGGCATCTTCCTTCAAGTTTTGCATATAAATTCAAGAGCATGTGGCCTTCCAGCCTCCCTTAACCTTCAGCTATTGCCCACTACTACCGTAAAAACTCCATAAAGTAATAATGAATAATCTGCACCCATTTAGTCCTACTGGTTGCTTCAACAATAATCGTTCTGAACTATGTGCATGGTTTTTCTTCTGTTATGAGAGGTTTCTTTGTGCAGTGAGTATTTATTCTTAGTAAAGTTTATCTTACTAATCCTGTGATCATAGAAGAACTATATAGGTAGATATGAGTAAAGGCTCTTGAAACAACTCATCAACTTTTTCAGTAAGAAATCTGATTTTTTTTGTATTTATTTTGTAAACAGTTTTTACAAACAATATGTTATTGGCAAAATTGAATCTCTCCCAGAAGTACAATTTATGAGAACATGTACCACTCAAAAAACAAACTATCAAGTTAAGATTTCTAAGAAAAAAACCAAGAAAATCATTACATAGTGACTATTTAAGATAACATAGTGTATGAAGGACATGAACTAACCAGATGGGTCCATGACAGCCATTTTTAATGTTGTGTTCTATGAGGGGCGGTGCAACATCTGTACAGAGATAGTGGTGGGCATCTGTAGTAAGTCTGAAATAGCCATCTACCAAAGCAGCAAATGACAATGCTTCTCCATGTGAAGACAGTTTAAGCTCCTATTAACAGAAAAGTAATTTTAGGAAGAGTTATGCCTTTTCACATGAGAAACAAAGGTTCATCTACACTTAGAGCTACATTTAATTTGTACTATTAATTAAATGCACATAATTCCTCATCCTCAATGTTTCAAGTAAAATGTATTTATTAATGACAATAAATTACAGTAGACCACTTATTACATGAGTTCACTGAATATGTTTCGGTTATACACAAAGAGGTTTGAATATCATAGAATCATGTAGAAGCACCTTGCAAATCATACAGATTCTCTCTAGGCCTCCGGAGTGACTCAAAGTTCAACTTCTGCCAGAATTTTCTGCTGGAAACTGACCAGAGAATTGTGTAGAGAATTTTCTAGACATTATTTTCCTACACAATATTCTTCACCTGGAAGCATTAGATATCATTGATTGCATGTAAGAAAAACAGAGTTCCAAATAATAAGCAAAAATAATATCACACGAGGGATACTTCACATAAGACATGGATCTACTGTAATGAATACAGAAAGTAAAGAGACTTGGGGTCTTCTCATATTTGATAAAGTAAAATTTGCACAAATGAGAGCCCAATGTGGTATAGTGGTGTGAGTGCTGGGCTATGGCTCTAGAGACCAGGGTTCAGATCCCCACTCAACCACAGACACTCACTGGGTGGCCTTGAGAAAGTTAAACTCTTTCAGCCTCAGAAGGAGGCAAAGGTAAGGCGTCTTTGAACAAATCATGCCAAGAAAGCCCTGGCTTGGCTTGGGGTCACCATATGTAGGGGATGACTTGAAGGCACACAACAACAACATTTATGTGTATTCAAAGTGCTTGAGCAAGTGTAAACCTATCCCGTTCTATCAGTATGCAATTAGTATGAAATCTAAGTTGTAAAGTATATTAGTGGATGAGGATACAGAATCAAGTGGTCACCAGTTCTGGAAGCAAGACTACATAATGCATATGTATGAGATAGTTTTTTGACTGAGCAAACTCACCATCCTTTTATTATCTTGTTTATAGACAGAAACTGTGGACTCCTTGATCACAAGGTGAGTGATTTCAGGAAAGTAAGAAAAATTGTTCCAGTCTTCTCTCTTATTTTTTTCTTCGTTTTTCTTAACTTTGCCATCTGATTTTTTTCTCTTTGTTTTATGTTTTTCTTTCTCTGTCTGAGTAACCTGGTTAAAAAATGCATATAGGTTTTTAAAAATAGTGAAGGAGACAATGAATCTGTAGTACATGAGAGAAAGTGTCTATGATCAGAGAAAACACAAATATTACTACCAGAAAGAAAAGTGATAAAACAAAGTTCAAAACTAGTGCTAGTCTAGATATTAAGCTGTTTGGGAACAAACAATGTTTCAATTGTATTGAAAACCAGATAGCTTTTTTATTCTCCAAAAGAAGATGTTAAAATAGAAAATTTTCCATTTACTGTAGTGTTAATACCAGCAGATTTGTACATTTACATCTTTGCACATGTAGACTCTTAATTCTACCCAATTCATTGCCAGATCAGTTCCTTAAAACCATACATAAACACATACACAGTCAGTGCCAGCCTTGTAAAGGCTTCTGATCATTATTTGAACATGCTTTTATTATCTGGCCCTAACGATGCCTGATAGACTTAAAAGAAAACCCACTTCTAACAGTGCCAGGTGTGTTTGTATAAGGAATGCAAACCAGCCAAAGCTACTACGAGCTATGTTTGTACACACACCCTGGGAAACCAAGGGCCTGAGGAAATCTTGACATATTGTGGACAAGAACACCACTCGCAGCAGGAATGCAAACCAGGCACAGATGTCTTTCTGGGTTCACTTTTCTTTCAACAAACAAATATAAAATGCACTATGGAATCTATTTCAGTTTTTCTGAGAGAAAAACAAACCAGAGCAGCAGCTGAATCTAGGTTCATAAGCTTTAGCTGTTTTCAAGTAAGAGAGAGTGACCGGGTAGTATGTACCAGGTTACTGGATATATGTTGCCGACTGCATACACAGTAGAGTCTCACTTATCCAACATAAATGGGCCAGCAGAACATTGGATAAGTGAAAATGTCGGATAATAAGGAGAGATTAAGGAAAAGTCTACTAAATGTCAAATTATGTTATGATTTTACAAATTAAGCACCAAAACAGCATGTTTTACAACAAATCAACAGAAAAGGCAATTCAAAACACGGTAATGTTATGTAGGAATTACTCTATTTAGGAGTATAGCACCAAAACATTGCAATGTATTGAAACAGTGGTGGATAATACAGAACATTGGATGAGGGAGGCCCAGAATCCCAAATGGCTCAGCCATGTCCCACTACTTTGTCCTGTCTTAGTCAGATAGCTGTTTACTGATATTTGTGCTAAGCGCTACATGCTTCTACTGCCTCCACAATAGGCCCACAGACTTAATATAGATCATGCAGACAGATGACTTGCGGCTTCTTCACACTTCCTCCTCACCCCAAAAGAGAGACTGCACTACAAAGACACATTAAAACAAACCAACAAAAAGTGCATTGGGCCATGGAGGCAGAGACACAACAACCTGTTGATATGATTCAGATTAACCTTGTTAACACTAACCTGTGTCATAATTCCATACGGCTTTACACGCCACTGGATTCCGTGATTGCCTGTTACTACCACTTCATAATGTGGGGTGATGTTACAATCATCCATATTAAAAGTCTTCTCATTCTCTGATGAAATTAAAAATGAAGTGGTCTCAAATAATTCTGCTCCATAATGTTTTGTTAATGTCTCCATGGTTGACAAGTACTTCACTTTCAGATCATGTGGGGAAACACTGCTTTCACAAATTGTCCTTTTGTTAAATTCTTTTAGAAAGTCTTTGAAGACATTGTTTATCCGTATTCTCGTTAAAAGGTTTTTCTGTTTGATGGTTTTGTTCAGACTTTCAGGAATATAACGTTTATAGCTGGAAAAAGAATATGGAAGGAAAAGATCACATTTATTGCTCAATATATATTCTTCTTAGTTGATGAAAAGGGCATTTCATTTAAAATTTTCAGAGGCAAAAATAAAAATATTTTAATAAAAATCTACATGGTACCACAATGCTGAGGGAGCAGTATATTCATAAATATTTCTTCAATTTATTGTAATTTCTATTCAATAACTTTCCTTTGAAATATATTGATTTTTTTTCTTGAACATAGCAATTTTGTGTATCAAATTAAAATTTCTTTTATTTCATAAACTACAGGCATGAGTTCATGAATTCATTTCTAAAATGTTTTCCAACACACTCTTTAGGAATCTGCTATAGCAGTGTTTCTCAACCTTTTTTGAACCGCAGCACACTTTTTACATTTGCAAAATCCTGGGGCACACCACCAACCAAAATGACACAAAATGACACTCTAGCACAGTAATACATATAGTTAATACGTTTTTAAATGCATTTATACACTCAGTGTGAAACCTGGGCCTGTTTCGATGAACACAACATAGATATCCTGGCAGGAATGGCAGAAAGACACAAACTTCCCACACAGAACCCCCATAACCAAGAGAAAATGCTATAAGAGTTTGGTGGGCATTGACCTTGGGTTTTGGAGTTGTAGTTCACCTACACACAGAGAGCACTGTGGACTCAAACAGTGTTGGATCAGGACCAAACTTGGCATGAATACTCAATATGCCCAAATATGAACACAGATGGAGTTCAGGGGAAATAGACCTTGACATTTGGGAGTTGTAGTTGCTGGGATTTATAGTTCCCCTACAATCAAAGAACATTCTGAACCCCACCAATGATAGAACTGGGCCAAACTTCCCACACAGAACCCCCAGGAGGCAAGAGGAGGTCTCTACTTGGGGAAAGGGAGGTGGGCCTTCCCAATGCATGGAGAGGGAGAGACCAAATAGCCAACAGGTGGGGAGGGGGGTGTTTGTAATTTTGTGCCTTTATCGAGGTAGGTTTCTTAGGGTTTTTATACTTCAACACACTAAACTCTGCCCCACCCCCTTCCCTGGAGGTTATAATTTCCCACGGCACACCTGATGATCGCTCACGGCACACTAGTGTGCCCCGGCACACTGGTTGAGAAACACTGTGCTATAGGACCAGAAATGCCTACAGTCTTCTTAACTGTCAGTTAATAGCAGAAGAACAATATAATTTTCATTCTTCTTGCAGTTCTCCTTCTAACACATTTTAGTCAGCAAAGGTAGGTCTACGTGGGACAATACACAACTACCTCAGGCTCACCTGATGTCTCTGAGAAGCTCTGGCAACTTCAAGTTTTTTTTAATTGCATAGTGAGTGATAGCAAGAACAGCCATGCCCAAACATTCGTTTTGAATTTCCTGAATCTCTTGATCATTTTTTGAGTCCCGAACAGGTGCCAAACATCTCACCAAATCATTCTGTCCCTAAAGTGTGAGAAAGTAGTTTTAGTTTTGTGCAGGACATCAAATACCAATGTTGAAAAATACAGGTTTTTATTTGAAAAATTCATGAAATGGCCATGTTACTTTCCATGGTAAACAGAAAATAAAAATGAAACATTTCCAATGAACATTCAGTTGATAAATATACGTTGCTAAGAAAGGTCCTAATATTTTTGGACTGCTGTCCAAACACAAACCAACAACAGAACACTACTAAAAATGTGGTCAAAGAAAACGTCCTATATACCTAAAAATTAATTTTGCATTTCTCTATCATTATTTCTTAAAAGTGGCCAGGGCAACATGGTCCAAACAGAAATACCCCTAGGGCAGAAGCAAAGGTAGAGTTCTTTTAAATCATCATCACCACCACCACCACCCACCTCTCATTGTGGCTCAAAACAGGATACAACTAATTATAAAATTTAAATTATTTTTAATTATAGAAAGTCCAACTCAATATTATAAAACACAACGTTAAACATAAAATTTCTTAAAATCCTGTCTTAGAAGTCACTTGCCTGTGCAAAAAGATATTCTAGTGAAGATGCATCAAGGAGGGGTGTTCCTTCTTGCATTAGTTTCTTTGATTTCTTTGAAGAATGTCTCCAGACAGGAGGCTCATTTTCATTTGTCCCATGCCAATTAGAAAAATAAAACCTTTCAAAAATAATGAGTTAAGAAAAAAATTGGAGTTGCATGTTAGTTAATGCTTTTAAAATATGACTTGAAAACATGTATTAAAAATATAATAATCAACTTGCAGGAGTGGTGGCTGTTTCAAACCTCAGTGCTCTAACACCCAGATCTCACACCTAGGTGCTAGTGACAAAATGAAAATTTTCTTAAAGGTAATGAAGCCCAAACCCTTCCCAAGAATTAAAATACTAATGCTTTCATTTTAAATATTCACACTGTCTAATATCTACTAACAGCCATAACTTTATTAAATACAATACAATCCCACTTATCCACAGAATTGAGGTTCACTGTTCTGGAAAATAATCCCTTTTCCCCTAAAGTGTTTGTGAGCTTCTTTCCATCTCTATGGTATGCTTTCAGCCCAAATATTGTCAACATTTTTGAAACACACTCCCAAGACTATAGTTTGTAGCAATGGTCGGAAGAAATCCTCCACTATGATTTACTTTCTTGGGTATTGAATTAATTTTTGCCTGTGAAATCTTAAAACCTAACAAAAGAGCTCCTGAACTTGTAATATAAAAGGGTTCCCTGGCTTCAACCCTTTTAATGTATTGTCAAAGGCTTTCATGGCTGGAATCACTGGGTTATTGTAGGTTTTCCGGGCTGTATGGCCATATTCTAGAAGCATTCTCTCCTGACATTTTGCCTGCATCTGTGGAAAACAACCTCTGAAGATGCTTGCCACAGATGCAGGCGAAAAGTCAGGAGATAATACTTCTAGAACAGTGGTTCTCAACCTGTGGGTCCCCAGATGTTTTGGCCTCCAACTCCCAGAAACCCTAACAGCTGGTAAACTGGCTCGGAATTCTGGGAGTTGTAGGCCAAAACACCTGGGGACCCACAGGTTGAGAACCACTGTTCTAGAACATGGCCATACTGCCCGAAAAACCTACAACAACCCAACCCTGTTAATCCTGATTAAACCAAGAGTAATATTTCTGAATTGGGATTCTGAACACCCTACCTAATTATCTACTATAAAAAAACCCTTTCAACATAAATTTATTTGGAGACTGAAATCACCTTGGACAGAAATACTTTTTTCATTTCAAATCTGTACTTGCTTATATTAGTTTTAATGATTTTATTGTTTAATGACAAGATGCTGTGGATGTCCAGCTATTGCAAACTAAGACAAGCTATTTAATCTTAAGCACCTCTAGGCAACAGGAACAACAACAAACATTGTTTGGTACCAGGACAGGTACTACAGAGCTTGGCTGAACATTTCTTGCATGACTGCTCTCACTATAAACGTACAGGTTTATATTTGAATTGTGAGAGATGAAGTCCAAAACACCTGGATGGCCAAAGTTTGCCTAGGCCTGATTTAAGCAATTTGTTGAGAAACATTATATAAAAGGACACATTTCAATAAGTCAATTGTTCATATAAAATGAATATTACTTTATATATATAAACTAGAATTAATGAGACAGGTTTATTTATTAAGACAACACACATTTGATTGTAGCATCGTAACTAATTCTTTAATTCATTAATTCTGTGTATACTTTATGTCACCTGCCTATATTGCAATCAAGTAACAAAATTACGATAAATATCCTCTTTTCTGTACTTAGCAAGAATTTCAACCTTGGATATGCTCCCAGAGGCATACTGGGAGCAAAACCTCTAGTTATCAGAAATTTATATACATCTCTTTCTCCTGAGGTACAATAGAAAACATGCTGTGCTTTAAGGTTAAGAGAATTCAGGATTGTACAGTTCTTTGATAAGGTGTGATCAATCTATGACCAACCAAATGTTGGACTTCAGCTCCCCTCCAGTCCTCATCATTAGCTACATTATTTAGGCTTGATATAATAACTACAATCAAATAATTTCTGAATTACAGTGAGTTTCAAACCAAGACTTAAATTCTAACAATGTTATTACTGAATATCACATGTACCTCATACGATAATGAACCCGGAGTGCGGTTTTGTCATCTATTTGGAAGACATGATTTGGCGCATACCATAGGTTTCTGCTTTCATCAAAGAGAGCAAACAGGTTATGGCACAATGGAGATATAGCTGTTAAAAGAGAAACATCGATATGTAAGAGAGTCAGACAATAGGTGTTAAAGATGCTTTTGCATAAGTTATAAAAAGGAAAACTTGATTAAATATTAAAAAGTAGATTATTTTGTAATGAAGAGGTATAAAAATTGTTATCACTTTGAGCGTAGTTACCAAAATATAACCAAAGGCTGAGTGTCAGTTTCAATAATAGGAAGTAATGGATGACCGGAAAGAATACCAGTATTTCATTGCATAATAGTTGCAACCGCATAATAGCGGCAGCTCCATTTTTGGGGTGACAAAATTGGTTTTGATTTCCCCTTCCTTCCTTTTTTCTCTCGAAGGCAAGACAGTTTCAGACTATAAAACTGAGGTCTCTGGAGCTCCATTCTTCGCTCCTCGCTCCTCCTTCCATGGCAAGGCACTTTGCAAAATCTGAAATGGAGCTCTTTGGAGAAAGAAAGAGCCTATTTTCAGATGCCTCCTTTTTATAGTTTTTAAACTGACTTGCCTATGGAAAAAGAAGAGAGAGTCAGCCCCAATTGGTTCTGCCGTTTTTTAAAAAACAATCAAACAGAAACAGAGGTGTTTGTTTGAGGCTGAATCATCCCTCTTCCTCCTCCTCCCCTTTCAGAGGTAAGGCATTTTTTTCTAAAACAAAAACAGAAAATAGAGAATCAAAAGCAGATTGTTTTCCTCATGTAATAGTTGCACTCATCTTTTCTATTGAAAAAATTGGGAGAATGCAACTATAATGCAATGAAGGAACAAAAAACTTATATTTAAATGAAGCAGTAATGTAAATACACAGCAGTGCTACTGATCAGGCAGTGACAGCACTATAAACATGGACAGGAAAGTTTGGAAAGATTAAATCCAGAACTATAGGTTCTGCTCAAATGAAGGTTCCTAAAAGCATATTGATAAACTCCTGAAATTCCCCATAAGTCAACAGGCTACATACAAACACAAATTACAGATTAGGCTTTAGGGCATTACAAAAATATTTTAAAGAACAAAGGTACCGTATTTTCCGGAATACAAGGTTACTGGGGGTATAAGATGACCCCCAACTTTTAAAGATAAAATACAGAGTTAGGGATATACTCGGCATTTAAGATTACCCCCCCCCTCTTCCAAGACTATGCCCCCGCCACTCTCCATTCAAGGACCTACTCCGCCCTCACCGCTTACATCCTCCAAAGGCCACAGGGCTTGCCTAGGCCCAAGGAAGCATCTTTGGATGACTCCTAGCAGCGCTGGGCGATGGCGTGCCTTGGATGTGCTCCCAGAGGCATGTTGGGAGCAGTAGGTCCTTGACTCCAACTGCTCCCAGCATGCCTCTGGGAGTACCTCCAAGGAATGCCATCGGCCAGCACTGCTAGGAGTCATCTTCCAGAGGCCCAAGGAAGCATCTTTGGATGACTCCTAGCAGCGCTGGGCGATGGCGTGCCTTGGATGTGCTCCCAGAGGCATGCTGGAAGCAGTAGTTCCCTGAATCCTACTGCTCCCAGCATGCCTCTGGGAGCACATCCAAGGCACGCAGTTGGCCAGCCCTGCTAGGAGCCGGCATCCAGAGGTACTGCCTTAGGCCTAGGCAAGCCTTCAGGGGAGGTAAGCAGCGAGGGCAGAGGAGGTCCTTGAATGGAGAGTGGCGGGGGCTGCAGGGAAAGCCCAGCGGGTCATCACCCCCAGCCGGTCTCTGTGGTAATGCGGCTTGCCACTCCTCCCTATGCCCGCCCCCTCCCCCTCCCTCCCTCCCTCCCTCCCTCATCAAGCCGCGCCACTAAGGGCGATTTTATTTTTTTCTTTTACTTATTATTTCAATTTATACCCGGCGTACTAGACAACCCCCAACTTTTCATAAGATTTTCCAGGCTTAAAAAGTCATCTAGTATGCCAGAAAATAGGGCAGTCCCTTTTCCCCAAACAGAATATATCACCCACCACAACCATATAAAGGACTGAGTGGCACAAATAACACTCCCAAGTTTAGAATAAATAAAGATGGGAGTATTTAATATGTTAATTAACATGAATATCAAATATGGCTTTAAAGTATACATTCCAATTTATAACAAAGAGCTGTTACTTAGCAGCCATATTTAGTATATTTGATTCTCTGGGATTCTGTCAAAGAGATACAACTGGCTATGAAAAAATAAAAAGGGCAGAATGTAATACGTTCTTAATTGGCCGACGAGAATAGTAGGGCATATTTACACATGAGGTCCAAACTAGACATTACGGATTTGGTTAATAACAGCATTAACAGGCATACTAAGGACAGAATGGGAAGAAATTAATATAATATCCAAAAAGAAAAGGTATTTTAAAAAACAGTAAATCATACTCTAATAAAGTGGAAACAAGACACTTAAGAGTGGAATGGCAGAATCATACAAATCCTCGTCTTGTTTCCAAGTAATATAGATAAACAGTGGCCTAAATCCAAATGTTAGTCCCAGCTACAATAGGCTTACTTAATAAACAGGAAGTTGGCAAGTCAATGTGCTTATAAATTCCACTGATTCCACTGACACTAATTCATAAATTCTGTTCACTCTGACTGGGACTTACAAATGGATTTAGGTCCACAACTTGCTATTCAAGATACATTTATTTTAATTTTAAAAAATAAGATAGGGCACTACTGAAACTCACAGCATTTATGGGCAGCTTCGATGCAAAGTTCTTCTGCTGTGTACTTTCCAGATGTATATAAAAGAGAAGGTTTCTCTTGCAAATAGAATGCTAATTCCACTCCTTGTTCTTGATTTTCTATGTAGACTTCATTTCTTTTGCTATTTCTCATTTTTGCACAGAAAGCCATAGCTTTACAGTCTTCTTTTACATTAAAATACTGCAAAGATAAAAAGAAGAGGGACACAAAATATACAAAACTATTTTAAAAAATTCTGGCTTTAATCATGATATAATCGTTCTAAGCACCGGAGTTCTGGTTAGAGCCAATGAACGTACATAGAACATAAATACAATACAGAAAACTGAAGAAAATTGTTGAAGTATGGTATTATGTTATAAGTAACTTCTGGTTCTGGCATTTAGATTTTCTTGCAAAAATAAGACAATGTCAAATAATAAAACTTAAACTTTCATAATTTTTATCTCTGAAAGAGAAAAAACATTCAGTTCTTAATTTATCGTGAAACATAAAAATCTTAGGATTTAAATGATAATCTCTAGAATAACAACCATTTTATCTTTATCTAACAAACTTATTCCATTTGATGACTCAACTCATTTTTACATAAAACAGTGTAGCAGATGTTTTGAGCAGGTGTTCTGTATCTCTAATATATTTTATTTTGATAAATTAATTAAATAAATAAGGTCATCCTTCAAAGCTGGTTGGTAATTACTGGAGATTTATGTCTTTTAGATATATTGACCACACAAACTGCCAGCTAGAAAACAGAACTAGTTACATGCAGAGTTTTTGTTTTGTATTTTGATGGTTTTTTTTAAACACATATGAATCACAAAGTACATACCTGCATTTATGTGGATGTTTAATCTTCCAAACCAGTTGAATAAGTGTTATTTAAAATATTCAGAATCAAGTTAACTGTTTAAAAGAAAAAGAAAAAAAAAGAATCAACCCATAAGGTTATACATTATAAGAGTTCAATCTCAATTCCTCAGACCTTTTCTAATCTTTTCTAGCCTCTTCCAACTCTGAAGGTTTCACTTGGATTCAGCTCTGTAGGAGCATTCATTAAGGAAGTGACTTCTGCCTTTGGTACATATGGAGGTACCTGTATTGTGTTTAACTATATATCCTTTTTAATGCCTTAAAATAGGCTTTTTACCAACCTTGTACATATCCCATGTGCTCTATGGCCTAAAAATAGACCCCAGATGGGTGGCAGCTGAGCTGTGGTTGAAATATGGGGCTTTGGTGATGAGCGTTTTTTTCCCCCTGCTATCTGAATGCAAACAATTTGAGTATTCCTGCATGGCAGGTGATAAGGCTTGTGATCTTTTCCAGTTTTATTTTAGTTTTAGTTTAGTTTTTCATGTGAGCTTGATGACATTTCTTCAGTATACTCTGTAATGTGAACTGTTCAGTGAATGCTATGGTTTTTAATATCTTTGCCTAATGAAAAAGCCAGTGAAACTTCAAAAGCTGTGCATTTTTGTTGGCCAATAAAATGTTTTCTGACTTTTGTGATATTCAGTGAAATTTCGTTGCTATGTAAGTTAGTGACAAACTCTGGCAATAAAATGAATAAGAACTCTCAAAAAGATTTTTTTTTATTAATAGGACTGCTTAGGTCTTGCACACTCATTGCCAAGGCATGCTTTATTCAACCAATCCAACTTCAATAAAAATTTCTCCCCTCCCCCTTTTGTTGCCACCATTGTTGTCTTCTCCAAAGTGGCATTTTTTCACCATATGTCCAAAGTATGATAACTTAGTTTAGTTTCACTTTTGTTAAGTGATATAATTAGTGCAATTATAATACTGACTACTGGTAATGGTCATTGTTAAGCAGACATAGATTTAAATGGACATATTGACATGTGACGGGTCCATTTAATTTACTGTAATTCAACATTAACTGTAATTGAATTAATGTTCTGTTGTTAGTTGATTACTATTATGGTGATTTTTTTTTACAATGACGTTGAGGGCAATGTATTCTGGAAAGCATGGCACAAGATGATTACAATCCCACAGTATCTCACAGCAAAGTGATTTATTCTGTCCTCAAAGAATAAATGGCAGAGGGTTGGATTAGATGATTCTCTGAAAAGTTGTTGTAACTTATTGGAAAAGCAGTATTCTATAGAAAAAGGTGTTTGAAAACATAACTCCACATAAACTAGGCCTAATGTATAAAAAAGCAAATAATAAATGTGGGAAGTGTGAAAGTGAAGTTGGAACATTTTACCATGCATGGTGGACATGCCCCAAAGTTAAAATATATTGGAGGAAAATACAAGAAGCTTGTGAAACAATATTAAAAATAAAAATGTATATGAAACCGGATTATTTTCTACTAGGCCTAACAGATGAAGATATTGAGCTGGATCAAAATCATGACATCCTATTTACATATTTAACCACGGCTGCTAGAATGGTACATGCCCAAAAATGGAAGTCAAAAGAATTAGCAACTATAGAAGATTGGCTAAACAAAGTTAAGGAAATAAAAGAAATGGATAAATTGACATTTGCCCTAAAAGACTCCTATGGAAGACCTATTAAGAGTACGGATTGAAACCATTTGATTGCTTCCTTGAAGATTTAAAATAATAGAACCAGCAATTAGTTGAGAGAGGTGGGAAGTGGAAAAGCATCAAGGAGAAGAAAGCAGGAAGAAACGAAAGAGACTGAAAATGGGGAGAAGACATTTCAGAAAGAAGCATATAAACAAAGACTAAATTTATGTGCGCGGTGAAGACGATTAGGAAGTCAGCAAACACCCCTTCTCTTTCCCTAGGCCAGGGGTGCCCACACTTTTTCAGCATGCAAGCTACTTATAATAAAACCAAGTCAGAAAGATCTACCTACCTCCTCAAGGCTGGAGAGGGGAGGGGGCGGGGCTTGGCATGGCCTGGTCCCGCCCCCTCTGGCTTCAGCTCTACCAGCAGCTTCTCCAGGCTTGATGATGGCAGAGGGGGGCGGAAGCCAGAGGGGCGGAGCCAGGCCATGCCAGCCCCGCCTCCTCTGGCTTTGGAGCTCGCAGCAGCTTCTCCAGGCTTGACGATGGCAGTGCCAAGCCAGTGGTGGCATAGCTTGCACAAGGCTGGCTTGGACCTGCCCTCCTCAAGGCTGAAGCAGCTGCTGGGAGTGCCGAAGCCGGGGAGGGGGCTGGGCTTGGTGTGGCCTGGCTCCGCCCCCTCTGAGAAGCATCCCACCCAGCTGCGATCGACCTCCTTCGGTCCCGCGATCGACTGGTCTATCGCAATCGACTTCCTGGGCAGCCCTGCCCTAGGCCATTCCTGCATGTCCCCCATTGATCCCACCTAGTAGGCAATTGCCTTAGACAGCCTATCCACAACCCCAAATATACCTTCAGACTATCCTATCCCAGAACTTATGAAGTGAGATATCCTTTTTATTACTGGAAAAATTGTAATATACTTAATAATAATTTATTCAAAAAAGAAAACTGTTTTTCAGTCAAAAGCACTGCAACATCTTTGCAAAGCAATAAACAAAATATTTTTTAAAAAAATATGAAGAGTAAAATACTCAACTTACAAAACCTCAACCTGTCAGAACTATAGCTTTGGAGAACTGCAATATACAAACCCTTGACCCCTTAAATGATTTCCCATTACAGCAGCTCTTCCAGGAATACAAAGGACAGCAAGTGCAATTATTTTACAATAATTTTCTAGGGAACATAACAATCAATATCTAGTCAATAAGTCCTCATAGAGCTGTTCTGATAACTTTGCATTGAATGAAGGGAATTTGCTTGCTCTTGTTCACATTTTTTAAAGCTCCTATTTTGCAACACTGAAGGACAGTAATGAGGAACACGACTCCTGCCTTGTTTGATTATGTGTGATGCTGTTATGGACTAAAAGAAATAGGAAAAGAAAAGCACCGGGAGGACTACCAGTTCCATTTCTGATCTGGAGTAGGAGAAAGTCTCATGCAACAGGGTTGGTTGTTCACTACTGTGCTGCATAATAATTAACGTTTTGGATCCTCATTTCCAGATTGCATTTCACAACTTACACGGTTGTATCAAGTAATGAGGGAATAAAGACATCACCATTATATAAGAGCTCTTACGCAGTCAAATATCTTTACATGTTTAGGGGCACTGCGGAGAGCTCAGAGCAGCAGGTCCTGCTACGATATGCTTCTGGAACAGGCATGGGCAAACTTCAGCCCTCCTGGTGTTTTGGACTTCAACTCCTATAATTCCTAACAGCAGGTAAGCTGCCTGAGATTTCTGGGAGTTGAAGTCCAAAACATCTGGAGACTCGAAGTTTATCCATGCCTATTCTAAAAGCTTATTATAACAGGCTTAGGGAATGGAGTTAACCAGATACTTTGGTGAACTCAATTTATACAAAACTAACAGTGCCCCTGATGGCAAAGCAGGTTAAACTGCTGAGCTGCTGAACTTGCTGACCGAAACGTCGGTGGTTTGAATCCAGGAAACGGGATGAGCTGTTAGCCCCAGCTTCTGCCAACCTAGCAGTTTGAAAGCATGAAAGTGTGAGTAGATCCATAGGTATTGCTCAGGCGGGAAGGTAACAGCAAGTCCATGCACTCATGCCAGCCACATGACTGTGGAGATGTCTATGGAGGTGTCTCGTCAGCTTAGAAATGGAGATTTATTATTATTTATTTCCAGTGTTTATACCCTGCTACTTCTCAACCCCCGAGGGGGGACTCAGTGCGGCCTAACAGACGGCAACAATTCGATGCCACACAATACATAGTAAACAACAGTTAAAATTAAAATACATTAAAATACACCTAGAATTAAATACATTAAAATACAGTTAATATTAAAACCATCATGTACATTCATCACCATTAAAACAATGTTCCATCCAAAGTCTTAGATCTTAACCATCAATTTGCCAACTGACCAGTCTAGAGTGCCGTGATGAGCACCACCCCCCAGAGTCAGACACTACTGGACTTAATGTCAAAGGGAAACCTTTACCTTTACTTAACGGTGTATATGTGTGAAATGAAACAACCACATCATGGCAAACCTATATAAGTAAAGAAAAAAGTAGCGCAAACGCTAAACAATGCAATGAATTCCACTATGAGTGTATATATATAATCAAGACCACCCGTTGCCCCATTCAGATATTAAAAGAACCCTATTACGCCTCGAAAATAAGTGGATAATTTCTTTAAACAGCGAGACCCCCCAAGGCCTCAACGACCGTTTATCCATCAGTGAAACATGGGTTGCTTACCATGTAACCATGGTTCCTTGAGTGGTCACCTGTGAATGCATACATAAGATATTTGCGCTTGCGCAGACAAACTTCGGAACCCTCTAGAAGAAACTTCATAGCCTCGCTGAAGCCCCGCCCCTCACTCCCCCCACCGCCTATATAGCCAGTGGGAGGGGCTTCAGCCCTCACTTCTCTCTAGCGCGAGAGACCAAAAAAGGTAAGTGAAGGCATGACCAGAGGGGGAGGAAGGGGCGGGCTGTATGCATTCACAGGTGACCACTCAAGGAACCATGGTTACATGGTAAGCAACCCATGTTTGCCTTTTTCGTGGTCACCTGTGAATGCATACATAAGATAGAATAGCGAGCTACTGACCTAGGCTGGTGGGAAGTCATGCCACCGCAGAAAAAAGGACAGCTCGTCCAAAACCAGCCTGTCTCCTTGAGATCACATCAAGTTTGTAATGGGAGACGAAGGTATGATGGGAGGACCATGTCGCCGCGCGACACACTGCATCAAGAGAAACGCCCCTCATGAAGGCCGCCGACGTAGAGACCGCTCTCGTCGAGTGGCCCTTAAGTTCTTTCGGAGGCTCTTTCCCTGCCACACGGTAAGCATGGCGAATTGTTAACACAATCCAAGACGATAGTCTTTGGGAAGATACGGGAAGTCCACTGGCATCCTTCCTATATTTCACAAACAGTCTAGGTGACTTCCTTAGTGAAGCAGTCCTATCAATGTAGAAAGCCAGGGCTCTCCTGACATCAAGGAGATGCAGGCTTGTTTCCAAAGGTGTTGTAGGATTTTGGAACAAGGAAGGCAATATCAGCTCCTCCGATGTGTGGAACCTGGATACTACCTTAGGCAGAAAGGAAATATCTGTCCTTAAAACCACCTTATCTTTGTGGAACTTGGTGTAAGGGGGATCTGCCCTAAGAGCGCAAAGTTCGCTAGCTCGTCTGGCCGAAGTGACTGCAACGAGGAATGCAGTCTTCCATGACAAGAAGGAGAGGTCAATCGTGGCCAACGGTTCAAAAGGCGGTTTGGTCAGGGACAACAAAACTAACTCGAGGCTCCAGGATGGAGTAACGGGAGCAACTGGAGGGTTGGAATTGAGAAAACCTCTTAAGAAAGGCTTGACCATCGGGTCCTCGAAACAGGAAGGAAGACCCGCTCTCCTGCGATACCAGGAAATGGCCGCTAAGTAACATTTTAATGAAGAATGCGACAGACCCTTCTTAGACAGGTCAAACAAAAAATCCAAAACTGTAGAAACTGGAACTTTCAAAGGGTCCTGCCCCGTAGGGGACAGAAATTGTGAAAATCGGGCCCATTTGTATTTATAGGATTTCTTAGTGGAGGTTTTGTGTGCAGCCTCCACTATGGCCCGAACTGGCGCTGATAAGTGTGAAAACAGCGTTACTCTGAGGGCAGGATTCTCCATGCCGTTAGCCGCAGCTTCTCGACCTCCGGATACAGCACTTGATCCTGTTGTGCCAACAGGAGGTCGACTCTGCGAGCCAGAGGGATAAACATCCCCCTGGCCATCTCCAGTAGTAGGGAGAACCACTGCTGACGGGGCCACCACGGGGCAATGAGTATGCATCTGGCCCTTTCCCTGCGCAGCTTGGCCACTACCCTGAGGAGTAGTGGAAATGGTGGGAAGGCATACAGAGCGTCCGTGTTCCACGGGATCAAGAACGCGTCGCCCAGACATCCCTGAGCGGGGTTCGCGTGTGTCCTGGAGCAAAACACACTGCACTTCCTGTTCTCTTGCGTGGCGAACAGGTCGATCCGCGGCGTGCCCCATGCCCGGAAGAGTCGATCTACCTCTTCGTGATGAAGAGACCATTCGTGGTGGGCCAGAGGCGTCCGGCTCAGCGCGTCCGCCAGGGTGTTCTGTTCTCCCGGGAGGTACAACGCTAACAGGTAGATGTTTCGTGCGATGCACCATTCCCAGATGTCGAGGGTCGGGTTCAACAGGGTCTTGGAGTGTGTACCCCCCTGTTTGTTTATATAAAACATGGTGGTCGTGTTGTCTGTCACGACTTGGACCACCTTCCCGTTGACCACCCTCTCGAAGGACAAGAGAGCTTTGTGGACCGCCAATAGCTCCAGGACATTGATATGCAGTGTGCGTTCCTGATGGTTCCACAGACCCTGGGCCACCAGGTTGTCGGAATGAGCCCCCCACCCTGTCATAGAGGAATCCGTAGTAATGGTCACTGATGCCGAGGGGGGGTCGAAAAAGGTTCCCGCACACACATTGGCTGCGTCCAGCCACCAGTAAAGGGAGGCCCTGATTGGCTGTGGCACTGACAGGAGCCTCGACGGGCTGTCTGTTCTGGGGCGGAAAGCATCCAGGAACCACGACTGCAACGGCCGGAGACGAAGCCTGGCATATGGTGTTACAGCAGTCGTGGAGGCCATATGGCCTAACAGGACCTGGATCTGCCTTGCTTGCATCATAGGGCTGTAGATAACTTGCAGAAGCAGAGCATGAAGGGCCAGGAACCTGTCGTGAGGCAGGAAAGCCTTGCCTACCACCGAATCCAGCACTGCCCCTATAAATTGGATTCGTCCAGTAAGGGTTAGATGGGCAGTAGAGTACTACCACCCAAGCAAGAGGGTTCTCTCTGTCTGCTTCTTTCGAGCGCGGAAAGAGAGAAGTGAGGGCTGAAGCCCCTCCCACTGGCTATATAGGCGGTGGGGGGAGTGAGGGGCGGGGCTTCAGCGAGGCTATGAAGTTTCTTCTAGAGGGTTCCGAAGTTTGTCTGCGCAAGCGCAAATATCTTATGTATGCATTCACAGTTGACCACGAAAAGGCAACTCTTAGTTTAGTGAATACACCTGTGCATTACACTATTTAAGTGTCAATCACCCACACCGCATTGCTTTTTGCCCAGTATCTACGGATACTGTTTCCATCTGCGGTGCTCCTGTTGCTCCCGGCGCTGGTATGTACTTGCCTGTCTCTTCTGTAATATATTGCTGTAACATTCCTTCTTTGACCCTGATTGTTCCCCTTCCCTAGTTGCGCTTTATATGTATGTGATTTATGGAACATTGCAGACTTTGATTTATGCATTACTGTAACTCTAGTGTCCAGATCTCATCGGGACGCTCGCGAGATTTCGGCTTCCAGGCCACGCCCCCGGCCCTGAAGAAGCCCCTACGGGGGTGAAACGAAGCCGTGCGGGACCCTTTTCGTTGGCCTCTTGACGTCCTCCCTTTCATTCGTGAGATTTATATTTCTCTATATCATTTTGGACACTTTGAACGTGTTGGGGAGGCGTCCGGGACTGTGCCTGAGCCTTCTCCACCCTTCTCTTCGGAGCCTGGGCGTCCTAGCTCAATTTCACGTGAGCCCAGCCACCGCCCTAATTGTATTGAGACTATTATGACTTTGATGTTAAAATGTACTCCATTATATGATGCCTTCTCTGTGGTGGCTCCTATGATCTGGAACACGCTCCCACCTGCTCTCAGGGCCACATTGGCCCCTACCAGATTTCTGTCTGACCTGAAAACCTGGCTTTTCGGCCGGGCGTTTGGGGATTGACTGGATGGTCTGGAAGCTGAGCCTCTCATGGCTCTCTATATCTATACCTATACCTGTGCTTTTAACTGTTGTACCCGTGGTTTTTAAACAATGTAAGTCGCCCGGAGCACCAGTGGTGGAGGGCGACTCACAAGAAATAAAGTTATTATTATTATTATTATTATTCTATGATTTATTTGTGCTTTGATGACCAGATGATACATGTACTGTGATTTATATATGTTATGGTGATTGTACATTTCTTATTACACATGTATCATTACTGATAGATGCATTTGCTTACTAATATACTTGCATATCCACTAGAGCAGACTGCTATATTGTCTTGATTATATATATACACTCATAGTGGAATTCATTGCATTGTTTAGCGTTTGCGCTACTTTTTTCTTTACCTAGCTTACAGGTGGAACTTTTGACGTTCTCCTCAAACCTATATAAGTAAACAAAAACATTTGGAACTATCTAGAAACCACCTGAAGGCTACTCCCAAACTGCACCAAGGAGAGATTCTTTTCTTTCACTAGTCTCTATTTTAACTAGGATTTCCATTTTGGTGGCCAAATTTAAAGATGTAGGCTTTTTTATATGGTGAAAAATGCTCCTTTTCTCTCTGTTTTGCTGTTTTCTGATGAGGCACAATTATTTGTAATATCATTTTCTGTCTGTTTTGTACTTTGCAAATATTGGTAAGGGATAATGGAGGAATCTGCTCTTTATCTTTCCTGTGGTAGACAGACACATGTGGCCACTGTAGGATCAGCCTAAACAGAATCCCGATTTTCTCTCAGCACAATTTTCCATTGACACACTGCTGCAACCTGAGATCTGCTAATCCTCCTTTACCATCTTCTCAATGCTGATGCTACTAAAAAGACCATCCAACCTGATAGGGTGAAAGGAAGAAAAGGGAAGTCTGCATAGGCCTAAAAAGACTTTGTAAAAAGGAACATGTCAGAGGATTATAAACTGAGGTGTAGAAGTACTGTCTTAAAGAGGTACACATATTTACACTACGTATTGGCCTGGGTGAGCTTTCTTCAAGACCATTCTCCAATTTCTTTGCTCTCTGTCATGCAACCAAGAAAAAGAGTGCAAATATGGAAACTCAGATGATCCCGAGTTCAGAGCTCTCACAATAAAAAGGTTTTTATTTCATTATCCGTGTTGACTCATTATCTTCATATTTTGTGCTTCATGCATATGCATCAATTAAGATTTCTTAAAATCCTGAGTCATGAACATATGAATAAGCTTTCTCCAGACGTCACACTTCAATTCTCAATATCCACAAATAGTTATAATAGTATTTTCTTTCCAGTAAACAAATGTTTAGCATAAATATCTAAAAAGATTACTGCATGTTGTCTGGTATTTAATATTAGCCTTAAAATATTAATGTACTGAAGCAATTTAGGGGCATTTGATGGTTTACAGAAATCTATGGCAATCATGAAAAATTTACAGTCTTATCCATAATGCTTAATGGATAATGTTTTATTATTATATGAAGTCTACAGTGATAGCCACTAAAATCACAGTACTTTTATGGGTTTTAGAATAGTAGAAAAAGGGAAAAGTCACTGGTTCCCTCATTAAATGCTAATGGTAGATAAAGCTGTAAGTTCATTTCCCAGCTACTGAGATACAGGTATATAAAGAAGTGCTGAACTTTTGGGTGCCCAGATTGCTGAAGATAAATTTGGATAGAAGCTGGATATATTTCTGTTTCCGCTGTAGTAGATTTTGGCCAGATACCTGTTCTGAAACTGATATTTTCAAGGGGGGGGGGGAGAATTTGAAAAATAGACGAATTGTTGAGACAAAAAATTAAATTCTAGACCTGAGTGACAAATTGGAAACAAATAAACACTGAGCATAGACAGATTCCTCTGGCAGCTTTTAAAAAATCCAAATGAGGAATGGATGGTGTAAAACTAAATATATTACATATGCCTAGACAACTGGACTAGAAAATAGCCAGTGTAACATTAAAAGAGATCCAAGGGTCAGATGGCATAATGCTTGGTCTCTACAAATTTATTTATTTATTTATTCATTCATTCATTTCATTTATAACCCAAAGGGGGACTCAGGGCAGCTAACAAAGGCAACGATTCAATGCCGCATACACAGAAACAAAAAACAACATATTAAATTACAACAAGGCAGATTAAAACAGTTACATATCAAAATACCCACATAATCCCCGTTCCACATTCATAGACTGTCCAAGCCGATCCGTAGTCCGTCAACACAACCCTATCATACTCAAATTGTCCATCCACTGCTCAACATCAACCAAACGCACGGTCCCAAAGCCACATCTTTAGCTTTTTTCTAAAGGAAAAGAGGGAAGAAGTTGATCTAATTTCGCTGGGGAGTGAGTTCCACAGGTGAGGGGCCACTATCGAGAAGGCCCTGTCCCTCGTCCCCACCAAACGTATTTGAGACAAAGGTGGGATTAAGAGCAGGGCCTCCCCGGAAAATCGTAAATTTCAATCGTAAATTTCAAAATGACTTTTTTGAGACTTTTCACTTTGCTTGAGTTTTTCACTTTGCTTGAGTTTTTTTCAAATCTGAATAACTTGTGGGGTGTGTCTGTAATCCCATTAATTTCATAGTTTTCTTAGCCAAGGAATACTAAGAAGTGATTGTCAGTTTCTTCCTCTAAAATACAGTCTACAGCACCTGGCATTCATTGGCAGTATCCCATCAATATCTTGGTATTATCTAAAAACCTGTCTACTTCATTGCTGACTCAACTCCAAAATCATTTATATAACAAACTAGCTGAACCCGGCACGCGTTGCTGTGCCCTATTTAGGAGTTGCGACAAAGTCTGAGTATGTAAGGGTTGGAATTGATGTAACTTATGGTCTTGGTGGGTGTGTGCATGTGTCTATATGTATGTGTGTGTATGTATGTATATATGGGTGTGCATGTGCATATTTGTATATGTGTGTGTATATGTGTGTGTATGTGTATATGTGTGTATGTATATATGTGTGTGCATGTGTATATATGTGTATGTATGTATGTGTGAATGTGTTTATATGTATATACAGTATGTGTGTGCATGTGTATATGTATGTGTATGTATGTATATGTGTGTATGTATATATGTGTACGTTGTATGTGTATGTGTGTATGTATGTGTATTTATGTATATGTGTGTATGTATATGTGTGGGAATGTGTCTATATGTATATATGTGTGTGGATGTGTATATGTGTGTATGTATGTGTATATATGTATATGTGTGTTTGTATGTGTGTATGTGTATATGTGTGTATGTATGTGTATATATGTATATGTGTGTATGTATATATGTGTGTGAATGTGTCTATATGTATATATGTGTGTGCATGTGTATATGTGTGTATGTATGTGTATGTATGTATATATGTGCATGTATATATGTGTGTCAAAGGGGGAAGAATGACATGGGAAAGAGAGGGTGGAACGTGGGGAAGGCTGGGAATGGAAAGTGGAGGGAGAGGGGCTGGAGAATGGGGGAAGTTAAGATTGGGAGAGGAAGGAGGAAACTACAGAAAGGGAAGAGTGGGGTTGGGAAAGGTTGTTTGAGAAGTGTGTGTGAGTGTGTGTGTGTGGGGGGGGGAACTGAGATGGGAAGGGAGGAAGAGGTTTGCCGTGGCAAAGGAGAGAGAAGCCTGGGGCCGCTTCCTCCTCCTTTCCCCATCCCTAGAAGGGAGAAAGCATTGAGGGGAATGAAAGTAGGGAGGTGAAGAAGATCTTGGAGGGGGAAGGAGAAGCAGCAGTGCACCTCTTCCCGGGCCGCCGTCTCGCAACTCCGCCGTGGTGATTGAGCCTCTCCTGCTCCTGGGAAGGCCCCGAAGTGGAGGAGGAGGAGGAGCGGAAGCGCGTCCCCTTCCCTCAGCCGTGTGGAGGGTCTCCTGCCTGCCTGCCTCTCTCTAAGGTGAGGGGCTACTGGCGGCGGACCAAGTGGGCATGGCCACGGGACTACACTTCCCAGAAGGCCCCGCACGGCGACTTCCTGTTCCTTAGTGCCCACTCTCCGCCCTCCTTGCCAGTGAGCCGTGCGGTGCCTTCAGGGAAGTGTAGTCCCGTGGCCGTGGCTGGTTTCTCTGCTGTCTCCCTGCCGCTTCTGAACCCGGGTTGCGCGGGCTGTGCCGTGGGTGCCCCTTCCGCTGCCTTCTTGTCCTCCTCTGTTGCCTTCCAGCCGCTCCCGGACCCGGGCAGCCGGTGAGCGAGGACTGAGGGCGAGGAGGGGGGGGTGCTTGAGTGCGCCGCAAGCACCGCTACACTTGGTGTCTATGGGGTTATTTTGGTTTTAGGGGTCTTGCGAGGTACCTAGGGCGGGTTTTTTGTGCCCTATAGGTACCTCGTGGTCTGTGGGAATGTGTTCGGTGGTTTTTGTGGGTCGGGGTGTTATAGTTTGGCCATGCATAACGGCCATCCCATGACCACTCTCTTTTTATATATATAGATGAAACAGAAGATTACTGGTACTTTGTAGGCTTGTTTTATCCCCCCAAAAATGGTTCAAAACCCATTTCGGATGTAGGGGGCGCTGGCAATTCGATTTTGAAATGATTTCCAAAATTTTCTGGGGAAAATGTTCAGCACTGGCACTGGAGAAACTTCAGGGGATTGTGCCTCCCTCATTTTTAGACCAATCGTGATGAAACTTGCTACAGTGCTAGAACACATGGATCACTGCTAGCTCACCAAATTTCATAACTTTTGACTTATCCATGGATTTTTGGCAAAGTTTTTATTAAAAGATTTTATTGACTGACCCAGCTTAAATACAAGTTCTGACTTGGTTTTACTACAGGGCTAGCATGGCTCAGGGAGAGCATGCCGCCCCCCCCCCCGGGCCAAGGAACACTTTTCAATTTTTTAAAAAGTATTTTTAAAAATAATTCCTGGTTTGAATTTTGAAAGTGTTTTTTCCTGTTTCTTTGTGTGGTCTTTACTTCAAAAGTAGTTGTTCTACTCCAGAAACTTTTGTGTGGCACAAACTGTGTTAATTTGGGGGAGAACAGAAATCATATACAGAGCAGACCCCATCAAGGGCCATCTAGACCAGTGTTTCCCAACCTTTTTTGAGCCGCGGCACACTTTTTACATTTGCAAAATCCTGGGGCACACCATCAACCAAAATGACACAAAATGACACTCTAACACAGTAATACATATAGTTAGTATGTTTTAAAATGTATTTATACACTCAGTATGAAACCTGGGCCTGTTTCGATGAACTCAACATAGATATCCTGGCAGGAATGGCAGAAAGACACAAACCTCCCACACATAACTCCCATAACCAAGAGAAAATACTATAAGAGTTTGGTGGGCATTGACCTTGGGATTTGGAGTTGTAGTTCTCCTATATCCAGACAGAACTCAAACAATGTTGGATCAGGACCAAACTTGGCATGAACACTCAATATGCCCAAATGTGAACACAGATGGAATTTGGGTGAAATAGACCTTGACATTTGGGAGTTGTAGTTGCAGGGATTTATAGTTCCCCTACAATCAAAGAGCATTCTGCACCCCACCAATGATAGAACTGGGCCAAACTTCCCACACAGAACCCCCAGGAGGGGGAAAGGGAGGCAGGCCTTCCCAATGCATGGAGAGGGAGAGACCAAGTAAACAACGGGTGGGGAGGGGGGTGTTTGTAATTTTGTGCCTTTATCAAGGTAGGTTTCGTAGGGTTTTTATACTTCAACACACTAGACTCCCCCCCCCCCCTTTCTGGAGGTTCCAATTTCCCACGGCACACCTTATGATCGCTCACGGCACACTGGTTGGGAAACACTGATCTAGACTGACCCCCTTCTTTGGGAGCAAGAACACGGTTTCTCACCAAAGGGAAGGGAATGGGGTCTCAGGAGCACAAGACAATGAAACAACTGAAAACATGTGATGCTTTTGAGGCAATTTTATATACATGAGAGATGTAGTTTCCCAAAGTACCTTAGCAAGCCAGACTCCCCGGTGCTGCAATTCTAAGGGACTCTAAGGGGATGGATGAAAGAAGGAATGTCTTCAAGTTTTGGAAGAATCGAGGCTAGACTGACCCCCACTACAGGAAAAATAAGAACTGGTTTCCCACTGAAGTATACATTCTGATTTGATTTTACTACAGAGCTAGCGTGGCTCAGGGAGAACGCACCAGCCTAATAAACAGAAATCCGTGAGTTCAATCCCTGCCAAGGGAAAATGGCAAAAAGAAAAACATGTGGCAAATAATGGCAAACAGCAAGAGGCAGGGCATTGGGAGCCAAGACGTTTTGCTGAAAAGGAAGGAGTGGAAACCCATGGAGACTCCCCTTTTGTGGTGGACACGTGCTATCTTTATT
Source organism: Anolis apletophallus (assembly GCA_030556195.1). Classification (NCBI taxonomy): domain Eukaryota; kingdom Metazoa; phylum Chordata; class Lepidosauria; order Squamata; family Anolidae; genus Anolis; species Anolis apletophallus. The sequence goes on from JARBWK010000005.1 coordinate 98,465,903, forward strand.
GCAGGGAAAGGGTTTATTGCAGAAGGCTTTGCTGCCTTCTCTTTAGACACCTTTGTAGATTCAGTTTATTTTACAGGTCCTTCTAAAAAAATTAGCATATAGTGCTAAAGTTCATTATTTTCCATAATGTAATGATAAAAATTAAACTTTCATATATTTTTGATTCATTGCACACCAACTGAAATATTTCAGGTCTTTTTTGTTTTAATGATGATGATTTTGGCATACATATCTCAAAAAATTAGCATATTCCATCCGACCAAATATGCTAATTTTTTGAGACAGTATTTTTGGGTTTTCAGGAGCTGTATGCCAAAATCATCAGTACAATTAAAACAAAAAGTCGGTGTGTGCAATATATGAAAGTTTAATTTGTATCATTACATTATGGAAAACAATGAACTTTAGCACTATATGCTAATTTTTTTAGAAGGACCTGTATATTTATATTTAGGGAAGGGAAATGGTGAGTTTTTAACTGCTGTTAAACTACAGGACCTTTTGCAATCTCTACAGCTGCTTGCCTCCAGCCAATGAGGAGAAACCACCTCAGGAGGGGAGAGAATCTAAGGCTGATTCCTTTCCGATCCACTTCCTGGATCGAAAAAAAGATGGTGGCGATGGCTTCAAAATGGCAAATTTACTTCCGGGTTCCCAAAGCACCTCGAAATCTCTTCAAAAGTGGATTTAATCCGAATTCATTCCGATTTACGAGCCTTCCTATTGAGCCTACCCAGGCCTAGTACTTTGCCTAAATCAGAAAAATACATTTCTGGCCTGATCTTCACTCACTGTAAAACGGATTTCTGGTATGAATGATGTGGCTGAGCAATGCATCTTTTTTATCTCAAGTGTGTTCCTACCTTAACCTTATTCTAAAATCATCCTTTCATTTTGCTGATACATCGTTATTACTAATCACATCTACTCACTGGCAAAGTGACATCAGATTGCCTTGTTTAGTGTGGAATACTGGGTATAGTATCGGCCTCATTTAATATACCATTGGACACAAGATTAGACAAAAATGTCATTGTAGACTTCAGTCTACAGAAATATATTAAAAACTTTATTAACCTATATAGAAACCTTTGCCTAATAGTGTTGCTTACAATTTTAGTGAACAGAGTACTTCCAGAACCTTATACAGAAGGAGAAGCAACCAGGGTTACTTTTAACACGCATTGCTTCTTAGCTGGCGAGGGAGTGTGGATGCATCGATGCATCACCCTCCCCTGCCAAATGAGAAGCAACCTGAGTTACTTTTAATCCGCATTGCTTCTCATCTGGCGAGGGAGGGTGGATGCATCGAAGTATCCACCCTCCCCTGCCAGATGAGAAGCAACCCGGGTTACTTTTAACCCGCATTGCTTCTTAGCTGGCGAGGGAGTGTGGACGCATCGATGCATCCACCCTCCCCTGCCAGATGAGAAGCAACCCAAAGATCTTCTTCGTCCTTTCTCCTTGAGCCGAGCGCCGTTCACCTGGTCGGCGCGACGGGTGTGTCCCAGCCCCTTCCCCCTCTCCTCCTCCTTTGTGTTGCGGCTCTCCCAGTGTCCCTGGAAGTAGTTCTGGCACTCTCCCTTCCCAGATCCAAGGGTGTTACGTTGCTGCCGGAGGGAGCCTCATCACTTGGTGTGATTATTTTATTCTAAAGCCAGGAGGAGCGCCCAGGGAGGGAGTCAGGGAGGGAGGTGTGGCCTTTCCTCGTGCACGCGGCACACCTGATGATCATTCACAACACACTACTGTGCCGCGTCACACCGGTTGGGAAACACTGCACTAGTGGGAGCAATATACTGTGTGAAGAAATTGGCTTTTTTCTGCTGTACCACCCCACTGCAGGATGTCTTCTCTTAAAGGTCCCATCTGTGCAAATATTAGTTTCATTTCAGTACTAAATTAAAACAGATTTTTACTTAAGCTTTTGGGGGATCGAATGATTTTATCCAATTGGTCCACCTACACTGTATTTTTAATTTTTTTCCGAGTTAATAAGTTTTAGACTGTATATTATGTTTAATGTTTTCATGTTATTTGTTTCAATTGATGTTACTGTATAATGCCCTCTGATCTTTTGATATACGATGGGATAAAAATATTTTAATAAACAAAAATATATACTAAAGTCGCAGACACACATTTTAATAGTTGGCATAAGATATGTGTTATGACTGTTATACATAGTGTCAACATAGGATATACTCTTATAGCCAATTCTAAGTAAATATACATATGAACAGTGTCCACAGAGTTCAACCGGACCTAGTCATGAATAAAACTGTGGTCCATTTAATTATTAAAGCCCACCAACTAAGTAATTTACTTAGCAAATAGTTTTGAAATTAAAAAAGCAAAAGATGAAAGCACTTCAATTTATTTCCTCACAAATCATATCACCCTGAATATTTGGGGCAGCTACTGCTGGTATTTCATCAGATTCTTAACCTATTATATCTCTAAAATTTGGGGGAAAGTAGGAATATTTTAACTACAAAGGCTTCAGAGTTTCTGACTGTTCCAACTAGTTCAAATTCATTAAATTGATTTTTGAGAATGAAGTGAAAAAGCAAGCAAATTCCATCAATCTATTGGTCTACTCTACTTGAGGCAACTGATAGGATGCAAGCCAAAGAAATGAGCATAAAACACTGATTCAGATGCCTTTTAAAACCAGAAATTCTGAGATTTGGCAAGCCAATGTAACTGTTTAGATGAGCGCGAGTCTTGATCATACATGCCTCTATTCAGAAAGTCACTTATGCATTTTAGGACTCATCATTTAATGCTGTTTTGAAGTATCTTAAATGGCAAATGGGTAAAAACGTTCTCTAGTTCTCAATAGCACAGAAGGGAAACATTGTTTTGCCTAGGCATGCTTCCTATTCCTTCTGTGCAGCACAAAACATGGCGCAACTTTGCTAACTGTGCATGTATCAGTTCCTCTTCCATCCTCCACTTCACCCTTTATCTTAGAAAGACAGCTTCCTCCTCTCAAACATAACTGTAAACACATCACGGAATTTCCTGATGTTACAACTCGATTCAGTCAATGAGCCTAACTACTGTATTAGACACACTCTCCTTCTTTATTAATACCCACAAATGTGAAAAAGAGAAAGAGAGAAATCGGGCATTTCCTGGGCATTTCCTCGATTGATCTTCCCAAGAATTTGACAAACACAAAAGAAAGAAAAAGAAAATAATGGGGGATGGGAAGACTTTAAAAAACCAAACCTTGGTGCAATAATAAACAGGATGTCAGCCATACCCACTTCTAGTTGGGCTGCTGATATTCAAAGTGCCACAAAAGTTTGCACAGGCATGCGGACCAATGGTGTGGGTATGCATACAGAAGTAGGACGCGGGTTTCTTGTCTGCCTCATTTTTTCATCTTCAGCAATGAGTATATAGATGTCATAATGGTATATGACACCAGAAAAGCTAGAATGTATAAGGGAGTTTCAAAAGTATGTTGGAAATGTGAACAAGAAGAAGGGGCTTTTTATCTTATGTGGTATATTTATTTATTTGTTTGTTCCATTAATATACGGCTTTTCTTACCCCTGGTGGGGGTCTCAAAGTGGTTCACAACAAAGTAAATGGCAAAATTCAATGCCTTACAAATTATAAATACATCACATGACTAAAAGCATATATGATAGATTAAAACCAATAAACTATAAAATATAAAACATGCCATGATCTACATAAAAACTTAAGTAACATTCAATTGCACCAAACCCGAAGATATATATTTGATCTCACTCCCCGAATGCTTACTTGAAGGGCCACGTATGAAGTCGTTTCCTAAAAACCAGGAGGGAGGGGGCCAATCTAATCTCACTGGGGAGGACGTTCTACGACCAAGGAGCCACTACCGAGAAGGCCGTCTCTCATCCCCACCACTCACACCTGAGAAGGCAGCAGAACCAAGAGAAGGACCTCCTCACCCGATCTTAATACTCTAATTGGCTCATAAAACGAGATGCATTCGGATAAGTAAGTTTGGAAAGGTATTTGGGAAAAGCCGAAAAAGTTCTGGGTGAGAATACACACTTTGATGTAGACGAGAATTGTAAGAATTAGTGTTCAAGTAAAAACAAAACAGTTTCTTCTGGGTTTTATGGCTGAACAATTGGAAGATAACTTCAATATATGATCACGGCAACAACAACAAAAATTATAGAAGATTCCAAAATTACCTACCAGCAGAAATGGACAAATGATCTGCTTTGATTAAGAGAAAAATTGTTAACATTTTTAGAAGACTGCTAGGTTTTGCTGAGGGGAAAAAAAAGACAGAAAATGCGTTGGGTTGCTATGACTCAGGAGAGATGGCCATTGAGGCTAGGTTTAAAAGCCACCAGTGAAGGAGACTCAGCCACACTCTCCAGCAGTGAGTTCCACCACTGAACACACAATACTTCCTGTTAGGAAGTTATTTTTAATGTTTAGGTGGGATTGTTTGAGTTTTGAATTGTGGGCACTTATTTATATGCTGCTTGGTCTCCAAGGCTAGGTTTAAAAGCCACCAGTGAAGGAGACTCAGCTACACTCTCCGGCAGTGAGTTCCACTGCTGAACACACAATTCTTCCTGTTAGGAAGTACTTTCTAATGTTTAGGTGGGATTGTTTGAGTTTTGAATTGTGGGCACTTATTTATATGTTGCTTGGTCTCCAAGGCTAGGTTTAAAAGCCACCAGTGAAGGAGACTCAGCCACACACTCTCCGGCAGTGAGTTCCACCGCTGAACACACAATTCTTCCTGTTAGGAAGTTCTTTCTAATGTTTAGGTGGGATTGTTTGAGTTTTGGATTGTGGGCGCTTATTGATATGCTGCTTGGTCTCCGAGTATAGGTTTAAAAGCCACCAGTGAAGGAGACTCAGCCACACACTCTCCGGCAGTGAGTTCCACCACTGAACACACAATTCTTCCTGTTAGGAAGTTCTTTCTAATGTTTAGGTGGGATTGTTTGAGTTTTGGATTGTGGGCGCTTATTGATATGCTGCTTGGTCTCCGAGTATAGGTTTAAAAGTCACCAGTGAAGGAGACTCAGCCCCACACTCTCCGGTAGTGAGTTCCACCGCTGAAACTCACCTACAGAAACATTGTGGATAAAAGTCCCAGGACAAAAAACTAATCTAGCACTAGGGATCTGCTATCGCCCTCCCAACCAAACTCCAGAGGCAGACTGCTATCTGGAAAATGAAGTTAAACAGGCCTCAAAAAGAAATACATTAGTCATAATGGGGGACTTCAACTATCCCCAAATAGATTGGCCAAATTCTTGTTCTACACATGAAAGAGAGACAAGGTTCCTCGACATGCTAGCTGATTATTCCCTTGAGCAGATGGTCATGGAACCAACCAGGGGAAAGGGGATCCTGGACTTGGTGCTAACTAATGAACAAGATCTCATTCAAGATGTCCTTGTAGCTGAGCCCATAGGTACCAGTGACCATAACACAATAACCTTCAACGTAAGTTTGGATAGCAAACTGTCAGTGAAAACTAACACGGAGACATTAAACTTTCACAAAGGAATTTCACCAAAATGAGAAAAATTGTAAAGAACAAACTAAAAGGAGCAGTAAAAAAATCAAATCCCTCAAAATGCTTGGAAACTGTTTAAAAATACCTTAAAACAGGCCGAACTAAAATGCATTCAATAAAAGAAAGAGGCATGGAAAGTCCAAAAGGACACCAGTATGGCTTACAAATGAAGTAAAAGATGTGATTGGAAAGAAGAAAAACTCATTTAAGAAATGGAAGGCTCTTCCTACCGAGGAGAACAGAAAGGAACACAAGCTCTGGCAAACTAAATGCAAAGCAACAGTCAGGAAAGCCAAGAGAGATTTTGAGGCACACATAGCAAAGAATATTTTAAAAAACAACAAAAACTTCTTTAAGTACATCAGAAGCAGGAACCCAACTAGAAAAGCAGTTGGGCCACTCGACGACAATGGTCAGAAAGGGAAAATCAGCGAAGACAAGGAGATTGCTGAGCGGCTAAATGACTTCTTTGCCTCCGTTTTCACACAGGAGGACAGACAACATATGCCTGCAGCTGAGTCAGTTTTTTCAGGGAGGAATTAAAAGAATTAAAACAGATAGAGATAAACAAGGAGGATGTTCTCATATGCCTTACTAAACTAAATGTCAACAAATCACCAGGTCAGACGGCATCCCCCCCCAGAGTTCTTAAGGAACTCAAGTGTGAAATTGCTGAACTTCTAGCTAAGATATATAACCTTTCTCTAAGATCAGGCACTGTACCCGAGGACTGGAGGGAGGCAAATGTAACACCGATCTTCAAGAAAGGATCCAGAGGTGATCCAGGAAATTATAGACCAGTCAGTTTAACCTCAGTTCCAGGCAAAGTGATGGAAACCATTATTAATGAAAAATTACTAGGCACATAGAAGAACAGGCATTGCTGAAAGAAAATCAACATGGTTTCTGCAAAGGCAAATCATGTCTTACTAACTTGTTAGAATTCTTTGAGGGTGTAAATAAACACATAGATAAAGGGGACCCAATTGATATTGTTTACCTTGACTTTCAAAAGGCTTTTGACAAAGTCCCTCACCAAAGGCTCCTAAATAAGCTCTTCAGCCATGGAATCAGAGGACAGGTCTTGTCCTGGATTGGAACCTGGCTAAACTGTAGGAAACAAAGGGTGGTAATAAACGGACATTTCTCTGGGTGGAAAGAGGTGAAGTGGCGTACCCCAAGGTTCAGTTTTGGGTCCGTTACTTTTTAATTTATTCATTAATGATCTGGATGTAGGAGTGAATTCTGAGGTAGCAAAGTTTGCAGACGACACTAAATTGTTCAGGGTAGTTAAAAATGAAACTGATTGTAAAGAGCTCCAGAAAGATCTCTCGAAATTGAGTGAATGGGCAACAAAGTGGCAAATGCATTTTAACCTAAACAAGTGTCACGTCAGGCACATCGGGGCAAAGAACCCCAACTACACCTACCAATTGATGGGGTCAAAGCTTTCCGAGACAAACCAGGAAAGGGATCTTGGGGTCTTGGTGGACAGCTCAATGAAGATGTCAACCCAGTGCGCAGCAACAGTGAAAAAAGCAAATTCTATGCTAGGCATGATCAGAAAGGGAATCGAAAATAGGTCAGCAAATGTTGTATTACCTCTCTACAAATCTATGGTAAGGCCACATTTGGAGTACTGTGTACAATTCTGGTCTCCGCACCTTAAGAAGGATATAACGGAACTGGAAAAGGTACAGAAAAGGGCAACAAGAATGATCCAAGGGATGGAGCGGCTCCCCTATGAAATCAGGTTGCAACGCCTTGGTCTTTTCAGCCTTGAAAGACGGCGTTTAAGAGGTGACTTGATCGAAGTGTATAAAATCATGCATGGGATAGAAAAGGTGAATAAAGAAAAATCATTTTCTTTGTCACAAAACACTAGGACTAGAGGGCACTCCCTGAAGCTCCAAGGTAGGAAAATTAGGACTAATAAAGGGAAATATTTCTTCACCCAGAGGGTCATTGGGTTATGGAACTCACTTCCAGAAGAGGTTGTGACAGCTGTCAGCCTGGACAGCTTCAAGGCAGGATTAGACAGATTCATGGATACCAAGTGTATCGGTAGTTACTGAAAAGGACATTCAAGTGCCACCTCGGAGTTGGTTGAGGTAGGCAGGATTTCCCTGGGTACTGGTTGTGGGGGGTCGGGAGCAGGTCAGGGTTTTGCCCTCCCTTCTGCTCGAGATCCCCGTGTACAACTGGTGGGCCACTGTGTGATACAGAATGCTGGACTAGATGGGCTGAGGTCCGATTCAGCATGGCTCTTCTTATGTTCTTATGTTCTTATGAACACACAATTCTTCCTGTTAGGAAGTTATTTTTAATGTTTAGGTGGGATTGTTTGAGTTTTGGATTGTGGGCGCTTATTGATATGTTGCTTGGTCTCCGAGGCTAGGTTTAAAAGCCACCAGTGAAGGAGACTCAGCTACACTCTCAGGCAGTGAGTTCCACTGCTGAACACACAATTCTTCCTGTTAGGAAGTTCTTTCTAATGTTTTGGTGGGATTGTTTGAGTTTTGGATTGTGGGCGCTTATTTATATGTTGCTTAGTCTCCGAGGCTAGGCTTAAAAGCCACCAGTGAAGGAGACTCAGCCCCACACTCTCCTGCAGTGAGTTCCACCGCTGAACACACAATTCTTCCTGTTAGGAAGTTCTTTCTAATGTTTAGGTGGGATTGTTTGAGTTTTTGGATTGTGGGCGCTTATTGATAGGCTGCTTGGTCTCTGAGCTAGGTTTAAAAGCCACCAGTGAAGGAGACTCAGCCCCACTCTCCGGCAGTGAGTTCCACCGCTGAACACACAATTCTTCCTGTTAGGAAGTTCTTTCTAATGTTTAGGTGGGATTGTTTGAGTTTTGGATTGTGGGCGCTTATTGATATGCTGCTTGGTCTCCGAGGCTAGGTTTAAAAGCCACCAGTGAAGGAGACTCAGCCCCACACTCTCCGGCAGTGAGTTCCACCGCTGAACACACAATTCTTCCTGTTAGGAAGTTCTTTCTAATGTTTAGGTGGGATTGTTTGAGTTTTGGATTGTGGGCGCTTATTTATATGCTGTTTGATCTCTGAAAAAGATATATATGTGTGTGTGTGTGTGTGACAACAAAAACAAGTGTAGTTTATAGATAAGGTACATGCCTGCTCTAGAGATAGGCTTATTTGGGAGGGAGGAGGGGATAAGGCTGGTGGGGGTTCAAAGAGGGAAAAGGAGGAGAGTTTAGAGAACCACCCCCCGCCTGAGAGTAGGCCCAAATCCTTCCTGCCTCGACGACGACGACGCCCCCGCACTCACCGCTGCCCTGGACGCCTCCCCGAAGAGGAACGGGTTGCTTCGCCCAGCCCTCTTCTCACTCCTTGCCCCGCATATTCCGCTCGCCGGCTTCACCCGACGGGCGAGGAAGACACGGGTGTCAACGCGGAGATAACCCGACTCCGTGCCCGCCTCACACACTCGCTCTCTCCGCTCTGAGGGGAATCGTCCCACTGAGCCTCCCTCCGCGCATGCGCAGGAGGAGCGAAGGGGACTTGCCCGCCGCGCATGCGCACTCGAGGCCACGGGATGGCTTTCGCCATCAGACTTCCCAGTTTGCAGATCACAGAAGGGCTATGTCAACTTCTGGCTCAGTTTCTCGTTCTCAAGCCGTCTTCTCCTTCCAGAAAGACAGGATTAAGGTTGCATCTACACCAGGCCTGGGCAAACTTGGGCCCTCCAGGTGTTTTGGACTTCAACTCCCACCATTCCTAACAGCCTCAAGCCCCTTCCTTTGGAAGGGGCTTGAGGCTGTAAGAAATGGTGGGAGTTGAAGTCCAAAACACCTGGAGGGCCCAAGTTTGCCCAGGCCTGATCTACACTGTATAATTAATGCAGTTTGACACCGCTTTAATGCAATACCATCTCAGGATTTGTACTTTGGTGAGGCACCAGCTCTCTCCAAAGTACAAATTACAGCAACTCCCATGTTTGCACAACTTTGAGCCCTGGCAGTTCAAGTGGTGTCAAACTTGTGTTAATTTGGCAGTGTAGATGGAGCCTAAGCAATCCAGGAGAGGAATAGCCCCTCGGGGCCCTTCCAGACAGGCTTTATATTCCAGTTTTTTCTGCTTTAAACTGGATTATATGAGTCCGCACTGCCAGATAATCTGGGATAAACAGAAAACATGGGATCGAATCCTGGGATATCTGGAGGGGTCCTCGCTTACTGAACCATCCTTCATCACACTAGAGCAGTGATTTTCAACCAGTGTGCCGTGAAAGATCATCAGGTGTGCCGTGGGAAATTATTTTCGAACTTCATTTATATATAAACTATAAGGCGCATCTGTCCCTTTAAGAAATGGAACCATAGCACTCACGTGTCACCTAAGAAGTGACGCGAGAGTGCTGTGGTCGCGCCATCTTGGATTCGCTCAGACGCGGCTAAGTAAACAGAGTTAGAGTTAGTGCTGCAGCTGCGCGTCAAGTGACACTGGCAATTTGGGATAACAGCAAGACAAGCGAGTGACAGTGATGGAGAAGTTTTCTACCATTCCTGCCAGGATATCTATTTTGTGTTCATCGAAACAGGCCCAGGTTTCACACTAAGTGAGTGTATAAATACATTTAAAAACATATTAACTATATGTATTACTGTGTTAGAGTGTCATTTTGTGTCATTTTGGTTGGTGGTGTGCCCCAGGGTTTTGTAAATGTAAAAAATGTGCCACGGCTCAAAAAAGGTTGAAAATCACTGCACTAGAGAATGAATCTACTTGAAATCCGGTTGCCGTCTCCTGCAGAATTCTGGGGTTTGTAGTTTAGTGAGGCTGTTAAAGGCTCCTTCCTAAACTACAAACCCCAGAATTCTGCAGGAGGCAGAAACCAGATTTAAAGTGGATTCGTTCTCTACTGCAATTAGGTAGCATGTCCCTGTCACACAGTGCCTGCTTGCAGACCAAACATTCACATGACTCAAGCCTGTCCTTTTGGACTTTCAAAGGGCCAAAGGTAGATAAATGAGCTTACATGTTTGGCTGCCCCAGCAAAAAATAAACAAAATTAGTTATGCTGCTCTTATGTAATTTCCTAACCCCTAAAACAATCTGGGAAGCTGCCAGTTCATAACATAATTATAATTAATATGGGGTTTAAGAAAACATTGTTATTCAAAGATCATGGGTTCAAATTTTGTACAAAGGGATACAATATAAGCATTGTATCCCTTTGTACAGAATACAATGCTTATATTGTATCCCTTTGTACAGAATTGGAATCCATGATCTTTGAATAATAATGTCATCTAAAGATTAATAAACTAACAGCTGAAAACTATATTCTCTTTGCTATGAATATACACAGGATTAAATATATTAGTGATACTAAATACAACATACACCCCTTCCACACAGCTGAATAAAATCCCATATTATCTGCTTTAAACTGGAATATATGGCAGTGTGGACTCAGAAAACTCAAAGCAGATATTGTGGGATTTTCTGCCTTGATATTCTGGGTTATATGGCTATGTGGAAAGGCCCATAGCACTTAATGTTGGCATGCGCACAGAGTCTGAAGTATTGGAAATGGATGAAAATTATACACACACACACACACATGTATTAGTTTTGGCTACGTCATAGACAGTGTTTATGAAATATTCCAGCAAAAATTAAATATCTAGGGATAAAGTCTAATGAGTCACCTAAATACCCCAAAGGCACCAGATTCTCTCAGGCCACATCTACATTCAGATTATCTGCCTTGAACTGGATTATATGGTCATGTAGAGTCATGCAATCCAGTTCAAAGCAGATAATCTGGATTTTATTTGGCAGTGTAGAAGGGACCTCAGATCTTGGATGCTAAGAAGGGTCAGCCTTGGTTAGTACTTGGCTGTATTTCAGAAGAAGAAACTGGCAAAACCAGCTTCTTTGCCAAAGAAAACCCTATTAAATTATTGAGATTGCCAGAAAACTTTTTTTTTCATGTCAGGAGTGACTTGAGAAACTACAAGCCACTTCTGGTGTGAGAGAATTGGCTATCTGCAAGGACGTTGCCCAGGGGACGCCCTGATGTTTTGATGTTTTGCCATCCTTGTGGGAGGCTTCTTTCATGTCCCTGCATGGGGAGCTGGAGCTGACAGAGGGAGCTCATCCACTCTCTCCCTGGATTTGAACCTGCCACCTGTTGGCCTTCAGTCCTGCCAGCACAAGGGTTTAACCCACTGCGCCACCAGGGGCTCCTGCCAGAAAACTCACAGTAATCCAAATAAATTATTATTATTAGATTCCAAATTACGTGAAGACACATACATATGCACAGATAGAAAGGAGTCAAATGATGCCAGACCCTGTTGTTGAAAAATAAATATTATCTATGAAGTAGCTAAAACTATAAAAAAAAACTGATATTATAAAAGTTTTTTAAAAACCTATTATTTATCATAGAAACATGCTTGTGAATATTTTCATCCTACATATTGAGATAGTCATGGATTAGTTAACAAAAGTGAAATTAAATTATAGCTTTCTGTTTCAGTGGATGGGATACAATTAGCCAAAAGAGCACAATACTGAAACTAGTTATGGCTCCCAGTTTTTTATTTGCCCAAAAGTTCAAAGGCAGTTCAGTCAATAACGTAATAGCAATGTAAAGTTTTTATTATCGTCATACCACAACTACCTTGTGAAACTAATCCTACATCAGCACTGGCAAAAGAACCAGCTTAGCTCAAATTTCACAATGCGATTGACATGAAGGCATGAAATAAACTTAGATAAAACCATGTAACACAATTTTTGTTCCTGGATCATAAATGTCATGTTCTAATTGGCTCTATCATTAAAAACATGGGAAAATGTATTAGACTGCAACATATTTGTTTTTGCAAGACATCCTGCAGCACATTTTGCTATAGTTTTTCAATGACTATCTAATAGAGTACCACACAATTATATGTGATTGTTTTGACTTTTATTTATATGTATGTAATTTGTGCTTTATGCAATGTGTGGCTTTATTGTTTACTTGTTGGGTAGTTGTCTTTTTTCTATATTTTTATCAGGTGTTAGGAGGAACAAAACACCAAAAGTTGCAGGAAGAAAGAAATGGAAAAACCTACCAAGAAGGCCTGGAAGAATGCAAGATACTCCACTTAGGCAGGGAGAAATATGAAATGCAGAAATACAGAATGGGGGATGCCTGGCTCAATAGCAGTATGTGTGAAAAAGATATTGGGGTCCTTGTGGACAACAGATTAAACATGAAACAACAATGTCATGGGATTGCTAAAAAAAAAGCCAATGGGATTTTGGCCTGCATAAATAGGAGTGTAGTGCTTAGATCCAGGGAAGTCATGCCACCCCTCTATTCTGCCTTGGTCAGACAACACCTGGAATCCTGTGTCCAGTTCTGAGCACCACAATTGAAGGGAGATGTTGACAAGCTGGAATGTGCCCAGAGGAGGGTGACTAAAATGATCAAGGTTCTGGAGAACAAGCCCTATGAGGAGCAGCTTAAAGAGCTGGGCATGTTTAGTCTGCAGAAGAAAAGGCTGAGAGGAGACATGATGAGGGCCGTGTAAAATATGTGAGGGGAAGTCATAGGGAGGAGGCAGCAAGCTTGTTTTCTGCAGCCCTGGAGACTAGGATGCAAAACAATGGCTTCAAAGTGCAGGAAAGGAGATGCCACCAGAACATAATAATAACAACAACAACGTTATTTTTATATTACATCTCTATCTCCACGAAGGTAGTCAGGGGGGCTTACGTGGGGCCAAGCCTGATCAAGACAGTTAAAATGTAATACATTAAAATACATAACAACAGTGTAAAACAAAAGAAAACAACATTGTAAACAGTATAAAACAGGCATCAAAATCAACAACCAATAACAAAATTCAGTTTATTGTCATGGGTGGGCAGATTGGTGAAGAACTTCCTGATTCTGAGAACTGTTCAGCAGTGGAACTCTCTGCCCCGGAGTGTGGTGGAGGCTCCTTCTTTGGAGGCTTTTAAACAGAAGCTGAATGGTCTTCTGTCAGGAGTGCTTTGAATGTGATTTTCCTGCCTCTTGGGAGAGGGTTGGACTGGACGGCCCACGAGGTCTCTTCCAACTCTATGAGTCTATGATGTTAAAGAACTGCTGTGAGTTATGGGTTGCTGTCACATAACACAAATCTCATACTGGATCCAGTTCATCTGAAATATTATATTCAGCGAAAACTTGCAAGCAGGTCGATTGCATAGAAATGTCAATTTTTAATGTTTACATATTGTTTATGTTCTGGGTAGCTTGACTGGCATTGGATCCCAAATATTTTCTGCCTCCAACATATCCCATATAGCTGTCAGCCTCCAAATCAAGAGCTAAGGGTGGATCTACATTGGAGAATCAGTGCAGTTTGAAACCACTTACGTAAATGTGACTCAATGCTATGGGATGATGAAAGCTGTAGTTTAGTGAGGCAACAGCTTTCTTTGTCAGAGAAGTCTAAAGAAGACCCACAACTCCTAGGATTCACCAGCATTGAGCCAGGGCAGGTCAAGTGGTCTCAAACTGCACTCCAAGAAGTTCGCTTTGGTGTGTTGTGGCTGCGTGCAAATCCTTGACCCAGAGCTTGGCATCAACAAGTTCAAGTTCCATAAAGGAAAGGAGCCTTCTTTCTCAAGGAATGTGCAAGAAGGATATGTAAATAATACAATTGCTTCCCTCGCATCCCTAACAGGAAGAGAAATAAACCGGATCCCTTTCCTCCTGGGAAAAGCAAGAGCCTTTTTATTTATTTTTGAAATACTTTTCAAGCTGTGGTCTGGACAAAGAAGGAAAGGGGCGGAAACCGCTTTTTGGGGGTGGGCGGGGCGAGGAAAAAGAGAAATGTTGACACTGTTGTGTTTTCTGCAAAGGGGGCATGTTTTCTTGCCACATCGACCACTCTTGGGCTTCCGACGGAAACCAGGAAGATCTTCGAGTGCATCTTCTACATTGTAGAGTTATTGCAGTTTGGACACCACTTTGACTTCCATGGCTCAATGCAATGCAATGTTGGGAGTCGTAGTTTTACAAGGGTTGTCGCCTTCTCAAGCTAATAGTGCTGGTCCCTCACTATGCTAAATGCAGTCATGCCGGCATTGTCTAAGGACAATGCCGGCTCTTCGGCTTATTTATTTATTTATTTATTTACAGCAAAGGGGACTCAGAGCGGCTTACAAGATATATCTATACATACACACTCTCTCTCTCTCTCTCTCTCTCTCTCTCTCTCTATATATATATATATATATATATATATATCGGCATTACTTCGTGAACAAAGGTTCTTAGGAAGGACTCATCCCACGCTTTTTACAAGCGCGTTGATGACTAAAAAGGCCAATCTGAGATAGGCAAGTTCGGTTGCAGAAAGCACAGCAGAAAGTCTCCTTGGGTGATGTTGTTTCCAAGTTGCGGTTCTTTCTGCGTTGTCGTTTCTCTTTGAGACCCATTCGGCATGTCTTCTCGAAAGAGGTCGCAGCATTGTGGATAGTGCATCTCCATGCCTCCCGATGTGAGGCCAGGGTAGAACATTGTTGGTGATCAATCTGGCCGAGCCTGAGATGTTGTTTCAGGGAGTCCTTATATCTTTTTTGGGGGGCGCCTCTCTTTCACTGACTCGTGGCGGGTTCACCATAGAGTAGTATATTTGGGAGGCGGTGGTCCTCCATCCTAGAGATGTGCCCTGCCCAGCGCAGCTGTGTTCTCAATAGCATGGCCTCAATGCTGGTGATCCCTGCTTGCTCAAGGACAGCAACATTAGTCACATAGTCCAGTGTATATTTAGGATTGTGCAAAGACAGCGCTGATGAAAGCATTCGAGGAGTCGTAGGTGTTGGCGATAGGTGACCCATGTTTCAGACCCATAGAGGAGAATAGATAGTACGATAGCTCTGTACACACTGATTTTGGTGCTTTGCCTCAGGTGCTTGTTGCTCCAGACTCTTTTGTGAGGCCTTCCAAATGCACTCTATGCCTTTGCTAATCTGTGATCTATCTCTTTATCAATCTTGGCGTCTGAAGAGATGATGCAT
Organism: Anolis apletophallus; assembly: GCA_030556195.1. NCBI lineage: Eukaryota > Metazoa > Chordata > Lepidosauria > Squamata > Anolidae > Anolis > Anolis apletophallus. The sequence continues at coordinate 98,481,500 of JARBWK010000005.1, forward strand.
CCCAGGTAGGTGAGCTGTTGAACGGACTTAAGCACAGATTTGCCTATGCTGACGTGGGGATGATGGTGTTCTTCCTGTGGTGCGGGCTGGTAGAGAACTTCCATTTTCTTCAGACTGACTGCCAGCCCAAACAGCTCTGCAGCTGCTGCAAAGCAGAATGTCAGGCGCTGCAGAGCTGCTTCTGAATGGGCGACAACACATACACACACATATTGTAAAATTAGCATAGTACAATATCAGTATTATATATTACTATATTGTACTATACCATTATATTGCAATATTATTAGTAATATTACATGTAAAATAAAATATATAATATATTATTATTGATATTATTATTATTATTATTATGGAGACGAGCACGGTTGGACACGACTGGACTGAATGTCGGGGGGAAACCTTTTTACCTTTACTCACGATGCTACAACCCTTATGATTCCATAACATTGAGCCATGGCAGTTAAAGTGGTGTCAAACTGCATCCATTGTACAATGTAGACTCACCTTTCTGGCTGGTGAAATTCTCACACCGGTTTGACAATTTTGGAACAGCTTTCCCGTTAAGGAAGACTCAGCTTGCACTTTGCTATGCTGCCGTCACGCGTCCTTTATTAGGCTTTCTTTGTAAATAAAAGCAAAACATGAGAAATCCTTCCTAATCTGGCGCGCGCTAGGACCCTGCGGCAACCCGAAAGGGAAACGGGGCGGAACCTTTCCTGTTCCCTGACAGCGGGGACGGCAGACGTCACTGCCAAGAAAAAAAGGGGGAGTGGGGGAGTGGGTGGGGCCTGCTGGCTGCCAGGGCGGGGGCGGGAGGGGGACAGAAGGGGCGGGGCTTTACCGAAAATGGAAGTCTCCTGGCTGCGGTCGCGCGCCTGATATCCTGGAATCCCCATCAAGTATTGATTCGCTTTGGAGATAAATAGATCAGGTTTCGCGGGTGTCGCTGGCGCGCGCTCTTTTTTGGGAGCCTTTTACTCTCCCCCTCCCACTCCAGATCAATCCTCCCACAGTGCTAACCTTTCACCAAGATCTGAGCCCATCATATTTTCACCATTGGGAGGAAATGAGAATTGCAGCTCTTCCTGGAAAGTTAAGGTGGTTGTCATGATGTGGAGAAAAGGAGCCCTTTCTAGCTCGAGCATCAATCCCACAAATGCCATTTTTTTCTTCCTGAAGCAGAAAGAAGCCAGCCTCATCAGCTAGGGTGGCGTCTACATTGTAGAATTAATGCAGTTTGACACCACTTTAACTGCCCAGTGCTATGGGGTCATGAGGTTTGCTGTTAATGAGGCACCAGCAAAGAAAATAATACCAGAACTCCCAGGATTCCATAGGATTGAGCCTTAGCAGTTCAAGTGGCCTCAAACTGCATTAATTCTACAGTGTAGACAAGTGGTTCCCAAACTTCTTTGGCCTACCGCCCCCTTTCCAGATTTTTTTTTACTCACCGCCCCCCTAGAAATTAATTTTTAAAAATTTAATAGCAATTAAACAATTAAATATATGTATTAAGGCAGTGGTTCTCAACCTTTCTAATGCCGTGAGCCCTAAATAAGATTTCTCATGTTGTGGTGACCCCCTTCCATATTTTCGTTGCTACTTCATAAATGATTTTGCTACTTTTACGAATTCTAATCCAAATATCTAGTATGCAGGATGCATTTTCATTGTTACAAATTGAACATAATTAAAGCGTAGTGATTAATCACAAAAACAATATGTTTGGACAACAGATGATGGGATTTACAGTACCTTCAATCGATTCAGCTCTGGCTTCCACAGCCGAGACCCCATGAATGACAGACCTGGACCAAACTTGGCACACAGAACCCCCATGACCAACAGGGTTTGGGAGGAATTGACAGTGATTTAGGGGGGATGTAGTTCACCTACATTTGAAGAGCGCTCCGAACCCAAACAACCCTGGATCTAGACCAAATTTGGCACAAATATTCAATATGCCCAAATTTGAATACTGGTGGGGTTGGGGGGGGGGGATTGATTTTGTCATTTGGGACTTGCAGCTGCTGGGATTTATCGTTCACCTACAATCAAAGAGCATTTTGAACTGCACCAACAATGGAATTGAGCCAAACCTGGCACACAAACTCCCATGACCAACAGAAAATACTGGAGGGCTTTGGAAGGAATCCACAGTGATTTAGGGGAGATGTAGTTCACCTACATTTGGAGAGCACTCTGAACCCAAACAACCATGGATTTGGATGAAACTTGGCACAAATACTCAATATGCCCAAATTTGAACACTGGTGGAGTTGTGGGGGGTTGATTTTGTCATTTGGGAGTTGTAGCTGCTGGGATTTATAGTTCACCTATAATCAAAGAGCATTTTGAACTCCCAACAGCAATGGAATTGAACTAAATTTGAGCAATAGAGAATACTGGACCTTGGAAATTGGGAGTTGCTTGCATTTTCCTTCGTGCCACGGCCATCTCCCAGGAGGCACCTGCAAATGCCGCAGCGACTCAGGGGGCGTTTGCAGACGTGGAGGCTTTCCTTCTCCGCTGGACCAATTGGCAGGCACACACTCGCAAGTGCACGACTGTCTCAGCCTGCCAGTTGGAATCCCTGGGCAGGCGTTGCTTGGAAATTTCAGCCCGCGCCCCCTTCCTCCCCTCAACTTCGCCCACGGCACAGTCCCGTATCACCCCTTCCTTCCAAGGGACCTGTTGGATTGGAAGGGGTGATACAGGACTGTGCCGTGGGCGGAGTCGAGAGGAAGGGTGCGCGCTGTGGTTTCCAGGCAGCACCTGCACAGGGTTTCCAACTGGCAGATGCACACTTGCGCGCTTGCGAGTTGGAATCCCGCCACCGCCCCCTTACAGGGCTTCAGTGCCCTCCAAATTCTCCTGAGTCTCCCACCGCCCCCTTGGATCGCCAACTAGGGGGTGGTACCGCCCACTTTGGGAACCACGGGTGTAGACGCATCCCTAATCTTATGTATGGTTGAAGGTTTTCATGGCCGGAAAAGTTGATATATACACCTCATTTGCCTAGTTTCCAACAGACCTCACAACCTCTGAGGATGCCTGCCATAGATGCAGGCGAAATGCCAGGAGAAAATGCTTGAACATTAGGAAGAACTTCCTGACTGTGAGAGCTGTTCAGCAGTGGAACTCTCTGCCCCGGAGTGTGGTGAAGGCTCCTTCTTTGGAGACTTTGAAACAGAGGCTGAATGGCCATCTCTCAGGGGTGCTTTGAATGCAGTTTTCCTACTTCTTGGCAAGGGGTTGGATTGGATGGCCCATGATGTCTCTTCCAACTCTATGATTCTTTGATTCTATGATTCTGTAACATGGCCATACAGCCCAGAAAACACAACAACACAGTGATTCCAGCCATGTAAGCCTTTGACAATACAAAGGGGAGAAGGTTTATTTTCACTGTGACCATTGCACATGTAGTATACTCCTACCAACTTGGAATCCAGTGGAGTTTATGTTTCCCGTTCCTACTTGGAAGCAATCCCCATTCCATTTAGAAATACACACAAAGAATATGTTTTTGTCTTGTATGGTTACTTCGAATGCTTGTATAGCAGGCGTCGGCAAACTTGGGCCCTTCAGGTGTTTTGGACTTCAACTCCCACACTTCCTAATAACATCAGGCCCCTTCCTTTTCCCTCTCAGCCGCTTAAGCAGCCAGACTTTGAAGCTGCAAGGCCATTATATTATAATCAAGGCGGCCAATTGCTACATTCACACTTGCCTCAAGCAGACAAGAGTTCCTTCTCCCACCTTGGACATTCCACAGATATACAAACTTCACTTGCCTAGTTTCCAACAACCTCACAACAATCAGATGCAGGCGAAACGTCAGAAGAGAATGCTTCTAGAACATGGCCATACAGCCCGAAAAATCTGCAACAACCCATCCCTAACCTTGTTCACTGAGAAAATTGCATCCACCATCTGCTAGCCCACAGAAAATCATATTTAATAATCTAGAGTTGTAGTACTACTCTTTTGTGGGTAGTCAGCCTCTTTCCTCCCAACATCCCTGTTGCCTCGGCACTATAAGAGAGTTTCGTGAGACCAGTCGCTCTCATTGCCGCATGGTTTCGAGGCAACAATGTAGCAATGATGAGACCATAGACCATATTTTCGTTCCTTGCAGACCACTGGTGGTCCACGGACCATAGGTTAGGAATCACTGATCTACACTGCAGAATCAATGCAGTTTGACACCGCTTTAACTGCTGTGGCTCATTACTATGGAATCCAGGGAGTTGTAGTTTTATCACTCTTTGCTGCCAAAGAGTGCTGGGGCTTCACCAAACAACAAATCCCAGGATTTCATAGTATTGAGTCATGGCAGCTCAAGTAGTGTCAAACTGCATTAATTCTGTAGTGTACATGTGTTTTAATAATGTTTTATCTTTCATTTTAATGATGTTGTGCTCCGCCTCGATCTGCAGGGAGAGGCAGGCAATAAAATTATTAATACTAGCTGTACCCGGCACGCGTTGCTGTGCCCTATTTAGGAGATGCGAGAAAGTCTGAGTATGTAAGGGTTGGAATTGATGTTACTTATGGTCTTGGTGGGGTCATGGCTGTGTCGTTGTGGGTTGTTCTGGTGGGTGGGATGTTGAAGTCCTGTGGAGTTGTCGGTGTGTGGTGTTCCTGGCGTTCTGCAGAGCTTGTGGATATACAATGTTTTTTGTCTTTCCGTCTGCTGTGTTGATGAAGAGGTTCTGTGGTTTCCCAACTCTGGAGCACGCTACGTAGAGTTGTCCGTGGGAGAAGCATTCTGTGTCAAGGTCTATGCCACAGATTTGTAGTGTTTGTCCTTGAGCCTTGTTTATGGTGATGGCAAAAGCTAGTGTAGTGCAGTGTCCTTTTGTAAATTTGGAAATGTGAGTAGAGTAATAGGTCACCAATAAGTACACCAGTGAGCTGCTGAACTTGCTGGGGAAAAGGTTAGCAAATTGAATCCAGGGAGTGGTGTGATCTCCCACGGTTAGTCCCAGGTTCTGTCAAGTTTTTTTTTTTGTAAATTTGGAAATGTGAGTAGAGTAATAGGTACATCTCTGTGACCAAATCCTAACCTTTTTACCAATAAGTACACCAGTGAGCTGCTGAACTTGCTGGGGAAAAGGTTAGGAAAAGGTAGTCCCAGGTTCTGTCAAGCTTTTTTTTTGTAAATTTGGAAATGTGAGTAGAGTAATAGGTACATCTCTGTGACCAAATCCTAACCTTTTCACCAATAAGTACACCAGTGAGCTGCTGAACTTGCTGGGGAAAAGGTTAGCAAATTGAATCCAGGGAGTGGGTGGTCTCGCACGGTTAGTCCCAGGTTCTGTCAAGCTTTTTTTTTGTAAATTTGGAAATGTGAGTAGAGTAATAGGTACATCTCTGTGACCAAATCCTAACCTTTTCACCAATAAGTACACCAGTGAGCTGCTGAACTTGCTGGGGAAAAGGTTAGCAAATTGAATCCAGGGAGTGGGTGATCTCGCACGGTTAGTCCCAGGTTCTGTCAAGCTTTTTTTTGTAAATTTGGAAATGTGAGTAGAGTAATAGGTACATCTCTGTGACCAAATCCTAACCTTTTCACCAATAAGTACACCAGTGAGCTGCTGAACTTGCTGGGGAAAAGGTTAGCAAATTGAATCCAGGGAGTGGGTGATCTCGCACGGTTAGTCCCAGGTTCTGTCAAGCTTTTTTTTGTAAATTTGGAAATGTGAGTAGAGTAATAGGTACATCTCTGTGACCAAATCCTAACCTTTTTACCAATAAGTACACCAGTGAGCTGCTGAACTTGCTGGGGAAAAGGTTAGCAAATTGAATCCAGGGAGTGGGTGATCTCGCACGGTTAGTCCCAGGTTCTGTCAAGCTTTTGTGTAAATTTGGAAATGTGAGTAGAGTAATAGGTACATCTCTGTGACCAAATCCTAACCTTTTCACCAATAAGTACACCAGTGAGCTGCTGAACTTGCTGGGAAAAGGTTAGCAAATTGAATCCAGGGAGTGGGTGGTCTCGCACGGTTAGTCCCAGGTTCTGTCAAGTTTTTTTTTGTAAATTTGGAAATGTGAGTAGAGTAATAGGTACATCTCTGTGACCAAATCCTAACCTTTTTACCAATAAGTACACCAGTGAGCTGCTGAACTTGCTGGGGAAAAGGTTAGCAAATTGAATCCAGGGAGTGGGTGATCTCGCACGGTTAGTCCCAGGTTCTGTCAAGTTTTTTTTTTGTAAATTTGGAAATGTGAGTAGAGTAATAGGTACATCTCTGTGACCAAATCCTAACCTTTTCACCAATAAGTACACCAGTGAGCTGCTGAACTTGCTGGGGAAAAGGTTAGCAAATTGAATCCAGGAGTGGGTGATCTCGCACGGTTAGTCCCAGGTTCTGTCAAGCTTTTTTTGTAAATTTGGAAATGTGAGTAGAGTAATAGGTACATCTCTGTGACCAAATCCTAACCTTTTTACCAATAAGTACACCAGTGAGCTGCTGAACTTGCTGGGGAAAAGGTTAGCAAATTGAATCCAGGGAGTGGGTGGTCTCGCACGGTTAGTCCCAGGTTCTGTCAAGCTTTTTTTTTGTAAATTTGGAAATGTGAGTAGAGTAATAGGTACATCTCTGTGACCAAATCCTAACCTTTTTACCAATAAGTACACCAGTGAGCTGCTGAACTTGCTGGGGAAAAGGTTAGCAAATTGAATCCAGGGAGTGGGTGATCTCGCACGGTTAGTCCCAGGTTCTGTCAAGTTTTTTTTTTTTGTAAATTTGGAAATGTGAGTAGAGTAATAGGTACATCTCTGTGACCAAATCCTAACCTTTTCACCAATAAGTACACCAGTGAGCTGCTGAACTTGCTGGGGAAAAGGTTAGCAAATTGAATCCAGGGAGTGGGTGATCTCGCACGGTTAGTCCCAGGTTCTGTCAAGTTTTTTTTGTAAATTTGGAAATGTGAGTAGAGTACTAGGTACTTACTTAAGGAATGGGTGAGGGTAGAGAGGCCCAGTAAAATGTTGTTTTTAATGGCATTGCGCATGCGTGGTGGGCGTGTTCGGCAGCAAGTGGTTCTGGGAATTGTAGTATGTTATGGGTGGAGGAGAGAGAGAGTCGCCTCAGAGTTGGATGGAGGTTTTTTTTCTAAAGGTAAGGAAAGTGGGTGCTTGTCTGATTTGTTTAGGAGGCTGTGTGTTGGTGAGGAAGGGGGGAAGTGAGTGCTTAGAGGGGCTTTTGGGGCGCGCAAAGGCTGCTTGGGTGAGTTGTTTGGGGGGGGGTGTTGGCGAGGAAGGGGGGAGCGGGTGCTTAGAGGGGCTTTTGGGGCGCGCAAAGGCTGCTTGGGTGAGTTGTTTTGGGGTATGTGTGAGTGTTGGCGAGGAAGGGAGCGGGTGCTTAGAGGGGCTTTTGGGGCGCGCAAAGGCTGCTTGGGTGAGTTGTTTTGGGGTATGTGTGAGTGTTGGCGAGGAGGGGGGAGCGGGTGCTTAGAGGGGCTTTTGGGGCGCGCAAAGGCTGCTTGGGTGAGTTGTTTTGAGGTATGTGTGAGTGTTGGCGAGGAAGGGGGGAGCGGGTGCTTAGAGGGGCTTTTGGGGCGCGCAAAGGCTGCTTGGGTGAGTTGTTTTGGGGTATGTGTGAGTGTTGGCGAGGAAGGGGGGAGCGGGTGCTTAGAGGGGCTTTTGGGGCGCGCAAAGGCTGCTTGGGTGAGTTGTTTCGGGGGGGGGTGTGTTGGCGAGGAAGGAGTCGGGGGCGCGGGTGGGGTGGGAGGGAGGAGGAGCGGGGTGAAGGGGAGTCGGGGTGGGGGGGGGGGGTTTCCTCCTTCCAGCCCCCGCTCTTCCTGAGGAGGCGGAGGAGGCGCTCTGGCTGCCATGTGCGAACGTTCTAAGCGTTCGCTGGCAGCGAAAAGCCGGGTGGGAGTTCCGTTGGCAATTTTTTGGGGATCGTTTTTGGGGTGTTGGGAGGTATGTAGGTCCGTTTTTTTGCTGTTGTCTGTAGCGAGTGTAATGGTCCAGTAGGCTGCCAAGTTTGGTGCTTCTGCGAGCCATAGTTTCTTTGTCTATATACGACATTAAACGGACTCACCAAAATTATATATATAGATTATTTGCTTGTTGTAGGTTTCTCCTTCGTGTGGTCTGTGAAATGCACACAAATGGGTTTACTCCCGCGCATGTTACTCTCGGACATACTAGCTAAAAATTAAAGATTAACATAAGCCCCTCCCACTCCCCCCTCATCCCCCAATGTAGCTACCCAGTTAGTTCCTTTTCCGCCTAACCAGCGAAAGTATCTCCAGACTCCTGATAGAAGTCCACGGATTGCCTCGACTATTCAGTTAAGATGTCTTCTCTTTCTTTTAAAAGGTGCTCTGACTGCGGAGCAACCTTGCCCCAAGAGGATAGACATCCTAAATGTCTCCTCTGCTTGGGAGAGTCCCACATTCCCCAGTCCTGCAAGATATGCAGGACTTTTTCCAATAGAACCCTGAAGAACAGGGATTCTAAGCTTAAAGCCACCTTGTTTGAGCAGGCTTTGCTTTCTTCAGAGACTGGGCTCTCTCCTTCCATGAGCCAGCCCTCTCTGCCTTCTGGGACTCCGAATCCCAGCCCCTGAGTGCTAAAACTGATAGTGCCATCCGTGAGTTGGCCTCTGACTTGGTCACTGAGCCACTCCGGAAGAAAAACAAAAGGCTGCTAAAACTAGCAAGCCTAAAGAAAAATCTAAAGAGCCCCTGGCTCAGAAAACCCCAAGGCTCCTGGTTGGTCCTGGGCCCTCCAGTCCTTGTGAGGCTTTGGCACAAAATAATGTGAGGCTCCTGGCTGGCTCTGCGCCCCCAGTCCTCCTGTTGCTCTGTGTGCAGCTGAGACGCTGCAACTCTTCACAGATGAAAGCACTCCGTTTCTAGAAGAAGAGATTCCCCCCCAGCTTCTCCCAAGCCTTCTCCTTGCCCCGGTTACCGAGCCTGAGCTGCCTTCACCTCCACTCGCTCAGGTTCCCCCTTCCCTTTCTCCGGACTCCGAGCGCCACATGGAGGCCAGCTCCGCGGCCTCCCTCCTCACTTCCAGCAGCTGCTGCTTTGTTCCCTCAGTGGCGCGGCTCGTCGGAGACCGAGCCGCGCCACGTGGAGACTGGCGCCACGCGGCCTTCCCTCTCTCCCTCTCCATCAGCTGCTGCCTCCTTCCCGCCGATGCGCGGGGACGCGCGCTCGCCCCCGCAGTGCCGCGCGGCCGCGCAGCGCTCTCCGCTGACTTCCCAGCTGGAGAATTTAATCGTCCTCGGTCACGAGCCCTCTGAAAGAGGGCTCCGGTGACCGAGCTCAATACTGGGATCCCCCTTATGGGTATCCTTTTGGATACCCCCCACTATGGTTATTATCCCCTGATCCCTATTCATCTGATTTCTACCGCCATCCGTGGTCTCCTGCTTCCTATGCCCCGCAATCCGTGGCACCCCCTCCTCCTCCTCCACCAGCCCCTCCCACTCAGGTTCCCCCTCTCCCTGCTCCTGCCCCCCGTCCATCACCACCCCCCCGTGATGACAAGGACGCGAATATAGAGTCATCTTCCGATGTGACTCCCATCCCTGCATTGCCTGAACCTGAGGCTGATCCTCAACAGGCAGAGGAATACAAAAAGTATCCGCTTTGCTAATAAGACTGTCCAGATCTCTGGGCATTCAACCCCCTCAATCTGAGGACGTAGTTCAAGACCCTTATTTTACCTCTGCTGAGCAACAACAGACTCAGCAATCCACCATGTTACCGACCATTCCTTACTTGGTCAAATTACTAAAAGTCACGGGTGTTGCCCGGCCTCCGTTCCCAGTACATCCAGACGGGCAGAAAATCTATATCGGATTGACCTGTCCGCCACCCCGTGGTTGGCCAGACTTCCGAAAGTAAATTCTATTGTTACTGATGCTCAGCCCAAGCCAGCCCAGAACAACCAGGCCGCCCCTTCTGACAAAGAGGGGAAAAAGCTTGACGCTATGGCCAAAAAAATTTACTCTTCTGCATGTTTGTCGGGCAGAATGGCACATTATGGCGTCTATATGAGCGTCTACCAATCCTATCTCTGGAACAAGATAGGTCTTTACTTGGATCTCCTTCCAGTGTCTGACCAGCCTATGGCTAAAGCCTTCCACCAGGAAGCGCTCACTCTGGCCACCCTCCAGAAGGACATTGCTAAACATGGGGCGGATACCTCAGGCAAACTTATAGCTGGCTCGGTTGCTCTTCGGAGACATGCCTGGTTACGATCCGCAGCATTGTCTTATAACCAACGCTCTTTGATCGAGAATCTTCCCATGGATGAGGCGGGTCTCTTCAACCCCGAGACAGACTCTCAGTTGGAACATTCCCACAAAATGAAACAGACGCTAAATAAATATGGCCACCAATCTAACCCTACCTACCAGCCCTACAGACAGCGTTGGCGTCCTTATTACCACCAGCCCTTTCGTGGCTACTACAATACCGCCCCATACAGAGGGACCACAGCGGCCGCAGTTCCCTCGCAAGGATACAAGCGTCCAGGCGCTCCATTCAGGGTCAGTACCGAGGTGGTAGGTCCTCAAATAACAAGACACGTCGTTTCTAACCTGTTTCTTAATAGGTTGCGACCCTTCTTTTCAGTTTGGCAGTCCATCACCACAGATAGGTGGGTCCTGGACATTGTTTTCCGAGGTTACGCCATAGAGTTTGAATCACTCCCACCCCCCGTGAAGCCTGTCTCTACTCAGGCTTCTCCTGCCCTGCTACAAGAAGTTGAATCCCTCCTTCTTAAAGGAGCCATTTCTCCAACCCCATCCCACCTACTCCACTTGTGCTTTTTTTCTAGATATTTCCTGGTAGACAAAAGAGATGGTGGTCTTCGGCCCATTTTGGACCTCCGGGAGGTCAACCAATTCATCAGGCCACGCAAATTTAGGATGGTCACTCTCCCCTCCATCCTCCCTTTCATTCCGAAGGGAGCATGGATGGCTACTGTTGACCTTAAAGACGCCTATTTCCACATTTCAATTCGGCAGTCCCACAGGAAATACCTCACCTTTATGGTGGACGGTACCCCATATTCTTTTAACGTCCTTCCTTCGGCCTCTCCACGGCCCCAAGGACTTTACTAAATGTATGGCGGTCGTCGCCTCCCATCTACGTCAGCAGGGCGTCACCGTTTTCTTACCTGGATGACGGGCTTTTCTGCGCTGGGTCATGTGACCAGCTGTCATCTGATATTGGTTATGCCTTATCTCTTTTGCAGAGCCTGGGACTGATCGTCAACCACGAGAAATCTCACATCTCACCTGCCCGGACGGTGCAATTCATAGGTGCTGTCCTAGATTCTGTGTCCCAGAGGGCCTACCTTCCGGAGGATCGCTTCCTCAATCTAAGCCGTTCTATCCAAGCCATCCAAACCACCCACCGGTGTTCCGCCTGGACCGTCCAATCTATCCTTGGTCATATGGCTTCCCACCACGAACGTTACGCGTTCGCCCGCCTCCGCCCCTCCAGGCCTGGTTCCTCTCTGTGTTCCAGCCAGGACTGGACAGCCAAAACATGATTCTCCATCCCCGTCCATGTCCTACAGTCCCTGTCATGGTGGACAGACAGATCCAATGTGTGCTCGGGCCTGCCCTTCTCCCCCCCCCCCCCAGCCGTCCCTGTCCCTGACGACAGACGCGTCATCCATGGGGTGGGGTGCTCACCTCCAGGACCTGATCATCAGCGGCCACTGGTCCCTCCACGAAAAGAGACTTCACATAAATGCCCTAGAGCTCACGCCAGTGGAGAAGGCACTCCGGTCGTTTGTGACCGTAGTCTCCAACCAGGTGATTCAAGTCCTCACGGACAACACCTCGGTAAAATGCTACATCAACAGACAAGGGGCACCCGCTCTCCAACTCTCCTCTCCATTTCTCTTCGGATATGGGAGTGGTGCATTCTCCACAACACATTTCTCCAGGCCATCCACCTCCCGGGCCTTCAGAACACTTTAGCCGACTCACTGAGCAGGACGTCGTCCACCACTCACGAGTGGCAGCTCAGTCCTCGTCACTTCCTCTCACTAATCAGGCGTTGGGACACACCCCAAATAGATCTATTTGCATCACACCTCAACACCCACTGCCGCAGGTATTGCGCGAGACTCCAACCTCACGCATCCCCAGACTGTCTAGGAGACGCATTCCTATACCATTGGTCCCCGGGTCTTCTATATGCATTCCCTCCACTTCCACTTCTGTCCAGGGTGGTCGCAAAGTTACTGTCCGACAACTCGGACTGTGTCCTCATAGCCCCTTGGTGGCCTCGTCAGCCATGGTTCACACCCCTTCTCCAGGCCTCTCAGGGAGACTTCCTCCGTCTGCCATTAGATCCCGATCTCCTCTCCCTTCAGCAGGGCCTCGTCCTACACCCGGACCTCCCATCTCTCCACCTTACAGCGTGGAGGATCAGGCCCTGTCCCACCTCTCCGACCCTGTCCGCCTGATAATTCAGGTGGCGCAAAAGGTTTCCACTAGGAAGGCCTACACTTATAAGTGGGACAAATTCCGTGAGTTTGTACAACCATTAGGCCATTTGCCTCAGTCGGCTCCCATATCAGTTGTTTTAGACTTCCTTGTTCACCTCTCCACGAAAGGTTTCTCCCTTTCCTCCATTAAATGTTATTTGGCATCCCTCTCCTGGTATAGGAAAAAAATTGGCCTTCCATCCCTCTTCCAGGATCCCATGGTGGGCATGTTCCTACAGGATTATAAAAAGTCTTTCCCTCCTGTTTCTCCTCCACCTCCGTCTTGGAGTTTGGAACTTGTCCTCTCTCAACTTTCCAAACCTCCCTTCGAGCCTATGGCAACCTGCCATATTTCCCATCTCTCCTGGAAGACTGCCTTCCTTGTGGCCATTACCTCGGCCAGAAGAGCCAGTGAAATCACAGCACTCCGCTCTGATCCTCCTTTTATTCGGTTCCATGAAGATAAAGTGGTCCTCCGGACGGATGTCACTTTTCTTCCCAAAGTTGTTTCCCACTTCCATATGACTCAGGACATTGTCCTTTCGGCATTTTTTCCAAAACCCTCATCCCCTCTGGAGGTTGCTCTCCATTCTCTAGATGTTAAGAGGGCTTTGTCCTTCTATTTACATAGAACAGCTCCTTATAGAAAATCCCCCAAGTTGTTTCTCAAATATAGGGAAGATTCCCTCGGACTTCCCATCTCTACTCAACGTTTAGCCTCCTGGATAGTCCTGGCAATCCGACTGGCTTACCAGTTAGCCCATAAGGAATTACCCGTTGGTGTTAAAGCCCATTCCACAAGGGCAGTTTCCACATCCCAAGCGTTTTTACGGGGTGTTTCCATTGACCAAATCTGCAAGGCTGCTACCTGGGTGACTCCCTCGACGTTTGCAGCCCATTACAAGCTCGACGTTCTCGCGAAGAAGGATGCATCCTTTGGCAGAGCCGTCCTGTTTTCCTGTGTGGCATGACCCACCTCCAAGGTACATAAGCTTGTTAAATCACCCATTTGTGTGCATTTCACAGACCACACGAAGGAGAAGGTTAGGTTGCTTACCTGTAACCGTGTTTTCCCGAGTGTAAGGTCTGTGAAATTCACGAGAACCCACCCGTCCTCCCCCTTTGATGTCATGCCCAGTCTCTTGCTGCTGTCTGGCGGTAAGGAACTAACTGGGTAGCTACATTGGGGATGGGGGGCGGGGAGTGGGAGGGGCTTATGTTAATCTTTAATTTTTAGCTAGTATGTCCGAGATTCTACGCATGCGCGGGAGTAAACCCATTTGTGTGAATTTCACAGACCTTACACTCGGAGAAACACGGTTACAGGTAAGCAACCTAACCTTTTCGGGCTATATGGCCCTGTTCTAGAAGCATTCTCTCCTGAAGTTTTGCCTGCATCTATGGCAAGCATCTTCAGAGGTTGTCAGACCTCACAACCTCTGAGGATGCTTACTATAGATGCAGGTGAAACATCAGGAGAGAATGCTTCTAGAACATGGCCATATAGCCCGAAAAACCTACAACAACCCAGTGATTCCGGCCATGAAAGCGTTCAACAATTAATATTATTATTACACAACCATAAGATTAATGGCATCAGTGGAAAAAAGCCTGGTTTAATTTTAATATCGACACTGCTGTGTGATGGTTTGTAATAGGTACGTCTAAAGCCACCCAGTCCTGAATGATCTTGGCAAATCTTTGAAGGTAAGCAAGGGCCTCTTCTACACTGCCATATGAAATCCAGATTATCCTCTTTGAACTGCATTATATAGCACTGTGGACTCATATAATCCAGTTCAAAGTAGTTAAAACTTATGAGCCATCTGTGCCCGTACCTTGGGAAGTCTGACTTGGCCACAGTGGTCCACGCTCTTGTTACAGCCTGAATAGATTACTGCAAGAAACTCTATGTGGGGTTGCCTTTGAAGACTGTTTGGAAACTTGTCCGACGAGTGACAGCCAGATTATTCACCGGAACAGCATAGAGGGAACATACCACCCCCCTGTTATGTCAGCTCCACTGGCTGCCAGTCCAGTTCCAAGCACAATTCAAAGGGCTGGACTTAGCCTATAAAGCCCTTTACGGTTCCGGCCCAGCCTACTTCTCTGAATGTATCTCCCTCTACAATCCACCTCAGAGTCTAAGATCATCCGTCCCACCCTCTTCGCAAACGTGAGTGGTGGGGATGAAAGGCAGGGCCTTCTCGGTGGTGGCCTCCTCTCTCTGGAACACACTCCCCAGGGAAATCAGATTGGTTCCACCTCTCCTTCAGGAAAAAGCTTAAAACGTGGTTTTGGGACCAGGCATTTGGGCAGCAGGCTTAACAGCTGTTGCAATGCGGTATTTGAATTGATAATGTACAGGTTTTGGACTGAGTCTCTGAATTGAACTTGGATGCAGTTATATTGTTATTGTTATTAATGTTCTAAATGGCTATTTTATAAGTTAATGTTTTAATTAATGTTGAATCTGTGTTATACTGTTTGGTGTATGTGTTGGCTGCCGATTGTAAGCCACCCTGAGTCCCGTCCCGTGTCCCCCCCGCCCTTTGGGTTTTGGGAAGGACGGGGTACAAATGTTTGAAATAAATAAATAATAAATAATCTGGATTATCTTCTTTGATAATATAAACTATATAGCAGTGTAGAATGGGGCTACGTTGGCCCTGGTTGAATGGGACACTGACAACGAATATCATGTACCATAGGATAAGGAAGGAAGAAACTGACTAAATCACTTCTAAGTAGTCCTTGCTTAAGAAAACCCTATGAAATTAATGGGGTTGCCCTAAATCGATAGGCAATTTGAAGACACATACAGACAAAGTTTACCAGATTTCGTGAGAAGGGACATGTTGCAATCTCCAATTCAATTCGTGCCAGTCATGTTTCTGGTTTGTTTGTTTTTTCAAATGAGCTCTTCCTTCTTTCTCCAAATGAAGGGCCTTTCTACATTGCCATATAACATCCGGATTATGTGCTTTGAACTAGATTATAGGGCAGTGTAGATTTATATAATCCAGTTCAAAGCAGATAATGTGGATTATTTGCTTTGATAATTGGGATTCTATGGCATTGTAGAAGGGGCCAAATAGGCTCCATTTTAGTGGAAAAGAGCCAGAACGATATAGTGTTTTGAGTGCTGCACAACAGTTTTGGAGAATAGGGTTTGAATCTGTTCTCTATCTTTGGTGTTGATTCATTTTCTTTGATTCAAGCCTTTATCTCAGATCTTTCTCTCTAATGATATAGCAATTATTTATTAAAGCCAGACTTCACTGTGTGAACTCAAAGCATATAGTGCTACATTAGGCTTCAGGAGATGTGAACAATGGACAGAATAGACTTTTCTCATATATATGAATTGGAGAGAGTGATGATTTGAAATACAGGGAGTAAAGTAATTTCATTTTCCCTAAAGTGATGGACCCCCCCCCCCTAAAGTTATAATTCAGATTGCCAAATCTGATTATATCTTCATTATTCACAATATCGGTTTCATACTATATAGAAGGAATATTTCTGTTTGTTTTGCTGATAATTTCACATACTGGAGGAAACCCTATCAAGAATCATAAATCACTGAGACTATCAATTAGTTATCCATTGAGACTCTGTTTTAAATGTGATGTAATATTAGTCACGTACTTGTAATTTATCACTGCCTTGTAAATGAGATTTCTCTGACCTGCTGTTCACTACCCCTACATAGAAGGAAATGATGTCTTTAGAAGGCTGATGTGAAACTTGATGCGTGGTTTACAATGCCCAGGTAGATGACTGATAGTTCCTCCCAGAAATACAAAACACATTGCTTCTTGTGATGTGTACATGCCTCATTTGTTCCCCTGACTAACAAACTTTGCAGGGTTATTTTTCTTCAAATCCAGTTTAATCCAAAGGGAGGACACACACACACACACACACACACACACACACACACACAAGTGATTCAGAGAAAAGAATTGGTGGAACTACATCTGAATATTTGTTGCCTAAGAAACCCCTATTCAATGCATAAGTTGAAGGCAACTTGGAGGCACTTGCACAGACACATATATGCAATTGGAACAAGGGTGGGAAAATGTGACAAAATGTTTCCTTTTCTTTTTTTGCCCCCAAACAACCCCTGCAACATAGTAGTTGTAAAGTCAAACTGCTGGGGAAACTTCCTGGGGTGGCCCAAATATTAGGCAAGTTTCTTGGGAATAGCCAAGGGAGGCCCAAGAAACAGCCAATCGAGTTGTTGCAAAGTGTCTCCCAGGAAAGTAATCAATGGGATCTTTGTGAGCCAAGAATGCTGCCGAGGAGCTGTAAGAACTTCTGAACACTAGTCTTGAAGCTGCCACAGCAGTAAGGCTGAAGGAGCCATCTTCCCTCCTTCACGATTGAGAAGTCGCTAGGTACAACCAGGTAAATGATTGGACTGGGTTTGATTCATATGTTTTCTCGAGGAACCTCAAGATCCTCTAGTGCAACTCTATGGTCAACTTCTGCTGGATGTTGATTATAAAATAGCACTGGAAGATAAAAGAGAACACTTCTTTAACCATCTGTAAGTCTACCAGTACTAAAAGATTTATGTCCTACCTGTAGTCACATGTTGTATTCTCGGTTAATTTAGGCTGGATTATACTGCCATATAATCCAGATTATTTGATCAGATAATTCACATTCTCTGCTTTGAACAGGATTATATGAGAATACACTGCCATATAATCCAGTTCAAAGTAGATAATCTACGACAGTGTAGAAGGGGCCTAAGTTGTCATTAAATGTGAAGTAATACAAATAGCTTTTCAAAAAGATACTGAAATTGCTTTTGTTCAAGCAAGCAATGAATATTAATATGAATACTCACTTGGGTTGGTTATAAATCAGCTGTGTCTAAAAAGAAGAAAGACCTGCTTGAGTGGCAAAAGCGTCAGGTCAGTTTTGACATTAAAAAGTCAATGTGACTGATAACCTTTTTCTATGGGAAGTGTGTTTTTCTAAATGGCTCTTTTCCCCACTACCAATCCACGTGAGCATTGCCCATCCACTTATAATGGCCCTTGTTACTGGAATAAGGCAAGGATGCTGAATCTTCTGAGCAACTTATCTTGCACAGAATGTACTTTATGGTAATAACATTCATACCGTTCTCTATTCCTTGAGGGAGCCAAAGCATTTAAGGGAAATTACTAAAATGGAACCTTTATTTTAGATTGCACAGTCTTGGAGTGTAAGCTGTTTGCTATGTGAACCCCTCCAGGGATGGCATCCTCCCCCTGGACCATGATACACTGAAGATATTAGTTCCAGGAAACTAAGGGCTGTTGAAGGTCTCTCCAAGGCATCGAGAATTTCATGACTTTTTTCATTCCATTTAAAGCATGCAATTATTATTATTATTATTATTATGTGTTCAGTGGCTCACGAATGGAACATTGAAGAAGGAGACAGAAGGCCTAATTCTTGCAGCCTAGGAGCAAGTATTATTATTATTTTCTGACACAAAAACACAGTATGTTACAGCAAACGAGATCTATATGCTGGATTTCGTATCACAAAATCACAAGTTGAACACTTCCCAAGCGTCTAGGACTGTGTGATGTATTTTCGAATGATGTGCACAGATCCAAGTAAGGAGGTCTTTTGCAGTTGACAGATCGTGATTGTGTCTATGTTTATTGTTTCCAAATGCCAGCTGAGATATTTTGACACGGCACCCAGTGTGCCAGTTACCACTGGGACCACCTTTACTGGTTTATGTCAGAGCTTTTGCAGTCCAATTTTGAGGTCCTGATATCGGCTGAGTTTTCCTGTTATTTTTCCTCAATGCGACTGTCACCTGGTATGTCAACACCAATAATCCAAACTTGTTTCTTTTCCACAATCATGATGTCTGGCGTATTATGTTTCAAAACTTTATCAGTCTGGATTCGAAAGTCCCACAGTATTTTTGCATGTTCATTTTCCATTCACTTTGTAGGTTTATGATCCCACCAGTTCTTTACTACTGGCAGGTGTTACTTGGGACATAAGTTCCAATGAATCATTTGGGCTGCAGAGTTGTGCCTCTGTTTGTAGTCTGTCTGTGTGATTTTCTTGCAGCAGCTGAGGATATGATCAATGGTTTCATCAGCTTCCTTGCACAGTCTGCATTTTGGGTCATCAGCTGATTTTTCAATCCTGGCCTTACTGGTGTTTGTTCTGAGGGCTTGCTCCTGGGCTGCAAGAATCAGACCTTCCGTCTCCTTCTTCAGTGTTCCATTCATGAGCCATAACCAGGTCTTCTTATCAACTTTTCCTTCAATTTTGTCAAGGAACTGACTATGCAATGCTTTGTTGTGTCAGCTGTCAGCTCTGGTTTGTAGTGCAGTTTTCTTGTACTGATTCTTTGTCTGTTGTGCTTTAAGAAATTTCTGGACATTTTAAAAAATAGAGTGACAGATCACAACCCGGAAAGTAGGATCAACTGGAAGCAAGTAAGATCATACCTAAATGAAGTGAACCCCAAAGAGAAAACTAATAAAAAGAGAGAAAGAGCTCTGGAAGAAGAGGAGGTGTAGTGAATACATACTCCGAGAAGAAGATTAAGCCAAGTCAATGTTTACCCTGCAGACTGGACTGGAAGCCACCAAGATGATTTTCATCTACCTCTATTTTCACTCTATTCATCCCCCACCCCTTATTTATCTCTTCCCATGTCTCCTCCCAACCCTTCGCTCCCCCCTCCCCCCTCCCAACCCTACTGGTCCCCCCCTCCCAGTTCCCCTTCTTTGCTTTTTTGATCTATTGCTTTCCCTTTTATTATATGTATCTGGGAAAAAAACCCTTAATAAAGAACAATTTAAAAAAAAGTTTCTGATTATTGACTTCAATTAAAGCAAGTTCTTGGGTTTCCTTTACATATATTGCCAGGGCATGTTTTTCTTATTAAACTGCTTGTTGTTGTTGTTACTGTATTATTATTATTATTACCTTCCATGCTTTTAACGTAGTGTTTCTCAACCAGTGTGCCGTGGCACACTAGTATGCCATTAGCGATCATCAGGTGTGCCGCGAGAAAAGCTCTCTGCCCCCCTTCCTTCCCCCCTCCTCTTGCCAAACTCCTGCTGCTTGGGAGAGGAGGAGGAAGGGCCGGGCGCTGCCTCCTTCGGCCGTTTCCCCAACCAGCCTCCAATCCGCCCTGACTCCCGCCCCTTGCTTGTTGAAGCCGCGCGGAGGAGGAGCCCCGCCTACTGAAGCCCATCCACCGCTCATGCTCCGCCTCTGTGAGAGAGCTGAAGCTGGGGGATGATGCAGCCTGGTTCTGCCCCTCCCCGGCTTCAGTACTCCCACAGCCGCCAGCCTTGAGGGGCAGTGCCAAGCCAGCGGTGGCAGAGCCAGCATAATGCTGGCTTGGCACTGCCCCCTTCGGCACTCCCAGCAGCTGCTCCCAGCAGGTCACCATCCCCCAGCCATTCTTTACTGTGTTACAGTGTCATTTTGTGTCATTTTGGTTGGTGGTGTGCCCCCAGATTTTTTTAATGTTAAAAGTGTGCCGCGACTCAAAAAAGGTTGGGAAACACTGTTTTAAGATATAGTAAAGGGAAAAATGACGGGTATCCATGAAACATTTAGTGCTCTTTGGAACTAACCCTGACTAGTTTGGAAAAGTTACCTTTCATTTAAATTTATCTAAATTCCCCACTTAGCAAGGCTATCAGCCATGCTGGCTGAGGAATTTGGGGAGTTGTGGTCCAAGAAAATACCCAAGATCTGTCCTTTACCCATGCATGCCTAATTTTAAGATAGCTGTGCCATAAGATGGGTGGGGATTGTGTGGCCTCTGTTTTAGGCAAAATAAAACCACACAGAGGTAACTCCCAGGTATTGGGTGTGCTGCAATGCTCCAGTGAGATTCCTTCCTAAGCAATCGTCAGAGATCGAGATGCTTGTCTGTTCTTAAAATGAAAAGCATACATCTGTGTTTTAGATGGATTAGGGATTAGCTGGTTTCCCCTGTAATAAACAATGTCTTTACAGATGGCTGATTATCTCACACTAGAAGCGACTTGCAGCACACAACCCTTATGGCTTAACTCTTCTCATTTCTTTATGCTGCTGTAATAGAAATTGAATAGAGAATGAGCATGTTATTACCTTTGACTCCAGAGACCCAAGCTAAGTGAGACTTAGGGCCCTTCCACACAGCCCTATAACTCATAATATCAAGGCAGGAAATCCCACAATATCTGCTGTGAACTGGATTATATGGCAGTGTGGACTCAGATAACCCAATTCAAAGCAGATATTGTGGGATGTTCTGCCTTGCTATTCCGGATTATATGGCTATGTGGAAGAGCCCTCAAATACTGGTGAAACTGAATGAAGTCTTCATGGTTTAAATGAAACAAGCTGGTTGATCAATTAATCCTGTTTTTAGTGGACAAGTATAGTTTAGCTAGTACAAAACACTATGGCCGCAAGCAGGTCATAAAAAGCCAAAAGATGTAGGATGCTACCTAGAATGCTATTCAACTTATTGAAGACATTTATTTAATGGAACAGTATGTTTAAAGACTGTTCAAATAAAACCATGGTGAAGGCTACTGGAAATGGCTGGAATTTAATGTCATTAAGCTTTTAGAAAAGCTTGTAAGACCTGCCTGTTTCAGCAGGCTTTTTGTGATTGAGCCAGTTTAACACGCACTAGTCGAGGCATTATTGGTGTTCATGTAATTCCTTTTAAACGTTTATTGCTGCTGTATTATTACTTATGTACTCTGTTGTTTTTGTATAGTCTAAATTCTGTAAGCCGCCCCGAGCCACCCGGGAGTGGCGGCGAAGAAATCTAATAAATCAAATCATTGAACAAAAAGCAGCAGCAGGAATCAGCATCCCGAACACTTTCTTTGTGCCTTTTCTTGGAAAAGACCGATATAACCACAGTGGTTCATGCCTTAGGCCCATTCTACATTCTACATTCTACTGCCACATAATCCAGATTATTAAATCAGATAATCTACATTAGTTGCTTTGAACTGGACTATATGAGTCTACACTGCCCTTTATCCCATGATCCGATCCCAGATTATCTGCTTTAAACCAAATTATATGAGTCTCTACGGCCAGATAATCTGGGATAAACAGATCATATCGGATTAGATCCTGGGATATAAGGGCAGTGTGGAAGGGGCCTGAATCTACAATACCATATAATCCAGTTAAAAACAGATAACCTGTATTGTATATGGCAATGTAGAAGAGGCCTAAATTACCTCCTGCCATGCTCTCTAAATGGGACTACCCTTAAAAAGTGTTAAATATGTTTTTAATGCAAAATACAGCAACTAGATTGGTGTCAGGTGTGCATTGAGCCCATAGAGCATTGGTCTTGCAAAAACCAAACTGATGACTTGCTTCTGAGCTCAATTCAAGGTTCTAGTGTTGGTTCTAAACTTGGTTCTAAACTCAATTCAAGGTTCTAAACTTGTTCAGGATACCTGAAGGATGATTTCTATATGAACCTGCCATATACTCTGAAGAGGGCCCTGTTTTGTGTCCCAACACCTCATGAAGTCATGTCGATGAGTATCCATAACAAGGGTCCCATCTAGACTGCCATATAAAATACAGATTATCTACATTGAACTGGATTATATGGTGGTGTAGACTCATATAGTAAAAAAAGGTTTTCCCTGACACTAAGTCCAGTCATGTCCGACTCTGGGGGTTGGTGCTCATCTCCATTTCTAAACCGGCATTGCCCGTAGACATCTCCAATGTCATGTGGCTGGCATGACTACATGGAGCACCATTATAATTCTCATATATATATATATATTCTCATATATATATGAATGAGAGAATTATAGTTTGAACTGATATATATATCTCAGTTCAAATCAGGTAATCTGGATTATATGATCTGATAATATGGATTATATGGCAGTGTAGATCCAGCTTTCTCTGTGGCAGTGCCTCAACTGTGGAACTTCCTACCCAAAGAGGTTAAGACTCATCTCTTTTAAGCTTCCAACATTCTGTGTTTTAAATTACTACTTTCAAAACTAGATTCTATTATTGTTTTTAGGACTTTAAAAAGAGTATTTAAATGTGTTTTAATTTTTTTAATCTTGGTTTTGTTTTAATTGGGTTTTATATGTTCATTGTCTCAGGCTGGGAGGCAATTCGGAAAGGCCTTCAATAAATAAATTAGTAATTAATAAAATATATAGATAAATAGGTCCCTAAAGGAAGCCTATATGAGGTTGACAAAAAGTGAGAGTATGCTTTGCTCTGTCCTTATGCTCTGTTCTTGCTTTAATATGTTTTATTATGCTGTGGATGGTATGTGGGAATCTTTCTGCTTAGCAACTGCATAAACATTGCTGCTGTGAAAGCCTCTAGACAAGTGGGATTTTGTGTGCTCATAGCAATGCTGAAGTGTTTCTTGTAAACTGTAATTGTCATGCCCGCATTTGTCTTAATTCATAGCAAACCAGGACTTCTAAAGCTAGATTTACACTGTTGTATATCCCAAGATCTGATCCCAGATGATCTGTTTTTAACTGGGTGATAATCTGGCATCATCAGATAATCTTTGATCATATCCTGGGATATATGGCAGTGTAGATCCAGCCTGAAATACTGTGAAGTCAAGAGTACCCCAAGACCCTTCCACACAGCCATATAAACCAGAATATCAAGGCAGATAATCCACAATGTCTGCTTTGAACTGAGATATCTGAGTCCACACTGCCATATATTCCACTTCAAAGCAGATAATGTGAAATTTTATTCGGTTGTGTGGAAGGGGCCTAAGATCTACTCTTGTGTCCAATAAACATGCTAATGTAATTTGTATTCCCTTGTTTTCTTTAATCTAGTTATTTCTACACTGGTTATTTACAGTCCTCCTGACCATTCATTACAGACCAACAATTCAATGTTGATTGGTTTTATCAAGTTTACAGTTACCGTGGCTGGCTGTTTTGAATAGCACTCTTTCTGCTTGCTGTGAAAATAAATGGTAATCAGACAGGATTAAAAGTAAATAAATTAACAGCTCTTGAAGTGTCTCTTATAAAAGCTAGATTGAAATTTTCTGGCACAAAGCAAGACTTTAGTTGCAGTGCAGAAAGGGGTTGGATGATATTGCAGATCTTCCTGGTAGTGTCTTTGGGGTGCATCTACACTGTAGAATTAGCATCACTTTAATTGCCACAACCAAATGCCTACACAGTTCTCTAGTAAGTAGGCACACAAGTGAGGCAACTTTGACCTTTCAGATGTGTTGGACTGTGACTTTCAAAAAGATCATGGAACATGACCAATACCAAAAGTATTGTTATTTGGAAGGTAAAACATTTCCTATCTTTTACTAGTATTACAGATGTTGTTGTGGTTGCCATGTGCTTTTAAGTTTTAGATTTGTTTATTCGTTCAGTCACTTTGGACTCTGTGTGACCTCATGGACCAGCCCGTGTCAGAGCTCCGTGTCAGCCGTCGTCACCCCCAGCTCCTTCAAGGTCAAGCCATCCATCTTTCCCTTGGTCGGCCCCTCTTCCTTTTTCCTTCCTTTCCCCCCAGCATCATTATCTTCTCCAATCTGTCTTTTCATCAAGTGGCCAAAGGAAGCATTGGTGAGCACCCTCTGGGTTCGTTCGCTTAACCAATTACAGATCCACTTAACTATAGTTTTGCCTAGGCCACATTTGACTAGTTTGTTTGCCAGAAGGTCATGAGGGACCTTGTCGAAGGCCTTACTGAAATTCAGGTACGCTACATTCATGGCATTCCCTGCATCTACCTAGCTTGTAACTCTATCAAAAAAGAGAGATCAGATTAGTCTGGCATGACTGGTTTTTGATAAATCTATGTTGACTATTAGTGATGACCGCATTTGTTTCTAAGTGTTTACAGACCACTTCCTTAACTGTCTTTTCTAGACTCTTGCCTGATATTTATGTCAGGCTGATCAGACAGTAATTATTTGGGTCATCCTTTATTCCCTTCTTGAAGATAAGGACCGCTTTTGCCCTCCTCCAATCTGCTGGGACTTCTCCCGTTCTCCAAGAACTCTCGAAGATTATGGCCAATGGTTCTGAAATGACGTCTGCTAGTTCCTTCAATACTTCTGGGTGTATTTGATCTGGCTCTGGGGACTTGAACTCATTTAGAGTGGCCAGGTATTCCTGGACAACTTGTTTCCCAGTCGGGCTTTATTTCCTGAAGTATGGACTGGTTTGATCTTCTTGTGGTCCAAGGCACACTCAGAATTTGTCTCTAGCACCACAGTTTAAAAGTGTCTATCTTCCTTTGCTCAGCCTTCCTTATGGTCCAGCTCTCACATCCTATGACTATGGCTCACAGCAACCTTATCCTAGTAATTTCTTCACAAGTTTTCTTCAGAGATTTTCCATTCTAAACAGAGAATGGATCTATACTGCCCATATCCCAGGATCTGATCCTAGTTTATTCCAGATTATCTAGCAGTGTAGACTTCTATAATTCAGTTCAAATCAGATAATCTGTCATCATATTCTGGGATATAGAGCAGTGTAGATCCAGCCTGAGAAACTGCAACTTGGTCAAGGTCACCCATGGCCAAATGGGATTTGAACCCCGATTTCCTGAAACTTTAGGCCAATATGCCAACCACTAGGCCCTGCTGGATCTCTTATTATACGTTATTCAGATCCTATACATGTGACATCAATTGCTAATTAGCAATGGTAAATGTGAAAGAAGGCACAAGGCAACAAAGTTATCCAATTTCCCAAAACAAGGTTGAGAGATATGTGGCTGTCCAAATGTTGCGGGATTCCTATTCCCATCAGCATAGGCAATTGTAGGAAATTTAGTCTAACGCATGGAGGATCACACATCCTGTTCTCTTGCCTTGAATATTACCCTTTGTTACTGGTTTGTCCATATTTCAGTTTCTTTCCTGCCACCGTCTACTATTCCACACTTTAAAATGCTGTGGTTTTTAGAAGCTATCTATTCTGGACATTGACTTTTGTGTAATAAAAAAAACCCTAAAAGAAACCTGCTTTTCTGTAAATGTTTAAACACCCCATTTTGAATTATTTAGCATCTCCTGTCTCCTTCGACACTTAACTAAGGCAGAAGTCAATACTGAGCTTTTTCAAGCAAAGCAAAGGGGTCAATGGGAAGAAGGCAACTGAAAACCCTCCGACCTTCTTTTGTCCTTCATATTCTAAGTGCTTTGTAACTCCTTCATTGTAACTGACAGACTGCTTCAGTGGTACTGACAAGCAGCTACCAAACAAGGTCACAGCAAGTGTGCCTCAATAGAAAAAGACGTGTGAGCAAAGTGATGTGAGCAGCCCAAATTTAATACACAGCAAGTAGTAACCACGGTTTCCTCAGGAAACAACAGTTTCTCTACTGAGTAACTCAAAATGTTGAAAGGCTTCACAAAATCCAGATGAGTAGCCTTGTTGTAGGCTTGCTAACCAGGGGGTGGCTGGAGGCTGACATCTGCTCCTTTCCTTTAAACAGTTGTGTGGTGTTTAAGAATAGGAATAACAAAGTGCTCTGGTTGCAATAAGAACATAAGAACATAAGAAGAGCCATGCTGAATCGGACCTCAGCCCATCTAGTCCAGCATTCTGTATCACACAGTGGCCCACCAGTTGTATCCAAGGTATGATGAAAAGATACAGGCATGGCTGCTAAGAAAAAGAGAAAAAGAGACTTTGATTTATTCCAGTGGTTCCCAACCTTTTAAAAAAATATTATTTTTTTTTACTAGGTACCACTTTGACCAAGGTCCACTCTTCAACATTAGCACCGAAAGGGTTACGAATCAATTTTTGGTCAACTTTCAATTCGATTTGGTTATTTGGGGTGCCAATTCAGAAAATGGCATTGGATAGATAGACCACAACAGCTCTAGTTTCTGATACAGAACATATGCCATCCAGTAGTCGCCATTGGTTCGCCCACAGAAAACCATATTTAATAATGTAGAGATGATGTGGTAGTATAATCTTATGTGGGTTGTCAGTCTCTCCCTTCCCAACATGTCTGTTGCCATGGCGCTATAAGAGGGTTTAGCGAGACCAGTCACTCTTTTTACCGTGTGGTTTCAAGGCAATGGTGTAGTAATGGTGAGGCTGCGGGCCATTCTTAAGGACTACTGGTGGTCCATGGACCACAGGTTGGGTACCCCTGACCTATTGCAATGTTTACTTTAGGAAACAAGCTGCTCTTTAAGTACTCAAAAGAAGAGACTGGGAAAACCAAGTGTCTTTGATTCTGTACAATGAAAAACCGATTACCCCATTGAATCATCTTCGAGCAAAATAATGGCCAGAACCTTGTTGGGGAGTTACACCTTTGTAAGTGGACTAATCTGTCTAACAATTAGAACTGGGCAGTTCCATAATGCCCATATTTAGTAAAGGACTGCTGTAATGTTACTATGGAGCAGAGCCAGCAAAGTGACCATTGTACATTTGGACCAATGTACAAATGTGCAGTGATCTACAATGAATGCACACCCCATTGGTCCTGATGCAAATTGCAAATCAGTCTGCAGCAGGCATTCTTGTAGGTGTCCTGTTACATATCCTCACAAGTCACCAACAGGGTTTCTTAGCAACTCTGCTACTTAGCTAAATAAGAAAGCCCCCACCTTAGAAACCTTTAAAAAGAATCTCAAAACCTGGCTATTCTGTTGTGCTTTTGGAGAATAGTCACACAATCTTAAACTATTGCTCCATTCAACGTTATTGTCCTTGGAGTACACTCCCCCCTTGTATGAAGGCCTTTCTCCCTCGTAAATTTACTCCTCTCTTATCTCACCCCAAGTTTTAGTATTTTATCTTGTACATGCAGCCTGCTCATTGTCACTGTGTTTGTGGATATTGCATTTGTATATTGATTATTGAATTTAGGTTTTATGTATTTTACTGTGCTATTGGTTATGTTTTGGTTTTATTTTATTGCAATTTGTTGTTTGGGCTTGGCCTCATGTAAGCCGCCCCGAGTCCCCGTTGGAGAGATGGTGGTGGGGTATAAATAAAGATTATTATTATTATTATTAAATATACATACCACAACCTAATATGGATGATGGTACAGGACTCTAGCAATCATATGTTTAGGACATTGCTATCCCACCATTTTTTTCACTGTCAAACTCCGTGGTGATGATGAATGGGTGTGTGTGGATGTGCCTTCAAGCCACTTGTTGATTTATGGTGACCCCATGAATTTCATAGGGTTTTCTTAGCCAAGGAATACTCAGAGGTTGTTTGTCGTTTTCTTCCTTTGAAATATAGCTTATAGCTCCTGGTATCTATTAGCCGTCTCCCATCCAAATACTAACCAGAGCTGACCGTTATGCTATTTAGTGCTGTGAATGCAGATTGAGTTATTAATCATTGTACAACTGGGGAAAGAGGAGTTGTGCATACAAGAACATTTCACATTTTGATTGTGCATCAAACAACGGCACCCAGGCATTTTAATGTGTTGCAAAATGTTGCTTTTCTGTGAGGGGATTGCATAGTGTTGCCGCAGTGTGTCTCCGTATGCAGATATTCACACTATACTGAAGGGCTGCAGTATGAGCAATAGCAGAGCTCATGCACTTGGGCAAAATGTATATGTGGCGAAAAGTCCTTGGAATTCTCCATTTGCACTAGGTTCATAAATACCTTAAACCAGTTGTGGGGATGGGATTGTTCATGATACACAAGTCTAAATTTAGCAGAGAAATTACTTTTACTGATTATTTGTGTTACAGGATATATAGCAGGAAGGAAACACTCAGTTGTAGAGAGAGGAGGAGGGGAAGGGGGAGAAGGAAAGAAAGCAACAAATATGAAATGCAGTCTCTTTTCTAGTTCCTTAGTAGCCACTGCAAATCAATTCATAGTCTTTTATGTCTTGTTTATGTAATGTTGGTGGGAAAGTGTGCTTGGGATTTTCAACCGGGGTTTTGTTTTCTTGTTTCGGAGGGTATGTCATATTGAATGTGTAGAAAGAAACTCCTGAGAAGTTTCCTCAATCCAGATTCACACCTCCTCTATGTGGGGCAGTCTCAAGGGGAAGAGGTCTTCTGTAGCAGTCCTTCTTATGCTATCTGATGTGGGGAACAGCTATTTATTTAAGGTGCCCATTGGCTACTGCTGGTTGTTCCTCCTTCCTTCCTTTTAACTTCTCCATGGACTATCAGTTAATGGCTTACAGACCATTTATTGATAGCCTTTTCAGGAGCCAACTACATCCTAATGTGTATCCACCAGGGTCCCAGAAGTGGGAAAGGAAATCCACACTATCTTCAGCTACTCATCAGACAAACATACAGGCACCATCTTTCATGTTCTCCACTAACCAGATGATAAACATACAGGCAAGCTGAATACAGACCCTGCCACCGCCTCCCTGGTTCTGTATTGATCAAGAACCAGAAAAAGACACATTTATGAGTGTGTCCTTTATATAAAGCATGCACATGCACGTATGTCAAATTTATCTAGCATTGTTGCTTACTTCACTTGTAAATCTAGCAAAACAAACATTAGGCTGTGGGAAACATTTATGGTCATGAAAAAAATCACATATAATACACAGATGGCATATTACTCACAAGAAACTAAGTTTTATGTATAAAAATGTGGAAAAAATTGTTGGAAGTACCACGATCATGATGGAAGCTACCAGATATTGGAAAGTTATACATGAGGAATGCCAAAAAATATTTTAAATGAATTTTCCTAGGAAGTCTGAATATTATTTATTAGGAATAGGACACAGAACTGTCTCTAGACTTAAACAAAGATATCTTATTTACATACATGACAACTGCTGCAAGGATTATCTATGCAAAACACTGGAAACTGGAGGAGATACCGGATATAGAGCAATGGAGAAACAAAATGAGGGAGATTAAAGATATGGATAAATTAACATTTTTAATTAAAAAAGAACTTGGGAAACCCAATAAAACAAATGAATTTGAGACTATTTGAAGAATATGAAAATAAATAGAAGAGGAGATGCTGAAAGTGGACTATTAAAGTAGATTGATAACTGTAAAAGGAATCGGAAAATAAAGGACTATTAAGAAGAAAAATGATGTAACCGCAAAGGATTAGAATGAAGTCAACTCTTTCCCCTCCCCTACCGTTCCTTCCCCTCTTTTTTCTTTTTCTTTTCCCTCTACACACTATCCTCTTCCCTTCTCCTTCTTTCCTGTTTTTATTTTTTGTAAATAAATTG
Organism: Anolis apletophallus; assembly: GCA_030556195.1. Lineage (NCBI taxonomy): Eukaryota > Metazoa > Chordata > Lepidosauria > Squamata > Anolidae > Anolis > Anolis apletophallus. Next base: position 98,511,219 of record JARBWK010000005.1, read on the forward strand.
ACAAATCTCAATTAAAAATATTTTTAAAATATGTCTTCTACAAGAAAGAAATACGTTTTTTTTGGTTGTTTATGTGATGCCTGAAGAATTGGAGAGATCAGGATCAAATTGTTTTAATAGTTCTTACTTTGAGCCCTTCAGAAAAATTAATCAGGTTTGTTGCCCTGGGATCAAGACATACTTTTAGAGGGCACACCAGGCAGACAAATTAGCATGTTGTACCAGAAATCAACGGACAGATTAGCATGCAGCAAAATACAACCACATTTCAAATCAGAAGTTAGATCTCAGTTGTGGTTTTGCTCTGATGAAACTGTATCAGATAAACTTCAGTTTCTGTTGCTGAAGGGCATTGCATTTATGCAGAAGGAATGGGGTGTAGCAAAATATGTTGTTTTTTTTTAAAAGGTGTATGTCACCACAATAATCCAAGACATGGAGTTTGAAAAACTATATATGTAGAGCTTCTGGTTTGTTTTTTTTTAAAGAATAATAAAGATGTTGTCAGAGCCTACAACAAACCAAATAAATGATGTGGATGAGGTTTTCCTGAAACAAGTAATCAACATTTCAGAGAAGCAATAATTATGCTAGAGAGGGATTTCAGATATATCTATAGTTTCTGGATAGAAAATTATTTAAAGAATGGAATCTCCAACAAATTGCTGTCTTGCCCAGCCAACAATTTCCTCTTTCAGAAAGCAAAGAATGGTCTACTGACCTTGGCCAACAGGGAAGAGTGGGTCAATACACTTAAAGTAAGAACATAAGAACAAAAGAAGAGCCATGCTGAATCGGACCTCAGCCCATCTAGTCCAGCATTCTGTATCACACAGTGGCCCACCAGTTGTACACGGGGATCTCGAGCAGAAGGGAGGGCAAAACCCTGACCTGCTCCCGACCCCCCACAACCAGTACCCAGGGAAATCCTGCCTACCTCAACCAACTCCGAGGTGGCACTTGAATGTCCTTTTCAGTAACTACCGATACACTTGGTATCCATGAATCTGTCTAATCCTGCCTTGAAGTTGTCCAGGCTGACAGCTGTCACAACCTCTTCTGGAAGTGAGTTCCATAACCCAATGACCCTCTGGGTGAAGAAATATTTCCCTTTATTAGTCCTAACTTTCCTACCTTGGAGCTTCAGGAGTGCCCTCTAGTCCTAGTGTTTTGTGACAAAGAAAATAATTTTTCTTTATTCACCTTTTCTATCCCATGCATGATTTTATACACTTCGATCAAGTCACCTCTTAAACGCCGTCTTTCAAGGCTGAAAAGACCAAGGCGTTGCAACCTGGTTTCATAAGGGAGCCGCTCCATCCCTTGGATCATTCTTGTTGCCCTTTTCTGTACCTTTTCCAGTTCCGTTATATCCTTCTTAAGGTGCGGAGACCAGAATTGTACACAGTACTCCAAATGTGGCCTTACCATCGATTTGTAGAGAGGCAATACAACATTTGCTGACCTATTTTCGATTCCCTTCCTGATCATGCCTAGCATAGAATTTGCTTTTTCACTGCTGCAGCGCACTGGGTTGACATCTTCATTGAGCTGTCCACCAAGACCCCAAGATCCCTTTCCTGGTTTGTCTCGGAAAGCTTTGACCCCATCAATTGGTAGGTGTAGTTGGGGTTCTTTGCCCCGATGTGCATGACTTTACACTTGTTTAGGTTAAAATGCATTTGCCACTTTGTTGCCCATTCACTCAATTTCGAGAGATCTTTCTGGAGCTCTTTACAATCAGTTTCATTTTTAACTACCCTGAACAATTTAGTGTCGTCTGCAAACTTTGCTACCTCAGAATTTACTCCTACATCCAGATCATTAATGAATAAATTAAAAGTAACGGACCCAAAACTGAACCTTGGGGTACGCCACTTCCCACCTCTTTCCACCCAGAGAAGTGTCCGTTTATTACCACCCTTTGTTTCCTACAGTTTAGCCAGGTTCCAATCCAGGACAAGACCTGTCCCCTGATTCCATGGCTGAAGAGCTTATTTAGGAGCCTTTGGTGAGGGACTTTGTCAAAAGCCTTTTGAAAGTCAAGGTAAACAATATCAATTGGGTCCCTTTATCTATGTGTTTATTTACACCTCAAAGAATTCTAACAAGTTAGTAAGACATGATTTGCCTTTGCAGAAACCATGTTGATTTTCTTTCAGCAATGCCTGTTCTTCTATGTGCCTAGTAATTTTTTTCTTTAATAATGGTTTCCATCATTTTGCCTGGAACTGAGGTTAAACTGACTGGTCTATAATTTCCTGGATCACCTCTGGATCCTTTCTTGAAGATCGGTGTTACATTTGCCTCCCTCCAGTCCTCGGGTACAGTGCCTGATCTTAGAGAAAGGTTATATATCTTAGCTAGAAGTTCAGCAATTTCACACTTGAGTTCCTTAAGAACTCTGGGGTGGATGCCGTCTGGACCTGGTGATTTGTTGACATTTAGTTTAGTAAGGCATATGAGAACATCCTCCTTGTTTATCTCTATCTGTTTTAATTCTTTTAATTCCCTCCCTGAAAAAACTGACTCAGCTGCAGGCATATGTTGTCTGTCCTCCTGTGTGAAAACGGAGGCAAAGAAGTCATTTAGCCGCTCAGCAATCTCCTTGTCTTCGCTGATTTTCCCTTTCTGACCATTGTCGAGTGGCCCAACTGCTTTTCTAGTTGGGTTCCTGCTTCTGATGTACTTAAAGAAGTTTTTGTTGTTTTTTTTAATATTCTTTGCTATGTGTGCCTCAAAATCTCTCTTGGCTTTCCTGACTGTTGCTTTGCATTTAGTTTGCCAGAGCTTGTGTTCCTTTCTGTTCTCCTCGGTAGGAAGAGCCTTCCATTTCTTAAATGAGTTTTTCTTTTTCCAATCACATCTTTTACTTCATTTGTAAGCCATACTGGTGTCCTTTTGGACTTTCCATGCCTCTTTCTTTTTATTGGAATGCATTTTAGTTCGGCCTGTTTTAAGGTATTTTTAAACAGTTTCCAAGCATTTTGGAGGGATTTGATTTTTTTTACTGCTCCTTTTAGTTTGTTCTTTACAATTTTTCTCATTTTGGTGAAATTCCCTTTGTGAAAATTTAAGGTCTCTGTGTTAGTTTTTACTGACAGTTTGCTATCCAAACTTAAGTTGAAGGTTATTGTGTTGTGGTCACTGGTACCTATGGGCTCAGTTACAAGAACATCTTGAACGAGATCTTGTTCGTTAGTTAGCACCAAGTCCAGGATCCCCTTTCCCCTGGTTGGTTCCATGACCATCTGCTCAAGGGAATAAGTAGAAGGAGCTATGGAAATAAAGGGATTGTTTAGAACAGTAGTTCTCAACCCGTGGGTCCCCAGATGTTTTGGCCTTCAGTTCTCAGAAATCCTAACAGCTGGTAAACTAGCTGGGATTTCTGGGAGTTGTAGGCCAAAACACCTGGGAACCCACAGGTTGAGAACCACTGGTTTAGAATTACTCTCTGTATTAAGTGAAGTTGAAGATAGCCAGGTAAGATTCTCAGTGACTGGTGGCCAGGCAATACTAAACTGAAATTAGTTGAAGTACTCAGGGTCCGTGAAGTTAAGGTGCTAAAGAAATTGGGGTACACTCAACTTCTATCACTTTGGACTATTCCATCCTGGAGAAAGGACAAGGTGACTTCTGAACACCATATTTTAAGGAGGATAAAGACAACCTGGAACAAATTCAGAGGAGAGCAGTATATTCCAGCTCAAAGCAGAAAATGTGGGATTTTATTCAGCTGTGTGGAGGGGGCCTAACTGTAGGTCAGCTGTGACCAGCAGTGCTGTGGAATTCAAAGAGGTTCTGCCATCGGGACCTGGCCTGGTGAATAGCGAGCGAGGGAGGATGGGTGGGTGGGCAAGCGAGAGAGGGCCACAAAGACGGAAGCAGTGGCCAGGCTCTTGCTTCTGTCACTGCCGCTGCCCTTGCTGTTCTTGCTCGCTCACTACCCACCCTTGCTTGCTTGCTCACTCACCGGGCCGGGTCACGGAAAACCGCGAAACAGCAAGTCCACGAAAAGCGAACCGCAAAGTAGTGAGGGAACACTGTATTGCTGAAAGCAAGTAGTTAAATCCTAGTGATTTTATTAGACAAGTCAGATGTGCTATCTGAAATTTTACCTTTAAAAGGCCCCTTCTCTTGCTACACCGCTCCATTTTTAATTGACACCTAACCACTCCTTTTCCCATAACTTTGTTCTCCCTCCTTCCTTTTCATGCATGACACAAATTACGTTATGCTGGATTGCCAACATTTCTGGCAAAGCCACTCCCAGCCCTTTTCATGGCTGTGTTTCTGACACAAATTTGGCACGTAAAAGCTTCTTTCTCACACAGCAACTAAGCAGCACTAAGAACCTTGTATTGGGGGGGAAACCCCGAAACAAAACACTGCTGCACCAATTACAGAATCAATGGCCAATAGTGCCACATTCTTTAATGAGTGGGTGAAAATCTCCCAAGTCTTCTTTCAAGCATGTTCAAATACCTAAAGAACTGTAATAGATCTTTACAAGTTGAAATTTTTGCTAGGTGTGGCTTCTCTTATGATTGTGGCACTGTGGTCTTAGCCAGGAAATCCCCCTTTGTATATTGCTCCTATATTAAAAAGCTTTACTTACCTAAATATGATATAAGTGTTTTTAGCTAACAAAGCCACTGAAAAGAAGCTCATATTTATTTACAAAGTGTAAATGAAAGAGTTTTAGCAGCTTTAGCAATGAGAGGATAGTGAAGAAGGGCTTTAGAAACACGGAGGGCCCTTCCACACAGGTGTATAAAATCCACATTGAACTGGATTATATGGCAGTGTGGACTCAGATATTCTAGTTCAAAGCAGATATTGTGGGTTATCCACCTTGATATACTGGGCTATATTGCTATGTAGCAGTATCTGGAGTCCCAGAACTCCCAAGGCAATACCTTTTGTCTTAGGCTGCTGTTTCTAGCGAGCACAAGGACGGAATGACGCGACAATTTTACTGCGATTCAGGAAACCAGCTTTATTTGCATGACATCAGCTGATGGGCCTGCCTCCTTTGCAGAACAAGGCTGCTGGAAGACAGAACCCGATCTTTCCCAGTAAACAGATTTTATACAAACAATGGCTGCAATATTTCAGTCCTCCCTTCTTCATGCATTGTTACTGGCTAGCATTCATGAACCCATATTACTCTACCCAATTAAACAAAGCATTCCTAGCATCTCAATTCTATTTGCTAACAAACGTTGCGCAGTGTAAATTTCCATCTTTTCCTCTATGTTATCTGCCTTCTGTGCAGGCTGTACTTGAATCGATACATTTTACTACCGAGTTCCCACTGGAAGCCTGCCAAGTGGAAACCTTATTTGCCATGCGCATCTCCTAACCCAATTGCTAACTTTGTAAACAAACGCACATGGTGGATGCTAAGCCAATCACGGCTGTTTCTTATCTTAAGGCACATGATGTTCTCTGGGCTAATCACAGCCTGTGCTTGTATGGACCAATCAGAGTAGATCATTCTCGTCACTGTTGCTGGCAAACTGACCCCACTATTTCAGAGCCTATGCTAAGCAGCACTTTCTCCTGGCGTTTCTTCTGTTAAAGCATCAATTTCCCCTTCAGCTATGTGGAAGGGCCTCTTCGTCCTTCCTTCTTGAGCCGATCGCCAGAACGGTGTGGCGGATGTGTCCCAGCCCCTTCCCCTTCTCCTCCGCAGCACAGAGGAGGCGGAGGAGAGGGGGAAGGGGGTAGGACACATCCGCCACGCCGCCCCCGTGAACGGCGCTTGGCTCAAAGGAGGAGAGGAGCCCAGTGGGCGGCTCCAAAATGACGCAGCGTCATTTTCCAGCCGCCCATTGGTCTCCCTCTGCTCCCGTGCGTGCTGCCTGTGTTTGGGGAGGGAGCCCAGTGGAGGGGGGAAGGAAGGGGGGGGCAGAAAGCTTTTCAGACGGCACACCAGGAGCCCTGCCATGGCACAGGAGTGTGCCGAGGCACACCGGTTGACAATGACTGTTGTAGACAACTGATTTTCTCAGACCAGTAGCGACATGCAGTATGCTTAAACTGCTCTATCTGATTGTAGCTCTCTGTGTATACCTGCAACTGACAAGGTAAATGGCAGCTCCCTCCAGGATCTCTTACTGAACATGTGTCAATAATTAAACAGGGAGAAAAGGGAAAAGGAAGAAAATAGGCCAAAACAGCCCTCCTTCAGGAAATGAAGATCCAAGATGGATGCCCCCAGGCACCCTTCTAAAATGGCTGCCGAACTTCCTGGGCCTACTTTCCCAGGCTTTACCAAGCCTACCAGGTACGGAATTAATCACAAGCAGCAACTTTTAGAAAGCACTCCATTTCCATTGGGCATATATAAGCGTGCATGCTCAGTCTAGCCCTCGTGCTTCCTTACCCGCCTGTGCTGTGAGTCCACCCAATAAACTCTTCCGGAGCCACTTCCGGGGTTGCGGTAGCCGCATTTTGTGACCAGCAGGCCTTCCCCGCCACGCTTCAGGCCTGGCATGCACACCAGCCTCCCTTTCTGAGGCCTGTTAGCCACCAGGCGGAGCCGCTCGCCATCCACCACTGCGTAAATAATGAAATGTAAATATTTTACATTAATATTTATTTTAAAAGCTGCAAAACAGTGAGTCCACGAAAAGCGAATCGCGAAGTAGCGAGGAAACACTGTACACGCTCGACTCTGTTTAGGAACTGCATTCAACACTGGCCCTGAAGTCCAACATACCCAGCAGGCGTGGGTCCAAATATTGTGCAGCATAAGAGAGACCGGGAGATAGCACAAGAGCAAGGAAAATAGTGAATCATCTTATATCAGTGTTTCTCAACCAGTGTGCCGTTTCTCAACCTCCTACTGTGCCGCGAGAAAAGCTCTCTGCCCCCCTCCCTTCCCCCTCCTCCCTGCCGAACTCCTGCTGCTTGGGGAGGAGGAGGAAGGGCTGGGCGGTGGCGAAGAAAAAAAAGGGGCCAGGGCACCGCCTCCTTCGGCCGTTTTTCCAGCCAGCCTCCAATCCGCCATGACTCTCGTCTTCGGCGTTGAGTATTTATGTCACAGTGGATAGGCAACAGAAATATAGAAGTTTAATTCCCCATCGGCCCAAAAACTTCAGTCTCTGTTCGAGTGAATAATGAAACTCTCATTCAATTCACAAGGTAAATATATAACTTTGTATTGAATTGTATTTAACAATAACTGGCAAAACATCGAAAAACAACAGCCATCACAGCTACCTTTCTAAACATCCTTTCCTCACAGAAATTAAATCCCAACTGACAAATCCCAACTGTCACTTTGTAACTGACATTTCTCAAGGTTCCATTTAGCAGTCTTGAGACAGCGCCATTTGGTGTCAAACATGTCACACTGCAGGTCATCTCAAACTGCGAAAGTATATCTTGTGCTGACTCATGAATTGCTATTCAAAATGCAATAATCTGACACTCCTCCTTCATGAGCAACACAAGTACACACATTACTTATAATAACAATATCTTCTTACAAAATACATTTAATTTACAATTAGTCAATGCTTTTGTTAGCATATCAGCCATATTCTCATCTGACTGGACATACACAGGATTAATAAAACCATCCTGTATTAACTTTCTAACATTTTGGTACCTTACCCCAATATATTTTGTTCTCTGCTCTAATCCTTCAGCATTTGATATTGCTATACAAGATTGAGAATCAGTAAATAAAGATATCTTATCTTCAAAACTTTGGAACTCGTTTACTAGAGCCTTTATCCACTCTAGTTCTGTACAACAGTCAGACAAAGCAGAAAATTCGGCTTCTGCCGTGGATAAACAAACGTGTGACTGTTTACGAGATTTCCATGTCACTTGTATCCCATTAAAACTAATTAGATACCCGAACATGACAAGTTTTGTTCGTTGTCACCAAAACTTGCGTCTGCAAACCCCTTCATACCGCTTTCTTTTGGACAAATTTTTAGCTTTTTGTCACATGTTCCTTTCAAATATCTTAACACTCGTTTTACAGCTTGCCAATCAGTCAACGTTGGTTCATTCACTCTCCTTAGTACATTAGTGGCATAGGCGATGTCAGACCTAGTCCAATTTGCCAAATACAAGAGGCTCCCAACCACTGATCTATACAATGTTTGATTGTCAAACATTTCACCTCTATCAAGCTTTAAAAATCTGGTACCATTGAGTTGCTACTGTTTTACACAGAGTCAATCTTGTTCTCTCAAGTAACTCAAAATTTTTGTCTTTTTTGATCTAGACAAATATCTTTAACAGTTCTAGTTACATTTACGCCTAAGTATTTCCGGACTTCTCCAAGATCTTTTACAGTCATACTTGTGTTTAGTCCCTTAAAACTTGTTCCACATCCCTTCGGATGGTGCTAGTACTAAGAGATCATCAACAAACACCAAAACAAATGTTTGCTTTTAGACTCTTTTCCTTTCTTATATAGACATGTATCTACACTGCTTCTTTCAAGCCAAGACCCTTTAACTTTTCGTCTATACACTGGTTCCAGCATCTCGCTGCTTGCTTTAGCCCGTATAATGCTTTCCGTAGTCGATACACACCAGTTGGAGTATCTTTTTCAAAACCAGGTATTGCTCTCATATATACATTGTCAGTCAGCTCTGCGTTTAAATAAGCTGTGGCAATGTCAAAGTGCCTTATAACATACTTTCTTTGCACACCGATGCCTAAAGCAGTCCTAATTGTTTCAGGTCTAATCGTTGGAGCATATACCTCATCATAATTTTGATTGTAAATGTGACCAAAACCTTGTGCAACCAATCTTGCTTTGTACAATAATGAACCATCAACTTGTGTTTTCCTTTTAAATACCCACTTGCAACCAATTACCTTTACATCTTTGGTTACACCTGCTTGTTCTAAAACATTTAAAGAATGAAGTGAATCAAATTCCTTCTTCATTGCTTTTACCCAACAATCACGTTCATTTTTCGGTTCACGCAATGCTTCAGCGTAAGAATTAGGATCTTTCCACTCTATACTTCCTATTTGCGTGACTTGGTACTTGGCCGGTGGAATTCCTTTAGTGATACGTGTGATCTCCTAGGAATCTCATCCTTAGTCTCCTCCACATCCCTAATCTCCTCTTGACAATGTCCATCAACCTCTGTTACAGATTTGGACACTAAGTCAGAGTTTGTGGCGCAAAAATCATGAAAATTACTTTCTTCAGATTGTTCCTTGCTTTCTTCCACATTTGCCTCATCTAATACCTCTACAACTTCAGATTCATTCTTTACTCTAGAAACACTTGGGGTTATGAACACTTCAGTGTTTGCATGAATTCTATCCCAATGAGTATTATTTTCGAACTTTACAGATCTGGAGACTGTGATCTTCTTCCCTGGAGAAGATCCATTCCAGAATCTATAGCCTGCTCCACTTTCATATCCAATAAATTGCATCTTTACCCAATGCTGATCTCTTTTTGTCTCTTTGCTGTATAGGAATTAAGACATTTGCATGCGCATCAAATACTTGAAAATGATCCACCTTTGGATGTCTTCCAGAAAACAAATAGAATGGGATTTCATTTACACTTGAGGTTCATAACCTATTCAGCATGTAATTGGCAGTGTTAGCTGCTTCTGCCCAAAAACCTTTGGACATTTGTGCATCCTCAAGCATTGATTTTACCATGGTTTGAATTACACCTAAGCAACGCTCCGCAATTCCATTTTCTTTTGATACACACGGATTTGTTTTCCTATGCCAAATTCCTTTATCCTTAAAAATTCTTAAGTCTTTCATTCACAAATTCACCTCCTCTATCAGATTGAACTTGTTTAACAGTCAAATCAGGAAATTGGTTCTTCACAAAATTGTACCATTCAATAAATTTTTCATACACCTGAAATTTACCTTTCAGAGGATAAACGAAGCCAAATCGAGACCTATCATCTACTATTACTAGTAGAAATACATTCCCTCCAATACTCTTTTTGAAAATGTCCAGCTAGATCCATGTGCACTAACTGTAACTTAGTTGTTACTCTATCACCCTTTTGGCAACAGGATAAGCTCTTTAACTTTGTTTTGTTACAGACAGCACACTCTAAATAATTTCTGCATTCTGGTCTTTGAATGCCTACTCGCTGTGCAGTCTTTCTAATCTTCTTATAGTTCCTGTGGCCAACTTTCCTGTGTAGCATGTGCAGACATCGGGCACCATGCAGAGGTTTCCCTTCCGAACTCTGAATACTATTTGTAGACATTTTATTACTAGCATTCATTCTATAGAAACCATTTTTGAAATTTTACTCCTTATACATACCTGTATTTTTATTACTCATTTTACATAACTCCCTTCAAACACAATGGATAAAACCATGGTCTGCAAGTTGTTTCACCCCTAGAACATTGTGTTCTAGCTCAGGAACCAAACAAACATTGTCTAACTTTAGACCAAGTTGACCAATTTCAACTTTTCCCTTTGTCAAAACCCCGCACCTTTGACTATTGGCTAGACTCACACAACTTTGCATAGAACCAGATAAAGGTTCCTTCTCTGCTAACAATTTACTATCCTTAACAAAACTCTTTGCACTCCCAGAGTCTATAATCCAGGGTACCTGAGGAATAAAATCATTGTTACATTGTAAACTCATCAACAGACAGCCAGAATCAGAGTCTTTTCTTGAATTGTTGATCTGTTCTTTCTTGCTCTGTGCTGATTCACTTTTCTTAAACTTGTTCTGTTGACATTGTCTAGCTTTGTGTCCTCTTTTTATTACAAATGTAACAGATGATGTCACACTGATTGTCTCTTTCCTCTTCATATTGAAGCCTTTTGTTGACTGTCTTCTCCCGTTGAAAGTTGCTGGGCATTTCTTCTGTAACAAGCCCAGTTCTCCAATCTAGTCGAAACTAAGTCAAGTTGATGTCTTCTTCTTTCACAGATTGCATGGAGTCAATGAATGAGTTGTAGCTCTGCCCCAAACTGCTTAGTAGAATTAAGCCTCTGATTGATCCTGTAAAATTGGTGCCCCTTGTTGCCAAATCATTAAATAGGCTCAGCATTTTACTCAAATGAGTGTCTCTTGGCACAATCTTCCATTGACAGAAGCTTCAGTGAAAACAGTTCTCTGCTCAATAAAACTTTTGAGCCTCCAGTAGCCTGCTTGATACAGCTTTTCAAGCCTTTTCCAACAGTCAGCGGCTGTTTCTTCCAGAGCTAAATATGTGAGGTGCCTATCGCCAACTGACAGGATGATGGTAGCCCTGCCTTGCCATCTTTCAACCTTTCTGCATCAGAAATAGGTCTATGTGTTACGATAGCAGCTCCTCCTTTGCTCGCACTTTGCAGCCCATATTAAATAATTTGAGCTGCCTCTGAGTTTTTCTAAATGATGCTGTGCTCCAAATAATGCCATCTTTCTTCACACTACAGATGCTCCTGGCAAAAATTCACTTCAGCTTTTTTCTAACACTGAGGTAAACAGTGACTTCTGCTGCACTCCCAGTGTTATTCAAAAAAACTTTTCTATGAATTATGGGTTATGTAGTATCTCTGTGCCTCTGCAATTCTGGATTCTGTGTTCTGTGATCTGGGCCCATAACCTCTGCGGCGTTGAGTCTGTATGTCACAGCGGATAGGCAACAGAAATATAGAAGTTTAATTCCCCAGCGGCCCAAAACTTCAGTCTCTGTTCCGAGTGAATAATGAAACTCTCATTCACTTCACAAAGGTAAATATATAACTTCTGTATTGAATTGTATTTAAACAATAACTGGCAAAACATCGAAAAACAACAGCCATCACAGCTACCTTTCTAAACATCCTTTCCTCACAGAAATTAAATCCCAACTGACAAATCCCAACTGTCACTTTGTACTGGACATTTCGTGTCCATTTAGCAGTCTTGAGACAGCGCCATCTGGTGTCAAACATGTCACACTGCAGGTCATCTCAAACCGCGAAAGTATATCTTGGTGCTGACTCATGAATTGCTATTCAAAATGCACATCTGACATCTCGCCTCGCCTCGCTGAAGCCGCTGCGGAGGAGCCCCGCCACAGCCCCCATCCACCGCCATGCTCCTCCATGGGAGAGCTGAAGCTGAGGGGCGGGCATGCGGCCTGGCTCCGCCTCCCCGGGGCACTCCCAGCAGCTGCTCCAGCCTTGAGGGAACAGTGCGGCCACCATTGTCCTGGCTCTGGTACCGCTGGCTTGGCACTGTACTTTCAAGGCTGGAGCAGCTACTGGGAGAGGAAGACAGGGCGGGCGGCATGGCATGGCTCTCTAAGAATGAGAACAATAGCCATCTATAAGTTATTTCTTTCACACAGTGCAGTTATCAATGCTGAGTCTCTCTGTTCCCTGAGTTGAAACAATATTTCCGGGCTCCGTGCCAGCAGCGGAGAAGGACGGACTCTTTGCCATGCGCAGTGGTGTTTCCATTCACATTAAATTTCCATAGCTCCAACTGTACTGCTTCCACCCATCTAGCCTATATTATCTCAAATTGGGCACAGGGTGTATTAAAATGCATTAAATCCCAATGTTAGTCGTTCATTGCAAGTGCCTGTCTGATTTCTTGGCACCAAAACCCTCTTTTTCAGAGTTGACATGTAAGTAGCATCACTCTCTGACTGTACTTTTTATGCTTGGAAAAGTACCAAACCTGCTTTATTGGCAGTGTGAACTCAGATATTCTAGTTCAAAGCAGATGTTGTGGGTTATCCACCTTGATATACTGGGCTATATTGCTATGTGGAAGGGCCTCTTCGTCCTTCCGTCTTGAGCCGATCGCCAGAACGATGTGGCGGATGTGTCCCAGCCCCTTCCCCTTCTCCTCCGCAGCACAGAGGAGGTGGAGGAGAGGGGGAAGGGGGTAGGACACATCCGCCATGCCGCCCCCGTGAACAGCGCTCGGCTCAAAGGAGGAGAGGAGCCCAGTGGGCGGCTCCAAAATGACGCAGCGTCATTTTCCAGCCACCCATTCGTCTCCTCTGCTCCCATGCGTGTTGCCTGTGTTTGGGAGGGAGCCCAGTGGAGGGGAAGGAAGGGGGGGCAGAAAGCTTTTCAGACGGCACACCAGGAGCCCTGCCATGGCACAGGAGTGTGCCGAGGCACACCGGTTGACAATGACTGTTGTAGACAACTGATTTTCTCAGACCAGTAGCGACATGCAGTATGCTTAAACTGCTCTTAAAGGAGAAATTGATACCTTAACAGAAGAAATGTCAGAGAGAGGTGATCCATTAGAATAGAAATGGAATAGCAGAGGCAGCTTGCCAGCAGCAGCAGCACAAGAAATAGCAAGTGAATGGTTAGGAGACGCGCATGGCAAATAAAGCTTTCACTTGGCAGGCCACCAGGTGAAAGCTCAGTAGAAATGTAACAAATTGGGAACACTTTGCTCATAAAGCAATAACATAGAACAATGATGGAAATTCACACTGCGCCACAGTCATTAGCAAATAGGATTCAGATGCTAGAATGCTTTATTTAATTGGATAGAGTAAAATGGGTTCATGAATACTGGCCAGTAACAATGCATGAAGAAGGGAGGGACTAAATGTTGACTCCATTGTTTGTATAAAACCTGTCTGCTGTGAAAGTTCTGGGTTCTGTCTGCCAGCGGCTGCGTTTCCGCACAGGGTGGACGGACCCATCAGCTGATGTGATGCAATAAAGCTGGTTTCCTGAAACGCAGTAAAAATTGTCGCGTCATCTCTTCCCTGCGCTCGCAAGTAACTGTAGCCTTGTTACCTTGGGAGTTTTGGGACTCCAAGTTACTGCTTCACTCTATCTGATTGTAGCTCTCTGTGTATACCTGCAACTGACATGGTAAATGGCAGCTCCCTCCAGGATCTCTTACTGAACATGTGTCAATAATTAAACAGGGAGAAAAGGGAAAAGGAAGAAAATAGGCCAAAACAGCCCTCCTTCAGGAAATGAAGATCCAAGATGGATGCCCCCAGGCACCCTTCTAAAATGGCTGCCGAACTTCCTGGGCCTACTTTTAAAGCAGAGTTGGTGCCTTTAGCAGAAGTACAGTCAGAGAAGAGTGATGCACAAGCATAATAGGCCTTAGAAGAGAGAAGTAGTTTGCCAAAAATCATGTTGGCAGCCAAGTCCGAGAATAATGCACTCTGATTGGTACGGAAGGCACCCGCAGTGATTTGCCAGGGAACACCATGTGCCTTCCCTGATAACACAAGCCTTGATTGGCCTAGCTAGCACCCAGCGTGGCTCTGTTTACATTGTTTCCAATTGGTAGAACGCTGCGCATGGGCAAATGAGTCCGCCCCTCCTTGCTGGCATAGAGGAGCGGTTTAGAAAATGTTGCAGATTCGGAACAGCATGGTCAGCTAACAGATAACTGACTATGGGAATGGGGATTATAACTGCGTAGTGCTGTTTAACAAATGAGAATGCTTTTAGAAATGATGCTAAATGATGTGATGATTTATTGGTTAATGAAGATGTGTTAATGCTGTGAACCAATGGAAAATGATGAAGAAGGAGGAGACGGGAACGACAGCCATTGATTGTATATAAGGAAAAGTTAGAGAGTGACCGGGGTTCTTGCCCGGAGATAGCTTGTTCTGTCGGCAAGTTCCCGTCAGCTGATGTTTGTTGTTTTTGCAAATAAACCTTTGACTTCATTGCAGCAGCCGGTTGTTGCGTCTTCTCTCGTCCTGTGCCCGCACGTCACGCAGCTTGTAGGTAAAAGGTAAAACATTTCCGGGAGTTTTGGGACTCCGAGTATTCTGCTTCACTTTCCCAGGATTTACCAAGCCTACCAGGTACGGAATTAATCACAAGTAGCAACTTTTAGAAAGCACTCCATTTCCATTGGGCATATATAAGCGTGCATGCTCAGTCTAGCCCTCGTGCTTCCTTACCCGCCTGTGCTGTGAGTCCACCCAATAAACGCTTCCGGAGCCACTTCCGGTTGCGGTAGTTGCATTTCGTGACCAGCAGGCCTTCCCCGCCATGCTTCAGGCCTGGCGTGCACACCAGCCTCCCTTTCTGAGGCCTGTTAGCCACCAGGCGGAGCCGCTTGCCATCCACCTCTCCGTAAATAATGTAATGTAAATATTTTACATTCATATTTATTTTAAAAGCTGCAAAACAGTGAGTCCACGAAAAGCGAATCACGAAGTAGCGAGGAAACACTGTACACACTCCACTCTGTTTAGGAACTGCATTCAACACTGGCCCTGAAGTCCAACATACCCAGCAGGCGTGGGTCCAAATATTGTGCAGCATAAGAGAGACCGGGAGATAGCACAAGAGCAAGGAAAATAGTGAATCATCTTATATCAGTGTTTCTCAACCAGTGTGCCGTTTCTCAACCTCCTACTGTGCCGCGAGAAAAGCTCTCTGCCCCCCTCCCTTCCCCCCTCCTCCTGCCGAACTCCTGCTGCTTGGGGGAGGAGGAGGAAGGGCTGGGCGGTGGCGAAGAAAAAAAAGGGGCCAGGGCACCGCCTCCTTCGGCCGTTTTTCCAGCCAGCCTCCAATCCACCATGACTCTCGCCCCTCGCTCGCTGAAGCCGCGTGGAGGAGCCCCGCCCACTGAAGCCCATCCACCGCTCATGCTCCTCCATGGGAGAGCTAAAGCTGGGAGGAGGGGGCGGGGCATGGTGCGGCCTGGCTCCGCCCCCTCCCCCGGCTTTGGCACTCCCAGCAGCTGCTCCAGCCTTGAGGGAACAGTGCGAAGCCACCATTGTCCTGGCTCTGGTACCGCTGGCTTGGCACTGTACCCTCAAGGCTGGAGCAGCTACTGGGAGAGGTGAAGACAGGGGGAGGGGCGGGGCATGGCCTGGCTCTGCCCCCTCCCCCGGCTTTGGCACTCCCAGCAGCTGCTCCAGCCTTGAGGGGACAGTGCGAAGCCACCATTGTCCTGGCTCTGGTACCGCTGGCTTGGCACTGTACCCTCAAGGCTGGAGCAGCTACTGGGAGAGGTGAAGACAGGGGGAGGGGCGGGGCATGGCTCTGCCCCCTCCCCTGGCTTTGGCACTCCCAGCAGCTGCTCCCAGCAGGCCACCAACCCCCAGCCGTTCTTTACTGTGTTAGAGTGTCATTTTGGCTGGTGGTGTGCCCCCGGATTTTTTTTATGTTAAAAGTGTGCCACGGCTCAAAAAAGGTTGGGAAACACTGTCTTATATAACTGGGACCTGTAGTTGGGTTCTTAGCAATTGATTTTTAAAATGTCCACTGAATAAGCCAGAGAAAGCATGAGTGACATGACTTGGAGGGGAAAGAATATGGGAGGGGTAGGCATAGGAGAGACCAGATATGCAAATGACACCTGGGCATGGGAAGTGGTGCCAAGTTTCATAAGGGACAAGAAAACCCAGGGGGGGGGGGGAAAGCGAGGGACCTGGGGAAATTTTTAACTTCTGGATTCCTCCAAGTTCCGCCAAGAACAAAAGAAATGCATTTTACAATTATTTAATTTCAAACCAAGCCTGTGTTGTATTTTTTTTTGTAATTTTAATCTGAAATAAGAGATAACAAACCAAAGAATTTATCATTTGCATACATTCGGCCTTCAAGAGTTTCACTATGTTCAAAACAAAGATACTTTGCCCCCTCTAGTGTTTATTTTTCAAAAGTGCAGCTTTTGATAGCAACATACTGTGATTTCAACCTTACTCATACCTTGGAAAGTTCAGATAAGGAGTCTTTAGAGCAGTTTTAAACATTCTGACACAACAGTGGGGAAACTGCACTTCTCCAGAAAGTGTACTACAATTCCCATCAGCTTTAGCCAGAATATATGATGAAGAGTGCTGGACGTTGTAGTCTGTTGAATCTGGAGAGCCCGTTTGTGCTTCACTGCTCTTCTTTACACTTGTCTAAATGGGGAGTGTGAGGAATATTTCAGCAAACATTTTATTCAAAATGTTATACACATGTGAAATGAGACAACCAGATCAGATAAGCCTTGTATATCTACACAAAACATGGATGAGCTTGTATCATTGCATGAACCTAAGGTCTTCTATCCTTGCCATGGAAGGTAGTTTTTTCTTGATTTCCAGGCCTGATTACTGAACCAAGATGAAATGCAACAGTATCTCTCTACTCTACTGCTAAGAACAGTGTAGAAACAAAAATTACTCTCCTAAGTGCATCTTTTAATCCTTCTTCCTCTCTTTTTCATCCTGTGCCTGTTCATTCAGATAGGGGCAAACAATGAACCTTTCAGATATTGTTGACATCATTGAGCTGCGATGCTGAAATAATATCAAGAGGAGCACACATTCCCAGTCTCCAACTTATCATGCAAACTTTGCAAGAAGGTAACACTTGAATTTTCATGTAACATTGCACAATGTTTTGCATTTTTCATCACTTGCTCAGACTGGACCAAAATACACATAGTAATAATGGCAGCCACGGTTAGTTTAACTTGAATTGCAGACCTGACCATTATAGGAAAACAAGGAACACCATTCCAGCTCGTTACTATAAGAAGTAGTGAATTACTGCCAAGCTCTGATAATATTTGATATCTTTATAAAACCGTTTTGTGTGTGTGTGTGTGTGTCAGGAGAGACTTGAGAAACTGCAAGTAGTTTCCAGTGTGAGATAATTGGCCGTCTGCAAGGACGTTGCCCAGGGGATGCCCAGATGTTTTGATGTTTTACCCTCCTTGTGAAAGGCTTCTCTCGTGTCCCCACATGGGGAGCTGGAGCTGACAGAGGGAGCTCATTCGTGCTCTTGCTGGATTTGACACTGCGACCTGTCAATCTTCAGTCCTGCAGGCACAAGGGTTTAACACATTGTGCCACTGGGGGCTCCCATAAAACTGTTAACGTTATGAAGAATACTGGAAATCTGTTTTTCTTATCAGTATGAAGACCAATACATTGAAGCTGAATCCTGATGTGACATAGACTGTGTGTTTCAGTGATTTCCCTGTCCAAAAATTGTGTAAGTATTGCAAGGTGTTTTGGATGGGGTTACATTTGCCCTTAAAGAACATTCATAGCTTAAGGGCTGTGTTTCTCAAACTCCATCTTTCATGTGCTTTGGACTTCAATTCCCAGAATCCCTGATCACTGGCCAAGGCAGCAGAGGCTTCCGGGATTTGAAGTCCAAAACAGAAGATTAGACATTCGGAATCAATAGCTAAAGGGGAATTCCTGGATAATTTCTGTCACTAGAAATCCAGGTTATTTCAGTGGTCCAGAGTAGGTCAGCCCACAATTTCCTGGGCAGGACTACATTCGCTCCTGTATTGGTAATTTCTCATTTAGATGACTACAATGCACACTCTACATGGGCCAGTCTTTGAAGATGACCCATGGGTTAGTTGAACCTGTTCCATAAGAGGGAATAGAACATGTACTGCATTAACTTGAAAGAAACCATACTGGCTACCAATGTAATTTCAATCCAATGTACTTTGGTGTGGAATTTAGATATTTGAAGGAGTCCTCAATATATACAGTGAGCCCTGGTATCCACTGGCGTTTGGCTCCGGGGCCCATATCAATGGTCGAGTTCCATTACATACAGTGACACAAGATTTGTATACCTTATATAAAATGGCAAAAATTAGGTTAGCTTCTGGGTCTGAGAGTGTCTGATTCATATAAAGTTACTCAGTGCTGAGTAGTGAATTGAATATGGATGTCCACAATCATAGTCCAACGTTCAAACCACTACATCATGCTGGCTTCCAAGGGTTGGTTAGAAACATTCCATAATTTCTAGAGAAACACCCAAAGACAGAAATAAGTCACAACAGAACATCTCTTTCTTTTCACAATTTATTTTGTATCTAACATTGCCCTTAAAGCAAAATAATAGGTGGTGAGTGGCATATGACAGGGACTGACCAGTATATTTGCATTTTATTTTCACAAATAAAGCACAACCCAACATTGCAGAACAGAATAATGTCTTCTTTGCTCTCCACTTGTTGAGTGTCTGTGAAGGCAAGATGGCTGCCATCCTTCAGTTATCACAGTACTGTACCTTTAGTATAGACAGCATCAGCACAGTGATAACTGAGCCAGGGCAGCCTGTCAGTCATTGCCTACTTGTATCTTTGGAATAACAATGCTTCTATTTACTGGATGCAGACAACTGCAGGAATCTAAGGCTTTACCTCTCCACAGTTGTATGTACATTCAAAGAAAGATGATCTTTGAGAATACTGATGCTTGGCTCTTCAATAGCATGGCTGAGGTGTTGAACCTGATGCACATATAAGAGAAATGAAAACAAATGTTTGGAAGCTTGATCTTCAAACACACCATAGACTTTTAAAATCATATCACTATTCAAGAATACACCTCTTCCTCTGAAAGCCAATTCATTCAAGAAATTGACATCACCGTGAATGATTTATGTTGCTGCAAAACAGCAAGGTAACTGATTAAACATACCTTTGTGGGTTTAATGATCCAGATTTGATTACAATGTTCTATCTAGGAATCTCTAGGTTCTCAGTTGTGTTCTATGGTTAGCTTCCTGCAGGAGTTGACCACAGAGGGCCCTTCCACACAGCCCCATATCCCATAATAACAAGGAGGAAAATCCCACATTATCGGAGTGTGGACACAACCCAGTTCAAAGTAGATATTGTGGAATTTTCTGCCTTGATATTATGGGATATAGAGCTGTGTGGAGGGACCTAGACTCATGCTGGACACCCTAGAAATTCTCAGAGATGTCCCCAATTTATAGTTTTTAATTTTCACAAAAGTCCTGTGCCTCTAACTCAAGCAAATGTGGAGGGCTAACTGTACGCTCAAAACAATATGGCAAAGATAGCTGCTGAAATTAACCAAGATTACTGTGATTCAGTGATGTGCGCTCAGCAGCCACGGTGGGGCTGCATTATGCAACACCCTTCAAACAGCTTCTCACAGCACACTCCATGGAACTTAACTTCAGTTTCAAATGCCAGGTTTGAGACCCAGAACATCCTGGATTTATCACCTGTATATTTGTACATTACCCAACTAGAAGAGAGGCATTCAATTTTATTCAGACTACAAGTCCAAAATCGTTAACTTGGATTTAGCCAGATGAATACCTGGAGGAGCTGCCATATAAATTCAACAAAAAGTGACAAAAGTTGACCTTCAACAGGCAGTGACAGTATCATTTTGGAGAGGCAGCTTTCAGATAACTCCTCTTGTACTTAGCTCCCACCTCTCAACAGGTTTACTCCTGCCATACTACTTTTGTGGCTATTTCTCCTCATTGCCACTTCTTGTTTGCTTGCAGCTAGAGACAAGCAAGATTAGCCATTGCTCCTTATTTTCATCACATACTTGCTCATGCCCCTTCTGAAACAGAACCAGTTTTTAGGGCCATAGGAGCATAATCCTCAGCAGGGCCCCCTTACATGTCAGCTTCTCACACTAACCCACAAGGCAAACATTGCTTATTTCTTAATTTGCATGTGCAATATGACCTCTGAATCAATGAAGGATACATTCCCAGACTTTGTTTGGATATGTGAAACCATGAATAACAGTGAATACTATTGAAATAAAGGATTTTTGCTCCAATAATACTATAGAGTCGTACTGAAGGACCTAGAAAATGCCTCGAAGTGGCATATTCTGTCAGACATAACTAAAACCATGGATGCTGATACCAGATATGGGTATTGTACTGAATTATTTCTCTTAGAATCAAAATAGTTTCCAGGAAACTCACTGACCATCAAAAAATAGAAACACAGGGAAATTCAATGTTGTGTTTCTGCTAGGCACAGGCTTTCTCAGATAGCTAGCTTCTTGTAGCAGATTTTGAGCAAGTGGGAAGTGGTATGTGATTGTGTGTGCATGTATATGTGCTGCTGGGGGTGAGGGCGAGGAATCGTGTACTCTCATTTGGTGTCATGATGACTGGATACAGGTCACTGGAATAAAATACGCTGTTTCGGTGTTGTTGTTCTGGTACCTGCTCTAATCATAGCAGTCTAAAGCATCTTAAACTACCTGGTAGATCAATCTTTTTCTTCCCAGTATCCAGGGTCCACTACTGTATTTGAGCCCACATTATTAAAACAATTTAAAATGTACATGTAAAAAGGAATATAATGCAGTTGTAAACCAATTCAATTTATATAGCACACTCATAAAATCTTCTTCTATTCTAGCCATCCTAGGAAGTTTTGGAGCCCGGGGCAGCAAGATAAAGCCTCATCACATGTCCCCCCAAATGCACCTCTGATGGTGATGAAACTGGCAAAAGGACCTCTGAGGATCTCAGGGCCTGGGCAGCTTTTTACATAAGATTTAGTTATATAAGCATTATGGTCACACGCAGCCTAGAAACCATCTGGAAGCCCATTTGCAACACAGGAATTGTTATGCTCGCTGTAGCAAGAGCCATTTAACACTCTGGCTGCAACTCTTTGAACCATGTGAAGTCCCCAATGATCCACAGTATGCACTAAATCACATAGGACCATGGTCTGATCAAGGAATTCCAACATAATAATTGCTGTGGGTCTCTGATAGGGCACACACCTCTTTGAGTTGCTCAGGGATTTCAAAAGTGAAAAGGAAAGGTTAAAGCAGTGTGGAAAGTGTGGCCCTCCAACTGTTGGAATTAAACTCACATCAGTCTTTGCCATTATCTAACTTTGCTAAAGATGATCAGCATGGTAATCCAGCAACACCCACAAAAATGGTCCTTATCCTTTTTCTTGGTTCATATATCCCCTTAAAAATCTTATTGGAGCTATGGATCCATCTCACCTAAAAATAAATCAATGTTTGTTCTTGTTGGCCTTCAGGTAACTTCTGAAGTTGACCTTAAGGTAAATCCATCACTTTGCAAGATTTAATCAGAGAAGCCTTTGCTTTCTTTATGACTGGGAGACTGTGACTTGTCCAAGTCACCCAATGGTTCCCATGGATGAGCCATGGTTTCCAGACTTAGTCCAACATTCAAACCACTATAGCAGGCACCCTCAAACTGAGGACCTCCCAGAAGCTCTAACGAGCTTGTTCAATTGTCTGGAATTCTGGGAGTCGAATGCCCAAACAGCGGGATGACTGCAGTTTGAGGACACTACAGTATCCTGGCTCTATATAATAAATATATGCATACAAAATTTTGTATATAGCTAATTTTATTGTGCTGGAAATTGGTTTCCTTCATACAAATTACTCTGGAAGGAAAAAAAAGTTACACAGACACTTGAAGAAACTAAAACAATGGAGAAAAAACTTTTTTTGCCCTCAATTCATAGACCTCACAACCTGAATGCCATCCAGATTACGAATCTTTGATCAATAGAGCTACATATTGCACGGTCTAGGACCTGTGTACCTGAGGGACCGCCTTACCCCGTATGTTCCCCCGAGATCACTGCGCTCGGAAGAGCAAAATTTACTGGTTGTTCCATCGTCCCGCTCCTGCCATTTGTCCAGTACAAGACAGAGAGCTTTCTCTGCTGCGGCCCCAGTACTCTGGAATTCGCTCCCTGACCACATTCGAGCGGTCCCCGAACTTCTCCCTTTCCGAAGGGAATGTAAGACGGCCCTTTTCAGGCTAGCGTTTGGTTAAATCCAAATGCAATTGGTCCGTTTCGCTTCAGTCAAAGAATCGTAGACCTGTACCATCATGGTTATGTACTGTGTTTTTACTGTATGTTTTATCGTATGCTTTTATTGTATGCCTGTATTTGTGATCCGCCCCGAGCCTGCTGGGAGGAGCGGAATATAAAACCGAATAATTAATAAATAAATATTCCCTAATCCTAGGCTACAACTTGTGTGCACAGGCCTACATGCAGAAGTGTATGTGTGCACATGTACTATTTATAAAGGCTTATTTGAATTCTTTCCCCAAAGGGATACAAA
This sequence comes from Anolis apletophallus, assembly GCA_030556195.1. Lineage (NCBI taxonomy): Eukaryota > Metazoa > Chordata > Lepidosauria > Squamata > Anolidae > Anolis > Anolis apletophallus. The sequence continues at coordinate 98,534,043 of JARBWK010000005.1, forward strand.
ATCTAAATCAGGAATAAGAACCATGTGGGACTCCTGTGTTGTTGTGGCATTGCCTGTGCCATGCTCACTAGGGTTCTTGTGAGTTGTAGTTCAAGGCCATCTGGAGGATTATAATTTCCCAGCACTATATAAATCATGTTCCTAAAAATCTGACCATCCTTGAATGAAAGAAATAAACAAAATACCATTTAGATTGGTAAAAGCAACATGGCACGGCTTCAGATGCCTAGATAGCATCAAAAATATAGTTAATACAACCAGTCATATTTCCACATTATTATTACTAGGGGTAACATAGGTGATGTATACACTATTATATAAAATCAATTAATTAAAAATAGTGCCAATTCCACCACATATGAAATTGAAAGTTTTTTGGTCTGGTGCTGGAATGACACAAATATTGATACCAATTGGGCCTCTCAGAAAAGTCACAATGAGGGTGCCAAAGCCAAGAAGGGCCTTTTTCATGTTCTTCTATAGCAGATGTGTTGGTCTTCAACTCCTAGAAATCCTAACAGCTGGTAAACTGTCTGGGGTTTCTGGGAGTTGTAAACCAAAACATCTGGGGACCCACAGGTTGAGAACCACTGTGATAGTGTGTAGGTCACAGAAGGCAGTGCCTCCAACAGACTTTATTTACATTTGCCCCAGGTAGGCAAATATAAATATATGAACAAATCATGAGATGGGATCACTAGTTTGATTTTCTACCTCAAGGTCCAGTTTAGTATAACACCTATAAATATAAATATATACAAATCCGTTGGAAAAATTGTGTGTCAATAAAAATATTTTAAAATAAATTATCCTAACCTACATGATTAGCAGAACTAACTTATACTTACAGGGTGATGCTGACATTTCCCACATAAAGACAAAAGCTGAAAAAGAATTACATAATAAGAGTGGTTATATAAGTGATGATTTAGGATGCAACTCAGCCATTCATATCAGTGACTCCCTTTGCCTTTAACTTCATTGGAAAACAGATTGTAACCTCAGGGCACTCTGTTCCTTGACATTTAGATCCAGAATGGAAAATATCCAATCAGTATCTCTACTGACACAGGAGGAAGTGAGATGCAAATATATTAGTAAATGTATTCACGTTACCTGAATTGTATATATTTATATTTATAGGTGTTTGGAAATTAGTTAAGGAAAGACCAGTTCCTTTTGAATATTGCAGCGCCAAAATTGTGAAGTAACCAACCATACTTCACAGAAATTGCTGTGAAAAGAAAAAACCACAAGAGGGCAACAATGAGACAAATTCTTGCTCAAAATATTTGTAACATGTTAAAAAGAAACCAGAAACAAATGTTACATAAGAAGAGAGCGATATTTACACAATGGAACAGGAAGCTCAATTAACCCAGTTAATCTGAGCATGTTTATTTGAGTGATTCAACAGGGATATTTGCCCAGGTTTTAAAAACTACACCCCCAAAGCCTCTTTTGTGAGGTGCATGCATTACAGAAGAGGCACACTTCAGAGATCCTTTGCTATTTAAACATAAGCTGCTTCCAGTGGTTCAAATATTTGGTTTTCCAGATGTTTCTGAGAATTCCTGGCCATTGCATGGCTAAGACTTCTGGGATTAAAACCCAAAATATCAGCAAGCTGAGAACCACTGTGCAAACAGCTCCTTGGTTTATCCTCAGTTAAATAACCGAAACAAGTTAGCTGTTGAATAGAAATCTAAACAAATGATGAGGAAACTGACAGATACCTTTTAAAAAAGAAACCTTTCTTTCTCTATTACATCATGTGATTTCTATCCTCAATGCAATTAGGTTGATCTTCTATCCTTTCTCTCCTTGTTTCGTTGTAGAATGACAATGAAGTAAAGTATTCTATTCAACAGCACATATTTTACAATGACAAACACACAGTTTGTGTGTGTCAGGAGTCACTTGAAAAACTACAAGTCACTTCTGGTGTGAGAGAATTGGCCATCTGCAAGGATGTTGCCCAGGGGACTCCCGGATGTTTTGATGTTTTACCATCCTTATGGGATACTTCTCTCACGTCTCCACATGGGGAGCTGGAGCTGACAGAGGGAGCTCAATCCACCCTCCCCAGATATGAACCGCTGACCTCTTGGTCAGCAGTCCTGCCAGCACAAGAGTTTAACCCATTGCACCAGTGGGTGCTCCTAGATCTACAATTGTCACCTGCTGCAAAGTATACAAATCCTTTTCAAAATTCAACCAGAGCTCTTGGTATATGATTTTCATAAACCTAACAGAGTGTTAGATTATCAACATTTACTTGAGCATTATTACTAAGAATTCAACAGCTCTGCAAACATAAGCTATCAATAGGAAATCTACAGGTAAGCTTGCAGTTTGGACTTCCAGTTGACTGTGACTTCGCTTCATGGCACCAGGAATGCTCTGAAAATAAGGGATATTGTGCTTCCTCCATTAACAAACTTTATGATGGTGAAGTCTTTTACAAATTGCCCAGCACCCCGTTTTCTTTCTTATTGTCTAGCAGCATCTACATGGGTAGGATTATGAAACACTCCTGTCAGTTTACAGGAGTGTGAGCAGTAAACAAAGCATGAGATAGAAATATTGAGATACTGATCATGCTGTAGCCTGGAATGCTTTGCTACAACTGGGAAGGTTAACAGCTGCCTCGAAAATCCCTTAATGTGGAATAGCAAAACAGAGGGAAGAATGGATGGGTAGACAAGCCTGCCTCACCAGCTACTGCCAGCATGTGAAAAGTATATCTATACATCTGGCCAACAAAAAAAAGTGGAGGAGGCTGATGAGAGATAAAAAATAATCTCTAGATGCATTTTGGAAAATTACTTTCAAGTAATATTTTTAAACTGATGTATGGCTTACCTGACCTGGCTACTTCATTTCACATTGCTTTAGATAAAAAAAAGTTCGCTGAAAAATGTTAAAACATTCTTTTTTGCACGCAGCAATTTATCCCTATTTTGTCCATGTTATCACTGCCTCTGGACTATATGGCAGTGTGGACTCAGATAACCCAGTTCAAATTAGATATTGTGGGATTTTCTGCCTTGATATTCTGGGTTATGTGGCTGTGTGGAAGGTCCCTCATTTGTTCTTTTAACATAAATTCTTGTACATGAGGCTTTTCTGAAATACATTTTCTACACTATCCTATCTTCAGGAGATGGTGACATTATTTTTATTGCCCACATATATGCACAGCAAGGAGGTGAAGAAAAGGGAACAAGACTTTTACTTAGGGTCCTTCCAGACAGCCCTATATCCCAGAATATCAAAGCAGAAAATCGCACAGTATCTGTTTTGAACTGGGTTGAGTCCACACTCTGATAATGTGGGATTTCCTGCCTTGATGTTCTGGGATATAGATCTGTGTGAAAGGGCCCTTAGTTTTCATGGAAAAAACCTGTCAATGCTAAATCTTCACTTGCCTCTTGCTCTTCGCATACCTTTCACCAGATGCCATGTTTTATTTCTTCTAAATAAATGCCAAATGATGGAAATAACAAGATGGAGAAGATGGGTCATGACATCCATAATCTGGCTAACTAGGCATAGCCATATTCCCTAGATTTAATATCCTGGATTAGAGCAATTAAATAAAAATAAGAAGTGAATGTGTTGCCGAATGTCTTGAGCCTTGCGACTTATCTACCATCCTGTTAATGGCAAACATAAATTCCCAAATGTCTTTGTATGCCCTTTTTGGATTATTGTGGAAGTTCATATTTTCTTTCCCACTCGCTGGTGGATCCTGATTTTTTGTTGTTGTGTCAGAAGCAAATTAAGAATATACCGCAAGTCACTTCTGGTGTGAGAGAATTGGCCGCCTACAGAGATATTGCCCAGGAGATGCCAGGATGTGTTACCATCCTGTGGGAGATTTCTCTCATGTCTCCGCATGGGAAGCTGGGGCTGACATATAGGAGCTCACCCTGTCTCGCAGATTCGAACTGTCGACCTTCAGGTCTTCAGGTCAGCAGTTCAGCCGGCACAAGGGTTTAACCCATTGTGCCACTGTGGCTCTTGCACCCTGGTTGATAACAATAGTGATGCAAATCATTTTGTATCTGGCTACATGAATAAAACCAGATTATTTTCCTTTCCCGTGGGACGCAAAATGGTCATAAAGTAATGAATGGTAAATTTGGGAGGCTCGTACAGCCTATTGTAGGTTCACAAACTACTATACTATGCCTAAACAAGATTGCAGTCAGTATCTTTCAGAGTAGAGACTGCAACCTTATAGTTTGACCATTTCATTTTTCTTTTAAAATTAAAATCCAACTAACTTTATCATGGTATGAGTAAAAGAGAGAGAGAGAGAGAGAGAGAGAGAGAGAGAGAGAATCTTAATCAAAACAACATCTGAATGAGAATCTAGATAATAGCAAGGCCGTATTAGAAAATAAGCGCCTGTACTTCATAAAGATTACATTTCTTGAAAAAGTATTAAATCACCTCCATTTGCTGAAAAAAGGAAAAATACATGGTTTAGGAATGCAGACATCAAATTGTTGGCACATAGCTGGACAATGTTTTCAAAATATTCATTAAAACCTCAGAGGTGATTCACTTTTAAAAAGAACTAGGCTGTAAAACTTGGGTTTAATAGATTCTGATATAAGTTTCAGCTTAGTCATGCAACTAGTCAGTGGCTTCCAGCGTAACTTACCTCACTGCATAGTTATGCCATATTATGGGATGGGTTCCCATCTATGCTTCTCAGCTTCATGGATGAGGAGCTTTTGGTCTGGAACCCCATCACAGTTGAAGAGAACAAGTTCCCGAGACAAAATTTGGGACAGTCAGATACAGTGCGAGACTGCTTACTATCCAAAACCCCAGTGAGTCACTGCTACTCAGCAGAGGCAACTCTGAGCTAGATCTAACTCAAATGTATAGGTTCCTGCAGATATAATTAATAACCTCAAATTAAGATGCTATTTGAATCTGTAGAATTCTGTCCAGAGAAGCACTCTGAAGCTAGAATAGGTGAACAATCTTTGGGCTCCTGTGTCCTCTGCTCATAATCTCTCTTCTTCCATGATAGCCATAAGCTTAGAAGCTTTTGGCTCTGTTTTCAATGAGCCACAGTTGTTGTTGTATTTAGATCCTGTTTTTATTCACCAAAGTACATCCAAGCCCAAAACGTTTAGAGTTACATCCAAATTGACTGTAAAACTAACTGAAACAAAGCAAATACTGCACAGCTTGAAGTCATCACAGCATACAGGAAACCATACTTAATGCCAACCCCAGTTTATCCACACATGCCAGAATAAAAGGGCAGGACTCATACACCCACAGTTCATTGGCACAACCATCATTATGTTTTCAACATGTTCCTTTCTTAATATGGTTTTTACTGTTTGCGAAGTTTATGTGAAGATATGCTATTTTGTAATTTAAAACACATCCAATCTGTTCAGAGATGTGCTGCTTATTCTGAGTTTTTGGCTGTGGTTCTGTTCTGTTCCCTGGGACCATTTTAGTTTGATATGCCAGCCATTTCAGAACGAGCCACTGAGGACAATATCACATTAGCATTTTAATGTGGGCATTCCCACTTTGCTATCATGTGGCAACCTCCTGTAGAATTCAGGGAAGCTGAGCCCCACCCCTCAAACTAGAAGCCCCAGAATTCTGCAGGAGGCAGCCACACAATAGCTAAGTGGGAGCCCCGACTTTGAAACACTAATGTGAATTGTCACCACTTTTGGGTGACAATTCAAACCCAGTTACTCTTTAGAACAGTGGTTCTCAGCCTTCCTAATGTCGGACCCCTTAATACCGTTCCTCATGTTGTGGTGACCACCAACCATAACATTATTTTCACTGCTAATTCATAACTGTAATTTTGCTACTGTTATGAATCGTAATGTAAATATCTGATATGCAGGATATATTTTCATTCACAGGAAAAATTTGGCACAAAAACCCAATACACCCAAATTTGAATACTGGTGTGGTTGGTGGAGGGTATTGATTTTGTTATTTGGAAGTTGTAGTTGCTGGGATTTATAGTTCACCTACAATCAAGGAGCATGTAATTTGCCCTCTGTTTCAAAAAGGAAGAGAAGGGCAGACGGATAGATCTTCGGCCTTCTCTGCCAAAGGGGTTCCTAAAACCACCAGAAATATGTGGTTTTTGATGGTGTTTGGGGACCCCCCTGACACCCCCTCGTGACCTTCCCAGGGATCCCGACCCCCAGGTTGCAAAACACTGCTTTAGGAGTAACTACATTTCTAACCAAACTAGTAAGTCTTATGAAAAACCAACTGGATGGGCCAACCATAATGGTATGCATGCTGAAGAAAATTCCTTTTGCTCCAAACATGGCTGCTTGACCAATGTTTGTTGCTATAGTTCTTTTTTTTCTGTGTTAGGAGCGACCTGAGAAATTGCAAGTCACTTCTGGTGTGAGAGAATTTGCCACCTGCAAGGACATTGCCTAGGGGACGCCCAGATGTTTCACCATCCTGTGGGAGGCTTCTCTCATGTCCCTGCATGGGAAGCTAGAGATGACAGATGGGAGCTCACCCTGCTCCCTGGATTCGAACTCCCGACCTTTCGGTCAACAGTCCTGCCAGCACAAAGGTTTAAACCATTGCACCACTAGGTGCTCCAATGACACGTTTAAAAACCCCACAATAAATGGCTTTGTCATTAAAACTTGACTGTACAAGAACCACCCTTTAAAACAGGGTGCTGGACTGTGACTCCCATCAGTTCTAGTCTGCATAGCCAAGATAGATACAAGCTGCGGTCCAGCAATTTTTGTGGACAGATAGATTTCCCCATCCATGCTTTAAAACTTGGGACAACACTGCCACCCAACTGTTTCCATCCCTAACAATATGGTGCTTCTCATTGATAAGCTGTGCCCACTGAACTGTGGCACCAATCCTATAGGTTTGGAGCACATAATATGCTGGTTCAAAAATAAGTTTTCCCACCTCATTGTGTAATCTATATTCACTCAATGTGAACCTTCTGCTAATTTTTCAACTATACAAATCTATATTTCCCATATTGTCTGCTTGTTCAATCTTTGCAATTACTAACTTTTATACTTCCTGGTCTTGATGTCCTCATTGTGGTTTAGATTACAACTCCCATAATACCTAACCGGTGTCTAGTGAGGTTAAGCTTTTGGAAATTGTACTCCCAAATATTTGGATAGGAGCAGGTTATGAAAGATTGTTTAATGAGAATAAGGTGTACTAAGAATTGATTGCCATCTTGATTAAAAAATATTGTGTACACTCCACTGGGACTATATATGTCAAGCCCATGAAAGTAGTTCTCATTTCAATGTGATTTCAGCAGAAGTTCCCAGTGGACGCTGCCTGCTCTGTGTAATTACAACAACAGAATTCTGTTGCTATCACTAAAAAGGAAATCTATATATTTCAAATTGACGAATTAGTAAAAGGAGGGAAATGCAGACCTGTGCAAAGCAACAGCATAGTTCTCAGAACACTGGTTCAATAAGTCTCATTAAAGACAGTGCAATTTCCCTGTAAGTTTAATGAACCAGGCTTGCTCTGTTTTCTTTCCTATGTGTCCTGAATATTTTTAAGCACCAGGCATATCTTCAAGTCCCATTCCTCTCTCTCTTTCCTCTTTTTGTCACCTCTTGTTTCACTAAATCAGTGGTTCCCAACCTTTTTTTGACCAGAGACCACTTGACAAGGGACCACTTTGACCAGGGAGCACTCTCCAACATTAGTACCAAAGGATTACGAATAAGTTTTTGGTCAACTTTAGATTTGGTTTGGTTATTTGGGGTGCTGATTCAGAAAATTGCATTGGATAGACCACATCAGCTTTAGTTTCTGATACAGAACATATGCCATCCAGTAGTCACCATCTGCTCGCCCACAGAAAACCATACTTAATAAGTCTCGGCACAATAAGAGGGTTTTGTGAGACCAGTTGCTCTCGCTGCAACAGTGTAGTAACGGTGAGGCTATGGACCATATTTTAGTTCTTGCGGACCACTGGTGGTCCACAGACCACAGATTGGGAACCACTGCACTAAGTAATAGTGATTTGCTAGAGACAAACACTTACTGAGGACCCATCTACGCTGCCATATAATGCAGTTTCGAAGTGCATTATATTGCAATGTGGAAAGCACCTAAGACTCTCACTAAACATACTTGCAACTTTTCCATTCACTGAATTTTATAGGAGTTCAGACAGATAGCACAATCTTCAATTTTTAACCTTCTATATTTTATCACTGTTTCTTTCACTTGCTGGAAAGATCTCTGAAAGAAACAAAGGCAAGGCCAATATTGTGCATGTTCATGAAAATACAAGATTAAGAAACATGAACACGTATATTCATATGTTTTGTGTTATGAAAACACAACATATGAACAACATAAAAGAAAATTGCAGCTATATGCTCACTTTGCAAAATAAATGTCTATTTATTATCCCCAGATATTACCTGAATTAATGTCTCTCTTTCTCTTTCTATTCTGTGTATGATGCAAGAACCTTCAGTCCTTTTAAGGGATGACTTCCTCCGATGACAACAGCACACAAACAATTCAAGGGAAAATGTCCAAGAACACCTTTTTAGATCTGCATCCACCCTGGTTGACAGGTACATCGTCTGCTGTTTTTTCAGGACATCTGATAGATCAGTCATACCTTTTCAAACAACAGACACTACTTCCCTTAAAACACACTCATAAATGAATGTACAGATAACATTACAATCTTTTTAAATAAAAAAACAAACAAACATAAAATCCCGAATCCTCTAAACAGGAGGATCTTTTCATAGCTGTTTTGGCCCTACATTTGTAAAACACAGATAAGAGGAAGTATAACATTACTAAGTGTGAGGGGGGCATTTTGTTCAGAAATGGGTTTAAGATAGATTCTCTTCCCAAATCTTTAAACTGCTGACAAATAATAAGGGGAGGGGAGGGGAAGCAATGGGTGTATTTACAGCAAAATATCTTTTAAAACCACAGATGCTGCACTGGTGGCATCAAGGCCACAGACCCGAAGCCTGGTTGCTTATTGGCCAAAAGAAGCAAACACCCCTATGTTTTGTTAAAATATAACCTAGTCAGTCACCATGGAGCAAATGGTTGATCTAAGCATCCCGACACTGTGAACATTTCATTTACTTGTATGGCCCTGGGCAACGTCTAAGTGTTTTGCTAAACAGATTTAAAGGCTCTCATTTTTCTTCCCCTAAAGGAAATAATTAAAATTTAGCTACTGTGGAAGTTCAAAATATTTTGGATTGACAGTTGTTGTGCATCTTCAAGACATTTTCAGGTTCATGATAACTCTAAGATGATCTTACCATGTTGTTTTCTGAGCAAGATCTGTTCTGAGGGGGTTGCCTTTACATTCCTCTGAGGCTGGGAGAGTGTGGTTTGCGAAAGGTTACCTAGCAGGCTTCCACAGCCAAATGGGAATCAAATTATTCAACCACACTTATTCTAGGATTGACAGTATGAGTAGCTTAAATGGCAATGGTCATACAGAATGGGGGACACGTGGCTCAAGAGCAGTATGTGTGAAAAAGATCTTGGAGTCCTCATGGACAAGTTAAACATGAGCCAACAATGTGATGCGGCGGCAAAAAAAAGCCGACAGGATTTTGGCTTCAATAAATAGGAGTATAGTGTCTAGATCCAGGGAAGTCATGCTACTCCTCTATTCTGCCTTGGTTAGACCCCATCTGGAATCCTGTGTCCAATTCTGGGCATCACAATTGAACGGAGATGCTGACAAGATGGAATGTGTCCAGAGGAGGGCGACTAAAATGATCAAGGGTCTGGAAAACAAGCTCTATGAGGAGTGGCTTAAAGAGCTGGACATGTTTACCCTGAAGAAGAGAAGGCTGAGATAAGACATGATGAGGGCCATGTGTAAAATATGTGAGGGGAAGTCAGAGGGAGGAGGCAGCAAGCTTGTTTTCTGCTGCCCTGGAGGGTAGGACGCGGAACAATGGTGTCAAACTGCAAGAAGGGAGATTCCATTTTAGTATTAGGAAGAACTTTCTGATTGTGAGAGCTGTTCAGCAGTGGAACTCTCTGCCCCAGAGTGTGGTGGAGGCTCCTTCTTTGGAGGCTTTTAAACAGAGGCTGGATGGCCATCTGTCAGGAGTGCTTTGAATGCGATTTTCCTGCTTTCTGGAAGGGGGTTGGACTGGATGTTCCACGAGGTCTCTTCAAACTCTATGATTCTATAACTCTGAAAAGTGATGTTTAGGGCAAATCACCATATATATTATAAGTAGTTGAGGCGAATCACCGTATATGTTATAAGTAGTTGATAGTTGGCTATCAGCCTCTTCCCAATAGACTCAAATCAAGGAAAAGCTTAAAGACAACCACCACGCCTCTTAATGTTCCCCCAGCAACAACAAGAGCAGTCCTCAGGGCGGCTAAATCAGGAAATCCCAATTGGATGGCCCTACACAAGGGTCTTCCTCCAGGGGCAAACCAAGAATGGCCAACTTGGAAGTCCCAAGAATGGCCAACTCAGAAGTGGAGTGAGCAGATCAAAAGACAACCTGGCACAATGGAACTACCTAAAAGAAACCTCCACCGTGTGTGACTGTGGAGCAGAACAAACAACTCTGCACCTGTATGCTTGTCCACAGTGCCCTGCCTCAAGCACAGAGGAAGAATTGTTTAAAGCTACAGACAATGCTCGGTTTTGGTAAAAAATAATTTAGCTGATTGTGCGCCTTCTATTTCTATCAGTTTTATACTTATGCATGCAATGCTCTTGACACAAAATAAATAAAGTTGAGGAAGATCTTTCAGCTTGTCTTGGTGAACAGTAATTTGACCTGCAAGTTGCATGAATGTCCAGACAGAGAAGAAATGGCAACAGTACTCTTCTACTGGCTAGCTGAATATAAAGCTACAAAATATCATTGTTGAAGACAATGCTATAAATTTTAATTTTGTACCTTATTCCATACGATCACATGTAGACTTATACTTACTATTACAAAAACTGCTATTTCAGAATTGTGTAAGCTTAATTTACCTAAGTAGTTAATTTCTAAGTGATGAAGTATGGCCACTCAAATATAGACATCATGGTGATAATTTTTGTAGTGTAATTTTAACAATGTTTTAATGATGTTTTTTAGTATCATTTTTGTTATTTTTATGGTTATAGCATTGTTTTATGGCCACTCAAATATAGACATCATGGTGATAATTGCCACTCAGTAGTGGTAGAAGGGCACTCTGTCCATGCTCTCAGGCACTGCAAAGTGCAATATGATAGGACATGATGCCACAAGAATGTGAATGTACAGTATATTACTGTTGTTTAAAATTGTTATTTTATAATGTTTTATACTTATTATCGATATATTTGGATCATTGTTTACATGATTTTAATATGTTGTAAACTGCTCTGGGTTCCGTGAGGGAGAAAAGCAGGATATAAATAAAGATTTATTATTATTATTACTACCCCTCCCCTGCCACGCGTTGCTGTGGCCCAGTGTGTATATGTGTTCTGTTTGTATAAATATGTGTATATGTGTGTGTATATATTTGTGTATATGTGTATATATGTGGTTATGCACATGCATTGTAATGTGTGTGTTTTTTAAAGTCTCTTCCGCCGTGTTTTGCAGTGTTTTGATGAGTGATGGTCACTCGTTGGCCTGATAGGTGCATTGTGTCCAAATTTGGTGTCAGTTTGTCCAGTGGTTTTTGAGTTATGTTAATCCCACAAACGAACATTACATTTTTATTTATATAGATGAGGATGATTATTATTATTATCATTATTGGTCTCAGTGCTTACTTGGATTGCTGTGCACTGAAAACAGGCTTGAATTTACAATAGCCATTCTATACATTTAAGCCAGGCTAGCTCTCAATGCAGTAAGTGAAATTTACTTCCGAGTAAATATGCCCAGGATCAATATGGTGGATAGAATGTTTTCCTATAAAAGGACAAGTCTTCTCAAAATCTCCATGGAATGGGAAAACAGTATTGGTTTCTGAGCAAGAAACAAAGGAGTTTTGATTTCCACTCAGCCACAAAACCACTGGATGGGCCTTGAGCCAGGATTGGCTCCCAGATGTTGTTGCCTAAGACAAGGGACAAAATGGTTTCTTCCTCCATTCCATGTGCAAACCAAAAAACCAGACAAACAAACAAAAAAAAACAGCTGGACTGGCAACTCATTCTTATTTTAACACCAATAGAACATGATCCTCCACCACATCTGAAAATGACAGGCTAGACCAGACCTGGGCAAACTTTGGCCCTCCAGGTGTTTTAGACTTCAACTCTCACAGAATTGTGGGAGTCGAAGTCCAAAACCCTTGGAAGGCTGAAGTTTGCCCAGGCCTGGGCTAGACTGAGGCACACAAAGCTTTGCCCTCCAATATTCACTGTTGCTGCTATTGCTACTCCACAGAGTTTGCCACTTCAGGGACACAGCCACACTTGCCTCAGGGAAGCCAGCCTCTTTTAACTTGAGTTGCCTCAAAAGGTTGGTATGAGGACAAGCGCAATGCAAATGCCACACCTACATACAGCAGGGATGTTTAGTTTTTTAAACTTTCAAAACCCTTGTGCCCTTCACAAGCTTTGTAGATAAGACAACTTTGACTTATGTGGCATTTAGAAAGCCATATCGACAGCTTAGAAACTCTTAGTTTATGTGTGCAATGGGGATCATGCAGTCTAGTGTGACTCCCAGCGTTTCTCTCCACTGGCTTCGGCTGCTGGGAGCAGCAGTTCAAAAGCTAAAAGGAGAGGGCACATAATTCCCACCCTCTGCAACTTCTGGTGACTCAAGGGGTGCATAGCCACTGCACTACACCTCCCTTCTTTCATTCTTCAACACACTTCATCTCCTATTCTGGCTGGTCTTGCTTAGACAAGAAGGACTTTATTTGGTCCCATGCCTCAAAGAGAAGAAATAAAAACTGTTCAATAGTGGACAAAAAAGGGCCGGCTTTAGCACAGCAGGTTAATCACCAGCTCCAGTAAATCTTGCCAACCAAAAGGTTGACAGTTCGAAGCTGGGTCAGGGTGAGCTCCTGACCTTCAGCCCAGCTCCCCTCCCATCTAGCAGATCGAAAACAGCAATGTGAGTAGATGAACAGGAACCGCATTAAGCAGGGAGGTATTTTAGGCATGGTGTTTCAGAAAAAAGTTTACAAACAAAGAAAGCTCTCTGGCAAGGAGATGGAGCGACAGCACCCCCTGTGGCTGGAACCGAGCACAACTTCCAAAAGATGCCGAATGATAACAAAAAGCCTATATATACCTCTATCTGTTGTCTGTCTTGTCACTGTATAATTGGCATTTAATGTTTGCCGTATATGTGTTCTGTCATCCGCCCCGAGTCTCCTTTGGGGTGAGAAGGGTGGAATATAAATAATGTAAATAAATAAATACATACACACACAGCCTAGGAAGGGGATGAAGGCTCCCTTTTTGAAGTAATTTAAATAGAAGTTAGGTGGGCATCTTTTGGGAGGGTAAAGATATGTATTCCTACATGGTAGGGGGTTTGCCCCTGTAGCCCCTTCCAACTCTGAAATTCTATGATTCGAAATAAATAACATAAATAATGTTTTAATTGGATGGCTTGTTTATTTTTTTTGTACTGTATATCGTTTCAGCTATTTTGTTCTAAATCATAACACAGAATCCATAACTGCAGTTTCACTTACCCACGCTGGAGGGAAATGGCTTCTCTAGGAAAATGCTAGGTCCTCCAGGGCCATTCTGTGATACGCTGAATTAGGTAATGTAATGACATTCAGTTGTATTCACTGTTTCAGATAACCATGCACTGTCTGAGAATGTATCCCCCATGGATACAGGTTTGTTTTTTTTACTGTACTTAAGTGGCTTGGGAGAAAGTCTGGATATAAAGAATACATGTATTAAAAAAAATAAAAGGAAGGCGGGCTAGTGGCACAACGAGGTACAAAGATTAAAGCTTCCCTTTCTGTCAGCTGTAAATGAACACAGGCAAGAGAGATGACTTCTTGACTGACAGCTGGAAACCCCAATGCTGGAAGAAATCGCAGCCCAAGGGCTATAGACTTACTGCCTGCTGTTGACATTACAGCTTTCCTAACTTGGCACAACCCGCTTGCAGTAAAATGCAAACACACTTTACATCAAATAATGATTTGCTGCTCTTGCATCCAAACCATCCTTCCTCCCTAAAAACATTTCAAATATCATGTGGCTGACCCATAAGAAGCAAAGTAGTCTTGACCACCCTAGCTTCCACTCACGGATGCAGAATGGAGGGAAGTGAGGCGACAAAGCCCCCTTATGTTATGGTGAGAGGATGGAAGGAAATTATCTGGCAAAACTGGACCATTGAGACACCAAACAAATTGAGCCCACTCAGAAATTAGATGAATCACAGAGTTGGAAGGGACCCCAAGGGCCATCCAGTCCAACCTCCTGCCAGGCCGGAGCATACAATTAAAACACTCCTGACAGATGGTCATCCAAACTCTACTTAAAACCCTCCAAAGAAGAGAGCCTCTGCCACATACCATAATAATAATCCATTGCTCCATGCCCTGATCTTTAGGTAAAGATTTACCCTTGACATTAAGTCTAGTCGTGTCCAACTCGGGGGAGATGGTGGTGCTCATCTCCATTTCTAGGCTGAAGAGCCAGCATTGTCCATGGACACCTCCAAGGTCATGTGGCCAGCATGACTGCATGGAGCGTTGTTACCTTCCCGCCAGAGTGGTACCTACTGATCTACTCACACTTGCATGTCTTGTATGTATTTTATTTTGCTTTATTGTAATTGCTAGGGCTTGGCCCCATGTTAGATGCCCCAAGTTCCTTTGGGGGGAGATGGAGGCGGGGCACAAATAAAGTTATTATCATTATCATCAAACTACTAGGTTTGCAGAAGCTGGGCCTAACAGCGGAAGCTCACCCTACTCCCCGAATCTGAACCGCTGACCTGGTCAGCAAGTTCAGCAGCTCAGTGGGCCCTGATCTCAAGAGCAGCAAAAAATCAAGCTTGCACTCTCTTCAATTGTCAATCAGATAATTTTGCTATTGGTACTCATGGATTCTTACTAATTTCAGCTGGAGGAAGAGGAGGTATCTTTTAAGAAAGCATCTTTGTTAGGATCTAGATTGTTGTGATTTTTCCGGGCTGTGTGGCTATGTTCCAGAAGCATTCTCTCCTGACGTTTCACCTGCATCTATGGCAGGCATCCTCAGAAGTTGCAAAGTCTGTTGGAAACTAGGAAAATGGGTTTATATATTTTTGGTAGGATCCACTGTTATGGTAAAGCACCGTGCATATTTGACAGTGCAATATCAATAAACAATAACAATTTCCTTTTTTGTTTTGTTTTTAAAGGCCTGGAAGTAATTAAAATTGTGAACTACCTGCCTAGCAACCTTGAGACTCCTGCCCTGTTTGTAAATAGCTCTGGGATCCTTGCTGCCACTGGCTGAAAAATAGCAAAAGGCCCGAAAAGCGGGAAGAACCACTTTTTGGCAGCCGGCCGGAGAAAAAGGATCGCCTGCTGCCAGGTGAGATATGGGACAGACCTCAGGGGGAACCTCAGCAGGCTCGGCTTGTCCCACAAGCAGGAATGCCACCCTTAAAGCGACAGGCGCCCTGTGGCTGATCTTCCCTGGCAACTGGCACTCAGCCCAAGGGGCAACTCCAAGCAAGGCAGGTTGGCGGGTGAGCGGGCGGCGGGATCTCCTGGCGGGACTTTCTTGCTTGCAGGGACCTCGGAGAGAAAGTGACAGCTGAGCAGCAGCAGCAAAACTGGCTCCTCCTTTTTGGGATACTCACCCCAGCCTTGGTGACTCCTCAGTCTTCCTCTTCTTCTTCCTCCTCCTCTTCTTTCCTACGCTCCTCCTCCTGGATGGTTCATGTAAACAACATCCAGGGCTATATTTACAATCACTTGACTGGAGGGGAGCCGTGCCAGGAGTCTTGGGGAAAAATAAAAGAGTGCGCAACATTATTATTTTCTCCCTAATACCTACACATAAGAGAAAATCCAAAAATCCCCCTCTCTTCTTATATCCCCTCCATTATGATGATGATCCCCACTAAGGGGAGATCTCCTGCCCATTCCCCTACTATTCCCAATCACAGCTGCTTTTGTAAACATCCAGGAAGGGAAAGGGATTGGAGTTGGCTCCTCTCAGCATCCTCTCGCCTAGTGGTTGAAGCAGGAAGGAAGGATAATACAGGGATAATAATGATCCAAACATAATAATAATAGAGGTGTGGGGGTAAATATGAGTGGGGAAGCCCCAAATTCCTCCCTCCACTGCCTTCCAGACCCTCTTCCTCGCCCAGCCATGGCAAAGGCAACCAAAACAAAGCCTCCCTCCCCTTTGCAAAGGCACAGACCTGGAGGTGGGCTTCCTGGGTCCTGTCCAGAGCTGGGACTCCAACACAGAGAGGAGAGAAGGAGAGGCGCCTGGCAAGAATGATCCCACCAACACCCGTGTCTCCCCTCCTCCTCTCCCTCCCTCCCCTCCCTCCTTCTTTCCCCGCCTCCTCCTCCCTCCCTCCCTCCCTCCCCACTCCCACCCCTTTTCACCCCCTCTCACCCCCTTCCCTTTGCTTCCTTCTTTCCTTATGATTCCCCCCCACATTTCTCCCCCTTCTGCCTTTGTTCTTAGGGCTCTTTTGCAGGAAGATTATCTCATGACGCAGCAGCAAAGGCTCGCCACAACGTGACTACTGTCGCCATTTTTCTGTTTTTATTATATACACACAGATCTCTCCCCCCCCCCTCTCTCTTGGCCATGTGATCGGGGAGGAAAACACGCACACGCCTGCAGGGCGGCCACACGGCACGGCTTGCACCGGTTTGGCACCGCATTCAATGCCCTGCCTGCCGCCACCGTGGCATTCTGGGGTTTGCACTTAAGGAACCAACCTGGGCACAGCATAATTATTTGAGAGCACAGAAATGCTGGACCCATCTGACAACCACCATGTCAGTCACACCACTACACAGAGAAGCCACTGAAATCCACAAGCATATCCACTGAAATCCACAAGCATGTCCACTGAAATCCACAAGCATGTCCACTGAAATCCACAAGCATGTCCACTGAAATCCACAAGCATGTCCACTGAAATCCACAAGCATTCTGAAATCCACAAATCCACTTAAAAATAAAATACATGTCCACTAAAACCAGGACATGTCCAAATCCACAAGCATGGGGGCAATTTCAACAGAAACTGTAAATGAACAAAATCTTTCTACCAATATTAAAAATAAAATACTCTAAAACCAGGACAGTAAATCAAGGACAACACTCTGAAAACGGGAATTCCAGATAAGAAACAATCGGGGCCAGCTAACACCTCCCAACAAAGGATTCCCCCAGGCCATGAAGCAGGAAGGATATTCAATGCTAATCAAGGTGACCAACTGCAACATTCACACCTGCCTCAAACAGACAAGAGTTCTTTCTCCCACCCTGGACATTATTCCACTGATATATAAACCCCTCACCTCCCAACAAAGGAATCCCCCGAAATTCTCAGGGAAGCAGCCAAGGCCTTTGTACATTATTTAAGCTGCAAGGTTTATTCAATCATGATAATCACCATGCTCATTGGCCAATTAATGGGGTTATTGGGACACCTGCTTCAAACAGACAAGAGTTCTTTCTCCCACCCTGGACATTCCACAGATATATAAACCCCTCACTTTCCAACAAAGGATTCCCCCAGACAGGAAGCAGCCAAGCATTAAAGCTGCAAGGCTTTTCAATGCTAATCAAGGTGGCCAATTGCAGAATTCACACCTGCTTCAAACAGACAAGATTTCTTTCTCCCACCCTGGACATTCCACAGATATATAAACCCCTCACCTCCCAACAAAGGATTCCCCCAGGCAGGAAGCAGCCAGGCCTTGAAGCTGCAAGGCATTTCAATGCTAATCAAGGTGGCCACTTGCAGCATTCACACTTGCCTCAAGCAGACAAGAGTGAACATTCCACAGATGTATAAACCCCACTTGCCTAGTTTCCAACAAACCTCACAACCTCTGTGGATGCTTGCCATAGATACAGGCAAAATATCAGGAGATAATGCTTCTGGAACATGGCCATATAGCCTGGAAAACTTACATCCAATGTTTACCTTTCTCTTTAAAGCTGAGGATCCCGATAGGGATGAAGCCAGGCCTGTTTATAATAATAATACAATATTATATTATCATGCTATTATATTATCATGATAATGGTAATACAATGTGGGTGGATCTAGAATTCATGCAGTTGGAAGGCTGCAAAATTGGACCCTGGCTCCTTGCTGGCACTCTTACGTCCATCTACACTGTAGAATTAACGCAGTTTGGCAGCGCTTTAAATGCCATGGGCTCATGCGGTGGAATCCTTGCAATTTTGCAACCTCTTTAGCCTTCTCTGCCAAAGAGTGCTGGTGCCCCACCAAGCAACAATTCCCACGAGCCTTTGGCAGTTAAAAGTGTTTTCAATCTGTGTTAATTCTACAGTGTGGAGGCATGGCTTCCAAGTCTTGCCGAGTTGGAGCTGTTTTGGCCTGCTTTCCCGCACTTCTCCTCAACATGGAGTTGGTCCCAGCCCCCTAGTGACAGCTCTGCGGCTTCACACTCTGAGAAGAGAAACCCTTCGGATCTTTCACTCCATGCCCAACAAATACAATTCAAAGAGCACACCTGGCAATATCTGACAGATAATCCACTTCAAAATAGATAATCTGGGATAATCTAAAGTTTACGTTAAAAATTTCAGAAATGTAGGTGTTGAATCCAGACAAGACAGAAGTCCTCCTGGTCAGTCGAAAGGCCGAACAGGGCATAGGGTTGCAGCCTGTGCTGGATGGGGTTACACTCCCCCTGAAGACGCAGGTTCGCAGCTTGGGAGTGATCTTGGACTCACTGCTGAGCCTGGAAACCCAGGTTTCAGTGGTGGCCAGGGGAGCTTTTGCACAATTAAAGCTTGTGCGGCAGTTGCGCCCGTACCTTGGGAAGTCTGACTTGGCCACAGCGGTCCATGCTCTTGTTACATCGAGAATAGAGTACTGCAACACACTGTACGTGGGGTGCCTTTGAAGACTGTTCAGAAGCTTGAAATGGTCCAATGGGCAGTAGCCAGGTTTCTCATTGGAGTGGCGTTCAGGGAGCACATAACTCCCCTGTTAATGCCAGCTCTACTGGCTGCCAGTCTGCTACCGAGCACAATTCAAAGTACTAGCTTTAGCCTAAAAGTTCTTAAACGGTTCCAGCCCAGCTTACCTGTCCAAACGTATCTCCCTCTTTGAACCATCAAGGAGGTTAGGATAATCTGGGGAGGCCCTGCTCTTGGTCCCACCTGCGTTGTAAGTGCGGTTGGATGAAAGACAAGGCCTTCTCAGTGGTGGCTCCTCGGCTCTGGAACTCTCTCCCCAGTGATATTAGATCGGCACCGTCCCTCCTGGCCTTTAGAAAGAGAACAAAGACGTGGTTATGGAACCAGCTTTTGAAGTAACGCAGTACAAGCAGCAAATATGGAATATGTGCAATCAACATTTGGAATGGCCCAGTCTATATACTTGGATCATGGGATTTAAATGTTTTAATTAGGTGCTTTAATTCTTATATTTCATGTTTTAAACGCCCTTTTGTCTTATCTTATGATGAATTGTCTTACTCATTTTATGCTTAGTTACATGACATTGGTTGTGATTTGGTGTACGTATGTAAGGCATTGAATTTTCTGTGTAAACCGCTTTGAGTTCCCCCAGGAGTGAGAAAAGTGGTATATAAATACATACAATACATAAATAAATTGGAAAACACACAGGGGATCAGGTATATAAATAAATACAATAAATAAATAAATAAAATTTGAAAAGACACAGGGGATCAGGGTAGAAGGCAAAAAGTGACCTGGTATTTCCAGGGATCAGTTCTGTTTAGCATGGTAGGCTCATTTGAACTAAAGTCCCAAACACCTGGAGGGCAAATTATTCCTCACAAATTCAAGAAGATTGGTAAACATTTATAAACCCTTCAACTGAATATCATTATCAATGACTGTGTTAGACTAGAAAGATGCTAACTCTTTCAGGAGTGAAATTCCCCTCTAGGAGTTGATTTCTCTCGCTTCCTGTTGTCTTACCCCTGTTGTTAACTATGAGTTGTTTGTAAGTTGGATGTTTGTAACTCAGGGAGTGCCTGTATAGGCTTGGCAGCTAGCTAGTCAGCCCCTGTACCTATGCCTTGCACAGCAACTTGATCTTACATGTATTAACACATAAAGCTTTTTCACAGGTGGAGATACTAATGTTATCACCTGCTAATTGTTGCCGATCAAAGGTACTCACAGGTAGGTCAGCTATAAAGCTGGGTATCAAATTCTTTCCAAGCAGTAGCTATGATTTGGATTGCAATCATATCCACACTAAGCCTTATTGAATTCATGAGAATTTGATATGGCTGCTAGTTATTACATTTGACTGATCCTGAACTACAGGTGTCCTTTGGCAGATAACAGCATAGTTCCTAAAAAGTAAATATGTGGTCCTTCGCTTTCACAAAGCAAACACAGAGCTCTTTAATGGCTTTATAAACAGTAAAAGTAAACTTTCCCCCTTGACATTAATTCTAGTTGTGTTCGACTCTAGGGGTTGGCGCTCATCTCCATTTCTAAGCCAAAGAGCCGGCGTTGTCCATAGACACCTCCAAGGTCATGTGGTCGCCATGACTGCATGGAGTGATGTTACCTTCCTGCTGGAGTGGTACCTATTGATCTACTCATAGGTACATGTTTTCAAACTGCTAGGTTGATAGGAGCTGGGGCTAACAGCGGGAGCTCACCCCCTCCCTGGATTCAAACTGCCAACCTTTCAGTGAACAAGTTCAGCAGCTCAGCGGTTTAACTTGCTGCATCACTGAGAGCTGTTTATAAAGCAGTATATATAAAACTGTTTTAGAGCACATATTAATTTTAAAATAAGCTTTTTTCTTTCTTGTACATGCATTAGTAGCATTTGAAAGTTTTCAGAGGAGATTCTGATATCTAAGGGGTGGCAAATATTATAGATACAAAATCTATTATGAAACAATAGGCTACAATCTGAAAAAAAGTTATTTTGACAATATTCACAGAAGACATTTATCTGATTCACTGGAAACAATGGGATATATATTGATTCAGAGTCCAAGCCACGTAGGTTCAAAACTGGGGAAAGGACAAGAATAGAAAAATGTATCCAGGGAAATGACAACATAAACTGGTACAGTTCTTTTAAGAACGAGTTTTGTTTATATATATGAACAATGACTTTCTTGACAGTCAAAGAACAGGGAAGGAAATACAGCGTAAACCGAACTGCCAATTTAGTTCCTCAAATGTAATGGGAAGAAAGTTTATTTTTCTCCCAAACTGCCAAATAGATTTTATACATTTGTACTTGTCGGCTGTCCATTAAGAGCGCAGTTCTATAAGCCCACCGAATTCAAAGGGACTTACTAATGAGTGTACACATGAATACACGAACAAAGGTAAGTCTTGTGAGTAAATCTTTATATTTTTATTCAATTTGCGCTTAGTATTGAACTGAAATGGTGCTCTTCCCTTTTGTAAATAGGTGGGTGACATGACTGACACTGATTTTGAAGTTGGCTTGTAAAACTATATGTATTGGGGACTCCTTGGAATTTTACTTTTCCGTTTAACAGGTTTGTTGAATTGAGGTCTGTAATTGGTTGTGAGGTCCTCAGGTGCATCAACACTGTAGAATTAATACATTTTGACTCCACTTTAATTGCCATGGCTCAAAACTGTGGAATCCTGGGATTGGTAGTTTGGCGAGGTACCAATGCTCTTTATGAGAGGAGGCTTAAGATAAATCTACAACTCCCATGATCCCATGGCAGATAAAGTGGTGTCAACTTAATAATAATAATAATAATATTTATTTCTATTCTCTATTCTCCCCTAGATTACAGCATTGCATACATAGGCAAACATTCAGTGCCTTTACAATCCTATACAACAGAAATGCAGATGCTTCTCCTTTCATTTCCGGATTCTGGAGGCGGTGCTCATCCTGGTTCTGGGGAAGTACTTTTCAAGCCGAGGAGCCTGCATTGTTATATCCTGGTTGTGTGGCCGGCAATATTGTTTGGAGTGTCTTATGCCTTTCCTGCCGAAGCGGTACCTATTTATCTACCCATATTTGCATGTTTTCAAACTGCTAGGTTGGCAGGAGCTGGAGCTTACAGACGGGAACTCACCCTGTCTCACGGAGCCAAATTGCCAACCTTCAAATCAGCAGTTCAGCAGCACAAGAGTTTAACCCATGGCACCACCACAGCCCCTAAGCACTAATTCTACACAGTAGATTCATCCTACGTATGACTCTGAAGATGAAAGTTCAAATCCTTGCTCGGATTCGGAAGCCAATTAGGTGAACCCTGGCAGAATTTGTTCAGAAGGGATTTGCCCTTTGCCTTCTTGAGGCTGAGAGAGTATGACTTGCTCAGGTCACCCAGTGGGTTTCAATGGCTCAATGGGAATTTGAGCCTGGGCTCTCAGTGTCGTAGTCTAACACCTAAACCACGCTGATTGTAATAAATATGAAGAGCTTTTATATTTACTATGTTCATGTCCTCTTGGTAATTTTGCAACCCTTTTCCTTTGAGAGTCTAAGAACATAAGAAGAGCCATGCTGAATCGGGCCTCAGCCCATCTAGTCCAGCATTCTGTGTCACACAGTGGCCCACAGCTCCCAGGGATCTCTAGCAGGGCAGTTTCACCAGCTGTTAGGGTTTCAACCAGGAAGTTGGCCTCCATCAACACAGAGGTGGCACTTGGATGTCCATTTCAGTAGCTACTGATTCCCTTGGTATCCATTCAAAACAACGGTGTTTGTTTTGAATGCCTAAAACAGAAGTATGAATTTACTGCAGTGCTAGAAATGTGGGCACAGTAGGAAAATTTAATCCGAGAAGGAACAGAATTTGGGGGGGGGGGGAGAGATAATATCTTCAATGTGTTGTCGAGAACAGGGGAATTCCAGATAAGAAGCAATCAGGGAGAGCTAACGCCTCCTAACAAAGGATTCACCAGGCAGGAAGCAGCCAGGCTTTGAAGCTGTAAGGCTAATCAAGGTGGCCAATTGCCTCAAGCAGGCAAGACATCTCTCTCCCACCCTGGACATTCCACAGATCTATAAATGTCACTTGCCTAGTTTCCAACAGGTCTCACAACCTCTGAGGAGTCCTGCCACAGATGTGGGCGAAACGTCAGGAGAGAATGCTTCTAGAGCAGTGGTTCCCAAAGTGGGCGCTACCACTCTCTGGTGGGTGGTGGGGTGATCTGGGGGGGGGGCGCTGGAAGGCCCAGGAGAATTTGGGGGGCCCTGAGCCCCTGTAAAGGGGGCGGTTGGGGCGGTGGCATGAGCCAGGTGACAGGCTACCATCCATCTCTCTGTGTGTGTGTCTCTCTCTTCTTCCCTCCTCCTGCTCCCTCCTCCTCCTCTCACCAAGCAAGGGATAATAATAATACCTTTGGGGTTCCCTTCCAACTGGTTGAGTCTTATAACAATAATAATGTCCTTCAACATATTTAGTGGAACATGGATTCAGTGTGGAAACCAATTTATTAACGAAAAAACCCAATTGCAAAATAGTCAATTGCGATGATTTGAGATTACTGCTGACGAAAATAGAGCCGAGGATTACTAGATTGGTAGCAGCATACCAGGTTCATCCTTCTCATTAAGATGATTTCCAATGTTTTAACCTTTTTTGTATTACCTTTCTATTCTAAGTTCAATAAATAGTTTTATAATTTCAAACTTCAATATTTCTAATTTACAACTTTCTTTATTATATTTTACGAAAAGGTCAAAATATTAATACAGATATCTTTCTGTTTAATTGCTATTAAAATTGTAAAAAAAATAATTTATAGGGGGGCGGTGAGTAAATTTTTTTCTGGAAAGGGGGCGGTAGGCCAAACAAGTTTGGGAACCACTGCTCTAGAGGAACATGGCCATAGAGCCCGGAAAACTCACAGCAACCCAATAATGCCTTCATGCTGTCTCCTCCCTGTTACACGTTTGGACGACACAAAACACATCATAGCTAGGAGCCTTAGGGTGTTGAAGTCATGCAATTTGACACCACTGGAACTGCCTTGGCTCAGTGCTATGAAGTGGGATTAGTAGTTTGGCACTCTGGCAGAGATGGCTATATATACGCATCTTGCAAGGTCCCAACTCTCACGATGCCATAGCCTTCAGCCGTGGCAGTTAAGGTGGTGTCAAACTGCATTAATTCTACAGTGTAGCTGCACCCCAGGTCAGTTGAGGGAACACAGCTTGAGATTCATGTTATCTGACAGCAACCCAAAGGAAACAGAGGACTCCAGCTGCCTGTTTATTCCTCGAGGCGCCAGCAGGGGGCCCCATTTCCTTATCAAACCAATGTACAAAATCCAAATCCATTTGACAAAGAAATGTATTGTTTATGTGTATGTGTATATATCAGGCCTGGGCAAACTTGGGCCCTCCTTCCAGGTGTTTTGGACTTCAACTCCCACAATTCCTCACAGCCTCAGGCCCTTTCCTTTTCCTGAATGTTGCAATTGGCCACCTTGATTAGCATTTAATGGCCTTGCAGCTTCAAAGCCTGGCTGAGAAGGAAAAGGAAGGGGCCTGAGGCTGTGAGGAATTGTGGGAGTTGGTATGGGCAAACTTGGGCCCTCCAGGTGTTTTGGACTTCAACTCCCACAATTCCTCACAGCCTCAAGCCCTTTCCTTTTCCTGAATGTTGCAATTGGCTACCTTGATTAGCATTTAATGGCCTTGCAGCTTCAAAGCCTGGCTGTGACTCAATAAGGAGGGGAAAAATATCCCCTCCCACCATCCCTCCCAATCTTATGAAAGAGTGCCTTAAAAGAAAACACGCCCATTTTCCTTCTCTGCACCTACATTCTTGGTTCGTCAGCCAGCCCTTCTGCCAGGTGGGCGGAGGGAGGCGTGGAACCCGTTTCCCTCCCGAAGCTTTCTGGGAGTCGTAGTCCGAAGGGCGCAAGGAGAAGGCGGAAGCGGGCGCAGGGGAGCAGAGCCGTGGACCACAACTCCCAGCATGCCTTGCTTTTCCCCGGGGAGGGCGGGGCCGCCTGGCTGTTGCCTACAACTGGCATTCCAAGCTGCGAGCGAACAGACTGGGAGGGAGGGAGTGAGAGAGAAGCCACGCTCTGAGAGCCTTGCAGGGAGAGAGGCAGGCGCGCGCTCTCTCCCTTCTCTTAAAGGCGCCGCTTTCATGTTTGTGGTTGTTTTTTTTTGCATTGGTGGAAGACAAACTGGAGAACATGTAAAATTATTATAAAAACGCCATTTTTATTTCTTTTTATTTTTTTTACTCCCCCTCTTTTTTTCTTTCTTTTTGGAGAGACTTGGTTTCTTTCTTGTCCCTCCTCCTTTTCTCTCTCCTTTTGGGATCGCATGGTAAGTTGAAAGCAGGAGTTTCAGCATTGATTGATTGATTTATTTTTCCTCCCAAGGAGAAAGAGGGAGGGAGCAGGAGGGAAGCCTCACGCGCGCAGAACCAAAGCAAAAAGAAGAAGGTGAAAGCAGTGCCCAACTTTGGTTGAAAGTCCAGCCTTTGCTTTGCCTGGCATTTCACTTGTTGATCAGGAGGAGGAGGAGGAGGAGAAAACCCTCCTTCAAGCCTCACTGGGAGGGAAGGAAGGAAGCCCAGGGAGGTAAGGAGCAAGGCATACAGGCTGCAGAAAAGTCCTGCATGTGTGCCTTCCTGTTAACTTTGGGGAAAGCTGCGTTGCTGTGAGTTTTCCCGGCTGTCTGGCCATGTTCCAGAAGCATTCTCTCCTGACGTTTCGCCTGCATCTATGGCATGCAGTCTCATAGGTTGTGAGGTCTGTTGGAAACTAGGCAAGTGGGGTTTATATATCTGTGGAATGTCCAGGGTGGGAGAAAGAACTCTTGTCGGTTTGAAGCAGGTGTGAATTGTGCAATAGGCCAGCTTGAGTAGCATTGAAAGGCCTTGCAGCTTCAAGGCTTGGCTGCTTCCTGCCTGGGAGGGAATCCTTTATTGGGATGCAAGGGGTTTATATGTCTGTTGAATGTCCAGGGTGGGAGAAAGAACTCTTGTCTGCTTGAAGCAAGTGTGAATGCTGCAGTTGGCCAGCTTGAGTAGCATTGAAAAGCCTTGCAGCTTCAAAGCCTGGATGCTCCCTTCCTGGGAGAATCCTTTGTTGGGAGGTGAGGGGTTTATATATCTGTGGAATGTCCAGAGTGGGCATCCTAGACCCCTGCCCATCCTGGCTGATCAAGGAAGCCAGAGGGGGTTTGGCAGAGTGGGTGAAGGTGGTGGTTAATGCCTCCTTACAGGAGGGCAAAATTCCAGCCAGCTTAAAGCAAGCTGTTATAAAACCGCTGTTGAAAAACCATCACTGGACCCCACTCAATTAGTGAACTATCGGCCAGTTTCCAATCTCCCCTATTTGGGCAAAGTCATGGAACGTGTGGTGGCTTCACAACTCCAGGGGTTCTTGGTAGACACTGATTATCTTGATCCGGCACAGTCTGGCTTTAGGCCGGGACATGGTACTGAAACAGCCTTGGTCGCCTTGGTAGATGATCTACGCCGGGAACTTGACAGGGGAGTGTGTCCCTGTTGGTTCTGCTGGACCTCTCAGCGGCTTTCGATACCGTTGACCACGGTATCCTTCTGGGTCGCCTTGCAGATATGGGGCTTGGGGGTACTGCTTTGCAGTGGCTCCAATCCTTCCTGGAAGGTCGTACCCAGAAGGTGTCATTGGGTGACACCTGTTCGGCTCCACAGCCATTGTCCTGTGGAGTCCCTCAGGGTTCAGTACTGTCCCCGATGTTATTTAACATCTACATGAAACCGCTGGGAGAGATCATTCGGAGTTTCGGAGTAAGGTGTTATCTGTACGCATATGATGTCCAGATTTGTCACTCCTTCCCACCCGTCACCAAGGAGGCTGTCCAGACTTTGAACCGGTGCTTGGCCGCTGTGTCGGACTGGATGAGGGCTAGCAAATTGAAACTAAATCCAGACAAGACAGAGGTCCTCCTGGTCAGTCGTAAGGCCGAACAGGGCATAGGGTTACAGCCTGTGTTGGATGGGGTTGCACTCCCCTGAAGATGCAGGTTCGCAGCTTGGGAGTGATCCTGACTCCTCGCTGAGCCTGGAACCCCAGGTCTCGGCGGTGGCCAGGGGAGCTTTTGCACAGTTAAGACTCGTGCGCCAGCTGCGCCCGTACCTTGGGAAGTCTGATCTGGCTACGGTTGTCCACACTCTGGTCACATCCCGAATAGACTACTGCAACGCACTCTACGTGGGGCTGCCTTTGAAGACAGTTCGGAAATTGCAATTAGTCCAGCGGGCGGCAGCCAGACTGCTAACGGAGCTACATTCAGGGAGCATACCACCCCCCTGTTGTGTCAGCTCCACTGGCTGCCTGTCCAATTCCGAGCTCAATTCAAAGTGTTGGTTTTGACCTTTAAAGCTCTATACGGTTCTGGCCCAGCTTACTTGTCCGAACGCATCAGCCGCTACGTCCCACCTCGTAATCTAAGATCATCCGGGGAGGCCCTGCTCTCGCTCCCGCCTACTTCTCAAATGCGGCTGGTGGGGACGAGGGATAGGGCCTTCTCGGTGGTGGCTCCCCGCCTGTGGAATGCGCTCCCTATTGATGTACGATCCACCTCATCCCTCCTGGCATTCAGGAAAAAGTAAAATCCTGGCTGTGGGACCAGGCGTTTACACACCAGCACAAGGCAGCATTTTAGATAGGATTTTAATGGAAAGTGGACGAATAGGGCCAATGGTTTTATGGACTGAACACTGTTTTAATCCGGAGTGAATGTGTATGGTGCTAATGTAATTGTATTTTAATGCATTTTAATGTATTTTAATTGTTGTTATATTGTTACTATGTGGGCATTGAATTGTGCCGTACTGTAAGCCACTCTGAGTCCCCCCTCGGGGGTTGAGAAGACCGGGGTAAAATCCAGAAATAAATAAATAAATAAAAGAACTCTTGTCTGCTTGAAGCAAGTGTGAATGTTGCAATTGGCCACCTTGATTAGCCTTGCAGCTTCAAAGCCTGGCTGCTCCCTGTCTGGGGGAATCTTTGTTGGGAAGTAAGGGGTTTATATATCTGTGGAATGTCCAGGGTGGGATAAAGAACTCTTGTCTGTCGGAGGCAAGTGTGAATTGTGCAATTGGCCATCTAGATTAGGATTGAATAGCTTTGCAGCTTCAAGGTCTGGCTGCTTCCTGCCTGAGGGAATCCTTTGTTGGGAGGTGTTAGCTGGCCCTAATTGATTCATGACTCAAATACCCCTGCTTTTGAGTGATATTCTTTGTTTACTCAACACACAGAAAAAGGGGAAACCTGCTAAATTTTTTGTTTACGGTCCTGATTTTAGAGTTTTTGTTTAATACTGGTAGCCAGATTTTGTTCATTTTCATGGTTTCCTCCTTTCTGTTGAAATTGTCCACATGCTTGAGAGTTTCAATGGCTTCTCTGTATTGTTCTGTATTGATTGTATTTATTATATTTGGGGAAATTGTTCATGGCCCCATTACTGACAAACATACAACCCAGGGCGGGGTCAAGAGCAGGCATGGGAAAACTTGGGCCCTCCACATGTTTTGGATTTCAATTCCCACCATTCCCAACAGCCTCAGGCCCCTCCTTTCCCTCCATTGCCGATTAAGCTTCAGCTCCCATCAGCTTCAGGCCCCGCTTAAGCGGATGAGGGGGGAAAGGAAAGGGCCTGAGACTGTTAAGAACAGTGGGAGCTGAAGTCCAAAACTACTGGAGGGCCCAGGTTTGCCCATGCCTGGCCTACACTGGAATAGATGCAGTTCAACACCACTTTTCACTGCTATGGTATCCTGGGGGCTTGTAGCTTGGTGAGGCACCAGCGCTCTTTGGCAGAGGAGGTGAAAGACTGAAACCAGGATTCCTAGGGTTGCCATGGCAGCTCAAGTGGAGTCAAACTGCATTCATTCCACAGTGTAGATGCATCTCAGTGTGCCTTATGTGCTTGTGCATCTCTTCTGTTTTAGATCCAGTGCCATGGCTTCTAAGCTCCTTCGGGCTGTGGTTTTGGGGCCCCCAGGATCCGGGAAAGGCACAGTGTGTGAACGCATCGCAAAGAGCTTCGGCCTCCAGCACCTTTCCAGCGGGCAGTTCCTCCGAGAGAACATCCAGGCCAAGAGTGGTAAGTAAGTGGGCCAGGAGGCGAGCAGGAGGGAGGGAGTACGTGCTTGGACGCATGTGGAAAGGGAAACCAACAGTGTTGGGTGAAGTCCTGGGTGGGAAATAGGCTGCTGGGAGAGGCATGGAGTGGCACAGTGGCTCCTTTGAAGGGACAACTAAGAGCAAGCCTGTCTGCCGCACCTGAGCTTGCATTGGTTGCATCTACACTGCCCTGGCTCATTTCTCTGCAATCCTGGGAGTTATGTATTGCTGAAGGCTTTCATTGCCAGAATCACTGGGTTATTGTGAGTTTTCCAGGCTGTATGGCCATGTTCCAGAAGCATTCTCTCCTGACATTTCGCCTGCAACATTCACACCTATCTCAAACAGGTAAGAGTTCTTTCTCCCCATTTTCCTAGTTTTCAACAGACCTCACAACCTCTGAGGATGCCTGCCATAGATGCAGGTGAAACGTCAGGAGAGAATGCTTTTGGAACATGGCCATACAGCCCGGAAAACTCACAGCAACCCACTGGGAGTTATAGTTTGGTGAGGCACTAGCATTCTTTGGAAGAGAAGGCTAGAAGGACAACTCCCAGGATCCCAACACTTAGAACCATAGCAATCCCAGTGGTGTCACACTCCAGTCATTCTATAGTATAGATCAGGGGTGGGAAACCTACGGCCCGCGGGCCGGATGTGGCTCGGCAGCCGATTGTGTCCGGCCCGGGGAGAAGGGCGTCGGGGGCGGGGCCAAGAAGAAAGGGTGCCACTGCCGCCATCCCATCGCGGGCTCTGTGGCGCCTGTGTCGGCAAGCAGGCCGGAGGAGCTGTGGCTTTGGAGTGCCTGCAATCCTTAGAGGCAATCCGGGCCTGCAGCGGGAGCACTCGGCAACCTGCGAGGGCTGATCACCCTGGCGACCCGGAAGACTTGATAGTTTTCCGGGTCGCCAGGTCGAATAAGCCGCCTCAGATCACTGACTGCTCCCCCTGCAGGCCTGGGGAAGGCAAGCACTCCATAGCAGGGCGCTCAGCTGGGGAACGGCTGGGGGCGAGAACGGGCGGAGGCCAGCAGCCTCCGATCGCCTGCTGCTCTGCTCTGCTCTGCTGCGGCGGCGGCTGGGTCCGCTTTGCCATCCTCTGGGCTGGGGCCATTGGGCCATTCTATCTTGGGATCCTTCCTCTCTTGAGGATGTCAGCCTTCATCTTGGTTCGCACCTTGTCTTCTTGAATTTCATTTAATTTAATTTTAGTGGTTTTTATTATTATTTTATAATAATTTTATTATAATAATATAATAAATAATATAATATAATAATGTTTATATTATATTATAATTTCAATATATTATAATGTTTACATATATATACTATAATAATTATGATATTAATACTAATAATATGAATATTTCTTGATATATTAATATGTTAATATTAATGATGTATAATATATAGTAAATATAGTAAAAAATTATGTAGATTAGAATGTAGTTCTGTCTTTAGGTGGGGCCCTCCATAATATTTTTTGGTTCTCATGTGGCCCCTTGGAAAAAATAATTGCCCACCCCTGGTATAGATCCTAACCTCAGGTCCAGAGAAAAAGGAAAGGTCCTGAGGCTGTTAGGAAGTGTTGGAGTTGAGGTCCAAAACACCTGAAGGGCCAAATTTTGCCCACGGCTGTTACACAAGCATTGAAGTAACCATACAAGACAAAAACCGATTCTTTGTGTGTACTTCTGAATGCAATGGAACTTGCTTCCAAGTAGGAATGAGAAACATAATGTGCACTGAACTCCATGTTGATAGGACTGTGCTACGCATGTAATGGTCACAGTGAAAATTACCTTCTCCCCTTTGCCCAAATTGAGCTACGTAAATGAGGGAGAAGGAAGCCTGAGTGAAATTGATCACATGGGTAGTTGCATATGAAGGCTTGCTTGTTCTTGTTTCTAAGCTGTGACAACTGAAATGTGTTTACTTTGGAGGATATTCCACTGAACTAAATGGAAGTAGACTTGTCTAGATTAGGCAGTGTGTCTTTGAGATGCTGGTTCTACACTCACCCACTCCCTTGTTCCTGAAACCAGTTTGGAATTAACGGTGTCACCTTAGTAGTAAAGCAAACCATTGTAGAACATTTTGGCTAAACCAATTCAATGTGTTGTCAAAGGCTTTAATGGCCATAATCACGGGGTTGCTGTGAGTTTTCCGGGCTGTATGGACATGTTCCAGAAGCATTCTTGCCTGACATTTCACCTGTATCTATGGCATACATCCTCAGAGGTCGTGAGGTCTGTTGGAAGTTAGGCAAGTGAGGTTTATATACCTGTGGAATGTCTAGGGTGGGAGAAAAAACTTGTCTATTTGAGGCAAGTGTGAATGTTGCAATTGGCCACCTTGATTAGCCTTGCAGCTTCAAAGTCTGGCTTACTTCCTGCCTGGGAAAATCCTTTGTTGGGAGGTGTTAGCTGGTCCTGATTGTGTCCTGTCAGGAATTCCCCTGTTTTGAGAGTGTAGTTCTTTATCTACTGTTCTGGTTTTAAAGTTTTTTAAATACTGTAGCCAGATTTTGTTCAATTTCATGGTTTCCTCCTTTTTGTTGAAATTGTCCACAAGCTTGTGGATTTCAGTGGCTTCTCTGTGTAGTCTGACCAATTAATCTGATAAGGAATTCTTATTTTGGGTAGTGCTGTGCAATTTAAACGGTCCTACTTTTTCTTTTCTTTCCCCCCTGATTTGTCTCCACAATAGTACTCTAGTGGTTTCCGATGCCTTTCCAAAATATGCTTTTTATAATAAGCCACTGAAAGCACTCTGGCTTCCAGCCAATTATCTCTTTCCGTGTTTTTGCAGCCATCTTGCCCTGGGGTGTAACTGCCTCTTTTGGTTGTTTGCTTCAGCTTCACTGACATATGAATTCTTCCTTATCGGTTTGATCAGCTGTTATCATATTACAAATATGGTAAAGGCAGTCCTTCTAAATAACTGCTATGGTCAGGCATTTTAAGTTGCAAAGACTGAGTTTTGTGTTTTAGTTTGTTTATTGTGTCAGAAGTGACTTGAGAGTACATTTGTAATGTATTTAAAAACACAAAGTTTAAAACTTGGCATTATACTAAATGTCCCTTGACCGGTAGCTCGCCACTTAGAATGCCTCTGGTATTACTATAAGAAGGTCCTCCATTGTGCATGTGGCAGGGCTCAGACTGCATTGTAGTAAATGTTCTGTGTTTTGCTTTTCATTTCACTCGTATGTCATGGACTTCACTTTGTGGCCCCATTTCTTAAGGTTGCCTCTGCATCTTGTGCCAGAGCGCAGTCTGTTCAGCGCCTTCCAAGTCACCCAGTCTTCTGTGTGCCCAGGGGGGAGTCTCCCATCCATTATCAGACATGGATTGAGGTTCCAGGTTTTAGCCTGCCACTTTTGGACTCTTGCTTGCTGAGGTGTTCCTGCAAGTGTCTCTGTAGATCCTAGAAAGCTATTTCTTGTTTTAAGGTGTTGGCATGCTGACTGATATCCGAAGAGGGGATATGTGTTTTAGTTATAGTAGCATCTCTGTTGAGTTGTATACAGATTATAAAATGGTAGTGGTTCAGAGCATGATCCTGTACCCTGATATCCAGGATATGAACAGATGAAATAATGGCAGTAGTAGATACTTTAGCTGCACCTTTGTGTTGCAGTTGTGGCAGCCACCAGCGAGTGTATCAGCACTATAGAATATATGTAATTTGACATCACTTATTTATTTATTATTTATTAAAAACATTTATATCCCACCCTTCTCACCCCGAAGGGGACTCGGGGCGGAACACAGCATAGATACGGCAAACATTCAATGCCGGGACAGGAATTCATATACGCATGCATAAACATTAAAAACATTTATCTCAATAATTAAAATACATCATTTAAAACCATCTTGGTCATCTGCGTCTAATCTAATTGGCCTGGTAATCTTTCCTATTGCTGCTTTATTGCCCTGTCCAGAAAGCTTGGACCCACAGCCAAGTTTTTACCATCCTTCTGAAGGACAGGAGGGAGGGGGCCGATCTGATCCCGCCAGGAAGGGAGTTCCATAGCCGGGGGGGGGTGGGGAGGGTGAGATGGCCCTGTGTCTCGTTCCCACCAATCGTGCCTGTGACAATGGCGGGACAAAGAGCAGGGCCTCCCCGGAGGACCTTAATCTCTTTCCTTGCCATGGTTCAGTGCTATGGAGTTATGGGAGCTGTAGTTTTACAGAGTTTCTTTCTCTGCCAAAGAGTGCTGATACTTCCCCAGACTACGAACCCGATGTTTCCACAGTATTGAGCCATGGCAATTAAAATGGTATCAAACAGCATTCGATGCACCCTGTGTTTCTGCTTTGAGTAAGTAGTTTTAAATTGGCACAGTTAACAGAGTTTCTGAGAGCATCAGAACTGGGTGGATGGTGAAGGAAGGCAGGAGTAGCAGAGACTCTAGCCATTGGGTTTTCGCAACATGTTTGCAATAAGTGATGCAATAAAAATATTGACCCGGAAAAGAGCAGAAATCTACTGTGACTAATTTGTCTCTAGCCATGCAACTCTTGAGCAACAGGCAAGGTAAAGAGCATCTGCCTCCAGAATCACTTAATGAGCATGCACAGGAAAGAAGACAGTAGACACGCCTCTTTTGACAGTGTTACTCCTTTTGAGTTATAGGCGTTGGAATTCAATTCCACACTGCCTAAGTCTCAAGCCCTCAATGAGGAGCAGTTAGTTAGTTTAATATAGACTAAGGGCTTCCATTCCTCCATGTCTCCTGAATGACACTTGGGAATATATCTTTCTCTTTTTTCTTTTTCGGCTATCATTCTGATTGGTTGTTTAAAATTGATACTTTTATACTGCAAGTTTTTTGAATCTGCCTTCAGCCTTCTTACGCCATAGTATGGAGAGTATATGTGTGCTTTGAGCTCTCTCTCTGCTTGTGTGTCAGGTGATTGAGTTTTTCCCTTTCTTCAAACCTTAAGCGATGGGTGCTAGAGTAGCTCAGACACCGTTCTTGATGATTAAGAAATGCAGTTATTTCTTATTGAGGCCAGCATTGAGGCCATGCTATTGAGAATACAGCTGTGCTGGGCAGGGCACATCTCTAGGATGGAGGACCACCGCCTCCCAAAGATACTACTCTATGGTGAACTCGCCACGGGTCAGCGCAAGAGAGGCGCTTCCAAAAAGAGATATAAGGACTCCCTGAAACAACATCTCAGGCTTGGCCAGATTGATCACCAACAATGGTCCACTCTGGCCTCACATCGGGAGGCATGGAGATGCACTATCCACAATGCTGCGGCCTCTTTCGAGAAGACACGCTGAATGGGTCTCGAAGAGAAACGACAACGCAGAAAGAACCGCAACTTGGAAACAACATCACCCAAGGAGACTTTCTGCTGTGCTTTCTGCAACCGAACTTGCCTACTATCTCAGATTGGCCTTTTTAGTCATCAACGTGCTTGTAAAAAGCATGGGATGAGTCCGTCCTAAGAATCTTCGTTTGCGAAGTAATGCCGAGATATATTTCTTATTATTGTAAATAAACCTTTTGTGATTTTTGAGGTTGAACTCTGGATCTTTGCCTGCCTAAGCTCTTAATTTTTATAATAATAAAATAATAAACTTTATTTGTACCCCGCCCCCATCTCCCCAATGGGGACTCGGGGCGGCTCACATGAGGTCAAGCCCAGACAACAATTAAAATAAAATAAAATGAAAACATCAGCAATAAACACAATAAGAAATACATATAAATAAAAAACAATATACAACTACAGCCACAACCAACGGCACTTCATGCATCCTGCCGTTGGTTGAAGCAGCCGTTGGTTGTATCCTGTTTGTTTTTGGGTGCTCTGCTATATTTTAGGGTAGTTTTCTTTAACAATAGGCGAGGTACATGAAGCATATCATATACTGATCATATACTTGAGAAGGTCACAAATAAAGCAACAAATTACAAATAATATTTATTGATTTATTTCGAGCATTTACATCCCGTCCTTCACACCTACGAAGAGGGACTCGGGGGAGCGTACAACAGGCAGCCTTTAGATGCCAACACAATACATTAAAAACCACAGTGAGAATTAAACAACGATTAAAACCAATTATAAATATTCAATTTAAAAACAGTTTGCTGGTTCAAAATCCTAGTTCAGGTCAATCCATTGTGGTCACTTAAAACATTCTCTTCCTAGTTGCTCCATCTATTGTTCAAATGCTTGATCCCACAGCCTTTAGACTTTTAGATTTTAAAAAAGGTCAGGAGGGAGGGGGCAGACCTATTTTCATTGCGGAGGGAGTTCCACAGCCGAGGTGCCACCAGGGAGAAGGTCCTGTCTCTCGTCCGCACCAGTCGCACCTTCAAAGGTGGTGGGGCCAAGAACAGGGCCTCACCAGATGATCTTAACATCCTTGGTGGTTTGTAGAGGGAGTTATTTTTAACCTGCCCTCTCTCCCCAGGGGACTCAGGGTGGCTTCCAAAATAATATGGCAAACATTCAATGCCGGTACAAACATAATAAACAAATATAAGGGTTGGGTTGTCACAGATGGTTTGATGCTTAGACATGGATTGCAGAAGGCTTAGGTGATCTCATTTTATACAGCTTCAGCATTCTGCAGGTAATAGACATTGCACTATACTTATTCAGTCTTGCAGAAAGGTTAAAATCAAAGGGTGTAGTCAACCTCACTTGTACAGTACATGCCTAGGATATATTGAAATAAAAATGGAATTTAAACAAATAACTAAACTGTTCAGTATGCTTTATTTTGAATTCTGTAATGCAAGTGTCATCAAACTGTGACCCTCCATTTGTTTGGGCTCCAATTCTCAAAAGCCCGAACCAGCTTGTTCAATGATCAGGAATTCTGGGAGTTAGAGACCCAAACAGCTGGAGGGTTGCAGTTTGAGAATGCCTGATGTAATGGCTTGCATGTAAGGGTTGAAGCTTCATGTTGAAATGTTAAAACTTGTATGCCCCACTCGGCAGGTATTACATCACATATTTAGTGGACTCTGGAGTAAGACATGTTCCTGAAAACCAGTGGTTAATTTTTGTTTGTGGTTATACATTGCCTGTATGAGTGTTTGACTGATTTGTGCATAGTAGTGCTGTATGTAAACATGTAGAAAACCAAAGAGGGTTTAAAATGGATGTTAATTGATAATTTGGCATATAAAGAATATCCTGAATAATGTTTGTGATGTATTGTGATGTTTGTGATCCTCGGAGGATGCCTGCCATAGATGTGGGCGAAACGTTAGGAGAAGATACTTCTGAAACATGGCCATACAGCCCAGAAAACTCACAGCAACCCAGTGATTCAGGCCATGAAAGCCTTCGACAACACTTTGTAATATATGTTTTATAAAGAACTTACCAAATACTGTCTGATATAATTACTGTATATTGCTGTCTTTATATTAGTTTGCTCCCTTTCTGTTTCACAGAATATCATATAGGGTGGGATTCTATAGCTAGACTATGTAGGGAGTTGATAGCTGGTCCAGACTTCTCTCTCTATAGTGTTCTTGTATGACATTGGACAAAACAAGATATCTCTATGAGAGAGAATCAAGCTAGTGTTTAGTGTTCCCATTGAACATTGTCTCCATTCTAAATATCTTGGTGTCACCTTAGAGCGAACATTAGCATATAGGAAACACTGCTTGAACACCAAGCACAAAGTAGCTGCACGCAATAACATCCTGCAAAAACTTACTGGCAGCACATGGAGTGCAGACCCAAAATTAATAAGAACATCAGCCCTGGCCTTGTCTTACTCAACTGCTGACTATGCCTGCCCTATTTGACATAGGTCTGCCCATGCAAAGCAGGTGAACATAGCATTGAATGAAACATGCAGAATAACCACAGGATGTCTTAAACCTACACCTGTTGATAAACTCTACAACAGGGGTGCTCATTAGGTAGATCGCAATCGACTGGTCAATCCCAGGACCGAAGGAGGTCGGCGGAGCCAGGCCGCGTGAAGCCCTGCCCCCTTCCCCCCTGCTTTAGCACTTCTGCAGCTTCTGGAAGGAAGAGGGGGGGGGATGCCAAGGCAGTAGTGGCATAGAGAGCCACTAGTGGCTTGGCAGTCCCCCCTCTTGCCTCCAAAAGCTGTGGAAACGCTAAAGCCAGAGGGGAAGGGGCGAGCCAGGCCGTGCAAAGCTCTGCCCCCTTCCCCAGCATTAGTGCTTCCTTCTGAGGCAAGGGCTTCTGGAGGCAAGAGGGAATGCCAAGGCAGTAGTGGAATACATAGCCACTACTGGCTTGGCATTCCCCTCTCTTGCTTCCAGAAGCTGTGGAAACGCTGAAGCCAGAGGGGAAGGGGGCGGAGCCAGTCCGCACAAAGCCCCGCCCCCTTCCTCCTGCTCCGCCCTGGTAGATCTTTCAGACTTGGTTTTATTAGAAGTAGCTCACATGCTGAAAAAGTGTGGGCACAACTGCTCTACAAGCTAGTTGGCATTGGCCCCCGTGATGTGCAATGGGAAGTTCTGCTAAATTTGAGGAAATAAGGTTGAACACTGTGAAAGCCACCACTACATGGCTACCAGCCTCCTTCCAGCAGATTCAAATCAAGGAAAAGCTTCATGACAATTTCCACTCCTCTTGGCGTCCCCCCAGCAACAGCAAGAGAATCCCTCTGGGCAGCTAAACCAGGAAGCCCCAATTGGGTGGCCCCCCGCGAGGGTCTTCCTCCAGGGGCAAACCAAGAATGGGCGACTTGGAGGGCCCTGAATAGACTCAGAAGCGGAGTAGGCAGATCAAAAGACAACCTGGCAAAATGGCACTCCCTAAAAGAATCCCACACCTTGTGTGACTGTGGGGCAGAACAGACAACTCTGCATCTGTATGCTTGTCCACTGTGCCCTGCCTCATGTGCAGAGGAAGAATTGTTGGTGGTACACACAAAGCCATCTGGGATGGGCGATTCTTACCTTAAAAGAAACATGCTGTTACCTCTCCTGATAGAAAACACAGTTTTAGGAAGTAAGTCATATTGATTTCAGTAGAGTTTACGTATTTCTGATGAAGTGAGCTTAAGACTCTAACTTTCCAATGCTCTCTCCTCCCATACTGACTGAATATTGTTAGTCAAGGCACATCTGGCTTCTGTTTAAATGAAAAATCAGGTGAGATTTAGAGCCATCTTTTTTCCCTTCCACAAACAATTTATCTTCCATGGACCATCTCTCATATAGTGTGGATTGTGTAGTGTTTATTTGAATAATTGATTATTTCAGTGATTTAGTATATCTGAGTAGACACAAACATCTTTTATTTTATACCTCAATCTTTCCATTTCCCTTTCATTATTTCAGTGAGTTATATTTTAGGTAAAGTTAAAGGTTTCCCCTGATATTAAGTCTAGTCGTGTCTGACTCTGAGAGGTGGTGCTCATCTTCATTTCTAAGCCAAAGAGCTGTTGTTGTCCATAGACACCTCCAAGGTCATGTGGCCGGCATGACTGCATGGAGCACCGTTTCTTTCCCGCGGAAGTGGCACCTATTGATCTACTCATATTTTCATGTTTTCAAACTGCTAGGTTGGCAGAAGCTGGGGCTAACAACGGGAGCTCACCCTGCTTCCCGGATTCAAACTACCAACCTTCAGTTTAATCCGCTGCGCCACCAGGGGGCTTTTAACTTTTTCTTTTGTCCAAAATGCATCTGTCAGGTGTTTTATTAATGTGCAGACATCCTAGGTATTTAGTATATGTGAGACTTAGTATATGTGACTATGGGGAATATTTCCGCAAGCGGAATTGCAGAGGGGGTAGCTTATTGCACTACTTAAGTGCTTCTGTAAAAGTACTTCTGCAGTCATACATTTGGAAAATATTGAATATTCATGACATACTTGTATTGCTGAAAAAGAAAGAATGAAAGTATTTTTATTTGTATTAAGTGTTTGTTGCAGGAAAGAAACAGTAATGAGCTGTTGGAGATATTTTCTCCTTTTTGGGTGATGAAAAAGAGACAAGGCTCTCAGCCTCAGTAACTAGTTTAATGAACTAATTTAATTAGGAAAATAACTTTTAAAGGGCTATTTCCATTCATTCGGTAGATATCTTGATTCTCATTATAGAACACATTGCCTGTTTAATTTAGAAACCAAACATTTTCATGCAGCATAACAGAAACAAGACTAGATGTTGAAGGAAAAGTAGATCAGAGGTGGGGAACCTGGGGCTTTTTTATCTGTTAGGGGATTACTCTGTTCACCACCCTTTACCATTGGCTACACTGGTGAGAACTGGAGTTCAAGAATATCAGGAAAACCTTAGATTTTATAGGGGCCGCAGCTAGCACAGAGGGTTAAATGGCCAGCTACAGAAGTTCTTGCTGACCAAAAGACTGGCAGTTCAAGCTGTGAGTCGGGGTGAGCTCCCGCCTTCAGCTCTAGCTTCTGTTTACTTAGCAGTTTGAAAACAGCAATGTGAGTAGTAAATAAATATTTCTCACTTTGATGGAAAAGGGAAAACATGCTGGCAATTCAATCAGGAAGACATCTATAGATAACAGGCTCCTTGGCATGGAAAAATGGAATAACGGCACCTCCCCATGGCTGAGTTGAGCACAGTCTCCAGATGCCAGAGGTGAAAAAGGAGGGAATCCTTGCCTCTGTTTATGTACTGTCTGTCTTTGTTGTCAATTGTATAACGGCATTGAATGTTTGCCGTATATGTACTTAAAAGACTTAAAATAGTATATAACTACTAAAATAATGTATAAATATTAACATAAATAGAGCATCCCTACATTGCAGTTTTTAACTTATTGCGAGAGGTCCTGGAACCTAACCCCAGCAATAAGTGAGGGAACACTGTAGTTGTGTATGATGACCTCCCAATTTTGTGGAACATTTTGAGCTATTTGCTTGCAAGGTCTACTCTTAACTGCTTTCTCAGTCAGTAAATATGAGGCTCTCTCTCAGTGGTTCGTCTCTTCCAGCCTCTGTCTAAACCTGGACAATCCTCAACCTCCTGTAGCAGAAAGGCGCTTCCAAGATAATACTAGACATGTACATTGTGCAAGGGATTCCTAGAACAAAATCAACAGAGAATGCTGGTGTCTTATATTGGCCTTGGAAGCACATCTGTTTTCCTGGTGCTATCTTGGAGGCATTTGCCACTGTCTATTTGAAAGCCCAAAAGTCTGGATGCAGTCACACCTACTTAGGTTGTTTCTTTATTTCACATGTGGGAACTGTGTGGTTCCCTCAGATGTTCTTGAACTGCAACTACCAGAACTGCAGTTGGCTGTGTTGCTGGGGGTTGAATTTCAACAACATCTGGATGATGCGTGTAATCCCTGTCCCTGCTTTATTTTGATATTTAACAAATGCTCTTACGTGGTTTTACATAATCAAAGAATATAAAGGAAAAACACATACAAGCTACATAATATAGAAAACCAGTTTGTGTAAGAATCCATGCACAGTATGGACATGCAGGCTGTGTCTTGTTTATCATAATTAGATGTAATAACCCGAGATAGGAATGATCCTCGTATATAGACCCTTTGCTGTTCTCTTCATGTGAGCAAGCAAGTGAACCCTCAAGCCTTCCATTAACTGTCATTTCCCATTTCTTACAAACAGAAGCTATTTTCGCATCTTTGGATAGTGTTACTCCAAATTTGACCCATGGCTTAATTATCAGGATGTTCAGAAGCTATTTTTCATTGTATCTCAGCAGTAATGAAAAAGGAAGCCATAGCTAATGAAAAACCTCTGGTTTGTTCGTGTAAGGGTATCAAGCCAGCTCCACTTACTAAGTCAGTTAAATATTGCGTCAAATACAACAGAATTGATAGTCTGCAAAACAGTTTATTGTACCAACTAGACGTGCATTTGGGGGAAACCTTATCTCGTTTCATGTCTTGTCTTTCGTTGGTGCCCCCGATCCATTTTCGTAAGGCTACCAAAATTGGGAGGGTTATTTTTGGTTCTTTCATTTAAGGGCCGAAATAGGGGTGGGGGGTTTCCCCACTCACTGGCTCCCCTTCCTGGCATGCGTTCTTCTTACCTGGCATCTGCTGTTTCCACTCTTAGAGTAAACAGCAGTGGCAGGCACCGTCTGGGCCTGCCTGCATGCCCTGCCCCACATGTCTGGTCACATTCTCCGAGAGTGCATGTATGGCGGGGCGTGCAGGCATGCACGGAGTGCGCCTGCAGCCAAGGTCTGGGCCTACCTGACTGCAAGCTCCTCCACACACACACTCTCTTTCCAAGGCAAGGAGGCAAGTTCAGATGCACACAAAAGTAGGCTTTCGTGTCAAGCAGATTTTTGTGTTGGGAGGGGCATTCCTGTTTCGTGCGTCCGAAGAAACTGAAGACACGAAAGGAATAGTAGGAATGAATTTCGCCCACAAGCCTAGTACCAACCAAAAATCACAAAATCCATTTAAGTATATTATTGATAGGAGATCATGCTCTGTTTCTGTATAGGCAATGCTTGCGATTATTGGCCCTCTACTGTAAAATCACTGGTCTACTGACCAATCATTTCACTGGAAACAAGTTGTAGGATGACTGAAACAGACTTGTAACTTTGCTTGTAGTATGTTTGCACAGCTCATTGCAGTTTGACTTTACCATCTTTTCATGCCTCTTATACATGATATTTTCTGGCGGAGTTGTATGCTTGTTGAGGAATTCTTCCAGTCTTTTCTCTCTCTCTCTCTCTCTCTCTCTCTCTCTCTCTCTCTTTCTCTCTCTATATGTATGTAGAGAGAAGGGGGGGCACTCAAGGGAGAAAACGATGGTAATACATACGGTAGGTGATGTAGAAAAAAGGGGCAAGTCTGAAAACGTCGTATGGTTCTGAAAATTGACAAAATAAGCATGTACATTGCTGTTGATTGCTGTCAAGTCAACTTTGATTTATGGCAGTCCTATGCATGAGGGACTTCAAAGTCACCCTTTTATCACTGGCTGCAGAATTTTAAAGAACACAGAACATCCCAGTTGTGTTTGATGAGATCTTAATAGAAAGTGGATGTATATCTTACTGATCTGTGAAAGGTTGTGCCACTGGATTTACCTGTGTCAATCCAAATTAAAATCCAGCATAGTAGGTTTGTGTGTTTAGTAAAAACAAAACACCTAGTTATCACTGGTTTCTTATAATTGTCTAAATTTGTGCATTGATACATTACCGCTGTTACTTAGTGGATTCTAGCTATTCACACAAACATGTATGATGTACAATTCAGTATTTGAACTGAAAAAAATGCTATTCTCATATAACTGTTTACATGCGAAATGCGCTGAGTTATAGAAGAACTTAGATAATCGGACACGTATAATACGGTGCTTCTTGTCTTCCATTCATCTTTCGGAGTGGTGTGGAATAGCTATTTTTACAAGGAATTAGTC
Source organism: Anolis apletophallus (assembly GCA_030556195.1). Classification (NCBI taxonomy): domain Eukaryota; kingdom Metazoa; phylum Chordata; class Lepidosauria; order Squamata; family Anolidae; genus Anolis; species Anolis apletophallus. The sequence goes on from JARBWK010000005.1 coordinate 98,576,714, forward strand.
TAAAGACATTGAGTCTTTCACAAAACTGGGACGGGAAATAAATAAATGTTAAAGTTGCAGGAGAAAAAGGGGTTATGCCAGAGGATAATCCTTCTTGGCTGAAGGAACTTAATGACCTAGAAAAAAGGGTTTCGTTTGTTTTCTTGTTTACACCGTTGCTTGCTGACTACATTCTCATTTTTAAAAATCTCTATAGTGTCAAAATATTGGAAAAAAGTTCTAATTCTGAATGAGGCTATTAAGAATGGTCTAATGTGAGTCCTTAGTTAAATTATTGAATATATTGGGGGAGTATAGTGTACTGCTCAGAGTATTGGAGTTTGCTTTTGGAGATCCCCAATGAAGTCCACACCAAACCATGAAAAATGTTGAGTAATCTTGTAACTTTCTCTTCCTTTGACTTATTTTTAAAATGAAATGATTTGAAGATAGGGCATTTATATAGCAAGTACATGTTAAAAATGTGGCACAATTCACTCACAATAGTAGGAGAAGATGAGTAGTTAGGAGTTTGTTTCTTTGTTGTGTGCTGTAACCTATGGAGACCTTGTCATAGAGGGTTGTTTTTGTAAGATCTTTTTCAAATGACCTTTTGCCATCGCCTTTTTTAAATTCTGGGGAGTGTGATTTGAAAGGCAGAGGGGCCATCCAGTGGGTTTTTGTGGTTGAACACAGATTCAAACCCTGATCTGTTCAATGCTCAAACCACTAAACTAGTCTGGCTCTCCCTATACCATGATATAGCGCTTCTTAATTTGAAACAAAACATCTGCATGATTCCTCAGTGTCAGAGCATGTGGTGAAATAAGTAGTTTTCAGTATTCAAGGAAAATGAACAGGATTTACCATATATATTCGAGTATAAGCCGAGTTTTTCAGTTGTTTTAGGCTGAAAAAGCCCCCCTTGGCTTATACTCAAGTCAAAGTTATTTATTATTTTACTTTGTTGTTGTTGTTGTTATGTTTATTACTTTACTCTATTATTACTACATTTATATTATTTTACTCTAGTATTATTTTTATTACACTTTTTATTACTAGCTTGGGGACCCGGCAGTGTCTGGATTATTTGAAAAAGGCATTGTGTGCTAAGGTTGGTCTTTATTATTTATGTGACTCGCAGTGCTCTCAGGAAGCTAGTGAAGGTACTGCGAGTCCTATCGTCTATGGTCCATCCTCCTCCAAACAGCACCAGGATGTAGAGTGGGTCATGGGGGCTCTGTGTGCCAAATATGGTCTTGATCAGTCATTGGATGAGAGTTGCAGTGGTCTCGGAAAGTGAGTGAAAGTACTGCAAATCCCATCATCCATGGTCCATCCTCCTCCAAAGTGCACCAGGATGTAGAATGGGTCATGGGGGCTCTGTGTGCCAAGTTTGGTCTTGATCAGTCATTGGATGAGGGTCGCAGTGGTCTCAGGAAGTGAGAGGAGGTACTTCAAGTCCCCTGCCACGCTTTGCTGTGGCCCAGTCTGTGTATATGCGTTTTGTGTGTGTATATATGCATATATGTGTGTATATATTTGTGTATATGTGCATATATGTGGTTTTGCGCATGTGTTGTAATGTAATTTTTGTTTTTTGGCTTTTTAAGTCCCTTCTGATGTATTTTCCAGTGTTTTTATGAGTGATGGTCACTCATTGGCCTGATAGGTGTCTTGTGTCCACTTTTGGTGTCAATTCGTCCAGTGGTTTTTGAGTTAGGGTAATCCCACAAACGAACATTACATTTTTATTTATATAGATTGTTGTTATTACATTTATTATTTTACTCTATTTATTATTTATTTAGGATATGGTTTAATCAGAGTTGGACAGTCTTCAATTACAGTTTATGTAAATATTTTAAAAATTGAACCTACTGATGACTCAATTAATATAATGTTATTGGTATCTATTTTTATTTTGAAATGTACAGGTAGCTGCTGCATTTCCCATCCTTGGCTTATACTCAAGTCAATAAGTTTTCTCAGTTTTTTGTGGTAAAATTGAGTGTCTCTGCTTATGTTCGGGTCAGCTTATACTCGAGTATATACGGTACTTGAGTATTTTAGGCCTCCGTTACAAGAGGGAAGACAGACTGCCAAATGACAAATTAATGTGTCCAAGCACAAATCAAGCCTGTATACCCCCTAAAAACCAAAACGATTAAACTGACTTCATTATCTTTTGAACATATTTTGATGTGACTCATTGGAAAAGATGGTAATGTTTGGCAAAGGTGAAGGGAACAGGAAAAAACAGACTGAATTACTGATGAATCAGTTACAAAAGCCACTCGTCATGAATTTGCAAGACCTAAGTAGAACTGTTAATAATTTACCATATTTTCTGGCGTATAAGACTACTTTTAAACCCAATTAAATCTTCTCAAAAGTCAGGGATCGTCTTATACACGGGAGTCGTCTTATACGCGGGAGTATACGCGGGAGTTGACTTATGCACCAGGAGTCATCTTATAGAGCAGGTGCTGAAACTTCCAATCTGGATTGGAGAATCTGTGGTTGCTGCATATGGTGGGGGGAGCTCAAAAATGGCAGTGGCTGCATCCCTGCCGTATGCAGCGACTGTATGAAAGCATTAAGGGCGGTGCTATACAAGTACGATAGAAGAAAATCAATTCATCAGGATTTGTGGACTTAATGTGCTCCAGATGGTGAGGTGAAGGAAGGTATAAGTGAAGGGCAGAGCAAGCTGCAGGCATCTGGGGTGCCCGGGTTATGGAAAAAAGAGATAGAGTGGCTCTGGGCCCAGAAAAACACACCTCTTTTACCTGTCTGGACCACCCTTGCATCCTATTATCGTACCTCCTCCTCTGCCTCTCAGATCTCGCTTCTGAAGATAGTAGTGAAGCGGTGCAGGTGCGCATGTGCGAGATCTGAGAGGCACAGAAGGAGGTACAATAATAGGAAAATTACCATATTGAAATCAAATCTGATGCTTTTAAAATTTTAATTTGGTCTGCTTTGGAAAAGGGGTAGTCTTATACGGCAAGTATATCTCAAACTCTATATTTTAACTGGAAAAGTTGGGGGGTCGTCTTATACGCCCAGTCGTCTTATACGCCGGAAAATACGGTAATCTTTTGGAAATGTATCATCCATCAGTCAAAGCAGATTTCATGGTAATGAACAAGACAGCAGAGAAGGTACAGTTGAAAAATTAAAGTGTTTCTTCATTTGGTTTTTGTTACTCCAAAGTGTATGTAAATCTTGGAAGCCTCATTATGAATAGCCAAAAATCAAATCTAGCTTTTGCACTGTCACTGAACGCTGGAAAAGTAATTACTAAACTTTTTATTTTTTAACTATTTAAAACTACTTTATTTTTTTAACTATTTTAACTACTTCCTGTTAAATATTTTAGTTCCCCAATAATTTCTTTAAATTCATTTAAATTAAATGAAATTCTTTACTCAGCTCTGCACATTGGGCACAGGAAAACTCTGGTTACAGATATTGGTGGGGTTAAGTTCAGCATGGGTTAGTGGCTTGAATGCTTGAGTATGACTCTGAAAATGTTGTGTTCGATTCCCTGCTCAGCCATGAAAACCCACACATTCTTAGCTCCAGAAAACCCCATGATCAGTTTGCCATAAGCCAAAAACAATTTGAAGGCATACAACAACAACAACAACAAATCTAGTTGCAAGTCCCAACTAAAGTAAACCTTTAATTAGTGAGCTTTGTTTCTGCCATTCAGTGCAACTACTCCATTTGGGACCAATAGCTAAATCTCGACCTTGGAAAGTCCCATCACGCTAGCCAATATTTGTAAGGGATTACGAGAGTTGCAACACAATATAGAGGTCAAATTATCCTTGGTCTCGATTGTGCATTATTTCAGTTGAGATTCTCTAATGTCTGTTTATATTTGGTGTAAGCTTTCTCTTAATAGTTGCCTTCTGTCTGCAAGTACTTGTTCACAACATTTTAAAAACAAACAAATTTTAATTGAATGGGAGACTAAATATAAAAAAATGTAGCCAGAATGTGGCTTGAGATAACATATTATTTATTAGCAAACTGGAAGCTTCCATTCAGACTAAACCTTTAGATTCCTTTCTGGATATAATATTAACTGACCCCAGACTGATTGAATGCCCTTGGGTAACAGTGCATAGGTATACTCAAAGCAAGATATTGCCTGTCCTGCAGTCACTGAAGACCTGGGGGTCCGCCCGCCCCAGGATCTTGCCCATAATCTAGGGATTCGGAGAGGTGTAATTTGCCTTGAAGGCAAAGGAGCACAGCTCACTTCCTCCTCCCTGCCCCGTGCAGGCCAAGGCCATTTTTTAAAAGTGTGCTGATCACCACTGGGACCACCTTGACTGGCTTGTGCAAGAGTCTTTGCAGTTTAATATTTAAATCCTCATATTGTGTCAGCTTTTCCAGTTGCTTCTCATCAATTCTGTTGTTGCCTGGGATTGCTATTATTATTATTATTATTACTATTACTACTACTACTATTTTACTGACACAAAAACACAGTATGTCACAGCAAACGAGATATACAGTATATACTGGATTTCGTATCACAAAATCACAAGTCGAACACTTTCCAAGTGTCTAGGATTGTGTGATTATTGTTATTATTATTAAATATAGTGCATGCTTTTATGCATCCATGTGAAGTCTAGGAACATATCCCTTGGAGATATTACAGTTGTACAGTACATACTTTGTAAGGAGGAGGGACTGACTCATTCTTAGTTCTTTTTTCAAAAATACGCTCACCAATGAAGAAAGGAGGTTGCGATTTTCCAGATCTAAACTTGTGTCATTAATGTATTTTGTCATCTGCAAGAGTAGGAACTGCAATGGGGCAATGGGTTAAACCCTTGTGCTGGCTGAACTGCTGACATGAAGGTCAGCAGTTCGATTCCATGAGGTGGGGGTGAGCTCCCGTCTGGCAGCTCCAGCTTCCCATGCAGAGACATGAGAGAAGCCTCCCACAGGATAGTAACGTATTTGGGCATTCCCTGGGCAATGTCCCTGCAGATGGTCAATTGTCTCAAACCAGAAGCGACTTGCAGTTTCTCAAGTCGCATCTGACAGGATTAAAAAAAAATCTGCAAGAGTGACAAGCTCTTTTCAATTGATGGATGGCAGCTGAAATATTTTATTTGGTACTGCTGTTCAAATAGATGGCACTTAGAATTCTTCACATACATAAAGGATAACTTCACCCTTTCCTGTTTCAGTCAGGGAAGCATGGCACATCCATTCATCAGGCTCTTCCCAATCAATGGGATGGTGGCCTTAATAGACTTAAATGATCTATGCCTGTATGCGATGACCCTTAAAACCTCAAAACTGCTGATGTCAGGACTTCTGTAGTTGAGATTTAAAAGGCCTACCTATGAGGTTTCTTTGAGCCTGTGTATTCTTATTGGTATTTAGTCCTATTAAATGTCTGACAGATGATTTTTGGAAGCAAGCTGCGGTGGAAAGAGATGAAAAAGGGATGCAAAATAAAACAATCTATATGAGTCATTAGCTTAATAGAACTAGATTTTTGAGATGAAAAATAACATTGCAAGAATATCCGATGTTGATGGCACTTAGTTAAATAAGAAGGGGGTACCTAATATTATTTATTATTTATTTATTAAGTTCAACTTAATATACCGCTCTCTCTGGCGCCCGGTTTACAAGATTAGTGCAAGTAAAAACAAGTAAAATACATTAAAATACAGTAAAACAGTTAAAACACCCGAATTAAAACATATTGCCAGCCAATAGCAGCAATTAGCAATGGCATGCTAGCAGCGAACCCGCAGGTGCAGATAGTGGCAGTTGGCTATGGGCCGAATGCCTGCCTGAATAGCCATGTTTTTACTACTCTGCGGAATGGCAGGAGGACCGGATGGCCCCGGGGAGGCCGTTCCACAGAGCTGGCGCGGCTGCGGTAAACGCCCTCCGGCGTGTAGTAGCCAGTCTGCAAACCCTGATATTAGGCACATCCAAAAGGTTGAGTCCCTCTGAGCGCAGTGATCTCCTGGGCACATAAGGGGTAAGCCGCTCCTTCAGGTACACTGGCCCCAAACCATATAAGGCCTTAAAAGTTAGAACTAACACCTTGATAACTACTCGGAATTCAACTGGAAGCTAGTGCAGTTCGCGCAGGAGTGGAGTCACATGGTCGGATCTTAAGGCTCCTGAGAGCAGACGCGCTGCAGCGTTCTGCACCAGCTTAAGTTTCCGGATTGCCGACAAGGGTAGGCCAATGTACAGCGCATTACAGTAATCGAGCCTCGAGATGACCGTGGCTTGGATCACCATGGCCAGGTCGCAGCGGGAGAGGTAAGGAGCCAGACGTTTTGCCTGATGTAGATGAAAGAAGGCTGTCTTGCAGGCGCAGGCAATCTGCTCCTCCATAGACAACTGGGCGCCCAGCCGGACCCCCAAACTTTACAGATGGTTGCGGGCGAAGGGCTGCACCGTCAAACGTCAGCAACTGGGTCTCTACCCCCTCCGGGCGGCCCAGCCACAAGATCTCCGTCTTCGCCGGGTTCACCTTCAACTTACTGGCTCGCAGTTCATATTCCAGTTGACATCTCAGTTTAAATGTTCAAACTCCAAAATTTCTCACATTTTTGTGAGAATGTCCACACTGTAAAAGAAACAAAGTTGGTCAAGGATTCCGGCATATATTTAACAGGCTTTTAAGTCATCTTAAATAATAATGAAGTAAGTCTTTCCACAACAGTGGATAATTCATGCTGCTTATCAGAATTTCAGATTTATCGAGGATGTTTGATTACATAACTAAGCAAATATGGATTGGTCTTGCATGGGCCTTAGATGAGATGAAAGACTCCTGACTCTTGTGATGTGCCAGAAAGTCCCAAGAATTATGCAGCCAGAAGTTATGGCTTTTATTATCAGCCACTTCACACTTCTAGAGAGGCACTTGAAAAATATGAAGCCTTGACTCAAGGATTTTTTCCCCATTGTGTCATGGTCACCCAAGGCAATCTTCTTTGTCGTTGCAAAGAACAAAATAACATAGCTTCTATTCCCAAGTCAAAAAGAAAAAACCCTGCCTTGATGGTCTGTCTGATCTTTTCTATAAACCTAAAAGTGTGTGTCACCATCACACGTCAATGTATTATACTGGCTTAATAGTCACAAGTCAACCCACATGGCTCACAGAGGCTCCTCTAGCACTTTTCTGCTGCCTCCTTGCAATATGCCACCTGAAGCGATTACCTCATTCTGCCTAATGACCATAATAGCATTTTAAGTTAGAATAAAACCTGGCCTGATAGTCATAGCTTCTCTGTCCAATGCTATGTTGCTATTGTAAGTCTGATTAGTTGAGAAAAGGTATCCTGTACACGTGGCCCGTTGCATTGTTTGTGATTTTAGATATTACATTTGTATATTGCTTTCTTATTTCTATGTTTGCATTTTACTGTATGGTTGTTGATGTTTTGATTTTTGTTTTTATTGTAATTTGTTGTTTGGGCCTGGCCTCATGTAAGCCGCCCCGAGTCCCCGTTGGGGGGATGGTGGCGGGGTATAAATAAAGATTATTATTATTATTATTATTATTATTATTACAGCAGTGGTTCTGAAGCTTTGGTTCTCTAGAAATGTTACATTTTGTTACTCGGAATCTGCTACCATTGGTCACGCCAGTTGAGACATCTTGAGAACTGAAGTTCAACATATGTGTAAGACCAAAGATGGAGAACCACTGGTCTAGAGAAGGGCTGCCCAGGAAGTTGATCGCGATCGACGAGTCGATCCTGTGCCCATCTGAGGTAGATTGCAGCAAGATGGGACATTTCTGCCCTGCGCGCGCGCGCACCCGCTGCCGTGCGCGCATTTTTGCCGCCGCCTTTCGCCCGTGCGGGGCTTCTTCTGTCAGTGAGGCTTTAGTGGGCGGGCCCTGGCGCTCATCTCTTCACACGGTGTGGTGACGTGCTCCTGGGGGGGGGGCTGCTGGGGGGCTGACGAGCACGCCCTCGACGACGGTGAGTGAAGCCTGGACGGGGCCCCGCCTCACGCTCCACCCTGTCTCTCTCTCACCTGGGCGGCACGGGGGCCCCGTCCAGGCTTCACTCACCAGCGTCGAGGGCGCGCTCGTCAGCTGCAGCCCCACCACAGGGACCATCCTCCTCCGGCGAGGCCTTCTCTCACACACACACACACTCCCTCCCTCCCACAGCCTCGCATCCTATCCCTGCGCGCCTTTGCATTGCTCCTGCAACCCCCCCCCCCAGGAGCAACCAATGGGTGGTCACGTCACCACACCGTGTCAAGAGATGAGTGCCAGGGCCCGCGCACTAAAGCCTCATTGGCCGAAGAAGCCCCGCGCGGACGGAAGGTGGCAGCGGGAGAGCGCGCGGCAGCGCCAGGTAGATCTTTGCAACTTGGTTGTTATAAAGGTAGCTCGCATGCTGAAAAAGTGTGGGCACCCCTGGTCTAGAGGAAGATATTTCTTGATATTTCTTTCTAGATAATTCTTGCTCTCAACAGTGCAGTCTAGCTAAACCTATTTTTAAAAATTGTATGTGGACAGGTGTTGTTGTTTATTCGTTCAGTTGCTTCCATCTCTTCATGACCTCATGGACCAGCCCATGCCAGAGCTCCCTGTCAGCCGTGGCCACCCCCAGCTCCTTCAGAGTCAAGCCAGACACTTCAAGGATACCACCCATCCATCTTGCCCCTGGTTGGCCCATCTTCCTTTTGCCTTCAATTTCCCCCCAGCATCATTGTCTTCTCCAAGATTTCCTGATTATGTGACCAAAGTTCTTTGTCTTTGTCTCTAATATCCTTCCCTTCAGTGAGCAGTCGGACACTATTTTCTGGAGTATGGACTGGTTGGATCCTCTCGTGGTCCAAGGCACTCTCAGAATTTTCCTCCAACACCACAGTTAAAAAGCATCTATCTTCCTTCGCTCAGCCTTCCTTATGGTCCAGCTCTCACATCCGTAGGTTACTACAGGGAATACCATTGCTTTAACTATGCGGATCTTTGTTGCCAGTGTGATGTCTCTACTCTTCACTATTTTATCAAGATTGGTCATTGCTCTCTTCCCAAGAAGTAAAGGTCTTATGGTTTCAACCTTTTTTGAGCTGCGGCACACTTTTTACATTTATAAAATCCTGGGGCACACCACCAACCAAAATGACACAAAATGACACTCTTAACACAGTAATACATATAGTTAATATGTTTTAAAATGTGAAACTCAGTGTGAAATCTTGGCTCGTTTCGATGAACACAACATAGATATCCTGGCAGGAATGGCAGAAAGACACACACAAAGGTCTTGCCAAATTTATAGTTAACACACAATCAAAGAGCATCCTGAACTCTTGCAACAATGGAATTGAACCAAACTTGGCATATTGAACTCTCATTACCAACAGAAAGTACTGAAAGGGTTTGCTTGGGAATTGACCTTGAGTTTGGAAGCTGTAGTTCACCTACACCCAGAGAGCACTGTGGACTCAAAGAATGTTATGTTGTTGTTTGTTTTCTATCCAGAATCACAATGTTGGAAGGAGGCTCACTACTTTAAGGTCCCTAAAACAGGCATGGGAAAACTTCGGCCCTCTGGGTACTTTGGACTTCAACTCCCACCATTCCTAACAGCCTGAGGCCCTTTCCTGCTTAAGTGGCTGAGGGGGAAAAGGAAAAGGGCCTGAGGCTGCTAGGAATGGTGGGAGTTGGAGTCCAAAACACCTGGAAGGTCCAAGTTTGCCCATGCCAGCTTTTGACAGAGACCTCTTCCTCCCCCTTCCCCTTCGCGCCCTTTCTTCCCCCTCCTGCCGAACACTTACTTTTTCTTCTCCACTCGGGCTCCCTTCTTCAGAAAGGGAAGGGGGAGGGAGGAAGATGTGACCCATGCGGGTGCTAATGCACAGACTCGCCCCACGTCGTCCTCCCTCCCTCCTCCCCTCCTGAACACGCTCACGCTGCCCCCTCGGATCAAAATGCCGGCAGCGTGAGCAAAGCGAGGCAAAGCGAGCAGAGCGAGGCTGGGAAGAAGGGAGCCCGAGTGGAGAAGAAAAAGTGTTTGGCAGGAGGGGGAAGAAAGGGTATTGGAGGTTCCAATTTCCCACGGCACACCTGATGATCGCTCACGGCACACTAGTGTGCCCCGATACACTGGTTGGGAAACACTGCTCTAGGGCAGCAGAAAAACAAGCCTGCTCCCTCCTCCCTATGACTTTCCCTCACATATTTATACATGGCCATCATGTCCTCTTTGTGCCAACTATATATATCTTTTCTAAAAAATAATCCAGTTTCTAACATTTAATATTATTAATGTAACTTTCAAATCTAGCATGCTAAGTTCTGGGAGATGGTTATAGATTGTTGACTCTGCCACATCTTTAAAAGCACAGTATCAATTGTCTGTGAAATTAAGAGATATTGTTAGAACATGATTGTTTTTTGCCGAAAGTATTGTTGTCTAGAAATCAAAAAGGTTTCTGTAAGTCATATACTAACAAAGTTATATTTGGTGAAAAGGAAGGCTGCCTCCTAAACCTAACCTTTCACCTAGTGAATTGAGAACTTTTCCAACTACATTCTTAGTTAATCTGTAAAAATACTGGTTAGCAAAATAAATTGTTTAGGCTTCTTGCCTAAGAATATGACAGTGCAGAAGAATGGATGCTTAAAAACTGGATTTAGACACCTAAGCACATATTGCACACTTAAAAACCTTAGGGCACCCGCTGCAATCTGGTCTTTAAATCTAAGTAGAGATAGCCCTGATTAGTATGTAGATGGGTAACAACCAGCAAATACTGAGTCCTGTAGTCTGTTTTTCAGAGGGCGAAACTGGAAAAACCACCTCTGAGTATTCCTTGTCCAAGGAAACTATGAAATTCATGGGGTCACCATATACAGACAAGACGTTTTAAAACATAGCTAATCTTTATCTCATAAAATATCTTTGATATCTTTTTCTTTGTGTCAGGAGCGACTTAAGAAACTGCAAGTCACTTCTGGAGTGAGAGAATTGACAAGGACATGGCTGTCTGCAAGGACATTGCCCAGGGGACGCCCGGATGTTTTACCATCCTCTGGGAGGCTTCTCTCATGTCCCTGCATGAGAAGCTGGAGCTGACAGACGGGAGCTCACCTCGCTCCCTGGATTCAAACTGCTGACCTTTAGGTCAGCAGTCCTGCCGATACAAGGGTTTAACCCATTGCACCACGGGGGCTCTTAATATCTTTAATAATAATCAAATAATTTTAATAATTGATATCTTAATTATGCTTATTTAAAGTGCCTGTCAAATTATACTATGTTTCTCAATTGGAAAACAGAACTATTTTAAGATTGCAACTTCCAGAATCCCCAGTCACTGACTGTAGTTGGGAGTGTGAGAATTTTGCAAAGCTCTACGCACTCCACATGGAGCGTTCGACTCAGAATGCTTATTTGAATGTGATTGGAAGCTCTGCTTTATCAGGGTGACTGAGTGCGTATGTGTGGAGGCATTTCAGCCATGCTCAGAGGAACTCTGCATCCTTTCAGACCCTGCTGATCTGTATAGCAAATTTGAGGAAAGCAAGAGTGGGCACAGGACCAGCAAGTACAGCCCTGTCCTACCATCATGTTACAGCTCATATGAATGCAGGTCTTGTGAACAAGGCTCCTGGGAATGTATCAGGGAACAGTATATAGACATTCTTGTTTGATGGAAGGATATGTCCTAGCTATAGGCAGATTGAGGCAGCTGCTTTAAGTAGCTCATCTTTGGTATTATACAAGCACTGAAAATTATTGTTGTTGAAATTATTTTTAGTTTTTTTATCGATAGGAAGTCAAGATGAACTTATAACATTTTCTGCCTTGGATACTAAGTAAAGGTAAAGTTTTCCCCTTGACATTAAGTCTAGTCGTGTCCAACTCTGGGGATTGGTGCTCATCTCCATTTCTATGGCGAAGAGAAGGCTTTGTCCGTAAACGGCTTCAAGGTCATGCGGCCGACATGACTGCATGGATCGCTGTTACCTTCCGACCAGAGCTATTAATCTACTCACATTTGCATGTTTTCAAACTGCTAGGTTAGCAGAAGCTGGGGCTGACAGCGGGAGCTCACCTGCACCCCTGATTCGAACCATTGATGTTTTGGTCAGCAAGTTCAGCAGCTCAGTGGTTTAATTTAATTTTATTTATTTATATGCCGCCCTTCTCAACCCTGAAGGGGACTGAGAGCGGCTTACAGCAAACTGGAAATACAACAAACTACATTACCGCCATAGCACAATATCAGTACTACACATCACATTGCACTATAACATTATATCGCAATATCATTAGTAATATTGCATGTAAAACAAATATACAATTATAATATCACAATATCATTAGTAGTATTATATTGTATCAATGTATATACAATATATTATACCAAACTCATAATATATTATATCATAACTATCTTATACTACATTACATTATAATTATTATATTATAATATATTGACATTATAATGTAACATAACATTATAACATATTATATTATTATTATAAAATAAAACATTACATTACAATTATTATACTATAACATAGTACAACATATTGGCATTATAATATATTATATTATAATGTAATATAACATTATATCATTATATTATTATATTATATTATTATATAAAATAAATAAAATGTAACCCACTGCACCACCAGGGGCTCCCCTTGGATACTGTGCCCCTCAAATTTTTAACTTATGTATTTTTTTAAAAACCGTCTTTATTAGTTTTTAGAAAGTATAAAACAGAAAAGAAAGACATTTAACAAAAAGAGTGAGCAGAAAGTAATCCTCGGGGCGCCCAGAAGTGGCTCCCGAGGTTACAAAGAATCAGACAAGGGTGAGAGAAGTGTGTGGACAAAGTTGTGTGAAGAGTAGAGACTTCTTCCTGGTTACATCATCTTCACTTCCTCCTGGGTACCTTCTCCTTTGTTGTTTCCTACAGTTGAGTAGAAGAGCGGTAAGTTTTACCTTTAGTCTAAGAGTAGGTCAACATTAAATTCCCTTCTGGAATAGTCCCGAATTCCCTCCCAGTTCGTCCTTTCCGGTTCATTTTTTTGTTTGTTCCACAGCCTTTCCGTCAGCCAGTCCATTTGTATTGTCTCTATGACTTTCGCGAACCATTCTTCCCTTGTCGGGATAGTCTGTGTTTTCCAACCCTTGGCATACAAAATTCTAGCCGCGGTTATCCCTATCAACAATACTTTTCTTTCGATTGGTATCATTGTTCCCTCCACCATTCCCAACAAAAAAATCTCTGGTTTTCTTTCCAAGTTAAATCTAATCATTTTTTTGGATTTCCCTCTGGATCATTGCCCAGTACCTAGAGGCTCTGGGGCATGTCCACCAAAGGTGGAAGAAGGTACCATTCTTGTTTCCACATTTCCAACACTTTGGATCAACCCCTCTGTACATTCTAGCTAGTTTATCCGGAGAGAGATGCCACCGATATATCATTTTGACCCAATTCTCCCTAAAGGGGTTGCTTAAAGATTTTTTAACTACATTGCACCAGATGTTTTTCCACATCTGGGGTTTGATCTTGAACCCAAGGTTCCTAGACCACTCGGCCATGTATTTCCTTTCCTGATGGTTTGCTGTGTCTGCCTCCAGGAGCAATTTGTATATTTTCCCTATTGGCTTCTCCTCTTCCCTCAACATCCTTCTTTCCAATTCTTTCTCCTCTGCTATGAACCCCCTCTTTTGGTCTTCCTTGAACTTTCCCCTCATTTGTAAGTATGAGAACCATCCTAGTTGTATCCCTTCCTTGTCTAGTTCTTCTTTTGATTTAATTGTGTAGCTGTCCCCATTTCGCTTCAATGACTCGCTGTACGTTATCCAGTTATTATCCGCTAGCTCCCTGATTTTGAAGGCCTCGTTCACTGATGTCCACAGTGGGATTTTTTGTTCATGCAGTACATTGGAGTATTTTTGCCAGACCCTTAAATGAGAGCTCCTTATGAAATGGGAGTTAAAGGTTGCATCCATTTTCCTCCTATTGTAAATCAGGTACCCATGTAATCCAAATTTTAGGTCGTGTCCCTCCAGGTTGGTTAACCTGTAGTTTTTTAGGAGTATCCAATCTTTAATCCAGTTCAAACAACTGGCCTCGTGGTAAAGTTTCAGGTTGGGTACTCCAAGTCCCCTTCTCTCCAGGAGGTCTTCATCCTCACTCTGGGCTTCCTTCCCCCCCATATAAATCTTGAGATGTCTTTCTCCCAGTCCTTGAAGACCTTCTCGTTCTTTATTATTGGTAGGGTCATGAAGAGGAAATTAATCTTGGGAAGTACCATCATTTTTATGGCTGCAATTCTCCCCATGAAGAAAATATTCAAATTACTCAATTTCTCAATATCTTTTTTGATTTTCTTCCACAATTCTACATAGTTATTTTTGAACAGCCTCGAATTCTTAGATGTCAAATTAATGCCTAGATATCTAACCCCCTCCTATATTTTCATACCAGTGACTTTGTGTAGTCTCTGTTTCCTTTTTTCCGTCATATTCTTGACCATTAGGCTGGTCTTCCCCTTGTTGATTTTGAACCCCGCCACCTTTCCGAATTCTTCTACTCTCTCTATCCACCCTTTCGTAGCCTCCACTGGCTTCTCTATTATCAACACAACATCGTCTGCGAAGGCCTTCACCTTTATGTTGTCTTTTTTTATCTGCAGACCTTTAAGTTCCTTATCCTCCCTTATCCTATTTAGCAGGATCTCCAGAGCGAGGATGAATAATAACGGGGGCAGGGGGCACCCTTGCCTTACTCCTTTGCCAATTTCCACTTTTTCCGATTTCCGTTGGTTGACTATTATCCTTGCTCTCTGCTTCCTATGAATGGCCTGGATTGCATTCCTTATCTGGAACCCTAAGTCCAGTTCTCCCACCAGGGTCTCCAAGTAACTCCAACTAATCCTGTCGAATGCCTTTTCCGCGTCCAGGAACATCAGGGCCACCTCCTTTTCGTTATTCTTGTCGTAGTACTCTAATATATCAATTATGAATCTGATGTTTGTTTTGATTTGCCTTCTTGGTAGAAACCCATTTTGGTCCTCCTTTATCCATTTATTTAAGAATACTTTGAATCTGTTGGCCAATATAGACGTGAATATTTTATAATCAAAATTTAGTAAGGAGATGGGCCTGAAGTTCGCTGGGTCACTCAGATCTTTCCCCTCCTTTCCTATCAACGTAATATTTGATTCCTTCCATGAATCTGGGCATTCTCCTTGCTGCAAGATCTCGTTGAACAGCCTTTCCAATATCCCTGCTAGATCGTCCTGGAATTCTTTGTAATATTCTGCGGTGAAAATAATAAAAACAACAACAGGTTCCTAGAGTAGAAGGAGATCTCCAAGGGCCATCCAGTCCAACCTTCTTCTGCCATAAGGAAAAAACACAATCAAAGCATTCCTCACAGATGACCACTCAGCCTCTAATAATAATAATAATAATAACAACAACAACAACAACAATGAGTTTCTAGAATAGGAGGAGATCTCCAAGGGCCATCCAGTCCAACCTCCTTCTGCATCTGGGCGGCGTCAGAAGCCTGCAGGGCAGGACTGAGCCTTCCTCCTGCCCTGCCTGCGATCTACCAGGACACCCTACGCGATCTACCAGTAAATCACGATCTACCTAATGAGCACCCCTGCTCTAGGCAGTATAGCTATGAAAGAAATGAGGCAGTGGAGATGTAGACTGCTTATAACCTGCAGTAAACTTGGAAAAAATGCAGTTGCTAGCCTAGGTCACGAATAGGATTTGGGTGCAAGACTACAGGGTGCCCTTTTTTTAAAGCCTCTTTCATGCCAATGTTTTGTGCAGGAGATTTTAGTGTGAGGAAGTGGGTGGAGGGTTGAGGAGGTTCTTTGCAAGCTCTGACTTGAAAGTCTAAGCAAAGGTAAACAAATGTCTTGAAGGAATAGTTCGACTTCTCGTTTTACCAGCTGTCCAGATCTAATCTCGTTTTAGCGGCTACTTGGTCATTGCTATGGAAAAATACTATAACGTTTCAAGGTTTTAAGAATATTTTAGGATGTAAGACCCCCTTTCCCTTCAGATATCCTCATATTAGCTGCTTGAGAACATTTTAATGTGCATTGTAATCCATGATTACTTCAAAGAGCTAGATTACGGGTCCTCAAACTTTATGGCAAGGGTCAGTTCACAGTCCCTCAGATTGTTGGGTGGACGGGCTTTAGTTTGAAAACAAACAAACGAATGAATTCCTATGCACAGACACATATCTTATTTGTAGTGTGAAAAACATTAAATAACAACACAATATGTAAAATGAAGAATAATTTTAACCAGCATAAACTTGCCAATATTTCAATGGGAAGTGTGTGCCTGCTTTTGGGTGGTGAGTTAATTACGGTTGTTATTGTGTCTCTTCGGGTTGTTGTAGGTTGTTTGGGCTATATGGCCTTGTTCTAGAAGCATTCTCTCTTGACGTTTCGCCTGTATCTATGGCAGGCACCCTCGAAGATTGTGAGGTCTCAGTATGCCTGCTATAGATGCAGGCAAAACATCAAGAGAGAATGCTTCTAGAACAGGGCTGTCCAACTGGCGGCCCGGGGGCCGTATACGGCCCCCCAGCCCCTTCCCTACAGCCCCCTAAGCTTTTTAATAAAAAATAAAAATTGAAAAATAAAATAAATAATAAAAATTAAAAAAATACCTACTTCCGGGTTCGGAGCAAGTATTGCGAGAATACGCAATCCACACGGGATTTCGCTGTCAATGCGAGACAGTGTTGACAGCGAAATCCCGTGTGGATTGCGTATTCTCGCGATACTCTTCGGATACTCTACTACTGGATCGCTGAGGCCCACAGACACGATTAGGACCTTCTTCGACTCAGTCGGTCGTCGCCTCTCTCGTCGTCCGGGTACTCCTGGATCCTGCGCGTTTGGAAAAGGTAGGCCGAAGCAGGGGGCTCCTCAGGGGGCTCCTCATTTCCCTCCCCATCTCCCCTCATGTATTAAATATAAAATTAAATATATTTAAAGATGAAATAAGGGAGATGGGATACATTAAAATAAGGGAGAGGGGAGGATGGAATTAAAAATATTTAATAGTAAAAAACAATAAAGGGAGGGGAGGATGGAATTAAATATATTTAATATTAAATAAAAATAAGGGGGAGGGGAGGATGGAATTAAATATATTTAATATTAAATTAAAATAAGGGAGAGGGAGGGTATTAAATATGTTTAATATTAAATTAAAATAAGGGGAGAGGGGAGGATGGAATTAAATATATTTAATATTAAATAAAAATAAGGGGAGGATGGAATTAAATATATTTAATATAAAATTAAAATAAGGGGGCCGAGGAGAGGGCAGAGCTGGGGCAGGGAGGGGTGGGGAGGGGGCAGGGGCCGGGAGGGGGTGGGGGCAGACCCTACGGCCCCCCATGTCATCAGTGACCGGAATTCAGGCCCCTGGGCCGGTAGAAGTTGGACAGCCCTGTTCTAGAACATGGCTATACAGTCCGAAAAAACTACAGCAACCCATTTTAGGTTAATTTCTTCAAAACTGGAGAGGGGATATAAGTCGTATTCAATATGATTTTTCTAACAGAGTTGTGAATTCGCCTTCAAATTTAGGTTTTGTTTTTTTAAAGAATAAAAATAATATTTATAAAATATATGTTTTTGTATGTTCAAGCCATTGCATGGTTAGGAAAAAAGGCTTAGTTTATTTTGTTAACTCATTTTTGTGCATGGCTGCCATTCATTGTTTCCCTTACTAATTTCCTTCCCCACCCCATTTTAGTTATATTATTATGAGCCTTCTAACATTAATATTTGTTATCATCACAACCGTGTGGAAAACTTCTGCAATTCAAAACACACTTCCCAGAGAGGAAGCACCGCTGAAAAAGTTTGGCTTTCCTCTAAGAAAACATGTGGTGAGCTGCACTAGAAATATAGTCCAGCTATGTTAAATAAGCAGAGTGGAAAAAACCAAAGTACGTTACTGCAGTATGACCTTAAAACAGTGGTTCTCAACCTTCCTAGTGCCATGACCCCTTAATACAGTTCCTTATGATGTCGTGACCCCAACCATAAAATTATTATCGTTGCTACTTCATAACTGTAATTTTGCTACTGTTATGAATCGTAATGTATATATCTTATATGTGGGATGTATTTCCATTCACTGAACCAAATTTGGCACAAATACCCAATATGCCCCAATTTGAGTACTGATGGGGTTGGGGGGATTGATTTTGTCATTTGGGAGTTGTAGTTGCTGTGGTTTATAGTTCACTTATAATCAAAGAGCATTCTGAACTTCACCAATGATGGAATTGAACTGAACTTGGCACACAAAACTCTCCTGACCAACAGAAAATACTGGAAGGGGTTGGTGGGCATTGACCTTGAGTTTTGGAGTTGTAGTTCATCTACATCCAGAGAGCACTGTTGACTTGAACAATGATAGATCTGGACCAAACTTGGCATGAATACTCAATATGCTCAAATGTGAACACTGGTGGAGATTGGGGAAAGTAGTCCTTGGCATTTAGGAGTTGTTGTATTTGTTCACCTACAATCAAAGAGTATTCTGAACTTTATAGTTGACCAACAAAAAATACCGAAGGGATTTGGGAGGAATTGACAGTGATTTAGGGGAGATTTCGTTCATGTACCTCTGGATAGCACTGTGTTCCTAAAACCATAAGCAATATGTGTTTTCTAATGGTCTTTGGCGACCCCTCTGACATCCCCCTTGCGCCCCCCCCCCATGTAGGTGCATTTAACTGGGTTCAGTTCTGTCCCCGATGTTATTTAACATCTACATGAAACCGCTGGGAGAGATCATTCGGAGTTTCAGAGTAAGGTGTTATCTGTACGCAGATGACGCCCAGATCTGTCACTCCTTCCCACCTGTCACCAAGGAGGCTGTCCAGACCTTGAACCGGTGCTTGGCTGCTGTGTCGGACTGGATGAGAGCTAGCAAATTGAAACTTAATCCAGACAAGACAGAGGTCCTCCTGGTCAGTCAAAAGGCCGAACAGGGCATAGGGTTACAGCCTGTGTTGGATGGGGTTACACTCCCCCTGAAGACGCAGGTTCGCAGCTTGGGAGTGATCCTGGATTCATCGCTGAGCCTAGGACCCCAGGTCTCAGCGGTGGCTGGGGGAGCTTTTGCACAGTTAAGACTCGTGCGCCAGCTGCGCCCGTACCTTGGGAAGTCTGATCTGGCTACAGTCATCCATGCTCTGGTCACATCCCAAATAGATTACTGCAACACACTCTACGTGGGGCTGCCTTTGAAGACAGTTCGGAAATTACAACTAGTCCAACGGGAGGCAGCCAAACTACTAACTGGAGCTACATACAGGGAGCATACCACCCCCCTCTTGTGTCGGCTCCACTGGCTGCCGGTCCAATTTCGGGCTCAATTCAAAATGCTGGTTTTGACCTTTAAAGCTCTATACGGTTCTGGCCCAGCTTACTTGTCCGAAAGCATCTGCCGCTACGTCCCATCTCGTACTTTAAGATCATCCGGGGAGGCCCTGCTCTTGCTCCCGCCAGCTTCCCACGTGCGGCTGGTGGGGACGAGGGAGAGGGCCTTCTCGGTGGTGGCTCCCCGTCTGTGGAATGCGCTCCCTAGCGACATACGATCAATTCCATCCCTCCTGATATTTAGGAAAAAAGTGAAAGCCTGGATGTGGGACCAGGCGTTCGCATAGTAGCACAGGACAGCACTTTAGTAGTTTTAATGGGAAGTTGGTGAATAGGGCTCAATGCTTTTATGGACGGAACACTGTTTTTAACATAGGTGAATGCATAGGATGTGTGAATATAATTGTATTTTGATGTATTTTAGTGTCGAATGCTGGAGGGTTTTATATTGTGTTTTTATACTGCGATTGTGATGTAGGCATCAAATTGTGCCTTTTGGAAGCCGCTCTGAGTCCCCCCTCGGGGGTTGAGAAGAGCAGGGTAAAATGCCGTAAATAAATAATAAATAAATAGATGGCAAAGGGTAGCAATGTGTATAAAAATGTGGCTATGAAGATGAGTTTATAAGTGGCATTAAGCCTTACCTTGCTTTCTTGTTCCTTGCTTTTTTAGTTCAGTCTTTCCCCCCAGTGGTTAATGCTTTACTTTCTCATTTGTTTTTAATTCCCTCCACTTCTAATTTCATGTTTTAAATCACTGCCTGCATTGTCTTCTTTATACAATAGTAAACCTGATGCTGAATTGGGCTTCCCTTTCTTATCATCCTCTTTCCAAGATTAATTGTGGACCACACACATTTCTATTACTTTTCTGGATGTGCCAAGCCCCTGATCCAAAGCACCTTGTAATGTAGCTTTGAAGTGTCCCCTTTCTAATGTCAGTGATTGCAGAATTGGCCTTAGGCTTGGCGGATGTAAGATGGTTAAGCTAAAGTTCATACCATTTTCATGATCTGGCAACTTAATGATTCAGCTGACTTGGCAGGCAGTGTCAGCTGGAATGTTCTTAATGAGAGGAGAGATGCAATGGGTGTATTAACTGATCAAGCGTGAAGGCACTGAAGCTCAATCACCCAACTAGGCATCCTGGGGATTTTTCCTCTATTCAGTCTGTCCTTCATATCCATAATAATAATAATAATAATAATCTTTATTTATACCCTGCCCCCATCTCCCCAATGGGGACTCGGAGCGGCTCACATGAGGCCAAGCCCAAACAACAAATTACAATAAAATCAAATCAAAACATCAGCAATAAACACAATAAAAGTACATACATATAAATAAATAAAACAATATACAACTATCCATGGGTTCTGCATTATTGGAAATAGCAACCTTCCAAGCCTTCACTATTGTTCATTAATGTATATATTTGCTAACCTGTGTATGTTTGTGTGTTTGCCGGCTTGACTGTAGCCTACCTCTTTGGTGTGGGAGGAGCTACAGAAATATGATTGTACTGAGCGTGTTCAGACTCAAGACTCCATTTTGTTTTTCGGTATAATTTTGGACTTTACTGTTAGCAGTTCGCTTTAGACCTCAGTGGAGGTGAATGCAGTATGCTTTTGGACTTCAATGGAAGCAGTTTACATTTGGACTTATGCAGGAACAGTTTATTGTTTGTTTGTTTTGAGAAGCAGTGAGTACAGTTATACAGTTTGGACTTTCGTAAGATGTATACTTAAAGACTTTGTACTATGGACTATTGATTAAGAATGATGTCCTGTGTTCTCAAAACAGAGAAACTACATCCAATCTATAATTGAACTTTAATAAGAAGTGTGCCTATATTCTAAATTAATACAAGATGTTTATGAGTAAAAAAGATAAGTTACTTGGTTTTTGGTCTCTGAATGCATATGTTTAAACTAAGAGGTTTAAACTCTCTCTTTAGTTTAAACTAAAGAGAGAGTATATATTTTGGGCAACTGCAATTTCAACTTCAACTAAAAAGAAACATTTTAAAAATTCTGCTAGCTAAGTATATGTTTCTTTGTGTGCAGTGGCATGTCTTTGTCCCTGGCAGTTCAAAGACATGATTTATCAGTTTAAGAGCTGATTTACCTGTGTGCCATTACATGAATGCTTGTAACAACACTTTTTCAAAGGGTTGACTTCTAACAAGGTCATGCCTTTCCTTGACTAGCGATTTTCAAAAGGTGGTCTCCAGATGGTCATGGAGATTCACATTTGCCAAAAGGATACGACATAATTTTTTTTCTTTTCAAAGGATTATGAATGCCATTTTTTCAAAATGCACCTGCCAACAAAAGCTCAAAAATATTCAGAACAATAATTCAAAAAGGTAAACATTAATTTAGCCACAAGTTGTGTACTGTGCTGATGTGAAGGCCATGTGATGATGTAGCCTCCTGCCATTTCACAGATCCTCCAGCTCTCTCAGGCACTTGTTGCCATAAGGGGTGCCATTTTACTATGTGTTGTATATACCATAATGCAATTTGAGCAACCACAAATGTTGGTATCCTTGGGATACCAAGGGACCATTGTAATTGTGTTCTGCGAAATTGCTGTAAGGCAATTAACAACCAGAACTTTGAAACCTATTTTGTAAACTGTCTTAGCTAAATGATCATATATTTTTGTGGTTTTTTACTTTAACAGATGTCGGTCTTCTGGCAAAGCAGTACCTTGAAAAAGGCCTTTTGGTACCAGATCATGTGTTCACACGTGTAATGATGACAGAACTGGACAAAATGCAGAGCCAGCCTTGGTTACTTGATGGTAAGGTCTCCCCCTTGGAAGTGCAGTGTTTTGATTTTAGTAGAAACTGAGCAATTCCAATATTTTTTTAAGAAATTGCTGGTGGAGTGAAGACACATGTGAAATAATACACTTTATTTATAATACACTTTATTTATATTCCGCTCTTCTCACCCTGAAGGGGACTCAGAGCGGATTGCAGGTACACATACTTAGCAGACAATCCCTGCCGTTTCCACATACACACATATAGACGAACAGAGGCAAACTCTGGCCACCAGGGGGAGTTGACGCACTCCTCATCTCTCAGCATCCCTTGTTGTTCCTTTCGCATTCCTCAGTGTTCCTGGAGTTCTTTAATGGCCTCATAATAAAGTCAAAATTTGCCTCCCCACTTAATGTGGTACCTGAAAACATCTTGAGATCATTTATAGTTCAATTTTTGACAGTTGTGAACAGTGAACACTGATCTAAAAATGTCTGAGTTCCTGTCACTAAAGTTACATTTATTGAAATGTGGACAGAAGATGACAGTTTAAACTAGACTTCAGAAACTTGGCATTCTTCGGATGTGTGACACAGCCTTTCCCATCATTCTCAGATTATGACAGCAATCATACTGTTTTGGAACTTATGGGTGTTGTCATTCAAAGCTTCAGGAAAACATTATTGGGACAGAGAAGTCTAGGCCATCTTGGTAGCCTTTGGGCTTGTTGACGATACAAAGTTAATATTTGTGCTTGTCCCTATTTCAGGAAACAGATGTATTCAATGTTTAGTATGCTGATCTTCAAGATATTTTCAGTGTAGTGTTTGACGAAGGTGAATATAATGATAATGATTAATGGTAAAATGCATAATAAAATAAAATGGGAGAAAGGAGCATGAAAAGCATACTAAACATGGGTTTAAATGCCTGGGAAAACTGGCTCCAAACTGATACCAGTGTAGTCAGTAAGTGAGCATTCATCCAAGAACTGAGCATTACCAGTGAGAATATTTGCTGGTCCAGCCTTGTAACTAAGATGGTAAAGAATTTGACTATGGAGATTGGAATCATGTGACCTACCCAGGTAATGATGGGCTGCATCTTTCTGCATTTTTCCTTGGCTACGCTGCCTCGGGCTGCTGGATGTTACAGTCCAATAATATCTGGAAAGCCATGTGATTTCCATTTCTTGTGTGAACGGAGAGGCTTATGTTGGGGAAGGCAATTGTTCAGATAATTAGGCCCCACACTGTTCAGAATATTGAAGGTAAGCAGTGGTGCTTTGAGTTGTGCATGGAGTCATATAGAGGTTAAAAACAGCAATGCAAATTTTCAAGTGGGAAGGAGCCCACAAGCACCCCACCAACCCTCACTTTTCTCAGTGATGTGACTAAGCAGAGAGACTCTTTGTCGATTAGCCTTCTGTTTCATGAAACAGTGTGCTCCCTGCATGTTGCCGAAGTGTGACAAGTACCAACTGGTAAGTAGGAGGGAAGGAACAGAGCCAAGATGAATTGCTTATAGCAGTCTCATCCGTGTGCAGTGAATGGTGGAAGCTATGTCTCACTTTTGCTAGTTTTCATCTTCACTTTTTTAAAAAAAAAAGAGATTTCATTAAAATGGTTCAGTTCACTTTTTAATGGTTTGGGGGGGGGGGGGGTATGCAGATAATTTTCATCAAAGGCAGTGTACTGTTACATACTATACTGTCTGAGTATATAAACCCTGACTCCATATTGAAGCAGAGCTAAAGAAATAAAAAATGTCTTTTATGGAAGGCCTTTCAAGAAAATTAGATGTGCTTTGTGAACCTCAGTGCATACAGCTACTCCTAAAGAATTTGGAGTCTTGCTTATCTGACAAAAAAGGGCTGACAGAATGCCGGATAAACGAAAATGTCAGATAATACGGAGTCTCCAACTGTTACTCGTCTGACGCAGCGCTAGACACCTAGAATAGTAACAACAGGGACTCAAAGGGTTAAGGCAAGGCAATGCTTCAGGGCTAGAGCAGCCTAGCAGGAAGTGCCCGGATGCAGAAGAGGAACATGGAAATCACAGAGAGGAGGTGGGAGGATGCTTCCTCTTCCGGTTTTGCCTCTTTTCCCTCTTTCCTCTCTCCTCCTCTTCCTCCTCTGTGTCTAGCCTTTTTCACTTATTGGGAATGGAGAGAAAGTTGGGGAGTACTCCTTTAGTTGAAGGGGAAATGCTGGAGGAAAACAGGGGGTATCGGATAAGAGCGTCAGATAAGACAAAACGTTGGATAAGCGAAGGTCGGATAAGTGAGACTCCCCTGCATATGGTATAGTTACAGAAGTAACTGAAATATGCATAAGTAGTATGAACCAGCAAGGAATTATTTCCTATATTCTCTCTTTAAGGACCTTAGGAAACAGGGTGTCCATTCCTTACAAATGATGGTTAGGCTTTTAAACTGAATATCGCACAGAAGAGAATGTGCTAAAAATAGCATGAGTCATTTTTCATTCTTGATGAAGACACAAGTTGAATATCACTTATCCAAAACACTTGAGACTAGAAGCTTTTTAGATTTTAGGTTTTTGGAATTTAGGAATATCTGTATATACTGTATGTACAGAGTAAGGTACGTCAGCGATGAGACCCAAGTCTTAACAGAATTCATGTATGCTTCATATACTCTTTATACACATAGCCCGAAGGATATTGTATATAACATTTTAATAATTTGTGCATGAAACATTTGTGCACATTGAACCATCAGAAAGTGTGACGGGACATTCTTTCCCTCCTCTTTCTCATGCAGCCCTCTATGCCATTCTAGAATCTGCTCTGGAAGATTTTCCAGATATGGACAGTTTTTGAGGGTGCATGGAAAGCTGTAGGGAGGAGGAAGAAGTGCTCCCCTCCTGATCCTGTTGATGGAAGCTGCTCTGTCAGTGAAATATCTCTATTAAAACCTGGCATACAGTTCTTATCTTAGATGCCAGTTAGATAATTTGATATCCTAGATACTGAGAGTCCGCAACTAGACACTCATGAATCCTTGTCTCACTGTTGCCATACCAACGCAGATCAAAAAATGAGGTCAATGGGATTTCTAAGAATGGATGCACTTGATGGGTTCAAGAACTGAAGCTGTATGTAAGGTATATTGCTATAACATGGAGAAAGCACTTATCGTGGGTTGACTAATAGAGAACTTGAAAACATTAGTATTAGAAGTTATTGTGTTTCCTGAAATGTTACTGTTATGGGGTAGTATTCAAATAAATGCATTGCACCCCTGGGAGCACAATGGGTTAAACCTGTGTGCTAGCAGGCTGCTGACCGAAAGGTCAGCGGTTTGAATCCGGGGAGTGGAGCTCCCATCTGTCAGCTCCATCTGTCAGCATGAGGCTTCTCATGCAAGGACATGAGAAAAACCTCCCACGGGATGGTGAAACATCTGGGCAACGTCCTTGCAGATGGCCAGTTCTATCACACCAGAAGTGACTTGCAGTTTCTCAAGTCGCTCCTAACACAAAATAAATATTGCATTATAGCACATTATGGGTACATTACTTTTGAATGTAGGAAATTTGAATTAAAAACAACAAAAAAGTCTCCAAATGCCATAAATTATCCCCAGAGTAATAAAAACTGCAGTTTTTGCAGAGATTTTCATATTCATTGAATTTGTAATATCAAAAAACAATACAGTTACTGCTTTACATGTCATGGGTAGCAAATCATTTTTTCACACATTGCTTCCAAATATTGGGACAGGATGTATTTCTCTAACTCACAGCTCTTTGTCTAATGCTTATGGTTCGTTCAATATTTTCCTCATCTTTTCGCCTCCCTGCCCCCAAAAGTTAAATTGCAGGTTCATAGTAGAGTAATATGAAGAGATGGTTTGCCTGGGGCCAGTGGTTTGAATGAATTTATAATTTCTTTTTCTAAAAAAACTCAGTTTGTGGAAGGTGAAATAATTTGTTGCCAGGATTATGATGTGTTCCTGTTCTCCTACATAAAGAAACCACTGTTGGCCTGCAGTCCCAGAAGCTGGTGTTTGTGGCTTGTGGGACTTCTGTAAAAGATCGTGTTGTTACTGTATGAATGACATGAACTAAAGTCTCACCTCTCTCTTACAGTAATTCTTGATATTTGGAAAAGATCTAGCCAAGGCTGCTTGTAGAAGAAGGTGTGCATTTAGGCAAGGAATGTCTGTACTCCATCGTTTTCCTCTTGCTTCACCACCTTGGTTCATTTTCATTCATTTTCTGGCTTGTAATCTTTACAAAAACCAGAGATAAAGAAAGGACTATTTGCTAGTTGAAGCAGCCAACAAGCTCCATTTTGTGGCCTTTTGGATCTTCTCAATGCATTCCACCTAAGATATTAAACTATCCAAAACGGCATACTTTGTTTCTTTTTGCCCCAGGTAAAAATGAGGCATTAGGTCAGTATTTCTCAGCCTGGTGTTCTGGACCCCTGGGGAGGTCACGAGGAGGTGTCAGAGGGGTCGCCAAAGACCATAAGAAAACATAGTATTTTCTGTTGATCATGGGGGTTCTTTGTGGGAAGTTTGGCCCAATTCTATCATTGGTGTGGTTCAGAATGCTCTTTGATTGTAGATGAACTATAAATCCCAACAGCTCCCAAATGTCAAGGTCTGTTTTCCCCAAACTTCACCAGTGTTCACATTTGGGCATAGTGAGTATTCATGGCAAGTTTGGTCCAGATCCATCATTGTTTGAGTCCACAGTGCTCTCTGGATGTAGGTGAACTACCACTTCAAAACTCAAGGTCAATGTCCACTTAACCCTTCCAGTATTTTCTGTTGGTCATGGGAGTCTGTGTGCCAAGTTTGGTTCAATTCCATCGTTGGTGAAGTCCAGAATGCTCTTTGAGTGTAGGTTAACTATAAATCCCAGTACCTAAAATGTCCAGGCCAATTCCCCTCAAAATCCACCAGTATTCAAATTTGGGCATATCAGGTATGCATGCTACGTTTGATCCATCGTTGTTTGCATTCACAGTGTGCAACTACAGCTCCCAAATGACAGTCTCGTGAATGAAAATACATCCTGCATATCAGATATTTACATTACGATTCATAACAGTAGCAAAATCACAGTTGTGAAGTAGCAAAATAAAAAAATTATGGTTGGGGGTCATCACAACATGAGGAACTGTATTAAGGGGTCGCGGCATTAGGAAGGTTGAAAAACACTGACTAGCCTATACAAGGGTGAAAATGATCTCCCCTTGGAGTTGCCCATTAGTGATTCCGACATAGAGGTAGAATCATAGAATCATTGAGTTGGAAGAGACCTCGTGGACCGTCCAGTCCAACCCCCTGCCAAGAAGCAGGAAAATCACATTCTGGTAATTAGTTTTCTTCTCTTGAGTACAGAGGCAAACTTGGACTATCCTCAGTGTGTATACTTTGACCAAGGGACCAAGACAATGTGATTCATCTTGGATACTCTAGGAATTAGATGTATGAAGTGGTCCTGAATGTATTAGGACAAAGTTGAGAACACCTTTGGCTAGTTAGACATGAGCCAAATCTTTTGATGCACAAGGAGACAACCCGCTTCCACACGTGTCAGAGTGCTTCATCTGAGGAAAATTATGGGGACCATCCAGAACTTGAGAAATATTTAAGATTCAGGAACATCAGAAGCTGCATGAGAATGAGTCAGACTGGTGGTCCATCTAGCACATTATTATCAGTGGTGACTCCCCAACTCATTTTGAGTTTCAGGCAAAGGTCATTTCCATCCTGCCTTGAAAATTTGCAATTGCTGTATAGAAATCAGTTGGTGAGGAAACAAGAGGAGAAGGCTTTTGTTCTTAAGCCTTCCTTGCAGGCTTTTCCTAGTTATCTATTGAGTCACTGTATGGAATAGGATGGTAGATGGGCCTTTGGTCTGATCCAGCAGGACTCATCTGATACATTTTACATTAGAGATCTTTGTTGTGAGGAAAGGTAATGTTAAAGTGCTCTATGTGTTGTCGAAGGCTTCCATGGCCGGAATCACTGGCTGTATGACCATGTTCAAGAAGCACTCTCTTATGATGTTTCACCCACATCTATGGCAGGCATCCTCAGAGGTTGTGACGTGTGTTGGAAACCAGGCAAGTGAGGTTTATAGATCTGTTGAATGTCCAGGGTGGAAGAAAGAACTCTTGTCTGCTTGAGGCAAGTGTGATTGTTGCAATTGGCCAGCTTGATTTGCATTGAATGGCCTTGCAGCTTCAAAGCCTGGCTGCTTTCTGCCTGGGGGAATCCTTTGTTGGGATGTGATTAGCTGGCCCTGATTCTTTCTTGTCTGGAATTCCCCTGTTTTTTGAGTATTGTTCTTTATTTACTGTCCTGATTTTAGAATTTTTAAATACTGGTAGCCAGATTTTGTCCGTTTTCATGGTTTTCTCCTTTCTGTTGAAATTGTCCACATGCTTGTGAATTTCAATGGCTTCTCTGTGTAGTCTGACATGGTGGTTGTTAGAATGGTCCCGCATTTAAGGAGTTCTTTTTGACTGTATGAATTCGCAATAGCATTAGTTTAAAAGAATTTGAATTCTAGGTGTATAAAATAAAACTCTGTGTTTAATGGGTTTCATTATACATGAGAAAAAAATATTTTTGTGATAATTCAAGAAACCTGAATGCTTTGATGTGGAAAACATCCTCATTATTCTACCCAGAGCTGGTTAAGGTGTTTGTGAAATCAGCAACACTTGTCCCATCCCTGAGTGTGTATATCTTTGAGACTATGCTTCATTTTTTAGAAAAGGGGGGAATTCGTGCAAAAAAATTCAAACTCATATATAAGGTATATATGAAACATAAATGAATGGTGTATTCAGACTCCCATCCCATTTCCAAAATCCAAAAAATAAAAATTAAGTTTCTAACACATCTGGTCTCAAGCATTTCAGATAAGAGATACAGTGTTCCCTCGCTATTTTGCAGTTCACTTATTGCAGACTCGCTGTTTCGTGGGTTTTTCCTCCTCCCCCGGGAGCTGGGGGGAGGAAGAAGAGGAGGGGAAGGGGAGCCAGGCGCTGGACCTTACCCTGGGGCTTGTCTCTGGGCTCATCGGTGGCGGCCTCCTCCTCGCCACCTCCTCTGCTCCCCTTTCCTTCCTTGGAGACCTCAGCCCAGCCTGTCAGTGCCATTGACGGCGCCGAAGGGGCCTCCAAGGCCTGGAGCAGCAGAGGTGGCAAGAAGGAGGAGCCCACCACCGAGTGGAGGGAGAGTCCCTACTTTGCGGATTTTCACGGAACACCTGCGATAAGTGAGGGAACATTGTACTCATCTTGTACTTTGGGGGTTGTTTTTGTTTTTTAAAAAAGAGACAATTTTCAAAATCATTGCAAATTTTTGTAATTTTTTCCCCTTTTCCCTTTAGGTTTTCCTAGAACATTGGGACAAGCTGAAGCACTTGACAGGATATGTGAACTGGACCTAGTGATAAGTTTGAACATCCCATTTGAGACTCTAAAAGACCGTCTCAGTGCTCGTTGGATTCACCCTGCTAGTGGGAGAGTATATAATATGGAATTCAATCCACCTCATGTGCAAGTGAGAGCTTAAGTCCTGGTATATTAGTGTGATTTGGAAAGAGGAAGCTAGCTCATCCATATGTGAAAATGACTTCTGCTTATAATAATTCATGAAGTGCCACTCTCACCAGATTCGTGAAAAAAAGGGATTCACGTTCTGGAGAAGTCAGAAGAGTACACAAATGTGTATTAATACGCTTAAATAGTTCTGAATATTTTAAACCTTCCCAATTAATATTGGTGTTGTCCTTATCTCTGGAAATCTCCCTATCACTTTTATTCACATGTTAAAGAAAGCTTTTCTTAAACTTTTTAAAACCACTTTTTCTTGGACTTGGATGTTTCTTTTCTATCCATCCATCCATCCATCTCCATCTATCGATCTATCTATCACCTTCTCCCCCCCCCCTATTTTTATTGTATTCACTAAAAAATTCAATAAAAAAGAAAGCTGTGGTGGTGCAATGGGTTAAACCCTTGTGCCGGCTGAACTGCTGACTTGAAGGTCAGCAGTTCAAATCCGCGAGACAGGGTGAGCTCCCAACTGTCAGCTCCAGCTTCCCATGTGGGGACATGAGAGAAGCCTCTCACAGGATGGTAACACAGCCAGGTGTCCCCTGAGCAACATCTCTGCAGACGGCCAATTCTCTCACACCAGAGGCGACTTGCAGTTTCTCAAGTTGCTTCTGATACGATTTTAAAAAAAAACTATGAAATTTCAAAACATTTATTCAAGGTTCTTATTTTTCTGTAGAGTACATAATAATGACCCTTCCAACATAGATTATGATTATTGTAGAATATACTTTGATCACTAATAAAGCCAACAAGTAGGGACAGAAGTTCTGGCAAAATGAGCTGTCATTATTTTTTTTGACTTGATATGATTTTTTTCCCTTTCTGGCACACAGGCCTCATTAGAAAGGATTTTCCGGCTATGTGGAAAGAGCTTTTTAAGATGATAGTTCCTTCATCATGAAGACATTAAAGATGAGGAATTTTAAAGCAGGGTTTTGGGGGGTTTTTTTGGTTCCACGGGCACTTTTTGTTGGTTAGGTGAAAACCACAAATCCCTTACTACTATTACGCTTCTATACTGCCTCTTTCAGCCCGAAGGTGGCGAACAAGCAGCAGCAAGTGCCCACATACAAACACATATATGATCAAAACAGTCATATAAAAACCATATAAATTAACAGTTAAAAACTACAAAATACAATGTAGCAGCAGATTGTTTTATGACACTCAATAGTGGCATGTTTCTAATTCAATTTTAGGATTATTATGTAATAAGAAATGAATGCTACTGTAATTTATTGTATACATTCATAAGTGAAGGAAATGCTAGAAAAAAGAAAGATAATAAATCGATTTTTTTTCAATCCAAGCTCACAGACCCTCAATGGACCCTCAAAGGGTCTATGGACCTGTGGTTAAGAACCCCTGTTATAAAGTGATTAGGGCAGAGATAAGATTTTTTTTACATTACAGACTTTTGAAATCCAGTCTTCCTTGCACAGTAATTACATTCTTAGACTACATGGTTTTGTTATTGTTTCTTTGACATCACTCTTCTTCTACAGGGGATTGATGATGTTACTGGTGAGCCATTAATTCAGCGGGAAGATGACAAACCTGAAGCTGTTGCAGGCAGGCTAAGAAAATACAAAGATGCTGCAAAGCCTGTTATAGAATTGTACAAGTGAGTAAAAGTTCACTCTCAATAGTCCAGTGTGTATTAGAATGGTATAAAAATTATGTGGCATGCCATTAGAATTTTCAAATTATTTTAAAAGCACTCTTTGGACCATTTATTTGGCACTAGTGTATCATGCTTATCTGAATATTGGTTATTGGAATTGAGCTATACATAGCTGTTTATATTGATCAAAATAAATGGTAGTTTTAGTTTGGTTACTCCATTCAGAATAAATGTCCTATGGTCTTTCTGGCTGGAGAAGTTTGTCAGAAATATTTAAAATTTCTGTTTCATCATATTCATTGTGTCTATGCTTCCTTGTAAACCGCTCTGAGCTCCGGAGTGAGCGGTATACTAAATCGAAGTTAATAAATAAATAAATAAATAAAATTAACTAGGAATTTTTAATTACAAAAATGTGAGTCAAGCACTGAAAGGGTTAAATGGATGCAATAACTTGGCAAAGGCTGCAGTTCAATATAAGCAGGTGTGTCTGTAGCTTAGTAGCCCTCAGTTTGTGACAGGTCTCTTTATACTCAGTGTTAGTTTGCTGCAGTATGGGCTACTGGTTCTGTGTCACGCTGCTACTAATAAGTTACTCTGCTGTGCATTTATGAGAAGGGTCTTTCGTTAATAAGCCCAACAAAATTATCATATTAAAAATAGTATACTCGAAAATCAATTCTTGAAGATACTGTATGTGTTCAAACTTGTCTGCTTTTTCTCAAAATAGAAGCACTCAAGACAGTTGAGTACATGTTATACATAGGCAGTAAAATACAACATAGATGTAGAATGTTAGAGTTGTGTAAAAGGAGTCACTGGCTATCTACAGTGTTTAGTCCTAATTATTCCTGTGTGGTATTATGTTACTACAGAATGAATCCCATCCCCATCAGTCTCTAGTTACCAGGCAGTTGCTGTTGGGTTGACAGGGGCCTGTTCTCCTGTTGCACTGAAAGTGGAGGGGCTGATTTGTTGTATTTCTCACTCACACTAGAAATCATGTGTATTAGAGGTGGAGGATGGGAACAACAGTTTGGCTGGGCAACAGGGAGAAAGACCCCTGATGATCACAGTGGCTGCTTTCCAGTAAGTGGAACCTGGGCGACTTTCACAGTCTTTACATAGCCCCTTAATGAGAGACTGCAGTAAGGGATCATGAACACATAACAGTCATAACTATGATGCAGGATTCTTTCCCATATAGGTATCACGTAGTTGTTGAACAGGAAGGATTGTTTATACTTGAACTAAGTTTGGTTGATTTGTTTACAAACAATTAGTTTGGAAGGTCATATTCTAGACCAGGCATGGGCAAACTTGGGCCCTCCAGGTTTTTTGGACTTCAACTCTCAGAATTCCTAACAGCGGAATTAACTCTAGAACTAGTTTCAGGATCCTGGGTCTAATAAAAAATAAAAAAAAAAAAAGCTTTTAAAATAATACACACTTGTTTTTATAAAAAAAATATTCTAGCACATTATTTGCTGCTTTTGATCATTAAGTTAAAATTCTTGTATAGGAAAAGAAGGCGAGCACATCAAAATGTAATGTGAATCAACTATGGGTTGCTGCGGGTTTTTTGGGCTGTGTGGCCATGTTCCAGCAGCATTCTCTCTCGACATTTTGCCTGCCTTCGACAACACATTGAATCAACTTTGTTTTATATTTGTGTCTTTTGTGCCCTATCTAATTGGATAATTTTCTAGAATTGTAGTTAAGGTTTTCATGAAATTCTTTTCTGTTCCATTTTCAGAAACAGAGGGATCCTACACTCATTTTCTGGAACAGAGACCAATAAAATCTGGCCTTACGTTTATACTCTGGTGTCCAACAAGATTCCACCAATCCATGCCGAAGAGGCAAACTAAGCATCTCCAAAAGAGGAAGAAGAACTGATACATTACATTCTGGTTTGATTTTGTTTCTGGTGTAACCTGTCTGTTCTCTGCCCTTTTGAAAAGTAGCTGTTCTCCCTGGTTGGTGTTACCAAAGAATAACTATGGAAACAGCTTTGAAAGACCCTGTATGTGTGCATGGACTTCAATTAATTATAATTGATTATGCAGAGACAAATATGCCTTCGCAGGTCTGTAGAACCTGTTGTTTATTTCATCCCTCCAGTGCTTCTGTGTAAAAAAGGTGCATTTCATGAATGTTTGGAAATTATGACCTTGATCTAATCTTCCATATTTAAAAACAAACATGCACTATAGTAGATGTGTTTGCAATGCAACGAGTATAATAGAAACTCAATGAATAAATAGAGTAGTTAATAAATGATGAATTGACACCTGAGTTCTCAGAGAAAACCGACATTCAATAATATCTTTTCCAAAAATGCTGCTGTATAATGATTGAACTATTCTTTTTTACTCAGTGGTGTGGAATTGAAGAATAGTTGCACTACTTGCTTAATAGATTTATAGCTTTAATATTATACAATATTATAAGCTGTCAGTAAAGGCCAATGCAATCTGCGCATTTTTGCACATGCAGAATTGCCCCTATTGTCTCCTGGGCAAATGATTGCATCTTGAATCTGATAATGGTAAACTGCAGATTCCCATGCCTAGAAAACCTAAGATCATTGTGGCCACAGCTGTGGAACTCAAATGCTGTTTCGGCAAGCTGAAAGTGATGTGACATTATTTCCAGTTTCTGTTTTGGCTATTTTCTGCAATTTTTTCACAGTTTCAGGGAATCTAGAGGTCTCTACACTCATGGCCAAGTGGAAGAGAGCTTTGACCAGTTTTGGATTTAAAAAATCACCCCAAAATCCATCCAAACAAAATTAAAATTTAGAAGGGAGGTCTTTGTCTGCATTTATGGGCACCAATCGCCACATTAAACCATGTCAGGATAGTTCACATGTGCAAAAAAAAGCATAGTTTGTACTGTGCCACACTTCATTCAATTGGTTAGGTGTTTCTATTTGCCTTTGCATTGCATTTATGATTGGTATCCTTTCTTTCCTTCATAACGAAGGGTTTTTTGTTGCAGAGTTTTCTTGGTTGTCTAATTTCCAAGGTTTAGCTAGTTTTTTGTTCATACAATTATTAGTAAAGAAAGAGAAGTGTCATTTATTACCTCATTGTGCCATGCAAACCTATTCTCCTTTTCCTTACCTTGCACAGTGCTTTGTGTTCTGTACTAGCAGCAGACTGGAAAAAAATACACACACACTTTCTGTTTTCATTTAAAAAATCTAACACAACGCCCCCCACACACACACGTTGATCAGTGACGGAAATTTTGTATTTGAGCACAGAACTTGAGCATTGGCTAAATTCCTGCCATATAACTTTAGACTAACAGCTGAACTGAAACATTCCATTTTCAGGAACAGGGGTTTGAACTGTTATCTTCAGAGAATCCGTTTCTTTATCAAACTGACGCTCAAGAAATTCATTGCTACAGGAAAGACTTGATTTTGCAAATATAATCTCGGAAATAAAGTAATGCAAGCAACGATTACCTGCAATGTTTTTTCCCTTACCATTTTTAAAATAAGTAAAGCCCAATTAAATCCCATTTCAAAAACAATCGAGCAAATCAGAACAATTGCTCTGTTGCTATGACAAATAACGTTTTTCTAGTTACTTGTTCAATTTTCTTTTGAAGAGCATTTTATGGATTTGTTGGCAAGGTTTTTTCACGGTTTGTGCCATTGTCTATGGTTTGTTTTTTCACCCGGAGGTAAGAAAAATAACAGAAAATGAAGGAGAATAGTACATGGGTTAAATTTGAAACAATGCAATTACTAATAGAAACAAATGACTTTCTAATTACTTACATGATTTTAATTGATCTTTTCATGGCCTATGCTCAGGCCAGGCCTTCTGGACCTTTTTGTCGATCAGTGCTGATGGATACTACATCCCAGAATACAGTATACATACGTGTTCTCATTCTTAGTGCACTGGATGAGGAGTGTGTCATGTCAGGCTTCCTAGTTTGACTTTATTCATCCTTCTTACAATTTTTGCATCATGGAACTCAAAGGACTCTATGAATTCCCAGTGGCAGGTCAAAATCAATGTTGGTTTATTATTGTTTTAGATTCAACCCTGAGTAAGTGTGTCTGGGTACGAGGATGACCAAGCAACTCTCCTCATCTCTATGTTGGATTCGTTCCAAAGAAAATTAGTGTCACTCTGGTCTCATTGAAATTGGTGTGAAAACCCTATTGCTTTCAGTTGGGCTCAGTATGAATGATGGCCTGAATCTAATCCATAATTTTCCTTCACTATCTGTAATCTGCTTTCCTTTCCTTTAGTCATAGAATATAAAAGAGTCATAGTAAATAAAATAGTGAAGGTATGCATTCTCTTGGGAGTTAAAATTGTTTATTTTTATACTAAGGAACCAAAAATACTTGGAAACTATCCTAACGTTTTAAAGGTCTTGAAATTTGTCATTTTCGGGAGAGAGGGGTGGGAGTCCTTGCATTGCTGGAGTGAGGGCAGATCTACTGTTCAGCCTAGTAGACATATGTTAGTGTGCTAAACCTTTTATCTCTCACTGAAATCAAGGAGGCTTAAATTAGCTATGCTGGCTCCAGATTGACATAGTTAAAGAGCCAAATCCTGGTCCTCATGAGAGCCTGGACAATATTTACGTCCAGTAGGTCTAAAGTTACCCTATAGTTTAGAGCTAGTGGTTCTCAACCTGGAATCCCCAGATGTTTTTGGCCTACTACTCCCAGAAATCCCAGCGAGTTCACCAGCTGTTAGGATTGCTGGGAGTTGAAGGCCAAAAACATCTGGGGACTCCAGGTTGAGAACCACGGGTTTAGAGACTAGCTAGTAGGGACAGTGGTGGTTTCTGTCTATGTGAGGGTGGATCAGGGAAGGGAATGGCATTTCTATAGTCTCCAAAGCTCCCTCAGCTGGTCACCCAAGGAAGATTAGCATTGCACTGATAGATTGCAGCGCCTCTCAAATATTGTAAATCTGTCTACCTTGAAATATGTCTTCTCAGGGTGCCTTATTCTCTACTTTATTAAAGGGGGAGAAGAATGTGTTTTGGAAGAATTAATCAGAAATTTATTAGTTCTGTCCTTTTCCAATGCTAGTTTGTTAGAAAAAGTACATCATCCTTACTCAGAAAGGTGTGACCAGATCTTGACAATGGCCTAATGTAGCAGTTTCCATTTTTTTCCAGTTGCAATCTCATATTATAGAGGCAAAGTGACTCTACTGCATTAACTGCCATGCAAGTAAATACAGGAAGTCCTCAAGTTATAAACAAGACAGGTTCTGTAAGTTGAATTTGTATGTAAGTTGGAACAGGTACATTTTAAGTGTAACTCCAGCCATATCACATTTATACACACACGCATACATACTTGCAATCTTTGGTTAGTATAGGGAAAGCACCCCTGAGGTGTTTTATTGTCTGTGCCTGTTTCACCTCACTTTCTGTCCCATTGATGATGGGATTTTGAAAAATGTGGCTTGTTGTGGAAACAAGGGTTTGTGATAAAGCTTCAGTGTAGACACCTTTTCCTCATGACAACTCTTTCAGGAGTTAATTTTCCTTCCAATGGATAGATTTCTCACTTCCTGTTGTTACACCCCCGTTCTTAGCTATGAGTTGTATGTAAGTCAGATGTTTGTAACTCGGCGACTGCCTGTACTTTCTATCTAACTTTTATAGAGCTCAGTGCTTGCTGACACACACACACTCGCACAGTGCTACTGAGGACTGACACTGAAGTAGCTATTTGAACAATTGAACCAGCAAAACCCAGTAGTATCCTTATTTCCCAATTGCTTAAAGATGGTTGAGAGAGTAGAAGTCACCCTGCATTTATCTCCTCTATGTTTGTCTGAGAGCCTAGTTGAAATGCTTCTAGTGAAAATTCCGTTTGTACAGAAAGAATTGGCAGAGACATTTAAGCTGACATTCTTACCTGCAAACAAATCTTGTTGAAACCAGAGGCTTTTACTTCTAAGTTTCTAAATGCTAAACCAACCTGTCATATTCAACAGAACACTATTTTGCCATATTTTAATATTTACCTAAATAGATATAAACAAAACTTTGGAGATGTACTCTTCATCAATTATGTTTCTGTGAATGTGCATATGCAGGCTGAGAAGTTACTTCTAAAATCATTCCTACTACCCCTTACATATAGTTATGATGGAAATCTTGATGGACCAGAGCAAGGTGTCCTCAAAAGCTGAAGTAAATGGAGAAGTGTGTATTTACCCTGAGTATTCTTGTGTACCAATGAAATTGCAGTATCCATAGCAATTTTACAATCATTTTGTACTTTGACTTTTATTTGCAGTGGAAGCCAGCATGGTGTCATGGTTTGAGTGTTGGACTACATTTTTGGAGACCAGCTTTTGAATCCCCACCTAGCCATGAAATCTACTGGGTGACCATGGGCAAGTCACACACACACAGTCTTTTCTGAACACATTTTTCCAAGGAACCCTGGGATAGAGTCACTATAGGTCGGAAAAAGTTGAAAGGGACATAAGAAAGAATTTATTGTTATAGACATTTAATTCTCTTGTTTCTTATTGGTTTGTTATTTTATCCTGTTGTTAGCTGAAGCCCTCAAAATGAAGGGATCAAATACAGTTAACTACAGCTGACCAGTTGAAATGAGTTTGTTTTGCTTTCTTTTGCACTCCTCTCTAAATATTACATTTTTGTGTTGTGGTTGAAAAATGACTTGGTTTCTGTCATGTTTTAATTTTAATCCCTGTAATGCAGTACTGTGTATGTATTTGTGTGTGTATATACTATCATGAGAAACCATTCAGATAATTTGCAGATAATTCAGCCACATGGGGAATTCTTTTCCATCACCTCCTAACAATAACAAAGCTGCTTCCAAGACTGTCATGTAACCAAACCATACTTTTTGTTAAAGGAAGTATTTAGCCTGAGCTTTTCAGAGTATGTTGCTGTGGCAACACATAAAGAATAGGGTAAATGTTAGACCAGACCAGGCTCAATCCTCCACAACCTGGAAGAAAGATCCAGGTATTGGCCCAAAAGAAAGCTGCTTTTTTGACTTTTTGCACTTTTCCTTTACCCAATGCAGTGATGTAAGCTATGCCGCAGATATAAAAGTAAATTGTTTACTGTGCAATGTGTAGAATTAATAGAGCACTGAACATAAACACACAACAAAGAATTGGACATCAGTGACGGGAATATCTCATAGAAAGAGCTGTTGCATTTCAGGTAACAGGAAGAACCATTGTTTGATCACACTCATTGTCTCACAGTGGTTCCTGACATTTGTCTTTCTGGTGTTTTGGAGTTCAATTCCCAGAAGGCCCAGCCAACTTGGCCAACTGCAGGGATGCTGAGAGCTGAAGTCCAAACACTCAAAGGGCCAAAGGTTGGGAACCACTGTAGGAGGAGACAGGAAGTAATAGTTGCTTACCTGTAACCGTATTTCTCCAAGTGATTACCTGTGAAATTTGCACATATGGTATTTCCTGCATCTGCACAGTCAGTTTGGAATCTTTTAGAAAATGTTTTAGACAGTAGCCCTGCCCACTCTCCCCATAGAATATATAGCCAGTTGGAGGGGCTACTGCCTCAGTTCCTCCATTGCAAGTAGCAGCTAGAAGAACCAAGGCATTACAACAGTGGGGAGGATGGGCGGGGATGTGCCAATTTCACAGGTGACCACTTGGAGAAACACAATTACAGGTAAGCAACCATTACTTCTCCATCGTGGTCCCTGTGAAATCGCACATATGCTAGATTAGCAACCTACTAACCTTGGCTGGTGGGCATCATGCCATAGAGGTGAAAAGGAGTGCCCTTCCAAATGCAGTGTCTCTCCTGGATGAAGCATTAAGCTTATAATGAGCCAAAGGTGAAAGGCTGTCATTATAGGAAGACCATAGAGGTTGCTACCAACCTAGTGGAATTACCTTTCACTTTTTCAGGTGGGTCCCAGCTGGCCAAACGATACGCCAGATGAATTGCAGAGACAATTCATGATAAGAGGCATTGCGAAGCCACCGGAAGACCAGTGGAATTTTTCCAATACGTCAGAACTAGTCTAGGAAACTTACTAATTTCTGAAGTTCTCTGAACATAAAAGGCCAGGGCTTTACAAACATCCAATAAATGTAGAATCCATTCCAACAAAGAAGGGTTCTGAATAAAGGCGGGCAGGACTATTTCCTGCGATATGTGGAAACTAGTGGCATCCTTTGGAAGGAAGGCATTATCGGTGTGAAGCATCAGCTTGTCTTTATGAAACCGCAGATAAGGCTCATCTAATCTAACAAAGTTCCGCAGAGCGTGCAAGACGTTTTATCCCAGCAGGCTTTCGGGATCTGATCTGGTTAATAGGCTGTAAACAGTTTTATAGTTTTTAGTTAAGAGTTTAATTCTTTCTGTTGTTTTAAAGTGTGTTTTTATATTCTCTATAAGTTATCCTGTGCCCTCGGGGAAGGACGGTATATAAAACTGAATACATAAATAATAAATAAAAATAATCTAAGAGCACAGAGCTTACTAGCATGTTGGGCCGATGTGATTGCCACCAAAAAGGCAGTCTTCCAGGAAAGGAAAGCCAAATCTGTTGAGGCTAGGGGCTCAAAAGGGGGTTTTGCCAGTGAGGAAAGGACAATTTCTAAACTCCAAGCAGGGTCTACAGGAGTAGATGAAGGTCCTACATTTCTGAAACACCCTAAGAAAGAGAGCTATCAGGGAGTTTGAAACAAGAAGGCCACCTTTCCTTCTATACCAGAATATGGCAGCTAGATAGCATTTCAGAGATTAAAGGGAAAGGCCTGCCTTTGAGAGAGAGACCAAGAAATCCATAACTAATGTGGTCGGGGCTAAAGCAGGGTCCAATCCCCTTTGTTTCGCAAAGGCCAACAAAATGGGTCCATTTATCAACATAAGAGTGTTTAGTAGATGTCCTGTGAGCTGCATCTATTATTGGCCTAACTGGTTGAGATAAGAAAACAAATGGAGTTACTGACTGGGATGAATGCGCTAGGCTATCAGTTTTAGAGCGTGAGCATTCAGGTATAGGGCTTGGCCTCTCTGTGAGGATGTCTGTCCTGTGTGAAAAGTGCTGGAATTTCCAGAAGGGGAGAGAACCAAGGCTGTTCAGGCCACCACAGGACAATCGGGATGCAACCCCCTTTGTCCATCTGAAGTTTCAACACCACCCTGACCAGCAGGGGGAAGGAGGAACGCATCTCCCAGCACCCTTGGGCTAGGTTTCGGTACTGGCTGGCACAATACAGCAGGCATTTGGCATTCTGTTCAGTTGCAAAGAGGTCTAACTCCAGAAACCCCCACCTCTGGAAGAGAAGATGTAACTCTTCAGGGTTTAGTGACCACTTGTGGTGGGTGAACAGTGTCATGCTGAGGGAGGCTGCTAGGGTTTTGTCTTCCCCTGGGAGATAATTAGCCATGAGATGAATCCACCTGCTGATGCACCATTTCCAGACACGATGGGGTCAGCGGTAAAAGAGAAGGGCGAGTGAGTGCCATCTTGCTTGTTTAAGTTATACATGGTAGTGGTGTCAGTGACCAATTTTACCACGCAACCTGCCATCACAGGTTCAAAGGCCTTTAGAGCCTTTCTTACTGCTTATAACTCTTAAGTAGTTTATATGGAAAGTGGATTCCACTCTCGACCAAGTCCCTTGTGCAGTGAGGTCTTCGGAATGCACCTCCCATCTAAGGAGGGAAGAGTCTGCTGTAACTACTCTTGAGGGGAAGGGTAAACCCACACAAATGTTCTGCTCTATTGCCCAGCAAAGGGGGGACTGGAGGGCATCCAGTGGCAATGATAATAGGGTGCAGGGGTTGTCTGAAAGAGGATTGAAAACTTAAAGGAACCAGGCCCGAGCGTCCAATGTTGCTTCCCTAGGTATGCAGTAGCAGGCTTGCAGGCGGCTGCGCATGCGCCTCACCTGCAGGTGGAAGTGGGGCTGGATCTGCCAGTGCAGGAACAGCACTCACCGCAAGGAACAGTGCTGCGCTCTTCATGGAGGTTGCTTCCCCCTGCCATTTCAACTTACCTAGGCCACTCCTGAGACTTCTTGCACCTAAGGGACAGTGTTTGAGGCCTGGCCTTCTTGCTCACAGCGGGTAGCAGATTTCCAGAGAATGCGGCCACATGTAAGGGGTGAACCCCTAATGGCCCAAAATCCAGTACCACAGTGGGTTGGGCAGGAAGCCTCTCAAGAGCGGGAAGCGGCAGAGGGGCCTATTCATATAGGAGGACCTTGACTCTCAACTCATGGTTTTTCCTTGTTTGAGGGGTGAAACCAAGACAAGTGAGACAAAATTGAGCCATATGCCCCTAACCCAGGCATAACAGGTACATACTGTGGCCATCATTATTGGGGATTTTGCCAGAACATGAGGCACACTTCTTAAAACAAGTGGTAGAAGTCATTTTAAGAGGGTAGGCAGAAGAAAAATGCTTAGTCAAAATGGTCCATGGTCAGGAGTGGAGAGGTCAGGTAATCAAAAAGCAGTCCAAGTCAGACTATGATGAGCTCAGGCAAATCAAGCAGTCCAAATCAAGGGAGTGGAGAGGTTAGATCAACGCGAGGCAGTCCAAGTCAAGCAATACAGCAAAGGCAATCTGATAGAGAAAGAAGCTAGTCACAGAGCTGCTGCGAGAGCCGCGGAGTGAAAGAACTGAGGCAATAGACCCTCCCAACTGGCTATATACTCTATGGGGATAGTGGGCAGTGTCTAAAAAGCTTTCTAGGAGATTCTGAACTGATTGTGCAGGCACAGGAAATACCATATTTCACAGGGCCCATGATAGAGAAATAAATTTTCCCATTTTGAGAATAGCAGATTTAGTGTCAAGAAGGTTTTCATTGACAGTTTGGTAGATTGACCTTAAGGATATGCTTTTAGTTGTTTGTACCTCAATCTCTCCACTCTCAGGATGGCAAATAGTCATAGGTGTCCTCAAGCATGCCATGCAGGATGTATTCAGCCTGTGGCATAGGAGTAGAAGCCTCCACCCTGGGTGGCATGTTTTTCTGAAGGCACTGCATCATATTTTGACTTGCAGTGTTCCCTTGCTACTTCGCGGTTTGCTTATTACGGACTTGCTGTTTTGCGGATTTCAAAAAATATTAATTTAAAATATATATCATGGTATTTTCACTGTTTTGGGGGGGGGGGGTGTTTGCCATCGCCGCTCTCCAAGGCACTTTCCCCCCCTCCAGCCTTGAAGGGCCTTTCTTTCCTTTCCTTCACTTTATAAAGACTTAAAATAGTGTATAACTACTAAAATAATGTATAAATATTAAAATAAATAGAGTATCCCTACATCGCGGTTTTTCACTTATTGCGGGAGGTCCTGGAACCTAACCCCAGCAATAAGGGAGGGAACACTGTATTTCCTTTTCTTCATGCATTTTAAAGCAGGTCAACTGTTCTTTCCCCTCCCTTCCCTACCTACACACATATTAACAATCAAAATAAATCAGACCAATTTCTCTGAGGGCCATGGGTGGTCCTGGATGGAAAGAGCATTCTGGTTAATTTTTATAATCCCGCCCGTTTTATTGATTTTCAACAATATATCCAACCGTTATGCATTATGATTGTTTTGTATGCATTGTGTAAACCGCCCCGAGCCTGCTGGAAGGAGCGATCTATAAGAATGAATAATTAAATAAATAAATAAATAAACCGATTTTGCTGTATAAAGTAGAAAGAGGGGTTTTTTTTAGAGACATCCAAAATTCCCACAAGTAAATGAGCAATCGAAATTTGATACTCATGACTGACAGCCTTACTTACTCTACATCTATGTATTTTGATATTGCGACCCACTTTGGACAGTACCTGGTTAGTTTCCTCTTTCTTGGTATCATGAAATATAGATTTAAGTATTATCCAAATAAGTTGGAAATCCTTCCACAGGTAATAGGTTGAGCTGCAGTTGGGAATACAAAACCGAGGAATTCCTTTGCATTTACATGGTTAAGTATGCTCTTTTGATGGCACTCAGTAGCAGGTCTGAGAATTTTATTTCAAAATGCTGGCACAATTTCAGTTCCAGAATTTATATTTGTAACAAGAATACAGAAGTGGTTATTTGAAATTACCATCTGTAATGCTGTTAGCCTCAATGGCGATAAACCCATTTAATCAATTGTTGAATAGAGAGCTGACATAAATCCAGGTGATTCAACGGCCCTCCTTTACATGGCACCAATAATAGGCCATTATAATGATGCATATTTTTAATTACTGTGTTCCACCAAGTCATTTCTGACTTCTGGTGAACCTAGAGGGGTTTTCTTTGCAGGATTTGCAAAGAAGAGATACGTCTTTGCTTTCTTCTGAGTCTGAGAGAGTGTGACTTGAATAGCTAAGTGGGATTTGAACCTTGGTCTCCATAATGTTTAAACTACTACACCATGCTCATCTTTTACATATTTAACACAATTCCTTTGTTCTTCTGCTCCAGATAGTTGAACAAAGACAATCCCACTCCAAGGCTACCCAAAAGTTACTCTTTTTCTATTGTTTTTGTAATGCTTTTCCCAAAAATCACAATCTTCTAATCTTTGTAACTTTTAACTCATAATATTGGCACTTTACTGTGAATGTGATATATTTTCTAAAGTTTATGATGCTATTTTTGTTATGATTGTGTATTTGGGAGTAAAGAGATTATTTGATTAGGCAATCATTTTGGGGGGAATTCTTTTTGTAAGTATCCAACATCAGAAAGAAGAAGGATATTTTTTCATAATGTCCCTTCCTGGTTCTACAACTATTAGTACCATTTGTAAATAAAGTTATCTTCAACTTCATGTCTTGTCTTTTGTATAATATGGCACGCCTCATTTGCTGCTGAACTCTCACTGCAAAAATAAT
The DNA here is from genome assembly GCA_030556195.1 of Anolis apletophallus. Lineage (NCBI taxonomy): Eukaryota > Metazoa > Chordata > Lepidosauria > Squamata > Anolidae > Anolis > Anolis apletophallus. The sequence continues at coordinate 98,621,037 of JARBWK010000005.1, forward strand.
TAAGCATGCATTCTGTCTTTACCCATTGGGGATGGCGGGAATCCTGCAGCAATCCAGATGTTGTTGATCTGCAAGTCTTTCCCAGTGACTCTATAGCTACCAGCAAAGCATGTTGGGAGATGCAGTTCCAGAGGACTAAATTAATAGTCCAGCTCCATAAGGTGAAAGGTAGCTCTTTTATTTTCTTTCATTCACACTCTTATAATCTGGGATGGGTCATAGTGGGAGGCTATAGAGCCACATGGGCCCTCTGGTGGCAAAGTGGGTTAAAGCCCTGAGCTGCTGAACTAGGTGACCAAAAGGTCGCCAGTTCGAATTCAGGGAGCTGCACGAGCTCCTGTTGTTAGCCCCAGCTTCTGCTGACCTAGCAGTTTGAAAACATGCAAATGTGAATAGATCAATAGGTAACGCTCTGGCAGGAAGTTTATGGCGCTCCATGCAGCCATGCTGGCCACATGACCTTGGTGGTGTCTACAGACAACGCTGGCTCTTCGGCTTAGAAATTGAGATGAGCACCAACCCTCAGAGTCGGACACGACTGGAGTTAATGTCAGGGGAAAACCTTTATCTTTACAATAGGGCCACATGTAGCTTACAAAATAAAAAAGTTTCGTCTCAAAATGCACTCTTGAGAGAATGGGGGCATTGCTGCTAATTTGGAGGAAGGTGAAGCTCTGAATATTGGGTGCCTTGCTCATTATTTGGTCTAGGAGAAGCTTTTTTTTAAAAAAACAAACAAACAATAGGATGTTACTGGAAACCACTTTCTGTTAGATTTATTTTAAATCAAGGCTTCTCCTAGTGCTACAGTGGCCACAGATGGGCAAATAATCCAGATTGTCTGGAGAGGCCCTGCTCTCGGTCCCATCACCTTCGCAGGTGCATCTGGTGGGGATGAGGGACAGGGCCTTTTCTGTGGTGGCCCCCCGGCTGTGGAATTCCCTCCAAAATGAAATTAGATCTGCTCCCTCCCGACTTTTAGGAAGCAGGAGAAAACATAGCTGTGCAACAAGGCCTTCGCAGAATAAAGGAGATAGCAAATCGACTAAAGTCGCTAATCACTAGATATGGATCGAATACATGGATTGAGTTGGACTCGATTTTACTTTGGCGAAAGGCTTTTTAAATGTATTTATTTTATTTGTAATTGATAATTATATTGTAAATTTATGATGTTTTAGATTTTAAATGCTAGCATTGAATGCTTGCTGTTTGCCGGTCTGAGTCCCTCTACGGTGGTGAGAAGGTTGGGGTCCAAAAGTTTTAAATAATAAATAAGTATACCCCAAGAGGACATTTTGGAGCGAAAATGCTTTTACTGGCTATAATTTGCCCAACTCCTGCTGTAAACCTTAAGGACAGTTACTGTAAACAACAGCTTTATGATTAGTTCATTTTATTTTTATTGATATATTTGATTTTCTGCTGCTCTCCCACGTGGAATCCAAAATACCTTTAAATGCTTTTAAAATGATAAAGTAGTATCGATTAAAGAATCTGGAATATTGTCCACCATACAAGAGTTCTTTCTCCCACCCTGGACATTATTCCACAGATATATATACCTCACTTGCCTAGTTTCCAACAGACCTCACACCATCAGGATGCCTGCCATAAATGTGGGCAAAAAGTCAGGAGAGAATCCTTCTGGAACATGGACATACAGCCCAGAAAACTCACAGCAATCCAATCTAGAATATTATTTTGTAAAAAAGAAGAAGAAAGAAGCATTAAACAAGCCACTTAAAAACACTAATTTAGAAGAGTTAAAAACTTATTCAAAGCTCTTGCATTCTAAAACCAGAACCTCCATTGCACAACTCAAATCAGTTAAAAGCTGAAGGCCTGTTTGAATACAGAGTTTGCCTTTCCTAATGGGCATTAAAGGAGAAACATGACATGCTAAATTTCTACAATGAGAGTAAAAATGAGAGCTGTTAAGTTTGTATTTCTTCATCCATTAGATGGAGAAGTGGGATCTCACAATGTTGATGTCATATTTCATCCATCCAAAAATCTTACCACTGCCATATAAGAATTATAGTTATACAGTCTTAACATTTTCGTAAGAATTTTACTCTGGCAAGAATCCTGTCCCTCCTTTGCACATTTTCAGTGCACAACATCCACATCCAATTTCCAGTTTGCCAAGTGCATGTTGTGTATGCAATGCTGTTGTGCATATGGATGTGTATTTACTTGGGCAACCAATATTTCCACTCAGTACAAAGGTTGCATGTCCCCGTTAATGGGTAACGACACAGAATCTTGCTCTATATGAGTTGCACATACATTGCATACAAAGCAATTCTGGAGGCCGTTGCTTTTTACCTTGCCTGTTGTAGGTGAGCTCCCATGGCTAGAGGCAAGTTAGTCACAGTAGATTTCCGCTCTTTCCCACCTCAGTATTTTTTTTATTGCAGACATGTTGCTAAAACCCAAGAGTGAGGCTATTCTTCTCCAGGTTTTCTTCACCCAGTGCTGATTCTGCTTAAGAAAACCCACCTAGCCAGACAAAGAGGAATAAGATGGAGCTGGATAGGCATACAGAGTCTGCTAGAAAGTGCTATACTGACTGCTAGAAGCTTTGTTAACTGAGGTACTGTTCCAATGTAAGATTACTTTCACAAAGCAGAAACACATGGTACATCTAATGCAGTTTGACACCACTGTGACCGCCATAGCTCAATGCTGTACAATCCTGGGATTTGTAGTTTGGTGAGGTGCCAGAACTCTGGCAGAAGACAAAAAACCCAGTAATAAACTACAATTCCCAGGATTCAATAGCAGTTTAAATCTCAAGGTCTGAGTAATAAATTTAGCTTCAAAGCTATTGCTGCTGCCCTAGATCAAAACAACTCAAAATAGAATTTTAACTGGAAAAATAAATATGAAGCCATGGATACAAAACACCAGGTTGAAATTAAAGTAACATACTGGAAGTCTGCAATTAACAAGAGGATTATACATTATTTGTTTTAAGAGAAAGATTAGAGGAAAAACATTTCTCCAGAGCTATTACATAAGTCCGATTTTAGCTGGCTTATTCATTTTAAATGCCTAGGTTTATAAATCATTGGATGACAGGTTTTGTACCCATAGTACAAAGAAACTTGGTGGGTTGGTCCACAAAGTGCAACTATTAGGCTATATCTCAAAAAGAGTTACTGAAAAGGTTACTGAAAAGGACATTCAAGTGCCACCTCGGAGTTGGTTGAGGTAGGCAGGATTTCCCTGGGTACTGGTTGTGGGGGTCGGGAGCAGGTCAGGGTTTTGCCCTCCCTTCTGCTCGAGATCCCCGTGTACAACTGGTGGGCCACTGTGTGATACAGAATGCTGGATTAGATGGGCTGAGGTCCGATTCAGCATGGCTCTTCTTATGTTCTTAGTTGATAGCTATAGTTACTATATATATCAAAAAGACTGGAGATAGTATGATCCAGGGTCATTGAAATACATGTACTGGTTGGCTTATTAGGATACCCATAATGCTAAGTAATTCAATACTAGGGACACGAATAGATAGAAATCTACAAGAAGCAGAAAACCCCAGGATTTGATTTGGGTTTGCATGGCAATTGACCTATTTATCTCAAACTATGATTTGTGGCTCACATAGAACAACAAACCAAGGACCTGATATGATGAATTCCGGCTTGTTCCTCATTCTCAGTGCAGTCTTAAGATGAGAATTTAAAAAGCCAGAATTAATGACATGTGGTGTATATCATTCTGGGAACTGTAATACTAAAAAGCAACATTTTCAAGATCTATACAAATAAAACTTAATACACTTATGGAAGATATGCCATAAAGAGAAAAAAAAGCCATTACACTTCTTTACGTTTCAGCAAGAAAGGGAAAAATTATATTTTAGGCACTTGTAATATGAGAAAATATGAATTTGTTTATAAAATACACATATTTAATGATTTGATCTTTGAATATATGTACAGCTGCTTATACCACACCTATCATACCCTAAAAGCTCCAGATCCCATTGAACTTAGAAGGTAAAGAGAGTCTATTTCAATGGGAGGCTATGAATTAACCTCAGGTCCTGTAGACTACATTAAATAGGAAGGAACTGGCAAAACCACCTTTTAGTATTCCTTGCCTAGGATTAGGCTATGAAATGTTATGTTGTCATAAGTTGGCACAGTGGGTTAAACTGCTAAGCTGCTGAAGTTGCTTACCAAAAGGTTGCAGGTTCGAATCCGAAACCGGCATGAGCTCCTTCTGTTAGCCCCAGCTTCTGCCAACCTAGCAGTTCGAAAACATGCAAGTGTGAGTAGATCAATAGGTACCTGTCCGGTGGGAAGGTAATAATGCTCCATGCAACATGACTTTGGAGGTGTCTACAGACAACATCGGCTCTGCGGCTTAGAAATGGAGATGAGCACCAATCCCCAGAGTTGGACATGACTGGACTTAATGTCAGGAAAACCTTTACCTTAAGTCATCAGGAAATTTGGAGACATATACATTTATACCCTACACCAGTGGTTCCCAACCTTTAGTTGTCCAGGTATTTTGGACTTCCTATTCCATATTGCCTAACATCTGGCAAGATGGCTGGGATTTCTGGTAATTTAAGTCCAAAACACCTGGAGGACCAAAGGTTGGGAACCACTGCCCTACAACAAGGATGGGAATGTTATGGGCCAAATATGGCTCTATATGTATTTTAGTGGTACCCTTGGCTTCTCTGCATCCCCCATCTGAAATACGCGTAAATAACTCAAAATAGAAAATTGGGATGGCAAAGGATTAATGTGGACATTCCCTCTCAAATTGGGACATTTGAGAGGTATGTAACCTTAGGCCTGTCTTACATTCCTAGTCTTGTCAATTTTATAGCTGTGTTGTGACAATAGAATGCAGAAACAAGAATCACATGCTGCTTTGGACTCTTTTGTGGAAGTGCAGTATAAAAACATATCAACTAAACATGAAAATATATGCTGGAGATATGTTTTGGAGAAACAATTACTGCCTCCGAAGTATTAATAAGTCCTTGTAATCAGTACATCTGGCAAATAATATGTTGTATATTCCAAAAATAACTAAACTCTCACAAATTGTTTGGTGTGCACCAATGAAAAGGCTAAGTGGTCATGCGGATGGAAAACCAGCAGAAGGATGAAAATAGATCCAACAAAATGTGGGAAGGAACCAAAATAATGACAGAAAAAGGTCTGATTACAAGGATTTCGACTGGGACGACCTTAAAAATGAATTTACCCTACAAAAGAGGAAATGTCTAGTATTAACCAGTGGTCAAGATGTATTTTTCAAGATTTCCCCAGTTCTACCCCCTTTTTTCAAATCAGCAGTCGACCGACAGTTAGGAAGTGTGCTTGCAGAAAGGGAGATATTACACATTTCCCAACATTTCAGATGAAAACCAGAACAGTTGTGACCAAGCAACATCAGGGTGTTGGTCCAGATGGCAAAAGTTATTAATTATGAAAGATATGTAACCTAGGAGAGGCAACAGAAGTTTGCTTTTGGCTGAGCCTGCTGAGAAGGGCAAAAAAATTAGTGATAACTGCTTTTGCATGTTGAATTCAGTTTGCAGCAAGTGAAGTAATTGTTGGGAATCAGAGCTGTTGGGTCCAAAAAACAACTCTCACTTGTGATTCCACCATAAATATAGCAGACTTCATAACCAGCAGAAACGTATGTGTGGTGAGTCAGGATTAGCTTAGCCTCCATTCAACAGGATGGCACAGGATTGCAGAGTCACAACTTTAGGTTCAAAATATTTATTGAAGTAAAAAGAAGCCCATTCTAGATAGAAAAGGTCTTGGAGCTAACCAGCTTACTAAACTCACCTTCTAAGGAAGGTAAGAGGATAAAATATCAAAAGTATCCATGCAACTACATTTTGCCTGAAGAAAGGCAAAATGCATCCTCACTGGAAAGGAGACAAAGGCAGAGAGAGAGAGAGAGAGAGAGAGAGAGAGAGAGAGAGAGAGAGAGAGAGAGAGAAATGGAGAATGACCACATGGCCAAGCCAGAGCAATAAAAATACCTTTAAAGAGGAAGTTACCTCATCCCTCACAGATATCAGATATTCTATTGCTGCCTCTTCAAATGGGGAGGAGATCGTGGCAAGCAAGACGAGTAAAGACCAAGGCCCTTCTGAAATAAACATGCATAGGAATGTGGGGGAAGGAACCTCTCACTCTAATCCTATCTCTAGCCTAGCTACTCATTGAGGACTGGAGACTTATGCAGTCCAGGGATAAAACCCAACAATAATCAAGAACAATGGGGTTAAGGGAGAATAAACAGGAACATTTTTAAATCAACTACAAATTTAGGAAGGCAGAGAATTAATCAGCACTGTGGGTTGCTGTGAGTTTTCCGGGTTGTATGGCTATGTTCCAGAAGCATTCTCTCCTGACATTTCACCCACATCTATAGCAGACATCCTCAGAGGCAAAACGTCAGGAGAGAATGCTTCAGGAACATGACCATACAACCTAGAAAACACACAGCAATCTCATGATTCCGGCCATGAAAACCTTCGACAACAAATCAGCATTGTCTTTACCAAATCAGAACTGTGGGAGTTTATCATGCTTCAAACTGCCTTTCCCCTCACAAAGTGAAAAAGAAACCCTCATTGAGTCTTTATCGTTTTTGAAACTGTTATACAGCAACAAATGCTGTGCCAAAGTAATAATAAAAGGCAATTGCTTTAGAGATATAGCAGGTCTGCAACTATTTATTTTACTGTATTGGAACAAGCTAAGCTACAGTATACAATAAGGAAAATTTAAATACAAACATATTTTATACAAACATATTGAGACGTCTTTCAGATTTGCATGACAATGGTCAATACTTCATTCTACACTAAATACTTTATTCTGTGTCGAATTCCAATTTTTTTTGTAATATACATATACTTTGGAGGCAGCAGATCTTTATCATTCTCAGAAGAATTTTTCAAAAAGGAAATGTATCCAGTTTTTTAAAATAACATTTTCTGCAAATAACATCTAAGTATTTTTCCCCTTAATCTTATTTTCTTGCTGACATTAACTTTAAAAATCTGGTTTATTCGGTGTTTAATGAACAAGTAGGAGGCTGTCTCCAGAAATGAGCTGAAAGAAAAGCCTCTCGACTCCAGCTCCTGATCCATGCCAGATTTTATAAAATATGTTATGTCTTCTTGCATCCTCATCCTTCCTCTGATTTTCTATAATCCAAACTATAACCCAGCACAGTACACGGTTTCATGCAAATTATCACCACGTCGCTACCTTGGACTGAGGAAAGCAGCCTTCGTGACCTATGACTGGCTGTGAATGACAAATCAAAAGTCACCATTTCAGCAAATCAGCTGGGCTATTTTGTTTGTTTCTACCCAGCTGCAGCAAGGAGAGGAGAGGGAGAATGAAAGAATCTGAAAATAAAGGTAAGAAAAAGCTATGGCTAGAAATATAGTGCATTGCAAAAAGGTTCATTTATTATGTGCAGACTGTTCTGATGACATTACATTCTAACATTGCATCCTTAGCATCCTGCATCTTGAATGCAAAATAGCCTTGTTTAAAAATAAATGAAATTATATAACACACCGAGGGTCGGATTTGTGTGTGATTTATATGTTATGTCAAAGCTTTATAATAGTTGCTATTTGATACACAACCAAGAACGCCAAATTCAATAATACAGGGAGTTTCTGTGTGTAGCTGCCAAATTTTGACTATGATACTGTGCAAATGGGGAAATCATTTATTTCCTCTCTGTTATTATGGTTTACTTCAAATGCTGAAAACATGTTAATTTTTTCATTGGTATTATCTGCTTATGTCAAAATCAGCAAGGAGTAATGGGATATTTCTGGACGAAAATGTTAACAGCAGCATGTGATCTACTGTACATAAACAGACCTTCAGAAAGAAAGAAAAATCAATATTAAAAGTACCCAATCTTTCAGGATATATACATGAAACGGAATTTCATTACTGCATCAGGGTGATATTTCAAGATCACAGAACATTTTCTCCTTTGAAAAAAATGCTAATCAATTCCAAACATATATAATTATAGATCTGTTTGAAATCATTTCTGTTTGAAAAACTGAAAGATCAAAGCCAAGGTTGCCCAAAAGAATGACAGACTGCTCATCCAAGTGTGAGTGATGCACTGACATAGCACTATCAATATTATAGGTAGGTTATCCAGAATATTATAGTAAAGGTTTGGCTTTCATTATCTTGAGTATCTCTCAAAGTAACCCCCCCACCTTAAAATAGCAACAACCATGCACCATCTAGATTCAAATGACAAATTTGGATTGAGGCCTCCATCTTCTAATCCTCCTTTGGGGGGTGGGGGTGGGGTGGGGAGGACTCCAGGTATCTCAGATGCAGCTTGATTTGAGTGGCAAAAGCTCTTTTGGTTGGTTCATGCAATTCAGATACTGCTACCAACAGCAGCTCAAAGAGACAATGCAGAGATGTGCTAAATTTAGCCAGCTGCGACAGCGTCTGTTTCTCTCTGATCCAAGAAATGCTCAGAGCTGGGATATGTGCAGTATTTAGAAATCCCTTTCCCATTTAAGGTGGAGCCATGTTTCACCCTTGAAACTCATGCTTTTGGGTTTTACTGCATAAGCGCTCTTGTTTAATTGCGGACGGAACTAATCTGTTCCATGTAAGGCTTTTACCCAGCTGAAAACTAATCCTGAAAGGAGAAAGCAAGCCTAGGTTCAAAGCCGAGATGCTGTGCTGTGTGATTCCTTCCCACTCATTCCTGCCACACACACATGTATTATTTCTGTGGAGTTGCTGCCACATTAAAATACAGAATTTTCCCATCACAAATGAGATTATTGTTTTAGAGCCTAGAGTGTAATTTATATTGAAACATCCATATTTTGGATTTAGCAGCTATGTATCAGTGAGTTGAATTATTTTACCAGATTAATTGTATTAAAAAACAGCATAAATCTTCAGCTGCTGCTTCATTTTTAGCATCAGAGTCCCTGTTGCCGGCATGATATTACATCAACAGTAGCCACTGGAATCCTGGGATCTGTAGTCTGGAGGCACTCAGATTCTCAGGATGTCAATCTAGAAAGGCATTTAGGAGCGGAAAAACCTAGGATTCTGTAAAATGTTGTCATGGTAGTTAAAGTGGAACCCTAATACTATATCTGTGTTCCCGTTAGTCTACATTTTTTAAGGTTGCAAAAGAACTTTTCTTGATTATGCGAAATTCTTTAATATCTGTATCGTGGAGCACTCCTTTTCTTCTCTCTAGGCTAACATATGACTCATATGACTTGTTCCTAAGAAAGGGCCTCATCCCAGCATCCTGGTATATGACTCACTTGCCTTAACCATCTGGCAGCATTACATAAACTTTCTTTTAAAGATGCTTCTGGCATGGCACACTTTTTTGTTGCTGTATTTTGTTTGGCACAGACACTATAATATGGATAGTTTTTTTTAGCATGTCGCAGATGATAGATGCTCCTATTTCATACTGTGGTTATATATTTATTAGCAGAGCATGGAAATATTACTCCAGTCAATATGGGGGCAACAGCCCAGTAAATCTGAGATAGATTTAAAATGTACATTTCCCAAGTGCTCCTTATTATATGATGTTCCATTAAACATAGTTTAACATATTTGTCTCTTAGTGTAATAGATATATCTGTCATAACTTAACGGATTGATCTGTCAGTGCTTGAAACCAGATTAGATGACCTTCAGGTTGCACACTGCTCTCTTGTCCTTGAGCAAAGCCAAGAGCAGATACTGTTGTCAACCTAAAATAATAACAAATTAAATTTTGTTATTACATTATCAATGCCATTACATCTAAAATCGATATAATATTAGGTACAGCTAGTTTAATATTATAACACTTTTGAATGAGAAGACCTCTACTGTGCACTACAATTTTCTTTGTTACATTATTTACCAACAACTTTTTGATGGAGCCCCCAGTGGTGCAATGGGTTAAACCCTTGAGCTGATAGGACTGCTGACAGAAAGGCCAGCATTTTGAATCCAGGGAGTGGGGTGAACTCCCATCTGTCAGCTCCAGCTTCTCATGCGGGAACATGAGAGAAGCCTCCAACAAGATAGTAAAACATCTGGACATCCCCTGGGCAACGTCCTTGCAGATGGCCAATTCTCTCACATCAGAAGCGACTTGCAGTTTCTCAAGTAGCTCCTGACACATACACCTTTTGACAAACCCCCCTTTTGAGGTTACAATGGAAGTACCACCAGGTGATTTTTTTAACAGAAATTGCCCAGTTTGGCAGAGATCATCCCGATTAATCCATCTGTCCTACCACATTTCCATCTGCTTTTAAATTGTCCCAATTATTCTCTTATTTCCCTTGGCCTCACTTCAGTTGCTGCAAACTGTGTTCAAAGTAGTTTGAACCCAAATAACTCCTTTGACAGAGAAAATGTGGACCATAAATACAAATACTAATAACCCAGAGTGAAGAATGGACTCTTTTCCTTCCCCAAAGACCTAGGCAAAACCAAACTGCTGCAGTCTCTCTTAGTCTCCTTGTTTTCCCACATTAATATGTTTTGACATCTTGACCAAGCTCTGATGATCCTTGGTCATATGTGTCCCTATATTTATCCATGACAGATTAGAAGGTATGAGATTGATCTATTCAGCTTTCCAGCATGTCACAATGTAAGACTAATAATCTCAAATCTAACTTGATTTCAGAAGTGGAAAGCTATATTGTAGAAGCATAACAACACCACAAGAATTCTAGGACATGCTATTTATCCACCTAGCTCTTCACTACCTATAGTAAAGGTAAAGGTTTCCCCTGACGTTAAGTCTAGTGCCCAATTCTGGGTGGTGGTGCTCAACTCAATTTCTAAGATGAAGAGCCGGTGTTGTCTGTAGACACTGCCAAAGTCATGTGGCCTGCATGAATGCACGGAGCATTGTTACTTTCATGCCAAGGCAGTACCTATTGATCTACTCACATTTACATGCTTTCAAACTGCTAGGTTGGCAGAAGCAGGGCCTAACAGTGGGAGCTCACTCCAATCCCAAAGTCAAACTGCCAACCGTTTGGTCAGCAGTTCAGCAGCTCAGCAGTTTAACCCACAGTGCCACCTGGGTCTCATTAAAATATGTTTCAAAATGACTCACAGACGGACATGAAGTCAAAAGGAAGGTCATGAAGTAGCTGATTCCCACATAGAAAAAGGGTCTTGGTTATCGGAAAGGCAGGAACCAACTGCACAGGATCAAGAAGACCAGTAGGAGGGAAGATAAAATGCAAGGGCCTCACACAGAATTAAAAAAACCCCCAGAATTAACCTAGTGCCCAGCAGGGAGGAAAAGCTGTTTGGAAATCTATAGCCATGAATGACATCCAAGTCACCAAATGTTCTGCTCAGGTCTTGTGGCTTTTCTGATTGAATCTATCCATCTGGAATGTTATTTTCCACTTTTTCTACTGCCTTGTCAACCATGATTGTATTTTTGGTGACAGTCTCACTTTTAGTCATCTTGGCTTCTAGGGAGAGTTTAGAATTGATTTCCTCTAGCACCTGCTTATTTGTCTTTTTAGCAGTCCATGGGATCTATAGGATCTGTTTCCAGCACCACATTTCAAATGAATAGATTTGCCCCCTATGACATTTCTTCACCATCCAGCTTTCATAACGATATATAGAAATGGGAACTAGGATGGCCTGACAATCTGTTAGTACTTAGTAATATACCTTTACACTACATGATCTTATCTAGTTTCTTCATGGCTACTCTTCCAGGTCCCATTCTTCTTCTGCTTTCTTGCTTACAGTCTTCAATCTGATGAATGAGTGAAGGAATAGAAAATCTTGAACTCCTGTATTTCAGTGCCTATGTCATCTCAAGGTGGTACAATCAAACTGTAGCCCTTTTTTGTTTTCTTAATGTTCCGCCTTATCTGTTGATATAGTTTTAGTGGTTGTTTTTGTTCACCACTTTCCCCCCAGCAAGATGGTAAAGCATGTCCTTTCCATCACCCCTTCACTCCCTATCTTTACTTGAAAGACACCTTTTTAAGAAGGGAGTTCCCTTATTGTACACACTCTCTTTAAGGATCAAACCCACAAAATGTCATATTTTGTAATGAAAATGGCAGTGGAGTGCGTCAGACTATCCTGCATCCCCTTTTGACATGTTTATTTTACCTCCTTTAAATAATACCTGGATTGTCAGTAAGATCCAATGTATGTGTATTTGGGGTTGTTGGCGATTTTATTTGATTTTATTTTGCTCATCTCTACCTTTTCTCAAAGTTGAGCAAAAGCGAAAGTAAGGTCCCTTCCACACAGCTGAATAAAATCCACATTTTCTGCTTTGAATTGGAATTTATGGCAATGTGGGCTCAGATAACCTAGTTCAAAGCAGATATTGTAGGATTTTCTGCCTTGATATTCTGAGTTATATGGCTGTGTGGAATGGCCCTTAGTTCAATGGGATGAAAACAGTGTCCTCATATTTAATTGCCATTAAGATATTAACTCTGAGATTTTATTGTTGATCAGCTAGTATGATTATTATTACATTTTACTGTGTCATGGTTATTGTATTCACAACTTTGCCCATTCTTTCAGAAGGCAGTAAATATGTAAACACTGAATTGAAGACTTTTCCTTGGGACGTAAGACCTAATGGGCAAGTTCCAATTAAACGAAAAGTTAAAAGAAAACCCCTATATGTTAGTTTGGTTCTTTTAACAATATAATCAAAGATGGCTAAAATGATATAGACTGTTCACTTTCCTATATACTTTTCAGTCACCGTGACCTATGTTGATCCTGTTATTGGATTTTCTTGGTGAGATTTAGTAGGCAGAAGCCTGCTATTGCCTGAGAAAATGGGAGTTGCAAAAGCTCAGTGTAAGGAAAGGTTTGAAAAAATGTAAGTAATAATATTATCTGTAACATATTACTTGGCAGGGCATGGTTTTAAAAGGATGGAATTAAGTTAAGTTTTAAATGTTACATGATCAGTGATGTTTCATTTTGGAGTAGCAACTAATGCCATCCAGATACAGTCGCCCCACTACAGTTTTTTTAAATGTCAGGAAACACTTTTGTTGTCCCTCAAGCACAACATTTCTCAACCTAGGGGTGGGGACCCCTGGGGAGGTGTCACAAGGGGGTTTCAGAGGGATCACCAAAGACCATCGGAAAACATATATTTCTGATGGTCTTAGGAACCCCTTTGGCAGAGAAGGGTGAAGATCTCTCTGCCTGTCCTTCTCTTCCTTTTTGGAAACAGACAGTGAATCCTCCCATCAAAGCCCTCCTTTGTAATTGGTCGTCTCTCAGCCAAGGGGAGGGTTGTTTCTGAGACTCCCAAGCGGGGACAAAAGAGCAAGCACGCTTGGCACATGGCAGTATGGTGTGCCTGTGCAGGCGAGGGAGAGCATGTGAGGTTGGAGGAAGGTTCACACTAGCTAGTCCCTTCAAGGCATTTGGGGAGGGGGGTGTCTGTGTGGGAAGTTTGACCCAATTCTATCATTGGTGGGGTTCAGAATGCTCTTTGATTGTAGGTGAACTATAAATCCCAGCAACTACAACTCCCAAATATCAAGGTCTATTTTTTCCAAACCCCAGCAGTGTTCACATTTGGCCACATTGAATATTCGGTCCAGATCTATCATTGTTTGAGTCCACGGTACTCTCTGGATGTAGGTTAACCACAACTCCTAAACTCAGTGCCCATCAAACCTTCCAGTATTTCTGTTGGTCATGGTTGGTTGCCAAGTTTGGTTCAATTCCATTACTGGTGGAGTTCAGAATGCTCTTTGATTGTGGGTTAACTATAAATCCCAGGAACTATAACTCCCAAATGTCAAAATCAACCTCCTCCCAACCTCAGTAGTATTCCAATTTGGGCATATCAGGTATTTGTGCTAAATTTGGTCCAGTGATTTTGAAGCTTGGGGTCAGTAATATTCTGCAGTGATGATCTTTTCAGGCATATTTTTTTTGTGGTTTGGGTAAATATGGTCCCTACTAAGAATGATATAGCTTGCATCAGACATTGTCCTAATTATAGCAGTTTCTCATGAAAACTTGTCAAGAAGGGATCTCTATTTTCTAGAATAAATTACTTCATATTAGTAAAATCTGTGAATATTTTATAGAGAGCAGTCAGAGAGTCTGTGAGGATTATCTTTGGAGAAATGATATGGTTGATCTAGGGAGTCTAGACAACTTAATTAACTTTTTACATTCTTATCCATCACATTTCATATGACTCAGTGTAGTACAACTGCTGCAAGACTTCAAAGTTTATCACACGAGGCAGGGTAATTGCAATTGCAGCGGGACAACAGCAGGTTTGCCTTGGACTTATCACACAACACCACTCATTTCCTACTGCTTTCCCTGTGGGAAACAGTCTGGAAAGAATGTTTTAAAACCCACAGAAAATTTGTTAATGGCCTTTTGTTTTTAAAAAAGCCTTGCAACAGTTTCATATCAGGAGAGTAGCAGGAAAGAGGGGACTTCATGTGAAAAGTCCAAGGTAATGACACTGCGGTGCCGCTGTTATTGTGATTTTCCCATTTCATGTGATAAGCTTCTTACATTTTTGAACAGTCCAAGTGTTCTTTCTCGACTGCCCATATACTCCACTCATCCATTTTGATTTCCTGAGGCAGACCTGTACAACCTATAAGCTTCCAGGTGTTTTGAACTTTAGCTTGCAGAATTCATAACCATTGGACAAGCTGGCAAAGGTTTCTGGAAGTTGTAGTCCCAGACATCTGGAGCAGCATTTCTCAACCTGGGAGTCAGGACACCGGGGGAGGGGGGTTTCAGAGGGGTTGCCAAAGACCATCAGAAAGAACGTATTTCTGATGGTCTTAGGAACCCCCTAGGCAGAAAAGGCTGAAGGTATATCCATCTGTTTTTCTCTTCCTTATCGATGTTGATGAACTACAACTCCCAGAATTCAAAAATAGCCCCCCAATCCCACCAGTATTCAGTTGTGGCTATGTGCCAAGTTTGGCGCAGATCTATTATGGGCTGGGTTCAGAGTGTTCTTTGATTGTAGGTGAACTATAAATCCCAGCAACTAGGAGTACAACTCCCAAATGTCAAGGTCTATTTCCCCTAAACTCCACCAGTGTTCACATTAGGCATATTGAGTATTTGTGCCAAGTTTGGTCCAGATCCCTCATTGATTGAGTCCACAGTGCCCTTTTGAGGTAGGTAAACTACAACTCCAAAAATCAAGGTCAATGCTGACCAAACCCTTCCAGTATTTTCTGTTGGTCATGGAAGTTCTGTGTGCCAAGTTAGGTTCAATTCAATTGTTGGTGGAGTTCAGAATGCTCTTTGATTGTAGATGAACTATAAATTCCAGCAACTATAACTCCCACATGACAAAATCAATCCCCCTGCTCAACCCCACCAGTATTCAAATTTGGGCATTTTGGGTATTTGTGCCAAATTTGGTCCAGTGAATGAAAATATACCCTGCATATCCGATATTTACATTATGATTTATAACAGTAGCAAAATGACAGTTATGAGGTAGCAATGAAAATAATTTTATAGTTGGGGTTCACCACAACATGAGGAACTGTGTTAAGGGGTTGCAGAATTAGGAAGGTTGAGAACCACTGATGTGTAGGATCACAGGTTGCGCAGGCCTGCCCTAATGGGAAAAGGCTGCAGTACCCTGCAAGCAATATTGGAAACACCTTTCACCATGGGTCGTCATTTGATTTGGCTATGACAAATTTAGTCTACCCAAACCGGTTGTGATTCATTCATGAAAGCAGCATGACTCAATGCATACTCAAAAAGCAAATCCCAAGATACTAAGGACAGGGCAAATATCTTGCACACTTGCAAAGGAAATTGCCTTCAAAGATACCTTGGCATAATATCAAGATTTCTGTCATGCACCAGATGGCAGCTTCGCACTAGATCTGTCCAACTGTGTAGCAAAAAAAAGAAAAGAAAGAAAAAGAATAAGCTTTGGGCCTATTGTAAGAATCAAATGGATTCTGCCTCACACAATTCCCATTCCGAACCGGAGAAGAAGTCTAATGCTTATTTATGCTTCTTGTGCACTACCAACAGAAAATGAAGTAAATATAAACAGAGATCAGGTCTGTTCAAAAAGAAAAGAAATCTCTAGCTTTAAGGTTCTGTTGTTTAATACATTTATAACTAGTATGACTATTGAAATTGAGAGAACAACAATATAACCTCCAATTGTTTCACAGACAAAAAGCAGATCTTGAATTGTCAAGTAATATGAGAGTGTGGTCAAGGTCACAAAAGCTGAAAAGGGACAAAAGTCAGGAAAGGCTATAGCAGTTTGCTTTGGCTGAGTCTATAGGGAAGGACAAGATTCCTGCCCTTCACCTCTGCTCCCTCCACTGAGTCAGTTGAGTCACTGTACTAAAGAAACACACAGGTTGCCGTTCTGAAGGGTAAGCATACATATAAAACCATCTGGACATGTAATAAGCAAACATACATTTTTTTCCAAGCAGAGATTCCTTTCTGACAGCTGCTTCCACTGATCCCGAGTTTGCCAAACAATTGACATATTTTCTAATAGATCTACTAAAAAGGAAACTGTACGAACAACACCTTATTTTTTCCCTTAAAGAATTTCCATATGAATCCTGAGATTTCTTTATAAGCCATGTTACAGGTAAGTCCATGGGCACTACTTCTTTAATGGTAAAATCTGGTACCACAAAAACAAGAGCAATTCCAAATATTTTAGTGAAAGTTTTAATTATATATTCTTTATACTAAGAATATATAAATGTGAATGAAACAGGACCATAGCCAGGAAAAAAAATCGGGGGGGGTGTGTGTGTGTGTGTGAAGCTTTAAAAAAGCAAATCATGAAAATTAGTTCCATAACACAAAATAATTTAAATAGAATATTTCACTCTATATTTTTCATACAGACTTAAATCAATTTTCTATTTTAGTTACAAAGTTTTAAGTCTTAAAATAACTGAAAATAACTGTTAATTGGTAAGTTATAGTTACAAAAGAATACCACAACGTCTGTTGGGAACACTTGAAAACTGTGTCAATACACTTTGACAGAAATCAGGCTCCATTGATTTATTTATTTATTTTTATTTCCAGCATTTTTACCATTAAACTTTGATGGACACTCCAGAGTGCAAGTCCAATCAGTCTTTTTTGCCCTAATTGTTCTTCTTATGTATGTTTTCAAATGTTTAAGATTTGAAAATGATCCATATATAGGCATGTACATTTGTGGTAGGGAAAGTCCAGTGTGTGGGCTGCATGCAAAATTTTTGTGAACCCCAAGCTCCTCAGCACTCTCAAAATTGCCATAACAAACTCCTGGCAAGCATAGAGAAAGTTTTGCCATGTTTTGAGTCCTACACAGGTTTGTAGGGTTCAATTCCTCCCACCCCCATGGCAAAAATGTCCCTAGATTTCTAACAAGTGAGGGCAACTTTTATAAAGCATGGTATTGCTCATTATTAAAATAATTCTATCAAAGATTTGGGTGAAACCCAGGCTATAGAACAATCAGATGTGGGAATGGGCTAGAATGGAAGAGGGAATACTATTTATTGGCAAGACATGCTGCAAAATGTAGTCATGAACTTCATAATTCCTGCCAGATCTCACATGTCATGCAACTTTACTTACAACACACATGGTATATTGAGAGTTTTCAGGCTCTCAATTTACCATCACCTCTTGAGGATTTTTTTTTCTCCTATGCTTTTTTTCTTAGAGGTCATAGACTTCTTGGTGAGTATGCATATGTACACTGCTGTCAATGAAGTCCTGCTGTACGGGGCCTCCCCAACTCGCAAGACATTTCAGTGGGCCCTCTGTGGGTTCCACAGCAGTTTGATTCCAACACCCACCCTCACCCCCACCCTTCATGGATACCAAAATCTATGGATGCTCAAGTCCTATTATATATTGGCATAGTGAAATGTTGTCCTTTATATAGAATGGTAAATTCAAGGCTTGCTTTTTGGAATTTTTTTTTTAAAATATCAAGCCATGGATGTTCTGCATAATCCATGATATGGAGGGATGCTTGTATAGATAGATACTTTGGGTCCCAGAGTGAAAGTTGGAGAAGACTTCTCTGCCTTTAAGGCTCTCCTGAACACACTCTCCAAGTTCTAACAGGTAAGGAAGGCTTTAGGCAACTTGCTACTTACATCTGAGGCAAGAGCCTCCCATTCCTTTCTGCTTCAAACAAAGAGGAGACTTCTGCCACCTTGCAAAGTCTACTTTCCATTTCCTCACTCTTAGAGCTGCCTCCATTTTTATTGGTCTCCTTTCTCTTCTCTGATATACTTCATCCAGAGACTGTAACAGACCCTCCAACTTTCCTGATTAATCATCCTGCTTTTTAGCTCCATTTTAAAAGTCCCCAGGTTTGCTTCACTTGCCACTTTCTCCTTTTGTCCTCAGCCTTCTTCTGTTGGTGCCAATTGAGTTGTTTGATTAGGCAGTTTCCCAGATAATTTTGGGCCCCAGCTATGACCCAAGATCTTGTCCTTGCAGTTTACCACTGTCCCCTGCCCATAGATGTAGTGCTCTTCTTCATATTGCCCTTCTACTCCTAATTCTGTCATCTGGCTCTTGCACTTTATTCATCAGCCCTATCCCCACAACTGATTGCACCAGCCCGCCTGCCCACCCACCCAAGCCCAGTAATTGTTTACTATATCAGGCTACTTTTGGTTTGCTTGATGGTTGTTTTTATACTGTGTTATGATGTTTTGTGAATTTTAGTGTGCTATATTTGAAACTATGTTGATCGGGCTTGTACCCATGTAAGCCGTTCTGAGTTCCTTCAGAGAGATGGAGGTGGGATACAAAATAAAGTTGTTGTTATTGTTGTTATTATTATTATTATTATTAAAGTAGTCTGCATTCAGTTGACTCAGCAGAAGCAAGACAAGAGGGTGGCATCTTGCCTTTCTCTGTAGACTCAGGCAAAACGAAACTACATACTGCAATATCTTATAGCTTGTGTATTCTTCCTCATAATTAATTAATTACTCTCTCCATCTTGACTACTCTGCTGTTGGTTAACTACACATGTCCCTGTTTTCATCAGTGAAATGTTGGCGAGAGTAGTAAGCGTGCATAAGAGTGCTTTTGTTGAATTTTGTCCTTTTACTGTTATGTCCTGCTGCTGCCAGGCTTATACAAGAAAGTTCAAATATTGTGACATGACACTCCACCATTTTTTAAAAAAATAAGGGTTCTATTCGTTTTTAATACGGCGGAAGCATGTTCATGTACAACACCCACCCCTGCCCAACTTTGCCCTTTTTTATGCTCCCTTGTTTCCTGCTACAATTGCTTCTACAACAGTCTTACGCTTACCAGATATGTATACACAGACTGGACAATTCCACTCCAGACAGGCAAGAGATGGTAGAATAATGAACATCTGCTTCTCAAGAAGCCATTTCTAAAATTGTTCCCCATTGCTGGCTTTGGCTTTTGGGAGTTGCAACAACATTTGAGAGGGTCCATGATGTCCCACCACTATAGTAGGAGAACCGCTACAGTCTTGTTCACTTCCACATGATGTGCTTGTGAGATGCCAGTCATGACCAGTCAATGTTACAATAGTGCATCTATTTTCAGTTGCATCAGACAAACAAACAATCCATGGTTCAAAGCTGGCAACAATATCAGCTGATGTCATCCTGGGAGATGCACGTTTGTGTTGATTCAGGAACTCTGACAAGGCAAATCCAACAGAGTAGATTCAGACAACAGAATGTGCACAATTTAACCACATACGCTCTACCTCTCAATGCTATGCCTACCTATTCAATGCATCCTATGTCTTTCTGCTAGTGTTACCTTGACCCTGGTAATGATGAAAACTTAACATTGCAATCCTGTGCATTATCTACTCTGAAATAGGACCTAGTGAGTTTAATTTGGCTTACTCCTACGCAATTGGGTAAAAGATTGTAATCTTAGAAAATTGTTTCACCTTTAAGGCACCACATTGTGATAAGCCTTTTATTGACAACCACCTAGTTCCTCATTATATGAATCTTGTCTATTTTAGTTCATAATCCTCCTAATACATTCACTTTGTTAATGCAAAGTGGTTGATTATAATACGATACAGCAGAAATCATTTTGGAAGTGAATTATGACCTAGAAACTTATTTTGGGTTTCTGAAAGAAATATTAGATTTATAGTGTTCATACTGATTCTCCCCTGGCACTTTTTTTTAAAAAAAATTGTTTAAACAAGCAAATAACTTAAGAAGGCTAGATACAAATAACAGATGACATTGTTTCTGGGTTGTTGCGAGTTTTCTGGGCTGTATAGCCATGTTCTAGAAGCATTCTCTCCTGACGTTTCGCCTGCATCTGTGGCAGCCATCCTCAGAGGTTGTGAGGTCTGTTGGAAACTAGGCAAGTGAGGTTTATATAACTATGGAATATTTATTATTTATTTATTTTAAACTTTTATACCCCGGCCTTCTCATCTCCGAAGAGGGACTCAGACCGGAAAAATGTCCAGGATGGGAGAAAGAACTCTTGTTTGAGATAGGTATGAATGTTTCAATTGGCAACCTTGATGAGCATTTAATGCCCTAACAGTTTCAAGGTCTGGCTTCTTACTGCCTGGGGGAATCCTTTGTTGGGAGGTGATTAGCTGGCCCTGATTGTTTTTTGTCTGGAATCCCCCTGTTTTTGAGTGTTGTTCTTTATTTACTGTCATGATTTTAGAGGGTTTTTAAAAAAATACTGGTAGTCAGATTTTGTTCATTTTCATGGTTTCTTCCTTTCTCTTGGAATTATCCGCATGCTTGTGGATTTCAATGGCTTCTCTGTGTAGTCTGACTTGGTTTTTGTTAGAGTGGTCCAGTATTTCCGTGTTCTCCAATAACATGCTGTGTTCAGGCTGGTTCATCAAGTGCTCTGCTATGGCTGACATCTCTGTTTAAAGTAGTCATTGTTTCTTCTACAAAACTATTAAAGGTGCCTTGTTCCCTTTTACATGTAGCAACCTAAGTTCAACTGGGGTGGTAAATGCTATGGAATCATAGGAGCTGCAGTTTGATGAAGTGCCAGCACTATTTGGCAGAGAAGAATTTGTAAAACTACAATTCCGAGGAGTCCATTGCTGCTAAAATGGTATCAAACCCCTATCACATCTTTTACATTCTGATCACATTAATACCCCGAATCTACATAGTCGGAGCCACAGTTAAATGTACTTAAACTCACTGGGATGCAAGGTTCCACTTGTTTGTACATTTACTTGAGAATAAACCTAACTGAATTCTGTGTAACTTGCTTCTAAGTAAAGGTATTCTGACTCCTAGCAGAAAAGTATTTAAATGTAAACAACTATGAAGTCCCAAAAATGGTTACTCAGAAGTAAGCCTTACTAAATTCAGTGGAGCTTACTCCCAGATAAATGTACGTATAGAGGGTTGCAATTTAAACCAGTTATACTGTAATTAGTTAAGTCCAATATATTTGCCTTCCTTCCACTTAAAAAGATCTACAAAAATGTTAATGATATTTTATATCTATGCAAGTCAGATTAGGCTAATTTTTAAAGTAACCTGTAACTAATCTCCATACAAAATGGAGCTTGATTTAATGCTTTAAGGTGAAGAATGGACAGCTTGCTTATATTAATGCTGCACTATAAATCACACTCTCCATCTAGTCTTTTAACTCTTTTTATGAATATCTGTCACACTTTTCTGGTAAGTTTGATTTGAGGTGAGTTTTATGTTGCTTCTTTATATTTTTGTGTATATTTTGCCTTAAATAAATTTAGCCCAAATTAGGGAAAATTATTTAATGAGACAAATGTTACAATTCCTTTTAAAAAACCAAACTCCCCCCAAACACATTCCAAATCTTATCTTTTTGTGTTAAAGATAGTGCAATATATTCCGTTCTAATTTTAACATGAAGAGGAATGAAGATACAACCAGATCTTGGTTTATGTTCTGTTTTGCTTTTGTTTTAAAACCTTCAATCTAGCATTTAATCTTTCAAACTTGTGATTTTAATTGATGTTTTAATAATTGATGTTTTAATTGTTTGGTGTTTATTGTGATAGTTTATTTGATCTGTCTCTGTGTGTGTGTGTGGCATCAAACTGCTACCTGTTGTAAGGGCTCCTTGAATTCCCTCCAGGGTGAGAAAGGCAAGATATAAATATGGTAAATAATAATAAACTGTAATTATTGTATGAGGTGATAAAGCCCTCAGAAGGTGAACTTATGTCAATAATATGTTGCCTGAATAACATCACTGTGGCATGACAGCAAGTATTTATAATACCAGGAATGTGGCGCAGCTGGCTGGGAGTCAGCTGCATAAGATCTCTACTGACCAGAAGGTTATGAGTTCGAGGCCTGCCTGGGTTGGGGTGAGCTCTCGACCAATTGTGTAGCTCGTTGTCTGCCTATATATGTTGTATGTCTATGGTATTGAATGTTTGCCTGTATATGTGCGTTGTGATCCGCCCTGAGTCCCCTGTGGGGTGAGAAGGGCGGAATATAAATGATGTAAATACATAAATAATAGTAGTAAACGGATGAAAAGCAGTGTTTGGTGCAGACTAAAAATGTAAAAGATGCAGCTTTTAGAAGCATTATCCAAGATTGGAATATTTTTTCCATAGAACCAGTTTCTCCAATGGATTAGGAGGAGGTGATTCCTCAACAGCCTCCAGCACCCCCAAAATCTTCTTCATCGGTGTTACAAAATTTATGGAGCAGACTTTCTGAGCAATGCCAACGGCTGCTGGGAAATGGAGATAGTTGCACTGTGCTTATTTACTTACTTAGTATGATGGCCTTCCAAGTGTAGTGTCTTGGCGGTGGATATGTAGGTGTCTGTGGAGCCCTATTCTTGATCCTCATGTTCTCACACAGTGAGGACATTAGTTTCCAGATGGAAGGAGATCCTGGTCAGGCTTGGCTTGACACACCTTCCTCTTGGCATACTTCTCCCTTTTACCCTCCATTCATGCCTCTTCAAATTTTGCAGCACTGCTGGTCACAGCTGACCTCCAGTAAGAGCGCGCAAGGACCAGGGCTTCCCAGTTCTCGGTGTCTTATGCCACAGTTTTTAATGTAATTTTAAGCCCATCTTTCAATCTCTTTTCTTGTCCACCAACATTCTGTTTCCTGTTCTTGAGTTGGGAGTATAGTAACTGCCTTGGGTGATAGTGATTGGGCATTTGGACAATGTGGCCAGTCCAGCAGAATTGATGGCTTAGGAGCATCACTTCAATGCTGGTGGTCTTTGCTTCTTCGCTGACATTTTTCCGCCTGTCTTCCCAAGAGATTTGTAGGATTTTCCCAGAGGCAAAGCGGATGGAATTGTTCCAGGAGTTGAGGGTGACGTCTGTAGATAGTCCACGTTTCACAGGCAGGGTTGGGAGGACAATAGCTTTATAAGCAAGGACCTTGGTATCCCCACAGGTGGGCAATTACCGGCCCTCCAGGTGTTTCGGACTTCAACTCCCAGAAATCCTAGCCAGTTTACTAGCTCTTAGGATTCCTGGGAGTTGAAGTCCAAAACACCTGGAGGGCCAGTAATTGCCCACTCCTGCAGATGCACTGATTCTCAAACACTCTTTGCTTCATTTGGAAAAGTGCTGCACTCACAGAGCTCAGGCGGTGTTCTATTGTAATACACTGCACAATTAGGACTATGTAATGTTGGCTCATAGGTTAGAAAGTTGTTGCTTTTGTTATTTGTTAAGTTATTGACTTATGGACTCTATCGTGAGCCTATCACAGGGTTTCCTTTGACTGAGAGTATTTGAACAAGGTTACTCAGTTGACTTCCATGGGCAAGCAGGGAATCAAGCCCTGGCCCCCAGAGGTGTAGCCCCAAACCACTACTTCATACTCACTCCAATTTTAAAAATAATTCCTATTATTGGTATAGTGTTGGAAGAGTAACTTCTGTTGTTACTCATATCAGTGTTGAAAAAAATAAGTTGTTAAATTATTATTACTTTTCTATTATTTGTGTTATGTTTTCAAGAGGTAAAAATCAGGATTGATAAAAATAATACATAACGTTTAAATGTTACTCAAAATGCTTTAAAATGTTATTCAATGTGTTGTTTGTAGGTAACAAGAAACTTACAGAATGCATTGATGAAGTGACTTTTTCCTATTTTGTTACTAACCTATTCAATTATATCAGAAGTAAGGATCATGTGGCCCTACAATAGTTGCTGAATTACAATTCTCTACTTTCATCATAATTGATTGTGGTTGCTGGGGCTTCACTCATGTATTTTCTACACCTGTCTTATACCCTTGTTATCTCCTCCCACAGAGATAACTAGTTGTAAGTAATTGGTACTTGGAATATGTTATCTCCAAGTTCTGCACTAGATCCTGGAGTTCCCAAATTCAAGTAACAATTTTTGTCTATCTATTAAGACACCATTTAATTATAACCTCAATAGTGTCTAATATCAAAAGACTTTTATGGTATCTCATGCACCACTTAGTTTGCATTACTGTTATTGATACCAATGGGATTTCTCATCATCAGAAAAGGCCTTTCAAATGTTAAACGGCAATGCTTACTATCTTTCTGTAATTAAAAGATGACTGTACAATTTATTATGATGGCTAATGCTGTTGGGAGGTTTGACCTATCAACACCCAGAATTGCCACAGTTTGCTGCAAAGAGTGAAGTAGTTGCTTGCTCTAGTGCCAGGAGTAGGCAAAATGTGCTGCCACCCCCCAGATGTTTTTGTGGCCCTCACCATCTCAGGATTTGTAGACTAGTATTTTATTGGCCACAGAAAGAGGGAGAGTTGTTGCTCCTGGAAGCTTCAAGGTGTCACAGTGTACCTTAAAACACTTTGCAAGGTTTTCTTTATACCATTTAACATGTCCTTTTTTGAGAGCCACAAGGGGACTTCCAGACACTTTGAATTTTTTTTAAAAAAATATTTCAGTAATCCATTTCATACCAACCCTGTACCTGCTGTACTTGCCCACTCCTGCTCCAATGTCCAGAGCAAATGGTGTCAGATGTGTAATCTAAAATGTGGTAGGCATTGTATTGTAGGTCAGGGGTAGGACTCATGTAGTCTTCCAGATATTGTTGGGCTGCAATTTCCATTATCCCTACCCAACATAGACACTAGTGAAGAATGCAGTTCTCAAATTCCAAGTTAGAGTCATAGAATCACAGAGTTGGAAGAGACCTCGTGGGCCATCCAGTCCAACCCCCCTGCCAGGAAGCAGGAAAATTGCATTCAAATCATTTCTAGCTTTTGACATCAGCTCTCAGAATCCTTGACCGCTGGTCAAGTTGACTAAGGCTTCTGGGAACTGCAGTCCAAAACATTTGAGGAACAAAGTTTGATTTAGAGGACTGTTTATAACTGTTAAGAGGAATGAAAAACTAGCATACTTTTACTTGGAATACTTTTGTGAGCACATTCAACAGGCTTCCAAGGTTTGAGGTTTTACAAATAAGACAATTTTCTTATTGACAGGGTGAGGAAAATAAACTCCTTGAATTAGGCAATTCCTATCCCAGCAACATTGCAGGTACTAAACTTTTTTTATTTGAAAATTTTATATCCATAACACATAGAAGTGAATAGCCATTTTAACTCTTATAGAATCATAGATTCATAGAGTTGGAAGAGACCTTGTGGGCCATCCAGTCCAACCCCCTGCCAAGAAGCAGGGAAATCGTATTCAAAGCACCCCCAATAGATGGCCATCCAGCCTCTGTTTAAAAGCCTCCAAAGAAGGAGCTTCCACCACGCTCCGGGGCAGAGAGTTCCACTGCTGAACAGCTCTCACAGTTAGGAAGTTCTTCCTAATGTTCAGGTGGAATATCCTTTCCTGGAGCTTGAAGCCATTGTTCTGTGTCATTATCTCCAGGGCAGAAGAAAAAAAGCTTGCTCCCTCCTCCCTATGACTTCACCTCACTTATTTATACAGAAATCACATTATCAACATAAAGAAATGTATAGCAGTTTGTGCATTCAACTTCTATAATACTCTGCATTCAACTTCTATAATCCTTTTCTTACTCTAATGAAACAAAAAATAATGCAGTGTTATCTTACTTATATTTGGGTTTTATGTTCTCCACATTCTTTTCATGCAGGTCTCTTATTAGTGTCAGATAACAATAACAATATAGTATTAGGAACCCATCTAAAATTAAGTCTGGGAAGTACTTTTACTATATCAATGATTTTTCCTCTAATTTTTTTGGCAAATTATCTCATTACTACAAACATTTCAAAAACCTGAAATAAAACAACAAAATTTTGAATGTTATTTTGCTGAAGAATTCTTTTCCACTTTGCCCTTGATGTCTTTCTCTTTGTCGCAGTCTCTACGCGTACACATACAGTACATTTTCTCTATTGTTAGAAACAAAGACAATTTGAATAAGCTTACTGGTCACTTTGTAAGCAGAATGCAGTGAGCTTCTTGATAAGCCTCTCCATACTGGTGACAGATTTAGGTACTGTAAAAAGTAAAGCATGCTAATAGCTAATTTCAAATTGTTTTATTGCCATGCCACTGAAGGTGAAAATCTGAGAATGTTCCAGTCCATGTTCTCCTCCTAGCCTAGGATTTTTGTTGTTGTGGTTGAGTTAGGTATCTTCAAATCCATAAACATTTATCCAGGTGTAGACATGCTGGTCATGCAGTAGAACATACCAAAACTGAATGATCTGTTAATAAGTATTGTTCATATGAAAAGGTTTGGGAAATAGGTGAATGAGCAGATAAGAAAAGAAATGATGTAGTTTGGTGTTTAAGAAAGTACTGATATTTCAACAGGAGTACCTTTCATGACAAGTTATTAGGGAAACATTTGGCCAATCTACTCAAGAGGAAAGGACAGCTGTAATCGTACTTCAAATTGTTTACTTATTGACAGGATCGTATGGTGCTTGCGTGAGGCCGCCCTGAGTCCCCCTTCAGGGGAGAGAAGGATGGGATAAAAGTGTATGAAATAAATAAATAAATAACATAATACAAAGAAACATTTATAGCATATATGTCCCCAAAATAATAGCCTCTCATCAGGATCCCTAGTAATGAAGGCTAGCTCTACCAGTAGGGAAAGTGAGAATGACCCTTTGGCCTACGGATTTTGTACGTCAAGAAAGGGCAGCGAATGATTAATTAGAGAAGTCCTTCAGGGATTTTGCTTTAAGTTCCCAAATAATTTGGCTGGCTTTGGATGCCTGGTATAAGATGAGTGAGCGAGATGGGGACCAACATTTACAATTTCATTTGAGCACTAAAAATTGAATTATTTCAGAGAGATATGTCCATGAGCAGATAGAATAGTCAATTGTAACACTATCTTAACAGGCTTTTGAATGTTGTGAACTTGCTTATAACATGTGGATAAAAATAGAGCCTCATCTAATACTGAACAATGAACATTCCTTGAAGCTGGCATGTATTAGACACCCCCACATTCATTGACCATTGAGTTTATTGATAAGATTTTCTGCATCTATGTTTGTAGGTGTGGATATGTGTACTTACTTACAAATATCACTAGCCATTGTTGTCTTTTGTTCTATAGCCACAACAGCAACAAAACTATTTTTGGCGTGGTGGTATGCATAATACTACCACAGCTCCAGCTCAACATCTCATGATAAGCATGAATGCTGAATTTAAAAAGTAAAAACAACAAATGAAATTAAACTGAAGGATTGAAATAGTGTGTCATACTCAACGACTTTGACAGGCGATTAGTGTGAATCTCCATTGCATTTGTGGTGTACTACACCTAGGCTAATTTGTGGAGACCTTTTAAAAGGTAAAGGTTTCCCCTTGACATTAAGTCTAGTCATGTCCTACTCTGCGGGGTAGTGCTTATCTTAAATTCTAAGTTGAAGAGCCGGCATTGTCCGTAGATGCCTCCAAGGCCATGTGGCTGGCATGACTGCATGGAATGCCGTTACCTTCCCACCAAAGCAGTACCTATTGATCTACTCCCATTTGCATGTTTTCGAACTGCTAAGTTGGCAAAAGCTGGACCTCACAGCGGGAACTCACCCTGCTCCCTGGATTCAAACTACCAACCTTTCATTCAGCAATTTTAGATGGGAGTCTAATGAATGCACCCCAAAGACCCTAGCTTTTACTGCCTTATGGGAAAATAACCAAACCACTATCTGAGGGCCCTTCCACACAGCCATATAACCCAGAATATCAAGGCAGAAAATCCCACAATATCTGCTTTGAACTGGGTTATCTGAGTCCACACTGCCATATATTCCAATTTAGAGCAGAAAATGTGTGGAAGGGGCCTGTGTTAATGTTTCTGAGTCAATAGAAGTGGAACAGTTTTAGGCAGGGAAAACCTTATGAATGAATTTGGAAGGAACTGGGGCTTGAAAAAGGCCTGAGGCAAGAGACACAATGAAAGCAGGCTCAGTCTATTACAATTCCATGTGCAGGTTATTACCTATAAAGCCCTAGACCAGTGGTTCTCAACCTGTGGGTCCCCAGATGTTTTGGCATTCAGCTCCCAGAAATTCTAACAGCTGGTAAACTGGCTGGGATTTCTGGGAGTTGTAGGCTAAAATACCTGTGGATCCATGGGTTGAGAACCACTGCCCTATACACTTTGGGTTCGATCTATCTTCATGATGGCATCTCTTTCTATGAACTGACGTGGGCTCTGAGATCGACAGGGAAGGCCCTTCTCTCGGTCCCACCACCGTCTCAAGTGTGGTTGGCAGGGATGAGAGAGAGGGCCTTCCCTGTGGTTGCTCCCCAGCTCTGGAATACCCCCCCCCCAAGAGATTAGATCAGCC
Organism: Anolis apletophallus; assembly: GCA_030556195.1. NCBI lineage: Eukaryota > Metazoa > Chordata > Lepidosauria > Squamata > Anolidae > Anolis > Anolis apletophallus. The sequence continues at coordinate 98,649,913 of JARBWK010000005.1, forward strand.
CCCACTTTTCAATCCTTGCATTCCAGCCTGAAAAAGGATGTTCAAACAGGCCTTTAACCACGAGTAGGCTGAATGGGCCTATATGAAGTTAACACTTGGCACTTTCTGAATCGATGGCAGTTAGTTTTATCTACTGACTAGCTTGGGGACCCGGCCCTGCCCGGGTCATTTGAGAAGTGCAGCAGGATGTAGAGTGGGTCATGGGGGCTCTGTGTGCCAAGTTTAGTCTTGATCCATCATTATTGGGAGTTGCAGTGGTATCATGAAATTACTGAAGGTAGTGCAAGTCCCATCATCTCTGTGTGTCCCGTCCCCCCCAAAGTGTAGTAGGATGTAGATTGGGTCATGGGGGCTCTGTGTGCTAAGGTTGGTCTGTATTGGTGAATGGATGAGGGATGCATTGTTTTTCGGAAGTGAGTGAAGGTACTTCAAGTCCCATCATCCGTGGTCCGTCTCACAGTAAACTGCACCAGGCTGTAGAGTGGGTCATGAGGGCTCTGTGTGCCAGATTTGGTGTTGATCAGTCATTGGATTAGGTTTGTAGCAGGATTGGGAAGTGAGGAAGGTACTGCAAGTCCCATCATCCATGTTTTGTCCCCCTCCAAACTTCAGTAGGCTGTAGAGTGGGTCACTGGAGCTCTGTGTGCCAAGTGTGGACTTTCTCGGTGTTTTTTGGGGGCCACAGTGGTCTGTGGGAACAGAGGGGTGTAAAAGTACTACAAATCCCATCATCCATTGTCAGTCCTCCCCCAAACCTCACCAGGACGTGAAGGCAGTCATGGGGGTTATGTATGCCAAGTTTGGTCTCGATCAGTGATTGGATGAGGGTTGCAGCGGACTTGGGAAGTGAGTAGAGGCACTTCAGGTCCCATCACCCATGACCCACCCTCCGAACGGCACCAGGACGTAGAGTGGGTCATGGGGGCTGTGTGTGCTGAGTGTGGTCTGTATTGGTCCTTTTGGTGGCCTCAGTGGTCTGTGGGAACCAAAGTCTTGGAAAGTACTACAAATCCCATAATACGTGGGTCATGTCATAGGGGGTTATGTGTACCAAGTTTGGTGCAGGTCCATCACCCGCGCTGGTCGCTGTGGCCTGTGAAAGTGGCTGCCACATATCTGCCCTGGCCTGTGAAAGTGGCTGCCACATATCCGCCCTGGCCTGTGAAAGTATACCGGTGTAAAACAGAAAGGAGTAAAAAAAAATGGAAAAGGCCTGCATGGAATTAGCAGTAAGGTCCAATGAGGCTGGGTGAGGGGCTTTGGGCCAGAATTATTTATATAAGCATTAAAAGGCATTAGAGAAAGGTATTTATTGTTTTCTCTTGTGTCTTTTGAGTGAAGTAGGGCCTTACCTTGTAGAGTGACAGTGCCTGTTCTAAAGATCCTGTCAGAAGCTGCCTTTCTCTGACACTGTGTTGAAGAGGGAAGATGGATGCCTCTTTTAGGCCTATCTGGGAGAAGGGGATTTGTAGGGGCTACAATGTTTTCTGGGAAGTGAATTGGGATGCAAATCCCATCATTCGTCGGCCATCCTGCCCTAAACTCTATTTTGGGGCCTGTAATGTTATGGCCTGCTATTGGTAACTTTAAAAGGCCGAATGGCAGGCAGCCGTTTTCTAAAAGCTGAGGGGGAGGAGAATACAGGAATCCATTTTGTTTTCACAGAGCCAAGTGGGGAGGGAATGTTGATGGTGCATTTTTCCCCTCAGTGGGAAGAAATCCTGTTGTTTGAATGTAGAGGCCTGATTCTGGGTTGCTGGCTTTTTTCCCTCAGTGGGAAGAAATCCTGTTGTTTGAATGTAGAGGCCTGGATTCTGGGATGCTGGCTTTTTCCCCTCAGTGGGAAGACATCCTGGTGTTTGAATGGAGAGGCCGGGATTCGGGGTTGCGGGCTTTTTTTCCCCTCAGTGGGAAGAAATCCTGTTGTTTGAATGTAGAGGCCTGGATTCTGGGTTGCTAGCTTTTTCCCCTCAGTGGGAAGAAATCCTGTTGTTTGAATGTAGAGGCCTGGATTCTGGGATGCTGGCTTTTTCCCCTCAGTGGGAAGAATCCTGTTGTTTGAATGTAGAGGCCTGGATTCTGGGATGCTGGCTTTTCCCCCTCAGTGGGAAGAAATCCTGGTGTTAGAATGTAGAGGCCTGGATTCTGGGTTGCTGGCTTTTTTCCCCTCAGTGGGAAGAAAACCTGTTGTTTGAATGTAGAGGCCTGGATTCTGGGTTGCTGGCTTTTTCCCCTCAGTGGGAAGAAATCCTGTTGTTTGAATGTAGAGGCCTGGATTCTGGGATGCTGGCTTTTCCCCCTCAGTGGGAAGAAATCCTGTTGTTTGAATGTAGAGGCCTGGATTCTGGGATGCTGGCTTTTTCCCCCTCAGTGGGAAGAAATCCTGTTGTTTGAATGTTGGCTTTCCCCCCTCAGTGGGAAGAAATCCTGTTGTTTGAATGTAGAGGCCTGGATTCTGGGTTGCTGGCTTTTACCCCTCAGTGGGAAGAAATCCTGTTGTTTGAATGTAGAGGCCTGGATTCTGGGTTGCTGGCTTTTTCCCCTCAGTGGTAAGAAATCCTGTTGTTTGAATGTAGAGGCCTGGATTCTGGGTTGCTGGCTTTTCTCCCCTCAGTGGGAAGAAATCCTGTTGTTTAAATGTAGAGGCCTGGATTCTGGGTTGCTGGCTTTTTTCCCCTCAGTGGGAAGAAATCCTGTTGTTTGAATGTAGAGGCCTGGATTCTGGGATGCTGGCTAATCAGTGGCTAGCAATGCCCTCTGTCTGGTGCCTTAGAATTTTGGAGTGGCGAGGCTGTCCAATCAAAGGACTTCATGCAAATAGCTGCCACATATCCAGCAAGGGGCTTTTCCAGAGGAGTTAAAAGAGGCGGTGGTCAGTCCATTGCTGAAGAAGCCCGGACTAGACCCCGATTACTGTAATGCGCTCTACATTGGCCTTCCCTTGTCGATGATCCGGAAGCTTAAGCTAGTGCAGCCCGCCGCAGCCCGCCTCCTCCTGGGTGCTGCAAGATCTGACCGCATGACCCCACTCCTGCGCGAGCTGCACTGGCTTCCGATTGAATTCGGGTCCTCTTCAAGGTGTTAGTTCTCACCTTTAAGGCCATCTATGGTTTGGGGCCAGTGTACCTGAGGGAGCGACTTACCCCTTATGTGCCCGCGAGATCACTGCGCTCTGAGGAGCTTAACCTCCTTGAGGTGCCTTCCCTTGGAACCTGCAGACTGGCCACTACACGGCGGAGGGCATTCTCTGTAGCTGCCCCAAGTCTCTGGAACGGCCTCCCGGAGGAGATCCGCGCCATCCGCGCTCTTCTGCCCTTCCGCAAGGCCTTGAAGACTTGGCTCTTTAGGAAGGCGTTTGGCCCTTAACTCAACCACACTGTGTGCCATGCCGCCTATCCCCCCAGATTCTTATCTCGTCCCCCAGCCTTCGCTGAGGGCTAGTGTTTTTAATATGTTTTAACTGCTTTGATGTTTAATGTGTTTTAACTGTTTAATCTGTTTTATTACTCACGGTGTTTATGCTTCTTCTGTAAACCGCTCTGAGCTCCGGAGTGAGCGGTATACTAAATCGAAGTTAATAAATAAATAAATAAATAATATCCGTCCTTCCGCCCTCCGCATACACACATACACACAAACATTCCGTTTTATAAAGGTATACAGATGTTGTAAAATTTCTATTATTTTGATTTTATGTTATACATGTTACAAGGGTTGTTATAATGTTATGTGACTGTTTATACTTATGTACCATTGTTTACTTGCTGTATGTTTTATGTGCATCTTGGAGTGCCTTAGTAAGTTGCCCCGAGTCCCTTTGGGGAGATGGTGGTGGGATAAAAATAAAGATGATGATGATGATTATTATTATTTATAGCAGGGAGGGAAGACTTGCCCAAACTTCCTTATCCCATAGAGCAGTGGTTCTTAACCTGTGGGCAAGGACAAAAATCTGGTCTGTGAGCCTCCTCCTTCTTTATTCTTTTTTATTTTATTTCCACCCCTTTTGCGCTACCTGCCACTCCTTCCCTGTCCCTGACCAGCCCCGGCCCCTTAGATAGATCACATCAGCTCTAGGTTATTCAATATGGTTTTTTTGTGTTGGAAATAGCAACCTTCCAAGCCTCCACTAACTGTTTGAAATGTGTATAATTGTTAACCTATTCTGTATGTACATTTTGGTTTGCCGGTTTGACTGTACCTCTTTTGTGTGGGAGGGGCTTCACACACTGGACACCATTTTTGTTTTATAGACCTCAATGGAGGTGGATGCAGTTTGTCTCCTTTCAGACTTCAGTGAGTACAGTTATACAGTTTGGACTACAACTATACTTAAAGACTATAGACTAGTATGCTGAATACATACAAGAAGTTTCTTAGTAAACCTGAGATGTTATTTTTAAAGAAGACTACTTTGTTTTTGTCTCTTGACTGCATATTTTAACTGGGAGGTTTCAAGGGAGTGTATATCTTTTGAGCAATTACAACTGTAAATTCAACTTCTAAGAAAGAACCATCTTCTGATAACCAAATATATTTTTGTAGTGGCATGTCTTTATCCTTGCCAGTTTAAAGACATGGCTCTTCAGTTTAACAGCTGAGTTACCTGTGTGCCATTACATGAATGCTTGTGAATATCACTTGTTCTAAGGGTTGACTTCTAACAAGGACAAGCTTTTCTTGACTAGTGGTTTTTAAAAGGAGGTTTCCACACATTCATGGCTCCACACATTTGCCAAATGGATGTGACATCATTTTTACCTTTTCAATAAGGTTAAGGTGCACTTATTTTTAATAGGTTATGTAATTTCCAATATTCTGTGGGTGAGCAGATGGCTTCTACTGGATGGCATATGTTCTGTATCAGAAACTAGAGCTGATGTGGTCTAGCCAATGCAATTTTCTGAATCTGCATCCCAGATAACCAAACCGAATCTAAAGTTGTCCAAAAACTGATTTGTAACCCTTTCAATACTCTCTCTGTTGGAGCGTGGTTCCTGGTCAAATTGGTTATTGGACAAAGTGGTATCTGGTCAAAGTGGTCCCTGGTCAAAGTGGTCCCTGGTCAAAGAGGTCCCAGGTCAAAGAGGTCCCTGGTCAAAGCGGCCCATAGTCAAAGAGGTCCCTGGTCAACAGGTCCCTGGTTAAGGTGGTCCCTGGTCAAGAGGTCCCTGGTCAAAGCGGCCCATAGTCAAAGTGGTCTCTGGTCAACAGGTCCCTGGTTAAGGTGGTCCCTGGTCAAGAGGTCCCTGGTTAAAGTGGTGCCTGATCAAGGTGGTACATGGTTAAAGAGGTCCCTAGTTAAAGAGGTCCCTGGTTAAAGAGGTCCCTGGTCAAAGTGGTCTCTTGTCAAGAGGTCCCTGGTGAAAGAAGTCCCTGGTCAAGGTGGTCCCTGGTCAAGAGGTCCCTGGTTAAAGAGGTTCCTGGTGAAAGATGTCCCTGGTCAAGGTGGTCCCTGGTCAAAGCAGCCCCTGCTCAAAGAGGACCCTGGTCAAAGTAGTCTCTGATCAAAGTGGTCTCTGGTCAAGAGGTCCCTGGTTATAGTGGTCCCTGATCAAGGTGGTATCTGGTTAAAGAGGTCCCTAGTTAAAGAGGTCCCTGGTTAAAGAGGTCCCTGGTCAAAGTGGTCTCTTGTCAAGAGGTCCCTGGTGAAAGAAGTCCCTGGTCAAGGTGGTCCCTGGTCAAGAGGTCCCTAGTTAAAGAGGTCCCTGGTCAAAGTAGTCTCTGATCAAAGTGGTCTCTGGTCAAGAGGTCCCTGGTGAAAGAAGTCCCTGGTCAAGGTGGTCCCTGGTCAAGAGGTCCCTGGTTAAAGAGGTTCCTGGTGAAAGAAGTCCCTGGTCAAGGTGGTCCCTGGTCAAGAGGTCCCTAGTTAAAGAGGTCCCTGGTCAAAGTAGTCTCTGATCAAAGTGGTCTCTGGTCAAGAGGTCCCTGGTGAAAGTGGTCCCTGGTCAAGGTGGTCCCTGGTCAAGAGGTCCCTAGTTAAAGAGGTCCCTGGTCAAAGTAGTCTCTGATCAAAGTGGTCTCTTGTCAAGAGGTCCCTCGTGAAAGAAGTCCCTGGTCAAGGTGGTCCCTGGTCAAGAGGTCCCTAGTTAAAGAGGTCCCTGGTCAAAGTAGTCTCTGATCAAAGTGGTCCCTGGTCAAGAGGTCCCTGGTGAAAGAAGTCCCTGGTCAAGGTGGTCCCTGGTCAAGAGGTCCCTGGTTAAAGAGGTTCCTGGTGAAAGATGTCCCTGGTCAAGGTGGTCCCTGGTCAAAGCAGCCCCTGCTCAAAGAGGACCCTGGTCAAAGTAGTCTCTGATCAAAGTGGTCTCTGGTCAAGAGGTCCCTGGTTATAGTGGTCCCTGATCAAGGTGGTATCTGGTTAAAGAGGTCCCTAGTTAAAGAGGTCCCTGGTTAAAGAGGTCCCTGGTCAAAGTGGTCTCTTGTCAAGAGGTCCCTGGTGAAAGAAGTCCCTGGTCAAGGTGGTCCCTGGTCAAGAAGTTAAGAGGTCCCTGGTCAAAGTAGTCTCTGATCAAAGTGGTCTCTGGTCAAGAGGTCCCTGGTGAAAGAAGTCCCTGGTCAAGGTGGTCCCTGGTCAAGAGGTCCCTGGTTAAAGAGGTTCCTGGTCAAAGCAGCCCCTGCTCAAAGAGGACCCTGGTCAAAGTAGTCTCTGGTCAAGAGGTCCCTGGTTAAAGTGGTCCCTGATCAAGGTGGTATCTGGTTCAAGAGGTCCCTGCTCAAAGCAGTCCCCGGTCAAGTGGTCCCTGGTCAACGTGGGCTCTGGTCAAAAAAAGGTTGGGAACCACTGATATAGAGAGTACCTGCCGACATGGCTTCTTTTGGGAGGCGCGAGAGATGCGGGGGAGGTGGCTGTGCGGGCAGTGCCCCCCCCCCGCACTGTGTGGGGAAAGCCCTTCGCCTCGAGAGGGCTGGGCAGTTTGGCTCTCCAACGGCTTCTCCGTGTGGACGTATCTCTCGCGCATCCCTCTTGGGGCAGGGAAGGGAGTGCCTTGGCTTCCCTTTAGGCCCCCCTGGGCCCCCCAGGACAGACCTTGGGGGAAGTGCGGGCCCGGGCGCGCGCACAGGCTGGGCCCGGGAGCTTCCCGCTGGCTTCCGGCCTCCTCCTCCCGAAGCCCAGCGCCCCCACTCGGAAGGCTTCAGCTGATGCCTGTGTGTGTGTGTGTGTGTGTGTGTGTGTGTGTGTGTGTGTGTATCAGGGGGCGAGGCGTGCCTGGCTGGGCTGCTCCAATCGCTTCCAGGCCGGGAGGCGGGGAGGGGAAGGCAGGAGGAGGGAGGGAGGGAGGCGGGAAGGCCTCCGCCCACACCCGGCCCAGCGAGCCAGAGAGCCAGCCATCCAGGCCCTGCTGGGGCTGCAGCCCGCTCCTTGGGTGTGTGATGCACTGGTGAGCCCTCCTCCTCCTCCTCCTCCTCCTCCTCCTCCGCCTCCTCTTTATGCCAGCGGAGCCTCTCTTTGCCTGACTCGCCCATGAGCCTCCTTGGGAGCTACCGGAAAAAGACCAACAATGATGGCTATGAATCTTTGCAGCTGGTGGACAGCAACGGTGACTTCGGCGGCGGGGGCAGCGGCGGCGGCAGCAGCAGCACGAGCCTCAGCAAGCAAGGGGTGATCCCGGTGGTGGTGGCGGCGGCGGCGGCGGCGGCAGCCCGGAGCCCTGTGCGACAGCAGCACCAGCATCAGCACCAGCACCAGCCGCTCGGCTCCAGCACCATGGACAGCTCAGGTAGCGCCTGCTCTCTTCTTGGGAAGGGAAGGGGAAAGAGGCGGGGATGTGGGCGAGGGGAGATCACGTTCCGGCCCCTCCCTCCAGAGCTCCCTCCCTCCCTCCCTCCTTGCCAGGCCCTAACGGGGCTCTGGCAGGACACTGGGCGCCGTCGAGGCGGGCCTCTGCTTTCCAAGGCGAGGAGGAAACCCGAGAGGGCCCGCTCTTGCAAATTTAAACAGCTTCCCAGACCAACTAATGAGCAGAAACCCACCCCAGCTGTCACTCTCGGCTGTGGGGAAGGCAGGGCAGGGAAAGGAGGCTCTGCTGGGGACGGGGCATTGTTCTCAGGCTGGCCCACAGGGACATGGGGCCCTTCCACACACACCCATATCCCACAGTATCAAGGCAGGAAACCTTACAATATCTGCTTTGAACTGAGGACCCTTCCACACAGCCCTACATCCCAGAATATCAAGGCAGGAAATCCCACATTATCTGAGTGTGGACTCAGGTAATCCAGTGCCCTTCCACACAGCCCTACATCCCAGAATATCAAGGCAGGAAATCCCACATTATCTGAGTGTGGACTCAGATAACCCAGCGCCCTGCCACACAGCCCTACATCCCAGAATATCAAGGCAGGAAATCCCACATTATCTGAGTGTGGACTCAGGTAACCCAGCGCCCTGCCACACAGCCCTACATCCCAGAATATCAAGGCAGGAAATCCCACATTTTCTGAGTGTGGACTCAGGTAACCCAGCGCCCTGCCACACAGCCCTACATCCCAGAATATCAAGGCAGGAAATCCCACATTATCTGAGTGTGGACTCAGGTAACCCAGCGCCATTATCTCCACACAGCCCTACATCCCAGAATATCAAGGCAGGAAATCCCACATTATCTGAGTGTGGACTCAGGTAACAGCCCATGCAGTGACTATCTGCCACACAGCCCTACATCCCAGAATATCAAGGCAGGAAATCCCACATTATCTGAGTGTGGACTCAGGTAACCCAGCGCCCTGCCACACAGCCCTACATCCCAGAATATCAAGGCAGGAAATCCCACATTATCTGAGTGTGGACTCAGGTAACCCAGCGCCCTGCCACACAGCCCTACATCCCAGAATATCAAGGTAGGAAATCACACATTATCTGAGTGTGGACTCAGGTAATCCAGTGCCCTTCCACACAGCTCTATATCCCAGAATATCAAGGCAGGAAATCCCACATTATCTGAGTGTGGACTCAGGTAATCCAGTGCCCTTCCACACAGCCCTACATCCCAGAATATCAAGGCAGGAAATCCCACATTATCTGAGTGTGGACTCAGATAACCCAGCGCCCTGCCACACAGCCCTATATCCCACAATATCAAGGCAGAAAATCCCACATTATCTGAGTGTGGACTCAGATAACCCAGCGCCCTTCCACACAGCCCTATGTTCTAGACTATCAAGGTAGGAAATCACACATTATCTGAGTGTGGACTCAGGTAATCCAGTGCCCTTCCACACAGCTCTATATCCCAGAATATCAAGGCAGGAAATTACACATTATCTGAGTGTGGACTCAGATAACCCAGCGCCCATCCACACAGCCCTATATCCTAGACTATCAAGGCAAAAAATCACACAATATCTGAGTGTGGACTCAGATAACCCAGCGCCCTTCCACACAGCCCTATATCCTAGAGCAGTGTTTCCCAACCGTTTTTGAGCCGCAGCACACTTTTAACATTAAAAAAATCTGGGGGCACACCATCAACCAAAATGACACAAAATGACACTCTAACATAGTAAAGAACGGCTGGGGGATGGTGGCCTGCTAGGAGCAACTGCTGGTAGTGCTGAAACCGGGGAGGGGGTGGAGCCAGGCTGCACCATGCCCTGCCCCTCCCCCCAGTTTCAGCTCTCCCACAGAGGAGGAGCATGAGTGGTGGATGAGCTTCAGTGGGCAGGGCTCCTCCTCTGCACGGCTTCAGCAAGTGAGGGGCAGGAGTCATGGCGGATTGGAGACTGGCTGGGAAAACGGCCGAAGGAGGCAGTGCCGCCCGACCCTTCCTCCTCCTCCCCAAGCAGCAGGAGTTTGGCAGGAGGAAGGGGGAAGGAAGGGGGGGCAGAGAGCTTTTCTCGCGGCACAGCAGGAGGTCCGTCACGGCACACAGCAGTTGGGAAACACTGTCCTAGAGTATCAAGCTTTGGTTGCACACTTGAGGATGCAAAGTGTAGATGTCTGATTATCACATTTTATTATGGGAAACTCCCAGAAAATCACACAATATCTGCTTTGAACTGGGCTGTCTGAGTCCACACTCTAAAAATGTGGTATTTTTTGTCTTGATATTCTGGGATAAAGGGCTGTGTGGAAGGGCCCCCAAGACAAGACTGGCCCTGCCTGTGCTCACTAGCCATAATCCACCACCCATGATTTCCACCTGGGAAAATCATCCCCATTCCCCCAGGTCTGGTCCCTGGCCCGGTGATGGGGCATGCCATGAGCATGCTTGGAAGCTTTTGGAAAGGAGTACATCATCTCAAAAGGGAAAGTACTTGAGGGCTCTTCCACACAGTCCTATATCCTAGAATATTAAGGCAGAAAATCCCACATTATCTGAGTGTGGACTCAGATAACCCAGTTCAAAGAATATATTATGGGATTTTCTGCCTTGATTTTCTGGGATATATTTCTGTGTGGAAGGGCCCTTAGTCTAGGGCAGGGGTTCTCATTAGGTAGATCGCGATCTACTGGTAGATCGTGTAGGGCGTCCTGGTAGATCGCAGGCAGGGTGGAAGGAAGGCTCAGTCCTGCCCCGCAGGCTCCCGACGCCGCCCAGGTGCAAAAGGAGGTTGGACTGGATGGCCCTTGGAGGTCTCCTCCTATTCTAGGAACCCATTATTATAATATTATTATTATCAGAGGCTGAATGGCCATCTGTGAGGAATGCTTTGATTGTGTTTTTCCCTTATGGCAGAAGGAGGTTGGACTGGATGGTCCTTGAAGGTCTCCTACTCTAGAAACCTATTGTTGTTGTTACTATTATTCTTACTATTATTATTATTAGTAGTAGTATTCACAGAGGCTGAATGAATTGAATATTATCATCATTATTATTATGAATAAATTCAGGGGATTATTATACTCACATTTAGTTGAATTCAGTCTTAAAATATATTATATGGCTTTCACTGAAATAAATTTCCAAATACTTTGCTTTTATGGCTCTCTGAGTAGTGGGTAGGTAGATCATTTTGACTTAGTTGTTTTATAAGTAGCTCACATGCTGAAAAAGTGTGAGCACCCCTGGTCTAGGGGAAACGGATGAAATGAAGGAAAATGAATGATCCTGGCAATTGATTTTGACATCTAATTGAGGGCTGTCAAACCATGATTCACTTAATTGTAGGAGCTCTCTTAATTCTTCTGTTGGCCGAAAGAGTTCTTTTGTTATCCATAAAAGCATAAAAACTAGCAGTTATCTTGACAAACTCTCCATCTACAGGGTTGCTGTGAGTTTTCTTGGCTGTATGGCCATGTTCGAGATGCATTCTCTCTTGACGTTTCGCCCACATCTATGGCAGGCATCCTTGGAGGTTGTGAGGTCTAAAATATTATCATAGGTTTTCATGGCTGGAATCACTGGGTTGTTGTGAGTTTTCTGGGCTTTATGGCCATGTCCCAGAAGCATTTTCTCCTGACATTTTACCCACATCTATGGCAGGCGTCCTCAGAGGTTTTGAGGTTTGTTGGAAACTAGGCAAGTGAGGTTTATATATCTGTGGAATGTCCAGGGTGGGAGAAAGAACTCTTGTCTGCTTGAAGCAAGCGTGAATGTTGCAATTGGCCACCTTGATTAGCATTTAATGGCCTTGCAACTTCAAAGCCTGGTTGGTTTCTGCCTGGGGGAATCATTTGTTTGGGGGGGGAGTTAGCTATCCCTGATTGATTCTTGTCTGAAATTCCCCTGCTTTTTAAAATCCGCAAGTATGTGGACAAGTTCAACAAAAGGAAGAAATCATGAATATGAACAAAATCTGGCTAACAGTATTAAAAACTCTAAAATCAGGACAGTAAATAAAGCGTAACACTCAAAAAACAGGGGAATTCCAGACAATCAATCAGGGCAGAGCTAACACCTCCCAACAAAGGATTCCCTGAGACATTCCACACACACACACACACACACACATATAAACTTGCTTAGTTTCCAACAGACCTCACCTCTGAGGATGCCTATCATAGGTGGGAGTGAAATGTCAAGAGAAAATGCTTCTGGAACATGGCCATACAGCCCAGAAAAATCACAGCAACCCACTGTTTCCGGCCATAAAAGCCCTTGACAACACATTCTCCATCTACAGACTCTGGGTGAGGTTAGCCCCTTATAAGGGATTAGGAATTGTTATTTTATGTGCACTTGGGCAGTGATTCACTCCCTACATAAAGAGAAAAGGGAACAATATATTTGTAATTTTGTGGCACTGCTGTGCCCTTCCCCCGCCTCTTCTCATGCCAATGGAAGTTCTGATAGATATAACCAGTGGAATCAGATTACAATGCTGCATGAATGGGGCTTTTCCTCAGCTAAATCTCCCAATTGGGTGGCCAGATGGTTTATAGGATTGGTACTAAGAAGCTATTCACTTCAGGGGTCCTGCTTCAGATTGGCCTGGATTGCTGAAAGAAGTTATTGATGGATTATCTTTTATGCACTTCAGCTGGAAAGATGGGCGTGCTCCTCTGCAAGACCTGGTTTTGGAAACCCATGGACTTGCAAAGAATTTTACCCACAGCTTTGTTTCCTTTCTGACGTTGGCCTCCTTTTCCTTCTAGACGAGAGAGCATCTTTTTGATGTATAAGCACTTTCCATAAAGTGATGAGCCGCCACTCTACGTTCTGTACAAAAAAAATATCCCTCATATCAAGTGCAGAAGTGAATCCCAAGGCACAAATGTCAGATGGAGTGTCTCATAGTTTACAAGTGCTTGATTAGGTTTTCTTTGATGTAATGTAGATGTCTTTTTTTAAAAGAGAATTGCTCATGAGAAGTGACTTATTTGGTGGCATTTGAGTGCATGTCTGGGAATTTTAAATACATAATAAAATGTGATAATCAGACATCTGCACTTTGCATCCTCAAGTGTGCAACCAAAGCTAGAATAATAGCAGGAAAGGGATTTATCAAAGTTGAAGTTCAAAAATCAGATGGAATATCACACTTGCCCACTTTTTGGATATGGACTGTACTGATCAACATGGTTCCTAACAAAACGTCTGACAGAAAGCATTGAGAGCCTGGCCTTTTCACTAGGAGTGTTTACCTATATAGTTAAATAAGTGAAAATTAGAAATCTTCAAAGGCTTGAATCTGCATACTATGAATTATAACACTGAGAATACAAGTGACATTGCATTAAGGATAAGATCCTGCCTTTCACTCCTCACTATTTTCTTGAGGTTTTCCCTATCAGCATGAAAATCTGGTGTCAAAGGCTTTCATGGCTGGGATCACTGGGTTGCTGAGAGTTTTCCAGGCTATATGGCAGTGTTTCTGAATCTGGGGGTCAGGACCCCTGGGAGGGGGTCACAAGGGGGTTTCAGAGGGGTTCTCAAAGATCATCAGAAAACACATATTTCTGATGGTCTTTGGCATAGTCGTTTGGGTTCGCAGTATTCTCCAGATGTACTGTAAGTGAAGAACATCTCCCCTAAATCACTGTCAGTTCATCCCAAATCTCTCCAGTATTTTCTATTGTTCATGGGGGTCTCTGAGTGGAAAGTTTGCTCCAATTCTATCATTGGCGGGGTTCAGAATGCTCTTTGATTGTAGGTGACCTATAAATCCCAGCAACTATAACTCCCAAATCTCAATTTTCCTCAAACTCCACCAGTGTTCACATTTGGGCATATTGAGTATTTGTGCCAAATTTGGTCAAGTGAATGAAAATACATCCTGAATATCAGATAATCACATTACAATTAATAACAATAGCAAAATTACAGTTATGAAGTAGCAGCAATAATAATTTTATGGTTGAAGGTCACCACAATATGAGGAACTGTATTAAGAGGTTGCGGAATTAGGAAGGTTGAAAACCACTGTTGTATGGCCATGTTCCAGAAGCATTCTCTCCTGACGTTTTACCCACATCCATGGTAGGCATCCTATGAGGTTCTGAGGATCTCACAACAGCCTCTGAGAATGCCTACCATAGATGTGGGTGAATGCTTCTGGATCATGGCCATACGGCCCAGGAAACTCACAGAAACCCAGTATCAAAATCTCTTCCCAATGCAATCCTATGCAGTTTGCCTCCATATCCACAGATCCAAACATTCATGGACTACCTTAATTTTGTCATTTTATACAAGGGACACCATCTTATGATACTATTGTATATTTGAGCATTCACAGATTTTGGTATTCACAGTCTGATTCCTTGGTTTGATTCCAAGACCACCTCAGACTGTGGAACTACAGGAGGTCCGGGAACCAAACCTCAGCAGATACCAAGTGTCCACTATGTGGATCTTATTTAATTCAACGGGTCTTATGCCAAACTAAGTGAATATATCACCATAAGCCAGATTTCTGGAAAGCAGAATAATTTTGATTTTCAAATATATATCACCATTTTGACTTGGTGCAAAAATACTTCTACTGATGCCTACATTCTGCAATTACTTGCAATACTTGTACATATTTTCAATTATTTGCAAGAAGTTTTCCTTCCTCTCCAGTTTATCTTCACTATAATCCTCTGAGGAGGATAGGCTGAGACAGTGTCGGTGGCTTATGTTTCATGGCTCAGTGGAGAGTTAATTACTGCTCTCTCAAGTCATGCTCAAGGATTTTGAGCACTACATAGACACACATACATAACTTGAAAAGTCTATAGGAATAAAATGTTTTGAAAGTTGATTTCACTCAGAATAGTCATGGGAAAACGAGGCAAAAACAGATTTGTCTGAATCTTTCTAAGCTATCCTTTGAACATAAGTCTTTAAAGACATAGCAGTGTTAGTTTGGATTGGTATGCAAAGGGATCATGAAGCACCTTTGAGACTTACTGAGATAAAGAAGTTGATACCATAAGCTTTTGTAGACTTAAGTCTATGGTAGCTTATGTTACCAACTTCTTTCAGTCAGTCTCAAAGATGCTGCAAGATTCCTTTGCATGATGAGAATTTTAAAATGAATATATATACATGTTAATAATATGACCCCAAAATAAATATACATGCTACAAAAATATCACTTTGTGCTACACCACAAAACTTTTTTATTTTTTAAATCCTAGAGTTTATGTGCAGAAGATGATTGGTTTTGGTCTTGATAAGCCTTTGAGAAAAGGCAATTCCAAAATAGCACTGAGAGAACTTTTATGCACTCAATATATTGCCGAGTTGGTATGGAAGGCATAATGGAAATATCTTCTAATACCAATTTGCCTCAAGCCATTTAGAAATTCCAAAGTTGAATCTAAATAACAATGCCTCCTGAGTACAAAGATGTCAACAGTATAGATTTTAAAACACAAGGTAATATTAGGTATTCCTAGTGAATAACTTCAATAGGAAGTAGGCAGTCATATTGTGCAGTTTATATAACCTCAAATATTTTGAGAATTACATATATACTTGAGAAAGGGAGGGAGAAAGAAAGAAAGACAGAGAGGCAGGAGGGAGAGAGGGTAATTCAGGAGTGTGCTTATACAAAGTGACATGGTTGCTTCCAAGAGGTTTTACAGTCCAAGTAAAATGCATTGAAATTAAAGCAGAGCACTTAGAATCAAATGGTGCTGATTGCAAATTGATGGGAGGAGAACAGGAAAAAAAACCCTTATGATATGGCTAAATGGTATGCTACTTTTGTACCCAATGCAGAGCCAAGAAAGATAGATGCAACTGATCAATAGATTCATAGTGTTTTTGCTTCATGCAGTTAAGGAGGCTACCAATATTTTTGGTTTTTTTTTAGGTTCTAAGAGAACTTAAAGAAGGCAAGCGAAAGGAATTATTGATTATGTCCTGTTCTGTTTCACAAGGCACAGATATACTGTAATTATGGATTCCATGCATGGGCTGGTGGTACTTTTAATTTTTTTCCATACTTTTACTCTAAGACACTGTGTTAGTTACATAGCTGTGTTAGTTTGTTGCACCAAAACAACCAAGAATGCCATAGCACCTTATACTGTATATGTTATGCATTATGTCCTCCCTTCATCAAAAGGATGGAGTGTTCTTTCATAATTCCAGGTTCATAAACCTTATATGTTTAGGTGTCACCTGCAAACTTGATGATCATGCCTTCTAACCCTTCATCTAAGTCAGGGGTCCTCAGACTTTTTAAACAGAGGGCCAGGTCACAGTTCCTCAAAGTGTTGGAGTGCTGGATTATAATTTGGAAAAAAAAATGAATGAATTCCTTTGCACACTGCGTGTATCTTATTTGTAGTGCAAAAACACTTAAAAACAATACAATAATTAAAATGAAGAACAATTTTAACAAATATAAACTTATTAGTATTTCAATGGGAAGAGTGGGCCTGGCTGATAAGATAAGATTGTTGTTGTTTGCTTTGAAGTCATTTTAGACTTAGGTTGACTCTAAGCAAGGGCCAGGTAAATGACCTTGGAGGGCTGTATGCAGCCCTTGGGCCTTAGTTTGAGAACCCCTGATCTAAGTCATTAGTCAAGATGTTGAACAGGACCAGGCCCAGAACAGAACCCTGCAGCACTCTACTCATCACTTCTTTCCTCTTCATTCTGGAAAGAAGTGACGAGTGGGTGCCATAAGCAGGGTTCTGTCCTGGGCCCAGTTCTGTTCAATATCTTGATTAATGACTTAGATGAAGGGTTAGAAGGCATGATCATCAAGGTTGCAGACGACACCAACTTGGGAGGGATAGATAGAAGACAGGAGCAGAATTCAAAACGATCTTGGCAGATTGGAGAGATGGGCCAAAACTAACAAAATGAAGTTCAGCAGGGACAAATGCAAGATACTCCACTTAGACAGAAAAAAATGAAGTGCAAAGATACAGAATGGAGAATGCCTGGCTCGACAGCAGTATGTGTGAAAAAAATATTGAAGTCCTTGTGGAGAACAAGCTAAACATGAGCCAACAATGTCACGTGGCGGCAAAAAAAGCCAATGGGATTTTAGCCTGCATAAATAGGATTATAGTGTCTAGATCCAGGGAAGTCATGCTACCCCTCTATTCTGCCTTGGTCAGACCACATCTGGAATACTCTGTCCAATTCTGGGCACCACAATTGAAGGGAGATGTTGACAAGCTGGAATTTGTCCAGAGGAGGGCGACTAAAATGTTCAAGGGTCTGGAGAACAAGCCCTATGAGGAACGGCTTAAAGAGCTGGGCATGTTTAGCCTGAAGAAGAGAAGGCTGAGAGGAGACATGATGGCTATGTATAAATATGTGAGGTGAAGTCATAGGGAGGAGGGAGCAAACTTTTTTTCTGCTGCCCTGGAGACTAGGATGCAGAACAATGGCTTCAAACTACAGGAAAGGAGATTCTACCTGAACATTAGGAAGAATTTCCTGACTGTGAGAGCTGTTCAGCAGTGGAACACTCTGGCCCAGAGTGTGGTGGAGGCTTTTTCTTTGGAGGCCTTTAAACAGAGGCTGGATGGCCATCTGTCGGGGGTGCTTTGGATGCAATTTTCCTGCTTTTTGCAGGGGGTTGGACTGCATTCCAGGTGTGATCTGACCTGGAATACTTTGTCTTTGTAAACTATAGCTTCCAGGATTTCATAGGACTGAGTCATGGCAGTTAAAATGGTGTCAAAATGCATTAATTATATAGTGTATATTATACTGCTATAGGTGATCACTCATGACCAAGTATGATTTGGTGGTAGGTTTTGACAGATTGACAGTAGAGACCTATTCTGGATCCACATGGTCTGTCACAATGGGGTCATAGGTTTCCAGGTGGAAGGTATACAGTTCAGATGCACATTCTCACCTCAACTCAACAAAGGTTTCCATTAAAAAAAGGGTGAGTAGCATTATGCGTAATATTTGGTTAGGGATTTTCTTCCATAATAATGAAGCTAAGGTATGTGATGAAAAGGGAAATTGCTGTTGGGGTCAATAGTAAAATCCACTGCTCAAACATCTCATTCTTGTTAAGTTAGTGAAATCTTATGAGAATATGTTTCCTTTTATTATTTTCATTTAGTTATTGCCGCATTATAACTGTGTATTGTGAACCACATTATAAAATTATAAAAATAGGATGCCTGCTCTAATATTTAATATGAGTTCAATTACTCTTTCCTCTTTTTTTGGTTAAAGACATACATTTTCAGAAGCTGGTTTATTACAGCTAGTAATAGATTTTATGCAAAGTTTTCTGTGAAATGCAATAAAGTATAATTCAGCTGTAATAATTGAGTAAATATGTCTAAAACTTCATAGCGCTTTTTCCATCAGTATTTCTGTCATTCTGAATATTTCCACTGCTTCCATTAAAGTAGTACGAATACATTTGAGCAAATATGTATCTTTCCCCCTGGGTATGTGGGAGAGTGTGTGCCAGTCCATTACAATAGTTAGATAAGGCCCAGGTACATTAATTGGGGGTGGACAAAGTGTGTCCCACACATTGCATGTGACTGCAAACTGGGTTTTTTTTACTGTTCAGATTTTAATTCCTAAAAAATAATCATGGTTTCTACCAAATTTTGTTGCAAGCTGCTGAACAGATTACATTCCAAGGAAAAATGAATTAAATAATAGTAGCCAGTGAGATATCAATATCACAACAGATTTTAATTCACTATGAAACTTAGTATCATAAAGTAAGTAATATTTATTTACATATATATATATATATAGAGAGAAAAGAGATAGAGATAGAGAAAGGAGCCCCCAGTGGCGCAGTGGGTTAACACGCAGAGCTGCCGAACTTGCTGCTAAAAGGTTCGAATCCAGGGAGCGGCGTGAGCTCCCGTTGTTAGCCGCAGCTTCTGCCAACTTAGCAGTTTGAAAATATGCAAATGTGAGTAGATCAATAGGTACCGCTCCGGCGGGAAGATGACAGCACTCCATGAAGTCATGCTAGCCACATGACCTTGGAGGTGTCTACGGACAACACTGGCTCTTTGGCTTAGAAAAGGAGATGAGCACCAACCCCCAGAGTCGGACATGACTGAACTTAATGTCAGGGGAAAACCTTTACCTCTCTATATCGTGTGTGTGTGTGTGTGTGTGTGTATATATATATATATATATATATATAGAGAGAGAGAGAGAGAGAGAGAGAGAGAGAGAGACCTATATCATAACTATGAGTGGGGATTATTTTAATAATAAGCAAGTACTTAATTAATTAATTAATTAACATTTATGTAGACATTTGATAATTAAGTGAGTAGAAACTTATATCTTAATCATGAGTGAGGTTTTTTAAATTAACTAACATTAAATTAATTATTTTTATATTTAGTTCATTTAACTTATTAAAGAAGACTCACTAGTCTTCTTCATGAAACAATTATATTAAGTATATAATTAAGTATATTAAGTATATTTACTAAAATCCTTTAAAAAGTTTTGGGCTGTTCAAGTTGAAATGTCTGTTTCTAATTTCATATTTGCTGACTTACATTGGTTGACGCTTTTACTGGTAGATTTGTAGGCTCTATGCTCATTGTAGATTATATTAGAAAGTTAAGATGCGATAATTCTTAATTAATTAAAAAACAACAACACTGTGACTAAATGCCTGATCTGTGATTATCCTATCACTTGACCATGCATGATTATTTTTAAAAAAGGCCACTGAAATAATGTCCCACTATTTGGAATAGAACTTGAAAATGTTTGGGCAGGGCCCTCAATGACTCTGGTGGCCTTTGTGAGTTGTAGTCCAAACAATTAACTTTTCCAGGCATTGGCAGTAACATAGTTTCTACTATTAGCACTGCTGGATTACTACCTGATTTAGGACCTCATCACATTGAGGTCGGAATCTGTGGGGTGGAGAACCATTGCTCCATGCCTCGTATTACCCGCTGCATCCCTTACCTCATCCTATGGTGGAAGTGTTGCTGCCTGGCTTCCCCCCGTTCTTCTCTATGGAACACAGGAAGCCTCCCGTGTTCCCAGAAAAGTGTCCTAGCATGTTGCCAGAATGCTTCCTCTACGGAGCCCGGCCAGAAGTTGCCTTACGTTGTGTGAGAGGAATCTGGCGGGCTCCGTGGAGAAGGCATCCTGGCAGTGTGTTGGGATGCTTAATTATTTCTGTGTAATCAGGTGGTTAGTCTTCTGGAGCTGGGAGGACCCTTGTTATACATCACTGCATACCAGAAGATGCAGGATTTTTACAGTACAATCCTAAATATATTTGAAAATATGCTCTGCCTGTGTTGAGTGAGACTTACAACTTCAGCCTAGGAGTGGGGGGAAAGTGGAGGAAACTGTCTTACTCCGTTCTATCCTGTCTTTCTCCACTGTGTGGGATGATCAGTCATCCCATGTCCTTACTTTGTAGATGCCCATCTTTTCCCTGCTTTTCTTCCTAAAGATGGGTGTAGTTGTCACGATCACGGACGTAGCGGGCCCCTTAATCACACACACAGAGACGTACTGAAGGCTAACTACTTTATTGAGTATAAAAACAGTTCCAAAGAGTATATAGTCCAATAATAAGCAATAGTCCAATAATAGTAAGCAAAATTGTCCAAAAGGTAGTAAGCAGTATTGTCCAAAGGAACGTAGCAAAGAGGCTTGAAGCTTGGCAAGGCTCCACAAGGCTATGTGGATCAGGAACAAAGGCAAGGCAAGGCTTGATGACCACGGCTTAGCTTGTGGTCCCACTCCGCTCACGCCTATCCAGGAAAGACGTGGCCGGAGAACTGGGGATGCGTTCCCACGGACCCTATACTTAATCCTTCGGCCGAGGTCCGCGACGCTCTAGGCTTCTCCGTCTCAATCTCTGCTCACGGACCTCGGCCGGTCTAGGACCCTAGACCAAGCCCTCCTGGTAGATTCAATGTCCCGTCTCCTATCGAAGGAGCGACCTTGCCTCTCAGCAGCTGTGTCGCTATCTTCCTGAGAACTTTCCTCCCTAGCACTTTCCCATTCGGCCGTCCATGTTTACACTTTCAAACTCCTGGGAATTCCTCCCCCCGGGGTGTTCATAACTCCTTTCGCTGCTTCCCATCTCCACCTGGTGATCGGAATCTATGCTGGGCCCAAATATCATTTCATCCCATGCCAAGCTCTCTGCAGGCGAGCGAGGCCCATCCGAAGGGGCCCTGTGCTTCACCCCAGTCATCTAGCTCATCCTCTGAATCCACTTCTGCTGCTGCAGGCCCTAAAGCTAATGGAACCCCAGGACCTATTCCCTGCCCTCCAGGCACGAACGAGAACTGCTGTGCTACAGTAGTGTTCTGTTTCCATGTGCTGTGGAAATGGAGTCCCATCGTGTAATGGTCTCCATGGGACTCCATAGAGCTCTGTTTCTGAAGAGCATGGAAATGAAGCCCTAAACCCATCTGGTGAAGTTCTTATTCCCTAATCATAGAAATATTGAGTTGGAAGAGACAACAAGGGCCATCCACCCTGCTATGCAGGATCACATAGGCAAAACACTTCTGACAGATGGCCATTCAGTATCTATTTTAAAAACCCAAGAGAAGGAGACTGTTATTATTGCATTTATTATTTTACTTTATTATAACGTTTCCATTATTTTACTCTATTATTTTTATTACATTTATTATTTTATTTTCTTTATTATTATTGGAAGGATACGTAAGGACATTTACATTGAAGAAGGTTAGAATAATGGTTTAATCAGAGTTGGAAGTCTTATCTTAAATTACAGTTTTGTGTAAATATTCAAAAAAAATTAACCTACTGATGCCTCAATTAACATAATTCTATTGATATCTATTTTTATTTTGACATTTAACAGTAATTGCTGCATTTCTCACCCTTGGCTTATACTCGACTCCCAGGTGTTTTGTGGTAAAATTAGGTGCTACGACTTATATTTGGATTGGCTTATACTCGAGTACATAAGGGTAAATTAGTTGCTAGCAGTGGTCAATGAAATAGTAATGAATATTATAGTCAATATTATTATTAAATGCATTCAATATTTTATGCAAAATAAAACATTAAATAAAGTGAATAATTTTTCACAATAATTGCACTTCTTAAAGTTATGATGTCTTGCCTTTTAATTTTTCTATTTTTGAAGAAGCCAAGAGATGTCTCCATATCTCATGAAAACAAAACAAGGCAGTCTCTTAGACAATATCTGGTTTGTCTTTCTCTTTTTAAAAAAAACTTTTTTAAAGAGAAGGGTACATTTCATTATACTCTTTGTTTCTTGGAACTGAATAGCATGACCAGATCAGCCAAGCATCTTTTGTTTCAGTTGCCTTATGTTGCCTTTGGTTGTGTTTTGTTTCATCGCTGTTTAATTTAAAGCATGTATTTCATAGACGTCTTCTGCTGGGCAATAGGTTTAAGATGTGAATAAGGAAATATTCTTCCCCATGCTGCCCCAGTTGTAGGAATGGCAAGAGAATTGTGTGAGACAATTAAACATACACCTTGTGTGTCAAAGCAGGGGGAATAAAGCATTAAAGCAGGCCGAAAGCATAAAGATATGTAATCAGAAGCATAAGAAATGTGATCAGAAGCTACCATGTGTATTTATTTTTTCCCTTTTTGAAAATTTTATGCAGAGAGGAAGACAACATCTGAATTAGTGAAGGATTTCTGTTGCCAAACATTTCATATTAGCAAACAACTTTTACCATAAGGCCTCCTAGTCTATTACAACTGCAATAGTTCACCAGAAATGTTGGAGGCACTTGGCCTGTTTGGAATACATGTGCTACAATTGGTTGTGATAAGAAGGTGGTGCCTCTCCCTGAATGGAAAGAAAGGAAGCAGTTATCCTAGGCATCCTTAAGCCTTATAGCATGGGTAAAATGGCCCCTAGAAGATGCTGCTGCTTCTTTTGGGGGGGGGGGGGGGGGGGGCGGGGGGGAGCGGGTTAGTGTAGTGGTGTTATTATTGTTGCATTACTACCTAATGCTTGAAGCCAGAAACTTCTTGCAAAGTACGATGCATATTCTTATGCCTTTTTTTCTTCCATCATTAAGGTGCCTCATCTCCTGACATGGAGACAAGCTATGGGGGTGGTCTATTGGACATGATGAAAGGAGGAGCAGGGAGACTCTTCAGCAACTTAAAGGATAACCTGAAGGACACATTAAAAGACACCTCTACTAAAGTTATGCAGTCTGTTGCAAGGTACTGTGAAACAAATGTATCTGGATTGTTTTACAACAAAATAGCAATTGTAAGATGTCTACAGGTAGGAAATTAAGTTGTAGCATTAAATTATAGGGCACTTGGGAGCATTTGGAGACAACCTTTTGAGGTAAAAATCCTTTTTGTTGCATCTCAGAGCCATAAAAATGGCCCTAAGGGGCTGGATATGGTCTGTGAATAGCACTTTCTTGACTCTGCAGGAAAGCAAGATGTGAAAGCTCAACATTGGAGCAACATGATTTTATTTATTTATTGTGTCAGAAGCAAATGAGGGTACAGTTATGATGTATTTAAAACAGAACACAAACAAAGTTAAAAACTTGGCATTATATTAGATTTCCTTTGACCAAAAGCTGGCCACTTGGAGTACCTCTGGTGTCACTGTAAGAAGGTCCTCCATTGTGTATGTGGCAGGGCTCAGACTGCATTGTAGTAAGTGGTCTGTGGTTTGCTCTTCTCCACATTTGCATGTCATTGACTCCACTTTGTAGCCTCATTTCTTAAGATTGGCTCTTCATCTCGTGGTCCCAGAGTGCAGCCTGCTCAATGCCTTCCAAGTTGCCCAGTCTTCTGTGTGCTCAGGAGGGAGTCTCTCATCTGGAATCAGCCACTGAGGTTCTGAGTTTTAGCCTGCCACTTTTGGACTCTCGCTTGCTGAGGTGTCCCTGCGAGTATCTCTGTATATCTTAGGAAGCTGTTTCTTCATTTAAGACAGCGTGCTGGCTGATATCCAAACAGAGGATGGGCCAGATATGTCAATGATTTTTTCCTTTCATTACTGGTTGCTACTTCCTGGCAGATGTCAGATGGTACAATACCAGCGAAACAGTATAATTTCTCCAGTGATGTAGGGTACAGACATCGTGTGATAATGCAGCGTGTCTCATTAAGAGCCACATGCACTGTTTTAACGTGGTGAGATGTATTCCACACTGGCCATGCATATTCAGCAGTGAAGTAGCAAAGTTCAAGGGCAGATGTCTTTACTTTCTCTAGTTGTGATCCTCAGGTTATGCAAGTCAGATTTCGTATGATATTTCTATCATCCACATTTTCTTGGTAATCAAGCAGTGCTTCTTGTAAGTCAGAACACGGTTCAGAGTAACTCTCAGGTATCTTCAGCTTTGGATAGATAAGGAATTAGCTGGCTTTCCCTGCAATAGTCAGTAAAAGTGCCTAAAGCTTCAGAGAGCTTTTGTTCAACCATTTCAAAGCCTCCTGCTTGAGCGGTGATGGCACAATCGTCAGCACTGATGAAACATAACATTATTATGGCATCTTATTATGCAGCAAAGTATTGATCTGTTGTTTATTTTAGCATGGTCCTGTGAGTATTATAATCTACTGTATTCCTTGAGACTTGACATCTCAGATCATAGATCGTGGATTATAACCCATGAATCCCATATGGAAAAAAAAATCTTTTAGTACTGAGGTGCTATTGTTTGGATCTTTAAATTTTAGATTATTGTTTGATTATTTAAATTTATCAGACCTCCAAATGTATTGACTGCTATCTGCCAGTCTTTAAATACTGGTATCTTGAAGGGGACCAGAGATGGAGCTAGGTTAGAGGTGAATCTGATCAAAAGAACTGGATTTTGCAGCACATAAAGTAAATTAGAAACTAGGTTGCCAGCTAAACCAGAGCTTCAGCTGTTGCTAGTAAGGTTTTCTTGCCGTTTCCATGGAATTTCTTTGACATTTGCCATAAGAAGAATGAATGACTCTTCAGATGTCACAAGAAAGAGCTGCACTTGCAAAAACATCACTTATATGCATGTTGATAGCGAAGGAAGGATTGTGACACAGCATCATTCTTTAAGGTTTAAAAAGGAGTGGCATTTTAGTGGTTGAACAGAACCTCCCAGCATTTCTCACCACTGGTTATGGTGGCTAAGTCTTAGAACGGGCCTGTCCAACAGGCGGCCCGCGGCCCGCACACAGCCTGCCAGCCCCTTGGATGCGGCCCGCCTACCCAGGCCCGGATTAAGGCATTTTGCCGCCCTAGATGTAGCACAGCAGTTCTCATTTGTGCCTGGGGAACTGGGAACAGCACCGGGAGTTCCATTAGCATTAGGGCCTGTACCAGCAGAGCTAGATTCTGAAGAGGATTTGGAAGGGTTACCTGAAGATGCGTTTCCCTTACTGGGCCCCCTTCGCCCACGAAAGCTTGGCTTGGGATGAAGGTTGGCCTGACCCCTATGAAGACATAGATAACCAGGTGCAAATGGAGTCTAGTGATAGCGGAAGTTATGAACACCCGGGGGTGAGGTTCGCAGGAGTTTCTAAGTGAAAACATGGAAGAAAGCGGCTGGGAAGATTCTAGGGAGGACAGCTCTTATGCTGATAGAGGCCCAGCTGCTGAGAGGCAAGGTCGAACCTTTGATAGGAGAAGTAGCATCGAGTCTAGGAGAAGGGGATGGCACCGTAGCCTAGACCGGCCGAGGTCCGTCAGCAAGGACTGAGAAGACAGGGCCTAGGCGTCGGGGACCTCGGCCGAAAGATTAAGTATAGCATCCGTGGGAACCAATCCCCAGTGCTTGGCCACGTCTCTTCTGAGCAGATGTGTTAGCGAAGTGGGTCTACGGAGCTAAGTTGGCTAGTGACCGCCAAGCCTTGCCTTGTTTTGTCTTGCTTTGTTCCTGAATCCGCATTGCTGCGCGGAGCCTTGCTTAAGCCTTTTGGATTATTTTGCCAAGCCGTTTTGGACATTGATTGCTTCAAGCCTTTTGGATTACATTGCTATTCTTATGGACAATATACCTTTTGAACTGTTTTATATTCAATAAAGTAGTTAGCCTTTAGTCCCTCTCTGTGTGTGTGATTAAGGGGCCGGTCAAGTCCGTGCATCGTGACAGTTGGCCGAAGCACTACAAGAACCCCTTTTTCACACCACGGGACGCCGCAAGGAACGCGCCAAGAACGTCGCTGCCATGGCTCAGCTGACGGATGCCCAAGTGGCCGTGATGCAGCAGGAACTGGGGGAACTAAGGACCAGGGCCGGACGGCACCCCGGAGTATCCACGCCTGCACGCTTCGGAGGCAATCCGGCTCTAGTTGAGGTGTTCATCGGCCAAGTGGAAATATACCTGGAGCTGCGGCCCAATGAGTTTGACAACGATCGGGCCCAGGTGGGCTTCGTCTACAACTTGTTGGAAGGAACGGCGGCAGTGTGGGCAACGACATTGCTTCGGGCCAGGTCTCCCCAGATGGCCACGTTGAGAGACTTTTTAAACGCCATCAGGGCGACCTGGGGAGCCCCAGTGAATGCGGAGTTAGCCGAGCGGGATTTAGACCGGCTATCGATGAGGGACCTGTCCCTGTCCCAGTATATTTCCCGTTTCCGTGTGCTGGCCGGCCAGGTGGATTGGAACCCCTCCGCCCTCCGCTACCAGTACATCAAAGGGTTGTCATCCGAGATGCAACAGGAGATGTTGAGAGGACATGGCCGTCCCGCGGACCTGGAGGCGGCAATCACCTTGAGCTTACGAGTGGAAGCGAGTCTACAGACCCGGAGGCGTTGGGACAAAGGGGCGGTGGAAAAACCGGTGGCGAGGAAGGAGTCGGGGGCCAGTCAGTTCCTGCCCCGACAGTTTGCCCTGACGCCCCACCCCATGGATGAGCCGGAGCCATGCAGCTTGGGACGGTGCGCCCTAAGGTGGATTCGGCGGAAAAAGCACGCCGTCAACGTCTAAATCTATGCTGGTATTGCGGAGGAGCTGGACATTTTGCTAGAGAATGCCCCCAGAAGCCGCGGGGAAAGGCTCCTCGGGCTTCGGCCGCCCTTGGAGGGGCCCCGGAGGCCGAAGAAGCCATTCAGGCGACGGAGGAAGGGCCCGGCCGGGTGTAAGAGGGTTCGCTCACTCGGCCGACGTCGCTCATCTTCCCCCTGAACCCAAGACTGGACAATTGTTCTTAGTGATGGTTACCCTGTGGTCGCCAGAGAAGGGGCCGATGATGGTCCATGCCATGATCGACTCAGGGGCTACCAATAACTTCATTGATACAGACTATGCCGAGTCTGCTGGATTACAATTTCTTGAACTCCAAGAGCCTAAGGCTGTGCAAACCATTGATGGGAGAACGCTTAAGACTGGGGCCATGACTCACTATACAGCCCCTACCAAAATGTGGACCAGTTCCCACAAAGAGGACATTTCCTTCCTGTTGACCAAGTTTCCCTATCGTCCTGGGCATTGTGTGGCTCTCCCTCCACGATCCACAGATCTCCTGGGCCAAGAGACAGTTAATTTTTTCTCCCGACCATTGCCAGAGCCACTGCATGACGGCCCGGGCTTGCCAGGCCCAGGAGGTGGAAAACGTTGCCACCTTGCCCAAGAAGTATGTCGGGTTTTGGGACGTCTTCAGTGAAAAGGAGGCGGGCGCTTGCCTCCGCACCGGCCCTATGATTGTGCCATTGAATTGCAACCGGGGCCCCTATCCCGCTGGGAGACTCTACCCTCTCTCGGAACCAGAGCAACAGGCTCTCCGAGAGTTCCTGGATGAGAATCTGCGGAAGGGCTTCATTCGGCCTTCTCAGTCCCCGGCCGGGGCGCCCATCCTGTTTGTCAAGAAGAAACCGGGGGAGCTGCGGCTCTGTAATGACTATCGGGAGCTCAACAAGATCACGATTCGGAACGGCTACCCCCTCCCCCTGATCCCCGAGCTGTTAGAGCGGATGCGGGGCGCCAAGGTGTTCACTAAACTGGACTTGAGAGGTGCTTATAATCTTGTGCGGATTCGTCAGGGCGACGAGTGGAAGACAGCTTTCCAGACCAAGTGGGGAAGTTTCGAATACCTGGTGATGGGATTCGGTTTGTGCAATGCCCCAGCCTGTTTTCAACATTTCATGAATGACATTTTCCGAGACCTGTTGGATCGTTATCTGGCAGTCTACCTAGATGACCTGCTGATTTTTTCTCCGGATCAGGCGACCCACGGCCTCCACGTTAAGGAAGTGCTCCAGAGACTGAGAGCCCACGGGCTCTATGCTAAGCTGGAAAAATGTGCTTTTGATCTGCGGGAGGCGGACTTTCTGGGCTACCGTATCTCACCTACGGGCATTGCCATGGACGACACCAAGGTCCAAGCTGTGGTAGACTGGACGGCTCCAGCCAGCAAAAAAGACATTCAAAGATTCCTGGGCTTTGCCAACTACTACAGAAAGTTCATTCCTGACTTTGCCAAGTGGGCTGATCCTATCACCCAGTGCCTGCGGGGAAAGGTGCCGTTCCGGTGGACACCGGAGGCGGAGGTGGGGTTCCGCAAGTTAAAGCAGCTGTTCACCACCCAGCCGCTTCTGCAGCATCCCAACCCCCGCACCCCTTTCATCGTGCAGGCTGACGCTTCGGATGTTGCCGTGGGAGTGATCCTGTTACAGCCACAGGGGACAGACTTGTTGCCCTGTGCCTATTACTCCCGGCAGCTCACGGCTCCGGAAAAGAACTATACCATTTGGGGGAAGGGCTCCTGGCCATCAAGGTCGCCTTTGAAGTCTGGCGACACCTCCTCCTCGGGGCCAAATTCCCGGTGGAAGTTCACACTGACCACCGAATTTGGGAACACTGAACCCAAGCGCAAATTGAACCAGAGGCAACAGAGATGGTCCCTGTTCTTTGAGCGCTTCAATTTCCGCATCCATTATGTGACCCCCAAGCAGACCAAGCAAGCGGATGCTCTGTCCCGGAAGCCGGAGTATGTTCGTGGAGGAGAGGGGCTTTCCGAGGCCAGTTTGCTTAAAGCTGAGAACTTTGCGGCTGCTCGGGCGGCCCCTGTGAACCCTCCGGTGGCCCCGCCGGCCCCTGGGGACAAGAGACCTCTGGTGACCGGGTCCAGGCACGCCAACGGACTGACCCTTGGGTGCAGGAGCAGCTGGCCAAGGGGTGCAAGCCCCTTTCAGGTAAAAGAACGGGGTGCTCTACCATCGGGACTCTGTCTATGTTTCCCCTGGGCGGCGGGCGGACATTCTCAAACTTTGCCATGATAGCCTGGCCGCAGGGCATTTTGGAGCTATTCAAGACCCTTCAGTTGGTGCTACGGGATTTTTGGTGGCTTAAAGTGCGGAGGGATGTGGAGGACTATGTGGGCTCTTGCCCTGTGTGTCAGCGGGCTAAGAATCAGGGGGGCAAGCCGGCCGGTTTGCTCCAGCCGCTTCCGACCCCTTCCGCTCCCTGGAAGATGATCTCGGCCGATTTCATCACTGACCTGCCCAAGTCCAAGGGTTTCACCACGATCCTGGTCGTGGTGGACTGTCTCACCAAGATGGGACACTTCATCCCATGTGCGGGGGTGCCTACTGCCAAAGAGACTGCGGATCTGTTTGTGCAACATGTGTTTCGGTTGCATGGCCTTCCACAGAGTTTGGTGATGGACCGCGGCACCCAATTCACTTCCCAGTTCTGGAAGGCTGTCCAAAAGCTGCTGGGGGTGATGTTCGGATGTCACGGCTCATCACCCCCAGTCCGACGAGCAAACCGAAAGGGTTAATGCCACCTTGGAACAGTACCTCCGGTGCTATGTCAACTATCAGCAAAACAACTGGGCATCCCTGTTGTCCTTGGCGGAGTTTGCCTACAACAATGCGACGCAGGAATCCATTAAAGAGACTCCTTTCTTTGCTAACTATGGACACCATCCTCGGTTCTACCCTCCGGTAGACCCGTCTGGGGAAGTGCCGGAGGCAGAAGATTGGCTGCGAGAGCTCACTGCGCTTCAGGATTTGCTACGTACTCAATTGGACCAGGCTAAGGCGGATTACAAGCGGATGGCTGATCGGCGGCGCCAGGAGGGCCCGGAGATCCTTGTGGGGGACACAGTTTGGCTGTCTACCAAGAACCTGCCTACGCAGAGGCCCAGCCGCAAGTTGGATGCGCGGTTTTTAGGCCCTTACAAAGTGTTGGAGAAGGTGGGGCCTGTTGCTTTCAAACTACAACTCCCCGCGGACATGAAGATCCACCCTGTGTTTCACCGTTCTTTGCTTCGCCCAGCGAAGGGGGTGCGACCTGATGTGACGCAGCTGCCCCCTTTCCCTGTGATGCGGGACGGCGAGGAGGAGTTCGAGGTGCAGGACATCCTGGATGCGCGCATCAGATACCGGAAGCTGCAGTATTTGATTGACTGGAAAGGTTTTGGGCCGGAAGAGCGTTCCTGGACGCCGGCTCGCGATGTTCACGCCCGGACGTTGTTGCTTTCGGTTTCACCGCAAGTACCCTGACAAACCCAAGCCTCGAGGCGGCCTCGGAGGGGCCCTGAGGGGGGGGGGATAGTGTAGCACAGAGTTCTCATTTGTGCCTGGGGAACTGGGAACAGCACCGGGAGTTCCATTAGCATTAGGGCCTGTACCAGCAGAGCTAGATTCTGAAGAGGATTTGGAAGGGTTACCTGAAAATGCGTTTCCCCTTACTGGGCCCCCTTCGCCCCCCCCGAAAGCTTGGCTTGGGATGAAGGTTGGCCTGACCCCTATGAAGACATAGATAACCCGGTGCAATTGGAGTCTAGTGATAGTGGAAGTTATGAACACCCGGGGAAGAGGTTCGCAGGAGTTTCTAAGTGAAAACATGGAAGAAAGCGGCTGGGAAGATTCTAGGGAGGACAGCTCTCATGCTGATAGAGGCCCAGCTGCTGAGAGGCAAGGTCGAACCTTTGATAGGAGAAGTAGCATCGAGTCTAGGAGAAGGGGATGGCACCGTAGCCTAGACAGGTCGAGGTCCGTCAGCAAGGACTGGAAGACAGGGCCTAGGCGTCGGGGACCTCGGCCGAAAAGATTAAGTATAGCATCCGTGGGAACCAATCCCCAGTGCTTCGGCCACGTCTTTTCTGAGCAGATGTGTTAGCGAAGTGGGTCTACGGAGCTAAGTTGGCTAGTGACTGTGAAGCCTTGCCTTGTTTTGTCTTGCTTTGTTCCTGAATCCGCATTGCTGCGCGGAGCCATAGCTTAAGCCTTTTGGATTATTTTGCCAAGCCGTTTTGGACATTGATTGCTTCAAGCCTTTTGGATTACATTGCTATTCTTATGGACAATATACCTTTTGAACTGTTTTATATTCAATAAATTAGTTAGCCTTTAGTCCGTCTCTCTGTGTGTGATTAAGGGGCCGGTCAAGTCCGTGCATCGTGACACTAGACCACACTTGGGAAGCAGCGCCCCGGGGGGCGGGACTTCCTCCCTCCTTCTCTCCATGACTGATCACGGAGAGAAGCAAAAAGGGACGCCCCACCCCCGGAGCGATGCTGGGCATGCGCAGCAGAGCCGGGGCGGGCGTCCCTTCCTGCTTCTCTCCATGACTGATCACAGAGAGAAGCAGAAAGGGATGCCCCGCCCCTGGAGCAATGCTGGGCATGCGCAGCAGAGCCCGGGGGCAGGGCATCCCTTTATGCTTCTCTCCGTGACTGATCACGGAGAGAAGCAAAAAGGGACGCCCCACCCCGGAGCGATGCTGGGCATGCACAGCAGAGCCCGGGGGCAGGGCATCCCTTTATGCTTCTCTCCGTGACTGATCACGGAGAGTAGCAGAAAGGGACGCCCCGCCCCCGGAGCGATGCTGGGCATGCTTCCCTTCCTCCTCCTTGTTGCCGCGACTGCCTTCCTGGTTCGGCGACGAGGAGAAAGAGAAAGGGAAGCTCCCATGGGGCATGCTCAGCAGCGCTCCATGGGCAGAGCTTCTCCTCCTCCTCGTCGCCGAACCAGGAAGGATTGGAAGGAGGGCGCGAGGAACTTTTTCACACTGCGGCCCCCCAGGTGATCAGTGACCAGAATTCCGGCCCTTGGTCCAGTAGAAGTTGGACAGCCCTGCCTTAGAACATCTGGAGAATTAGAAGTACTCCACCCTTGGTTTAAATTTAGTAATTGAGAACCACACACCTTGAAGTAAGGGAAGATTGTTAAATTGAATTATATCTTATCAGGCTGGTTTTAGTTTGGTTAAGTTAGGTTCTTTGAAACACAGTATTCTCAGAGTAATGCTCCTTTCTTGTTCACAGTACATGTTCCTGCACGGCAGGGGGTTGGACTGATTGGCCTTTGAGATCTCTTCCAATTCTATAATTCTACTTTTCTTTTGTTTTTTCCTGCAGTAGGTACATATATATTTTGAGATAATTTCTGCACTGCACACCAAAACCTACACAAGTTGTCAGATCAGGATTCCTGTCCTCAAGCAACAGAGGCAATAGTTCTCTACTTCTTTTTATCACCAATAGAAGGTTTTGTTCGCTCATCATGGGTAATGGTCACTGATAGAGAAATGCACCATGAACATGTCCCATTCTTTATTAGGTAATTCCCAAACCAGCTCCACCAAACAGGTGCTTTCCAGTTCAGTTGTAATGCAGGTCCCAGAATCTTGATGAACTCCAACCAACACTGATGACAGTTATAGCTCAAGGCGTTTGGAAGGCTACAGGAAGGATGTGAAGAAATATTTTCTTTTGATTCTCCCGAGTGTACTGCGATTCGGTTCCGTTGCTTATAAAATAATGAGGAAAGGGGGGCACTTATTTTTTTATTTCTGCCCTTCTGTCTAGAAAGTGTGTGCAGCACTTGAGAGAGAAATAAGAGAGCCTTCAGATCCGTGAAGTTTTTAGCATCCAGGCAAATGGGTGGAAGCAACCATAATTAATTTAAGGATTCTGCCTCTTTCCTAAAGTTCAAAGTGATCACTTCAGCTTCCCTCACTTTTTTGCCATTTCTAGTCCATTTATCTCATATGCTACTGGTGCTTCAGAGCAGGGACTCTTGTGCTATTTAGCTGTGCAGACACAGCAGTATCATGTAACAGACATTGGCCACTTCTGTCTGCCAACAGGAACAGAGGATGAGAATTGGAGACTTTGACCACTTAATCTTTATTTTCCAGATTAGCTGCAGGTTCTGAATCTTTAATATAGGGACAATTGAGAAGGTTGGGCATGAATGTCAGTACTAAAGTATGGTTCATGAGCAATTCATTGTGGCTTTTTGCATGTTGATGGATGTTCAGACAGGCCTTTGACCATATGAAGCTGACATTTTTGACCTTGTGAATTGACGGCAGTTAGTTTTATCTACTGTTGTTTTAAAATTCTATTATTTTGATTTTATGCTACATGTGTTGATGGATGTTGTTATAATTTTATGTGACTTGTTTTATACTTTTGTACTGGTTTTTACCTGTTGTATGTTACAGTATATGTGCACCCTGGAGTGCCTT
Organism: Anolis apletophallus; assembly: GCA_030556195.1. Taxonomy (NCBI): domain Eukaryota; kingdom Metazoa; phylum Chordata; class Lepidosauria; order Squamata; family Anolidae; genus Anolis; species Anolis apletophallus. The sequence continues at coordinate 98,683,136 of JARBWK010000005.1, forward strand.
GTAAGCCGCCCTGAGTCCCTTCGGGGAGATGGTGATAGGATATAAATAAAGTTTATTATTATTTATTATTATTAAAAATAAATAGGTTACTGTTAAGGAATATTTTCTCTTCTGTTGAATATATAGTTGCATTTCGGAAAACAGTCATAATGTCATGTTTTGACATAGAATGATGAATCCAGCAATTAAACGTGGAACCATAGGGGCAAAATGTGAAGAGATGTTCTAGGGCAGTGGTTCCCAACCTGTGGGTCCCCAGATATTTTGGCCTTCAAATCCCAGAAATCCTAACAGCTGGTAAACTGGCTGGGATTACTGGGAGTTGTAGGCCAAAACACTGGGGACCAACAGGTTGAGAACCATTGTTCTACAGAAAGGCATGCTATGGTGGTATCCATTTGCTAGGCAAATATGAGGGGAAAATAGCTGCCATCCAGGACATATGGTTGTTTTTTTAAAAGAGAAAACTGATTTTGCCTTCTCTTGCCTTCTTTTCCATAGCTACACCAAGGGAGAACTAGATATTTCTTATATTACCTCAAGAATTATTGGTAAGTTGGTCACTTACTTCACATGATAAAAAGGTAATTAAAATTTTTGAACTCCAATTTTGTCTCTGTTCTGGGATAGCATCTAAGTTTGTGTTCCTCCTGCCTTTCTTGATAGTGATGTCATTTCCTGGTGAAGGAGTTGAATTGGGATTTAGGAATCATATTGATGATGTACGGACGTTCTTGGATTCAAGACATCCTGATCACTACACAGTTTTCAATTTGTCACCAAAGTCTTATCGTACCACTAGGTTTCATAATAGGGTAAGTGATTTATGCTGTATAGTGATGGAATTACGATTCTTTCAACCTCACTGGTAAGTTTAATCGCACTGTCTGTAATCAATGAGGAAATAAAAGAATAAGAAAATAAATAATGCTGTGCTTCATTTGAAAGAGGGAGTTCAGTGACATAAGCAAATAATTTATTATAATAATAATTTGTTGATTGAGACCATACAGTGTAGAGAAAAGAAAGAGTTTGATGGAAATATTTGTCTTGAGAAGTAGAAATTGCCATGATGATTAATTAGCAGCAGATCTTGTGAAAAGTCATGGCAATAGTGTTGAAATCATGATTCATTGAGAATTGTAGATACAGAGTAGTTTCAGACAAATCTAAGTGACTTTTTTGTATTCACACTTTCCTCTTAGACACAATTGTGAGCCTACTGCCTCTGTGTAGTCACTTCATTATTCTGGCCGGAGCCCCCAGTGGTGCAGTGGGTTAAAACCTTGTGCTGACAGGGACATGAGAGAAGCCTCCTACAAGGATGGCAAAACATCAAAATTTCCGGCTGTCCCCTGGCCAACGTCCTTGCAGACGGTCAATTCTCTCACACCAGAAGTGACTTGCAGTTTCTCAAGTCACTCCTGACATGAAAAAAACTGGTCTTGATTTGTTGGATGTTGAGATCTTAGTTTTTTTCAGAGTCCACAGAAGCTTGAATGTTCACTTTGCCTATTATATTTGCCTGTTTCTGTTTTTTTATTTAGTTGATCTGACCACTCCTCTGTAGTTTCCAGAGTCCATGGGTTTTTTAAAAAAAAACATTAATAGCAGCTGTTTACTGTAATAGTTTAAATCCTTGTTTTTGATCCATAAATGGCAAAATGTAATAATATGTACTTACATATAAGGGGTTCTTTCACGATTGAAATTCTCTGCATGTAAGGAAGCTCTTTCTGTTCATGGAATAAAATTTAGAATCAAACCAAGTTTATTTATTTCAGTGTTGTCAGTGTCTTCCAACATTAATATATAAAAAACCAGGGATACTGGTGCTTTTGTATCTCATAAATGTGTGTTTACGTACATAATTATAGATGCTCCCCTCCTCCAAATGTGCTCATTTCTTCACAGCCAGTTAGTACTTACACCCAGCTGCATTGAGGCCTAGTTGGAGGATATTTAGTGTATGGTTCATTGGTCATTTTGACAGTAACTGCTGAGATTAGGATAGTAGCAGAGAGCAATCTGGACTAATTGCGAATAAAGTCTCATTAATTTTAAAGCAATGGCCGGAGAAGACATGGAGAACAATTTTTCATTCAATCTGTTTTGTTGCACTGCGATAGAAAAACGCTCTCAAGATATTTTTGATACAGTGTCATCTATAAATCTAACTGGCACCCCTAGGCTGTTTGAAGACATCCAGTGAATTATATACATAGTCTCTGTTTTATAACTTCCTAAATTATCTGGAGGTCTCCTCCTGGAAGCTGCAAAGCTAGGTTCTCCCTCTTTCCATATTCTAAGAAGACCAAAATAGGGAAAGAGGGAGAATCTAGCTTAAGAAGGAAAGAGGTGTTTTCCCATATAGACTGTCATAATATGGCTGAATAAAATCAAATAATCGAATGACCATTTTCCCACCATGATCCTGACATCCGAACTTGGAAATAAGAGATCACATCTATTTTTTTTAAATCCTTCATTTTACTTTTTAAAAATCACAGTGATAATTCATGTTTAACAACATTTGGCGTTATTACCTTCACGGCATCTCAATGTGATCCACTAGTGCAAAAGGTACAGTTCTATTTTCGTAATTTTTTTTAACCCACATAACATCTTAAATAAATTATACAGTAGAGTCTCGCTTATCCAACCTTCACTCATCCAAAGTTCTGTATTATCCAACACAGTCTGCTTACCACCTGGACCCACAGCTGTTTCAATACATTGTGATGTTTTGGTGCTAAATTTGTAAATACAGTAATTACTTACTTACTTAGGCGATCCCTCATAGTCCGAGGATGATGGTCCTCCAAGGTTGGTGTACTGGCGGTGGGTCCATAGGTGACTGTGGAACCCTATTCTTGATCTGCATTTTCTCCCGCAGTGAGGGCATCGGTTTCCAGGTGGAAGGCGGTCCCGGTCGGGGTTGGCTTGACACGCCTTCCTCTTGGCACGTTTTTCTCTTTCACCCTCCATTCATGCCTCTTAAAATTCTACAGCACTGCTGGTCACAGCTGATCTCTAACTGGAGTGCTCAAGGGCCAGGGCTTCCCAGTTCTCAATGTCTATGCCAGAGTTTTTAAGGTTGGCTTTGAGCCCATCTTTAAAAACTCTTTTCCTGTCCTCCCAACATTCCGTTTTCCATTCTTGAGTTCGGAATAGAGCAGCTGCTTTGGGAAATAGTGGTCGGGCATCCAGACAACATGGCCAGTCCAGTGGAGTTGATGGCAGATGACCAGCGTTTCAATGCTGGTGGTTTTTGCTTCTTCCAGCACGTTGACATTTGTCTGCTTATCTTCCCAAGAGATTTGCAGGATTTTTCGGAGGCAGCGCTGATGGAATCGTTCAAGGAATTGCATGTGACGTCTGTAGACTGTCCATATCTTGCAGGTGTATATCAGGGTTGGGAGGACAATAGCTTTATAAACAAGCACCTTGGTATCCTTACGGATGTCCTGGTCCTCAAACACTCTCTGCTTCATTCGGAAAAATGATGTACTCGCAGAGCTCAGGTGGTGTTGAATTTCAGTGTCAATGTTGACTTTTGTGGAAAGGTGGCTGCCAAGGTAGCAGAAATGATCAACATTTTCTAATGTTACACCATTAAGCGGTATTTCTGGCATTGGAGAGGGATTGGCTGGTGACTTCTGGAAGAGCACTTTGGTTTTCTCAATGTTCAATGACAGGCCAAGCTTCTCATATGCTTCTGCGAAGGTGTTTAGAGTGGCTTGTAGGTCTTCTTCTGAATGTGCACAGACAACGTTGCCATCAGCATACTGGAGTTCTATAATAGATGATGTTGTAACCTTGGTTTTGGCTGTCAGTCTGCTGAGGTTAAATAGCTTGCCATCTGTTGGATAGATGACTTCCACTCCGGTGGGGAGATTCCCATCAACAAGGTGAAGTATCATAGCGATGAAGATGGAAAATAAAGTTGGGGCAATAACACATCCCTGTTTGATACCTGATTCCACCTTAAATGGGTCACTTTGGGAGCCATTGCTGTCCAAGACTGTTGCCATCATGTCATCATGGAGGAATCGCAGGATGTTCACAAATTTGTTAAGGCACCTGATTTTTTGGAGGACGGTCCAGAGAGCACTGTGATTCACTATGTCAATGAATGCCATGTACAGAGGTTGATTTTGTTCCCTGCATTTTTCTTAGAGCTGTCGTGCAGTGAAGATCATGTCCACTGTTCCTCTGGAGGGGCGGAAGCCATTCTGGGATTCTCGGAGGGTGTCTTCTGAGAGGGGTAGAAGCGGAGGTTAGAAGGGAGATACCTCGATAGTTTCCGCAGTCTGTTCTTTCCCCTCTTTTTTTTGTGAAGAGGGTGATGATGGTGGCATCCTTGAAATCTCAGTCACCCACACTTTTTCAATGAGCTGGTGGAGTTGCTATGTTAGCTCAGGTCCTCCCTCTTTAAAGATTTCAGCAGGGATCCCATCAGGTCCACTGGCTTTGTTATTTTTTGTTGGTTGATGGCATTGCTGACTTCTTCCAAACTAGGCAGTGCTGCAAGCTCATCCCTGGTTTGTTGTTGTGGGATTTGTAAGAGAACCTTTGGCCACAATTGAGCTGCGATTCAGGAGGCTTTGATAGTGTTCTTTCCAATGTAGTGCAATTGATTTTTTGTCCTTCAGAAGTTTGGTTCCATCTGATGAGCGTAGAGGCTCTATGCCATGGTTTCTTCCCCTGTAGATGACCTTTGTGGCTTTGAAAAATCCCTGAGCATCATGGGTATCTGCCAGGTGTTGGATTTCTTCAGCCTTCTTTGTCCACCAGATGTTCCTGAGTTCTCTTGTCCTTCTTTGGACCTCAGCTTTTGCACTAGCATAGATCTTTCTCTTAGCAGCATAGTTGACGTCTCTCTGCCATGTTTTGAAGGCTTTCTTTTTCTTGTCAATTAGATGTTGGATCTCATTGTCATTTTTGTCAAACCAATCTTGATGTTTCTTGGTTTGATATCCAATAGTTTTTTGCAGGCTGTGATGATGGAGGTTTTCGGTTTTCTAGCCCCTTCCCCATGTGGAGTGAGCAGAGTGGATCCTAAAAAGGCTGCTCAGTCATGGATACAGCTGCCAAACTACTCAACTGCCTTGGACCTTGAGATAGAATGACTGAGTCCATATCCACCGCCCATGTGCCAGTCTGTGACTAGGGGCTTCCAGGTTTCACAGTCCTGACCTGTCGCCACTCGCTGATCGCCATGGGACTTTTGTTGGTTTGTTTTTATTTTCTTTGGAAGATGCCTGTGCGTGACTTTTTTTAAATGTGTGGAGGTCAGTGTACAACTGACCAACACACAGTCTTCACAGAGCGAGGTCCCACAGTGGCATGGTTAACACGACGGCTGTGGCTTCTCAATCTGTTGCAACCTTCTTCCTTCACAGCCATTGTAACATGTACCATGTTATCCTCTGCCTGCTCTGCCGTTGAGGTCTTTGTGTCTTCGGACTGTGCTTGGTCTGGAACCTCCCCTGCGGCCACTCCTGGGAGTGCACGACTCCAGTCGTTGTGCCCGCAGGTTCATTGGAACATGCAAGCCCCCTCACCACGACAAGGTGACAGTAATTACTACATAACGTTACCATGTATTGAACTGCTTTTTCTGTCGGTTTTTGTAAAACGTGATATTCGGTGCTTAATCATAGGATAATTTGATGTTTAATAGGCTTTTCCTTAATCCTTTCTTATTATCCATTTATGTTGGATAAACAAGTCTCTACTGTAATTATAAGAAGACACTTTAAGACAAAGATACCCGGGATTGATGACAATTACACAATATCTTATGTTTTCGCTTTGTTGAGCTGATTTTTCTTTTTTAAACTCTTAACTTTGGTTTCATCTACACCAGCGGTTCTCCACCTTTTCTTGACCAGGGACCACTTTGAGCAGGGACCACGCTCCAACATTAGTACCAAAAGGGCTACCAATCAGTTTTTGGTCAGCTTTAGATTTGGCTTGGTTATTTGGGGTGTTGATTCAGAAAAATGCATTGGAAAAATGCATCAGTTCTAGTTTTTGATACAAATCATATGACATCCAGTAGTTGCCATCTGCTTGCCTACAGAAAACCTTATTTAATAATCTAGAGCTGATGTGATAGTAGTAATCTTTTGTGGGTAGTCAGTCTCTCCCCTTCCAACATCCCCATTGCCTCGGCACTTTAAGAGAGTTTCGTGAGACCAGTTGCTCTCATTGCCGTGTGGTTTCGAGGCTTTGGTGTAGGAATGGTGAGGCCGTAGACCATATTTTCGTTTTTGCGGACCACTGGTGGTCCACAGACCACAGGTTGGGAACCACTGATCTACACTATAGAATGAATGTTGTTTGAAGTGCTTTCACTGCCATGGCCTAATGCTTTGGAATCCTGGGATTTGTGGTTTGGTTGGGCATCTGAACTCTTTGGCAAAGGGGGCTAAAGAGGTTGTAAAACTCTTAACTCCCATTATTTCATAGCATTGAGCCATCCATGGCTGTTAAAGTAGTATAAATCTGTATTAATTCTACAGTGTAGATTGAGCTCTGGTTGGTTATTTGTCAACGCTAGTTACACTTTCATTAAATGACCATAAGAGAACATGCTTTGAGGATCACATTGTCCTCCAAGATGAAAAGGATATGGTTGTGTTGTGAGTGCATAACCTGGACATGCTGAAATGATTGTTTTTCACTCTTGTCCCTTTTTCAGGTATCTGAATGTAGTTGGCCAGGTAGACAAGCACCAAGTCTTCACAACCTTTATGCTGTATGTAAAAATATGCATAATTGGTTGCAACAAAATCCTAAAAATGTTTGTGTTATTCACTGTATGGTAAGTCAGGCAGTAAGTAACCATTTTTCAGAAACTTCTAATTAAAACAAGCTTGCTTATAGATAAGACTATGAAAACTACAGTATATGTTGAAAAATATATAAATTGATATTGTTTAATGAAGATGTTAATTTTTTCAATATATGATTTTGAATATGCACAACATTAAGGACAAGCTTTGTATTTAAGTTGCTCATATTTAATATGTTAAACTGTATTTCAACATGTCAGAATTGCAATGTACCATAATCCATACAATGATGCTTATGATAACTATGAGAGAATGTGAAGGTGCAAAATCCTTAACAGCCTCAGCTGTGGTTTTCCCAATTGTAGATATACTGTAGTTTATCAGTATTGATTGCATTAAAAAGCAGGGACCAGAGAAGTCCTTTCTTTTGCTCAAAATATAGCTGGCATGGGTAATCTTCTTAAGACTGGTTGTCCCCTACCCATACCTAGCCCCAACAAGTAAGATGCCACCAGACAAATCTGAGTTGATTGCAGACATTTACATAAGCAAATAATAGTTTCCCAAAAAAGGAGCATACTTGAACTTTAGACAAGGTGAAATAGGATTTCCTCTATTGTTGTCAGTGCTGATTTCAGAAATAGTTACTTTAAAAAGCCATCATTTTAAATACAAATTTTAAAAAATCATATTCTAAGAATTGGGGTCAGTGACGTAGTCATTTGGGTTTCCAGTTTGAACTCTGGGAGCCTAACAGGCTCAACTATGAAAATCATACCATATTTTGTTGCGTAATAGTCACTCTTTCTCCTATTATGCGGTGAAAAGAAATGTTGCCTCCTTTCAGCTACGGTGCCTCATTCACTTGCTCATTCGCCCCCCCACTCAGCTGAGTGAAACACCATAGCTGAAAGGAGGCACATGGGTGAGTGAGGCAAGCAATTGTTACTCAGTGGCAACTATTACACAGTGAAATATGGTATTAGTTGGCCTTAATCACACTCAAAGTTAATTCCATTTTTCTCTGAACCTTAAATGTCCTCTTCTGAGCTTTATTATTACACCCACTGAACTTTCCATGGGGCTAACTGGATTGTCGAAAATAGAGGGAATGAAGAAATGCCAGAAGTACTTTCCTCTTCACATATACTTTCCAATTTCCCCTTTTCCAGCTATTCAAGAGAGTGATGACTGCTCATAGTGACAGAAGGTGTAATTTTATTAATACAGCAAGAGCCCCATAATGACAGAATTCTTAGCTGTGTTTTTTTTGGGGGGGGGGGATGGTTTCTCTGGCATTTTCTATGTCCTCCAAGCAATTCTGTGTTATACTTCCCTCAGAGGTTATCATAGAGTTGTGTTGGAGGACCTGGAAAATTCTTAGAGAGGATACCTATCTAGAAATCTCAGTTCTCCAACCCAACTTCACGGTGTGCTGGGGCCTTGAAATTTAATGGTGTTTAGTCATATCCATATTTTCACATGACTGCATTCTGGAGGCATATATGCCCTGTTATAGGCGTCTTGGGGAGCCCCCAGTAGTGCAGTGGGTTAAAGCGCTGAGCTACTGAATTTGCTGACCGAAAGGTCACAGGTTCGAATCAGGGGAGCGGCATGGACTTCCGCTGTTAGTCCCAGATTCTGCAAACCTACCAGTTCAAAAACATGCAGTGGGAAGGTAATGGCGCTCTATGCAGTCATGCCGGCCACATGACCTTGGAAATGTCTATCGACAAAGCCGGATCTTTGGCTTAGAAATGGATATGAGCACCAACCCCCAGAGTCGGACATGACTGGACTTAATAATGTCAGAGGAAAACCTTTATCTATATCTTATAGGGGTCTTACTATATATAGGAACTTGTATTTTTGCAGCAAAAACCAGTACAATAACGAGGAACATTGAATGTAGCCTGTTGACATACTACTGAATATATCTAAGCAAAGCTGAATGCAACTTAATACGTTCTAGGCTTTTTCCTTTGTACAGTGTGACATACATATATTATATTGTTGATAGGCTTCTTTATCACATCCACCTATGTGGTGGATGTGATGAAGAAGCCTATCTGTGTTGAGAGTCTTTACACCAGAGTTAACAGTTGCCAGGGAGATTTTTTTTCATACAGATTGGCTGTTTAGATTATATAGGCATTATTGATTGAATGGTATGTGAATTTTTATAATTCTTTTAGGTATTAATACATCTTTGAAGTAATTTTCTATTGTGTGAATTTAATACATTTTTCATGTCATTTAATACTAAAATGTTAGTTGCTTGCAGTTGTTTCCAGAAGTAGAGCTTTAGAAAACTACTTTTTGGACTGTGACCCTCAGTATCCTTAAGCCAGCGGTCATGTTGTCTGGAAATATCCTGGGAGTTGTAGTCCCTAAAAAGAACATTTGCAATCTGTAATGTGTTCATTAAAACATGTGGCCCATTGCTACTAATCGCAGCCAAACACTACTTAATTTATCTAATGCTATGCATGTTTATGTAGAAGGAAGCACATTTTGCATTTCTAAGAATATTCAGTTTTTTGTTCTGGTGGAATCTTGTTCAGAGCATATTGTGGAGATAAACAATTAGAGGGTGATATTTTCCTGATGGGTCTTCTTGCACTTTATTTGACAGGACGGTCGTGTAGCATCAGCAGTCCTGGTCAGTGCAATGTTCTGTTTCTGTCATCTGTTCTCTAATCCAGCTCTTGCTATTCAGTTGATAAATTCAAAAAGACCAGGAATTGTACTCTGGCCATCCCATAGAAGGTAAGGAACATTTGGTTTTTTGACTCACCATTTTTTTCAATGTAGTGTTTATCTAGGATCCCTTGGTGGCACAGCAGGTTAAACCGCTGAGCTGCTGAACTTGCTGACCAAAAGGTCGGTGGTTCGAATCTAGGGAGAGGGGTGAGTCCTCGCTGTTAGCCCCAGTTTCTGGCAACCTAGCATTTGAAAACATGCAAATGTGAGTAATTCAATAGGTACCGCTTTGGCGGGAAGGTAATGGCGCTCCATGAGTAATGCTAGCCACATGACCTTGGAGGCATCTACGGTTAACGCCAGCTCTTTGGCTTAGAAATGGAGATGAGCACCACCCCCCAGAGTTGGACATGAGTAGACTTAATTTCAAGGGGAAACTTGTACCTTTACTTTATTTTAGTGTTTATCTTGTGGTACTTATGCCCATGTTTTCGAACCCATTTTTATGAACTCTTCAACAATTACAACAGGAGTGAGTAACTACACCTGAGCCAATTTTTTGCCTCCACACACCCTTATGGGATGGACTGGCATATTACTGGCCAAATAAAAATATTTGGGCTGAGTTTCATCAGTGTCTGTGGAATATGGTGTTTTTCTCTATGTATATGAAGAGAGATATTGAAAAGCTGGAATGTGTCCATAGGAGGGTGACTAAAATGATCAAGGGTCTGGAGAACAAGGCCTATGAGGAGCGGCTTAAAGAGCTGGGCATGTTTAGCCTGAAGAAGAGAAGGCTAAGAGGAGACATGATTGCCATGTATATGTATGTGAGAGGAATTCACAGGGAGGAGGGAGCAAGCTTGTTTTCGGCTGCCCTGGAGACTAGGACGCGGAAAAATGGTGTTGGAGGCTTTTAAACAGAGCCTCCTGTTTAAACAGATGGCCATCTGCCGGGGGTACTTTGAATGCAAGATTCCTTCAAACGGGTACACATGAAAATGGGGTTAAGGGATGCCCTTTCTCAACACCTAACTTATAGCTACATGGCTACACTGAAATTGATAGAGATTTTTAAAATTGTAACTGAAATATGTAACTGGTTTGAGGTAACAATTGACTCGGTACTTTTATTTTATTTCTGCAGTAGTGTTATACGTGTTCTCCTGAATTAGAAACTATTCCAGAATTAAGTGGGGAAAATACTTTTCAGTGCTTCCCCAAACATCAAAGCACTTTGAAGAGAAACATGGGGCTGTTTCAAAAACACATAAGCTGCAAGTATTGAAAGTTGTAAGCATTCAAACAATAACCTAAACCAGAATTTGAATGTTGTATTCCTCCAGGCTTCTCAGGGCTGCTGAGGAGCCTGGCTAGTACAGTTCATGGTGAGGAATGCCAGAAGATGCAACCCAACACCATCTGGAGGGCTGCATGATTCCTAACCTGGTCTGAATGCTAAGGCTGTATTCATATATGGAAGCGGCAGAGAACATATGACTCTCTAAATGTATTGCATTTTAGTTTGCAAAAATCTTAAATTCCATAATCAGTAAGCAAGCATGATAAAACTACAACATTTGGAAGGCCATGGGGTTCTGATCCTGACATACTGAATGATGCTACAACTTTGGATTGGGTGATTGCCTTGTTATGAGATAATAGAGTCAAATGGAACTGCGTAATGTCCAGAATGCTATGTACATTTATACTGATTTTCTCCCTTTGGCTATCACTGGATTTCCATCCATTAGTTTATTTAATGTTGACATGTTTGTCTATCAGGTAAAGAACTTTTATTCCATGACAGCAATTCTTGTTCAGTTGAAAATATCAGATCATGGCAGATTAAGCAAGCCACAGACATGTATTTTTAGAAAATGATCTAAAGATACAAAGCAGTAACATGAATTCTTTTGACTTACTCATTTCAGGTACCTAGGATATATTTGTGATCTAATAGCAGACAAGCCCGTTCAACCTCACTGCAAGCCTCTAACGATCAAATCAGTCCTGCTCAGCCCAATACCATGTTTTAACAAGCAGAGAAATGGCTGCCGGCCTTTCTGTGATATCCTCATTGGAGAAACTAGAATCTTCACAACCTCACAAGAATATGAAAGAATGAAGTAAGTCCCCACTGCATATGAGAATACTGTGTGAACGAAAGTCTTCTTTTAATGACTGGTATCCATCATGTTTAAAGAAGTATCCAGTATGTTTAAGGGCGGTTCCAGATAGGACTTTAATGCGAGCACAATTCAGTTTAAAAATCTCGATTGGGTCTGCATTAAAGTCCGCACATGCCCCAGAAACCCCATGCTTTCCTGGAGTGTGTGTGTCCAGATGCCCTTCCAGATTTTCCAGCAGGGCACCAAGACACAAAACACCCCTCCCCCCCAATCCTTAAAAATAAAATAACTTACCCGGCTGCCATTACCATGCTGCCGGAGCTCTCCTGGCGTGTAGAAATGATGCTCCAGGAGAAGGAGGGGGAGTTTCTCCTCCCCCTTCTCCTGGCACATCATTTCTACATGCCAGGAGAGCTCTGGTAGCATGGTAATGGCGGCCAGGTAAGTTATTTTCTTTTAAAAACCCTTTTAAAGGGATTTTGGGGAGGCCGTTAGAGCCCTCTCCAGATATTCGAGGCTCAGGGAGCCCAGAAAACATGAGAGGACTGTGCAGGCTGCCCCCTCAGAAGTCCCAAGACTTCTGAGAAGGCAGTCCAGGCAGTGCCCACAGCTGGAAAGACTCGAGTCTTCTGAAAGATCCGGGTCTTTCCAGCTGTCAAATTACTTTGGGACAAAGCGAGGTTCTCCTGCCTTGTCCTGAAGGAATTTGTTTTTACCCGAGGTGTCGCTTGGATGCCCCATATAAAACTGCAGGCAGTCGTGCACTTTAGGCGCTGTCTGGATGTGCCTGTTGTCAACCCAGCATCCTAAACACTGGCACAGTCTGGCTAATCTATGGTTCTAGTTTGAAGAGAACTTAGACATGGAGAACCTAGTTCCTATAGTATGCAAGGAATGCTAACTTGTTCCATCCTTATGGAGCTAAATGTTTTCAGGCCGCTTACCAGGTTGGTTCTCAGTTGAATTAGAAGTGCTGGTTTAGCATTTAAAGCTCTAAATGGTTTGGGGCCATGCTACCTGAAGGTGCATTCCTCCTATAGTTGCCTATCTTGACTCTATGATTATTTCTCTTTTCCATGTGGCTAATTTTCTCTGTGAGACATTTAACCGCTATAACCCTTTCTGTGGAATGTCATCTCTAGAATAGCTTGCTTAGAACCTACATTTGTTGCTAGTTTTGGATTTTGGAATATCTGTACTTGGATGGGACTCTAGACATGAAATTCATTTATGTTTCATACACACCTTATATACATGACATGAAAGCAATTTTATACACAATATTTATAATAATTTTGTGCATGAAATGAAGTTTGTGTATATCAAATAATCAGCAAGGATGGTGTCGCTAACTTAGCCAGCCAAGTGGACAATTTTGGAAGATTTTAGTTTTTGGAATTCTGGGTAAGGGACAGTCAACCTATACACGGATTGAATAGAATTTGCCATATGAGATGCTACTGAGATATGTATCAATCTAGCAAGGTGTTTTGAGAATTAAACAAGCCGGTGTTAATCAGAATGCATGGTTAAAATTAAAAATAGTAACATAAACTATTGTTACAATAGTATGAATGCCATTTGTTCTCTAATTCCAACATCAAGGTGTCTGGATTGCAACAATTAACCAATTTACGTGCAACCCAGCTAGCGTATAAACTAAGGGAATTTTCTTTAAAAAATGAATTCGCTAGAGTATGATTTTGCTGTTTCCCACCTCATGTCGATTGTTGTTATGTGTAATGTGTAATAAGTCTTATATAAGGCATGCTATTTTGCTTTTCTTTAGGGAATTTCGTGTTCAAGAAGGAAAAATTGTAATTCCATTAGGAGTCACTGTCCATGGCGATGTGGTTGTTTCTGTCTACCATATGCGATCAACCATTGGGGGACGGCTTCAAGCTAAAGTATGACTGATGCAATCTTGAAATCCATAACTAAACATGCACGGCTGTTAGTTGACCCAAGTCTATTCATTCTTTGATTTGTAACAATGAGATATAAAAATGATCCAAAAAGAGACTATCCTTTTGCAGTAAAGCAGGTTCAACATGTATTTTGGCAAATCATAAACTAGGGAACGTGGAAGTAAAATGAGAGAGACAGTAATGCTCCTTTTGTCAACCTGCTTGATAGATGAATAAGGATTACTACATACGGTTAACCAGATGGATCCTATTTTAGAATATTCCTCATTTCAGACCTTTTGGCAGGTTTTGCTGTGTGTCATTCTTCATGTTGGGTTAGACTAAATGTTTATCTCATCAAGCATTTTGTTTGCACAGTGGCCAGATAGTCTTCTATGCGGCATTCATAAGCAAGAACATAAGGACAACTAATTGTCTCGCATTCCATAGGAACTGAAATGCATTGGCATGCTGCCTCTGGTACTGCACATCATAATAGTCCTAATATGTCTACCTTTATCTGCCTCACTTTCATGTATGATTCATATCTGTTTCAAAAGAAGTGGAAGGATTATATGGAATGACATTGCAGTAATCCTAATGTTAATAAGGAGAGAAATAATACTTCTGTGGCCCCATGGGTTAAACATCTGAGCTGCTGAACTTGCTGACCAAAAGGTTGCTGGTTCAAATCCAGGGACTGGGTTAGCTCCCAATGTTAGGCCCAGCTTCTGCCAACTTAGCAGTTCAAAAACATGCAAGTATGAGTAGAGCGATAGGTACCGTTTTTGCAGGAAAGTAACAGCACTCCATGCAGTCAAGCTGGCCACATGACCTTGGAGGTGTCTACGGACAACACTGGCTATTTGGCTTAGAAATGGAGATGAGCACTACCCCCAGAGTCAAACATGGCTAGACTTAATGTCAGGGGAAACCTTTACCTGTTGTGCCCTTTACAAATTAACTTGTATCACATGACTTTATGAACAGAAGAGTAGAATGAAATATTTATAATCACTTATTTATAAGAACAGCTATTCTGAATTGGATTTTATTGCTATTTTAGTTTTATATTAATTTGTTGTTATTTTGGTAACTTTAACATGTTAAAAGTGTGAGTAATAAAGAATGATTGGATCCAGTCTTATTCATATATAACATAGATGTTTTGATATTCTTTTAAGTCAATTATATTATGGTTTTAGTGTGACAAATAACGCAATCCTATATGAGTTGACAGAAAAATAAATCTCATTTCATTCGGTATGGTTTAGGTGAGTCAGAATAAAATTACAGCCAAGAAAATTGGCTAAAAATGATTCATCGGTGGTACATTACACCAAAAAAACTAAGTATAATGTATAAAAATGTGGAAAATAAATGCTGGAAATGTGAGAAGCAAGAAGGATCTTTTTCATATGTGGTGGACTTGCCCCAAAACAAAGGATTACTGGAAATTAATCCATAAAGAATGCAAGGAAATTCTCAAGGTAGAGTTCCAATTGAAACCGGAATTATACCTCTTGGGTATTATAGACAAAGAAACTTTTAACAATGATAATACAGGGAAACTCTTTATCTTTCTCTCTACGGCTGCCAGGATTTTATTTGCGAAATTGTGGAAAACCAATTGTTTGCCAACGAAAGATCAATGGATCGAGAAGATTCTAGAAATTAGAGAGATGGATGAACTTACCTTTTGGTTGAGACAGAACAATGGCAAGGGGAATAATAGAACAGACTGGAAAGAAGTGATTGAATATGCAAGAAATTCAGATTAAAAGAGAAGTATTAAAATATAGATTGTGATGAAGAACATGATAAGTATGATTACTTAAAAATATTAATAAGAGCACAAGGGATGCTCCGTGGTAAAGATTCATTAAGAAGCCTAAGTGCTGGCGTGGAACGAGAGCGGAAGTCATTTTACCCCTTTTCCCTTTTCCCTATGTATGTGTACAGTTTGTGTCTACATGTTATATGTGTAAAATTCTCAAAAACCTGCAATAAAAATATTTCAAAAAAAAAGAATAAAATTACAGCCTAAATCTGGATCCAACATTATACAACACGATATGTCTGAATATAGCTTTCTTTTATTGATTTTTCAGATAGCCACTTCAAATTGCTGGTATTTAATTTTAAAGATGTGTTTATAGCAATAGCTTATAGTGAAATAGTACTGGCTAATTTGTGTATGGTATACATCTGAAATCAGTTGTGCTTCTTTATTTTTAAAACAGAATGTTTATCATTTTGTTTTAGATGACAAACACACAAATATTTCAGATTCAATTTCACACTGGATTCATAGCCTTGGGAACGACGGTATTAAAATTTACTAAGTGAGTATCTCACAGCCAGAGACCATGTGTTGAATGGTGAATGGATGGATATGGACTGATATGACAGTGAGGTCCAACAGATGCAGAACCAAAATCCACAAAGAAATCTATGTGCTTTACTGTTTGTTGTAATTTTGTAGAAATTCAGGTGATAAGACTAAAATATTTCCTTTGTCAATAAATGAATGATCTGAAATAAATGAGAAAACTGTTAATGATAGTGAAAACACAGTGATGATTCTTGAAATTAAGGTTCAGGAGTCAATGTACGGAGGTAAATGGAGTGTGGCTTGCAGGCTAAATGAGGTCTGTTGTCTGCTAAAACTTGGAAACTAAAAAAATCCAGTACATGGGTGATATGAGGGATGTTTCTTGCCACCTACCTCTAAATTTGTTGTCAAAGGCTTTCAAGGCCAGAATCACTGAGTTGCTATAAGTTTTCCGGGCTGTATGGCCATGTTCCAGAAACATTCTTTCCTGACGTTTCGCTGCATCTGTGGCAAGCATCTTTAGAGGTTTGTTCAAAGGTCCGTTGGAATGAGGCAAGTGGGGTGCATATATCCCTGTGGAATAATGTCCAGCGTGGGATAAAGAACCCTTGTCTGTTTGAAGCAAGTGTGGATGTTGCAGTTTGCATGCTTGATTAGCATTGAATAGCCTTGCAGCTGCAAAGTCAATCAGTGAGGGTATTTGCATAGAGGCAGCCTGGCTGTTGTTGCCTGGAGGCACCCAGCCCCAACCATCATCATCATCATCAGCAGCAGCATGATTATCATTTAATTTCATTGTGAAATTGCACAATGACAATAAAGCTATTCTATTCTAACAGGAGTTTGTAGGAAATTATGACGATGATGACACCACCCAAATAGAGGGTGCCTCCAGGCAACAACAACCCAGCTACCTCTATGCAGATACCCTCACTGATTGACTTTGCAACTCCAAAGCTACTCAATATTAACCAAGCTTGTGAATTGCAACATCCATATTGGCTTCAAACAGTCAAGGGTTCTTTATCCCACCCTGGCCATTATTCCACAGGGATATATACACCCCACTTGCCTAATTCCAACAGACCTCTGAACATACCTCTAGATTATTGCAGTTCTTTTTTAAACCTGGCAGCAAACTGACGTTGATTCCTGTTTTTTGTTTCTTGCCCTTTTACAAGATTTTGGTATCCTACAGTCTGCAGTGGATACCGAGGTGAAAATTGGGCCCTGGCAAAAATTGCCTACCATGTAAGATGATTAAAGTCAATCTATACACTACACTGGTTAGTGAATGTAGAGAATAGAGCTGTCTGTAACAACGGCAGTACATTCCCTCTCTGACTGTAAACCAATCCCACTGCAGTGTGGTTATATTTCTCTTTTCTATTGACTGAAGAAGTCAGGTACTACAATACAAGATTTATTATGGTCAATGACCAGCATAAAAATGTACAAACATCAGCATGTGCAAACATTAGGGTACACATACATGTACAAACACATGTACACAAATATACAAAGGAAGAGAGGACAGTAATGGTATTAACAACTGGGCTCCAGAATAGGCTAGAACTGGAATGTCTATAGCAGCTGTCAGAACGAACTCATAACTATGTGCATGTTGGGATTGGCTCATAGGTTTCTTGTTTTGAACTCAATTAGGCTTTTCCTGAAGGTGCACTAATGATGCTTGAATTCCCCACTCATGTGCTCCTGGAATTGTATACATTCATTCACATAGCTAGGAAAAATTTCTTGTATCCTGTGTTTCTTGTATTTGGACTCTACTTCGATATTCCAAATCAGAAAATTATCCTGAGATCCCAAATGCTTAGATTCTGAGCATGAAAAAGAAATCAGTAACTGGGTGTCTCAATAAGTTTTATTTTGGATCCTGGCCTGTATAATGAAATGCTGTATAGGCCGGGTAACTTGTGACCCATCATGTGTTTTTGGGCTGGAACTCCCATTAGCTCTAGCTTGCATATTTAACAAAGGGGTTGTAGGGACTGCAATCTATCGATCTCCTAAAGACCATAAATTGCACATTTGCCCTCTGCAGTACATAATAGTATATAATGCAAAGCCAAGCTTTGATCATAACAAAGTAACTTCATATTCAGACTCAAAATTGACTTTAACAGGTCATCATCAAACTGTTTGTTTTTATTTTAATTTGAAGAACTTTCTGTCAATGTTTAGACCTGAACTGGACGCATGTGATTCACCAGAAAAATATCCCCAACTGTTTCATGTCCTACTGGAGATAGAAATAGATTCTACCGATAGACCGACTGACCTAACTCCTCCGTGGGAGAACTTTACAACAAAAGACATCAACCCAAGCATTCTTTTCTCTTCACACCAGGAACACCAGGATGCCCTTGCCATGGCTGGTAAGAACTGTTATTTGTGTTGAAGTTTCAGCTTTCATGAAAACTTCAAGTTTGACCATTTTCAATTTCACTCATTTTTGGTTTGGTTTGACTTTGTACGTTATAGGTAGAGGTTCTATAGATGTGCCACAAGATAACCTAAAGAATGCTGGACAGGGTGCATTCTTGTCAACACTCAGCTGGCAAGGTACATAAGATTTCTGCTTGAGTAACACTTTCCTCAACTCATAATCCATATATTAGTTTCTTTCCCTCTTTCATCTCATTGTCGATCTCCAGAGAATCTGTCAATGCTGTGGGGCAGCCCATAAGCATTACAGGATCCACAGAAAAGAACTGGTTAATACATGCATAGAATGTAATTGGTTCATTGAAGTCCACAGAGCGTTGGGGATAGGGTTGCCATATGAATAAGGGACAGGTACCTAAAAATAGGGAAATTTTCACAAAAAGAAGGGACACTACATAAATACTTGAAAACAAATGGTGATTTTCAAGTTTTTATGAAGCGTTCCTTCTTTTTGCGAAAATTTCCCTATTTGTAGGTACCTGTCCCTTATTCATATGGCAACCCTAGTTGGGGATCTGGGCAGACTTTGATATAAGCCTCATTCTGTTTTCCATTATTACATCTGAGTGTAATGGTGTCCTTGAAAACACCATACTTCTCCTAATTTTGAATCCTAGGTTTTGTTTTTGTTCAGAATGTAAATAAAATTGCTTTAAGTGTAAATGTTGTTTTGATCAATGTTGTTTGCTTCCAGAAGAGGAAAAGTCCCCTACCAGTATCAAACATTAAAGAATCAAAAGAACTTCTGGCTAATTTGCCGCTTCTGTTTAACTACTTAGATCAAAAACTGGAGAGAAGTGGCTCACATCCTAGTTCTGAAGATCGAGCAGCTTTGGTTCATGAAGAAAGTGAGCAATCGGATGATGAACTTTTGTCTCTCTCCAGTCAGCACAGTAACACCAGTGCTGAAAAAATCCACGGGGCACCAAAACACAGCAAAAAGCATCAAGAACCACCAGCTCCACCCCCACCCCCACCCCCAGAAGAAGTGGACCTTTTAGGTTTGGATGGCGGCCTTATGAGTAAGAACTTCCCAGCAGCAGCCAGTGCACCACCCTCTAATTCGGACTTGCTGAGTGATTTTTTTGGGGCTGGCCATTCAGCAGGATCAAACCAAGGTGCACAACCTGTAGTTGAGGATGTTTTTCAGATGGGAGGAACTGGGTCTGCACATTCCACCCCACGACGGTCTGCGGCTTCTGCATCTCCGTCTTTGTCCCCAAGAGTAGGAGAAGGTAAACATTCCGGTTTTGTAGTACTTGGGATACAGTTTGTGTAAAAATACACACACAACAATTTCTTATATTTCTGAAAAATTGCTGATAATCAAGATTCTCTCTCATAATGCAAAGGATTCTGTTTCTGTGTTAAGATTCTCTAGTTCATTTTAAGGGCTTTTTGAAGGATTAGAATCTAGAGATTATTATTATGTGGCTATTAATTTAATTTGGAATAATAGCCAGTAACTTCATTCTGAGAATTAGGAACAGAAGGAAACTTTCAGATCCTCCCAGAACTTGTGCGAGATGCATCTACAGCCCCCTTCCCACACACTTTTTAAAACATTGCCGCTCCTTCTCCCTCAGTAGTCTCAACAGACACTATCCTGCATGTTCCCTTCCATGAACTTAGGTCTTAGAACTTGCCTCTTGGGAAATAATGAAAATTGGTTAGGCTAGGAAAGATGGCTCTGCTTTGTAAGGGGACTGGTGCAAGTCATGACAACCACTAGCACAAATTGAGCTTAGCATGGATAAGCTTTCAGAATACAGTATTCCCTCACTTATTGTGGGTGATCTGTTCCAGGACCACCTGTGATAAGTGAAAATCCACGATGAGTGAAAATCTGCTGCTCACTTGGCGAAGAGGATGAGACCACTGCTGAGTGGGGACGCTCTGCCCACTCGGCAGCGGCCTCGTCCTCTTCGCCAAGTTTGCTGCTCGCCACCTTAGAAGCCTCTTGGGCAAGTTGATGGGCTCCGAGGTGGCAAGCAGCAGACTCGGCAAAGGATGAGGCTGCTGCCGAGTGGGCAGAGCGTCCCCACTCAGCAGCGACCTCGTCCTCTTCACTGAGTTTGCTCCTCTCCGTGTCAGAGGCCCCTTGGGCAACATTGATGCTGGGCTGAGGCCTGGCATTGCCTCCCCCCCCCCCCCGGCACAGCTCCGGCTTATTGTGGACCTGTAAAACAGCGAGTCCATAATAAGCGAACCGCAATATAGCGAGGGAACACTGTACTCTCACAACTATGTCTATACTTTTGACTATAATAACATGTGACTAGATGGCATGGGACCTTGACTCAATATGCATTCAAAAAGATGCTTGATTAGTTGAAAGCAGCACAATAAACTCAGCCTGCCCATCTAATGTCACCACAATTCCAGGACCCACAGCCATGGAGTTTTCAGAGTTTCCCTGTCATTATTTCTTTTTCATCCAGTCACTTTCTCTTTTCGTCTCACTGCCTATAACTAAACCCTTGTTCCCTCCCACATCGCTTTCTATTCTGCTTAATATTTTATTTCTTCTCTCTCTCTCTCCTATTATCAATACAGAGAAAAGATGCACCACTAGTTACTTTTGCGAACTTGGAGAGTGTAAAGTACGTTTTAGAAAAGTTTTGAGTGTGGAGTATTATAAGCCCCAACTAAAGTATACTCCTGTAAAATAGAATTTGCATAAGCATTTACTTACCACTGATTGCATTGGTTTGATTTGCTGGGACTAATTACTGTAAAGGTAAAGGTTTCCCCTTGACATGAAGTCTATTGTTTTTTCTGGGCCTCCTTCAAAATTAGGGGAAAAGGGAGCTCTGTCAGATAGGTCAAAATAATATTTTCAGCCCAAAATAAAGATATAAAGCCTCCTGAAAATAAGGAACAAGGTAGGTAAAGGTTTCCCCTGACATTAAGTCTAGTCATGTCCAACTCGGGGGGGGTGCTCATCTCCATTTCTAAGCCAAAGAGCTGGTGTTGTCCATAGACACCTCCAAGGTCAAGTGGCCAGCATGACTGCATGGCATGTCATTACCTTCCCACAGAAGTGGTACCTATTGATCTACTCACATTTGCATGTTTTCAAACTGCTAGGTTGGCAGAAGCTGGCCCTAACAGTGGGAGCTCACCCCGCTTCTTAGATTCGAACCACCAACCTTTCAGTCAGCAAGTTCAGCAGCTCAGAGGTTTAACCCAGTGCACGACCGGGAACTCCAATTACTTTATTTAGGACTATAAATAATGATACCTTATGGCTTTTTTGACCTTGAAACTATAAATATAAATAATAACTTTTTGAAGCAACTTTTCAACTCTTCTTTTAGAAGCTGCTCAAGATAGTATAGTAGAAATGTATTTTTCCCTAACAGCACAAAGTCCCTTTCTTGATCTTTATGTGAGGGTTTCTGATATATTAACAGATCCTTAACATTAAAAAAGATATTGTGTGCAGGTACTGTTGGTGCATTTGCTGCAATTGGTCACATTTCTGAATGTGACATTGAAACAGGTCAGGGTAAGGTTACCAGATGAAAAACAGGACAAAGTTTGCACAGTATATATTCAATAGCCATGCGGAATAGGGTCTGTGGAGCCCGCATGACAAGCAAGCCCTGATAATATTTCATCTCCTATGGAAGGTACAGGAAAAACTATGGAAGATATAGGAACTGTCATTTTAAAAATCAGCCAACTCTAGTTCAGAGGCAATTTGCATATAAAAAACAGGCAACAGACATTTTACGCTTTTTCTCAGCATCTGAATTACTTTGAGCATGAATTACTTACTCGTATTCATGCATTTTCTATCCTCTTCAGAACCAGGTTATTTTCTGTCATACTGTATATTTTGGGAGGGATGAGTGAGAAAAAAAAAAACCCCTAAGCATCTGGTGGGCCAAATATGAATAACATCCCTACAGTTATATAACTAGTAATATTTATATACACAGACAAGAAAGAAAACAAAAACAGCTGAACCAGAATAAAATAAAATTTTAAAATCCCAATGCAAATTGAAGGTACTCTCCCGGTATTAACAAAAAACTGCAAAGCTTTTGGTGAAGTATTCCAGCAAGAGTGTTGGCTACTGTGAAACAGTTATTACATGAGATTTCTTGTTTGGTTGTTTGGGCGGATGAGTCAGAAATGAAACATCCTCCTATAAACTCCCAGTTCAAGCATATTTGGAAGAGGTTTGGCTGGCTTTCAGTCATGTCTGCCTTTGCGTCCAGATGTAAGAGGAATGAAATACATAGCAATGCAAATGAAACCTCTAAGTGAATTTTTCTTTTTCACATCTCTTGATTTGAAAACCTGTTAACAAACTCTTAATATTTTTGTATGTGGGTACAGAACAAGTATGAATAGTACAAGATGGCTCTGAAGTAAAGGATTACAGTCCATTGATAACTGAGTGTAAAATGGATGCATAGTCTGAAAAGCAAATATGTTGTTTTCGCAGCAACCGCCTTTGATCCATTTGGGGGTAGTCCTAAGAAATCTGCTCCTGATCTTCTTGGCTCTTTTCTTGGTTCATCAAGTGCTACCACAGACCCTTTTCTTCAATCAGCAAGGAGCCCTTCCCCTACAGTGCAAGGAGACCCTTTTAACATGGGTAGGATTTTAGATACATATTCATTTTGAATTACAAGAAAAAGTGGTGAAAACTTGCAGATCGATTTAAGAAGTGGGTTTATGCCAAATAAATCGAGGCCCTGCTCTCGAACCCGCAGGCACGATTGGCGGGGACTAGAGACAGGGCCTTTTCAGTGGTGGCTCCTCGGCTATGGAACGCCCTCCCTAGTGACATCAGATTAGCCCCCTCCCTCCTGACATTTCGCAAGAAAGTTAAGACCTGGCTGTTCTAGCAGGCATTTGCAGATGAAATATAATTGTTTAATTAGACCTATGGAATGATGATGATGTGACGGAATGTGATTTTAGCGAGACGCTGAGAATTGTATTTTTATGTTTTTAATTGCTAATTGTTAGTTGTTTATATGTTTACTGTTTTAATTGTTTTAATTATGTTTTATCAGGAGGGCAGTAATTGCCTATGTAAACCGCCTCAAGTCGAGGGGCAGTATAGAAGTGTAGCAAACAAACAAACAAATAAATAAAGGAACGTTTGTGCCATATCCATCTTTATAATCGTTAAGGTGACAATAAGGTCTTTCTTATAAATAGAAAAATTGTGTAAAACAAATTATTTCCAGTTTCTTAAATATTTTAAACCAAGATATTCAACAGTGTACATTTTGCACATTACTAGCTTCACAATAACAACAAAGTTTTCAGTAAGTCAAATATATATATCTCAAGAACTTTTCCATGAAATGTAAGACATAGCATAGCAGTGGTGGGGGCGCTTACATCTCTTGCAGCAAAAAAGAATAATATGGTGACATCTTTAACCTGAATTGGTTTTTATTTTCGCATGAGCCTTTGTAGATGTAAATGTTCTTTGGCTGCAGTACTGAATGATTCTGAAGGCGAGGCCATTACAACATATTTATATAGTTGTGGGATGTGGCAGGATCCAGAAAAACGCAAATCAGGCCTTTGCCCTAAATTTTCAAATGGTTGTATAAACTGATACAGGTCTTTCAGGAAACTGTAATTTTGTTTCAGGTCCCTCAAGTACCCCAACGGTTTCCATTCAACCAGATGTTTCAAGTGACTGGGAATGGCCTCACACATCAGGTTTGTCACAACCATTTTCTAACTTCTTTTAAATAAGGATCCCCCAGTGGTGTAGTGAGTTTAACCCTTGTGCCAGCAGGACTGCTGGGGAAAGCAGGTTGAGCTCCCTCTCTCAGCTCCAGCTCCCCATGCCGGAACATGAGAGAAGCCTCCCACAAGGATGGGAAAACATCCAGGTGTCCCCTGGGCAATATCTTTGCAGATGGCCAATTCTTTCACACAAAAATCGACTTGCCGTTTTTCAAGTTGTTTCTGACACAAAAGAAAAACTTCTTAAAAATAATCTTTACAAAATGTGTTAACGTTAGCTTGAAATCATAACTTTTTCTATTAGTTTCTAACAGTCTATTTTGTTTAATAATAAACGTATATTATAGGCAGCTATGCAAATAAAGTCCTTTCAAAAATTAGGTAGGCAGCCTTATATTCTCTTGATGTTTGGGGCCTATGATGTTTGAAAAATGTTTGCCTACCAATTCTCTAAAACCTATAGAATTTTAAAAATATACCAGTTTGTCACACTTAGGAAGCTTATACCACAGGTCCATGAATTTGAATGTATTGTAAACTACATGTATTTTTTAAAACATGTGAATAGTAGCCAGTAGCTTCTGTGATGTTTGTCAGAACTGAAAAATACAAGACTGAACATTCCGGGGATGGAAAAGTTTCCCCTTCAAATGTTTTGGATTTTTTTTCATGTCAGGAGTGTCTTGAGAAACTACAAGTCGCTTCTGGTGTGAGTGAATTGGCTGTCTGCAAGGATGTTGCCCAGGGAACACCCAGGTGTTTTGATGTTTTGCCATCCTTATGGGAGGCTTCTCTCATGTCCCCGCACAGGGAGCTGGAGCTGACAGAGGGAGTTCATCCACACTCTCCCCGGATTTGAACCTCCAAACAGTCGGTCTTCAGTCTGCCGGCACCAGGATTAAACCCGTTGCGCCACCAGGGGCTCCAATGTTTTGGATGACACCTACTCAAATCCTTTTCCAGTGGACATTCTGGGTGGGATTAATGGAATTTGTAGATCCAATCAAAACATCTGAAAAAGTACTCCTCTGTAGTTTCTTATTGTTTTGATAGGTAATCCCCCTTTTTTCATGTCAGGAGCAACTTGAGAAACTGCAAGTCACTTCTGGCGTGAGAGAATTGGCCGTCTGCAAAGACGTTGCTCAGAGGACACCCGGATGTTTGATGTTTTTACCATCCTTTTGGGAGGCTTCTCTCATATCCCTGGATGGAGAGCTGGAGCTGACAGAGAGAGCTCAACCTACTCTCCCTGTATTCGAACAGATGACTTGTTGGCCAGCAGTCCTGCTGGCACAAGGGTTTAACCCATTGCGCCACTGTGGGCTCACCTATTAGTGCTGGTATTTTTTTGCAGTACAGATATAAATTTATTTTCATCAGGATCACAGTAAGAGTGTAAAGAGTTAAATCACTCCTTCTTCTGATGATAAGCAGCACCCCCAACTACTAATAAGGGTTGTTTTGTTTAAACCATGCATCTTGAAAGCAAGGACACATTTTAATGTCACGAATTTAGCCCATAGATAAAGAGATCATATGCAAAGAAAACCAAAACTATGAGCAAGATCTGCTTAAAGATGTTACAGAAATCTGGATGAACTGTGGAATTTGACATACATGGATTCACTTTTTTTGTAAGCCTGAATATGTCTAATGGTTACAATGCTGCTACAATTAGACAATTGTTAAAAGGCAATTCATAATCACGAATGTTACGCTCTTTACAGTCTGTTCATTTGCTGGCAAAATTTAATGAGGGAGCATCCCCAAACATTGCCATCTCTCACGTTCTTTGCCAAAAATAATGTGGACTTTTGCTGTTAGATTGTTAGTGCAGAATTCCTTCTTAAATGTATTTTCTATGTGAGTTTTGAAGAAGCATTTTACCTCCATAACTCATGACATTCTCAAATTAGTATATTACTGTTTCTTTGTGCATTGAGATAACACAATGACACATGTAGCAATTATATTAATTTTTGATTCTTATGGTCATTTATTTTGCATTTGACAAGCCTCTTCTTTATTATTCACAGGTGGCCTAGGTAAGGGGAGCAAATCAGCTGCTACCAGCCCTACAGGGTCTGTGCATAGCACTCCTACGCACCAAGCCAAGCCACAAACCCTGGATCCTTTTGCTGACTTGGGGACTCTTGGAGCAAATCTAGCAGGTTCGTATGAGCATGCTAGTTGCTTGCAATGGAATCACATCGTCACAGCTGCACTTGAAACCAGGCCATGAAAAGAGACCAAAGTGAATTAGAAGCAAGTGATTGAAAATAAGCAGCCATTTTTCTTACATGGCCCTTTTAACTTGGACAATCTAGGGTATTATGGCACTATTAAAATATTCAATATGTTGTCGAATGCTTTCATGGTCCAAATCACTGGGTTTTGTAAGGTTTTTATGGGCTGTGTGACCATGTTCCAGAAGCATTCTCCCTTGACTTTTCGCCTGCATCTATGGCAGGCATCCTCAGAGGTTGTGAGGTCCTCACAACCTCTGAGGATGCCTGCCATAGATGCAGGTGAAACATCAGGAGAGAATGCTTCTGGAACATGGTCACACAGCCCAAAAACCTGATACAAACCCATAGTCATTATATATTGAGCATTGGTATGAGGAAAAAATGGAAAGGGATGGTGGTCTGAAAAGGATGTAGGGAATAGGGTCCCTGTCCCCCCAAATTTTGAAAGCCATCTTTTCAAATGTATTTGTAAAGCTGGCAAGAGTCAGAAGTGATATCTCAAAGAAGAATTCATACTCCCAATAGATTTTTTTGCACCATAACAATTTTCTCCAGTAGGGCTTGGATCGAACGTTTTTGTGGGGAAATGGAGGGCAAGGAACAAGCAGGCCAGGAAGCAACTTGAAGTGACTGATGGTAAAGAAGGATTTAGTATTAGGGCAATAACTGCAATAACTCAAGCACCTCCAGAAGCCCAGTTGACTGCCACCCCCCCAAAAGTAGAAATGACTAGAATCAAATGTCTGACTTTTAAAAATAGACTTTTAAAACTATTTAAAAGGTGAATTAAACTCTGGGAGGCTCTAAAGCAAGAAGAAAAACCCTTCTATTTCTCCCCCGAAAAAGAGCAGAATAGAAAATCTATAATGTCCTAGGACTGCAAAAACAGCTTGGGAGAAAAGAGACAACATGGAGCCCCAGGACTGCATTTTGTTCATCCCTACTTTAGAGTATCGTAACATGTCAAATTCTCACATTTCCCCCATTCAATTGGTATTTTAATATCGTGTCATGCTTGTCATCAGTTTTTTTTACTCAAATGAGAAATGATATTTACCGAAAGCAATATTGGGTGATATAGTAGTACAATTTTTGCTTCCCTTTAAGTGGCAAGAATACATGTAACTTTACAAACAGAACACTGGTGGTCTGCGGCCCACAGGTTAAGAACCACTGCTGTAGTTTGAAGCCATTGTTCCACATCCTAGTCTCCAGGGCAGCAGAAAACAAGCCTGCTCCCTCCTTGCTACGACTTCCCCTCACACAATGATACATGGCCCTCATCATGTCTCCTCTCAGCCTTCTCTTCTGCAGGCTAAAATGTCCTGCTCTTTAAGCTGCTCCTCATAGGGCTTGTTCTCCAGACTCTTGATCATTTTAGTTGCCCTCCTCTGGACACCTTCCAGCTTGTTGACATTAGAGGTTTTATTCCTTGCAGTTTAAGCTCTTGTATCTAATGGGATTTACTACAGTAAGTACTTTTTATCACCCAAGACTACCTCTTTATTGTTATTTTTATGAGTTCTGGTCAATCAGCAATGACTGAGCATGTTATCTTAACCAGAGGTTCTCTCACACTCAGATTTCAAATAATTTCTGTAAATTTTATCACCTGAGTCTAGGGCAAAGTCCCAGGAGCTATGATTTTGCACTGTATTTTTATTTTTGAAGCTTTGCTTTTTATGTGTGAAAAGTTATCAATTTTCATAAACAGGCCTGACATTGATAATATTGGGGATACAGAAGAAAGATCAATGCAATCAATTATTTTACTTGACAAGATCTTTTCATTCTGTTGAGGTTTTTTTTTCTAATTCCCTTTTTCATAAATGGATTTTGCCCCTCCTGTGACAGTTTTTGGCCTCTGATTTCTACCATGCCAGCACCAGCTTGAATTTCTCCCTTGCTGTGCACTACCTCATCTGCTTAAATGTCATGTTGATTCTGAAAGTAGGCTTCTTGCTCCCCTCTGCTGGCTTTTTGTGGCTCTGCAGGATCAAAACAAAACATGTGCCTGATGTCACGTAGTTGTGGTTCTTTTCTTCTTCTGCTGCTTTAATATGGAAGGAGTTGTGTTATTTTAAAGAACATATAAGAATACGTAGACTTAAAATACCTGTATAGACAAAGAAACAGCGATAATTAGGATATCTTTAATTAATCTAATGATAGCAAGTGTGTATACTGATTTGGATGTTAGACTAGGATTCTAGAGAACAGGGTCTGAATTCCTGCTTGTCTATGGAAATCCATGCGTGACTTTGGCCATTCACACTATGAGAAAGATAAACGCTCTCTGAAGAAACCCCACTATGTTTCAGGGAGGTCGTTTTTTTTTTAAAAAATTGTCCTTTATATAATCTTGGATGTCAGGAATAGAAGAAATACAGAAATTGAGCAGCATATAAGAGATCATTTTGTGTTTTACTTTGAATCCTGGTAAAGCTGTCTGGCAGCTAAGAAGCCTAGAAGTATCCACTACTGCCATTAAATTTAGCTATGCTTAAAATACAGACATAGCATCCATTTCTTATTCTGGATTCCTATTACGCAGACCAAACTATTAACATGCAGTGCTTTGCTTCATATTTCAGGTTGTCCTTCCTTTGCCAGCAAGCCCAGCACACCTACAGGAATGGGTGGGGGATTTCCTCCTATGGGATCACCACAGAAACCGTCTCCCCAGCCAATGGGAGGTGGCAGCTGGCAACAGGGCACTGGATACTCCTGGCCACAATCGCAGACCAAGCCCCAACAAAGCATGCCACATTCCTCTCCACAAAATAGGCCTAACTATAACGTGAGCTTTTCTGCAATGCCAGGTGGTCAGAATGATCGTGGAAAAGGGACGAGCAGTGCTGGTAAACAGATTTTTTAAACTCTTACATTTTCTTGTAAAATAAATGTAATTCTGTAGGGGAAAAATTGAACACATCCAAACTGAGGAGTTTTATCCAGCATATTTTGAAATCAATCTTCTGGTTCTAATAATATATGGAGCCCTTGCTAAAAGTGGCAGTTCTCGGTTTAGTTCTCTTTCTAAGTCCACTAATGTTCTGCCGTTAGCATTAGTTACATGTGACATCATGCTATGAGATCTTCTAGCAGCCAGTGGGATGTGCTATTGGGAAGAGGGTAGGATCCCAGCTTTATTTAAAACCTCATTCAGAGATGCTTGCAACAACACATTCATCAAACATACTGAGCAAACAATATAAGAACAATTCTTTTTTTAATGTAATATTTATTGAAGTTTCCAGAAATTTAAAATACAGAAAATAGAACATATCCACACAACACACTAAAACACAAAGACACAAAGACACTAAAGCAATCTCTAATGAATACCATACAAACCCAGACAAAAACAAAAAAATGATGAGACATGAGTACTTCCATCCTTATTATTTACCCCTTATACATTTTTTTTCCTTGACGTTAGTGGCTCCAATAAAGAAGCCCCAAATAGAACCGATTAGCTAAGGTTTTTTTACTTGATTGTACTACTTCTAAGTCATGAATTAACTAAATTTTTTAACATTCTATCTTATCATCCAGTTTATCTTAAAAGGTTTCAAGGTTTGTTCTTCATTATTGGACAGTTAATGAAATACTTCCAGCTTGAATGACTATGCTATTTCAAAATCAAAATGGGAGAGAAAACTTGCTAATACATCATTCAGAAGACAGTTTAATAATAATAATAATACTCTTTATTTATACCCCGCCACCATCTCCCCAAAGGGGACTCGGGGCAGCTTACATAAGGCCAAGTCCCGCAGTGCAATTACAATAACATAACAACATAATTTTAAAAAATGAAGTAAACATTGCAAAAAATGACTAAAGCAAAAATAAAATTAAAAGAAAAAATACAAAATAATACAAAGAAAAATCAAACACGATCGCAGTGAGCGGGGCACATGTACAGGTAACAATAAAAATTCAGGATGAGATAGAAATAAAAACAGGTATATTTGTAAGGGAGAAACTAATAAACAACGGCGCAATGGAGACAGGCCTTCATAATGGCAGGAAGCAGTGCAGACTGTGGAGACCAGTAAGGAACATTAAGGCAGGAGGGGGAGTGACAATGGGAGATGTAAAATCATTTTCCAAAGGCGCAACAGAAAAGCCAAGTTTTGAGGTTCTTCTTTAAAGTTTATAGGGTGGGGGCTTGCCTAATCTCAATGGGCAATGAATTCCAGAGTCGGGGGGCCATGGAGGAGATAGCTCTCTCCCTCGTTCCTGACAGTCGGGCTTGTGATAAAGGGAGGGGCGAAAGGAGGGCCTCTCCCGAAGAGGTCAGGCAGGTTTGTGGAAGGAGATACAGTGTAGCAACCCCGTTCTCATTCGTGCCTGGGGGGCAGGGGGCGGCCCCGGGGGTCCCGCTTGCATTAGGGCCAATTGCGGCTGATGGGGAGATAGATGAAGGGGATGATGAGGTAGCTGGGCCTTCATCTCCCACAGAGAGCTTGGAATGGGATGATGGCTGGCCTGATGGGTATGAAAGCTGGGAAAGTCAGGCTGACACTGAAAGTGCTGATTCAGATAATCAGTATGAGAGACCAGGTGGTTTCGGTTCGCAAGAAAGGGACAGGGAGATAGCGGAGGATGAGCCCATGGAAGCTGAAAGGGAGTCTGACTCTCACGAAGATAGCGACCCAGGTGCTGGGAGGCAAGGATGGAGCTTTGATAGGAGACGGAGCATTGAGTCCAGTAGGAGGGAATGGCACTGAAGCCTAGAGTGCCAAAGGAGCGTTAGGTCCCGTAGTACAGATTGGCGCCGAAGCCTAGAGCGTCGGGGGTCTCACCAAGGGAATTAAGTATAGGATCCGTGGGAACGGATCCTCAGTTGCTCGGCCACTTCTGATTTGAAGGGAGTGAAGCGAGTGAAGATCCACGGAGCCAGGATTTAGGCTCGTGCCTTGCCAAGAAGTTTCTTGGGCCTTGATTCCTTGAACTTTGCCTTGTTTGAATTGCCACGGACCAAGTTTGCTTTGATCCGCATTGTTTCGCGGAACTTTTGCCAAGTTTTGCCTTTGGATATATCTACGAACTCTTTACCATTTTGATTGAACTTTTTGATACTTTTATGGACAATTACCCTTTTCACCTGTTTTTATTATTCAATAAATAGTTAGCTGATTACCGTCTCTGTGTGTGTGATTAAGGGGCTGGGCCGAGACCCTGCATTGTGACATATAGTCACGAAGGTCCCAAACCATTTAGGGCTTTGTAAGTGATGACCTGCACCTTGAATTGGGACCGGAAAATAAACGGCAGCCAATGGAGCTCCTTAAACAGGGGGGTTGTTAATTGCCAAGCTGCATATTATGTGGGACTCACACTTTCATCACACAAGAGAATGAATCAATTTTAAATCTGGTTTGTAGTTTAGGGAGGAGGCTGTTAAAGGCTCCTCCCTAAACTACAAACCCCAGAATTCTGCAGGAAGCAGCAATTGGATTTAAAGTGGATTCATTCTCTAGTACGATGATGTCCTCAGTAAATGAATCCCTGTCTAACCTTTTCAAGTGTTTTGAATGTTCACAACAGTCTAGCTGGCACAGAATATGTTATAATAATTCCCTCCCCAAACTATGAAGGAAAAATGCTGGTGCTCTCCAAAAAGAAAGTACAATCATCTTGACACATTTGTGATTTTGATTTTTACTGATTTGATTATCCATTGATTTGATTTAAAATATAATCTCTAGGAAACTCTAGGTTGTCCAATGTGATTGTATATTCGGCTTCCAGTGGAAGTTGACAGAGTTGTGCAGGAAAAGCTAGAAATTTCTAGATAGGTGTTTTCAAAGGTAAAAAACTAAATAGAAATTTATTTATTTGTGATTTTTCACTTTCACGGGGGGGCTGTGCCCTTAACCCCAGTGAATGTGGAGGGCTGAATGTAATAATCTGTTAATTATTTTGAGGTAATATTTCAGTTGTATCTTTCTAAATCAAGAATTAAATTAATTATTTGTGTTTTTACTTATTTATTTTGCTCATCAAGATTCTAAACCAAAAATGGCTGCTGATTTTGAAGACCTTTTATCTGGTCAAGGATTTAATGCCCAAAAAGACAGAAAGGGACCAAGAACAATAGCAGAAATGCGGAAAGAAGAAATGTCCAAGGAGATGGACCCTGAAAAGTTAAAAGTAAGCTGCATGCATCAAATACGTTAACATATAATTAAATACTTTGCCCTGTTTGAATTAGTTTTCAAAAAGTAAAATTTAAACCTTTGGAGATATTTTAGGATATATTTGATACTGCTTTCTAATACAACAATCCTGTAGCATCTTTTCAGGCACTATGTTTTCAGGCACTATGTAATCACTATGTGATTACATTCCTTTCCAGATTACCTACAGGATCGCCATCTTCTGTAGCATTTGCCCCAAACACTTAGGTCCTCTGGGGGCGGCTACTTCAGCCTGCCAGAACCAGACTGGCAACCGTCACGCTTTCGACTGGCCGCCCGAACACTGTGGAACAACCTGCCAGAAGAGGTCTGACAGCTAGAGCTCTTGGAATTTAAAACCATCTAAAGACCTATCTCTTCTGGCAGGCATACCCAGCCAGTTTTAATCAGGAATTTTAAACTTGCATCTTATACTTACTCATTGCTGTGTATATTTTAATATATGTTTTGTTGAAATATGTTTTAATATGTATTTTGTAGAATGCTTTAGAACAGTGGTTTCCAAACTTTTTTGGCCTACCACCCCCTTTCCAGAAATTTTTTTACTCACCGCCCCCCTAGAAATTAATTTTTAATAGCAATAAAACAGAAAGATATATGTATTAATATTTCTACCTTTTTTGTAAAATATAATAAAGAAAGTTGTAAATTAGAAACACTGAAGTTTGAAATTATGAAACTATTTATTGAACTTAGAAAGGTAATACAAAAAAAGTTAAAACATTCAAAATCATCTTAATGAGAAGGATGAACCTGGTATGCTGTTACCAATCTAGTAATCCTTGGCTCTATTTTTGTCAGCAGTAATCTCCAATCATCGTGATTGACTATTTTGCAATCGGTTTCTTTTTTGTTACTAAATTGATTACCGCACTGAATCCATGTTCCACTAAATATGTTGAAGGATATTATTATTATTATTGTTATAAGACTCAACCAGTAGGAAGGGAACCCCAAAGATATTATTATCCCTTGCTTGGTGAGAGGAAGAGGAGGGAGCAGGAGGAGGGAAGAAGAGAGAGACATACACAGAGATGGATGGTAGCCTGTCACCTGACTCACGCCACTGCCCCCACCGCCCCCTTACAGGGGTTCAGCGCCCCCCAAATTATCCTGGGCCTTCCAGCACCCCCCCTAGATTGCCCCACTGCCCACCACAGGGTGGTAACGCCCACTTTGGGAACCACTGCTTTAGATTATTGTGTGTTTTTAGCGATGCCTCATGCCATAAGGAGACGTGGGTAAGAAATAACATTATTACGATTATTTTCTGTTTCCAAACTTCACTGTCTACATGAGAGACTGATAGTAAAAACAAAACAAAACAAAACAACTACTATGGAAATTTCATTTCTAAAGATAGGAGGGTGGCAGAAATTTGGGAAGAGCTGGAACTATTCCAAACCTTTTGCCCCACCAAATTCATTTTAGCTCAAAGCTGACAGATCTCTGACAGTAATAGATATACTTGAGGATTTCATGTGGCCTTCCTTTCAAAGTAAAACAATTCACATCTCCCACACTGATGTACAAATCAAACAAGCAGCTATGCTTCAGATTGCATTCTGAATGTTACGAGGCAGTTTGTCTGAAAAAGTATTGAACTGTGCATTAAAAGTTCATTCTCACATTTATAACTTGGACTATCTCTTTGTGTATCATTTTAACATGTTTCCCCAGTTCCATTTCACCTGCAGGTGCACACACAACAAACCACTTAGTATTGCAATTTGCTTATGGAGATATTTTTGGGGGATATACTGCATCTATTAAAGAAAAAAATATTTTCTGGTAAAGTAACTCTTGGAGTATCATTGATCTCTGTGTATAGGAAAGTGATCTTATTTAAGATTAACAGTATATTTTATTTTAAATGTTTTTATCATGCCATATGAATGTGGGTTAGTATATGCCTTCCAGTCACCTGTTGAGCAATCTGCAAGGACCGCAAGACCAGTGATAAGACTGCATGTAGCCCATAGCCCAACTGTGGTATAAATAGAGAGGAAATATGCTTAGGTGCATCAACATATGAATTCTACTAAGCATGTTTACTTTCTGTTTATTCCACAGTTGGGTCTTAGATTGCATGCAGCCCTATCATTAGTTTTGAAGCCCTGTAACAAAACAACAACACGACCAAGAACAACACATAAGGAAGATCTGCATTATTTGGAAACCTCCAGAAGCAGCACATGTCTTCTACAGCAAATCATGGGTCATTAGTGCTGGACTGTGCATTTTTTTCTGCCACTAGAATCCTGCAGGAAGCACGTTACCCAAAATGGAAAATGACCAGAAGTACATGAATGATTAAAAAAAATAAAAATCTGTCCCTCTGTTCAACAGGACAGAGATGTAGTGACTTATGAATCTTTGTTGATGACACCATTTATTCTTTATCTTTTCTCTTTCTGGCAGCAATAGCTCAGGGAGTCATGAGCTATAAAAACGCACCTGGTGGGGTGATGTGCTGCACTTTGTCCATCCCTGTTTAATGTGTTTTTATGCATAAGACAATCACTTCTGAGTTATTTTTTTGCGGGGGGGGAAAGGTACCCAGCTGTTTTTGGATCCCTACAATGGACTAGTGAACAAAATTAGCCTTCATGTCTGTGTGTATTCATTATGCACTGATGCATCTAAAAGGTCACAGCTCTTACATAATGGGTTACACATAAAAAAGAATTGTTCAGAAACACTATCTTACTGTGATAATCATTAATGAGTTTTTTGTGATAATTACATTGTTGGCTATCAACATCATGGACCACTGAGATAAATCTTTCCTGAAGGATTAAATACTGATTAGTACTGTCCCAATACATGTTTTGAATATGAACAATAACATCTAAAGATCCTAGACGTTCGGGAAATCGAGATTAATTTATTCAGGATAAGTTTTTCATGGACTATTTGTCATGCATCTGAAGAAGTGGGTTGTAGTCCATGAACATTTGCACTGAAATAAACTGAATAAAGAAAGCACTAGATCCCTTTCTTTCTATACTGGAACAGGCTAACATTGCGAATACGTTGAAAGTTTGTTATCTTTTTGAGAGTACATGGGTACATGTATATACACAGTCTTATTCCCAGTACATTAATTTCCCTGGACTTCTTGAGACATTTATTTTTGATACATGCTGTTCTCCTTGGTCCACAAGTGTTATTCTTCTGTTAGAGATACATTGTCTTTTTAAAAATCTTTATTTTGGCCCCACAGTTGTAATTTGAAAGATGCTACCTTGTTCCTAAAGGCCCCCTGGTGGTGCAGCGGGTTAAACAGCTGAGCTGTTGAACTTGGTGACTGAAAGGTTGGCAGTTCGAATCTGGTGAGTGGGGTGAGCTCCCACTGTTATGCCCAGCTTCTGCCAACCTAGCAGTTTGAAAACATGCAAATGTGAGTAGATCAATAGGTACAGCTTCTGCAAGAAGATAACAGTGCTCTAAGCAGTGATGCTGGCCACATGACCTTGGACGTGTCTAACACCAGCTCTTTGGCTTAGAAATGGAGATGAGCACCAACCCCCAGAGTCAGGGGAAACCTTTACCTTTACCTACCTTGTTCTTTACTTTCAGGTGGCTTTCTATGTTTATTTTGGGCTGAAAATAATATTTTGACCTGTCTATCTGTCAGAGCACCCTTCCCCCCCCTAATTTTGAAGCAAGTCCAGAAAAAACAATATATAGGACACAATATATTCCCATTCCCCTCTGGGTATGCTGGATTGCAACTTCCATCAATCCTAGCCAGCATATCCAAGGATGAAGGAAAATATGTATTGCAACAGTATACACTCTTGCTCTAATCAATCAAATATCAACCTATAGTATTTATATATTTCAATGTGAATGTTGCCTTGAAGTTTTTTCAAAATTGTATCTCTCTGCACAGATCTTAGAATGGATTGAAGGGAAAGAAAGAAATATACGAGCACTGCTATCTACAATGCATACGGTGCTATGGGAGGGAGAAACAAAATGGAAACAAGTGGGCATGGCAGATCTCGTCACTCCAGAGCAAGTGAAGAAGGTTTACCGTAAAGCAGTGCTTGTTGTTCATCCAGATAAAGTAAGTGATGATATTTTAGATTACCAACCTTTCTTACCTAACCTACTGATTGTTATAAGATGCTTGCCCTGTGATTTGTTCTCAGAAAACAATCAAATGGTATTAGTTACAGATCCAGTTTAAGAAATTTTGCTGCCTTAAGGAAAGATAAGACATTCCCTCTCCAATTTTATGTGCAGAGGCTGAGAAATAGGTAACATCACAGGACTAAACACCACCCCAGATGCCAGGTTAGCATTACTAATGGACACCACAAAATGGAATTTAGAAATGAAAAAAGAAAGAATTTGTGATTATTTTACTCACAGTGGCGAGATTTATAATTGCAAGGAATTGGAAGATAGTAACCAACTTCATGCTGGAAGCATGGTATGGGGAAGTATGGAACGTCACCTTAAATGATAAACTATCAATGGAAATGAGGGTGTTCAGGGGAGAAACTAATAGATCAGATTTTGATTCATATTGGCTGGTTTTTATTAAATACGTTAACTCCAAAATAACGTTTAGAGAGTGAAAAGGGAAAACAATACAACCTTGTTGATGAGAAATTCTGGATATGACTTTTGTTTATTAGTTGAATCATAAACTGATGGCAAATGAAATGATACTTGTTCACGCCTTGGTGGTGGGGTTTTGTGTTTGTAAAATGTTCATTGTTTTGTGTTCTGTAAATTTTATTTACATGCATTAAGCTGTTAATGCATGTAAATAAAATTTATATAAAAATAATAAATGAGACATAACAATAGTTTCTTATCCATGTTTCATAAGAAATTTGCTCTTTAACTACAAAATAACTAATAAATGTGGAAATACAAACATGGGAAGGTTTCAGAGACTAGTAATTTTAACTTATTTGCTCTAAAGCGTGCTTATGAGCGTGCTGTCAAGGCGGCCAAAAGCGCCTACTTCTCCGCCTCGATAGCGTCTGCTAGCTCACGCCCGGCCCAACTGTTCAAAGTAATTCGGTTAATTTGCGGAGTTCCTCAGGGGGCCATTCTCTCCCCTCTATTATTTAACATCTACATGCAGCCGCTTGCACAGCTGGTGCGGAGTTATGGGCTTGAGTGTCACCAGTACGCTGACGACACTCAGCTCATTCTGAGGGTGGAGGACAGGTCTGGCCCCGTCCCCACAGAGATCTTGTGGCCGGGTCGTCCAGGCGGTGGGGATGTCCAGCTTCCAACCCTGGACTGTGCGGCGTTATGCCCATCGTCTTCCGTGAAGAGCCTGGGGGTCCATTTGGACTCCCAGCTGACCATGGAGACCCAGGTCTCTGCGGTCAGCAAGATTGCCTTCTTCCATCTTCATCAGGCAAGGAGGCTGGCCCCCTACCTGTCCCGGTCTGACCTGGCCACGGTGATCCAAGCCACGGTCATCTCGAGGTTAGATTACTGTAACGCTCTTTACGTTGGCCTTCCTCTGTCGGTTATCCAGAAGCTCAGGCTGGTGCAGAACACTGCCGCCCGGCTCCTGTCTGGCTCTCCAGCAGGATGCCACATAACACCTATTTTGCAGGATCTGCACTGGCTGCCTATTGAGCACCGGATTGCCTTCAAAGTGTTGGTTCTCACCTTTAAGGCCTTACATGGCCTGGGGCCAGCGTATCTGCAGGACCGTCTCACCCCATATTACCCTTCTAGATCACTTCGTTCGGAGGACTCTAATCTTTTAGCCGTTCCCTCTGTTAAGGTGGCTAGAAGAACTGCCACTCGCCGAAGGGCCTTCTCGGTCATAGCGCCGACATTGTGGAATGCCCTTCCGCCAGCCACTCGGGCTATCCATGACCTACTCCCGTTTAGGCGGGCGTGCAAGACGCATCTCTTCCAGCTGGCTTTCCAGGTATAGGCCAAGAGCTCCTCAAGCCATGCCAATGTTGCCAGACCGCCTTAATTATTTTAACTGTATGTGCTTAATGATGTTTTATCATGTGTTTTTACCCTGCATTTTGTGTTGCATTTTAGAGCGTATATGTTTATTGTTTATTGTGTATTGTCTGCTTCTGGCTGTGAGCTGCCCCGAGCCGATTTGGGAGTGACGGCATAAAAGCCGAGTAAATAAATAAATAAATAAATAAAGCAGGGGTAGGGAACCTATGGCTCGGGAGCCAGATGTGGCTCTTTTTGTGATTGCATCTGGCTCTCCCATTCCTTCTTTCCTCCATTCTCCCTCTTCCTTCTTTCCTTCCTTCCTCTTCTATTCTTTCCTTCTCTCCTTCCTTTCCCTCCCTCTCTCCCCTTCCTTCTTTCCTCCATTCTCCCTCTTCCTTCCTTTTCCCTCCCTCTCTCCCCTTCCTTCTTTCCTCCCTCCTTCCTTCCTCTTCCATTCTTTCCTTCTCTCCTTCCTTTTCCCTCCCTCTCTCCCCTTCCTTCTTTCCTCCATTCTCCTCTTCCTTCCTTCCTTCCTTCCTTCCTTCCTTCCTTCCTCCCTTCACCCCCTTTCCTTCTCCTTCTCTCCTTCCTTTTCCCTCCCTCTCGCCCCTTCCTTCTTTCCTCCATTCCTCTTCCTTCCTTCCTTTTTCCCCTTCACCCTTTCCTTCTCTCCTTCCTTTTCCCTCCCTCTCTCTCCTTCCTTCTTTCCTCCATTCCCCCTCTTCCTTCCTTCCTTCTCCTTCCTTCCTCTTCTATTCTTTTCCCCCACATCTTCCTTTCCTTCTCCTTCCTTTCTTTTCACTTCCCTCTCTCTCCCCTTCTTTTCTTCTTTTCCCTTCATTATTTTACTTTTTCCTCACTCCCTTTCCTTCCCCCCCACCTTTTCCTTTCCTCCCTTCCCATTTCCTTCTTTCTTTTCCTTTCCTTGTCTCTTTCCTGCTTTTCTTTTCTTCCTTTTCCATAGTTTGTTCTTCTTTTCTTTCTTCCTCTCCCCCTCCCTCCTTTATTTCCTCTTTCTTTCTTTCTTTCTTTCTTTCTTCCCCCCTTTCTTCCGTTTTCTCTTCCTTCCCAGAGTCCTGAGCATGCCTTTTGCAGAGCCAGGTTTGAAGTGTCTTGTCATTCTGCTGGGGGAATCCTCTTCTCATAGTATGTACGTATATGCTCACATTTAGTTGAATTCAGTCTTAATATATATATTATATGGCTCTCACTGAAATAAATTTCCAAATATGTTGCTTTTATGGCTCTCCGAGTCAAAAAGGTTCCTGACCCCTGCTCCAAAGGCTTTTGTTGGCACCATGATTAGCTCATTTTGCACAATAAATATGAAGTAATGTCTTGTTAATCACTTTTTATGTGAATAGTCAAATCTTCCAACACCTTTACAAATATTTGAGATGGAACTTACTATTTTATATCCTAAACTACCTCAGTTAATTCGTGTTTTTTTCCCTTCCAGGCTACAGGACAGCCATATGAACAATATGCAAAGATGATTTTTATGGAGCTCAATGATGCCTGGTCAGAATTTGAAAACCAAGGCCAAAAGCCCTTGTA
The DNA here is from genome assembly GCA_030556195.1 of Anolis apletophallus. Classification (NCBI taxonomy): domain Eukaryota; kingdom Metazoa; phylum Chordata; class Lepidosauria; order Squamata; family Anolidae; genus Anolis; species Anolis apletophallus. Next base: position 98,723,182 of record JARBWK010000005.1, read on the forward strand.
TTAGTGTTACTTCCTCAGACATTGCTGTAGACCTGTGCTAGCTTGTATAGTTCCTTGCCACAAGATTTTCACAATTGAACTGATACCTGGCTGGAAATGTGAAAGTAGTAAAACTAGTCCTAATACTGAAAACTTTCCTCATGGAGAAGGGAATAATATGAAGGCTGTTTCTTGCACCTGCCATGACTTACAATGGCAAAGAAAGAGTTACTGGCATTAATATAGTAGTGTTAATTCAGGGTGAAACAGGGTAGGTAAGGAGACATCCCAGCAAACTGGGATAGTTTTTCTAGGAATATGAGGTAAAATAAATGGCTTCTTCTGACCTTAACTAAGTGGACCCTGTGCCATGAGGGATGTGATGTACTCTTGAAAGTTTGCATCCAAGACAAGCGTCCTCAAAATGTTCATTCATATCCAGCTATTTGCCGTACACTATCTTTCATAATTTGACCCCTCAGTAGTATGTTTTTGAATCTGACCGCTAGGCAATTGGTCTCTGGCAACTTACAGCTGTCTTAAGCATAGTGCTGTATTTCATGTTTCAGAGAAGCAAATAACTAGGCATTCCACACTACCATGGCATCTGCAGAGTGTCGTTTAAATTATTGAATATGTTATGCACAGAATCCAGTTTGAATATGATGTCCAAATAAACATAATACTGAGTTGACTATTGAGCACTGATAGAAAGTGAGAATAAATATTTTGCAAAACTTTCAAAAATCCTTAATTGAAACAATGTTTTAAGATTCCACATATAAACCAAGAGGAATCATTTTTTCTCCTTCAAGATGTTGAAGTTATGACTTTCTTCACAGCTTATTCAATGAAAAATTTAAAAAAATTCCAATGTTTCCCACTGTAATTGTAAAGAGACATAGTTTCACCTTCTAAATCTCTTAATTGAATACTTTCTTGGTGTGATTATGCTAGAGCAGAAAAGCAGCAAAAAATAAATAAATAACATAAATCAAAACTACTTACCTACAAAAGATATATTGATTGGCCCAGTAAGCAATAATGTTCATATATTCACATGGTAGTGTCTAAAAAGATAAAATGAACGTTATGTTCTTTTTCGTTGTCTTACGAAACTAATTTTATATAGCACTTTTTTTCCTTTTGTAAATGTTTTTCCTTTTGCAGAAAACAATTGTAAGGGCAGTTTTGTTTACTGAGATCTGAATGAAATCTAGTCCCTCGTGCATGAGGTGGATTAATATGATGTGCTCATTTCCTCTTCAAGCAGTTGACATTAGGTCAATTTGAAATGACAGCCATGAAGAACTGAAGTTCCTTGAAGAGAACCACTGTGTCGATGAGATTCTGAAATGACATCAGTTTTTGACTACAACATGTTTTCGGTTTGTTGAAAGCCTGGTGGCATGAGAGCCCCATCATATATTGGATGCTGCTACACAACCTATTTCCTCATGAGTACTGCTTAGTGGTAGACACTAGATTCACTACATGAGAAAAGCGGTTATCTATATTTTCACTAAGCAGCTAGTGAACAGGCAGATAGGTTTCCATATACATTATTTAAACAATGAACTCTGGTGTGAAAATCTTTTGTCAAATGGATGTTTTTAAAAGACAATCTGTTTTTTTGTTGTTGTTGTCCTGGTTTTCTAGCGGGGGAAACCCCTTTCTGCAGATACAGCATGTCAACCAGCCTACATTTATTTTTATATTAATGCCATCTTTTTGTTGTTGTTTTAATCCATTATTTATTGCCATTTACTGCCAATGTGAAACAAGACATCAAGTTCTCCTTTTTATATTAACACATTGAACAACTATAACAAACTGGATGTTATTTATTAACATATAATGATATGTTTTGATCAAGTATGTGCTTGTCTATTAAAAACAATTTTGGAATGTGAATCATGTTCCCGTGACTTGTTTTACTCCTTCATCAAAATCTGTAGATATCGTGTGAATTATGCTTACAACATACAAATGGTTTAAATTCATGTAGCATACATTTTTGAAATTCCAAAAATGGCACAAGCTTTGTACATTACCATCAACTGGTTTATTTTTTTAGGCCCTGGGTTACTCAGTATTTCCCCAAATAGAAGCTATAATTGAAACACCATCTAGTTCAATAAAAAGAAAAGAGACCTAACCAAAACACCACCTTTAATTCTAATGTGTTTTAAGGTGCACGAAAGCGAGTCTTGCTACTGAATTCTTTCATCTTACCCCTTTTTCTTTTGGATATATCCGATAGTTACAAAACTTGTCAATGTTCAGGTTTACTGTCTGATTAAAAACTTACTGTATTTTTTTGTTGTAAATATACAATATACTCAATTGTGACTGGTCTAAAATATTTGTATATATTAAAAATTGCAAAGAACTCAGTCCATTTTATTTGTATTTCATCCTTCATAAACAAAAGATTTGGGTGGTAAAATATGACCACCACAGTGATATTTTGGGTAGAAGGAGGACGTTACCCATTCTGACTATGTTGTGGGGACTGTTCTGAACCTGTTTCCTGGCAAAGAAGCCACTTAACTCAATTTTTATACTTACATGGGGTTCATTTACACCAGGCATGGGTAAACTTTGGCCCGCCAGGCATTTTGGACTTCAACTCCTACAGTTCCTAACAGCCTATTGATGGTTAGGAATTGTGGAAGTTGAAGTCCAAAACCCTTGGAGGACCAAAGTTTGCCCATGCCTGATTTACACTGTAGAATTAATGCAGTTTGACACCACTTTTAACTGCTATGGCTGAATGAGATGGAGTCATAGGAGTTAGTTTTACAAGATTTTTCCTTCTCTTTCGAAAAGTGTTGGTGCCTCACCAAACTACAAACTCCAGGATTCCATAACATCGAGTCATAGCAATTAACGCACTTCAAACTGCATTAATTCTACAATGTAGTTGCCTCCACCGCCTATATTGTATGATGTAGTTAGGTTTCAGTTTGTGCTCAGAGAAGCAACAGAATTCAGGTATGCCAGAACCAGTACACTACCCCAATGTATCCTATTCTTTTTCTTTGAAAGGGCTTGTCTGACATTCGGTTAGTGCATTACATAGATATGAGCTGTGAAATATACAGCTACAACTGCACGCAGAGCTCTGAGATCATGCTCCAGCATAACCCTCCCAAATTATGCCTTATGTCTGTGCATTAGGCCTGGGTAGGTTTGGTCGGAATGCTTGTAAATCGGAATGAATTCGGATTAAATCCACTTTTGAAGCAGTTTCGAAGCAATCTAAGCAACCCGGAAGTAAATTTGACAATTCGAAGCCATCGCCGCCATTTTTTTCTGACCAACTTCCTGGATCGGAAAGGAATAAGCTTTGGATTCCCACCCCTCCCGAGGTGGTTTCCCCTCATTGGCTGGAGGCAAGCAGCTGTAGAGATTGCAAAAGGTCCTGAAGTTTAACAGCAGTTAAAAACTCGCGGTTTCCCTTCCCTGGTGAGTGGCGATGCAAATAGGGAAGTGGGTGTGGCTAAGCACAGCTATTCTTGAAGTCCACGCCACCAGAAGGCCACTGTAGAGATTGCAAAAGGTCCTGCTGTTAAACTAAATATAAATATAAAATAAACGAAATCTACAAAGGTGTCTAAAGAGAAGGCAGCAAAGTCTTTCCCTGCAATAAAGATAGCCCATGTCCACCACAAAAGGGGAGCCTCCATGACTCTTCACACCTTCCTTTCAGGAAAACATGTGTCTTGGCTCCCCATGCCCTGCCTTTTGGTGTTTGCCATTATTTGCCACAACTAAGCAATTTCAAAATTTCAGAAATTTTGGAAATTTTGAACTTTTTTCCAGAAAATTTTAGAAATAATTTCAAAATCAAATTCCCAGTGCCCCCTACCTCCAAAACGAGTTTTGAACCATTTTTTTGATCAAACAGGCCTACTGTGCATCCAGCTGTTGAGATACAGCTGAATGCTTCTCAGCTGCACACTGCTCCTCACCAGCCAGTAAATTGTGATTGTATGTGTGTGTGTGTGTGTGTGTGTGTGTGTGAGAGAGAGAGAGCATGTGTGTGTGCAGGCTACAGCAGCTAAAATGGGGGTATGGATGCATTCAACAGGAAACACATCATAGTTCTGTAAGTGTGGAACTTCACACTCATCTCCTAATCCAGGATGCTAACCCTTGAGCCTCAGAAAGTGTCCCAAGTGCATTCATTCCCCTTGTGCTATTTAGTGAAATAATAGATTTTCTACTTCACAGAGTGGACAGCATTCAGTGCAGTCTTCTATATCCACATTCATCCATGGATTCAACCATCCACTACCGAAAAACAGTCTCTTCCCCCTATTTTATACCAAGGAGGTAATTTTACTATACCATCATATATAATGAGATTTGAATAGCCACGAGTTTTGTTATCCAAGGATTTTTGGATACAAGGGGTCAATTGTCTCAGAATCGGGCAATGTGTAGAGGCAATAGGAGGGGCAGCTGTTTCTACACATCTTGCTGCTTCATGTCAATCACATATGAAGCAGAAAAAGCAATTGAATTCGAATGTCAAAAATATTTATTTATTTATTATTCAGGCTTCTATGCCGCCGACTCCCTGAGGCTTGCGGCAGAGGTTTCAATAGCTGTGACAATAGTTGAATACTATATCTTAAACATGGAATATCAATCACATTTAAATATTACACTATGTATCAACATTTGAAAAAGAAATCTATTCCTGTTCACATCTAAATATTACACTATGTATCAAAATTTGGAAAAAAATCTGTTCCTGGTTTGAAAGTATTTCCCCTTTAAATATGTGGTAGTTGCTTTGAAAGTGTTGTTATACTCCAGAAACTTTGTTTTTGTGGCCTCCACAAAGTATGTTGAATTGGTTGAAACCCAATTAGATATTCATTGAAAAACGATAGCAAAATGTGCTGCAGAATGGTCCACAGAAGCCAAGTTTTTGCAGTTTATTAAACTTTTTTTCTACGTTTTTATGACAAAACCAATTAGGAAATGACATAGTCCAGGAATAAAAATGGTGTTACAAAGTGTTATATGAGGAATGGAGGGAGATCAAAGAAAACCAGACCTTAGAAAAGTTATTTTTTCCAATTGCAATTACCTTAATTATAGATGTCAGCCAGAGGATGTTGCCCAAAAAGGAACTTCCCCAAGATCTGAAAATTATCACAACAAAAAAAGCATCTGTATGTAACTTTTAGGGTGTGTCTCAGTGTGTGTGGACCTGATATGTTCACAAGCCAGCTGGTCTTGGATTATTTGATAGGTAACCAGCATCAGGATGAACATAATTTTACTGAATTAAATTCTGTCTACTCATAACAGAAGTGTAAAAAAACAGAAATGCTGACCATGATATATGTCCCTGTCACTGACCATGGCATATGTCCCTGTTCAAGTGGTCCCTGATCAAAGTGGTCCCTGGGCAAAGTGGTCCCTGGTCAAGTGGTCCCTGGTCAAGTGATCCCTGGTCAAAGTGGTCCCTGGGCAAAGTGGAACCTGGCCAAGTGGTCCCTAGTCAAGTGGTCCCTGGTCAAAGTGGTCCCTGGGCAAAGTGGAACCTGGCCAAGTGGTCCCTGATCAAAGTGGTCCCTGGTCAAAGTGGTCCCTGGCCAAAGTGGTCCCTGGCCAAGTGGTCCCTGGTCAAGTGGTCCCTGGTCAAGTGGTCCCTGGTCAAAGTGGTCCCTGGGCAAAGTGGAACCTGGCCAAGTGGTCCCTAGTCAAGTGGTCCCTGATCAAAGTGGTCCCTGGCCAAGTGGTCCCTGGCCAAGTGGTCCCTGGCCAAGTGGTCCCTGGTCAAGTGGTCCCTGGTCAAAGTGGTCCCTGGGCAAAGTGGAACCTGGCCAAGTGGTCCCTAGTCAAGTGGTCCCTGATCAAAGTGGTCCTTGGCCAAGTGGTCCCTGGTCAAAGTGGTCCCTGGTCAAAGTGGTCCCTGGCCAAGTGGTCCCTGGCCAAGTGGTCCCTGGTCAAAGTGGTCCCTGGGCAAAGTGGAACCTGGCCAAGTGGTCCCTAGTCAAGTGGTCCCTGGTCAAAGTGGTCCTTGGCCAAGTGGTCCCTGGTCAAGTGGTCCCTGATCAAAGTGGTCCCTGGGCAAAGTGGTCCCTGGCCAAGTGGTCCCTAGTCAAGTGGTCCCTGATCAAAGTGGTCCCTGGCCAAGTGGTCCCTGGTCAAAGTGGTCCCTGGTCAAAGTGGTCCCTGGCCAAGTGGTCCCTGGCCAAGTGGTCCCTGGCCAAGTGGTCCCTGGTCAAGTGGTCCCTGGTCAAGTGGTCCCTGGTCAAAGTGGTCCCTGGGCAAAGTGGAACCTGGCCAAGTGGTCCCTAGTCAAGTGGTCCCTGATCAAAGTGGTCCCTGGCCAAGTGGTCCCTGATCAAAGTGGTCCCTGGCCAAGTGGTCCCTGATCAAAGTGGTCCCTGGGCAAAGTGGTCCTTGGCCAAGTGGTGCCTGGTCAAAAAAAAACGTTGGGAAATACTGAACTACAAGAAAGGAGATTCCACCTGAACATTAGGAAGAACTTCCTGGCTGTGAGAGCGGTTCCCTCTCTGCGCCGGAGGGTGGTGGAGGCTCCTTCTTTGGAGGCTTTGAAGCAGAGGCTGGACGGCCATCTGTCGGGGCTGCTTTGAATGCGATTTTCCTGCTTCTTGGCAGAGGGTTGGACCGGATGGCACAGGAGGTCTCTTCCAGTTCTCTGATTCTAGGAATCCCAGAAGATGCTTTCTGAAGGGAATGCCTGAGGAAGGTTTCCGAGGAGAATTCCCGAGGAGAAACCCGCTGGCTGATTCCTATTTCTTGTGTCCTTTACCCATTGCTTATACGTACACTGAGACGGGCTTGCTTTCCTCTTTCTTTCTGCGGGGAGGGAAAGGGTTAGGCGGGCGAGAGAGAGAGAGAGAGAGAGAGCACCACGTGAAGAAGGCAGGAGGGGAAGCGCTTGCGCCTGGCTCTCCGCCTCCTTCTCAACCCGGAAAGCAGCCCCAGCCACGAAAGCGGGGCAGGCATGGCGGGCATTAAAGGTAGCAGCCCCTCTTCTTCCTCCTCTTCTTCCTCCTCTTCTCCTCCTCCCCTTGGCGCCCACCCCAACCCCTTGGGCGAGTTCCTTCCCTCGCCTTTTCCTCCACATCCAGCTCTCTCTGCGCCCCTGCTTTGGAAAGATGATGGTTGCTGTTGTTGTTGTTGTTGTTGTTGTTGTTGTGAAGCTCCTCGACGCTTCTGGTGTCTCTTGAGGTTTGATTCCAGGATCCCCGTGGATACCCAAACAAACCCATGGGTGCTCCAGTCTGAGGATCTACAACGACAAAGTTTCCCAAAGGCGTGGATAGTGGAATCCGCGGATACGGGGGACTGCTCTATTCTGTGCAAGAGAGAGAGAGAGAGATGTCATCCAGTTTCGGAATGACATTTGTCTGCTATAAACCTGGATTATATAGCAATGCAGATCAGGCACAGGCAAACTTCGGTGCTCGAGGTGTTTTGGACTTCAACTCCCACAATTCCTAACAGCCAGTAGGCTGTTAGGAATTGGTTGAGTTGAAGTCCAAAACACCTGGAGGGCCCAAGTTTGCCCATGCCTGGTGTAGACCCATATAATCCAGTTTAAATCAGATAATCTGCATGCAAAACTAGATGATTATGATCAGTGTAGATGGGCTTGAGGCCCCTTCCACGAAGCTGAATAAAATCCCAATTATCTGCTTTGAATTGGGATATATGGCAGTGTGGACTCCAATAACCCCATCCAAAGCAGATAATGTGGGTTATTCTGCCTTAATATTCTGGGTTATGTAGCTGTGTGGAAGGGCCCTTAGTCCCCTTTGGGAGAGAGAAAAAAGCGGGATATAACTACATATTGTAATAATAACGCTGGCTGTCTTTTCTTCGTCTTTTTTGTTGTTATATTGAGGGAAAGGTCCCTGTCCTGTTCAGTCCCCCATGCGTTGTTTCTAAATATTCTTCAGGTGTGTTGTTGTAGGTTTTTTCGGGCTATATGGCCATGTTCTAGAGGCATTCTCTCCTGACGTTTTGCCTGCATCTATGGCAAACATCCTCAGAGGTTGTGAGGTTCTTCAGGTGCTTATCTTTTCCCACATGGCTTACCTTTTCTCTTTGTGTCCTCTTTGGCAACAAGAAATTTGAGAACCCAGCGGACCTGAGGACCCTTCCACACAGCCCCATATCCCAGAGTATCAAGACAGAAAATCACACAATATCTGCTTCAAACTGGGTTATCTGAGTCCACACTCAGATAATGTGGGATTTTCAGCCCTGATATTCAGATATATAGGGCTGCGTGGAAGGGCCCTATGTTACCTGAGTTCACACTGCCATATATTCCAGTTCAAAGTAGATATTGTGGGATTTCCTGCTCTGGGTTATATGGCTGTATGGAAGGACCCTGAGTCCTGTGTGGAGCAGGGCGGCTCCTTCATGGGGAAATAAATGGCTTGTCACAGGAAGCTCAGACTGGTGGGACTGGTCCTTTGGGGCAGGGCAAAGCAGCCTTGGCAACGAAACCGGTTTTGGAAGGCCTTACTTTCTGTTTTGGACTGCAATTCCCTTCTGGGTGTGATGGCCAGAGGCTTCTGGGAGCTGTAACCCACAATCAAGTTTTCCAGACATTCCCTCATCCTGAAACCTAATAAGATAGGAGAGTTTTGACTTCCTGTGTTTCTGGATTCATTTCTTGGCTCATTTTCGACAATAGTTTTCTTTGTGCAGTTGAAGGCTTTCATGGCCGGAATCACTGGGTTGTTGTAGGTTTTTTGGGCTATGTGGCCATGTCCTAGAAGCATTCTCTCCTGACATTTGGCCTGTATCTATGGCAGGCATCCTCCCAGGTTGTGAGGTCTGTTGGAAACTAGGCAAGTGGGGTTTATAGATCTATTTTTCACATGCTTTCGTGTTCCAGAAGCATCTCTTGACGTTTTGCCTGCATGTATGGCAGGCATCCTCAGACCGCACAAATATATATAAACCCATTTTTTCTAGTTTACAACAGACCTCACAACCTTTGGGGACACCTGCCATAGATGCAGGCGAAACGTCAGGAGAGAATGCTTCTGGAACATGGCCATATAGCCTGAAAAACCTACAACAACCCTATAGTTTTTCTTTGTTTTGAAAATGTTTATTCCTTTCCCTTTGACATGTGTGCTTCTCTGATAGCCAGTGAAACTATAATATTTCCGTGCACACTGCTGTGTTTGTTGTTGTTATTAGCAAGCCAACTTTGATTTATGGCAGCCCCATGAATGAGAGACAGTTAGCAGACCTACCCTCAAATGTTTCCTCCAGTTAATCCTATGGCTTTCTAGAGTTTGCTAGATTGTAACTCTCCCAATTTCTCTTCATAGACCATGCTAGCAGAGGCCTCATCTACACTGTCATTATAATGCAGATTGAACTATATTATATGGCAGCGTGGGCTCGTATAATCCAGTTCAGTGCAGTTCAATCTGCATTATATGAGTCACAGGGCAGTGTAGATAGGGCCAAAGGTGACAGAACTTGTGGTCCAGTAACAGCTGAAAGGCCACATGGTTCACACTTTCAGTGGTTCCCAACCTTTAGTCCTCCAGTTGTTTTGGATTTCAGCTCCCAGAAATCCCAGCCAGCTTACCAGCTGTTAGGAATTGTGGGAGTTGAAGTCCAAACCATCTGGAGAACCAAAGGTTGGACACCACTGTCAGGAAAGTTTGGAATATTTTCTATGGGATGCTTTTTATTAAGTAACAACAATAGTTCATTCATAGTTTATTGGGGGGTTCCAGCTGGTGTTCACCACACTATACTCTTATCCACCTTTTTTCCTTCCTTCTATTTTCTTGTCACAACAAAAGCTTACTAGAAGATGGAAAAGGCAAAATAGATGCACACTCTTGCAGGTGTGTTAGCAATATAAGAATGCAATCTTGGAAACTGAAAGCAACATGGCAACAAAACTCAATTGAGCAAAGTCCACATAGCAGCAACAGCTCCATTTGGTCACCCCCAAAGCATGGAAAACACTATGCACATTTTCGAAACTTCACTGTCTTCTTTGTTGGGCAAATATGTTAATATTCATACAGGAGACAATATTAGAGTCACAGGCCTACATTCTGTCAGTTAAGATAGCATTGAGGGGTTTTAATGCAGGCAGAGGCCACATTGGGGACTAAGAGTAAAGAAACTTGGTGCAAATAAGAACATTTCATCTCCCTTACCAACAGAAAAGTAACTTTCTTTGTAAACACTAACTGCATTAGGAAGCTGCTGCATATTTAGTGTAAACATTGGGTTGCTTTGTGTATTTATGTCAGTTTTACAGCAGACAATAATGTTATATGCTAGTAACCTGACAGTAATTTTAACAAATTAATGTGGTGATTTCAATTCTTTTATTTCTACTTTTCCAGCCTTGGTTTTGTTGTCATTTACTGGCGTCATTGGCCTGACATTTCTTATGTTGGGATGTGCCCTAGAACGTTACGGGTAAGCACAAATTGATTATTTATATATGTGTGTGTGTTTCTTGATTTTTATATATTTACATTTACATTAACTTATGGCAACTACATCATAGGGTCTTATTGGAAGATTAGTTCAAAAAGGGGTTGCCACTGCCTTCCTCTGAAGCTGAGATTGTGAATTACCCAGGGGCCCTTTAGCTCAGGAGGGGTTCAATTCCTTTTCTCCCAGAATCCCGATCCAGCATTCAAACCACTACACCATACCAGAGCTCCCGGTGGCGCAATGGATTAAACCCTTGTGCTGGCAGGATTGAAGACCGACAGATCGGAGGTTTGAATCCAGGGAGAGCATGGATGAGCTCCCTCTGTCAGCTCCAGCTCTCCATGCGGGGACATGAGAGAAGCCTCCCATAAGGATGGTAAAACATAAAAACATCCGGGCATCCCCTGGGCAACGTCCTTGCAGACAGCCAATTCTCTCACACCAGAAGCGGCTTGCAGTTTCTCAAGTTGCTCCTGACATTAAAATATATACCATACTGGAAACAACCATTAATTTTGTCCTGACCAAACTTGTTTGGAACAAATGGTTTTTGTCTATTTCAGTAAGTCATGGCAGCTTGTCCACGGTGCTCCAGGTGTTAATAATCACAGGGCCTGCTTTTGAGATTAGTTTAGAAGCTGTTAATGAGCATACAATCTTGTTTCCTGTTTAGAATGGAGTGCCAATAGCTAATAACAGTGATCCTAAAAATTGTGCACTGGCTGCCCATATGTTATAGATGAAATCAGAAGTTTTAACATTAGTATATTCCAGGCACTCTCAAGTAGCAGCCCTTCAGGTGTTTGGGCCTCCATCTCCCAGAAGCCCAAGGCATCTTGTTCAATCTTCAGGAATTCTGGGAGCTGGAGGCCTAAAGAGATGGAGGGCTGCAGTTTGAGGATGCTGGGCATATAAATAATTCTGAACAACCTGGAACAAGCCTATTTGAGGGTCTAATTTTCACCCTATTCCTGTCTCAAACATTTCATTCAGCTCTGGTAGCTATCCTGTGTAGTGGAAGGGGCTTATTTGCTCTGGAAATCACTAGAAATCTTACTAAAAAGTCACTCATGAACCTCACATGTCTTCATTCAAAGGCACACTGTAGGGTTTGTGACATTCTCTGGTATTGAGAGGACGACTCCCATGCTGTGGCAGCTCCACTGGCTGGCAGTCTGTTTCTAGGCTAAATACAAAGTGTTGGTCGCTATCTATAAAGCCCTAAATGGTTCAGGCCCAGACTATTTGCAGAACCACATCTCTGTTTACAAACCAGCTTGAGCACTGCTCTTGGTCCCACCCCCATCTCAAGCACGGCTAGTGGGAACAAGAGAAGGTGCCTTCTCCATGATCGCTCCCCGTCTCTGGAACTCTCTCCCAAAAGAACTAAAAACTGCCCCCTCTCTCCTCGCTTTTAAAAAAGTTGCGAAACACACACCTATGCACTCTGGTGTATGGAGAAGAGGAAGACTAATAGGCTCCAACATATAACATTGTTTAGATATATTAAATTCTGTCTATACTGGAATAGACCCCAGCCTATAAGTTGTTGGAAAACATCCTACCTCTTAATATGGGTCCAGCCTTAAATGATAAACTAACAATGGAAATGAGGGTATTCAGGGGGGAAACTAACAGATCAGATTTTGAGGCATACTGGCCGGTCTTTATTAAATACACTTTAGAGAGTGAAAATGGAAAACAATAGAACCTTGTTGGTCAGGAATTGAGGATATGACATTTGATTAATGGTTGATTTATAAATGTATGGTGAAGGAAAGGATACCTGTTCAGGCCTTGGTGGTGGGCTATGTGTATGTAAAATGTTAACTGTTTTGTGTTTTGTTTACACTGTAAGTTGTTATTGTATGTAAATAAAATCTTTATAAAAATTAAGTGTTTTATTTTGTGTAAATTTATATGATATGATTATGTCTTCTAGGGTTGTTAGTTCAATTTTTTGGTATATTCTTATTAAGCTTATAGTTAGGCTGTTTTATAGTCTGTGATGTATCACATTTTGATGTAATTTGTTGATATGTTTCATTGTTAGCATTGAATGCTTGCCATGTGTTGGAAACCAACCTGAGTCCTCTCGGGGAGATAGGGCTGTCTATAAATAAATTATTATGATTATGATTAGTTTGTGAAATGTATACCCCGATGAATTTGCTGGAGGCAGATTATGAAAATTACTCACCTCAACATTACGGTTCAGTATATTACACCCTTGCAAATAGTTTGTATATGTATGGGTGTGTCACTGGGGATGAAACGAAGTTATAAAGTTACTTTTCAAACTGACTGTTGCATTGTTTGGCTTTGTCGTTCTGCAGGGTCTACTGGCCACTGTTTGTCTTGATATTCTACTTCATGAGCCCCATTCCTCACTTCATTGCAAAAAGAGTCAGTGATGACACAGATGCTGCTAGCAGTGGCTGCCTAGAACTGGCATATTTTTTCACTACAGGAATTGTGGTTTCTGCCTTTGGATTTCCTATCATTCTTGCCCGTGTTGAATTGGTAAGATCTCAAACTGAGATAATGCAAGTTGATTTATGTATCTTTTGTTTTGTGTGCCATAATGTTTGGTCTCTCAGTTAAGTGTTTGTGTTGGATATAACGCATGCTGCTTTCAGTGTTTTGCTTTCTGTACTAGGAGCATGTAGATGCAGCATCTATAGACAAAAATGCACTGTTCGGGCTCATGACTGAAGACTTTTCTGGAGCATTGTCACACAATATGACCCTTATGTTTCCAGATTTTGTGTGGATATGCATGACTACAGACAATAATGGCCCCTATTGAAGTGAAAAAACCTCTGGCGCAATAATATAATATAATTGCACTGGAGGACCTAGAAAATGCCTAGAGATGACTTTTTGCACTCATAGGTAAATGAAATCTCAAAGATGGCTCTTGTGGATATGGGTGGAGGGATCATACTGCATTCTGTGAGTTGTGTGAAACAGGAATGACGGGACAGTAATAATAATAATAATAATAATAAACTTTATTTATATCCCACCACTATCTCCCCAACAGGGACTCGGGGTGGCTTACATGAGGCCAAGACCAACAGTGCATTACCATAAAATAATACAAAACAAAATACAAAAAACAGCAACACGATAAAATACATAAATCATAAAAATGCACTAAACAATAGAAAATAACACAACAGTACTGAGTAGAAGAATGTACAAATGCTGTATTTTCTTTTATCTCTCACATTGGCTCTCTTACTTGTTATATCAAGATGAGAGGTGCCTGCCCATTCCAGTCTCCCACAGTTACAGTAGGGCTCAAATATTCTTCAGGTGTTTCCCCTCCCATTTCTCATAAAATCATAGAGTTAGAAGAGACCTCGTGGGCCATCCAGTCCAACCTCCTGCCAAGAAGCAGGACAATAGCATTCAAAGCACCTCCAACAGATGGCCATCCAGCCTCTGTTTAAAAGCATTTTAACATTTTTCTCAAGCACTTCCAACTTGCCCTAATGACACAATAAGTAATACAATTGTGCCACTAGAGGGCACTCTAGCTCCTCCATGCTTCTTACCAAAAGATGTGGTAGTGGCTAGCAATGCAAAACATCTGGAAATTTTCAGATCATGACAGAAATTTATTTTCTTCAGATTATTTCCCTCCCTCTTTCTCTTATATAGCTTTTTTCACTCTTAATTTATAAGAAAGCAAAAAAAAATCCTCAGTAACTATCCCCATCATCATTCAACATCATGCTGTATGATGCACACACAAATAGTTTTACGTTGTCCAGAGAACTCTATTGATGCAATTATCTAAAAGTGCATGAAACAAAAAAAGAGAGAGAAGAAAATAAGTATGGCTCTGTATTCCTCCTGCTGATTCTGCCTTCTACGACGGTATAGATCAGTGGTGCTCAACCTGTGGGTCCCCAGAAATCCCAGCCAGCTTACCATCTGATTTCTGGGACAAAACATCTGGGGACACAGGGTGAGAACCACTGGTATAGATGTTTTTGGGACTACCTGAAAGTCTTCAGTGCCCGCTTCACCTTCCAACCACAAATTAACCTCTGACTACGGACTTCTTAAAGTAACCTGTCCAAGTATGTTCTTGATCTCTGTCAAAATAATGTCTCCTTATAAAACTTCTTACCACAAAACATTAGACTAAATCAAATTGTATTTTGCTACCCACCTATATCTATAGAAACAAAGGTATCTTCCCATAGTACCTTTCACACGTAGCTTGAAGCCTTTCTTCCACAACAGCTGTTTCCAAAGCAGCCACATTTTTCTTATGGTCAATAAATAGTAGCAAGGTCAGATTTCTAGACTATTGTATAATCATATCTATTCACTCACTGCTTACCCAGAGAATATAAGCATTAGAAAACATAAACAGATAAAATGGAGAGTTTCTCCTAATGAGGAATCTGATGCAAGTAAAAAGAAAACAAAGGCAGTGTTCTAACACTATTTATGGAATCGTAGAATTGAAAGAGACCTTGTGGGCCATCCAGTCCAACCCCCTGCCAAGAAGCAGGAAAATCACATTCAGAGCACCCCCAACAGATGGCCATCCAGCCTCTGTTTGAAATTCTCCAAAGAAGGAGCCTCCACCACACTCTGGGGCAGAGAGTTCCACTGCTGAACAGCTCTCACACTCAGGAAGGTCTTCCCAATGTTCAGATTGAATCTCCTTTCCTGTAGTTTGAAGCCATTGTTCCATGTCCTAATCTCCAGGGCAGCAGAAAACAAGCTTGCTCCCTCCTCCCTATGACTTCCCCTTGCATACATGGCCCCCATCATGTCTCCTCTCAGCCTTCTCTTTTTCAGGCTAAACATGCCCAGCTCTTTAAGCCGCTCCTCATATGGCTTGTTCTCCAGACCTTTGGTCATTTTAGTCGCCCTCCTTTGGACACATTCCAGCTTGTCAACATCTCCCTTGAGTTTTGGTGCACAGTATTGGACACAGTATTCCAGGAGTGGCAAAATAGAGGGGTAGCATGACTTCCCTGGATCTAGATACTGTACTACTATTTATGCAGTTCCTTATAGTCCAGATGCCATCAGCTCCAACTAGGGTCTTGCAACAATATTAGCAAAGCATTGCAACCCCCGCCCTCCAGCAGATGTTATGCCATAGTCAAAGCGTCTCTCAAAATATTTTCCCTCACATGTTTGTGGCTCTCTCCATTTCCTCCAGTGTTATTCTATGGCATGCCTTTAGTAAGTTTCAGGTACCCATAGTGTACAACAGCAAAGGAGGAGGAGGCTAAGGTAACACAGTGACAAGCAGGGCAGAGTAGGCAATATAACAGAACACTATAACAAGCAACATGCATATCAAAATACATTTATGCAGTACTTTAACTCATCGCAACAAAGTCCTGAACTCAATAGTCCATGGCACACTGTGGTCGTTGTTTAACTGGTGAATATACCTATTTTTTTCCCCAGAGGACTAGGGGAGCGGATATAAGGTACTGAGACTTGTGTGCCATGGACTATTGAGTTCCAGGCTTTGTTGCTATGTGTTAAAGTACTTCATAAATTTATTTTTGATATGCATGTTGCTTGTTATAGTGTTCTGTTATATTGCCTACTCTTTGCCCCGCTTGTCAGGTACCCACAGAATATAACCTGTGCAGACGTGTGTGTGATACTGTTTTTTGTATTCCAATACTTTTGAAAGTAGTTTTCCTGCATGAGTGTCATAAGAGTGTTCCTCACTCTTGAGTGTGATGCCATGGCAGCTTATTTAGTAGTAAGCTCCATTTGATTTAATTGGAACGTAGTCCTGAGAATAAATATTAACAACCCAATCAGGTACCCAAGCAATGGTATCACTAGGGTAATTTTACCTTTTGTTTTTGATTCCTAAGACATTTACAGAAGTATGAATTTTATGTAACAATAGTATTTTAAAAGCATATTCAGTATGGTCTTTCAGTCACCATTCTCAAAAATAAAATACAGAATTTTAGTCCAAATTGGAATGGAGAAGAGAAACAATAGAGGAGGGGCAATGGCTTAGGTCTCCAAATCTCTTATGATGGCTGGGAGGTTTTGACAGGAGTGTGGCTAGATGCCTATAAATTACTTTTCAGAGTCATAAATGCTGTTTTTGATGGAAAAACTCATAATGTCTTATAAACATTTCCTTATTTGTTTTCTCCATCACATTTTATTTTACATGATCAAGGACTAATAATTGCTCTAAATATCAGTGCATTTCAGCAATTATCTTACTGCTATAATTACTATAATTATATAATGGCAATGATTTACTTTGGTTGGTTCGTACTCAAAATTTCCTGTTTGATCTTAAGCGCTTTTAGCATGTCGATGTTGTATTTCTTTGTGCCTCTCTAATGCTGAAAATAATATATGCTTTTGATCAGTTATTATTTTTAAATATCTTCTGTTTCAGATCAAGTGGGGAGCTTGTGCCCTTGTGCTGGCTGGCAACGCTGTAATTTTCCTTACTGTTCTAGGCTTTTTTGTTCTGTTTGGCAGAGGAGATGATTTTACCTGGGAACAGTGGTAGCCTTCGGTATGATATGGATCTGCACTAACTAACACACATGGACCTTAACTATTGACTTGGCATTTACAGTACGTTTTAATTGTGTGTATATAAAATGTATATATGTGTATATGTTAACCTGTATTAAGTGCATGCATGTAGAGCCAAAAAAGGTTTGAAATGAAAATAGCCTTTAGGCCAGTGGTTCTCAACCTGTGGGTCCCCAGGTGTTTTGGCCTACAACTCCCAGAAATCCCAGCCAGTTGGCCAGCTATTAGGATTTCTGGGAGTTGAAGGCCAAAACATCTGGGGACCCACAGGTTGAGAACCACTGCTTTAGGCAAAATCCAACAGTGCACTTTGGTATCCAACACCAGCAAAACTAAAAGCACCACCAGCACATTGAATTACCCGCTCTGGAGAATCTCTACATTTTTGGAACAATTTTGTAGGATGGATGGATGGAGTAGGAGCTTCAGGAAGAAGCTCATTCTCATTCGTCACTCATTCTGGCAGAGGCAACAGCAATCAGCTGGAGGAAACAACTAGATTTTGACTTTGATATGTTGAGTGATAAAAACACAGGAAATTCATTGCATTCCAAAGACTTGTGTATGTTTTTAGTAGAAGATCTTTGAAAGGAACCCCTTTCAGACACAGTCTTTGGGAAAAGACAGTGTATCAAAAAGTGGGACTGTAATTGATTGATCAGTTGACTGCAGCATACATATTGCAGTTTGGGATATTATTGCAAGTTAGGAAAGAATTGCAGCTGTTGAGGAGCTGTTTGGAAGTTGAGCAGGGTTGAGCCTGGTTAGTACTTGAATGGGATTGCCAAGGAATGCCAAGAGATGTAGGTCATATTTCAAAGCACTGCAATGGCAAACCGCCTCTGAGTTTTCCTTGCCTAAGAAAACCATACGAAAATAATGGAGTCACCACAAGTCCACAGGCAATTTGAAGTCACATAAACACATAGGGTTTTCTGTATTGTCGAAGGCTTTCATGGCCTGAATCACTGGGTTGTTGAAGGCTTTTCTCGCTATATGGCCATGTTCTAGAAGCATTCTTTCCTGACATTTCACCTGCATCTATGGCAGGCATCCTCAGAGGTTGTGAGGACCTTGCCTGTTCAAGAGGTCTAGGTCTATATGTGCAAGGGAATAAGGTGCGAATGAGGTGTTAAGAGACTTGAGATAGTAGGTTGGATTGTAACAGGTTGTAAGAGGTTGTGAGGACCTCTGAGGATGCCTGCCATAGATGTAGGTGAAACGTCAGGAGGGAATGCTTCTAGAACCTGGCCATATAGCCTGAAAAACCTACAACAACCCATAAAGGGTGTCCCCCAGTATTTGCAATCGATGCAAGAATTCCTTTTTTGAGGTTGTTTATTAGACTATAGTCAAACATCTTGAGCCTTAAGAAACAGAAAATAAAATCTCTTAAGATGAACAAATTTGACTTTGTTATAACTGTTCTCTGGCGGAATTTGCTGTTGACACCCATTTTAAAGAAAAATGGAGTATCCAGACCATTATAAAAATAAATCACTCAAGTTTTAATTACTCAGTCTTAAAAGCTATTTTTCTGCTTTATATCCCCCTCCTCCCAAAAGGTTTTACATGCTTACACTTGGAAAAAAAATATTAATTCATTAGTTGTGAATTATGTGATACAATCATCAAAATTCCTTTCACATGGTAGATTGTATTCATAATTTTAACCCTGACAGATTAAAGAACTCTTTCCATCCATAGGAGACTTGTAGTCTATCGAAAGACACCCACTGACAGCAGAGAGCATATTTTCATTGTTTCCATTGCAGACCCCAGTGCTGTCCCAAAGCACATTCTGGAGTTGTAACCAAGCCACCAGAGCAGTCAAATTGAAGTTAGTGTGGACTACAAAGATACTAGACTTGATCTTAACCAAAACGCCAAGACGTACTGTTGGGGGGGGTGTACTGTTGCTAGCCTGTTGCAGTTTGTTTGAAATGGCTTTAACTGGTAAGGTTATAAGGATTCCAGATGTCTTGATCCTGAGAAGTTCCAAGTTTGTCAACCTGTTTGTACTGAACATTCATCTACTTCAGTGGTTTTCATGATAGTAAACTTCAAAGTGCCTTTACCTCCAAGATTATTGCGGTCGAAGAAAATTGGTGCATTATGTAATATGTGTTTTTGCAATCTGATCTTTCAACAAACCAGCTGCTTTATATTTGCTCTTGTTTAGCCTTTTCTATATTTTATACGTGTCTTCAATTCTGTAACTTTATTATAAACTGTATCATTGAGAGTACTAAAATCATGCACTATTGCGATGTGATTATGAACAGGAACAAGATTCAAACTCTAATAAAACTAAACTTTAAAAGATCATTGCCATTAATTGTGTAATATATCTGTCTCTTTCCATTTTATTTCAAATGAGTAGAAAGAAGCTCAAGATCACACTGACCTCTTCTAAAATAAGCACAGTCAAAATTAAAGAAAAATAAAGATCATCTTCAAAGCGCAGTGAAACAAAAGTTCAAAAACAATTTGCTCTTTGCATTTGGACAATTGTTGCTGTGTGGATGATGTTCAAGTTTAGTTTAAAACATGCATATGCTCTTATATAATGTCTGGCACTTATCAAAACTGGTGAATAGAGAAAGGAATTGCTCATCTGTGCTTGAGTTTCACACAATATACTTTCATTTTAAATTGGTGGCGAGTGTTATTGTAAGATTAAGTGGATAGTGCAACATTTTCTTCATTTCTAGTGGGCTAAAATACATTTTATCAAGTGGCTTGACCTTTGAAGACATGCTTCTTTTTTCACTATTTTAGCAAGTTGTGTGGAGGAACCTGAACTTTGTGAAACTCACGAATTTCAATTTTCCAAATGAGAGGTTAAAATGGTTTCTAGCGCTGTTGCCTCTTTCACGTCATTTCATTCACAGCATAATCTGCATGAAGGCAAGAGCATTTAATCCATTGGAGGTTTCCATGAACAAATTATATGAACATGTTTTCCTTATTCTCTATTCATCCTGCATCCCACTCTGGTGCCCAAATTAATGCTTTGTTGAAGGATCCCCCAAACATCAGGAGAAGATTTGCGCAGGGAATGGGAGTTGGCAGCTATTCCGTTCTTCCCTTTCTGATAGCCATTGATCCAGGTAAAAGTTCTAATGAAGTTATCACAGGTCTGTGGATTTTGCTACATGGCTATCTCTGAATGCATTTTCTGGAATTAAGGATATTTAATTTAGATGCAACATGAGAATCTTTAATAAGATTAATAATAATGGATTGAGCCTCTTGCGGTTTCTACCTCCAGCAAAGGTAAAGTTGAGTTGTTGTAGGTTTTTTGGGCTGTATGGCCATGTTCTAGAAGCATTCTCTCCTGAAGTTTCACCTGCATCTGTGGCAAGCATCCTCAGAGGTTGTGACCTTAACTAATTTTAAAGTAAATATAAGTGATTTTAATGTTTATATATATTTATGGTTTTATGTCCCGACATTGAATGGTTGCCTATATATGTTGTGCTCTGCCCTGAGTGTCCTGGGAGGTGAGAAAAGTGGGATATAAATGTTTTAAATAAATAAATAGGCAAATAGATGCAGGTGAAACATCAGGAGAGAATGCTTCTAGAACATGGCTATACAGCCTATAAAACGTACAACAACCCAGTGATTCCGGCCATGCGAGCCTTTGACAAAGGTAAAGTTACTTTATTTAGGACGATTCTAAAGTCACCATCTGCACCACTTCATGATGCAAGAATTCAGAACTTTTACCCCTGAACCTGAACATGCACCACAGTAATCAAAGTTGAAGGATCCTCTAGAGCAGTGGTTCTCAACGTGTGGGTCCCCGGGTGTTTTGGCTTACAACTCCCAGAAATCCCAGCCAGTTTACCAACTGTTAGGAGTTGGTAGTAAAGGTTGTTAATCACAGGTTTGGTACTTTTCCGAGTCCATAAAAGTACAGTCAGAGAGTGATGCTACTGATGGGTTGTGTCAACTCTGAAAAGAGGGTTTGGTGCCAGAAATCAGACAGGCACTTGCAATGACTCTGAAAAGAGGGTTTTGGTGCCAGAAATCAGAACATTGTGATTTAATGCATTTTAATACACCCTGTGCCCAATTTGAGATAATATAGGCTAGATGGGTGGATGCAGTACAGTTGGAGCTATGGAAATTTAATGTGAATGGGAAACACCACTGCGCATGGCAAAGAGTCTGTCCTTCTCCGCTGCTGGCACGGAGCCCGGAAATATTGTTTCAAGTCAGGAACAGAGAGACTCAGCATTGATAACTGCACTGTGAGAAAGAAATAACTAATAGATGGCTATTGTTCTCATTCTTAGGTATGACAGAGAGATGATGCTAATAATTTATGCAGTGTCTATTGGATTAATGAAATGTCATGTAACAACAGTAATCACCAGCCAATTATGCTTGTTTTATCCATGAAGAAGGGGGAAAACACCACTGCGCATGGCAAAGAGTCTGACCTTCTCCGCTGCTGGCAGGGAGCCCGGAACTAATGTTTCAAGTCAGGAACAGAGACTCAGCATTGATAACTGCACTGTGAGAAAGAAATAACTAATAGATGGCTATTGTTCTCATTCTTAGGTATGACAGAGAGATGATGCTAATGATTTATGCAGTGTTTATTGGATTAATGAAATGTCATGTAAGCAACAGTAATCACCAGCCAATTATGCTTGTTTTATCCATGAAGAAGGGGTGGGCTTGACTGGGATGACTCCATTGTGGGTATAAATGTCTTTGTATGAGAAGTGACGGGGTCTTTTGCCCCTATCTGCAGCTGTGTTCTGCTGGCAAAGCCCACCAGCTGGTGCCAGAATAAATTCTTTTTTGATTTTCACCTACTTCACAGTTGTCGTGTGTTCTCCCTCATCCTAGAACCCGCGCGTACAAGCAGCTTTGGTAAAGTTAAATTGGTACTTGGAGTTCCATAACTCCTTTTCTGCTTCATTAGGAGTTGGTAGGCCAAAACATCTAGGGACTCGCAGGTTGTTAATCACAGCTCTAGAGTTTGAAGTGTCCTTGAACTTTTTGGCTACATGGATTGGGTCCATTTCGGCCTGATCCATTGTCAGAATACACACCATTGCCATCACCCATCCCATGTGCTGATGGGTTGTCCTCATGTCAGTGCTACTACTTCTTGCCAGCTAGCAATCCTGGGATTATCTAGTCATTGTTGGCCACTTCTGATGAAGTCATAATTTGGGCACCCCCTTCTGCTCCTTTCTTGTTACCAAAATGTGCCCTATTCATCGAACTCTCTGATTCTTTATGTAACATGTTCAAGGACCTTGTGAGCTGTTACCAATTGGTGAATGGTGAGTCAACAGATAGACACATCCCATTGATTTAATCTGCTTTTAATCTGGAAATAGGATTTTGTTGATGTTTAACACATAACAAGGAATGACTAATGTGATACTTTAAGGCTAAGACATTGACATTTAAAAATAATCTTTCAAGCTCTGATATGTAGTCCCCATGGCTGCCTGTTCAAGCTTCACTTCTCAATCTGGCAATCTGGATATTGTGCCTCAATGCTCATCTTAATTGTTTTTATTGTTCCTCACACCACATTTTGCTACTGTGTGTCTGGTGTACCACCTGTGATCAAGCAAACCACTGCAAAACTTTACATTTTTTATTTGTCTCCTTTATCCTTTCCTCAAAATTCCCAGATGGAGCTGAACTCCAAATTTCCTACACACAATTTCTCTACAATCTCCCAGAAAACCTGCCCATCCTGGTCCATGTTGCCTAAACTTGGTCTGGACTTTCAGGCTTCACAAGCTTTCAGCCTATACAGGCAGACCCCCAAGCTATGAAGATAGGTTCCCTATGTCTGTTCTTAAATTGAATTTGTATGTAAGTTGGAACAGGTGCATTTTTAAGTGTAGCTCCAGCCAAATCTATCTATCTATCTCACACACTTTGGATAGCATTGAGAAGGGTGGAGTTTGTTTTGCTTTGCAATAGGTTGTGACACAAGAAAGTGTGGAAAGTAGAGGGGGATGAATACCTATGAGGAACTCACCCATTTAAGGCTGGGCCCAGACCAGCGTGGCAGTTTGGCAGACAGAATAGCCAGGAAAAGGGGGAGTGGTTGGGAGCCTTCCCTGGGAGGAGTTAGGGAGAGAGCTGCCTGGGAGGAGCTCTGAGTTAAGGGGAGGAGCCGAACTACTGGAGGGAGAGAAAAGGAGCTTATTTGCCAGTTCTTGACAAGCTCAGAGAGAGAGAGAGAGAGAGAGAGAGAGGGAGGGAGGGAGGGAGGGAGGGAGGGAGGGAGAGGAGTGTTCGTGACACACTCTCAAAGAGAGAGCGGAGTTGCTGACAGTTCCTTGTCAGGACTCATAGAGTAAAGAGCCTCTGTGTCAAAGCTCTGTTAGAGTAAAGAGCCTCTGTGTCAAAGCTCTGTAAGAGTAAAGAGCCTCTGTGTCAAAGCTCTGAAAGAGTAAGCAGTTGTTGTGACAGCTGTGTTAGCTGGCAGGCAGCCAGTCACAGGCTGTCTGGAAATCTCTAAGTTTTAGGGATTTGCTTACCTCTTTGTAAGAAGCTAGCTATAGGAACAATCTCATAGATTAGGGTGATAGCTAGGTACTTCTTGAAGTGAACTATCTAGGATAGTTGATTTTATAGATAGCTCACCACTAGTTTGGTTATTAGTGGGAGTGAGTTCTAGTTTAGACAAGTTTCTCACTGTCTGTGGAACATCTAAGATCTAAGATTGAGTACACTATTTTGCTATAACCATCACGCTAATGAACCATCTTTTAATAACCATTACGCTCTCGTGCCTCATTTGAAAAACCAATACGCTCTGTGCCTGTTAAGTTAATAAAAGTTTAACTTTTGCCTTTTAAAGAAAAGCCTCTGTTGTGCTCTTTACATCAGCTGTGTGATTCCAGTTCCAGTGTCTTTCGCGTTCCCCATTTCTAAAATAAGTTTTTACCTCAGCCTCCTCTTAGTTTAATTTGGTGAAGTTTATTAGAGCCTAGCTGAAGGGTTGTTTTAAAAAGAAGTCTTAGAATTAATATTTTAGGTTGTGGTAGCGATCCAAGAAGAGTTTTTTAAATCCTCTAGATTCAAGAGCCAAGTCGTCACAATACCCTTGCAAGGTAATACTCCTATAAAGGCTATTTTGCAAATAATTATTGCATCTATCTATCCAATCATCTTTGTGTGTGTGTGTGTGTGTGTGCAGTGTATGTATATGTGTGTGTATATGTGTGTATACACACACACCATTGTCTTCATTTAATAGTGTCTTCATTCAATAGTAAATCTCCAGCATTCTGTGTCACACAGTGGCCCACTAGTTTAAAACAGAAAGGAGGGCAAAACAGCTGCCCAGATTCAAAGACTTTCTAAGCAAACATACCTTGTGTGGTCTCACAAAGTGTCCACAGGGCTTGTTTGCAACTTCAGTGTACTTCAGGATATAGCGTAATAATAATCATCATCATACATGACAGTTATGAATGGCAGGGTTTAGAGGTCAAGATTTTAAAAACTCTTTGAAATGTGTATCTCATTGTTTTGAACAGTGTTTGAAAAGCTTGCCAACTGGTTGTTTTCTGACTCAGAGTATTTGTTAGAATATCAAAGGCAATATTCATTATATCTTCTATCACTGCAGTGTGTCAGGAAAATAAAAGGTATGGGAGTGCTCTTAAATCAACAATTATACCTTGCTCTGGCATGAAACGACACCTTGACTTTTCAGAGCTTCTGGGGAGTATTTACAATGTGTAGGTTCTCTTCATTTTTTGTTTTTAGTCATTTGTTTTATGTTCTTAATGTCAGAGTTCATCACTAATTGATGATCCCATACCAGCATTGTAGCTATGTTGCACAGCCAATGCACTTCCTTGAACTCCGCACCTTGAAAGAAAAACAAATTAGAGCATTAAAAACGAATTTATGACTGGTTGGCTGAGAAAATGGTACCTTCTGTTATCCAGAACCTTGGCTTTTGAGAATATTATAATTCAGCAGTGGAAAGGTCTATGTCATTCAGTGTATAGTCTATTTCTGGGTGCCACGCAGGGCTGGTCCTAGCTAATTTTCAAGTGTAAGCAAATAGTATCCCCCCCCTCCTTTCCAACAATCACTGAAAAATAAAAGGTAGAAGGTAGAGGTGAATAAAAGAGTTACCTTGCAAACCAGAAGTTTGCTTACAAGTAATACACAAAGGTTTCCTGATCATGCTGTCTCGTCAGAAGATTTTCAGACTTCAGGCTTGCACAGAGAAGTACAGTGCAGAATGAATGCAGTTTGGCACCACTTGAACAGCCATAGCTCAATGATATGTAATCAAGCAAGTAGTCTTTTTACAAATCCTAGGATTCCATAGCATGGAGCCATGGCAGTTGAAGTACCAAACTACTTCAACCTGACACTGCTTGATTGAACCACCACAACGTAATGCTCTGGAATCACGGCCCCTTGTAGTTTGGGGAGACACCAACACTCTTTGGCAGAAAAGGCCAAAGACCTTATAAAACTACAACTCCTGTCATGCCATGGCAGTGAAAAGGCCTTCTCTGGGCCCTTCCACACAGCCATATGACCCAGAACATCAAGGTGGAAAATCCCACAATATCCGCTTTGAACTGGGTTATTCGAGTCCACACTGCCATATATTCCAGTTTAAAGCAGATAATGTGGGAATTCATTCAGATGTGAAAAAGGGGCATAAGTTATCTGATCCCCCTTCCATACAGCTGTATAAAATCCACAGTGAAGTGGATTATCTGGCAGTGTGGATTCAGATAACCCAGTTCAAAGCAGATATTGTGGATGACCCGCCTTGATATTCTGGATTGTATTGCTGTGTGAAAAGGCTCTGAGTCCACACAACTGCATAAAATCCAAATTGAAGTGGATTATCTGGCTGTGTGGACTCAGATAACCCAGTTCAAAGCAGATAATGTGGATAACCCGCCTTGATATTCTGGGTTGCATTGCTGTGTGGAAAGGACCTGAGTCCACACTGCCATAAATTCCAGTTCAAAGCAGATATTGTGGGATTTCATTCAGCTGTGTGGAGGGGGCCTGGGTTATCTGAGCCCCCTTCTATACAGTTGTATAAAATCCAAATTGAAGTGGATTATCTGGCAGTGTAGATTCAGATAACGCAGTTCAAAGCAAATATTGTGGATGACCTGCCTTGATATTCTGAATTGTATTGCTGTGTGGAAAGGCTCTGAGTCCACACAGCTGCATAAAATCCAAATTGAAGTGGATTATCTGGCTATGCAGATTCAGATAACCCAGTTTAAAGCAGATAATGTGGGATTTCATTCAGCATGTGAAAGAGGCCTGGATTAGCTGAGGCCCCTTACATACAGCTGTATAAAATCCACACTGAAGTGGATTATCTGGCAATGTATACTCAGATAACCCAGTTCAAAGCAAAAATTGTGGATGATCTGCCTTGATATTCTGGGTTATATGGCTATGTGGAAGGGCCCTGAGTCCACACTGCCATATATTCCAGTTCAAAGCAGAAAATGTGGGATTTTTTTCCAGCTGTGTGAAAGAGGCCAGAGA
Organism: Anolis apletophallus; assembly: GCA_030556195.1. Classification (NCBI taxonomy): domain Eukaryota; kingdom Metazoa; phylum Chordata; class Lepidosauria; order Squamata; family Anolidae; genus Anolis; species Anolis apletophallus. The sequence goes on from JARBWK010000005.1 coordinate 98,749,771, forward strand.
AGGCCAAAGACCTTGAAAAACTACAACTTCTGTCATGCCATAGCACTGAAGCCATGCCAGTGAAAAGGCCTTCTTTGCCTGTCCCAAACTACACCTGGCAGGATTCCACAGCAATGAGTCACATCAGAGAAAGCTGTGTGGAGAGGCACATTCTTTCATGCAGATACTCCCTCCTGGCAAGCCCTCCATCGTTTGAGGAGCCGAAGAGCGGGATGGCTTCTCCGTTGTAGCCGGGCTGTGGGTAAAAGCCATTGTGGAGGAGCAGGCCGTTGTGGAGCGCCGGCGGGGCTGGGGCCAATACTGCTGCTGCTGAAGAAGAAGGCGAGGCAGAAGAGGAGGAGGAGGAGGCTGCTTGGCCTCATAGCCTCTCTCCCATGGCATCTGGCTTCTTTCTCCATCTTTGTGAGCCCTTGGGAGGGGGCCCTGGCCTCACACCACAGGAGGAGGAGAAAAGGGGGGAGGAAGAAGAAAGTGGGAGAGAGGCAGGGCTGACAGAAAAGGGGGGGGGGGTCAGAGTGGGAAGGGAGAAGAGTGCCCCTCTGCTTTTGGCACTATACGCAAATGCGTAACCCGCCTATTGGTTCAGCTGCCCCTGATGCCAGGGAACAGATAATTATGCCATAATGTTCAGGAATAGGAAGACAATGAAGATTATCTGTAGGAGTTCACATCTATTGACATGTTGAAGACTCTTATACTGATTCCACTTCTATTAATATTGATTCCACTGCCAGGTTAAACATTTTTTTAAAATTAAAAATATTTAAATTTTTTCTAAACATTGAAGGCTTTCTTTTTTTAAAAAAAAATATTTAAATACCCCAGCAGCAGTTCAGTTTGTTTTAAAACTAAGACACTATTTCTCTCTTTATTTTTCATATTTCTATAATAATATTCCAAGGGTATTTCTTAGCAAATAATGCTACTATTTTGTTTGCCCTTGCGCTTTGCTACTCTGCTGCTGAATACTCATGCCCAGTGTAGAATACATCTCACCTCGTTAAAACAGTGGATGTGGCTCTTAATGAGACATGCCGCATTATCACACGATGTCTATGCCCTACACTAGTGGAGAAATTATACTGTTTAGCTGGTATTGCACCACCAGACATCTGCCAGGAAGTAGCAGCCAATAGTGAAAGGACCAAGGCATTGACATCTCCAGCCCATCCTTTGTTTGGATATTAGCCAGCATGCCAATGCCTTAAATCAAGAAACAGCTTTCTAAGATCAACAGAGATACTCACAGGAACACCTCAGCAAGCGAGAGTCCAAAAGTGGCAGGCTAAAACCAGGAACCTCAATCTGTGGCTGATTCCAGATGAGATACTCCCTTCCTGAGCACACAGAAGACTGGGCAACTTAGAAGGCATTGAGCAGGCTGCACTCTGGGACCACGAGATGAAGAGCCAATCTTAAGAAATGGGGCTACAAAGTGGAGTCAATGACATGCTAATGTGGAGAAGAGCAAACCACAGACCACTTACTACAATGCAGTCAGCCCTGCCACATACACAATGGAGGACCTTCTTACAGTGACACCAGAGGTACTCCAAGTGGCCAGCTTCCGGTCAAAGGAAATTTAGTATAATGCCAAGTTTTAACTTTGTGTTTTTTCTATACATTATAGCTGTATTCTCAATTCACTTCTGACATGATAAATAAGTATTTGTTTATTGAGCATATTTATATGAGATTTCATGATAAGATATTTTCTTCATCTTCCTAATATTTTCCAGAGCTTTGTTGATCTTTAGGTTACAAATTATGTGGTGAATGAATCCCAGAAAGCTTATTTTTTATGTTCCATAAACAGGCCATACTAGCAGACTACACACTCCGTCTTCTGTTTTCTTCAGCTTCAAGACCAATTACTTAGAAGAAAAGCAAAATATTTTTTTGTATCTCACTTCACAGAAGGAAGTTGCCAACATGGGTATTAATCCAAGTTAATCAAAGGGCAAACCCTAATGGTCATGTTTTGTTCTTCTGTCAGTGAAATGAACATTTTGTTGTGCACGTCTCTACTAAGGTACGGTAAGGTATTATAAGTTGGTGAAACTAATTTTATTCCCGACGCTAAATCTCTTTTGTAATGTGCGGATAATGAGGAAGTCTTCTAGTTAAATTCATTATTAGGAGCAATCAATATGTGTTTCCCTGTAGCGCTTTGTGTAATTTCATTAGCTCTGTAGCATTTCTTCGGCTTTCTCCAAACTTTTAGCCTTAAGTGAGAGATCATTTATATATCTTGCTTGAAGACTTAGTGCAATCCTGTGCATCTTTATTCAGGAATCAGCCTGACATTCAAGAAGGCTTACTTCATATAAATATATGTATGGTTGCGATGAGAGAGAAAAATGTTTTAGAAGGTAAAATATTCTGTTTCCAAACTAATATTTCTGAAATTCATTTTCAAGCTTTATACTTCCATATTAATCTTATTCAAAGTATTTTTCACTCATTCTATCTGGGCTGTTATATTGTTTTATAGTAACTTCCCCTGCCCAATTCTCTCCTCTTTGGCAATAAAATAAAATATATATTTTAAAAATTAGTAAAAATTAGTTTCCCCAGACTAGTCGCGTCCGTCTCTGTGGGGTGGTGCAACAGGACATAACACCATGTATAGATTATGCTCTCCCTTTCACCGTTGGATAACATACTTAATCACAGCTGTTTCTTTGAACAGGAACTCCCAGAATCCCCAGAAAGCAGTGGTGCCTGGGAATTGTCCTAAAATATTTCCTGGGTCTTGATGACTTTATATTTCCTCTGGACTACAAAGCCTAGAGACATTATAGAACAAGGAAGATAATGCTGATATCATTTCAGCAGATCCCCCAATTCTGTACTGAGCTTGTCCCTGATGGTGTCTGCCACTACCTGAGCCTTGTAAACATACAAGGGAGCGGGAGTCAGATTGCAGTTAGTAGGCAGATAATATCAGTCAAAGCCTATACTTAGCAGACACGTGCCAAGTGCGATGGCTAAATTAACCATGCAAAAGGAAGATGTAAGAATGGAACTGGGGGCACAGAGGACAGCTTGCTCTGAACCCACTCAAACATGATAACAGCCCTGTAACTAATAGTAACTCAAAACTAGTTGTTTTTCCTATTTTTTTCATTTACAAAACAACATTGAATATGTTATGTACAGGTTTAATGTTCCACTTGGCAGATTATGGTGATGTATAAACAAAACAAACTCTGACTATATAATCTGTGACCAAGTGCACTTTGGAATCATGTTAAATGTGACCTTTACATGGGGAAGTGATGTCTATCTAAATAGCCAAAGCAGACTTATATTTGACATGGATGACAGCAAGACCTTTTGGTTAAAGAAACTGATCAATACAAGGGGGGGGGGGGGACCATAAGTAGTTTGAAATAGAAGACTTATCGTAGTGTAATGTGTTGTATCAAGAGGGAGAGCAAGGATGGGAAAAGAATGGTCTTTGGGCTGCATCCCAAAACCATGTCCCAGATGTCAACCTCTAAATGCACCCGCTCACTAGGGTTGCCAATTTTTGATATAAGAAATAAGGGACATTAACCTAAAAATACGGGATTTTTCACAAAAATAAGGGACACTTCATAAAAACTTGAAAATCAAACTTTTAGGCAACCCTAAGTATACTACTTTTGATGCAGCCTTGGCTTTTTCAGCTGCAGCATCACACTGTTGACTAATCTTTAGACTGGGGTCTAACAGAAGCCTCCTTTCGCATGCATTCAGGGCAATATCTACTTGAACCATTCTGCAAGAAGGCACAGCCCAAGCCCTCCCGACAGATGCCTGTCTGGCTCAAAAGCCCCCCAGAGACCCCCACCCCTCAGCCCTGGTGTGGCTGTGATTTGTGTGCCTGGCAGGGGGGTCACCTTCCTTCCTCTCCCAGCAGTCAATGGTGAAGGCGGCCCCGTGGTCTAGGTGGGCGAGGGCGCGGCAGACCTGGCTCTGGGTCTCCATGATCAGCAGCTCCATTTGGGCCCACATCTCCATGCTCTGTGCCTGCAGCTCCCTCAGACCGCTCTCCGGCGGTGCCATGATGACCAGCAGGCCCCCTTCTCCCTCTTCTTTTTCCTCCTCCTTCTCCCCCCGGGAGCAAGGGCTCTTGGGAAATGGAGTCCCACCCAAAGGGCCACACGCGCCTCTCAATCAAGAGGAGGCAGCCTTGGACTACAACTCCCGGCCACTCGTGGGGAGGCGAGAGGAAATGGGAGGAGCCAAAAGGGATAGCAGGATGGAGGAGGAGGAAAAGGAAGTATGTCTGTATATGGACTGGCTCAGCCTCACCTCCTGCTGGCATGTGTCCCGTCAATACAAGAGCTGAAAATAAGGGACAGGATCTGAAAATAAAGGACACAAAATTTGGGGCTGAAATAAGGGACATCCCTTAGAATAAGGGACAGTTGGCAACTCTACCTCTCACAGACCAACTTGGATTCACATCTTGTTTTATCTTATATAAGTGGTTTTCCTATATCTAAAACAACCTCAAGCTCTGCCTCACGCTCAAAATGGGGAAAAATTCTGCATTTTGAATTGCTTCTTAACATTAGTATACGGGTAATGATTTTACAAGGTCCCAAACTCTGCCAATTGCCCAGTCTGATCTAAGCCTAAATAGAGTTTCTAGTATCTTGTCTTCAAGTATAGATTGTCGGTTGGTGAAGGGATAATGGGACATATAATCCCATATATCCACAGTTAGCAGAGTAAAAACAGCAAAAGGTGTCTGATGGATTATTGGCAAAATAGAAGCAAAAAGAACAAAGTTTGGCTTTATATAAAAAACACAAACTTTTATTTTCAACATATAGCTTTCAATAAACAAAAAAGCAATACCATGCTCTTTTAAATAGTCCGTGTAGATATTGAAAAATCTTTTAAATCTTTACAGTCTGACATAGATATCCTCATAACAAGCAATTGGCATTGTGAAAACAACGTATGTATAAATATCAATTACCAATCACTTTAAAGAGAGAGGAAGTGGCATGTATTAAGTAACAAGGCATACCTGCTCCAAGTGTCAAATGCTGCCATTATCGTTATCTTCAGGGGTGGATACCTGAAACACATTTGTGATGGGCACTTTCATAAGAGCCCTCCATGCTGTCATCTGTCCTTTGAGACAGGGGACAAGCACATTTTGTGTGTACATTTTGTTAATTGTAATTATTCATATCCTATGGTAGGGTATATGCTTTGCATATGAACAATTTAGATACCAGGACTGGCACTTCTCTGGGCGCTTCCTTTGCCGAAGTGCCTTTAAGAAATCTGTGGGTTTAAGTCCCTATGTCATCCCAAAACCCGGGCTTTTGTGGGGTTGTGTGTGTCTGCATGCCATCATCAAACCCCTCCAAAACAACCCAAAAATCCAGCCATGATTATGGTCCTCCTCGTACCCTCCTGGCATGAAGAAATTACATGTCAAGAGATGAGCCCCCCCCTTCCCGGTTTCCTGGCATGTCATTTCCTCATGCCAGGAGGTGTTTTTACAACTTTTTTGAGGTTGTCTTTTGATTTTGGTGGAGGGGCGTAGGTAGGTGCCATCTCGGTTTTTCAGCCTCCTGGAGCCTAAAAAAATGAAATAGCAGTGTAGATTGGGCCCAGGGATCGTGTGACAAGGTCCCCTGCCCAATCCACACTTGGTCCACACCTGGTAAGACCTGAATCTTACCTAAGATCTGAATTTTACCAGATGTCTAATTAATTCTGAATAAAGCAGGTAATCCTTGCTTTGTTCCGAATTAAATTAATTTGGTTTTACCAGAGATGTTGTTTGGATACCTTCAGTAAAACTGAGACAGATCTTAGTTTTAAAGCCTGTCTGGATAGGCCCTCTCTCTAGTTGTTGTTCTGTGCTTTCACATATTTTTCAATTTATAGCAACCCTGAAGTGAAACCTAGCCTGAATCAAAGAGACCTTATTGGGTGAGGCAAATGTGTGTAGGAGTGTGTGTGTGTTCATCTTTCTCAGTTTTGCGCACCATCTTCCCCTGTACTGCAGCAGGTGAAACCTGGGAAGGCTGGGAGGTGGAATTATAGTGGTCTATTGTGATACCCTCTCTATAACCTGGTGCCTTCTCCCACAGTGCTTTGAATGCTATTTTCCTGCTTCTTGGCAGGGGGTTGGACTGGATGGTTTACAAGGTCTCTTCCAACTCTATGATTCTATGGTCTGCAGGCTTTGGATGGGCATATTTAAAGTCGGGTGGGCCAGGAGAGATTAGGTATTCTATTGATGTGCTACCTATGCCAGTGCTCAACAGTTTCCCTTCTGGAACTAGAAATATAGTCTCAGGGTTAGTGTTGCAATCTCTGTCGTTTACGTTTTTGTGAGACTCATTCATACATAGTGGTTCAGGACTTCATTTCTGCCATGACAACCATGGGTTAGGTTTTTAGATTATCACACTAGATGCATCCCATCTGAAATCCTGTGGCTACCTCCTGTAGAATTTGCGGCTTGTAGTTTAGTGGGACTCAGGACCTCTCTGTCTAAGCATTTTAAAGCCCTCTGCCCTATGATCCATTGATTATTTGCTTTATGATACTACCTGACTTCACTGAACATCTCTCAAGATGGACACTGGTGTCATTGAAGTTTCTATACAAATGTAATTGGGTGGTTGCAGAAATGGTGCAAATGAGCCATGAGTAATCATATCAATTTAAAATTTAAGCTGCAAATGTGAAGGGGTGATTGTATATATGTAATTTATTGCATTCTCTGTCTTTTAAAAAGCTGCCTTGAAGCACATTCTGGGAAAGGCATGCTATCAATACTATTACAATGCACTCTATGTGGGGCTTCACTTGAAGACAGCCTGGAAACTCCAATTGGTCCAACGTTTGGCAGCCAGACTACTAACTGGGGCAAAATACAGGGAGCAGTCAACCCCCCTCTTTAAGGAGCTCCATTGGATGCCGGTCACCTTCCGGTCCCAATTCAACATGCAGGTTATCACCTATAAAGCCCTGAACAGTTTGGGAGCTGTCTACTTCCGTTACCATATCTCCTACCACAAACCTGCATGATCTCTTTGATCCTCTGGGGAGGCCCTCCTTTCGCCCCTTCCTCCATCACAGGCACATTTTGTGGGGAGAGAGCCTTCTCTGCTGTGGCCCCTGGCTTTGGAACTCACTACCTGGTGAGATTAGGCAAGCTTCCACCTTAGCAGCCTTCAAGAAAGATCTAAAAACTTGGCTTTTCTGATGTGCATTTGGAGAGTGATCATATATTCCATTTCTGTTTGCTCCACCTCCAATGTCGTCCTCATGATGCACTTTCCCCGTCCTTAATGTAGGCTAACCCCACTGTTTGTCCTCCCCCCCCCAATACACTTCTCCCATCTCATCCAGAGTTTTATCATTTTATCTTGTCATTTGGCCTGCCCATTGTGTTCGACTCTTTATTATGTTTTATTATGTTATTTTGCACGGTTTATTTTATTTTGTTACTTTATGTATTTTATTGCAATGTTATTTTTTATTGTTTTGTATTTTATTTTGCTGTATTTTATTTTTGGGCTTGGCCTCATGTTAGCCGCCCCGAGTCGCCTTGGGGAGATGGTGGCGGGGTATAAATAAAGATTATCCTCATCATCCTCAATACAGTGATGGATGGATCGTATCAGGCTAGTGGGACCAAGTATCTGCTTAATTGTTTGGCAGCTTCCTACATTCTTATGAGTGGGTGTATGCAACTGAGAAGAAGTATGCCTATGTGTGATTATATGTATGTAGATTGCTAATGCATATGTGCCTATGTGTGAATTAAATCTGTCTTCACTTCCCATCCGACCAGCCTCTGTGATGGGTAGACAGTTAAGACAAAGATGAAATTACTTTATCTCTCTATCTCACTCATATTTTGTGTAGCACTTGGGTAGACAAGCTTTTTCTTGACTTCTCCTTTGTCATTTTTCTGTGACCAGCCATGTTCTTTCTGTGCATTGCTAGGTCTGTTTACATTTTCTGCACAGTCTGACCAAGTCATATGTTTAAAGTGGGAAAAGAGCAAAATGCAAAGTAGTTCAGGCTTTCCCTGGAATTTGTAATGTCAATTATTTTCTGTTCTGTACTTTATTAAGCGGTGTAGCAACTAATTCATGTCATGTTCTAGGAGGATTTTTATTGGGAAAACTAAAACGTGAGTATTCCCCCCATTTCATAAATGAAAAATGACATGCTTATTTGTTCCATAGCCCTCTCCCTCTCCTTCTCTGCCCAAACATCTCTCTGTTCAGCACGTACATGCTATTAAGCATCAGACTCTGTCTGCAACATGGATAGATTCCTGAATTGGCTTTTAAAAAATCATAATTGTGTAACAATGTATATGAAATGCATACCATAATTACAGAGGAGCATTCTTAGAACACCTAAAATAACACACCATGGAGAACCCGACTTAACAAAACGTTCCAGTTCAGGAATTAACATTATGGTCTTGGAAGCTAAGTAAGCTAAGTTCTGGTTAGTACTTGGGTGGGAAACTGCCAGAAATTTCAGTGAAAGGAATTGGCAAAATTAATTCTGAAAATTCCTTACCTTGGAAATCATATGAAAGGTGCACCCACAAATCTGAGGATATGTTGCTATTTCAACTTAGTAGCCATGGATCTCTAGTCTCTTCTCATTCTGCTGTAGTAACTTTTAAAGACCTACCGTAGCGCCACATACTGAGTGTTAATTTTGTGACTGTGACCATGTAGGAAAATCATCAGATTTCTCTCCCCCAACATATATATCTATTTGAAAAAATAAGATGGCCATTTTGGATGCTAAATTGCAGCTTCCTGGAAGAGCTTGCACACTCATGTACAGAGGTCTAGAAAACGTATAAATGATTGTTATATCTTAAGTAGAAATACAACATTTAACCGCACAGCAGGGAAAAAGGGACACTATGTTGTTGGTTGAGCATTGGACTGTAACTCTAGAGACCAAGGTTTGAATCCTGTGGGTCATTAAACCCACGCCATCTCAGTCTCAGAGGAGGACAAAGGCAATGTCCCATTGAACAAATCTTTCCAGGAAAACCCCACAACAAGTTTATCTTATGGTCACCATACGTCAGGAATGTCACAAAAACACATAACAAAAAAGTGGGGAAGCCTGTGAATAGGTTTGAAACACTTGTTTTCTTTTCTCAGGTACCTTCTCTTATGCCTGAGTGGGGACTGATTTCAAAGAGAGGCTTGTCCTCTTACAAACCTATCAACAAGAAGGCAGACTCCTGCAGATGACTTAATATCAATACCTGGAACACAATGTTGCCTGGATGATTGGATGAGTGTTCTATGTACAACTCCAGATTTCATTTCCTCTTGTATTCATCCTCCAATTCCTGGTATATGCCTTTTTCTTACAGTTTTCCTTCACTTTGCCTTTATCAGTTGTCCTAACATTTCCCATCTCCCTTGCCCTATTTCCACTTCAGACTTGCTTTTTCATCACCCTGTCCTCCAGCCACATAATACAATAACAAGATGATGACAGCATAGTTGGATTACTGAAGCATTAGTGCTATTTGAGTTAAAGAAAAGGACAGAATAAGGGTGGGAACATATTGGGGTGATAGAGGTATATGGCATGCTATCCCTTCTTTTGTTAGCTTGAGGTAGAAATGTAGAGATCTAAGGACGGTGGATATTGAAAGTCCATGCCCGGTGAGCCTAGCTAATCTCACCAGCGTTGAAGACATGGACAGAAGCTTTAGTATACAATCTGCAGAAGGGATGCAATGTACAGTAAATGATGCCAAAATGTACAAGCATAAAGCATATGGAAATGTGTAGCCATTTTATACAGTCAAAGATGTATTTTATTTTATTTATTTCGTAACAGGAGATACGTTCGGAAAGGTAATCTGAACCAGTTCCATGCACTAACATTGTTTGATTTTGAGTTTCCCTCCCCATCCCTGATTTGCTGAGGACCAAGAGCCAGTTGACACTGCCCATGCTCCTAATTGGCTGGGGGAGGGCTCAGGTCATCTTAATCGGGGATTGGCACTGGCTCTGATGACGTAGCTGAGTATTCCTTTCTTCCTGGGCGGGAAGCCCTGAGGCCACCAATCAGCTACTGGGGGTGTCTTCATTGACAGAAAAGTACTTATAGGAAACAGTGTCCATATTTGGAGGCATAAGCTGTAGTGTGGAAAACAACAGGTTTCCGGCATGGAGATGACAAGATTATGAAGATGCAAAGTCCAGGATGCTGGGACAATGGGTGTTGATCTCTCAGTCCGTTCTCAGGCTAGCCATATAAAAAAGTGTTTCCCAACCTGTGGTCTGTGGACCACCAGTAGTCCACAAGAACTTAAATATGGTCCGCACCCTCAACATCACTACACCATTGCAATTAGATCAATTAGTCTCACAAAACCCTCTTACAGTGCCGAGGCAATGGGGATGTTGGGAGGGGGGAGGCTGACTATCCACAAAAGGTGCAACAAGCTCCTGACTGCTGCTTTTCCTCCTCCTCCCTCCCCCTGAACGGAGCTGTTTCATGTGGCACCTGGAAGTGGAGGCACCTTGGTATCTTCATTTTTAGGCCTGTTCCTGGGGTTATTTGGGACCGGAGGGGACGGGGCTGATTCAGAATATTGCCTTGGATAGAACACATCAGCTCTAGATTATTAGATATGGTTTTCTGTGGGTGAGCAGATGGCGACTATTGGATGGGATATTTTATGTATCAGAAGAAGCAAAGACCACGAGCATTGAAGTGAGACTCCTCCGCCATCAACTCTGCTGGACTGACCACATTGTCTGAATGCCCGATCATCGTCTCCCAAAGCAGTTACTCTATTCAGGACTCAAGAACGGGAAATGGAATGGACAGGAAAAGAGATTTAAAGATGGGCTTAAAGCCAACCTCCAAAACTGTGGCATAGACACCGAGAACTGGGAAGCCCTGGCCCTTGAGCACTCTAACGGGAGGTCAGCTGTGACCAGCAGTACTGCAGAATTCAAAGAGGCATGAATGGAGGATGAAAGGAAGAAACGTGCCAAGAGGAAAGCATGTCAAGCCAATCCTGACCAGGACCACCTTCCATCTGGAAACCAATGTCCTCACTGTGGGAGAACACGAGGATCAAGAATAGGGCTCCACAGTCACCTACGGACACACCGCCAAGACATCACATCTGGAAGACAATCATCCTCAAGCTACGAGGGATTTATTTATTTATTTAAAACCTTTGTACCCTGGTCTTCTCACTTCTATCAAGGGACTCAGACCGGCATAACAGCAAAAATTCAATGCTATACAGATTAAAAACAACTACAACAACATATTAAAATACATTAAAACCCAGCATAAAACACATCGCCATTAAAACAATTCCACTCAATCTGTAAACGTGATCATACATTAGGATTAGGATTGCCTAAGTAAGTAAGTAAGTTTCAGAAACTAGAGCTGATGTGGTCTATCCAATGTAATTTTCTGAATCAGCATCCCAATTAACCAAACCGAATCTAAAGTTGACTAAAAACTGATTCATAGCCCCTTTGGTACTAATGTTGGAGAGCGGTCCCTGGTCAAGTACTCCCTGGTCAAAAAGAGGTTAGGAATCACCTTTCCTTTCCTATCTTTCACTTCTTTCTCCCTCTTTTTCTTTCTCAGTCATATTTTCTCCACTTTTACTCATTGAACGTTCCTTCCATCCACTTCTTAGGCAGAAGGCATTCCCTCTCTCTTATACACTTTTTAATTGTTCAAAGAGCTTGTCCATATTCTCTTTGGAGAAATGAATATCCAAGACTTTCTAATAATAATAATTTTATTTCTTACCCGACTCTCCTCGTGGCTCAAGCTTTGTCTAAGTTGGTTAATAAGTGCTGTCCTTTAATGACAGATGATGGTACTGCAGACAGATCTTAATTAAGTTAAAATCAATGAAAAATCCAAACCAACTCTGAGGAGCACCCCCTATGATTCACTTAGTAATATTCATGACAAGTTTGAGGAATCCGGTTTTCTTGGTCTTGGAGCAATAATGGAAATAACACACACAAATCCAACATTATTTGTTGTTGTTATTAATAAGAGTAAGTAATGCATTGATTTTACTAGTTTTCAATTGCTGGACTTTCTGAAAGAGTTGGGGGGGGGGGGGAAGCATCTTTAAGATTCACGTGTTAGTCTTAAATGAGCTGTTAGCTATTACAGGTACATTACAACTCCCTTATCCACAGACTCAATATCCACAATTTCACTTATTCACTTCTCCCAAAAATTGGGTTGTTGTAGGTTTTTTGGGCTATATGGCCATGTTCTAGAAGCATTCTCTCCTGACGTTTTGCCTGCATCTATGGGAGGCATCCTCAGAGGTTGTGCCATAGATGCAGGCAAAACATCAGGAGAGAATGCTTCTAGAACATGACCTGAAAATATAGGCCTGAAAAACCTATAACAACCCAGTGATTCCAGCCAAGAACTGTTTGTGGGCCTAAGTCTTTCAGTGACATTCTATGGTATACTTCCAGCTTAAGTATAATTAAAATACAGGGTTCGCTATTTTCTGCACTTTCAGGATATAGAGGTTGTATCCTGAAACTGAATATTAATAAAACAGATTGTGCGGCTAGTGAAACATATGTGTTCCTGGACATTATTTTTTGACCAAAATGGAAATAAAAGAAGAGCAGTTGAACATGTATCATCAAAGCTTTAAACACAGTTCTCTATCTTCCTGGTGCTGCTTGCCTTGCCTGTTGTTGGTAGGCACATATAGCCACAGCAGGATTGGTTAAGTATATAGTTCCATTCTTTCTCAGCTCAGACTTTATTGTGTTGTTTACTGTAGAGATGTTGTTTAAAAAATAACAATTAAAGTCTATGTTTCTCCATTCCCCTTCAGGATCCTCCCAGGTTTTTCTTTGCTTCGTGTCAGGAGTGATTTGAGAAACTGCAAGTTGCTTCTGGTGTGAGAGAATTGGCCGTCTGCAAGGAGGTTGCCCAGGAGACGCCTGGATGTTTTGATGTTTTACCATCCTTGTGGGAAGCTTCTCTCATTTCCTCACATAAGGAGCTGGAGCTGACAGAGGGAGCTCAACCTGCTTTCCCCAGATTTGAACCGCTGACCTATTGGTCAACAGTTCTGCTGGCACAAGGGGTTAACCCATTGCGCCACCGGGGCTGCTATCCCCCAAGCGCAGATGCTGTGAAAAATGTTTCCAGTTGAACAGCGAAGGATGAGAAAGGGAGCTCTGTCTACCGAGTGATGCGTCTGCAGTTACGGTTGTAATTAGAAGCAAAGCTGGAAGAATGGAAAACCACTATTGCTAATATTTTCTTATGCTAGTAGTGATCTTACACCTGCTTTTTCTTTCCTTGGAGATCAGGCATGCCCTTTTGTCTCCTACCACAATGACTTGTTATGTATTCTTTAAAAAATAGATCAAATATACTAATTGAAAGTCTGAAAGGAATAACCCTCAAGGGGGAAATGCCTATTTGTTGAATAACAGATTTGCTTTGATAATACTCAAGAAATATAAAGGGTCACATGTCAGATTGTCTTTCTGTATCACCAGCAGCACAAATACAACCTATGATGCAAATGTTACTATAGAAACTACTGTTTTTATTTAATACTTAGTAAACAAGTCTGCCAAACACATATATGTTACAGGTTTGTCAGGTGCCGCTGCCTGGGTTTGTGTCTTCCTTACACTTTTTCTTTGCATATTATACATGTTTTTATCTTGTCATAAAGTATCTGATGCCTATTATTTTTCTTAGCTATAAGTATAATTGCTTTTATTCACTCAAAATTCTTTTAAAAAATCGAGCAGGAAGATCTAAAGTACATGCAGACACTGGAAATGTTTAAAATTTCAATTTTGGCAGACTGCAATTACAGAATGATTCAGGAAAGTGGAAATGCTAAATGATGAAGGAGTCATTAAGGAAAGTGGAAACTCTAAATGCAAACTGAAATTTTAGGAAAGGTTTTTTTTTCTTTTAGGAAAGTTTACTTTTCTAGCACATGACCATGATTTTTTTCCTCGAAATCAAAATGTAAATTTGAATATGTAGATTTTTTGGTACAGCCCTCAATGTTTCCCACAGCAAGTCCCATACCAATAGTATTGCTATTTCTAAGGGTGCATACATTATAGAATTAATACAGTTTGATGGCACTTTAACAGTCATTAGTCAATGCTATGGAATCGTCATTGACAAATACATAGAATATAGGCAGACCAAATCGGCAAGAAAGCACACTTTGAACCTCATTAGATGGAGATCCAAAAGTCAGGGGACAGCGGGAATTGGACGGAGTGACAGTGGGAGAGTGGTGATTATTCCTCCTTCTGGATTCCTTCTTGGCTTTGCAGCAGTCATAGGGGGTGCCTGTATAACAACCTCTTCACACGGAGCTAAGAAATAAGAAGAGCCATGCTGGACCTAGTCCAGCATTCTGAGTGGCCCACCAGTTGTACACGGGGATCTTGAGCAGAAGGGAGCAAACCTGGTCACCCAGGGTGACCAGGGTGAAGGAGGTCAGAGCCGGCTCATGCCACCACCAAGGCAACAATGACCCTCTGGGGAGGGCTAATTTTCCTACCTTGGACATTGCCATTCCTAATGCATGGGGAAGCATGCCACCACATGTACCACTTGCCATTGCAATGCACATGTACAACTTTCCCCATCTATCGTCCTTGGCTGGAGCAAGGCATAGGGGCCAGTTTATATGGTTTTATAACGTTTTATGAATTTTATTGTGTTATATTTTAATTATGTTGATCGGGCTTGTCTCCATATAAGCCACCCCAAGTCCCTTTGAGGAAATGGATGTGGGATACAAAAATAAAGTTATTATTATTATTTCCACATGCCTGTCTACTAAGCGGAGCTTCTCCGGTAGCCGTCTGATGAGGTCCTAAATCACAGATTCTTAAACTGTGCTGAAGTCCAAAACACTCAGAGGAGCAGAGTTTGAGAAACACTGGTCTAAATAATCTGTGGTTTGATCTGGCTTACAGCATGGTGGACCAGCCCTGAGTCAATGTAGATTTGCCCATGGTTTACTTAACAAAAGATAGTTATGTGTCTCCAGAAACAATAGTAATGGAACAGAAATAAGTTATTTATCTCCCTTTTCTTGCTATGTTGTATTGTTCAACAATTCTGGAATTAAGGAACTTTCCCCAAACAGTTCCTCTAATTGTATAGTTTTGTGTACAGTGTTTCCAAACTGTGTGCCTCCAAGTGTTTTAGACTTCAGCTCCCAGAAATCCCAGCCATTTTACCAGCTGTTAGTAACTGTGGGAAGTCCAAAACATCTGTAGGAGCACAGTTTGAGAAACTTTGGTATTGTGTATACACAAAGGGAAGCCACTGACATTGTGTTTATCTGCTTCAGGTACAGACTTGCTATTAAACATGTTTGCTAAACTGAAAATACAAATTGAAGTCAACACATACTGACTCTCTTGTCTTTACTGCTAACTCATGCAGAAAGCATGATGCAAACCTAGAAAATACTGCAGCCTATGAGTCATTGTATTTTGTATTTGAGTCACTGACAATTGTCTTATTCTCTTAGCCTTGGTAATTCTTAAAGGATTTTGCATCAGCTAATGAATTCATGTAAAACGAAGAAAGTTCAAATTATCGAGGAGCTAAAATTTGTATTATGTTTTGCAATTCTCATCTACAGTTTTGACTTATAGAGCCACATGGCTGCACGTGACTGAGTTCAATAGATGAGCAAACACGGAAGGAAGCAATGAAATACCAAATATCAAAGCTTTGTGTAATACATTCTAAATATACAGTACAATACATCAACAAAATGCCCATATACAAAGTAATGCGGCGTCCCTCATGCAGCACAAACCAAAATACAATACAGAGCGACAGGGTATGTGGGAAAGTAGTCCTGGGAAGGGAAGAAATCGATGAGGCGGAGAGTCTTTTAGGGAATTAAAACATAGTCCATCCCTTTTTCCATTCAAAATGGATATATACTCATCCAGGTTCACCACATCCTGTATAGTGTGCGTGGATACGATGGAGCAAATAGCCGAGGCGCGACGTAACGAGATAGCCGGCAGTCGGTCGTTTTTTTTGTCACTTAGGTAATTTTAACAATGTTTTAATGATGTTTTTAGTATCATTTTTGTTATTTTTATGGTTATAGCATTGTTTAATAACGAGTCGGCATGAGTGTTGCCTGCCGATCACTATGTATGTCTTGTAACCCGCCCACGAGCCCTCGGCAGTCGGTCAAAATCAAATAATAAATAAATAAGTAAATAAAATGTAGGGCAGCGTAACGCAGGATAACACATATTCTGGAACATCAATACCATAATACATACATTACAAGAGCAACCTAATTTCCACAGTGGTAACAAATGCATAGAAGCAGACCATACATACCAGCATTCGGTTATAATCTGACATAACACATCCTGCGGACCCGGAGGTACATTGGGCCACGCAGGCAGGATCTTAAGTACAGTAATCATAATATAATTCACATGAGTAGGGCGGAGATGGGGAGGGGGTCATTTAATCCCAAAGGAAACTTGCTTTGAAGATGGATTATCCACCATGTTTCCCTCTTGAGGAAAGCCCCACAGGGGGCGAAATGGCTTGGGCTCGTTATTACACCGTCACGGCCTCAGCTCCCATTTGCTCCACAAGCCGGCTATCCATGCACGCTATACAGGATCGTGACCTATGTGGTGAACCTGGATGAGTATATATCCATTTTGAATGGAAAAAGGGATGGACTATGTTTTAATTTCCTAAAAGACTCTTCGCCTCGTCGATTTCTTCCCTTCCCAGGACTACTTTCCCACATACCCTGTCGCTCCATATTGTATTTTGGTTTGTGGTGCATGAGGGACGCCGCATTACTTTGTATATGGGCATTTTGTTGATGTATTGTATATTTAGAATGTATTACACAAAGCTTTGATATTTGGTATTTCATTGCTTCCTTCCATGTTTGTTTGTGCAATTTCCACTATTATATTGTGTGTTTGCTGAGTTCAATAGATGCCATGCTCATCGGTATCCTCATGGTTTGTCAATATCCTGGGGACATTTCTTATCTGTTCTGCCAGAAGTTATATTTTCCTTGTTGTTTTCCATTCAGCCTTTATTAACACATCACTGGATATGTCTACTGCTTCTGGCTGTGTTAGTGGTCATATCCAATATTGACTGAATTACACTTAAAGGACTCAGTGGTGGCACCAAGTGGAGGATATCTATTCATTAGTTCCTAAGACTAAGAAAATGCCATAGAAACAAAGAGGGACAGCGTGATTATTCAAAATAGTAGTTCTACAGTGGGAAGAGGTTTAAAGGCAATACAACCACTTACATGCTTTTACATATGAAAAGAGAAAAAACCTCATCAGACAAGGTTTTTTCTCTCTTTTAGCATGCTATCAGGATGGAGTCTGCTGGAGCCCATCATATGACGCAGGGCTACTTCTGACAGGGCTCCATTGGGTTCTGTCCTGACCTAGCAATGTGCTAAAAGAAATAAATTCTTGTATCCTCATATCCTCATTGAAGAAGCTGGGGACAGTGCAGGAGGAAACCAGAGGAAGCTGTGAATTATTGTGGAAACAGTAAGGAGACAAAGCTGGCCAATGCTGTCCCCCAGCTTCTGGACTTCCATCTGCTGAGGTCCAAAATATGCTTTCTAGCATTTTGGGCATGCCTATATATAGGACCGGGTTGTGGTGCAGCTGTTTGGGAGTCAGATGCATTAAAATCACTACTGACTGAAAAGTCATGAGTTCAAAGTCAGCCCGGATCGGAGTAAGCTCCCGACCATTTGTCTAGCTTGCTGTCAAACTTTGCAGCCTGAAAGACAGTTGGATCTGTCAAGTAAGAAATTTAGGTACCACTTATGCGGGGAGGCTAATTTAACAAATTTATGACCCCATAAAACTCTCCAGCAGCGTGCAAAAAAATGAGGAAGTACTCCATCAATGTCACAAGTTGACGGTGAAGTAACAGTTTCCCCAGTGGCCGGAATTTTAAAAAGCAGACCCTCATGAAGCTGGGAAGTTAAATAGCCTCTGTGTGTCTGTCTATATATGTTTTTTCTTTTTAAAAATGTTTTTATTGTAAGCAACTATACATAACCACAATTACCATGCCTTTTGACCTTTTTCATTCCCTTCTGTCTATATATGTTGTGTGACAAAACACCTGGTAGCCTCACCTATTAGAAGAGTTGAAAGAAAAACAGGGTTGAATAGAGCTATAATCACTAAAGAAACCAAAAAAGTAATAGACAAAAAGGAGACAAGGAATAGAACATCCAAAGAAAATTAAGTATAAGCAATAATATATGTATTCAGAATGAAGGGATATTATGGGGAAATACCAAGGAATGTACAGTAGAACCCATCAGTAAGTCGCCAAGGATACATAATTATGGCCAGAACCAATAATGCGGTAGGTAATATATAACTCTATACTTCAAAATGTTATACAACAATATCAGCAGAAGGTAATATCAGCAATACACAGAAAGAACCTGGAGTAACAAAATAAGTACAAAAGGTGATATATCACTGTAAACTTGAATATGATCTATAAACAATGTCAGTACAATACAGTATAAGGAGGCAGTGGAAAATATAAATTCAGTCAGACCCAAAGGGTCAAAGTAGGAAAGGAGTAGAATTCAGTATATAGTAATATCAGAGAGAAACACTATAGATACATAACAAACCAGAACAAAAAAATGCACTAAGTCCTTCATAGGTTGTCAAAAATATGAGTCATCTGTTCCAACAGGCTCTAATAGAAAAAATAAATAAAAGAATAAACGCTGCCCCGTCACTCATGAAAAAACAACAACAATGAGGCTCATAGAGGAGAGCGAGGGCTGAATTAGCCAAAGAAACTCCAAGTGAACGAAAGGGTAGACCAAAGCAAACGATGGATAATCATTCGATGACTAAGAGTCCCCGTATCTATGCCTGGGGAAAAGCCGGCTGGAGGCTGCCGTTCCAGTGGTGGGGTGCGGATTAAGTAGACGAATAATCTGGATTTACCAATCACGATGTTAAACATTGTAAATATTAAGAAATGGATAGACAAAATAGAAGAACATGGAAATTTGGCAGGCTTCAAATTAAACAAGAAGAAATCAATGATCTTAACAAAAAATATGTCCAAGAAGAATCAAGAAGATTTAAAAGAAAAACTGGAATGCAGATATCTCCTAAGATAAAAATACATAGGTATACAACTAACAGCCAAAAACTCTCAATTATTAAAAAAAACAATTATGAGGAAAAATGGCAGGAAATTAAGACAAAAATTTAAAAATTGGAACAATCTTAATCTTTCACTTATGGGAAGAATAGCCACTATCAAAATGAAAGTACTACCAAAATTATTATTTCTCTTCCAAAATTTGCCGATATTACGGAATAACAAATTATTTAGTGAATGGAATAAAGAAATTGTAAAGTTCGCGTGGAAGGGGAAAAAGTCTAGAATTAAATTTATACATTTGACAGATGTTAAAAAATAGGGGGGGGGGGGAATTCGAGATTGCCGGATCTCAGGCTCTATTATGATGCTTGTGGACTGACATGGATAAAGGACTGGATATTACTAAAAAGACAAAAAGTTCTTGCCTTGGAAGGATTTGACTTAAAGGTGGGATGGCATTCATACCTGTTGTATAATCAAAGAAAGAAAGAGAAAATTTTTAACAATCACTTTATTAGAGCTGCATTAATAAAGATTTGGATCAAATACAAGGAGAGACTATATCCCAAAACACTCCTGTGGATCTGCCCACTGGAAGCGGGACAAGGAAGATTGTTAGGATGGTCAAACTGGCCATCATACAGAGACGCCTCAATAAAGCAGGATGGTTGTTTTCAACTAAAAATAAAGGAGGAATTAAGTCTTCAATTTAAATCTTTCACATTGTTCCATCACATCCAGTTGAAAGAATATTTTTCTAAAGACAAAGAGATAGGCTTCTTAGAAAAAGACAATTTCTATGAAAGAATTTTTAAAAGGGAGAAGAAGAATATAGCCAATATATATAACAAATTACTAGAAGGGGCGACGGAAAAGGAGAATGTAAAGGAATGTATGATAAAATGGGCCAAGAATATCGGAAGATCAATACAATTTGAAGAATGGGAACAAATTTGGTGTAAAAAAAATCAAATATACATATTCCACAGGTATGAAGGAAATTTGGTTCAAGATATTCTATAGGTGGCATATTACCCCACATAAATTAGGTCTGATGTATAAAAAAGCAAAAAAAAAAGCATTGGAAGTGTGAAAGTGAAGTGGGAACTTTCTACCATGCTTGGTAGACTTGCCCAAGAGTTAAATCATTTTGGAGGACAATACAAGAAACATGTGAAACAATATTGAACATAAAAAATCATCTGAAACCGGAATATTTTCTGTTAGGTGTAACAGATGAAGAGATAACGATAGACCAAAATCAAGATATTTTATTCACATATTTAACTACTGCTGCCAGAATGGTACATGCCAAAAAAAGGAAATTAAAATAATTAGCAACCATAGAAGATTGGCTCAAAAAAGTTAATGATCTAAGAGAAATTGACAAATTGACATTCATTTTAAAAGATGCACACGGAAGGCCCATCAAGAGAATGGACTGGAAGGCATTTGAAGACTATGTGGAGGACATCAAAGGACAGACATGGACTTAAATAAACAGAAAATGATGGAGAGATGATTGAAAAAGAATCAAGGAAAGGAACGCAGGTTTGAAATGGAAGAAGGGAGAAGCCATTGTTGAAAAAATCAAGAAAATAGAAGACTAAATTAAAATGCGCAGAGAAGATGATTAGGAAGTCAGACACCCCAATCCTTACCCTATTTCCCTAAGGTCATCCCTGGATGTCCCTAAACTTTTCAACTTACCCACTAGACAATCACCTTAGATAACTTACCTACAATAAAAACATACCCTCGGACTTTCCTTCCCCAGAACTTAGAAAGTAGGTTTTCCTTCTTTTTTATTATTGTAAATTTTGAAATTTAGGCAATAATAAAAAAAAATTAAAACATTGTAAAATTTACTCACGAAGTCATAGGAGGTTAGATATGGACGTGTGTTGGAGATCAAAAAGTAAAATAACTATAGCCAGGAGAAGGTAATTAGTCTAAGGTTGAGGTCCTGTGTAGGCAAGACGACTTCTAAATGGGTGTACATGGGGGTTATAGGCAGTTCGTCACTACCTATAACCCCCATTTTAAACCTTTGTACTGCTAAACTGCTGACATGAAGGTAGGTTGAACTGCTGACCTGAAGGTTGGCAATTCAAATCTGCGAGACAGGGTGAGCTCCCATCTATCAGTCCTATTTCCTGTCAACATAGCAGTTCAAAAACATACAAATGTGAGTAAATAGGTACCACCTTGGTGGGAAAAGGCAAAGAGGTGCTCCAACACAACCAGGAGGCGACAATGCAGCTCCTTGGCTTGAAAATGGAGAAAGCGCCTCCCCAGAACCAGAGATGAGCACCACCTCCAGAAAACCAGAAATTGTGTTTGTGTATCTCAGTGTATATGATTGTAAAGGGCATTGATTGTTTGCCTATGTATGTAAATGCTGTAATCTGCTGTGAATCCCGAAGTGGAGAAGGGTGGATTATAAATAAAGTGTATTAATAATAATAATACTATATTTATACCCCACCACCATCTCCCATAGGGATCTTGGAGCGACTTACAAAATAGCACATGACGGTGCCATATGACGCATACAATGCAATGCATCAACATTTAAAATCAATAACACATTTACATAAAACCACACACATAAAATTGACAAAAGCAAATTCAATTTAATTATTATCACCCATTTTTCATATTATGCAGATTATAATTATGCATGATATTTGCTTTCTAGTTTTGCATGTTCATGACATTAGCAATTGCAATTTTCCTACCACTATGTTTCTATTTTTGTGTCATTTTTTCTTCTTCGAGAGCTCTGTGAATGCACACTTATGAAGTTTGCGCGCCAGCGCGGGCTTCCAACAGAAACTTTCCCAGTTTGAAAAGTTTTGGCGGTAGCTCCGCCCAGCCGGCCCGGAGGGCATAAAAGGCGCCTCCATGCGCGCCCACCCCATTCCTTTGTTTTCCGCCACTTGGGCAACATCGAATACGGCTGGTTGTGTGAGCATAGCATGTCCACAACCAGTTTCAAAAGGATTATCCTGCGGTAGCAAGATCCCGGATTGCGACGGTCACTCGAAGTGCCTTCGGTGTCTCGGGGAGGGACACGTCGTTCCGACCTGCCGACACTGCCAGGCCTTCTCGTCGACCACCAGGCGAGCGAGAGCCCGCAGGCTTCAGGCCTACCTGACGGAGCGTGCTCTCTGCCCTCCGAAGATGGCGACGGCTGTCCCATCTACCTCCTTGGGGTCCGAGGCGGCTGCTTCGGCCCCCACCGTGTCGACCGCTCACCCGGCCGGGAAGAAGCGTCCACGGAAGGAGAAGAGCGCCTCTGTCTCCTCGAAGACTTCGGCGCCGAAGAGGCCCTGCACCGTAACCACCGAAACGGTCCAGCTGCCTCCGCCTCGTCGACTTTCGACAAGCTCGATGGCGTCGGGCCTCTCCCAGAGGTCGGCCATCTCGAGGACTCCCTCTGACCGGGCTATGGAGATAGCTTTCCGGAGGTCGAGTGAAGAAGCCCGTAGAGCCCAGACCAGAGGCCTGGTTCCTGTGACTCCGGGCAAGTCTCTGGAGGCCGCGGCCTCGAGACCTCCATCGCCAAAGAGGCGCAGGACTCTGACGTCATCGTCTTCAGTCTCCTGCCCCGACTCGTCGCCTATCCCTGTTCTCGCTGTGGAGACAGGGGTAGAGCACCACGTGTCACCAGAGGACTCAGTCCAGACCGTCGTCCGAGTCCCATCGGGGCCGACCTCGGTCCGACAACTCTTTGTCACTTCGCCTGACAAAGGCAGACAAACCACGAGGCTCGCCTTGGCCCCGGCCGAGCGAAACCTCCCTCCTGTGATGACTGCGGCCCCTTCAACCTCTAGGTCGCCGCCACAGTCACAGCCTCCGGCGAACCAGGACACGGTTCGGCCTTGGTCGGGAGACGAGATGGAAGATGGCGAGGGTCCTCGATCGACACGAACGGGCTCCCTCCTGTCCCTCCACATGGACAGGACGCCTTCCCATACAGGATGCGAAGTCGAACCTTCGTCCTCACCGACCGACAACGCAAGAGCCTTCGGTGAGCAAGTGGGCTGGATGGCGAGGTCTCTGGGGATGCAGACCTACGTTCCCACGAGAGCCAGCGCCTGCCCCATTTTCAGCAGGGTGCAGGTCGAGGAGGCGGCCCAACCACACCTCCCCATGCTAGAGCCACTGGAAGAGGTGGTGAAGGCCTCGTGGACGACTCCATCGACCATTCCTCCTACGTCCGGGCGTATCGAGGCATGGTACAAAATAGATGAGAGGGAGAAGAGCTGGCTACATCGATCATCCGACCCCCAACTCGATGATCGTCACCTCCTCCCAGTCCTCGGGCCGAGAGTCTGCAGCCCCTCAGACCAGGAGGGAAAGAGGTTCGACACGGTCGGCCGAAAGATCTACAAGGCCGGACTCTTGCTGACCAAAATGGCCAACTACGGGCGTGCATGGGAGCTTATCACCAGATCCTGTGGGAAAGGGCTCAACCCTTTTTCCAGGATCTCTCCCAAGAACAACAGGCTGCACTTCTCTCCATCTCTCAAGAGGCGCAGTCGTTGGCACACCACCAAATCCTGATGGCCCGCCATACGGGGGACACCTCAGGAAAGCTGCTGGCCCACGGTGTCGCCATCCGGAGGCACGCGTGGTTGAAGTCTTCTGGTCTCTCTTCAAATTCTAAGAAGACCATCGAGGATCTACCGTTCGATGCCCAGGGACTTTTCTTTGCGGGCACGGACGACAAACTGAAGGCCACTCACGACTTCAGAGTCCTGACGGCCAAACTGGACCGGCCCCAGCCACAGCCAAAGCCCAGGTACTACCAACGGGCGAAGTTTCAGCCCAGGTCACAGTATCGCCAAGCCCCACGGCCATACTCGGCCCCTCAGCAGCAGCAACAACAACAGCCGAGGCAACAACAGCAGCAGCAGGCCAATCGACCCCGTCAGGGTAACAAGTCAAGGCCTCGCCATAACAATGGCAATGGACAATCCAACCGCCGCGTTTGACGGGGCGAGGGACAACACCGCCTCGTCGCTAGGTACCGCTGCCACCACCATGCCTCCCCCCAGCCCTCGACCTCCACCACCTCACCCGCCATTCGGAGACCGCCTGGCCCGCTACATCGATGCCTGGCGACGCATCACCTCAGATGCATGGGTTCTCCGGATTGTCGAAGACGGCTATGCCTTGGAATTCGACGAGCTTCCACCAACGGGTTGCATCGTCGAGACAGAGCCGTCCAAGGTGATCTTGGAGGAGGTCGACACCTTGCTTCAAAAAGGAGCGATTTCACAGCTCCCCAAGAGCAAGGAAAGAGGGGCATTCTTCTCATGGTACTTCACCGTGCCGAAGCCAGACGGTTCCCTGCGACCCATCCTGGACCTCAGAGACTTAAACGCGTATGTTTCGCCGAGGAAATTCAGGATGGTGTCAGTGTCGTCCATTCTCCCACTTCTCCGGTCAGGCGACCACTTCGCCTCGATCGACCTCCGGGACGCATATTTCCACGTCTCGATCCGGCCTGCTCATCGACGCTTCCTGGCCTTCAAGGTAGCGGGAAGGACATACCAGTTCAACGTCCTTCCGTTCGGCCTCGGAACAGCACCTCGGACATTCTCCAAGTGCATGTCGGTCGTGGCTGCACACTTGAGAAGGCAGAAAATCCGGATTTTCCCATACTTGGACGACTGGCTGCTGGCGGCTCAGTCTCCGGAACTCCTGCAGCAACAGGTTTCGGCGACCCTGCGGCTACTCTCTTCATTAGGCCTACGCCTCAACGAAGAGAAGTCCCAACTGGTCCCGGCGATGACCATCAAGTTCATCGGGACAATATTCGACTCCGTCGGTCAGCTCGCCTATCTGCCAGAGAGCAGATTTCAGGCACTTCGAAGCGAGGTAAACAACTGCACCAGGCCCTGCATCACTGCGAAGCAGATTCAGGTTACCCTGGGCCACATGGCCTCCACGGTGGCTGTGACTCCCCTAGCGCGACTGCGCTTCAGGCCACTGCAGCGCTGGTTCCTCGACCATTTCGACCCGGTCACGGAACACCACTCGAAGAAGCTTTCCCTCCCGAAGCCGGTCAAGGACTCCCTTCGGTGGTGGACTTCCAAGGTCAACGTGTGCAAGGGAGTCCCCTTCCACATGGTCAACCCATCCTTCACAGTGACAACCGATGCGTCGCTGCTGGCGTGGGGAGGTCACGCAGGCACCCTGTCGATCAACGGACAATGGTCGACGGTGGAGAGGCTCCATCACATCAACTACCTAGAGCTCCTGGCCATAGCCAAGACTCTTCGGGCCTTCGCCCCCCTCATCAGGGGACACGTAGTACTGGTCAGGACAGACAATATAGTGGCCATGTACTACGTCAACAAGCAGGGCGGAACGGGCTCGAGGAAACTCCTGGCCCTGGCCCAGAGCCTGTGGGAGTGGTGCGTCTTTCATCAAGTGACCCCCAGGGCCATTCATCTCCCGGGAGTCGAGAACGTGGAGGCGGACTCCCTCAGCAGGACCGGCTGGTCGTCCCACGAATGGATGCTGCATCCGGACGAGCTCCACCGTGACTTCCACCGGTGGGGATTCCCAGACACAGATCTCTTCGCATCGCCGGAAAACAGCCAACTGACAGTTTTCGGTGCCAGGCTTGCCCCGGATGCACGCCGGGGTTGCCTCGGGGACGCACTCCTGCTCGACTGGACGACGGGGTTCTTCTACCTCTTCCCGCCGTTCCCGCTTCTTCTCCGAATCATAGAGAAGATCCAGCTCGGGGACCGATTGCATCCTCATCGCTCCCTACTGGCCGAGACAAGTCTGGTTCCCGACCCTGCTCCACCTAGCAGGCCAGGACCACATGCCTCTCCCCTCCCCGGCCAGATCTGCTGACCCGGGAGAAGGGGATGCTCCTCCATCCGGACCTTCCATCCTTGCACTTAACTGCATGGAGGATCCACCGGCGCCAGACGTCTCTCCAGCAGTAGCAGCGATCCTGGCAGCTGCCCACAAGCCGGCCACGCCGAAGGCGTATTCGGCTTGCATCGCCCGCCACGAAGTTCCAGTCTTCTCGATCGATCCCCGTCTTCCCACTGTCGGTCCCGGGCGGTCCTGGAATTCCTGGCGGAATTGGTCGACAGGGGTCTGTCCATGTCCTCGGTGAAGACCCACTTGGCGGCCCTCACCTGGCAGAACCAACAGAGGGATGGTCCTCGCTGTTCCAGTACCGATGGTCAAGAGATTCCTGAGGGGTGTCAACAACACCCGCCCCCGGTGCATCCACCTACACCGGGTTGGAACCTCGACCTGGTGCTGTCCTGCCTGACATCCCCGCCGTTTGAGCCGTTGTCATCCATCGACCTGCGGCTCCTCTCCTGGAAGGTGGCCTTCCTGGTCGCCATTGCTTCGGCGCGTAGGCCTTCCGAACTGGCGGCGCTCCGTGTCGACGAGCCCTACTTGCTGTTTTTGGCAGACAGGGCCATCTTACGGATGGACATCACCTTTCTGCCTAAGGTGGTGTCTCCGTTCCACGTAAACACCGACATTGTGCTCCCGGACATGGGTCCCTCCCAATCCGGGGACAAGGACTAGACGCTCAGAGCCCTCGACGTCAGGAGAGCCCTCTGGTCTACAAGGACCGATCGGCGGATTACCGTCGGTCGACCAGACTCTTTGTTTCTTACGCCACCGACAAGCTGGGCTTGCCGGGGTCGTCACAAAGACTCTCTAATTGGGTGGCATCCTTGGTTGAACTGTGCTATCCGATAGCACGTCAACCGTGTCCCCTAGGGTCAAGGTCGCTCGACTAGGGCAGTAGCCACGCCGACCGCTTTTCTCCAAGGGATCCCCTGACCAAATTTGTAGGGCGGCCATCTGGGCCAACCCCTCCACCTTCACATCACACTACCGGGTAGACACCCTATTTGGAAGGGAGGCGGCTTTTGGTCGGTCAATTCTTAACCCCAAGGGCCCTCGGGGTGATGCCGAGTAAGCAGCCCTGTCTCTCCCTTCTATGCACAGTTCGGTCGACAGTTACGGTCGTTCGAACTCCTCCCCTTCGGTTGCACTAGCTAACGTTCAAGTGTGTGCCGTGCCCCGGGTAGGGGCACAGTCTACCGGTTAAAGCTCGCTTTACCCACTCACGGGTTCAAGATGCACCAGTTGTGCACTTATGTTCTCAGTTGTGCTTGTTGCACTCACTGTGATGAGGCCTGTGTGCCTGGCATGAATGGTGCTTGTTGCACTTATGCTGTGAGGCCTGTGTGCCTGACATGAATGGTGCTTGTTGCACTGTGTTTACAAGTGGGAGCATACC
Organism: Anolis apletophallus; assembly: GCA_030556195.1. Classification (NCBI taxonomy): domain Eukaryota; kingdom Metazoa; phylum Chordata; class Lepidosauria; order Squamata; family Anolidae; genus Anolis; species Anolis apletophallus. Next base: position 98,777,321 of record JARBWK010000005.1, read on the forward strand.
TTCCACTCATATTTATATGATTGATGTGTTATTTATTCGTATTGTTGGTTGCAATAAACCTGTTCATTTGTTCAATATTTGGCTGGTTTGTTCCCACCTCCTTTACCTTAGCTCGGTAAATCTTCATAAGTGTGCATTCACAGAGCTCTCGAAGAAGAATGGTAGGTTACATACCTGTGACCATCTTTCTTCGAGTGAAGCTCTGTGAATCCACACGAACCCGCCCGCCGTCCCCTCTCTTTCAAACCACCCTTTTCTAGTTGCTATTGTGGCGTAGGAATGGGGTGGGCGCGCATGGAGGCGCCTTTTATGCCCTCCGGGCCGGCTGGGCGGAGCTACCGCCAAAACTTTTCAAACTGGGAAAGTTTCCGTTGGAAGCCCGCGCTGGCGCGCAAACTTCATAAGTGTGAATTCACAGAGCTTCACTCGAAGAAAGATGGTCACAGGTATGTAACCTACCAATAATGACTACTCTGAGAGCAGTAATATAATGTAATGTTTAAAGTACTAGGCTTGAAATGAAGACCTACATTCCAGTCCTGTTTGGTATGGAATTTACCACCTGACCTTGGGTTATCACCACTCCTCACAAAATCTACCCTTACAGGGTCATCAAAAAGCAAAGACGAAAAGCAGCCTTGTACACTCTTGGGGTGGTGGTAGTAGCAACAACAGTATTACCTCTTCATACACAGATACTTCAAATCCCCTTTTCATCAGACCACTGCAGTATTCTTGTCAGTATTTTCATATACTCCATGGCACTATACTGTACATAGTAACTGTATTGCAGCTTTTACTCTGCTTTGTTTGGTTTGTTGCATCCCTCCTCCTTCACTCAGGAGAGATTTACACTGACACTATAATCTACTTTGGAACTGACTCAAAAGGAACCAATTTCACTCCAGGATGATTAGATTGACAGGTTTAGAACCAGTTTAGGACCAGGAAGGTGACTGCATTGAACACAAAATCTGGACTCAAAGCACTTTGCAGGTTTCCCCCCATTTCCCAACGAGATGTCCACCAGGGGTAAAAGAGGTAAAAAAGAGAAAGTGACAGGTAGGTGCAAAGGTAATCAATTACCCCTCCCAAGAGGTCAATTACCCCCATTATGCCCAGCCATGCCCTTGGGACATTTTGGTACCTTCTGTTTGGGATCCTTTACTGCACTTCAGCAGGGGCAGCTGTTTACTAGGCTTGGGTTAGAATCCTAAAATCGCAATTCTAAAATCAAATGGGGGATTATTTTTTGATTAGTATATTAAAGACTTACAATTTTTTTTCCAAAAAGTGCTAAAATGTAACTTAAGTACTAACGAAATTCTAAAGTGGTTCTAAAGTAGGAAAAGCAGGGAAACAGTTAAAAATCAAGGGGGGAGCATTCCCCTTCACCTCTACAGTGCAATTAAGTGGAGCTGTAGATGTATAACATAAATATAAGAGGTAGTAGCTACTAGCTCTCAGGACAATTGTGAAAGTGAAGTGCGATTCTCCCCCTTATTATTTCCCCTTTCCCTCCTTTCTTCCTTCTCTACGCTCTTCTTTCATTCCTTCCTTTGCTCTTTGGTTCCCCATCCCTTCTTTTCTCTTCTTCGCCCCTCTTTCCCCCCACGCTGCCGGCGCCTCGCTCACCCCTCGCCTCTCTCTAGCCTCGATCCATGGATCAAGGCTAGAGAGTGGCAGAGAGGCGGGCCCCTTTCCAGCTAAAATATAAGCCGACCCAGGCTTGGGCGGCTTATATTTTTGGTGAGAAAAGACCAGCGTGCCTCTCTGCCTCTCTCTAGCCTCGATCCATGGATCAAGGCTAGAGAGTGGCAGAGAGGCGCGCGGGGCAACATTCCCACTATAATATAAGCCGGCCCAAGCCTGGGTCGGCTTATATTTTAGCGGGAAAGGGGCCCTCGCTCACCCCCTTCGCCTCTCTCTAGCCTCGATCCATGGATTGAGGCTAGAGAGAGGCAGAGAGGCGCGCGGGGCCCCTTTCCCACTAAAATATAAGCCGGCCCAAGCCTGGGTGACATATTTTTTAGCGGGAAGGGCCCCTCACCCCCTCGCCTCTCTCTAGCCTCGATCCATGGATCGAGGCTAGAGAGAGGCAGCGGGCCCCTTTCCCACTAAAATATAAGCCTCCCTTAACCCCTGCGAGTTCTCAATCGGAGTAATTTCCTCCTATTTCCCAGGCTGTCCCTCAGAAGCGGAGGGACAGCCTGGGAAACAGGAGGAAATTACTCCGATTGAGGGCCTTTTCCAGCTAAAATATAAGCCGGCCCAGGCTTGGGCCGGCTTATATTTTAGCGGGAAAGGCCCTCGCTCACCCCTCGCCTCTCTCTGGCCTCGATCCATGGATCGAGGCAGAGAGAGGCAGAGAGGCTGGGGCCCCTTTCCCACTAAAATATAAGCCGGCCCAAGCCTGGGTGGAGCATATTTTAGCGGGAAAGGGGCCCAGCGCTCTCTGCCTCTCTCTAGCCTCGATCCATGGATCGAGGCCAGAGAGAAGCGAGGGGTGAGAGGGCCCCTTTCCCGCTAAAATATAAGCCGACCCAGGCTTGGGCCGGCTTATATTTTAGTGGGAAAAAAGGGCCCGCAGCGCCTCTCTGCCTCTCTCTAGCCCCGATGCATGGATCGAGGCTAGAGAGAGGCAGAGAGGGGCGCGGCCTTTCTCCTCCTCTCTCACAGGCCTGTCATTGGCGAGAGAGGAGGAGGAGGCCCTCGCTCACCCCATCCATGTTTCTTTGCCTCTGATTGGCTAAAGGAAAGGTGGAGTGAAGGGGAGGGTATGTCCACCTGGTATCCATCAGCCAATGACAAAACACGCTTACTAAGGGCAAAGAAACCATACGAATGCTTTACGACCCAGATACAAAAATGGGGCCCCGAAGGTTCGCGACAGCGATACGTAAAACATCAAAAGTCCCATTACATACGAATCTCTAACGAATCCATTTAATTTCCGTTTCATTTTTCCCATGCCTACTGTTTACCATGCGCGCTGCATTTTGTGGAGCCAATTTTATCCTGAATCTGGGATACAAAAGCATATGTGGCAATGCATTTTTGTCAGAACTCAGATTTTCTTGGGACTTTTTCAATCCATGGTATACCTTTAGGTGTGTGCTGTAGCATGCATTAGTGGTGTGTTTTTTGTGGCCACCATGGCCTTGAGTCAGCTTTAAACTCCATTATGTGGTGAATGAAAAAGTGCTCTAGGTTGTTTCTATTACTTTCAATTCAATCTTTGCAAGGACCTCTGTGAAACAGACTTCAGCTACACTTTTCTCCATAGATTCAGAGAATAGACATTGGAACTGAGAGAGAGAGAGAGAGAGAAGGTAAAAAGTCTGTCATAGGTATAAGATCTCACTCATTGGCGAAGTATACTCAAAGGCGGGGGAGGGTGTCATATCGTTCTGAGAAAGCAATTTTCCGCTTCTAGAGTAGTATTTTTTAAATGAAAGCTTACAATCTGAAACACATGAGGGTCAAAATGACACAAGTCGGCATGTGTGGGGAAAACCAAGCCATCCAGATGGAGTGGCAATCTTAAGCCTATAGCTAACAGCATGTGTTTGACAACTGTAGTCATTTTGCAAGCTCAGCCTGGTCACAGTGTATGGCTGACTTACAAAATGTCCTTCTTACCTTGGGAAATGAGTTTTATGACTCAGATGATCTTTCACTCTCAGCGGTCTTGCCCTCCAATTTTGGAGCCACGCTAAGTCTGGAAACATGCCATCCTGCTTTCCTGCAAAAAGGCCCAAAAGGAAATGTGGCAGGAACAGGACATCCAAAATATCCAAATCCCTATTTGCCCAATTATATTGAAACAGTGACAGATGAACAGATGATTAATGCACTGTTTTATACATACCACACAACAGAGTCCTGATCCAGTGTTCCTTCTTCTGCCCTACACTATCTGTTAAAAGAAAAATACCACAGAAAACTATCAGTATGTGCCAATTGTTTTACAGTGGATTCATTCTCTGCGTGATGAAGTATTAACTACTCCATCACACTAGAGTATGAATCCACTTTAAATCCGGTTTCTTCCTCCTGCAGAATTCTGGGGTTTGTAGTTTAGTGAGGCTGTTAAAGGCTCCTTCCTTAAATTACAAACCTCAGAATTCTGCAGGAGGCAGAAACCAGATTTAAAGTGGATTCATTCTCTCTAGTGGGATGAGGTCTGAGTTTTAAAAAAAGAGAGAAAGTATTTCTGATGTTTGTACTACAAAGGGAATGATCCACTTTTCTTGGCAAGTGCATTGCCATACAGGCAACATCATTTATGATGGCTCAGATGTGTTACCTTACAGCAGGCCTGGGCAAACTTTGGCCCTCTAAGTGTTTTGGACTCCAACTCCCACAATTCCTAACAGCCTACCGGCTGTTAGGAATTGTGGGAGTTGGGGTCCAAAACACCTGGAGGGCCAAAGTTTGCCCAGGCCTGTCTTACACCTTATCCAGTATTAATCAGTATTAATACTGGGGAAGTTGTTGCTTTTGAAATAGTTTATATCTTGATCCCATGAAGATTTATTTTTGCATGATCTATGGAGTCTACGATAAGGGTGGACAAAATGGCACTGTACAATGTTTTATGTAAACTTACACAAACACTTGCATCACTCTTTCATAAATAGGCTTCAATTGTTTGCTGAAGTTGGATTTCACTGACTTCTGTACACAGAAGTTAGAATCCCTGTGTCATTCCATCTTGGTGTTTTGAATCCCTTAAGGATAGTCTCTAAAGGCATGTCTTGTTTTTGCAGGGTAACCGCAGAGCATGAATGTCTCAAAGGAAAGTGGTCTGTGCTTAGCTGGAGATGCTGGGTGACTAGCCTCATTCCCAACCCCCACTGAACTGATGGCTCACAGGATTCCAGGCATTTTAAAATAACGCAATTAACTGCCATTATTCAACTGAGCAATTTGTTAGAAGTTGGCCTAATCTTTATTGTCCTTTGGACTTCAGGTAAATATTTTTAATAAATAACAATTAGCTAGTTGTATAGTCAGATTTTTAGTGGGGTGTACATACTGTACTTTTATTCTTGTAATTTCCAGTCACACTGAAATGTAAAAGGTGAAAAGTAACTAGGAACCTAAGTAATGCAGAAGTAACTTGGTATAATCTTACTGTTAACCAATGGTGGTGCTCCCCCAAACCTTGGAAACCAAGCAGTTCTCCAAAGGAGTGACTTCCAGGGCATTGGGAAGGAGAGCAGTGAGTGAAGAAGTATCCATCCTTCTTTTGGGGGTAAAGTGCTTTGTGGCAAGCAGTTGCAATAGGACCCTGGAGGGCTTCTGTCTCCTAATGCAGCTGTACTTTTAGTATGTGCGATTTTGCAGGCCCTACTGGGCAAAATAAGAGTAAATACTTTTAACAAAACAAATGATTTTAGTAGGTCTCAGGCTACAATAATAAACCTGACCATTTCAGCAAATGGAATTTCTTTAACACTGTGTCACCAGTCATGCAAAGTACTGTGTCTTTGTATCAGTGACAGTCCATTACATTTTCACACGGTTACAAACCAAATATTGCTCATTGAAGCCTTCTCAACTGCTTTCCATTGTTAAAAACAATCTTCTAATTTAATGACTTCCTAGAAGGTATTTACATTCTTTTGAGATAAGAAATTTTCAATTACATCACAAAGAAATGGGATAAAAATAGGGATATCCAAAAGAATTTATTGTACTGAAGTCAAATAATTCTTCAATGAAGATACACTCAAAGTTAGCACAATGTAGATGCACCCTAAGTTAGGATGCTTCCAGACAGCAATTTAGTATGGGTGAAAATGGGTTAAAGTAACCCACGTTTTTGCCCACATTGCTGTCCCCAAGCTCACCCAAAAAACCCCAGGCTTTCCCGGTTGGGTGTCCCCATGCCTTTGTGGTATGTACCACAATGACATGAAGCCACCCCCAAGCCTTTAAAATAAGTAAAAACTTACTGGGCCACCATGATGCCTCTCTGGAAACATCCTGGCATGTAGAAAAGTTATGGGAGTTCTTTGTGGGAAGTTTGTGTCTTTCTGCCATTCCTGCCAGGATAGCTATGTAGTGTTCATCGAAACAGGCCCAGGTTTCACACTGAGTGTATAAATACATTTTAAAACATATTAACTATATGTATTACTGTGTTAGAGTGTCATTTTGTGTCATTTTGGTTGGTGGTATGCCCCAGGATTTTGTAAATGTAAAAAATGTGCCGCGGTTCAAAAAAGGTTGAAAAACACTGACCTAACTAATGCAGAAGTAACTTGATACAATCCTACTGTTTGCTTCTCCCTGATCTGAAGTTTGGAGCAGGACAGGGACAAGTCAGAAAGAGCTGAGTGTTTTAGAGTTTGTGCAAACCCTAGATCCTTAATAAATCAGAAAGTTATTTGTATTAGGACCCTGCAGAAAAGTGCATGGATGATTCATTCTAACTCTTTCCAATAGTAAACCATGTTTTCAAATCTGCTAGATTGGCAGAAGCTGTGGCTATCGATGGGCGCTCACCCTGTCTGCAGATTTGAACTGCTGAGCTTCCGATCAGCAAGTTCTGTAGCTTAGTGGTTTAACCCACTGCACCACCATGGTCCCTATATAAGTATAGGGGGGAAAAGTTTCAGGTTTTGCTTCCCCTCTGTTCCTTGTCTTACATTGTCTGCTAAAGGAAAATTAAAAGCAAGCAAATACCTTAATTATACAAATCATTGGATAAACAGAATAAATCATTGACAAACCCATTACATGGATAGAGGCAATAGATCACAGACCCTCAAAATATTTTCAGAGCACTGTTTCTCTCCAAATTGCTAGTTTGAGAGGAAAACCCCATGCATATAAATGATCATTTATATATGCAAATGATTTTTTCATTTATGTATGAATAAGGCTCTAAGTTATTCTGTATTGCATCCATTTTCCAGGAAATTCTCGTTAATGCTATAAAGCTGTTTTCATAGATTAATATATGTACATCGTCTCCTGATATAAAAATACTGACAAGAAATCTAAGAATGTGTGAGGGAGGTACAGCAGGAGGAGAAAGCATATATTTATTCCCAGCCAGCCTTGTATATAAAGTTCTGGTGGTGAAAATTTCAGAACTCTAACAGAACTTTCAAAATTTTGCCATAAATGGCAATTCCTAATTGGTTCTGTCATAAAAATCACCAATAATGAAATAATAATGAAATTATCACCACCAGAACTTTAGTAATACTTTAGAAACAAAGCACCAGCACCCTCTAGTTTTGTATGTACTTTAGAACCATTTAGGACCATGGATTGCCTATGCCTAATTACTAATGCTTATATTAACGAATGCATTTATATCCTGCCTTTCCCCAAAATCAGGGACTCAAAGAATACAAAAAATTACAGTAAATAAAAATATTGTTGAAGGCTTTCATGGCCAGAATCACTGGATGGTTGTAGATTTTTTGGGCTGTATGGCCATGTTCTAGAAGCATTCCCTTTTGATGTTTTGCCTACATCTGTGGCAAGCATCCTGATGCAGGTGAAACATCAGGAGAGAATGCTTCTAGACCATGGTCATACAGCTCGAAAAGCCTACAACAACCCAAATAAAAATAAAAGTACATAGAAAGACAGACATAATTTTAAAATACACATGGATTTAGATCCGACAACTAGCGGGCAGAACAAAATAGTGCAGTTCTATGTCTTCCCCCAGCCTTGGTGACTGTCAAATCCTACAAGGGGCCACTGCTGCTTGCTGATGGGACAAGGTAGTCAGGGAATGAAGAAACAGGTGGCAATCCAGATAAGGATGAAAAAATAACCTGTTCTTGATTAAAGTCCACACATAAAATCGTTATTTTCTAATGCATATTTCGCTTTTCTGCAGGCCAGGATCTGCTTGTCTACATTTTAGAATAATATATTGTCCAGAGAAGCTACATCTTTCTCGCTGAATTGCCTCCCTCCACTTTTTTCATGTCAGAAGCTAATTGAGAAACTGCAAGTTGCTTCTGGTGTGAGAAAATTGGCCATCTGCAGGGATGTTGCCCAGGGGACAATCCTATGGGAGGCTTCTCTCATGTCCCTGCATGGGAAGCTGGAGCTGACAGATGGGATCTGCTAGGAATTGTGGGAGTTGAAGTCCAAAACACCTGGAGGGTCCAAGTTTGCCCATGCCTGGAGTTAACCCATTGTGTCACCATGACTCCTGCCTCCTTCCACTGAAAATCAAAAGAAGCTCGGCAGTTGTTGGAGAGGAAGTTTGGCATGGAGCAGAAAGGACTAGGGAAGTGCTCTTTATGACCCGTTCCAAAAAGAGACATATTTAGGCACAAGAAGGTCCATATTTTGATCGGGGGGAGTTTGATTGGGGGGCTGAATCTGAGTGAGAGAGGATCTACCCTAGCAAACCTTTTGTATCATTATCTCAATACTCCCATGCATATGGGATATACTGAGCATAGTGATCAGATCATGATATGAATACACATAATAGTTTAAATAAAGTACCAGTAAGGCCTTCTCGTGGTCCACCCTGAGAATTTGGGGGGTGCGCCCCTCAAGCTCCCCCCCCCCCCGCTACATGCCTGGGCACAAGTCACCCTTAAACAAGTTTAGCTCAATGCTATGGTAATAAGGGTTGCTTTATGAACTCTTTCGTTTATACTTCTCCCAGTTTTTTTAATTTTGGGAAAATAGGAATCCTTGAAAAACACATTTCAGTGGGAATACTTAACAGACCTCATGTGAAAGATGTGATTTCTTCTTCCTTCCTTCCTTCCTTTGGTTAGACTGGAGTGTTTCAATTAATTGATATTAATGCATTTGACTTTACAGAGCTATGAATAAGAATTGTTGAATGAAAAACTATTTTAATTCTTAACAAATGTTGCCATGGATTCAAACCATATTTATTATTTTAATTAGGTCCTGCTTGAGGACAGAGAACTGAGAATGGGTGGGATATGTATATGTGTGTGTGTGTGTGTGTGTGTGTGTGAGAGAGAGAGAAAGATCCAGTATGCAATTACTGTATTTTATGACCTATAATGTCTTATGTAGTCCAGGTTATACTAGTGTGAGGCTATTTGAAAGACTTCCATATGAGCCTACTCAACCTCTAAAAGCCACAGATGGAACACTTCTGTCTTGGGCCAGTCCAGAGAAGAAATGCTCCAGACTAGTCATGGAGGTGACCACATGCATTCTGCTGAACCCTGGGTTTTTTGGTGAGAAAAATCTACCCCTCGGAATGGAGATACACTCCTGTAGGAGTTATCATGGGGAAAAGGTATTACAATTGAAACTTTATCACCAATCCTTGTTTCCACAACAAACATTTTTTTTCAAAATCCAGTTATCACAGGAACAGAAAATGAGGTGGAGCTCATCCATGTGATGAGGTCCTTAAAAATGTACCTGTTCTGACTGGCATACAAATTCAACTTAAGATCAAACCTACAGAACCTATCTTGGGGACTACCTATATACAGCTTCTTACCAGAACTGATTACCGTATATATCTCTGATGTGATTCTTATAATTTATAGACTAGTGGGAACAACAAAAAGAACATTGATCCATCAAAATCAAAATAAGTATAGTCATTATTTCAAATCAATCCAAAACTACACTCAAAAAGTTCAAAAGAAGTTAAATAGGATTTTGATGTTACCTGCTGGTTAACTTGATTTAAATTCCCTTTGATTTCATGCATTTGTGGAAGAGTTATTTTGGTCTATTTCTCGGCATTGATTGTTGTATTAGTTTTCCTTGTTTCTCAAGTCATTTAACAGTCGTATTCACATTTTTCACTCTGTTTTTGTTTCATTTTACTTTTGCTTTTTGGTTATCTTTAATTGCTTGAAGAGTTTCATCGATTGTCCATTGAAACTTCTCTCTTTTTAGCTGCTGATATTGCCTTTTTGCATTCCTCCCTGACAAAATCTCAGGCTTCTTCTGACTCCCAGCCATCTATCTTTAAATTCTATAGAAAGTTCTTCAGGTTGTATTTCGGCAAGATGGTTGGTTGAACCTTTAGCTTTACTTTCAATTTTGATATTAGCAGTTCATAGCTTGTGCCGCAATCTGCTCATGATCTTGTTTTTGCAGAGTGAATGATAGTTCTCTACTTTCCGTTTCCAGTTATGTAGTCTTTGATTTCTATGTCGACCATCAGGTAATGTTCATGTTTACAGTCACTTCTTGGGTTGCTTGAAGAATGTATTTGTGATGAACAAACTGCTGGCCTGGCAAATTCAATCAGCTGCTCTCTTCATTTCTTGATCCTAGACCAAATTTTCCTACAGACTTTGATTCTGTTCTTTTTACTACTTTTGCATCCCAGTCGCCTATGGTTAACAGTTCACTTCAGTTTTGGCATATGGTTATTTTTCTCCTGGACTCCAGCACAGAGTTTCCATGCTTCTTTTGCTTCTTTAGTTGAAGCATAAACTTGGATCATGGCTACACTGATGTCTTATATCTGAAGTTTTATTGATAAGATTTGGTCAGACTTTGTATCATATCATTTGATTGTTTTTGCTACATATCTCCTCACTTTTAATGCCATCCAATTTCTTTGGAGATTTTCAGTTCCTGACTGCGTCATATCTGGCTCAAAACATCCAATTCCTGGCCACTTCAGTTCTCTTACCCAAGCACTGCAAGGTTTATATGTCCACGTCTTGTTTGACTATGTCTAGCTTCCCCCAATTCATGCTTTTCACATTCCGTGTTCCTATAAGTTATGCAGGTTTAGATTTTCCTTTCATCTCTGAACACAACAGCCAAATGTCATTTTAGCTCGAGTCCATTTGCATCATTAGTCACAGCACTACTTGTAGTTGTCCTCTGCTGTATCCAAGTAGCTCACTAAGTGCCTTCTGACCTAGGAGATTAATCTTCTGGCTCTATCTCTTGTTTTGTTTTGGATTCCCTCATCATAAGGACTTCATGGTAAAACGCATAAAAATGAGTTTACTGTGCATATTGCACCATACTAACAAATATTAGCTATGGTGCCACTGCCATTGTATCTGAAACCAGTTTACCCCCACTCCCCACTACTGCTGCCACCCAAGTAACTGTCCTATTTGCTACTTCATCATAGCTACTACAGAAAGAATCCACTTTAAATCCAGTTTCAGCCTCCTGCAGAATTCCGGGGTTTGTAGTATTAGTTTTTTTAAAATTTTATTTATTTATTTATTTATTATTTCGATTTATATATCACCCTTCCCGAAAAGGTTCAGGGTGGTTCACAACAATGAACAACAAAACATAACATACTTGAAAGAATAATAAAACAGATTAAGACCAGAGTAGGGGTTACAGCTTAGAGATTGAACTCCTGACGGAACCGGTTGGTCTTACAGGCCCTCCGGAAAGCCTGTAGATCAGTTATAATAGGATCCTCAATGGGAGTTAGGAGGAACAACACTTCCAACAACACCAACAAACTTGATGGGCATCCAGAAATAACCTTGGCTTCCTAAACTACAAACCCCAGAAGTCTGCAGGAGGCAGAATCCGGATTTAAAGTGGATTCATTCTCTAGTGTGATGAGGTCCTTAGTCTGGTTCCTCAGTAGAAGCCTGTCAGACATGGGAGATATTGCAGCACTGCCTCCTGTAGCACAGGAACTTGTGATCCCACTATCATAGAAGGGTAGGGCCATTAATGGTATTTAGTTCCATTTAAATCAGTAACATAATCTCAACTAACTTCCAATTGATTTAAATGCAACTTCCAACTGATCTAAATGAAGAGCTATTGAATCTGAAAAGGCAGTGTTCCCTTGCTACTTCGTGGATCACTTATTGTGGACTTGCTGTTTTGTGGATTTAAAAAAATATTAATTTAAAATATATTTCATGGTATTTTCACTGTTTTGCGGGTTTTTGCCACCGCTGCTCTCCAGGGCGCTTTCTCTCCTCAGTCCTCCCTCCCTCCAGCCTTGAAGGGCCTTTCCTTCCTTTCCTTCACTTTAAGTTAATAAAGACTTAAAGCAGTGTATAACTACTAAAATAATGTATAAATATTAAAATACATAGAGCATCCTTACATCACAGTTTTTCACTTATTGCAGGAGGTCCTGGTACCTAACCCCAACAATAAGTGAGGGAACACTGTATGTCAAACAACAAATTGTCAGGTTTGAAGACGATGCAGAAAAAGAGACAATTCCAGACAACTCCTAGGGTCAGGCTAGCTACACTGTTTCATACAGAGTGGCTTACCAGATCGTTGAATCTTATTTCACAGTGTTTATTTAATTTATTGAAGTGTTTATTTAATTTTCTTAGAGCTGTATCATAACCAAGTATTAAATGTTTGATAATGTAATATGTGTGTGTCCTTTTTTAAAACATACTTTAGAACAGTGTTTTTCAGCCTTTTTTGAGCCGGGGCACATTTTTTACATTTACAAAGTCCTGGTGCACACCAGCTCCCTCCAGAGCACAAAGCAAATTCACATATGCACTGTACTGAAAAAATGTGTCCATATAGCTTCAAAGCAGTCCACTAGTACTGTTCTTATGCATCAATACACCTCATGGAACAATAATGAGGCTTCCACCTTCAATATATATGATCATTCCAGGTGGGCATTAGACGAGTCCCTCATGTATAACTGGTGAACAATGAACAGGAGAGTTGATACATAGTCACTAGAAAGGCTATCACGTTCAGCCAATGCCAAATGTAGTAATAGTTGGTAAACATAAACACAAAAATGTACCCGGTCCTCAGGGAAGCCGGCTAGAAAGAGAGCAGCCAGACGGAAGCACATTCTGAGGCAGAGAGTTTCACTGCTGAACAGCTCTCACAGTCAGGAAGTTCTTCCTAATGTTCACCCTCCTACACAGACATCCTTCTCTGTGATGTTTGCTTTTCTGCCTGCACTGTTGTGCGCGATCTCTCTCTCTCTCTCTCTCTCTCTCTCTCTCTCTCTCTCTCTCTCTCTCTTTCTATATGTCCATTTGTGGGATTAACATAACTCAAAAACCACTGGACAAATTACTGCCAAATTTGGTCACAAAACATACTAATACTAACCCAAGGAGGGACCATCAGTCAAAAAATTGATTTTGTCATTTGGGAGTTGTAGTTGCTGGGAGTTATAGTTCACCTACAATCAAAGAGCATTCTGAACTCCATCAATGATGGAATGGAATCAAACTTCCCACACAGAACTCCCATAATCAAGAGAAAATACTATAAGAGTTTGGTGGGCATTGACCTTGAGTTTTGGAGTTGTAGTTCACCTATATCCAGAGAGCACTGTGGACTCAAACAATGTTGGATCAGGACCAAGCTTGGCATGAATACTCAATATGCCCAAATGTGAACACAGATGGAGTTTGGGGAAAATAGACCTTGACATTTGGGAGTTACAGTTTCTGGAGAAGGGCCCTCGAAAGACCAGCAATCTCCCTCTCACTTAGGTTGCCCCCTCCCTCCCCGCCAGGCTTGAATTGTGGTCGTGAGGAGCAGGAGCCTCATTCACTGCCTGTGCAGCTCCTCGGGGGTTAGCGGGGTGGCCCGGATGGGCATCTCGGGGCCAGTGAAGCAGGCAGTAAGGAAGGCGGCGGCAGGCAGGGAGCTGGAGGGAGGCCGAGAGTGGTTTTGCGTGCACCAGGGAGAAGGGGGAGGAAGGAGGGGTGGGGCCAGCGCTGGACTGAACCATCCGGCATTAGGCCCGAGGGGGGGGGGGGGAGGCAAGAGGTGGTCTCTACTTGGGGAAAGGGAGGCAGGCCTTCCCAATGCATGGAGAGGGAGAGACCAAGTAGACAACGGGTGGAGGGGGGGTGTTTGTAATTTTGTGCCTGTATCGAGGTAGGTTTCTTAGGGTTTTTATACTTCATCACACTAGACTCTCCCCCTCTCCTCCTGGAGGTTCCAATTTCCCACGGCACACCTGACGATCGTTCGTAGAACATACTCAGGCTCCCTTCTTCCCAGCCTCGATTCGAGGGGGCAACGTGAGTGTGTTCAGGAGGGGAAGGGGAGGGAGGAAGACGTGGGGCGAGTCTGTGCAGTAGCACCCGCACGGGTCACGTCTTCCTTCCTCCCCCCTCCCCTCCTGAACACGCTTACGCTGCCCCCTCGAATCGAGGCTGGGAAGAAGGGAGCCTGAGTGGAGAAGAAAGTGTTCCGCAGGAGGGGGAGAAAGGGTCTTGGAGGTTCCAATTTCCCACGGCACACCTGATGATCTCTCACGGCACACTGTTTGAGAAACACTGATTTAAATGATAGAGATAGTTTAAACTAAAAAAAAACCCATCACCAACACCGAGTATAGGTTAGCAGTCCCAATCCCAAACCTTCCATAGCAATGGTTTCTCAATAATGTTCAAACCAGGATTTTCCAATTATGTCAATTTGGCATGAGTGCATGGGTGAAATTGACAAGACAGAATTTGCCACAAACTGCTGAAATTGTTATCAAAACACTGCATTTCTTTAGTCTAGTCTCTAAGGAAACTCAGGGCATCCCAACTCTGCTTAAAAATCTTCAGCCAAGGAGGATCCATAATCTTCAGAAGTATTCTATTGTCAGCTAGCTCTTACTATCAGGAAGTTGGATGGGATCTCTGTTCTTGTAACTTGGGTTCACTGGCTCTGGTTCTACCTTCTGGAACAGTGAAAGCATTCTTTATGGAACAGCTCTTCAGATATTTGAAGATGGCTATCATAGCACTGCTCAGTTTTCTTCAGCCTAAACATATCAATTTCTTTCAACTGTTCTTCACCAGAGTAGGCTAAACATGTTACATTTCTTCAACAGCTCTTTGCCGAGAGAGCTAATAAAACCTTGATTGGTGTGTATTCTAAATTCTTCACGACACATACCATGACTAATATTTACTGAGGCTTATAAAACACCAGAAATGACTTAAAACCCAATCTTTGTTTTATGATTTATTACAAGTTGGTAATGGTAAATGTTCTCCCTAATCAGCAGCAGCATCTATATGTGCACATCTGGAAACCTTTCACAGTATATGATCACAATGCACATTAACTATTATCCTATGGAATCCTGATGCATTTGTAATTTTCAGCTCTAATTCTTCCACAAATTGCAAGATGCAAAGATGATATAGAATGTTTCCATGGCAGTTATCATGGAATCATACTACTATAGCTGAAAAGGTGCCATATGTCTTTTTCTATATATAACATGTAGATGTTATATATACTGGGCAGATGCGAGGGTAGATTCAAATCACTACATCTCACCTAAATCTAATGCATATTGTAATATGAAATAGGATCCCCATTAGAAGATCAATTTTTGCTACACTGAATCTCTCATTATAACAAGGTAAAGGTAAAGTTTTCCCCCTGACATTAAGTCCAGTTGTGTCTGACTCTGGGGGTTGGTGCTCATCTTGATTTCTAAGCCAAGAGCCAGTGTTGTCTGTAGACACCTCCAAGGTCATGTGGCCAGCATGACTGCATGGAGTGCCGTTACCTTCCCGCTGGAGCGGTACCTATTGATCTACTCACATTTCCATGTTTTTGAACTGCTAGGTTGGCAAAAGCTGGGGCTAATAGTGGGCGCTTACACCCCCCCCCCCAGATTCGAACCTGTGACCTTTCGGTTAGCAAGTTTAGCAGCTCAGCAGTTTAACTCACTGCGCCACCCCATCAAGCAGATCGATTTTTGCTACACTGAATCTCTCATTATAGGAATGCAATAATAAGTAAACAGCATTTTGTTGCTATGTTCCCAATTATTTTGCCTATGTTTCATTTTTAGTATATCCTTTCCCATGCCTTCTGCTAACTTTTTCTGAGATTCCCCCACCCCCAGATAACCATGAAACTACCCAAATCATCAGAAACTACCCAAATTGGGAGGGGGCACAAAAGAGGACCCCAAAGGTAAGTAAGAATCACCTTTCTTGAACTCGGCCTCAGTCATACTAGAATGATAATATGATATCTCAGTTCTGTGACAGGTAAATCACAAAGTAATTGCTTCCCACTGTTGTTCTCTATTAATGCTACTGCCGAATTTGTAGCCAAATAAACTCCCTTTACTGAATGGCATCAGCCAGGTTCTCTCTCACCATAGATGACTCAGAAACCAGGTATTTTGAGTGTAAGTGTTATCTAGGGGTTCAGTCTATCCAGGTCATCCACAAAAAATCCAGCAGGATGAAGAGAGAAGCAATAGAATAGTTGTCAACCAACCCAGAAGTTGTCCAATGAATCAGGAGTCCATATAAACAAGGCATCAAGAAATTCAGAGTCATAAATCGTAGCCAGTCCAAGGTCAGGAAAAATGAGCATTGTTAGTCACCAAGAAGGTGAGTTGAAACAACAAAGCTAACAGGAAGTGGGTGGGAGATTTATAGGGATCTGTCTCCAGACACAGGTGCTGAATTAGATCAGCATCTCCTACATCGTAGAGCTGTTGGCAGCAGTGTAATCTCTCCTTGTCTCTTCACGATGATAGTTATGGATCTTCAGCATCTGCAGCTTCTACCTCCATCTTTGGCTCCTCAGACTCAGAAAGACCATCATTACTGGGAGATGCAGATTCCTGACTATTGGTATTTGCCTTCCCCACTCCATCTGAGTCATCTAGTCCAGAGGGTGAGCTATGACAATAAGGACAACAACAGAGAATGAGCAACACCACCCGTTGTGGTAACCCCCAAGCATACAATTATTTTCATTGCTACTTCAGAACTATAATTTTGCTACTGTTGTGAATTGTAATGTAAATATCTGAATAGCCCCGGAAAAGCCTCCCTTTGGTTGAGAGGCCAGCTGAGAGGCCAGCCAATCACAGCAGGAGAAGGAGTTTTGGTGGGAGGATTCACCATCTGTTTTCAAAAGGAAGAGAAGGACAGGCAGAGAGATCTTCAGCCTTCTCTGCCAAAGGGGTTCCTAAGACCATCAGAAATATGTTTTCTGATAGTCTTTGGTGAAACCCCCTCGCAATCCTCCCCAGAAGTCCCAAGCCCCAGGTTGAGAAATGCTGCCATAGAGTCACGTTGGAGGACCTACAAAATGCCTAGATACAACACTTCTCTGGGTATTATTGGAGGCAGCATGATCCCTATGGTTAACGTTTGGCAGACGCATACTACAGAATTATCGGAGTGATTTAGGCTGATCTACACTGCCCTATAGCCCTGGATTTGACCCTTGATTAGCTCCTTTGAACTGGATTATATGAGTCTACAACAGGCTTAAGTGGCTGAGGAGAAAAAGGAAAGGGCCCGAGGCTGTTGGGAATTGTGGGAGTTGAAGTCCAAAACATCTGAAGGGCCCAAGTTTGCCCATGCCTGGTCTACAGTGCCAGATAATCTGGGATAAACAGATAATCTGGGATCGGATCTTGGGGTATAGAGCAGTGTAGATCCAGCCTTCGAAAATGCCAAGAGAGAAGTATTTTGTCGGATGCAGGTAGCCTTGCACACACAGGGATCACACTATATAGGCTGATGGGGTGTTGTTGTTCTTTTTTAAAGACATGAGTGAATAACAGTGTAAGAGAGAGACTCCTGAATCTCCAATAGCCTATTGGGGAATAGAGGGGTCTTTCATATAGATTGTATTGTTTGTGTCAGGAGTGGTTTGAGAAACTGGTGTGAGAGAGTTGGCCATCTGCAAGGACGTTGCCCAGGGGATATATATATTATATTATATATTGTTCACTTTTGTATTCCGCTCCTTCCAGCAGGCTCGGGGCGGATAACAGAGAATACACAGGCAGCATGTCACAGCATGTTGCCTTACACTTTATAAAACATAAAACATAAAAACCACATTTAAAACATATAGCAGCGTCAAGTACTAAATGAGAGGACATACGGCACAGTTTTTGGTCCGGTGTGCCTAATTAAAGGCTGAGCCGAAGAGGGCCGTCTTGCAGGCCCTCCGGAACAGGGCCAGCTCCGAGATAGCTCGAGTGCTATCCGGGAGGGCATTCCAGAGTACCGGTGCCGCTACGGAAAAGGTCCTTTGTCTGGTCGTCGATAGGTGGCAGGAGCGGGCTGATGGAACTGACAACAGATTCTGTTCATCTGAGCGCAGTGATCTCGGGGGAGAGTACGGGGTAAGGCGGTCCCTCAGGTACGCAGGCCCTAGGCCGTGCAAGGCCTTAAAGGTCAAAACCAACACCTTGAAGGCAATTCGGTACTCGATAGGAAGCCAGTGCAGTTGCCGAAGGATAGGTGTAATGTGCTCCCTCACCGGCACTCCTGCCAGCAAGCGGGCGGCGGCATTCTGCACTAGCTTGAGTTTCCGGATTGTCGACAGGGGGAGGCCGGCGTAGAGGGCATTACAGTAGTCTAGTCTTGAGATGACCGTCGCTTGGATTACCGTGGCCAGGTCGTTCCTGGACAGGTAGGGTGCCAGTCGCCTAGCCTGTCGGAGGTGGTAGAATGCCGTCCTGCTGACCACGGAGACCTGAGCCTCCATGGTCAGCGAGGAGTCCAACAGAACCCCCAAGCTCTTAACCGATGGCGATGGGTTAAGCCGCTCGCCATCCAGGGTAGGCAACCGGCACCCACCCAGCCCAGGCCGACCAGGCCACAGGATCTCCGTCTTCGATGGATTCACCTTCAGCCGGCTGGCACGCAGCCAACCAGTCACGGCTTCGAGGCATAGATGGAAACAATCGGGTACGGAGTCCGGCCTGCCGTCCATTCTCAGCAGAAGCTGGGTGTCGTCAGCGTACTGATAACACTCCAGACCAAAGTCCAGATGTTTTGATGTTTTACCATCCTTGCGGGAGGCTTCTCTCATATCCTTGCACAGAGAGCTGGAGCTGACAAAGGGAGCTCATCTGCACTCTCCCCAGATTCTAACCTCTGACATGGGAATTGTGTTTTGGTTCAATATAGTGTTTTTCAACCTGGGAGTTGGGACTCCTGAGGGCGTTGCGAGGGGATATTAGAGGGGTTACCAAAGTATTTTCTGTTGGTCATGAGAGTTCTGTGCGGGAAGTTTGGCCCAATTCTATTATTGGTGGGGTTCAGAATGCTCTTTGATTGTAGGTGAACTATAAATCCCAGCAACAACTCCCAAATGTCATCTATTTTTCCCCAAACTTTACCAGTGTTCACATTTGGGCATATCGAGTATTCATTGAAGTTTAGTTCAGATCTATCATTGTTTGAGTTCATAGTACTCTCTGGATGTAGGTGAACTACAACTCCAAAACTCAAGGTCAATGCCCACCAAACCTCTCCAGTACTTTCTGTTGGTCATGGGAGTTCTGTGTGCCCAGTTTGGTTCAATTCCATCGTTGGTGGGGTTTGGAATGTTCTTTGATTGTAGATGAACGATACATCTCAGCAACTACAACTTTGAAATGACAAAATCAATCCCCCCCAACCGCACCAGTATTCAAACTTGGGTGTACGATACTCCCTTGCTACTTCGTGGTTCGTTTATTGCGGAATCAATGTTTTTGGATTTTTTTTAAAAAAAATTAAAATATAGTCTATACGGGTTACATTCCGTATAGACTACTGCAACGCTCTCTATGTGGGATTGGCTCTGAAGACTGTGTAGAAGCTGGAATTAGTCCAATACTCAGCAGCCAGGTTACTAACGGGAGCGGGGTACAGGAAGCGCACAACTCCCTTGCTGCACCAGCTCCACTGACTGCCAATTCGCTTCCGAGCACAATTCAAAGTGCTGGTTTTAACCTATAAGACCCTATATGGTTCTGGCCCAGTTTACCTGTCTGAACGTATTCTCCGCTATGAACCATCAAGGATGTTAAGATCATCTGGAGAGGCCCTACTCTCGGTCCCACCACCTTTGCAAGAGCATCTGGTGGGAACGAGAGACAGGGCCTTCTCTGTGGTGGCCCCTCGGCTATGGAACTCTCTCTTGAGTGAGATTAGGTCTGCCCCCTCCCTCCTGTCCTTCAGGAGGATAGTGAAATCCTGGTAATGGAATGAAGCATTCCCAGAATAATGGCCAAGACCTGTTAGAGACCCAAGTGAATGACCACATATGGGGACTGATTGGACTTGATTTTATTTTGGCTATTTGGCTTTATGCATTTTATTTTATAGGTTTTAAATCTTGTATTGTTATATGATGTTTTAGTCTGTATTATTTGCATTGAATTCTTGCTGTGAGCCGGTCAGGATATAGAAGTTTTAAATAAATAAATAAATATCATGGCATTGTCACTGTTTTGTGGGCTTGTGCTGCCGCCGCTTCTCCAGGGCGCTTTCCCTCCTCAGCCCTCCCTCCCTCCAGCCTTGAAGGGCCTTTCCTTCACTTTATTTTATGTTTAGAAAGACTTAAAATAGTGTATAACTACTACAATAATGTATAAATAATATTAGAATAATAGAGCATCCCTACATCGCGGAGTTTTCACTTCTTGCGGGAGGTCCTGGAACCTAACCCCAGCAATAAGTGAGGGAGACACTGTGTATATCTATTTTTCCACCTGCTTTCGGGCCCTCTTCGTGTGGAGGGAATTGCCCTTGGGTTCCACGTGTGCTGTACCCTGAATCATCCCCACCACCACCGTCATGCTGTCTCCAAAGGGGACACGGGAAGCCTGAGAAGGAAACGAGAGAGGTGCGGCTTCCCTGCGGCGGGGAGGTCGGGGACTGTCCTGTTGAGAGCCAGGGCACACCGTGGACCCACCCGACGCGCAGGTCCAGCGTTACCTCTCGACGGCTGAGTGACACCAGCGAGAAGGGCGAGGGCCAGCAGGGGGCGAGGGGCGGGCCACGTGACGCTCCGCTGGCTCAGCCCTGGGCAGCAGCAGCAGCATCTTCTCCTCTTCCTCCTCCTCCTCCTGCCTTTGGGTGGCCTTTGAGGCACGAGGGGCATCCCTGGGTTCCACGCCGCCCACTTTGGTGCTTGCTTTCTTGCTTTCCTTCGCCGGAGTGGGGAATCTTCTTCACGTCGGGTCTCTCAGGGTTGTAACTTCATGGCTTCATTGTGATGGAAAAAATCCACTTAAAATCCGGTTTCTACCTCCTGCAGAATTCTGGGGTTTGTTGGTTAGGGCGGAATCTTTAACAGCCTCCCTCAACTACAAACCCCCCAATTCTGCAAGAGGCAGCAAGCGAATTTAAAGTGGATTTCCCCCCTCTAGTGTGATGACCTGGGTGCGTCCTCAAGGCTCTTGCTCCGTCCTCTTGCGGCCCTATCTCAAGGGATGCCTCTTGTCTTTTTCTCCAGCCCGGTTTTCTCATTTGTGCGTCTGTTTCAGGGAAACACGCTACACATTTTGTGATGAAGAGCCCTCCCGACGGCCTGCCAGTGACAGGCTCCTTGGAGATGGGGGGGGGGGGGGGCAGGAGGGACAGGGAGAGGCAGAAGGTCTAAGCTACAGTTCCCTCCATCACACTAGAGAAAAAAATCCACTTAAAATCTGCTTTTTGCCTCCTGAAGAATTCTGGGGTTTCTAGTTTAGTGAGGGGAGCTCCCAGTAGCTCAATGGGTTAAAACCCTTATTCCGGTAGGACTGAAGACCAACAAGTCACAGGTTCGAATTCGAGGAGAGCACGGGTGAGCTCCCACTGCCAGCTCCAGCTCCCCATCAAAAATATCAGGGCGTCCCCTGGGCAACATCCTTGCAGACGGCCAATTCTCTCACACCAGAAGTGACTTGCGGTTTTTCAAGTTGCTCCTGACACACACACACACAAAACTAGAGGAAAAAATCCACTTAAAATCCACTTTCTGCCTCCTGCACAATTCTGGGGTGTGTAGTTTAGTGAGGAGAGCACCCCGGTGGCACAATGGATTAAACCCTTGCGTCGGCAGGACTGAAAGACCAACAAGTCACAGGTTCGAATTTGAGGAGAGCACGGGTGAGCTCCCTCTGCCAGCTCCAGCTCCCCATCAAAAACATCAGGCCATCCCTTGGGCAACATCCTTGCAGATGGCCAATTCTCTCACACCAGAAGTGACCTGTGGTTTTTCAAGTTGCTCCTGACACACACACACACAAAACTAGAGGAAAAAAATCCACTTAAAACCCACTTTCTGCCTTCTGCACAATTCTGGGGTGTGTAGTTTAGTGAGGAGAGCACCCCGGTGGCACAATGGATTAAACCCTTGCATCAGCAGGACTGAAAGACCAACATGTCACAGGTTTGAATCCAGGGAGAGAGCGGATGAGCTCCATCTCTCAGCTCCAGCTCCCCATGCAGGGACAATGAGGAAAGCCTCCCACAAGGATGGTGAAACATCAGAAAAATCTGGGCGTTCCCTGGGCAACATCCTTGCAGATGGCCAATCCTCTCACACCAGAAGTGACTTGCAGTTTTTCAAGCTGTTCCTGGTGCGCACGCACACACACACAAGTTTTGTAAGGCTGTTAAAGGCTACTGTCTTCTCCTCTCCTCTAGTGTGATGGGTTTTGGAAAGTTTCTGCCATGAAGCACTGCAGATAAAAGATGCTCTCCCCTCGCTCCTCCCTTTCCTAGAATTGAGTTGGAGGCAAAAGGAGTACAAGCAGTCCCCGAGTTACAAACATCCAACTTACAAACAATTCATAGTTCAGAATGGGGGCGAGACAACAGGAAGTGAGAGAAATCTCCCCCTTGAAAGGGAAATTCACCCCTTCAAGAGTTATCATGAGGAAAAGGTAAGAGCCCCCATGGTGCAATGAGTTAAACCCTTGTGCCAGCAGGACTGAAGACCAATACGGTTCAGCTCCCTCTGTCAGCTCCAGCTCCTCATGCGGGGACATGAGAGAAGCCCCCCAGAAGGATGGTAAAACATCAAAACATTTGGGTGTCCCCTGGCAACGTCCTTGCAGATGGCCAATTCTCTCACACCAGAGAATTGCATTTTCTCAAGTCACTCCTGACATGGAAACAAAAATGGGGAAAAGGTGAGCTTTATTACCAATCCTTGTTTCCAGCCAAGTTTTCAAAATCCAATTATCACATGGACAGAAAGTGAGGTGAAATCTTCTGAACAGGGGCACAGATAGCAAGAGAAACACTGCAAGGCTGTTAACCTTTCCCTATGCTATCCAAAGCTATAGAATATATATTTTCGGCTGGGATTACCCTTTAATAATGTACCTGTGCTGACTTACATGCAAATTCAACTGAAGAACAAACTACAGAAGCTATCTTGTTTATAACTTGGGGACTAGTATTTATTTATTTTTACAAAGTATCAGGAGCAACTTGAGAACATATTACAAGTCGCTTCTGGTGTGAGATAATAGGCTGTCTACAGAGATGTTGCCCAGGGGACGTCCGGATGTGTTACCATCCTGTTGAGATGCTTCTCTCATGTCTCAGCAAGCTAGAGCTGACAGATGGGAGCTCACCCCAACTTGCGGATTTGAAAGGGCAACCTTCAGGTCAGCAAGCCAAGCCTCAGGTTATCAGTCCAGCTGGCACAAGGGTTTAACCCATTGCGCCACCGCGGCTCAATGTAGTAATGATGAACAAGGATAAGAGTCTGGTAGGGAATACAGCAGGGGTGTTCATTAGGTAGATCGCGATCTACTGGTAGATCGTGTAGGGCGTCCTGGTAAATTGCAGGCAGTGCAGAAGGAAGGCTTGGTCCCGCCCCGCAGGCTCCCGATGCCGCCCAAGTGCTGCCGGCCCTGGGTTATCTGAGGTCCATTCCACGCAGTTGAATAAAATCCCATGTTATCTGCTTTGAATCAGATTATATGACAATGTGGACTCAGAAAAACCAGTTCAAAGCAGATATTGTGTTATATGTTTCACATTTTTGTAGTGGGTAGGTAGATTATTTTGACTTGGTTGTTTTATAAGTAGCTCGCATGCTGAAAAAGTGTGAGCACCTCTGGAATATAGGATAAGTATCCCTTATCTCAGTGTTTCTCAACCTTCCTAATGACGCAACCCCTTAATACACTTCCTCATGTTGTGGTGACCCTCAACCACAAAAATATTTTCGTTGATACTTCATAACTAATTTTGCTATTTTTATGAATTGTAATGTAAATATCTGATATGTACGAAGGATGTATTTTCATTCATTGGACTAAATTTAGCACAAACACCTGATACACCCAAATTTTAATACTGGTGGGGTTGGGGGCGGACATGTTTTTCATTTGGGAGTTGTAGTTGCTGGGATTTATAGTTCACCTACAATCAAAGAGCATTCCAAACTCCACCAATAATGGAATTGAACCAGACTTGGCACACAGAACTCCTGTCACCAACAGAAAATATCAGAAGGGTTTGGTGGGCACAGACCATGAGTTTTGGAGTTGTAGTTCACTTACATCTAGAGAGCACTGTGAACTCAAACTATGATGGATCTGGACCAAACTTGGCACAAATACTCAATGTGTCCAAATGTGAACACTGATGAAGTTTGGGGAAAATAGCCCTGACCTTTGGGAGTTTTAGTTGCTGGGATGTATAGTTCATCTACAATCAAAGAGCATTCTGAACCCCACCAATGATAGAATTGGGCCATACTTCCCACACAGAACCCCCATGCCTTGAAGGGACTTGCAGGCATGAGCCTCCCTCCAATCTCACATGCGCACCATGCGCTGAGCATGCCTGCTCTCCCCTCCCCACTTGGAGTCTCAGAAACAGCCCCCCCCTTGGGAGAAAGACCAGTTGAGAGGCTGGCCAAACATAGAGGAGGAGGGCTTTTGGTGGGAGGTTTTCCCCACTGTTTCCAAAAAGGAAGAGGACAGGCAGAGAGATCTTCAGCCTTTTCTGCCGAAGGGGTTTCTAAGACCATCAGAAATATATGGTTTCTGATGGTTGTTAGTGACCAGAACTCAGAACCCCCAGGAGTCCTGAGAAAAGCTGTTTTATCTGAAATGTGTGGGACCACATGGAGTTTAAATTTTGGTTTTCTTTATATATACATAATGAGATGGAACCCAATACAAATAATTAATACAAATAATTAATCTAAATAATTTTATCTATGAAACAAAGTTTGCATACATTGTCCCATCAGAAAGCAAAGGTGTCAATATCTCAGGCACTCAGGTGGGCTATTTCCGGTTATTTAATGTAAGGGATACTCAATCTGAAAAGTTTTTGGCTTGGAAATAATTTGTCATTTCAAAGAACACACCCAATAGATTTCTTGAATTGTTTTGTTTCTTGTATCTGAAATGCTGAGGAATGCCTGCACTGGGATTTACTTACTTACTTAGGCGATTTCTCATTGTCTGAGTATGATAGTTTCCCAAGATCAATGTACTGGCAGTGGGTCCATAGGTGACTGTGGAGCCCTATTCTTGATCCGCAGTGAGAGCATTGGTTTCCAGGTGGAAGGCGGTCCTGGTCGGGGTTGGCTTGATGCACCTTCCTCTTGGCACTCTCTCTTTCACCCTCCACTCGTGCCTCTTCAAATTCTACAGCACTGCTGGTCACAGCTGACCTCCAGCTAGAGCACTCAAGGGCCAGGGATTTCCAGTTCTCAGAGTCTATGCCAGAGTTTTTAAGGTTGGCTTTGAGCCCATCTTTAAATCTTTTTTCCTGTTCTCCAACATTCCGTTTTCTGTTCTTGAGTTTGGAGTAGAGCAACTGCTTTGGGAGACGGTAGTCAGGCATCTGTACAATGTGGCCGGTCCAGCAGAGTTGATGGCGGAGGACCATCGTTTCAATGCTTTGCTTCTTCCAGCATGCTTGTCTTCTCAAGAGATTTGCAGGATTTTCCGGAGGCAGCACTGACGGAATCATTCCAGGAGTTGCATGTGATGTCTGTAGACAGCCAACGTCTCGCAGTTGTATAGCAGGGTTGGAAGGACAATAGTTTTATAAGCAAGCACCTTGGTATCCTCATCCTCAAACACTCTCTGCTTCATTCGGAAAAATGCTGCACTCGCAGAGCTCAGGCGATGTTGTATTTCAGTGTCAATGTTGACTTTTGTGGAAAGGTGGCTGCCAAGGTAGCAGAAATGATCAACATTTTCTAATGTTACACCATTAAGCTGTATTTCTGGCATTGGAGAGGGATTGGCTGGTGACTGCTGGAAGAATATTTTGGTTTTCTCGATGTTCAATGACAGACCGAGCTTCTCGTATGCTTCTGCGAAGGTGTTTAGAGTGGCTTGTAGGTCTTCTTCTGAATGCGCACAGACAATGTTGTCATCAGCATACTGGAGTTCTATAACAGATATTGTTGTAACCTTGGTTTTGGCTGTCAGTCTGCTGAGGTTAAATAGCTTGCCATCTGTCTGATAGATGACTTCCACTCCAGTGGGGAGCTTCCCATCAACAAGATGAAGTATCATAGCGATGAAGATGGAAAATAAAGTTGAGGCAATAACACATCCCTATTTGACACCTAATTCCATCTTAAATGGGTCACTTTGGGAGCCATTGCTGTCCAAAACAGTTGCCATCATGTCATCATGGAGGAGCCGCAGGATGTTCACAAATTTGTTAGGGCACCCGATTTTTGGGGAGATGGTCCAGAGAGCGCTGTGATTCACTATGTCAATGAATGCCATGTACAGAGGTTGATTTTGTTCCCTGTATTTTTCTTGGAGCTGTCGTGCAGTGAAGATCATGTCTATTGTTCCTCTGGAGAGGTGGAAGCCATTCTGAGATTCTGGGAGGGTGTCTTCTGAGAGGGGTAGAAGGCGGTTTGCAAGGATTCTTGCGAGGATTTTCCCAGTGGAGGTTAGAAGGGAGATAACCTCGATAGTTTCCGCAGTCTGTTCTCCCCCCCCTTTTTTTTTTGAAGAGGGTGATGATGGTGGCATCCTTGAAATCTTCTGGGATTTTCTCGGTCACCCACACTTTTTTAATGAGCTGGTGGAGTTGTTGTCCTCCCTCTTTAAAGATTTCAGCAGGGATCCCATCAGATCCGCTGGCTTTGTTATTTTTTTGTTGGCTGATAGCATTGTTGACTTCTTCCAAACTAGGCAGTGCTGCAAGCTCATCCCTGGTTTGTTGTTGCGGGAATTGTGAGAGAACCTCTTTGGCCACAATTGAGCTGCGATTCAGGAGGCTTTGATAGTGTTCTTTCCAACGTAGTGCAATTGATTTTTTGTCCTTCAGAAGTATGGTTCCATCTGATGAGCGTAGAGGCTGTATGCCATGGTTTCTTCGCCTGTAGATGACCTTTGTGGCTTTGAAAAATCCCTGAGCATCATGGGTATCTGCCAGGTGTTGGATTTCTTCAGCCTTCTTTGTCCACCAGATGTTCTTGAGTTCTCCTGTCCTTCTTTGGACCTTAGTTTTTGCACTGGCATAGATCTTTTTCTTAGCAGCACAGTTGATGTCTCTCTGCCATGTTTGGAAGGCTTCTCTTTTCTTGTCAATTATGTGTTGGATCTCATTGTCATTTTCGTCAAACCAATCTTGATGTTTCTTGGCTTGGTATCCAATAGTTTCTCCACAGACTGTGATGATGGAGGTCTTCAGTTTGTTCCAATGTTCCTCAACATTTTCAGGGTGTTCTATGGGTAGATGGTCCTTGAGTGCTGTTTGAGGATGGGCTCATTTGGAGGGCTCCTGAAGGGCTTGGGTGTTCATTTTGCATCTTGTCTATCTTCCTTGGAGTCTGCGCTTGGGGGCAATCTGGATTGTGGATGGATTAGCCTGTGGTCTGTCCAGCAGTCGTGGCTTCTCAACTTGTTGCAGCCTTCTTCCACCTTCACAGCCATTGTACCATGTACCATGTTATCCTCTGCCTTCTCAGTCATTGAGATTTTTGTGTCTTCGGACTGTGCTTGGTCTGGAACCGCCCCTGCAGCCATTCCTGGGAGTTCACGACTCTAGTCTTGTGCCCACAGGTTCATTGGGACATGCAAGCTCCCTCACCACGACATGGTGACAGTCCATCAAGGGGGATTTACATACTAGCTTGGGGACCCGGCGGTGCCCAGGTTATTTAGGAACTATAGCCTGTTTGTGGAGGCTGGAGGCTATCTGTGTAAGCAGACACCTCTAAAACACACACATTTCACTTTTATTATGTGTGTGTGTATGTATATAAAATTATTATATAATTATAGATATTATATATTATTGTATTATATTATTATATTATAATTATTATAATAATATTAATTAATAAAGTAATTATTAATAATTATTTTATTATATATAATATATAATATTGTTAATTATATTATAATATGTGTATAATAGATAGGTCACATTTATATTCTATTTTATATTATATATTATATTGCAATTATAATTATATATTATATTACAATTACAATTATTATTAATTATTATATTATAGTATTATGTGTATAATAGATAGGTCACATTTATATTCTACTCTTACTTTAGAAAGCTCTTTATAGTACATACACATAAATGCTTTTTTTCTCACTTTAAAATCATCATCATCATAATAGAAAGTTGGACCCAAATGTAACTTGTCCATTTTGTGAGTGTTGTTGTGGGGATTGTGAACCCCGAAGTTCTTGGACTAAATTATTAGACTGGCCATAGTACTCATTTGATATTGTATTGTTTTTCATGTTTTCCTTTCCAATTAGCAATATTCAAATGAAAGCAGAGAGCGAGAGAGACTGTTTAGGTGCTCTGAGTGCTGCTAAAGTGTTCTCAAACCACTTTAGCTCAGTTGATCAAATGTTTGAGTGTAAATTGTTTGTGGATTATTTACAGGTGAAGTAACATCTACGATGATCATCATGGCAGACATCAGTAGTCTCATAGTCTTTAAAGATAATGATGTTTTAGTTATCTGCTATATTAAAAGATAAATGTAGATTTTCCAGCTAGAGCAGCCATGGGCAAACGTGGGCCCTCCAGGTGTTTTCGACTTCAACTCCCACAATTCCTAACAACCTCAGGCCTTTTCAACTTAAGTGGCTGAGGTGGAAAAGGAAGGAGCCTGAGGCTGTTAGGAATTGTGGGAGTTGAAGCCCAAAAGTCCTGGAGGGCCCAAGTTTGCCCATGCCTGAGCTAGATCAATGGAACTTACCATATTTTTCGCACCATAAGGCGCACCTGCTGATAAGACGCACCTAGATTTTAGAGGAGGAAAATTGGGAAAAAAAATGGGGGCTGGCTACTATATGAGACACTTGTGGGGGCTTCCTCCTTCCCTCCCTCCCTCCCTCCGGCCTCTCTTCCATGGTGTCCTTACAGCTACTGTATGGGACATCACGGAGACGCAGCAGCAGCGCCCCCGGAAGGGCCCGAAAACAGAGGCGCATCTTCGTGACGTCACTTCATCACGTCGCGCCTCTGCCGAGGAGGAAGGGGAGGAAGGCCTCGCCGGAGGGAGGGAGCCCTGCGGAGGCGCTGCGGCCTCTTCCTCCTTCCCTCTCTCCCTCCGGCCTCTCTTCTGTGGTGTCCTTACAGCTACAGTAGCTGTAAGGACACCACAGAAGAGAGGCCGGAGGGAGAGAGGGAAGGAGGAAGAGGCCGCAGCGCCTCCGCAGGGCTCCCTCCCTCCGGCGAGGCCTCCCCCTCCTCCTGCTCCTCCGGGTCCGTGAGCAGCGAGCCCCATGAGTCCCTCTTCCGCCCGTTCCTCCGTGCCGCCGGGGGCAAAAATAAAGTTCCTGCTGTCTTTTGGTGAGTACCGGTATATCGCCGCCCCCCTGCTCCAGCGCCTCCCCCCCTCCCTGCCTGCATTTTCGCACCATAAGATGCGGCTGATTTTTCTTCCTACTTTGGGAGGAAAAAACTGCGTCTTATGGTGCGAAAAATACGGTATATCTTTGTCGTCTGAACTCTATCTTGAGCCAAACTTTCATCTCTTCCAAACATCTGCACCATTGTATGTCTCTTTAATGGCAATATGAAGACAAGGCTTTTCTACAACATTGTACTTTTGCCTTGGCATTATCCCAGTCATAAGTTGTTTGACCTTTTCATTTGTCATAAGATTTTTTTTTATAAAAAGGTCTTCTATTTGTTTATGTCATGGGTGGCCAAAATAAACCCCTTTACTTGCATGCAGGCCCTCCCTGCCAAGTCCCCTATATGGCTTCTAGCCTCCATTCTACCTATAACCCCCCCACCCCCAAAAAGCATTTAAAATAGCAAATTGTGCCTTCAGTAGCCTTAGGGAGATGATTGTTGAAGATCAGCCTGATACTCCTGAGACTGATGGGTTCACTGATTATTTAGAGGAATTGTGGGATTTCCTTGGGCTCAAAGTGATGAAGATTCAAGTCAGGGGAATAATTCATCTCTTTGTGAGAAATCTGACTCGGAAAATGCAAGGTCATTCAGGGGAGCCAGAAACTGCAACATTAGATAAGGAGTTTGGCAAAGAGATAAGTGACACAGGAGGCTCTCAGGAGAAAACACATGGGGTTACGGAGATCAATAAAGGTCTTCATTTACAGATCAGAGCAGAAAATAGGTATTGTAGGTCTGAGTGCTCAAGTGGGAAAGTAGTGGAGAGATTTCATGGGAAAAAACATGACTTCATGGTTGCCTATTAATTAGCAAGTTGTTTACCTAAGAGTTAGTTCAGGCACCGTGGCGTTTCAAGTGGAAGCTAGGCCTGAGTTTTCTGGTTCTTGTTTCAAGTGAAGCATTGATTTTGGATTTAAGTTTCCTGGAAGTTTCCTGTGTTTTTGTCTTTATATTCTTGCTCAAGTTTTACTAAGTATACCTTTTGCTTGTGGACTTATTCTGTACTTTAGACTTTTTGGCTATTCCTGGACTATGTTACCTTGGAATCTGTATGAGACATTTGGATTACTGTTTGGATTATCATCTATTTATAAACCTTTTTGGATTATACTCTGCTTTCTGTATTACTGATTTTTTTGGCCTATATTTTAATGTGTTTCTACAATAAACTGTTTGCTTGTATTCTGCATTCTTGTGTGGTGCTGTGGCCATAGGTGTTTCCAGGCCTGGAGTGCTTCTTGGCTTTTCTTCGCGAATGAAGATTCAGGAAGGACTCATCCCACACTTTTTACAAGCACGTTGATGACTTTTCAGAGGTTAGATGTGTCCTTCGAGCCTGTGCAATGGATTTTTCTGGTGGAGCGCAGCATGCACAGAACTGGCCTCACCTTTTAAACTAGAGATTCGTCTGCCAGGGCCTAGCAAGCTTGGATGGTGGCAGCGAGATCCTCAGGTCGTAGGTTTGGTTTGAGTTTCCTTCTCTTAGATGGTTGACCTTACAGGGTTAGACAAGCACCATCTGCCCAGGTTTGAAATTAGAGTTTTCCTTCTCCTAGGATGGTTGCCAAAAGGCTAGAGAGCCCATCCTGCCCATTGACGCCCTTTGTCAGACTCTTCGGTTGTGACCTGTCTGCCATAGGAGCCCTTACCGCCAGCATAGCTCACAACTTCATTAGGGTACGCAAGCCTCTCCCCCACAATAAGCGGATGCCAACGGAGAGGTAGGAGTGCAATAATGATACAATTTACTAGTTTAAAGCCCATAGTACATTTCAGGCTTGAAATGGGCTTAAAATAATCATTTTCTTCTTTTAAAATGTACTATTTCCTGACTATTTGTTAGTTCCCATGTTCTAGGCACTTTTGGCCTATAATGGGATAAAGGTGCCCCAAATAATTTATTTATTGACCTTATTTATACCCTGCCTTTCTTTACCCCAGGGGGACTCAATCGTGAATTATGGCCTTGGGGTTCTGCTAAGAGATTATGGGCATACAGTCCAAACATTCTGGAAAGTAGCTGGAGGTCCATTACTGGACACAGAGGGCCGGGGAGGGGAAATTTCTCTATGAAATCTCTCTCTCTCTTGCCAGTCTAGATGCTGCAATTTGTGTTAGATTGTGTTAGCATCATAAGAGTTGGAAGAGACCACATGGGCCATCCAGTCCAACACCCTGCTGTGTATGAAAAGCACAATCAAAGCACCCCTGACAGATGGCCATCTCAAGTGTTGTGCACTTGGGATACAGATGACACCTAACTCTACTACTCCTAACTCTACTACTCCACCCAAAGCCAAGGGAGTTGTCCTGATCCTAAACCAATGTCTGACATCAATAGTGGGCGGGATGAGGGCAAACAAATTGAAACTTTATCCAGACAAGACAGAAGTGCTCCTGGTCAGTCAGAAAGCAGATCAGGGAATTGAGATTCAGCCTGTGCTGGATGGGATTACACTTCCCCTTGAAATTGGGACTCAGTATTGAACCTTGGGATCCAGGTTTCTGTGATGGCAGAGTGTCTTTATTTATTTATTTACTTACTTACAGTGCTTATATTCCGCCCTTCTTACCCCAAGGGGGACTCAGGGCGGATCACAGTACACAGACACGGCAATATTCAATATCGTTTTGGATAGACAATACAGAGTCAGACAGAACAGAAGGAGGTATGTTGTGTCAACGTTCATGTCCAGCTTTTTGGCACCTTGGAAGGTGTTCGAAATCCAGCCACAGGGAGGTGCTTTTGCTTCATCCTCTATGATGAAGAGGCATCAGGACTTCCTTCTTCCTTTTTGGTTACCCGGCATTTTCTGAAAATTTTTTTATGCTGTTGTAAAATACCTCCTCCGCTTGTTTTAGCAGTGCCTAATTTCACTAATTACAGCACAAGCTGTTTTCGAACTGCTTGGGTTAACAGTAAGCTGGGCTTGACAGTCGGCAACTCATGCTGACCAGAGGCTTTGAACTGGCAACCTTTTGGTTGATAGATCTTATAATTGCTGGTGATTTACCAGCTATGCTAAACCTCGGCCCAACAAGACTAACAACAGATAGAGGCGTTTCTCATCATTTGGCATCTTTAGAGGCTGTGCTTGGTTCCAGCCACAGGGGGTGCTGTTGCTCCTTCTTCTTGCCGAAGAGCTTTCTTTGTTCATAAACTTTTTTTCAAATGCTGTGCTGAAAATACCTCCCTGCTTAATGTGGTTCCTATTAATCTACTCACATTGCTGTTTTCGATCTGCTAGGTTGGCAGGGAGCTGGGCTGAAGGTCAGGAGTTCACTCTGACCTGACTTCGAACTGCCAACCTTTCAGTTGGCAAGTTTAACTGTAGCTGCAGCTGGTGATTAACCTGCAGTACTAAAGCCGGCCTTTGCACATTTAAAACTTGTGTGCCTACTGTACCCAATCCTTGAGAAGTGGTACATGTCTTAATGATATCCCATTTGGATTACTGTAATGTACCCTACTTAGGGCTTTGAAAAATGTTTGGAAAACTTGGCTGGTTCAAAGAGCCCTGGCAAGACTGTTAGTCAGGGCCTATTTGTGTTTGCCTCACAGCAAATTAGAAAATTAATTGCGATCCTCTTTGGAACTGAAGATGTGCGATGCATAAGGAAAAGGAACAAGATAGCAAAGCTTCACAAGATAAATAGTTTGTAAACCTGTGGAGGTGGGAATCACTTAACAAGACTAGAGCAAAAACAAAGGAGGACGCAATAATAACATACTACCAGAAATCACATTCCAGAGAGAGGAAAATGATTTTGATTTAAATTGAACTTAACCACAATATTGCTATTTGGCTATGTATTTTCAAGGAAACCTTGAATTCTTAAACAGAAGAATCCCATGCGACATTTCAAGCAAGACCACGTTTGAAACTGAAAGAAGTTGCAAAATAGTTTTGAAGAAAAAGAAGAAAAACATTCACTGTGGATGCCTAAAATTGTTTTTCCGTTTTAGACATATTTCTGGATTATTGCTTGAAGTTAATTTTGAATTGATTATAAGTACAATAACACCAAAAAAAGAGGGCACAAGATTCAAAACATTCAAACAGACATTTTTGTAAAGGTCACTGTCTACAGTAAATTGCATACACAAAGAAAACATGGGCCATTTTAGCTGTAGCTAATTAAAAAACTAGCCACTAATCTCTTAATAGTTTAACTTGACAAAATTCTTAGTGAACCAAAGAATCTGCAAAATGAAAACTTGAGGATTGGAGTCAATTTGATAAACAAATTGAAGATTATGTTTTTATGGTTTTGGTTGGTTTTTATATAATATTTTAATGTTTTAATTGTATTTATAATCTGTTTTTAACTTGCATTTTATAGTTGTGAAGCATGGAATTGTTGCCGATTGTGAACCGCCCCGAGCCTCCTTTGGGCTGAGAAAGGCAGTATATAAATGTGGTAAATAAATAAATAAATAAACAGTAATTATCTCATTTATGGGTTGCTGTGAGTTTTCTGGGCTGTATAGCCATGTTCCAGAAGCATTTTCTCCTGACGTTTCGCCCACATCTATGGCAGGCAACTTCAGCAGTTTAAACTCTCAACCTCTGAGGATGCCTGCCATAGATGTGGGCTGAATGTCAGGAGAGAATGCTTCTGGAACATGGCCATACAGCCTGGACAACTAACAGCAACCTAGTGATTCCAGCCATGAAAGCCTTTGACAATATGTCATTTATTTCAGTGCTGTGATGTCTTCCCTCTCCAGGAAGGCATGGGAATTTGAATATTGATTTTCTGATAACATTTTTATCATAACAGTGAATTGTTTTTCTTTGTATCCGAATTAAATTTAAGAGAGGTGACACTTGAGAGGTTTTAGAGGTAGAATAAGGAAGTGGAGCATTGTTTTTTTTGTACTGTAATATGTCAATTGAGCCATAGACAATGCATCTTAAGAAAGCAAATGACCTGAAAGTGAGGAGCTTCTTGCAGGCTGTCAGAACAATTCTAGAAGCATGCTGGAATGGAACCTTTATGTGCTCCACTGATTCCTTCCTGAAGGATTTCTGAGAAACAGAAATGTCTGTCCTAAGAACATACATTCAGTCAACAGTACTCTTTGTATTTGTTGAATTATATTATCGTACTTTCCTCTTCTTTTTTTTTGCAAGAGTTTGATCTTTGTCCTATGTTGACTATCTGAAATGGTAAACCACCAGCCCAGAATACTTTTTCTTGTATATTACATATCACGTTCAAAGAGATATGTTTTTGTTTACACATTATACAAAAATCCCTTCTGACATTATGGATTACTCTTTCAAATAGCCCACATAGGACAAAGTTCAAACTGTTATTTAAACCACTGCCATATAAAATATAGATTATCTTCTTTGAACTGGATTATATGCTCATTTGGACTCATAATCCAGTTCAAAGCAGATAATGTGGATTATCTACTTTGATAATTTGGATTATATGGCAGTGTAGAAGGGCCCCCAGATAATATTTCCTAAACAATGTATGTTTTAAATTGTAAAATAAATTAGTTAAAATATGTTGAATTGTGATTATAATCTGACCTAGATTCTTTGGGGTTAGGTCCCTAGGATTCCTATGAAAGTGGAAGAACAATGAATGATAATTGCTATTTTTTTTAACCTGAGGGAATACCTACCTAAGAATTTTTACATCTGCCTATGAGATTCTGGCCCCTTCTAAACTGCCATATAATCCAGATTAATCCATCAGATAAATTTACTCCACACTAATTAAATACCTCATTAGGCCTGTGCCTGGGAATGACTAATCAAAAAGTCCGGAAGAGCAGGATGGCACCCACCCCCTCCCTGTAAAGCAGGCCTCTCCTGTATGTTTGGGGACCAAAATGGCAGGGGAGGGGGGCTTCACAATGGCTTTATGCCCTTGATTTGACTCACAGGTTTTGGTGTTGTCTGGAAGCACCCTAAAAACACTGCAAAATTATCTGTTTGGAGAGAAACAAAATTCTATCTGCACGTGCTTGAATATTTGCAAAGACACCAATTCAGTATCTTTAATAACCAAGTGCTTGTTGTTATGAGCAAAAGCAGTGATACCAAGGACCTCATCATGTGGGCAGGGCTAAAGCAGAGTAAAACAGAGGGAACCATCCACCTTTGTTCTCTACCATCTTTCACCCATCTTCTGGGATGGCTGGCCTCCCCATGTCGTTTCCCATCATTTGTCATGCTTTCTCCACTTCCTCCCTTTTTTCTCAGTTAGGAGTTGGGTAGGATCGACTCCTAAAAATGGAGTCTTATCTCCATTTTCAGGTATTGATAACACTGATACCCACAGGCAGTGACTGGAATTGGCCATGCATCATGGGATGGCCTACATGGGACTCTCTTTTGCCTGTGCCTGAAAATGAAGAGAAGATACAGACAAGACTGCCTCTGATAAGGTTTCAAGAGTTTAATGTGAGATTACTTCACTTGTTAATTATGTGTTAAACATTGTCATTCAGTGACTGGCAATAGCAAAACACTCATTATCTCAGATATGGTGAACTTTACAAGAAATGAACATGAATGTGTGAACACAGCCTAACATGAAAACCAAAGAAAAGCTCCATATGTCATGGATTAGCTCATATGCAATTCTGTACCAGAAATTTGAGCTACATTGTCCCAAATTATTTAGTGTCGGTTTAATCGCGTTACATAAATGTTGATGTACCCAGTCCCTATTAATTTGGTTGGCCCCAAGATGCAGTGCCTCTGTGTTTCAGAGGGTGCATCTACAGAATTGGAGCAGTTTGACATCACTTTAACTGCCATGACTCAATGTTAAGGAATCCTGGGAGGAGGAGTAGATCTTTAGCTTTCTCTGGCAAATAGTTGTAAGTCAATGGGTTATCGTAAGCTTTCATGGCTGGAATCACTGGAAGCCCTTCCAGGTAGGACCCATATTCCATGCCCCATTGAATTTTTACCCGAGGCATCTTCAGATAAAAGAAAAGTAAGTTGAGACAAAGCAGAAAAAACCTGCTTTGTTCCAAATTCGTTAGATACCCCATTAGATCTGGGCGTTCCTGAAAGGCCAATTCGATTGGGGTATTGGTCTGTGCTTCTACAGTCCCAGTAATCTGTCCCCACAGCCCAATTTGCTCCTTCGGGCTCAAGAAGCATGAAGAAGCAAAGAGGGCACCCACCCCTCCCCCAAACCCCCTCAAAAGTCCTAAAAACAACAGAAAACTTACAAGGTTACCATGATGCCTCTCTGCATGCCGCCTGGAATGTTCCAATGATGCACCATGGGGCGCCTCCCCCTTCCCCCAAATTGCTCCTTGATCTCTTTGCCTCCTGGCATCTCATTGGTACATTCCAGGAGGCCTGCAGAGAGGCATCATAGTGACCCAATGTTTTTAGGGCTTGTGGGGTGGTGGTATTTGGATGGCATGGGGACAGCCAACGGGAAAGCCTGTTTTTTCCCCAGGGTGTAGGGACTTAAACCTGCTCTGGAGCGGGCTTCTTTAACCTGCTCCGAAGCAGGGTTGATGTATGCCTGGAAGTGCCCTGTGAGTCTTTCGGGCTATATGGCCATGTTCCAGTAGCAGTCCCTCCTGATGTTTCACCTGTATCTATGGCAGGCATTCTCGGAGGTTTGCTCAGAATGCCTGCCATAGCTGCAGGTGAAACATCAGGAGAAAATGCTACTAGAACATGGTCATACAGTGTGAAAAACTCACAGCAACCAAGTTGTAAGTCACTTAACTACAACTCCCATGATTCCATACCATTGGACAATGGCAGTAAAGTGGTTTCAAATTCTATTAATTCTACATTGTAAATGCATCCAAATTCATAAAATGCTGTGACCTATTTTTATAGAAATCAGAGGTTAATTCCAGTTCCAAGGAAATCGATGAAAGACGCATACAGCTAGGAGTTTTGAAAACAGAGGATATGTCTACTATATCCCTATGCACTCTGGTAGGATTTTAGTCTTCAGAATAATCTTTTTAAAATTCAAAAGCAGCTGCAACCTCATATTTGTTTTTAAATATAGTTTGGGTGCTATGTTCCCATTTCATATTAAGTAACATGAACAGCTGTTGATGTTTTTGCATTTCATAAGCTTTGGTGTTAGTAGATAAATGGAAAAGAATTGAGTTTCACTTTTCAGTTTGTTGCTGAAACTAATAGATGCACCCTAGCTTTGTCATTTTTGACTTTCCCTGTTTGCAGTTTGGCATTTATATTACCATTGGAAGTTCCAGAAATATTTCAGTGTTATTGTTTTCTAGGTTTGGTTCTAAAAAATCTTTTACTACTTCATTCATTCTTGGAAGGAACAGTTGGAAACCATAACTGTATAAAAAGAAACATACTCAGTAGAAATGAATACAGCAACTGCTTCCAGTTTGTTTGTGCTTTAACTCAGCATTAAAGAAAGTGGCTCACAGGCTCATGTGGCCCCAATCCATTTTGCAGGTCTGGAATTCACTCATTTAAGGCAAATATCCACAAAACATCCCAACCAATCAAATTTACCAAAATACTGGTACCCCAAACCAGTTGAAAACTGTCTTTAAAAGGTAAGCAGTAGTCACACTATTCATTTTCAGAGTGGAGAGATTATGGATTTATTTTTCTTTAGGTTTTATGATGTTGAGATCCCATAATTGTGATTTTTTTTAAATCACAAGCTAACGAACATACGCAATCATACTTGAGATGGCACAATGGAAATACCATCAGGGCTGAGGAAGATGAAAGTTTGTGGAGACACCCAGCTTTATTATACAGGTTTAAGAGAGCACATCCGTTATGCATTACAATGCACAATTTCATTCAGTTGATCACAAAATCAATTTTATGTCAGTATAAGAGTGTCTTTGCAAAATTATAGTGAAGAAAGAATTTGGCCATATTTTGGAATTTACATTTAGCCCTGGCTAACATTTGATTTAATTGATTGCTTATTGAGTGTTTCTATAATGAGAAGGATTACTGGTGAGTGTATTTTTGAAACCGTTTCATCATTGATACTATTATACAGCCAGAGGGCACTGTTTGCCATATTTGGGCAGAGTTTCCCAAACATGGGTAATTGTGGGTAATGAAAATGTTTTTCACTGATTACTCAAATAAGTGGTTATTTCATCTTTTCACATTTCATCCCCCAGAGTTCTCACTTGTGCCTTGGGTAAACTAAGAAAACATTCTAAATTAAGTTCAGGTTTTGTACAGGTTTTGTAAAAGAGGGATCAATGTGAAAAGTGTCCCTGAACATAGCAATTTAAGCCTAGTTGCTACTCACAACTTGAGTAAACACATTAAATCAATTGCTTAATGATAAATCTGCACTTACTTCATTTCGCTCCGTTTGAGACCAGCATTTGCACTTTGCCCTGCACGTCTGAAATCTGCTGCCACAAATTGAGTAAATGCAATAGGGAGGTTTTCTAATTTACTAAGGAGATGATCAAAAAGGGAAAATCAAATCTGCATTTATTCACTAGCTTTATTTTGGTGGTCAAAAGATTGCAAGCTCTTTAGCTCTGCTGATGAAAGAGAGGATCAGCGTAACAGTGCATACAGAGCATTTGGTAACCATTCACTTAGAACATAAGAACATAAGAAGAGCCATGCTGAATCGGACCTCAGCCCATCTAGTCCAGCATTCTGTATCACACAGTGGCCCACCAGTTGTACACGGGGATCTCGAGCAGAAGGGAGGGCAAAACCCTGACCTGCTCCCGACCCCCCACAACCAGTACCCAGGGAAATCCTGCCTACCTCAACCAACTCCGAGGTGGCGCTTGAATGTCCTTTTCAGTAACTACCGATACACTTGGTATCCATGAATCTGTCTAATCCTGCCTTGAGGTTGTTCAGGCTGACAGCTGTCACAACCTCTTCTGGAAGTGAGTTCCATAACCCAATGACCCTCTGGGTGAAGAAATATTTCCCTTTATTAGTCCTAATTTTCCTACCTTGGAGCTTCAGGAGTGCCCTCTAGTCCTAGTGTTTTGTGACAAAGAAAATATTTTTTCTTTATTCACCTTTTCTATCCCATGCATGATTTTATACACTTCGATCAAGTCACCTCTTAAACGCCGTCTTTCAAGGCTGAAAAGACCAAGGCGTTGCAACCTGATTTCAGGGGAGCCGCTCCATCCCTTGGATCATTCTTGTTGCCCTTTTCTGTACCTTTTCCAGTTCCGTTATATCCTTCTTAAGGTGCGGAGACCAGAATTGTACACAGTACTCCAAATATGGCCTTACCATCGATTTGTAGAGAGGTAATACAACATTTGCTGACCTATTTTCGATTCCCTTTCTGATCATGCCTAGCATAGAATTTGCTTTTTTCACTGCTGCTGCGCACTGGGTTGACATCTTCATTGAGCTGTCCACCAAGACCCCAAGATCCCTTTCCTGGTTTGTCTCGGAAAGCTTTGACCCCATCAATTTGTAGGTGTAGTTGGGGTTCTTTGCCCCGATGTGCATGACTTTACACTTGTTTAGGTTAAAATGCATTTGCCACTTTGTTGCCCATTCACTCAATTTCGAGAGATTTTTCTGGAGCTCTTTACAATCAGTTTCATTTTTAACTACCCTGAACAATTTAGTGTCGTCTGCAAACTTTGCTACCTCAGAATTCACTCCTACATCCAGATCATTAATGAATAAATTAAAAAGTAACGGACCCAAAACTGAACCTTGGGGTACGCCACTTCTCACCTCTTTCCACCCAGAGAAATGTCTGTTTATTACCACCCTTTGTTTCCTACAGTTTAGCCAGGTTCCAATCCAGGACAAGACCTGTCCTCTGATTCCATGGCTGAAGAGCTTATTTAGGAGCCTTTGGTGAGGGACTTTGTCAAAAGCCTTTTGAAAGTCAAGGTAAACAATATCAATTGGGTCCCCTTTATCTATGTGTTTATTTACACCCTCAAAGAATTCTAACAAGTCAGTAAGACATGATTTGCCTTTGCAGAAACCATGTTGATTTTCTTTCAGCAATGCCTGTTCTTCTATGTGCCTAGTAATATTTTCTTTAATAATGGTTTCCATCACTTTGCCTGGAACTGAGGTTAAACTGACTGGTCTATAATTTCCTGGATCACCTCTGGATCCTTTCTTGAAGATCGGTGTTACATTTGCCTCCCTCCAGTCCT
Organism: Anolis apletophallus; assembly: GCA_030556195.1. Lineage (NCBI taxonomy): Eukaryota > Metazoa > Chordata > Lepidosauria > Squamata > Anolidae > Anolis > Anolis apletophallus. The sequence continues at coordinate 98,818,013 of JARBWK010000005.1, forward strand.
CGGGTACAGTGCCTGATCTTAGAGAAAGGTTATATATCTTAGCTTGATTTCTGAATATTGTCTTTCTTTGTTAAAACCTTTGCCATCCCTTAGGGAATGGTAGCCTTACACTATGCTTATTATATAAATATTCATGTAGATATTTACATTATATAAATATAAATGTTTATATGAATTCAGGTTTTCTCTGAAAACAATACAGACATTATTTCAAGAAGCTGTCTTGCAGTTTTCATACAACTAGTGATCCTGAGTGTTGTGTACTCCTCTTCTGAGGAGGAGGAGGTAGAGTAGGAGGCTGAAGATGTAGGAGTTCGAGATTTGGGGCCAAGTGTTGAGAAGGAAGAAGGCAGGGAAAACATACTGCTGGTTCCTACGTTTCAGGAATGCCAAAGGACGCAAGAAGAAAGGAGAAATCAGCTTGAATTGCTACAAGGATGCTGAACAATCAGACCTCGCCCTATGTACATTTGTGTAAGGGGCGAAGGGCTATAAATCAGCAGTAAAGCAAGTGGTAAATGCTGGCAGCAACTGTTCTACTTAGTGCTTCTGTGCTCCGGTTCCCTTGCTTGCAACTTCAGTGTCTGCAAAGTACCCACAAACACTTTTTGCCAAAGACTCTTGTTTCGTGTCTGATGTAAGACTTTTTATTTGCTTTTTGGATTTTCCTTCTGTTTCTTTGCTGCTCTTTGTTAGAGTTTTATCATTTTGCTGAAGTAAAGCTTTCTTAGTTGCTTTAACTCTTGTTGTAAGGCTTTTTCTGGGGCAAAATAGGACACTGGGTAATTAACCAGAATGGTCATCTTTCATTTCTGTCCTTGAAGCAATGCATACACCAATGGCATTCTAGAAATAAGTATTTGATTTAAGAAAAGTACAAATTCCCTTCAATCAAAATTCACAAAAACCGGAGGAAATTAAGACAGTCCTCCTCCTCCTCTCACCATAGAATTGGTGTGCACTGCTTACTATATGACAATTGCTTACAACTTAGCCTCTATGTACCCACAGTTTATATCGGACTTCCAGCCAAAGTGAGGGACAATTATGTCATCATCCTACATTAAGATGGTATTAATAGTAATGTTACCATGGATACTATGACAATGGCTGTCAAAATTGTTATAATGATTCATGTGCAGAATAAGTAGCCCTTAATTAAACAACTGAGAATTTTGACGTTTAGTCACTTTAATTTAGTAGCTTTTGGAATTCACAACAAATTTTTCAAGTAATGTGTATAAAGATTATGTAAACATTTCTGGTTAGAGTCATTGGAGGATTGTTGGCAGAAATAATTGTAACAAAATCTTCAACCGCATGTTTGCTTTTAATGGCTGTCGAATTAGTTTTGATTTAATGTGATCATATGATTTAGAAAATTCTACCTCACTTTATATTTGATCCTTCATTGGGATACATATGTGTCTACCTATCTACCTTTCTGTAGTTTAGAGCTTTTTTAAAAACCAGCCAATTATTTTGGGGCCAGACAAGAGTAGAAATCTCCAGACTAGCTCTGAAGATTTCTGTACCTAACCAAATCAACTTGGCTGAACCCTCAACTTACTTTACCTCCCTTATCATTGTCAACACTACTGGACAGCTCTAGAACACCAGGAGAGCTGACCATGACCATTATAGACATCTTTTGCTGACATCTGCAAAGATGCCTTTGCTACCAGGGACAATGTGCTCATGCAGTTGCCTTTGCTGGAGGGGGGGGGGGGGTCATCCCCAGCCTGTGAGGAGCGATTCCCTCTCCGTTCCTATTTCCTTTCCCCTGGTAGTGCAGTTGCCTTTGTTATCAGCAAAGGTGCCCATCAATGACCAGAAACTCTTTGGAGCTCCATGTTTACTGCCAATGAGACAAATAACAACAACAAAAAGCTGTGCCATTTCTTTTTCTGGCAATGTAGAGCACAGAGAAACTGGATGGCAGTACTAACCTGTATGAACAGTTGGGCTGGTTTGATTTTGAACCAGGGATGCAGGGATGTTCTAGAGCATTATCAGACTTCTACTAACATGTCTTACTCATGCTAAGGATTGCATTCACTGAATGTTATTTAGGGCCTTCCACACAGCCATATAACTCATAACATCAAGGCAGATAATCCATAATATCTGCTTTGAACTAGGGGCGGTTCCACACAGGGTTGAAGTCCATACACCTCCCACAGCATCTGTGCTTTACTGTGGCGGGGGGTGGATGGGGTCCCAGATACCCTGCCGGGTCTTCTGGCATGATACCCCCCCAAAATAACGTACCCAGCCACCATTCCCCTTTCTCCAGGGCTCTCCTAGTGTGTAGAAATGACATGCCAGTAGAAAGGGGGGGGGGGGAGAGAAGCGATTTCCCCCCTCTCCCCCTTCTTCTGGCACATCATTTTCAATGCGCCAAGAAAGCTCCAGGAGCCCAAGAAAGCTAAGACAGCAGTGTGGATGGACACTGGAAATTACGCAACACCTACAACTGGAAAGACCCGGGTCTTTGATAATCAAATTTTGATAATCAGCTATCAAATTCATTTGGGACAAAGCAGGGTTTTCTTGCTTTGTCCTGAAGGAATTTGTTTTTACCAGAGGCATCGTTTGGATGCCCCAGGGAAAAATTCAGGAGGGTGCACATTTTGGGTCTTGTCTGGATGCGTCCTGGGTTATCTTATAATCCAGTTCAATGTGTATTTTATATACTGTAGCTGTGCAGAAGGGGCCATAGACCTTCAGCAGCAACTTTCAGCCTGATTTATTTATTTATTTATTATTTATTTGTTCGACTTCTTAGCCGCCACTCCCTGGTGGCTCGGGGCGGCTTACAATCCAGGAGAAGCAAACAACAATACACATTAAGCGCTAAAATACAGTGGTAGCATTTAGGGTAATTGGCTCAGGTAGATAGGCCACGGGTCTATCCACCTTTAATGCAATCTTATTTTTTTCTGCTTTCAATTTTCTTGTTACACAATGATAAACTAAATACCCATCTACACAGACCTGAAATGTGGTCTGGGAAATGGATTAGCCTGAAGCATCCAGGTGATGTTTCAGGCTAATTCATATACATCCACTAACCTTCCAAAATGGTGGGGGCTTGGGTTTCTATTTGGCCCCCAATGCAAGTAAAACTGACATTTGGCCTCCAATGCAAGTGAAACTGACATTGGGGGTTTTAGGTCTATGTGGAATGGGCTTAGTATATAACTATATGATAGTTTGGTATTGAGACTTAGAAAATTTAATATATTTTTATGCTTAGAAATGTACTAGAAGTCATATATGATAATAGTTTGTAACTCACTTTCTTTTGTATTGTATATGTCATTAGCCATTAAGACAACTAATCTGAATTTAAATCAACTGAAATCCTTGAAGACTCTTAAGCTATAATATCGTTGAATCAGAAAGCTGTGTGGTATCTGTGACAATAGCATCTAATTGATTGTTAATGAATGCAAAAAATATTTTCATTATTGCAGCATTATGTTTCTGTCCCTCTTTTTTTGATTCTGGCATTGAATGAGAAAGAGAACAGCTAGTTTGTCAGTTACAGGACAGATAATTACAGTTTATTTACTTCGGTTTGGTGTTTTGATTTTGACACCCCCCCCCCCCGAATATTATAGCTTTAAGATTTGGCTCATAAAGATTTCAGCCCATATGGCTAGGTAGATTTGTTTTCCAAGGTGAAGGAGGGAGGGGTACAATGACTACACAAGACAATTGTAGATCAGTGCAGGATTTATTTATTTATTTATTTATTTCATTGGACTTATATGCCGCCAACTCCATACGGCTCGCAGCGGCTTACAAAGTCTAGAAATACATTACAAGGTAAAAGCAGACAAACAGTACACCAAGGGATACATGGATAGACATACAGTGCACAAATAGGACAAACAGGTGGGCGACAGCAATAGGGGAGGGAGGACCGGGCTCATGCTACAGGGCAGAGCCATCTGGTGGAGTTATCAGGGCGACCATCGAATGAGGGGAGCCGGGGGGGGGTCCCGCAGATTGAGGAGCGACCTCAGAGACTCCAGATCTAAGGAGTAATAGTCACTGTGAAGACAGTTAATGCCAGCCTGTGGACCCTGCTTCGTCGCCGGCGGCTTGTCAGTCATCCTAGGGTGGGGATTTGCCGGTGAAGGCGCCCCAAACCTGCGGGCAGAGTTCCTGAATGTCTTAGGGCGGAGCCCTCCAGGGGGCACATATTTTGGATGAACATTCCATTAAATTACTAAAAGAACCATTTTGTAAAAATAAAAGAATACACCATTTTTTTTGCTTATATCTTGGTTATCTGGTTTCTTGGTATCAATATGACAGAAGGAGCCATGACTGATGAAAAAACTTGTTGCATCCAAAGAATTCAAGGAACCCACTTTTGAATCAATAGTTTCTGCATTGGAGAATGCTCTCACTCTTCATTGATATTCTTCATTGATATTTACAATGTCATGGCTTAAAGCCTTGAATTTTATAATGCTAAGCCTCAGCTAGAGTAAATGTGAGTTCCTTTGTAAACAACACCCTATTTACCATATATACCGGTACTCATGTCTATGTCAACTTTATAATTTGAGGGGAGATTTTGGGGCCAAAATTATGGATGTTGATATGATCCATGGATAAAATGAGGGCCATTCGATAGAAAGAGAGAACACCAATGCTGACTCTTGAGTCAAGACTATGGCTGGTATCCCCTCAATGGACCACAGCAGTGGCATGCCATTCCTGCTCAGAGATATTCCTCTGCTTAGCAAACCCAACTTTGGGAGGCCAGGCAGTACAAGCTAATGATTAATCTAAACTGCAAGAGTGAAACCCCTAAAAGTGGAGGTATTACTGTAATTTCTCTTAGCAGACATGGAATTGGGGGGGGGGGGGGATTGTAATCCTTTACTCATACAATGTCCTAGCTGGAATCCATACCAGCAGTGGGACATAAAGGGTTTTTTTCTTAGAGAAATCATTATTCTTCTGTAGATATCGAAATGACATTTACTTTTTCACTGTTCCTTTCATTGTCTCCTTCTCAGATCTTTTATGCAGAGCAAGATGGACTCGTACAATATTTTGGCTGGATTTCTTCAATTGAGTAAGTTGCTTGTAAATCTTTTTAGTTGTCTGAATAAAAGTGCTGAAGACCCCTGTTTGGTACATTCATCAGGGACAACCCTGCCATTAGACTGAGGCAACTGCTTCGGAAACTGGCATCCCACAGCTATTCCCCTGAGCCCCCGAGTTTTCCTGTTTCTTGGGGCCCTTCCAGGCAGGCAAAAAATGCAAGAGGAATCGGGATTTTAAATCCCATTTCCTCTTAGAATGGAGGCCACACAGCTAGCTGAAACACCAGCATTTTACAGGGGTGTGTGTGTCCAGATACTTGTCCCTGCTGATCTGAGATCAACAGGGATGGGCATGGCCACGGCCAGCCTCCCCCTCCCTTCCCCCCATTTCCCCATCACTTTTTGAGAGAAGACTCCATTCAGACAAGGCCTCCCTGCCTCCATGCCCCCCCCCCCCCGGGAAGAGCGGAAAGAGGCCTTTGGGTTGGGAAGGCGGATTTCTGCTCCAAGCTCCCCTGTTGGATCTTCTGTTGGAGGAACAGAGACAAAGGCTGAAGGCTTGCATGGAAGGCTTCCTCTGGTAAGTTGAGAGGGAAATTAGGGAGGGGGCAGGAGACAGACCAGACAGGCAGGCAGGCAGGCAGGCAGGAAGATATGTGTTTTCCATGCCTGCAGGTTTAAACAGGCATGGAAAAATGTGTGTTTTTTAAGGCAGAACCGGGTTTAAAGGGCAACTTTTAAAGATAAGTTTCTGCAAGACATTGAAGCATTGAAATGGCCATCTATTACAGGATTGCTATATGATAAACTACTATGTGAATGCAAATATGTTTCTCTATATTGCTGACCATTGCATACAATTTTGCAAAGTTTTTATATTTCTGAAAATTGCATTGTCCTAGTTTTAGTAATTTAGCTTTTATAGGGAAGCATTACTATAATATTTTAAAGTACAGTGTTTTTATCACGCAAAGACATAAATGGCCAACTTTTGTGAATTTCTGTGAGTTGAACTGATTCCAAAGTTGTTTGCACTAGTTTCTATTGAAGTTTTGATAGATACATGAAATTATAAACATTGATATTGACTAAGGATAACATATATATATAGGTAATGAAAAGTTTTAAAGTAATTACAAAAAAGTGAGATTGAAAAACCTTACAAAAGCAGGGAAGTGCCAGGATTTTGTTTCGGAGGGGCTGAGTTTGGTTCGGGGGGGGGGGGGCTGGGACTGGGGGGAAGAGGGTCTACCCTAGCAAATCGTTTGTATTGTTATCCCAATAACCCCATTAATGTGGGATATAATGAGCATGGTGATCAGATCATGATATTAATAAACATAACAGTTTAAATAATGTACCAGCAAGGCCTTTCGCGGACCACCCTGAGAATTTCAATGGAAGTGAGCCCCTTAGCCCCTGGACATGCCTGCTTTAAGGTTAAAAGAAGCATTTGTGTGATTTTACACATATACTTGTAAGTTGTTCAGTAATCTTGTTGGCTTCTTTGTAATACAGATTGAGCACCCTGTGTCCAAAATGTTTGGCACTAGAAGTGTTTGGATTTTAGATTCTTTCAGATTTTGGAATACTTTTATTTGTAAACATGTATGTAATGTTTTTAATGGTTTTTGTATTGCATTGATTTTATATTGATTTTACAATGCTGTTTTAAATGTTTTAATTGTAGATGTTTATGGCATTAAATTGCTGCCAATTTGTAAGCTGTCTTGAGTTGCCTTCGGGCTTGAGAAAGGTGGGATAGAAATATCGTAAATAAATAAATGTGATATCCTGGAAATGGGATCCAAGTCTGAACACCCAATTTATTTATGTTTCACATAAACCTCATAACATACCCAGAAGAAGAATTTTATACATAATACAATGGAGTCTCACTTATCCAACATTCACTCATCCAACACTCCTGCCCGGATCCACAGCTGTTTCAATACATTGCGATGTTTTAGTGCTAAATTCATAAATACAGTAATTACTGCATAACGTTACCATGTATGCACTTCTTTTTCTGTCAATTTGTTGTAAAACATGATGTTTTGGTGCTTAATTTGGAAAATCATAACACAATTTGACATTTAATAGGCTTTTCCCTCCTTATTGTCCAACATTTTTGCTTATTCAACATTCTGCTGGCCTATTTATGTTGGATAAGCGAGACTCTACTGTATTTGCAATAATGTTGAGCATGAAACACAGTTTGTATATCTTGAACCATCACAAAGCAGAAATGCTACTATCTCATCCACCTATGAAAATAATTTTGAATTTCAGAGTATTTCAGATTTCTGAATTCCAGATAAGGCATGCTTAATCGGTAGTAAAAGTTTTGTGTTTGTCCTATGTAAAGCTTGACTCCTGTTTCTGTTTGTATTTTCAGATTTCTTTCAAATGGCTATTTCCCACTGCATGGTGTATCAGATTCCCCCACAGAGCTTTCAGTTACCTTGTGTGCAACCACAGAAGATTTCCAACTTTTCTTTGCCTTCTGAGATTGTGGAAAATAGTCCTAATTCAGACAAAGAGCATGGTACAAGTAAAACCAATGCAACAGCTCTGGCAGCTGAAGATAAATTTCTTTGTTGCCACTGGAGTGAAATATCTATTAATTGTTTTATATATACGGCAGAAATGGAAGCCAGAGCAGTTACTTATTCAGAACCCGGTGCTTTATCATCTCATCAAATAGGTGTGCTTGTGGAAGATTTTTTAAAACATATATTATTGTTATGTTTTACAATGATTATTTGAGGTCTGCAATTGTTGCTTTCAAGAATAAGAAATGTGCATAATAAAATATATCAATCATGCATATAAAAATTATGACAGATCAAACTATTTAGACTAAAAAGCCTGGAAGAATAATGACATTTTCTTCTTGATGTTGAAATTATACCAAAGTAGGGGCCCTTTCACACAGCCCTATATCCCAGAATATCAAGGCAGAAAATCCCACAGTATCTGCTGTGAACTGGCTTATCTGAGTCCACACTCAGATAATGTAGGATTTCCTGCCTTGATATTCTGGGATATAGGGTTGTGTGGAAGGGCCCTAGGCCTCATATGACCTTCTCCATTCCTGAAAAGGGTTTTTTTGCTAGCAAGCACCTGGTGGGAGAACCTAGGACATTAGAGTGGTGATGGAATATGAAGACCAGTCACTGCATTTTAAATTGGCTGGGAACTAGTGAAACTAAGCAAGGATGGATATGATATAATCATACTACCCACACACTATACTTTGGAGTATTTTCAAAATAGCATGTTCAATAGCCACTCAATTATAGAGATATGTGAAATACTTTCTCCTCTCCCAGTTATGTTGATCTTTTTTTATTATAAACATAGTAAAGGTAAGGGTAAAGGTTTCCCCTGGTGTAAAATCTAGTCATGTCTAACTCTGGGGAATGGTACTCATCTCTATTTCTAAGCTGAAGAGCCAGCATTGTCCGTAGACACCTCCAAGGTCATGTAGCCAGCATGGAGTACCATTACCTTCCCACAGAAGTGGTACATATTGATCTACTCACATTTGCATATTTTCGAACTGCTAGGTTGACAGAAGCTGGACCTAACAGTGGGAGCTCACCCTGCTCCCTGTATTCGAACCACCAATCTTTCAATCAGAAAGTACAGCAGCTCAGCAGTTTTACCTGCTGCGCCATCAGGGTGGCCCTATTATAAACATAACCAGGTAGAATTAGAAGCTGGGTTTCATATGGTAACAAAGGATGGAGCTAGAAAAGGTGCCAAAAACAAATTAGAGTTGGACTAAAGTCTGGCTAGTTAAGTCATAGAAAAGAGTAGCATTGTAGGAACAAGGCAGTGAAAGAAAGGAAATAGGCAACTTACTGGTATGGAAAATTTACTGAAATTGTAGCATTGAGACAAATGAAATTGTTGACTAGCCAGGGAAAGATCTATGGGTAACTAAAGATGAAATACATACTAAGTAGGCTTTTGTTATGAAGTAGGTTCACATAACCATAATCCTAGGCTGTAAAGAAGTATGGGATGGCAGAGAATTGTTACTTCTGTCTTTGGGAGGTCATTACTAAATATTAGAAGCTGCTTAGAATTAACTGTGAAGCTAACGATAAATCACTTATTTCACATGGAATTGGTGTTGGTTGAAGTTCTATAGTCACCATTAAGAGGAAATGTTTGTGTTTGTAAATCTTTTTCAAACTGTATTTTTGGCATAAAAGTACATTTTGAAACCTATTTTTTCCATTTAGAATCATTGTGGAATCTCCAGCTTTGGACTCAAGAAAGCACACAGGAATTATTGTGTATTGTGGAATTGCCTACCAAGTCACGGTACTGGAATGAAGACCTTACAGTTAATCTGCATTATGCATTGTAAGTATATGTTATATATGTCCAATTGCTGTGCTCTATGATTACAGCATTTGTTTTTAAAAGAAAACATTTCTATCTTGAAACTGAGGTTGCACAGGTTTTATTGTCTGTGGCAAGGCCTGCAGGCTGTATACGGCCCCTGAGATCATTGGGTCTGACCCTAAGTCTTCTACCCAAATACTAACCAAGTACCTACTCAGATTTGGCGCCTTTAACAATCCTCGCAAAAACTGAATCTCAGGGGTGGATTTAGGAAATTACATCACACAGAAGTTACCTAAAGAGTCAATGATATTAATGTTGGATATGTTACAAATACTCATGTGGCTTTATGATAGCGGCCATCACTGGGTTGCTTTTCACCTGAGTGGCATCCTTTCCTTACAGTAACTAATATGTCACGGATTTAAATAAAGTGTCAAACTACTATAACAAGGGTCTGGTTGATGTAGCTAGAAACACAAAGTTAGAAAGCTTTCCATTTTATAATTCTCTGTTATCATTATGGGAAGGGAAACATGAATTCATTTATTATCACACTTCGTTGCAAAAGTATAGCCTTTAGAATCCATCTCTTTCATTTGTTTATTCATTTCCAAGTCATATTTTCACAGTACAGAGGATCTAAATAGCTTAGAAAGCTTAAAGCACACACAAAACACTTTAAAAGTAAGAAATTAAAAATTACAAAACGTTATTATTGAGAATCAATTAATTTATTCATAGAAATTGAAATCAACTACAATACTAATTTAGATGAATAAAACATGATACTATTAAAAGCCACTAGTCAGTTTCTAAAAGTCTGTCGGAACAGAAATGTTTTCACTTGCCTACAGAAGGACAGTTAGGAGGAACATAAAGTCTGTCCTTAGATTTGATTTGGAGTACACACACACACGCACAATAGTACACTAGGTTTCCAGAAAGTTTTACTTCCCTTTGAAGTTTTATTGGTGATTTGCATTTCTCTCCTTTATTCATTTAGTATAGTAAAATATTGCTAATTTAAATGTAAGTAAAAGTTTATAATTTTCTTACTTGTTAGAAATATCTCCTTTCAAGATACACATGCTTGAATTACGCTTGATCGTAGCCAAAAGGCCGAGAAGTTTTATCATATTTATTTACTGCATTGTTATAAGTGTTTTACTGAACTTACTATATAGAGTGTAATCGAGGTTTATCAAGCCTTTTGGTTTGGTTTGGTATTGTGATATGGCCTAAGAGCTAATCAATTAAATGTACTACTACATGCTTGAATTATTTTTAAAGAAAATTAATAATATATATTAACATTTCCCTCTAAGTTTCCCATCTCTTCATGGCCTAGACATAAATTGGCAGTACTTCTGGTACTGTGCCATTGACTGAGACTTATACAAGAGACATTAAAAATTGCACATGACCAACTTATAGCAGAATTATTGACAAACCTCTAGTATCCAGATAATAGCAAAGAGTAGGATAATAATGTTATCATTTTCATCCTTAGAGAATGACCTAAAGCAGTTGTTCCAGGCAATAAGGCAACTTGCTTGATTTGCTGATTAGTTTTGCCTCTGCAGAATTTCTTTAAGTTAGGGAAAAATCCACACAAGAGTATATTTTAGGATTTTTAAATTGAGGTCATATTGCCTAATTGGGTAAAAAAAAAGATTCTGTGAAATATGTTGAACAAAATAGCTTATACCTAATCTTCATAGCAGAAATTCTCTAGCAGTAATAAAGACATTGGATTCATTCCTTCACACATCAGTAGGCACTTTTGTTCAAAGGGGGTGCAATATCATTGGAGTACTGTGTACAATTCTGGTCTCCGCACCTTAAGAAGGATATAACGGAACTGGAAAAGGTACAAAGAAGGGCGACAAAAATGATCCAAGGGATGGAGCAGCTCCCTTATGAAATCAGGTTGCAACGCCTTGGTCTTTTCAGCCTTGAAAGACGGCGTTTAAGAGGTGACTTGATCGAAGTGTATAAAATCATGCATGGGATAGAAAAGGTGAATAAAAGAAAATATTTTCTCTGTCACACAACACTAGGACTAGGGGCACTCCTAAAGCTCCAAGGTAGGAAAGTTAGGACTAATAAAGGGAAATATTTCTTCACCCAGAGGGTCATTGGGTTATGGAACTCACTTCCAGAGGAGGTTGTGACAGCTATCAGCCTGGACAGCTTCAAGGCAGGATTAGACAGATTCATGGATACCAAGGAATCAGTAGTTACTGAAATGGACATCCAAGTGCCACCTCTGTGTTGATGGAGGCAGGCAGGATTTTCCCGGGTACTGGTTGTGGGGGGTCGGGAGCAGGTGAGGGTTCTGCCCTCCTTTCTGCTAGAGATCCCTGTGTACAACTAGTGGGCCACTGTGTGACACAGAATGCTGGACTAGATGGGCTGAGGCCCGATTCAGCATGGCTCTTCTTATGTTCTTATGTTCTTATCATAGCATTGCATACTTGAAAATGCTACATGCTATTTCTTACGGAGCACTAAAAGGAAATCTTCAATATGAAAAGACAGCAGATGTACGTAGGATATGAATCTTTCACTAATAACAAGGGAAGTATTCCAGTAAATTATTCAAAGAGTTTCTCTTTCCATGCAATACAGATTGCTTTCTAAGAGGAAATTATTTTTTCTCCAAAAATCATTCTAGAGTCTGTGTAGGAATAGAAATATAAGGGTAAGAGTGTGGCTTGCCCATGAGAATTTGACAAAAAGTGTAAATGGTGAAGAGTAAAGATAAAGATCCACCCAGAGGAAAGGTGTTCTTACCATACATCAAGGGAATCACTGACCGCATATGGAAGCCGATGAAGAAACACAACCTTCAGTCTACAGACCCACTCAGAAAATCCAACAAATGTATTGTTCAGCAAAGGACAAGAGGGATCCTCTCACCTCTGCGGGAGTCTACTGTATTCTATGCAGCTGTGGACAAGTCTACATAGGGATCACCAAACGTAGCACCCAAACACGAATAAAGGAACATGAACGGCACTACAGACTAATTCAACCTGAGAAGTCCGCCCTAGCAGAACACCTGATGAACCAACCTGGACACAGCATACCGTATTATTTGAGAACATAAAAATGCTGGACCACTCTGACAACTACCGTGTCAGACTACAAAGAGGAGCCATTGAAATCCACAAGCATGGACAATTTCAACAGAAAGGAGAACATCATGAAAATAAACAAAATATGACTACCAGGACAGTAAACAAAGAGCAACACTCAAAAAGCAGGGAAATTACAGACAAGACTCAATGAGGGCCAGCGAACACATCCCAACAAAGGATTCCCCATGCAGGAAGCAGCCAAGCTTTGAAGCTGCAAGGCTATTAAATGCTAATCAAGGTGGCCAATTGCAACAGTCACACTGGCCTCAAGCAGACAAGAGATCTTTCTCCCACCTGGACATTCCATAGATATATAAACCTTACTTGCCTAGTATTTCAACAGACCTCTCAACCTCTGGGGATGCCTGCCATAGATGTGGGTGAAACTTCAGGAGAGAATGCTTCTGGAACATGGCCATACAGCCTGGAAAACTCACAGTAACCCTGTAAATTGTACTACTATAAGTTTATAGATATTTGATGATAATGTGTTGTTAAATCACATATTTAAGGCAACTTGCACTTCAATTGTTACCTCTATGGCTTTATAGTTGCAATACTTTACCATCTGAATATTTTAACCCACCTAAATATATTACTGTTTATAGAGTCAAAAAAACTGAAGGAGAATTGGAGAGGAGCCACTTTTTCCAGCTTCTTCCCCAGTTCAAGTTCTGCAACTCAGCGTGTGTTTACATTTCTGTCAGATAGCAACCCATATTCTGCTTGAAATCTCTGATATAGGAATACTCAATGCCCCTGATGTGATCTGCTATGCTGTTTAAACAACTACTACCATGTTTCTTCAGGTTTTATATACATCTTTTCCTATTAGTTTTAGAGGTGCTCCCTGGAGCAAAGGAGAACAAGTCTGCCCCATTATTTGCCTTCAGATATTTTGTTTTTACTCAGTGTTTTCTTGGCTGAGGCAAACACATTCACCTCTTTCTATTGTTCATCATAGATCTTGGGCTTGAATTCAAACAGAATAGATCAATTGAAGCAATTGCTGAATGATAAGTCACCAATTCTCAATGATTCAATGGATCCTTTTTTGAAATTCAGCTTTGATTTCCAGATTGGTCACCATCCTACTTATCTTCCTAGCTTATCCTTGTTAATCAGTGGACTTCTAAAAATACAAAATTGTATTATTCACGAGTAACTTGAATAATACAGAGTTGGTGTTATTGTTAATCTGGATAGATTTCTTAGATTACATTGCACTGTTGGCTCATTTTCTCTTTGTGGATAGTTCTTATATCTAGGCCAAGGAGCCCCCAGTGGCACAATGGTTTAAACCCTAATGCTGGCAGGACAGCAGGTCAGAGGTTCGAATCCTGGGTGAGTGCAGATGAGCTCCCTCTGTTATCTCCAGCTCCCCATACGGGGACATGAGGGAAGCCTCTCACAAGGATGGCAAACGTCCTTGCAGGTGGCCAGTTCTCTCACACTAGAAGCAACTTTCAGTTTCTCAAGTCGTTCCTGACATGAAGAAGAAGAAATATCTAGGCCAGTGTTTTGTGACAGGCAACATAATATTCCCTTTCTGCTGCTTTATTGAGTACAAAATGATTTGACAGACTTAAAATAGATAATTATTTATAAAATAAGTTATTTACTTTTAGGTTATGATTTTAATAAAGAACCAGCGTTCTTATGCCATTTGAACTTTCTGATTATTTAAATCTGTGCCATGTGCATCTTAGATTTTATTTTTGAAGTATATTTGATGTTCCTTAGAAATAACTCTTATGGCAGAAGGGTTAGAGTGGGTGCTGAAAGTGGGCTGTGCTTCATAAAATAATTTAAACACATCAATTTATGTGTAAACATAATCACATAGTTTTCTGAATAGTGGCGGACTTCATATTTCTGGGATAGTTATAGATTTTTTTTTGTAGTATGTCTTTTAAATTTTTGTCTGTTACATAATTTTCATCATGTTTTTATGTGCTTTTCATTTTGAATATCTGTACTAAATAGTACATATTTTTAACAAAAAAGGATTGTTGCTTTGCTTTTGTGGTGCTTTCAACTATGTGAAAAAATGCATAAAAACAAACTTATTTAGAGAGGTCAGCCAAGGAAGATGTTTTGGGCTCGTTTGAGTATTTTAATGGGGAACAAAACAGAATGCTAAAAAGCCAGAAGATGAATATTTTCCATACTCAAATCCAAAGCAACAGTTGTAGTGACAGGTTTTAAATACGGTACATTAATTTTCTTCATGGAATCGAGGAAACCAATTATTTTTAAAAAAAACATCACAAACTTTTATTTACAAAGCTAATAGTTGTAATACTTTCAAAACCAAGTTTCATTTCAAAGTTAATCAAAAATCTGACAGTAACATTTCAGAAATATTTGAGGCTAATTTGTCTGGAAAGCTACATCTTGGTCTTCATATAATTAGATAGAAACAGATTTCTGTAGAAAACAGATGTAACTTTTTATGACTGATGAGAAAGTTTTACAGAGCCATTGCTTTATAGTAAAAGAAGGCAGCTGAAGTAGGTTTGATGGTGGAAATAGTTTTCTGCCCGTGGGGCCCTGTGGAGACAATTAAAATGGCTGCATTTTTAATTTTTCAACAACAATACAGGAGTTTCTACAACCTATTCAAGATGTGAACTCCTATAAAAGGGGCATTTGGAACAGTTTGTATGGATTGAGGACCACATGAATAACCATGGAATGCTGCACATTGCACTTGTTGAGGCACTAGAGCCTCTGACTGAGAACTCTCTACACTACTCCTTAAACTACAAATCTCAGGATCCCATAGGATATAACCATGTCAGTTAAAGTAATACCATAATTGTGTATTGGGAAAGGGGTTTTTGCTTCACAGGACCTCATCAGATGAGCGAAGAGATAGTATGGGACAGCGTGAGACAGCGGTGAGAACCATCTTACTCTGTTCCTTCCCATCAAGGTCCTCTTCTCCCATCCCACATCCTTTCCCCATAAAAGTCTGTTTTCCCCCAGTTTGTGCCTTTTAGTGGGGTAACATGCTGCCGAAACAGAGCCCCACGGAGTCCCGCCAGAAGTTGCCCTGCATCATGTGGTGGACTCCATGGGACTCCATTCCCACAGAGTAGAGAAACAGGGAGATGATACAGAGAAGACTGCGCCTGATGAAGTCCTTTAGAATAAGCTCCCTTCCACACTGCCATCAAAAACAAGTTTTACGCAGAGCTCGGGCTGTACTGGGAAATCACAATTTACAGTTTTGAAGGCTAGGTGTCCTCAGATGTATTGAGCCAAATCATTTTGGAAATGTTACATTATATGCAATCTTCAACAATTATATTTTGCTCCTAAGCAAGGACTAAATGTTAAAAGCTTTCTCCTCAAAATGTTGTTATTTTCCAAGAAAAATTTGCTGTTCACTCAAGCGTTACATGTTGTCTTTGTGCAGGTAAAAGGAAAAGCTCTGGCATTTTAAGTGACCCATCATCTGTCTGAAATAATGCATCTTCACAGAAAGAATGTCTAGTAAAATGCTCTGGCCATGCTATTAAAAAAACCCTGATGAGTTTCTTTCTTTCTTTTCCAATTCAGAACAGATGTATCATTGGAAACGACTTCTACGCATTCACTAAAGGACAATTTTACAGTGACGCACTGCAATTCTATAAGAGACCAAAAGTATGCATGCCAAATACCTTCAGTAAAACTCAACCATACTTACATTATGTGGCTCAAGATCACAGACGGAATAGCATTGCTGCAGTCGCCATTAATGTCTGCCAAGCCTATAGATATTGGTAAGATTCATTTCATTTGCCACACCACAGAATCATTATAATTTATATACAGTATAACAAACATATAAGCTAGAAGCATTTGAAATATATTAAAAATTCATATGATTTTGAAATACATACCAGAATGTAACCATCATTTGGGAATGATAATTAAAAATCATAAAATGTTTATAATGATATTCTTAGTAATATTGGTAAATATAATAGGTTGGACTGAAATTGATATATTATATGTCAACATAGGCTAAACATAGGAAATTACAAGAGTTTTTAAAAAAGATTTATTCATAAGGGTGCAATTAATGACTTTTTATTATGTATTTATCGTGTCAGAAACAAATTGAGAACACAGTTATAATGTATAAAAAAAACCCCTACAAACAAAGTTTAAAAACTTGGCATTATGCTAGTTTTTCTTTGACCAGAAGCTGGCCTCTTGGAGTGCCTCTGGTGTGACTGTAAGGAGGTCTTCCATTGTGCCTGTGGCAGGGCTCAGACTACATTGTAGTAGGTGGTCTGTGATTTGCTCTTCTCCACACTCGCATGTCGTATACTCCACTTTGTAGCCCCAATTCTTAAGATTGGCGCAGTCTGTTCAGTGCCTTCCGAGTTGCCTAGTCTTCTGTTTGCCCAGGAGAGAGTTTCTCATCTTGTATCACCCACAGATTGAGGTTCTGGGTTTTAACCTGCCACTTTTGGAATCTCACTTACTGAGGTGTTCCAGCAAGTATCTGTGTAGATCTTAGGAAGCTTTTTCTTGATTTAAGGCATTGGCTTGCTGGTTGATATCCAAACAGAGGATGAGCGGGAGATGTCACTGCCTTGGTTCTTTTATTGTTGGTTGCTACTTTCTGACGGATATCAGGTGGTGCAATACCGGCTAAACAGTATAATTTCTCCAGCAGCGATGGGCGTAGACATCCTGTGATAATGTGGCATGTCTCATTATAATAATAATACTGTTTATTTCTATTCCGCTCTTCTCACCCCGAAGGGGACTCAGTGCGGATTACAATACACATACGACAGACAGTTCCTGTCGGAAAGACATACAATTACACATAGTGCAGTTTTTAGAAGGACTTCTTCTTTCCTGGCTGCGTCATACAGATGGGCGTCATCGGGTGTGAATGCCCCATTACATCATTGTTGTTATGTCCCTGCGTCATTGCGCCATCACGTCACAAGGGGGTGCTGTTGTTCCATCCTCATGACAGGAGCCTCTTGTTTCCACCACTTCCGCCTCTCCCTTCTCCGTCAGCCTATTTCAGACAAGCCTGTGCAAAAGTCCTTCCCCACTTTTATGGTCCCCAATTTGTTGTTAATTCACAGCTGGGCTGTTGAACTGTTTGGGTAAACAGTAGACACGCCTTACAGCTGGCGTCTAACTTAGCTCGGGATTCGATCCTGCAATCTTCAGATCTTCAGATTGCCAGCACAGCTGTTGTTACCACTGTGCTATCTCTCCAGCCACATCCACCGTTTTAAAGTAATGAGACGTATTCCATACTGGGCATGCATACTCAGCGGCAGAGTAGCAAAGTGCAAGGGCAGATGTCTTCACTGTGTCTGGTTGTGATCCTCAGGTTGTGCCAGTCAGTTGTCGTATGATATTGTTTCTAGCCCTGTAGCAACCCAGTTCTCCTTCGTGCCTGGGGGGCAGGGGGCAGCACCGAGGGTCCCACTTGCATTAGAGCCAGCCGCAGCTGAGGAGGAAATGGAGGAAGGGGTTAATGAGTTAGCTGGGCCTTCTTCTCCCACAGAGAGTCTGGCTTGGGATGAGGGATGGCCGGATGCCTATGAGGAATGGGAAGGTTAGGCTGATTCAGAAAGTGCTGATAGCGATGAATGTTATGAGAAACTGGGTGGGTACGGATCACAGGAGCGAATTTGGGAAAACATGGGCGATGAGGCCATGGAAGCTGAAAGGGAGTTCGACTCTCATGAAGATAGTGAGCCAGGTGCTGGGAGGCAAGGACGAAGCTTTGATAGGAGACGGAGCATCGAGTCCAGTAGGAGGGAATGGCACCGCAGTCTAGAGCGTCAGAGAAGCGCTAGATCCTGTAGCACAGATTACTGCCGAAGCCTAGAGCGTCGGGGGCCTCGCCCCGGGGTTTAAGTATAGGATCCGTGGGAAAGGATCCTCAGTACCTCGGCCACTTCGAATCTAAGCGAAGTGAAGCGAGCGAAGGATCACGGAGCCAAGTTGCCGGCTCGTGCCTTGCCAAGAAGTTTTCTTGGGCCCTGTTTGAACCTTGCTTTGTGCCTTGGTCCGCTTTGTTTTGTGGAGCCTTTGCCAAGACCTTTGCCTTTGGACTTTACTATTGCCAAGACTTTGCTTTTGGACTATACTACGCATTCCCTATTTTTGGATTGAACTTTTCTATATTTTGATGGACAATTACCTTTTCATCTGTTCTTTATTACTCAATAAATAGTTAGCTGATTACCGTCTCTGTGCGTGTGATTAAGGGGCCGGCCGAGTCCTTGCATCGTGACAAGCCCCCACTTTTTGCTTGATAGTCAAGCAGTGCTTCTTATAGGTCAGAGCATGGTCCAGAGTGACTCTCGGGTATTTGGTGTGCGTCATGACTTTTCATTAAAAGTTATAAGTTAAACAGTAAAATTTTCAAAACAAAATATTCTTATCAAAACAACTAACATAAATGGTGAGCCATATGCCCATCCACTTTACTCTAAGTACACAAATTGATCTTGTAGCACTTTCAGACTAAAAGAAAACTGTTTTGGCATACTAACACATGTATGTCTTTGAATTATTCTAAATATAATCACTAATAAAATCAGAAAACGTTTTGCAATACATGCAGAAGATGCTAAAGTTTAAGATATTTTGAAAGTATTACTTATCAATTACTTTGGTATCATAACACTTCTTATCAAAAAATTAGAAATTGAGCATTCAAAACACGAATGAAATAACCTCTGCTATGTAACCGGCCCATTGATACTGATATAATCAGATGAAGGCTGCATTTAGTATTTCCCCCGCCCCTGTATTTTGACTTAATAAGTAGCTGTTCAAAAGCATGTAGGTGTCCTTGGAAGTGTTGAGTTGTAACATTCTTGCCATAATGAAAATAACATTTCCATAATCTGTTTTTCCTTAACACATGGTTCCTAGAATTAATTGAAACCTTTTAGAGTGCGTATTTCATTTCCGTACATATTAGATTAAAGCTTCTGAAAGATGATGGGATTATTGGAATAATGACACAGTGATTCTCTTTGAATCATGCCATTAAGTGGTTTAGTTTTAGAGCTGCACAATCTACCTAGTAGCACTAAAAATGGCACTAGGTGGAATTCATTTTATATCAAACAACTATGTAAGGTCTTGTAATCTTGTAAAAATAGAAGCTTTCAAAAAGGCCTGTGTAAACAAGGCACAAGTTTTTCATTTCACTTGCAAGAGAGGAGCTGCTAATTTTGCTTTCCAGCACCAAACCTTGGTGCCATATTGAATCCTTCTGTAGAGAGTCCAGTGATTTTTAAAGCAGATTTCCCATGAGTGTGAAAAGCAGCAATGAAGAATCCATCCAATTGTATAACTATTTTGAAATGGATATTGCGTCACAGAATTGCTGAAGCTCTTTTTGAACCCCGAGACACGGCAATAGTGTGTGCATGGATGTAAAGGAATACCTTTCTAGACCAAAATATTCGTTCTTTTACTTCTTAAAAAAATCTAAAATAATAGTAGGCCATGATCTACTGTTTGAAATTTCTTGGGAGGTTTCTTAGTGTCCTGTCTTGATGCAAGTAATTGTTTTGGTTGAAATGAAAATACGGGGGTTGAATGAAAAGTAATGCCTCCACCTTCGTAACTCTTCAACAGATGGCAATACAGATGGTATGTGGCAGGTACTGGCTTGTTCAGTAGACTCTCCTCTACAGTTCAATTTTGGCAGGAAGCCTTAGCATTGAATGGTTGTGTTGTTAAAGTGTGAAGTATGGAACCCTGTGCAGAAGGTCACAACATGAAGTATTTGAATTCTTGATAGCCCCAAAGGAGATTCATCAGAGAATGCAAGCTGTTTATGGTGATTGTGTTGATGTGAGTACTGTGCATCGTTGGTCAAGTAAGTTTAAAGACGTTGAAGTGGGAACATGTGACTTGCATGACAAACAAAGAGTTGGACGTCCTGTGACAGCAACCACTGAGTTTCAGAAGCAAAAGGTTGACAGATTGATTCAGGACAATTGTAGTATCACTCAGAGAGAAATTTCAAGCATAATCGGCATTTCACAAGAATGGGTGGGCCACATTATTGCTTTGCTTGGCTATCAGAAGATCTGTGCATGATGGGTACCCAGGATGCTGATGCCTGAACTGAAAGCACACTGCCTTCTTCTGTGATGGCTTCGGAAAATTTGCTCATTGTTGGCAGAAATGTATCCAATTGTCTGGTGATTATGTGGAAAAGTGAATAGTGGTAGTTAAAGAACACATTCTAACGATTATTTCTGTGTTTGATTTATTAAAATATTCCCATCCAAACCCAAGTAATGAAGGTGGAGGCATTACTTTTTCATTCAAACCTTGTAGTTTCCTGCATGAGCAAGGTTTACTGGATTGCAGCCACTGGCTAAATCTAGTTACGTCCATCTAGAACTAAATTACATTACATCTGTGTTGACACATAAAGGGCCTTATCTCATGTAAGTTTCTCCCCCATTTTCACACACTGGTAAAATGGAGGCCCACTGAAGTCATCCACTTTGGGTGGCTGCCTGTGGGAATCCATCTTGCCAGCATATGAAAACGGAGAGAAGACTCAATTCTGATTGAAGAAAGAGGGGGGTAGCAGGGGAAAGTGGGAAGAAGACTGAGAAAGGACTGACCATCCTTGACGACAGACCTTGCTGGGGTAAGATGAGTCCCCATTCTTCTAAAAGCTTTTCCTCACTTTCCCCCACTTCCATCCCTCCTGCGGGATAACATCAATAGAACTGTTTAGCTAAGTCAGTCATAGGGCCTTTCCACACAGCCATATAACCCAGAATATCAAGGCAGAAAATCCCACAAACTGTGTTATCTGAGTCCACACTGCTATATATTCTAGTTCAAAGCAGATAATGTGTGAAAGGGGCCCAAGTTTGAATTGGATTAGGACATTTCCTAGGGAAAATTAAACTTGTGTAATTTTGCATTCGATTTTGTATTCAATGACTAAAGGACAAACTATGCATTATGTTAATCCATTTTATCATATTCTTGATAAATATTGAATTCTGGAAGAAAGCCGTTACTGTTGGCAATAACAGTAGTTCCTAGAAGGGAATTTGGCATCAGGAGCCAATTGTGGAGAGAGAGAAAAATCTCTCTTTGGGCCTTGTTGTGCCAAAAGCTCCTTTTTGGGGAAAATAAATGATATTAAATAATCACTTTCACTCTTGTAGTTTGATTTTTTAAAATTTCAAAGCTGCCCTAAGAATTTTATAGAAAGGCAGGGAAACACAGCTGTAGTTGCTCATAATGGTAATGGTGGTGTGTTTGTAGCTGATTGAAATAAGCTAAGTTGGTCCACTTACAACCACTGACCAGGAACCTGGCAAAGTAAAGATTAAATTTCATGAACATCTAATTAGAGTATTGTCACTAAATGTAACTCAAACCACAATTAATTTTTTTCTGCCTGCATGTGGGATTGTTTTGAGCTAACAGTTGAACTATTTTTAAAAAAACGAAATATAGATGTCCCAGAATGGTAGAAACTGAAATAAGAAAGAGAAATACACTCTGGTATTGCTGCTAAAATCTACATTCAGTATAAAAGGATTAAGATTTGTCTTGCCTTTCTTGTGGTGAGTGTGTGGCAATTATAGCAATATGATATGATACAAAACTAGACCAGACAACATAAGTCATGTGGCTGATACAAACCACTTGAGAAATGTCATGATATTCCTCAAGTGGTTTGTATCTGAACCATAAGGAGCCCCCGGTGGCGCAGTGCGTTAAATCCTTGTGCCAGCAGGACTGAAACTGACAGGTCGTAGGTTAAATCTGGTGAGAGCGCGGATGAGCTCCCTCAGTCATCTACAGCTCCCCATGCGGGGACATGAGAGAAGACTCCCACAAGGATGGTAAAGCACCAAAACATCTGGGCGGCCCCTGGGCAACGTCCTTGCAGATGGTCAATTCTCTCACACCAGAAGTCGCTTCTGACTCGAAAAAAAATTCAGAACCACGGTCTATGTTGCCTGGTCTAGTCTTACTCTGAATAATAGAACGACATTGTGCCTCTGAGTAGATCAATTCAGCATGGTTGAAAGTATACATATACAGTATTGCAGAACACCAATAAAAGGAATTGAAAACTAATGATCCATGGTTACATTAATGACCAGTATTCTTTAAAAACCTCATTGATTTTTCATGTTTTACAGTGAAACCCGAGCCTCCATTACATCTAAAAATGGAAATGACAGACAAAGGTCAGTTAAAGATCTCTTGGTCGAGCTCAGCATCAAAATCATATCCACTTCAGTATGAAATAAAATGTTTTGCCAATTCAACTAATAATGTCTGGCAGGTAAGAAAGACTAAGTAGTATTTTAAATTATCATTTGGTATACCTTTATGTAAGTTTAAATTATCATGATAATTTAACTTGGAAGTATCTCTGAAAAATCAATCACATAGCTTTGCATATATATATATATATATATATATATATATATATATCTCTATATAAAAGAGTCCGTTTTGACGCTTATGGACGGGAAAACTGAAGGCCCCCCAACCACAAAACCCACCCAACACATTTCCCCAGGCCACAGGGTACAATCGTGGCACAAAAAAACACACCTCCCTACCTTCCAACCCCCCCAAAATCAGCCCCCCAAACCACCCATTGGCTCCAGTTCTGCACAGGCCACGAGCGCAGAACAGAGGGAGAGCCATCGCGCAGGCGCTCTCCCACCCCCCACCCCCCCAACGCAGGACAGAGGGAGAGCCATCGCGCAGGCGCACTCCCCCCCCACAACGCAGGACAGAGGGAGAGCAATCACACACGCACACTGCACACTCTGACTCCCCTCCCACCCCCAACCCATCCCGTCCCCCTCTCTCCCCACACACCGGCACCTTCACCGCCACACCGGCGGCGCCCAACCCGCCTCCTCCGCCGCTTCACGGAGGCAGGTCGCGCGGGCGACGCCATTCCCGCCTACTCCGCTGCCTTCTCGCCCTCCTTCCCCACTTCCCTGCCACTCCTGGCGAGGAGGAGGAGGCGCAGGAAAGTGCAGCGAGGGACGGACGATCGCTCCCTCTCCTCCTCCTTACCGGCTTCGTGGTTGCCAGGGCCTTCTTCGCTCCGGCCGGTTCTTTCTTCATCCCGGCAGAGGGGGGGGGTTGCCTTCTTCGCGGGCACATCTCTCTCCTCCTCTCCCTGCCCTCCTGCCTTAAATCAAGGGAGGACGACGGGGCGAAGAGGAGAGAGAGGTGCTCGGGAAAAGGGCAACCTCCTCCCACCCTCCTCTGCCAGGATACACAAAGAACCGGCCGGAGCAAGGAAGGCCCTGGCAACCACAAAGTCAGCAAGGAGGAGGAGAAGAGGGAGCGATCATCCCTCCCTCGCTGCTCTTTCCTGCGCCTCCCCGGGCACCTCTCTCTCCTCCTATCCCTGCCCTCCTGCCTTAAATCAAGGGAGGACGGCGGGGCGAAGAGGAGAGAGAGGAGCCCGGGAAAATGATAACCCCCCCTGCCGGGATACAGAAAGAACCGGCCGGAGGAGAAGGCCTGGCGATCACGGAGCTGGCAAGGAGGAGGAGGCGCAGGAACTGATCGCTCCCTCCCTCTCCTCCTCCTCCTTGACGGCTTCATACCCACACATACATACACAGACACACACACACATACACACACACACATACACACATACATACACACACACACATACACACACATACATACACACACATATACCTACACATACATACATACATACACACACATACACACACACACACACATACATACACACACACATATACATACTCAGACACACACACACAAACACATATACATACTCAGACACACACACATACATACACACATATACATACTCAGACACACATACATACACACACACAAACATACACAAACAAACACATATACATACTCAGACACACACACACACACACACACACATATACATACTCAGACACACACAAACATACACACGCACATACATACTCACATCTCCTAAATAGGGCACAGCAACACGTGTGTGTGTGTGTGTGTGTAGCTAATATAGACAGAAATATTTGGCATAATCCAATGAAGAGAAGTTGTGAAAGTCCAGTTGTCAAATTAGTAGGATTAATGTGAAAAATATTAACTGTGGAAATGAATATTAGCAGAATTGTACTACTGTACTACTGATTTGCAACTGTGTGTATTCATGGGAATCATGGGGATCCGATACCATGAGTCATGTACCACTTGCCCATATTGATGAAGAACCTCCAAATAAATGTTGCACTTTCATTTTAAGCAGGCATGATTTCAGCCCACAATTGCCTCTCTTGATTTCAGCTCAGGTTTAGAAGTTGCATCTCGGTTCACCATCAAGTGTTTCTCCTTTCCCACAGATATATCCTACCAAACATTGTACACCATTTCATAAAACCATATTGTGGGCTCTGAAAGAGTTGAATGGGGAATGAAAGCTGGGAGAGCTTTCATTCCCTTTGCGAATACCCTGATTTCACCTTTTTGCAGTTGGGAATTACATAGCATGGTTTTTGGCAAAAGTATGGAGGGAAAGAGTGCTTCATTCTTTAGCTCTGTCCCTTGTGCTGCTAATCTTCCCTCTAATGTTGCAGCCTCGTCGGCAACTTTAGAGGGAAGAAATGTGAATGGTCTGCCATAATTAGGAACCCTGCATTAACATTAGTCTCTTTTAAGCAGATTGTGGTTGTCATATTCACTTCTCCATTGCAAACTTTCCCTGTCAATCTGAAACAGTTGGAGGAGGGCAAGAGTGTGTCTACTGCCTCTGTTTTCCCTCCATCTCATTCCTTTGAATGTCCACACTTTTCACTCGCATTAGCTTCAATGTAAGATTGACTTCTGCTTTTGTACTGACAGTGGCACACAAGCAATGTTAATTTGTTGTTGTTTAAAAATAATTAGGTGGTTCAGATTACCTTGGAAACTTCATTGATCATTAACAATGCTGTATTTGATTCTTCGTACTACGTTCAAGTGCGGTGCAAAAGACGTTATGGACCAGGCCTTTGGAGTGATTGGAGCATACCTTATAGCATGAATCTGCCAGGTAATTGTAATTGGTAGGATTGTTTTATGGTATTTTAGGATATTTTAGAATGTTTTAAAATCTTGATGTGTTTTTATATGCTTGGAAACCGCCCTGAGCCTTGGGAAGGGCGGTTTAGCAAATTGAAATAATAAATAAAAGAAAGAAAGAAAGAAAATCTGCTGTTGTTAAACCACTTACACTTAAACATATAACCAGTTTATTAGGTGTACTGTATGCATGCAAGTGTCTGTGTGCAAGATCGAATATTTTAAAAGATCATGTATTTATTGACAATGGGATTGCCTATATATGTGGTTTCACTTATCTGCTCACTGAGATAAAAATTTCTCTCTCAAAATTTGGAAAGTTCTCCAGGGATTCTATGGTGTGCTCCTCCTGGACATTACTATAGAGCTGCCCCAAAGGACCTAGAAAATTCAATACTGCTTTAGGAGTTTCTAGATCCTCTAGGGCAACTCAATGGTATGCTGGGACAAGACATCAGGTAATTTAACTGTGTTCAGACATACCAAGTTTTGGGGTCAAAATCATGGGTTTTATTTGATGTGTGAGTCAATCAAATGTGAAAAGAGCATGAAGCAAAAAAATGTTTACCTTTGCTTTTAAAAATGCAGAGGGAACATACTTTGGAAGAGTTAAAAGTGGTGGTAAATTTCATTGCTGATCTTAAAATACCTATCTCTATGCATATATAGACACGGAAAAGAAAATAAATGAGGAAAAAGAATGAGAATGCAGACTGGTAAAAAATGTAGGAGATAGGCACACAACCCTTCTCTTTTATCATTATAGATCCAATTCCTCTATGTATTAAAATCATTATATTTTAGCTTGTAATAACATTCTTTTAGTAATATTTTTGAAATGCAGAATACTTCCCTAATGGTTTGTGTGTGAGGAAAAAAAAGAATTCTAACCTTTAAAAAATACAGAAATCAACATCTTTGCAGCTACTTGTAGAGCTCAGAGTTTTCAGATAATGCTGTGTGCCAAGAATACAAGGATACCCAATGGCAGAATACACAACACAAAAGACTTTTTTATTAGTTTGTCATTTTGCACTTTGTTGTTGTGTGCCTTCAAGTGGTTTCTGACTTATTGTTACTCTACGGTGACTCCATCATGGGGTTTTCTTGGCAGGATTTAGAATAATAGAATAATAGAAGGCCAGAGATGGAAGTGACTGCAAAGGCCATTCAGGGCCAACCCCATTCTGAGGTGCAGGAACATACAAAGCACTCCCGACAGATGTCCATACAGCTTCTGTTTAAAAAACTCAGGTGAAAAGGACTCCCATCTCATTCTGCAGGAGCATATTCTATTGTAGAACAGCTCTTTTTTCAGAGGGGAATGTATTGTCTTTGACCTCATCTGATGCTGAGAGAGTGTGATTTGCCCAAAGTCATCCAGTGGGCTTCTGTAGCTGAGCAGGACTCTGAACCCTGGTCTCCGGAGTAATTGTCCAGCATTCAAGCCATTTTAGATTAGGCTCTGTATTTTGCAGTTATATACCTTTAAGGGCATTTTTCCTAATTGATTCTAGATGTACCTGAAATGGTCCCCAGTATGGCATGCTGGGTTACAGGGGGCCTCCTGTTCCTTCCTGTCAAACTCTGACATTGGAACATGGAGCCCTTCATTTATTTCCTTAGAGTGAGAATTCTGTACCGTCACTGCTAATCCATAGATTTAGACATTCTGTAGCCAACATGTCCTTGCTATTGCTGCACCGTCACTGATCATCTTTCTTTGCAGGATATTTCCTATACTTAACTTGTATGCATTCTAGGTATGGTTTCACATGGGCCGTGATTGCTTGTAGGCTATTTCATCCACGTGGGAAGCTGCTCCCATTTGTGATTTCTGCCTACTTGAACATTAAGACATGCACTGAAGTTTCAGTGAGAAGATTAAGTTCCCAATTTATTTGTGTCTCCAGGTGTTAAGTCACCTATGAAACTATTGTTGTTATCCAGAAATATGGGGAGAAAAACAATATGCTTTAATTCTTCCCTAATGAAAAGGGAAATTGGCAATGTTCAACCCTTACTAAAAGAGAACAGCTCTCTGTGTGTGTGTCACAGGGAGAGAGAGAGAGAGAGAGAGAGAGCATTGCTAGTACAATGTTCCATCGTTCCCTTCTGCAAGTATTGTACTAGCAATGCTCTCTCTCTCTCTCTCTCTCTCTCTCTCTCTCTCTCTCTCTACCGAGGAGAACAGAAAGGAACACAAGCTCTGGCAAACTAAATGCAAAGCAACAGTCAGGAAAGCCAAGAGAGATTTTGAGGCACACATAGCAAAGAATATTAAAAAAAAAAACAAAAACTTCTTTAAGTACATCAGAAGCAGGAACCCAACTAGAAAAGCAGTTGGGCCACTCAACGACAATGGTCAGAAAGGGAAAATCAGCAAAGACAAGGAGATTGCTGAGCGGCTAAATGACTTCTTTGCCTCCGTTTTCACACAGGAGGACAGACAACATATCCCTGCAGCTGAGTCAGTTTTTTCAGGGAGGGAATTAAAAGAATTAAAACAGATAGAGATAAACAAGGAGGATGTTCTCATATGCCTTACTAAACTAAATGTCAACAAATCACCAGGTCCAGACGGCATCCACCCCAGAGTTCTTAAGGAACTCAAGTGTGAAATTGCTGAACTTCTAGCTAAGATATATAACCTTTCTCTAAGATCAGGCACTGTACCCGAGGACTGGAGGGAGGCAAATGTAACACCGATCTTCAAGAAAGGATCCAGAGGTGATCCAGGAAATTATAGACCAGTCAGTTTAACCTCAGTTCCAGGCAAAGTGATGGAAACCATTATTAAAAAAAATATTACTAGGCACATAGAAGAACAGGCATTGCTGAAAGAAAATCAACATGGTTTCTGCAAAGGCAAATCATGTCTTACTAACTTGTTAGAATTCTTTGAGGGTGTAAATAAACACATAGATAAAGGGGACCCAATTGATATTGTTTACCTTGACTTTCAAAAGGCTTTTGACAAAGTCCCTCACCAAAGGCTCCTAAATAAGCTCTTCAGCCATGGAATCAGAGGACAGGTCTTGTCCTGGATTGGAACCTGGCTAAACTGTAGGAAACAAAGGGTGGTAATAAACGGACATTTCTCTGGGTGGAAAGAGGTGAGAAGTGGCGTACCCCAAGGTTCAGTTTTGGGTCCGTTACTTTTTAATTTATTCATTAATGATCTGGATGTAGGAGTGATTTCTGAGGTAGCAAAGTTTGCAGACGACACTAAATTGTTCAGGGTAGTTAAAAATGAAACTGATTGTAAAGAGCTCCAGAAAGATCTCTCGAAATTGAGTGAATGGGCAACAAAGTGGCAAATGCATTTTAACCTAAACAAGTGTAAAGTCATGCACATCGGGGCAAAGAACCCCAACTACACCTACCAATTGATGGGGTCAAAGCTTTCCGAGACAAACCAGGAAAGGGATCTTGGGGTCTTGGTGGACAGCTCAATGAAGATGTCAACCCAGTGCGCAGCAGCAGTGAAAAAAGCAAATTCTATGCTAGGCATGATCAGAAAGGGAATCGAAAATAGGTCAGCAAATGTTGTATTACCTCTCTACAAATCTATGGTAAGGCCACATTTGGAGTACTGTGTACAATTCTGGTCTCCGCACCTTAAGAAGGATATAACGGAACTGGAAAAGGTACAGAAAAGGGCAACAAGAATGATCCAAGGGATGGAGCGGCTCCCCTATGAAATCAGGTTGCAACGCCTTGGTCTTTTCAGCCTTGAAAGACGGCGTTTAAGAGGTGACTTGATCAAAGTGTATAAAATCATGCATGGGATAGAAAAGGTGAATAAAGAAAAATTATTTTCTTTGTCACAAAACACTAGGACTAGAGGGCACTCCCTGAAGCTCCAAGGAAGGAAAATTAGGACTAATAAAGGGAAATATTTCTTCACCCAGAGGGTCATTGGGTTATGGAACTCACTTCCAGAAGAGGTTGTGACAGCTGTCAGCCTGAACAACTTCAAGGCAGGATTAGACAGATTCATGGATACCAAGTGTATCGGTAGTTACTGAAAAGGACATTCAAGTGCCACCTCGGAGTTGGTTGAGGAAGGCACGATTTCCCTGGGTACTGGTTGTGGGGGGTCGGGAGCAGGTCAGGGTTTTGCCCTCCCTTCTGCTCGAGATCCCCGTGTACAACTGGTGGGCCACTGTGTGATACAGAATGCTGGACTAGATGGGCTGAGGTCCGATTCAGCATGGCTCTTCTTATGTTCTTATGTTCTTATAAGTACTTTTCAATACAGAGCTTAGTATTATTTTTTGCTCCTATTCTCACAAACCAGATACAAGTTCAAGAGTGGAAAAGAGGAGAACGTAATTGCTGGGGAATGGCGACACATTTTCTTCATAGACATGACTTGCACATATGGGCTGCTTGGTCTCTTTGCAGAATTATTGAAACCTTTAAACAGAGCTGAGTGTAGTGTTTTTGGGACCCTCATCCACCCTGTGTGTGTCCGGTCAGTTTGCTTTTGCCTGCTTGAGATGCAGCAGCTCACTCATTGAGCCCTTTTACTTCTTGTTTTTTTCCTCTATGGAAGTCTTATTTTTCCTGTTTGTTTACCTTTTCCTTTTTAAAATATGCTCCTCCCTTCATTCTCTTCTCATAGTATATTCTCTCAGACTGTCACACACTGGCCGTGAACCAGGGCCCTTTAAATATTCACACAACCACGGCTGGAAACAACAGTCTATTTATTGAAGTAAACAATGTTCAAAAAATAACAGTAAACATGAAAATAGCCAAGGCAAAAAACATTTGAGAAAATCCCAGGAAATGTTTCCAAAGCCTCAGGCTAATTAAATTGTAAGGTCTCTGAATATAAATCCACTAAGAAGCAACAGAACTTAAAACTAGGATAGTCCCCAAAAAAGGCAAGCTCAAATGAATGACCAAAAAATCATGAAATCAGGAGTTCATGGAACTGCTTGCAGTAGAATTGAAAGTTGACCAGGAACTGAATTTCAACCTTTACAGGGCTAATAACAAGGTCTCAACATTCTAACATTTCCCTCCCTTTTCCCTGGGAAAGTAACAGCTGTGGCTAGAATCAGCAAGCCAGGTGTCTCAATTCCTGCCCACTGGACTCTCAGAAAAACTAAATTCCCTTAACTGCTTTTCCAGAGTTTCATCACCTTGGCCCTGCACTGAAAATCACACAGATCCCTGCACACCACCACAACCCCTGAAGCCACAGAAGCCACAGGCCCAACACTGACTGCTTTTCCATGCCATCCTCTAACCTTGCTCTCAGGGCACTTCCAGACAGAGGAAAAATGCTCAACAAAGTGGGTTTTAAAAATCCATTTTTGTATCCCACCATCTCCCCGAAGGGACTTGGGGCGGCTTACATGGGGACCAAGCCCAGTCAAACAGAGATTAAAATAAAACACAGTAAAAATACAAATACAAAACATCATAAAAACATAAACCATCATCAACAACCAGTAGTATGGGATAGTTCAAAATTTTGAAAAGTAGTATTTGAGTTATAGCTTGTTCTAACTTAGCAACAGGTTTTCAAACTCCATCACCTTTCAAACTTGAAATGGCTTTGCTAGTAAATTTCAGGAAACATTTTCTGCCTGTGCTTACAAAGTATGAGAAAAATATATGTAGCAATAGGGTTGTTGTAGGTTTTTTGGGCGGTATGATCATGTTCTAGAACATGTCCATATAGCTCAAAAAACCTACAACAACCCAATGATTCCGGCCATGAAAGCCTTAAACAATATATATGTAGTAATATATAGCTGTCCCTCTAATATGCAAGATGAAATATTAATATTCAGCAAACAGCCATGCTTTAGTAGTCACATACCATGTTCTAATCATCATAATGACAGTCTTGGGAAGAACAATTACTTCCCTGCAGAGACATATTCACTCACTGGCTTAATGTTAGTGGTAAACCAATAGAAAAACAGTAAAACCATTAATGTAGATAGTGGCAACAAACATACTGTTCTGCATTCACTGTAGGATATTAAAATCAAGAGTACAAAATGATAGAATTGACATTATATTTTAGACATTCAATTATTACTATATTGAGATCTGATTTAATTGGAAACTCTATACTTAAGGTAAATTGGTCAAGCTATGTATTGCTTTAGAAGAGAGCCCATTTTGTGGGAAGCCCTTCCTAACTGCCCTGGAAGTTTGCTTCTTTTGTTAAAGAGTCACCAGACAGTAGTTGACAGATTAGATCTCTGCAGTGAAACTCTTCATTGTAATATGTTGTCAATTAGTGACCAAACAAGGGTGCTCTCTAGATGGGCTTTATCTGAATGAAAGCTTAGGATCATCATGATGTTTGCCATCATTTCATTACTCTCCAATTTGTGACTTACGTCTATATGGACTTCTCATCAATTTTGCTTCCATACCATGAAGCCCTTTATCTATATTGGACATGTTTACTTTCTAAACATAGTTCTGCTTTGATATTTTCAGATATATTTTCCTGAATGACCTGGTGTCTCTTCCTTTGGAGTACATTCATAGTATTATTTTAAAATTATCTTGAAAAGAGCACTACTTTATTGGTGGTATTTTAAATGCAGAACAGTTTATATCAATATAATGAAATACATCACTAGAAGTACTAGAGCTTATCATGAAACAAACACTCGGAGAAAAACTATGCATAATGTAATACCCAGTTTTTAAGATCATCACAACTACACAAGGATTAGCAAGAACTTAGTAGCATTTCCTGTTTGATAGGGCTCCCCGGTGGTGCAGCGGGTTAAACCGCTGTGCTGCTGAACTTGCTGACTGAAAGGTTGGCAGTTCAGATTTGGGGAGTAGGATGATCACTCACTGTTAGGGCCAGCTTCTGCCAACCTAGCAATTTGAAAACATGCAAATGTGAGTAGATCAATAGGTACCACCTTGGCGGGAAGGCAACGGTACTCCATCCAGTCATGCTGGTCACATGACCTTGGAGGTGTCTGTAGACAACGCTGGCTCTTCAGCTTAGAAATGGAGATGAGCACCACCCTCCAGAGTCGGACACACCTAAACGGAATATCAGGGGAAATATTTACCGTTACCTAGCATAGATATGTACCTTGTAAAACACGCTTAATTTTTACAAAAGAGCTTCATTCAACAGAGACATTTAATTTTAATCAGAAATGCTTCCTAAAAATGTTACCATTTAAATTACTACTGAAATTGGAACTACATCAAAGAAAATGAAAGTGGTCTCTGGTCTCTGCTTAGTTATGTTTCTCATTTTCTGATTTCCTATATGCTGATCCGTTTTGTTCATTTGCTTGACCATTGAGGATATGTTAATTACATTGGAGCTCCTGTGGACGACATGACTGATTCTGCTGTATAAATGTTGTAGGACTTTATCCCTCCTTACATTGCCCTTGCATTTCAGCAGTACTAGTTAGCAATGAAACCTCCCAAGACTCCAGTTGTGTTGTAACACGTGGAAGTAGATAAATCAGTGCACCTACTTTTCTTAATTAAAAGTTGCTCTTTGTCTTTGAAATATGCCAGTATGTTTAATTCCAAGCAAAGAGGTTTGTTGGGGAGGGGACCATATGTTTGTTTTGTTTTTTGGCTTAGCAGTTTAATGCTAAATTGAGTTGTTGTAGGTTTTTCGGGATATAGGGCCATGTTCTGGAAGTATTCTCTCCTGATGTTTCACATGCATCTATGGCAGGCATCCTCAGAGGTTATGAGGACCGCACAACTTCTGAGGATGCCTGCCATAGATGCAGGTGAAATGTCAGGAGAGAATGCTTCTAGAACATGGCCATATACCCCGAAAAACCTACAATAATCCAGTGATTCTGGCCATGAAAACCTTTGTCAATACATTTATTTATTTATTATTTCGACTTCTATACAACCCTTCCAGAAAAGGCTCAGGGTGGTTCACAGCAGTGAATAACACAACACAATATACTAAAAACATAATAAAACAGAATAAAAACAGATTAAGACCAGAGTAGGGGTTACAGCTTAGAGATTGAATGCCTGGTGGAACAGGTTGGTCTTACAGGCCCTCCGAAAAGCCTGTAGATCCGTTATTGCTCATGCCTCATCTGGGAGGGCGTTCCAGAGGGTAGGTGCTGCAACAGAAAAAGTGCGCTGCCGCGTCGATGACAGGCGGCAGGTCTTAAGTGATGGAACCTCTAATAGGTTATGATCCATGGATCGTAGTGGTCTCTGGGGAATGTGCAGGGAAAGGCGGTCCTTCATTAATGCTAAGTTATTTTTGAGTGGCCTGTTGACGTTGAGGAAGAGTAGAGAAAAAAGTCAGTTGATGAAGAGTAGAGAAACAAGTCCTGTCATGAAAAGGGAATCCCATTATTATCATGAAAGAGAAATACTATTACTACATTAAAAATTAAACAATTCACTTGAACATTACTTTAAAACAGTGGTTCCCAACCTTTTTTTTGACCAGGGACTACTTGAGGGTTTTGTGAGACCAGTCACTCTCGTTTTAGTTCTTGCAGACCACTGGTGGTCCATGGAACACAGATTGGAAACCACTGGTTCAAAAGCTAAATACACATTGAATATATTAACAGAATAGCAAGATAACACATTTTTCTTTTTCGAAAAACCCCAAACCCCAATCATTTCCAGCAAGGTTATATGTTGAAAATGTAGAGCTTTGGATATACTGTATTTAAGTTGTCAATTTTTTCAAGTTTTTAATTGTTCTTTTTACTGTGTTTTTAAAAAATAGATGTAATGTATTTTCCTCAAAAGATCCTGGCAAGTGTTGGAACAAATGTTTCATTTTACTGTATCTATAAAAACAAAGACAGAATAATTTCATCCCAGAAGATAATCTGGTGGTTGAATTTAGCAAAAGAAATCCCTAGAAATCAGTATACAATTGTGAATGACTACATTAGCAAAGTTACACTTGTCAACTTCAGTGCAATGAAGCCTGGAGGGGAATTTCTCTTCAATGCCTTATACTGTTGCAATGAGAACAAGGAATGCAACCACCGTTACGCTGAACTGTATATAATAGGTAAGAAATCTACTTTTTAAAAAATAAACCACAATAAATATTTTAACTACCCCCACTTGTTTTATATTAATCAATTTTATCTTTCAAATAGATGCTAATATCAACATAACATGTGAAACCCATGGTAATTTACAAAAAATGACTTGTAGATGGTCCACCAACAGAGACCCACTGCTTTCAGAGAGCACCTTGTTGTTGAGATATTACAGGTAAATATTCATTTTAATAACCTATATTCAGGAAATCCATTGCTTTCAAAAAGATGGTGGTTAAATTTATGAAGAAGCTATTACAATTTGATATCAAACATCCAGTTGTTTGAATTTAATGCCAAAGGCAGTCACTTTTTCATTTAGATTCCTACTGTGTTAGAAAGCTTAGTTTAGAGTGGTTTTTGTACCTCAGGTCGTCTTCCTCCTAAACGTTTCACTTATAATTAGTGTTTACTGGCTCAATGTTTGACTAATATCACATCATAGCTTTTGGATTCACTATGTGTTTCAGTCATGAAACAGCTAAACAAATTTTTCCATGAGTTAATGTATTTCTTTTTATTGTCCTCTTCAGGGCCGTAGCCAGGATTTTGGTTCAGGGGGAGGCTGAGACTGGGTGGAAGAGGGTCTTCCCTACCAAACCTTTTGTATTGTTATCCCAATAACCCCATTAATGTGGGATATATTGAGCATGGTGATCAGATCATGATATGAATAAACATAACAGTTTAAATAATGTACCATGAGGCCTTTCGCGGACCACCCTGAGAATTTCGGGGCTGAAGCCCCTTTTACATGCCTGGTCCTCTTGGAAATTAATGATCACATGTTTGGAGTAGGGGAACAAATTCAGGATCTACCTTGCTTTCCACACTATACAGTTATAGCACTATGCTTCCACTTTAACACTCATGGCTGTCTCCTTTGAAATTCTGAGGTTTATACTTCGATGAACAGTATAGCACTATGGTAAAGAATTGTAATCGTACCTTCCTGATCTCCATCTCTTTAAGGGCGCTTCCAGACAGGCCAAAATCTGTGTTTTAAATGGGGGATAAAAATTCCCGGGAACTGACTGCACATCCCCACACAGACCTGCTCGTCCAGGGATGTCTTCCCCTGCTGTCCTCATAGGCTTCCATTGTATCAGAGCAAGATGGAGGGCGGACAGGGACATCCGGCAGAAGGGTTTTTTTAATCACTCCTTTTTGCGCTGGACCATACAGGCACACATATGAATATCTCAATGTAAATATAAGAAGATTCACATGTGCACATATGAGATTCAGCACGTAAAGGAGGGATTTTTTTAAAAAAGAAATCTTGCCAGATTTCTCTCTTAACCCAATTATTTATTCAAACTCAGAGAGTTCTAATTGTTCTCCATTTGTGCTTCCCTTAAATCAGCTGTGTGTTCATTTCACAGCCCCAATCAGTTGATCAGCTGTTTTTGGCTTTTTAAAACCGGACGTGTGCTGGAGCAGTCTTCACGGGGTGCGTGTGTGCGAGTGTAGCGATACAAATATGTGTATTTTCCAACTTGAATTGCGATGAAAAGGGACCTTTTTACCCCGTGTTTTTTCGTCCATTGCAGTAAATTAGAGTGGATTTACTGCTAGCGTCATTTAGCCACCTGTCTTTTTAACTTGGAAAATCCTGTGTTTATGTAGATGGGTCCTAAAATTCTGTGGGATGAAACAATAACAATTAAGGTGGGACATAGCGCTATAGTGTGAAAAGATCTCATAACAGTAGATAATTTTTATGTGGTGAGGTTTACTCTTTCATACAAAATCCAGCTGAAAAACTAAGCCACTCAGAAAGCAATGAAATTTCTGTTAATAGTACTTCTTTACTCAGTTGGTTTCCATGGGCCTCTGTAACATTGCCAAATTGGATATGGAATGGGGTACTGTATTTTTTAATTCCGAACAGATTTAGGAGCAGGATGATGTATCATAAAACTCTGGCAAATTGGATGAAGGCATTTTGTCTACCCTCATTTTTTAAACCCCAACTACTTTCTCCTGAAATAGCTACCGAATATCAGCACCGACATTTTTTCCAATGTTTTTCACAATTCACTTTTTCATGAATACTGATTTATAATTTCTGGATGAAGAAATCCTGCTGTCTGAAATCCAGTATCTAGTTGCACAAAATATGAATGACTCAGGATGATCTTGTTATGTTCATCAACCTTGCTTGCAGCCTGGACTGTTTTCACAATATAGAACATACAGGATTTTTGATAAGGGAAACACATTTCATATATTGTTGTTGTTTGCCTTCACAACATTTCCAACTTATGGCACACTAGGGTGAACCTACCTTGTGCAAGATTTGTTCAGAGAGGGGTTACCTTTGTCTTCCATTGAGGCTAAGAGAGTATGCCTTGCCCAAGGTCACCCAGAGGGTTTCCATGACCAAGTGGGGATGTCATACCTGGTCTCCAGAGTCATAGTCCAACTTCAGAGTCATATGCATGAAATCCTTGATACATGGGGGAACTAGTCATATTAGTCATTTGCAGAAAAGAGTCGCCTGCCCCCCTAAACACTGAAAAGTTTTATTTGCTTTACATTTCCATGGATTCTAGCCCCTTTGCCAGAGGAAGATGCAAGTTTGTTTTTTCAGCTCAATTATGTTGGTCAAAAGTTTGGCTAGGATCCTATTCAGAGTTACGATCTTGTAACTGCTTGGGATTCATTTCTATTGTCAATAACAATTGAATGTGATTGTTAATATGTAGCTTTTCAGTCTTGTAGTGTGGTAGTTGTAGGGCTTCTGGGGCACTGCAGTTCAGGGGACTAGGAATGACGTCTAAAGTGCTCCATTAGGATGGATTGAGAATAGTGGCTGTAGCAGGACCTCAGTTGGTCTGTCCAACTTCCAGTCATTTGACATGCTCCATTTCAAAGAGATAAACACAGATGCCCTTTTTCAGTATTCAAACTCTAATGCCTGGAAAACCCTTCAGGTGAGGAAATGTCCAACTGAAAAAATATGCTTGGAGGTATGATATTGTGAGACATAACTACAACCATTGTTCTGCATTGTCATAGTTAAGTCTAACAATGGAGGGTCTTGGCTCATATTTAATGTTAGAGTTGCTAGATGAAATAAGGGCAATATTTCCTTCCATACTTTTGTATTGCATGACAAACATTTGCTGAAAAAATAATTTCCACTGGATAATGTTTCTATTCCAATATATAAAATGTTATTGTGCTGAAAAAATATTGTTTTCTTAAATTGTTTTAAATAACTATTTTTGAAATAATATCATTAATGTCCATTTCAGAAGAGTATATAGAAATTCTTAAACTAAATTGAATGAATTTAATGCTAGTAATTGTGGAACTTTATGACCAGGCTCTTGTGCCCCATATTCTTTTAAACATTAGTCATAGACATTAACATAAGAGTGTTAGTCATATGTTGGTAACCTTTAGAAGCATATACTATAATCTCAATGCTTTAATGTTTTTAAGGAGTGATGTCTATTGTTCAGAGTCTCCGACCATGTCTTCTTATTCAGAGATAAAAGAATGCCAGCCCCAAAGGAACAACTCTTATGAGTGTATCTTTCAGCCTTTTTACCTTCTTTCTGGATACACAATGTGGATAGAGATTAAGCATTCATTAGGCACAGTTACATCTCAACCAGTGTGTATCCTTCCTCAAGAAGTAGGTAAGTGAAAATCTTTATCATTGCCTGTTTTCAGTTCTCCAAATCACGAGTCTCAAGTATATTTTTAAAAGTCCTGTTGAAGAGGATTGTCCTTGAAGAAGATTCTCTGCAGACTCTTTTTTTCTCTGGGGACTTTACTGGTTCTGCTGCTGGAAAACCTGCTGCTCTTGCTGGAAAACCTTTGGAGACTACTTCTGCTGGAAATAATCTGCTTTTCTTTCACTTTGTCCCTTTTTAGATCCTGCTTTGCCTTGCCCTTTTTGCCTATATTCAGCTAAACTTTGAGGCTGTCAACTGGAGTGGAGACATCTCTGGGTGGGGCAAAACAGGATCTTAATGTTATTCCATAGAGAGTTTATTATAAAGACCCCATGTTCTTAAAGTTATGAGTGGATACTTGTGCCTTATGTGCAAAAAGGGTCTGTATGCAAAATGGCATTTCCTTGTTACTTTCTGATCATTATTATATGGTCTGAAGAGATTAAAATGATGAAATTGCAACACATGGGATGAGTGTAAACATATTTTGACTTTCAGAAGCAAATAGAATCACCCAACCTCTGGAAACTGCAACAGTGGGGAGAGAGATATTCCAATCTAAGTCTGGCAGGGTTCAATTCAGTGGAAGTAAACAATGTAGTTAAGCACTGATTGCTCTATTGAGTGCAACAATGAGACCATTTCATTGTCAGCAGGATGGAGGGGGTTTCAAATAAAAATACCAGTTTGTTTTTTAAAATGAGATTTGACTTCTTCCAAGATGGTCAGAAATTTAGGATATCACTCACTACTCTGCCAGAATGCCTCTCGCAATGTTGAGATTATGTCAACACAACACCCTGTCTAAAGAATTGCTTGCAAATCATAGTCATTAAAAATAACCCATAATATCATGATTTTTGTATCTCCTGCTTTTCATCATGTTGCCTTCCTCAAAAAGCTTGTATATTTTAACCCATTTATAGTGGCTTGTAGTAAATAAGTAGACCGTAAGACGACTTTTTAAAGTTCATCGTTAGCCAATTTGTATAGCTTTAAAAGCTGAGTAAAACTAGCCGAGTCACAATTTCAAGATGTACAATATACAGTGAATCCCAATTATAACACATTATTTGCCTCTGTAATTTAAGACTTTAATTTGCAAATTGTCAATTACAGAAGCGGAATTGCTGTTTTCTCACATAAATGCTTCCCCACATAAATGTTTCCACTATCTTTTGGTGTAGTGGGCAGGGACTCCTTCCAGTTTTCCACCGCTTTAGGTACTTTAATTAGTCAATGATGCACAATCAGTGAACCTGTGAAGAAAGCAGAGATAGCTGGTTTTATTAAACTGAAGGAAATTAGGTGTATATAGAACCATTTGGAATCACTAAAACATACCATAATATTACGTTTAAAACAAAGACTTTTTTCAGTGCTTCTTATCTTTCTTTCCTTATTCCATCACTTCTTTGTTATGCACTGTCTCCAACTCAACCTATTACATATAGGTAGAAAGAGAATATCATATGTAATTAGACTGCATCATAGAATCGTTGAGTTGGAAGAGACCTAGTGGGCCATCCAGTCAAATTCCCTGCCAAGAAGCAGGAAAAATTGCATCCTCTTATAAGCTTGAGGAACACCTTCCTTTAGTCTTGTTAGGTCATTTAACAAATCGTTTTGCTGCTGTAATTGCACAGTGGCTATAGATATGGGAAAGCAAAAGCAAAACATGAATGATTTAAATGTCAAACATGGTCCAAAGGGGTGTACAGATGTCCAACTGTTTTTTATGAACCACAAACCATCGGATTGGGCATGCATTCACAGAGATTATATAAGAATCAACCATCAAACCAATGATCCCCAGACTGGTTTTCCAGGTGTTTGGATCTTCTACTTCCAGAAGCCCCAGCCATTTTGTCCAGTGGCCAAAGATTCTGGGAGTTGGAGTCCAAAACACTGGCAGGATCAGAGAATGGAAACTGCTGTTTTATACAGTCACTTGTATGAAAGAAAAGACAGAAATTCTTCTAATTTGTTTGTTTAATCGCAGTTCAGTAGGGGAGAACTGAGACTCATATATCACTTGACTATAGGCCAGTG
Source organism: Anolis apletophallus (assembly GCA_030556195.1). NCBI lineage: Eukaryota > Metazoa > Chordata > Lepidosauria > Squamata > Anolidae > Anolis > Anolis apletophallus. The sequence goes on from JARBWK010000005.1 coordinate 98,858,521, forward strand.
GAACTTTTTTTTGTTTAACCTTTTAGTGAAGCCATTTTCTCCCACCGCTGTCAAAGCCGAAATCACAGAGGAAGTGGGGCTGCTCTTTGTGAGATGGAATAACCCAGAACTTCCAAAGAATGACCTTCAGTTTCAGATTCGGTATGCTGTCAATGGAACAGAAATTAATTGGGAGGTATGATGAGACTTAATCTAAATTACGTCATGTATTAAAGCTCTGCAAGCAGTGGTGTACTCCTGCCAGTTAATAAATATATGGGGATTCATGGACTATTATTTAGTTCAGGCAGGGCCGTAGCCAAGATTTTGATTCGGACGGGGGGGGGGGGCTGAGTGAAAGAGGGTCTACCCTAACAAACCTTTTGTATTGTTATCCTAATACCCCATGAATATGGGATATATTGAGCATGGTGATCAGATCATGATATGGATACACATAGCAGTTTAAATAATGTACCAGTAAGGCCTTCTCGTGGACCACCCTAAGAACATGCCTGAGTTCAGTGGTTCCCAACCTATTTTTGACCAGGGACATTCTCCAACATTAGTACCAAAAGGGCTATGAATCAGTTTTTGGTCAACTTTAGATTTGGTTTGGTTATTTAGGGTCCTGATACAGGAAATTGCACTAGACATCAGCTCTAGTTTCTGATACAGAACATATGCCATCCAGTAGTTGCCATGTGCCCATCCACAGAAAGTGATGTGATAGTAGTGATACTTTGTGGGTAGTCAGCCTCTCCCCTCCCAACATCCCCGTTGCCTCGGCACTATAAGATTGTTTCGTGAAACCAGTCACTCTTGTTGCCACAAGGTTTTGAGGCAACAGTGTAGTAATGGTGAGGCTGCAGACCATATTTTTGTTCTTGCAGACCACTGGTGATCCATGGACCAGAGTTTGGGAACCACTGATTTAGTTAATTTAATTAGATTTTGAATTTATTGTTTTACTAAATAAGCTTTATAACTGATTGCATTCACATAATTAAATAGCAAACAACCTGTTCAGCACCTCTCATTCTCTCTCAATATGATATTAGGCACTCTTTCTTTTAAAACAGATGCAGGAAATGTCTAGTCCATCTGTTAGCTCTGCCACTGTAGTTGTGCCAGATCCCTGCACAGTTTATATTGTTCAGGTGCGTTGCAGCATGACTGATGGAGTTGGCTATTGGAGTGACTGGAGTAAACCTGCTTATACAGTTGTCAAGGATATCAAAGGTCAGTTTATTTCTGTTCAGTTTCCACTATGTGGGCTTGTTTGTTGGGTTGCTTTAACTGAATGTATATAAACAAACAGACTACTGTTTTGTTTCTTAAAATACACCCCATTTCAGCCCCATTGAGAGGACCTGAATTCTGGAGAATTGTCAATGAAGATCCAGAGACGAATCAGAACAATGTGACACTGTTTTGGAAGGTAATACAAATGGGGATGGGGGAAGACAGATCAGAGAGTAAACATCTCTTTGTAATATTGATTATATGTGATTATATGATTGCGGCAGATCTCAGTTGAGCTTCATCCAGACATCTGGGAAATGAGTTTCTGTTAGTAGTGAAACATGTGTTTACAGTTGGAGTCTGTGATGGATCAAGAAACAACAAAACATTTTTTAAAAATCATGAGCAGCTGTTTCTTCACTTAAATATTTCAGTAGATCTTCAGAGTTTATACTGAAAGAAACAAAAGCAAAGAAAACCTCAGTAACACCTATTAACATTATCCAAAGCAATACCTGGAGGACATTTGGTTCGAAAGGCCCCAAATCACAGTTATTGAACATATTTTAGATTCATTTATTTAAGAAAAGCAGATATTATTTTGTGTTATGTTTGCAATGTTGGATAAAGCACCAAAAACTAGTGAAAATGGTTTAGTTTATGTCTTGTGTTTTTTCTAGAAATATGAACCAGTGCAATAAAGATAAAATAAATACAGATAAAAAAAATAAATGGAAGCACAAGCATACAAGAGCTCATCATGTTAAAACAAAAATTAAAACCTATATAATATTAAAATATGTGAAATTAAAATAGATCTTAAAACATAGCAACACATAGTGATGGAAGGAGGAGAAAAATGAAAGCCACCTGCATCACTAAAGAAAGCAGACCCCCCACACACACACACACACACACTGGATAAACTTGGGAGGTTGGAGAGCTTTCTCTCCATCTCCACATTGTTGCCTTTTCCCCTCCACCTCTGCTTATGCTGTTGTCATTACATCAAAGTCATTAAACTAGCCAAATTGATCATAGTTGTGCCACTGAGCCTCCATGTATTTCTTTCTTTTTAAAATTCACAAATATCGAGCTATTTCAAAAGGTACCAAATCCATCTGAATAAATTTTACAGGAATTGAAAAAAATGTGCTGAGGATATGGATTATTTATTTTATATATTGTGTCAGAGGTGAAATGAGAATACAGTTATAATGTATTTAAGAAAACACAAAGTTTAAAAAACTAGGCATTATACTAAATTTCCTTTAACCAGAAGCTGGCCACTTAGAGTGCCTTTGGTGTTGCTATAAGAAGGTCCTTCATTGTGCATGTGGCAGGGCTCAGACTGCATTATAGTAGGTGGTCTGTGGTTTGCTCTTCTCCACACTCGCAAGTCGTGGACTTCACTTTGTAGCCCCATTTCTTAAGGTTGACTCTGCATTTCATGGTGCCAGAGCGCAGTCTCTTCAGAACCTTCCAAGTTGCCCAGTCTTCTGTATACCGGGGGGAGGGGGAGTCTCTCATCCAATATCATCTATGGATGAGGATATGTGTTATTTTGCTATAAAATGCAATTTACCAGGCCCTGTACCAAAGTGAGTTAATGCATTTTCATAATTTTTGATCTGAACATAATATTCTGTTCCAAGCCAATTAAGTGCTGCCACCTATAACTATTTTTTCCATTTTGGGGGGGATTTGAAAGAAATTCTACAAATGTGAATGTGGGCTATAGTAAAGGTGATGTGGTCAGTGATGTGGTCAGAAGTTTGCACTATTTTCTCACAGTAGTTTTCTTTCTGAAATCACCCCAATACATATATGAGTTTACAAACAGGAGGAAAGTCTCCCTTACTAGCATGCTGTGGGTTCTGATGCAGTAGTAATTTTATTGATTAGCCATTAGGCCATATCACAACACCAAATCAAACAACAAGGCTTGATAAGACTTGATTGCATTCTATGTAGTAAGTTAAAAGAAGACACTTTATAATACAGCAAATAAATATGATAAGATATGATAAAACTGATAAAACCAAGTAGGTTCTCATGCAGTTATTGCCCCAATACACTTGCATGTACGTCTCTCCATGATGCATTTCTATAATGTATTGTCAAAGGCTTTCATGGCTGGAAGTACTGGGGTGTGGCCCTTTTCTAGCAGCATTTTCTACTAATGTTTTGCCTGCATTTGTGGCTGGCATCTTCAGAGGCTCTGATCCTCTGAAGATGCCAGCCACAGATGCAGGTGAAACATCAGGAGAAAATGCTGCTAAAACATGTCCCTGCAGTCCAGAAACCACACAACATCCCATTTCTATAATGCATTCTCTTTAACATAGTAAATTGTTTACCATTTGGGCTCCAGAACTTTGGAATAAGTAAAGCTAATTTACAAAACTAAAAATGCATCTGATATCCTTTTTGTTTCAGAAGACACACAATCTGAAGTTGGCAATATCGTTTTAAATCCTCCACTTCTGCAAATTGTGGATTTGATTATCCATGGGTTTGATTAACATGTTCTCTAGGAATATTGAGGTCTTCCAGACTGTGACTCTGTGGTCAGCTTCCAACTGGAGGTGATCATTAAATCATACTGGAGGACTCAGAGATTCCCAAAGGGAGCACTTACATAGGCAGTTCTAGGCAGAAAAGATAGACTATAGAGTCCTGCCAAGGATCCTAGATATTTAGCAAATTTTATTTGTGTTTTTTCACTTCCACAGGGGTCCTGAGCCCCTAACTTTGGCAAATGTGACTGATTAGTTGATTACTGCAAGACAATGTACATTGTAGACTTACAACAATTACAGGGGGGAACACTCCAATATAGTTTGTAGCTTATCTGACATAAAAATGAGTTAGAGACATCCCAGTGTTCATTTTTAAAAGAATCTATATTCTGTGCAGCTAAAGCTCGATCCAAAATGAAATGTCTAATATATGCTGACTTTTCTTGCAGCCACTGATGAAGAATATTTCCTTATGCAGCGTGCTAGAATATGTGGTAGAGCATACAACTTCAGATAACGTTACTTGGTCAGACTACATTGAAAATGACACAACATACACATTTTCATGGGCTGAGGATGTACATACCATTAAGGTTCTAGCCATCAACTCAATTGGAGCTTCTTCTGTGAATTTTATTTTAACTTTGTCAAAACAAATGAGCACAGGTAAGAGAAACGTTTTAGGGTAGTTTTATGCTCTATGTTGTCACAAAAATGTTCTTATTTTATGAGAGAGTTCATTTTTAGATAAGTAGTATTTAAGTCATGAGACATATTATGTTCCTTATGTTTAGCAGAGCTTGTTTTTCTGATATAGAAACTTAACAATTCAGTTTAATCTATTCACTTGGAAACTGTTTCTCCTTATCTTAAAGAATATTGAATGTTTGGAACTGCTGTGTAACATACCATTGTTTTCTGATATTGTAAATATTTTGAAAGTATTGTCATATATATGCTTAATAATGAAAGTAAGCCAATTTTTTTAAAAAAATATTGTCACAAGAACTACTAGAAGTGATAAAAGTAACATTAAATGGAATGGACCTTGATTTAGTAGTCCATAAAATACAATTGACCCACATGGAATAAATTTGATAAGGTGTACTTAAATTCTTGTTTTATATTGACATCAGGAAGCTTATTTATGTTTATGAGAAATATGGCTTAACCCCTTTACAAAAAAATCCATGATTCTATAAAAGGTAAAGGATTCCCCTTGACATTAAGTCTAGTTGTGTCCGACTCTGGGGGGTGGTGCTCATCTCCATTTCTAAGCTGAAGAGTCTGTGTTGTCCATAGACACTTCCTAGGTCATGTGGCCGGCATGACTGCATGGAATGCCGTTGCCTTCCCGCTGAAGTGGTACCTATTGATTAGCCCACATTTGCATGTTTTCAAACTTCTAGGTTGGCTGAAGCTGGGGATAACAGCAGGTGTTCATCCCACTCCCCGGATTTGAACCGTCGATCTTTCAGTCAGCAAATTCAGTTTCTCAGTGGTTTAACCCACTGCGCCACTGGTGGCTTATTTATATTACACAAGATAAATAAATATTATGTATCCTGTGTAGAATCCAATGAGCTCTCTTCCAACTTTTGTTTTTGTTTGTTTTTACTATTTTATCAGTAAACATCATGGAATCTCTGAGGGCCTATCCTGTAAACAGCAGTTGTGTCATTGTGTCCTGGACCCTTTCACCCATGTCTTATATTATTACATCCTTTGTAATTGAATGGGTAAACCTGAATGGGGAAGAGCAAATAAAATGGATAATGGTTCCTTCGGATATTAGAAAGTACCACATTTTTGGTGAGTTTGTATTCGTGACTTCCTTTTTCCCCTCTTGTGTTTTGATGTTTTGCAACAGCATTGTACAGAGTGGTTATATAAAAATCTCCAGTGCACTGACAGACCTTTAACAAATTTGAAATGACAAGTGCTGGAGTAAAAGGACGAGAAGGGCAAATGCTGTGGATAAAGAATTGCTTCAAAACAGTGGAGATAGGCAGTACCGAAAAGTCTCATTACTGAGATTGTAAGAGTCTATTGTAGCTTTTTTGTTGTTGTGGAATATAGGTTTCCAGTTCTTTTGTTAAATGGTAGATTCAGTACTTTTTATACAGCAGTTCTATACACTCCTGTGTATATGTTTTATCCACATCAATATGACTTACTTATGTGTGTGTATATGTGTGTATGTGCATATATATATATATATATATATAGAGAGATAGAGAGAGAGAGAGAGAGAGAGAGAGAGAGTTTCTGTGGATTATCTATTCTAGTTTTCTCTTTTTATTGTATGCAGCATGTAAGGAATTCTTCTGAATTGTGTTATATTTCAAACTTATAGTTTCAGGTCAAGAATAATTACACGTATTACTGAAAAGAAGATACAGTTATAGTTAAACTTTAAGCCCCCCCCCCCTCCGTTTTCTTCCTAGATCCCACTTATGTCATTTATGCAGCACAAAAGATCAGAAGACCCAGTGGAGGAAAGAGGGGAGAACTGGGGGGAGCATGGGGAAGAGGGAGGAGAGGTCTGATATAGATGTATATGGCACGAACACTGTATGCATTTTTAAGAGAAAAAAGCTTTAGGAAAATGAATATCATTCTATATAGTCACCTTTTCTGCTTTGATTGTATGTGGAAGTGCCAGTTTTTCATTGATGCTAAGGTAAAAAAATGGGCAGAAAAGCAAAAGTGTGAAAATCAAAATATATATTATTTTATTTCAGATAATTTCATTCTCATTGAGAAATACAGATTTATTTTGTATCCAATAACCTGTGAAGGAGTGATGAAGCCCTTGGTGACAGATGGATTCTCCAAAGGTGATTTTCCTCTTCAGAAATAAATCCTTGTTCTTACCATTAATGAGAAAAAATGTAGTTAATACATTGGAAATAGCTTTTGTGTGCACTAGATTAGCAGCAAAGCATATGTGAATCATCTACATCTGATCTCAATTAGAAAACCATGAAAATCCAATAATTATAATAGTAGAGCCTCTCTTATCCAACATAAATGGGCCGGCAGAAAGTTGGATAAGTGAAAATGTTGGATAATAAGTAGGGATAAAGGAAAACCTAATCCCTCCTTATTAAATGTCAAATTACATTATAATTTTACAAATTAAGCATTAAAATATCATGTTTTCCAACAAATCGACAGAAAAAGCAGTTCAATACATGGTAATGTTATGTAGTAATTACTGTATTTACGAATTTAGCACCAAAACTTCTCAATTTATTGAAACAGCTGAGGATCTGGGCAGGTGGCAGACTGCATTGGAGAATACAAAATGTTGGATGAGCAAAGGTTGGATAAGCAAGACTCTACTGTAATTGTAATAATTATATAGAAGTGATTTATAAACTATATTTTCCACCATCTTTGATGATTGCATATTTTCTTTATTCTGCCAGCGTTTAGCATAAGTAGCTCGCAGAATGACTCTAGCTCAAAGTATGATAAAGTAACTCATAAAAGAAAACACATGAGTCTTTTGCTTTAAGTAGAAAAGAAATGCAAAGCATACAAAAATCCCCCAGAAGAATTGCTCTCACCAAAATGTAACACAAAACAATCTCTTTGGTGAGTTCTCTTCATTCAACAGCGAAATGCAGGAAAGTAACAGGAAACAATATATAGTCCTTTTTACTTTGTTGTCAGTAGACTGATCTTGTCTTGTATAAACAAAATTTTATCTTCAGGACGCTGCTCCGGCACCAACCAAAGGCTTTTTCAGCCAAGATCGAGCCCTCAAGCAAAGCATAGAACACAATGATCAAAGTACAAACACACAGTAGCCCACTATATACATGAGATAACACACTCAATTAACTGTGTCCGCTGCAACAGAAACAGCCCTAATTCTTTCCAAAACTTAGGAAAAGTACATTGCAAACTCTTAGTAGCAACATATTCAACAGCATGTAAATACATTTATTACAGTTATAAAAGATTATATTGTCACTAAGTCTAATGGGGCCCCCTGGTGGCACAGTGGGTTAAATAGCTGAGGTGCTGGACATGCTGACCGAATCCAGGGAGCAGAGTGAGCTCCAGCAGTTAGCCCCAGCTTCTGCCAACTTAGCAGTTCGAAAACATGCAAATGTGAATAGATCAATAGGTACCGCTTTGCCAGGAAGGTAATGGCGCTCCATATAGTCATGCTGGCCACATGAACCTGGAAGTGTCTACGGACAGTGCTGGCTGTTTGGCTTAGAAATAGAGATGATCACCGCCCCACAGTCAGATTCGACTAGACTTAATGTCAGGGAGAACCTTTACCTTTATTTTAGGTCTAATGTAGCAACATGTGTTTAAATTGAAGAGAAAGGTTTTAGACTTTATTCCTATTTCAATTTATTCTAGCTATTCCAAACTGCACATATCTCTATGATAATATATATTTTAGCATATTAATAGACTCATAGAATCATAGAGTTGGAAGAGACCTTGTGGGCCATCCAGTCCAACCCCTTGCCAAGAACCAGGAGAATCACATTCAAAGCACCCCCAACAGATGGCATCTGTTTACAAGCCTCCCAAGAAGGGGCCTCCACCATACTCCAAGGCAGAGAGTTCCACTACTGAACAGCTCTCAGTTAGGAAATTCTTTGTAATGTTCAGGTGGAATCTCCTTTCCTGTAATTTGAAGCCATTATAATATGACAACTGTTTCAGATAAATTCTAGATTTTTTGCTTACTTGTTCTGAGTTAAGTTATAATATGCAATGGATAGCATTCTGTTGGCTAGTCCTAAGTAAAGCAGCTCCATTCAATAAATTGTTCCGGCAATAGTCAAATCTCATTTACTATAGTCAGGACTAGCAACAAGCTTTAGGCCTACAATAGACCAATAAATTTGAGTTTTCTAATTCAATTGTAAAATCTCTAATTAGAGTTTATTCCTCCCACTACAGCTAGATGCAGAGGGATTTATTTCCAAATGTGCACCAGATCATGTTGTAACTTCTAAGTGGGGTAGACTTGTGGCTATTCAAAAGTATTTTATGTTTCAGTATGGGCTCACCTAGAGGAAAACTCTCTGAACATAATTTGATCTATCTCTGACACAATGTATGCAGGTTACACTGTAAGCATAGACATATACCGTATTTTGGTAGTGAAAGAGATAGCTCTGACCATTCACTATCCATTTCAGGTGAAATGGAAAACCAGAATGTGAACTTCTATGTGATTCTGCCCTTAGTTATTTCATGTTCAGTTTTGCTGCTTGGAGCTTTTCTGATTCTGCACCAAAGGTAAAGCTTTTTTGTATAATCTGTATCTGTTCACATAGTTATTTTTGTTAACATCAAGTAAATGTATATGGAAAATACATTTTAGCCAGGGATGAATAATTGGGAATTCAGCAATTTCTGCAAATAGGTGTTTCACTTTCTAGGACTGTGTAGGAATTGATGTCTATAAGCACTTACGAATTTAGTTTTTCCATGGTAAATTGAATGTTTGGGTGGATGTATAGAGCTAAACAAGTTCCTAGACCATGTCAGCAACATCCACTCAAACATCCAATTTACCATGAAAAAATAGAAGGAAAACTGACATTTCTAGTTGTCCTAGTCATTCACAAACCAAATCAATAATTGGGGCACACAGTTTACAGAAAACCTACACATGCTGTTAGATACCTACATAAAAATACCAATCATCACTCAAAAAAGAAATCCAGTTAAAGCCTTGGTATAATAGTAATAGTAATAATAATAATTTATATCCCACTTTTTCTCTCCATAAGGAAACTCAAAGCAGCTAACAGTAAAAGCATTACAATGCAATTTAAAATATATAAATATTAAAACAGTATTAAACATTATTAGTATGAAACCCCACCTCCTCCAAGATGAACTGAACCACCTAAACTGAGTTCTACAAGCCCATGGGTATTCTACAGCAGACATTAGAAGAGCTGCAAGACCAAGACCAAGCCACGAGAGTAAAGACAAAGATCCTTCTAGAGGAAAAGTGTTCTTACTATACATCAAGGGAACCACTGACCACATAGGGAAGCTGATGAGGAAACACAACCTACAAACTATCTACAGTCCCACTAAGTAAATCCAACAAATGCTGTGTTCAGCAAAGGATAATAGGAATCCTCTCATCTCTGCAGGAGTCTACCATTTTACCATGCAGCTGTGGACAAGTTTACATAGGGACTGCCAAACGCAGCACCTAGACACGAAGCAAAGAACATGAAAGGCACTGCAGACTAATTCAACCAGAGAAGTCAAATACAGCAGAGCACTTGAACCAACCTGGACACAGAATATTATTTGAGAACACAGAAATTCTAGACTACTCTGACAATCATATGTAAGACTACATAAAGTCACTGAAATCCACAAGCACATGAACAATTTCAACAGAAAAGGAGGAAACCATGAAAAATGAACAAAATCTCATTACCAGTATTTAAAAAACACTAGAATTAAGACAGTAAATAAAAAACACTCTCAGAAACAGAAGAACTTCAGACAGCTAATAATCAAGTACTAGTTAACACCTCCCAAACAGAAGATGCCCCTAGGCAACAGAGGCCAGGCTACCTCTATGTAGATACACTGACTGATTGATTTTGCAGCTTCATGGCTACTCATGCTATTCAAGCTTGCTGATTGCAATATTCACACTTGCTTTAAACAGACAAGGGTTCTTTCTCCCACACTGGACATTCCACAGATATATATATATATATATATATATATATATATATATATATATATGCACACATGCACACTCCACGTGCTTCACTGCCAACAGATTCTCTGAAGATTTCAGCTACAGATGCAGGCGAAATATCAGGAGAGAATGCTGCTGGAACATGACCGTACAGCCTGAAAAACCCACAGCAACCCAGAGAATGAGAGCTCTGAACTCATATATGTGATCATAAAGACATGCTTAGAAAGATGTAAAAATACTATATCTTTTATGTAGCCTTTATGCCAAATTAATACTGCATCTGAATATTTCAGAATGAAGAAGTTATTTTGGGATGATGTCCCAAACCCCAAGAATTGTTCCTGGGCACAAGGAGTTAATTTTCAAAAGGTAAGGACTCTTGTTTTATGCATGTCATTAATGAGTTTCGTTTAAATGCCATTGTTGCATATAATCAGCTAGTTAGCACCTATCTAAGAAACATTCTTTAATATCTACAATGAACTGGAACTATGGCATGGTTCTGAAATCTTGATTCAGTCAGTTCTGAATATTGAATACTACTCTACTGAATACTCTCGGGGGAATAGATAATTAAAAGGTTTAGTCAGAGGGTGTCTACCTGAGTGCCAATGGCTCTGTAGATTCATTGTCCCCAAGAATGTCCCAAAAATTCAGATTAATTTGTGGCAGCATTTTGCCTCCAGAGCAGTGGTTCTCAACCTTCCTAATGCCATGACCCCTTAATATAGTTCCTCGTGTTTTGGTGACCATAACATTATTTTCATTGCTACTTCATAACTGTAATTTTGCTACTGTTATCAATCGTAATGTAAATATCTGATATGCAGGATCTATTTTCATTCACTGAACTACATTTGGCACAAATACCCGATACGCCCAAATTTGAATACTGATGCGGTTGGGGCGAGATTGATGTTGTCATTTGAGAGTTGTAGTTGCTGAGATTTATAGTTAACCTACAATCAAAGAGCATTCTGAACTCCACCAATGATGGAATTGGACCAAACTTCCCACACAGAACTCCCATGACCAACAGAAAATACTAGAAGGGTTTGGTGGGCACTGACCTTGAGTTTTGGAGTTATAGTTCACCTACATCCAGAGAGCACTGGGGACTCAAACAATGATGGATCTTAACCAAACTCAACACAGATAGTCAATATGCCCAAATGGGAACACTTGTGGAGTTTGGGGAAAACAGACCTTGATAGGCCTGGTTGATCCATGGTTCTAAATGCTTCAAAAGTACTTACAAAAGTTCTGGTAGTGAACATTTCGAACTCTAACAAAACTTTCAACATTTCGTTATAAATGGCAGTTCTTAATTGGTTCTGTCTTAAAAATTGCCAATAATGAAATAATAATGAAATTTTGATAGAGTTCTGAAATGTTCACCACCAGAACTTTTGTTTTGTAAGTACTTTTGAACCATTTAGAACAGGGGTGGGTAATTACCGGCCCTCCAGGTGTTTTGGACTTCAACTCCCAGAAATCCTAGCCAGTTTACCAGGTGTTAGGATTTCTGGGAGTTGTAGTCCAAAACACCTGGAGGGCCGGTAATTGCCCACCCCTGATTTAGAACCATGGATCAACCAGGCCTAGGTCAATTTGGGAATTGTATTTGCAGGGATTTATAGTTCACCTACAATCAAAAGAGCATTCTGAACCCCACCAATAATAGAATTGGGCAAAATGTGCCACACAGATTTCTCATGACCAACAGAAAATACTGTGTTTTCTGATGGTCTTCGATGCCCCCTATTGACACCCCCCCCCCCAGGGGTCCCGAACCCCAGGTTGAGAAATGCTGCTCCAAACTCTTCTCACTTCACTGGTGAAGAGAGCCCCCCCCCCCCCAAATGCTCCTGTATGAAGTTTCTTATGAAGACAGTCAGGTTCTCCACATAAGCAGACGGTTCCATGTAATATTGAAGCCATGGACCCTGGAGAATAGGAGCATAAGAAGCTGAATTATAAGAAGCTGATTTTCAACCTTACCAGAGTCTGTTTCAACCTTACCTGAAGAGAATGGAGACTGAATTTTGTACTCCCTGAATGCAGCATGTATGTTCTACTATTGAGCTGTCATCTTTCCTATAAGGAATGGATATAATCCATTAGTCATATTTTCATTCATTTTGGGTAGCCTCAGTTTGATTTCTTTCTTTGTTCGCCATTGTTTTTTTGTTTTGTTTTACTTTATTTACTTCAGAAGATTTAGATTTGGAAGCACAACTGTTATATTAAAATGTATGCATGCACACCAGCAGCACTTTTTGGTCAGGAAGACTGCTTACTTAAAAAGACATTCATTATTTTCTTAGCTTTCATTCCCATTGCAATCTTCATTTTCTCATCTCCATTGTTAATTTTATTTCATTTCATTTAAACAGAGAATGGACATTCTTTGAAGTCTAATCATGGTCACTGCCTGATGAACCATTGTGACAGCTCCCAAGCTTCCTGTACAGAGTTGTTAGAAGAATTATCTATTTGAATTCAGAAGACATAATTACTTGCATGTTATTTCTTTATTTGCTGACTTGTTTCCTAGTTGTTGGAAATAATATTGTTCAGTAATGCCATACAGTTCTGAGAACACTGCCAATATTTCAGCCCAGATCAAGGTTTGTTACGTGTAGGAAAAAACACATGGGCATTGAAAGCAGGAGACAGTGTGTACTATGCTGTTTTCCTTTCTCTCTAAAGACTCAGCTTTAGATGACATTTTAATTAGTGATCGACTCTGGTATGTGGTGTTGAAATCACAGAAAGAATTGAGTAAATGAAAGGGAACCTGATTTTTTCATATAAATGTGATATTTCCCTCCCCTGGTTTGCAATTGTAGTAATAGGAATTCTTAAGACAGCAACATCTATAATGGTTACATTCTGCCACATTTACTCAGTTTGAATGACTTTGTTAAATATACCTAATTGTTTTGGCGGTTTTAACAGTCATTTCCCAAGGCATACTCTGAAATAGGTATATTGGGGCTGTGCACAGGGCTCCTGATTTGGTGATTCAGATTTGGGACATATTCAGATTCATTCAAATCATGAGTTTAAACTGAGATTCAGAAATCCAGATTGCTAGTCCCCCTTTACTTTCTTGCTTTGGGAAATCGAAATGGCTATGGCAATGGTTCTCATCCTGTGTGTCCCCAGGTATTTTGGCCTACAACTCCCAGAGATCCCAGTCAGTTTGCCAGCTGTTCGGATTTCTGGGAGTTGAAGGCCAAAACATCTGGGGACCAACAAGTTGAGAACCACTGGTGTATGGCTTTCTTGTTCTTCAGGCATCTGCATAAATTGGGAGATCTGATAGCATTTAAATTAGGGATTATATTTCAACACGTAGATACAGAAGTTTTCTGTTTGGCTTCTACAAATTTTGCGGTTATTCCAGCAAGACAATGAGTTATTGATTGCTCATTCTTGAGCATTCATGATATTTCTGCCATACCCCTCTCCCCTGGTATTGGTGCACTTTACTGAAACACAGACACCCTTCCTCAACAAAGAAGAGCGGAAGTAGTGAGCATTAGGCATATATACAGCAATATTTAGCAAGCAGAGAGCAAGCAGATAAAAAGTTTCAGATACTCCTCACTTCTTGAGTCAAGACGGCAATTATAGTGCATCAGTGAATTGTATTTATTAATGTTTAGCTAAGGATTAATTGTGATATTGAAATAACATCTTTCTTGAAGAGACGGTACAGCAGAGTCTTGCTTATCCAGCATAAATGGGCTGGCAGAACGTTGGATAAGTGAAAATGTTGGATAATAAGGATGAATCAAGGAAAAGCATATTAAACGTCAAATTACGTTACGATTTTACAAATTAAACTCCAAAACATCATGTTTTACAACAAATCAACAGAAAAAGCAGTTCAACACGCAGTAATGTTATGTAGTAATTAACTGCATTTACGAATTTGGCACCAAAGCATCGCAATGTATCGAAACAGCTGAGGATCCGGGCAGGAGGCAGGCTACATTGAATAATACAGAATGTTGGATGAGCAATGGTTAAATAAGAAAGACTCTACTGTACTTCTGCTTTATTCTTCCAACACTGACTGATGAGATTTAGTGCTGCATTATAAGGAAATAAGTGGTGATCATGGTGCTCTTTCCTCAGAACTAATGATTTCCTTCAAGTCGTTGATGTGTGCTGGTTTTCAAAAACTCTATATCATTGATCTGTACTCCTCCCCATCCCATATCTTCCATAGTGACTTGTGTGTGACTTTTGGGCAAGGAGCATCTGAGTCACTTGAAGGTTCAACAGTGTTTGCTACTGCTTTTTGAGTCTTGCCTCTGTTGCCAGATTTCTAGAACTTGTCTGATTCTGCCTGGTGCAAGACCATTTGATTCTGCAGGCTGCTAGCACTGTAATGCCCTCTAGAATAACCCCTGCACATTTTCTGTCTACTGCCAAGGGAGATAGCATTGTGATGTCAACTTCCATCTCAAACTGGCCCCAGCATTTTCTATGATTATTCAGATTTCCTGACCTCCTCCTTGGGAGCTATCTCTGTCATAGTAGCAATGTTGACGCTGTCTCGTCCGTCCGTCCCGTCACCCATCCCCCCTGATCTTCAGGCTAAAACTGAACCTTCCTGGAAAATAAAATACGTCCTTTGTTTAAAAGGATGGGTTGACCATAGAATCACACTGGCAAAGCAAGAGATTCCCAGATAAGTCTTCCCTCTAGTCCCTCCAGCATGATTCTGTGGGAAACTAACAAGCCACCCCGAGGAATTTAGATATTTTACAAGACAGAACAATTAAATCAAATCTGTGAATGATCAAACCTGCAAAAGTCAACTCCACAATTGTGGAGGGCCAACTGTACTACTCGGAATTTTACATTGTTAAAGAACCAAACCATTGTTAAAGAATACTAGATGAGTACTAGATACCTACTCACCCCATCATACCTACTTCTTTCCTTATCTAATAAAATGAAGTGTGCTTGACTTACCACACAGCAGGGATGACTCCTTCCAATACATGTGACATTCTCATACATTATTGTCTTCCTGTTGTTTTAATGGGGGGGGGGGGCAGGGGGCGGTTGTAGATTCTTTGCCTACAAGTGCCTATAAGTGTCTGACAAAATGGACTATTTCATGCAATAGGAGCCATGGGCACCAGTAAGCAAAGAGTGTCAGGCGGGATATAGATAAGATCTGAGACCATACTCATACTCAGATATCAACAACTGCCCAAACCAGCACCAAAACTCTTTCTATAATTCGCTGCTAACTAAATCTAGCAAAGAAAGGAGTACATGCATGAGATAACTGACTACACGGGCCTAATGATCTCACACACTCCCTCCTTATAGGCACTGTGAATGGAGAACACTGATGAGATTCCTTTCTCAGATTGCATGTTAGAGTTATTAGCTAGGAAAACCCAGTTCTCCTTTCTGCATCACACATTAGGGTTTTATTCTACATTCTTCTTCCTGTACATGCTTTACAAGAAAAGAAGAAGAAACATGTAATTTTGCCCTCGGCTAAATTATGGCAGGAAGCATAGAAAATGTAAGTGAGTTTTGAAATGATCACTTCTCAATAAGGAAGAAATGTACTCCAGTTTTAATGGGGAGATTATCCAGTTCTGCAGATCTTGAAAATTCAAAGACCTTTGAGATGGCAGCCAGTAGAATGAATCTCAAAATATCAAAATTTGAGTCTGGAACTGTAAGGTAGATCTATTTTAGATGCCTGCAAGCTTCTTAAAGCAAAGCAAAGATGGGCTACTGCAATGGAGCTGACTAGTAAAGTGATCCAATTTGCTGAAAAATAGTAAATTCATTATAAAATTGACTTACTAAGCAATAAAACAAAATAAATTACATTTTTGGATTGCCCAAGCTCTTTCCTCCATCTTTTACATTTTGCAGCAGAACACAGTTCCTTCCCTGCTTTCTTCTTCCACAAACATAACCAACTCTTGTGCAGTAAAGGAAATAACCAGGAGACCCAAAGCCAATTCTGGAAAAACTTCCCATTTTCTTCCTCAACTGCCTCCTGGTGGGAAATGACAAAAATCAGCAAAACATGGGTGGATTTGCAGATTAAGAAGTGGGTAGTTTAGACTATTTTTCTCTTCTTACATATTGGATGCCTCCCCTGCAATTGTTGCTTTCAGGCAGGTGAGCAGAAAGGGTGGACATGCTGTGCTACTGTTTCTTCCCAGCCTGCCCACCACTAGATATGCCACACTTCCTCCCAAGTAGCTCTCGTAAGGAAATCACAGGAGGAAGCTGAACCACTGCAGAAATCGGTGGACTTAGGCCCCTTCTGAGCTGTCCTTATATCCCAAGATCTGATCTTATGTTATCTGCTTTGAGTTGGATTATATGAGTCTCCACTGCCAGATAATCTGGGATAAGCAGATAATCTGGGATCGGATCCTGGGATATAGGGTCCTTCCACACAGCCAAATAACCCAAAATATCAAGGCAGATAATCTACAATATTTGCTTTGAACTGGGTTCTCAGAGTCCACACTGCCATATAATCCAGTTCAATGTGGATTTTATACAGCTGTGTGGAAAGGGACCTTAGTTGGGCTGTGAGTTTACTCCCTAGTGCAGTGGTTCTCAACCTGGGGTCCCCTGATGTTTTTGGTCTTCAACTCCCAGAAATCCTAGCAGCTGGTAAACTGGCAGGGATTTCTGAGAGTTGTAGGCCAAAAACATCTGGGGACCCCAGGTTGAGAACCACTGCCCTAGTGCCTTCCTCCGTAAATTCAAGTTACATCTTTTTCTGCTTTGTGGTTTGCTGCACTAATCATTTCCAGCAGCAAATAAAACCACTACATTAAAAAAAGAAATTCATTTTTCCTCAAGAGCAAAGTGTGAGATGACAAAAAGGTTTGGGCTGCCAACATGCAACACTTTTCCTGCTTGTGCTGGATTCCTTAGAGCTGGCATGAGATGCACCAAGTGGACCAGATCCAGCTCTGGCGTCTCGGCCACTGGGGTGTGTGAAAGTGTCCATCCATCTCTGGCAAAGACCAGCTCTGGAGCACACCTCTTCTGTCCCCTGGATGCATTCCCTGCAGAACAATGTCTGAAATACACTAGTAATCCAATCCGGAATCCAAGACCCATGCCAATTGCCACCCCAAATTGTGATGAATTAGACAATAGAACATTAGCTATATACCTCACTCTGACAAGTTTTTTTTTAAAAAAAATTGGTCATCTAACCAGAGTAAAAACCTCTATCTGAGCAACTCCGTCCGGGTGTTGAGTACCTGTCAACCTATCAGCACCCAACCCATTGGCTGTCTGCCAACCCAATCATGGCCACAAGCTTAGAGGAAGCCCTGGATGTGGCTAACATTCATACCTCTTACTTGCAAACTGCTGCCCAGTATCCTGCTCATTGTCTTCTTGAATGTCAAGCATCACAAAACAAGAGAAAGGACCATGTTTGTTTTGCTGTGTGCACTGACTCCATTGCTTTTCATTTAATTTTGCAGGTGTATAAATATTCAATTTCTATTATGGCAATATGATTTTCTACTGGGTTTTAACTTTATTATTTCAAGGAGGTTCTTTTTTAGCAGCTTTACTGCATTTTTGCAAACACTGCTTTGGTTCAGTTTTTCATTGTGATCAATGAGGTTGTTAATACAAGTAAATGAGAAAATGCTACATATTGCAGTCGTTATCTTCCCAATGGATTCATATTAAATTGCATATGGTTGCCGATGACAGTATTAATGGACCACTTCTATAGGTTATTTTCTTTTTACAAAGTTCAGTAAACCTCTCTAAAAGTCTCCCATGGTACTCCAATCATATATTTCTATTTGAAAGTAAATGTTTTACTTTGAATACTGGGTCATTTTACTTTTGTGCATGAATTATATTATAACCACAGCATTATGTTTTAATAGTAAATAGGGCCTTCAATGTGTCCCTCTAAGCATTTAATCCATTTTTATTTGTAATATTCTAACACATATCCAATTATGCTATCATACAGCTTATTTGATTTGGAAAGCCTTCTTTTCACGTCTCTTTCTTGTATCGTGGTTTAATGACATTATAGGCTGTATGCACATTGCAGAATTAAAGCAGTTTGACACTTGCATTAACTGCTGTGGATCAATGCTATGATATTCTAGAATTTGTTGTTTTTGTGAGATACCTCTGACAAAGGCAACAAAGGATGGAACTATAGCAGTTATAATTGTATTAAATTGTTGGAATACAGCCATAGTCTGACAGAACTAAGAGCTTGAGAGCAAATAGAACTGCTTTCTATAAAGATACAGGCCCTTTCCCAAACTCTGGAACCAGGTTAGAGCCAAGCTAGGAAGCAAAGTATCGCCATTTTGTTATTTTGATGAGCAGATATTATTGATTTTTCTAAGTACAAAGGGGTCATTGGCTGCAAGAAGTTGGTATAGATTGTCTGTTGCTGATGGACACATAAACTGTTATTATTTCCCTTGAACTGAAGGAGCAGGTTGTGCAGATACATTGTGTCACCATTTTTATGATATATCATTCTCAACCTTCATATCAGCCTCTGAATATCTTAGGCACTAGGCTTGTGCAATCTGGGTAAACTGCGATCCATTTCAGTGTCCTGGGTTTCAATGGGGGTCCTGATCCATTTTTTGGGAGCCTCCCGAATTAAGGAGGGCAGAAATCCATTTTTGATCCAGGAAGCCGAAAGATTCATTTTCTATCCAGCCAATTGGTGGCAATGTGGGGGGAGGGGTCTTCCCACAAGCTCTCCTTCCTGTCATTTTAGGCATCATTTGTCTTTATTTCCTTCATTAATATTTATATCAAAAGCATCAAACTTAAGATACCACTCTTTCTGCGATGCTTTCCCTTCTGTCTGTAGAACAGACCGGGTTTAATGCTTTGTAAAAGCTGTTCCTTCTCTATAGGAGACAGGAGCATGTGTTCTCTCCCTGCAGCAGGTGGTTTTCCAAGGCATTTTAAGGAGGCTTCCAATTTCCCAGGGAAGGAAGAGGAATTGACCTGGAGCTATCCTACCCAGATCTTCCTTTAAAAAGTCCTCTCTTCTTCTTGATTTGGAGGCGCTGGAGTGGTGCCCCCTCTGGTGCTTTCCCTTTTAGCAGCTGTCTCCCTCCTCACACTCTATGTCTAACCAAAAGCAGCTGGTGTTTGACAGCCACTGCTCTGTTACAGACGGTTAAAAAAATGGTGACGAAGCCCATGCCATTACAGTCTTTTGGACAAACTGAACAAGCTGAAGGCAAACATCCATACTGAATCAGTGCACAAGCCTATTCGTCACTAACTCTGAGAAACCCAGTAAAACATCCTTTCTAAGATCTGAGATATGAAGTTCAAAAACAAGGTTGAGAACTAAAGTTGAGAACCACTGCTATAAGTTGTAAAACATAGAAGTTTGGCAGGGTGATTCTATATATTTCTACATGATTTAATGGGTTTTACTCCCAGATAAATGTATATAGGATGGTAAGTCTTTTATTTGTTGAGATTGTAATGCCTGACCATAACCAGATTTTACCTCTCAGCGTATTAATTGTAAGCACTATTCCTTGTTTTTTCCCCTCATTCTTTCCTAAAGGAAGATGTAATGCATGCATGCCTCTTCCTTGTTGAGAAGAATGAAAACTTATGTATGAAATGATTTGGTTCAGAGCAATTGCTGTAACAAACTGTTATTCCTTTCTTTATGTAAGCTTGTTAGAGACTGAACTGAAAAATATTTGGTACTTCCTATGGCATCTTAGAGCTTTAAATGTGTTAAAATTTACTGGTAATTATTTTCAAACCTAACCACTTTACATTTTTAAAATGTGTATGCATTCTGCTTCCAATAAAGCAACACAGTCATTGGGCTTTCCCCCCTAAAATGTATTCTTTTTGTCTAAAAAGAAAGTTAAATAACTCAGGCTTCTAAATGAGCTGCCAGATCAAATATAATAAAATGAAAGCAAAATGTCCATGTGTTTCCTGTTTTCAATTTTTTTAAATTCAATGCAAGCTGTTAATTGTTACATGAGCATTAAAATGTGTCTTGTTTTCTAGCCTGAAAGCTTTGAACATCTCTTTCTCAAGCACCCTGAAGCATTGTCATTTGGTCCTCTACTTCTGGAGCCAGAAATAGTGTTGGAAGATGTGACTATTGATAAAGGAAGGAATAATGAAGAAAAACAAGACTTACTAGCTATTGACTCACTGTTTGCAACCATTCAAGACCTTGAACATGATTCAGCTTGTTCTAGTGGCCACTTCAATAGTGAGAGTCTGTCTGAAAGTGTTTCTGATGTGGAAACCAGTAGAGGAACGACAGGACAGTCTAATGTAAAATACGCAACTATTATCACCAACTCCATATCCAGGGGGCTTTATGAGCCACCAAAAGATCTAAGCAGTTCTTTGGATCGAGGCTTTATAGGCCATAATTCTTTCGCTCCAGATTCTTTCTCTAGCAGTTCTTGGGCAATGGGAAATCAAGGATTTGTGATATTACCTGAATGCCATCAAAAACTTCCCAGAAAAACCCTTTCTCTTTCTGTTGTTTCATCTGAGGGTTTTTCAGAACCTTCAGAGCAGGATAAAACTTTTATTGGGGAAGACAGTTTGGAGAGAGGCATGTTCTACTTAGGGATGCGTCCATTCAAAAGACAAGAAACTGATATTTTCTTAACAGAAAATTCAAAAATGGCATGCCATTTCCACACCAGCGCTCTCATTGGAAGCATGAGATTTCCCCAAAATATAGCACCTAATCTAAACCTAAATCCCTTTATTAGCAGGCACGAAACCTCTGTTCAGACTTTCATACCATACATGCCCCAGTTTCAGACTCTTGCAATTAAACTGCATGAGAAAGCTGGTGGCAAGGCCTAAGTTAGTATTTATTGGCACATGCTACCCATATAATTTAAGAATGAAGTTAAATTATTGGGTATAATTAAAAAATTGAAACTATGGTTATTGTGACAAGATTGGTAAATTGCACAGGGAATAGGCAAATTTTTATGACAGTCCACATATCTTATCTCAAGGATGTTGCAAAGTTACTACATTTCTCTGGAGAATGACAACCAAACAATATTTTGTTTATTATTCTACTGGTGAGGTGGGATTATTCCACCAAATAGTAATATTGTGTAGAATGCAGCTGTTTAAAGGTCATGGAATCTATAGATAGAGCAGGGACCACTTGACCAGGGACCACTCTCCAACATTAGTACCAAAAGGATTACGAATCAGTTTTTGGTCAACTTTAGATTTGGTTTGGTTTATTTGGGGCACTGATTCAGAAAATTGCCTTGGATAGACCACATCAGCTCTAGTTCCTGATACAGAACATATGCCATCTAACTGTGGCCATCTGCTCACCCACAGAAAACCATATTTAATAATTATAGGTGATGTACTAGAAGTAATCTTTTGTAAGTAGTCAGCCTCTCCCCTCCCAACATCTCCCCTCATTACAGCGTGGTTTTAAGGCAACGGT
The DNA here is from genome assembly GCA_030556195.1 of Anolis apletophallus. NCBI lineage: Eukaryota > Metazoa > Chordata > Lepidosauria > Squamata > Anolidae > Anolis > Anolis apletophallus. The sequence goes on from JARBWK010000005.1 coordinate 98,880,506, forward strand.
GTAGTAATAGTGAGGCCAAGGACCATATTTTCATTCTTGTAGACCACTGGTGGTCCACAAACCACAGGTTGGAAGCCACTGATATAGAAGGAGGGGTGGATATCTACTGTATTATTAATTAATCAAGAAACAATTTGTCCATCCTGTCTAAAACACACTCTTTTAATTTCATTTCTTTGTTGACTGTGCATTCCCCATACAAAGTTTCTCAAAAGATTGTTAGCCTTTTTGGTTCTTGTAGTGTAGAAAAGACAAGACATAAGGTTGTTGTAGGTTTTTCAGGTTGTATGGCCATGTTCTAGAAGCATTATCTCCTGATGTTTCACCTGCATCTGAGGCAAGCATCCTCAGAGGCTTCTAGAACATGGCCTTACAACCTGAAAAACCTACAACAACCCAGTGATTCCAGTCCTGAAAGCCTTCGACAATAGAGAAGGCATACATTAAATAAATTAAATAAGAACATACTTAGCCTTAGTTAGATGAAGCAAGACAATCTTACCCCCGTTTTTAAACTCACTGGATGACCTTGGGTTAGACACTTTGTCAGCTTTATCTACATCAGCTAGCTGTTGTGATTTCCTGCTAAAATTATGGTTTCTGTTAGTATAGGAATTGGACCTATTCTGTTGACATAGCTATACTTATGCAATAGTTTTTAAAGATAGCTAGGGACATACTTGTGCAGTACACAGGTGCACCCCCTCCTTACATGCACCCCTTGCTCTGTACCTATTCTGCTTTGGCTATCCTAAAATGAAACAACACATTACCACTATTAATCAGGGAAGTGCCATCATGTTCAAATAAGTATGCAAATCATGCTTTGTATAGTTCACTGAGGTCTGGACAAAAAGAATGCCTTATTAATTCGAATAGAAAACTGCTATGGATGTTAAGCTAAATCTCACTAGGACTTATTACCTTCAAGTGGTTTAGGATAATAGCATAAATCCAGTAGTCTGCTTGATACACCACTGATGGATTATTCTGATTAGAGTATAACCCTTCAGTAAATAATTTAACAGGATTGGCATTTTAAAATGCCAAAAGAAACATTGTAAAAATATCAAAACGATACTGGAATTCTTGATTTAGAATTCCTGATTCATAAACCATGGGGATTGATTAAAAAGAGTCCTACTGTTATTGAAATAATTAGATATGCTATTTTGCGATTGAGCTTACCAATTTAAATTCATATGTTTGAAAATATATTCCTAAATAGCAATCCCACCTGAAAAAGCAAGTATACAAAATAGAACTTCCAAAGATCGGTATGCTGCTGTTCTGCAAGATTTCTTAGAGCTACGAATATATTAAGAAGCCAAAGCTTATTGTAATTTATTATGAGGCTGTGACAAAAGTTGTATACACTGTGGTCTTTATGGACTAAGTCCAACTGCTAGTTTATAGTTATCAACAAGAGTAATCTAATTTAGCTAATATGGCATATTGACTGAACATCCAATATGCCATATTAGCTAAATTAGATTACTCTTGTTGATAACTATGAACTAGCAGTTTGACTTAGTCCATAAAGATATTGACCGAACATTCATTTTAAGTTGGGATGAACAGTTGCATTTATCTCTTATCAGTGCAAACATACTTCAGTATTGGCTAGTATCCTATAGGTAACATACATGCACTCTATGTATATGTATGTCCCTTTATAGCCAGCCATAGAGCTATTGATTTTCAATACAATATGAAGGGATGTGATAAAGATGAGAGCTGATACCTTCAACAAGGTATGGATGATGATACACATCAAGTCTCAAGACAAAGCACTTTGGAGTCCCTCTCTTAAAAATTAGTTTGAGATCTCTACATTCTTACAAGACACATGGTGAGCTGTGGGATTTCCATCCAATGAGTTATTCCTATAAATCTGTAATAAACCCTTAGGTCTATTCAGGCAATGAGCAGAGCAATTGTAAACAGCTATGTATCATTCAAACCCATGGAATTGCTCCATGCAAGATCAGGGAAGGTACTCTCCTTCAGTTGATTTTGTGGGTTTTCAGAGTTTTCACTCTGAAAATTTTGTACGTTTTCAGAGCCTGGTTTTCAGAGTTTTGTGGGTTTTCATTAAGTCTTAGCTTCTACCTCACAGTCTATATTTTTATAAGTACAAATCAGTAGCTACATTAGAGAAATGCAAATAAATGTTCTTAGGACTACATGCCAGGAACAGGGGGAGAGTGAAGGGAACCGTCTTACCTTGTTCCCTGTCGGCTCCCTTTCTTCTGAGATGGCCAGCTATCCCATGATCTTGCTGCATTGTCCAACCTCCCCCCTTGCTGCATTGTCCGACCACACACACACACTTTCTCCTGCTTTTCTCCCTTTGGAGTTGGGTATTAACCATGAGTTTAGGGCTCTGTTTCCATGTGCTGTGGAAACAGAGCCCCACAGGGTCCCACAGGAAGTGTCATGTTATGTGATGGTCTCTGTGTAGAATGGGGAAAATTCTACATATGATGAGATCCTTAGTGAACTGCAAAGACTTACAACATTAAGCACTTCTGATGCATATTGTTGTGTTCCAAGACTTCCCAGCCAGTGTCCCGATGCACATCAGGGAGTTCCCCAATGGGAACCACTTCAAATTGCACATTGAGCTGTAATGTGTTGGTCACTTCCTTGGCTACCATTGTGCAACGGACACCCATATGTTCTAATGTCACAGCATTCCCTGGATGGATATTGCAAAACATTACAATTCAGTTTTGTGTACTTGAAAGGTCTTTTATAAAGATCCCTAGAACTGCATAACTGGGAATTAAGAGTTTACCCACTTTTAATAAAGCAGAAAAACATTATATGAGAGGTTTAGTAATTGCTAGTTCAAATGATAGCAACTTAAATGAAATGTAGCTATTATTGTTACACCCAGTCATAGTTGGTTTGCTATTTATTTCTATCTCTTGCCAGCCCTCTTGTCACATTTAGAAGGGGGGGGGGGGATAAAACTTAAAAAAAACTAATAAGAAAAACCCACAAAAATTAATGACACTTGTCATTTCAACAGGTCTGCTCTAAGTAGACCAGTAGTTCTCAACCTGTGGGTGCCCAGATGTTTTGGACTTCAACTACCAGAAATCCTAACAGCTAGTAAACTGGTTGGGATTTCTGGGAGTTGTTGGCCAAAACACCTGTGGACCCACAGGTTGAGAACCAATGAAGTAGACTAACCTTAAACTTATTCCATTGCAAATGTTTTGTTGTTATTTAAATTTAGCTGTCAAAAGTCAGAGCAGAAAAAGTTGTTACAGTTTTAGAAGTTGAATACAGATTGCTGTGGATAATGAATACCTGTGGGACAATATTCATCCTGGGTGAGTTGTGTGTTAGATTTATCGACAAATGGTTTCATGAATTTGTGAATATATTAATACCCTAATGTTTTACAAGCAGGTGAAGTGCTATCTTATCTTTAAGGGGGGAAATGGCAAATTATCATGAAACGCCTATTTTGAATTCTAGCTTTTTAATATAGAGAACACTACTTTTTACTAGCACCTTATTTGTTATTGTTGTGCCTCTGAATTCTGAACACTGTGCCTTACTATTATTTTTACAGTGCTTTGATGACTGTGGTATCATTAAATTGTGGTCAAGAAAATGTAGGGTCCACTTTTTGGCCCTGCATTTTGGGGCAAAATCAAGTGTAAGTGTTGCTATTTTAGGACCAAATTTGGAGCTGTGATCTAGACTTGTCGTACTGATAATAAATTAAGGGTAGTCTCGACGACAGCGGGCCACCTGCCAGTATAGTCAAGTCTGGATCCAGACTTATAACCAAAAGACGAAAAGTTTCCTAGATTCTCAGTAGCTTGATTAGTTTCCTTCATAAAACTGCAACATAAACAGACAGAAGTGACATATGTTATACTGTCTAGAATAGCTATTAAATCTCAAAAGTGGCATTGAATCTTGCACATTATCCCCTTAATCAATCCTGATGAAATCGACAACACCTATATTCCAAAGCTGCCATCTTTCACATTTTATCTATGTTCCAAGCTAATATTGTATAATCTTTGAAGATAAAGGGACTAACTGATAAAAAGTCTCCAGCAGTGAAAAGTTGAAAGGTGGCTTCTGGTTCTTCTTTAGTGCTTGGTTTACTCTCCTTTAAAATCAAATTACACCTGATACCTTATTTCAGATCATTGTGATAAGACTTGTAAAATCCCAGAGTTCGTATTACCCAGAAAAATGTGGAGGTGAATAACAAAATATAGTTACAGATTCACTTTTCTGAATTGCCCAGGGACATTCAAGGAATAGGGTAATAAACCCTTCAGATGAATTCAAATACTTTGTACATTCTAATGGAAGCATGAAAATCCACTTCATTTGGGACTTTGGGTCATGAAAGATTGTATCATTGTCTCAGTCCACTTAGTGTTCCATTTCTTGAAATCTGCATTAAACATTAGCATTTGTGTGGGTGACTGGGACACAAGGAAGTAACATTAGGCAGAGCCAAATGCACACTGAATTGTGATGTGCAGATTTTTAGGTCCATGACAGATCTGATCTATGCCTTTTAAAGTACACAGCCAAACCTCATGGTCCAAATTATGATCTGTTATAAAAGAATGTTAGATGGTGTGTGAATAGGATTTTTGTGAGCAGGTTCTCTTGTACTTCTCAATTAAGTAATTATTTAGAAAGTAGTTTTTAGGGGGTGATGGGGTTGTTAGAAAAATACAATATGTTAGGATACAGAGTCACAGGTGGAAAAATGCCAAAGTCCTGTATTGATTGGGCCAGTAAGCACACACATAGGATTTATTTATATAGAGAAATGAGTGTGCAGGAATTTTAAGGCATCACCTTATGCTCTACTGTTGCATAATTTGCTTTGCACACCATTGAAGCTAAGCAGAGTAGTCTTGGTTAGTACTTGAATAGAAGCCTGCCATTGAAGGCTGCTGGCTATTTCAGAGGAAGGAAACAACAAACATTTGTGTGTGTGTCAGAGCAACTTGAGAAACTGCAAGTCACATCTGATGTAAGAAAATTGGCCATCTGCAAGGATGTTGCCCAGGACACACCCAGATGTTTGATGGTTTACCATTCTTGTGGGAGGCTTTTCTCATTTCACTGCATGGGGAGCTGGAGCTGACAGAGGGAGCTCAACCCGCTCTCCCTGGATTCGAACTGACAGCAGTCCTGGCGGCACAAGGGTTTAACCCATTGTGCCGCCACAATGGGTTAAACCCATTGTGGCTGGATCTACACTGCCATATAACTCAGATTATCAAAGCAGTTCATCCAGATGATCTGTTTCAAACGGGATTATATAAATCTACACTGCCATATGAACCTGTTCAAAGCAGATAATCTGAAGCTTTTATTGGTGTGTGAATGTGCTCTGATTGTTCCTTGCCTAAGAAAACCCTATGAAATTCATGGAGGTCACTATAAGACAACAGGTTACTTGAAGGCACATACTTTCAAACATATATACAATTACCCTTCTGTTTGCTTAGCATTTCTAATTGGCAGAGCCTACCATGATTTTGAAGAAAGATTTTTTCCTCCTACATGAAATTGTTTTAGCTATGCATTGCTAGTGTAGGATAGCTTATTTGTGATCCTAGCACTGAGCTAGGACCCATTCTCACATTGATGACTTCACTGATGCTCCATCCCCCCTCCACTCTATCACCTCTTCATTGCTAAATTTTAAAATCTAGGATTCCACAGTTTGGATGCCTCAATGATGGATTGGAAATCCCCAGATCTCTGTGACTATAGCAGCTAGGGCATGTACAGGCAAATCCATTTTTCTCAGGCCTTCCTCTCTCTCACCATCATATCCTTTATTCCTTCTCTTTCCTTCCTCCTTCCCCCCCTCTTCCTTCTTCCCTTCTACCATTTTGTCCTTCCTTCCTTCTCTCTTTCCTTCCTCCTTCCTTCCTTACCTCCCTCCCTCTTTCTCCTCCCTTCCTTCCCTTTTGTCTTTCCTTCCTCCCCTCTTTCCTCCCTCCACCCCTCTCCCTCTTTCTCCTTCCTTCCTTCCATCCTTCCCTCCCTCCCTCCCATCACCGGGTAGCCACTCCCCCCTTCAGGGAATGCTAGGTTGTGGCCCCCAAGTTAGAAAGTTTGCCCATGCCTAGGGTCTCTGGGAATAGATCCTTGAAAAGACAGAGAATATCCTTACCCAAAGAAAGCTGTATGTCCTGCCTACCCTCATGCTTTATTTATTTATTTCATGATGTTACAACTACACTTAACTCTGGCAGTATTCTGATTTTATAATGTCTGTTTTAAAGATTCAGGAAAGCCTAATCATTGAGCCCAATACAAAGATGATTAATTAAGTAGCAATGGCCTTAGGGTGTTTCTACATGTGTTAGTTCTTGAAGGGTTACCTGCACACATCCCCCAAAGTGTGGATAACTACAGTATATATGGGGAAGATAATTTTTAAGCCAGGTTGCAATGGTAGTGATCCCAATGAAGGTGTGCCTTTACCCATAGCAACTGCTTAGCTGGATTGCTGGAGATCTACTTGCTTCTTAAGCAGCACTTTTGCAGTACTTATTATTCTCTTTCCTTTACCATACGCTGGATGGATTAATGTTGTGACTGACCTACTATGAATATGTTTTTGTTTTTTAAAAAAAAATTTTGGTATAAATCAGGTGATGTCAAAATGGTGCCTTATGCCTCTGCTTCTGTAATTTTCTAAATGCCTCATTATTCAGTACATGTGACACATCAGATACTATTTTGTTTTAAAATCATGCAATTCAGAAATTATAATTATCTTTGCCAGCTCTACTCTTTTAAACATGTGCAACAACAAATGTAAAGAATGATATCAGAATAGCTTTCTACCTTTTTCAAGACATCTCCTACAGCTGTATGATCCATAGTATCAAATCTGAACCATAGCGTCAGATATATGTTTCAGAAGAGAAGTAATCTAATCATATGTCTAGTTGTATATGCACTATGGGCTTGTTACACTGAATCTGATAGGTGTTAACTACAAAGTTATATGTCTTGTTGTATGATAATTCACTAATTTTGGCTGATATAATGTGTAAAGCATGCAATGGAGAAAATTTTGACGGTCACACGGTGGGGCAGGGAAACATGTGGAACAGGAATGTGAGAAGCAACACATATGGGGTGCATTAGATAAAGAGGACCCAATTTAGGACTGATGATGGCTTATGTTCATACAGTCTTGGCAAATTAGGAACAGCAGTGAGTCCAAATTGCATGTAAACCTGAGTCTACAGTTTTGCTCAGGAAATGTTCAGAATAGATGCCAACTTGTAGTTTCGCTCCCACTCCTCTGTACCAATATACCTCAGCCACTGCTAAATGCAAACCAGGGTTCATTCTTTCCATGCTGGCACTATGTTTGTAAATTTTGTGGGCTGCTACATAATTTATCCAGGTCACACATGAATATGCATCCAGATGGATCTGTGAGTCATTTCCACTAACCTCCAAGAATTTAAATCAGTTACACTGAATCCATACATGCTATTTATTATTATGGGTCATTTGCAGATAAATGCTATAGATTAATTTAATACACTCTATTTTTCAAATTGTGAGTGACCCACATCACAAGTACAATATGGCTTTTTATATGCTACGTGTGTGTGTGTGTGTCTATAGAATTGTAGTCTGTTAACCTTTCACACTGGTCTGTGAATATGAATGTTTTGCAATGTTATTTTTGTCAGAACTGTGACTCAGGCTTTGAATTATACTCTCCTAGTTGCTGGAGGTATACTTTTGGTTCATGCTTTCAAATACTTGCCAGAGTACTTTTGTATTTTATTTTTGTGAATAAAGCGTCTACTGTTGAGATTGCATTAAATAACATTTTGTACACTTTCTTTGTGTGGAATCTCTGTTTATTTTTTTTAAGCATCTGGGGAGTTACAATAATGCAATAACTGCCTGACCACCACAATATGGGTCAAGGAGTGTATTAGCAAAAGAGATGGATATTTGTGTTCTCATGACCGTGTGCTGGAACATATTTATCTACAAGGCCGTTAATGAGAGTAAAACCCTCAATTGTGAAAGCATACAAAAATCGAATGGGAGTAATTACATAAAACAACAATTTGAATATCATCAATTGAAACTACATGTATAACACAGTTTCAGAGATAATGATAATATCCAAAATTATATCATCTACAGTATCAAAATTATATCATTACAGTATTATTTCACATCAATTTCATTCCAAAGCCTAAAATAGTCCTGTATTTCGTATATAAACTAAGCTGTCTTGGGTTGCTGTGAGTTTCCAGGCAGCATGGCCATGTTCCAGAAGCATTTTATCCTGATATTTCGCTCACATCTATGGCAGGCATCCTCGGAGGTTGTGAAATATATTGGAAACTAAGTAAGGGAGGTTTATATATCTGTGGAAGATCCAGAGTGGGAGAACGAACTCTTGTTTGTTTGAGGGAAGTGTGACTGATGCAATTAATCACCTTGATTAGCACTGCAAAGAGTTGCAGCTTCAATGCTTGGCTGATTCCTGCCTGGGGGAATCCTTTGTTGGGAGGTGTTAGCTGGCCCTGATTGTTTCATGTCTGGAATTCTGGTTGAGACTAATTCAACCTGAGAAGTCAGCCATAGCAGAGCACTTGATGAACCAACTCAGACATAGCATTTTACTTGAGAACACAGAAATGCTGGACCACTCTGACTAAAACCATGTCGGACTACACAGAGAAGCCATTGAAATTCACAAGCATGTGGACAATTTCAACAGAAAGGAGGAAACCATGAAAATGATCGAAATCTAGCTACCAGTATTAAAACAACTCTAAAATCAGGATGGTAAATAAAGAACAACTCTCTGAAAAGAGGGGAATTCCAGACATGAAACAACCAGGACCAGCTAACACTTCCCAACAAAGGATTCACCCAGACAGGAATCAGCCAGGCCTTGAAGCTACAAGGCTTTGCAGTGCTAATCAAGGTGATTAATTGCAACATTCACACTTCCCTCATCCCATCTACACTGGTTAAATCTGCTTCTCTCACTTAAGTCTGACTCAGGAAGAGGGAGGGAAAGGAAAGGAATCCATCCACACTGGTTTAAATTGACGTGGGAGGGAAAGGAATCCAGCCACACTGGCTTAAACTGATGCGGATCCATCCCATCTACACTGGTTTAAACTGACGCGGGAGAGAAAGGAAAGGAATCCATCCACACTGGTTTAAATCGCTTTTCTCGCTGACGCGGGAGGAAAAGGAAAGAAAGGGAATCCATCCACACTGGTTTAGAAGGCTTCTCTGGTTTGAACCGAGGCCAGGGAACAGAAGCGGGGGACTGAATTTCCAACTCACTGATTCGTAAGAGAAATGGCGGAAAAAGCTTCGGAAGGGCAAAGGGACTTCCAGTTTCCTTAAAAACTTTGAAATTGCTTCAAAAAGGAAATCTTTCCGAATTTATTTCAAATTATGAAGATTCTGAACGAACCTAACCATGCCTACTGCAAAGTGAAGGAATCATTGCTGGTCACTAGGGGTGTGTAAATATTCATTTTTAAATTGTAAGTTGTATCTAATTTGTAGGTTTTGTATATACAAACAGATATTAAGAAATTGGGGGGAGGGGGTGTCTACGCAAAAACTTAAGAATTAAAACTCCCCCAATACTTTTTGTTTGAATTCTGTAATGCTCGGAAGTCAGTTTCACTTTGAGCACAAGCGAGGCGAAGCCAAAAAGGCTGCTACCATTCCTCTTTAAATTAAGAAGAGATAGGCTACCTCTCACCACAAGGAAAGGAAAGCAGCAGGGCAGGATAAGTTGAGTGAGCTGGGAAAGAGAATGGGAGATCACAGAATTCTGGGAGGTCTAGTTTGAGAAGGAGAGGAGTCCTATGGTAGAGAATTCAAAAGGCCCCGCTCTAAACTACCTTTCACAGAATTCTGCTCAGCATCAGAAAGCCCCAGTTATGATAAGGAAGAGATTTGTCCCTCCTAGCAGCGGCCAAAGTTCCAATAAATTGTTGCATCTGCAAAGAGGAGGACTTCAGTACTGTTTATCTGTGCGGGGCTGGGAAGACATTCCTAAATTGAAATGTGTTCTATAATTGTAATAAGTTTCTTGCCAATAGCTCTAACAATGAGAAAGAAAGTAGCCCCTGACATTTTCCCATTGGCACAACTACTTACGGAAAAGAAACAAAAAAGTAGTTAACTCATTGTAGTTATGATACTGATCCCATTCACTTTTGGAACCGCTTTAGAAAATATTTTCTCCCCACCCCCTAATTTCGTAATGAGTATCGAAACTTTTTTCATTGATCACACATGCCTATTAATCATACTTCCAAAAGCAATTCACCCATTTCTCTTCTTGGTGTCCTTACAGACACAGCACCCTGTTCCAGCTGCATGAAGGTTGTGGTTTTGCCATGCTATAAGCTGAGGTTGATGACAGGTTGCACCTTCTATGCAGGTAGAAGCCAACAAGTGGCAAAAGCACTTCTGAAAAATGGCCATCCTAGCACTTTTTAAAGCATACTAATGAAGGAGGTGCATTTGAAAACCAGAATTTGAAGATACTTTAAAAAGTCATTTCTCATAGGAACATCTTCAAAAACTCCCAAAGTAGTTAATTGCTATGCCAGTTCTGGAATGGTTGTTTAATTCCGGAACGGTTTTTAATGCAGTGACTTCCAACCTTTTTTGAGCCGTGGCACATTTTTTACATTTACAAAATCCTGGGGCACATTACCAACCAAAATGACACAAAATGACACTCTAACACAGTAATACATATAGTTAATATGTTTTTTTTACTGTATTTATACACTCAGTGTGAAACCTGGGCCTGTTTCGATGAACACAAAATAGATATCCTGGCATTTTCCCTTCTCAGAAACTTCTCCATCACTGTCACTCGCTTGTCTTGCTGTGATACCAAATTGCCACTGTCACTTGATGCGCAGCTGCAGCACTAACTCTAACTTTGTTTACTTAGCTGCGTCTGAGCGAATCCAAGATGGTGTGACCAGGGGCAGACCTACCTATTCCGGGGGGGGGGAGCGACAAAAATATTTTGCGTCCCCCCCCCCCAGTGGCTCCAGAGCGCGAGTCATGCTCTGGAGCCCAGTGTGCATGCGCAAATCTCCGCGCCCGCGCACTGGCTCCAAAGCGGGAGGCGCGCTTTGGGGCCAGTACGCAGGCGCGGAGATTTTTCGCACATGCGCAGAAGCTTCTAAGGCATCACCCCTCCCAGGTGATGACACCCCTCCCAGGTGGCGACGCCCTACGCGCTTGCGTAGTCGCCGTAATGCTTCCACCGGCCCTGGGTGTTACCATAGCACTCTCGCGTCACTTCTTAGGTGACGCGAGAGTGCTATGGTTCCATTTCTTAAAGGGACAGATGCGCTTTATAGTTTATGTTGCACATTACGGAACCACTGTTCAATGCTTGATACATGTATTTCTTTTACATGGTTTGTTCTGCTTGATATGGCCTTGCGGCTAATGCAATAAACTATACTATACTATACTATTCCAATTTCAAATTCAGATTAACATTTTGCTTTCTTGATAACTTCTGATGTTTTCAAAAATTAGTGAATGCAACCATTTAGTGACTTTAAAATTTACTTATTAAAGTAACTAAATGGTTGCTCTCACTAATTTTTGAAAACATCAGAAGTTCACAGACTCCTGGTATATCTAATTATGGCAACATGCCATTAAACTATGAAGGCAATTAAATCAGTTACAATTACACTGGGAAAACGGTGAAGTTCTCCCTTCTAACTGAGCAATCAGCAAAGTATGGGGTTGGAGCTCAATCATGAAAAAGAAATTTATAGATCTCCCCTTTTCCCCTGGCTTCTATTGTGACACTAGCCTGCCATCTAGTGGACTCTAATATATTTGAATTTCCATTTGCCTTCAGTGAGGTGGCAAATACCATAATAATAATAATAATAATAATAATAATAATAATACATTATTCGCTGGTGCATCACACAGTCCAAGACACTTGGGAAGTGTCTGACGTATGATCCAATACAACAGCCAGCATAGTGATCGTGTTTACTGTGTACTAATCTTGTTGTGTTTCAAATACTAATACTACTACTACTAATAACAACAACAATAATAATATAGGCCACCCTACTCGGATCTGCACGCATTATTCGCTGATACATCACATAGTCCTAGACACTTGGGAAGTGTCCAATGTGTGATCAAATACCAAAGCCAGCACATAATCATTTAAAAACACTCAGTAGAAGACATATATTAAAACAAATTTAATACATTAACAGAAACATGATTTTAAGATAAACCCCTGAGAAAGGCAAAATGCTGATGTATAAAGCATTGCAGCATTTCTGTCAGTGCAAAACTGTATGTATTGCTAGCTGGGGAGTTGTAACCGTGTCTCTGTTTACCTGGGATTAAGATTTGGTTTTCAATTCAACATTTTTCTTTATAGACATGCATATAATAATCTTACTTGGCTTGTTAGAGTTAAAATGGTAAACAGTGATGTCTTTTTCACTGAGGTCATAAACATGCCAATTTGCATGACTTCTGACTACAGGCAGAGTTCATATTCAATTCAATTCAATTTCTCACTTATTAATTGCCCTACATTAAATGCTCCAGGCGATTTACATAAAACATTGCATAAGAATGTACAACAGTAACCATGTAGACTGTATTAAACATTAAAAGCTCTGCTAAAAAACCAAGTCTTAAGTGCCTGATCAAAAGGGCCTCAATTCGTGCATTGCCCTCATGTGGGGAGGCAAAGAATTCAACAGGGCAGGGGCAGAGATGGAGAAGGCCCTACGTCTCGTGGACTCAAGGCGTACTTCCCTGGGGCCCGGGACATGCAGAAAGTCTAGTTGGGGGAGTTTTGGCGACCACTGGTGGTGGAGAGGGGAGAGGCGGTCTCTGAGGTATGCTGGCCCCTGGCCATAAAGTGCTTTGAAGGTCAGGACGAACAGCTTATACAGGGCTCAGGATTGGAAGCCAGTACATAAGCCAGAGTCTTCCTCCACAGCCATAAAATATTTTTAATTCTTACATGTAAGAAATAGCATGATCCCAACTTTGATAGACTAGCTTTCAAGCTCGCTCTCTCTCTCTCTCTCTCTCTCTCTCTCTCTCTCTCTCTCTCTCTCTCTCTCTCTCTATATATATATATATATATATATATAAACACACACATACACACACACACACAGAACTTTGGTGCCTATATGGAATTGGGGGGTGAGGGTGGGGTGGGATTGTGAGTTTTAAATGCAATGTTGTGGATTTATTATATTTTCACTGTATTTTAATCAAAATTCAGACAGTACTATTTGATTGTGTTTTTTAAATTTTTTGCAATCACTTAGTTTTAAACAGTGGTTGAAGTGTGTGATCGTTAGCCACATTGAGTTTCCATGGTGAGAAAAGCAGGATATAAATAAAGTATGAAAATAAATAAATGAATATAAGGAAACATCTTGGAAATGGTATAGACCAGCAGTTCCCAAATTGTGGTCCAGCCAGCCTTTGCAATATTAGTAATAATAATAATTATTGCAAAGTCTGGATGGTCATATGTTGGGGTGCCTTGTGTCAAAAATGTTACCCATGCCTGATATATATGCAATATATATGATGTAATATATTATATAATATATAAACATTTGTTGAGGATCCACGAGAAACTTTTGTTTCAAAAAGGGCTCTGCGGCTGAAAAGGTGTGTGAACCCCTGGAATAGAGACATGGGATTATATTCAGGGAGAGCCAGGCTTTATATCTGAAAAACAACATAATGTCTTAAATGCGGAAATTAATCTTGACCAAAGTAGGTCCAGAATCAGTAGGTTTTACCTACATGTTGATTGAACAGTCTATAGTTGAATGGTTCTACTTCAGTTAGGACTATCCAACAGCATCCTAGCCTAATGTGATACAATATTATAATAATACAATATTATAACGATGTATTTTATATTACATGTAATATTACTAATATTATAATGATATAGTACAATATAGTAATATATAATATTGTGCTATGATAATAATATAATGTATTTACATATTACTTGTAAGTCGCTCTGAGTCCCCTTTGGGGTGAGAAAGGTGACATATAAATGTCGGAAATAAAAAATAAATAAATGTATGTTATTGTTGCATACCCGACAACCATCTTGATTTGGCATATCCTTCAGCATTTCACAGATGAAAAGTGGGTCACATATTGCCAGCCATTAAAAGAATGTGGTCAAGATAGCAAAAGTAATGAACAAAGAAGCCCATACATGGGAATGTGGCGCAGCTGGCTGGGTGTCAGCTGCATAAGATCTCTACTGACCAGAAGGTCATGAGTTCGAGGCCTGCCCGGTCGAGGTGGGCTCGACCTATTGTGTAGCCTGTTGTCAACCTTTGCAACCCGAAAGACAGTTGCATCTGTCAAGTAGGAAATTAAGGTACCACTTAGTGGGGAGGCTAAATTTAAATGATTTATGAGGCCATAAAAAGATCTCCAGAAAACATGCTGAAGAATGAAGGAGTGCGACAGCTCCTCCTGGTGGCCAGATGTTAAATTGCCTCTGTCTTGTTTGCTTGTGTGTCTAAATGTAATGTGTACATTGTGATCCGCCCTGAGTCCCCTGCGGGGTGAGAAGGGTGGAATATAAATGAAGTAAGTAAGTAAATAAATAAATAAATACAAGCTAAGAAGTGCTGCAGGAGTTTCATTTTGCCTGAGGACCCTTCCATGCAGCCCTATATCCCAGAATATCAAGGCAGAAAATCCCACATTATCTGAGTGTGAACTCAGATAACCCAGTACAAAGCAGATATTGTGGGATTTTCTGCCTTGATATTCTGGGTTACATGGCTGTGTGGAAGGGCCCTGAGTCTTCTGGGAAAGATTCTGCCCTTCTCCTGTCATCTTGTCCTTATAAAATGCATCTGTTGTTTCAAACAGGGCGCTCCCAGACAAGCCCTATATGCCAGGATCTGATCACAGGTTTTCTTCTTTAAACTGGATTATAGGAGTCCACACTGCTAGATAATCTGGGACAAACGGAAAACCTGGGATCAGATCCTAGAATATTGGGCCTGTCTGGAAGGGCCCTGAGTTTAATGCACAGACATAGTTTGCAATGAATACTAAATTAGTTCAGTGCTTTGAACACAGTTTGATACAATTTAAGCATTTGATGATAAATGGGAAGTGGAAGGGGGTGAGAGAAATTGGAGTTGGAAACCCACCTATTAGAAATGAGACCCTTCCAAACTGCATCTCAGGGCGCACACACACAGCCCTATATCACAAAATATCAAGGCAGAAAAATCCCACAATATCTGCTTTGATGAACTGGGGCCCCTTCCACACAACTGAATAAAATCCCACATCTTCTACTTTGAACTGGAATAGATGGCAGTGTGAACACAGATAACCCAGTTCATCTTGATTAATGACTTAGATGAAGGGTTAGAGGGCATGATCATCAAGTTTGCAGATGACATCAAATTGGGAGGGATAGCCAATACTCCAGAAGACAGGAGCAGAATTCAAAACGATCTTAACAGATTAGAGAGATGGGCCAAAACTAACAAAATGAAGTTCAACAGTGACAAATGCAAGATACTCCACTTAGGCAGAAAAAATGAAATGCAAAATACAGAATGGGGGACGCATGGCTCGAGAGCAGTGCATGTGGAAAAGAGTCCTTGTAGACATGTTAAACATGAGCCAACAATGTGATGCGGTAGCAAAAAAAAAAAAAAGCCAATAAGATTTTGGCCTGCATAAATAGTCTAGATCCAGGGAAGTCATGCTACCCCTCTATTCTGCCTTGGTTAGACCACACCTGGAATACTGTGTACAATTCTTGGTACCACAACTGAAGGGAGATGTTGACAAGCTGGAATGTGTCCAGAGGAGGGCAACTAAAATTATCAAGGGTCTGGAGAACAAGCCCTATGAAGAGCAGCTTAAAGAGCTGGGCATGTTAAGCCTGAAGAAGAGAAGGCTGAGAGGAGGCATGATAGCCATGTATAAATATGTGAGAGGAAGTCACAGGAAGGAGAGAGCAAGCTTGTTTTCTGCTGCCCTGGAAACTAGGACACGCAGGCATGTACCCGGGGGGGGGGGGGAATTCTCAGGATGGTCCGCGAGAAGGCCTTACTGGTACATTATTTAAACTGTTATGTGTATTCATATCATGATCTGATCACCATGCTTAATATATCCCATATGCATGGGGGTATTGGGATAACAATACAAAAGGTTTGGTAGGGTAGACCCTCTCTCACCCAGACTCACCCCGAATCAAACTCTGCCCCCCCCCCCCGGCAATCAAAATCCTGGGTATGGCCCTGAGGACACAGAATAATGGCTTCAAACTACAAGAAAGGAGATTCCACCTGAACATTAGGACGAACTTCCTGACTGTGAAAGCCATTCAGCAGTGCAACTCTATGATTCTATTATTGTGTGAAATATAGCAGTGGCCTTAAAATCAAAACTATTTTAAACAAAGAATTGTCACACATTTGTACAAAATCTGGTTCTTCTTGCTCTAAAATCGCCGAGCAACTTCACATTCTGTCATTTGTAAGAGAGACAAGAGAAAAGAGGAAGAGGGGTACTAAAAAAAAACCCCCATTGTAGCATTTCTTGAATAACTAGCCTAAATTAGTCATGTGTTTCATAACCCACTCACAGGCGGCTCATAATGCAAAGGACTTGGAATCAACACCTCCCCATCCTCCTCTGCATCACCTGCCGCAATTTTCTTCCTAGAGAAGAAAACAGCTCCTTGGGGAGCCTTGATCTGCCTGACTCATTAACCTGCTTTTAATTTCCCTTGCAAGGCAGTGTTAGATAAGGCTAGCCAAGCTGAACTCTTCCACTGTTAATAAGACATCAGAAAGCTGGGATGCTTTGTGGCAGAGATAAGTGACTAAGTCCAACCCAAGGAAGACACTTTATCTTTCAAATATACAAAAGCTAGATCTACCCTGCCGTATGGATCTGATCCTGAATTATCTGCTTTGAACTGGATTATATGTGTCTACACTGCCAGATAATCTGAGATGAACTGATTATTTGAGATCAGATCCTTGGATATAGGGCAGCGTAAATCCAGCCAAAGGAGGAGGATGGAGAGAAAGAGATTAGGATAGAAAATAACATAATTATGGGTAAATATCTAAATATTTGTGATGGATTCTAATGTAGCCGGATGTTGTGATTAATCACAGAATGTAAAATGGCAGTTCATCTACACAAGGCAAAGTAATCAAGTAGGTATCTACTTATTTATTTACTGCATTTTTACCTCTCTCTATCTCACCCCAATTGACAATAATTCAATGCCATAACAAACATAAACATACAAATGCAATATACACAATACATTAAAATTGGTAGCTAGCTGTCTATTTGCTCATGCCTTTATTATGGTGCTACATGAATATTTTTATGAATTGGTATGTACATCACTTGCAAGGGCCTCCACCTGGCAATATGATAAAGAATTCTAAATATTCTCAAAGTTTCTGAGATGAGGTAAGAGAGACATAGCATGCATCTATACTGTAGAATGAATGCAGCTTAATGGCACTTTAATTGCCATGGCTTAATGCTATGGAATCAAGGGAGTTAAAATGGTGTCAGACTGCATTGCTGATGAAACCCTTAATTCAGATTAATTCAGTAGTGTGAGGATGATTTTGAATGTTAAATGTATGAGGGTGGGTCAATAAGTCCATGACTTTTTGAATTTCCCACCTCTTAATTGAAAGGGCAACACTGCTCCTGTCAACAGGAATCTGTCAGTTGACTCCTGTCAAAATTTGAACAAGCTGTGCCATTTAGTTTGTGCTTAACAGCCATTGATAGCAGACTACCGCGTGATTTGAGGAGAAAATGGAAAAAAGTGAATTTTGTGTGCTCATTAAGCATTATTTTTTGCGGAAAAAAACCCATCACTCAAACCAAGGCTAAGCTTGATAAATACTATGGGGACTCTGCACCGTCAATTTCAATGGTAAAAAAGTGGTTTACTGAATTTCATTGTGGCTGTACAAACACGGAAGATGCCGAACGTTCTCGATGCCCATTGGAGGTCTCTACACCCGAAACAATTGAAAAAATTCACAATATGGTGTTGGCCGATCGGAGATTGAAAGTGCGAGAGATTGTGGAAGCCATAGGCATCTCACATGGCTCAGTGGTTTCAATTTTAAATGACATGGGTATGAGAAAGCTTTCTGAAAGATGGGTGCCGCGTTTGCTCACAATTGATCACAAATGCATTCGTGTGACAATTTCGCAGGAGTGTTTGGTGTTGTTCAACTGCAATATGGATGAGTTTTTGCGCCGTTTTGTAACCGTGGACAAAACGTGGTTCCACCACAACACACCAAAGACCAAACAGCAGTCAAAACAGTGGGTTTACCGGGGTGAATCGGCACCAAAGAAGGCCAAGGTGGGTTTGTCAGCAAATAAAGTTATGGCGACCATTTTTTGGGATGCACGCGGTATAATCCACATTAACTACCTTCAAAGGGGTAAAAAATCAATGGCGAATATTATGCCAACTTATTGGGTCAATTTTATGAGGATTTGGGGGGGAAACCCAACCACATTTGGCCAAGAAAAAAGTTCTTTTGCACCAGGACAATGCAAGGGTGCACACATGTGCAGTTGCCATGGCAACAATCCATGAATTGGGATACGAATTGCTCCCTCATCCACCCTATTCTCCGGATTTAGCCCCGAGTGACTATTTCTTGTTTCCAAACCTGAAGAAATGGCTCTGTGGAAAGAGATTTGACTCCAGCAATGAAATCATCTCACAAACAAATGGCTATTTTGATGACCTCAACAAATCTTATTTTTTGGAAGGGATAAAAAAATTGGAGAAACATGGGACAAAGTGTATAGAGCTCAAAGGAGACTACGTTGAAAAAAAATTTTTTTATCCAAAAACCTGTGCTTCATTCAAAAAGTCACAGACTTATTGACCCACCCTCGTATTAAACAGTGGCAACTCTTGATATACCCATGCATACTCTCTAGTTTTTCAGTGATTAAGATCAAGACATATGTAGTCAGGCAATCTCTAATTACATGCATGGACACATTGCAGGAGATCCACGCCTAGTTGCAACTTATACCTTTAATCTACATTATACACGAAATGGACCTTCGTATCCCGCTTTGGACTGATAATCAATCTCAACCACCAGGACTGGATTCCCTTGGTATCGGACTCACTCGATTCCCACACGTTAATTATGCTATCAACATGCTATCAACATATACAATAAAATTTCAATTAAATGACTTGTTTTTGAGAAATCCATGTTGACTTTTAGTAATCACAGCATTCCTTCCTAAGTGATTGCAGACTGCCTTCTTAATGATCTGCTCCAGAACCTTTCCTGGTATGGCTGTCAGGCTGACTGGATGGGCATGCCATGAGTATCCACCTTGAGTTTATTTAATGAAAGGTAGGATTAAATTGAAACTAATAAAGTCTATGAGGCTTACTTTTGAGCAGATATGTGTCGAATAAATTCCAGAAGAGCAGCTGGGTTACTGTTGTTGCACAAGCAACCAATAGTACGTAGCACTTTAAAGTAACAATATTTGTTTTATGACAAGGAAGACTTGATTACTTTTGTAACACTTTTGGTTTGTTTTGCGTTTAGGAAGTATATAGTAAAACACAGGTCGTCCCCCCCCCCCCCCCAAAATTTGGTGGTGATTCTGCTAACTGAGTTTTCTACCTCTCAACTATCATCTCTGAAAGAACACTAACGTTATCTTCAGTTCTATTCAATTTGGTGCTCCAGTCTAATGCACTTATGGCTCTGTTAATGCAACCTGGAAGAACAGATGTCTGGGCCAGAGTAGCTTCAGGCGCTCCTGAAATGTTATTTTAAACAGGTCTCCACCATTGATGAATTTTGGCAAATACTAGTTGTCAGAGAAATTGCTCCTAATATCATATGTATTTCTAACCTTCAGGGTGCATGTGTTGTTGCTGAAAGTGGAAAACAACCTGCATGTATAGGGATCTGCATCTGTAGTAGATATCCCCTACTCTTTCAGAACAAAATAAAAATGGAGGTAGAGGTGACATCCTTCTCCAATTTTCCAATATATGCTTTTAAAAAGAGTTGCTGGCAACATTTTGGAAATACTGAAATACAGTTCAAGTTAATGCTGCACTAAAAAGATCCATATGTCTGAGCTTGAGTAAGATGTACACATGCTGTACTTTATACATATCTGTTCAAATGATTGAAAATCTGGAAACTATGCAGAATTACTATGCTTGGGAAACTGGGTTTGTTTGTTTAAAGAGGTCTAAGAAGTAGTATTATAGTCATCTTCAGATGTCATGTAGAAAATGGCGTCAGCTTGTTTTCTCTTGCTCCACTGACAAAAACACAAACAAATGGGTTTAAACCAGTGGTTCTTAACCAGTGGGACATGAGGATGAAAATCTGGTCCGCAAGCCTCCTTCCTCTTTTATTTTATTTTATTTCCTCTCTTTTTGCATCGCCTGCTACTTAGGCATGTAGCCGGGGGGGGGGGGGTGCCCCCCCAAATTCTCAGGGTGGTCCGTGAGAAGGCCTTACTGGTACATTATTTAAACTGTTATGTTTATTCATATCATGATCTGATCACCATGCTCATTATATCCCACATTCATGGGGTTATTGGGATAACAATACAAAAGGTTTGCTAGGGTAGACCCTCTTCCACTCAGACTCAGCCCCTCCTGAATCAAACTCAGCCCTCCCAGAATCAAAATCCTGCCTACGGCCCTGCTGCCACTCCTTCCCTGTTGCTGACCATGGCATAAGTTCTGTATCAGAAACTACAGCTGATGTGGTCTATCCAATGCAATTTTTAAAGTCAGCACCCCAAACCGAATCTAAATTTGACTAAAAATGGATTCGTAACCTTTTTGGTAATAATGTTTGTGTGGTCCCTGGTCAAAGTTGTTCCTGGTTTTAAAAAAAGGTTGGGAACCACTGGTTTAAATCAAAAGAAAATAGATTCCACCTAAACATTAGGAAGAATTTTACTGTAAGAAGTGTGATAAGCTCTTCTTCTTTAGAAAACTAGTATACAGCCAAGTTTTAAACTTTGTGGTTTTTCTATACATTATAATTGTATTCTCAATTCACTTCTGACATGATAAATAAATAAGTTTGATTTTCATATGATATATAATTTTGAGTGTTTTAATTTAAGCAACCTAGATTCCCAAGGCTGAGCTAAAGGCAGAATATAAATAGGAGGAAAATTGGAATCACTTCTTTAAATAAACGGGAGGATAGTAATGAATAAACTAACAACAAATGCGGTGTATGGCAGTATTATTCACAAGAGCTTCCTATGAAAAGTGTGTGTGTGTGGGGGGGGGAGTACAAAAAATCAAATATATTAATATAGATAATATATAATTACTTTATAATTGAAATTTCAAATTGTTTTCTGCAAGTGTTTCTAGAAGACTTTAGAAATGTACCCTACAGTATTTGGCATATGCTTTTATGTATTGTATGGATAAATGTGAAGCATCCAAAACCTGGATGCATTGCTACCAAATCCATTATGGCAGAATTTGGTAAATCATATAAACTAGATTTTATCACACATCAGGAAACGTAACTTTCTTTACTTTGTCCACACTTTGATGTTGCTTCATCTGGACCACTTTCTTTGCTACAGAAGTGCTGATCTGGGTTTGCCACAAGGCTTATACTCAGGTGGCTTCAGCTAGCCATAGACAAACTTTCCAACTGTCCTGATTTGGCAAGAACAGTCCTGATTAATCCTTGGTCCTCCCACTTTTTCAACTGCTTTTAAAATTTTCTCTGCTTCTCTCTTCCTTATTTCAGTTGGTGCAAACTATCTCTCCTCAGCACCCCAGCATGGGAGTCATCATTTGTCACTGGTTTGCTGAGTTCAACACTTTTGCTGACAAATCCTATTTGTCTCATTATACAACCTGTCTTAACATATAGTCATTCTCACTGTGCTGCCTCTTTAGTGCATCTGCTGCCATCCTGTTTTCTTTAGACAAACAGTGTGAATCATGGCACATTTGTCAATCTAAGTTACAGTTTGTATAGCCATCACATACTTAAGGAAACTCCAATCCAGAAGTCCTTTATTTCTTCTTCACCAAGGACAAAGAAACCAATAAAACCATCTATTCCAGTCCATTCACATTCATAAAAGAAAGATGTTTTAACAGAACAGATGCTTCATGTTGTACAATATTTTAATGTTGTCAAAACAAACAATTAAAATTAGTTTTGAAATGCAGTTGAGCTAAATTTCCCTTTTCTCACAGTTGGGCTTGAGGACTAAAATGTTCTTAATGTCATCAAGAAAAAACCAATTAAGTTTAACCATGCTGCATCAAGAGCTTTACATCTACTTCCACGCTCCATAATGCCGGAAAATTGCACACACTAAAGGGCAATTCAGGCAATACACAGGATGTATGTAGGTATTCCATGCATGTATCTATCTATGTATCCTATTACATTTCAGCTTCACCATTACCTCAGAATTGCACATTTGAGTGCTGAATCTTAATCTTATCGTTGCCAGTTTACTGGGAAAGAAACATTAAGTCTTATCAGTTTCAATTTCACTCCATCAGTTTATTTCATCCCTTCTGCCCTTCTTCTAGTTTGTGGAACTCTGAGGAATGAAGGCAAATTTTCTATATAATAACATTTCACAAAATGTTTCTTAAGCAATTTTCTCTGCAGATTAACAAGGAAAATCTCCAAAGAGTACGGCCCCAAGTAAGCATTTGTAGTATCAGAGATGCTGGCTTTTTCTTAAAACAGTTTGTTGTGACAAGAGTCTTCTTTAAGCAAACAGTTCATCCATAGCAGCCCACTTTTTCTACTTTCTTTTGGCAATTGAAATATATGTTTTGACATAGTGTTGTGCTACCAATCTGTTTATCAGTTTTTGATTAAGTCAATATGATTGGCATTTCCACAAAGGTTTAAAAGATTTTCTCAATCTGTTGACCAGGCTGAATTAGACTCCGTTCTACTTTCTGCACCCCCGCTTTGATCTGCTCAATATGCCATAGCGGATTTAACTGAAATGCTACAACGATCCTACCTGGCTAAGGTAGTTAAAAAGAGACAGCTATCATTGATGATGTTATGATTTGAAGATGCATGCGGAACAGCAGAAGATTACTCCTTTGTATATTCATAAAATGAGCAACACAAGTAGAAGCAATGCAAAACTTAAATTTTACTCTTATGCAGCAGAGTTCATGAAAAAATCAGCAACTTCAACACAAAGAGTCACAGTTCCTCTGGAGTATCAAGCTCACATATGGGCCTTTACATTTAATTCATGCAATGCTTTTCGTTAGAAAATATGTCTTCTCCCAATTTTCATTTCCTGTTAATGGAGACAAGCATAGAAGTCAAACTTGCCAAAGTAAAATAGGCTGCACCCAGTAAGCTCAGGAGCAAACATCCAGTAAGTCCAGAATCATGCAACAAACTCTCCCCAGTTATGCCCCTTCGGGAGTGCCCCAAAATTCATTGACCTTAATTATCCCAATTACTCAGCCTGTGGATTGTAATTAACCAGGGTGAGTCTTTTTCTCTTAACACACACAGGTAGTGATCCTACAGGAACTTAGCCATGTATCTTAATAGATGGGACAAGGAGAATCATCTTAAAGTCTTCCACTTCTATGCTAAACATTTATATAAAATACTGTGTAGACCAAGAACCACATAATGTACAGTATTATATAAATTCAGAAGATGTTTTTTATTCTTTGACTAGGATGGATAATGTAGCACACAGACTGTACTCTTTGATCATGTAAGTACAGAAACATCATCTAAGGATGATGTAGCTTATGCAGCTTTTAATTTCCACTCTGGCAGTTAAGACTGATCCTATGAATCCATACTTAGAAGTAAATCTCATTGATCAAGGAGGCTTACTTACTAGTGTGCTTTAGGATTGCAACCCAATTACAGGAAATCCATACTTTTGTTAAATTTCTGAATTATATTAAGAACGGCAGAAAATTGGTGGTAGAAATGTAATAAATAAATGAAGTAAAGGCTATGGTATTGATTGCAACCATATCCATGCCTGGTAGTGAATTCTTTAGGGAAAAATATACATTGCAACCTCTGGCTGGTTCAGATGAGTGTTTCAGTGTATATTTAACTAAAGAGCAAAATAAGTTGCAACCTCTGAGAAAGCACTCTTTCATAAAATCTATATGTGTGTGTGTATAAGTGTGAAGACATCTAAGGACCCTTCCAGACAGGCCTTATATCCCAGGATTTGATCCCAAGTCTGTTTATCCCAGATTATCTGGCAGTGTGAACTCATATAATCCAGTTTAAAACAGAAAACCTGAGATCAGATCCTGGGATATAGGGCCTGTCTGAAAGGGCCCTTAGATATCTTGTACTTCTGCATGTCAAAGAAGTTCACTTTAACCATCATCTCTTCTAGTACTCGGTGAGGTTTGCATTCCTTTTAGTTGAGTTACCTGGGTCTGCAAATAGGACATACACATAATAAAACAGTGGGGTTGTTTTTATTTTTGTTTTTTTTAAAAAAAAAAAATCTTTTATTGTATCCATCTTAACTGATTTCAAGGGGAATGCCAACAACACAGCTATGAGGGGAAATTTAGATCTAAGTAAGTAAGCTGGCTAATTGTGCATAACACAGAGGTCCAAGAGCCAAAGATGTTCCGTATATGTGAAGGGAGTTAAAAAAAACAAAGTTATGGGATAGGGCAAGCATGAGCGTACTTCAGCCCTCCAAGTGTTTTGGACTTCAGCTCTCACAATTCCTAACAGCCGGTAGGTGTTAGGAGTTGTGGGAGTTGAAGTCCAAAACACTTAGAGGGCCAAAGTTTATCCATGTCTGTGCTAGGGATAACTTGGAAAAAACTGAAAATGCTATTAATTGCACTTTTGTACAAATTTATAGTGCAGCTGCACTTGGATTATTCTCCTCTTGTTGCTACCAAACTCTATCATAAATCAGGAAATATATAAAAAAGTAAATGATCAACAGGGTGAAGTGCTTTCTCTCTCTCTCTCTCTCTCTTTTTTTAAATATAAAGAATTTTATTGGTTTTAAAAACAAAACATTACATCGTTGAGTTGACAATACATTGACATGAATAACAGTAGGAGATGTAGGGTGTGGGGGAGGGACGGGGGTGGGGAAAGGGTTGGGTGGGTAATCATGTTAGGTTGTACATAAACATTTAAAACAAACGTATTGGTTCACTTCACCCATCGGTATAACAACGTATAAGTTTAGGAATCTTGCTGCACTGCTTTATAATTATTATATCCAAAAACCCTTTAAGTTTATATTTTCTTTCTTGTTAATATATTCTACAAAGGGTTTCCACACTTTAGAGAATTGTTCAGTTGGGGTTCCTCTCAATAATTGTGTCAAACGGTCCATTTCTGCAATTTCTAATATCTTATACAATATCTCTCTTTCTTCCGGTACTTCTCTCCTCTTCCAGTACCTGGCTACAACTATTCTGGCCGCCGTGTTTATATACCACAGAAGTTTCTCCGACTCCTTTCTCATTTGCTTTGCTTCTGTAATATTCAAAAGAAATATTTCAGGTTTTAAATCAACTTTAAACTGCATTATCTCAAAAATCATGGCTTGCATCTTTTTCCAGAATTTGGTCATTACATCACAGGACCACCATTGGTGGAAGAACGTTCCCCTATCCTTCTGACACTTCCAGCATTGATCTTCTCCATTTTTGTATATCCTGGCTAATTGTATTGGTGTAATGTACCATCTGTATAACAGTTTCATCTGGTTTTCTTTTAGTGAGTATGCGTAGTTCTGTTTCCAAGTATATCTCCATAGCCTTTCGCAGGCTTCCTGGGATATCCTATAGCCTATATTATCCTTCCATTTTTCCATAAATTCTTTTATTGGTTGTTTCTCATATCTATTCGTAAGTATCAATTTATATAGCTTACTCACTTTTTTCCTTTGAGTTTGTAGTAAGATTCTCCTTGCTGGGGTTTGAGTCTCTTCCCAACCTGTCTTTTTGTCTACATTGTATCTTTTGGCTAATTGGTGGCATTGAAACCAATTTAGGTTATATTCCCTAAGTTCTTCCTGTGTCTTCAGGACATAAGTGTTTAGTTCTTTCTTTAAGAGATCTTTATATACTGGCCCGTTTTCCTTCCTTATTTTTATGATTTGAAATGCCTCTAATGGGGAGATCCATTTAGGAATCCCTTTACATAATAAATCTTTATATTTGTTCCATATTTTTAGGAGGGGTGCTTTTATTATATGATTTTTAAATTTTTTGTCTTGTTTGATTTTATCATATATCAGGTAGCCGTGCCAGCCATATTTGTTCTCCCATCCAAGTTTAGGAGTTTCCTGACCTTCAAGTTCATCCAATCTTTTAGATTGTCCAGACAGTTGGCTTCATAATATGCCATCAAATCGGGGAGGCCGAAGCCTCCGTTCTGGGGGAGTTCAATAAGATATTTTTGTTTTATTCTCGGCTTTTTTCCTGCCCAGATGAAATCAGCTAAATCTGCTTGCCATCTTTTGAACAGGGTTTGATTCTTTAAGATAGGTAGTGTCTGGAGTAAAAAGTTTATTTTGGGGAATATCTTCATTTTAATTACGGATATCTTACCTAGCAGAGATAATTTTAAGGTCTTCCAATTTTTTAGGTTTTCTTTTATTTCTTTCCAAGTTTTTTCATAGTTATTTTTAATTAATTGACAGTTTTTGGCGGTCAAGTTTATTCCTAAATATCTTATTTTCTTTGATATTGGTATGCCGAATTCTTTCTCTATCGCTTCTGCTTCTTTTTTATCTATATTTTTTACCAAAATTTGAGATTTATTTTTATTTAATTTAAAGCCCGAAATCTCTTCAAATTTTTCTATTTTCCTTATCCAGGGTCCCATGTTTTCTGATGGGTTTTTGATCATACACGCTAAATCGTCTGCAAAAGCATAGATTTTGTACTTTATATCATTTATAGTCAATCCTTTTATTTCTTCATCTTTTTCTATATCTTTTAATAATAGCTCGAGAACAAAGTTGAATATCAGGGGAGAAAGCAGGCAACCTTGTCTCGTTCCTTTCTGTATTTTTATTTTTTTATTTTTGCCCATTAACTATTACGTAAGCTTCCTGGGATTTGTAGATTGCTTTTACTGCTAGATTAAAGTTATATCCCAAGTCTAGCTGTATTAATAGGCACTCAATTGCTTTCCAGCTAATCTGGTCAAAAGCCTTCTCGGCGTCCAAAAATGCCAAGGCAGCTTTTGTATTTATATTTTTATCCAAATATTCGATTATGTTTATAATGTTACGAATGTTGTTTTTCATCTGTCTTCCAGGTAGAAACCCTGTTTGGGATTCTGATATCCACCTATTTAAGAAGTTTTTAAATCTTTCCGCTAATACATTGGCAAATAACTTGTAATCCAAGTTTAGGAGGGAGATCAGTCTGTAATTCTGCACCCGCTCTGGGTCCTTCCCTTCTTTGTGGATGACCACTATTTCTGCCATTTTCCATGTTTCCGGAATTTTCCCTTTGCTCATAATCTCATTCATTACTTTCTTCAAGTGTGGAGTTATTTCTTCCTTAAAAGTTTTATAGTAGATTTGCGTTATCCCATCTGGGCCTGGGGCTTTCCCTGGTTTTAGTTTGTTTATCGCTGCCCAAATCTCTTCCTCCGAGATTTCTTTATTAAGTACTTCTCTTTCTTTTTCTGTTATACATGTGAAATTAAATTTACTTAAATAGTCATAGATTTTTTCTCTATCTGTATTATCTTCACTATATAATTTCTGGTAGTAATTTGCAAATTCGTTAAGAATCTCTTCATCTTTTGTGTAAAAATTTCCATCTGAACTAATTTTAGTTATAGCTTTTTTCTGGTTTTTCTTTTTAAATTGATAAGATAACCACTTTCCCACCTTATTTGCACTTTCAAAATTTCTTTGTCTTAAAAATTTTAGTTTCTTCTCCACTTCTTCTGAGGTTAGCATATTAATTTGGTGAGATATTAATTTTATTTTATGTTCTGCCACCTTGTCTTTTGTGTTGACTTAGAACTTACTCTCAGCCAGTATCAGCTCTTTTTGCAGTTTATCTATTTCCATTTTCTTTTGTTTTCTTTTAAAAGAAGCCTGTGCTATGAAGTTGCCCCTCATCACGGCCTTACTAGCGTCCCAGACTATTAAAGGGTCTAATTCTTCCACATCATTTATTTGGAAGTATTCTTTAATTAGGTCTCTATTTCTTTGTATCTCTGCTTCTGATTTTAGCAATGTATCATCTAATCTCCATTTATATTGCTTCTGCCCCCATTTTATCACTATTTCAGTAGGTGCATGATCTGAGAAAATCCTTGGTTGAATTATTGTTCTTACTACATTACTCGCCAGTGTTTTTGAAACTAAAATCATATCAATTCTTGACCATGATCTGTGAAAAAAGTCTAAGTGTCCAGAACTCAAAAAAAGATCCATATCGTGAAATTAAGAGAGAAAGAAAAGTGGAGGAAAGGGGGTGGTAAGATATTTATCATTCTTCTATAAGAGTAAATATCAAATCACCTAATTAAAATGGGGAGTATAATCAGCACAGAAAATATACCACCCTACTCCATACAGTGCCTAATGAATTAATTACATTACCTGCTTTTAGATGTGATGATAGGCACTACACGAAAACTACAAATAAGAGAAATTCATGAAAGATACATCTGCCAAAAGGAATTGCAGGCTCAGTGATGGAAAATCTCTGAACAATGGTTTCTAGGAAATAGACATTCAGAAAGAACGATTGCCTTCACACTCAGGTTGTATTTCCGGAGGCATCTCTGGAGCTATACCAATTTAAAACAACATGCTTAAATGGATGGACCTTTAGATTCACCCAGCAAGGCTGTTTGTTCTGAAGCCCACTGGAAATAATTCTGATTAATATCTTTACCTTGGAGACCTCTAATAGTAATTTCATACTTTCTTTCATGGCTGGAATCTTGCCTTCGTAAGCTGAAAAAAGCTCAAATTGTCAGGATTCTGTATTCTATCCTTAGTGTCAAATTTTGCATTTTAATGTGTGTAGATATTTTCGATCCAACTGATTGGGGATTTTAAAATATTTTTGATTATGTATTTAGATTAAATTCCTACCTTCATAAATGACAGGAAGTAGGTGTTCATTTTTTCCCTAAAAGATACATTACTTATACAAATTCCAATATAGCCTGTAAATACATTTACTGATAGTCAACACTAAGTTACGCTAACCTAAATGAGCACAAAATGCAATTAGAAGCATGACTTCCAGGATTGCAATTATGATTCAGCTTGTTTGTTTATTCTCTAATGTGCACAATCTGGAAATCCACAGCAGGGTTCCTAATTCATTTGGGAGAATTAGCGAGAGTCTGCTTCACAGCTTCCAATTATAGTTTTTACAGGGATATTTTGTGTCTTGATAACAAGTTAGTTCAGTGACTTTCACTTTGTCAACATCATCTTGCTTTATGTTTTGTAAAAAATCCATGCCAATACACAAAATGCCCTGTTTCTATCTCCACAGTCTTGGAGAAGCTGATAAAAAGGTATTCTGAGTGATAGTTGGGTTCATGTTGGTTGGAGTAAGCATCTCCTAGAGGACCTTATAGTCCAGAATGGATTTTATGAGAGAAGACAACCAAGAAGATGATCCTGTAGGGAATCTGGATCCAAACTATGTAGGGTTTTAAAGGTCAAAACCAACTTTTGCCTGGAAAGAAATTTGTAACAAGTGGAGTGCCATTAGTATAGGTGTAATATGCTCAATCCTAGATGCTCCTGTAACCAATCTAGCTGCCATATTTTGAACTGGTTGGATTTTTTAAAGCTTTGTACAGCCCAATGTAAAGTGCATTGCAGAAGTAAAAACTTGAGGTTACCAGCACATATTTCAGTCCTCCAATTCTAGGAAGGCGTGCAGCTGGTCTATCATCTGAAGCTGGTAGTAAGCACTCCTGACCATCACATCTACCTGGGTTGACATTTGGAGAGATGGATTGTAAAATATTATTGTTTACTGATGATGAGTGAAAGACAAACTCACTTATTTTAACATCAACATAAAAGGTCAAAGTGATTACTTTTCCCATTTTGACAACAAGATGTTACCTATTCATTTAGGTACTATGATTCAGATGGTAATTTTGAATACACAATCATGTTTATTAGTTATGCCTTAATGGAGGTAAATCAAATAACCACAATAACTGAAAAAGAGCTGTGATATAATAACCTTTCTAAGCAGGGCCGTAGCCAGGATTTTGATTCGGGGGGGGGGGGGGTTGAGTTTGGTTCGGGGCTGAGACTGGGTGGAAGAGGGTCTACCCTAGCAAACCTTTTGTATTGTTATCCCAATAACCCCATTAATGTGGGATATAATGAGCATGGTGATCAGATCATGATATGAATAAACATAACAGTTTAAATAATGTACCAGTAAGGCCTTCTCACGGACCACCCTGATAATTTCGGGGCTGAAGCCCCCTTAGCCCCCCCCCCGGCTACATGCCTGTTTCTAAGCATCATGCAACTGTGGCCCCTTCCACACAGCTGAATAAAATCTGACATTTTCTACTTTGAACTGGAATATATGGCAGTGTGGACTCAGAAAACCCAGTTCAAAGCAGATATTTCTGAGTTATATGGCTGTGTGGAAGAGCCCTGTATGCTTTATTTATTGCATTTATATGGAAGAAAGCTGCATTTGATT
The DNA here is from genome assembly GCA_030556195.1 of Anolis apletophallus. Classification (NCBI taxonomy): domain Eukaryota; kingdom Metazoa; phylum Chordata; class Lepidosauria; order Squamata; family Anolidae; genus Anolis; species Anolis apletophallus. Next base: position 98,911,392 of record JARBWK010000005.1, read on the forward strand.
AAGTTGATGAAACAGCAACATTATTAAGCCAAGATGTAACACCTAAGGGGCTGGGGAATTGCGGCAGTAGTAGAATGCATGATGGTGATATAAGGAATATACTGATGTAATTGCATGTCAAGGCACTATACTCTTTATACTATAATTTTGCAACTAGCAAAGTACAGAAGATAGATGGAACAATATATATAGAATTGGAAAGCATTAGACTCCAAATTCCAGGCCACTTTATGCCCAGGTCTTCTTTTGTTTTATCTTAAACCTTAGAAATAGTTGTCATAAATTATGATTATTATTATTATTATAAACTCAAACAAATCTTTGTGTAAAAACATACATAATGAAAGTACAACATTTTGCATTTTTAAAAAATGCATTCCCTTCTTATAACCCAGACAGGTTCCTATTAAGGAGATAAGGTCTTTCAGACAGTCTGGGCTAAGCCATATGGGACTATATAGCATTTTGTATTCTGCCCAGAAGCAGACCAATTCCAAGTGAGGCTGTTGTAGTAATGAAATGTTGTAGTAATGTTCTTTGGAGACACTAAAATCCTACTTGTGTGATGAAAATGTCTTCTGTTCCATTTAATGGGGAAGAGAGAGAGAGAGAGAAACACTGCCCCATTTTCTTCTACTCCTCCCACTTAATTATGATAGAATATAGGACATAGCATAATTCTGCATTCAGTCACAGTACTCCAACACCTTCATATACAGGCATACCACAGTTAACAAAGAAGTTCCTTTTGCAAATCCTTTTTACCCGCCCAGCTCCCATCCTGGATATTCCACAGATATATAAACCTCTCTTGCCTAGTTTCCAGCAGACCCCTCAACCTCTGAGGATGCCTGCCATAGATGTGGGCAAAATGTCAGATAAGAATGCTTCTGGAACACAGCCATAAAGCCCAAAAAACTCACAGCAACCCAGTGATTTTTGGCCATTAAATTTTGACAACACACCCAGTTATTTCTTGCTGTCTTTGTAGATGGAAGCTTCCTTTATAACATAGAAATTAAGAGGTTGTGTTGGAAATCAGCCTGTGTTTGTATTCCAGGATCATGGTGCTTTTGATATAAGAATGATATGGGAAACGATGTGGGGAATGATTGCACCGAGGTGCAAGATGGAGATGGTTTGGTCAATGATTTTCATACAGAGAATGACAGAGAGGCACCAGTTCAAAGGGCAGTTTCTCACGAGAATGTTCCTACAGGACATAGGGAAGATGACTCTGTGAGCTCTCAAGATTTAGGGTTTGAAAACAATCTGACACCTGGACATTTTAATGAGCAGCCAAAGCTGAGGGACAGGCGGCTGGAGTTCAGCCAGGATCGGCAAATTAACTCAAGAGTTATGTCACTCCTCCAGACTTCGAGATATAAGGGCCAAGGGTGATAGCCGGGGTAAAAGAAATCAGTTTCTGAGTGTTGGGATATAAGGTTTGCCTCAAGGGCAAACTTGTTAGATCAAGCATAATTTTAGAAACCTAGGTCTTGTTCCATGGAAGTCCTGTTTAGAAGATTCCTGTTATGGGAAGTCTGGATATTGTTTTGCATCTAGCTGACTTCTGTTTTGGATTAAATCTGCCTTTGGATTGCCTTTGTAAACTTTTTGGACATTGTTTTGGATTACTTGGCTTTTCCTGAACTGTTTGCCTTTTTGAAACTTCTCTATTTTCTTTAAAACATTTATTTTAACTGGCTTTTTTTTTACTAAGCTTCAATAAAAAAGGATTTTTTCCTGCTCAACATGTGGTGTGATTAAAGTCAGAGAGGGCTTTTCCTTTCCTGGAGTGCAACAGGTTGGCTAAGAACTGGAGAAATACAGACTTCCACTTGTATGGTTTCAGCAGCATGTCTACATTGAACAATACACTAAAGGACCTCATGAGAAAGGCTAGGCAAAGCATCTCATTTTGCCTGACCTCTGCAAAAAACCCCAAAAAACCAGAGGGACAGTAGGGCAAATCCGTCACCTCACACACAGCTCCCTCGCGATGCTTTCCCCATCACATGGAGATGCTCCATTAGAGTCAGCACAACACAGGAAGCCTCTCGTGTTCTGGGGGAAGTGCCCAATGATGTTTCTACTCCAGTTGAGGGCAAAGTCACACAAAGTCATGTGATGGCCAGAGTGGAGCTCCATCCTGAAGATGATGTGGAAGCATCTGAGGATGTTTATTTTAGTAAATATGATGAGGCCCAAAATTTGATGGGAAAAGAATGGAATGCTCCTCAATCAGTCGTATTCAAATTGTGCCTGGCTGCCTACAACAAACAAAGTAACCACAGCTGCTTCAAAACTCTTTCTAAGCATGTGCAAACACCAAAACAGACATATCAGCCTGCTTCATCAGCTCCTACAGTATAATTTTTAAAATGCCTAGTGTTTTTATCTGCTTATGCAAAACTTACCTGACATTATTTCATACATTTATCATGTTAGTTTTCAAATAAACACTTAGTTGAAACATGCTGAACTGTTCTATTTTTGTGCCATAAGAATCTTCCTCTTTATTCTTCTGACACTAAAATTCCTATTGCAGAAGGAATGTCCAGGAACATATCATTTTCTCTAATGGACATAGAGCTATATATGCATAACAGGATGCCTATAATTTAGGTGAGATCATTCACCTTATATGGCTTTATTTCTCAGGTTTCATGTAATGTACTGACAGAATGCAGAAGATGGGAATTATGGAGAAAAAGACCTTTTGCCTCAAACAGATTGCCAGCTGAACACATTCTGACAAAAAACGGATGGAGATGATATATTATGGCATTATGGAAATAATGTGAAGGCGTGGAGAGAATGTGGGAATTTCACATTCTATTCAAGCTGCTGCAACCTGGCAGGAAAGGCTTCCCAAACAAGGAATAAAGTGACCATACTGCAACTACTTCAGATGTCTCCTCTGTATCTTGTCTTCAGCACATATGTAAACTTGTCGTAATTCTGAGAGCCCATTTAAGCAACCTGTCTGTTGAAAAAGACTACTTTTGGCCAAAGATTCATATGCAGTTTAACTTTACACAACCACATCTTGAATGCATGGATGTGACTGAGCATTTCCTTTCAGCACATATGTAGGAAGCTAAGTAGTAACGGAACTACAGCCCCCTTTCCTTATGCTGAGCCCTGTGCCTGATCATTGGCCACCGGCAGAGCAATTAGACTGTTCTTTACAAATGCTTGTTGTATGTCCAGGGACTTTCAAGCTGCTGACTACTGCTTGTTATCCTCTCTGAAAATGTCTTTGTATCACACAAATTGTATTCTAATGATGTGTCCAATCTACACATTGTTCTCTACTGACCATGATGAAAGCCCAGCACACAAGCAGCAGCAAGTGACCTGCTGTTCCTCTGTCGGGTTGCCAAATGGACTGTTTTAGACAGGTTCCTTTACTTTTAAGAGCTCCAATACATCCATTCATTCATGCAAAAGAGCCTTTTAGAGTTTTGCATACTGTATATTTGTTCTTACTGTTATGCTTTTAAATAAATCAATGTTGTTTCCATATGATAGCTAATTTGTTTTCTTTATCATTACGCTTGTAGCTAAAGTTAGTTTTTTTTAATCTGTGCTGTAAGCTGTCTTTAGTCTCATGTTGGGAGAATGGCAGACTATTAAAATACATTATTAAATAAGTCAAAATATATGTACAATCTGTGAGCAATGCATGTATAAGCAATAATACCAGTCAGATAGTCCATGGACTGGTGGTGGCCTATGAGGGTCTGCAGGACACATGTGACCAAACAACATCAAGTTGTGGTCAAGTTGGCAAAGTTAATAATGAGGAAGGACATACAAACTAAGAAAGGCTGCCGTCCTTTTCATTTACCTCAACCTATAACATTCCACCATTTCTCATCTCTCCCTATTGAGTTTATTGAATGCAAACTACTTTTGCACTTCAAAATCGGTTTGTCACAGCAGAAGCAAAGTGAATACTAAAAGGAGGGAGTGGGCACAGAAGAAAGGTGGAAATGGGACATTGTAAACACAGCTGGATAAGTGGGGTGGCGGGAGATTAACTGGGACAGATGGAGGCATACTAGAGGAAAAATGGCTAGTTCAACAACATCAGATAGTTTGAAAAACACTGGTATAAGTGTTTAATATGCATTAAGATTATTTGTTGGTGTCTTTCTGCCTAATTCGTAATGTCTTTGCCACTCTGACCATAACTAGAGGGGCACTGGTGATGTTGGTCTGAATGCTGAGAGCATGGTGCCAGAATTACTGTGTCTTGATCTGTATGTCCCTTTCTTCCTATTCTAACAGTTATAGAAATGTCAAGACTTTGTGCTAGCATAAGCATAGCTTATCTTATCCCTATGGCATGCTGGGGGATAGGATTACTGTAAAGGCATATGGACACACTGCTTTAAAAGCAATTATGTAACCACCTTTTATGATATATATTAAAGGTGTTCTGAGAACAGCCTTCCTTCTGACAATTAAGAGGTCTTCCATTTTTTTCTGGCACTGCAATATGAAGTCAAGGTTGAATAGTGCAACAAAGATGGGTTTCAACTTTTTCATTCAAGGAGTTAATCTGCACATTCTTTTGAATATGTACCATGCAGCTACATCTTCATTTTCCCTTAATTAACTAAAGGTGCAGAAGGGGGTACAGACTGTTATTCGCAGTGCTATGTCCAGGAAGGAGAGTGTTATTGTTTCATTCACCAGCTGTTGTCAAGATGAAAATCATTCTTCCACTTCACCGCAAGGCCATGAGGCTTTGAAGAAAAAACAAAAGCAAAAAACACTTGCCCTGTAATGAGTAAATAACAGCTGTAGAGCTATTTGGTGGGGTGCAGGGTGAAGTGGTGACAGATGGCAGCACTAATACTGGCAGGGGTCCTAAACTGAATCAGAGGTCAGTTCCCAGCCTTGTCAATCTGTCATGACATTTTATTGGTAAGATTTGTTCAGAGGAAGCTTGCCTTTGCCTTCTTCTGTGGTTGAGAGAGTGCAATCTGGCAAAGATCATCTAATGGGTTTCCATATCTGAGTAGAGATTTGGGTTGTAGTTCAGTGTTCAAAACACTATGCCATGCTGGCTTCCTTTTTAGTTTTTGCACCCATCATTTGATTGCTGTCAACCACTTTAACATTCTTCCAGATTTGATCTCAAGTAACAGCGCTCCATGCAGTCATGCTGGTCACATGAACTTGGAGGTGTCTACGGATAACACTGGCTCTTCAGCTTAGAAATGGAGATCAGCATCAACCCCCAGAATCAGACACGAATGGACTTAATGTCAGGGGAAAACCTTTATCTTTACCTAACTGGAAAACAAATGAATACAATTACCTATATTTCAGGACATACACATTATATACTTACACCTTACATATTGAGCCCCCAGTGGTGCAATGGGTTAAACCCTTGTGCTGGCAGGACTACTGACCAACAGGTCAGCAGTTCAAATCCAGGGAGAGTGGGTTGAGCTCCCTCTGTCAGCTCCAGCTCCCCATACGGGGACATGAGAGAACCTTCTCACAAGGATGGTAAAATATCAAAATATCTGGGCATCCCCTGGGCAATCTCCTTGCAGACGGCCAATTCTCTCACACCCGAAGTGCCAAGTCGCTCCTGACACAAACCCCCCCCTTATGTATTGATATTTTACTACATATAGACATTACATTAATATTACATATTGACACATATAATTGTAACAATTATTGTAACATTCTTGTTAATAATTATCTTAATAACTTTCCCCAAAAGATTAGTGGAACTTGCCATTGTCTTATATTAGTGCTCTGCTATATAGCCTTATAGTTTTGCTTGCTTGTCTTCTGTGTGGATATCATTCCAATTCAAACTGACCAAAGTCTCTCACTAAGAATGCAGCTAAAAGTGGCTGGGAAGAATGTTGTTTTGTGACCTTACATATTATGTAATAACTTGGAATGCATGCCATTGATTCTCACCATAGTCTGTTTTTGTTATACATTTGTAATCCATAATGTGTAAACATATTTTCTCATTCCAGTTGTCTAATAAGTTCACGTTTGAACATCCATTCAACTATGTCAAACACTTTGAGGCATCCAGTGAAATGATGATATTCAGGCAGCATTTTTTTCAGAATATGCTTTTACATGCAGTCCCCAAGTTATGAACAAGATAGATTCTGTAGGTTTGTTCTGAAGCTGAATCTGTATGTAAGTTGGAACAGGTACATTTTTAAAGTGTAACTTCAGATAGATAGATAGAAAGCATAGGGATTTCACCTCCCATTCTGTCCCTGTGATAATTAGATTTTGAAAAAATGGCTTGTTATGGAAACAAGGATTTGGTGGAGACACCTTTTCCTCATAATAACACTTTCAGGAGTGAATTTACCTTCTTAGAGGTGGATTTCTCTTCCTTCCTGTTATCTTACCCTCATTCTTAACTACGAGTCATTTATAAGTTGGATGTTTGTAACTCAGGGATTGCCTATATAGGAATTATTAATATATTACTGGAATCACCAATACACCCATTTTTCTCATCCGTTCTTGTATATAAGTCCCAGTTTCAAGTTGATTTATTTCCAGGTCCTATACCAAGCCATTCTGTGAATGATAGTTGTATGGCAAAGATTGCACACATGATAGCCCTGTTTCTGGGAACATTTGATCTGCTGATTCCTAAAATGGTACCAGTTTCCCCCATCAGCTCAACTTTTTGAGATAGAGAACATATGCCACATACCAGTTGCTATTTGCTTGCCCATATCAAATTTTGATAACTATATCTAAGAAACTATAGCTGATTTGATTTAGCCAATGCAATTTTTTGAATCAGTGCCCCAAATAACTCAATGAACAGTCCTAAAAACTAAGACTCCAATTATTTTTGGTTGGGCTGAAAGCCATCATATCCTATTTCCCTGCAAGTAGAAAAGAAGCAAGCTGGAAAAGGCTGTCAGAGCAACTTGCAGTTATAGTCAATGAGACAAGCCCTGTCCATAGTTTTAGAGATTGTAAAATACACTGAGGCCCCATTACACTGCCATACACCCAGTTTCTGAGTCCAGATTATTTGCTTTGATATTTGATATGAATAAGCATAACAGTTTAAATAATGTACGAGTAAGGCCTTTTTGCGGACCACCCTGAGGATTTTGGGGGGCGGTGGTGGTGGTGCTGAAGGCCCTCAAGCCCCCCCCCCCCCCCCGCTACAGGCCTGCTATGTTGTAAGATTTCTATCAACAATCCTCTGTAAAAAGACATATATTCTAGATTGTAATAAATAGGAACCTGGCCACAAGAGTTATTTGCAGTTATTTTATATTTGAAGTGAGTATCCTTTTTAAATATATGATGCACAAGTGGACCTTTATGAGAAAACACAGCAAGAGTTATAGTGTGGAGACAAGCAACGTTATTGTGCAAATATTGTTTGTGCACAAGTAGAAGCCCAGCATGGTGTCACACTAGAGTGGAAAGAGTAGGCAGAAATAATGCATCCCATCTGAAATCCTGTGGCTGCCTTCTGCAGAATTCAGGAGCTTGTAGTTTAGGGGCCTTTAAAATGCTCAGTCAGATAGTCCCTGGGTCTCATTGAACTACAAGTCCCAGAATTCTCCAAGAGGCAGCCACAGGATTTCGGATGGGATGCATATTCTTTGCCTACTTTTTCAGTTCCAGCTTGATAAGAAAGAACCGGTTTGAGAATTGGACCACAACTCTGTAGGCTGGGATTTGAAATCCTCCTTGGTCAAGGAATCCCACTGAGTAGCCTTGAGCAAATCATTCTCTCTCTCTCTCTCTCTCTCTCTCTCTCTCTCTGCCTCAAAGGGAGGCAAAATTGTGGAGAAAACACAATGATGGGGTTGCTGTAAATCTGGAATGACTTGAGGGCACACATCAACAATTCAATAATGTCACAGAGGGCCTATAACTCCCTTCGTCACCTAAAATGACATATTTAGTGGGGATACTAAGGCTTCATGGCAACTGATCCAGAAATATGGAATTCCCTTCTGAAGTCACATTTGAGGGGGCGATCTTTGGGCAACAAACTAGGTTCTGAAGAAGAGGCTTTTTATGTGTTGTGTCATAATTTGTTCTAAAATGGCTCTTAATTTAATTGCAGGTTCAACATAAGGAATTTCATCATGCTGTGAGTGGAGTATTGGGGGATGTATGGTTTTTAACTGTAATTTTAATCGTGTTAATGTATTTGAATTTGTACGTATGCCCCAAAGATTTAGTTGTTTTTACATTCTTATATTCACATTTCTATGCATTTTACGCTGTTTTTAATTTGTATTACATTGTGTCATATTTGTTGTTAGTCACCTTGAGTCTCTGTGTCAAGAAAAAATAAAGTACAGACAGTCCCCAAGTTATGACTAAGATAGGTTATGGAGGTTTGTTCTTAAGTTGAATTTGTATGGAAGTCGGGACAGTAACTTACATATAGATATAGGCTTTGGATAGCATAGGGGTGAACACTCATGTGGTCTTTGTTTTCCTGTTCAGAAGAGTTCACCTCACTTCCCGTTCCTGTGATAACTGGATTTTGAAAAATTTGGCTTGTTGTAAAAACAAGGACTGGCGATAAGGCTTCAGGGCCCTACCACACAGCCATATAATAATCCAAAATATCAAGGCAGATAATCCACAATATCCACTTTGAACTGGGTTATCTGAGTCCACACTGCTATATCATTCAGTTCATTGTGGATTTTATACAGCTGTGTGAAAGGTTCTTTTTCTCATGTCAGGAGCAACTTGAGAAACTGCAAGTCACTTCTGGTGTGAGACAATTGGCTGTCTGCAAGGACGTTGCCCAGGGGATGCCTGGATGTCTTGATGTTTCACCATCCTTGTGGGAGGCTTCTCTCATGACCCTGCATGGGGAGTTGGAGCTGACAGAAAGAGCTCATCTGCACTCTCCCCAAATTCAAACCTCTGACCAGGCATGTAGCCAGGGGGGGGGGCTTCAGCCCCGAAATTCTCAGGGTGGTCCGCGAAAAGGCCTTACTGGTACATTATTTAAACTGTTATGTTTATTCATATCATGATCTGATCACCATGCTCATTATATCCCACATTAATGGGGTTATTGGGATAACAATACAAAAGATTTGCTAGGGTAGACCCTCTTCCACCCAGTCTCAGCCCCCCCCCCCCGAACCAAACTCAGCCCCCTCCGAAACAAAATCCTGGCTACGGCCCTCCCTCTGACCTTTTGGTCTTCAGTCCTGCCAGCAAAAGGGTTTAACCCATTGTGCCACCGGGGGCTCCATATTGTGTGGAAGGTGCCTCAGTGGAGACCACCTTTCCCCATGATAGCTCTTCCAGAAGTGAATTTCCAAGGGGGATATTATTTTCACTTCCTGTTGCCTCACCTCCATTCTTAATTGTGAGTTGTTTGTAAGTTGTATGTTTGCAACTTTGGGACTGCCTGTAATATAACACATAAAAATAAAGTAAATAAAAATAAATAAACGTTTGAACAGGGCAACCTCATGTTTTCAGTCACTTCAACATTTATTTATCTTGTTCGCAGAGACGTCAGTGTGAGGGAACAGCCATTCTATAATAAACCCAGTGAATATAAAGATATATATATTTAAGGCAGTCATGTCTGTGCTCATTAAGGAGAGTGAGGGGGTGGAGGTGGACAAGAGGATCCCGATCCCGTGGGTTCCTTGTTAAGGGTTTGCACATCACAAGAGGCACTTTTATATTTATATCTTTATAAATTTATATCTCATATTGAAACAGTCTTTACTGCTCACGCACTTTATGAGGCCTGATCACCCATGTTCTCCATGGGGGGTTATTTTTACCTGTGTTTTAATCTATTCCTCAGTTGTTTTTATTTTTAGAGTGTTGTGTTTTTCATGACTGTGTGTGGCATTTAATGTTTGCTTTTTGTTTTGGAAGCCACCCTGAGTCCCTTCGGGGAGGGAGGGCAGGTTAGAAATAAAATTTCATTAGTTGTAGTAAAGGTAAAGATTTCCCCTTGACATTAAATCAAGTTGTGTCCGACTCTGAAAGGTGGCATTCATCCCAATTTCTAAGCCAAATAACTGGCATTGTGTGTAGATGCCTCCAAGGTCATGTGGCCAGTATGACTGCATAGAGTGCTGTTACCTTCCTGCAGAAGCGGTACTTATTGATCTACTCCCATTTGCATGTTTTCGAACTGCAAGGTTGGCAGAAGCTGGGGTGAACAGCGGAGCTCATCTCAGTCCCCAGATTCGAACCACCAGCTTTTCAGTCAGCAAGTTCAGCAGCTCAGAGGTTTATTTTTCAACAAATAAATTTTATATTGAGTTAGATGTCCTTCTCTCACATCAGCCCATGATCAGGGCATTGGGTGGGTAGACCTCTTTGGCCCCATCCATACGGTCATTATAGTACAGTATTTCTCAACCTGGAGGTCAGGACCTGGGGGGGAGGGTGTTGTGAGGGGGTTTCAGAGATGTTGCCAAAGACTATCAGAAAACACAAATTTCTTATGGCATAGAAGGCTGAAGGTCTCTCAGTCTGTCATTCTTTTCCTTTTTGGAAACAGGCGGCAAATCCTCCCATCAAAAGCCCTCCTGCTGTGATTGGCCGGTCTCTCAGCCAACCTCTCAGCCAAGGGGAAGACTGTTTCTGACACTCCAAGTGGGGATGGAAGATCAAGTATGCTCTTCCCTAAATCACTGTCAATTCCTCCCAAATCCCTCCAGTATTTAATGTTGGTCATGGGGATTCTGTGTGGGAAGTTTGGCCCAACTATAAATCCCAGCAACTACAACTCCCAAATATCAAGGCCTATTTTCCCAAAACTCCACCAGTGTTCGAATTTGGGCTTGAATATTTGTTGCAAATTTGGTCCAGATCTATCATTGTTTGAGTCCACAGTGCTCTCTAGATGTAGGTGAACAACAACTCCAAAACTCAAGGTCAATAGCCACCAAACCTTTCCAGTATTTTTGGTTGGTCATGGGAGTTCTGTGTGCCATGTTTGGTTCAATCCCATTGTTGGTGGACTTCAGAATGCTCTTTGATTGCAGGTTAACTATAAATTCCAGTAACTACAACTCCCATATGACAATTTCAATCCCCTCCAACCCCACCAGTATTCAAATTTGGGCGAATCAGGTATTAGTGACAAATTTGGCCCAGTGAATGAAAAGACACCCTGAATATCAGATATTTATGATTCATAACAGTAGCAAAATTACAGTTATGAAGTAGCAACAAAAATAATTTAATGGTTGGGGGTCACTACAACATGAGGAACTGTATTAAGGGGTTGCGACATGAGGAAGGTTGAGAACCACTGTTATGGGGTCAAGGTAGCCTTTGCATTATATGGGGGCCCTTTCAGATAGGCCCTATATTCCAGGATCTGATTCCAGGTTTTGTGCTTTAAACTGGATTACAGTATATGAGTCCACACTGCCGGATAATCTGGGATAAAGAGAAAACCTGGGATCAAATGCTGGAGTATAGGGCCTGCCTGGAAGGGTGGAGAGTCTACATTGAGGCCATGTAGACAGGGCTAGGGCAGGTATGGGCAAACTTGGGCCCTCCAGGTGTTTTGGACTTCAACTCCCACCATTCCTAACAGCTGGTAGGCTGGTAGGAATGGTGGGAATTGAAGTCCAAAACACCTGGAGGGCCCAAGTTTGCCCATGCCTGGCCTAGGGTCTCTCTGAGCCTAAAGAAGAGCATCGAGAGAGGGGCCAAGAAGGCGGTTCCATCTTGCCTCCAGTGTCATCAGTTGGGAGCCCCCCTACTCCCCCACCCTCCAGCACCAACTGTTGCTCTGAGATCTGAGTGAAGAGAGGGGCTAGGAAGGCAGTTCCATCTTGCCTCCTGCACTGTGCTTATAATATAATATAATATACCGTATGTATAATATTAATAATATTATAATGTAATACAATATACTAATAATGATATTATAATTATATATTTTATATTACATGTAATATTACTAATAATATTACAGTATAATGTTATAGTACAATGTAATATATATTATTAATATTGTGCTATGGCAATAATATAATATACTAGCTGTCCCCTGTCATGCGTTGCTGTGGTCCAGTCTGTGTATATGTGTTTTGTGTGTGTATATATTTGTGGTTTTGTGCATGTGTTGTAATGTATTTTAATTTCTTTTACCTTTTAAGTCCCTTTAACTGTGTTTTTCAGTGTTTTTATGAGTGATGGTCACTTGTTGGCCTGATAAGTGCATTGTGTCCAAATTTGGTGTCAATTAGTCCAGTGGTTTTTGAGTTATGTTAATCCCACAAACTAACATTACATATATATATATATATATATATATATATATATATATATAGAGAGAGAGAGAGAGAGAGAGAGAGAGAGAGAGAATATGTGTGTGCTTGTCTATATGCATATTTGTGAGTATATATGTGGCGCCACCAAGGGCTGGTTTCATATCTGTATTTGTATTTTGCTGCCCTCACCTGCAAGGCCTTTGTTCTATTGTTGTGGCCATGTGGGCACTTAGGGGTGGAGCTGTGTCTTGGCTCCAAACCTGGCGTCACCGCCCTTAACTCCTCCCTTTTCCGGAGTTTACCTGAGAGGCAGGACTTCTTCTCTGCCTCTATTCCAGAGACCGCATGGGCATAGCAAGGTGGAATCTAAGCCATCTGGGACAAAGCAACTTAGTTCACTGCTACAAAGCCAACCTACGCTTTCAGCCATAATTTACAGGGACAAAGGAAGGTCAGCCTTCGTGCATAGCCTGTAAATTTTGGGGATCCGGAGAACTTCACGAGTCAAAGGAACCATTGAAAGCAACAGGAGCCTGGAATCAAAGAAAGGCACCATCACTCTGCAAAACTAAGAGGCAAGTGATAGCTTCCTTTTTCAAGGACACCTTTTTCCAACCTACTTCAAGCATTTTGGGCCACGAGCATTTTTACTGGTTGTATTCAATAAATCTTGTTTGGTTCACTATTTTTGAGTCTAGCACTCATTCTTAAAGATATTCCAGGTCTCCCTGTATGTGGGACGGCTTGTCTCTACCTTCAGGGCCATAGTTTGCATGTCCATCCCTTTAAAGCCTATTTTAGGCCCTGAAGGCAGAAGAATATATGTGTGTATGTATGTGTGCATGTGTATATTTGTGTGTTAATGTGTATATGTTTATATGTATGTGTATATATATTTGTGTGCATGTGTATGTGTATATATGTGCGTGTGTATATTTGTGTGTTAATGTGTATGTTTATATGTATGTGTATACATATTTGTGTGCATGTGTATGTGTATATATGTGCGTGTGTATATTTGTGTGTTAATGTGTATATGTTTATATGTATGTGTATGTACTGTATATGTGTATATTTGTGTGTTAATGTGTATATGTTTATATGTATGTGTATACATATTTGTGTGCATGTGTATGTGTATATATGTGCGTGTGTATATTTGTGTGTTAATGTGTATATGTTTATATGTATGTGTATATATATTTGTGTGCATGTATATGTGTGTGTGTATATATCTGCCTGTGTATATTTGTGTTAATGTGTATATGTTTATATGTATGTGTATGTACTGTATATGTGTATATTTGTGTGTGTATATATGTGCATGTGTATATTTGTGTGTTAATGTGTATATGTTTATATGTATGTGTATACATATTTGTGTGCATGTGTATGTGTATATATGTGCGTGTGTATATTTGTGTGTTAATGTGTATATGTTTATATGTATGTGTATACATATTTGTGTGCATGTGTATGTGTATATATGTGCGTGTGTATATTTGTGTGTTAATGTGTATATGTTTATATGTATGTGTATATATATTTGTGTGCATGTATATGTGTGTGTGTATATATCTGCCTGTGTATATTTGTGTTAATGTGTATATGTTTATATGTATGTGTATGTACTGTATATGTGTATATTTGTGTGTGTATATATGTGCATGTGTATATTTGTGTGTTAATGCGTATATGTTTATATGTATGTGTAGGTACTGTATATGTGTATATTTGTGTGTGTATATATATGTGTGCGTGTATGTGTGTATATGCGTGTATATATAGTGTATTTTGGGTTTTTTTAAGTCAGTTCTGCTGTTTTGTGTGTGTGTGTTTTACTGTTTTGAGGGGTGATGAACAGTCATTGGTCTGTTAGGTGTATTGTGTCAAAATGTCGTGTCAATTCGTCCAGTGGTTTCTGAGTTCTGTTTCTCCCACAAACGAACATTACATTAGATAGATAGATAGTGTGTTCACATTTTACTTGTAAACCGCTCTGACTCCCCTTCAGGGTGAGAAGGGCGGCGTATCAATGTCGTAAGTAAGTAAATAACTAAAATAAATCGACAGGTGGTGGCCCGCGCTGCCTGCCTGCCTTCCTTGCTTGCTCGCGCGCTCTTTCCCGGACGCGCGCGCGCACTCACTCACTCACTGGCTCGGGCACGCGCGCCCAGGGAGAGCCGAAGGCTGCCTTTGCTCTTGCCATGCACGGGGAAAGAGGGATGCTGGCGGGAAGGCGCTGAGGAGGGGGAGGAAGAGGAAGAGGAAGAGGAGGAAGCTCTGCTCTGGGCTGCAGCAGCAGGTTGGCCCCCGAGCATCGCTGCGAGCCCTTGTTCCGCCTCGGTTGAGGAGGGACGCTGCCAGCTCCTGGATACTGGCCGAAAGGGAAGCGCTTCCGAGCTCCTAGTGCGTCTGGTGAGGTAAACTAACCCACATTGCCTGCTCCCAGGTCCCTCTCCTGTCCTTTTCCTCATCACATCAGTCGGGGGAGGGAGGGAGGAGAGGGTCATTGGGTGTGCGGGGTCCCAAATGCCCCTTTCCCTTCTTGGGGAGGTCCACTCCGACCTGGTGTGGTCGCCCTCGTTGTGTCGTTGGAATCCCCTCCCGATGCCCCAATGCCCCAAACACACACCAGGCAGAGGCGAAGGAACCTCGCAACTACTGCACACGAGTTGGGACAAACTCTGGCTAAGCAAGTGGCGGGGATGGGACCCAAGGAGGCATGGAGCGCCACTCTCGCCTTGTTTGTTGGTTTCTGCCCTCACTGGGTTTCTCTCCCCCCCCCCCTGCTTTGTTTCCTGACCTACATTTTTGGGGGCTGATGGTGCTGGTGGTGTGTGTTTATGGATAAATGGGGAGGGTGGGGGTGGTGTTGGAAGGAAGGGCCCTGGCATATTAGTCCCTGTATATTAGTTTCCTTAATCTGGTTTTGCCCTGCTTTTAATCTAATGCTAGAGAAACCCTGGTTTTAGCAGGAGGAGAGCTGTTTATCTAAACAGTTTAAATACACGCGGTTAATTGGATGAGCATTGGATCCCGAATACATGTCATTGGTCGCTCCTGGGCTGGAACGAGTTCTTTACAAAACAGTTAAAACATTAAGACCTGATGTATGCATACACACGGAGTGTGTGTGTACGAAGTGTGCGTTTAAATACTATCTGTCTGATTAATTACCAGCCTCCCCTTGCAGCTCAAGGTGGGGTACAACACAGGTCTCTTCTACACTGTCATCTAAAAACCAGATTATCTGCTTTGAACACATATAATCCGGTTTAAAGCAGATAATGAGGATTATCTGCTCTGATAATCTCTGACAGAGTAAGGGCCCTTCCACACAGCCCTATATCCCAGAATAACAAGGCAGAAAATCCCACAACATCTGCTTTGAACTGGGTTATCTGAGTCCACGCTCAGATAGTGTGGGGTTTTCTGCCTTGATATTCTGGGATATAGGGCTGTGTGGAAGGGCCGAGAGAGAGAGAGAGAGAGAGAGAGAGAGAGAGAGAGAGAGAGGGAGGGAGAGAGAGGGAGAGAGAGAGAGAGAGAGAGAGGGAGGAGATGATGGATGGATGGATGGATGATTGATGGATAGAAATATACGATAGATTGATAGATACAGATAGTTAAATGATGGGTGGCTGGATAGAGATAGACAGATAGATGATGGATGGATCAATAGATGGATGGATAGATAGCATGCCCAACACACTCTGGGCCCTTCCACACAGCCTTATATCCCAGAATATCAAGGCTGAGTCCACACTCAGATAAGGTGGGATTTTCTGCCATGATATTTTGGGATACACGTCTGCGTGGAAGGGCCCCTGGAGGGCCAAAGTTTGCCCACGTTTGAGATAGATGAATGGATGGATAGAAATGGTTTTAAACAATTGATTTAAAAATGGAAATAATTGATTTAAGTGTTTATGTATATTTATAGTTCATTCTATGTTCAGGTATTGAATGTTTGCCATATATATGTTGTGCTTCGCCTTAAGTCCCCCTCGGGGTGAGAAGGGCAGAAAATAAAGGTTTAAAATAAAAAATAAATTATATGGCAGTGTAGAAGGGGCAATCGTTAAAACAGCAAAGTAGAACAAATCACTATTAAAATGCATATAACAGATACAGATAAAAAGCAGTTTAAAATTAACTTATATCTATGGGCATAAGCCCCCACTGGCACAGCAGGTTAAATGCTGAGCTGCTTGAACTTGCTGACTGAAAGGTTAGCGGTTTGAATCTGAGGAGCAGGGTGAGCTCTTGCTATCAGCCCCAGCTTCTGCCAACCTAGCAGTTTGAAAACATGCAAATGTTAATAGATCAATAGGTACCGCTCCGGCGGGAAGGCAACTGTGCCTAATGCAGTCATGCCAGTCACATGACCTTGGAGGTGTCTATGGACAACGCTGGGTCCTCAGCTTAGAAATGGAGATGAGCACCAACTCCCAGAATTGGACATGACTAGACTTACCTTTTCTATCTATCTATCTATCTATCTATCTAGCTATCTAATTACCAGCCTCCCTTTGCAGCTCAAGGTGGGGTGCAGCATAGGGCCCTTACATTGCCATCTAAAATTGTTTTTGAACTGGATTATATTGCAGTGTAGACTCATGTAATCCAGTTCAAAGCAGATGATCTGGATTATCTTCTTTGATAATCTGGATTATCTGACAATGTAGAAGGGGCCCTAGTTGAAACAGCAAAGTGGAACAAATCACTACTGAAATGCATCTAACAGATGCACCCAGATAAAAAGCAGCATAAATTTTACTTTATATCTATGGACATAAGTAAAATTAAAATAATCTTTTGGTCAAAATAGATGAAGTTATTCAGTTTTGCTCCACTTTGGTTGGCTTTTCTTTCTTTCCTAGGCCTCTTCAACACAGCTAAATAAAATCCCACATTTTCTGCTTTGAACTGGAATATATGGCAGTGTGGACTCAGATAACCCAGGGACCTTTCACACAGCTATATAACCCAGAATATCAAGGCAGAATAACCCACAATATCTGCTTTGAACTGAGTTATCAGAGTTCACTCTCCATATATCCCAGTTCAAAGCTGATAATGTGGGATTTTATTCAGGTGTGTGGAAGGCCACCCTGTTCAAAGCAGA
Organism: Anolis apletophallus; assembly: GCA_030556195.1. Classification (NCBI taxonomy): domain Eukaryota; kingdom Metazoa; phylum Chordata; class Lepidosauria; order Squamata; family Anolidae; genus Anolis; species Anolis apletophallus. The sequence continues at coordinate 98,928,807 of JARBWK010000005.1, forward strand.
TATTGTGGGATTATCTGCATTGATATTTCTGGGTTACATGACTGTGTGGAAGAGCTCCTATTTGTTGCTTTTAGATACACAGGGGTTACATAAACCAGTAGGTCATTCCATTCCTTTTCTTTTGTTATATTTAAAGAAACCCTCTTGTGCAGAAGTGTCATTTCCAGTTGTTCTTGCAAAATGCCAGTGCTTTTATCATTAGTTGTGCATCCTGTTCAATAAACAGCTCCTACTTTAAGTTTGCATCTTCTTTAGTGCTGTGTGGATGGCCCTAGGAGAACAACAGTGCACTCCTTCCTGCTTTTGAGGGTATTTTGTATCTTTTGGTGGTTGCTCACTGTGCAGGCAACAAGTACACAACATTTATGAAGCCCAGTATGTAATGTATCAATCCTTCATCCATTTTCTATGTCATGGTGCTATAGATTTATAAAGAAATACCAAAGCATACTAAATATAAGGTTCCCAGAAAGTGACAGTGAATGCTGACTCAGAAGGTTACTTTGTGACATGTTCATCAACTGCATTGTTCTAAAGATTGTCATCTTGATGGAGGTAATATATAATTTAGCGAATCTATAATCAAAGAGCCAATAGGCTTGATGGGCTAGCGATGGCTGTATGTATTTTAAAATGATTATATGCAACAACAACAATGTAGATTTCAGCTTTTAATTGTCAATTACCGCACAGTTCTAAGTATTCTGAGATTATTGAAAGAGAATATGTACACTATTTCTAAAAAAATTACATAGTTAAACCATCACAGTTTTAAAGTTTGAACACAACTGCACTTTGGAAGTGAATTAAAAATTTCTGCTATAAGGTTGAAACACTTGATAGAACATTACTTTCTTGCTTTTTTGTTCCAGGTCACAAGGTATATATAAATGAAATGTTTTTGCTTGATGTGTTGTTGAAGGCTTTCATGGCTGGAATCACTTTCATGGCTCAAATAATAAAAAAAAGAGCAAAGGTGCAGATATTTTCCTGCAGCATTTGGTTATATACACAAAGCCAAGCAAAAAACAAAACAAAAACAGTGGGGTCCTGCCATACAGCCCTATAACCCAGGCTATCAAGGCAGAAAATCGCACAATATCTGCTTTGAGCTGGGTTATCTGAGTCCACACTGGGTTATCTGAGTCCAAACTAGGCAAGTGAAGAACAGACAAGAGTTCTCCCTCCCTCCCTGGACATTCCACAGATATATACCGTAAATCCCGCTTGCCTAGTTTCCAACAGACCTCACAACCTCTGAGGATGCCTGCCATAGATGTGGGCAAAACGTCAGGAGAGAATGCTTCTGGAACATGACCATACAGCACGAAAAACTTACAGCAATCCAGGGCCCTTCCACACAGCCCTATATCGTGGAATATCAAGTCATAAAATCTGACATTTATTTATTTATTTATTGTTCATTTTTGTATTCCGCTCCTCCCAGCAGGCTCGGGGCGGATAACAGCAAGTATAAACGGGCAACATGTCACAACATGTCAACATGTGGCCCTACAATAAAAGCATAAAAACATAAAAGCACATTAAAAACACATTACATCACCACACTGGGTGTGGGAGGACATACGACATAGTTCTTAATCCGGTGTGCCTAATTAAAGGCTAAGCCAAAAAGGGCAGTCTTACAAGCCCTTCGGAAGGGGGCCAATTCCGAGATAGCTCGGGTACTGTCCGGGAGAGTGTTCCAGAGTACCGGTGCCGCTACAGAAAAGTTCTCTGTCTGGTCGTGGATAGATGGCAGGAGCGGATTGATGGCATTATCAGCTTTGAAGTGGAATATATGGAATATATGGCAGTGTGGACTCAGATAACCCAGTTGTGCGATTTTCTGCCTTGATATTCTGGGATATAGGGCTGTGTGGAAGGACCCCACTGTTTTTTTTGCTTGGTTTTGTGTATATTACCAAATGCTTTGCTCTTCTTGTCTTTTATTATTTGAGAAATTTTGGTCAGAATTATCTTTGGGGAGATAATTCTGGACTCATTGATATATCATAATTAATTATTTGAATGTGCTTAACTTCTGGTTTTTTGCAAATGTACTCAGAGTGTTTTATAACAAAAAAGCACAGCCATAAAATTAAAGTAAAGCAATATTGCAGGTTAGAGGTTTTTGAAAGCCAGATCTTTTTTCACCAGGTGCTGCATACTATTATATATTGTCAGCAACACAACTTTTCCAACTAGGTGCTAATAGTCAAGATAGCCGTTTGAAGAATAAGGAGAGTTTTCAGTAAAGTTAATGCCTCCTATGGAAGAACAAAAAAAATATATTTTCAGTAAAATGAAAATGTGTGACCCTCAGAGTTAAGACCCTTGGGAATTAGATTGTTTCTGTGCATGTAGTTAAAGCATTATATTTTGTTTTTAATGCCCCTAGCAGATTGCATTGGCCACTAAACACATGATGTAACTGTTTTTAGTATTCTGTGGTTAGATTATTTATTTATCTATTTATGACATTTATATGCCACTTCACCCGGAAGGGGACTCAGAGCGGCTTACAAATAATATACAATACCATTATCTATAATCTAATTCTAGATTATCTTTCCACTAGGAATATTTCTCTATGATTTCAGGACTTTTGACTTCTATAATGCAGTTTCATTTTTTCCTGATTTTGAAGATTTATATCTTGAGAGTGGTAGAATCAGTAGAGTAATATTTTGTGTTCACAATTTAACATATTGTGAATTAACTACCAAAGATAGTATTCCCTTATCACATTGATAGTTATGCTGGATCAAAATCTGTTATGCTGGATCAAAATCTGTTACAAAGGAGTAAATTGATCCATATTAATATCATCTCTACATTATGCTAGATACATGCTATAGATAGCACAGGACCCTTGTGAATTTGGCATTCATTTGAGATGAATGTGAGGTGTGTTCAATGATATGTGCATCTGTAAAGACTATGCTTTAAAAAGTTTTCAGGGAGCTCTGATTGCAAATATGTTTAATTCTAAGGGCCAGACTAGTTGGTCTTTCTTAATGGAGTTTGATCCATATTGTTATTTTATTCATGGAAAAATCTGGCCAGCATTTTCTGCAGAATCCAGAAGAAAATACAATTAATCGGAGAGCCCCTAGTGTAATCTCTCATTTTTCTCTGAATCTCAATGTCAATTCCCTGATCAGCTTTTCAGGGTTACAGATGGAAGAGGGAAGGCAGAATTGCCTCTTTACCAGCTTCCTCTAGTATGCTGGAGTTTCACTAATTCTTACTCTAGATCCATTCACTCTGCTTTTTTGTTGGCTGAAATTACAGTGGATGGACCTAGATTAATGGTTCCCAACCTTTTTTTTGACCAGGGACCACTTTGTCCAGGGACTACTTTCCAACATTAGTACCAAAAGAGTTACGAATCAGTTTTTGGTCAACTTTAGATTTGGTTTGGTTATTTGGGGTGCTGATTCAGAAACTTGCATTGGATAGACCACATCAGCTCTAGTTTCCAATACCGAACATATGCCATCTGCTTGCCCACAAAAAAAAAACACCACACCCATGTTTAATAATCTAGAGCTGATGTGGTAATAGTAATCTTTCATGGGCAGTCAGCCTCCCTCCTCCCAACAACCCCACTGCCTTGGCACTATAAGAGGGTTTTGCGACACCAGTCACTCTTGTTGCCATGTGGTTTTGAGGCAACAATGTAGTAATGGTGAGGCTGCGGACCATATTTTCTTTCTTGCAGACCACTGGTGGTCCAGAGACTAAAAATTAGTGGATATCAATGTGCACTTCCTTATCTTTCCTGTGTATTTTTTAGAGGATGGAGAAGCTTAAAATGATAAATATATGATGTTCTGTTAAGTACTAAGCTACAAAAGCTTAATTTGTAGATAAGCAGAATACATATCATTATTCAATCAATCAAAAAGTTATTACGATCACTGAACAGCACAAAGCGGGCACTCAGCGCCCTGGGAGGGGAAGGACAACTCCCCAGTAAAGCAGTTATTTTAAAGTAGATTAGAAAACAGTTAAAAAGTAGATTAGAAAACAGTTAAAATATATTTTAAAACACAGGATATTGTAATGTATTTCATAGGGAAGATCACAGCACTTCGGCGTGACCTGCCGCCCGTTCCAGAGGATGAGAGTGTGAAAAACCGGGGTCATTCTCAGACCAGTGGGCATTGCCTCACCGAATTCAGGCCACTAACGCCGGAAGAGGTGAAAGAGCTGGTGTCCGTGGCAAGAGCGACGACCTGCCCCTGGACCCCTGCCCATCGCACTTAATCAAGTCCTGCATTGACACCATATCGGACGCTCTGAGGGACCTGGTGAACCTTTCCCTGGATACAGGCACTTTCCCAGAGTCCCTGAAGGAGGCCAGAGTTCACCCTCTCCTGAAAAAGGCGAACCTCGACCCGACGAACCGGCGAGCTACCGCCCGTTGCCAATCTGCCCTTCCTGGGTAAGCTACTAGAGCGAGCAGTGGAAAGCCAGCTGCGTGACTTTTAAACCAATCCGGGGCCTGGACCCATCCCAGTCGGGATTCGCGGGCCACGGAGTGGAAATCCCGTCCTGGTAGCGACTACGGATGACATCCGCCGCCAGCTGGACGGAGGGGGCTCGGCAGTCCTGGTCCTTTTAGATCTAACCGCGGCTTTCGACACCGTCGACCATGATCTGCTACTCCGCCGCCTGGCTGCTTCCGGGATCCAAGATAAGGCTCTGACTTGGCTAGGATCGTTCCTGGACCGCTCGCAGCGGGTCGAGTGGCAGGGCCAGGTCTCCAGGAAATGTGGGTTGGAGTGCGGGGTCCCTCAGGGTGCTATCTTGTCCCCACCCTTTTTAACATCTATGTCCAGCCCCTGGCCAGTATTGCTAGGAGTCATGGTTTCAGCTGCTACCAATACGCCGATGACACACAGCTGTTGTTGAAGCTCGATCCAGGGATGTCGTCGGTGCCTGAAAGCTTCAGTCAGGGACTAAGGGCGGTGACAAACTGGCTTAGAGCACACAGACTAAAAATCAATCCGGCAAAAACGGAGATCCTCTGGCCCGGTCACCCGACCCTCACTCACCATTACCACTCTTTGAAGCGAGCCCCTGTCCCCGACTCCGGCGGTGAAGAGCCTGGGAGTGATTCTGGACGAGAGGCTGACGATGGAAGTCCAGATCCAGGCTGCAGCCAAGGGCGCCTTTTTTCATCTTCGCAGGGCCCGATGGTTGGCCCCCTACCTACCATCAGAGGCACTGAAGACCGTGATACATGCCACCGTAGTCTCCCGTCTTGACTACTGCAATGCCCTGTATGCGGGTCTACCGCTGTCCACGACTCGGAGGCTGAGACTTGTCCAGAATGCAGCGGCCAGACTCATCTCCGGGGCTTCGGCTAGGGAACCATATCTTGCCAATCCTAAAAGCTCTTCACTGGCTCCTACAGAGTTCAGAGTGGTCTATAAACTCATGGCGATAACTTTCAAAGCACGGCAAAGAACCGGACCAGCCTATCTGGGCGACCGGTTAATAGACCAACACAGTGAAAGACCATCGCGTGAAATAAATGGTGACTGTATAGTTATCCCAGGGGTGAGAGAGGCTCGGCTGACCAAGCCCCGACGGAGAGCTTTCTCTGTGGTGGCTCCTGTAATCTGAATACACTTCCGCCTGCTCTTAGGGCCACATCGGCCCCAGCCAGATTCCTGTCCAAGCTGAAAACTTGGCTCTTCCGCCAGGCGTTTGGGGATTGACTAATCTTGGGGATTGGGCCCTTTGTGATTCTTTGAACCCGTGTTTTTAATTAGATGTATTTTTTAAAATGATGTAAGTCGCCGGAGCACCATCGGTGGAGGGCGACTCACAAGAAATAAAGTTATTATTTTTATTATTATTATTATTAATAGCTATGGACCGGACGGGGGAGGGGAGAGATTGATGGGAGAGGTCAAAAACACTGGGGGGGGCACAAAAGGGCAAGGGAGGGGCACATTGCGAGTCTGGTAACATTTCAGCTACTAACATTGCTCTAACATTCCCAACAGGGTGTTGCCTTGTGGGGGTCAATCATCATCCATCTAATTGTAAGTGCAGCAGCACAGAACTTACGTAGCAACACTGTAAGTTATTGTAGTGTTAGAGTCCGAAAGCAGCTGGGTGGAATAATATTTTTCACTGTGCCCTGGGTATTTTTAAAGCCATGGTCTAATGAGATTAGATCTAAGATCTTTGTAGAACATGCATTGAAGAAGCACGTGTTCAGTTGTTTCTACATGACCAGACTCACAGGGGCATAGTCTCTGCTTGAAAGGGGTCTTCTGATACCTCCCATCCAATACAGCCGATGGGAGGGCATGGCATCTTGCCAGGGTAAAAACCCTTTGGTGTTTGGGTACCTCCAGGTCTGTTAGGTATGCCATGGGGGCAGTGAGGTATCTAGTGGCTTCTGTAATAATAAAGGCTGGGGAACAGGCTAGGTGTGATAGGCACTCTATGTCCAGGGTCCATTGCTTAATGAGATTCTTGGCTTGGTCCCATCTCATACTTAGCAGTTGTCCTTGGGAGAAACCTAGCGTTGCGATCTTTGCTGCTACTGCTTTAATCCATGTGGACTGGAAGTCGTCTCTCATGGTTAGGGGGACAAGACCAAGTGGGGAGAAGGATAGGTGTAACCAGTAATTGAGAATATCATTATTAAACTTACTTGTTTATCCAGATTAGTAAGGGGTAATAAATAATTTAATTCCAAACAACATGGTTTCTCAGTGGGCTTTTCTATGAGTTATGTATTCAACTTTGCTTATAAATAAATCAGCCTAAAATGAAGCAATATTTTGCTTAAAGCTGCCGCAAATTAAAAGTAATACTGATAAGCTAGGGATATTGGTGGCTTCATTAGAAAGTGCACTCATAAGAAATTGCTTAAGCTTATTTCTGCTTTATATATACACAATTTGTCATTGGATTTATCCTGTTAGGAGCCAGTTTTTATTTGGATGTGGTACTTTCAGACATATCCTGTTAAGATCCAGGCAGCTTGCATACTCATGGATGTCTGGAACAAGTTTTAGTCATGATTAGACAAAACACATTGAAATCAATGGGATTTAAATTGATTATGACTAAGTAGAGAGAACAATCTGTACTGTGTACATTGATCCATAATTTAGGATAAACATAAGAGGCATAATGTCACATTGTGTTCACCATTATGTTTTTTATCATTTGATGATGTATCTATGTAAAATAGTCATTTCTCTTCATCTGAGTTCTGAGAAGGGCGGGGTAAAAATGCTGTAAATAAATAAATAAAATTTATACCGTGAACTGAACCTAATATCACAATATCATTTGAGAAGCATCAGTAAGTACTAGCTTATACATGTCTACACAAAAGTAAGCCTTAGTTTTGTGAAGGATTACAGGTGTGATTTGGCGTGGGAAGAAATAAAACAACTAGGCTTTCTAATTTTTGGCTGAATAATATTTTTCAGCAACTATCTGGAGTCTTGGACAAAATAAATGTCTGTACAAAGTGTTATGAAACAAAGATAAAAGGTCTGGTGGTCTAAATCGGAATGCTCTGGAGGGAATTACTTGGATGTGATCTATAAATTACTTGGATGCGATCTATAAAAGGATTACCCACTATGCTGTGATTCAGAAAGCCCCTTTAAGTTCATTACTAGGGCTTCCAAGCAAACTGGCATGACTTTTTTCCACAGGAGAAAAGCTACAGTTGTATACATGCTGTTCTTCCCCTGATTGCCTGATCGTCAAGCTGCTTTTTGAACGTGGGTGTTCAAAGAGCAATTTGAAGACACAGAGAGGCACCTTTTCCAAAAGCAGCACAAAAATAAAATTGCCTGCATATCTGAAACTTGCACGTACATCATTCTGAAAACCAATGTGAGATTGAAGACTTCTGGCCAGTCATAATTCTGTTTAGGACAATTCATGAATCTATGTTCTGCCCTAAGGTGAAAGGCAACATTGCATTTGAAGTGTTATGTGCAGTCAAGAAACCAAGACTGAATTCTAAGCATCTGTACTTGAAAGAAAACACCAGTGGTTTCACTAGACCTGAATGAGTCAAGGGTCTTCTGAGCAGCTACTCTACTAATCTCATCATTAGTACTGGCATACTATAGTTCTCCACAGAACCCAGTCTGGGTATGCATTTGGGAAATTGCTACTTGAAAGCATCTTGATATAAAAAATTCACTGAACATAGAAAGATAACACATCATGACAAAGGCTATATGCAGTGAGCTCTCATAGATTTTGAAATCTGGTAACAGTCAATATGTAGAGGAGAGAAGCATATTATCTTTCCATGCACTTATTTTTCATAGAGCTGTCTTGCTTTATAGGTAATATGTAATAACATAGTTAATACTAATGTAGCAATGTCTCTGCTTTCCATTCAAAACATTACTATTGGTAATGTAATGTTTTACCATGCATTATTTTAGCATTATCAATGGCATTGTCAAGGGAATCCGTTCACATATGATATGATCAAAACATTGTTTTATTTTTAGTTTCTATCATGTTTATACTTGTACTGCAGTGCTGGGCTGTTATAGAAAAACTGGGTACTTGTTGTCTCTATATTAGTTTTCAGTTCTGCTTCAAGGAAATTCCCCAATGTTTAATAGTCTATCTCTTTTACTTACAGTGTTCTTTACATATTTACACAAAAAATAGTGAAACAATTTTCCCCAAAGCCACTAGATCTTGAAGAGGAACAATTTGTCATGACATAATAAACCATGCTTTTGCTAAAATTTCCAAATATTAATATTAATTGTATGTATCTCACCACTTAGACTTTAGAGCTTGGATTGGGATTTTAAAAAGAGGCCAATTCACTCTTCTTGTCACCTAGACATGACCATTTATAAAAAAGAGATAATTTTTCAGAATCAACCAGGTTTGGTTGAGTAATAGGAGCTGGATATTTTAAGTGTACACTTGATCATTTTGAGATAATAAACAATATAGTCTATAGGAAGAATAAACAAATTGCAAGCCATTTGAGAAAAGGGAAGGAAAAAAATATTTGTATGTCTTTGTTGCAGATGATTGCTTAGACATCAATATGGGCAGATATGACAACATATGGTAGTAGGTGTTACTTTAGGCCTCCAAGAGTGCTGCAGACTTACTCTTGTGCTTTAAAATGGTAAAGCAATTTGATTCTCAGAAACTGTTGCACTTCAGACAAGGAGCACCCCACCTAGTTACACACAAAACAGACAGTCTGAATAAAAAGGCTTTTATTGAATCAAATATAGTGTCCAACAAAATGGTTAAAAGAAGATCAGTAGTAGAATATATCCAAGGTAAAATTCACAGTTCAAATACTCCCAAAATCCAAAGACAAAGATATGATCCCAAAATCCAAAGGCAAAGGTAAAAAATGCTTGATGAAAATCCCATGAATAATACAAAGCAGCTATAAGAGCAAAACGTGCACAAGGGCCTAGGCAAAATCAGGAGCTTGGAGACAAGACAAGATCTGGCATGGTTTTCTAAACGAAGCCTGGAATCTGAAGACAATTTCTCTAGTCAACTATTATAAAAGACAATCAGTTTCGTTTTGCAAACCTACTGCTACGTCGCAGGCTGGCAGCCTGCCTAGATCGCCGAATGCCATCTTGGCGGTCAAATGTACAGTAAGCTCATTAAAATTCCCAGGTGTTCCGTTATCAGCATCAAGACTTTCTGGATCTTGAACACAAGAATTCTCATCTACTGAGGCCCTGGGAAGGGAACTGTTCCCAGGAAAGGAAGCCTCATCTAAAAGGTCACTTTGTATCTCAGAGTTCTCACTAAGCATCCCATCATCAGCATTTGCAGGAACAATTCCATCATCAGCATTTTCAGAAACATCCCCATCATCCCTAGCATGCACATGAGCACCAGGCTGAAACACCACAGAAACAGGTTGTCAAAATCATACTATTTTGTTTCACGTCTAAATACTACTCTAAATGTTGTGCTCAGTTCTGTTTATAGTAGGGGTGGGTGGAAATGGTGTTTGGGCCATTTTGTTCATAAGAGCTCCACAAAATTTGTATTTTTCTCAAATTTGATAGGAAAAGAATTGTTGAATGACAGACAAGAAACACTGACCAATTCACTCAGGGTTTAGAGAGCTTAGCTCTTAATGTCCTGGTTCTGAATTGCTATTTGTTCAGCCATGTTTGCTTTGAATTAGGGTGGCCACCTCCTAAGTTTTTCTGATAGACGTTTAATAACTTTCTGGCAGGTAGGTACACAATGATCTGCTCTGTTCTTGGTATAGCTATACTTTTTGAATTTGGTCAGTACAGGCATCTTAAGTCTTTTGCTTTTTCATATAAGATGTCCAAAATTCATAGATTTATTTCTCAGCTTCAGAGAAGGAATTTGAGATTAAAGTAATTCATATGTGAGCGATAGGAACAAAGATGACAGATTTTCCCATTAGAGTGGCACTAGCTAGGTTGTGTAAGTAACAGCAAAGCATTACCAAAGAGAAGGGTCTAAAGTGCAAGCATTCATACCAAACAAGTTGAAGGACAGGTTGTAGTGTTTAACTCTTTGTGCTGCCTTGCAACCAGAGTATCAGTATATTTGTTGAGTACTATGCATTATGTTGCTGTATATATCCAAATGTTAGCATGACTATTCATTGAATTTTCCTTCTTATTATCTGATATCTATTTAAAGATTGCTCCCTGTTGTTCATCAGTCTTTTCAGGACAGGTTGCAGCATTAAATTCTTGTGCTGCCTTGCTATGCATTATATTGCTGAATCTATCCAAACATTAACATGACAATTGATTTAATTTATCTCCTCATTTTGTGATATGTATTTAAAGATTGCTTCCTGTTGTTCATCAGGTCGTTCAGATGTGATGGGTGGATGAGTGAAACTTACAGTAGAAGGATACTACTAATTATCTGAAGCAAAGGCTTCTGCCAGTATAATAAGATTTAACTTCCAAACAGGTCATATCAGCTGATTGATCATTCCAGGTAGTTTTCTACAGCTGGATCCGTGTTTCATAAGAAAAGGATATATACAATTCTAGTGGGTGTAGTACAATGTGCCCTTTAATCATATGAAGTATTCATCAGCTTGCTTCCTTTTTTATATACCCCAAGGATTTTTAGTACCTGAAGCCAGAATTTCTGGGAACTTTGATGTAGCAATCATTATTTTGTTAATCTATGCCCAGTAATTTTGAGGATAGGTGCATCTTAAGCTGTGGAGTGTTCTTGACTAGTGTCGAGTAAGCAGCCCAGCCCCAATGGCACCGACCAGCTACCGTTCATCCCCTTGAATTACAGGCCCCAGCTTGTTACCAACTATAGGCTCTGGCACTGCCAGAGCCTGGCACTGCCCCAAGCTGCTCCAACTGCAGGCCTCTGTCTTGTAGGCTATATATCATCCTGAAGCCTACATTACTGGCTACATGTCTTCTACCACCACCTAACGATGTTGGGTATTCTTCTTCTTGAATCTGCTATTGTGACCTCCGCTTGTGAATTGGCAATTGTGCTATAAGGCCATAAAGACTATTGGACTGGACACTTTATCCCTACAAAGGTAGCTGTTCACGAGACAAGATCAAATACATACTGATGACAGTATCTTATATCGGTCTTTCCTGGATGTATTGTTGCTCCAGCGGCCAACAACTCCACTCTATGGAAGTCTCCCTACTGAAACATCCACAGAGACCATATTCCCCCCTGAGACAGGGTTTCCAAGGACAGGGGATTATATGGACCCTTGGAATTTTTGTCATCTAGGGCCGTACAGGGGCTGGGACACCTAAGATGTTTTGAGGGGAGGGGGGCTTCAGAAAGTGGGTGGGCAGGTGAGAGGGAAACAGACACAGAAACAAGGGGAGGAAAGGGGTGTGAGTCAACTTTAGGGTTACCTTTTTGAAATTCCTCTAAGGCAGTATTTTTTATTCCAAATACAAAAAATGTGTCAAGATAGGAGAATAACACAAAATATACCCCCAGCCTTAATGAGCAATGGGGCCATGCCCATTTTCTGATCATTCTGGTAATAAAGCTATGTAGATAAAAACTGAACTCCTTTGCTGTACCTGCTGTATTTGTATTTTTCAGCTATAGGTAAAGATCTGTATAGGTAAAGATCTGTGCAATTCCATCATGTTTTTATCCGCCAGCTCTAGTGTTGTATTTGCACACTAGATTCTTTTTAAATTACTGTGTGATATTGTGTTTTAATCTGCTGTTGTTTTAACTGTTATTGTGTTCTTACTGTGTTTTGTTCGGCCTTTGTGAGCCGCCCCGAGGCCCCCCCCCCCCCTGGAGTGGTGGCATAGAAGCCTAAGTAATAAATAAATAAACAAATAAGTATTCAGATTATTCTAAAGAAGAAAATAGCACTTTACACATGAAAGTAGTGATAGGGAAAACTCTGTAAAGATGAATTTGCAGGACGTCAGACTTATCTGTGATTTCTCTCTCTCTCTCTCTCTCTCTCTCTCACACTCACACACACACACACACACACACACAACCATTTCCCCATAAAATGAGTTGGGTGGTCAAGTGTTTCACTTAAAGTTTTCTTGTTGTAGAGAAAATATCTATCATATCCCCACAGGTTATGAAATGATCAAAATGCAAATGCTTTCACATTGTGGCACTGGATAAAATGAATTAATAAAAAAGAAAAGAGACATTCCTGTAAAAATGGAGTATTGCTGTTTCAGGTATGAATAGCCCACAACTCCAAATAGTGTTGAAAAGCATCTCAGCAGTGGATTAATCAGTAATTAACACTTATTTGTTGTTAAAACAAGGGGCACTTAGGAAGTTGGTTTATGAATATATCCAAATTGTTATGTTGATAAATGTAATAACTTATTTTGTTTATATATTACAAAATCCATATTATGGTAATGCCCTTTATTACATCCAAAAGAAGGCACAATTATGTTTGTAAACTTCCTTTAGGTCATCAGCCAAGATAATAGTTTTTGCTTTGCTTAATGAAGCTATTGACGTAAAGTAGATTTTGGAATTTGTCTTACAGGCAACATGGCTACTTTGCTTTTCTTTGTTCAATTGTTAAGACCTCCTATAACAAAAATAAAATAATTTTGGGGAGGAAGATTGCAGCACCATTAAATGAAAATTTCAACTTATTTTTTCAGATGTGTTTTCAGATGACATACAATATTCAGTCCACAAATATTTAAGCAATTACAGAGTTGTGGGATTTTCGAATTTATCTTGTAGGTAAATGGCTATTTTGCTTTTTGTGTAGATTTCAAAGGGATAGCCATGTTAACAAGTTTTAGTATAAAACACTAAATTGAGGAGGACTGTGGCAACACCTTTAGGTTTGTTAGTATTTCTTTGGAAGATTTTGTTGAAATAAATTAGGAGTAACGAAGAACTATGTAGGTTTGGGCCAGATTGGATGAGACGTTTATTTATTATTTACAGCATTTCTACCCCCCTTCTCACCCCCCTGGGGGGGGGGGGACACAATGACAACTCCTCAGAGCGGCTAACATAGGCAACAATTCAATGCCGCAATATCAATAGACAACAATATAAAACCATGAATATATAAAATTTTAAAATAATAACATTACTTAAATAATCACATCTGTTGTCAGATTTCTTAATCTTTTATATTTGGCTAAATTGTAACTTCATGCACTTCATGTGTATTAATGACAATTGCATTGTAGAACGGTTGATTTTTCCTAATGGGCATATAAAAACCAATTTCAGAGAAATAGCTCCCAGGGAAGAGACCTCTTCTCCATTTATATGGTGATCCCAACTAGGACCTACCCATTTGGTGCTATTTGTTGAAATGTAAAGGCACAAAAGATCTAATCACTAGACATGTGCACAAAATTTGTTCTTATCATTTTTTCTGTTTCTTTCGTGTTTTCCATTTATTCGGAAGCACGAAATGGGAAGCCCCCTTCCCACACAAAACTCATCTTGACACAAAAGTCTGCTTTCATGTGGAGCTGAATTTGCGCACTTCTTCTCTTTCTTCTCATCTCTCCCTCATGCCCATACTGCCCCACATTCACTCATGGGAGTCACCGCTGGGCAGCCCCCCCCCATCCGGATCTCAGCATCAGGGTGGAAGGAACCACTGCCTCTCCCTCCTTTCTGAGCATGTGTATGGTGGGGTGTGTGATTGTGCAGGTACTTGGCTGCAGGCAGGCACTGACAGGCACACATGCTCTTTCCAGGCCTGCCTGCACCCCGCTACACACACACTTTTTCCAGGGAGAGTGTGTGTGGCATGGGATATGCAGGCACTGACAGGCATGCATATGCTTTCCAGGCCTTCCTGTGCCCCACGAGACAAACACACACTCTATTTCCAGGGAGAATGTGTGTGTGGCGTGGGGTGTACAGGCAGTCCTAGAAAGCTTGTGCATGACTGTCAGTGCCTGCCTGCAGCTGAGTGCCTGTAAAGTCACACACAACACCACACACATGCACATGCCCTGCCGCCTGCCACATTCTCTGAGTGGAAAGGAGGGAGGGGTGGTGGTTCCTTCCATCCTAATAAAGCATGCTTGCTGAGGTCCAGATGTGAGGCTGTCCAGTCATGACTCCCGTGTGTGAATGCGGGGCATTGCGGGCACGAAGGGGGGTGGGGAGGAAGAGAAGAAGTGCAGTGACCACACACACATGCGCCTGCCAGGGACTGCCAGGCAGCCAAGTGACCCAGACAGGGGAGCCAGTGGGTGGGAAGCCCCCTCCCCAATGGGCTGATTTTCAGCCCTGAAATGAAATAATCGAAAACAACCCTCCCAATTTTGGGGGCTTATCAAAAATGAACCAGGCCCCACAACTAAAGCCCTGAAATGAAACGGGACAAGCTTTTACCTGAATGCTCGCCACTACTAATCACATATTTCAGTTGCTTAATTTGGTACTAAAATTATGCTGACAGCTATTGTAGTAGAACTACAATAATGTTTGAAACTTTTAAAGTAGATTTGTTTTTGTTTAAATACAGCATAATTGTGTCTTATTGCAATCAGGTTACTTTGTAGATCTGACATCTGGAAAGGCAGTTTGCAAAAGAAACAGAAAGAATCGACGTTTCATTTAAACTGAGTAACACAATTGCAGAATATTTGGCAAAAATGCAACACACAGTACCGAAAGAGCTATAAAAGACAGCCAGGTTTCTAAGAGAGTCTATAAATATCAAATATGTGGGATATGAAATGTAAAAGCAATTAGACTATCCAAAATTAGAAAGCCGTTTTAAGATACACTCAATGAAGGAATAGTGCAAGACATGTTGCTATCTTGGCTTTGATACAATTCTTCTCAAAGTAGAGATGCATAGTATCCAACACTAGTTGCTCTGGCAGCTGAAACATAAAGCCCCATAAAGTCTCACTTATACGACTCGGCAGTAAGACTTTATCAAAATAGACACTGAAGAATGACAATAACCAATTAATGTTAGTGCAGCTTGGACAAAGAGCGAACTTTAGAGATAATTGAAAGTGGTAAAGCATTTCCTTAGCGTATACATGAAATTGTATAACCTCTGTGCTCTTTTTAAAAATATAATTTATATTTTTATTCTATAAACTGCCTTGAGGATCTTGATAAGATGTAAAAAGTAAACTATTATAAAAGGTTTGAAATACTTCAATCCTTTTTTAAAAATTTATTTTTTATTTTTTTTAATAATCTTTATTGCTTTTCCAGAAAAGAAGAATAACACATAGACATAGTAGATAAGCACATTTGACAATATGAGTCTACATTTCAGACGGATGTGTACACATGTTGGTGCACACAGTCTTCTTCTAGTTTTGGGTATAGTAGAAGGTATACCCTTTGTCGGTTAAAAACAAAAAAGAAAAAGAAGAAAGAAACGTAGAATAGAGTAGACGCGACATTACGGAGATACAGAAAAGTAGTAGGGATAGACGGTAATTCAACTATTGGGTGGCATAGTCTCGAGCCCCCCACCCCCCAATATTCAAGATGATTTGGCGTTCCTCATTGGTGTTCTTAAGCTACCTGTAGAGCATGGAAGAAACGAGAGAGATGCAGGTATATTAAAATACGTTAACAAATTATACTCGACTTTCATTATCCTACTCTTGTTTATACCATCTCCTGTCCCTCCGTGACCTCCCGAGGTATTTAATCCCAGTTTAGCTTTAAGGCTATATTGTGTTCCTTGAGGCAGTAATCTTGAATAGTACTCCAATCTGTTCCCCCTATTGCGCCCCTCTCAATTTTATTATCTTTTAGGGCTTCGGTGAGCCAGTCCATTTGGATGGTGTCTATAATTTTTACTAGCCATTCCTCTTTAGAGGGGCAGACCTCGGATTTCCAATGCTTAGCGTACACCATCTTTGCTGCCGTAGAGACTGTGAGGAAGACCTTTCGATCATTTGAGGAGAATTCCATACTTGGGGGAATTATACCTAGCAGATATACATCTGGTTCCCTAGCTATAGATTTTTTGAAGATCTTACCCATTTCGCGATTAATCATGCACCAATATTTCCTTGCCTTGGGGCACAACCACCAAAGGTGGAAGAAGGTGCCATTTTTCTGGCCACAGTTCCAACAATTTGTTTTAGTGGTCTTATACATTTTGGCAATTTTAGTTGGATCCAAGTACCATCTAAATGCCATTTTTACCCAATTTTCCTTGTAGCTGTGACAAACTGAGATGTTGATATTTTGTTTCCATAGTTTTTTTCCAAGTTTCCTGTGAGATCTTGTATCCGATGTTTCTACCCCACATGTTGATAGTTTCCTTTACTCTTATGTCTTCCCCTTCTCTTAATACTAAGATTTTATAAATGTTTCTCGTCCTATTTTTATTTGATCCCAGTAAAGGTTTGTCAAGGTCGTTCTCTTACTCGCTAAACCCCTTCTTTTCATCTTCTAAATTTTTTTGTCTCATCTGGAGGTATGGAAACCAATTGATCGGTTTACCCTCCTCCAGCAGTTGTTCCCTTCACTTTAGAGCGAAGCCCTGGCCATTCCATCTCGTCAATTCTTTGTATGTATACCACTTGGAGTTATCTAGTACTCTTAATTTAAATGCATCTAGGGGTGATGTCTACATAAGTACTTTAGATTCCAGTTTTTTTATAATATCTTTGCCAAATTTTGTATAGCGAATCCCTTATACAATGATTCTTAAAATTCCCATCGACTTTGACCTTGTTGTAAAACATATAGCCATGCCACCCAAATCTGAGATCGCTGCCCTCTAGGTCCAACAGACGGTTATTGTCGAGCTTACACCACTCCGCCACAGAGTTCAAACAATTGGCAACATAGTATAGCTTAAGGTTTGGGGCCCCCAAACCTCCTCTCTCCTTTGCTTCTTGAAGCGCTTTCATTCTAACCCGGGTTTCCCCCCCCCCCCCCATATAAATTTTGAGACAGTGCTCGACCATTTGTTAAATGGCTATTCTTTTCTGATAATTGGGAGAGAGGAGAAGAAGTTCATTTTAGGTACCAACATCATTTTTACCGTTGCGATTTTTCCCAAAAAGGATATATTTAATTTTGACCATTTATCTAAATCTTTTGTAATCTCTTTCCATTTGTGGACAT
Organism: Anolis apletophallus; assembly: GCA_030556195.1. Classification (NCBI taxonomy): domain Eukaryota; kingdom Metazoa; phylum Chordata; class Lepidosauria; order Squamata; family Anolidae; genus Anolis; species Anolis apletophallus. Next base: position 98,946,420 of record JARBWK010000005.1, read on the forward strand.
AATTATTCTTGAATAATTGGGAATTTTTAGGTGACAGACAATAGAAATACTTCAATCCTAATAAAACTGACCTAGACCAGCAAAAAGGGGGAGAGGGGAGAGAGAGAGAGAGAGAGAGAGAGAGAGAGAGAGAGAGAGAGAGAGAGAGAGGGAGGAGAGAGAGACTGGGAAAGAGAAATGTTGGGGGTAGGTTAGTGCAAAGAATAATGCTAACTATATTGCTGTACTAATACAGTACAGTTTTGTTCCATATTGTATTGCTATAGTGATCCCATTTCTCTTTTTCCTAACTCCTCCTGTAAGAATGTTTATATTAGTGTAAATTCTTTATATATCATTTGAATAAGAAATAAGTATAGATCAGCTGTGAAATAATACTGTGATATAATAGAACATATTTGTATTATCCTTTTCTAAGTGATCTTTTTGTGAGAGTGCGTAGTCAGACTGTGTTTTTTCTTTGTTCAGTGTAGACATGCTCATTTGTGTTGGTAGGCTGACAAAGTTAAACCATATTACAAGATTCCTATCTTATGTTGACGGTGAGTCTCTTAGAAAAGCTACAAGTGCATATCAATGTTTTGTTAAATTCTGTTGCTTTTTCCTATATATAACTGCCATTGAAAGTGTTAGATTAACATGTTACATAAGAAACACTTCCTTGGTATCAACTATCATACAAATCTCTTGACATTGGTATTTACGATTTACTCCTCACCAAACCATACCAAAACACAATTTTACAGTGTGTGGCAAAATATAAGAACACAATTCTTTTCCTTGCAATCTGGAAAAGTTGATCAGACTGACAATTAAATCTCATTTTACCACTGAAGATAAAGTACTATCTTCCACTGCATCCAAATATGTTAGGTCATTTAATGGGATATTGTAGATTATATAGCACTACAGTTACTGCCATTCTGTGCCTTGCCATTTCGGCTTCCATTGCATAGTTGCAATGTTAACTCTGAACCAGGGTCTTTCCTTTTTCTACTTATTACTCCCTGAAGTTAATACATATATAAGATCTCAGCTATAAAGTAGTAAAGATGACAGTCTCTTTTTTCCTAGCCTAAAACATTTTCTTGTATTTCCACTTAAAGAGGAATCTAGAGGCTTGAATCCTGCTAAAGGGGTGGGAGCAGGATACTTAAGCTCTCCCAAGACAGCACAATGTGTGGTTAAGCCCTCCTGTCTTGACAAAGGCAAGAGGTTCTTTTGTGATTGAGAGCAATAACCATATCTCTATGAAAGATTTATTGCCAACTTTCACAGAAAAGGTTACTGTATATGCCAAGGATACAGAAAAATTACCCTTTCCATAATAATAATAATAATAATAATAATAATAGACTTCCGAATTCAGACTGACAAGAGCTTTGGAGCACATTACTCCAGACCTAACAATCATGTTAAAAAACCAAGTCCGGATCATCAATGTTGCAATCCCAGGTGACAGCAGGATTGAAGAGAAACAACTGGAAAAGCTGACACGATATGAGGATTTAAAGATTGAACTGCAAAGACTCTGACACAAGCCAGTAAAGGTGGTCCCGGTGGTGATCAGCACACTGAGTGCAGTGCCTAAAGACCTTGGCCTGCACTTAAACACAATTGGCACTGACAAAATTACCATCTGTCAGCTGCAAAAGGCCACCTTACTGGGATCTGCACACATTATTTGCAGTCCTAGACACTTGGGAAGTGTCCAACGTGTGATCCAATACAACAGCAGCATACACCTGTTTGCTGTGTACTAATCATGTTGTGTTTCAAATAATAATAACAACAACAACTTTATTTTTAAATCCCGCCACCATCTCCCTGAAGGAACTCAGTGCGGTTTGCATGTGGGATCAAACCAAGAGCAAACAACAAAGTTTACAAACTAAAAACATAGTTAAAAACAGAATAACATATCACAATCTAATAAAACAATAAAGTAAGTTGCTGGTAAAGCAGCAGAGAGTTCACAGCACCATCATGATCTAAGGCACTGCTTCTTAAACTGGGGTCCCCTTAGCTCAATTTTGGAGTCACAAAAAACGTGGCAACAGTAAAAGCTTTCTGATGCCACCCATTTCCATAAGCCTGATAGCAACAACATGTAGTGCTTACAGTGGAGTCCACGGAAAATACTTTAGCTATACTCCATAAAAAGGAGTCATAAACAAGGTGGGGGGGGGGGGGGGTTGGAAAGGGGTAATTAATTTAAAAAGTTTAAGAAGCACTGCTCTACAGTTTGTGCTGAAGCTCACTGAGCACTAACCCAAGGAGTCTTGCTTATACACGTGAAGCCTTTTGGTCTATGTGTGATTTTACACATCTGTCCTAATTAGTGCACCTTTGGGTAGACTTCATGACATGGCATCCCTCACACTAGGATCTCATTCCATTAAGGAGCATAAAGCAGGGGAGTTCATCTTACTGTAGCATGTTATGTTTTTCTGTTTTTTAGATAATTTATTTGTTGTTCATTTCTACAGAAATCCTTTGCTTTATGAGCTATCACACGGGCAAGTGTATTCTCCGCCCATACCACTTTCTTTTTCTTTTAAATTAGAAAAGGAGAAACCTTAGAATTGTGGAAGTCTGAAATCTAGGTCTAAAAAGGGGAAAAATACAGCTACAGGGAATTTGTAATATATTATAATTTTGCAATTCCTGAAGAATTTTTTTTAAAATTACCATAAAAGTTTCATGCAAGAGGATTAACGGCAAGAAAAGAAGAATTGAGGCACATTTTGATACCGCTCACAGGAACGCCCACACTTTGATGTCACTTCAACAATCTAAAATGGGAGAATCGGACAGTTCCCATCCCATGATAAGCACCTTTATCTGTTTCTGCATGAATTGGGAGCTCTGAAGATAATTGCTCCCCAACTCCAAATACCTTAATTTCTGCACACTTTTAAAACATTTTAAAGACAGAGTCTCATGGGAAACCACTAGAAGTAGTTTGTGTCATTTGATGGGCTCCATGGGATTCCATTTTTAAAATGTTTTGAAAGTGTGTAGAAATGAGGAGAAACCTGCATCTGATGAGGTCCCTAGCCTTTGAAGTCATGTTCCCAACTTTTATCAACAGTTCTTGGACATCTCCACAGGTGCAGATGTTTATACCAACTATTCCTGAGCAGACAAGGATTTCTCTCTAATTTCTCATGCTTGTACCATTCTAGCAACTAACCATGCTTGTCAAATGTGTGTGAAGCTTCTTGGACATGCTAACTAATTTCTCATTACAAGAGTCTTCTTGCTCCTTTCCCATTCACCCCATTAGGGAATGAACCTATGTATTCCTATGTAGCTATGTCCCTTCAGGACCTATCAGTCAAGACAAACACATACATAGATTTTTACAAGCAGCTGTTGTAGTTGAGCTCTCCTAGGAATAACAAAGTCTGTATGCAATCTGTTTTATGTGTTCTTGTTTGGGAATAAGATGCACTGAACACACAGAGGGGGCATCTAAGTACACATTTCATTTGTAAGAGTCTTCATAGTCTGGCTAATTGAATAATTATAAATGAAAGCAGTAATTTGTCCTTCCATCTGGCTGCCAGGCATTATAAGAGGTATTGTGATGAACTGACTGGAGATTTTAAATCATGAAAGAGGGAGGTATATTGTCCTGTTTTCAATGCTCTTGGAAATATCTATGTTCTTTGGTTGTTTCATTGAGCAAACTTCGTGGATTAAGAGAATGGTACAACAAAGCTTGCAGAAGAAATTGTACAGGGGTTTATGGGATGCAATCTCCCATCCCTCAGTTTTTCAGGATTTTAGCTGGTTAACCAAATCCCCATGCTAAATCTATGAGAAGCAAAAATTAGAGTTCCTCCAGAACTGCAAGCACTATCGCAACCAAATTTTGATAATTTATTCACACTATCATTACCCATCTTTCCACCAATTTACATTGCAATAGAAACAATAGCTGACATAGTGGAAGCGACCAAGTTTTAGTGTTGCAGATGTTTAAACAATATTTTGATGTAAAGATGATGTAATCCACTGAATCAGACTCCACAGGTTAAACTCTACAAGAAAAATTCAAGTTTAAATACAATTTACGATGTTTCCAGGTATATAACAACTATGATAATTTATGCTTGATTTAAAAGTTTATACTTTAATTTTTTTTCTTAAACTATCAAGTCTTTTTTGAATAATTAGGTACCAGATTAAAGCCATTTTTATTTAGTTTCTAAAAATGTAATGATATGTATGGAACATATATCTTGATTTTTAGATATTCCAATTTGAAGTAAAAATATATGTTCAAGACATCTTTAAAAAAACTGTATCTCGTATTCTAATCAACATTTTTCATGAAATTTGAACATAATTTATTATGTTGTTTTATTTACTCCATGTAATTATCTTTAATAGTTTTGTAATATTATAAAAGAACACCTGAACATAGTCATGTCACGGCTCTCTTGCTCGTCCCTCTTTCAGACCTCCTTCTTACATCTGCCTTCTTGCTCCTCCCAGGGGGGTATAAAAGGAAGGAATGAAAGTATCTGCGAGGCATTCCAAACACAGCTGTCTTGCTGTGAAATTGTCTGCTAGCTTGAGTTGCTGTTCTGAGACTTAAAGCCCTGTTATTTGCTGTTAGTGTTTCCTTTCATCCACCTGACTCCAGACGATGCCTAAATGTCTATAAAAGCAATTGAATGTTTTTGAGTTCATAGCAAAATGAAAAAGACAAATATTAAAGACAAAGAAGGCAGCAGGTAGAAAACCATTGCAGCAGTTGGTACCGATGAAGACCCCAGAACATGTACACATGAATTGCAGGTGAAAACCGAGGAACCCGTGAAAACTGAGGTGTCTACCACTGGTTCATCTTATCCTAGCCCTTCCAAAGTAACCATAGAACAGGAACAAAGACAAGAAGTGGTGCTATTGTTAGACCTTGGACTTTTTATGAACGACTGTTTCTGATGATCAATGAAGTAGACTTTGATTTTAAAAAATAACATACTTAGTTTACTCACAACCTTCATGTGTTCAGCATATACTGGTACAATACTTATCAGTACAGTTTCAGATATGTTTGAGATCAATCTCTGTGTCATCTAGCCAGGGCATCTCTCTTATAACAAAATAGCTATCAATAGGTCACATAGTCAAAATGAGAGAGAGGGAGAGGGAGAGAGAGAGAGCGAGAGAGAGCGCTTGTGGTCTGCAGCCCCATTTTATAACTTCTCACGAACCATAGAGTAAGGAAAGCTACATACTAGAACACACATACAAACAGTAAGCAACAGGATCACAGATAAACATTACTAGAGAAGGCTTGAAGAAGGTTGTCATTTCCAACAAAAATTAGTAAAAATACAGAAATAGTTTAAAAATACATAATTAGTAGTCACCAAATACAGAAATTATTATAACCCCAATTATGATACCATTTTTGCAAGATGCCAATATGCCTTTTAAAAATGTTTGTAACAAAGTTGTCAGTTCATTCTTCCAACGCCTTCAAATGGTTTCATACAGTCATACATAGATTACTTTCCATTTATTATCTCATTAATATGACTTCGGTGAATTATGATTAGGAGATATAATACTGAATATGATACTGACTGCATCATTTTTACAGTCAATTTCCTTTTGCTTATACGGTAATTTATGTCCTGTCCTTCTCTACCCCAAAGGGGACTTAAGGCAGCTTACATAGAGGCAATTATTCAATGCCTTAAAAAAACATACTATTCCAAAAAAAATTAAAATTACATTAGATTAAAATTAAAAACATATTAAACCTTTGAAAACATTCCATTCCATATTAAAATCACACCATCCATAGTCGTAGTCCTAGCTGTTCCATAGTCATTCCATATATTCCAGATTTGTTTATTGCACTGCACTATTCTCTGAAGGCTTGACCCCACAGCCAAGTTTTTACCTTTCTCTTGAAGGCTAGGAGGGAGGGGACTGATCTAATGTCACCGGGGAGGGAGTTCCATAGCTGAGAGACCACCACTGAGAAGGCCCTGTCTCTCATTCCTACCAATTACACCTGCAAAGGAAGCGGGACCAAGAGCAGGGCCTCCCTGGATGATCTTAATCACTAAATGCATTTAGTGTTTTGCTAACAACTAGGGTATTTATTAAAATTATCTAGGGAAGACAGAGGTATACCAGAGCCCTGAAGAAAGATTTGGGAGACATTTGCCCATAGCCTGTACTCTGCCCACTTTGTCAGTTTTCAGCTAATTGTTCTTGTGATCAGAGAAGGTTACATTTCAGTAAAACAAGAGCTTCACAATATAATTAATAAGCAGGTTGTAAAATTAAAAATAAACAATTAAATGGATATACCAATTGGAAGGATAGAGAACATTTTGAGATTAGCCAGTAGTACATAATAATAGAGAACTGATGCCACAAATCAGTAGACTGTAATAATGTTGTGCTTTGCTTTTGCAGTTCTTTAATATAATTTTTAAGAATTGCAGTTGTCTTAAACCATTAAGAATCCAATATAGTTTGAAAGATGTTTATGAAGTAAAAGAACAGAAGTGGGACAAATAATATTTTTCTGTGCTAAGGGAAAGCAGTTGATAAGAGGTGCAAACAACAAGAAGAAAATTCAAAGGAGTAAATTGTTTCAAAAAACGAATACATTTCTCAATAGTCCATTATTGACTTACTTTATTTTAAAGTAGGGATAAGTTACCAAACTACTTAAAATTGTTTGGTTTTAATGGATACTAACTTCAATACCAGTCCTTTTACTTTTACTTTATATCTCCTACTTTCCTCTGTAGCCCCCAAGAACCTCGAAATTGCTATGGAAGATTGAGGATGATTTTTAAACATTGTATGCAGTTCATTGTAACTCATATTTCCATTCCAAATTAAAAAACTGGTGCTGAGGTTAGAATTCATGAAAACCAAACCATTTTGGTAACTGATCTCTGCTTTTTAAATTATTGCTCGCAACGGTGTGTCTTAACTCTGCCTGTTTGGTTTGTCCAACTGTGCCCTCTAAAGTGAAGTAGTAGGAATAGTGAATGGACCAATGGAACAACTATGGACTTGATTTTGGATGGCATGATTTTAATAACTGTTTTAAAATTGTGTTTTTTTTGGTGGGTTTTAATATAAATGTTATTACATTATTGATATTTAATTTTTAAAATTGTTCTTTTATATTTATGTTTTAATTTGGTTAGGGTAATTTATAGTTATATGTTACTATCTTGCTCTTATCTTTTGGATTTCACATGAATATATGGCATTGAATTTTGCCTTTATAATGTTAGAAACCACTTTGAGGTCCCTTAAGGCAGTGGTTCCCAACCTTTTTTTGACCTGGGACAACTTGACCAGGGGCCACTTTGACCAGGGACCACTTGATCAGGGGCCATATTGACCAGGGACAACCTTGACCATGACAACTCTCCAACATTAGTACCAAAGGGGTTACAAATCAGTTTTTGGTCAACTTTAGATTCAGCTTGGGGCACTAATTCAGAAAATTGCATTGGATAGACCACATCAGCTCTAGTTTCTGATACAGAACATATGACATGGTCAGCGACAGAATCAGTGGCAAGCGGTGCGAAAGGAGTGGAAATAAAATAAAATAAGAGGAAGGAAGCTCACGGGCCAGATTTTTGGCCTCATGCCCCAGTGGTGGTCTGCAGTCCACAAGTTAAGAACCACGGCCTTAGAGGAGGAAAAGCAATATATAAATGTCTCTTCTCTTGGCTTTTCTTCATGAACGAAGATTCAGGAAGGACTCATCCCACGCTTTCTACAAGCGCATTGATGACTAAAAAGGCCAATCTGAGATAGGCAAGTTCGGTTGCAGAAAGTACAACAGAAAGTCTCCTTGGGTGATGTTGTTTCCAAGTTGTGGTTCTTTCTGCGTTGTCGTTTCTCTTCAAGACTCATTCGACATGACTTCTCCAAAGAGGCCGCAGCATTGTGGATAGTGCGTCTCCATGCCTCCTGAAGTGAGACCAGGGTGGGCCATTTTTGGTGATCAATCTGGCCGAGCCTGAGATATTGTTTCAGGGAGTCCTTATATCTCTTTTTTGGGGTGCCTCTCTTGTGCTGACCCGTGGCGAGTTCACCATAGAGTAGTATCTTTGGGAGGCGGTGGTCCTCCATCCTAGAGATGTGCCGTGCCCAGCGCAGCTGTGTTCTCAATAGCATGACCTCAATGCTGGTGATCCATGCTTGCTCAAGGACAGCAACATTATAAATGTAGTAAATAAGTAAATAGATAGTAGTTGTGCAGTGAGTTGTATATCATTCGTCAGGATATTTTTCCACTGATTCTTTATCAGTGAAGACTACCGAAGTATGGTAACATGCTAATCCACCCAGAAAACAGACAGATTTATTGTAGTCTCGTATAATATAAACCCACCTACAAAAATCTGTGCATTGATGTATAAAGGCATTAAAGGCTACAGAAAGATTTCATTGAACATCTATTACTCATGCAAAATCAAATCATTTTTGATTGTGACTAATCACTGTTGCAGATGACAAGTGGAATTGAGTCAGATGCTAAATTTTTAAACAAATGAAAGGAGTGAAATTGTCCAGGGGCTTCATTTTCCGACTTTTACTGAAATCTTGTCTTAAAATATCAACACTTGGGAGACAAGAACATACTGCTTGAGACATGAAGAGAAAATTTCACTTAAAAATAGATCCCACAATTCAATATTGTCATTTTTACCACAATGTGCCTGATGAGCTCCTATGTTTGATGGTTATCTACTGATTTGATTAGTAACCTGTATTTTCCCCAAGAACAGACATGTTTCTAACCAGTTCATAATTTATTACCTACAACCCTTGGTCAGCTCATTTCCTCAAAAGCAAATTAGAAAGATACGGCGAGATCAAAAAGGTACACTTCAAAAGATATAGCCAGAATCATAATTGCCTATTATACTTTTTGCCTTCTCTTTTTCCAAGGCAGCTCAGAGTTATTAATATTATTATATGTGGTCTCTGTGCTGCTTCTAATACAGGCAGACTAGAGGACCAGAGCTGTTTAATTTCATCTCTAGTAATAGTCATGTGTCTTTAGACCATTTCCTGGCAATAATCAAGGGTGAAAATTTGATGTAAATCTTTTAAAGCTATTTCCAGGAAGACATTTTATTTCCCAGAACAGATTTTATTACTATGCAGTTAATTAACTAATTCTGCATGTGAAAAGCACATGTAATCAATGTTATTTCTGAAACTCCATTGCCTTAAAGGTGTATATACAGAAGATATATACATTATTTTAATTGTGGTATTTTAGCTTTCTGTCTGAAGTAATTAGAACTGTTGTTTTAGTGCCTGGACCATTGTTTATTGATGGCCAAGTATGGTTGTCTTCCAAGGTAGAGGCTTGGTGGTGGGTTAGTAAATCACTGTGGAGATCTTTTCTGGATTCACATGGTCTTTCAAAATGAGGATTTCCAGATGGAAGGCAGTCCCAAGAAGGCTTTGCTTGACACGTCTTCCTCTTGTCATGTTTCCCCCTTTCACCTTCCAGTGGCCTCCAGTTACAAAGCTCGAGGGCTAGGGATTCCCTGTTCTGGGTGTTTATTCCACATTTTTAGATTGGCTTTAAACCCATTTGTAAATTTCTTTTGCTGTCCACTGGCTCCATTCCTGAGCTGAGAATAAAGTAACTGCTTTGGCAGATAGCGATCAAAGAATCCAGAATAATCAGAGGAAATTCTGGTATTGCATTTCTTAGAAAAATTATATACCCTTAACTAGTGGGTGCAGAGTAGGATGGTGAAGTAGGTATCCTCCACATACTAAGTGTCAAGGAAGATGACATAAGAAGTCTGTTTTTTGCAGAGATATTCTACCAGTAGGGAAAAATCTGTTTCTCACATCGCATGGGTTAATTTATCTTTTATTGAGAATGTTTTGTTTGTCATTTCTCATTGGAAGGTAATATGGACTTAATTTGCACTTCAACTAAGGTAAATATCTCAGCAAATTCCAGTGTGTTTGGGGAACATTTTAATCATAGAGATATGCATTTCTTTTAGTGCATGTTTATTCTGACCTACTAAAACACTGTACATGTCTTATAGAGAAGAGGTTTCTGAGTTCTATTCTGATTCCAACATGGTAAGAATTTAATGTCAAATGGAAATTCTAATCTAATTTTAAATAACTGCTTACTGGGGAGTTGTCCTTCCCTTCTCAGGGTGCTTGTGCCCGCTTTGTGCTGGTCAGTGACCGTAATAAAGTTTTGTTGTTGTTGTTAACGTTTAAATGACTTTTTGGATTATAGCTCCCAGAATCCTTCAACCAGCTTGAACACAGGTTCTTTTAACCAAGGGATGATAAAAACTGTAATCCAAAAAAACAATGTTTGCAAACTTTGTGTTGCAAATATATTTTCTTTCTTTTAAAAATAATTAAGCAATAAATGAAAATGAATTAAGCTTTATATAAGGTTACTGGTATATTTTTATATAAGTACTTTTCCTGTTGGAAGTCTCATTTTGTTTTTACAAATAATTATCATTAATGATGAAACTCTTGTCAATGATAGTTTGAACAGAGTATTTACAGTTTAACTATTGACAGATCTTATGACAGCTAAAGACCTGAGGATTATTTGCCGTCTGTCAACGGATTTAAGGTTTATGTGGGATAAAAACATGATTTTAGGAATTACAGGCCTCAAACTATGTTGCCTGAGAATTACTTAGTGGCTACAAAATTATACATTGGATAGACTTTATTAAAATAGGATCTGGTATATGTAAACAATTTCCTGAAAGAAGACTCTACAGAAATGAAATACTAGCCTGCCTCAGAATAATTCAAATCCTGTTCCTTAGCAGAAGATTATTGACATAATAATCTGTGATGGCATAAGTTAGGAAATAAAAATAACGATTGTTTGAAATTTCTGCAAAATCAATATGTATTTTGACTAATTTCCTCTGGATGCTGTTGTACATTGGCTGCCTTAATACTGATTAACATATTTGACAATTACATACTATAAGGAAGAAATTACAGAGTCTGAGAAGGTAGGGAGTCGTAAAGAGGTGAGGAACCTTAACAATTGTATTATAATATCTAATTTGGCTTTAGCTGGAACTAAGTCCCATGAGATCCACTGGTTAAGTCGGCATTTTAAAAAAATTGCACAGATTAATGAAATAAAATTGTTTATTATTCATTTATTATTTAGGCCATTTTTACCCTGCTTTTCTACACTCCTAAGGGGATTCAAGGCAGCTTTTCCACATAGGCAACGATTCAATGCCATTAAAGCAATATAAAATTAGAATAAACATTTAAAAATAGAATTATAATATACATCACAGCAATTAAATCATTAGTCAATATCAACAATGTTAAATCACGCTATTCATACTCATAATCCGGGCCGATCCAATAGTCCATGCACAAAATTCTTTATTTGTCTATTATTTCATAGATAACTGTGATGTCTACATGTGTTTTGGATTTTACCTCCCACAATTCCTAGCGGCTGGTAGGTTGTTGTGGAAGTCCAAAACACCTGGAGGGCCAAAGTTTGCCCATGCCTGTACTAGAGTGTCATATGGTATTTTAATCTAGGATTCCTAAATTCATTTATTCATTTTTTCTTTCTGGATGTGCACTTTAAAGCTAACTTTAAAGTGAAAGGTGGGCAACTTGAAATAGTTCAGATAATATATCACTGCAACTCTCATCAGCCTTAGCCAGTGTAGCTTTAGCTGTACCTCATAGTCCTAGGTAGAGGTATGCTTATTGAAAGATAAAGAATGAAATAAATGGAAAAATAGAGTTGGGAACACAGATAAATTATATAGATTTGATGGAACAGCATGAAAGATCAAGACAAAAGGCACAATTTGGTAGAAAAGCTAGCTTACAATCATTTATAATGGTTTACAATTAATTATATGTTACATTATGGTTTATTTCAAAATGAGTACAAGAATAAACAAAACGTTGCGTCCAAGGTTTTATTGTGGAAAGGAGCCTTAATGGCAGCGTACATCTACACTGTAAAATTAATGCAGTTTCACACTACTTTAACTGCCATGGCTCAATGCTATGGAATCATGTATAGTTTTCCAAGGTCTTCAGCCTTCTCTGCCAGAGTGCTGGTGCCTCACAAAACTACAAATCCCAGGAGTCCATAGCATTGAGCCATGCTGTCAAACTGCATTTATTCTATAGATATATCTGTAGATATCTATTACTGTATTTTGCATCAACTGTATTGGAAAGAAAATCATTTACAGATTGATCACCTACAGTACATATAGCAAAATAGATTTCAAACAAAACAAAAGAGAACAAAACAACTCCTCAACTAACCCATCAAACAAATTCGCAAACATTTTTAGATGCCTTTCAGCAACCCAGGGCCCCTTCACACAGCCATATAACCCAGAATATCAAGGCAGAAAATCCCACAATATCTGCTTTGAGCTGGGTTATCTGAGTCCACACTGCCATATATTCCAGTTCAAAGCAGATAATGTGGGATTTTATTCAGCTGTGCGGAAGGGGCCCCAGTCTTCAAGTGAAATAGAGTATTACAAACCAAGAAAGCAATGCCCCCTTTCCTGATCAAACTACCATATAATGTAACTGGTAAATAAACTAAAATTGTGTTTTCTTTTCTTTATTAATATGCAAAACAACACCAAAACCTATCCACTGGGATGAACTTTTCAAATAATGGTATATTTTAAGTAGATGTTGTTTTGCTTACACAGGCATTCAACTCTTGTGCTCTGCTTTATAAATAATTATGTGAAATTATTATCTGCTTTTTAAAATCTTAAATGAAGATCCCAGGATTTTAAAAAAAATCTTTTTATTGATAATTTTTTTTGAAGATTGCATTGGCAACATGATTCACATAGGACTTCATTGGGAAAATCATGACTTGGATTCTTTATGAGTGACCTTGGGTACAATACTTATTGCCTCTCTGCCCTGTTTTCTCTTATCTGTAGAGTAGTGAAGATGATGCTTAGAATGTGTGTTTTGAGAGCCACTAGAGCTAAGGCAAACTAGTTTTTCTGTTTATTTTTTTTAGAGAGATGCAAAGTTGTATAACTTTTTCTGTCCTGAGAAATCACTGTGCTGTCATAAAAACACAAGATGTTTTAAAATAGATTCAGAACACGCACCCATCTGGCTGGGTGGCATTTTATTCACTTAGCAGTTGTTGTACTTATAAAAATCTTTTAAACTGTGCTACCTGAGAACCTTTTCAGAGAGATGATACCAAGGACCAAACATGGGACCATATGCATGAAGTAATGCTCTCAGAAATAGGATATGTCAATGAACATGTGAAATCTGCCTCTTTCTTCCTCCTCAAAAACTTGACCGTGGGCTACAAAACTTGGTTTCTGGCAGGGCAGGCCCTAGGTAATTTTCAAGTGTAAGCAAACAGTATTTTGCCCCCACCCCCCAAAAAACCAATCACTGAAATATAAAAGGTAAAAGGTAGAGGTGAATAAAAGAGTTACCTTACAAACCAGAAGTTTACTTACAACATTATGTTCACATAGTTACATTACATAGAATTAACACAAATTAACTTTTTAAGAATGCAAATATTTTATTAAACTTAGCAACAATTTTAAGTTTTTGTTGTTATTTTTGGTCTACAAGTACGACATAAAGGTTTCCCGATCATGTTGTCTCTTCAGAAGATTTTTTCAGACTTTGGGCTTGCTAATAACAGAGAACTCAATCCCTTGCTTGTTGAGTCTGTCAATCAGTTTTGTTTTGGAGAATGCAGCCCCAGGAGAATAGACACCTCCTTTTAAAGGAAGCAAACTCTTGTCCTTCAGATGTGCCATGCCAGCCTGGACCATTGCAGTGGGTGTGGCAACATAGCCAGCTTCTGGCCCCTTCACTTGAGTAGATATTTTAACATCCAGTTTTCCTTAACACAAATAAACTTGAACACTTTTAAAATTAAAAAGATTTTTTTCTGGCTTTCAATTTTGAAAACTTGTGTACTAGTAAATCTATTTCCATTTCATGCAACAAGTCATTTTCAATGGCCAAGTTGTTGGTCCATACAAGCACTCTTGACTCAAAGTTTATCTTAATTACGTTTTTATAAGTTTTAATTTTGAAAAACTCCTTTCACTGCTGGCCACGGATACTGAAAGTGTTAACAGAATTCTCAATGCAATATAAACATTTGGGAAAGTATTCACATAACCACGTTTGGTTATGAAAGACAAGGCTTCAGCTGGGTGACTTCCAGGGGGCAGCATAGTTGCAAATATTTGTAGCTCATAAAACAGATCATCACCATTCACATCAAAGTCTTCTCCATCGGTCAAAACAGTTTGAAGGTGTTGACAGCCATTCTTAAATTCTGTTTCATTCAAACTTTTCCCAAGGCTTGAAATATCATACAGAAATTTGAAACTTTCACTATGGTTTCCCATTAGGCCAAACCTTTCCTTTAATGAGGATATTACTGTGTCAAGCACAGGGGCGGTCCAAGGTAATTTTAAATGGTAAGCGAACATTATTTTGGCGCCCCCCCCCCAAATCACTTGATAACAAAAGGTATAAGGTATTATTTATTTATTTATTTGCAACATTTTCCCCCGCCCTTCTCAGTGGCTAACAAGGCAGCACATCGATGCCCAAACATACAATGTAAAGAACCCTAAAACATACATCATTAAACAATAATTGTTTAAACAAACATATACTCATCACTCAGATTAAAAATAGAGGTAAATAAAAGATTTTTTTAACAAACCAGAAGTTTACGTATCACATTATGTTCATATAGTTACATTACATAGAATTAACACAAAGTAACTTTTTAGAATGCAATTATTTATTAATCTTTGCAACAAATTTAAGTGTTTTTGGTTTTTTTAAAAAAACATCGAGTTATCCTTAACACACAAGAAATTGAACACTTTTCAAATCAAGGCAGATAATACACAATGCTTGCTTTGAACTGGATTATATGTGTCCACACTATCACACATTCCAGCTCAAAGCATTGTTTTGGATTTGATATGGCAGTATATAGAGGGGGACTGAAGCCCCTTCCACTCAGCCATATAACCCAGAACACCAAGGCAGATAATACACAATGCCTGCTTTGAACTGGATTATATGTGTCCACACTGTCACACATTCCAGCTCAAAGCATTGTTTGGGATTTGATATAGCAGTATATAGAGGGGGACTAAAAGCCCCTTTCACACAGCCATATAACCCAGAATACCAAGGCAGATGATACACAATGCCTGCTTTGAACTGGATTATATGTGTCCACACTGTCACACATTCCAGCTCAAAGCATTGTTTGGGATTTGATATAGCAGTATATAGAGGGGGACTAAAAGCCCCTTTCACACAGCCATATAACCCAGAATACCAAGGCAGATAATACACAATGCCTGCTTTGAACTGGATTATATGTGTCCACACTGTCACATATTCCAGCTCAAAGCATTGTTTGGGATTTGATATGGCAGTATATAGAGGGGGACTTAAAGCCCCTTCCACTCAGCCATATAACCCAGAATACCAAGGCAGATAATACACAATGCCTGCTTTGAACTGGATTATATGTGTCCACACTGTCACTCATTCCAGCTCAAAGCATTGTTTTGGATTGTTTTGCCTATGGTACAGCCTCTTTCCCTTTGTATAATCCACCATTAAGAAGAAGGGTGCCACAGAAGTATGATAAATATTCATATTTATCAAAAGCATAGACAATATAAAAAGGAGCCAGCACTAATATTAATTATATTATGTTATAAATTATATTATATAAATACATATTATATTTTATAAAGATTATACTATATGGTATTGATATAAATTGGTATTAAATAACCCTCTCTCTCTCTCTCTACACACACGCACACACACACACAACTATTAAATAGGAATAAATAATACTGAATATATATATTACTTAATACTTTATTATTTTTGGCATAACTATCCTAATAAGGATCTGGTCCTATGACTATCCACTGTGACAAAGGCACCCTTGAAGCAAACCAATTTAAATGCGAATAGAAAAGCCAAACAGCAACCTTTAATGAGGCTTGATTTCAAACGCCTCTTTAGTGGGAGAAGTCCGCACTATTGGCAAGGCTTTCGCCCCGAAATAAGGAGAGAGGAAAGCAGGGACTGGAGCCAGGAAGTATTCACAAAGCAAACATTCTCGAATAAACAACTGCTTGTATTTTGAATGCCCCAGCACTGGGAATAATTCGGACTTTTGCCAGAGCTTCGGTTTCCAGCAAAAGAAGCCAGGGACGAGGGAACTGCCACCTGAAAGGAAGCACGGTCTCCTTAAGGTACCTCAGCAATATAATACAATTAAAGGACAGAAGCAGGGAAGGAAGGGGGGTGAAAACACACCCTCAACACTCAAAGGTATTATAAAACTTTTATTTCCTTCCTTTCTCCCCCTTCACCCTTTCCTTCTCTCCTCCCTTTCCCTACCTCTTCTTTCCTTCCTTCCTTCCTTCCTCTCCCTTTCTCTCTCTCTCTCGGAGGAGGAGGCGCTGCCGCTGGCGGCAAGGAAGGGGGCCAGTCAGGGAGGAGGAGGCGACGGCCATGCGGTGCTGCTCCTTCTTCTTCCTCCTCGCCGCTCAGCTCAGGGGGCGGGGGCGGAAGCTGAGCCAGGGGTGGGGCTTTGAAAGGAGTGTTTGCCCCGCGCCTCTGCCCTGCCTCCTGACTGGAGAGAGAGAGAGAGAGAGAGAGAGAGAGAGAGATGGGAGGCAGGCAAGAGGAAGGCGAGGGGCCCGAGGATGTGTCGGTGGCGGGGAGGGGTGGGCCGGGGCCTCCCGATGCGCCCAGCAGGTGGGAGAATTCACCCCTTCCAAGATGGCGCTCTACGCGGGGGCGTAGGTTGCGTATATGGACGGACCGCCTCTGGTCAACACAACAAAGAAGAAGTTGACTTTAAAAGAATCTTTACCAGAAATCTAAACGACAATGAGATCCAGTGAAAGAGTTTCAAAGCAGCTAAGGAGGGGGTGGGATCTGTAACACTACATATGTAAACAAAAACAACAGAGGATTCCCTTACCTGGAAAAGGGAAAGACTGAGGACACTAGGCGTTCTTCAGAGGGGTGGAGGAGGCAACAGTTCTAAGCTAAAGAGGAGATGACAAGAACATAAAATCTTAGATGCTCGAATCCAAAAATGCCCTGCACAACAAACATTGCCTCACAGAGATGGTGGGAAAACAGCAGAGAAGGGTTAGAAAGCTTTAGGGCAGAGGTTTCCAAACATTTAATGTTGGTGATATACTTTTTAGTCATGCATCGTTCTGCGATGCAGCAATTCAGTTTTAAATTTTGGGAGTTGAAGTCCCAAACACCAGAGAGACTGAAAGCCAAACTTTGGACTTCAAGTCCCAGAATCCCTGGTCATTGGCCAAAGCATATGAGGCTTCTGGGAATCGGAAGTCCAAATAAGACATAGGGCAAGAGAAGGGTGGAAGAGGAAGGGAAGGTCCTAAGAAGCCTCAAGGCTGTTCTCCAGGGACCCCCTCCCCACCGACATCTTCAATTCTGCCTGCGTCTGAAGCATGTTCCTGGCCTCGTAACAACATGCTGCCTGGCACGAGGAGGACTGCGAAAGGTGCCTTTGCCTCACTGCGGCTGCTCAGAGGGCTGCCCAGAACAAAAAGAGGCAGGACCAATCCAAGGCTGTTGGAGCCAGGGAAAGCGTTTCTCAGTTGCTAAGGAGACCATGGAAGGTGATGCCATTGCTCAGCGAGGTCATCAGTCATGTCAGACTTCAACTCCCAGAAGCCTCAGCAGCAGTGTTCAATGAGCAAGGGTTCTGGGAGCTGAAGTCCAAAACGCCTGGCGAAACTCCGCTTGATAGCATTGTTAATCTCCCTCCTCAAACTGTCCTGGCTCAATGTGGGGGCACCACAAGAGCGCCCCTCGAGAATTTGCGCTATACGCAGATGCGTAACTTGCCTATTGCTTCAGCCGCCCCTGGTTGCTGGACTGGACTCACTGGCAGGGAAAGCACCATTTTTTTCTGCTTGCTCATAGCAACCCTCTGTCTATGCTTTTGGGTTAATTGTCTCTTGGAACTTCATCACAGAGCCAGCCCTGTGCCTGATGATGAGCTGTTATGAGTACGTGGCTGGCCTGTCATTTTGGGAACTGAAGTCATGAAGAAGAAAGCAATGTGGTCCTTGAACTGCCTGTTTAGACTGCCAAGGCTTTCCTCTTCTACTTTTGGTGTGAAATAGGTACCTTGTTGGCCCAGGTGCATCTTCATGTTTTACATTTTCGTCATCCCATTGTATGATTCTTCTTCTAAAAAGAACTGGTGTTGTGACATGTTCTCATGAGTAACTTCAGTAGAGGAATTTTTAGTACTAATGATTACCCGTACTGCTACATGCAGAAAAGAATAATTGATTTTCTGTTGGGTGAATAAAAATAGCAGACAGGTGGTTTGATGAATAGCAACTATTTGGTAGGTGGTTTTTAAAATATCACTTTATCTATTTTTCTTAGGAGTTTGTGTTTCTAACTTCTATGTTACCTGAAAATAGTGACAGGTGCAATCTTGAACAACTCATTGCTATTGCAGTGTCTTTTAATTAAGCAGATAGTTAAACCGTTCCTGCATCAAACGATGAAAGGTCTTTGCATTACAAATTTTCTAGGCCAGGGCATATATATGTATACTTCTTCTATGACCGTGGTTCTCAACCTGTGGGTTCCCAGATGTTTTGGCCTTCAACTCCCAGAAATCCTAACAGCTGGTAAACTGGCTGAGATTTCTGGGAGTGGTAGGCCAAAACACCTGGGGACCCTCAGGTTGAGAACTTTGTTTCATGTAGATTCACCCATGATTTCTTTTATGCTCTCCTGCACTACCTATAGACTCTTCAAATGAGTTTATAGTGACTAAGAAACCAGCAAACAGTCAGCAGTATAATGATTAATCCCAAAGGGTGGGAAATCATACTGTATGCATACTCCTAAACCCCAAAAAGCAGTTATACATGAAGATGGGCTACATCTAAAGGTAGACTTTTGCTTTCACAATTGGAATTCTACTTCTTCCTTCTGCAACCTGACATCTAACTTAGAGAATCTCCCAACCCTATAAAGGAGATTATAGACAGCATAGAGAGGATTCAAGACTCTGTCTTCCCTATTCTGCTAGTTATAGTAGGACACTGTGTGAACACCATAGATATCCAAATATAAAAGCACATCCATGCACAGCCAACAGAAGATGCCTTCATGAGAGATCATAGGAAAACAGTGCAAGATTCTGTAAAGAAATGCCAAAGAAATTGGACTAAGACCAGGATTATGAGCCAGGCCACAAGGCTATCTGCCCTGAGGGTGAAAACCTTTCAGGGCACCTGGACAATCCATTGATGCATGGTTGCTTTAAAGGATATTACAGCTGTATAATTATTAATCCTATAGAACATAGATATCCACCTGGATTTTTCACTTCATAGTTTCAGCTTTGGTGACATGTGGAGCTTTAATATTGATTTACCTGAAATTACATGTTTATTGGAAAAAACATAAGCAGTGTTGGAAAGCAGCAAAAACTACTCAAGTGAAATAAGATTCCCATGAAAGAAAAAAGGAGAGACATATCTGGCATCTTTTAAATGTTCCTCATTCCTTGAAATCCTAATCTATCATAAACACTCCATGATTTGTTGTCCCTCAACTCACTTCTTAGAATTAGGAGAATCTGACAGTTATCTGGGTGCTTCAGCCAGGACATGGCTGGAAGAAAAGTCCCTGAGCTGTGCTCCCCTGTGTTACACCATCACTGTATTATTACAAATAGATAGGGATAACATTTGAGAAGGGTGTGGAAAATTGTAGTGCCACTCTCTTCTTCAGAAGGTATTCTGCCAGGTTTGGATGGACTCTCCCCACACCCAACAAGTTCTTCTCCTTCATGTCTCAGACAACATCCTGTCTCACTATCTCACCTTTCCTACCATGACATTTCAAATTTGACCCTACTTGCAAAGGGCGATGTGCCATCGCACCCGGGCTATGGATGCCTGTGGAAGGGCAAGGACGTGGCCTCTCTATCCTGGGGGATTGCTTTTTGCCTCCCTTTAAAAGCTCAGGGCTCCGAGGACCAAACTGGACACTTTAGTTAACTCAAACACTTTTTTGTCCATAACATGAGTTACCTTCACTCAGGCACATTGCTTAGTTTCCCTCAAAAATAATAGCTGGCTACAAGATTGGGAAAATAGACAGGAACATTTAAAAGATCATGAGATAAAATGGTCAAGAAACAGGATACTCTATAAATCGTGATACATGGAGGGCAATATGGAAGAATAATATCAATATTTCATACAGCCAAAGTTATAGAGAAAGTTGGGTGAAAATCCTTTATAGATGGCATTTAGCACCAGAGAAGATCGCTAGAATGTACAATACAGCTAGACCTAATTGCTGGCATTGTAAGGCAAAAAATGGAACATACTTCCATATGTGGTGGATGTGCAAGAGAGCCAGGAAATTTTGGTCAATGATACATAGGGAAACTATGAAAGTCTTAGGAAGATCCATAATTTAAAAACCAGAAACCTTCCTACTAGAAATAGATGACTCTAGTTTAAATAAAGTGGAAAAAAATATCTTTATCCTAATTACCACTGCTGCAAAACTGATCTTAGCGAAATATTGGAAAGACGAAAAAACATTAAAAAAGGAAGAGTGGATATTTAAGGTAGTAGATACTATTCAAATGGAAAGACTGACAGATAGTCTCAAAGGAAATATCAAAAAAGATGATATACAAAAGAAAAGCTATGAATTGTTTATACAATACTGTACAAAAGAATATGGCATAGAAATAGACCTGAAGGAATAGTACTGAATGCGTAGAGCTTTAGTTAAGTAATAACAGAAGGTAAACCCTAATTTAAATGAATTGTGTATAATTCAAAATTTGATTTATGTAAGACATAAGTTGTTCTTCGTTTTTCTTTTTGTCTCTTCTTTCCATCTTAGAAACCCCGGAAGCCATTAATGAAGGATTGGAAATATTGATTGCAATAAGAATTATGCATTGGTTATGCCCTACTATTCTATTCTTTTTTTATACTTTTACTTCCCCTTTTCCCCATAACCTCGCTGTCCCTCATTTCTATACACCCCACACCCCTTCCCTTCTCTCGCCTCAACCCTATGTATCTTCCCAATTTTTCCGTATGTAGAAGACAATCTGTTACGAGATGATGTAATCTCTTTGTAACGATGGAATTATTTCTTTCTATCAACCCTACATACTCACTGTAATACTTTTTTTTAACGAAATGTAATAAAGACTATTTAAAAAATAATAATAATAGCTGGCTTATTTTAGAGTTCCTTTGCTGTTTTGGTCCAAGAAGCTGTAGCTGAAAAGCTCTCTGAGTCTTTTCTCTCTCAATGGCCTTGAGGTAGGGACAATCGCAGCCCCAGTCAGATGGCAGAACTTGAAGTCACAAAGTCTTCCTCTGGAAGCCAAAAGACTGGTTTGGAGGTGCTTGGAATTCCTCAGAGTTACTCAGCCTTCCGATATGCTGAGCCTTCTGCTTGAATTCCAAGGATATCAGACTGACCAAGGGCCTGGTCTGGCAAACCTTCTAAATACGTCCTTTTCAGGAGAAGTCCTGGAAAGCTCTGCAATGTAAAATGGCTTGCTCCCCAGATCCCTGGGAAAGAGGGCAGAACAAAGGGGGCTCTGCATGTGATGATTGGCAAATGCAAAGAACCAATCAATGCAACCAAACCTCTTACAAAACTGTGCAGGCTGCAAAAACACAATCCAACAATGTAAACCCTTTAGAACTCAAAGTTTTCCATGCAGGTGGCACTCACCGCCATCACAGGTGAGGCTCAATAAAATGCCTTTCTGTTCTTTCTCAGATCTGTTTTAAGTTTGAAATCCCCACCAAATGATTATGATCTGCATATTTCTTTTGTGGTAACGCATGTACATACACACCAACATGCACACAACTGTTTGTCTCTTCTGATATTTCATAGGTTGTTTTTAACTCTTAACAAGTAAGCTGATATCTGGAAGTGCCCCAGATAAAGACAGAAAATAAGGACAACAAATGATCCTAAAATAGATGCTGTTTCATAATTTATTAGGTTGCAAGAGTACCTACACATTTATGCATTGGTGCTTTCTGTTTTATATTTTTGTACAATATTACATGTTGTACCTTACATGTTTGTGTGGGAAAGGAATTACTGGAAACTGGATGGCCTTTATCTTTTTTCCAGGTAATGGTAGTGCTGTGTCTTTAATCTTGCCATCTAATTATGACATTTAAGAGGGGGTATGTTTCTGTTTTGCAGGGAGAGCATTAATAGTTTAAATAGCTGTGGAGAGGCTGAACTTCAGTTGCTTTAGACACAGCATGACAGGATTTGCCAACATGTGATGCTGGCATTCATCATAAGGATTGCAGTCAGCAGCTTACCATTTGTACATTCAAGTCGGAACTAATAACAAACACTAAAAGTACAGGTATACCCCAATTATTAAAATACGTGTTCCTGAGCATAGCTTTAAAAGAAATACTAGAGATAGAAATAACATGGTAAAATCAGAATAACTTCCCACACTACAGAAAAACAAAAACAAAACACAGCTTAACCTGTTTCATCTGACAGTATGTGAACTGAAGCAACCAGGTTAGGAAAATAAATAAAAGCATTTTGAACTTTCTAGAAATCAATTAAAAGTTTCTTCCAAAAAACATGCAGTGAGTCCTCTTTCTTTGACCAGCCTTCACTATATGGCCAAACATATAGATCTATGTTTTCATGACATAATGGGAGTAGGTGATTAAAAATCACACTGGATGACCTAGAAAACCCCACAAACACTCCTTAAGGAATATACTTTGGATTGTGGGAAAGTGAAACTCTGGAAACTCTGGATATTGTCTCAGTGGATAAGGTGGTCATACTGTAATAAATATATTGAAAGATGTACTCATAGGCAAAGCCCCCGCCCCAAAGATTATGTGTACTCTGTGGAAAAATCATTCTACCCATTATAGTTTAAATTTTATTTGTCCTTAAAAATGTGTCAGGAAGAATGAAGAAAATGACATAATTGCTTTCACACCTGAGGATTAAGTAATCAATTTGCCTGACATTTTTCACAACTCTTTAAAGATTTATGGACCTAATCAAGTAAAGGCAGAAAGAAAATCAGTACATGAGATCTGTGGGATTTATTGGGATCAGTGGGACATTAAGATGTACTTAGGATGACTCAAGAAAGGGAGAAGGAGGAGCCTTTACTCCCATGATACTGTCAATGGAAAAGTGTTATTGATAACAGTTCACAAAATAACTTGCAAATCTGGGGGGAGAAGAAAGAAAGAAAAGAAAAAAAGGGGGGGAAGGGAAAGGCCACCACCTCCCACCTTCCCCCCAACACCCGGCACCGACCTTCAGCAGCCGATCTACCCAAACTGGTAAGCTCTCCCTCCGCACTCCTTCACTCTTCTGTCTTCTTTCTTCTCTCTTCTCCCGCTCACCCGATCTTCTTACTTCACTCCTCCGTCTACCTTCTCCTCTCCTCCCCTCGACTCTTCACTCGTCCTTCAGCCCTCTGCCTACTCCCTCTTCTCTCTTCACTCTTCTCTCTTCAACCTTCTTCTCTCACTTCCCTCTTCTCTCTTCAATCTTCTTCTTTTCTCTACCGTCTTCTAGCTCTTTTAGTGCCAGGCAGCAGGCAGAGAGGGAAAAACAACCTCTCTGCACGCTGAACAAGCAAGCAATGGCTTGTTGGGGCGGGGCCTCGCAAAAAGCCCCGCCCCCACGCTAGAAGGTTCCTTCTGGAACCTTCGCTCTCATCGGAGCCGGGGGGGCAAATCCATCTCATCCCAGCAGGCTGGGATGAAATGTTTCTACAGGGTTCTTGACAGGATTTTTTCTAAATTTCAGTCCAGTTCTACTCAAGGTTGTAATAAAAATATATGAACAAATTAAGGCTGTCTGTGAATGTTTATGCAAGGCGTTGTAGTTTCAGTGAGCCTTTTAACATTCAGTAATAGCTTTTGGAGAGACACTTTTTGACACAAGAGAAAGGCAGGAAAGAGAACTCCATTGTCCATTTGAATGGAAAGTAATCCTTGTGTGAATGCAGAGCATTTAATTGCAGACGCTATGACATAATACGTAATTAGAATAATATTAATAAATCTAAACTTTTGCAATATGTATTATCTATTTTGCATTATTTTAAGGCATTGACAAAGTTTATTTTAGTTTAGGCCGCATGGGTGTGGTGGTTATGTTTTTATTGTCAGAATATTTAATGAAATGCTTTTGATTTCAGTTTAACTCTGCACTAATCTGTAAATTTGCGACAGGAAGCAATGCAATATGTTTAAATCAATATTGATTTTCCTATAATAGCTAAAAGGAATGAAGACCAATGACAGTATAATTGGACCCCTCTGTTAGAGATCAAGGAGTTACAGGAATTTTTAAAGAAGAAACTAATGTTGTTATTCTCCTTTTAAATGATTAGATTGCCAGGGAAAGGAGATGCATGACTGCAGTCTGCTTAAGTATTCTGAGATGATTCAAGGAAATATTTTAATGAAAGTTGATTGGGTGTTCATATTTTTAAAATCACATTAAGATATCATATGCACAGAGATGTTTCTTTTAGGTTTAAAACATTCATGGAGATGGAGGACACATTAAAAACTGACTTAATTTTAAAGTACCTTTTCAATATGCTCTCTGGAAATTTGCAAACATCCTGTGGCTTTTCCATGATGACATGACGGCAACAGTCTTGTTTATTCATTTATTTCCCGGCATTTCTACCCCATTACTTCTCTACCCCCGAGGGGGGACTCAGGACGGCTTACAATAGCCACCAATATGATGCCAATACATGACAATCACAATAATACAACCACAACTGAACATAACTCATAATTAAACCAGTACATAAGCAATAATTAAAACAGTAAAAAAGTAGTAAAAACAGTTTTATTAGCTGTGTTGCCTGCTGACCAAAAGTCTGCTAACCAAAAGCCTGGTCCCAAAACAATTTTTATTTCTTCCTAAAAGCCAGGAAGGAAGAAGCCGATCTTATTTCATTTGGGAGTGTATTCCATAGGCGGCGGCCGGGGGGGGGGCACAGCCGAGAAGACCCTGTCTCTTGTCCCTGCCAGACGCATTTGTGATGTTGATGGGAGCGAGAGCAGGGCCTCCCCGGATGATCTTAGATTACAATATGGGACGTAGGGGTTGATGCAACAGCTCCCAAAGGGCCCCGTTTAAGGTGGGATCAGGTGTCAAACAGATATACCCCAACATTATTTTCTGTCCTCATAGTTATGATTCTACACTTGATGGGAAGCTTCCTACTGGTGTGGAAATCACCTATCAGATTATGGTCTATGCAAAAATGTCATTCTCGATTTCTGGAAAGATTTCATCAGTGTTGTCTGTGAAAAATCCTGAAAATCTTTTGTAGAAGAAGACAGGCAGACAAACGTCAATGTCCTGGAAGAAGCAAAGACCATTAGCATTGAAATGATGATCCTCCGCCGGACTGGAATGGACACATTGTCCCAATCACCATCTCCCAAAGCAGTTACTTTATTCTCAAGAATAGAAAGTAGAATATGGGTTAACAGCAAAAGAGATTTAAAGATGGGCTTAAAGCAAACCTAAAAAATGTAGTATAAACACTAAGACAAGACAGAGGTCCTCCTGGTCGATGGTGAGCCGGATCGGGGAATAGTGTGGCAACCTGTGCTTGGGGTTGCACTCCCCCTGAAGTCACAGGTCCGCAGCTTGCGTGTCCTTCTAGACTCGTCGCTAATGTTTGAAGCTCAGGCGTCAGCGGTGGCTGAGAGGCCCTTTGCACAATTAAAACTCGTGCGCTAGCTGCGACCGTACCTCGTGAAGTCAAGTGGGCTACAGACTCAAAATACAAATGTACCATCACAGAAGCAGCAGAAATATACAATGCCAGAAAACCGAATTATTATTATTATTATATTATTATGTAACATTGTAACCCTTTTGTTTTGATACAAAAGTTGTAAAGGCTTCAAAACACCCAAAAACATCATAAAAGAACAGCAAAATTAGTTTCCCCTTGAAAATATTGCTTTAGTTGCATTTAAAGACCTTGTGTGGATCAAAAATCTACAATAGTTTGGTGCTGGTTTGTTTCCTGTCAATATGCAATGCTTTAACAGCCTCAAACAAAATGACAACATTTAATTGGTCCTTCACTGCATGCTGGTGATCATTTAGAGGTGATAATTATTATATTTTAAATCTTCCTATGACTGATCTTTTCTTCCTGTTGGATTTAATGAAATTTGGCTTTTAAACAGGAGGTAGATAATGAGGTTTTGGTCATCTTATTTCAAGCACTGACCTCTAGCAACAGAAACCATAACTACCTCTCTTCTTTTTCCTTTTGAAACACTTGACAGGACAGTGTTTAACTTTCCTTTTCATCTCGATTATGATAATCAAGATTATGATCTTTCATCTAGATTATGATCTTAAAATCATCAAGATTTTAAGAAAAATCCTACATCTACAAAGAAAGTAATTAACCAATGTGAATGATTTGTCAAATATTTTGAAGATTTTGTTCAATATATGTAGGTTTTTGTCACTAGCTGCAATGGATCCTCTTTGATAACTGAAATTCAGAGTTGAATACTTGTTGATATTTTCTGATGTTGGTTTGACTTGTGACTGTCCTAAGAATAAGAGACCTTTAAGACAACCCTATTATCAACAGCCCTGCCCAGGTTACTAATTAGTAATTATATCCACCACAAATGGTGCCCTGTGCCTTATTTACTGATCTCTGCCACACAAATAAATGATCAGAGCATTCAGAGTAATTTTCAGACATAAATAGATTTCCAAGTACACTGAAACATGAGAGAGAGAGAGAGAGAGAGAGAGGTAGTCAATGGTCACAAATATGGTACCTATCCCTGGGAGACTGCTGCAAAAATGCTAATGCTCCACATCAGATAGTGTGACATGCACTTCCAAACAGGGCCGGCCTGACCTTTTCCGGGGGAGTACGCGAAGAAAATTTTGGCGCCCCCCCCGGCCGCCGCATCATTTGGTCCCGCCGCCGCCGCCGCACAGCCGGCCCCACGGGCCGGCTGCACCACGCCTCCCGAAGCACGGACATTTCCGCGCATGCCCAGAAGCAACTACAGGCGTTGTAGCGCCTGTAGACGTTTCTGCGCATGCGCGAATGTCCGCGCATGGGCACTGGGGCCCGAGCGCGCCTGCGCGCTGGCTCCAAAGCCGCAGGCGCGCTCGGGACCCAGTGCCCATGCGCAGACATTCGCGCATGCCCAGAAGCAACTACAGGCACTGTAGCGCCTGTAGTTGCCATTCTGGGCATGCGGAAATGTCCGTCCGTGCCCATGGGGCCGGCTGTGCGGCGGCAGCAGCGGCAGGGCGGGGGCGCGGAAGCGAGGTGGCGCCACGGTGCCCCTCCCAGCCGGTGACGCCCCGCTCAGCCGGTGGCGCTCTACGCGACCGCTTACATGGCGGAATCGCTTAGACCGCCTCTGCTTCCAAACCAAATCAAGCACCATTTCTCCTCCTGCTACCAAAGACAATCCCAGCAGAACCAATTGTTCCTTCCCAAATATTGTTTCCTATTGTTTCCAAGGAGAAATATCTCATTCTAGATAATGGAACTCTTTTTCTGAAAAGTTGTAGATCTTAGGAAACAGGCAGTGATGGTAATAAAGTCTGAATATGTGATGTGTTTCGTATATGTATGTCTCCTTAAATTTCAAAATATGTCCCTTGTCCCATGTAGACTTTTATTAGACTTCACAATGCCTTCTGTGTTTTGTTTTAGTAGTGTCATTTTTTAAAACTTTTAAAGATTCTGCTCCCAGTGTTTGTAGGTGTCTAAATGTCATTGAATGTGGCACTAAATATGAGGGCATCTGTGCATGCATACACATAAGAAACATGTAGAAATGTGCTCTAGCAATCTGTGCCCAGCACACAAGTAATGCTTACTTATATTTATGTAGCTTTGCCACCCTTCCTGGAAGAATCCTCCAGGACACCCTTGTTTATCTCTCAAATGATAAGTAGATCTTGAGTTGCCATCATACATTTTTTTCTTGCTTCCAGATTTTAGTGTGTGTCAGGAGCGACTTGAGAAACTGCAAGCCACTTCTGGTGTGAGAGAATTGGCCATCTGCAAGGATGTTGCCCAGGGGATGCCTTGGTGTTTTGATGTTTTACCATCCTTGTGGGAAGCTTTTCTCATGTCCCTGCATGGGGAGCTGGAGCTGATAGCTCATCTGCACTCTCCCCGGATTCAAACCTGCGACCTGTCGGTCTTCAGTCCTACTGGAACAAGGGTTTAACTCACTACGCCACTGGGGGCTTCCAGATAGAGGAGGAAGAAAAGTCTAATTTGAAGGCTACATTTTTATTTATCAAGATCTCTCGGTCATGACCTTTGATACATCACAACATTTTAATGATTAATGAAAAACTTTTGGAAAGCTAATGTGCAAAACACTAAATGTTTATTTTTTAAAATGTACAGCATATAATCAAAGGTAAATATCAATAAACTTTAATAATCAAGAACGACATGCAATAGTAACTCAACTAATCCTCAAGGATTCTGACATAACATTTAGTTCTCAGCTCTGAGAAAACTATGGGAAATGGTTTTATTTATTTATTTATTATTTCGATTTGTATACCGTCCTTTCCAATTTGGCTCAGGGCGGTTTACAGCACATTGACCTATAACCTTAAAAACAGTAAAACAATAAGGTATCAAAACATTAAAACAGTGTTAATCCACAACCAAGGGGTGGCTAAAGGTTAAATGCCTGTCGAAAAAGAGCTGTTTTGCAAGCTTTCCAAAAAGCCGGCAGCTCACTGATTGCTCGGACTTCGGACGGCAAGGCGTTCCACAGGCTCGGTGCTACAACAGAGAAGGCCCTCTGTCTAGTTGATGACAGATGGATGGTTCGTAAGGAAGGAATCTGCAGGAGGTTGTGAAGCAGAAATGCTGTTCAAAACCCCATGTACCAGATAATGAATTACTTTTAATTATTTGCTTCCAAACTTTGCAGTGTATGCACCTTTACAAACAGCTAGGACCAGTTCCTTTATTTGAGAGTCAGACAGAATAATGGTTGGATATTTCTGAAGACAGCAAAACAGAGACTGGGGCAAGGGACACATAAATTATTATCAGGAGTATGGGAATCTGTGTTTTGTGTGTGTTTGGTTTTCCCCCTCACAGTTTTTAAAATTACAGTAATCACTAAACACTATTTTGAAGCTCTCCCTCTTTCAGACTGAGATGAGCATAGGATCCTAGTTACTCTTCATTTCAGAGCCAAGAACCTTCATCACTGTAGCTTGGTTCTGAGAGTTGCTATTTCTTAGAGACAGAGTAGGCAGCAGCGTGGGCAAAGTCAGATGTACAGCCTTCACTGCAAAGAGAAACAGAAGTTAAGTGTCTGCAAACTATTTGAGTTGGCAATGGATCCCAGCCTGATAGACTTTATGGTTATAAATGGTTCCTTCTTATAAGATGACAACATTTCTCATATTTAGTATGAATGTCATGTACTGAGAAATGAGGGATAAAGTAAGAGATGAAAAGGACAGGCTGATTCAGCTTGAAGGTTGAGTGGCCAGCCAAGCAATAGAGATTTTCTTGAGGTGGACAAGTCAATGAGTATAGCATGAGTCATCCACTCAACAGCCATTTAAGCCATAGAAAACCAAAGCCCTCGAGTGCTGCTGCTTCTGTGAACACCTTCAAGGTGTAACTAAAACCACTTCTGTTTTGAGCCTCTCCATGAAAGCTCTCTGCCTGGGAAGTAGAAGGAGATGTTTGGATGTATTGCTCCATGATGGGAAACTACAGCTGTCAATCAGAAAACCATAGGCCACCATCACCTTCACTGGACCGGTGGTCCATATTTATGCTGGTATTGTAGAATGTGTGGGAAGTTTAAACCTGAATCTAATGTGATTAAAGATCATTTAAAAAAGTTCTCCAAGTGCTGAGGGAATTCCAAATTCTTATTTGTCTTTCACTATTAAACCTGGAGAAATGGGGTTGGATCCAACGGTGATTAAAAGTATTTATTTATTATTTACTAGCCGTCCCCTGCCACGCGTTGCTGTGATCCATGCTGGTGATCTAGAAAATAAAGTAATGTGAAAGTGTTGATTTCTAATATGTGTAATTTCTTTATGTTTGTGGGTAAACAGTATTTATTGTTGCTTCTTTGTCAATGTTGATGTAGAGATTGTCTGGTTTTCCTGCTCTGGAACATGCAACATATAATTGTCCTTCTTTGGGGGTCCTTTTCAAATCTATGATACTATATCTGTCATATACAAGTATATGTGTGCGTGAACCATATATATCTATATATGGCTGGAGAGCTCTATGTCAGGAGGGCTTTAATTCTGTTTTTTTTGCCCTGGTGAAGAGAATTGGACTAGATGACCATAAGGCAGCATTTCTCAACCTGGGGGTCGGGACCCCTGGGGGAATTGCAAGGGGGTGTCAGAAGGATCACCAAAAACCATCAGAAAACACAGTATTTTCTGTTGGTCATGGGGGTTCTGTGTGGGAAGTTTGGCCCAATTCTATTGATGGTGGGGTTCAGAATGCTCTTTGATTGTAGGTGAATTATAAATCCCAGTAACTACAACTCCCAAATATCAAGGTATATTTCCCCCAAACTCCATCTGTATTCATATTTGGGCATATGGAGTATTCGTGTCAAGTTTGGTCCAGACCCTTCATTGTTTGAATCCACAGTTCTCTCTGGAGGTAGGTGAACTACAACTCCAAAACTCAAGGTCAATGCCCACCAAACCCTTCTAGTGTTTTCTGTTGGTCATTGGAGTCCTGTGTGCCAAGTTTGGTTCTATTCCATTGTTGGTGGAGTTCAGAATGTTCTTTGATTGTCGGTTAACTATAAATCCCAACAACTACAACTCCCAAATGGCAAAATCAGTTCATTTAAGTGATGGTCACTCATTGGGTTAGTAGGTGTCTTGTGGCCAAATTTGGTGTCAATTAATCCAGGAGTTTTAGAGCTATGATGTCATTAAAAATGAACAGAGCATTTATATAGAGATTTAATTTAATTACTGTATTTATATACCACTTTTCTCACCCCTGAGGGGACTCAAATCAGTTTCCAACACAATAATGGCAAAATTCAACACCAAACATACATGTGAAAAAACCAAAACATAAAATCAAACAATAACATATACTATGAATTAAAAGTAAGGTAGATACAACTTGCCTTAACATCAAAATCAGTTTAATGGGTAATGATTAGGTTATATTACTGATTTCAGTGGATTTGCTGTAGTTTCCACTAAATTTAGATTCAACCTGTAGTCTCTGAATAACTGGTTTATAGTGAGAAATCAGACTTTCCCCCTCATCCTTGTTCTCTCTCTCTAATATTACTTTTGATGTCAAAATTATAAAATCAAGTTCCATTAATCTTCTTGACTTCTAAATGTGGTATTTACAAATTTGCAGAATGGACACATTTATACCCCCCCCCCCTTTCCCGGTTGCCTATGTTTCTCTATGATAAATGGCATATGGGGACAAAGATGTTTACATGTGATACATCAGGGAGGATTGATTAGCTTGTTTTTTCTCCTCCTTTTCTTAGGTTTATCAGTTTGACAGGAAGGTATTTGGAAACAATTCTGCATATACGCAGAACAATTTCCCATTGCTATCATGAAGAAAAGCCGGAGTGTGATGGCGGTCACCACAGAAGGTGTAAGTGCACATGTGCAGTTTACTTTTCATTATATGCCAAAATCTATTTTGATAGCTTTCCTGGCTTGCTATCATTGTGGCTTACCACAGGTGCAGATATTTATACTAAAGTATATTTCAGAACAGGGTATAAATTATAACGGGTATCCATTTGAGGCCAGCAAAATGATCTTCCTAAAAGTGGAGGGGAACTGAAGAAAACAAATACATGATTAAATGGAGCAGGAAATGTGTGAGCATTTCTCGCTCCATTTAATCATGCATTTGTTTCAATGACAGTATTTATTAAATGTATTGATTTAGAGCACTTATAACTCCCTCTTTATCTGAAATGGCTTCTAGAGCATCTTACAAATTGTTAATTTGACAGTTCGTCACCTTTGCAATCTAATAAAACCCAACACACAAGAAGAAAAGGGATGGCGATGGGAGGGGGTTAAGTCCCATTGATGCTGATTGCCTTTTGTCCTCAGAGGCCACAGTAGTAGCAGTTGAAATCAAGGGGGGAGCTCTCAGAAGCCACTGCATGGAGTGCCTGGCTCCTCTTCTGCCCTTCAAAGGCCAGTGCAATGGCAGTGGGAAAGGAAGGAAGACATATCACAAACTCTTAAGACTGAAGCATGACGGTGCTGTGCCTGGATGATCTTCTGTACCTCACAGGCTCCAGCAGTAGCGTTTGAATGAAGGAGACCTTCTCTCCTGCCACAATGTGCAAAGATATGGATATTTGCTTGCTTATGGTTCTTGAGAAACCTAGGTTCACCAAGTTTACATGTTAATACTAGAGTGTCCTAAATGCAGACACAACAGGAAATTGGACAGAGCTGCTTATAAGTATGTGGTATCTTTGAGCATCTGCCAGGGTTACAGTCTAGAAGGGCTTATCCCTATTGGCATTCATTGGCTTTCTGTGGAAGCTGGCTGCTTGGATTCACTATCAAAGGCTGCCATAGGTGAGGAGAAAACATTTATTAATGAAAATACAAAGATAGAGAAGGACCGGCTGACTAGTTACATGAATAAGACAAACACTGGCAGAATAAAAAGTAGAGCATGACCTGAAAATATTAGCCCATAGGTGAGGAAACAATGATTCAGACATGGTGAAGAGGAAATATACAAGGGAAACCTAATTGTCTGTCTATTCTTCTGCTTCCCACACGAACAAGGAAACAATATTCAGGCAAGGAAACATACACAGGAAATCTAATTGCCTGTTTTTAGTTCAGTAGCCCACACAACATGGTGCAGACATACTTCCCACCTCCAACGCTTCATATTTCCCTAAATACATATTGAACCTACCATTTTCAGCTTTTACAGTACCTATGAAGTCTAATGTTGTTGTGCTATTGCATTAATTCACCATTTTAAGACAGGACTACCGAAGGATGCTTTTTGAGGTCTACCTCAAATTGGAATGAACCTTATACTTGAGTACACTTGACACTGTATTCTACCAAAAATAGCCTGGATACCAACATAATTGCATAGTTTATCTGCTGTGAAAAACTATCTGAGGGATATTAACAAAAACAATACATAAAGGCTACCCAGTGATATGGATCTAGAACAGTATTTCTGGATTAGATGTCCTTAACATATTTTGAAATACAGCTTCCAGCAATCCAGGTCAGCATGGATTATAAGAAATATAGTCTAAATATTTGGTTGTGAAAATCATTGTTTTCATTATGAAAATAAAGTCTTTTCAGAGGGAAATATGATCAGTGGAGGCAAGATTTTGTTACGAGCCTTCAAATAATATTCCTGCATATTTGTAATTTTAGAAACATTCATGCAGATTTTTCTACTCATATGAATAAAATGCTCCTCTCACATTTGTTCTAGAGTGACTGATGATCATGGTGAATAAAATTACTTAACTAGATAGGTACGGTATATTCTTCTCCCATTCTCCTTTAATATAGATGTCAGCAATTTCAAAACATCAAATAGCAAAGCAATGAAAGGTTAATAGCTGTAAGAAAGTGAGAAGGAGGGAGAAGCTCTTAGCTGATATTTTTAGTCAGTAAAGTGCTGAAGTGCTTCTTCCTCTATCACAGTTATTATTCAAGGTAAACGTTTTTATAGGCAATTGAAAGCTTTAAGATCCTTCAGATTCTGGTTTTTAAAATCCTGTTTCCAAACTACTAGCTAGAATGTCTGATTAAAGTCCATAGCAAGATGGCATACATTATCAATAATATATACCATCTTGCTATGGGCTTTAATCTAGAAGATTTGAAATACCTGGAAAAACTGCAGTTTATGTGCACACAACTAATTGGGGCTGTGGTGGCGCCGCAGGTTAAACCACTGAGCTGAGGAACTTACTGACCAAAAGGTCAGCGGTTCGAATCCATGGAGCATGGTGAGCTCCCGTCATTAGCCCCAGCTTCTGCCAACCTATGGTTTGAAAACATGCAAATGTGAGTAGATAATAGAGACCACTCCAGCTGGACGGTAATGGTGCTCCATGCAGTCATGCCGGTCACATGACCTAGGAGAAATCTTTGGACAACACTGCCTCTTTGGCTTAGAAATAGTGATGAGCACCACCCCCTAAAGTCAGAATAAACTAGACTTAATGTCAAGGGGAAACCTTTACTTAACTAATTGGCTATTTCCAAATAACTACTGGTGATTTCCAGTTAACTAGAAAGCATAAGCATGTGCTGCACGTTGACTTAGTTTTTCAGTATGATGTCAAGATATCTGTGGTCCTCTTTGCAATAATTTTAAATTGTGTTATTGCAAATGCAAATTTGTGTCACTGTGCCAGTTCTTGACATCAGTTGTGCTCCTTTAAAATGTATTAGACTTAATATTTTCTTATTTTATTTAAATTAGCAGATATATGTGGGTTTTATGTGATTTCTATATGCATATGATTTCTGTTTGATTTAATAGTGTACCTTGAAAGCTGTCACTGAAGTTGGTATTTTTATGTTATAAATCTCAGCCTTCATTTTAACTGAATTTTCTGCTTGTACCTGCAGAATGCTAAAGATTACTTGGAATGTGGTCTCAGCAAGTCCTACAGTGCATCTAGCAACACTCTTGGTATTGATCTCTGGAGAGGAAGAAGATGCTGCTCTGGTAACTTACTGTTACCACCACTGTCCCAAAGACAGAGTGGAAGTGTAAGAACACCAGACAGAGAGAACATTTCTAGACCCACAACTTTGCCTTTGCTGACCCTCCCCAGCATTGCCATCACCACTTACCAGGATAGGTGAGTTGCTTGGAGAAAGCTTTCACTGGAGAAGT
The DNA here is from genome assembly GCA_030556195.1 of Anolis apletophallus. Taxonomy (NCBI): domain Eukaryota; kingdom Metazoa; phylum Chordata; class Lepidosauria; order Squamata; family Anolidae; genus Anolis; species Anolis apletophallus. The sequence continues at coordinate 98,981,590 of JARBWK010000005.1, forward strand.
TATATGAGGGTTCATATAACAAGAGTTTGCTTTACTTCATTTTCAAGAAAAAGTGGTGCCTAATACATAGCTAATCATATGATTTGAGTGTGTTGCTTATAAATTGGATTAACATGTTTTGTCTGTCGAACATTTCTGATCCAGAATACTGGCAGACAATAAGTTTAGCTAATTCTGTTTTTTCCTGTGCAATCTCCTGTCCTCCTTCCTATGTACTCTAGCGAGGTTGGTTCTACACAGACATTATAGTTCAGTTTGGAAGTAGATTAAACCAAACCAGTTCCATTGTGAAACGCATACACAATTGCCCCAGGAACCAGTTTGAGGCTGGGATGGAGGCAATAATATCCACTTATTGTGGATCAGAAATGAACTCAGGATCTGCAGCATCTATGGCTAGACAGCTGCCACAAAATGCAGCATTTTTCTTGACAATTGTGGTGTGCTGATGTGCATATTCGTATCCATTTGGGATTACCCAGGTTTCAAGCCCTGCATGGAATATATTCTGATCAGTTGCAGCACATTATCTGGCTGATTCTGGACTTTCTAGTGAGTTTTAATATGCTGTTTCTGGATTGGTGCGTGCTGCAGCATGCAAATTGGGAGTGTAAGTTTGGTAGACACCTCACCCTCAAGCCAGCTTCAAACTTCATTGTGGTGACTACAGAACAGCTCTGAGTTGAAGGGGACTTCAGAACATCATGAGAAAGGATGCAAGGGGCTGAAAGAGGAATGGAGATTGAGTAGATGTTGCCTCCTTCAATTGTGGAAAGAAATATTACCCACTATAGTTAGTTCTAACTTGACTTAGCAAGTTCTCATTAGTTCTTTGGATGAGCTGAGTTGGGACTAAGGATTCAGTTGATTGGACTCAAATCATTATGTTTACACATTGTTTTGGGAGCATGAGCTCTTAAAGTGAAGCATTCAATAATATTATGTGTATAAAATGATACTATATCCATTGAGAATCTTAGCAGTGAAATGTTACAAGATTTTCGTTGCTTTTAGTGCACCAGGGTGATGTGACTATCCATATAAATGTATCAGACATATTCATAATCTTGCTTTTATTTATATACATTCCAAATGTTTGTATGACATCTTAAAGGAGAAAAATGAAATGCAAAACTTTATGATACTATGTAACTTTATAACTATATATTTTTTCTTTTAAATTTTTTCTTTTCTTTTCTTTACGTACAATAACAACTTACAATGTAGACAAAACACAAAACAATAAACATTTTACATACACATAGCCCACCACCAAGGCCTGAACAGGTATCCTTTCCTTCACCATATATTTATAAATTAACCGTTAATCGAATGTCATATCCAAAATTCCTGACCAACAGGGTTATATTGCATTCCATTTTCACTCTCTAAAGTGTATTTAATAAAGACCGACCAGTATGCCTCAAAATCTGATCTATTAGTTCCCCCCCTGAATGCCTTCATTTCCATTGTTAGTTTAGCATTTAAGGCTACGTTCCATACCTCCCTATACCAAGCTTCTAGTGTAAGATCAGTTATTATTTTCCAATTCCTTGCTATTATAATTCTTGCCACAGTGAATAAAATAATCATCAAATCTTTCTTTTCCATTTCTAAATTCAACATTGTGATGTCCATTAGTAATGCTAACCTAGCATCCGGAGTAATATTTAGCCCTATAATATTGATTATTTCGATAACTATATCATTCCAAAAATTCTTCACTTGGGGGCATTTCCACCATAAATGAAAATATGTCCCTTTGTGCATACCACATCTCCAGCAGAGGTTGCTTTACTTGCTATCCATCTGATGTTGTTTGACCGGTGTGAAATACCATCTCCACTTCAGAACCCTTTTCCAATCAAAATCTGTCAGAGGCCCTAGGTCTCCTTCCCAGACCTTTTCAAACAGCTTCAGCCCTGTTTCTTTGCCAATTAATCCATTATATATTTTCCCAATTAATCCTTTCCCTATTATTTCTTGGGTTTTAAGTTTACTTAGCCATTCCTTATATTTATTCAGTGCTCTACATCTGGGATTTTTACTTAACCAATCCTTTTTCCAGTTATACAGCTGTTGTCTCTCAAACCAATTCAGAGCACCTTGTTCTTCTAACTTATTAAACTTGCCCATTGAATTTTGTATCCATTCTTTCCAGGAAAGAGTAGTTTCCACCTCCACTATTTTTTTATATTTAAGTTTAATTCTCAGATCTTCTGGAAAATTCCCCAGTAACACTATTGGGGTTAAGGGGGAAACTCCTGGAAATATTTTGTTTTTTAACTTAACCCATATCTCCATAACATCTTTAGCCAAGTTATTTTTACACTCCTTAATTTCTTTGCCTATTTTTGCCCTGAAAAACATTTCCCCATAATCTCTTTGCCAACATTTCCCTTCCAGCTCCTGCCAGATCAATTTAGGTTCCGAGAGCAGCCTAAACACTCCCTTTATAATGTGTGCCTGGTGGTAGGTTTTTAGTTCTGGTATTCCTAGTCCCCCTAATTTCTGAGAAATATACCATAAGCCTCTCGGTAGCCTGGATCTTCTAGTTCCATTACAAAATTCATTGACTATTTTCTGCCATTTTTTAAGATCAACCTCGGGCTGTTTATTTATTTATTAACTATGCCAATGGGGAGTGTTAAAGAAAAACGAATGAGCAATATTCAAGATCATTTGAGGATAATGTAATAGATTGTGACTCAACTATTATTGTTTTAGGAAAGGTATTGCAACCTGTAAACTTTTGAAATTTTAAACAATTATAGAAAGTTATTTTTTCCAATTTGACGGTCATTGGGTCCTGATTCTAAAGGCCAGATGAAAAGAAATGTTCTGGAGTGAAGTACAAGTACAGTAGATAGACATTTGGTTTAGGTATAAGAAGGTTTGATTCCAAATCTAGTCTTTCTATTGAGGGCCATAGGTTTTCTACTGGGTATCTCATACATATAAATATCACTGCAGTCAGGATAAGCACATTCTTATTTTAGTGTCACTAATTTACTTAGGTTTTTGTATTTGTAGGTAGCTTGCATTAGAGCTGTTTAGCCATATATCTGTGCCATTATTCACCCATGCACTCTTAGCTGGCTTAAAATTAATTAAAGCAACTTATTGTGCTTGAAGAACCATTAAAACACCAGCAATTAAATAAAGAATTGAGAACGAAAACATAATGATTTTTTTTGTCAGGAGCAAATAGTATTTGTTAAGAACAGAACTTTTGTTCCGCCTTCTAAAAAGTAAATGTGGGATCAGGTGGGAGCCTGGACTGGATTTAGGATGCCACAATAAAAGGTATTTTGTTCTAGTACTTATTATTATGCCTTAAGATATAAAATATTTGCTGAGATAGAACCGGTGTGTTGTTGTGGTTTGATTGTTGGACTGTGTTTCTGGAGACCAGGTTAGGAATCCTTGCTCAGCTGAGAGAAACTTCTGCGTGATCTTGGGTAAGTCACACTCTCTCAGCCTCAGAGGAAGGCAAAGGCATACCTGCTTTGAACAACTTGTGCCAGGAAAATGCCTTGATAGGTTTGCCTTAGGGGGTGGGGGTGGGAAGGACCATCAGATTTATTGCCTATTCCTTCAACAAATTCAGCATGTGTGATGCTACATATGACACCTCCATCCTCCACATTTAAAAGTTTTAGAATACCTTTTCAATATGCTCCTCACTATGGATGTGGTGCAATCAATAATATTTTCCCCAAAAATTTCAGCAATCTAGGAGTTTTGTTAAGTACTGCACATTTGTTTGTTCTTATTGTTTGGATAAGTTGAAAAAATGCTCAATATTTCCTATAGTGGTAAAAGCTAAAAAGATTAACAGAAAAAGGAAAACACAGATCCAAGCTGTTCTAGCATAAAGTAGTAGAAAAGAATCTTAAGGGAAAAGACATCTGCCTTTTCTGTGCCAGTCAGTCATTCTGAATTTAAAGGAATTAAAGAGTATTTTTAACTTATTCTCATTGTTCACAAGATCATTTCATATTCTAAAGCAGGCATGGGCAAACTTTGGCCCTCCAGGTGTTTGGACTTCAACTCCCACCATTCCTAACAGCCTCAGACCCTTTCCTTTCTCCCCTCAGCTGCTTAAGCACCTGAGGGGAAAAAGGAAGGGATCCGATGCTGTTATGAATTGTGGGAGTTGAAGTCCAAAACATCTAAAGGACCAAAGTTTGCCCATGCCTTTTCTAAAGGAATACACTTTACATAAATCTTATTGAAATAATTACATGTTGTTCATGCTTCAAGGAATTCTGAGCAAAGTTATGAAAGTTTTGAAACAAATCTTCCTGCATGATATGAAAGCTGAAGAAAGTTATTATTGAAACTTTTTATTACGGAAAAATGAACAGGATATTTTGAGAAGGATTTTTGAAAGTGTTATTATCAAAGGTAAAGACTATCATGTTCTGCTATGTAGGGTTAAAAGTAAGGCAATGAAGCATAAGAAGGAAGTTCAAAAATAAAAATTGCAGTTTTTACATAAGAAAGAAGAATAAATTTTGTAAATGCAATTTGATTCGTGCCACAGTGAAACCAGGACTAGAAAATGAACATGAACTACAAGAATTATATTGCAGCATAATACACACTCACTCTCTGGCATGCTTTTGCTGAGTACTAAACCCAGCTGTTTGTTCTTTTAACTAGGATGGTATAAGTTTAAAATAAGGTAAAGGTTTCTCCTGACATTAAGTCTAGTCGTGTCTGCCTCTGGGGTGTGGTGATTATCTCAATTTCTAAGTTGAAGAGCCAGCATTGTCCGTACACACCTCCAAGGTCATGTGGCCAGCATGACTGCATGGCGCGCTGTTACCTTCCAGCAGAAGCAGTACCTATTGATCTATTAACATTAGAAGGTTTCACACTGCTAGGTTGGAAGAAGCTGGGCCTATCAGTGGGAGCTCACCCTGTTTCCCAGACTCGAACCTTCAACTTTTCGGTCAGCAAGTTCAGCAGCTCAGCAGTTTAACCCATTGTGCCACCAGGGGGCAATATAAACTACTATAGGCTAAATAGCCCCGCCTCCTTTAATGAATTTGAAAATGTTTCTTTTCCAGTCAACCCATTGCAATGGAGAAGAGCATATTCTTCACCAAACTCATTCTATGGACAGGAGTCCACAAAAGATTGCTCTGCTTGCTTGAAAAAAATACCTGTAGTTCTGCCAATGTTGGGCTGCTCTCCATTCATAATCGCACTTCTCTCTTCTTTCTCAATGGCCCCATTTTGGCATCAAATATTGCAGCAGGTTTTATTGTCAAGCTTCAGTTTTGCAGAAAAGCCAGAGATGAAATCTAGAACTTTGTGAATTGAATACTAATAAGTATAAAAACAGATAGAGCAGGTAAAAGAGTGCAAGAGGTGCTCAAACATAGTCTGACAATGGAGAGGAAGAAGTGAAATAGGATCGAGGTAAATACAAGGAAGATCAGGATAGTAATCCTCACAACCTCTAAGGATGCTTGCCAAAGATGCAGGCGAAACGTCAGGAGAAAATACTTCTAGAACATGGCCATATAGTCTGAAAAACTTACAACAACCCAGTAATCCAGTTCTCTGTTTATTGCAGAGATGACTTCTTCCTTGTATAACGCCTTACCTATCCCTAGGCAGGCAGTCTTCTTCTTTAGAAATAGATGGGAGATATGATGCAAGAAACATTTTTTCCTGAATATATGGCAGTGTATTTTTCTAGGCTAATTTGACCAAGCTGAACCTGAAAACTCTTGTTCTCAAGCAGATTTCTCAACTATAATTCCATAATTAAGATGGTTTCTGAAACCTTTGCAAGAACCACATAGACATCTTACCTGACTGGTTAGGTACAGTGTATTAGCAAAAGTATTCTCCTATTTTGTTATCCAGACATACAGAATGGACAACATAGCTATGTGTCTTTGAAATATCCTTACTAGATCTGGTTTAACCTGACAGTCCAGAATTGCTACTGTGTGTGATTAGTTTCTTTACAACACAAGAGGGCATTGCAGCGCTTCTTTTCTGAGTAAGCAAGACTGCACTATATGCCTTTAATAAAACATTTCTTCAATCCTATTGCGGAAAATATGGTTAAAACATATTTATACTTCTGAAACTGGGATCCAATTGTCACTAATTTGTTAGCATTAATTTAAATGTTCTGGTATACTGCAATATTTATACAACGAAGTAGTTGGCCATTCTGGTCCATCTAAAATTTGTGGTCACCAGTACTTTTATAAGGAGTAATCAAATGTGTATAAAATTGTGGACAATCTTCTGCAATCTCAAGGTCTTCCACAATTAAGCAAAATTTGGCAAAAAGTATGGGGAAAACAGGTTGATTTCTTAGTCTTATATAGCTTAAATGGAATAAACAATAATATGTGTTATATGGGTGTACAAATCTATATCAACTATACAAGTTATACCAAGAACTGTTAGGAAAAACCATCCTTCCTCTCAGACACCTTCTAAACTGCCCTATATCCCAGAACCAGATTATCTGATTTAAACTGGATTATGAGTACATTTTATGGCCAAAGACAGATTTTGATCTGGGACGAGCCTCCTTAGGAGTCCTGTTTCAGTACCAGCACTCTGTACCTATGCAGATGAAGCTGTTTCTTTGTCATTTCAATGAGATACTTTTGTAAACTCAGTAACCCTGTACTAGGGTTCTAGTTTATCCATGGCCCCATCTACAGTGCCATCCAGTTTCTGAATCCAGGTTATCTGCTTTGAACTGGGTTGTATGGCACTGTAGACTCATATAATCCAGTTCAAATTAGATAATCTGGATTCTGAAACTAGATTATATGGCAATGTAGATCCAGCCTGTGATAGCTAGTTATTGATAAATCTCCCCTCCACCATTAATGTGTAGCTAACATATCTGGTAGCAACAATATATTGTGAAGGAACTGCTATGCTTGCTTATCACCTTTCTTAGATGACACTCTTTTGAGACAGAACTAAAGAATAAGAATAAGAATGAAAGTAGCTTATCGGACTTAACTGGAAAAATAAAATCACCATCATGGAAATTCAGCAATATGCCCCAGGAATATATGTGTAGAGAATTTGATGTAGTCAGGGCTGGATTTATGCTCCACCTAGTTAAAATACAGTTAGGACCTTAAATTATTGGGGAAAAGTTTTTTTCCTTAGGGAATTAAGAAGAAAAAAAACGTAATAGGTTTTGTAAAAATAAGCAGGAAAAGCAGATTTTGAAATACATGTTTTGGTTTTGATATAATAAAAATATGCATAATGACTGTTATGTGTCACCATATAGTGTAACTATAGACATTTAACATTATTTTCCAATAGTTATAAAGTTTTGTATTATTTAGCCAGAATCCTAAAATCCAAAAAATACTCCAAAATTCAAAATTGTCCACATGAGTGGTTGAAAGAATGAAACCTTTGTTTTCTGATTATACGGTGTGCACAAGCTTTAGTTAATGCACAAAACTATTAAAATACTTTATAAAAAAGGCTATGTGCATAAGATATATATGAAACATAAATGGAAGTTGTGTTTAGTGTTGGGTCTCATCTTCAAGATATCTCATTATGTACTGTATATGCAAGAATTCTGGAAGCTGGTTCCAAGCATTTTGGATACGTGATATTCAACCTGTAACTATGTACTAACTATAACTGAGATGTCTATAAGCTATCAAATAGCACCAGCAGTAGATGTTGAGAATTTCATATAACAATATATATGAAACTTGGAATGTAAATAATATTCACTAAGCTTCTCATGCTGAATTAGAAATATCTTGTCACATTGTAAAAACATTGTCAACCATGACAAGACATTTATCTGCTGTTTGAGAGCAAAATACCAGAATTTTCAGTTATCTTGGGGGCATTTTGGGGACATTAGTTTCTGTATTAAATACATTTTTTGTATTTTGCACAAACTTTGTTAGATTTTTTACAGGCGTAAAATGATTCTAAAAATAGCTTTTTTGCTTCTGGAAAAACCCCTTCAGGCTTTTTTTGTCACAGTATATCACAGTATTTTCCTATTGTCTTGGGCCAGGAGTTTGCAAACTTCTTAAGATGAGGTCTAGTTTATGGTTCCTGAGACTGTTGCGGGGGTATTTCAATGGGAAGCATAAGCCTGGTTTTGTCTGATGAAATAGTCAAGTTAATTAGGATTGTTGTTGTTGTGTCCCTCCAAGTTGTTTCACACTTAGGGCGACCTAAGGGGCCAGTTAAATGACCTTGAAGGGTTGCATTTGACCTGTCGCCCTTAGTTTGGTGAGCCCTGTCTTAGACGAAAAGGAAAGCACCAGCTGTCTCTTTTCTGGCTTTCAGTGGCATTAGGCCTGAACTCCCATTCACAAAGAGATACCTTAGCAAATCTCCTTTAGAACAGGTTTGTCCAACCTGTGGCCCATGAGCCACATGTGGCTCAGGATACCTATAAACGTAACCCAACACAAAATCATAAACTTACTTAAAACATTAGGATTTTGGTAATCAAATTGCATGGTCTTGAGTGTGAATTTTGTAGATGACAATAGAACGTAATAATCAGAGTATGTTACATCTACAAATATTGGGATATTATTCGTAATTTGCATTATAATTGCAAACAGTTCAGCCAGAGGACCTACTTGACAATTCTAAAAGAACCTCTGAATGGGGCAGCACATAATTAGGGTTATTATATGAGGATTTTTGTGTGTTTATCATGAAAATTATGCTTAGACTTTTTTGCTCATCAGTTATTGTTAGTTTTACCATATATTATGTGTGGCCCAAGAAAATTATCTTTTTTCCAGTGTGGCCCAGAGAAGCAAAAAGATTTGATACCCCTGCTTTAGAATCTCTCTCTCTCTCTCTCTCTCTCTCTCTCTCTCTCTCTCGGCATTACTTCGCGAACGAAGATTCAGGAAGGACTCATCCCATGCTTTTTACAAGCGCGTTGATGACTAAAAAGGCCGATCTGAGATAGGCAAGTTTGGTTGCAGAAGGACAGCAGAAAGTCTCCTTGGGTGATGTTGTTTCCAAGTTGCGGTTCTTTCTGCGTTGTCGTTTCTCTTCAAGACTCATTCGGCATGTCTTCTCAAAAGAGGCCGCAACATGGATAGTGCATCTCCATGCCTCCTGATGTAAGGCCAAGGTGGACCATTGTTGGTGATCAATCTGGCCGAGCCTGAGATGTTGTTTCATGGAGTCCTTATATCTCTTTTTGGGGGCACCTCTCTTGCGCTGACCCGTGGTGAGTTCACCTCAGAGTAGTATCTTTGGGAGGCGGTGGTCCTCCATCCTAGAGACGTGTCCTGCCCAGCGCAGCTGTGTTCTCAATAGCATGGCCTCAATGCTGGTGATCCCTGCTTGCTCAAGGACAGCAACATTCGTCACATAGTCGGCCCAGTGTATATTTAGGATTGTGCGAAGACATAAAGTAAACAAAAGCAACACAATTTGAAAGGGTGGCTTGGCCACATTATTTAAGTTGGTATCATATTATCTATACAATATTGAGGAAAACAAATTGAAAAGCTACTCTTTATTACTCTAATTTTTCCATGTAAAAGAAATAACTGGTCTCTTTCATCACACTCAAAATGTTGTTGTTGTTGTTTAATGATAATGCATACAATTTATACACATTCATGAAGCATTTAGTGAAATCTGGGAGATGATATTTTAATAAGAGCAATGCATGTTATTATGAAAAAAGTGGTCTGCTGTCATGGCTGTGGTATCATGAAAAGTCACTTTTAAGAGCATGACTCAAAATATGACTAATTGGTAAGACTCTCTGAAGATGCCAGTGATTCATGAGTCACTTTGATGTAAAATTTACAACTACCCAATCAATAGAAAATGTGAATGCCAGTTCTCCCTACATAATTACAGAGAACCTAAATAGGAAAGAAATTTGTGACAAGGTTAACAGATTTTCTGGACTTAAGTTCAATGGGATTTACACCTACATAAATGGATATATTGTTGCAGTTATACATTCTAGTACCTGGATGGGGATGGTTTTCTTTTCCAGAGTTAGGTTTCATTGTGGAATCCATATGGATCTGGACAAAAATGCTTAATTCAGCAGCATTGTCCACTGTGACGATCTCGGTCACCTAAATTGACTATTTTGACACTCCCGGTAGTCTGCCACCAACCTAACTTTCTCTAATTAAACTCTAATTAAATGAAGTGTCTGTAGCGTTAGCCTTTACAACCACCCACCCACCAAGAATATAAACTGAGGAGACCGAAAGATGACGGAGGCTTATTTAAAAGTTAATAATAAAAAGTATTTATTAACTACAACAAGGCTATCAAATAGGCACAGATCGTATTGGTTCTCCTAAGAGGCAACTAGCGTACGGTTACAACAATGATAGACTTGGATAGCGTGATGGTTACAAGATCAATATATATGTGCTAGAGCGTAGAGGTTTCTGACTATAAAAGGCTATTATTACTTCTTAAGTTGGTACGTTCAGTTCCACAGACAGTACGAAGACTTGTCTCCCAACTCCCACCTAATAGTTCCACTAGATGGTTGTTGTACTAAAGTTCTGGAACATCTAATCATCTAGATCAGGGCTGTCCAACTGGCGGCCCTAGGGCCGGATCCGGCCCCCCAGCCTGTTGGGCACGGCCCCAGCTATGCCCCCAGCCGCCATTTTTTAATTTTTTAAAAAAATCTTTAAATTTTAAAAAAATGGCGGCCGGGGGGGGGGAGGGGGGGGCAGGGCAGGGAGGAGGAAGTGAGCCAGCTCTTCCTCCCTGCACCGCCCCCTTCGTCCCTCTCTCCCGCTGAAAGGAGGAGTAGGCGGCGCCAAGGGCAGCGCGTCACAGGCCTGGCATGACGCGCTGCCCCTGGCACCGCCTACTCTTTTTTCGGGCGGCTCTCCCTCCCTAGGAAGGGCGGGGAGCTGCGAAAAGGAGGAGTAGAGGCGGAGCCAAGGGCAGCGCGTCACGCCAGGCCTGTGACGCGCTGCCCTTGGTGCCGCCTTCTGCTCTCCCTCCTCCTTCTCTTTCCCGGGCGCCGTGCCTTTCCCTGGCGCCGCGGGGCTCGGGACAGCTGCGGCGCCTGGGAAAGAGGAGGAGGAGGAGAGAGAACTTCCTTCTCCACAGCGTCAAACCGGGCCCTCCCTCCTACAGCGTCACTCCAGGGATCGGCCCCGCCCCCTGCGATTGGCCCCGCCCCCGCAATTGGCCCCGCCCCCCGCTCCGGCCCGCCAGGTGGTCAGCCACCAGACGTCCGGCCCTTGGGCCTATAGAAGTTGGACAGCACTGATCTAGATCGTTCCCTGAGTCTGGCTACTCCTGGGTTACTCGTAACCCACACAGTCTAAGAGTCCAACTACCTGTCACCCTAGTCTCCAGAGATGACCAGGTATCCCAACTGCCTATCACAAGAACAGTTCTAAATGGCACTCTTCCAAAAGCGTCCCCACTAGAATCACTACTGGCCCTAAGGGCGGTCAGAACTGAGTCGTGACTCCCACTAGTCCAGCCTATTCCTACGTGGTGAATTGCTTAGGACAGACTGTCAGTCTCTGTTGCCAAGGCTCTGGTGATACTCCCCCAGAACCTTGCTCAAGACTGCCTCAGGCGTAGATGCCGAATCTACAGCCTGACTCTAAACAGCAGAGGCTGGAGATGTGCGTCTGCACAGCCTCGCTCTAAACTCCAGACTTCAGACTAAACATTCTCTGACAGGATTTTCTTCTCTGTCAGCTCCAACTCCTCCCCCTCTATACTCTAGCCAATCACAGCCTCTTCACTGTAACTAGGCACAAGCCTGCAAGGCCACGCCCCCTTGCTCTGGCTTTCCCTTCCCTTAATGGTTGCTGGCTGCAGCCACCTCTCCAAGATGGATGCCAGCACAACCAAAACAAGATTTCTAAACTTCTTCCAAGCAGGCCTCGGCTCTGCTTAAGGCAGGTGAGTCCTTACCTCCACTATTCAGGGTTCCCAAAATGTCAGTTGCTGTATAGGTCTCCGCAAATATCAGTTGCATTTTGGATTTTAAAGAGAAATATGAGTGAGGTTTCTAAATATTCTAGAGCAGTGTTTTTCAACCTTTTTTGAGCCATGTCACATTTTTTACATTTACAAAATCCTGGGGCACACCACCAACCAAAATGACACAAAATGACACTCTAACACAGTAATACATATAGTTAATGTTAGTTAATGTTTTGATGAACACAACATAGATATCGTGGCAGGAATGGCAGAAAGACACAAACTTCACACACAGAACTCCCATAACCAAGAGAAAATACTATAAGAGTTTGGTGGGCATTGACCTTGAGTTTTGGAGTTGTAGTTCACCTATATCCAGAGAACACTGTGGACTCAAACCATGTTGGATCAGGACCAAACTTGGCATGAATACTCAATATGCCCAAATGTGAACACAGATGGAGTTTGGGCAAAATAGACCTTGACATTTGGGAGTTACAGTTTCTGGGATTTATAGTTAACACACAATCAAAGAGCATCCTGAACTCTTGCAACAATGGAATTGAACCAAACTTGGCACATTGAACTCTCATTACCAACAGAAAGTACTGAAAGGGTTTGCTTGGGAGTTGACCTTGAGTTTGGAAGTTGTAGTTCACCTACACCCAGAGAGCACTGTGGACTCAAACAATGTTATGTTATGTTGTTGGTTGTTTTCTATCCAGAATCACAATGTTGGAAGGAGGCTCACCACTTTAAGGTCCCTAAAACAGGCATGGGAAAACTTCGGCCCTCTGGGTGCTTTGGACTTCAACTCCCACCATTCCTAACAGCCTGAGGCCCTTTCCTGCTTAAATGGCTGAGGGGGGGGGGAGGAAAAGGGCCTGAGACTGCTAGGAATGGTGGGAGTTTGAGTCCAAAACACTTGGAAGGTCCAAGTTTGCCTATGCCAGCTTTTGACAGAGCCCTCTTCCTCCCCCTTCGCGCCCTTTCTTCCCCCTCCTGTCAAACACTTACTTTTTCTTCTACACTGCCGCTTCTGCCACCATTTTGATCTGAGGGGGCAACGTGAGCATGTTCACGAGTGGCGGGGGGAGGGAGAAAGACGTGACCCGTGAGGGCGCTACTGTGCAGACTCGCCCCAGAGCAAAGCAAGGCAAAGCGAGCAGAGCAAGGCTGGCAAGAAGGGAGCCCGAGTGGAGAAGAAAAAGTGTTCGGCAGGAGGGGGAAGAAAGGGTATTGGCAGTTCCAATTTCTTCCGGCACACCTGATGATCGCTCACGGCACACTAGTGTGCCATGGCACACTGGTTGGGAAACACTGTTCTAGAGGAACATGTAGTTAAGTATGCAGAGTTATATCATTTGTTTCCTGTGGATATTGAATTGATCAGAACCATAAACTTAGTAACATAAGATTCCAGCAATATATTTTGGACATGTGAAATTTTCTGTACTGAAAAGCATAAAATCCAAATAATATTTATCACAGGTTTTCTCTGAGATCAGTGGCAGTAGTAGATACCGGGCAATAAATTATGATGCAACCACCTGTGGAATAAAGAATCTAGCAGGTTGGGAAACTCTATGGAGCAAACCTGGAGTGTTTCTCTTTTCAGAGAAAGAGAGCAGAGAATTATATTCTGGAAGAAGTCTACCTGCTTCACATTGGAATTAACCCATTGTCAATTAGGATTTTGTAAAATTTTAGTTGATCTCTTCATTGTTCTTATATGAAGTACTTATGCGAAGTAGCTGAGGGCCTTAATAGTGTTGTGCACGTGCCTTGCCCTTCACTGCCTGCCTTGCTTTTGTTTAGATTGAGTTGACATTTCTAAAGATGATAAAATAAAGACTATGTGTTGGCTGTAACATCTAATGTGCTATGTGGGGAAAGCGTTTTTAATTACAATCTACAGATTCTGGACAATATAAATGATAGTTTAGTTTGGAAAAGAGAATTACTATGATTAACACAAGTTTCCTTGACAACCAGCTAGATGTCGTGAGTGTTGAATTGTCTTAGAGCTGGTTATCATCTTGAAAAAAAATCATTTGGGGAATGGTATTTCCCTTTCTTTCTTTTTTGGGGTGTACTATGAAATTTTGTCTGTTTTTTCCCCAGAAATTTCATTAGATCTGACTAACTTCTGCAGACAAGAGAGAGCACACCATAAAATTAGCATTGTTAATTGCTATCTTGTCATTTGTGTCATTTTATTTTATTTAAACTGGTGGGCATGTTTATTATGAAAATATACCAGCAGGATTGAAAAGAAGTGTTTATTGAGGAGTAAATTGGTTGGTTTTTTTTTGCTATGTTCACAACTATTAGCTTGCTATGATTCACTGCAACAATATATTTCTTCTGTGAAAGGGTTTAAATAAATATTTGTGATTTTTTGGTAATTTGACAGATCAAAATAGGATTTATTTCTTTGGACATAAAAGAACTTGTAATTATTTATACCACAATGGCAATAAATAAATTAAACGTTGGACTTGGGTATCAATCAGTGTTTTTGAGCTAATTTGTAGGATTGGTTTGGGTGCATTTTCAATGTTATTTTTGTATGGTTGGGTTGTTTTGCACCCTGTCCAGCAAATGTAGGTGTACTCATAATGGCTAAGAAAATTCAAAACCTCAAACTAATGTTTGAGCAAAGATTTTTTTAAAAAAAGCATGAAGATAAATGTAGTCTTACCCATAGGAATGATGAGCAAATCCTAGTCTAATTGGTTTCCATTTTCACATTTTGTTACACAAAAGTTTTAAAGGGGAAAATAGACCTTAATATATATTGTATTTTAAAAATAGTTCTGTTTTGCTCCTACATACATTTTATATTTGTGTAGTAAATCTGTAAATGTAATAAACTGTATTATGGGAACTATGTAGATGTTCTCATAGGACTCTATAAATCAAGGATGGGAATAATGTGGCCATCCATATATTGTTGGACATATAGTTCCAGTATTGCTAACCCTTGTCCATTTGTCATGCTTTCAAGGTATTGTTAGCACCATACAGTGGAACCTCAATGTAAGAGTGTTCCAAATTAAGAGCATTTTGAGTTAAGAGCTCAGTCCTAGTTTTGCTTTGACATACAAGCATCATTTTGAGTTACTGGCTAGCACCAGAGGGAGCACTAGTGTGAGAGTTCAGGGCTTTAGGGCTTCAAGGGAGTCACCTCTGTGTTTTGTGCTTCAGTGCCTCATACCTTTGTTCACTTTGGGAGATTGCTGTTTTTTTTGTTCTTCTTTGTTTTGAGGAACTTTGGGTTAATTGATTTAATGTGGTTTTTATTCCTGATAAGTTTTACTTCATGAGAGAGAGAGAGAGTGAGAGAGAGAATAAAGCAGGGAGGAAGGCTGGAATGAGTACAGTATGAAGAAAATGTTGCTTCTGCCACTTCACTTTGTGCTTCCTGCTTCCTTGCTACAATTTTGTGGTTCTACCATTTTAAAGTTGGTCTTTCTTTTTTATTGTTCCACTCGAATGTGTATTTATAAATACATAACAAAAATTGGTGGAGTCTTCCAGGGGCTGGAGTAGTTTAATATCATTTCAATGGGAAATTTGCTTTGAGATAAGAGCAATTTGAGTTAAGAGCTTGGTCACAGAATGACTTAAACTCCTAACTCAAGGTATTACTGAATATGAAAATGGCATTCACTCAAGATGTAATATTTTTTACTTGCAAATAAAAAATGTAACACCAAATCAGTCTTCTCCTATTAATGGGGTCTCTTCGGAAAAGATGTTTAATTCAAATCCATGCATGCGCTCATTAATCCTTATTTCCTTCTTTGAATTCTGCAGCACTGCTGGTCACAGCTGACCTCCAGTTAGAGTGCTCAAGGACCAGGGCTTCCCACTATCGTTGGATGAATCAAATTAGCTTTTTAAACTGTGGTTCAAAGTTAACTTACTTCAGGTAACCATAAATCATTTTTTAATTAAAAAATAATGTTTATTAATTTCCAGTTAAATAGTACATACAAACAGCACAAAACAACACAAAACTGTCTCCAGCCGAGACAGAGATAGTATTACTTGTAGGTTCAAGTAATACTTTAGAGTTCAGAAACTGAAGAAGCAGATAAAGATAAAGAAAAAGTAAGATAAAGGATGGGGGGTAGGCCAGAGTGCCTTTCCCCCGTGGTCCAAGTTGGAGAGAAGGAAAACAGGGAGATAGTGAAAAGTGCAGAAAGCGTGCTTGAAATCGGAGATCGAGGGGTTTGATTTCCAGGCCCGCTCTTTTCTATTCAGCCCTCCCTTAAAGCTCTTTTGCATCCTGCAAGGGTATGAAGGGGGGGAGAAAGAGGGTTACATATCATTCTAACTCTATACCATGTTTAATTCTACCTTAAATTCTCTCTTGCAATATATTTTGATTTTGGTCCAATCCGTTGTCTCTTGGTTGTACAGTGGTTTAATCTTCTAGATGTGGGACATATATATTACAATTTAGATTGATTATCTACTTTTATTTTACAAATACTCTTCATAAATTTTCTGTCGTTCATGGTGTAGCAAAGCTGGAAAACGCTTCAAGTGGAGCAATGGTTCACTTTGTCAGTGGATTTTAAAAGTACACAGATATTAATAAAATCAAAAACCCAGGCACAATATCTTTGGTAGAATGGAGTGTAAATTGAGAGTCTGCTACACAGGGGCGGCCTGAGCTCTCCGGGGGGAGTACGCAAACTTTATTTCGGCCCCCCCGGCGGCTCCCGGCGGCTCCCGGCTGCGCCCACGCATGCACAGACTCCCGAGCGCACCGGCGCGGAGGAACACGGGGGGAGAGAGGGGACTCATGGGGTGGGCTCGCCGCTCACGGACCCGAGGAGGAGCAGGAGGAAGGGGGAGGCCACGAGGGCGGCCCCCACGGAGACGCAGCGGCAGCAGCAGCAGCAGCGCCTCTGGAAGGGCCCGAAGCCAGAGGCGCATCTTCGTGACGCCCGTCGCGCCTCTGCCGAGGAGGAAGGGGGAGGAGAGGCCTTGCCTCGCCGCGCTGTAAGGACGCCCGGAAGGAGAGACGCTGAAGGGAGGGAGCCCTGCGGAGGCACGGCGGCCTCTTCCTCCTTCCCTCCCTCCCTCTGGCGTCTCTCCTTCCAGGCGTCCTTATAGCACGCGGCTGGCGAGGCCTTCGTCCCCTTCCTCCTCGGCAGAGGGCGCGATGAAGTGACGTCACGAAGATGCGCCTCTGGCTTCGGGCCCTTCTGGGGGCGCTGCTGCTGCTGCTGCCGCTGCATCTCCATGGGGGCTGCCCTCATGGCCTCCCCTCTCCTCCTGCTCCTCCTCGGGTCCGTGAGCAGCGAGCCCGCCCCGTGAGTCCCCTCTTCCCCCATTCCTCCGCGCCGCCGGCTGGCTGCGGCGACACGGCAGCGGGGCGGAGCGGCGCCCCTCCCAGGTGGCCATGCCCCCTCCGGGAACGTCGCCCTACGTGACTGCGTAGGTCACTTAATGGGGAAGGCCAGCCCTGCTGCTACAGAATGGAGAAAAAGTTCAAGCAATTTTTTGTGCCTTGATCTGATCATTACTGGCACTTCTCCTCAGCAGTATTTTTCAAATCCTTACAGGTTTTGTCAAATAAAATACAAATATAATTTTTAAAAAATCAGTAAGTAAGTAAAGTTCTGGAAATTTGAGTCCTTTGTTCATAGTTCTGTCATTAAATTGTACTAAACTACAGTAAATGCTCAATTTCAGTCTTAGGTATCAAATGTATTTTTGTAGGTACTATAAAGACAGATTGTGAAAAAGATAATTTGCGCCATCTAAGATTATCAGAAAGCAAATTTAACTGAAAATATACAGAAAAGTGTTTTGGCTGTCTATATTTAACTTTCATCTGTTGCTTTCACCATTTCTAAATTTCTTGGATCTTCACCTCAGGAGGAATATTCCCTATTTATGGAAATTACATAAGCTTAGCACAATTATTTTAGTGACTAGTGCTTTTGCAGAATTGTAGTAAGAACTGGTAGGATTATTTAGAATAAATTGTGACTTAAATTAGGAAATACATGTTTTTTTCTTCTTTTTTCTTCTTTTTCTTTCTTTCTTTCTTTCTTTCTTTTTTGGAAGTCTACCATCTATTTGTGGTTTTAAAAAAAAAATGACAATAAGGAATATTATTAGGAATTATGGTACATAGAGTTATCTGAAAACATGAAAGGCTCTAGCTGCAAACAGATGAAAGCAAATAAAGAGAATGTTTTCTCTTATGTCTTATATAACAGGCTGTGTTTTTAAATTTAATTTTAGTTGTTAAGTCATAATTTGTTTGTGGGTTGCTAAATTTCATTACTATGGATGTATTGTTGTGTTTGGGCATTGAATGTTTGCCTTCTAAGTTTGGAATCTGCCCTGAGTCCCTCCGGCAAGCTAGGGTGAAATATAAATAAAGTTTTATTATAGTTTTATTATACAATGTGTTTAATATTTCTATTATAGATATGTAGCCCTAGCTAAGATTAAGTGGGACATCTTGCAGTATGTCTGAAACCAGGAGAGCTGCCTCAGCAGTACCAATTAGTAAGAGAATTCAAGATTCCAGTGTTGAAATTCAACCCACAAAATCTTAAAATAGTAGAAGCCATAATTAGGACACAAGACATTTTTCTTTTTAAATCAATTGAAAAACATCTTGAGCTGAAACTTTTCACTCAGTTTAGACACTGAAAATGTTTTAAAATATTATCACTAAGTTTGTACCAAAGAAATAGTGGGCCCATTCTAGTGGTAACATGGCATACTTCTCATAATGTAAGCTGTCTGTTGAAAAGGTTCTCTATCGCTATATGGTCATACCTGCTCTGCATCACCTATCAATGACTGTGTAGTCATTGTAGATTTAATTTCTAGTTTGATCTTCTGTATTATGGACTTCGTAATACTTTTTTTACTATATTTATTTATTTATTTACTGTATTTGTATACCGCCTTTCTCAGCCTTTTGGTGACTCAAGACGGTTTACATGCAGCAAGTAATAAAGGAGAAATTGATGCTTTTAGCAGAAACGATGTCAGGAGAAAGTGCTGCTCAGTAAAAGGCTTTAGAATAGCAGGGTAGCTTGCCAAGTAACAATGACGAGAATAAGCTACTCTGATTGGCAAAAAGGCACAAGCAGTGATTCGCCAGAGAACATCATGTGCCTCTTAGATAAAAGCGGCCCTGATTGGCCTAATACTAGCCAACGTGTGTTTGTTTACAATGTTCCTGAATGGGTAGATAGCGCGCATGGCAAATGAAGGCTTCTCTCCGTGTGAATGCTGGGGAGAAGTGGCATAGACTTGTAACAATTTGGGAACACGCTGCATCAGAGCAGATAACATACCCTGGGAATCAGAATTAATACCTACGCCATGCCTTTTAACAAATAGGAGTGAGATGCTAGAGAATGCTTTGTTTAATTGGATAATAAAATGAGTTCATGAGTGCCAGCCAGTAACAAGGCATGAAGAAGGGCGGGACAACGGGGTTTGTCGCCATTGCTTGTATAAAATCTGAGTGTGGAGATTGTTCGGGGCTCTTGCCCTTTAGCAGCTTGTTCTGCCGGGCTGATCCCGTCAGCTGATGTCTTGCAAATAAAGTTTGGCTTCATTGAACCGTAGTAAGAATTGTCGCATTGTTCATCCGTCCCTGTGCTTGCGCGGAGACGCCGCCTGAGGTAAAAGGTACTGCCTAAGGAGTTTTGGGACTCCAAATTGCCGCTACAGTAATGCACATAAAAACATTAAATACAATATAAAATCACAACAGAAACAAAAAGCAACAACCAAGAGACATGTGTTTTTAAAGCCTCTTCCTCACTCCCCCTTTCTCCTCTCAGCTGGCTTGGGGGCAGGGGAAGGGGAGAAGCAGCAGGATTCCTTCCTTCTCCTCCTGAGGTCGCAGGCAGATGTAGTATTGTTGCTGGGGGGAGGGGCTCCCGACCGATGACTCAGGAGACATGGTGGAAATCTGTCTCCCTGGCTCTCCCTCTTCACTCCGGCCTCAGAGCGTCAGTTGGTGCTGGGGGGAGGGGCTCTTCACCGATGACAATCCTTTGCTGGTGTCCATTTGAAGAAATGATAGTGGCAAAGAAGTGATAAGCATTTAAGGCTATGGAAGCGATGGCTATGTTTCAAATATGTCATTTTGGGCTGGAGGTTTAGCACAGCTGGTAAATCATCAGCAATGATAAGATCTATCAACCAAAAGGTTGCAACTTCAAAACCCCAGGTTGGTGTGAGTGGCCAACTGTCAGCCTAGCTCATTGTTTACCTAAGCAATTCAAAAACAGCTTTAGCTGTGATTAGAGAAATTAGGTACTGCTAAAAGCGCAGGAGGTGTCTTAAGATGACATAAAGAAAGGTCAGAAAATGTTGGGTGACCAAAAGGAAGGAGGAAGTCCTGACGGCTCTTCATCATAGAGGATAGAGCAACAGCACCCCATGGACTCGAGCCCAACCTTCCATGGCACCTCCTTCTGTTCTGTCTGTGTATTGTCTATACAAAAGTGGCATTGAATGTTTGCCATGTATGTGTATTGTGATCCCCCTTGAGTCCCCTTTGGGGTGAGAAGGGCAGAATATAAATAAAGTGTTGTGTTGTTGTTGTCGTCGTTGATATGTTGCTGTATTGATCTGTTTGTCATTTTGAATGAGATACGGCAGAATTAAACTGAAAGAGTCTTGTATTGTTTTGCCCTGCCACT
Source organism: Anolis apletophallus (assembly GCA_030556195.1). Classification (NCBI taxonomy): domain Eukaryota; kingdom Metazoa; phylum Chordata; class Lepidosauria; order Squamata; family Anolidae; genus Anolis; species Anolis apletophallus. Next base: position 99,002,256 of record JARBWK010000005.1, read on the forward strand.
ATATTAGAGGTACAATATTTTTGCAAACTTCTTCAAAATTCCAATGCATTTGGGTTTTAAGGCCCAAATGCATTCTGAGGACAATGGGGAACTTTGCCATGCTTTTCCCCTCCCCACAACCATTTTTAAAGTAGCCACATCCTATTACTAAACTGACCCATCCTAAAGCATGTCAAACCTGTCTGTCCACTTCAGTTACTCTAACCCTCTTCCATATGTACTCTGTACAGCAGAAGCTAACTTTCTACTGGGGAGATAGCACAGCGGTAACACAGCTGTGCTTGCAACCTAAAGGTTGCTAGTTCGGTTCCCCAAGCTGGCTTGGACAACCAGCTGTGAGCCCAGTCCACTTCTCACCCAAGCAGTTCGAAAGCAGCCCAGCTGTGAATAGACAAATATGGGAACCGCGAAGCAGGGAAGGATTTTTACAGAAAGGACTTTACAACGCCTGAAAAAGTTCGGCTGTTGGGAAGGTGAAATGCGGAAAACAGAGGCTCCCGTCACGAGGATGGAACAACAGCACCCCCTTGTGATGTAACGATGCAATGACATAACAACAATGACGTAATGGAGCAACCCCATCCTGTGATGTCCTTGGAATATTTGGCAAAAGAAAAAAATATTGATATTATTGGCATAACAGAAACCTGGTGGACGGAGGAAAACAAATGGGACACAAAGATTCCAGGATATAAACTGTACAGGAAAGACAGGAGAGGGAAAAATGGTGGCGGTGTGGCCCTGTACATAAATGAAGAGCTAGAATCTCATGAATTAGAACTTCAAGAAATTTCAAACTCACCTACAGAAACATTGTGGGTAAAAGTCCCAGGACAAAAAACTAATCTAGCATTAGGGATCTGCTATCGCCCTCCCAACCAAACTCCAGAGGCAGACTGCTATCTGGAAAATGAAGTTAAACAGGCCTCAAAAAGAAATACATTAGTCATAATGGGGGACTTCAACTATCCCCGAATAGATTGGCCAAATTCTTGTTCTACGCATGAAAGAGAGACAAGGTTCCTTGACATGCTAGCTGATTATTCCCTTGAGCAGATGGTCATGGAACCAACCAGGGAAAGGGGATCCTGGACTTGGTGCTAACTAATGAACAAGATCTCGTTCAAGATGTCCTTGTAGCTGAGCCCATAGGTACCAGTGACCATAACACAATAACCTTCAACGTAAGTTTGGATAGCAAACTGTCAGTGAAAACTAACACAGAGACATTAAACTTTCACAAAGGGAATTTCACCAAAATGAGAAAAATTGTAAAGAACAAACTAAAAGGAGCAGTAAAAATCAAATCCCTCCAAAATGCTTGGAAACTGTTTAAAAATACCTTAAAACAGGCCGAACTAAAATGCATTCCAATAAAAGAAAGAGGCATGGAAAGTCCAAAAGGACATCAGTATGGCTTACAAATGAAGTAAAAGATGTGATTGGAAAGAAGAAAAACTCATTTAAGAAATGGAAGGCTCTTCCTACCGAGGAGAACAGAAAGGAACACAAGCTCTGGCAAACTAAATGCAAAGCAACAGTCAGGAAAGCCAAGAGAGATTTTGAGGCACACATAGCAAAGAATATTAAAAAAAACAACAAAACTTCTTTAAGTACATCAGAAGCAGGAACCCAACTAGAAAAGCAGTTGGGCCACTCAACGACAATGGTCAGAAAGGGAAAACCAGCAAAGACAAGGAGATTGCTGAGCGGCTAAATGACTTCTTTTGCGTCCGTTTTCACACAGGAGGACAGACAACATATGCCTGCAGCTGAGTCAGTTTTTTCAGGGAGGGAATTAAATGAATTAAACCAGATAGAGATAAACAAGGAAGATGTTCTCACATGCCTTACTAAACTAAATGTCAACAAATCACCAGGGCCAGATGGCATCCACCCCAGAGTTCTTAAGGAACTCAAGTGTGAAATTGCTGAAATTCTAGCTAAGATATATAACCTTTCTCTAAGATCAGGCACTGTACCCGAGGACTGGAGGGAGGCAAATGTAACTCCGATCTTCAAGAAAGGATCCAGGGGTGATCCAGGAAATTATAGGCCAGTTAGTCTAACCTCAGTTCCAGGCAAAGTGATGGAAACCATTATTAAAGAAAAATTACTAAGCACATAGAAGAACAGGCATTGCTGAAGGAAAATCAACATGGTTTCTGCAAAGGCAAATCATGTCTTACTAACCTGTTAGAATTCTTTGAGGGTGTAAATAAACACATAGATAAAGGGGACCCAATTGATATTGTTTACCTTGACTTTCAAAAGGCTTTTGACAAAGTCCGTCACCAAAGGCTCCTAAATAAGCTCTTCAGCCATGGAATCAGGGGACAGGTCTTGTCCTAGATTGGAACCTGGCTAAACTGTAGGAAACAAAGGGTGGTAATAAACGGACATTTCTCTGGGTGGAAAGAGGTGAGAAGTGGCGTACCCCAAGGTTCAGTTTTGGGTCCATTACTTTTTAATTTATTCATTAATGATCTGATGTAGGAGTGAATTCTGAGGTAGCAAAGTTTGCAGATGACACTAAATTGTTCAGGGTAGTTAAAAATGAAACTGATTGTAAAGAGCTCCAGAAAGATCTCTCGAAATTGAGTGAATGGGCAACAAAGTGGCAAATGCATTTTAACCTAAACAAGTGTAAAGTCATGCACATCGGGGCAAAGAACCCCAACTACACCTACAAATTGATGGGGTCAAAGCTTTCCGAGACAAACCAGGAAAGGGATCTCGGGGTCTTGGTGGACAGCTCAATGAAGATGTCAACCCAGTGCGCAGCAGCAGTGAAAAAGCAAATTCTATGCTAGGCATGATCAGAAAGGGAATCGAAAATAGGTCAGCAAATGTTGTATTACCTCTCTACAAATCGATGGTAAGGCCACATTTGGAGTACTGTGTACAATTCTGGTCTCCGCACCTTAAGAAGGATATAACGGAACTGGAAAAGGTACAGAAAAGGGCAACAAGAATGATCCAAGGGATGGAGCGGCTCCCTTATGAAACCAGTTTGCCACGCCTTGGACTTTTCAGCTTTGATAGACGGCGTTAAGAGGTGACTTGATCGAAGTGTATAAAATCATGCATGGGATAGAAAAGGTGAATAAAGAAAAACTGTTTTCCTTGTCACAAAACACTAGGACTAGAGGGCACTCCCTGAAGCTCCAAGGTAGGAAAATTAGGACTAACAAAGGGAAATATTTCTTCACCCAGAGGGTCATTGGGTTATGGAACTCACTTCCAGAAGAGGTTGTGACAGCTGTCAGCCTGGACAACTTCAAGGCAGGATTAGACAGATTCATGGATACCAAGTGTATCGGTAGTTACTGAAAAGGACATTCAAGTGCCACCTCGGAGTTGGTTGAGGTAGGCAGGATTTCCCCGGTACTGGTTGTGGGGGTCGGGAGCAGGTCAGGGTTTTGCCCTCCCTTCTGCTCGAGATCCCCGTGTACAACTGGTGGGCCACTGTGTGATACAGAATGCTGGACTAGATGGGCTGAGGTCCGATTCAGCATGGCTCTTCTTATGTTCTTATGTTCTTATGTTCTTATGTGACGCACACCATGTGACACAGCCAAAAACAAGAAATCCTTCTAAAATTGCACTGTGTACTGTGTATTGTAATTTGTATGACTTCCGACAGGGATTGTCTGTCGTATGTGTAATGTAATCTGCACTGAGTCCCCTTCAGGGTGAGAAGAGCGGAATATAAATAAACAGTATTATTATTTATTATTATTACCCAAAGCTCTTTGTAAGTGGCCTTACTGTGCTAACAGTATTTGGGCTTATAAAATACATCATTGGGGATACAGGTTCTCAATCTTTGGTCCTCCAGTTGGACTTTGGCTCCCAGAAATCCTGACAGTTGACTGATTAGGATTGTGGTAGGGAATTACCAATCTAGAAGTGGCCCTTTCATCATTTTACCACTTGCACAGATTATCTGAGTTTTCTTTTTTTCAAAACCTGCTGCTGAAGACTTATCCCAACAAACCTGATAGATCAGAGTGCAGTATTTTAAAAATATAGCAATAACTATTTCTTTGAGAATACTGCTTGAATGATGCGATAAAAAAACTTGCTAATGCCTAAATGCTGTTTAAGTGACAGAGACAAAATACGAATGAAAGAAATTATTGAGCATTAGATCACTAACTGCTATGTGTCTATTGAAGGTGCTATTTCATTTGTCACCCATTACCAAGCAACAACCTCAAGTGAATTGGGAGTTAAAAAAGAGAAACAACAGTCTAAATAGACAAATCAATATCCCTAGCTCGGTTTGCATTTTCTCACCAGTGTTGCACTGGAATCTCCAGTTCTGGGAATATGTCTGTGTGTATATATGTGTGGTGCCTGGACTTTGAATTCATTAGTAAAAATTACATCTCTATACTTCAGGAGAGGATCTCTAAAGTAGTCCTCCAACACATCCTGCCAACTGCGATTACCCATTACGAATAATAGAACAGACTGTTAAATGTTATTTCATAAATACTATAAACCAACTAGATTTGAATGCTGGGGAAGTGGTTGATGAGAAAGCACTAGTTATGGTTAGTTTATCGAACAGTTATTTAAATATGTCTCTCAGTTTCTCTCCAAGCATACACAAACACACGCTACAGCACAGTTGGTCTATTGGCACATACAACAAAATAATATATTTGGTACAACAATATCTCAGCTGTTTTTTGGAGTTCAACTCTTATAATTTCTTACTGTTCACTATGCTGGCTCAAGCTAGTAAGAGTTGTACATCAGAACACCTAAAGCAGGGGTAGGCGAGTGTTCTGCCCCCATGCTATCTTAATTACTTGGATGTTGAACTGATTGCACAGTGAACAGATTGGAGAATATATGGTTGAATCAAACAAGAATTTATTAATTGAGAGGCATTTTAGACTTTCTCTCCCCCTGAGTCTCACTACAAAGTCTTTATGAGGACAGGTAAAGCCTTGGAGAGATGGACACAGTTCTAGCTGAACTGAGACTCTTGAATCATTATTTCTTCTTATTGTCTCTTTCTTGTATGGCATTCAACTATCTCAAAGATGGTCTCAATTTTAAACTCTGACTGGACTTGAATAAAGCTCATACAGCTCCAACTGGACTTGTATACAGCTCCAACTGGACATGGTATTTTATAGATTTTCTGGCCCTCCTCTCTATTCATCTTCGAGTCACAAAAGGGCTGACTCTTCCAAGAGCCAGAAGTGGCTTGCCTGAGGCTCTGTCCCTGAGGGGATTCTTAAAGGGACAGGGTGATGGAGGCTTCAAATGCAAAGAGGCTGCCTAGACTGACCTTCCTGAAACTGTACATAAACCCTCTAATTAAAAAGGGCTTAACTAGGGGTAAACAGTGAGGGTCTTCATGGGACACGACAGCTACTGTGGAAGGACAGGGGTCATATTACTCCCCAAGAAATCTTTAACACATATCTGCTGTACAGAAGAATTTTGAGTAAAGCTTGAAATTCTGTGCTTCAACAAGCCTAGCAGGCTAGGAATGACAATTGCAACTCCTTATATATAATAGTAATTTAAGATGGCATTCATAACTCTTATTATATCATTCTTCAATATAAATTTATTAATTTATCCTTCAAATAATCACCATAGCTACGATTAGCTGTTAAAGAGTATATACATTTTGTGACATACTCTATATTCTCCTTTTTTAATGGAGTGTAGTTATGCCAGCCACATGACCTTAGAGGTGTCTATGGAAAATGCCGGCTCTTCGGCTTAGAAATGGAGATGAGCACCAGCCCCCAGAGTCGGACACGACTGGACTTAATGTCTGGGGAAAATCTTTACCTTTACCTACCTAGCTCCCCCCACCCCCCCATGTTTTTATTCATCTGTTTTATTTGGAACTCCCTCTTGCTGAGTAATTTTCTCTGCTGTAGAGCATTAATTTGGTTTCTTTTCCCATTTTTCTGTTTATATATTATCCTTGCTACTAATACGTTCTACAGTTTTTGTACTTTATTGCTTCTCCTCACCCTTCAACTTTCCCATGGCCTTATCTTTATCCCCATTTAAGCTTTGCATCACTTGCGGATGCAAAGTTTCTCTTTCTGATGCTCACTGAAAGTGCTTGTTTTATCTTGGAGACGGGAATGCATTCACTGAGAAGAAAGTTTATTGACAGCCGCACCCTAGATGGTCCTTTAGTCAACGACAAAGCAGGAGTTGAGGGAAATAGGCTGCCTTAAGGTGTGAAATTCCAGCAAAGCACCAAATTCCTCTAATTTCTAATTCTTTCCTCTCCATTTCCCCTTTTTACCTTTATTCTTGCATTTTAGCCACTGTTTGTGCTGTTGGATGGGGGGGATTACGTATTTTCACTCATATTGTATAAGTGAAATTGAATATATGGATTTCTTCCAACTTTCTTTGTAGGTTTCCCTCCTCTTCATTCTATTCTCTGCTCCCAAAGCAACAATGTGTTGTGTGTGAACAGCACCATCCTTGTCCAGTCTGGAAAGGCTGATGTTGCAGCTATCTTCACAATGATAAAATAAAAAGGCACTTAAAATCAGTCATAGCATTTATAGTGGGACAAGTGAGAAAACACTGGGACCACAATCATTTGAAAATAGTTCACAATATGCCAATTTAAGAAGACCTGGGTTCAGAAATGGGAAAGATTGATAGAAAAAGTTGAAGGAAAAGAAAGATATAAAGAGCTGAACCATTATCTTTTCACGATGGTTCAATTAAAATCTGAATTAAGATAAGTACTATTCCCTGAGGGTGGGGGTGGGATGGGGAGGTGGGGGGGGGGTGTAAAACTGTTTGACACAAGGGCGAGGTAAAGGTGGGATTGATAAGATCACTATGAAAACAATATGTGATATGTATTCATTATGTATTTCAATATTGAAAAATTGTTATGGATTGTGATTTTATTTAACCTGTGTTGGCAAAAAGCCAATTAAAACCCCCTAGAAGTGAAGAGACATCAGAGGATGACAATTGTAAGCAAGGGAGCTAGTATGGAAGCAGCCTAAAACTATAGGTCAGTATGTTTCTTGGGATGTGTTCTTATTAGAATTGAACGTATTGGTGGCACTAGCCTGGAAAGACTACAAAGGTTTCTAGGGTATGTTAATTTTTTTTAATTTTTAATCTTTATTGTGGAAAAAAAGGACAAACAATAGAAGATACATACATCAATCACACAGAACACAATCTACACAAGTACACTACAGTTAAAAAAAGATGTTGACTTCACATCTCGGTTATAAAAACATGTTTAAACAGAAGTTGGGGGGAGATGGGCTACTAGACATATAGTCCTTTGAGATTAATCATTTTTTCTCTCATAATTGACAAGGGGAGCCCAGGTTAAATTAAATTGTTTGGAAGAGTTGTCTCTAAGCATAAATGTAAGTTTGTCAAGCTCCGCGATTTCTAGAGATTTGGTTAGCCATTCTTCTATGTCCGGCATTTCTGTAGATTTCCAATATCTGGCTACCACGATTCTTGCAGAGGCGGTGAGGTAAGTAAGTAGTTTTTCTAGTTCCTTGTTTAGTTGTAGCCCTGAAATATTCAATAGATAAAGTTCTGGTTTTTTTGGGATACACATATTTAGCATTTCTTGCATTACCTTATTTACTGAATTCCAGAAATTTTTTACAGTTTTAGAGGTCCACCATTGATGGAAAAAAGTGCCTCGTTCTTGAGAACACTTCCAACATAAATCATTATTGTTTTTATAAATTTTGGAAAGTTGGTGGGGGGTTAGGTACCATCTATAAGCCATCTTGTACATATTTTCTTTTAAATAATACGAGTATGTGTATTTCTGTTTTATTTTCCAGATTCTTTCCCATTCTTCCTTCGGGAGATTATGTCCTAGGTTTGCCGACCATTTTGCTATATATTCCTCTGTGGGGTACTTTCCCCCTTCTATTTCCAATAGCAGTTTATAAACTAAGCTCACCGTTTTCTTTTTTGATTGAAGCCATAATTTTTCCCCTTTCGGAGGATTCCATTCCCACCCGATTTGTCTATCCTCCTTGAATCTCTTGGTTATTTGAAGATAGTGGAACCAATTTAAATGATATTGTGATAAATCTTCTAGCTTTTTTATTTTGATATCTGTTCCATCCTTTTTAAATATGTTCTTGTAGGTTAGTCCATAATCATCTTCCCTTCTTTTTTACTTTAAAAGCTTCGCTTGGAGAAGTCCATAGGGGTATTCTTGTGTATAGATTTTTTTAATATTTATTCCAGATTTTTAATAATGGGGCTCTCACAATATGGTTATTAAATCCTTTATCTTGTTTTATTTTGTCATACACTAGATAGCCATGCCATCCAAACTTTATGTCATGGCCTTCCAAATTAAGCAATTCTTTATCTTTTAGTTCAACCCAATATTTTAGTGCCTCTATACAGTTGGCTTCATAGTATTTTATTAGGTTAGGCATTCCTAAACCTCCATTCTCAGTTTTTAATTGAAGGACTTTTGATTTTATTCTTGCCTTTTTACCTGCCCATACAAATTTAGTTAGTTCAGTTTGCCATTTTTTCAACATATAGTTATTTTTTAAGATGGGGAGCGATTGAAAGAGAAAGTTTATCTATGTTAAATTTTTTCAGGGGCCACAGCATTCAAATATGACGATTTAGCTCCAAAAATTAAGGTCAAACTTGATGAAAATGTGCAGCATATATTAAGAAGTGCTTTGTCAAGTACTGCTAAATTATTATAACATGTTTTCTTAACTTTGTTTTTTTTATTAAGCAAGCTTCGTCTTGTGATTGGTCAATGGAAGGTAAATGGAGGTTTAACTTATTTGTCTAAGGACTTATTTGTCTAAGGACTGATAACCCCATTGTGAAAAGCAAAGCTTGTTAGTGGTTCATAGGGATTTTCACCTCAATGTCCAGCTTGTTGCATAGCTTATAGTTTTAATTTCCTGGCTCCTTAAAGTGAAGTTGACTAAGGACTAGGACCATGTGTTTTATAAATCTATAAAACTGTTCTAAATTCAGTGACTGATCCTGAATCAATGGAACTTACCTAATGATTTAGTATTCAGCAGTTGATTTAATTGTCCAACTCTAGTTGAGATTAGTTTTTGGATTTGGGTCTCAGAATTGCTAATTCCCACTGGCATGGAAATGTGACAAAATTCTTACCAATGAATTAAACATTCTGATTGTCATATGCCGAGGATAGAACAAATGTCTTTTTTTAGTTGCAATCCAATTTTAAAATCTTATTTTCTGAATCAACAACTGCTCAAAAATAAAGTGATGTATTTTGATAGCTATTAAACTAGAACTGATTTTTTTTCAAATATAAGAAACCCTTAAAAATTGTGGAATTAGTTGTAGAAACAATATCATTTGATCGACTTGGAAAAACTCACTTCTGTAATGTTGTTTGCTATGGGAAATACTAATTGGAGGAGTTCTAAACAGATGCATCATTTCTTCCATTTGAGCAATCAAGTCTTATTTTCAGTGAATCACATCGTTTATAACTTATTCATGGGCTACATCTTCTGGTTAGCCCACTGTCTTCAAAATGTCAAGCAAAATATGAAGAAGGCCTTCAAAATATGTTGCCTGTTGTTTTTTTTTTTTGAAGACCTCTTTAAAGGCTAGATTCTGGAAGCATTCAGCTGTGAAACAGCAGATGTTGCAAACAAGCTGTGGGAAGGGAAGAGTGGGAGAAGTCTTTCTCACAAAAACAGAAGAAAACAGGTACTGCCTGTTCTACAGATAGCCCTCTTCCTTCATCCAAAATATATTTGCTTTAAAATAATGTTTTCACAGTCCACCTCCCCCCACTTTCAATTACAACCCTTTTTCTAGGAAGTCTTTGAGATGGGTTAAAATGAAGATCTTGCTCAGTTGTTTTCAGTTTCCAGCAAACATTTCTTTGAATGAAACCAGAGATTTTTCTGTTCTCTTGCCCATGCTGTAACACGTCTGGTTAATGCCATACATATCTTGAGAAATAGTCCAAATCTGCATATTGTGGCTACAAATTTGAAAATCCTTGCAGTTTCTTTTATCATTTTCTGTCAGTCACAAAGAGGTGAACTAGCTCCTGTCAAGTTCACTTGTAAGAAGGTTGTCCAAAAATTGGCTTAAGTTACTGCAGTCTGGTTTTCTAGCATTTCTTGAATTTAATAGACTTATGGCAGTGATGGTGAACCTTTTAGAGACGGAGTGCCCAACCCGGGGGGGGGGGGCACTCAGGAGGGAATGGGGGGGGGAAGAGAAATATGTGAGCACGTGAGGGGCAGGTGGACAAGCACATGGATTAGTGGTGGTGGGGTAAGCAAGTGAGGGTGGGTGAATGGCGGGTGAGCAGGTGGAAATGGGGTGAGTGGATAGCGGGCAGGCAAGTGAGCAAGTGCCATCACTAGCCTATGATAATCACTTGGCTCTGGTGACTATTGTAATTAGGTCACCAGTGTTGGTGGGTACCAGCTGTTTTGTTGTTTTCCATGTCAGGAGTTACTTGAGAAACTGCAAGTTGTTTCTGGTGTGAGAGAATTGGCCGTCTGCAAGGAGATTGCCCAGGGGACGCTCAGATGTTTTGATGTTTTACCATCCTTGTGAGAGGCTTCTCTCATGTACCCACATGGGGAGCTGGAGCTGACAGAGGGAGCTCATCTGCACTCTCCCCAGATTTGAACCTCCAACCTGTTGGTCTTCAGACCTGCCAGCGCAAGGGTTTAATCCATTGTGCCACCGGAGGCTCCTGATACCAACTGTGATTTTGTGTTTGTGTTTATTCCTGATCCTACTATTGTAAATAGAGTTGTTAACAACTTCACTTCTGTATTGTTAAGGCACACAATTCTGCCGAAATGGATAGAAACAGATCTGGGTTTTTTTAATTACACTTGATATCCCAATTCTCTTCTCTGTGTTCATGTGGCAAATGTTTCTGATATATTCTTCAATGTCGCACAAATCCTACACACCCTTGTCTCCATCTCCTACATTTCTACCATGTGATATCAGGAGCGTACAGACTGAGTAGGCCTTAATTCAAAATGCTTTGTATCAGAAGTGTTTTGGATGTTGAAATGTCTGTATTTGGATATATTTGCATAATGAGATACGTTGGAAATGGGACCCATGAAAAGCACAATATTCATTCATATTCCAATTATACCATAAACGCACAGTTTGAATGTAAATTTTTTCCACAGTATTTATAATGATTTTGTGCATGAAACAAATTTTGTGTGCATTGAACTTTTGGAAAGAAAAGTTATCACCATTTCAGCCACCCATGGGGTCAATTTTGGATTTGAAGTATTTTGAAATTCTGGATAAGGGATACTCAACTTATATTACAAATAATAATATGGCCATAATTGAACCTGATGTTTGTCTTATTTTTCTAACTGCTAGATATTTAAAGATGCTAGATACCATTGCTACTACCGTAGTAGTTAAAATCTTATATATAACACTATATAAGTTTCTACCAATATGCCAGCTGCACCTTTTCCTAGGTTTGGAGGACTTAAGATGGTAGTGCATGTGCTGGTAACCTCAAGGTTGGATTTCTGCTATGAGCTTTACACTGGTCTACTTTTGTACCAAGTTTGGAAACTCCAGTTGGTTCAAAATATGGCAGCCAGATTGGTTACAGGAACATCCAGGAGTGAGCATATTACACCTATCTTAAAGTCACTCCACTGGCTGCCAATTCATTTCTGGGCAAAGTATAAGGTGTTGGTTTTGACCTTTAAATCCCTACATGGTATGGGTCCAGGTTACCTACAGGACTGCCTTCTCCTGTACAATCTGCCCTGAACACTGAGGTCCTCTGGGGGGCATCTGCTCCAGCCTGCCAGAACCCGACTGGCAACCCTGAGCTAGAGGACCTTTTCATTTGTCACCGCACAACTGTGGAACGACCTGGCAGCAGAGCTCTGACAGCTGTGAAGACCTATCTCTTCCGACAGGCCTACCCAGATAGTTTTAATGATGAATTTTAAACTTCCACTCTATGTTTAACTTTGTTTTGTGTATTTTAATATGTATTTTATGGATATATGTTTTAATATGTGCATTCTATGGAGATTTTAAAAAAAAATTATTGTGTTTATTAAGCAATGTTGTAACCCGCCTCGAGCCGTGAGAAGAGGTGGGTAAGTAATAAATTACTATTATTGCTATTATGTAACATGATTTTTGTCCCTGGGTTATACATGTCATTTCCTAATTGGTTCTATCATAAAAACATGGAAAAGGTTTATTAAACTGCAAAAAAAAAATTGGCAGGAAATCTTGCAGCACATTTTGTTATAGTTTTTCAGTGAATATCTATCTCTTTGGTATCCCAGTTGTTTTCCAAGTTTTTGAGTAAATAATTAATCAAGTACAAGGTAATTTTTCCCTCTCGTTCTGCTTCAGAAGGAACAAAATATGATTCATTTGTCCTTAACTGCAGTAGCTCTCTTGGGCTAGTGAAAGTAAACTGCAAATGAAATTAAATTTTGGCTATCATTGTAGGCTTTTATCCATATATTCCAGAAAGAAGTCTACTGAACAAAAACAAGTATTGTAAATACTTTTATTCTGAGTATAATTGATTTTTATGAAATTGGATGCAACATTATGCAACAGAAATATGAGTTGAATGGAATTTTCCTTAACTCCTCGTGTTCGTTTTTCTGTGCGGGCAGGAAACTTACTGCCAACTTATCTGTAATTTGTTGAAATCGCCCTATTTAGTTAACAAGTTGACAGGGTTAGCATTATCTTTGAGTAAAGTACATCCTGCTATGAAGATATAACATCTGCCACACTAAATGTTCTTTTTGTTCTTTTCTTTTGACTCATTGTTTCTAATACTTTTTAGACGCTACAATGACCTAAATGACAGAGCGAAGGGCTTTGTAACTAATTTTACCCAAATCATGCACTTTCATTTAATGAATCTTCTGGGAGAAGCACCCAATTACTCTATCTGTATTGTAAAGAAAAATTCAACCAAACCTCTCATTCTGTTACGAGTAACAAATACTAAATGCACCTGTGTTGTGTTCTGATATTGTAACATTATACCATGATGCTGCCTTTCACTTACACCTATGGATTAGTAGAATAAGATTTAGTCTTGAAAATCTTAAATTGGTATTTGTTTGTAGTTGTTCACACAAGTAATGAGAAAACATTGACCATTTGATTATTGGTTTTTATTCACTTCAGTTTATAAAACCAGTTCAGTTGTAATAACCAGAACAAATAACTATATCCCAACATGCACGTATATACTTTGCTTCCGTACGTCCTTTGTGAATTCAGATGGGCATGAAGAAATGCAGTGTTTGGAGAGGATACACTCTGTGTGTTCTTATCATTTGTTTGGTCGTATAGCATTTTGTGTCATATTTCCTGCTTAATCACTCTGGAATGTATTGGTTGACGTGTAGAATACAACATTTTCAACCAATTAAACAGTGAATGTCAATTCCGTTAGTTGCTTATTAGATGTAACTTGTGAGGGAAGACCCTGTACCTAGCATATTAATCTTTTCTCAAAGTATTTGTCATTACTGCTATAACTGAACATGGGGTGGGGTACCCACAATTTCTCAAATGATAGTTTCATATATTAGTGACCATTATATATGGCCATCTGTCGGGGATGCTTTGAATGCAATTTCCCTGCTTCTTGGCAGGGGATTGGACTGGATGGCCCACTAAGTCTCTTCCAACTCTATGATTCTAGTTGGACTGACAAAGGGAAGGGAAGCTAAAACACATCAGTGATGAATAAACTAAACCCTGCTGACCATTGGTACGTTCATATATATATATACTCCAAAATCAATTCTGCCTGATTTTTCACTGCTTTTATATTGGTCTTATAAGTCATTGTCCAAAAATTCTTCTTGCTGTAGTCACGCAAGTTGACATTCTGTCTAGAAAATAGGAATAACATTATTTTCGTTTTTCTGAAAGTCTCAAACATTATCTTAGAGAGGTAATTTATTTTCCTTAGACCGGGGATTTTTTTCTCTTCTCAGTACAAAGACTGCTTTGCCCCAAAAGATGTTGTGTTGTTAAAAAAATCAATATAAAATTAATTATTCTCTGTTTATACTGAGGGAGGGGTATTTCTCTCCTTTTTTCTTTTCAGTTGCTTGAGATTGACCTTTACCAGCTTTATGGATTGTATCTGTATCAATAGTTAGTATATTTACAGATTATTTGTCTAGTCTGGAAAAAATATATTCACAAGGATATGAAATATTGTACATGTGTGTGTACGCATGCACATGTATATGGACGAACTTTTATTCCTTTTGTATGTTTTCCAATAGAAGTTTAATTGGTCCTCTTCATGCTGTCTTTGTGCCCACAAGTTTTGTAATGTGTTGCTGCAGTATGTTTTTTAACGTGTGCTTGCACATGGGGGTTCTGTTGTGTTTGTATCTTATCATGTTTCAAACATGTTTTAAAAACTCTTTTTAAAGCACTATGCTTTAATTCTCTTTTGACATTTGTATTGATAATTTGAAAACTACTGTGTTTTAGTTGTGAACCATCTCAAATCCTATTCTGGGAGACAGGCAGGTTATAAGAACCTAAAACAGCTGCCAAAAAGTGACTAATTACATAATATTGGTTAACGAATCAACAACAACAAAACTTTATTGCGATCACTGACCAGCACAAAGCGGGCACAAGTGCCCTGAAAATGGAAAGACAACTCCCCAGTAAGCAGTTATCCAAAATTAGACCAGAAATCAGTATAAAAACACATCTTAAAAGACAGGACACCGCAACAGGTATGGAACCGAAGGGGGAGGGGAGTGGGTTGATGAGAGAGGTCGAAAACACCCGTGGGGGGCACCAAAGGAGGCACTGTGAGTCCAGTAGCGTTTCAGCTGCAACATGTTGCTCTAACTGCATTCCCAGCAGGGTGTTGCCTTACGGTGTCAATCATCAGGGTGTTGGCTTACGGTGTCAATTGGTCAACGAATCTGTTGGACCCCAATGAAGAATATTGCAAATATAGCCTTTACGTCTTTTTCTCATAAGAAGGGTAGCTGCTTTTCAGAGACTCAAGATGTTTCCCAATTCTATTTCATAACCAGATACTCTATCTGTCTCTCTAGATGTGTGTGTGTGTGTGTGTGTGTGTGTGTGTGGATAAATGTTGGACAAATAGCCACTTGTGTACCTTTCTGTTAGCTTTGGTCTGAAGACATGTATCAAGCTGATATGCATAGTGGTAGAAAGCAGGATGCACAAGTTGACTGGAAGTGGAGGAAGGATCCCACTTTGCTTACCCAAAGGTCCATAATGGGGATGAATGGGTGACCACCACCCTCTTCTCTATTATTTTGAGGGATGTAAACAAGGCAGTGAAGGCACTGATGTATCAATTGGCTTACCAGTGAGTAAAGAACAGCTTGACTTTTGAAAATGGCTGATAGGGTCGACACTGCAAGGACTCCTGGGTCACTAAAATCCTTGGTTGAACAGCAAATCCTTCAATGATCCGACCGTGGTGGGAGTGGGAGGGAAGAAAACAGCACTAAAAATTAACGCAGTGATTCACTGTAATAATGCTGTTTTTTTTTAAGTAGAAAGGGAATCCTTTTTCCTGAGACAGATTTGTGTTTCATCAATTGAAGCAGTAGACATTTTTCAGTCAAAAAACTCAGGAATTTTGGTTCACCCCTCATGTATGCATTATGTATGTATGAAAAAAAATGTGTATCTTCAACTTTTTCATGCAGCTTCCCTCCATAGGAAACAGGCTGATTGCACAAAGCTGGGGACAATATTTTAGTGTGCCTGCAACCAATGTTGCACAACCAGACATTGTGGAATGTGCTTCACCTGTGTGTGTGATCTCAAAAAGTACATGATTACAATACACTGTATTTCTAATCAGATCCTCTACTGTTGTCATAAAAATAATTATACAAATGTAAACACACACATTTAATGATTTTGGAAGAACAGACAAAGAAGAAGACTTGAACTTATGTTAAGTAGTATATACACACCACTTGTTTAAAATCTAAGCATCCTTGGATAAATATTGTCCATTTTTTAAAAAGAAAATCATTTTTATCATTACCATTTAGATCAGTGGTTCTCAACCTGGGGGTCGCGACCCCCAGGGGGTCGCACGGCCCTTTTCTGGGGGTCGTGAAGGTGCCTCGGTTGGCCCCGCCCCTTTTGCGTCCTCACAATGGCTGCCAGCCCGTGTGCCAGGCAGTCCAGGTCAGCTCCTCCACCTCCTGTTTCCACAGGGCTGCAGGAAGTCAGGAGGAGGAGAAGCTTAGCAGCAAAGGCCCTCCTTACCCCTTGCCGAGCTCAGTGGGGCTCCTTAGCGCAAGGCCTTGTGCGTCGCCTCCCTCGCGCTCCCGGCCGGCAAGGGCGTGTGGGAGGCGAAGGCGACAAAGGAAGAAGCCAAGCCGGCAGGTCGATATTGCAGCTTGCATGGGCAGAAGGTAGCCTTTAGGTGCCGAGGGAGGGAGCGAAGGAGCCCTCCTCCCTGCAGGCTGCGGGGCAGGCAAAGCACCCAAAAAAACGGTGCGAAAAGTCAGTGTGTGTGTGTGGGGGGGGGAGTGAAGGGCCCATTGCTCCTTCCTCCCTGCAGGCAGGCCACAGGGAATGGAGCCCAATGCAACAATGGAGGGTCTCCCCAGGAGGAGGAGGGAGAGGGCGAAGGTGCTGGTGCACTGTGCCCCTTTACTTTCAAGTCCTTTTGACTTCCTCTCTGCTCCTCTTTCCCTGAAACCCTCGGGGCAGAAACCTAGCTGGGTTGCTGTGAGTTTTCCCCCCCGACGACAAATGCCCCTTTTGTTTTCCCCCAGGACGCAGTATTTCCTTCCTCCCATTAAACTCCTTCCCTTTCTTCTCTCTCCCCCCCCCCTTTCTCCTTGCTTCCTTCCTTTTTTCCTTCCTTGCTTCAGCCCGTTCCTCCCCCCCCCCCGCTTCCTAAACCCAGGTTGCAGCCCCAGTGTCTACTCTGCAGCCAGCCAGCCATCCATCCACCCGTGCGTTGGGGGGAGGGAGAGAAAGGGAGGGCCTCAGGTGTTTTGGACTTCAACTCCCACAACTCCTAACTGCTTACTGGCTGCTAGGAATTATGGGAGTTGAAGTCCAGACACCTGGAGGGCCTAAGTATAGTTTTTGTGATTAATCACTATGCTTTAATTATATTCAATTTGTAACAATGGAAATACACCATATATATCAGATATTTATATTACTAGGTTACTGTGAGTTTTCCAGGCTGTATGGCCATGTTCCAGAAGCATTCTCTCCTGACATTCTGCTCACACCTATGGCAGGCATCCTCAGAGATTGTTGGGATCTGTTGGAAACTAGGCAAGGGAGGTTTATATTTCTGTGGAATGGTGTCCAGGGTGGGAAAAAAACTCTTGTCTGTTGAAAGCAAGTGTTAATGTTGGAATTAATCACCTTGATTAGCATTGCAAAGCTTTGCAGCTTCAGGGCCTGACAGATTCCTGCCTGGGGGGTGATGTTAGCTGGCCTTGCTCGTTTCATGTCTGGAATTCCCCTGTTTTCAGAGTGGTTTTTTTTACTGTCCTGATTTTACAGTTTATAATACTGGTAGCTCGATTTTGTTCATGTTCATGCTTTCCTCCTTTCTGTTCAAAATTTCCATGTACTTCATGTGGCTTCTCTGTGTTGTCTGACATGGTGATTGTTAAAGTGGCTGAGCATTTCTGTATTCTCAAATAATAGGCTGTGTCCAAGTTGGTTAATCAAGTTTTCTGCTATGGCTGACTTCTCTGGTTGAATTAGTCTGTTGTGCGTTTCATGTTCCTTGATTCATGTTTGGGTGCTGCGTTTGGCGGTCCCTATGTAGATTTGTCCACAGCTGCATGGTATACGGTGGACTCCTGTAGAGGTGAGAGGATCTGCAGGACCTCTGCAGGAGTCTACCGTATACCATGCAGCTGTCCACAAGTCTACACAGGGATCGCCAAAAGCAGCATTTCCCAAAACATGAATCAAGGAACATGAAAGGCACTGCAGACTGATTCAGCCAGAGAACTCAGCCATAGCAGCACACTTGATAAATAATTGCATTTAATATTAAATAATTAAATAATTAGTAATAAAATAAGTAGCAACGAAAATAATTTTATGGTTGGGGGTCACCACAACATAAGGAACTGGATTTAGGGGTCACGGCATTAGAAAGGTTGAGAACCACTGATTTAGATCAATACCATTATCACTTCTTCACTGGGTTGTTCATATCTTTCATCAACCTTGGAGGCAGATACCTTTTAAATGTCTGTTTTATTTGCTCATAATTCATAGGAGGATTTTGGATTTGAGAACTGTAGGGATGTTTATAATCCAGAGAGAACTACAGACTTTGCCCAATAGATTAAGAGAAAATCTTCACCATTCTGTGAAGAAGAAAAGCTCTGTTGATTTTCAGGCAATCATGGGTATCTTGTTTCACTCCATGCTTATAAGAACAGATTACATTTAAATTATTTATGGACAAGCTGCTATCAGAAGTGTGGTGAAAAAATAGCCACCAGTTGTTGCAGATTTCTTTTTCTGTGTGTCCTTTCCAAATAGGGAATCAAAATCACCTATAAGCTATTTGACAAGGTCTATTATCCTTTGTAAATGGAGCAAAGAAAAAGTTAAAAAAATCATGTAGTTTTCAAGAGATAGTTGTTATTATGTTTCCTTTTCTAAGAACAGGTAATTTTGATAGTTGCAGATTAAAATATTCTGCACTGGTCAAGATTTATTTGGATTACTGTGTTCACTTTTGGCAACATCTAGTTATGATGGAAATATACAAGTTGCAGAAGGGAATGGAATATATAAGGAAAGGTTGAAGGAGCTGGGCTAGTTCAGCTTGGTGGAATGAAGACTGAGGGTGATATGCCTGTACTCTATATATGTCAAGGGCTTTCACAGAGAAGAGGGGGTAGGTCTGCTCTCTGCTGCCCCAGAGGGTAGGACTGGGTGTAATGGTTTGAAATTACAGGATTGAACATTAGAAGGAACTTCTAGACAGTAATAATGGTTCGATACTGGAACCAATTATCTAGAGAAATGTTGGAGTCTTCTTCTCCAAAATGTCTTCAAAATGAGGAATAGCTCCCTGTTGGGGATGCTTTCAGTGGTTCTCAACCTGGGGTCCCCAGATGTTTTTGGCCTTCAAACTGGCTGGGATTTCTGGGAGTTGTAGGTCAAAAACATCTGGGGACCCCAGGTTGAGAACCACTACTTAGCTGGAGTTCCTTCATTGATTGGCACAATTCTCTATGGGCTCCTTCCAAATCAAAGATTGCATGATGTAGTGGCAAATTTCCTCTTCTTGTTCAGCATATCGTTTAGGAAAAGAGATCATACACATTTTCATAAAATCTTAAGATTCTAAGGCAGCATAAGGGCCATCTAGTCCGACAACCTGTTAAGCAGGAATACACAATCATCCCCGAACTATGGCCATCAGACCCCTATCTAAAGACCTCCTTCTGAGGCAAATAGTTCTTACAATAAAATATTCTTTTGAATGCTTAGGTAGAATCTTTTTTCATGAAATTTGAACCCATTGGTATGTGTATTGATCTCTGGAGCAGCACAAAACAAGCCTACGCCATCTTGGATATGACACTGCTTCAGAAATTTAAAGAAAACTATTAGTTTTGTATTCTCCAGGCTAAACATACTCAGTTCCCTAAATTGTTCTTCATAAGGCTTGCTTTTCAGACTTTTTATCATCTTGATTGCCCTTCTATGGACATGTTCAACCTTGTTCATATCCTTCTTGAACTGTGGTATCTACTATCTAGCCAAGGGCTGGCCAATGCAGAACAGAGTGGCACTAATATTTTCCTTAATAAATATAATCTCATATAACCTGTTGTATGTTATATGTGCACCCTGGAGTGCTTTGTAAGCCACCCCTAGTCCCTTCGGAGAGATAGTAGTAGGATATAAATAAAGTTGTTGTTATTATTATTATTACTATTATTTGAAGCACATCAAGATGTGTACACAGCAAACAAGATCACTATGCTGGCTGTTGTATTGGATCACATGCTGGACACTTCCCAAGTGTCTAGGTCTGTGTGATTTATCGGCAATCCCAGTAGGGTGGCCTTTTGCTGCTGACAGATGGTAATTTTGTCAGCACCAGTTGTGTTCAAGTGCAGGCCAAGGTCTTTAGGCACTGCACCCAGTGTGCTGATCACCACTGGGACCACCTTTAGGCTTGTGCCAGAGTCTTTGCAGTTTGACCTTTAAATCCTCATATTGTGTTAGCTTTTCCAGTTGTTTCTCTTCAATCCTATTGTCACCTGGGATTGCAACACTGATGATCCATACTTGGTTTTTCAACACGATTGTGAGTTTAGGAGTATTGTGCTCCAAAACTCTGTCAGTCTGATTTCGGAAGTCCCAGAGTAGTTTGACGTGTTCATTTTCCGTAACTTTTTCAGGCTTGTCGCAGGCAGCTGGTATTTGTGGCACAAGCTCCAATGCATCACCTGAGTAACGGTGTTATGCCTCTGCTTGTAGTCTGTCTGCTCAATCTTCTTGCTGCAGCTGAGGAGATGTGATCTATTGTTTCATCTGCTTCTTTGCAGAGTCTACACTTGGGATCTGTCGTCGACTTTTCAATTTTGGCTTTGATGGCATTTCTTCTAATGGCTTGTTCTTGGGCTGCCAGAATCAGGCGCCCTGTCTCCTTTTTCAAAGTTCCATTATTATTATCATTATTATTGATGCAACCAAGAAGTGTATTGGCTTTTGGACTTCTTCACACTATTGACTCATTTAGCTTGTGATCTAGTAAGGATTTTAAGAGTGAGATTATATGAAATGCACAGTAAACCAACAAAGGAGGTATGTGTCTGGTCTAATGTGCAACTCTAAGTTACCTTAGGGCAGTGGTTCTCAACCTGTGGGTCCCCAGGTGTTTTGACTTACAACTCCCAGAAATCCCAGCCAGTTTACTAATGTTAGGATTTCTGGGAGTTAAAGGCCAAAACATCTGGGGACCTACAGGTTGAGGATCACTGACTTAGGGTTACCAGATAGCTGTCTTGGGTACTTCCCAACTATGCTGTTCTTGGTGATAAAAGAGATTTGGTAAGTCAATCATTCTTTAACCTGTTGTAAAAATGGCAAGTGCACATCACTGGCTGAGGGTCATTCCAACCGAGTGAAAGTGACATCAGGGTCAGCCAAGTCTGTCCATTACACATTTCTTAACAAATACAACATTTGGGCTTTGGAGAAAAAGCAATTTCAGTAGTCTGAGACAAAGGCTTTGATAAACACAACAAATTAAACTGATCCTTTCTTTTAAAGATACATTTGTTAGTGTGAAGGGGGAGGGAGTGCAAAGAGACAGAAATAATATTGTGTATTTTTGTAGCAGTGATTTACTAGAAATAAAAATAAGTTCTCTGTTGTAGAAAATATATAATAAGGAAAGACGTGCTATTAACCAGGTACTAGTGAATTTGTCTGACAATCTGTCTGCTTTACTATGTTTACTTTCCCATGTTTTTAGCTATCATTTTACCTTATTTATTTATTTCAGGATTTTACCCCGCTCTTCTCAACCCCCGAGGGGGGACTCAGAGCAGCTTACAGTACGGCACAATTCGATGCCACATCATAACAGCATAAAACCCCAAAAACCCCACAACAATTAAAATACATTAAAAACACATTAAAATGCAGTTCCATCAGCCACATACACAGTCATTCCGAGTTAAAACAATATGCATCCATAAAAACATTGACCCTCTTCATCCCTTCCATTAAAATCCCCATCTAACATGCTGCTTAATGCTGGTGTGCAAACGCCTGGTCCCAGAGCCAGGATTTTACCTTTTTCCTGAATGCCAGGAGGGATGAGGTGGACCGTACCTCCATAGGGAGCGCATTCCACAGGCGGGGGCCACCACCGAGAAGGCCCTGTCCCTCGTCCCCACCAACCGCATTTGAGAGGTCGGTGGGAGCGAGAGCAGGGCCTCCCCGGATGATCTTAGGTTACGGGGTGGGATGTAGCGGCTGATGCGTTCGGACAAGTAAGCTGGGCCAGAACCGTATAGAGCTTTAAAGGTCAAAACCAGCACTTTGAATTGAGCTCGGAATTGGACAGGCAGCCAGTGAAGCTGACACAACAGGGGGGTGGTGTGCTCCCTGTATGTAGCTCCCGTTAATAATCTGGCTGCCGCCCGCTGGACTAATTGCAATTTCCGAACTGTCTTCAAAGGCAGCCCCACGTAGAGTGCGTTGCAGTAATCTATTCGGGATGTGACCAGAGCGTGGACGACCGTAGCCAGATCAGACTTCCCAAGGTACGGGCGCAGCTGGCACACGAGTCTCAACTGTGCAAAAGCTCCCCTGGCCACCGCTGAGACCTGAGGTTCCAGGCTCAGCGATGCGTCCAGGATCACTCCCAAGCTGCGAACCTGCATCTTCAGGGGGAGTGTAACCCCATCCAACACAGGCTGTAACCCTATGCCCTGTTCGGCCTTACGACTGACCAGGAGGACCTCTGTCTTGTCTGGATTTAGTTTCAATTTGCTAGCCCTCATCCAGTCCGACACAGCAGCCAAGCACCGGTTCAAAGTCTGGACAGCCTCCTTGGTGACAGGTGGGAAGGAGTGACAGATCTGGACTTCATCTGCGTACAGATAACACCTGACTCCGAAACTCTGAATGATCTCTCTCCCAGCGGTTTCATGTAGATGTTGAACAACATCGGGGACAGTACTGAACCCTGAGGGACTCCACAGGACAACGGCTGTGGAGCCGAACAGGTGTCACCCAATGACACCTTCTGGGTACGACCTTCCAGGAAGGATTGGAGCCACTGCAAAGCAGTTCCCCCCAAGCCCCATATCTGCAAGGCGACCCAGAAGGATACCGTGGTCAACGGTATCGAAAGCCGCTGAGAGGTCCAGCAGAACCAACAGGGACACACTCCCCCTGTCAAGTTCCCGGCGTAGATCATCTACCAAGGCGACCAAGGCTGTTTCAGTACCATGTCCCGGCCTAAAGCCAGACTGTGCCGGATCAAGATAATCAGTGTCTACCAAGAACCCCTGGAGTTGCGAAGCCACCACACGGTCCATGACCTTGCCCAAATAGGGGAGATTGGAAACTGGCTGATAGTTCACTAATTGAGTGGGGTCCAGTGATGGTTTCTTCAACAGCGGTTTTATAACAGCTTGCTTTAAGCTGGCTGGAATTTTGCCCTCCTGTAAGGAGGCATTAACCACCACCTTCACCCACTCTGCCAAACCCCCTCTGGCTTCCTTGATCAGCCAGGATGGGCAGGGGTCTAGGATGCATGTGGTGGGCCTTGCCTCTCCAAGGATCTTGTCCACATCCTCGAGCTGAACCAATTGAAACGAATCCATTAAAACCGGACAAGCAGGTGCTCGTGTCACATCCTCAGAGACTGCCATTAAAGTGGTATTGAAATCGGAACGGATCAGAGCCACTTTATCCGCGAAGACCTTGGCAAATTCATTGCAGCGTACCGCCGAGCCATCAGGGATCTCGCGCTGAGGCAGATTTAAAAGACCCCTAACGACTCAAAACAGTTCCACTGGACGGTTCTTCGCGGCGACCACCTTGGCCGCAATAGATGTTTTTTGTGCGGCTTTTATTGCTGCGTCATAGGTCCTCAAATAGGAGACCAGACGCGCCTGAGCTGATCCGCTCGTTTCCGACGCCACACGCACTCTAGCCTCCTCTTTTTTCGCTTCATTGCTGCCAGCTCCTCAGTAAACCAAGGAGCTGGTTTAGCTCGGTTACTCAAGAGGGGGCGTTCTGGAGCGATCGTGTCAATAGCCCTTGTCATCTCCCTGTCCCAGAGTGAGACAAGAGCCTCGACAGGGTCACTTACCGAGGAGGCGAGGAAATCCCCAAGAGCCGTCAGGAATCCATTTGGATCCATAAGTCTCCTGGGGCGGACCATTCTAGTAGGTCCACCACCCCTGCGGAGGTGGAAAGGCACAGTGAGTCTAAACCTGATCAGGTGGTGGTCGGACCATGGCAAAGGAATGATGGTCAATTCCTCCACTCCGCCACCTTCCTCCCATCCCTGGCAGAAAACCAGATCTAATGTGTGTCCTGCACTATGGGTGGGACCCGATATTAGCTGGGACAGGCCCATGGTTGCCATGGCGGCCATGAAGTCCTGAGCCGCTCCTGATAGAGTGGTCTCGGCATGGGCTGCCATTCTAGTTTGGCATAATATTTTAAAATTAAATAAACAACAACAACTTTCAGCTTAAATTCTCTTATGGTAACCTCATGAATTACGTGGCAGAATTAAAATAGAATGCTAGGTTTTCATTGTATAAAATTCTGTTCCAGCCTCAGAAGAAGGAAATGCAATTCTGCTTTTATTGTGAAAATGTTGTCTGTTTCTTCCTTTGCCTTGCAGGTAAGATCAGGGCATTTTAAAGGCCTTATCATAAAGTCTATTTACTGAATAATATGAATACTTTTTTTTACAAACATACTCATGTGTTATATGTACTACAGGACAAGTGCAAAAAACAGCAAGGGAGGGTTTTTGATGTGTTCAGGGATCAGAAGGCTTTGCATATGGTGATGGGTGTTGGGATGCAACATGTGATAGGATCAGGATGATGGACTTGGCTGCCCTCATCATGTTTTTATTTTGATGGCAGCACAGTCAACTCTCCCATCATCAGTGCATTGTAAGTTTACTGGTTGCTTTGGGACCAGGTAGGAATTTTCTTCTTTTTATCTGGGGTTTTTGCTTTCTCCAAAAGGGATTTGGATGATTGATTTGAGTTGGTGAATGAATGAATTTTATTATTACGGTCACAGACCCGGTGTGGATTTGAGGTGGTATCCTTAAATAGGCTGCCATTTGGCAAGTAGCAGATGGGTGGAGTTAGATTTGAAGACTGCGAATGGTGATACTTGTTTTTATTAATCATAACCCATATGTGATGTTATTAATTTCTTAAATGTTGTATTCTGCTGTTCTAATTTCACCTGACTTAGCCGATGGTTTGTTGACCGAAATAAAGGCTACTGACTGACTGACTGACTGAGATTTGAAGTCTGTACACCCTTGATATCTGTAGGGTAGGGCTCTGGAATAATTTCCACATGTCCTGTGACATGGGAGATGTGGAAGAAGTCTATCTTTCAGTTGATCTAGAGCAGTGGTTCTCAACCTGGGGGACCTCAAATGTTTTGGCTGGGATTTATGGGGACCTACAGGTTGAGAACCACTGACCTAAAGGTTTTGCTTGCACCCATGATTTGGATGGGAGTACTCTGGGTATACCTTCCAGTTAGTGGCCAGCTGGGGAGTACACCAAGGGAAGGATGAAGAAAAAGTCTAGACCAGAGTTTCTCAAACTGTTCTCTTCCAGAGGTTTTGGATTTCAGCTTTTACAATTCCTAACAGCTGGTAAGCTGGCTGGGATTTCTGGGACCTGAAGTCCAAAACACCTGGAGGAGCAGAGTTTGAGAAACATTGTTCTAGACACCTGGCTTCAGCTGGACCCACACCAGGTTGCTTCCCCATCTTGCTCCATTGAAATCCAATTAACTTAAAGAAGATACAGATCAAATAAAGTGGCTTTTATTGGACCCAGTTATCTGTATCTGGTCTCGTTATTCCATATCTGCCCATCAATTAATAAATCAGATGAATTCCTACTCTCACAACATGTCTTATGTATTTATACATATTTATTCTGACCTTCACTCTATTAAAATTGAGGCTATTTCACAATCGTATGTGCTTTTCTTAATACAAGTTTCAGTGCCCTCTTCTAAAAGAGTAGGAAACTGGGAATATAATAGCTCCAATTTAATCTGAAAGACGGAGGAAACTAAAAACCATGACAGATGTCACTATATGGAGAAGTACCAGAAGGAAATGAGGTGCTTGTTGCTAAATTGAAACACATCCTCAAAATGAGATTACATTGATTATTTGCATTAATGGACACATTAGAAACCTGATGGGAATTGAATGCTTCCTGATTGTGCTACATATGAGTTGTGCTGTTTATGAAGGCATACAATTATTTGATGCAGTAAATATCTCTTTTTTCTTGAATCACTTTTTAATGTTCATATCAAAAGCTTTTGGGTTGGATTTAGCTATAGCTATACTGGGAGTAGATCCATTTAAATAAACTGATTTAAGTGGTCTATTACTAATTTATTGTAACAACTATCATTCATTTCTTTAAATGGTTAAGCCAGGAGTGCTCACACTTTTTCAGCATGCGAGCTACCCTTAAAGCAACCAAGTCCAAAAGATCTACCTGCCCCCGCGCCACGCGCTCTTGCCACCGCGTGTGCTCCTGCTGCTGTTTTCCGGCCGCGCAGCGCTTCTTCTGCTTGCGGGGCATTGCAGGAAGGAGAAAGCTCGAGGCGGGGCATCCAGAGGGAGCGCTCCACCCTGCCTGTCTCGCCGGCAGCAGAGGCTTTACAGCTGCTTCTGGACGAGAGAGAGGCAGGGCGCTCCCTCCAGAGGCCCCGCCTCGTGCTTCCTTCTTCCTGCAATGCCCCCAGGCGAAAGAAGCACCGCGAGAGCGGAAGCCAGCAGCAGGAGCGCCCGTGCGCACAGGGTGTGCGCGCGCATGGCAGGAGTGCCCCACCCGGCTGGTGAGGCCCGAAGATCACCTGGAAGAGGGCCTAAGATCTACTAGTAGCTTCCAAGCTACCTAATGAGCACCCCTGGGTTAAGCGATCACCCAAACTGAAGTATTATAGCTAATTAACAGTTCTTTAACTGTCATAGCTGCATCCTGTGGAATCCTGAAATTTGTAGTTTGTTATGGCACCAGGGCTCTCTGACAAAGAAATATAAATATGGGACAAAACCACGATCATGTAATCCCATAGAATTGAGCCATGGTCATTAATGTGGTATTAAAGTGCCATAATTTAGCAATGTAGACACAGCCTTATGGTGCATCCACATTGTAGAATTAATCCAGTTGGGCACCACTTTAGCTGTCATGGCTCAGTGCAACAGAATCATGGAAGTTGTAGTTTTACAAGATATGTAGCCTCAAAGAGTGCTAGTGCCTCATCAAATTACAAATCCCAGGATTCCATAGCATTGTGTGATGGCTAGTTTTTCTTTTCCATACCAGGGGTGACTTGAAAAACTGCAAGCCATGGCTGTTAAAGTGGTGTCAAATTGCATTAATTCTGCAGTGAGGATGCAGCCTAAATTTGGATCCAATTTACTCTTATGTCAATTATGTTCTTCGAAAGAGAAATGATGGCCCCCGCCTACATGTCTGAGTATGTTATGTTGCAATGTTGATATCTTTTTTCAGTTCTGCATTTTTACAATCAATTAACTAAAATAACATTATTACTTGGATAGCTTTATTTAGAAAATTTAGTGTATTTGTTTTTTATCTAGTGTCAGTGGAGACAGCAAGAAAAGTGTAAATGTTCACTGTTAACTTGCAAAGTAACACATTTCATTTTCTATAGTCTGGAACAGAGATTGGCAGGCTTTGGAAGATTGTGTGAGACGTGAAGGGCCAAAGGCTCCTCCCTGCTGTCTTAAATTCCAATCAGTCTCTGTTGATGCAAATGCATTTAGTGGGAAAGCCTTCTGTCAGAAAACCTCAGGCTGTTTAAAAGGCACACTAATAGGAATGCCAATTCTCTTGACATATTTCCTGCTGTGTCCATCATTTTTCTTCTGAAATGGTTTGTTCCACTTAAGTTTAAACACCCTTTTTCACTACAATCGAGTTTCAAGACTATTATTTATTTATTTATTTATTTATTTATTTATTGCGATTTCTGCGCCGCCGACTCCCGGGGGCTCGCGGCGGCTAACATACTACTGGCAGAGCGCCAGGAAGCAATACAAAAGCATAAAATACAATTAATAGAAACTAGAACAGTAATACAATTAAAACAGTTAAAACAATTAAAACAGATTAAAAGTAGCAGATTAAACAGCAGCTTAGCACAGCAGCAATATATGGGCCTACTCCCCAAAGGCCTGCCTAAACAGATAGGTTTTGCAGGCCCGTCTGAAGGGGTAGGTCCTCAGGGCTCTGGTCTCAGCCGGGAGGGCGTTCCAAAGCGTAGGAGCTATCACTGAGAACGCCCTCCGGCGAGTAGATGTTAACCGGGCTGATTTGGCCGATGGAACTGCCAATAAGTTGGTCTCTTCTGACCGCAGTGATCTCGATGGGCAATATAGGGCAAGACGGTCCCTCAGATACGCTGGCCCCAGGCCGTAAATGGCCTTAAAGGTAAGAACCAGCACTTTGAAGGCGACCCGGTGCTCAATAGGCAGCCAGTGCAGGTCCCGCAAGATTGGAGTTATTCGGCTACCTGCTGTTTTTACTCTCGCAGGAGACCAAGCCTCTTATAAAATATATTGGTTTTGTATGAAAATATGTTGAGATTCGGAGCTGTTAATATACTAACTAGGCATTTTAACAGTGGGAACATGAGGTCCTTCTTCCTATGTTACAGGCTGCCCATTGTACAGTTCCTAACAGCAGTGTTGTCTACGTTATGGCAGACTTTAACAGTAAGGTTGTATTTATTAACCACAGGACTGGACAAAGGTAAAAAATAGTAGTAAGCGAACAATTTTTTGGTGCCCCTTGGCTCTCCTACGTAGTGGAGATGGCGCATGTGCGTGTGCTCCAGAACATACATGCGCGCAGCCAGCTAGTTACGTGCATGCGCTATTGGGAAATGCACTCCCAAGAGGATTAAAAGGACGGGGGAACATCTTGCAGCCAGGGCGGAGCCTCCGCCCTGGCTGCAAAATATTCCCCCATCCTTTTCAGCCTCTTTCAGCCTCTATGGAGTGCGTTTAGCAACTCCATCTACCAGAAGCGCTCTGTCCAAATGGCGCATGCGTGAAAGTTTCGCACATGCACTATTAAAACAAAGCGCTTCTGGTGGACGGAGTTGCTAAACGCACTCCGAAGAAGCCGAAAAGGATGGGGGAACATTTTGCAGCCAGAGTGGAGCCTCACACCCATGCGCCAGCCCGCAGCAATGGTGCGCCGAACCTAGCAGCTGTGGCCGGATGTGCCTCTGGCCACACGTAGATATGCCCCTGATTAACCATACATATGTGTGTGTGTGTTGTTGAAGGCTTTCATGGCTAGAATCACTAGGTTGTTGTAGGTTTTTGGGCTGTATGGCCATGTTCTAGAAGCATTCTCTCCTGACGTTTCACCTGCATCTATGGTAAGCATCCTCAGAGGTTGTGAGGTCTGTTGGAAACTAGACAAGTGGGGTTTATATATCTGTGGAATGTCCAGGGTGGGAGAAAGACCTCTTGTCTGTTGGTGTAGCAACCCAGCCTCCGTTTCAGCCGTGGGGGCGGGGTGCCGCTCCGGGGGTCCCAATTGCTTTGGACCCAGATGACGGGGATGCATGGGATGATGGGCATGCATCCCCAACTGACAGTTTGCAATGGGATGACACCTGACCTTCTGCTTACTCGGATGAGGAAGGCCAGCTAGATTCCTGATCAGACGAATCAGATGGTTCATATGAGAAACCAGGAGGTTTCGGTTCACAGGAACGTTTGTTGCCACCAGCTGCGGAGGAAGAGATGGAAACCGAAGTGGAGGCATGTTCCCAGGGAGATAGCGAACCAGATGGTGCTCGGCCTTCGAGGAGTTTCGACCGGAGGAGTAATATTGTGGCTACACGCCGAGATTGGAAGCGGAGTCCGGAGAGGCGCTGGTCTCACAAAGGTGGGAATTAAATATACACTCTGTAGGAAAGTTCCTCAGTTGGACAGCCACGTCTTAGCTGAACAGACGTTTCGGCAACCTGCTGTTCCCTGAAGCTATAGTCTGGCTTGCCTTGCCAAGAACTACCTTGAGACCCTGTTTATTCCAAGAACCCTGGATTGCCTTGTTTGACTATGGACTAAGTTGCCTTGCCTTGATTCGCTTTGTTTTATGGACCTTGCTTTTGAGATCCTTTGCTTTTTGAATTCCCTTGGACATTGATTGCTAATTACCTTGGACTAATTGATCTTTACCTTTTTGGACATTTTACCTTTTTCACCTGCTTCTAATTTGTGCTTAATAAACAGTTAATTGACATTGTCTGTGTGTGTGTGATTAAGGGGCAGGGCCGGGTCCCGCGTTGTGACATTTGGAGGTAGGTGTGAATGCTTCAGTTGGCCACCTTGATTAGCATTTGATGGCCTGACAGTTTTTGGGTGTGGCTTGTTACTGCCTGGGGGGATCCTTTGTTGAGGGGTGATTTGCTGTCCCTGATTGTTTCTTGTCTGGAGCCCCCCCCCCCAAATGTTTGAGTGTTCTTTATTTACTGTTATAATTTTAGAATTTTTAAAATACTGGTAGCTAGATATACCTAAAATCGTGATGTTCTTCATGGTGTTGTATATCAATTCTATGTTGCACTATTTTATAAGGTTTTTTAACAATCTTTCAAGTGGAAGTTATGTAAGCATGAATAAACTATTCAAGCATGTTATGTCAACAGAAATACAAACTTCAAAAAAAATCTGAAAGTGAAACCCTAACTCTAACCCTTCCCCTACCCCGCAGCCCTGCTGCATATTTCGATGTATTCCTAATATGTTTTAACTGCATCTTTGTGGTGGTTTAAATTTAGTATGAACTGCAAAAATGGCAAAAATATTTAAATTAGTAATATTTGAACCAACTAATTAGGAACCTGTTGCTACTAAGTAATATGCTGGCTACTAGACTTAGAAGTACAAATTAATGGACTGACTATGAAATGGAAAAAGGGGAAAAGATATAGCTTGCATTCTAATTTCAGTAGTAATACTACATTTTAAAATACAGAGTGTTCTGCCCCCATGTTATCTTAACTACTTGGAAGGTGAACTGGCTGCGCAGGGAACAGATCCAAGACTATATAGTTGAATCAAACAAGAATTTATTAACTGACAAGAATTTAGATTTTCTCTTCTCCTGACTCTCACTATAAAGTCTTTATGAAGAGAGGTGACATCTTTGAGAGATAGACACTGTTCTGGCTGAATTTAGGCTCTTGAATCTTTATTTCTTCTTATTGTCTCTTTCTTGTATGGTGTTCAAATGTCTTTAAGATGGTCTCAATATTTAACTCCAACTGGACTTGGATACAGCTCTGACTGAACTTGAATACAGCTCTGACTGGATGTGCTATTTGTAGACCTTCCAGCCTTCCTCTCTCTTCACCTTCCAGTAACGAAGAGCAATGGAGGCTTCAAATGCAAAAAGGCTGTCTAGACTGACCCCCCCCCCAAGAAACTGTACATAAAATATTAATCTCTCTAACTAAAAAGTCTTAACTAGAGGTAAACAGGGAGGATCTTCATGCAGCATGATACACATACTGTAGACTGGGCTAACCATTCACCCATTATCTCATTGCAATGCTCATTTAATACAATTTAAAATCTAGATCTTCTCTTTAATTTGACCTCTGCCAAATTTTAAGAAATACTGATATTTGCTGTTTCCTCTGAGTTAGCAACCTTCAGAGACAATTTAATTGAAATTACCATTTGAGGGCTCAGGATTTATTTAGTCATAAGGAAAAGTGTATATGGAGACTATATAGGTTTCACTTCTCATGTTATCTGTGATTGGCACCTTGCAATATACTCTTAAACTTGGTAGAAATTATTAATGACTGACACTAATTAGGTGATGCTGCTACTTCTCCCATTGTTGCAAGTGTTAGAAATCTTCTCATTTGCCATGCCTCCACAGCAGAACCATTGACTAAATATTTCTATTTCAAGTTATTCTAATAATATAGTCAGCTCTAGTATTTTCTTTGTTTATACAACTGTGGTGTCTTGGCATGTGTATACCTTTTGAAGCTGTCTGAGACTGGCACAGTGTTATGTAAGGACATAGTGCTATAAAGGGTATCCTTGATATGTAGTAAAAGGAAGGGCTAACTAGTGTCCACTTCTCAACATGAATCCAACCAATGAGTGTACTGTAGGTGGAGCAAACATTGTGTGGGCTGTGGGCAGATTATTCTGAATGAAAACCAGTTTCAAATAAAACATGCTTAATTTCAGTTAACTGCGTTTCATGGGGCTCATATCAGGAAGGGAACTGTTATTTTTCAATATTTGGTGGGAATGCAAAATCAGTTTGGGTTGATCAGGTGCTTTAATCCTAACATTGTGTGGGGAAGGACTGATGGGGAGTCTTTATGCATTTTTCATGAGCTGGTATATGCAGCTGAATGAATTCAGTGAGTGTCATACCATGCAGCTTGCAGACAAACCACATCCACAAGGAGGCTACTGACACAGAAAGCACATTGGCGCATTTTCAGAGGGAAAGCCAGGACTGATAAGCTCTTTCTGACAGGATTGACTTATCCATTCTTCGATTATGCTGCCGTTTGCTTTAGGCAGCTTTCTCATTCAGACCTAAACTCGGTGAATGACTAGCACGGAGCTTGTCGACTTATCAGCATTTAAATCTCCAGCAGTGTCCCTGCGCTATGCTATTGTTGTGTTTTCTGAATGGTGAAAGCTAACACAATACCCAAGCTATGACAGCAAAAGATTCGTCTAAGGAACTTGCTGCTCCGGAGCCAGAGGTTTACATAAAGACTTTCAAAGAACAAATGCATTTAGAACTCGAGCTTCCTAAAGTGCCGGGGAACAGACCCACCTCTCCAAAAATCTCCCCCCGCAGTTCTCCAAGGAACTCTCCATGCTTTTTCAGAAAGTTGCTGGTGAATAAAAGCATCCGTCAACGGCGGCGTTTTACAGTGGCACATACATGGTAAGATGACTTTCATATTAATAGCTGTTCCAAAAGGTGCATGTGGTGTTGTTTTTTACACTTCCTTCCCAAATCCAAAACTCTATTATTCATTTATATTGCTCACTACAGTAGCAAAATAATGTATATATCTATCATTTATGCAACTCTAATAACTGGCAAGGTTTTCAAAGCAATTCCATGTGTTTGCTAAATATAACTTTCAAAAAATGCCTTTCCAAATGCTCATTCGTCCACTCTGTTGTGCCAATCTTAGCCTGTACAAGATTGTTTATGGAATCTTACACTCTGTTAAAAATGGTGATGTTCTTGAATGTTGACATAACTGTCATTTGACTGTAGGGCAAAATGTCCTTCTCACGATGCATCTTGGGGATGATCTAGCAAGCAGCCAGATTTCTTAAATTGTCTATTTTTGTTCTTTCGACCCTTTTTGTTTGTTTGAGATAACCAGTTTCTTGTCTGGGTTTTGTTACCACTGTGGGAGATTGTATTGTCAGTCAGAATATATAAAGAAATAAAGGATTAGCAATGTGTTTTGATTTTGGCTTATTCTTCTCCTCTAGATATGGAGATGGGATGTGTTTAATGCATATGCCTCGAATTCCCGCATTTTGAGAAGTCAGCATATGTTAAATCAAGTCCTAATGTTGTGTAACTTTGTTGTTGTTGCTCTTAAAATCTCTATCAAAATACATATTATATGTAATGACCTCTTATCCTAATAATTGCAGAAAGAAGGAGATATAAAATCTTAAGTGTGTTGGGGGTGGGGTGGATAAGATACGGGACACTCTACTTCCATTGGCACCTTCTTTTATATATTTGTATACTTGCAACGTAGATTTCATTTAAGATATATGCATCTGTTAGAAAGAGCATACTGTTGCACTAAACAATAACTTTTAAGAACAAGCAATTAGTTATTCCTTTTCTTTCTTCTCTTGTTTGTTTATAGCAAATAAGAGCTGTACAACTGTTTTGAATCCTCAACATTAAAAAGACTTTGGTAGGGGAACACTAAATCCCATGTGACTATGAATTTAAAAGACTTTAAAGATTCTGATGCTTTAGGAAAAGATTAGCTAATGTTTTCCTAAAGCATTATGGTCTATAGAGCTGAGCACTATGAGGTGTTTAAGGTTGAGTGTTATTTAAAAATATAGTGGTAAATATCTTTCTAGGATATGACAGTTTGAGTGTATGCAGTGGCATGGTCCTCTAGATATTGTTATGTTGGAACTCCCATCAACCCTAGTATAGCCAATGGGGAAGGATGCCTAAGTAGTGATGTCTTGACTCTAGAGAATTTGTTCCTCACCATCACAGACTATTGCTATTTTCTCAAGATTAGAAGTTAACTGTCATCTTTCAGCTTAGTACTTCTTGATAGTCTACCATCTATGCCAGGAGGCAAATATTCTACCATCTTTTATTGGTTTATTGCCTCTGAGTTTGGGTGTGGAAACACAGGTTTCAAGACTGTGCACATGGTTTATTGGAAGGAAGTGGAAGAAAAGGTCAGTAAAATAAAGACTGTGCACATAGTTTATTTGAAGGATGGGGAGAAAAGGTCAGTAATATAAATGATCAGCTTTAGGAACAGCTACATATTTTATCCCACTATGCTGAGTTTCAAGGTAAATATTTGCCTGTTTTCATTTTGAATAGTGCAACAGAGCTAAAACAGTCACTTTTTGTTCAGATAAAAATATTGTATAATCATAAGATCTCCATCTATCAGAATCACCAAAATGCATGAAAAGTTCTTCCTGGTTTTTTAAAATTATATGTTGATATATAAACATTGTCAGAAATAATACACAATCTGTTGTAATACCAATAGTCCATTGCTTATCCAGCATTCTTGAAATCCTTGCTGACAGCTGTAGCCCAGAGTGACTTTTTAAAGATTTAGTTCATTTCCCAGCAACACCCACCTAGAGTGATTTGCAGAGTGAACTGTATACTTGTCTGTCATTGTACATAGGATAGGCAATATAAACAACTCACTCAGTTGCTGCCATCCTTGTGCCACAGGCCCAATATTGCACAGTGCCACTTGATGGCCACTGCGAAGCAGTTTTCACTGCCTTCAGTTCTAAAAGATTACAATCCCCCACCAACAAGTTTTCATCTATAGATTTACCTCTTATAACTTGGATCGAACAAAAACTTATAATCACCATATTCCAAATTTCTATGCCATCGTTCCATGCTACCTCCCAACAATTGTTCGTTAATGGCCCTTTTGGAGATAATACTCAAGGTTTGCACCTACTGCATCTCATTTCCTTTATATTCCTCTTCCACCAAACAAAAGCAGTATTTTATTAATCTGATGTAGTGAACTTATTTATTTCTCATATCAGAAGCAAACCAAGGCTACAGTTGTAATGTATTTAGAAAAACACAAAGTTTAAAAACTAGGCATTATATTAAATGCCCTTTAACCAGTAGCTGGCCACTTGGAGTGCCTCTGTTGTTGCTATAAGGAGGTCCTCCACTGTGTATGTGGCAGGGTTCAGACTGCATTGTAATAGGTGGTCTGTGGTTTGCTGTTCTCTACACTCTAATGTCATGGACTCCACTTTGTGGCCTCGTTTCTTAAGATTGGCTCTGCAGCTTGTCGTGCCAGAGCACAGTCTGTTTAGTGCCTTCCAAGTCTCCCAGTCTTCTGTGTGCCCAGGGGGAGTCTCTCATTCAGTATCAGCCATGGATTGAAGTCCTGGGTTTTTACCTGCCACTTTTGGACTCTCGTTTGCTGAGGTGTTCCTGCAAGTATCTATATATCTTAGAAAACTATTTCTTGATTCAAAGCATTATGCAGTGAACTGCAATTCACATAATCATGTAAGACATTGGATTTCTTAAGTTGACACTAGACTCTTCATTGGAATTGCCACAACAAAATAAGAAGCTACCTGCCAAGAAAATCTCCCACTATGCTTTTCTTTGGAGAATGACCATTTCTTAAGGCATGAGGCAGGCACATTGGAGAGCTCCACCAGCACCCACTTTTCCTGTAGCAACAAATACTGTTAAAATTGAGCTGGAACCTCAATATAAAGCAAGCAAGCAACACTTACATAGGTAACAGAAACAGTAAAATTACAAAATCTTTAGCACCTAATAAACTTGCAATAGGTATGGAAGAAAAATAACCCATTGAAAGTCTTTAGAGCGAAACCTGAAAAGAAAATAGCTGTGAAACTATACTCCACAGCATGCACACAGTTGAAATCAAGTGGTGGCCTCCCAGCAGCTCAATCAAATTGTGTGCCCAAACTCAAGCAAAGCTAAAATCAAGATTTGATTTATTGAGTTGGCCCTTCGGCATCTCAAAGAGCAGTTCATTTTGCCTACAGTAAGGCCTGAAAATATCTGAGTAATTTCAAAATTTGCCTTAAATGCTAGGATAAAAAATCCATTTGTTTGGGATATTGATTGGCACAAAAATGATGGTGATATTAGTTGAGTGTGTTTCCATGTACCTGTTCTGCTAACACATGATGCTATTACTTATTGAAGAGAGATGCAACAGACTCTCTTCAGTAGAATCATACCGTAGTCTTATGGCAGTGAATCTTTTAATTGGCCACTTTTTTGTAACCTCTATTTATTAGCGTTAGTAGTTGTTCAAATTGCATTTGTGTATATTTGTGGTACTATATACTTATTCACTTACCACAGCAATATTCCTGATGATTTATAATCCAGTCTTGACTTTGTTGGTGGGGCCAGCTCTGAGTGAGGATACTGTGGGGTTGATAATATCTAGTTAGGAGAGGATTTAATAAAGGTATAAAGAGCCTTTAAATCAGTCTGCTGCCTTGGCAGAATCTAAATTAATCACTGAATTTACTGCAATATCAAAATCAGAGTTTAGTTTTGTTGTAGTTGTTAACATATAAGTTTTGTGCCAAGAAGAAGGGGCAATTTTATACTAGCCAAAAGCCTGGCGGTGCTGATGGGTCTGCTGGAAGCTTAGCTGGCCGTTTTTCTCCTTGTGCTTGAAGTATTAAGTAAATCTGGAGAAATGGTTTGATGAAGGATTCATTCATTTATTTATTGGAATTATATCTTGCATTTTCCCCAGATGGTGCTGGAACAGCAAAGAGTAAATATATTCACTATATGCAGAGACATTTACCTTACCAGTTCCAACTCTCTATATAAAGCTATAGTGATAGTTATTTTATCTGTATCTCACTTCCTCCAGTGGTGACTAAAGCATGGGCCTCATTCACATTTTTGTCATTTTTTTGGTTCTCAAGAGCAATAATCTGACCCATGTTACCTAGAGCCTCTTTGTACCTCTGACAGTTATATATAGCTGACATATTTCAGGAATTCCATAGTCTTTTTCATTGTTCCCAGCCTCTTATTTTTGACCAAGGACCACTTTGACCATGGACCATTCTCCAACATTAGTACCAAAACATTTTTGAATCAGTTTTTTGTCAACTTTAGATTCGGTTTGGGGAGCTGATTCAAAAAATTGCATTAGATAGACCACATCAGCTCTAGTTTCTGATACAGAACATATGCCATGGTCAGCGACAGGGAAGGAGTGGCAGGTGGTATGAAAGGAGTGGAAATAAAATACATAAATAAAAAGAGGAACCAGATTTTCGTGGACCAATTGTTGTTCTGGCAGCTCACTGGAGGTCTGCTGCCCACAGGTTAAGAAACACTGGTTTAAAGTTTTAGATTCTGCAAACTGTATATAGTGAAACTTGCTATGCCCTTCATTCCAATTGCTAATTTTCTTTTTTTTTCTTGATGGTAACCCTTGCTCAGATCCAAAGGCATATGCTAAGATGTCAACTTCATTGAGGTTGCTGGAACTTACTGCCTAGTAAATGTGCTAAGCCATATGGACAAGAGGGCAGAATTAAATTAAGTTTCATATTTATACATCAAGTTCTGTTGACACAAGGCTTATAAGGATTATTTCTTTTTTTTCATTCTTGAAGGGGGATATGTGGAAGGATAGTGACTTGTTGACATTGGAAGGTGTTCTTTATTCATATAGATAAACAATGGCTTGCTTATCTGCAGCAGCTATTTTAGTTGAAGTGTCTAAAGAAAGACTTTTTGTCACTGTTCATTTGTCACCCATGAGCATAATTGAATCTGAACACTAGGTATATTAACATTTTCAAGGATATTCTATGTCTTGTTGTTACAGGACTGTACAAAAAACCCTTAAAATCCAGATGCAGTCGTTCATTTTTCCCCCAACTCATAGAGTTGGAAGAGACCACAAGGAGCTTCCTGTCCAAACCCCTGCCATGCAGGGACATAAGAATAGCCTTGCTAAATCAAAGAGAGGGGGCCTTTTCATTTTTCATGATCCATTTATAAAACCTAAGCAAGTACTCTTCTAGAGCCTGTGGACATATGGTGGAAAATGGGCCAAGCTCGGGATGTTACGCTGTTAACCTGAGGGTGAAAAATGAGACTTGAATACAGTACAGTATGTTACAAATCATGCTTCAGAATTTTTATGGAAACACTTTTCATTGGATCGATATATGTACTCCTGATTTAGTGTGGTGTGCTGGAGCCAAATAAAGGCAGTGTTAGAATAGAACAAAACAATTCTCTGAATAGCGTATACCTGGCCCTTCTCCAGAACAGCGTGTACTTGAACTAGGACTTGTAGTTTAAGAGATAAAGAGATTTGTGTTTTATTATGCAATGTGTTATCCCTTGAGAATTATTCAAAGCAGAATTTCATCTTTGTAGGCAGAACAGCCAGAAGGGATATATGGTGGGAGGGTGAAGTATTATACTTAACTAAGGACAAGAGGAGCCAATGCCATATCCTCCAAGAGTCCCAATTGTTTCAGTTGCTTTTTAAATGTTTGTTTCTCCTCCCACTTTCCTCCTTTATCCTCAGCTTACTTCATCTGCTGCAAAATTCAAAATGTTTGTACGGAATTGTCCTGGGAAAGGAGAGTTGGACTTCCCAGTAGGCTCTGACAAAAACAAATTGCTGCAGACTCTCCTAGCTTATCTTCTCTTTCTCAAATGTGACTCTTGTTCACATGTTCTGTTGCTTGTCAACCAGGGTCCTAGCTTCTATCTGTGAAATAATGGACAGTGTGCAAAGGTTGTTCTATCCCAGATATAGGGAAATACACTTCTCGAGTGCCGATCAGGATTCACTGTTCTCTCACTTATCACTATTACTGCAGAGAGAAGGAAATCATACTCTAGCAAGCATGACAAGCCTAAAGCTTCTCTGCTTCTGTTACTAAAACAAAGAGAGCAGGAATCTTTCTCTTGCCCAGCCTGAGATAACAGGTGAAGCTTCATTTCCTTTTCGAAAGGAGGTAGATCATCATACCAAACCTGTGCCTTATTCCCCAACATGGAGCTGGTGGAGAGAGATGGAAGCTACACGCTTGCTTCCTTGCTTTGGGAGTCTCAGTTTATAATTCTTGCCAGACTCAGAGGAAGAAGAAAAGTATGAACCCTCACTGGTTTCTTCTATCTTGATGGTGAGAAAAAGGAAGCAAACATATACTGCATTCAAAGAATTGGATAGAAAAGCAGAGAACCTTTGCAGCTATGCCCCTAATGACAAAATAATTCAGTTCATTTCCTTGACAACATAGGTAGAACAATATAAACTGTTGACCATATCCACAAATTCCACATCTACAAATACAATCATCTACAGCTTGGGTTTTTTTTAAAAAAAAAACCAAACCCAAACTTTAATTTTGCTATTTTACATATTTTAAATAATG
Organism: Anolis apletophallus; assembly: GCA_030556195.1. Lineage (NCBI taxonomy): Eukaryota > Metazoa > Chordata > Lepidosauria > Squamata > Anolidae > Anolis > Anolis apletophallus. The sequence continues at coordinate 99,041,842 of JARBWK010000005.1, forward strand.
TGATTTGACCATACATGGATTTTGGTATGCTTTCATGATCAAATATTGGTTCTTTCCTAACTGGTAAAAATATTAAGTGATGTGAAAGTTCAGTGAATTTTGAAACAATAGTTACAGAGGGAGAAATCTGACTATGTTATTTCAGTTTGATGCTGTAGTTGTTTAAGCAGTCACTGGGATGTCTTCATAATATGTATTGGAAAGTAATTTATATTCATAATGCTTTGTAATATTGAATAAACATCATAATATCATATCATGTAATATAACATTGCATAAGAAATCAAAATAAAAAGCATAGTAAGAGAGTTCAAACTGCAAAAGTAGTTTGCACTCAACTCAGCAGGTGGGGGAGGCCAGGAGGAGAAAGACTATTGCCCTTTCAGTTGACACAGGAAAAAGCAAAAGGCTGGAGACTGTGCTAGCTTGTGTGTTCTTACTAATTAATGGTTTTGACGATCCTGACCTCACTCCGAAGTTGCTTGGTCACATTTGTCGTAGTATTCATGTGTGAAATGTTGGAGGATATGAAATAGGTCCCCCCATTGTGTTAAAAATATTTGGGAAGAAAAACATAGTAAAAAAAATCACAAGTTAGTATAATAACCTTTTTTGAAGACTCATGAGAACATACATTGTTGAATGCAGTTGTAGTTGTGTTAGTTGTGTGACAGCCCCAACTAGAAATGCCTGACATGATGTATGGCCCCTGGGAGAGCCCACTTCACAAGGAGACTTGACTGGAATTGTCTGTATTAATTTTGTTCCTCGGGCAGTAATAGTATACTAAACTGTGGAGGAATCCTTTGTTTAAACCCCAGGAAATGAGGTTTTTGTTCCATTCTGTTCTTTTTATTTCATGTATATAGTTGTATAATATACCGATATGGATTTTCTCCTGTTTAAATTTATGTATTATGAGCAACCTTGGATAAATGCATCCCTCAAATAAATAAAATGAATTAGATTCTAAGGTAGAGATTGAAAAAGTTACTTTTTGAACTGTACTTTGGTGACTAAAAGATGCCGGAAGTTGGATAAAAAAACCAACTTTTTTGAACTCTGCTCCAGCATTGTATTTTTAAGAGCTTGAAGCATTTGTTAAATGCACAAGTAGAGTTCATCAATGCACAAGTAGGGCATATCCTATTGTTTGTTCTGAATATTTGATATTCAAAGATGTAATATCTCTGGGTGTGGATACCAAGGTATAAGGTGCTCTAAGTCCTCCTTGTGGTGAGATAGGGCAGTATAGAAATATGGTAAATACATAGATAGATAGATATTTCATTTGTTTATCAACTTTAATTTGCCATAACCTCCGTATATCTTTCGTTTTCCAATAGAAAATGTATTTTCTCACAGCACTATCACATATTTGACATTTGATTATAGATGTAACTGCTTTAAGGATAACAGAACGTCAGTGGAAAAATGTATAATATCTTTGGTTAAGCTAGGTAAGGAATATTCAAAAATGAATATAATGTGATGGCTCTTGTATTGAAGAGGTTTTTGGTGCTTTTTCATTCAAGTATTGTGAAGTGTTCTTATAAAAACACTATGTAACAAAATTTGAAAAAATATTTCTGGTTTGGAAGTGTTATTCCTGTTTAATTATGTAGTACTTACTTTGAAAGTAGTTGTTATAATTCAGAAACTTGGCTTTTGTGGCTGCCACAAGCTGTGTTGAATGGGTTGACACTCTATGAGATATTCATTGCAAAACTATAGCAAAATGTGCTCCAGGATATCCCGCACAAACTTTTCCCATGTTTTTATGATAGAACCAATTAGGGAAATCAATTACATTTATAAAAAAGGAATAAAATCATGTTGTATAGTGTAATCATTCTTTAAACTTGAAAAAATAAATGGTAGTAAAGTGCTGTTCACATAAAAGCCACTTAAATCCTGGTCTATACTGATGCGCTCTCCTAAATATGTGTTATTAACATGGAGCAAACTAATAATAGCTGGAGACAGCCAGTGTGACGTAGTGCTTTGTGGGAAGATTTTCAAGGGCATGGGGGAACATGGACTGTGACTCTGTGGATTATGGTTGAATCCCTCTCATCGGTCTTCGATACCGTCAACCACGGGATGCCTCACTGCTTTGCAGTGGCTCCAGTCCTTCCTTGAGGGCCATTCCCAGAAGGTGTTTTTAGAGGACACCTGTTCGGCCCCACTGCCATTGTACTGTGGGATCCCGCAGGGCTCAGTATTGTCCCCTATGTTGTTCAACATCTACATGAAGCCGTTGGGGGAGATCATCCAGAGTTTCGGAGTGCGGTGTCATCTGTATGCAGATGATGTCCAATGCTGTCACTCCTTCCCACCTGCTACTAAGGAGGTTGTTCAAGTCCTGAAATGGTGCTTGGCCGCTGTAATGGACTGGATGAGAGCAAACAAATTGAAACTAAATCCGGACAAGACAGAGGTCCTCCTGGTCAGTCGCAAGGCCGAATGAGGCATAGGGTGACAGCCTGTGCCGGATGGGGTTACACTCCCCCTGAAGGTGCAGGCTCGCAGTTTGGGAGTGATCCTGGACTTATCGCTGAGCCTGGAACCCCAGGTTTCGGCAGTGGCCAGGGGAGCTTTTGCACAGTTAAAGCTTGTGCGCCAGCTGCATCCGTACCTTGGGAAGTCTGACTTGGCCACGGTAGTCCACGCTCTGGCTACATCCTGTATAGACTACTGCAATGCACTCTACGTGGGGTTGCCTCTGATGACTGCCCAGAAGCTCCAACAAGTCCAACGCTCGGCAGCCAGGTTGCTCATGGGAGTGGGGTACAGGGAGTGCACAACTTCCTTATTACTCCAGCTCCACTGGCTGCCAATTAGCTTCCGAGCACAATTCAAAGTGCTGGTTTTAACCTACAAAACCCTTTTTGGTTCCGGCCCAGTTTATGTGTCCGCATTTATTCTCCCCTATGAACCATCAAGAGCTTTAAGATCTTCCAGAGAGGTCTTGCTCTCGGTCCCGCCATCTTCTCAGGTGTGCTTGGTGTAGATGAGAGACAAGGCCTTCTCTGTGGCAGCCCCCGGCTATGGAACTCTCTTCCGAATGAGCTTAGGTCTGCCCCTTCCTTCTTGTCCTTCAGGAAGTAAGTGAAAACTTGGCTATGGAATCAGGCATTCCCAGAGTGATGGTTGGTACCGGTAAAGACTAAGAGCTATTGGACCACAATGTGAGGAATGAGTTGGATGATGTTTTAACTTGGCAAATTGGTTTATATGTATTTTTAACTTATATGTATTTTAACTTAATTGCATTTGTATGTTTTCAACTGGTATTTATTGTCTTGCATTGAATTCTTGCTCTTAGCCATTCTGAGTCCATCCATGGAGGTAAAGAAAAATGATATAAAAGTTCTAAATAAATAAATAATCCCTTCTTGACTATCAAAAGCCACTGGATAACTGTGGGCAAGTCGCACTTTCTTTGCCTTAGACAAAGGCAATGGTGAAATGCCTTTGAGCTAATCTTGCCGAGAATATCCTGTGACAAGATTTGCCTTAGGGCAGTGGTTCTCAGTCTGTGAATCCCCAGATGTTTTGCCCTTCTTCTCCCAGAAATCCTAACAGCTGGTAAATTGGCTGAGATTTCTAGGAATTGTGGGGCCAAAACACCTGGGGACCCACAGGTTGAGAACCACCGCCTTAGGGTCACTGTAAGTTGGAAACAGGTTGAAAGTACTACATGACAACAAAGTAATACTGGTAGAGCACATGTGTGAAACACAATGCCCACAGACCAAATCCATCCCAATGTGTCATGGACAAAAAAAGAAGAGAGAAAAAAACCCCAAACTGGCAAAACGATTGAAGAAGGGACCCTTCCTGAAGTTCTTGTTTCAGACTTCTAACAAGGAGGGAGAAATAGGAGGCAATGGTAGTGGGGAAGCCCTTGTCGTGTGATCAAAGGAGAGAGACAGAGATTCATTCACGTAGGCTAGACGCATTGACTTTGGCTCCAGACCTGCCCATGGCTACCATGCACTCCTTGGTAAAAAGAAAAAAAGGAGGGGGGGGGGTGGAGAATGCTCAAAGCTATAACTTAGGAAATCTGTCGTCTTATTACAATTTCCATAGGATTGGCTGGTTTTCCTCTGACATTAAGTCCAGTCATGTCCGACTCTGGGGTGTGGTGCTCATCTCAATTTCTAAGCTGAAGAGCTGGCATTGTCTATAGCCAAAGTCATGTGGCTGACCTGACTGCATGGATCACTGTTACCTTTCCGCTGGAGCAGTACTTATTGATCTACCTACATTTGCATGTTTTCGAACTGCTAGGTTGGCAGAAGCTGGGGCTGACAACGGAAGCTCATGCCGCTCCCCGGATTCAAACCTGTGATCTTTCGGTCAACAAGCTCAACAGCTCAGCGGTTTAACCCACTGCACCACCGGGGACTCTAACCCCCAGCCAACATGAATCTTCAGTGGGAACAGACTGAAATGCACAATTCTGTTGAAGACCTGATTAGATTTAATATATTATGCTCTCATCAAAATCCTGGCACAGCTTCATCAGAAAACATTTCCACTTCAAAACAAGGCAGGAAAATAGATTGACTTACTGAAAAGCTATAATGGTTACTCATGTGCATAGTTGGTGCATTTGTAGGGCTAGGCCTTACTGTCAACCAAAGGATATTTGTGTGGCTTTAATGTTCCAATTAAACCCCCAGTTTGGGTTTGGTTTTTGCTACCTTTGTGAGTTAAGAGAAAAATTTCAATATACCTAGTGAAAGTTTCCTAGGTTGCATGAAGGTAACTCTTGTTTTATATTTGTTCTGATGCCTTCTATTAGCTTAGTTTAAAATAACACTTGATTAGGGTTCAAGGGTTTTTTCATGCATGAAAATTGTAGCTTTCTGGCTTCTTTCAAGTAAAAGATACTAACTGATAATCTGCTTTTCCTTGGGAAAGAAAACAAAGCACCCAAAAGCATTGTTTCTCCTCATTAAAATTAATTATTGATTTGATGATCAAAAGTTCACTGATGTGAGCAGAGGACTATCAAAGACATATGCTGCAGCACAACAGACCATGTTAGGCCTATGATGGTTGTCTGGATTATTTTTAGCTCCCGTTATGAAGAAATGCCCCTTCGTGCCCTTGAAAAGCTTCCTACAAAAGTTGGGCTTCTCACTGGCATTTTGTGAGAACTGCACCCAAAAGAGTGCCCAGCGCTGTCACTAGAAGGGGAAAAAATAAAATAAAAACACAATAGAGCCTGGAAATTGCTTTCAAAAATAATTAATTTCTACTTATTCGTTTCAGTGCCTGTAAAATAATCAGTTGATGTTACTAGTAATTTGTATTGTGTTACATTATTTCCCCCCTTGTACTTGTCAAAATGCAGTTTAAAATTCCTGTAAAATTCCTTTAAAATGTCATTTGAAAAATAATGCTATCTCTATTCCCTATATGCCTATGTTACTTTTTGAATGTAACTTTGTTTCCCCTTTGATACAGTTTTAAACATTTTTATAGCAACCGTGTAACTTGTAACTTTCAAACTCAGAATAAGATACACTGCATACACGTATGGGAAGCATCAATTCTCAGAAGAAAAATATGTCATTACTGGAGGATGCCTTTGTTTGAAATAGTGCTCACTAAAATGTGTGGATTCCCTTGGAGGTACATAACTTCCAGGATTCTGATCCAATAGGCATTTTGAGGGAATATTTACTCCATATGCATAGTGGCATCTTTTCTCAGCAAAATTATCTATAGGTGATTTTATAGATCAGTACTTCTCAACCTGTGGGTCCCCAGATGTTTTGGCTTTCAACTCCCAGAAATCCTAGCAGCTGGTAAACTGGCTGGGATTTCTGGGAGTTATAGGCCACAACACCGGGGGACCCACTGGTTGAGAACCACTGCTATAGGAGAATCATCCATTCTGGGCACTGCAATTTAAGGGAGATGTTGACAAGCTGGAATGTGTCCAGAGAAATGTGGCTAAAATGATCAAGGGTCTGGAGAAGCAGCTATGAGGAGTGACTTAAAGAGCTGGGTTTGTTTAGCCTGCAGAAGAGAACTCTGAGAGGAGGCACGATGGCCATGTATAAATATGTCAGGGGAAGTCATAGGAAGGAAGGAGCAAGCTTGTTTTCTGCTGCCCTGGAGACTAGGACGCGGAACAATGGCTTCAAGCGAGAGGAAAGGAGATTCCACCTGAACATTAGGAAGAACTTCCTCACATTGAGAGCTATTATTCAGCAGTGGATCTCTCTGCTCCAGAGTGTGCTGGAGGCTCCTTCTTTGGAGGTTAGATGGCCATCTGTCAGGGATGCTTTGAATGCGATTTTCCTGCTTCTTGGCAGGGGGTTGGACTGAATAGCCCACGAGATATCTTCTAGCCCTATGATTCTATGACATAGAATTTGCTTCCAATACAGGATTAGAAAAAGGATATATAAGCCCACAAAACTATCAGCATTTCAGTATAACTTTCAAACAGTTTATCAAGCTGACATCCACAGAGGTTCTTAAGGGAGGCAGGAACTTTTTTATTTTTTAAAAAAGATTGCATACAAATGCTATAAAATATATCTAAAATGGAAATAGGCACTTGCGTATCCTCAAGTGCATCTCATTATGTTTTTCTCTTTTCAAAACTGTTATGAAGATTGCTTGTATAAAAATATAAGCTATTTCATCAGTAATGTGGTTCAGGTCCAGCAATGTGGTTCAAGTACATATTAAATCTATGACTAAGCGAATGAAGGGACTGAATAAATGGAGCAAAACTCTCTGCTCTTATTGACCTGCAAAAATTCAGCTGTACAAGTAAGGGTTAGATCCATATTTAGGCATCTAGATAAATTAGTCAGACTTTCATGCTGAGTTGCAGACAGCACCTGGGGCTTCTTTGCTGGATGATAGTCAAAGCCTCTTTAACAAATCAAGTCATACATTCAGCTCTTCACAGTAGTATCTGAACTAGGATGCTCATTAGTGCTGAACATATATTTAATTAATGGCGGAGAATTCCTGTCGTTTAAAGACAAGCATTATCTTGACAAAATATTTTCAAAACAAAACTTTTGACAATTGTTATAGGATATAAAGCAGTATTTTAATACAAAGGTTTGTGCTGTTACAAAGCAGTAGTGATTTAAATTATTAAACCCCATTTCCATAGAATGAATTCACATTTTTGTTCACTCAAGCTTTCTATAATGTAAACTGATTTCCTGGTGAAAATGTAATTGCATTTCATAAACAAATGATGGTAGTCGTTAATCCCTATAGCCAAATTAAAGCACAAACTTTTATAATCTTAATGGGCTTCACTGCTAGTGATGCAGTTTTAAAATGACATTCCTGGAACCAAATAATGCTGTGCATATTTTACTTTAGTTTGCAGCGATAATAAGCTTAGCTATGTTCATGATTTCAGTAATGTCATTTTTTGCAAATAGCACTTCAAGTTTGCATTCTCTGAAGTTTTCTGAAAATAGAAACATCTCTATATATGTAAATGAAATGGTGTATTATTGTAATAAAATTCCAATACAGTTTTTTTAAAAGTCAGCTAAGCAGGCTCTTGTTGATTCTAGTATGTTTAAGATATAAACATTGAGTTGGAGTAATATTTCATGCCTTCAAGTCAGCTCTGACTTTGGCTGACCCTATCAAAAGGGTTCCTTGGCAAAATTAATTTACCATTTCCTTCCTTTGAGGCTGAAAGAGTGTGATATGCCCCCTCATCACACTAGAGAATGAATCCACTTTAAATCCGGTTTTTGCCTCCTGCAGAATTCTGGGGTTTGTAGTTTAGGGAGGAACCTTTGACAGCCTCACTAAACTACAATTCCCAGAATTCTGCAGGAGGCAGAAACTGGATTTAAAGTGGATTCATTCTCTAGTGTGATGAAGAGGGAAGGTAACTCAGCGGGTTCTGTGGCTGACCAGGGATTTTAACTCTGGTCTCTCAGTCCATAGATCCAGAACTGTAAAACTGAGTTCAGCTTGTTTGTTAAGTAGTTTGCTTCCAGTCCAATAATTGCTCTGATATTTGTTTGTCTTTAAAGTGTGCCTTTTCTGTACTCTTTAAATGAATATGGAACATTACAGAAATACTGACTGGGTTGCTTTCTCCCTCCTTGGTTACTTAATAACTGTTCCATCATTAAAATTATTCCATATGTTGGCATTCAGAAGAGACCCATCAACATTCTCTAAAGGTCAGCCGCCACACATAATCATGTAAGAAGATTATAAGCGAGTCGCAATAACGAAACTGAAAGAGAATGAAACAATATACTGTATTTTTAGATTAACTGAATGTGATGAATTTTGATGTACTAAAGTACTACTGACTTCAAAGCCATGATTACATTGGAGTAAATCAGAGATTTCCAAACGGTGTGTCATGTCTACAGATGTTTTGCATGAAAAACGTTGTCATCTCTACCCACAATGCCCACAAACAAAGGCTGCCTGGCAGCAGCTTGGAGAGAGTATATTGCCTGCCCTTGGAGGAAGAGGAGGAGGAGGAGATGGATGAGGCAGTAGGAGCTACAGTAGCAGTGGTGGCCACTTGGGAGACACAGAGCCCAAACTCGAGGCCCCACCATCCTCCGCCTCCTTGTCCTTGGCACTCTGCCTTGCCTCACCCCAATTAACAGTGGCCCAAACAGCAGTCCCAGCCAGAGCTGGAGGTGGGAAGAGGAAGAGGAGGAGAAGGAGCAAGAAGATGAGGAGAGCGAGAGTGCGTAAGGGCTCAGAGGAAGGTCCCACGTGGGAATGGAAGGCAAGAATTAGAAGACACCCTGGCGGACTCCGTTCAGCCAGGCAGGAAGACACAATCAAAATGCCCCATCCAGCCTCAGTTCAAAACTGGGAGAGAAGGAGGCACCACTGAATTTCCAGGCAATCTATAGTTCACTAGAATTGGAAAAGATCCCCAAAGGGCATCTAATTCAACCTCCTTTAACCATGCAGGAACACACAATCAGAGTGTCCCTCAATGGCCATCCATCCTCAGTTTTTATTTCAATTCATGTCAAAAGCATTGCATTAAATAGTTTATCTAAAACTGATAAAAGAAAGGGATCACAAGCTGCAGATAGTTTTAGACCAAAAATGGGCAGCAGCGACTTCATTGTCTGTAGCTTTAAACAGTTCTTTCTTTGTGCATGAGGCAGGGCATTGTAGGCAAGCATACAGATGCGGAGTTGTTTGTTTTGCTCCACAGTTTCACAAGGTGGAGGATTCTTCTAGGTAGTGCCATTTTGTCTTTTGATCTGCCAATTCCACTTCTGAGTCTGTTCAGGGACTTCCAAGTTGTCCATTATTGGTTTGCCCCTGGAGGAAGACCCTCGTGGGGGGGCCATCCAGTTGGACTTGCCTGATTTTGCTGCCCACAGGGATATTCTTGCTGTTATTGGAGGAACATTTAGAGAAGTGGTGGTTCTCATGAAACTTTTCCTTGATTTGAGTCCACTGGGAGGAGGCTGCTAGCCATCCTCTGCTAGAAAACCTCCAGAGAGGTTTGATCCATATAGAAGCGAAGTGCTGTTGCTGTTCAAGTGTTGGTACTGTTATAACTTTCATAATTTGCACAATTTGTTGATGGAGTTGTAATAATTACTATTAAAATGGATATGTTTCTAATTAAGAAAAGAAAATCTGTTGACAGTGATGTTTGTGATGAATCGCATGGAGTTGCTATAGAGGAAACTGCACAGGAATCAACTGTACTATAAAGGAAAAACTTTCAAGTCTTGTTTATACAGTAAGGATTACATGAAATGTATATTATAATCTGTTATATGTAATATTATATATTGTATGAAACACTTATAACGGGTGGGTTTAGCCTCCGGTTTGCTAGTAAAAACTGGATTATCACATTGCGAAAGGATGCATGTCTAAAATCATATCACCAACATAAAAGTTTGGAAAGCTCTGGTGAGAGGAAGCAATTTCTTGTACTGCTTTTGTACTCATTTTTGCATTTCATAACCCTCTTTTTATTGTTCACTCTTTACTCCACAAAGGAATCCTACTCAGTAACAAATTACTAAATAAAAACATTGTGAAAAAGATTGTGGATGTTGTATGTGATGGAGCACATCTGAGGTTATTTTGGCATTTAGAATGCTGAATAAAACTAGCATGCATTAAAAAAATTATGACCTTCAATTTGCAGGCTATGACATTTGCTATTTCTTTTCCTAATTCTTCTGTCAAGGCATTGATTTTTTTAAATTGAGTGTCCTGCCTGTTTGTTTCCCTCACATTTACCTGTTCATCTACTTTTGGCCCAGTACTACCATTTTTCTTTGGCTGGCCTCAGTCTTGGATGCGATTTCTTCTGCATTGCCTCAGTTAAATTCAGATCTTGGAAGTAACTACCTAATTAACCTATTAATAATTTGCCGCATTTCCCTAGCTCAACATATTTTTCAGTTGAAGTTAAAAATATGCTTTAGAGAATTAGCCCATTAGAAGTTGTTATAATTTTTTAGAGTGGATGACCTCCCTGGACCTCTTTCAGGAAATTGGAAGGGCAGCTGCTTCATGAGAAGAAATAGTAGAATTAGAGCAAACACAGCACATAGTTCTAGTGCTATGCTGGTTAATCTAATTTATTTCATTGGCGACACAATGGGGTGGATGACGATGAAAAAAGAACATTCTGGTGTCCAGTTCAGAGCAGAAGACTTGTGGGTCAGAAGAACAGATGAATTTAGGAAAAAAGAAAAGAGGGAGGTGATTACAAGTAGGTCTTGAAATAGAATGGTGTTTAGAGGAGTGATGGGCTTGCTTAATAGCAAGAGACTAAGGTACTAAGGCAGGGATGCCCACACTTTTTCATCATGCGAGCTACTTATATTAAAACCAAGTCAGAAAGATCTACCTACTTCCTCGAGGCTGGAGAGGGGAGGGGGTGGGTGGGGCTTGGCCAGAGGGGGGCAGAGCCAGGCCGCACCAAGCCCCACCCCCTCCCCTCTGGCTTTGGAGCTCCCAGCAGCTTCTCCAGGCTTGAGGATGGCAATGCCAAGCCAGTGGTGGCATAGCTAGCACAAGGATGGCTTGGCCCTGCCCTCTTCAAACCTGGAGCAGCTGCTGGGAGTGCTGAAGCCGGGGAGGGGGCGGGGCTTGGCATGGCCTGGCTCCGCCCCCTCTGAGAAGCGCCCCATCTGGCTGGGATCGACCACCTTCGGTCCCGGGATCGACTGGTCGATCGCGATCTATTTCCTGGGCAGCCCTGCATTAAGGGCACTGTCAGAATGTGACATTTTCAGTCCTAAAATAAATGGGATGTTCTGCCCCCCATTGGTCTTTATACAAGGAAAATGTTTGTTGTTTTCATTTGCAATGGGGATTTACCATGACTGTCATCACTAGGTTTCCTTCCTGTGCTGATAATTTGCATTGTACGAGTATGTAATTTCATTGTTTGTATATTATTTTATAAGATATGTACAATACACAACATACAGAGCTAGAGGCATTATTGAATAACACACAATTAGTATCTAATATTATTTGTATTGAGCTGCAGTTAATTGCTTTGAAATTGTAAGTGAAATGTAACATTTTCAATGGTTAGTATTCATGGTAATGAATTAACATTTCAATTTCTGATGGTTAACACAATTTAGAGTGTCACCAAAGCTAATCAGATCTTTCAATCTCTTGTTAGATTTAGATGTTCTAAGTTCAAAAAGTGTGGTAAGATAAAACAGTGTGTGAATTTGCATCGGTCACCATCCTGCTAGGACTTGCATTTGCAGCACTCCAAATTCCCAAGTGCCTACATCAGTGGTGTCAAATTCATTTTCACTGAGAGCCACATCAGCCTTATGGATCTTTTCAAAGGGCCGTTTGTAATTGTAAGACTATAAATGTAACTATGTTGCCCTGGCATTGAAATCCTCGTGCGCTACACAAAGTGATGTGGCAGGCAGGATTTGGCCAATGGATCTTGACACGTGAGCATATCCATTGCTAATGAATAATGTATATTTCTGTTGTATTACCAAGCTATTCTACAGGAACTGGGACAAACAGGGATGGTGTATTGCCCTGGTCTACAAGCTGGTTGTGCTATACAAATAGTCACAGTGTATACTATCCTATTTGATGTAACATACTGTTCCTCCTTATGCAGAGGTTGACATGGGACTGTAGTGAAAGCATAGGAATGATTGCAAAAACCTTTCTAAAGTGAAGCGGTGCTCTTGAACTGTCCACTCTGCTACATAGGGCCCTTCCAGACAGCCTCGACATCCCAGGAGCCCAGGTTTTCTGATTATCCCGGATTATCTGGCAATGTGTACTCATATAATACAGTTTGAAGCAGAAAACCTGGGATCAGATCCTGGGATGTAGGGTCTGTCTAGAAGGGCCGATACCTTCACCAGAAATGCTAGGTAGTTTACAATTCGGTGAGTGGACAGCAGTTTTTACTCCAGAAAATCACATGATTACTTCATATGCACCCTTATACTCTACTTGTTGATTAATATTAGTAAAGGTGCGATTGTGGAGAGAAAATTGATAGAACTACACAGCAGGAGTAGGCAACTTATTGAACTGCATTTCGCCTTTCCTTTCATAATTTCCTATCTTGGCAAGAGGCTAAAGAAAATTCTAACATCTGGATGGCCAAAAAATTATCTTCCCTGCTATTTGGTTTTGCTTAGTAGTCAGTCTGCTTTTCCTGAATGTAAAGTTTAATTAGAATACATCACTTTTACATTGTCTTTGGATCATTTCACTGTGATTGTTTAAAACAAACAAGACAAAAGCAAAGCATAATGTATATTACTTCCATTAATCGAATTATATAGATTCAGCTGGTTTTCTTCTTTCTCTATTGGTCATGCTTGTGCCCCCCTCCCCATTTGTAATAACTCTTTAGCCTTGAGGCTTTATAGTAAAAAGGGAGGGGGATCCCATTATTTCAGGTAATCCTTAGCTAAACTGCTGGCATTGAGCTGATTGGTTTGCCATGTTTGGGCTCCCTGCTGCTAGAGATGGATTCACTTGTTTATGTAGAAGGAGATAATCCCCTAGACATCATTAAATTTGGGTTTTTTGAGGTTAGGCTGACAGGAGTTTTCTGTGCTGAATTGTGCTTGTTTGTCTTGACACATGCAACCCCCTCCCCCCCCCAACAATATCACTAAATACATTCTTTAAAAACATGACTCTGTCATCCCTGATATATTCTTGATTTTACAGCAAGCTACAATTCCAAGATTCTGCAAGGAGAGAACTGAAGTTCAGTGAAATATCTCTCCATGCTGCCATTCCGTCTTTTCTTCCAACTTTCAACTTGTCAGCCTTTCCACTAGCTAGCCCCCTAGGTCACTGCTCTGATAAACATCATAGCTTTTAGCTTCCAGGTAGTAGCAGCCTCTGCTAACCAAGTTCCAGTTTTTGCAGAAAATCCTCACATGGAATGTGCTTTAAAACATACACAAACCCCCAATTTATCTCTACATTTGTACTTTACACATTACACAATGTACATACAATCTTTACATAAGTAAATAGCTGTATGCAAATACAGTCACTTGACTGCAAATTTGTACATTTCGTTGGACGTCCACTATGTTGATATGAGCAACCTTCACCCATCAGCCCAGTTCTTTGTAGATGGGCAAATCCTATAAGGGGAATGAGAGGGTCAGAGAGGAAAACAAGGGAAGACAAAAGAGTAATGGATGAGGGATCAATTCAGAACTCCACCAAGAAGAAGAAAGTGGGCAGGGAGCAAAATTAATGAGACAATGCTGATGGTGGAAGGTACATTTGCTAAAAATGGTCACTACCTACCTATGTCAAACAGTTTGTCTTTCCTGGCAGCTGTTGTACATCAGCCTGTTCAGTCTGTGCTTGTGTCTGATGTTCATGATGGGAATGGGAATGATGTTCCTGATGGTGGGCCTGGGCCTGAGTTAAGCTCAGACGAGAGGCCCGAGCTGTTTCAAAAAGATTCACAAGATCACATTCCTGGGAGAGGCCCTTCACAGTTTTTCTCAGAGCAACTGTCTGAAGATGATTTGTCAGGTGCAGAAGTAAATGAGAGTCAAGTTAATGAAAGTGTAGATAGAAAGCAAGGCTTTAATAAACAGAGTGCTTAGGGGCAAAGAAGATCAGTTCGTTTACAGGAAAAGAGAGATAAGAAAACTTTATCAGGTGGTAAGGTCAAGAGAATTTTTTTCCTTTCAGTTTTTGGACCTAGAAAAGCCTTATATTGATTAATGGGAAATAGTTGCCTCCGTTGGGTCAACGTTGGTCTTGATTTCAAGTGTTATTAGTTTCATGAACCAAGGTTTTCCCAAGCTCCTAATTTGTGTATTGAATTTTTCATGCTATCCTGTTTCATGGATTTTGATATCTGTGGATTCTATTTTGCCTTGAAGCTCATGGACTAACCTTTGTTTTGGAACTTTACTCTTTTTGCTAATTTTACTGCTTTACCTACATATAGTCTTCAATAAACTGCTTTTACCAAGCTGGTGTGGTGTTTAAGGTCAGAAGTGTTCCTGCTCTGGTGTACGACATCAGCCTTCTGGGCAGGAATAGAGATAGAAGGAGAGGAAGAGAGTAGGAGTTTCAGAGAAGAGAAAGAGTCTGGGCCTACCAATTTTTGGGCATAATCCTGCCCAATTCTAGGAAGTAGTTATGGGCGGAAAAGAAGTAAATGCCTGGGAACACTAGATTTTACAAAAGCATCCACATTATAGTTCCCACAGTAACTTTTCTAATCCTACTTGCAAAAAACCTTTCTTTGAGTGTGAACTTCATAGAATGAAAAGTACAGTCATTATATTTTTCAGCTTCTGTTTCAATATGCTTTTAAATATTTTTCAGTCCTTCCATCTTCTGATTTTCTGAAAAATAGACTCATATTGTTTTAAGTATATTGCATATTACTGTATCAGTGCAATTTAAGTTATACATTTATTTCCTTGCTGATAATTACAATGTTGGTAGTAACTGATGTCTTCACTTCTTTCTTTGACCAAGGCTTTCCATAAAGGAGGAAGAGGAGCTAATGCAGAAGAAGAAGCTGAGTGCCCACACAAATGTAGCTTATATTAAATTATGTCCCTTGCATATCTTTTTCTTCACCTACCCAAAATATTTTAATGGTGAGGAATCTAATGCTTCTAAATACAGCAGGAGAAGAAAACAAAAGCTGCAGGTGCTGTCAATTATTAATAAAGGATTGTATTCAGTTGAAGCCACTCTGTTTTGGAAGGTTCCTTGATGCAGTGAAACTGGATGTTGTTGTCATATGCTGTCAAGACAATTGCTGTGGATAAGAGACCGTCAAATAAGAATGGAAGAAATATTTGTTCCCAGCTTGAAAAATGAGTTTCTTGACAGTTAGAGAAACTCATCAGGAAGAACAAGAAACCAGCAACAACTTAGTGCAAGATTTATCCTGCTAGAGCAGGCATGGGCAAACTTCAGCCCTTCAGGTATTTTGGACTTCAACTCCCAGAATTCCTAACAGCCAGTAGGCTGTTAGGAATTTTGAAAGTTGAAGTCCAAAACATCTGGAGGGCCAAAGTTTGCCCATGCCTGTGCTAGAGATTGAGCATCATGCATCTGGAATTTCTCATTCCAAAATACTCCAAAATCAAAAACTGTCCGTGCGAGTGGCTGTGACAATGACACTATTGCTTTCTGATGTCTCTTATGTACACAAACTTTGCTTTGTGCACATATAATTTAAAATATTTTACAAATTGCCTTCAGGCTGTGTGTATATGATGTATAGGAAACATAAATGAATTTCATGTCTATACGTTGGTCCTATCTCTAAGATATCTCATTATGTACTTATATGCAAATGCAAATATTCCAGAATAAAAAACCCGGAAATCGCAAACTCTTCTGATTTCAAGCATGGCAGATAAGGGATACTCAACATGTACTAAATTTCTGAAAGTGTTGTAGAGTAATTGTTTGGTGGAGAAAAATGTGTATGTTTGTTTCAGGGAGGGATATCCTTTGTGGAAAGCACTGTTTCCTGTGCAGAAAGAAAGAAAGAAAGAAAGAAAGAAAGAAAGAAAGAAAGAAAGGGGGGGGGGTAGCACAAAGGTGAATTTTTATGCAGAGCCTTTTCCTCTGCAACACTTCAAAATGTTCAAATATGGGGAGAATATAATTGAAGAGTGTTTTCTTCTATGGTGATGAGAAAGCTGCTGTTGTTATTTGTTCTGACACATGAGAATGACATGGTCAAAGAGTTAAATCTCCACATCTGAAACATCCTGTAATTAACAATCAGGCTTGGCTCTTCCAAACGTGGGGTTATCATTTTCTTTATAGAGTCAACAGATCTCTAATGTCTTACTCTTTTCCTCGTCTTCCACTTTACTAAATATTATTGTCTTTTACTTTGGGTCTTGTCATCTCATATGATAACCTCAGTTTAGTCATTTTGATTTCTAATAACAGTTCATGTTTTATTTGCTCTAAGATCCACTTATTTGGTTTTTGTGAGATTTTTCTTTCTTTTTTGGCAGTCCATGTGTCTCTGGAGCTCTCCTCTAGTGCCACATTTCAAGTGAATTGATATTTTTTTTGGACAGGTTTTCTTCAGGATTCATCTTTCACATCCATATATAGAAATTGGATATACTTATAAAACGTGTGATTCTGGCTTTGGTACACATAGGCCTTTTTACACATGAGGATATTATCTGATTTCCTCATAGCTGGTCTTCTAAGTCTTAGCCTTTTTCCACTTTCTTGAGACAGTTAACTTTTTATTAATTACTGAGGCAAGGTGTAGATTTTTTTAAAAAAAAACACCCCAATGTATTCAACATTCATTTTAAAGTTATGTAACTATCCTGTGGGCATTTCCCCCTTATCATTCAGCTATCATCCTACATTCATACTTTCTTCCTTTGACTTTAATTTGCAATTTTCTCTTAGTAGCATAGTGTCATCTGCATATATTAAACTGTTACATGTTTTCCAGTTTTCACTCTATTTCCTCCACAACTAAACTCACCTTCTATTTGATACATTCGGAGTATAAACAGATAGGATAATGCAGGCATGGGCAAACTAAGGCCTGTGGGCTGGATGTGCCCCCCCCCCAGGTGTTTACCTCAGGCCCTCCTCATTTTCCCCATCCTTTTGGCATAGGGATGTGACAGCCTGCAGCATCCTTATGCAGAAAAGATGGAGGAGGAAGACACACAGCAGCTGAGAGACCTCTGGAATGCCCTCAGCCACTACCTGTGCCCTCCTCCCGGCATAAGGATGGTGTAAGCGACCCTGTCCTTGTGCTAAGAGGATGGCCCAAGGAAGGCATGTAGTGGCTGAGAGTCCTTGGGAGTTCTCTCAGCCATCGCCTGCCTCACCCTCCTCCCAGCATAATGCCAAGAGGACAGCCCAAAGAGCCGGGGATGAATATTGAGGCAGTCGCCACATGTCCTCCTGACATAAGGATGGGATGAGCAGCCCTGTCCTCATGCTAGGAGGACAACCTGATGATGACCCAGGCCCTCTCTCACCCAGGTCCAACCCATCCAGCACTTGTCCAGCCACCCTTTCTCCCGGCGTAGCTCAGCCATCTCAACCAGGCCCACAATGAGGCCCCAAAGCAAAAAACTTTGCCCATGTCAGGGATAATGATATTTACTTTTCCCAACTTAAAAACATCCTGTTTGCTCCACATTCTATTCTCTTGTACAAACTAAAGGTTATGAATCAGGGCAATTGAAATTTCTGAAACTCCATTTCTTTTTGATGAATGCACAGTGTTTTTCTCCATTATATAAACAGTCATGGGCTTTGATGCAAGCTATAAAACACGGGGCAATTGTCTTGTGAAATTGTTTGGTACACTGGACATCAACAATTTGATCTCTAATGCCTTTTCTAAACCCGGCTTGGATGTATGAAATTGTTCACCCCATATATGGTAAACATCTTTGTTGTAAAATCTTATGCATGGATTTGCTTGCATAAAAAAGGATGCAGTGGTTTGATCCTTCTACAGTTCCTGACTTCCTGTTTCTTGGGATTTGATGTAAAATCTTGATGCAGAAGAAAGCATTTTCAGCTGCCCTTTTCCTTCTGTCCTGCTGTCCCTGCACAAACTTCTCAAAATCTACAGAGGGGGAAGTCCCCAGAAAATATCTCCTTCTTTCTTCCATTTAAAGAGCTTTCCATTGATAGATTGTCAACCTGATGTAACTTTGAATGCAGTAGATATTTCATGCTGGGCTTCTTAATAATAGAATAGAATAGAAGAGGGAGGGGGGGGTTCAGAATGATATTCTGTATTTCAGCCAAAGAAAAGCCACCTTAATAGATCATAGAGAGAAGTTGTAGAAAGACTTGAGTATGGCTGTATAGCAATTAGGATATGACAACTAACATTTCTGATAATTGTTTCTTAGTTATATAGAGGAGATTGAAACTGGAGGACAATTACTTTTAAATAGAGCATATGCTGTGAAACCACAACAGTATGCATAATGAAGAATGATTCCATTGAACAAAATACACCTCCAAAATGCTAGGTGTCCATTTCAAGTGTAATTATTTCATTGCTTCCATGTCCAATACATTTAATGTTTCTGAATGTCAGAACAACCTTTGTCATACTAGAATCAGCAGGGTGAAGTCTCTCAAAACCAGATATTTGTTGAAAAGGCTAGGTTCACCAGGTAAAACTGAAGAATACTGAGGTGAAAATACTTTCAAAAATATTGGCTTGAGTACCACAACTGAGAAAGGCTCTCTCTGTGCAACAGAGCTGATGGAGTAGTGGTGGTACAATTACCTGGGCCTGGTGCTTGACTATAGTGTACAGCATATGGCTTTGTCATGCTTCGTGATATCATTGTATGGCTATTAATTTTCACAATGTGAAATTGCTGGATTTCAAAGAACATAATTCGGTGTGCCCTGGTATCCACTGAGGTTTGGTTACCAGACTCCCCCGGATACCTTTCTTTTTTAAATGTTCAAGTCCCATATCAATGGTCCACAAATTTTTATACATCCACCGGGGGCTCAAAACTGCTGCTAGGTGGAAAGTAATATCTGCTAGAAGCCTCTTTGGGTAGCACATCTCCAGTTTCCTACTTCCTAAACTGTGTTTTATTATGATGGAAATGAGCTACAATGAGCCTTTAAGCCAGATCTTCTGCAGCATAGACATAGATCAATGTGTAGGCCCCTTTGGTCAGGTCTGATGAAGCCAGGGTTCTGGCTAGCTAATAAAGCTATAACAATTCTTTTTTCTTGTAACTGACTAATAGGTCTGTCTCTCTTGGCTTGATACATTTATCAGTCAGTCAGTTGATAATGAGCCTATGTTTTTGTTGGCTTATTAAAGGGTCTTCCTGTATGCACTCATTGAAAATTGGCTGCTGTCATCATTACACACTGAGGTTGTACAACATTGAGGCTACTGCTTTATGGATGCAATCTCCTCTCCTTTTCTTGGCCATGGACAAGAGGCATATATAAACATTAGCAGATGTAGTCTGCATTGCAATACAGACTGGAGGTTCTGCAAGCAGAGTCTCCTAATGATTACTCAGTTAAAGTTCTTGGAGATAATGGTTTCTTTTGAATTGTTCAGCTGTTCAAATGATTCACTTTTGCTTTTAACATTAGTTGTAACACTACTGAATGGGCAATTGC
This sequence comes from Anolis apletophallus, assembly GCA_030556195.1. NCBI lineage: Eukaryota > Metazoa > Chordata > Lepidosauria > Squamata > Anolidae > Anolis > Anolis apletophallus. The sequence continues at coordinate 99,061,513 of JARBWK010000005.1, forward strand.
AATGACATACATTAATCCTGAAATTTATTTGTGTTACACATTCATGTATAAGATAAAACATCATTAATAAATAGTCATTTGCCTCTCTTTTTGAATTGGCAGCCAAGTTAAAGCATGCTAATGGATTTCATTGGCATCTTTTACAGCTCAGTTCTGTGTATTGATACTAACATTTACAGACAGAGCACTTCAGGGAGGAACAGATTTTGATGCAAAGGTTGGTTGTTTTAATATTGAATTATTGATGTCCAACAGAATAGAGTGGATGCTTTCTGCCTAAAGCTCCACTGGCATCTAGTTCTGTGCATTAGAGCCTGATGGCAGTCTTTTGCATTGTTTAACACTGCTGTTCTGTTCGGGTCAAAAATGACCCGTTTTGGAAATTGATATTTGTTTATTCATTCATTTTTTGATTTTGAAACTTGTGGTTCCTTCTATTTTCCTGGTGCCTTACTTTTTGCGCTACAGTGTTTGTTACACTTGTTATGTTCGGGTCAAAAATGACCCGGTATATAATAAAACACAATTTTTTTTAAAAAATTCAATTTTTCTTTGATAATGAACAACTATGATTCACACACAGTATAATAATGCAACAGGTTTCAAAAAGTGGCTCAAAATAACATTTCAGTGGCCAAAATAACATCCGAAAATAGGGCCGGGTCAAAAATGACCCGAACATAACAAGTGTATAGTAAACCCAAAAATAATATTACTTAATAAAAAACAAAATTTTAAAAGCAAAGTTTTTTTGTTTCAATTATTCTCTGATAACTAACAGCTATGATCACACAGTATGATAATGCAACAGGTATTCAAAAGAACTTTTAAGTGGCTCAAAAAACATCCGAAAATAGGGCCGGGTCAAAAATGACCCGAACATAACAAGTGTTTGGTGGCACGAAGCAAACAGCAGGGTTAATAGTTTTGCTCTCCTTTTTAAGGAGAAAAGGTCTGCATTGATTGGCAATTTGTTTCCCAGAGTTAGTGAACCCTTTGTCAGCAATTTGGAACCACTTTTAAAAACAATCATTATTGTGGAATATTGGAGAAGTAATTGTGTCCTATCTAGCCTCTCCTTTCCCCTCCTTCCTTCTGGCAGGGGAGTAGACCCAATGCTTAGTAATACTCTGTATGCCCAGAGCTTTTCAAATGGGTACTGGTGGGGTTCCCTGCAGAACAAATGGTAGGCAGATGTGTGTGATAGCTGCTTATATTACCTTCCATCTTCACATGTTCTCTTGGAGATAATAGCACCAAATTTCCCTGTTTGGTGCTATAATTATGTGAATTGAACTAATTGACTTGGCTAGTTATTTGAACAGATATATGTCACTATAATGTATCATCCTGGTCATTCTGTCTCATCCTCCCTAAACCTTTTCTGCCCTAAGAGGAGTGGCATAAGCTGGATATGTTTAGCCTGTAGAAGAGAAGGTTGAGAGTAGAAATGATAGCCATGTTTAAATATTTGAAAGAACATAATCAGGAAGAAGAGCAGACTTGTTTTCTGTTGCCTGGGAGTCTAGGAGGCCCTTCCATTGGCTGCTGATAAGCTACCAGTCCCAATTCAAGGTGTAGTTTATCACCTAGAAACCCCTGAACAGTTCAGTACCTGCCTATCTTCATGATTGCATCTTCCCCTAAGAACTAGTGCAAGCCCTATGGTCATCCAGGGAGGCCCTTCTCTTGCTCCCACCTCTGTCTCAAGCGTGGTTGGTGGGGATGAGGGAGAGGGCCTTCTCGGTGGTGACCCCCCGGCTCTGAAACTCCACCTAGGGAGATTAGATTGGCACCTACCCTGTCCATCTTTCTTAAGGACCTAGAAATGTGGATCCTCCACTGTGCCTTTGACTAAGCAGTTCTCCAGATAATTGGCCCCAAACTTACCAAAGCTCCAGCACTTTAGTATGGCCCTCCGCCCTATAACACTGACATCTTAATGCCAAAGGACATTACTCTCCCGCCCTACCTTTATTGAATTTTACACCTTCCCTTTGTCCTACCCAGAAATTATTGCACAAACTCTGAGCCCTCCGAACTCGGCACTTATTACTGTTCAGTCATGGGATTGTTTTTATGATGTTATGAATAATTGTCACGTATTAATTTTATCTCGTTTTTTAAATTTTATTTTGATTCTGTTTTATTGTGCAATGTTTTAATCTGTGTTTTCAGGCTTGTCCTTTTGTAAGCCACTCAGAGACCCTTCGAGGAGATGGAGGCAGGGTATGCAAAAAAAAGTTGATATTATTATTGTTATTCCACACAGCATTATATCCCAGAATATCAAGGCAGAAAATTCCACAATATCTGCTTTGAACTGGGTTATCTGAGTTCACACTATAATAATGTGGGATTTTCTGCCTTGATATTCCGGGGTATAGGGCTGTGTGGAAGGGCCCTAGAACTCAAAGCTAAGGGTTCTAATACAGAAAGGAGATTCTGCCTAAACATTAGGAAGAACTTCCTGATTGTAAAACCTGTTCAACAGTGGAGCCCACTGCCCCAGTGTGTGGTGGCAGCTTCTTCTTTGGAGGCTATTAAACAGAGGCTGGATGGCCATCTTTGTGCTTTTCCTGTACGGTAGGGAGTTGGATGTATGAAACTCTGTATTTATTTCTTCTACCACCATTGTCACTTAAGGGTTTTTTTAAATTGGGGGTGGGCTGCTTCTCCCATCCATCCCATTCCCAGGAGCTGTTTCCAAGTCTTTTCCAGCAAGAGAATGAGGACTCATTTGATAGCAATTTCAGTGGGAATCTCCTTCTGCGTGCATCCCCATTACTTGGTTCTCCACTCTAGCTATTCAGTATCTGATAGTTCTGACCTGTCCTCGGACCTCATCAGATCTGGACTGATCGTGGAATCTAAGCAGGGTTAGTCTTGGTTAGCAGCTGAATAGGTTACTGCTAATAACTATCAGTTGCTGTTGGCTGTATTATCATGGAAGGAACTGACAAAGTCACCTCTGAGAAACCCGTAAAAATTTCATGGGATCACCATAAGTAAGACATTATACACACAGCCCTAACCTTCTCATTATTCTTTTGAACCCTACTAGACTACCTTACCTTATAAAGGCAGTGCAGCAATTGCACCACTCCAGTTGTATCAAGTCAGGATGCACAGTTCATGAAACCAAGTTATTTTGGAACATGAGAGAACTCCCCCCCCCCCCCCTTTTCCCATCCCTGTCAGTAGAAATACAACAATTATAAAACAGAATGAATAACAATTTGCTGCTCTTCCATGACACTTCAGATCGGCTCCCAGAGGCTGCTGACTCACTTTACTTAATGGCAGGGGTGCCCTTGGCCATTTGGCTTCTCTGGTGACAGATCTTCTTCAGCTTCTTTCTGTCAAGGTCACCAAACTAATTTTAGGCTTTTTGCTTCCTTCTTTGCTGCCAACTGCATGTCTCACTTCATCCTATGTATTGTGATAAATGTTATAGAGCTGTTTGTTGCACTCCTTTTATGGGACTAATCCTGTATTAAACTAGATGCATTTGCTCATCAAATAGAGGCTATTCACACATACAATATTTTTAATTACTACACTGCCAACATTTTCTAGTTTTCCATAATGTGTTTCTCAAATGCAATGTTTCTTTTTCTGTTATACCAGCAATATTCCAAGTATGAATATTGATCACTAGGATAGAATGATTAGATCTTTGAAATAAATTCCATTCTTGGTGGCAGAGGGAATTATAAATATTTTTAGCTACACTTCCTGCATTTTAAAAATGTTTACTATTGTATTATCAGTCCAGTGGCAAAAATAAATGGATTCAAATCTAGATGAGTTAGTCATGATTTGCTCATGGAGATGTATAATCTCACACACATGCTGGAAACAATTCAGTATGCAGGAAAACTAGTCAGGCATCTGACCTTATTCATAATTTTAACTAGGCTTCAGGAAATATATGCACAGAAAGTTGAAGCAATCCTGACTACCCTCACACAAACTGTTCCAGATCACAGACATGTAATCATCTAAGTATATAAATAGATAGACTACAATGAATTATATGTAGACTCAGATTATGTGTAGATGCATTTTTGATCATATCAATTCTATTTGCTTTGGATAAGGTAATCTGTTTGAAATATTGCTGTCCATTCATCCTTTTGGGTTCGTTTTTCATTAATTCTGTACTGGACAGTGATTATAAAATAATGAGGATGAAGATTTGCATTCACTGAGTGACATGACTTGAATCTGAACTCAGGCCAATCCAACTTTAGGTTCATCTATAGTTCCTGATTAAGGGGCCACGGTTAGCACAGTGGGTTAAACCTCCAGCTACAGAAAATCTTGTCAACTGGAAGGTTGGCAGTTCAAGTCGCTGTTTGGGGTGAGCTCCTGCCGTCAGCCCCAGCTTCTGCTTACCTAGCAGTTTGAAAACAGTAATGTGAGTAGATCAATAGGTACCGCTTTGGCAGGGAGGTAAAAAGGCACCCATGAATACATGCTTGCAATTCAATCAGGAAGGTGTCCATGAACAAGAAGCTCCTTGGCATGGAAAATGGAACAACAGCACATCCCCATGGCTGGAGTCTAGCACAGCCTACAGATGCCAAAGATGGGAAATGATGGGAAGCCTTTACCTCTGTTTATGTACTTTCTGTCTTTGTTAATTGTATAACGGCATTGAATGTTTGCCATATATGTGTTCTGTATTCCGCTCATAGTCCCCTTGGGGAGATAGAGCAGAATATAAATAAAGATTATTATTATTATTGGAGTGGGTTCCGAGCTTAGAGATAGTGGTCTAAGTTTGAATTTATAGGCCCCAATCTAACCTATCTATGCAACTTGCCCACCTCACCCCAGTTTTGAAACTTGAAAGCAATAATGCAAAGAAAATTGTCATTTCATGTTTATTTCCTTACAAGAAATATTCTTTATATATAAATAATGTGATTTTGGATGCCAAGAAATGGTTCCAGTTGATGAAATAGTTACTTTATATGAATGCCAGAGTAGTCAGTGGTATGCAAAATGGGAATGTAAAATTTAATACATATATTTCTTTTGCATGGTTTGTTCTGCTTGATATGGCCTTGTGGCTAATGCAATAAACTAAACTAATGGCATCAGTGTCAAAAAATCTGAATCAGTGTGATGAGAAGAGGAATAAAAGGGATGGTAAGGGATGGGAGCCCCCGGTGGTGCAGCAGGTTAAAACCGCTGAGCTGTTGAACATGCTGACTGAGAGGTTGGTGGTTCGAATCTGGGGAGTGGGGTGAGCTCCTGCTGTTAGCCCCAGCTTCTGCCAGCCTAGCAGTTCCAAAGCATGCAAATGCTTGTAGATCAATAGGCACCGCTCTGGCAGGAAGCATAGAAGCGCTCTATGCAGTCATGCTGGCCACATGATCTTGGAGGCATCTACGGACAACGCCGGCTCTTCAGCTTAGAAATGAGGATGAGCATCAGTCCCCAGAATCAGACATGACTAGACTTAATGTCAAGGGGAAACCTTTGTCTTTACCTTACAGTCAGGAAGAGGAAGAAAATATGCAACTACTACAGCTTTCCCCCCTTTTATTAATAGGCATTTTTGAATCTTTGAAAATTATTGAGTGATGCAGTAAATGATATACTGATTTTAATGTTAAGCCTTGAGGGGGAAAAGAAACATTATTTTGATTAAAATTGCTTAGGTGTAGCCATGTCATTCCAGTTGTAAGGAGCAGAGCTTTTCAATAAAAACAGCCATGAATTGGGTGTGGGCATGTGTGTGTGTGTGTGTGTGTGTGTGTGTGTGTGAGAGAGAGAGAGAGAGAGAGAGAGAGAACTCCAAAATTAAATTGAAAGATGTTTTTTCAACAAGACATAGCCTAAATGTACTTATCCAGTCCATTTCATTCTCTTTTAGTATTACTGCTTCCAGTTTCCTGTATAATCTACAGTTATTTCCAGTCCTTGGTTGTTATTCCTTTTATCAGGTCTGCATCTAGAGATCAATTTGAAAACATTTTTAGAAAGGAGATTTGTTCTTCATTTTTTGGGGGGAGCTCTTCATTACACTGAGTTATAAAAACAAGCTATGAAAAAGAATGCCATATATAGAAATTGCTCTTTAAAAATACATTCACTTGTCAAGCTTCAGGTATTTCCAATTATTTTTCTTTTCTTGTGTTTCAAATTGCTAATTGGGGCTGCAGCATTGTAGCCATCAAGCTTCACTAAAAAGAAATTATATTCTTCTTTGCAGTGTTTAGCAATGTACATTACCTATAAATGAATCAGATTATGGAAAAGGTAATTTTGTTGATGTTCATAAAATTCTAATTGTTAGTGTTTGTGAATATTGGTTTGGGCTGAGGATTCGTTTAGTTCTTATGCAGAGCACTAATAACAAGACTGGGACTTGAACATGTTTTTTTGTTTTAGCTGGGGCTTTTTTAACTTGAAGATATCAAATCTCTCATTCCTGTAAGGGAGGAATTATTCTTATTTTACAGATTCGGAGAAGAAATCCGAGACTGGCTCTGCCATTTGGGATGATCTATTATATCAGTGGCAAGAAGCATGACCAACGCTTTATGCAGCGCTGTTGTAACCATGACAGTAATGACGTCATTCAACCCATTTGTGAAACACAAAGCTAGAGCTGCTCCATTCTCTGTGCAAAGGCCCTTTGCTAAATGCTCTTGGGGAAATATATACTTTCAATTTACATAGATGCAGCGAATTTTCTTTCCTTAGTTCCTCTTAGCTGTTTTAAATGGCTTAGAGAGGTTCGATTTCACTTAAAAAGCCAGCTTTCCACAGCACTTATTTATATATTTATTTCCAGACAGAGAAGTGGATTCCCCCTTTAAAAAAAAAAAAAAGCAAAAGAGAAAGAGAGTAAGTTTTTTTGGCACTATAGGCATGGGCAAGCATTTTAAATTGCTGCCATCTGTTTGCACAGTTGGCTTCGTCTATGGTTCAAGTGCAGGAGACTGGAATACATAAGCTTTCTTTTCAGCAGCTTTCTCTGAGTGGCAACTCTGCTGATTCAACAGCAAGTGGTTTTATTTATTCCTGATATTAACTGTAAAGCATGAAGTAATGAAAAATTGAGCTGACGATGTTGTAACACAACAGTTAGTGTACTAGAGAAACCATTAAAGTGATTTTTGCTGTCACTATAGCAAGAAAGGAGAAGTTGTATGATAAACACAGAGCAGGGGGTGGCAGCAGTAATAAAACAAGCAGGAATGAATTGCTGAATTAAAAAAGCATGCATTCAGAAATTGCAAAGGGCATAGGTAAGATTGAATGGAAATGACTAAGGGCGGGAAATCCAGCAAAATCTCCAAGGTGCAGTATTTACAGCTTTGTGTCAAAACTTTGCAGATAGTTTTCATTTTCTACTCCCCTCACAGTTTACTTTTTGTGTCCATTTTAGAATGTGGCTCCCAGAAGTATTGGATAACACAGTTCTTATTGTTTCTAACCACTCTGAGCTGCAGTGGCACACATGGGTTAAACCCTTGTGCTGGCTGAACAGTTGACCTGAAGATCGGTGGGTGGAATCCATAAGACGGGGTGAGCTCCCATCTGTCAGCCACAACTTACCATGCAGGTACATGAGGGAAGCATCCCACATCTGGGTGTCCCCTGGGCAGTGTCCTTACAGACTACCAATTCTCTCACACCAGAAGCAACTTGTCTCCATTCGTTTCTGACACAATTTAAAAAGCCTACTTGTCATGGTGGCTGGGTGTGATGAACATCCAGATGACATCAGGATGGGAAAAGTAACTGTGTTGTGACTTTCCTTTTGATCAGGAAAATGATTCCATATATGCAAAATAAAGAAATGAAATGTACTAAGTGTTTCAATGAATAATAAATAATAACTTTATTTATATCCCGCCACCATCTCCCAAAAGGGACCTGGGATGGCTTACTAATTTCTCTCCCTGGGCCCAAAATTTGAAAGGCAAGACATGAAAATTTCAAGACTGAATTTAATTTGAAAATTTCCATTGTTCAACTGTCTATATCTGAATATCTTATATTTGGGTAGCACCCTTTCCTTTTGGGCTTGTGATTCCTGCATAGACAGACAACAGAATGTGGAAAATGTATCACTGTATTGCATTGTTGAAGGTTTTTCAGGCTGTATGGCCATGTTCTAGAAGCATTCTCTCCTGGCGTTTTGCCTGCATCTATGGCAGGCATTTTCAGAGGTTGTGAGGCCTGTCATTGTATTTCCCAGCTGGCAAGGTCATAGAGCATACAATTTGAGCCAGCAGAAATTGCAAGATCTCGTATACAGTAAGAATGGCCACCAACTTGATAGCATTAATGTAGAGGGAAATACTAAAGTCACAATAATTCATGCCATCGTATTTCTCATTTCTATGTATGGTTGTGAAAGCTGGGGACTGAAAAATGTTCAGGGTGAAAATAAAATTCGTTTGAAACAGGGTGCTTGAGAAGGGTTCTTATGGATACCTTGCACTGCTAGAAAGACAAATGTGTCCTAAAGCAAATGAAGTCTGAGCTCTCCCTTGAAACCAAAGTGAGACTTTTGGACATATCATGCCTCACATGACTCACTGAAAGAGACAACAGTAGGAAAAGAGAAGACTGCATTACAGATAGAGAGACCCAACCAAGAAAGATACACCCCTTAATCTTCAAGACTCATGCAGGATGGTTGATGATAGGACAATTTAGATGCCTCTTATTCATAGAGTTGTCCTATGTCAAAGTTGACTTGATGGCAAGTCACATCTTTCAGCATCAGTTGAGGGCAATTGCAAACTGCCTCTGAATAAATCTGGCCAAGAAAACTTACGATAAGTACAGCTTAAAGTCACCATCAGTCACAAGTGATTAAAGGCACACAACAACAACAATAGTCAGAGCCTTTCTACTCTGATTGATGAAGAATGCAAGCAGAACAGTATACTTTACATATACTTGCCCATTGTGTGAACAGAGTAACAGACTAGGACATCTTTACCCAGAGGGGTGGGGGTGGGGTGGGGTTGGTGCCCCTTTTCCTTCTTTTGGACAGGGCCTGCCAAATGTCATCTGATGGCACTGGCTTGATCCTGCCCACATTCCTCCCAAAGTGGAGGGGAAGCATCACAAGACGCTTCCTCTGCCACCACGGAGAGGAAAGTATATTTTGTGTAGCTTCCAATGGTGCTACCCACATTTTGTTGCCTTTCATTCCATATGATGAATGCTCACCTATTTAAATGGTTATTACTATGATTGATGTTTTAATATTATGTTTTTAATGTATCATGTTTTTGTGATTATTTGTATCTTGTTTCTTATTTTGATGTTTAATTATTTTATGCTATTAGCTCACTTCTGTCATTATTTTATTTGCTAGATTGCTTTTATGTTTTTTTGTTTGCTTGGATATTGAATGTTTGCCTTTTTGTGCGTTAGCCACCCTGAGTCCCCTCAGGGAGTTAGAGCGGTCTATAAATAAAATTGTAAGGGCAATGTGTGTTGCTGCCTTCTCACTCATATGACATGCTATATAGGAGCCCCCGGTGGTGCAGTGGGTCAAACCCTTGTGCTGGTAGGACTGCTGACCAAAAGCTCGGTGGTTTGAATCTGGGGAGCGGGGTGAGCTCCCATCTATCAGCTCCAGCTTCTCATGCAGGGACATGAGAGAAGCCTCCCACAGGATGGTAAAATATCCGGGCATCCCCTGGACAACATCCTTGCAGATGGCTAATTCTCTCACACCATATGCTAATGATTTTAGTGGATGTTTTAACCCACACATTTTAATATCTACATTCCCATATTTTGATCAAGTGTCATTTGTAAACCATGCTTCAGGTTCCACATGTTTTAGACGTGTTGTGGATATGTTTCAAATATGAAGCAGATTATGATGGTTGTATATCTTGGACTTATGCTATTGATATTTTTTTACTTCTTGTTTAATTGATTTAAAAACCTCTTATTTTAATGTTTCAACATTTCAATAACTCCTGGTCTGAGGCAATAATAAAATTCATTAATTGTGATACCTATGGAAAAACCCTTAACTTGATATGCCCACCAGAAGTGCTGAATTACAATTCTCATAATTCCTCTCACTACAGCTCATAGCTGTGTGTGTGTATCAGTGTATATAATGTGTAATTAAATGATCTGTTTTGGGCCAACACCAGAAACTTATGAAGGGAACTTATGTAAACACTTCAAGAAAGACTGGTAAGACCCAACAGTTCTGTCCTGCCATGTAATGACTTTTTATACATCTGAAGATTTCAGTTAAGTTAACATGTCTTGCAGCAAAATGGTTGCTATACGATTATCATCACAGTATGTATGTGTTTTAGAAGTAGTTTTTCAAGAGGCATCATTTGTCTTGATGGTTTGGCAACGTGTAAGCTTATAGTCAGGAATGTTGTTTTTTCTCCTTTGAGTTGATAACTAAGTTGCTGTTCAAAAGAAGATGAGGAAATGGTTCAGTGGTTTTTATTCCCTCCTTTTGGTTTGGGAAATTAGTATTGGTGGGTTGTGTAGCATTTAGAATGGCCCCCAAAGACCATAATTCCAGCTATCATCCAATTAAAAGGCTTGTTGAAATTTGGCAAAGAAAAACAGTTTCTTTCTTCAAGATTTGTTTGGTGTTTTATTTAAAATTAAATGTTAATCCTGTAGTTTGCCTTCAAGTGATATAATAAAGTAAGGATTACAGCAAACTACTGATAATATTTGCCATACAAGCAAAATAAACACTTTTTATTTGCAATAAAGTTTGGTAAAGGAGGTCATGTGCATTAGAGCATGAACATAGTAATGTAAATAGTATGCTATAAGGAAGCCTCTTGTATACTTTAATTTGACATGATGTCTCTGGAGATTTGCAAAAAGCTGTATAACTCCCTTTTGCCGAGTATAGATCTCTTCCCACCCCAAAAAGAATATACAAATCTTAAAAATAATTATGGACTGGATGAATGATTGCTTTGGACTTTTGAACTCCCATTTTGAAGAACAGTAATTTAAATTCATGAATAAATATTCATAAAAATGTTTCCTGTGTTCAATAAGATGTCAAATAGTAACATTGACAATAATCTTCATATCTGCATCTTGCAGATGAGAGACAGATCTAGATTTTTAGCAGGGAGAAAGCTTTAATAAATGATGCATTATGTATATCTTGCAGATTTTTCTTGGTATTTGGACTGCATAAACAAATCATATTTCATATTCAGTGTGAGAATATATAGGACAGTGGTTCTCAGCCTGTGGGTTCCCAGATGCTTTGGCCTTCAACTCTCAGAAATCCTAACAGCTGGTGAACTAGTTGGGATTTCTGGGAGTTGTAGGCCAAAACACCTGGGGACCAACATGTTGAGAACCACTGTTATAGGACATTTTAAACATGTATTGTCGAAGGCTTTTAAACATGTGTTACCTATCCTGAGATGAAAACAGGGATGGGCAAGCCTTCCATGTATGGCTGGACAGCACCTCTCCTCCAGCCTGCTTATCTGGGCTGAGTCAGTTGGGGCTGATGGTAATTAGAGTTCAATGGCATAAGGAGAGGAAGAACACATGCCCCAACCTTGCTGCGGTCCTAATTTCAGCTAGGGTTTTGAAATCATTACAACAGTTAAATTTATCCAAAATTATAGCTCACGTTTTTCATGTCAGGAATGACTTGAGAAACTGCAAGTCACTTCTGGTGTGAGAGAATTAGCCATTGCCCAGGGGACGCCCAGATGTTTTTGATATTCTACCATCCTTGTGGGAGGCTTCTCTCATGTCCCCACATGAGAAGCTGGAGCTGACAGAGGGAGCTCATTCACACTCTCCCTGGATTCAAACCTCTCCCTGTCAGTCTTCAGTCCTGCCGGCACAAGGGTTTAACCCATTGCGCCACCTCTGACTGACTAGCTGTGTGAAAACTGTTCTCTCCTTCAGCTGAACCTGCCTCACTACTTATGAGGACAAAGTGAGATACGGATACACAGAAAGGAAAGTTCATGATTTTAAAATGCATCTTGTGGTAAAACATTGTTATCGGTCTATGTTTAAGTTATTTCCAAAGACCTGATGTTTTCCAAATGCAATTAAAATATTGCGAATTCCTTGGCAAATCAAGTTGAAGTTTAATGTACATTGCATTCCAACAACAACGACATCACGAAGCAGATATCCCAAATTTATGCTATAGTCTTTAATGCTAATTCTGAACTGTTTCTTGATGAAATTATCACAGGATTTTATGGCATAGAGGTGAAAACTAATACTGCAGCAAGAATATCAACATTGGTGATAGTCAGTATCACATGACATGATATGCACTGCCAGTCTGCTACAATGAAGCCACCAGCTAATGATAGGCATTATCCCGACAGTGCCATGGTTCCAGGACTTACATCATGCATTGAGATCTGGACACTTCTGTGGCAGCATCCTCTCCCCTGCAGAAGTTAAGGAAAAACACAATTATAAAATGCTTTTAGAAAAACACAAAGCAGGAGAGCAGCACAATGGGAGGGTGGAGCTAAACCATCCACTTTGATGTGTGACTGCAGAGGCATTGTAATTGTGTAATGTCAGTGGCTTTGAGATATCTTGTGTCACAATGACAGTATGTAAGTGCCATCGCTCATCGCAGGAATGCTGAAAGATAGCTGCTCCTGTTGGGTAGTGTTCATAATCACAGTTCAACGAAATTAGATGTTAGTAACTTGAGATTTTTTTCCCATTCATACATATGTTGCTGCTTCAAGACTGGGAGAAAAACCAGGAATATCAGACATTCTTGTTCCTACAATATGTGGGGATCGCAAGGGAAAATAATAAAAGCCTGCATTTTAGTTTTTGAAAGAAAATGAAAAAATACTAATTAAAACTCTACTTTTTCATGTGTTTTATACAAGCTACATTTCAATTGTTTTTTTATGTGAAGCGCAATTTCTGTATTTGGTAAAATATAAAATGGGTTTATCATATATAGTGACAGGTATTGTTTCCAGTACTGTATACCTAATTAATCCAATTCCAGAAAGGGATTCAAATAACTGAGTCATCTGAAATCCCAATCTGAACAAATAAACAAGATTCAAGCATTTCTGTAGGGAAAAAAACTGGTGGTGTAAATAAGTGACAGTTATTTGTACAGTTAGCAGTAGAAACTGAAACTTGAAAATCTAATATTGCATTACAAACTGGGAAGTCCAGTATGTGAGCCATGTCATCTTGACTTAAATGCACTTGGAACATCGAATCATAGCCACATCACTGTTGTGTCTCTTGTTCATCTGCAGTAAGTTCCTATACAACCGCCTCTAGCAAGAACTTTCTGAAGATAGTCTAGTGGTTATGTCACATGAATGTGGCACTTATTTGCTGATAAATAAATATCTATAGAGTGGAAGCAGAACAAAATAATTTACTACATTGAGTACCATAACAGTTACATGTATACAATGCGATTGTGTTGAGTATTGATAAGAGTCCAAATTATTATATCGCTGTTTTGCTACCTCAGAATCTCCTTGTGCCTTCTGTTCACTCATTAAAAATTGCTTAATTTTCTTGCTGAATTCTGAAACTAAGTGAATTTAGAAGTCATTTGCATCAAGGCAGTGGCCACTGAAACTTTAACAAGTGCATACCAAAATAAAAGCATACTAATTATTATTCTAAAACATGTAATAATGTATCCCAAGTGTTGAAATAGATCTAAATGATATAACCAAAAGGTTTTTGGCTTGATATACAATCACTAAATTCATTTCAAAACAAAATGGCAGAATTTAAAACCGAGGACTTCATTCTAACCCCTTTCTGTACGGTAGTTGTTTGGGTTTTTGGAAAGGGCCATCAAATGACCTCTAACCAATGGTGATCGTATAATATGTTTTTATTGGCAAGATTTAAACAAGTGTTAAGATGTTTTATTCCTTTCCTATAGGTCTGAGAAGTCAAGACTTGCCCCAAGTCACCCAGTCATTTTCTTTGGCAGAGTGGGAAGAACGTGGTCCTCCACAGTTCACCTAAGCAACTATATCACTGATTCTCCCAGGCCATTTGCACTATATAATCTTAACCTGCATTTTAAATGGGGAAATCCTGGTACCGTAGTATTTCTGGGAACTTGTCTAAAATTAGCTGTTTACTAATAAAATAGCTCTGCTTACATAAGATTCCTTAAGGGATTCTTACTGTTCTACCCCCCATGAATGTGGCACTTATTTGCTGACAAATAAATATCTATAGAGTGGAAGCAGAACAAAATAATTTACTACATTGAGTACCATAACAGCTACATGTATATATTCTTTCTCTGTGTCTTTTCCTTCTCTTTTCTCCATGGCTACTCCCCGTTTCCAAGCCTTATGGGGCTTCTGAAGGAACTTCCACCTTTCCTTTGGCTTGGCACTTAGATTAATGCACACCATAATTTTGGCAGTGTGTTTTAGCAACAAAAAAAAGATGTGCATTAGATGCAAGACAATATGGTAATTGGATAAAAGTATAACTGGGACCCTATGAATAGCTGGAACCCATATGCTGGTTGCGCAACACGTGTCAGAATTAATGAAGGGAAGTCTGCTTGGACTGATCTCAGCTGCTGGGGCTGCTTTCTTCGAAGGGCGGAAAATGTGCTGGCAGCTGGGGAAGGTTTTTTGCAAAGCCCTAGTGTGAACAGAGCAGCAGGAACTGGATTCCCCCTCTTCCCCTCTTCTTGTGCTTTCCCTTGCCCGCTTTCTGACAGTGGAGGAGTCGGGGCTCCAGGAGGGCAGGATGTGCAAGCCGTAGACACCCCCCCTCCCTCCCTCGCAGCTGCATCCTTTACTCACTGTGCTGTCTCCCACACGTGTTCCCTTCATGAATTCTGACCCACAGTGCGCAACTAGTGTAGGGTCCCAGCTATCATACTTTTGCTGGTAATTGTTTATGTCATCATTTTCCCTCAACTCTGTGAGTATCGTTCTAAGGCTGGAAGGGCTGCTTCTGCTAGGTCAGTTGCTTAAACTAAACCTGGAAATATGTGGGTTGGAGGATTCTGGAGTTTACAGAATCCCCTTTGATGGTTTCACCTGATGAAGTCCACACAACCTCTAGTGATGCCACTGGTGAGTGACTTTGTTGAACTACTGGGCAGGAAAACGGAGGTGGCCAGAAGTTGGCCCCCTGAGATGGTGCTGGTGCTTTCCTTTCTCCATGAAATAACCCTCAATTTATCCATGTGTCATACCAAATCCATGATTTTGACCCCTAAACTTGCCCTTGGTGTAGACATGAAGTTGACTTCTACACATGTGTATGTGTTACTAACAATTAGTAACAACAATTCTCTAAGGATATTAAAGTAAACAAAAATCCTGTTATCTTGCATTTCAATATAATGTTGCAAACTTTTTTTTCTTTAAGAAATATTTCCTACTCTAGAATCAGCTTTCTTTTGTCTGCACTCCTTCTCCTGTGATAATAACTTGAACTGGATCTTCCATAGAAAGCTGTGATCATAATCTACAAATCAAGTGTATAAAGTCAGTACTGTATCAGTCAAACAACGATGTCAAATGTTAAAATGAACCATTAGCCACATTACTCTTGGAAGGGAAAGTGATTGAACATCATGTTTTTGAATTTTGTGATGGAAATTCTACCGTTTGACATTTAGCACATGGCACTATTGTATGCTGAAGGGTTTATAGCTCATCCAATTTGCAAGCTTTTATGGTAGTTCAGTCTTTCTATACATCTTTAACCCTTGAAATTTGCAAAGTTAGAATGGGACCAAATCATGGATAGGTGCCTTTCCTTCCTCTCTTGGTGACAGTCATCTTTTCTGAGAATGAATGTAGCTTGGGCAGGTCACTAAAGAAACAATATCATGTCTTATCTTGGAAGCAAAGCTCTGGGCAGTGAAGGAACTGTTAACACCACCAATAAGTACTCCTTGCCTAAGAAAACTGAGAGGCTATATGAAGGCGCATGCATGCACATAGACATACAATTCCTCAAGGTATTCTGAAAGAGCCCCCAGTGGTGCAATGGGTTAAACCCTTGGACTGGCAGACCTGCTGATCGAAAGGTCGGCAGTTTGAATCTGGAGAATGGGGTGATCTCCCATCTGTCAGCTCCAGCTTCTCATGCAAGGACATGAGAGAAGCTTCCCACAGGATGGTAAACATCCAGGCGTCCCCTGGTCAACATCCTTGCAGATGGCCAATTCTCTCACACTAGAAGCAACTTGCAGTTTCTCCTGACACAAAAAAGTTACTCTGAAAACACTTTGGAAGGCAGCAGTGTGAAATACAACACAAGCTACAAGTTACTTCACCGTTTAGTGAGGCCACAACTTCATTACTATAAAAGCAACCAAAAATTACACCATAAAAGGACTGAAGTGTTTCATTTTCAAATTACAGTTGTGATATAACTAAATTACACCTTTGTTATTAGGAAATTGTAAAAAGCTGATTATTTGTAATTAGTTACTCTAAGCTCAGTATAACTATCCATTTTATTTGTCTTGAAATTTTGTGAATCACAGTTCACTTTCTTTGATGCTGTGGACTGTGAACCTCTTAAGCATATAATGCAAATGCATAATCAATAGGCATCCCCCAGAATATGAACTTGAACCATTATGAGGAGCACAGAATGAATGAAGCAACACTGCATGGACAAACTCCTCTTTGTTTGAGTCGTAATTGTAACTTATATTACCTGGATGGAGTCCCATTGTTGCCATCTATTTCCTGACCCAAGCTTTGGTTTACCATAGTTAAATGAAGAAGCGGTGGACTCCAATGTTAACTTTGGGCATGGAGTACTTTCAACAGATCAAAGATAGTATGGAGGCAAAGGACATGAGCATAGAATAGACACTTTTAGATTAGGCAGCAAGGGAATTTGCGATTTGGTGAGGAATAATTGGCCGCAACCTGGTTTTGTGTCAGACTTTCCCCAAAGGCAGTAGAGGATCAGATCTTGAGATAAGGAGTATTGATTTTTGCAGTGTAGTACAAATAGCCTTTATAATAGTTGAGTTGAATGGTTTCCCAAAATATAATGTTACATTGATAATAATATAAATGTTATGGATTTATGTTTATGTTTGCTATTTGTAAATTCTCAATAACTGAGTTTCCAACATTGCTATTGTTGGTAAGCATGCAGTCTCATAAAGGGATTATTATAGAATTTTTCCATGGAAACAATTACCATAAAGTATTGATTGAGCAGGATAGATTAGTAAACACAGGAGAGTAGAACTTGTTGTCATAGAAACATAGATATTGAGAGAAGTGTGGCATAAGAGAATGCCTATTGTTCTTTCCCTTTAGTTATACAACTACTTGAAATAACTTCATTTTCTGTGGTTGTCTGATGTCTTAATTTATGCTGCATTATGTTATGTCATAGAGAATTAGGGATGTTACCCACCTCCCCAAAAGTTAGTTTATCCAACATGAATATTTGAACAAATCTGAAAAATGTGATCAAAATCAAATTTTCATCAGTAAAGGAAGACAAATTGCAAAAATAGCAATGTAGGTTTGTAAAAATATATAGACAGAAATTTAGATAAACACATTCAGTTTCATGGAAGCATCCCCATTTATCTCAATGTTTGGAATGGGACACATTTGCATATGAAAGGATGCGGGCTCAGATTTGCATTCTTTTCTCCCTTATTATTTCTTGCATATATCATATTTCTGGCATATTACATAATGACGAAAATACATCCGAGCATAACTAACAAGATACATTATATTTAATTGCAAGCAACAAGAACACATGTTGGGACTAAAATATAATTGTATCTTTTACATGGTAGTTGTGAAGGGTGTATCTTCTTTTTTAAAAATATATATTTTATTAAGGTTTTCATTTAACAATAAAAAGAGGGGGAACATTTCTGAGGTATAGGAAAGTAGGAAAATGGAATGTTTAAAGAAAAAAGGTGATAGAGGGGTAGCGGGTAGGGGTAATGGGATAGGGTGGTGGGATGTTTTAGGGGAAGTAGATGAGGTGGTAAGGGGGGAATAGTAGGGAAGAATATGTAGTATGACTTCCAATCTTCTTCACTTCGAGTGCATCTTTCTTCCTTCTATCATTTGAGCTCTCACGATCTTTAGCAAACTCCTTTTTGTGGTCTCTCTTAAGAGCATTTAATGTTTAAGTTTATCTTATATCTATTAACCATTTCAGGTTTTCTTGCAATATGAAATTCTTTATTGGTGTCCAGTCTGTTTTGGATATTTTCACATTCTGCTTTATGCTCATTCGTTGGGTAAATTTATACATATTCATCTACTTCTAGTTCTTGTTGCTCTTCTGATTAAGTGTAACTCTATCCCTCCATTGGTAAAAAGGAAAAAAATCTAGATTTACTTTTTAGAATGAAATGTATATTGTATCATTGCTCTGCACAGAAGACTCAGCAGTGTGTATTTGTGCCGAAACATCTTAGATATTTATTACGAGACTCTCATATCTACTTGTGTGTTCCTGTTTGATCATTCTGGAAACTGTACTTTTACTATTTGTTTAGTAGTGTGTTTTGTTCTTTGGAGTACTTAAGCATACATCTAAAAAGCTTTCTATATAGCTACAGAAATAACATTTGTGAAATAAAATCCTGATTCCTTGGAACACAGAGTAGACCGGAAAAAATTCCCATAACAGTATTTGTATTATTAATTCATAAAACAATGTGGCACCACTCTTATTGTGCTGCGGGTTGTCACGATGCAAGGTCTCGGCCCAGCCCCTTAATCACACACACAGAGATGGTAATCAGCTAACTATTTATTGAATAATAAGAAACAGGTGAAAAGGTAAATTGTCCATAAAAATATCAAAAATCCAATCAAAAGGGTAAAGAGTCTGTAAGTATAAATCCAAAGGCAAACGTAGCAAAGGTTCCGCAAAAACAAAGCGGATCAAAGACTTGGTCCGTGGCAAAGGAACAAGGCAAAGTTCATAACAAAGCCCAAGAAACTTCTTGGCAAGGCACGAGCCGGCAACCTGGCTCCGTGGAACTTCGCTCGCTTCACTCCACTTAGAACAGAAGTGGCCGAGCTACTGAGGATCCTTTCCCACGGATCCTATACTTAATCCCCTTGGCGAGGCCCCCAACGCTCTAGGCTTCTGCGCCAATCTGTGCTACGGGATCTAGCGCTTCTCTGGCGCTCTAGGCTACGGTGCCAATCTCTCCTGCTGGATTCAATGCTCCGTCTCCTATCAAAGCTCCGTCCTTGCCTCCCAGCACCTGGGTCACTATCTCCATGAGAGCTGAACTCCCTTTCAGCTTCCATGGGCTCATCCTCCACTGTTTCCCTGATCCTTTCCTGCGACCTGAAACCACCTGGCTTCTCATACTGATCGGAATCATCACTCTCAGGGTCAGCCTGAACTTCCCAGCTATCATAGCCGTCAGGCCATTCATCATCCCAGGCCAAGCTCTCTGTGGGAGAGGAAGGCCCAGCTAACTCATCAGCCCCTTCCTCCATGTCCTCATCAACTGCAGCTGGCCCTAATGCAAGTGGGACCCCCGGTGCTGCCCCCTGCCCCCCAGGCACGAAAGGGAACTGGGTTGCTACACAGTTCTTCTAAAATATGGTTTAATATTTTATTGTGTGTACTTTCTTGAAAAAGAGATATAGAAAGAGAGACCGCACCCAAAAGAGTATGTTAGGCAAGTTGAATGTACATGCAGTCCCGAGTCACAAACAGCCACACTCCTAGTTAAGAATGGAGGTGCCCAACTGAAGTGCCAGTTGCAGAAAGCAGCAAAGCCCATAACTCACGTATATCAGGATACAGAAGTCAAGAAGTCCCAAAATCCCAAGGCAACACCTTGCTAGCCACAAAGACAAGCCCCAAAAAGCCCACCTTATATTAGTCCTCAGCTCCACCCGAATCAGACGACTCCCCACTTGCATCAGCTGCAGCCCCAGACCCACCTGCAGCCTCTTGCCCAGCCGTCCAGCTTTTCCACCTTCTGTCAAGACTTAGATCACCCCAATCCTCTGGGTACACTGAAGGCCAGTCGTTGTCATCTGAGAACACCATGAAAGTGTCACTGCTTGTAGGCTCATTACATATGTCTTGAATCTCCCATACGTAAGTCCAGTCCATGTCAGTATCACTTTCCTCTGACGTGCTTCCCATACTTTGGCTTCCCTCTTCCCTAGGGAACCCTTCAAAAGACTCATCCTTTGTAGGTTGTGTAAGTATTTGCCTGATTAGTTTGCTTTGCAAAAGATCCTCTTCACTACGGTCGTGAGGAAGCCTTTTCCTCCTTCTTTGATCTACAGAATCAGCATCAGCTGTCCCACCCACTTCCAAACCAGAGTTAGACGCTGGAGAAACAGCCCCACCCTGTTCCCTACTACCAGTAGAAGCTGCAACTCCAGACCCAAACCCAACACTTTCATCGTGTGTTTGAAGTTAAGGAATGGGTCAATCACATTGCTAGAAACATCAAGTTAGAAGGTCTAAAGTTAAAGCCCATGTCATAGGAAAGGAGTACAAAGCACTGGTAAAATACAAGAAATATGTGTGCTGTTGTCATGCTTCTGCTTATTTAGATTTTGCATGAAAACTTTTTTTTAAAGTAAATTTTAATTTTTTAGTAGAGGCATTCTTGGAATTACAGCAGTGAGATCCATACAAATCTCACATACTGTATACGATTTAGTGATTCCAAGATTAGACATCTATGGACTTGCTGTTTATTTCCAATTTTGAGATGGCCCTAATTCTTGTTTTAGAAGTGCAGGCATTAATTGCTGTCTCTCCAGCAGTGATATATCACAGGAAGTATTCTTAATGAGATCTTTTTTTTAAAAAAAGGATTGTGTTACTAGTATTAATATGTAACCTTTTTGACTTCACAAATTAAGTTTAATCTTATGGGGCTGAAATTTGAGCTGAATAAGATCTTAGCTACAAGAAGGCTGTTTCTACCAATTGCTCACTGGCAGTTACAGTAAACATGTAATTAATAGTGCTACCAATTATATGCAAAATATTTATTGGTGGATTTTAGCAGTGGCGAGTGAACTATTGAGAATACTTTGTCCTCTCTCCTGTCATTTATATGACAGTTCAGGAAATAAATGTTTACTTGTTTTCTTTGATCTAAAAGCTACCTTTGCCATCGCTGAAAATAAGTTGCTTTGGACTGAAGTGATGAATGCTACTTTAATTGTTGTTTGTTGTGGACTGTAATGCTTATAGATCTTCCTCAAATGGATTTCTAGCCAAGCATTCCAATGACCTTAAGTGTGTTAACAAGGGCACATCTTGTGGTTTTGTTAATCAGATTTAAATTTAAATGACTGATATAATGGCTAAGTTTAGCCCTGATAGTTTCTTTCCTTTTGTTCGCTTGGACAAAAACATTTCTGTATGTCAAAAGATTTTTTGATCCATTAATCAAATGCCTGTTATTGGTATAAGATTTTCCTTTATCTATAAAGCAAACCTATATAATTTTACAAAAGCATTTTAGCACACTGATAAATGTATTATAATGTGGTAACTGCCAACCTAGCAGTTTGAAAACATGCAAATAAACATGTGTAGATCACATAAATATGCTTTTAGATCAATAGGTACTGCTTTGGCCTGAAGCTTAGGGTGCTTCATGCAGTCATGCTGGCCACATGACCTAGGTGGTGTCTAGGGACAATCCCTGCTCTGTGGCTTAGAAATGGAGATGAGCACCACTCCCCAGAGTCAGACACGACTAGACTTAATATCGAGGAGAAACCTTTACCTTTACTATGGATGGTTAAAAAATAAAAAGCACATGGAAATTGGATATGGAATAAAATATTTTTATCTGTCTTGATTGCAAAATATCTGGTGTCTTCACTCATTTTCAGGAAGGAAATTTGAGGGATTGAAGGAAAACTGTGGCAAGAGGTAAAGTTCTAGATCAGTGGTTCTTAACCTGTTGCTCATGTCCTCATACGGGCTGGTGATGCACTCATAGGTGATCTGCAAAGGCTTGAAGAAATGTTATGAACCTTTACCGTTAAAAAGGAAGGAAGGAAGGAAGGAAGGAAGGAAGGAGGAGGGAGGGAGGGAGGGAGGGAGGGAGGAGGGAGGGAGGGAGGGAGGAGGGAGGGGAGGAAGGCGGGCAAAAATGTACTTGCTGCTTCTATATACAGTGAGAAAATGCAAGAAAATTATGATGAAAGCTTGTGACATTAAGGAACAGTTCCTTTTAATTTTCAAGGCTCATTTATAAATAGATTTTCTGGATTATCAGAAATAGCTATGAAAGTATTGTTTCCTTTTTGTATTGAGATACTTCTGTGTAAAATCTGTTCTCATCTATCTATCTATCTATCATTCATATATATATATATAGGCATGTTTTAGAATCCTAAAATGGCGATTCTTATATCAAATGGATTTTTTTTTTTTTGATTAGTATATCAAAGACTTACAAAAAAATTCCCAAAAATTTCGGAAATGTAACTTAAGTATTAACGAAATTCGTTAGTAATACGTATGCCAGAGCATGCGCATTCAGATGGTTTTGGCCTACAACTCCCAGAAATCCTAACAGCTGGTAAATTGGCTGGGATTTCTGGGAGTTGTAGGCCAAAACTTGAATAAACCACACTGAATTCTAGATGGGACTCTCCAAATAGGAAGGAGGGAGGGAAGGAGGAAGGGAGGGAGGGAGGGAGGGGGGTTTTCTATTCTTGGAAGCAGCAAAAGAAAAGGAGGAGGAGCCCCCCCCCCTCGCTCCTCGCTGCCTCTCTCTCACCCCGATCCTGAGGGAGCGAGGGCCCAAGTTTGCCCAGGCTGAGAGGAAAAGGAAGAGGCCTGAGGCTGTGAGGAATGGTGGGAGTTGAAGTCCAAAACACGTACCTGGAGGGCTGAAGCTGGCCCCTGCGATGGGGCATGGCAGCAGAGCAACGGGGAAGAGAAGCATCTGAGAGAGCGCAGGGAGAGAGGAGGAGAAGCGCGCGCGTGTGTGTGTGAAGCAGGTCCCTGCGAAGGGGCATGGCAGCAGAGCAACGGGGAAGAGAAGGGGGAGCCTGGAGGACTACACTTTCCAGAATGCATTGCCTAGCCTACCTAGCAGCAGCGTCACTTCCAGTTCCCCATATATATGCGGAAAAAGAAGAAGCTGAATGAAGGCGGGAAGGAAATGAGGGGGAGAAGACAGGGAGAAGTGAGTAGTACAATAATTAATTAATTAATACTTAAGAATTTCTTATGATCCTAACGCAAATTGTTGGCCTCAAGGACCGTAAAAGGAAGTCTACTTCCGGGATCGCGGCAGCGATACGTAAAACCTCAAAAGTCCCATTACATACGAATCTCTTACGAATCCTTTTAATTTCCGTTTCATTTTTCTCATGCCTAATATATATATATATATATATATATATATATATATATACACACACACACACACCCAAAGTGAAACTATGTATGTATGTGCATATGTTTGTATCTAACTTTGTGTGTTTAAGCTAGTATAAAATGTAACATGAGATATGAGAATTGCAAAATGAGAATAATGAGAAATCAATCTTAATGAAGAAGGCATAACTATATATGAAAAAGATATGTACAATACTTAACAAGGCCTCTACAGCTTTGGTGTAAGATAAATCCATAAATTGTATCCAACTTAACTTCAAAAAATTTCAGCAAGCTGCTGCTTTACTTTCTTAAGTGACTCAATGTGTATTTACATTAGTTTGTTAGTAGAAAACTGGATAGAGGCTGTGAACTTTTATTAACCATGCAGAGAACATTTTCTACTTTAGATTATGTCCCTTCCCAAGAACATCTTACAGTTCATAGCTATTAGTCTGACATGTTATTGTTTTTATTTGACTTTAAATATACTTTGGAATTCAGTAAATTCAGTCTTCATGTTGTCTGCTGGAACAGTTGGAACTAGACTGATTAA
Organism: Anolis apletophallus; assembly: GCA_030556195.1. Taxonomy (NCBI): domain Eukaryota; kingdom Metazoa; phylum Chordata; class Lepidosauria; order Squamata; family Anolidae; genus Anolis; species Anolis apletophallus. The sequence goes on from JARBWK010000005.1 coordinate 99,085,445, forward strand.
ATTATTTTTGTGGTTCAGAATAATCTATCCTGAGTCCCAATTTCACAAGATAGGCCTCCATTTTTGTTAGTACATTTCTTCTTCTAGAAAGCTAACTTCTTAGAAGTTAGTGTTTTGAAAAGATGGACCTGATTTGAAAATGCTGCATCTCTGCAATCATGAGCAGTGGGAATAATTCATGTTGATATACAGGCATTCCCCAAGTTGTGAACAAGATAGGCTCTGAAGGTTTGTTCTTAAGTTGAACTTGTATGTAAATCAGAACAGATACATTTTAAAGCATAGCTCCATCTACACAGACACACACAGACACATGCATGCATGCTTTGGATAGCATTGGGAGGGTTAACATCCCTGTGGTGTTTTTCTGTCTGTGCTCCTGTTGAAAGAATTTCACCTCACTTTCTGTCCCTGTGATAATTGGATTTTGAAAAAAAAACTCGTTGTGGAAACATGGATTGGTGCTAAAGCTTCGGTAGAGACACCTTTCCCCCATGATAACTCTTCCAGTGAGTAGATTTCTCTCACCCTCTGTTGTCTCATCCCCGTTCTTAAGTATGAATCATTTGTAACTTGGAGACTGTCTGTATTCCCTTTAGGAATAACATCTGAAATGCATTGATCTGATTTCCAGCTAGACCAGTATCCTCAAATGGATTCTGGAAGATCCCAAGTGGTGTACTTCTAACAGTACTATAATTAGCCAAGAAATTGGCCAGCAGATTGCATCATTCATGATTTCATTGGAATCAAGGGGCAATCTATACCCGCAACTGAAAGCAATGAACCTTTTCACAAAGTTGGCAAGGTGCTGACACCAAACGAATAACTATTTTTCTGTTATAAAAGAGCTGAATTCCAAGATCTTGATGCATCCCTTCTAGTGATTAATGTGTATTGTTGGCTTCCTGAGACACAATTTCAGTTTCTTTTCATGTCTTAATTTGTAGATGAGCGCATATGCAAAAAGGGTACAAGGTTGTTATAAACATAACATTTTTGTAAATGTTCAAGAATCCTGTTTGGTTCAGATTTGCTGTTTATTTAACATAAACCGTTTGGGAAGAGCATTTTTTCAGCTTTGATGCATAGCAAATTGCGTCTCAAAATGACAAAATGCAGATGATTTATCTGAGAGACTGTTAGAGAGGTCTAGAAGTTACAACTAGGGAGCACATTTCTGCCTCTTAGGCCTATAACTGTTGAATGCAATATGCTGTGATGCAAATGTCATTTCAAAATAGGAATCCCACAGGGCTCCACATATTTTTCCTGCCAAAATATTCACAGGTCATTAGCTCTTCCTGCATCTGTTTAAGGAACTCTTTAGGAAGCCTTATTTATCCATCATGATACAAACAGAAAACATTCTAAATAGAAGTGATAACAGATTTTGTCTTTTGTAGCAACATAAACACCAAGTTCTATTGTATACACACATAAGATTCTTGCAAAACTTCATACTACCAACCGCACGAAATGGGGAATTTAACATTGAGACCATATAATCCACTGTATAGAATTAGGTTAGTCATATTTTAATGTTGACCTGAAGTGTTTGTCAAAAAGGGATTCATGGACCATGAGTGGAATAGTGGTTTGAGAGTTAAACTATGACTTCTGAGATCAAGGTTTGACTCCTTGCTTGGTTATGGAAACCCATTGGGAGATCTTGGGCACATCACACTCTCTCAATGGCAAACCTCCTCCCAACACATTCTGTCAATAAAATCAATAGGTTTGCTGCAGGGTCACCACAAGTCAGAAATGACTTCAAGACACACAATAACAAATGCACTACACACATGTGATAAATATACTGTAGATTTTCTCTATCCTTTGCATTCATTTCATGGACATTTAAAAACATTTTTTTCATTATGAAATCATGTTCATAATATTTTTACAAGTTTTGCCATAAAGAAATATGGATGCAATGAACACTGATATAGGCTTTGCAGGATGCAATTAACCTGATATAGGCACTCTGATCATTTGATGAAATAAAGAATTTAAGTTCATTCAAACTGATATTAAGTGAAAAAAAGGTTTGTGTCTGATGTAAAGTTTAATGTTACATTATTGTTTATTATGGTTTTAATAATGTTTGCCCTTAAAAACTAAGATATAGGTTTTGTACATATGCTTTATTTTTCAAACGCCAGATTCTCAGCCTGCATTACACAACTCTCTGTTTCATTACACAACTCTCTGGCTTCCATGGATTCTATATTATTGTGTATATTAGTAATTCTTGTGATATATGAGTACATACTTAGAATCATGGAATCATAGAGTTGGAAAAGACATCATGGGCCATCCTGTCCAACTCCCTGCCAAGAAGCAAGAAAATCGCATTCAAAGCACCCCCGACAGATGGCCATCCAGCTCTGTTTAAAAGACTCCAGAAAGGAGCCTCCACCACACTCGAGGGTAGAGTGTTCCACTACTAAACAACTTTCACAGTCAGGAAGTTCTTCCTCATTGGGTTGTTGTAGGTTTTTTGGGCTATATGGTCATGTTCTAGAAGGATTCTCTTCTGACGTTTCGCCTGCATCTATGGCAAGCATCCTCAGAGGTTGTGAGGTCTGTTGGAAACTAGGAAAATTGGGTTTATATATCTGTGGAATGTCCAGGGTGGGAGAAAGACCTCTTGTCTGTTGGAGGTAGGTGTGAATGTTTCAGTTGGCCAACATGAGTTCTTCCTCATGTTCAGGTGGAATCTCCTTTCCTGTAGTTTGAAGCCATTGTTCCTTGTCCTATCTCCAGGGCAACAGAAAGCAAACTTGCTCCCTCCTCCCTATGACTTCCCTTCACATATTTCTTCTGGCAGTGTGGACTCAAACCCAGTTCAAAGCAGATATTGCAGGATTTTCTGCCTTGATATTCTGGTTAATAGGGCTGTGTGGAAGGGCCCTAAGGGTGCATCTACATTTAAGAAGCAATGAAGTTTGATGCCATGTTTATTTCCATGAGTCATCTCTGTGGAATCATGGAATTTGGAAGGCAAAATACCTTGTAAAAGAACAGCTCCCATGATTCATTAGCATTGAACCATGGCAGTCAAAATGGTGTCAAATTGTATTAATTCTATAGTGTAGATACAATCTGAGATTATTTCTAAGACAATACTATTAGAAGTTCTATGCTGAGTCATTAATCCATGAGTTTCCAGGATAGGAATTTTCAAGCTTATTAACCAAAAGGTTGTACTATTTACTATTGGCTTCCTGTTGATTATTCTCTGCGGAACTGGCTTTTGTATAGGACAAACGGTATGTGACTTTGGGTTGACACAGAGAAAATACTTAGCAGCTATCAGTTTGACTCTCCAGCCATTTATACAATTGCTGCCATTATTTTATCTTCTTGGCAAGCTAGGTTGTTTATTTTAGGTGCCTCATATTCCTGTTATATTCCTTTCCTGGAGGTATAGGAAGGAGCAACCGAATATAATAACAACATGGGGTTAACAGAGCTGCCAGTGGCAGAATTTGGATCCTGTATAAAGATAAATATATTTTTGAAACCTGGTGGGGTGTTGGCAAAAGAAAAAGGGAATAAGTTAAAAGCCATATCCATGCCTCTTAATTCATCCCTTCCATAATTGCCCTTGGAAAGTAAAAGCTAGGATTTTAAAAGATTTTGGCTTTTGTTTACCGTGACATATGAATTCAAACTCTACTTTGTTTCTGTGCAAAAAGCCATAGATAGCTCTTCCTTGCCTTCATCTTTGGCCCTATTCATGGAATGAACACCAAGAGAGCAAAGGTGATTTCAAGATAGCCTTGTTTGCTTCTTGATCTTATGTCGTGTGTGTTGCCTCATGCATTCACCAATGTAGCCAGAGACTGTGCCCCAGCTTTGTTCTCCAGATGCTTTATTTAGCAAGATTACAAGAGGTGTGTGTGAGTCATTGCTGTTTTTACATCACAAATCTACTCTCAGTTTAAAAGCACATAATGATATTCACAACTTTGAGTAGTACCCTAGTTAACCAGAGGAAGGGTCTTTCATGAGTGTTGTCGGGATTCCCCGATTGGATATGCAGGCAAACGGTGCTACTTCTGCAAAGGTATTACTGTATTTACCATAGTCAAGAAAAAACAGGACCGATGGCAAGGAAATCAGTCCACAATACTGAAGCATTCCTGATTTAGCAAAAACACTGTTATGCAACTTTGTACTGAAAGGCGGGAGAGTATACCACAGAGATTTGCTTGCACTGTCAAGAAGTGATGAGTATTCGGTTCATTGTCAGTGAAACAGTGAAGATGACACAAGTTACTGTCAGATACTTATTGTAACTTATTTTGTCAAAGAAAACTAATTTTTCATTCATCAGTGTTTTGTCTAAATTTTTATTATTATTATTATTATTATTAAAAATCTTAATTTTATTTTGGGAAGTATTTTTTCCATGTCTGCTTTAAAGCTTCACAAAGTTTTAAAACCAATAGGGTAATATAAAACACCTGTTCTGGAATTTTATATAACTCCCCCAAAAACCCGGTGCCATTCAAACTGGCAAGTGTTGAAATAATTTTATTATTTACTTTCCCAGCTGTACCTTTATGTTTTAGTAACTTTGATTCTGTTCTGCCTCTGGTAATTATAAGTTATGGATGCCTAGCAGATGTTGATTAGTCATAAGTAATATTGCTGTCTGTGCCAATAAAACCCATATTCAGGAATGGCTCCACAAAACGTTCATTAATAAAAGAGCTCCAAGTCCCATTTCTTGTGACTGTGACAGCTATCAAAACTGCACATATTTGCACAGTATATGTCAGAATGTGATCTGCTCTCATAAGAAATTATTGCAGAGTTGCAACTTTAGACACCCATGCTCAAGACAGAAGGAGTGATGAGCTCTAATTCCTTCAGTAGAGTTTGCACCAACTAAACATATTTAAAACATATACATAGCTTTGGTATTAGAAATAAAGACAATATTGATGAATATGTATCTTATTTAATAGTATGTTTCTTTTTACTGGAGGTCTTTTGAGGGATTTATAGGAGTTGTAGTTCACCTACATCCAGAGAGCACTATGAACCCAAACAACGATGCATCTGGACCAAACTTGGCATGCAAACACGATATACCCTAATTTGAATATTGGTGGGTTTTGAGGGGAATTCCCCTGGACATTGAGGAGGTGTAGGTCCTGGGATTTATAGTTCACCTGCAATCAATGAGCACTCTGAACTCCACCAAAGATGGAATTGGATCAAACTTGGCAGATAGAGCCTCCACAACCTGCAAAGAATACTGGAGGTCTTTGGGGGAAAATTCACCTTGATTTGGGGGTGTTGTAGTTCACCTACATCCAGAGAACACTTGAACCCAAACACAGTGGATCTGGATTAAACTTGGCACACATATCTGATATGGCAACTTTTGATTACTGGAGGGTTTTGGGGGGAGCTGACCTTCCTTTCTGGGAGTTGTAGTTCACCCACAATCAGAGAAACTGCAACCTCCACTGATGACGGACCTGGACCAAACTTGGCACACAGAACCCCCATGACTAACTCAACCAATTGGAGGGATTTGAGGAGACTGACTCACCATAGTGGGAGTTGTAGTGTACCCTACAGCCAGAGGGCACACTGAACCCCACTGATGATGCATCTAAAGCAAACTTGGCCAACATAAAAAAAACCTTTAAGTACTGATGGAGTTTCTTGATGTTAACCTAGCATGATGCCAGTTGAAGTTAATCCACAAACCTATGCAGTTTGTACAGTTAAAAATTGACTTTTTCAAACAATCTGGGCAATGTTGGGTACTCAGGCTAGTAGGTATATAAAATTGAAAATGGGGGAACTGGACTACACATTGAGGAAAACAGAAAGAGGTGTGTTTCGAAAAAGACAGAGGAAATGGGTTGAAGGTTAGGAAAAAGCAAAAGGTGGTGAATTTGGGAGATGACCCTCTAGTTCAGTTCCCCTTCCATCTTCTCTGTAGCACACCACATTTTGCCTTCCCCAACCTGCAGCCGAATCCCTTATCTCCAAAATGCAGCCTTTTTTGCTTTCCTCAACCTACAGCCCCATCCCTCCTCTATCTTTTTTGTCCTATCCTGTGGGGTAGATGGCTGGGGTGGGGGCATAGACAGGTGGGTCAGTCAGTCTGTCTCCTCCTCTGAAGGAACTACATGCAGTTGCAGTTACTTCTGTGATTCCATCAACATTGTGGTTAATTTTTGTGTGTCCCTAACCATTCACATACACAACCCCATGTTTAAGAGCTTTGCGCTAGGCCAATCTTTAGGTAATTTTCCTATCAGCCTTGATCAGAATAGCCAAGGTAGAAGGTGATGGGATTTGCAGTATAGTATACAGAGGGCCGCATAACTTTTCTTTTTCTTGTTGTATAGGTTTGTCCCAGAATGATATATAGTACTATGAGTGATGGAGCACAGGGACTGAGCTTCCTTGTTGTCCAAAATTGAATAGTACAAAGTAGAATAGACTCATTGAATCGGTTGTTGAATGATGAGTCAATATGTAGAGATATGACATTGATTTCATGGGTCTAATTTAGGGAGAAATTTCTATGGATGCAGATCTATATCCTTTTTAAATCTCTGACTTTTTACCTAAATATTCACTTGAAGAATTGTTTTGATAATGTTTTCATTATATGGATAACACTTTCACTGTGCCTAATTGCCTATGACAATTCCCATAATTATTTTGTCATTGCCTCTGGTTAAATCTGTGGGTAATGGCAGATATTTAACATTTTTTATGTAGGGTGTTTAAGATAATTTAAAATGCAAGACAACAATTGTTAATTTTATCTTATATGTGAAGGTGAAAAACATTGCTTTGCAGTATGGAAAGCTAACGCGTATTATGAAAACGACTCCTAATTGAGGCCAGCTGTGACTTTTCTCTTTTTCATGCTTCAATGTTGTGCAAATGTTGATAAATGACAACCAGAAATAACACCAAAGGTATAAATGCAAAGCAATAATACAGGCACTTTAAAATAGGCACTTTTGACTATAAAGAAGGATGGACCAAGCTTCTGTTCAATGTTGCTATAATTCTACATGTAAGCAATGTAAATTGCAAAACAATTAACATTTATAAACTCAGTGTCATAGTAATTCCATTTTTGTCATCTCAGGAGTGACTTGAGAAACTGCAAGTGGCTTCTGGTGTGAGATAATTGGCTGTCTGCAAGGATGTTGCCCAGGGAACCCTTGGATGTTTTGATGGGAGGATTCTCTCATGTTCCCACATGGGGAGCTGGAGCTGATAGAGGGAGCTCATCCATGCTCTCTCCGGATTCGAACCTCCAACCTGTCGATTTTCAGTCCTGCCGTCACAGGGGTTTAACTCACTGCACCACCGGGGGCTCCTAGTAGTTGCATAAAAAAAGCATAAGCGCCTCTGGCAGTAATTGGGATGATAGAAACTTTTAGCAGACGATAGTTCACAAAAGCTTGTGCTAAAAATCCATCCCAATCACACTCAAAGGTGGCATTACATTCCGTTGTACAGTTTTATAAGCTCCTATGACTCTGACTACCGTCTCCCCTCCTTCGATTTAAGGGATTGAGGTTTCACCATGCCAAAGCAGGATGAAGGACAAATCCATGGGTCACTCACATGTTGTTGGAATCCCTGGCTCCATCTATACTGCCATATAATTCAGTTTGAAAGTAATTCAGAGGAAAGTTTCTTAAGTCTGAGTAAATTTATATATTGATATTGATGGTGACAACAAAACAATATTTTATTGAATTTAGGAATACTTGTATCTGCATATATGTATATAATAACATACCTTGGAGATGGGATCGAAGTCTAAACACTGAATTAATTTTTGTGTCATATACAACTTATTCCCATAACCTGAAGGCAATTTATACTATAATTTTAATAATTTTGTAAATGAAACAGTTTGCATGTATTAAATTACCAGAAAGCAAAGATGCCACTGTCTCAACCACCCACATAGGCCATTTTGGATATTGGCATTCTGGATACTTAACCTGTAATGTTAAACAGCAAGAGATCTTCTGATTAAGTGCGTACACTGATTGTTTAAAATGTCTCACCAGTTTACAACAACACTGTGAGCTATACTGTTTCGGAAATTCTGAGAGCTGTCATCAAAAAGGTAACTTTTCCAAACTCTAAGTGTGTGGTTTTGTATCCTATCTACAACTAGTGCAGAATAAACAAGTTGATTTAGAAAAGCATTCTTCTGGAATAAAACAACTTTTAAGTACGCACACGCACATGCACATGCACACACACACACACACACACACACGGTGGCTATCCTAGTAGTACATAGGGCAATGTATTATTTTTCATTATTATCAAATTATCCTTTCCCAAGATTCAGCACTCCATTAACCTTTTAAGGATGAAGGACTCCTTGGCCTGTCCATGATTGGTGCTGTTTATTCAAGAGTGGCAGAAAGAGGGAATTGAAGGTGCCCAAGACAGTTAAGTTTAAAAGGCTATTATTAATCTTTAAGAACAAGTTGAAATTTGGCACAGACACCAGGAACTGCTAATGAAAGCCAAAGGAAATTATTCAAAACAAGTACACAAAGGAATGGCAGATTTCATTTTTTAAAAAAATGCTAAGAAAATAGAATGCCAAAATATGTTAAGCCATTTATTGCTGTTAATAAATTATGCATGGAAAGCTGGTGTTCTGTTGAGAACCATTTTCAAGATTAATAAGACACAGAAGCCAATGCCACTAGAAACTTCCTCCCCAGAACCACTTCTGTGTACAATTATATGAATATTAATTTTTTGGTTGCCATTTTCATTAACTGAAATGACATGTGGCTTGTTTACTTTGGAAGAACAAGCTCACTCTTTTACAGGCACTACATTTTCAAATACTTGTAGGAATATTTTTTCAGTCTTCTGTTTATTAGTTGTACAGTTCATTTCTCCGCATTTAATTTGTTTTAAAGCTATAAATTGAGAGTGTAGAGGTCTTCTATATTAAAAATACTTGCAGAAAATAGCACTTCCAATGACAGAAGCAACCGGTTCCAGGTCATTGTAGGCAATGAAGAAAAGCCTTGGGGACTATATTTTACAAGCATGAACATTTAATTGCCTGAGTTATATATTTCCATATAAAACCTTCAGCCATGGTGCAAAATAAGGTCTCCAGGGTCATTCTATGGGCATCGTGATCATTTGTCAAAATAATACATTTAAATTGCAGAAATATCCTGAAGGAAAGGATCATGTCTTCCTCCCTGGATGCCAGACATTCATTCCCCTACCCCAGTAATATAGCAGGTGCCTTTAATCAAAGAATTGAAAGATACAGTATTCCCTCACTTATCGTGGGTGTTCCGTTCCAGAACCACCTGTGATCAGTGAAAATCCACGAAGTAGGGACGCTTTGCCCACTTGAGTGGGCAGAGTGTCCCTACTTTGCGGCGGCCTCCTCCTCACTACCCCCACTGCTTCCCACCTCAGAGGATGGGCCAAGCCTGACACTCAGCCTGGTGAGGAAGGCGCAGGGAGCAGTGGAGGGATGAGGAGGGGGATGCAGCAGAGGGACGAGGAGGGGGGCGCCCAGCCTGGTGAGGAAGGAATGGGGAGCAACTATACAGTATTCCCTCGCTGCTCCCCACGAAACAGTGAGTCTGCAATAAGCAAACCGTGAAGTAGCGAGGGAACACTGTATAACAATAGATGAGACCTAGTGTTGCCAGGTTAGGATCATCTTAGGCCCTGTGATGTTCAGGCCAAAATTTGAGACCTAGAGGAACTCTAGATGATGTCTTTGGCATAGGGCCTGGTGATGTCATTAAGGATCATGCACTAAATAGCAATCATAGTGGTTCATAGCTACTCACCTCACTCAACACATGCACATACACACACACACACACACAAACATATTTTCTTGATTAAAAATTTAATGCCTGGACAAATTGCAACCATTTGCAAGTTGTGTCAGAAGGCAGCTAAATCAGAGTGATCCTTCCTACAAAAGCTGAACCTATAGTTGTTGCCTGGTGGTGCCCTACCAAAAACGGACTCAGGTCAGCACTCTAAGGGTGCTTCCAGACTAGACTTAAGCCCATTCCAGAGCAGGTTTAAGTCCCCATGGGTACCCCAAGAAAGCTGCCTTTCTCGGGAGTTGTCATGCCAGGAGGCCAGGGGGTGGGAGCAATCATTTTTACATGCCAGGAGTGCTACCAGGGCATTCGTTTTGGCAAGAGAGCTGAAGAACTCCCTTTTCTTGAGATTCCTGAAGCATTTACCCAATGCCACCACTGAGGATACCAGAATTTGCAGAGACCCAAGGGCTATCCAGTCCAACTTCTCTGGTAGTGCAGGAATTTATGAGAGCTGGTCACCCAGCCTGTATTTTAAAACCTCTAGCAAATATGAGTCTATCAGCTTCTGAGATAGTCTATTTTGTTGTAAAATTGCTGTCAGGAAGTTCTTTCTTTTAGACAGTCTACTTCCTTGTAATTTGACCTATCCTCAGGAACAGAAACTCACTCCATCTTCCACATGACAGCCCTTTATTTATTTAAATTGAGATTTCTGCACATGATAAAAGGATCGTTGTATCTCCTCTCCTCTAGGTTAAACATAACCAACAGTTCCTCATAGGAACATGTTCTTCTTAAATGGTGGTACCCAGAACTTGTTATAGTATTCCAGTTGAGGCCTGATCAAAGCATAATATGGTGGTACTTGATTGTGATACTATAATAAAACAGCTGCTTTGAAGTGGGGATTGTATTTCTCAATCGTACAGATGTTGTTTGACAGAAAGTTTTGTCAGAACCAGACAGCACAGGGAATGATGAAGGATGATGGGACTTGAGGGCCAACATCATATCAGGGAATCACATGATTTCCACCCCAACTGTAATTATTTCGACATTTTAATTTTAAGAACATAAGAACATAAGAAGAGCCATGCTGAATCGGACCTCAGCCCATCTAGTCCAGCATTCTGTATCACACAGTGGCCCACCAGTTGTACATGGGGATCTCGAGCAGAAGGGAGGGCAAAACCCTGACCTGCTCCCGACCCCCCACAACCAGTACCCAGGGAAATCCTGCCTACCTCAACCAACTCTGAGGTGGCACTTGAATGTCCTTTTCAGTAACTACCGATACACTTGGTATCCATGAATCTGTCTAATCCTGCCTTGAAGTTGTTCAGGCTGACAGCTGTCACAACCTCTTCTGGAAGTGAGCTCCATAACCCAATGACCCTCTGGGTGAAGAAATATTTCCCTTTATTAGTCCTAATTTTCCTACCTTGGAGCTTCAGGGAGTGCCCTCTAGTCCTAGTGTTTTGTGACAACGAAAATAGTTTTTCTTTATTCACCTTTTCTATCCCATGCATGATTTTATACACTTTGATCAAGTCACCTCTTAAACGCCGTCTTTCAAGGCTGAAAAGACCAAGGCGTTGCAACCTGGTTTCATAAGGGAGCCGCTCCATCCCTTGGATCATTCTTGTTGCCCTTTTCTGTACCTTTTCCAGTTCCGTTATATCCTTCTTAAGGTGCGGAGACCAGAATTGTACACAGTACTCCAAATGTGGCCTTACCATCGATTTGTAGAGAGGTAATACAACATTTGCTGACCTATTTTCGATTCCCTTCCTGATCATGCCAAAATCAATCCATTTTCAGCCTCATTTAAAAGTATTTCTAGAGAAGTTGATTAAGGAGTATTTGTGTAGGCAGCATTTTGAATACTCAAAACATTTTTCTGTATACTTGTCACATCAGGGCATCTTGATGTCAGTGGTTGGCTTGTCACCTCCAACAGTGAAGACTTTCTTCTCTCTAGTATACTGTATTGCTGTAGGCAGCTCATTAGAATTCATCAACAGACCTAGTTTAGTTCTAAAGCTACAACGAACAGCATGGCTACCTGAAACTTGAAATGATATGCTTCACGTGGCAGGCATCCCTCTTTCACTCATCAATCTAAAATAAAAACAAGATATTTGGTGCATTTCCTTCTATATCAATGTATTTAGTTTGTTTCTTAAACAAAACTTGAACAGCATAAAAGACTACCAAAATAGATGTGGATATAAATCATCATCCTTTCAAAATATTTGTTGAGGTCCAAACAGAATTTTGGGCAAATAATCCAATAATCATCAATCATTAAAATAAAAGACAAACTTGCCAATAAGTCAACTAGAATAAAATTTGCATTATATCCAATTTGCTCCTTTCATTATAAGATGTATTAATACAAATAAATAAACTGCGCATACACAAACAGATGAATGTGTATATACATCTCCTTTTGAACATTAAATACTCGGTAGTTTGTAAATTAAACAATTGTCAGTGGATTTAGAATAAAAACAAATAAGATAAACTATTTGAGGACTTGAGAGGAATGGGTAAAAATGAATCTTTTTTCTTAAATGTAATTTTTAAAATTTTTAATATTGACTTATTAAAATATAAATATTAAGTCAGGTGCCACAGTTTGAACACCGTAGAAGACAATGTTGTTACATGTCTGTCTTATAGATCTAGCTTTCTATGAATTCTGGTACAGCGCATGACTCAGTATTGTCCAATTCATATAGAATTATGAATGTGTGATGAACCTTTTTCAGAAAAACCCTAGCACAATTCACTTCATATAAACATTTGTATTATATAGGTTAAGAGAAAAGAGAAGAAAAATTGAAATGTTTGAAGACAATGGTACATCTATTTCTATATCACATTACCTGTGTTTCAGCACAGTACTAAAATACAGTGACTATGATTTATGTTCATTCAACCAAATAATACTTCTAAATGTAGATCAATTAAACTGGCTTAATTGTTTTAAAATAATGAAAAAAAATTTCAATTGCATAAATGGGCTGTGTGAGCTTTTTAAACGCCTATTGATAAAAAATACAGTGGTATATTAACATCATTCTAGCCTAAAATAACTGAACCTTGATCCTAATTAATGTGTTCCCTTTCGGTTAAGGTTTTGTGCGGTGAAAGTGAAAGGCTATGTTTCCAAGGAAACAACAGTGCTGTGGTTTTCACTGCATTAATGTTTCTTGTAAGAATGTTCCAAAGCCACTTATTTAAGTGTGTAAAGCTTTTCCTAAACATATAGTTAATTTTCTGTTCCTAAAATAATTAGTCTTTTTAAATGGAGCCTTTTGAATTTTGGGGGGCATTTTTGCAGCTATGATTTATTTTAACACACAATCTACAGTATAGTACCTCCTAAAATAAGTTTTATTTTCTGTACCATCATGATAGCCAGAGCAGCAGCTTGTGGACCTTCAGCTGTTATTTGCTTCAGATGTGACACATCTTTCCTCATCACTGAATGAACAGAATGTTATGATAAAGTATAGAATTATTATTTTCATGGATGTTATAGGTTGATAGGAGATGATATCTAGAGCACTGTTTCTTAAACTGTGGATCTTGACATCAAGTGGGGGCCCCAAGGGTCAGTGTTGAGGTAATGATAAATTTGGTGGCAGTAAAAGGTTTGTGAATGTTACCCATTTACATAAATTACAGTGGACTCTGCAGAAAATGCTTTAGATGTATTCCACAAAAAGGTTGGCAACCCTTGCAAATGCTGATTTATGATGATGATGCTTATTTATACCCCACTTTTTCTCTCTACAAGGAGACTGAAAGTGTTTGATTTTTAAACTTATTTTATATATCTATATACCTCATGTAAAAATTTCTTGAGTGGAAAGGGGTCATGAGTGTAAAAGTTTAAGAAGTCCTGCTCCAGAGGACCACAACTTTCCCATTCTCATTTTAACTCTGTCAAAATATGGCTTAAACTATTTGAAAGAAAGTGAGTCCTCTTGAAATCTAACCAACAGAAATACACATAAGAAAACAATTCTTAGCAGACAATCAAAGTAATACTATATTGTTGATCAAAACACTTAGTGTCTATGAATATATATGCTTGGCCTGATGCAAAATTCTACATAACTGTTGAGATTCACATAAAAGCATCCACAAATTGATTGTCCTGTTGTGGTTCAGCCAGCTGATGAAGATGAGGGGTTTGGGGGTGCAGGGCCTGATGGTTCTGTGGATGCCTAGACAGAGGGGGGTTTTTTTGAGTAAGATTGTTCTCCAGCTGAAAGAACGGAGGGGCTTTTGGAGCAACATGCTGTGGCTGACTCAAAGTGTGATCGTGAAACTGATTTGGAAGCCAACAGGCAGAGAGTGGAGGATAACATTAGCTCATCCGAAGAAACAGCTGGCTTAGACAGAGATATCAGGCTGCTTCTGAAGAGGCAGAAATTCAGGTGCAAGAAAAGCCATGGGAAAGAGAGGCAAAAGCAGGCCCCTCAAGATCAAAGGAATTGTTCAGCAATAACAGTTGTTAGCAACGCCGCTACTGGAGTGAGAAACTCCTGTCTTGTTCCTGGTTCATGCTTTAGCTCAAGGCCCAAGATTCCTGGTCAAGTTTTGCTTCTCTCTTTATGGATTTACCTATGGATTCATGCTCTTGTTTTCCTCATTCTTTTCTGGATAAATATTTAAATTTTCACTCTTGTGGGGTTTTTTTTGTTTTCTGGATTTACTTATTGCCTTTGGGTCTTGCTTTCTTTATTAATACTTGGATTCTGACCCTATTATTTGCTTAAGGTACCTTTGGCCCTTTCTTATATGTGTTTTATCAATATACTGTTTATTACCATGCCTGGTTTCCTGGTAAATACTGTGAGCATGGTGAACTCTTGCTGAGGTGCAACATGTCCCAACTCAAGTAGACTCATTGACTAAATTGCTGAATGGTTACTTGTCTCAGTTTTGTTGATCCAATAGACGTATCATATGCGACACTACCGTGTTTCCCCGAAAATAAGACACCCCCAATTGTAAGCCATATCGGGGGTGTCAGAGGGGTCGGCTTATATAAGCCGTACCCCGAAAGTAAGCCGTACCTCGGGCGGCAGCGGGCCTCAGGCGGCAGCGGGCCTCGGGCGGCAGCGAGCCTCGGGCGGCAGCGGCGTCTTCCATCCTCTTCCTCCTCTTCCTCCCAGCAGTGCCTTCTCCCTCTCGCCGGTTCCGCCCCCCGCCCCCCTGAAGGGAGATGGGGCGGAGCCGCCGCCGGCGAGAGGGAAGAAAGCGCCGGCGGAAGTCCCGCCCCGATGGCGAATCAGGCGCTTTTCGCCGCCGCCGCCCGGCCCGCCCGCGCTCCAAACACGAGCGGGGCAGCGGGGAAAAGCGCCTGAGTCGCCATGGGGGCGGGACTTCCGCCTGCGCCTTCTCCCTCTCTCGGTTCCGCCCCCTCCCTTCACTGAAGGGAGGAGGGGCAGAGCCGCCGCTCTGCGGCTGCCGGGATGCTTTGCCAGGGAGGGGGTCTCTCGGCGGAACCCCTTTCCCTAGCAAAGCATCCAGGCAGCGGCTGCAGCTGGCGCCGGCTTTAGCCGCTGCCTGGATGCTTTGCTAGGGAAAGGGGTGCCTCCGAGAGACCCCCCCTCCCTGGCAAAGCACCCAGGCAGCCGCAGAAGCGGGCGGAACCGGCGAGAGGGAGAAGGCGCCGGCGGAAGTCCCGCCCCCAGGGCGACTCAGGCTCTTTTCGCTGCCGCCCCGCTCGTTTGGAGCGCAGGCGAGCAGGGCGGCGGCGGCGGGGAAAGATGCCTGAATCGCCGTGCGGGCGGGACTTCCGCCGGCGCTTTCTTCCCTCTCGCCGGCGGCGGCTCCGCCCCTTCTCCCTTCAGCGAAGGGAGGGGGGCGGAACCGGCGAGAGGGAGAATGCGCCGCTGGGAGGAAGAGGAGGAAGAGGAGGAAGAGGAGGAAGAGGAGGAGGATTCCGGGCCCCTTTTGAGCCCCTCTGGGAGCCCAGCCAGGAAGCCACGCCATACCGCCCCCAGTAAGTCTTGCTTTCTTCTTACTTTCGGGGTACAGTCGCCCAATGTAAGCCGTACCCCGAAAGTAAGCCATAGTGGGGATTTTGGGGGTCAAAAGAAAGTAAGACGCTGTCTTACTTTCGGGGAAACACGGTAGCTATTGGTTCATAGGCTTCAGAGTTCTTCCTTACATCAAAGTCATTGTTATAACTTATACTATCATATGAAAGCTGACTGGCACAACCTGGGGATCACAACCAGAGACAGTGAAGACATCTGCCCTTGCCCTTGCTGCTGAATTCACATGCCAAGTGTGGAATCCATCTCACCACTTTAAAACAGTGGATGTGGCTCTTAATGAGAAAATTTGCATTAGCACAGGATGTCTATGCCCTACACTGCTGGAGAAATTATACTGTCTAGCCAGTATTTCACCACCTGATATCTGTTGGGAAGTAACAGCCAGTAATGAAAGGACCAAGGAATCAACATCTTTGGCCCATCCTCTATATGGATATCAGCCAGCATGTCAACACCTTAAATCAATAAATAGCTTTCTGAGATCTACAAAGACACTCACAGGAACACCTCATCAAGCAAGAGTCCAAAAGTGGCAGGCTAAAACCCAGAACCTCAATCACTGGCTGATACCGAATTAGAAACTCGCTCCTAAGCACACAGAAGACAGGGCGACTTGGACTGTGCTGAATAGACTGTGCTCTGGTACCACGGGATTTGGAGCCAATCTTAATAAATGGGGTTACAAAGTGGAGTCCATGTCATGCAGGTGTGGAGAAGAGCAAACCACAGACCACTTACTACAATGCAATCTGAGCCCTGTCACATTTATAGTGGAAGACCTTACAGCGACACCAGAGGCACTCCAAGTGGCCAGCTTCTGGTCAAAGAAAATTTAGAGTAATGTCAAGTTCTCAACTTTGTTTGGATTTATAAAATACATTATAACTGTACCCTCATTTTGTTTCTGACATGATAAATAAAATAAATTAATAATATTCAAGTTCTAAGTAGATTGATTATGTTCAAGTTCTAAGTATGCATTAAAATCTTCTATGTGCTGGTAACAGTTGTACATTTGCCTGCCTTCCCTGTATTTGCTTTTTGAATTATTTTCCCCTTTTATTATTAAGCAACTGTTCCTCTATCTCACTTTTTGTTTTCTTCTCTTCTTTTCACCTACGTTGCATCCTAAAAATAGCCTGGCTCTCCCTATGGAGGCCCACTCAGAGAACGATTACCTTAGGATACTTGTAGGCAAGACATGAACAACATTTTAAACAAATCCAGTGGAAGCACCATGTATCTTCATAGTTATTTTGCATGACTGCTTAAAGGAGTGACTTATTAGGTGAACCACATTTAGATATGTATTTAAAAAATTTAATAATCTGTGAAAGACACTGTACACAAGGAACTTCAAATGGTTTCAAGGATGGTTTGTGGGGAAATATTATAATTTTGTAATGTAGATTTGGAGAAAGCAGAAATGGACAAGTTTCTAATTTATTAATTATTTCATTTATATTATTTGAGTGGATCTTTATGTGGTGTCCAGGCAACTGTGCACTAGCTGAAAGACATCTCAAGCCACATCTAACATCTCAAGGAATGTACACAACTGGTGAATTAGTTTTCACTATGCAAATGTATTTCTGGCCATTTCTGAAACTTCAGCACTTAAGCTCAGAGTTTAATGCAGAAGAACACCCAAGCCTGACATTTTAGGGGTACTGTCAACCCATCCAGTACAGACAAAGTCCTTATTTCCTGATCTGTCTTTCCACTAACCAGGAGACGTCTGTCTAGTTTGAATTAATTTTTTTTAACCTCATCCAGTCCATTACTGACAACATATATTGGTTCCTTCAAGAAAGATCAGAACAAGTATATAACAGTTCTCTCAAATCCCATTACAGAGACTCAGCCCAGAAGGTTACAATGGTCTTTGGTATCAAAAGCCAGTGAAAGGTCCAGGAGGACCAACAAGGGCGTGCTCTCCTTGCCCAGTTCTCTATGTAGGTCATCAATCAAGGCAGCCAAAAATGTCTTACTTCCATAACCAGGCTTGAAGCAGGTTGAGACACTTATGGATGGCCTCAACATCAAAGAAATTTCACTATAGTCTGGACTAGGTAAAAGTGATGGAAGCTACAGAGAAACAACAGCTGAAATGCTACAAATTACCAATTTTTGGTCTAGCAGATCCTGAGCTCTGATGGTTCTGATAGAGTTAGTATTTCAAGAGTATCTTCTTGCCACTTTCAGGGTGAATTATGGTATTGTGTTTCTTTGTTTGCAGTGATTTTATAAAACACTCTGGGAGGAAAAATCCCTTAAGCAGCTTGCTTGGGTCTGCTGTGAAATGAAGGTGTTTAGTGTGGAGCATCATGAATGATCAGGCAACAGCTGTTTAGAATAACTTTGCTATTGAGGGATGTGACAGGTGAGAAAACAGAAAGTAGCGGGTAGTCCCGAAAAACCTCAAACTAGTGGCATAACTTTCTCAAATAGTTGGAAAGGCAAGCGGTATTCTATAAACTGGTTTGGTATGAGTGTATTCTGAAATACACCAAGTATAATCTGGTTGAAGATTACAGTGCATTCATTATGAAGAAATTATCCTTCTTTCCAAATTTATTTTCAGTATTGATTAAAATAACATTGGACTGAATGATGTTTTAGATTAAAGCTGCAATTTTATTTCATTTTATATAACTGTCAGCAATATTTAGAAAAATCTAGATATGAATATGATTCTATTATATTAAGTATATGAAAGCTGGGTTTCTTTTAAATTAGATCTTTAGTAAATGGGAGTAACTGAAATGTCAGTGCTTCTTAGGTAAATGTTAAAGTGCAAGCAGATCTTCAGGGGAAAATGGGATGTTCAGAGATCTACTAAATGCAATTTATTGTAGAAGAAGAAGAATATAAGGTGTGTTTTTAAATTATATTTTAAGTTTACTCTTTTTAGGAAATATCATTATGAAAAACAGATCTAGTGTGGAGAACCTAACATTTTTTGTGTGTGGAAAAATGAGAATGTAGATGTATGCAAAGAGAGATGAAGAATGAGCAAGAGCCCCCCCCCCTCCCCCATTCAAAATACATAAAATGTAATCCAGATGGAGATGACTTTTAATATTATCATGTCTTTATATTTTTGGATTCTATTTTCAATTATGTGTGAAATGCTTTTTGTTTTATGTAATATGAGAAATGAAGGTATATAGACTATGATTGCAATAAAGATAGAGCTCATACCTAATATATCTGTCCCGCAGTTGTCATTCAACCATTGTTTGTAATATATTATTTAACATTTATTTATTGGATACCTCTTGGTATTATTTTTTTACGAGTATATGGCTTCAGTTAAACTTTTTCCATCATAGTTTAACATATCAGGTTTGTTTTTAACCTTCTATTTTTCCCCAGTGCTTTTATACTCTTGTTCCAGCCCACTGCTTATTATGACATATACCAGCAGGAGTTTCCTGTTAGGACTATATTGCTTATGATTATATTTCACTATATTTTTCTTTTATTTATTTATATACTTGTTCTTTAGCAAAACGTATTTTGCTGAGCAGCTTACAAAGACAGGTGATATAATCATCTCCTTACTCAGGTTTACAACCTAATATTTCAAGTACAGTGCATCAGAACAAGGGATGTAGAATGTAGGTGAGAAACCTGCAGTGACTTGATGACTAATCCACTGAATAGTAATCATGTAATGTTTTCACTAAAAGACCTATTACAATAGAATTCTTTCTCAGGTTTCAATATATTGATTCAATAAATGATCTTGATCTAAAACAGTGGTTCTCAACCTGTGTGTCCCCAGATGTTTTGACCCTCAACCCCCAGAAATTCTAACAGCTGGTAAACTGGCTGGAATTTCTGGGAGTTGTAAGTCAAAACACCTGGTGAACCAATGATTATATATATATATATATATATATATATATATAAGCAGCCATATTAAGTTGTGAAATGTTTTTCCCCTCCATGCATTGATGTTTATAGCAGACTCTGACCAACTATTACAGAGATCCCACCTGGTGCCACCAGTTGTAAAGGAATCAACCCACCAATTATCCCACAATGGAGGATTGAGGAAAGAATCCGCCTCAGGCAGACTCACACACAAGATGGAGGACAAAAGATGGAGGACAAATCACGAGGCTTGGCCCAAGGCAAGGCCATGAGGGAAATCAGTGCACGCACACACACACACACACCCTCACTCACAGAAAGCCCGAACAGTGGAAAGCCACCACTGTATATGTTTTATTTCCCCTTTGCTTCTTCCAACTATTTATTAAGGATTACTTTCGCTGCCACCAATATGTTGTCTCATTAGGCCACTTCCTTTACTGAAATGTATTAAAGCCACATGGAGATTTGCGTCATAATAAAACATGAAATTATTGTATATTTATAACAGTCAAATAAGCTTAATGATTGCAGCTAACTTGTTAGGCTTTTCATCAATACAGAGAACAGGTACTTAAATCTTAAGTTTCTTTAGGAAAGGTCCCACACACAAAAGATTCAAACCTGAATATTTTAAAAATCTTTTGACAATTTCCTTCCTTCCTTCCTTCCTTCCTTCCTTCCTTCCTTCCTTCCTAGCTCTCTAAGCACTTTAGAGGCCTATTCACATTTAATAGTTACCTCAAAGAGGTAACTATTAAACCACCAGCAGTTCTCACTTCCTTCCTCCCTTCACTACTCCATGTCTTCCTTCTTCACTTCCCACTCCCTAACTCATCTTAAAATGGCTACTGTCTTCTTTTTTAGCTCAGGTTCTGCCCATCTCCAGCTACTGAGCTTCTCCCTCCAATTTTAACAGCCAATCAGGCTGCACCTTGGCCTTAGAGCAGGCCTGGGCAAACTTGGGCCTTTCAGGTGTTTTGGACTTCAACTCCCACAATTCCTCACAGCCTCAGGCCCCTTCCAAAGGAATTGTGGGAGTTGAAGTCCAAAACACCTGAAAGGCCCAAGTTTGCCCAGGCCTGCCTTAGAGACTGCCTGATTGTGCCACCCCTCACCTCCTGCTTAACTCCAACAAGCTCGCCTGGCTTCTGCCTTTAAAACCAACCTTTATAGACTCCAATTCTTTTCACACCAGTCCTTCAGGGTAGGCCAGTCCAGTACAATGCTCTGGATTCAAATAGTGGTTTCAAAACACTATTTTTTCAGATATAACCATGCCGGGCAAGCTTAAGAGTTGTTAGAGAAACAAACGTCGAAACAAGTCTGGATATATAGATCAACTTAGGGATTTCTTTCCATCAGCCCCACTCTAAACAATTGCCCCAAAGATAGGGACAGATACAGTTTGGCTAGGAGTACTGCCAAGTGTGTTTCTGTCATTACTTGCCCTGTTGAATAGCCTGAAACCTATTTTTGGAAAAGTAGGAAACTACAGTGAATATGGAGGAAACAGTTGCTTCCAGAGTATTGGTGGAGCATCCTTTTCAACCACAGATTGGTGGGTTATGAAGGTTCTTCACATTTCCCCCCAAGTGGAATAATGTTTCTGAAGATGTTCCTCAGACCACAGCATCTTTCAGCTTTGGTGAAAAATCTCAGGTTTTTCCACATGTTTGCATAGAAAGCTTTTCCATTTCTCAAAATCTTGTGAGGTTTCGGTTTGGATGCTTGAAAATGTTTGATGGCTTTTGGGAAAAGCAGTGAAATGTTAATATACCTTCATCAGCATGTTTAAGCCGTATATGAAAGGTCTGAGGAAGTAAATGTACTGCATAATTCAAATTTGTTTTTTGCCACAAAGATTAAGGTTTTGTGACACGTGTTCATGTTCCTTATCATGGTAACATTTATTTGTATGTATTGCTTCAACTCCTTGCATGGAAATTAAAATATCTGAATATATGTAATCTCACAGTACAGGGAATTTATCTGGTTGAAGAGAAGCTGTTTTGAATTGCAAATCGGCTTTCCCTCTAGTATTAATCAGTATAGGCGGTAAGAGTAAGTGGGTGAAAGGATTTAGCTTGGGTGAGCAACTTGATAGAAACTTCAAGAAACGTCATCCTTTTACAAATCAGTGGAAGTTGTTATGCTCTATAAATTAGCCTCTTTGCATTTGTAAACCAAAATTCAAAGGAAGGTTTTAAAGAGGTTGATATCTTCCAGGGTAAGAACTGAACAAAATACATAGGCAAATGTTCTGCACAAAATTGCTTTGGGAGCTGGATGATATATGAGTTGCATAATATTTTAGTTTGGACTTTTAGACTAAACATACAAATATATTATATTGGTGCTCTTGCAGGTTAACATTTGTATAGTGTTTTCACTTTCAGCTGTCTAAAGTATTTAATGTGCTTAACCTAGTTGCCATTCTTGCAATGCCCTGGAAGGTCATTTGTGTGTTCAGGGGCGAGACCAGCTTGCATATTATTTTTTAAAGACATAAATCAAACAGACACTATTATTTGAAAGAAATAAACCACAACTCTATTTGGTTACAGCTGGGTTGGGCTGGCAGATTTGTGGGTCTGGATCCAGGCATTGTCCAACCCAGTCATTGACTAATGAGCCTGCAGTATGAACCCAATACCAGATGCCTTGGGATGGTGTGCAAGAGTCCAGCTGGTTGGAAATTCAGTGTGATCTTGCAAGAGAGCATGGCTCTATGCCTCACACCCCAAGTCCACAACAGGGACCCCCATCAAATACTAATGTCTAGAATATACTATTAACACAATTATGGATCCATGACCCTATGCTAACCGTTCCCCAAAAGTTGTGTCAGAGTAACATGGCAATTACTTCTTCCTATAAACCTGAAATATAGGGTGGGAGGGCAGGGCCAAGCCTGGAGAGGACAGATCTGCAATCCTCCCTTGTCCTGAATTTATATTAATTTACCTGGCTGGAATGAAAACCAGTCACCTGTAAATTTTAAATGGTCATGGGTTTGATCTACTTTGGGCTGGAAAATTCAATAGAAAATGTGTTTGCACTATAGTATGCATAGCGTGAAAACCTCCAGTACTGGAAATCATTTTAAGTAAATGCAACTTCCTTTCAAATCCAAATTGCAGCAGAAGTTTCTTTCAAAAGAGAGACTTACAGTATTTTGATATAAGCTGAACTGCCATGGTTCTATCAGGCAGAATTCTGAGATTTGTTGTTTTCTAGTCCTTCACCAAAGTACAACTCCAGGATACCATAGGATGTTGCCAAAGCACATACAGTGCTATCAAGCAGTACAAACTACTCTAAGTGTGCTTTGCAAAGGGGTCCAAAGTTGCGAGCATCTAAAATTTTAATCTACCCCTACCAGCTAAGAATGTATTTCTGTTGAAATATGCATTTTGGAGCTGTGGAGCTTTGATGTAGCCATCTTATTACATAATAATGTCTAATGTCTGGATTGTTATTTTTGAGCAACAAAAGTTGGTTGCTGAACCAAACTAGCATAATAGCAATGTTTTGTTATTGTGTTGCTTTGCAAAAGATGCTTGCCAAGCTTGTATTGCTTCCAAATCCTTTCATTCTAATTGCCAACACTAGGATAGCCTTTTGATTTGACTGTGATTATAAATTGGCGTTAAAGGGAAACAAAAATTGAGTGTTTGAAGAGAAAATCAATGAGATAACTTCACAACCCCTGATATCACTGTATGCAATTAGAGATGTCATTTAAACTGTAATAGTCATCCTGTTCACTACACAACTTGAATCAAGCGTTCTTCTCTATGTCACAAAGCAAAATGAGATCTTGTACTTGTGATGTGGTGTAGGCACTTGTGCAAAGGGCTGGTTGCTTCTATGACAGCAGAACATGGTGGTTGTGGGTGGGAAAGTGACAGATTTCAGTTTGAACTTTAAAAAATGTTCCAAGATATTAAATCTATTTTGAGGATAGGCTTGGCACTTTGGGGTGTTCCATTGAGATACAGACAAAACCCAGGGATCATTCACCACTCCATTGGCATGAAAGCTATCAACCATCACGTGTTACAAAGGTTCTTCATTATTATTGTCATTACTTCCATTACAATTCCTACTGATTACTCTGAACTCTTTGTTTGATGTTTCCTCAATCTTTGGATCGGCTCTTTCAATTAATTTCTTGCAAATGTTTTAAGTGGTGGTTTTGCTCTTCAGCTCTAAAACCCTTTTTGAGTTCTGCACTGGTGTCTTTAACCAGGGAGGGTCATGTATACTTTAATTACCAAGTGGCTATTCATCTACACTAGCAGTCATTTACAGGCTCAATACAATAGGCACATGTGTACAGTACTATTGACACTCATTAGAGCGCTCAGATATAGATAATTTTTCTGGAATGGTTCCGGAGAGCTCATTAATATTGATCTGATTCTCAGCAAAGCTGAGTAAGTTTGTCCATCACTACATGCAAGAGGAAGTTAATTTAATGGGCAGAGCATTCAATGGCTTGAATCCCTATTAACTGGTTTTTCATTTGCCAGTTGCCTGCTTTATCTTTTCAGCATTGTAATGGCATATTTCAGGATTTTGTTTGTATTTCTAAAATACCAGTTTGGGTTCAACTTTTGCTCTTATGAACCAATTACATGTGATAAGGGAATCTGCGTCAACAATTTTTGTCACAGCACAGCAAGAGTTTGAAAAGCCATGCCCTTCTCAATTATCTGCATAATTTATTAAAAGCTACAGCTGCTGCAAGTAACTTTGCTTGTTGTATATATTATATAAGAAACAAGTTATTTTTAGAGACCTATATATTTTACATCCATATCTGTTGCTATTGACTCTTATACTGAAGTATTAGACATGCATAAATCACAATACAACCTTACTGTTTATTCACTATCTGTAAATAAATTAGGTTTCCAGTTCAGATGATAAATGTGGAATACACTCTGCTACATCTTTGACATCATGAGGAAATTCCTGCTTCTCATCTAAGTTGTGCACGCCAATAAGAGAAGATGTGGTGATTCCATATTTTAAAACCCTACTGGCTTTCCCTTCATCTTTCCTTTATTTTTAAATACATCTGCAGCCATGACAAAACGCCTTTTATATTACAGTCTAAGTTACACAAAGAGAACATTTCAACAGGAGCTATGCTAAAGAAGCTTTCCCACATAACCATTCAATAATTTTGGATGCTGAGTCAGATGTCCCCAAGGTCATGCCGAACAAGTTAGAAATCAATTATATTTGTAATTCATAGTCATCTGAAAATTAATAAAGATGTATTTAAAGTCGGGCTCATTTTAAAATTGGACCTTATAATGCTCTTTTCGTTTTGGGTATTTTAACAGAAGATCATATGTAAAGGCCAATTTTGATTGTGCCATCTGGAATGCTTTTTCCAGATGATTTGTTGCATCTCTGAAGAATGTCTGGTGTTTTATTATCTCTTTGTGATATACTATTGTACGGATGGTAGGGTTAATTTCAGAGGTGAACAGTGTGTTGCATGCAAGCAAAGAGTTTGATTAGAATCTAGAAAGGTCTGTTTCTTATTCTGGTAATGTATCCATTCTATATTGGCTCGGATAGCACACATTAGTTTTTTGTGAATAAAATGAGGAAAACGCTCTGTTCTGACTTAAGCAATATATTATAAAATATCTCATTAAATTCCACAGGGGAAGAATTTCCCTTGGTCCCATCCCATTGGCAAGGATATGAGAAAGAGCTCTGCAGTGGCTGATCCCTGCCTCTGGAAGGCCATTTTGCCAGCATGTTCAAAAGTAGGCTTTCAGTGTGTAAGCAGGGGATCTTTTCATTGGAATGTTTTATTTATCGTTCAAAACTAGTTTGTTTTTCAAATAATTTAATAATTTTTATGTGGTGATTTAAAATTTTAAATGTATTGTAAATGTTTTAACTGGTATAGAATCCATCCACAACAGTGCAGTGTTTGCATTAAGTTAGGTAAAGTTAAAGCTTTCCCCTGACATTAATTCTAGTTGTGTCTAACTCTGCAGGGTGGTGCTCATCTCCATTTTTAAGCTGAAGAGCTGACCCTGTCCATAGACCCCTCCAAGGTCATGTGGCCAGCATAACTGCATGGAATGCTATTACCTTCCTGCAGAAGCGGTACATATTGATCTCACATTTGCATGTTTTAAAACTGCTAGGTTGGTAGAAGCTGGGGCTAACAGTGGGAGTTCACCCCACTCCCCGGATTTGAACCACCTACCTTTTGGTCAGCAAGTTAGGCAGATCAGCTGTTTAACCCCCTGCACCACCAGGAATTAGGTTAAGATATAAATAATAATTCAAGACCATTATAAAAGATACTTATAAGACCCTACTCTGACTATAGGTTTTGAAAAGATAACCACAATCTTAAAACTATATCATTTTAAAAACATCTCATCCTGTACTATCCAACTGTCACTTTTTATTTTAGCAAATTGAGGCACAAAAGTCAGCCATTAATCTTGTAATTCTGAGGTCACTACCCACTAACATATCGACCAATATACTATATTAACATTTGAGCCAGACAGGCCTGCCAGCATTTGATGGAGAATTCCATTACAGGGAACTATCTATGGAGGCCACCTTGAGTCCCACTTTATCTGAAAGGCGACATGTAAAACAAACAAACAAACAAACAAAATTATTCTGCTCATTGTGGTGTGCTGAGTGCACTGAAGTAAACACAATTTTCGTTGTACAAGTTATCTAGATTTTTTTAAAAAAAGAGAAAAGCAACAAATAGCAAGAAAACAAACCCTCCATCTCAGTTACATGTGGAAATAATATGGAGGGTTGGGGGGGGGCACAAAAATGCCCACACTTTTATTGGTGTTATGTGCTTGTGTCTTCTAAATGTAGAGAAATGTTATGTGTATATATCATTCAGTTTTAGTTTTGTCAATGGCAAACAGTGGTGAAGGGACATGGTATAAAAGAGGATGTCACCACCTTACCACACAGAAAGGAAAAGGGTGGAGGAAGACAGGGGCATCCCTGGGCAAGCGAACTGAGTACAGAGGCAAACAATCCACCAGTTGTTCCTACACTTGCCTACACAGTTGTAGCACAGCAGTTCTCGTTTGTGCCTGGGGGGCAGGGGCCAGGACCGGGGGTCCCATTGGCATTGGGGCCTGCAGCAGCAGAGCTAGATTCTGAAGAGGATTTAGAAGGGTTAGCAGAAGGAGAGTTTCCCATGCCTCCTTCGCCCACAGAAAGTTTGGCATGGGAAGAAGGTTGGCCTGACCCTTACGATGAGACAGATAACCAGGTGCAAATGGAAAGCAGTGATAGCGAAACCTATGAACGGCCGGGAGGGAGAGGTTCACAGGATCTTTTGAGTGAAAACATGGAAGAGAGCGGCTGGGAAGAATCTAGGGAGGAGAGCTCTCATGAAGATAGAGACCCAGGTGCTGGGAGGCAAGGCCGAACCTTTGATAGGAGACGAAGCATCGAGACTAGCAGGAGGGGATGGTTCCATAGCCTAGACAGGCCGAGGTCCGTCAGCAGAGATTGGAGACGACGAAGCCTAGAGCGTCGGGGACCTCGGCCGAAAGATTAAGTATAGGATCCGTGGGAACGAATCCCCAGTACTTCGGCCACGTCTCATCTGAGCAGACGTGTAGCGAAGCTCGACCACTGAGCCAAGCCGGGCTAGTGGCCTACTCAAGCCTTGTTTTGTATCTTGCAACTTTGCTTTGTTTCTTGATCCGCTTTGCTGAGCGGCGCCTTGGCAAGCCTTTGGAAACTTACCAAGTGTTTGGAACTATTGCACCTTTTGCCTTTGGATTTGCTTTTGCTATTTTTATGGACAATCTACCTTTTGAACTGTTGCTATATATTCAATAAAGTAGTTAGCCTTCAGCTCGTCTCTGTGTGTGTGATTAAGGGGCCGGTCAAGTCCGTGCATCGTGACAACAGTGCTCTTCTTGATCTTTTCATGATAGGACACACTTACTACCCCATCAGACTGCTGGTGGCAGAAGGAAGCAGTGGTCCACTTCACCATAAGACATGGGGAATCCAGTGCCCCCTCTCCTAGCCCCCTTCGCTGGGAGGGCGGTTAAATGGGGAAAATGTGGAGTGAACGTGGAACAGGCTGCTTACCCCCCTGGTAGATTAGGCAACATGGGAAGCCTCCTATGTTGCCAGAGCAGTGGTGGCAGTCTAGTTCCACCCTTCTGTACCCAATGAGCTGGCACAATGTCATTTGATGGGATTCAGCTGGCTCCATTGATGACTGGGGCTAGTTTGGTGTTTGCCACCAAATCTAGCCTTATATGATGAGGTCGTATGAGAAATTAGCTGATCAGAGTATTAGGTAGCCTAAGGTGAGAACAAGTTGATTTGGATGCCCCAGAAATTCCAGAAACATGCTCCTCATTTGTGCATTGGAGGATTGGTTTTGCATTGCGTTGGATTGGGCTCAGCAGCAGTCTTAAGCAGAATGGATGCTTTCCTAGGGCCATAGTCACTCATTTTCAGGCCCAAAGGAGCAAATATTTCCCCTGCCTTGGTTGGGGAATCTTTTGCATATCCCTATTAACTGCATAAGAAATGCTGTCATTTTTGTGAAAGTAATTTTTCTAATTGTTTCTATTATTACTCTCTGCATGCATTTAATTTTCCCTTAAGCTCACTATGTGCAATCACTAAGCATGAGAACTCATGTGTGTGTATACTATTATCTGAATAAGGCTCCATTTCTCTGATGTAGGGCACTGTTGTTCATAGAAGCTCATTGTGTAAGAAATGTGTGGTCCTTAAAGTGCTACACAGTCTTTCTTATTTTTGCTATATTCAGACTAAGGTAGATACCTCCTTTCAAAACCATGTAAATGTCAGCTAAGATAATGTGTACTCCTGCTTTAAAAACATCAATTAAAAAGGACATGGCATCATCTTTTCTTTATTTCATAGATACTTATATCAAATCTGGTTTTATTATGTAGTAGTATTTCTTTTTCTAAAACATATCTAGTTAAAAACACAGTTATTACAATGGTGTAAGGGCTTATTTTACATTACTGTTGGTTCAGTCTACAGTCACTGTTATTCAACATTGGTTTTAGGAGTCAGGCAATGATGATATTCTTCTAGAAGTGGTGTGTGACTCATTGTTAAATGCTGCTGGCAGCGACTGGCTAGCTGTTCAGCTGATAACTGAGGCTTCTTCAGTAGCATTCATGCTGTTAGTTTCCTGCTAAGATGCCTGTGGCCTTGTGTATAGTGTGATACCACATTACCTTTGAATCTGATTGAGTAAAACTATTCCCCACCCTTTTTTGGAACCACAGGCTTGCTGAGAAAAAGATGCTTCCATATAATTGCGCCCACCTTCAATTTTGTGATTGCTTGTCCTTGCATTAAAAATACCAATTTGTATGAGACTACCTCAAAATACCTCAAAAATAATTATCAAAAGTGATTGGCAACATTGTTAATCATGAACAATTTCTTTCACATATTAGCCAAATAAAGGGGAATGGGTGGATGCGTATTTTCCAAGGCATCCATCAAGAACGAACAAATGCCAGAGCAGGGAAGCTGATACATGCCCATGTCTCTATTTTGATCTGGAGTCCTGCATGAAGCCAACAGGCACCATGCTCTATATGCACGGCTCAGTTCATCCATTCTATCCAAACAGGTGTGACAGTTTGCTTTCTACAAGCATCAAATGCATGCATCTTTTCTGTGGCAAGCATGATGGCTCTTCCGTACTATCTCTAGAGAACACACTGTCTTTTCACATGCGGAGCTCAAAGCGGCTTTATCTGCTACTAGCCGTGTGCGTTTTTGACCCTTTGTCAATTTTGATCTTAATGCTCCAGTCCAACTCATACTAGATTAGACATGTTCAGTGTTTCTCAAGCTGTTTTACTCCAGTGATTGATTTGTCTGGTTACTGCATCAGGCAATATTTACCAGAGTTCATAAAATTGTGCTTTTCAGAATCATACTAGATCATCCCTGCTGCCCACCCCAACCTCCCACCCGCACAGAAACCAGCTTGGCTCCTACAGACTCTGCATTTTTTCTTTCTTATCTTGTCTAGCTTTCTGCCTATGATTCTAATCTGTAAATGTGCACACACAGATGTGTATACACACAAACACAACACACTGACACTTTGTCTTTTTTATTTTTGCCACTACCTTTTAAAGCACAATACATTTTAAATATATTAATGTTCCATATAGAGCAGAGCTTTCCAAATGGTGTGTCGTGACAGCCATTAGTATGTCAGCTACAGTGTGTAAGTATGTTACATGAACATAAGAAGAAATGATAAAAAATCTTATATATGGGAAAGGTTTGCATGAGATTTGTTGTGTCTCCATACATTTTGTTGTTACAATTTATATACATGCCCACATCTCTTATAAGGAGTTGGTTTAATCTCCAGTTAGAAAAATTGAATTACTGTGTCGCAAAATGATGCATGCCTGAGAAGTGTGTTACCAACATTAAATGTTTTGAAAGCTCTGATATAGAAGTTACAAACAGAAGGATACATGCTTATGCACTATGTGCAAGTTACATGCTTACGCACTATGTGCAATGAAGACGACAAGGATACAAAATGTGATGATGATGATGATGATGAAGCTTCCTTGGTTGGCAAATCCCAGATTCACTGACTCAGGAAATCCAACTAGATATGTCCAGTTAGTGGGCTGAAACTATAGAGTCTGAACAGGTATTTTATGGTATTACCTGTCCTTTCTGTGTTGCTACCATTCTGTTTTTATACATAAGCAATAAATAATACAATAAATAGTATGAGGCCAGGCTTAGCAATGGGGCCAGCTAAACTGCTGTGCTGCAGAAACGTCCTGCCAATTGGAAGGTCAGTGGTTTGAGTCCAGATCGGGGTGAGCACCTGTTGTTAGCCACAGCTCACCTGCCCACTTAGCAGGTCAAAAGCAGAAATGTGAGTAGATAAAATAGGTAACACTTTTAGCAGGGAGGTAATAAAGGCCTCCTTAAGGACATAGATCAGAGGAAAGCTCCTCGGCATGGAAGATGGAGTGACAGTACCCTCTCCCCTGGTGGCTAGAGTTAAGCACAACCTCCAAGATGCCGCAAATAAGATGGGGGAAAACTGCCTTTACCTCTGTTTGTGTTGTCTGTCCTTGTTAATTGTATAATCGGCATTGAATGTTTGCCGTATGTATGTTCTGTAAGCCGCTCTGAGTCTCCTTTGGGGTGAGAACAGTGGGGTATAAATACTGTAAATAAATAAATAATGATAAATACAACATCTCATTTCCAAAGCTGAATTCTATCACACAACTATTGTTCCATTAAACAATATGTTATGAGATTAAGGCATAAAACATTGGTGCTAGAATATGGAGACAACAGCCCTTGGTGAGAATCAAAGTGAGAAATGAAAACACTATTGTTTTTCTTCAGCTTTAAATGCTGATATTAACATATTTTGTTTTATTCATCCTCTGCCATGAGTACATAATGAAAAAGCAATTTAAATACATTTTTCCATTACCCAGTGTAGATTATCAAGGAAATTTGATTTTCTGTGTTAGGTCTTCTCAGTGCACATTCAAATGTAAGCGGTACTCCAGCTGCAATAATAAAGTATAGAAAGAGGACAATGAGTGATGTAGAATTTTGAAACATTCACAAACTTTGCATTTAATAATGATATTTACTTTGAAGTGAATGGCTGGACACTAAATAAACTTCCTGCTTATCCTTCTCTTTTTTGGATTTCATTATCATTGGAGAAGGATTATATAAATGAAAACAGGAAACTGCAGTCCAGAAGTTTTTGCTAAGAATAGATTTGTCTCCCTGATATAAGCAAGAAACTATGGAAGGCTGTGGAGGACATTCTGGATGCACCCTTGAATTTTATTCCCAAATAATATGCATTCTTATGAGAAAGGATATTTACACTGAAATGGAAACTAGGATCTGATCTCTGAGAATAAAACTCTGAAATATTTTGTGTAAGATAACAGATGTATGAAGAATTTCAGAGTGTACGAAAAAGAATATGATTAAATTGTAACAAAAACTAACTTGGAAGATGTTACGTTTTAACCGTTGTCGTAGTCGCCGTCATTCATGGATATGGTAAGTTCATTTAATCAAATAATTTTAATTGATGATAGGTTGATAATTTCAATTGATGATAGATTAATAAGCATATCCAAAGCTGTATTCATATTAGGCAAATGGCAGTAAAATAGTTGACAATGAAAATATAACATTAAAAATTGCCCTAAATCATGTTGGTAATGTAGCAGGACATTGTTGTCATCAGAGGTAAAATGCTTGTCCTAAAGAGTGAAGATCTGTGTGAATAGAGTATGAAATTTAGAAGAAAGACACAACAGGTAAACTACCTAGAATTGAAAATATCACTTGTGAACATGTTCTTAATGGTTTGTTTTATTGTTTCATTTTCCTTCATATTGCAATAATGATTTATTTTTGGATGCCTTCATTTATAGTTGCTACTTCAACTTACCTGGTAACTGTGGGTAGAATGATGCTTCCAATAATCAGACACACTTTTTAATGGGTCGTTGTAGGTTTTTTGGGCTGTATGGCCATGTTCTAGAAGCATTCCCTCCTGATGTTTTGCCTGCATCTGTGGCAGACATCCTCAACAGACCTCACAACCTCTGAGGATGCCGGCCACAGATGCAGGCGAAACGTCAGGAGATAATGCTTCTGGAACATGGCTATACAGCCTGAAAAACCTACAACAACCCAGTCATTCCAGCTATGAAAGCCTTTGACAATACACTTTTAAATGTTTTGCATTTTGGATAATTACATTTATCCAAGTTACATTTATTTGTCTCGACAAATACTGTGGTTAGCATTGTCATATAACATTGAACACTGGAATTCTTTTCAGTAGAAATTAATTTCTTTGGATGTCATTGAAATGTAGAGTGCCCCTTGAATAATGAGTAGTCTTTGAATAATGTAGACCTAAGAAAAGAAATATCACCATGAACAACAGTAATAAAAAATATAGCTCAAATAATGTGTGTGGAAGCAAAACGTGTCTTCTTCCAAAGCATTATACTTAAGATACACCAGTGAGATATATACAAAAGTATCAACAAGAAAACCATTATTCAGTGTAGGAATTGAAAATTCATTTTGAAAAGGCTGAGTACCTCTAGTCAGAGTGTCTGTTTTTCATAATGATAAAGAATTGTAGTACTCTTGAAGACAAGGAGACAATATAATAGGAGCAAGAGAAAAGGAGAATCTGATCAAACAGAACCCAGAATTTAAGAAGTAGTAATAAGTAGTTACGTAATAAGATAATATGCAAGAAAGTGCTATAGTGTCTCTGAACAAGTGTAGCATCTTGTATATTGACTTGTGCACACAGAACCTCTGCTATCAAGGACTAATGTTTTAAAACTAGCTGATGCACTACTGTGCTTGAGTTTTACATGAACTTTACATGAACAGACATCACTGTATGTAGTGTATTAAAGATATTCTGAATTTTTTTTGTTAATATAGGGCTTCTAAGATAACTGTACTCCTGTGCATTTTAAAATATAATCATCATTAAAATCACCATGAAACATATAAAGTATTGCAGCTTTAAACCATTTTGTACACAGAAGCATTATTGATAGAAAGGTACAAGAATAGTATTTGAAAACTATATTCTGGAGAAATCACTACATGGCTGTGTTGTCAAATATATGTATTTTCACGTTTTTGGAAATGAATACTGAAAGCAGAGGGGGCATCATAATGTGGGTGTAACATGAAAAACCATCCCCAATGCTCTATAATTCCTCACCAGATCAGTTATAAAGAAACAAATCTTACCAGCATGTTAAATTACATGTATGTACTTGGTGGCCCTAAATTCTTATTGCTCATTAGAGCAAAAACAGAGAACGGCAGCTCTTTTCAATATGCTTTTGGATGTCTGCTCCTACAGTTTCTCAACATTTGGACACAATGACCAAAACTGATAGGAATTGTAGGGCAATAAAATAAAATAAAATCTGGAGGGTCATAGGTGACCACTTCTGCTCCATAACCATTTGGGGAATGCAAATGTTTATGTGCTGGAAAAATGACCACCAAAGCTGCAAATCGTCAACTATTTTGTTCCCATGTGTGAGGATAAATAATTAGTTTTCTCCTTGCTGTGGAAGAGAATGAATATTCCTATGTGCTCTCTCTCTTTATTTAATGAATTGTTGTGCAGGAATTATTTTCTGAAATAAATCACAGAGTTTTTGCATGCACATAAAATAAGCCTACATGTTTTCTACCCCATTAAATAATTACTGTGCAATACTTAGGATGTTGAATACCAGGAGAAAATTGCACATTCTTGCTGTTCTACTGTTCTTCCCAATGGGATTTCCTAGCTGAGAGGAAACTAGTTTTTGACCTGGGAACATATAATTGTAAATACTTATTCCCTCTCCAATTTATACTAGTTTCAGTGATCAAATATAGCAGAAGCTATGGAGTGATGTTTCCTTTTCCCAGATACCATCCAGCAGATCAAAGTATGTCATCTCCAACATCACATTACTTTTTACTTCTCCAACCTCCAACATATAGTATGCAGAAAGGAGTAATTTGAAGTGTCATGCATTTATAAGAGACTATCTCAAGGTGCAAGATGACACTGGCTTAGTTTGTGGTACTCAGAAACTATTCCAAAGTCAACTTCGAGATTTCTTAAATTGTTTCACTCTTTGATACCTATGAACATAAACAGAAGCAGGATGATCCTATAATGTTTCATCAACATAAAATTCTTTGAGGAATATTCTTCTAATAACATTTCATAAATGATTTGTTTATGGGGAAAGAAGAATTTTACCTCTCCCTACAAGAAAGATGATTAGTGCATTCTTTTATACTATGACTAAGAGTATGAGCTACATCACATACCAGGTGAAATCTGTCTTCAGTTTATGTTTACCCAAAATGAATTCTATACTTGTTTACAAAAAGTGAGTAGGAAGGTATTATGGATCTTTTGCCTAGTTCTCAGATTTGCTGTTACTTTTCTTTAAGCAAACAAACAAGAAAAAATCATGTTCTGAGAGAACTCAAGAGTACAATATTTCAATGTATGTAGGACTAGCCACTGATGTTTTCCACAATAGTGGGACTAAGGAGATGGGTATGGAAAGTGCATTATAAGATATCATGTAGCCCCTGAACTCTTTCCCATGCCTTCTGAGGTTTCTGGATAAGCCCCATTTTTTCTCGGGTGATTTACACTCCCACACATTCTGAAAGGATCAAACATGACCCAAAGCAAGTTATTTTATTCTTGGCTCAAGACCACACTATCTCTAAATTGCAAAAAAGTTTGAAAATTCACTAAAATTGAAAGTAATGATGTTGCTTCTAATATACCAAGAACAGCGTGGGACTTTGTGAAGATAAAAATTAACTCTGCCACCAGTGCAGTCACCTGCCCTTGGGATGGAGAGAAAATAGCTGGCTAAGATGACCTAATTTAGTAATGCTGAAGTCACACCTGTATTGGACAATTTCTGGCTGTTAATACATGGTTGTTATACTACACCAGCTGCTTCTATTTCCAAGAATTACCATCAAAACATGTTGGTTGGAGAATTTGTGGCCATCCAGATATTAGCCATAACTAGCATAGCAAATGCTCCTGGAAGATGGGAATGATAAGTCTAGTAACTTCTAGAGGGCCACAGTTTCCTCACCCTTACCTTAGAGCAGGTATCTTCAAATTGCAGTCCTCCAGCTGTTTGGGCCTTCAACTTCCAGAAGTCCTAGCCAGCTTGTTCAATGGTCAGGTATTCTGGGAGGCCCAAACAGCTGGAGGGCCACAGTCTGAGGAAACCTGCCCTTAGAGTATCTGCACACTAATACTGGCATTAGATGTGCAGCAAAAGAGAAGCTGACAATAAACTGATGTCCATATCTACATCAGAAGTGTGTTTGAGAAGACTGGCTTAGAATGGGATCCTAATTTTGCTTTTGTTACTTTGATTTTCTTCTGTAGCATGAAAAATGTATTTTTCCATCTCATCTTGTTAGCGTTCTGCTGGATTTATTTTAATTTTGTTTACTTGGGCTTCAACATCTCACTGTAATGAAGTCTATTGGAGTATTGGGACTCAGTGAACTTAACTTATGCATGGGGTGATTATAGGAGATGTAGTTTCCTTTGACTTTTCATTCTATGAAGTCATTAGGCTGATTTAAAAATAGCTATATATTGCCAGAAAAAAATCCCTTGAGCTGTACAAGTATTGTGAGGATGAAATATTGCAGCTTATTGTAGCATAAAGACTACGTTGGGCAGGTGAAGAATCTGAATAAAACAGTTCTGATCTAATTCCAGCAATATTTTACAGGAATTCATGACCCAGATTGGGCAATGAATATTACTTGCCATGTGAACGTTTCTCTCCTCGCTGATAGGTTCTAGTTGCATTAATGATAGGTAGTAAATGCTCCTTGTGTGTATGTGTCTTCAAGTAATCTATTAACATGTGGTGACCCTATGAATGTTATAGGGTTTTCTTGACCAGGGAATACTCAAAGGTGGTTTTGCCAGTTCCGTCCTTCCAAAATAGGCCACAACATGTGGTATTCATTGGTGGTTTCCCATCCAAGTTGTAACCAGAACTGACCCTGCTCTATACAGAAATACTATTCTGTGTGGCACCCAGGTGCACTGAATGGCAACAGCAGGATTAGCTGCGGCTGTGTTTCTTCAAACCAGAATATAGGAGCAGATAGACCTCTGCTGTCTGAGGTGGACAAGATGTCCCACACCACAATTCTATGTACAATTTTTAGCCAGGTAGTTAATGGAATCTTACATCAACACTGGAATATGATAGTGCTCTTCAGGACCTGACAGTATCTTTCACCACATGAGGAAACGAAATGGCTCAGGAAGAAGAGAAGGCTATCTTATGGTGATGGTAGGGACTGAAAGGCATCCCACCCCTGTCATATATTGTCTGAAGTGGACACATCAATCTGTATGGGCATGACTGGCTCTAATAGTTGAGTTCATTGTTAAAGTCTGATGATACCAATGTGCACTGCAAATCATTGCGTACAATTTTTTAAATCTATTGTCAGCTCTAAACAATGACATAATTCTTATATTGAGAGCAATCTCTATGCTTTCCAGTAGTAAAATAGCTTAACTTTTTGTTCAGTGTTTTCAGCTATATTAGTAATATTGCAGGAAAACCAGCAGGAACCAGATATTGAAATTGCACAATATGACTTAGTGTTTTAGTTTGTTATAAATAAATGCCATTCTATAAAGCAGAAAGTCCTAGGTCTTCTAATTTTTGCCTGAGATAAGTACAGCTGTGAAATTGGGTTCAACCTATTTTTAATGAATAGTCACTAAAGATAATGTAATATCATTTCTCAAGAAAGCTTATTAAGTTCTTGAAATGTTTTATTAAAATAATTGAAGCACTGTAGTCTGGATTTTTATGAGCTTTTACGTGTAAGCGTCTTTAAGAAATCTAAGTATGCCCTTTTTTCTTCAGAGCATGCACATCACAGAAATAATAGGGTCCTGAACCGTAACTGAGGTGTAATATAGACCTATTTCAGTCTGAGTGCAAATTAGTGTGAACTTCTGCCCAGAATTGCTAGTCTGAGTGTGAACTCTGGCCCAGAATTTGGCTTGTAACTGGGTCTTGGAAAACCAAATTATTACCCACCATCCTGGGTTAATTCT
This sequence comes from Anolis apletophallus, assembly GCA_030556195.1. Classification (NCBI taxonomy): domain Eukaryota; kingdom Metazoa; phylum Chordata; class Lepidosauria; order Squamata; family Anolidae; genus Anolis; species Anolis apletophallus. Next base: position 99,123,040 of record JARBWK010000005.1, read on the forward strand.
TTGCCCACTTATGTCTCAGTTGGAATGCTATGCTGATCATTTCTATAACTTGTGGCAGAATGAGATCCACTTTCTTCTCCCTTCTTCTAATTTCTCTTGAACATATATCTCAATACACACCCCAACAGGACTGGTGCACGGAGATAGTTTAATAACTGGGATCTGAATGAAGGAATCAATTTTTATGCTTTCTCTTTGCTTCTCACAAAGCGTTACTGTGTAAATTCAGATTCAGTACTTGCCTAGTATTCACATATTTAATAAACAATATAATAAAAATAAAAGAAAACAATCAACAAAATAATTGTTTCAGGAAATTATTTTGCACAGAAATACGCATGAGTGATTTGCAGAGAATCATGGTTCTTTTTGCACACACACAAACACATCTGGTTTCAGATAGCCAGATGTGTTTCTGTGTGGTCAGGATAGCTCTGTGCATCATGTAAATGCCACAAGTCCATTCTTGTCCACTTAAGGATATAAACACAAAGTGCTGGTTATTACCTATAAAAGCCTAAATCAGTGGCCCTCAACCTGTGGGTCCCCAGGCGTTTTGGCCTACAACTTCCAGAAATCCAAGCCAGTTTACCAGCTGTTAGGATTTCTGGGAGTTGAAGGCCAAAACATCTGGGGACCCACAGGTTGAGAACCACTGCCCTAAATGGTTCAGGCTCAGACTATTTAAAAAACCACATCTCCATATACAAACCAGCATGAATACAGTGGTCAACAGAGGAGGCTCTGCTCTTGATCCTACCCCCATCTCAAGTATGGTTGGTGGGAATGAGAGAGGGGGCCTTTTCTGTGGTCACCCCTTCCTTTGGAACTCCCTCCCTAAAGAAATAAAAATGACCTCCACCTTCCTCTCTTTTAAAAAACTTTGAAAAACTCATTTGTACACCATAGCATGTGGAGAGGAGGAAGACTAGTTAGTACACCTCTATCTATCTATCTATCTATCTATCTATCTATCTATCTATCTATCCTCACTTAGATATTGGACACCTACTTCAGCCTGTGGAAATTGTGTGTGATGGGTTATGTTTATTTAAGTTCAATTATGTATTATTTTTGTTTAGTTTTATAAGTTTATTTTGAGGTTGTTTTATCCATTGATTTATTGTTGCCTGTTTTAGGCATTGAAAGTTTGCCATTTCGTTACTTTTGTTGGAAACAACCCTGTGCCCCCTTGAAGAGATAGGGTGGGTATAAATAAATAACATTAACAGTAACAATAATGATAATGCCCATGCAGATGTGCCTTGCTTTTCAGTATGAAATGTGACAAATAAACCAGTCTTCTTCACATTGTGTTAGTATTTAGGATGGGATATGACCCTACCCTTTTGGGCTTCATAGGTGCAAGCAGATGAATGTTATAATCACATGGAAAATTATTTCAATAAGAGGTATGCTGAGAACCAGGTAGAAATCTTCTGGGGATCATAGAAATCTTCTGGTGTTGTGTAGGATACTGTCACTCTGTCGTGCTGTTGAACCACAAGCCATTTCATCCTTCAACATTGTCCAGGCTAAGGATGTAAATAAGTTTCTTCTTTAGGAAGGCAATGGATACTTTTAAAACTTTTGTTGCCACTGTATGAATATCTTGGAAAACAACACCATTTTGATGCCCTTTTGTAATTCAGGACTTTTTTCTGTAAAAAAAATTACATGTTGTTGTTTTGTAGAGAAAACAACATTGTGCAGATAGTACTGTTTTCTATACAAACCACCCACATTCAATGTTTTGTACAAAATAAATGTCCTAGCATAGCACTTTCTACCCAGGAAATGCTGTTTTCTGTTCAACTCATCCAAAGGCAAATTTTGCGCAGAATACATCCTAACTAGTGAGAATTCTCAGAATGTATGTGGTGTTTTTATTAGGGTTTTCAACACCCAATTTACACGTTTTTGATAATTTTGTGAATATTTTCAAATATTTCCATATCCAGCGCAGGCAGGCTGGGGCTGAGTGGAATCCAGTAATGTTTAGAGCGCCACAGATTGCCATGGAGTGCACTGGTTGTGAAGATGAGCATAAAGAGCCAGTCCGTGACTACCACTTCTCTTCCATCACTGGATACTGGTGTCCATTTTGGAGGACATTATTATCCAAACCCATGGAGCTAAGAAGATGCTATGGGCAAAATATCAGTTTATACTGGCTTCATTGTATATCCTCGTATCAGACCGTGATAGTCTCTGGGTATTGCGAAACAGTGTGGTTTCATAAGACCGAACATAATAGACTAGCAGATGTCATCTATTCCCAACCCCCATATGTAGATTACACAGAGCTTTCTTACATCTCGTAGATTAAGCTCAGCAATTCATGGTGGATATGAAGCCTTATGCTTTAAAAGTTTATTTTATCTTCATGAGTTTTGGAACTAGCACATTGAAGCTTAAAAGCACCATCAAAGAAGTCTGTTGCTTTCTCAAATTTCCAATTTAGTACAGAGAATGGAGGAGACTAATCACAGAGGAAAATGGAGATACAAATATTTTCACATGTTCAAATATTGTTTTTAAATAGAAACAAAGAATGTACCATTTAATTGAATTTTTGATGAAGAAAAATGTCATGGGATGAAGCAACAAGGGGATTTGCAATTAAAAAGCAATTGTTTATCTCATCTTCATAAAGCTTTTTAATACATAGGAATAGCTCTTTTGTCCCATCCTGGTAACAAATACTGGTTAAATTACACTTTTTACTGTCTTTATTTACAACACTGATATTTCAAGGAAATTAAAAGTCTGCGGCTTTGGAGATTCTTGTTCAGCATACAAAACAACTTATAAAACCATGTCAGTTACATTTGTTCAGTTAATGATCTTAAATTTTGATAGCTCCAGAATGTTGTTTTTAATCATTCAGGTCTATGAAGCACTGGATTGAGGATTTTGGATTCATCGGGGATTAAGATACATTTTATGTATTTTGAAGTTCCAAAATATGTTTGCTTTAACTGGATCAAGGGGTTTATCCTATTGATCCTTTGGGATCAGATTGGTTATTTACTACCTTGAGATGACTAAATATTTTCCCAGAAGCCTATGTGGTATGCTGCCTGAGAGACTTTGGATGGATCTACACTGCCATGTAATCCAATTTCTGAATCCAGATTGTCTGCTTTGAACTGGATTATATGAGTTTACACTGCTATATAATCTGGTTCAGAAACTGGATTATATAGCTGTGTAGATGGGGCCTCATTGATCAGCTGGTAGAAAAGGTATGAAATACAGCCGAGCTAACTCCACTGTGCAATTTTTCTCTTAGCTTGCTGTGCCCCTCTCCAGTAAATTACAAAACAACCCAGCATACTCTGTCTCAGTGCAGCCTGCCTGTAAACAATATGGTACCAGGTAGTTTACATATAGTAATCCATGCATTGGTAACTTCCAGTTAAATTACTGCAATGCACTCTATACGAGGCTGCCCTTAAGGATAACTGGGCAACAGCAGCTAGCTAGACTGCTCACTGGAGCTCCATACATTTGTAAAGAATTTCATTAGGTGTAATCTCAAATCCTTCCAATCTGAATTCAGTGTGCTGAATGTAAAGGGCTTGGCACCAGAATACTTGTGTGTGTGTGTGTATGTGTGTATCCATATCTATATATCTTCCACCTGAACTTGAGGAAGAACTTTCTGACTGTGAGAGCTGTTCAGCAGTGGAACTCTCTACCCCAAAATGTGGTAGAGGTTCCTTCCATGAAGGATTTTAAACAGAGGCTGGATGGCCATCTATTGGGGGTGCTTTGAATGCATTTTTCCTGCTTCTTGGCAGGGGGTTGGACTGGATACGCCACAAGGCCTCTTCCAACTCTATGATTCTGTGATCTCCCCCTGATAATTGATATCTATTTGAGAGGGGCCTTCTCTGTGTTCCAATGGTAGCGGAAATACATTGTGGAAGAACATAGGAGAGGAGTTTCTCTGTGATGTAATTCCCTTCCTGGAAGCAGCCAACATTAGGGGTCTAATTGATTTTATCCAAGTTATATATATTGTATAGTTACATTATTAAGATTGTTCTAACTGGTTTTTAAACAACTGGTTTTAATTGATACACAAATAATTTTTGATCTTTAAAATTGTTATTTGTGCTTTAAATGATAGCTTCAGGTATAGGTTGAGATATACAGAAAAATAATTTCTCATGTGAGCTTCTATTTAGAAGGAAATTGAAAACAAAACACTTAAAGAGTCAATATGTGAAACAGTTTGCTCCATATACGTGGTGTACAAGGCAATTCCAAAAAAGGTATGAAAGAAACTTAGTGTTGATTCCACACTGGATTTAATTATAGAATAAATTCAATAAATAAGAATCCTTTACTTTCAAAATAGGATGCTGTTTTCTTTCACATGTGTTCACAGGTATCTTGTTGTATATTTATATAGATGTAGCACATTCTTGTCCCCGACAATATTCCCTAGGTCAATTCTTTAAATATTATTTCAGTAAGCTTCATCAGTGGGTTATATTAACTTGGCTTGCATCCATATAGTTTTCATATAGTGTTAATTTTAACTTTTTTGATTATCTATTTTAGTATCCTCATAGTGTTCCATGGACTCTGATAGCTTTTTTATAGGTTGAGATATAAACATTTAGATGAATATTTCAGTTTACTTCTGAGCCACCTGTCACACTGCATTTTGCTCTTCCAGCTAAAAGAGATGCCACTGAAATCTGTGGGACTGATAGTGCTTTGGCATGTCTCTGCCATAAGTCTAAGATGTGGCTGGTGAGCTCAGATGCAACATACATCTCCCAAGTGTTGAGTGTAGACTGCATTGGAAAGTACTCAGCCTAATTTCGCACCGCAGATTCATCAACACTATATTCATTGCACCAGTCTGAAAAGAATGTAGAAAGAATATTATCTTAGTTTACAAACTAATCACTCTAGGAAATGATACATCCCAAGTATTAGTGCCTGGGAGTCAAATTAGATGTAAAGGGGCATGTGTATTTCCCATAATAATTACATTTTCCCCTTCTACAGCAGTATTTCTTCATAAATGTTTGCTTCTGCATATAATTTGTAAACTAAGCATGTTTTTTGTATCCATTCACAAAATCCGCAACAAGTAAGCAAAAGCAAACACACATTATGGCAAACAAATATCTTTCGTTTCTTGATCGAGTACACTTCTGAAAACATCTCAATTACATTCTCAATTGACTTTTGGTAATCTTGAAGGGAAGAAGGTGATTCTGTTTATTCAGTTACTGCCTTTGAATGTGATTTATTTCCCCAAGTTTGGTAAGAAGTTTCTGTTTTCCTCTTAGCCATCAATTACCTTTGAAGGCATCCAACCCTTATTTTTTCCATCCTGGAAGTTTATCTTTTCCTGTAACATCTTTCCCATGCTTCATCAGTGTCACATTATCTGTACTAGCATCAACCTGTTCGTCTTTAAATTGTTTCAAGGCAAACAGAGGAGGTTTCTGGATTTCAAAATGAAAATACAATCATAACTACATGTAGGCTATTGGACATTGGTGTGCAACTCAGCTCAAGAACCTGTTTAGAGGAGAAAAAATATTTAATAAAGCCTTTACCTTGGTCTCTGTATATCCCTTTTAACTCAGTAGCTATGCAGGAGAAATCCATTATTTCTATTGAGTGTTCAGTATAATGAGCTGAAGAATGGGACTTACTGTGGCTGAGTTTATGCTATAATTATTGTGAACTCCACAGTTTATCTGACTGTGTCAAAACTGGAAAATACATCAGATCATCACAGCTCTTTTCTGTTGGAAGACAACACAGACAACACAGTGACCTTCAACTGTTTTTCCCTATGGCCATCAGTCACTCATATGCAATTAGTCATTGTGAACTGTTGGATAAACTCTTCGCTGCAGGCTCAAAAGAACATAGCCTGCAAGCAGCAGAGGAAATACGGATTTATAATCGAATCATTCTCTGCAGCAAAACAGAATGCATACAAGTATACATACTTGAATCTAAAGGGTTGCAAGCCTTGCAAGCCTTGCTGATGAATACAGGTTTCAAAGATCAGATCAGAGGCATTGCCAGGTACTCTATTATACTCTCTGGTCAGTATGACAATGACAGACATCGGTGAAATTTCAGACTGCTCTCACCTATTTCTAGCTTTGATGACAAAGCTTGGAAATTTCCTGAACCATACAAACCCATACGTTTTCTAAAGGCGTTGGGTGATTGTGCTGCTTATTGGAGGCTATATTTCTTCATAACTCATTATGCGAGCCTAAATCCAAAACATTCAATTACGTGCATAACACTCTATCTGAAAATTAGTCCATGCTGTCTTTTCCTTCTCCAAAAATGGCACAGAGCATAATGCAATTTAATTAAAGTGTGCTTGACCTTGAACTGATTAACTAAGACATCCATATCGCCTACATTTCCCCTTTTTCTAGTTTGGGAAGATGGTGGAGAGGAACGCAAATTGATTTTTCTGATCATATATACTCACAAATGATCCTATTCTTGGTCAAATCCAAGTGTAATTCTAATCAGGGCATGAAAGGGTATATCCTGTCCCTATATCTGGCTGCCAGATAGTTTGGAATAGCCATAAATGTCTTTTTCTCAGCAATAAACACATCTTTTTCCTCCCTTTAGCATTAGAGCCTCAGTTCCTAGTGCTTCCGGTCATTGCTCTTCTACAGTTTACAGTTGCACTTTGCAGCTGATCATCCACACTTCACTTATCATCCATTTATTTATTCATTTAAGATATTTATGGTTCACCTCTCAGTGATGTGCAACAGATAAACAAAATGAAAACATTAAATACATAAATGAAAACATTTAAAACAAACTAGAAGCATATTAAACTGGACAGTTAAAACAGCCAGAAAAAAATACAGTGCCAAAGCCTATGCAGAAAGGCATCATCTTAGCAGAAACTCAGAGGAAATGGAGCCTGCCTAACTTGCTTTGGCAGGGAATTTCGCAGTTAGGCAGCTGCTAAAAACAGCTCGAGCTTGTATGTATACACAGCAACCTAGCATTGGAGGCTGTTGCGGAATACAACAGGGCCTTCACTGGGGATCACAGCTTTCAAATATGTTGATAACAGAAGGAGGTGGACTAATCTGAAGTTGTTTGTGACTTTGACAGTCAAAACCAGCACCTTGAACTAAACTCAGAAGCAAACTGGAAATCAGTGTAGCTCTTGCAAAACTAACATTATATGATCTCTATTATATTTGCACTAGCTACAGCTTCTTTTCATAGATCTATCAGTCAAAAAGGACAACCTAGTGTAGAGCACATTACAGTAGATTAATTAGGAGCCATTTTGAGTCCCCTCAGGGAGATGGGGCGGAATACAAATAAAGATGATGATGGTGATTATCATCAACCAAGACACGAACTCTTGTATCACGCACACACCAGGAAAGAGTGCTTCTGGTGGACCAACTAAAGCTAGGCAAAAGTACTGGCCACTGCAACCACCTCACCTTCCAGGAGCACTGCTGTGTCCATGTGCCTCTCATGTAATCTTTGTGTAAGGTGGAGGTGTACCTTCTATATTCTGTCCATACTACCTTTTCTAGTATTTGGCACGGAACTATTCTACTAATACAGACAGTTCCCAAGTTACAAACATCTAACTTACAAATGACTAATAGTTAAGAATGGGGCTGGGACAACAGGAAGTGAGAGAAATCTACACCCAAAAATTCAGTCTGGGAACAGTGGGGGAAATGTATCTCCACCCACCCTTGCTTCCAAGACAAGACAAATTTTTCAAAATCAAATTATCAGAGGGACAGAAAGTGAGGTGAAATCTTCTGATCAGGGGCATAGACAGGAAAAGAAAAACCTCAGGGGTGTTACCCTTTTCCTATGCTATCGAGAGAGAGAGAGAGAGAGAGAGAGAGAGAGAGAGAGAGAGAGAGAAATTTACCAGTACTAGATACATTAAAATGTACTATTTTTAAATTACAAATTTGACTTAAGAACACACCTACCGAACCTATCTTGTTCATAACTTGGGGACTGCCTGTATTAGATGCTTCTCAGGAGTCAGTGATGGCCAAGATTCTGGAGAAGGTCGTGAGTGAACTGACAATTTCAAGTGTTCTTGGACGAAACTGGTTATTAGGATCCATCTCAATCTGGTTTCAGGCCTGGCTATGGGAAAGAGACAGCGCTGGTTGCCTTGTTGGATGATCTACAAAGAGAGCTAGATAGGGGAAATGTGTCCTTACTAGTTCTCCTGGGGCTTTCAGTGGCTTTCGATAGCATTGGCAGGAACACACAAGATGTAAAGTACAAAGACACAAAAAGCTCTCTCTAAATATCAAATATATATTATATAGCACGGAGAAAGCAGGCGGCAGGTAGATGCAAGATCCAGACAGACGCGGAGGAAGCAATCCGATCCTCCCAAGGGTGGGGCTCAAGCTTCCTCCGCGTTCGTCTGGATCTTGCATCTACCTGCTGCCTGCTTTCTCGCCTTTGTGGGATACTCCCTGTGGAATATTAATGCATTGCCTATTCTGGCCTTTCCTATTTGGAACCTGATACTTTGTGGATTATATTTGACTGTTTATCCCGGATTTTCCTATGGAACTTGAACTTTCCCTTCTGGGATTATGGACCCACCTATTTATGGAAATATTTGGTTCCTTTCTTTGTCCATGGAATGCGGGTGGTATGACTAACATTATGTTTTGTTTAAAGTATAAGAATTATGATCACAACTGTGATATATAATATATATTTTGATATTTAGATAGACCTTTTTGTGTCCTTGTACTTTACACCTTGTGTGTTCCTGCTTGTACTTCATAGCCTAGGCTCTGTTGTTCTCTCTTTCGATAGCATTGACCATGGTATCCTTTGGGTCATCTCTCCGGGATGGGGCTTGGGGCACTGTTTTACAGTGTCTCCAGGCCTTTCTGGAGGGCCGGACCCAGATGGTGGAGCTGGGAAACTCCTGTTTGACTCCCTGGCCTGTGGTCTGTGGGGTCCCTCAGGGCTCAATTCACACCTTTGTCACATCCCATTTGGATTACTGCAACACTCTCTACATGGGGTTGTCTTTGAAGACAGTTCGGAAGCTACAACTGATTGAGAGATTGGCAGCCAGCTTATTAACTGGAGTACCATACAGGGAGCAAACACCTCCTATGTCATGGCAGCTCCACTGGCTGTTGATCTGCTGCCAGGCTAAATAAAAACAGTTCGGGCCCAGATTATTTGAAAGACCTCATCTCCATACACAAACTAACACGAGCAGTTGGCAAGGGTCCCACCCTCTTGGTCGCACCCCCATCTCAAGCATGGCTGGTGGGAATGAGAGAGAGGGCCTTTTCCATGATTGCTCCCAACCTCTGGAACTCACTCCCTAAAGAGTTAATAATTGCCTCCTCCCTCCTCTCCTACAAAAAGCTATTAAAAACACATCTATGCAATTTAGCTTTTGGAGAGGAGGAGGATTAAGTACATCTATTTGCACTTTACCTAGCTGCTAGCAGCCACCCTAATAACCTGCTGTTTTCCATCTCTCCCCCAACAATTTAGCTTACTTTTATTTATTTATTTACTTAGCTTCTATACTGCAATTTCTCAGCCCTCGGGTGACTCAATGCGGTGAACAATAGCAAAATTCAATGCTGAACATCATAAAACATACAAGGACAATTAAGCAATGCAATAACAATCAATTAAACATCATTAAAATCACTTTTAGAGATTTAAATGATATTTTAAGGATTTAATACGTTAGTAATTATGTGGATTACGTTATGTCTTGTTCATTTATGTTGGTTTATAATTTATTGAGTTGTTCTCGATTTGTGTATTGATTTGCTTATATATTACTGTTGGCATCGAATGTTTGCCATTGTGTATTTTGTTGTGAACTGCCCTGAGTCCCTTCGGGTAGATGGGGCAGGCTATAAATAAAGTTTCATTTCATTTCAAGGTGTTCCATGTTAGTAATGTGATGGAAAACTACTATCAGACTCTGTAGCCCAGTATTCTTAACTCTTTCAAGAAGAGCTTTTAGGTGGACTTTTTTTTCTGGCCATCCTTGGTGATCTCTGGTATACTGCCATCCAAGTGTTAACCAGACCCAACATTGTTGAACTTCCAAAATCAGATAAGACAGGGTGTGATCAGGGTGATAAGTTGCTGTCAGTGAAGGTTGCTGTAAGGGAAAAGATGGATAAAAGACAGGAGGAATCATGGAAGTATTATGACTGGATAAAGATGTCAACTTACACATATGTAAAATCACATCAATAAGCCATAGTGAGTGTGCATTAAAACCTTTGTATAGAACAATAGGTTTTAAAGAGGAAATCAAGAGAGAAATTATTTTGAAAACTGTTGCAATTGTCAAGCTCTCTTGCCTACAAAAAAAGTCTGCATTGTATGTGGGCTGCCTAGCAGCTTTATGCCTTATCCTCAGGCTGTGAGTTTTACCTCACCTTCTGTAGTTTTGAATATCTTCCACATCTTTTCCTCCTATGGAGGAAGGTTAGCGCAGAGTAGGTAGCCGTTTCCATTAGAAACCATGGTGACGAAAACTCCTCCAGGTGGAAAAAACTGTTCTGGGAAGAGTGCTCTTCTGGGACAGCCTCCTTTTCATAGTCCTTTGATGAGGTGGGTTCCTCTCTCCACCAGTGTTTGTAGGCAAATACTCTCATAATGGTTGTAATTCTTGCCCTCAAGACTTAAACTGCCTTACATAATGGTTTCTAAATAATTCTCAAAATCAGGTGTGGGTGGTGGAGATTTAATATATAGTACAATGCAGCATTTCTGTGCTTGCCCTAAATTGTATACTATTTTCTTAGGCAAAGTTTGCTACTTCTTTTCTCTTCAATATAGCCTAACCGCAACTGGAATTCATTAGTGATTTCCCATTCAGGTAGTAGCCAGGGATGATCCTACTTAGCTTCCAACATTGGACAGGATCTGGTGCCTTTGGGGTATTTAAAATACAGGCTATATTTATTCTTAATAAAGTTAAGAGTAGGATCCAAATGAATGACATTTTTCAAAGGAAAGTATTTATTTTTATAGTTGTAACTGTGTGTGCCTGCATCTATTAGTTGCCGTTTGATTAATGGTAAATTCATAAATTGTATACTATTTTCTTAGGCAAAGTTTGCTACTTCTTTTCTCTTCAATATAGCCTAACCGCAACTGGAATTCATTAGTGATTTCCCATTCAGGTAGTAGCCAGATGATCCTACTTAGCTTCCAACATTGGACAGGATCTAGTGCCTTTGGGGTATTTAAAATACAGGCTATATTTATTCTTAGGCAGAATGCAACCATTGCTGCTTCAGAAACATGTGTGTTGAACCATACTGCGGTGAAGCTACGTTCAAATCAACCGGCTGGACAGGGTGGACCCTCTCTTAAGATCCCACCGCTGCCGCCAATATGTGACCACTCCACTTCTTGACCGGCCTCAGACTGGACAATCTTTTCATGTCCACACTGCTGACCTCCAACCAAGTGGAAACCTCGGGGTTACCTCAGCAACTTCACGCGTTTATTGGCAGGGTACTGTCTCACCCCCTTCACCATTTAACTGACTGGAGTTTTAAAACTTCTCAGTGACCACTTGACCACGCTGCCACCATTTATCCGGCTGACCACTGACTTTGAGGGCCACCACCAATAAAAGAATCAGGAGAGGTGTTTTCCTTTTAAGATGCAAACAATTTATTTTGACACAAATGGGTACAATCTTGGTTGGTTTCAAACTTCCTTAGAGGCACAACTTTTCTGTTACATAACACAATGGGGACCTATTATAGGGTTTCCACCAAACCTCTATAAACCCCTGCAACTTTAACTAGGGTCTCTATACCCTTTAACTGGACTGCTCACTAGCAGACCTTAAGACACACACTAACACTGGACCGTTCTCTTTCAGTCCTTAGGACACTCTCAACTAGAACATAACTCCTCCCTCTCTCATTTGGCAGTTGGCTTCCCGCTCTCTTCCAACTGTAGAATTCAAACCTGAACATTCTACTAGCCTTCTAGCCCTGGTTGCCATGGCGACAGCTCTTCTAGCTTCTGCCATGCCTCCCTTCTGTTTCACCCACAGAAACAAACCATAGAACATTCAAAACAACATACATTTTAACACATGTCACACAACATTTACACACAAATAATCAACATCATTACATTACCTTCCTTCCTCCCGAAATTATTTTTAATTCTCTCTGTCCAGAGTGAATTAAAATAATGCCGTTAGCAAGACATTATATAATCTTATACATTTCACATATACATTTTATACTTACACAACTATATACAAACCATATCCATTCTGTAATCTGAATTTAAGTAACTCTCGATAAAAGAGTCAGCTACTACATTCGATTTGCCTTTCACATGCACTACCTTAAAATCGTAGTCTTGCAAGAGTAAACTCCATCTTAAGAGTTTTTTTGTTAGTACCCTTAACATTACTCAGCCATTTTAATGGCGCATGATCCGTCTGCAAAACAAACTTCCTGCCCCACAGATATGGTCTCAGTTTTTGAATCGACCACACTATGGCGAGACATTCTTTCTCGATGGTAGAAAGACTACTTTCTCTCGGCAATAGCTTTTTACTTAAAAACATTACAGGATGCTTTTTCCCCATCCCCGTCAGCTTGACTTAAAACCGCTCCCAAACCTGTTTCTGATGCGTCGCCGTTAATATAAATGGACGATCAAAATCTGAGCTTTCAACACTGACTGTGATGTTATGGTCTGTTTTAACTTGTCCATTGACTCCTGACATTGTGGTGTCCACACTACAACATTTGACATGCCTTCTTGGTTAAGCCTGTCAATGGAGTCGCCAATTCCGCTAAAATTTGGGATAAACCTTCGATAATAACTGGCTAATCCCAAAAGGACCGAACCTGTTTTTGGTTTTGGGTATCGGCCACTTGTGTATCGCCTCCACCTTAGTAGGTTCTGGACCAATCATACCACTTTCCACCATGTGTCCTAGGTACTTGGACATTCGATTCCCTAAACGACACTTGGGTGCTTTTACTGTTAACCCTGCTTCTTTCAGTCGAAACAGCACCTGGTCTAGATGTTGTAGGTGTTCTTCCCAGGTATTGCTAAATACACCTATGTCGTCCATGTATGCCACACAGAAGTTACTCATACCCCGAGTATCTTATCTACTAATCGTTGGAAAGTGGCTGGGCTGTTTTTAAGTCCAAATGGTAAGACATTGAACTGATGTAAACCCTTATGGGTTCTAAAGGCCGTTTTCTCCCGGTCTCTGGGATCCATTGGTATCTGCCAAAAACCCTTGGTGAGATCTAGGCTACTGATGTAATTGGCTCTCCCATTTTTTTTTTCTAACAGGTCGCCTAACCTTGGCATAGGGTATGTATCGGTTTGCGTCACCTCGTTTAACCGTCTATAATCAACACAAAACCTTATTGTGTTGTCTGGTTTTGAACTAACACGACGGGTGATGCCAAGGACTACTGGATGGTCTATAATCCCCATATCCAGCATTTCCTGAACTTCTCTATCAACACACTCCACGAGTTTCCTGTGACTTCGATAGGGGTAGACGCAATGGGTAAGGCGTCTCCTGTTATAATTTGATGTTGCACCCCTTCTACTCTTCCCGTAAACCGAAAACAAATTTTTTATACTTATGGAGCAGTTCTCTGTTGCTCCTGCTGTTTGCAAGTCAGCCCTTCATCAAGCTTTACCTGACTCACACTCTTGTCAGCCTTCCTATTCCTTCCCAGAAATGAAAACGATCCATTTACACCTTCATTAACTATTATACATACATCTACTGATCTTTCAACATGGGTTTAGCGAGTTAACATGCACCAGTTTTCCAGTCCCGATTGTAATTGTATCAAGTAGTTAACTCTGCTGGCACGCTTAACAACTGTCCATGGTCCTGTCCATTTCAATGGACTTTTGTTCAATCCTTCCGGGATCAAATCTAGTACTTTACCACCACCGCCGAAGGATCTCTCTCGGGCTGATTGATCATACCAGGTCTTCTGTTTCTGCTGTGCTGCTGCAAGGTTGTCTTGAGCGATAACTCTTGCCATCTCCATCGTCTCCCGTAAACTCTGTAGATACCGACTCACTGAACTGGCTCTGCAACCGAGGAAGTCTCCCAGTGCTCTCTCACTAGATCCAGCGGACCTCTCGCCTTCCTTCCAAAAGAGTAACTCGAAAGGGATGTATCCTGTACTGCCTTATGTAGTCTCTCTGCATGCAAACAGGAGTTGCTGTAGTTTCTCATCCCAATCGGCTGGATGTTGTTGAGTGTACGCCTTTGATCATTCTGCCAAGGTCTTATTTAGGTTTTCCACAAGACCATTAGTTTGTGGATGGTAAGCAGACGATGTCAGATGTTTAATTCCACACATCTCCAACAGTCTTTCCATCAGTCTTGATCGTAAACTGGTTCCCAAACCGAAATCAGTTCTTTGGGATATCCTGTTCTTCCCCATATCGACAACAAGGCGTTCGCTACTGTGGTTGTATCAATATTAGTCAACGCCACTGCTTCTGGGTACCTCATGGCATAGTCCATCAAAGTAAGGATATACCGACGTCCTCTACAACTTGCCTTTGGTAAGGGTCCCACAATATCGATCCCCACACGATAAAATGGTTCTCCAATTAGTGGCATAGGAATTAGGGAACCTTGGTCTTGTCTTTTCCTGTTCCGACACGCTGACATGTATCACACGATTGACAAAACTCTTTTAATGTGCTGATACATACAACAAAAGAAATTTCTGGTGATGCGCTGTGTGGTGCGTCGAATTCCCATATGGCCACCTTGTGTGCTTGCGTGTGCCAAATTCATAAGTTGTTCCCTATAAGCTTGGGGCACAACTATTTGTGTACAAGAACTAGTTCCTCCTGGAGACTTTACACACATGGTCTCTCTATACAACACTCGTCCCTTAACTACAAATCTTGAAGGATTTTCTTTTGATAAGACTTTTGTCTCATCCTGAGCCGCAGTAAATAAAGATCTCAGTGTTTCATCTGCCTTTTGCTCATTAGCAATATCCTCTTCTCCTGCTCCTGTTTTCACTAACTCTATTATATTTGAACTTGTCTCAGGATTTTCTTCAGGGATAATATCAACTGGTAAACAAGAAACATCTTGCTGTTTAACTGACCTTCAGTTAACTCATCATCTCGTGTGAAATACTTGATCTTCCTTACAATATCATTCCCCAGCAGACAATCAAAAGGAATGTCCTCATATATTGCAAAATCCCAAAATCCTTTCCAATTCTTATATTGATTGGCAAAGACACAACGCCGCACAACACTGCCCCTACTCCTTTTAGTCTAAGCTGAGACACAGGTTTTCTGAATGCCTCTGGCACATGTTCAGGGCGAATCACACAGACCTCCGATCCGGTGTCTCTCCATCCTAATATTTCGTTTTGACCTACTTGAAGTGGTTCAAAGTAGTCATCTCTATCTGTGTCCAACATAACAAAAAGGCATTGTTTTTTCTAAGGGATTATGTACTTGCATTGGTTCTGAAGAACTCTTTCCTTTATTAGACTCAAGCCCTTCTCAAAACTCTTTTCTAATATTGAGTTATACATACGGAAGATTTTTCCTTGCTATGTAGATAACATTGTGCTTTCATATGTCCAAACTTGCCGCATGAAAAACACATTCTCTTAGCCATATCAAAGCTTGACGATTTCCACTACTGAGGGAGCCATCTCTGAGGTAATTTTTCTCCTCAGGCCTTCTGTAACGAGCGTACTCTCCTGCAGCATTTTTAGCCTCTTGATACTGTGGCAACACTTTGTATGGTTTCTTGAAACAATGTTTTCTCCACTGTTTTGTAGCCTTCAGCCTTTACAAACTCCTTCTCTCAATGTCACCATCTTATCCACCATAAGAGCTGCTTGACTGGGTGTTTCAGGATTCTTCTTGAACTAACCATTTATACTCTGAGGGAACATTTTGATAAAACTGTTCCAGGATCATCAGATCCTTAAGTTGCTGAAAACTGGTAATTTGAGCACCTTTTAACCAACTATCGAAATACTGGCTTTGCTTTGATGCTAGCTGACAGAAACTTTCGGTTTCTCCTTTTTCAAGGACCTGAACTTAACTCTGTAATGTTCTGGCGTCAACTGAAGCTTCTGTTGGACCTGTTGTTTAAACTTCTGGTAAACCTTGTGGTCCTGTTCTGCCATATCGCTATAAATCTCCAGCAACTGTCCGCAGATCTGTGGTCGTAAATATGTCATCCATCTCTCTCCTCTTCAATTTCAAAATCATAGCAACATCTTTCAAAAGAAACCAAAAATTTCTCCACACTATCCCCTTTTACATACTTCGGGAATCTCCTCAGGAGTTGGTCTATAGAACCTTCTGCCTGCACTTCTTGAACTGGCCTGGCACGCTGAGAGGCATTCCCCCCTCTCAGACTCCAACCTGGCTATTTCTCTTTGCAACTCTCTCTCCTTTCTCTCTCTTCTCTTTCCTTCTCTTCTCTTTCTCTTTGCATCTCTCTCTCCTTTTCTTCTCTTTCTCTTCGCATCTCAAGTTTCATCACCTCAAGCCTAAACCGATATTCTCCAGACATTTTTACTTGACTCTGATTCTGAAATTTCAGAGTCTTCTCCTTCCTGCAGAACCTCAGGCTGCCCTGCTTCCTCCAAAGCCCTCGTTTGTCTCCTGGTGGTCATTTTGCCGAACTTTTACCTCAGAACTTTAAACTAAACTATTAAAGTTCCTACTACCACACGACTTTGGTCAGTAAACTGAGAAATTAAACAAATTCCTCTGGTAGCCTTGCTTTCGCACTGGATCAGTTTTCTTACACGATCCCACCGCTCTGCCGCCAATATGGTGGTAAAGCTACGTTCAAATCAACCGGCTGGACAGGGTGGACCCTCTCTTAAAGATCCCACCGCTGCCGCCAATATGTGACCACTCCACTTCTTGACCGGCCTCAGACTGGACAATCTTTCTATGTCCACACTGCTGACCTCCAATCCAAGGAAACCTCGAAGTTACCTCAGCAACTTCACGTTTATTGGCAGGGTACTGTCTCACCCCTTCACCATTTAACTGACTGGAGTTTTAAAACTTCTCAGTGACCACTTGACCACGCTGCCACCATTTATCCGGCTGACCACTGACTTTGAGGGCCACCACCAATAAAAGAATCAGGAGAGGTGTTTTCCTTAACATCATTACACATACTGATAACAAATTTGTAAAAGTTGTAAAATTGATGCTATAATAATAACATTCAGCTTTGCTGACATTCTAATTTATCATTATAAAAAACAAAGGTGTATAACTTCAAAGGAAGGAAATAAAAGAATGAATAAATAAATAAATAAATGTAATTATCAGCTTATGTCAACTCTATCTTTTTATTCTTGGATACTGGTATACATTTAGCCAATAAAGAATAGTTCAAGAAAAATGTGACCCTTTAATCTTAACACAGTTGTTTTATTGTTGTTATTTTCACTAATAATATTATTAATATTTTGGGGAAATAATATTTGAGAGATGATCTGTGTTGTTCTAATTGCAGCAGTTGCCAGAATACGAGTGCTGAAAACACGGCTGCATTGGTGTTGTGCCAAAAGCGCCTGATTGATAATATCTGTCTCGGATGTCACCATGAGAGAAAAGAATAAGGTCTCAGTAGATTCAGTCCAGTGCAGCTGTCTTGCTTAGCTCTAATTTCTCCCATTGACGTCATTGGGAGGTTTCAAACGGATCCAAGATGCCTAGTAAACTTGCACATTAAATGAAATGAAGGAGAAAAAAAGGCACTGATTCCGTAATCCACTGCTTAGGGAGAGTTAAGGATTTTCTCGTCTCATTTTACTGTGCTCCATTCTCCACATTAATTCCTTTCTCTTTGAAAAACAAAACACAAAATACTTGCTTTCTACTAGAATGCAGAGGAAATGCTTTTAAAAAAAGAAGACAAGTCTAGAAGGTAATGCAGGGGGATGTGAAACAACAATAGACGAGAGGAGATTTGTTCATTAGAGCAATTAAAGTGTGGGTTATCTTAATATGCTACAAAGATTTTAAACAGAAAAGAACATAAATTGTAACATATTTCTCAAAATTAAAGTGTCACTTTGGTCTCCCAAGAACTCATTGTATGCATATTAATTTGCTTATGTGGTGTTAAGTTTCAAAACAAACCAGGAATAATAACACATCCTCTGTCTTGTATGTATTTAAAATCATTTATAACCACATTTCTTAATTGAGTAAAATAAACAGCTGCGTTTGCTAAATTTCAAGCAAGTACAGCCAGGGCTTTTGCTGTATTTGAAAACAATTTGTCACATAAATTCTGCATTGCACTAGTACCTCTTCATCATGTTGTTGATCATAGCAGCATCCAGTTAGGAGTATTGCTTAGAAAGTGAGACAAGCATTAGTATATGTCAGATTTCTTAGAGTTTACACAACATGACATTTGACTGTTGGATCGATGCACAGAATTCTAGACTTGGAAGTGACCCCAAGGGCCATCCAGTCCAACCCCATTCTGCCATGCAGGAACATACAATCAAAACACCTAAGACAGATGGCCACCCAACTTCTGCTTTGAAACTCCAGAGAAGGAGACTCAACCACTCTCACAGGCGACTCATTCCAATGTTGAACAGCTCTTACCATCAGGAAGTTCTTCCTAACGTTTAGATGGAATCTCTTATCCTGCAATTGGAATGCATTGCACTGTTCACTAGTCTCCTGAGCAGCAGAAAACAAGCTTTCCCTCTCCTCAATGTATGATATGCCTTGCCTAACTTACTAGGCAGGGACATTGTAACAGCTGGTGCTCCCTCACCTGCCATCTTCTTCTGGGGCTTCTCCTTCCCAGAAGCCCCTTGTGCCCTGTGTGTTTTGCTACTCTTTGGGTGCACAGCCAATCAGGACCAGATTCTGCCCTGTACCCTGATTGGCTGCGGCTCACGTCTGTCTTGATCTGCTGTGGCAGATTCAAGGAGAGATGTGCCAGTTCATGGACCAGTGCCTTTGAAGATAGGTTGTCATCTTTGGTTATCCCAACACCATGTGTTCATCTATTTGTGCTGGGAGAGAGGGTGGAGGATGGTCGCCCCTGCCCACGCAACTTTTCAAATATTCAAACATGGCTCACATGTCCCTATTCAGCCTTCTCGTCTCCAAGCTAAAGATAATCAGCTCTCTCAGCAGTTCCTCATAGGGTGTGTTTCCAAACCTTTGATCATTTTGGTTGCTTTTCTCTGGACGCATCCTATCTTGTCAATATTCTTTTTGAATTGTGGTGTGACTTTCCAAAACAGGACACAGTATTCCAGGTGAGCAGTATTGACCTGCCTGTAAGACAACACAACAAGCAGCTTCCTGTATAGCACTGTTATTATTCATTGTATTTCATATCAAAAGCATTGCATAAAATAGTATAAAACAGATAGAAATAGAAGGAGCACAGGTGGCTAAATATATTTTGACCAAAAACTGGCAACATCAATGGCAGTGTCTCTAGCTTCCAACAATACTTCCTCCATACATGAGGCAGGGCACAGTGGACAAGCATACAGATGTGGAGTTGTCTGTTCTGCTCCACAGTCACACAAAGTATGAGATTCTTTTTGCCAGGTTGTCTTTTGATCTGCCTATCAGGGACTTCCAAGTTGCTCATTCTTGGTTTGCCCCTGGAGGAAGACCCTCGTGGGGAGCTTGTCAAGCCCCAATTTCCTGTCGTCATCCTGTTTTGTGGAGGAGAAGTAATATGGTATGAAGAATACAAACTATGCATTCAACACTTTCTGTACTTCTCCTTTTTGGGACACTTGTCTTCCTTTCCCTGCTGCCTTACGTGCCTGTTCTCTCATGTTCCCCCTGCAATACATTGCCATCCTTCTGCTGCACTCCTCTACATTTCCACTCCTTGACAAACAAATAACAACAAAACTGGACAAACACTCCCAGAAGCAATGTTTCTACTGTGCTTGTGGGTTTCATGAAGGCCTGCATAAAACTCAGAAGCACTGTGGAGGGCCCACACAGGGCCTTTCTCTTCCTGGAGGGAACCAAACCCAGCAGAAGGATTTAATTGGTTTTTGGTTCACTGGAAGAAACCGAAGCCTGAAGTGCAGCCAGCAGAAACTACCGCTCAGTGGTTCTGCTAAAAATAGATCAGGCTTTTTGTATTGAGATAAAGCCTGGCCAATCCAGAGGGTTCCCTTTGCCTGCCAAGCACATGGTGATGCTCAGGGCAAAGTATTTGGAGGCATGAGTGCACATAACACGTACTGGCAAAAGGTAAAAAGGAGTGAATCTACTAAAATTTTGAATGGAAATGAAATGAGATTTTAGAATTCCGAATGAATGGGAATGGAAAAGCCATTAGATTAATCATCCAGCCCCAGGGACCTTTGAACACTTTACTCTTCAAAAAGGTCTGACTGTGTAGTCAATCTTTTTAGTGTTAAATTTTGAGTGCTTCTACTTTTTTTCTTTACAAGAGGTTGCTCATCTTCAGTACATATGTAGCAGGCAGATTTGACAAGGTTCTCTTTGTGTTTTGGGTATTTATTGAAGAATTTGGCAATATTTGCAAACATCTTTACATTTAGGACAGAAGAACTTCTTTTTTAAGTGAGTTCAGGAAAAAGCAAACTATAAATGACATATTCCACTAGATGTCAGCTCTCTACATTGAACCCTGGAGTGCATCTACACTGTAGATTTGATATACAGTAGTTTGACACCACTTTAACTGCTATGTCTCAGTGCTATGGAAACATAGAATCATAGAACCATAGAGTTGGAAGAGACCTCATGAGCCATCCAGTCTAACCCCCTGCCAAGAAGCAGGAAAATTGCATTCAAAACATCATGGGATTTATAGATTTGGGGAGGCACCGGAAATATTTGACAGACAAGGCTAAAGGCTCCCATAATTCCATAGCATTGAGCCATGGCAGTTAAAGTGGTGTTGAATTGTATTAATTCTACAGGTTAGATGTAATCCCAGTCTTGAATTGCAAGGTCCCCAAACTTCCAATGCCTACAAGCCAGCTGCACACAACAATTTATGCTGAAAAGTAGAAGAAACATATCTAGCTTGTCCTGGGATTCAATTTCTGTTATAATGCAGAAGGAGGCTAGTGGCACCACATTGTTATGGTCTTACCACCCTATGTTGGGCAAGTGAGATAGAAATTGGCTAGTCATGCCCCATTTGTCTTTTAAGCTCTGTCTCTGTGTGTTAGAAAGATGGGGCCTAATCATTTGTTTTCAGGTGCCTTTGTCCCACTGTGACTGGATCTATACTGCCATATAATCTAGTTTCTGAATCCAGATTATCTACTTTGAACTGGATTATATGGGTTTACACTCCAAGGGCAAACCAAGAATGGACAATTTGGAAGTCCCTGAACAGACTCAGAAGTAAAGTGGATAGATCAAAAGACAACCTTGCAAAATGGCACTACCTAAAAGAATCCTCCAACTTCTGCAACTGTGGATCAGCATAGACAACTCTGCATCAGTATGCTTGTCCGCAATGTTCTGCCTCATGTACAGAGGAAGAATTGTTTGAGGCTACAGACAATGTGGTCAACTGTTGCCTGTTTTTGGTGACAAGATATTTGGCCGCTTATGCTCCTTCCATTTTTATCAGTTTTATACTAATTTATGCAATGCTTTTGAGATGAAATAAATAAAGTCTACATTGTCATATAATCCAGTTCAAAGTAAATAATCTGGATTCAAAAAATGGATTATATGGCAGTGTAGATGGGGCCTCTGTCATCCTCATGTCAGCTGCAACAGAAATTTAAGCAAGAATGGTTGGGCTAGCTGAAACATTGTGTGTTGTGTTTGCATGTGTGTATAGGAAATTGCTGGAATCTAGGTTGTAACTTCTGTAATTCTAAAGTGACAAGCACATCTCTAGTACATTATCGTAATCATACCTATGTGGGTTTAGAGATTTGATGTGATTGAGCAGTTTGCTAGTTTTGGGAGATAAATGTTTTACATAGATAGTAATTGCAGTCTTCTTCCAGAGAGATGGTATAGCAAATGCATACACCCAAACATCGCCCTTAGAAGAAAGCTGAATTGTTTTGTTCTAGGCATTGTTTCCAAAGAGCATGAAACAAACGAACAAAAAGCTAAAAAGGCCTTCTGGAAGATTCAAAAAGGGTCTGTGTTCCCTCTATTGGGGTTTACACAGAAATCTTTTGAGCATGTTAATTTCACAGTTCTCTTTCAAAGCATCCCATAGCTGGCGTTGGGCACATAAGTAGCTTTTTAAGGGAAGGAGAACAGGACAAAGGAGATAAGCCTGAGGCTGAATGTCATTTTGATTGCCTTGCCTGGTGAATCCCGGAGCAAATGTCTGTGGCAGTTGGCAAGCTCAGGACTTTCCAACAACAGTAAGTCAGTCGGTTAGTCCAAAGCCAGGCAATGATCCTTAACTTTTAGGTATCCAGTTGTGTAATTTTTAGACAACATTTGGTGTTTTGAGAATAGCTAATGCATTCTGGAATCCTCACTCCATTTTTAGAGTACTACTGGAAACAAGCCTTATTTCTATGTATGTATGTATGTATGTATGAGATTGTACTGTTATTCTATTTCTAACATGTTCATCTTACAATTGTTAAAGGCAAAATAGCCAAAATGACAAAATGTTATCAGAAACACAAAATATTGTTTTAGTTGTAAAGATTAAGGATTTCCATGAAAACTTGCTGAATACGTATAAAGTGCCTATGTTGCGTACCAAAATAAAAGCAGCAAAGAAACAAAACTCACTTCTTTTGAAAGGGAGAACCATTTTCTTCACACAAATGTTTATGTCCTTCATGTTTAATTCCTATACGGCAGATGGTGCAAAATTTTATTTGATTATAGCAAGGATCAGACAGAGTAGAAAGGTGATCAAAGAACATCTGGCTTTAAAAATTTAATCCAGAACTTGAAATTGAACCTGAAAGTTGGTATCCAGTACCAATGATATGGAACCAGAGACATGTGTCCAGTTTGCCAAATTAATAAAGTATTTTCACATTTGCCTATTAGAGCAATGGTTTTAAAATCAGAGGTTGGAATTTTATGTTTTAAAAGGTAACACATTAGATATGACTTGGTATTTTCCATGGTATGCTGCTAGTGATGACTTGAATGTTTCCAACAATTCAAAGTGCTGGTTTTGACCTGCAGTCCAGGTTATCTGAAGGGCCGCATCTCTTTCTATGAACCTGGGAGACATCTACAACCTACTGGAGATGGCCTGCTCTGGGTTCTACCACCTATTCAAACATGCTTATTGGAAACATGGGAGAGGGCCTTTGGATGGCTGCTCACAGACTATGGAACTCCCTCCCAAGAGAAACCAGAATGGCCTTATCCCTGCCGAGCTCTTGTAAGCAACAAGCTTTTCCTTTGCCAACAAGCTTTTAGGGAAGGGGAGGCTCTGGGGAAGATGGGGGGATTGGGGGAGATATGAGTTTTAAAGGCCATTTTAACATATTTGCTGTATTTTAATTCTGTTTTTACCACACTATTATTATTTAATTGGTTTTTTAAACTTTTGTATTGCTTTTTTTGAACTGTTTAGTGTGATAGATGTGTGCCTTGAGTGCCCATGAGGCGAAAGGCATGAAATAAATAAATATGGCAATGATGATAGCAATAATTGTTATTTTAGAAGTAACATATTAATAGCATGCTCTTAACATCTTACTTTTTCATTAAATTATTGATGTGATTATTATTTTTTAAAATAAACACAAAATGGCATCAAATGTTCCAACAACCTACATGTAGTTATGATTGTATTTTCATTTTGAAATCCAGAAACTTCCTCTGTTTGCCTTGAAACAATTCAAAGACAAACAGGTTGATGCTAGTAGAGATAATGTGACACTGATGAAGCATGGGAAGGACATTACAGGAAAAGATAAGCTTCCAGGATGGAAAAAAATAAGGGTTGGATGCCTTCAAAGGTAATTGATGGCTAAGTGGAAAACATAATATAGAAGTAGAAATGTTTTTTTTAAATTAACACTATCATTCTTATTTACATTGTCCAAAAGAGGTTAAATGTTCTTTTTATTGTCTTTTCTGGTGGATCTCAGAGCAAATGTCTTTAGTTGTTGGCAAGTTACCACAGGGACAAGCCATATGGCAGCACTTCCCCATGTGTGATGAGGAAGAATCTCTGCAAAACTGGGCACCAGGATTCCCCTGCTGCCCTGCTGATTACGCCATGAAGGCTAGCGAATCAGCACAGGTGCCCTAATGCCACACCAAACTACAAATCCTAAGATTCCACAACATGCATCCATGTCAGTTAAAGTGGAATCATAGTGCTATGCTTGCATAGTGGGAAAGGCCCCCAGGAGCAAGGTGCAGATTCTCCAGAGAAGGGTACAAGTAGTGCGTGCATCGGGAAAAACTGTTAAAATAATCCTGTAAATCTACCACAGGACTAACCAGATTTAAGGCTGAATTAAGAGATTGCTCATGCTGAATCCTTCAGAGGATGTATAGCCCTCCCTCTCCCTCCCCCCCTCTCTCTATAAACTGAAATACTCCTATATTTCCTGAACTCCTAACACAATTTCTGTCTTATTTGACTGACCAGCCTCTGTCTCTTCAGTTAGCTTACTCTCCTGCTTTCAAAACCGACCCCAGGCAAATGCTCTTTGAACCTTGGATGATTTTTTTGCTGCCTTGCTTCTTGCTTTCAGCCAACTTTAGTTTTCCAGTCTAGGAGGACTGTAACCACTGAAGAATATAATTTGCTTTGTAACATGCCTTATAGCCTTGGACCTAAAGTTGCCTCAGTTCAGTCTTGAAAGGTTGTTGCATTTTGGCTCAGATCCACTTGTCATTTTTGAAGTTTCCAATATCTTTTTTCCACACGGTTATGTGAAGATTAAAACAAACATCTCATAACAGTTATGTTTTGTTTTATTGGCAGACTCGGATGACATTTGTCTTTTCTTGTCTGCTAAATTTCAAGCTCTGTGTTGTTTTTATTCTTTTTGTGTGCATATACCAGCACTATTGTAAAACATTCACGGCTTGTGATGTTCTCAAGGGTCAGTCTCCCTCCTCTTTCTGATGGAGAAGGCCCAGGGTCCTATTTGATTTTCCTTTAAGAGCTGAGAAGCCCAACAGATCATGGGGTTTTATCTTAACAGCATGGTTCCTTGTGGTCGCAGTCAGATTCAGAGGAAAAGTAGAAAGGGTAAGAACAGCACACACAATGATGCTCTTGGTTTAGTAGGAAGTAAAAAAAATCCTTGCCCCAGGCAGACAGGGAGAGATTGCCCAATGCTGGCATTACAGATTCACAATCTTGTAGAGCAGGGGTTTTTAACCAGAGGTCCATGTACCCTTTGGGGGGCCATGGAAAGATTTCAAGGGGTCCGTGAGCTTGAATTATAAATATATACTGTAGACAATATAGTGTGGGCTTAGTATGATTTTTTATTTTGATGTAGCGTGTTCTGGGTGCTTTGGATAACTGCCTGCAAAAAGGTTAATAAAGATAAAAGTGATGGTTTATGACACTGTGGGATAACTCATTTTTCTAAATGTTTGCTGAGAATGACAATTTGAACAGATGTTGCACCGTGTTAGGTTACAGGTATTGAAATTGTGGGAACATTGTAAAAAGTAATTTTGAAATAATCTAATTTATAGAAATGCCAACATTGAGTGTCGTAAAACTACCTGCCACTACATTCTGAGAAGGGGTCTGTGGTTTTCACCTGACTGGCAAAAAGATGTGTGAATCAAGGTTCAAAAAGGTTAAGAAACCTTTTAAGAAACCTAGAGATTCAGTGGAACTCCATATACCTGTTATTCAAGAACCGGAATCATTCAGAAGGCTAGAATCATTGTGTTTGCTCTCCCCCCCCCCAACACAAACAGTACCAGTGGAGTAATGTCCCCAAGTTTAACATCATCTCAAGTGTTTATGAACGTTTACAAGCTACTTGAGTACTGCTGCTGCTGCTGTTAAGGAACAGCTTCTACATTCTTCCATAAATCACTGAAAACATAAAAGAAAAAAGAACCCTGGTAAAATTGTTCCATTTTTGAAAGCTACAGCTGTCAATCAAAAAGCTACATTCTGCCTCACACTTGCCTGCCATATTGTGTTTATGGAAAGTTTGTGAGAGTGTTGAAAAATACTAAATTCAGCTTATAGAAGTTTGGGGAAAAATAGCTTATGAGCTGGTTCAAACTTTTTTGCTTTAGACTATTTCAAACTCATTTCATTGCTCTTCTGGGTTTTTTGCCCAGCCTGGATGGCCAAATATTTGATTTTGCTCATTGCGCTTATGAAGGTTGTGCAAGAAAGAAACAGAAAGATTTCATGATTGGATCTTTTACCATGATCAGATATTCTGAAGGTATGGGGTGAGTGAAATAATTAAGATAAGAGATCCAACTAATTTGCAGAGGTTGGGGGTGGGAGGACTGTGATAACAGAGAAATGCAGAGGGGCGACTAATCTGAAGAGTATAAACTATTCCGAAGTGTGGGGAAAGAAAGAAAAGCGAAGCAGCATTTTTCCAAAAATATTTTGTGCCATATTTTAATGTTGGGAGTGAGGAATTGGGTAAAAAAATATTAGATACAGCTTTTCAAATGTGAAAGGAACAAATCTTCCAGCTGTACATAATTTAGATCAGTGCATCCAATCTTCTGAAGACACTCATTTGCCCTATATTTTCCCACTGGCTGTAATTGCTCAGTGGAAAATGTTGATAAATCAGATCTTGGTAGGAAGAAGGACGATTACTGACTGATGAGAAGGAAGCTTTTTTATTATTTGCGTGTGGATGCAGTATACAGGTGCTGTCATGGTAGGTATGAAATGGCAGCATTGAAGAATAAGGCTCAATAGTTTTGACATTTATCTTTGACGTAATATAATCAGTGCTTGCTTGGAGAGTGTGGGTGTATACCTTCCCACATTAAAACTGTGAATATTGCCATACTTCTACTTTTTCAAAAGTGTTCTATTTATTCATATAAATACCTATGATTGGCCATTGTTGGCTCAGCAACCAAGTTATTGTGCAGTGTTGTTGTTCACTTGTTTTTAAACACCTTCTGCATGTTTCCCACCAAAGTAAATCATTTCATTGCCCTTCTGCAAGGAAATAGTGAACTGCAAGTTCATTTTCACTCTTCCCCACTAAGAAATTATGATAGACAGAACTAAAATGCATCATGAAGCTATGTCCAAAGTATTCTCTCCATAAAGTGTAGAATAATGCTGCGTAGCAAATGCACAAAAGATTTCCTAGTATGGATATGATATGCATGAACGCCTTTGGGATATAAGGATATAAAACATGGGGGGAAAGTCACTTTTATTACTTTGATTTTTCCAATAATTTTGAGCATGGAGAAAAATATAGTTTCCCACTAATTGTTCTGTTCTATCATGTTTAACGACATTGGCATGTATGGTTGCTCAATTATAAAGTTGTATGGCGACCAGGAAAACTTATTTTTATAGAGAGCATGTCCAACCCAATTAGGTTTATGCACTTATTTAGTACTTTGGGATGTTGTCTTTTTCCTCCTCTGAATTTTTATAATGCCTAATATCCAGAATCCAAAATCTCTAGACATTGTACAATATATATTATTATTCAGAATAAAAACAATGAAATCTTGACTGAATAATAAACCAAGATTGAAATAAGCAGAAAACATTAAATACTATGGGACATAAACTCAACTGTATTACATACTTCCAGACCATACCCTAGATTCAGAGTACTTAGGTATGTGCAGAACAGATAATAACACTATGTAACAAAAAAAATTAAAAAAATGTTCCTGGTTTGAAAGTATTATTTCCTGTTTAACTGTGTGGTACTTACTGTCAAAGTAGTTATACTCCAGAACTTCATTTTTGTGTCTTCCACAAACTATGTTGACTAGGTTGTGACTCAGTGAGATATTCATTGAAAAACTATAGAAAAATGTGCGTCTCATAAAAATAAAGTTTCTGCAGTTTATAAGCTGTTTCCATGTTTTTATGATAGAACCAATTAGGAAACGGCATTTATAACCCAGGGAAAAAAATCATGTAACTTAGGGTAATTAATGAGTAGTAAGAAGAGAAGCTGATGTTGGAAATGGCATCCCAGACATTGATGATGATAGCCATGAAGAAACTGTAATAGAAATCAGATCTCTCAATATCTATGCACATGTTTTATGGTGAAGACGGCAATTAGAGTCAGTCTGCTTCTCTGCTGTTTTCAATTTGACTTGGATTCATGGCAACATTTTCACTTCATGATTCAAAATCACTTTCCTTTTTCCTGATGAGCATTCATTTCAGTATGCTTGCTCTAATTCAATGCAAGTTTTTTTCCACTAAATATTCAAACAAAGTTGCCCTAGAGACACATTAAAAAATAATCTTTGCAATATTTTTCCTCACTCTGTGGAACATCAAGACTCCTCGCCCAAAATGTTCCATCTGATGTTACTCTTAACAAAAGTGCAGGCACCAAGAGGCATTTCTGAGAACTTTGTCGTGGACTGACATTTTCCATGAAAAATCACCACAATTTTCTGTTATGATTCTACTGGGACACAAAATCTGATTTGAGTCATCATGCTGAGGCCCATAAACTGATTAAATGCTCTCCATCCATCATCCCAACTGCCACTTCCCTGGCCTCAGGGGGATAAAGAAAGAGGCAGGTACAGTTCCATCAAGCCAAGGTCCAGAAGAAGACGAAAGCCCCTCCCTCAATCACAACAGCCACTGCCTGGCCTTGAGAGGAGAGAAAGCTCAGCAGTATCTGATTGACTTCATCTCCTTCCACACTGACATTCCCTTTTTCTTGTGCATTTTGTCTTATTTAGATTGTACACATGAGGGAAGGGAACTATCAAATTAACAATTTGTAAGATGATCTTAGGACCTCATCACATGGACTCTGAGAAGTGTTGGGGATAATTTGTCTAATAAAGGGAATCATACTATTAGATCCCCAATCATCCCATTTCAAGTTCTTTCTTCCCATCACACAGGTTTCTCTCTCTAAGTTTTTGCTCATTGTCAGAACAATCACACAAGGAATCCTTTTCCCTGCCCTCTCCATATTACATTTCTTTTTATTAAGGGAAAACTTCAATATCTGAAAGCCAATAACTATGAACCTTGTCCCATGTGGGGGGGGGGGGATGATAGAATTTTAAACCTCTTTGCCATAATAAGTCTTTCCCATGTCTTCCCTCCCTCCATTATACCACTGTAATTTGGAACCCCTTGACCATAATCCCCTCTTGCAAGGCTTCGCTTCCGTTCATTATACCAATATAATCATAAACCCCTTTGCCATGATCCCCTCCTGCTAGGCTTTCCTTCTCTCCATTAGACCAGTGTTATGTTAAAAAGCTAGCAAGAGCACAATTTCAAGCCTAGATTACTATTGAGGAGAAAATGTAGAGAAAGCAAAGGGTTTCATACTGTGATTTGCAGTTTAGAGAAGGGCATTTAGAAATTTGTGACAGAGAACACTTCTAATGCTTCAGCAAAGTACAAACCCCTGAATTTGAAATAACACTGTGCCGATTACGATGAGGCCCTTGGTTGGGATTCACAGAGGGACGTGTGGTCTCTCTGGCCTCACAAATTGCGGGGTGTCTTCCTTTATAGGAAGGGAGGCTGGAACAGCTTTAAATGAAGCTATGGGACCCTGAATGGTAAAGTTCAATAGAGTTTATTTACTAACAACCAGTTCACTGGTGGCCTAACTTCTTCTTTATCTAAAAGTGGTTACAACAAAGTCTCTGGGGAAAATATATTACTTGCCTCGAAGTTGTTGAGTTGTTGTTGTGAGTTGTAGTTCTTTGAAGATTCAAAGCCGCCCCTGTCTTCAATGGCTCTTGCAGTTACGAAAATTGCAAGGCCCCAGCCAATGAGCCCTTTGATGAAAACAGGGTTTTCCTATACAGTTCATCCCCTGGTCAAAGACACCAAAGCCACACAAGGGTCACTAAGTCTTCCGGTATCCTTGGTATCCTTGGAGTCAGCCTTGGATGGGTTTAGGTGGCAGAAATGCCTTGTCCAAGCGGGGACCCAGATTTCCAGGCCGCACGCCCTTTTGCTTTCTTTGTTAGACTGTAATGGCCAAAAAGGCCCTCCCTCCCAGGTGACCCCAGAAGGAGGAGTGACCAGGGCTCTGAGGTCAGCTTTGGCACCAAACTCAAGCCCCTCCCATACAAACACACATATTTTGCAATTGCAGGGAACATTACAAAGGAGTTGCAAACATGCAGCCCTGTGGAATTTAAACAAAACAGACAGGCCCTTTGGGCCGCAACAAACACAATCATGCAATTAACTTGGAATCATAGTACTATAACTGTGTGGTGTGAAGGAACCTTTGTTGGATTGCCAAAAAGTCTGATAGCACACTTTCACCATCACAGAAGAAGAAACCTGTTGTTGAAAATACTCAAGAGTTGGACTAGGTCTATGGTAAGGAGCATAAGTGAGCTTCAGAATGGGGCAAAGGCTAGAGTGATAGATAATCTTAATGCTCTGAATTGAAATCACCTGTTGGATCAAACTGAAGATTGAAAAGAAGTCCGGGTTGGTATAGATTCACACTTGTATTTCAGAGAGGAATGTACTTGTGTAAGCCAATACAAATTTAGCTTAAATATTTACACAGTGGGGGAAATACTGAAATCACAACGGCTAGAAACACAAAAATCAAAAGCAGAGAAAGTTATATAGTTATCATTGTTAGTATTATCATGGTTCCATGATAATATAGATAATCCTAGATAAAACTATTTAATAAGCAGTGAGATTTGAAAAGAAGAAGAAGAAACTTTCTACTTGTTGAAGCCAGTGGATATGGAGTCAAACTTTTTGAGATATTGTTATTCAGCTTTGAAGTTCTTTTCTCTCACTGTAGTTTTGAATGTCTTTCTTTTGTAATATCTGTGTCAATTTATTCTTTTGTGCAGTGGCTGGCCTGTTTGCCCTGTGTAAAATGCATGTGGCATTGCTGGGGAAAAGATTACATATATCACAGCGTGGGGTGAACAGGTATATGAACAATCCATTTCAAATTTTTTTTTAAATAGCTAATAGAAGTGCCTGCTGCAAAATCTGAAAGAGTCACAAGTAAGGGCAAAGCATGATCTGGCCAAGCTTCATTGATGACACAACCCAGCAGCTGCTCTGTAATTTGCCTTTTTAGGAAGTTTTCCAATTACTGTTCCAATCCACTCCCACAGTTTAGAATAATTGATGAAGGCAAAGAAAAGGACAACACTGAAAACCACATCAAAAGCATGAGTTATATGAACAGCAGAATATGTAAACAAGTACACTACACAACAAAAAGAAGGAAGAGAGCAGGCAGAAGAAAGGGACTAAGGTCTTATTTACACTGGCCAATTGAATCATGGTCAGTCTGGAACAGAGGTGGCCACAAACTCCCTGCAACCTGCAGTGGTGGCAGGACAAAGTCCAT
Organism: Anolis apletophallus; assembly: GCA_030556195.1. Taxonomy (NCBI): domain Eukaryota; kingdom Metazoa; phylum Chordata; class Lepidosauria; order Squamata; family Anolidae; genus Anolis; species Anolis apletophallus. Next base: position 99,154,623 of record JARBWK010000005.1, read on the forward strand.
CTGGGTCAAGTCTGGTTCAGCCCCACTGGAATGTCACCTTACTGTCTGTGTTGATGTTGCTACTGCTGAACAGCCACAGAGCTACGTGAGAGTTTCTTGTCATCATGGGTGCCCCATGTTAGCATTAACAGAGGTGCTCATTCAAATGGGGAAATGGTTGTGCAAGTGCCTCTGCTATTGTCAGCACAAGGCACATGCAACAGCCAGGAGCTCTCTTGGTAGTAGTGACATGGGCCCCATTGATCCCCCTTTCTCTGTGATCATTAGTGCAGGAAAAAAGGGATGGTGATGTCTAGTTTGGACAGCAGACTGGTATATGTCAAATGGTGTCCAAATTGCAAGGTTGCTGTGAAGTTTCCGCCAAACCCCAAAACATCCTCCAACTTTACTTAAAAGGGGGGTAAATCAAATTAACCCAGTTCACCCATCAATAAGGGCTTTGGACATCATGAAGGTAGCCAGGAGTGATTTCACAGTGGGGGCAGGCCATTGAGCCCATCTAGATGAGTCTCACCTCAGTTTTATTTTAGAATGAACTTTGATACATACACTTTTTCTGGTGCATGCAATTGCTATAAAATCAACAACGTGTTCAATAAATATGAGTTTCCTGCAAAAAAATTTTTTTAAGAAAATCAGTATTCTTAGTGTTATGCAGAGGTCCTTACAACTATTTACTTATTGACGTAAGCCTTTAAAATTCAAGTGTGATTGCATTTGAACTGTTATGGAAAAAAACGCTTCTCTACTTCAGAGGCCATCATTCCATTCCAACCAGGCATGTAGCCAGGGGGGGCTAAGGGAGCTTCAGCCCCCCCCCCCGAAATTCTCAGGGTGGTCCGCGAAAAGGCCTTACTGGTACATTTAAACTGTTATGTTTATTCATATCATGATCTGATCACCATGCTCATTATATCCCACATTAATGGGGTTATTGGGATAACAATACAAAAGGTTTGCTAGGGTAGACCCTCTTCCACCCAGTCTCAGCCCCCTGAACCAAACTCAGCCCCGAATCAAAATCCTGGCTGCGGCCCTGATTCCAACTAAAAATATTCAAGTAATGAAAATGGGATATAGGAACAGAACATATTTTCCATGTTTCTAAGTCTTGGGGAAAATGGAAATTTATACAAATACTCTAGTCCAAAAACTATTATTAAGTGTTATAAATACTTACAATATCTGGTTTATCTTTTGCTTCCCTGTTAGTCAGAGGTGTTTCGAAAAGTAGCATAGCCAAACGATATATGTAGAAATTATGTTTTAAAAATTAATTTGGTCTGAACAGAAGCTTGCTTTTTCCCCAGTTAGCAAAACTGAAAAGTCCAGCACAGTCAGTGTCTTATTTGGATCAGATAGAAGCATGACTATTCTGGGATATAATCCCAGTAGCAATGTTGAGTCATCGATTGTAGCAGTGGTAATGATATGAGAGTCTATTTATTACTCTTCCTCCTAGCATTGTACGGTTAACTCGTCAAGAAATTATTATTATTCCTTCTGGATGGTTTTTCTTTATTGGTCTGTAATTATAAAAGCATTATGAGGGCATGGCTATATCTAGAAATTAAGTCTTCAGCGTTAAATGTAGAACTGGAAGATTAAATCTTCGTCTGTTTGCCTTCATTATACTTCATTCTTTTTTCAAATTAATAATGTAGCTTTCTTGTATTGATGTATTACTGCCTGTTCCTGCCAATTCACGAGCATGCAATCCACAGTTTGTACTCACTTGCATTATGGTATTGAAGTTATAAAATTACTTCCTGGCTGGTTTTTTAAAAAAAACACAGTAGAAGAATATTCTCCAGAAGGGCCTGCGTTGATTTCATTTCGAAAAGGTTGTATCACCGGAACACATGAATCTTCCTCTTGCCCTCTGGCACACATACCTAAAAGCTAATAAAAGGTACCATTAGCATTAACTTCCAAGTCCTCTGATATCTTCTTGTAGTTGTTAACTTGATTCTAAAGGAGACCAGAGGGAAAGCCAAGGCAAACCAACCAGGATATTTAGTTTTCTCTATTCCACCATGCTAGAAAACAGAAAGAAGAGTAATTTGCTCTAATGGGAGCTGCAGAATAGATTGCACTTGAGTTGTCACTGAAGAAAAGACCATTCTTCTCACCAGCTTTAGAACTATTGTTCAGATTCAGAAAAAGCATGCGGTAGATTCCTCCTGGGAAATCATTAGCTCTGCTCTGTGACGAAAGGTGGGAAAGATTACTTTGACTACACACATTTTATGGGTTTCCTTCAAAAAGAAAGCCTGTTTCTCTTAGAACTGAAGTTGAGGGAAGCAGGGGACTACTTGAAGTATGGTTACCTGCCTTCCTTTTTTGTTTTATTATCTTCTCTGCACGTGATTCCCATGATTTCCTCTACTCACCTATCCCACTGTATGGTACAAAATCCCATCTATCTGAAGCATCCACCTTGGAAAATGAGGAGAAAGGCTGACATGCAGCTCAACATTTTGGCTGGTTTTCCCCCCACTACAAATGTGGGTTGAATCAAGATTCCAGTTTAGATCCAATCAGAGTCATATGTAGAGCAGCAATGCTCCTCAGCTACTCTAAGATAACTTCCAGAGGAAGTATGCAATAAAATCATTTGAAGGACGTAGGAAATTCCTAAGGAGACTGGTTTTCCCTTGGTGCAAGTAAGTGAAGTCATAGATATGGGTTCTACATGTCATTGCAGGTCTCTGTGTAGCAAAGCTTTTGATTGTATAAATCACAAAATGGCATGAACCACTTAAAGATCCGGGGAGCGGGGTGAGGTTCTGTCTGTCATCTCTAGCTTCCCATGCGGGGACATGAGAGAAGCATCCCACAGGATGGTAAAACATCAGACATTCGTGCCCAGGGGGGGCAACGTCCTTGCAGACAGACAATTCTCTCACACCAGAAGGGACTTGCAGTTTCTCAAGTTGCTCCTGACATGGAAAAAAACCTTAAAGATATTGGCATGTCACAACATTGTCCTGATGCGTAACCTGTACTAAGGACAAGAGGCTAGAATAAATTTAATGGTTTCCAGTTGGCAAGAGGCTGCATATTATCACCCTATCTGTTGACTCACAGTTCTGAGTCTGCAAGAACTACACAGGGCTGTTGAGGATAGGTGACTTGAAGATCTCTCATTCGTATGGTCAACATGAATTGGAACTGATTTGAAGGCAGGTAACCATAAACAGTAAAATTTAAGACACATATTATTATTAATAATAAACTTTATATATAACCCCCCACCATCTCCCCAAAGGGGACTTGGGGCGGCTAACATGAGGCCAAGCCCAAAAAAATACAACATGATTAAACACAGAATAACAAAATTACATCAAATAAATATGAAATTACAAATAAAATAAAGAATATAAAATAACATAATAAAATCGAAAACAAAGGGCGGGCCAAATGTATGAGGTAAAATGTTAAAAGGTTTAAAACCCTCAGCGAAATAGGGATAAAAGTGCATTTATAAGAAAGGAGCCCAAAGGGAGGAGCAGTGGGATTTATAGGGAATGGGGGAGAAGGAAGGTGATTTATTAAGTGAATGTTAGAAACCCTTTGTACATTATCTTGCAAGTCTTACATTGCCATATTCTGATTCAGTCACGTAAATTCACACCCCTGTGGATTTTGTAGTTTATACATTTACTCCCATACCCGAAGTTTTTTAAAAAACCCTATTTACAGTTAGTCTCTTTAACCACGCAAAGGGTTTTTAACTTCATCCTTCTTCTGTACATGTAGTTGTTTTCCTTTCACTGAATACTCCACTGCCACGGTTTCCAGATACTGAACACACAAATTCCTGTGCAGCTGTTCATGTGACATGTCTCTTCAGCAATGAGGAGTGTGGTAGCAAAGAAAAAACAAAAGATAAGTGTTGCAATTCTTTTTTCACATATTTATATCTTATTGGCTAGAGCCTCTCTCTTATAAGAGATTATGTTAAGATGACAACTTGTACGGAAGTCAATGGAATACCGTAAGAAATGTTTCCATCTAAAATCCAGAGTCAGAGTAAGAAAATGGTACAAGCAGAAAGGAAGAGGTCCTTGGTTTACTGATTTTCTCTCAGATTTTTTTTCTGAACAGAGAGAACTGAATTCTGAATTAGTCATTTTGTGCTTAAGTGCAGTAGCATTAAAGCTGTTCACAGCAGACGTTAAATGTGATTAAGCCCTGCAAGCAGAAAGTTTAACCAGTCCTTGTTGCTTACTTCCCCAAATGACAATGGATAATTTTGAATGCTGGATTGCTGGGGTTTTTTTTTTTAAATCCAACTCGTAGATTGTTTTTGAAAGGCTGGCCTGGCACATGCTTCAGCTACACAAAGTATCTCTCAGCTGGCTGGGACTATTACTTCTTCTACATTATTTGCACCACGAGCAAATAATGGCATGCAGTTATCTTTTCTTGGAGTTGTCATTTTGAAGTATTATTTGGAACTGCCTAGTGTTCAGCAGTAGCCTTTCGCATTTTATTTTTATTAAGTGTTCACCTTTTGTTATTTGTAACACAGAGCGAATGAAAACTTTTTGGGAGAGCAACTTTTGTGAGTCAGGCTATGCTTTTCTGTGGGCAAAGGTTATGCTCTTTCTGTGCTTGTCAGGACTTTGTGAAAGATTAACTGGATTTGGGTGTGCTATTTAGGTAGTAAATTTGTTCAGAAGATGGCTATTTCTTTTATTCTCCATTCCATTGCTGCTGTTATCTCAGTTGGGTATCTTTTGCTGCAAACCTGCAGCCTATTTCAGTCAGGAGAAAGCAGCTTGTGAGCAAGTTTTAGGGCAGCCACTGAATGGATCGTTAAATGCAGGAAATACACAACAGAAAAATGTGAGTGCAAATTTGTTCAGAACCTACACATAATAATTTATATGTTCATATATAAATTAAAAATGATGTTCTGGAATTTGCATTACACAGGGCAGTTAACTAATGCCCAATGTTTGTTGTCTTCCGTGTTTGTCATCTTCCGAGCCTTGCATTGCCATATTCCAAATTATGTAAGTTCTTATCTCCATGGGTTTTGTAGATTATATATTTACTCTCATACAAACAGGAAAATTAGATTAATTTAAACCTAAAGTTGGAGCCCCCGGTGGCACAGCGGGTTCAACCACTGAGCTGCTGAACTTGCGGACTGAAAAGTTGGCGGTTCGAAACAGGGGAGCGGGGTGAGCTCCCAACTGTTAGTTAGCACCAGCTTCTGCCAACCTAGCAGTTTGAAAACATGCAAATGTGAGTAGATCAATAGGTACCACTTCAATGGGAAGGTAATGGTGCTCCATGCAGTCATGATGGCCACATTACCTTGGAGGCGTCTAGGGACAACACCGCCTCTTCAGCTATGAAATGGAGATGAGCAACACCCCCAGAGTTGGACATGACTGGACTTAATGTCAAGGGAAAACCTTTACTTTTTACTAAACCTGAAGTTAGGAAAAAATCAAGTTTGTTTCCTTTTTAATTTATAGGGCTCATCTTCACTCAAAAGGTCCCTTAAGCAGCACAAGGCATACTGTTGAAAATAGAATAATTTAATTAAGCATTTAAAACAATAATTTTCCTTTTAAAGAGAGAAGATTCATATAGCCAAGCACCCCTTTAAAATATGGAATAAAACCTATAGCACTTTAGAACCTTAGAGTTGGAAGAGACCCCAAAAGCCATCTACTCCCATCTCCTGCTATGCAGGAATCCACAGCTAAAACATTTGTAAAAGATACATATTCACCTCCTGTTTAAAGACCTCAAAATGGAGAGTCCACCATCCTCAGAGGCAATCAATTTATCTGTTAAACAGTTCCTAAAATTAAATTTACTGCATCCTTCACACAGAATCCTTCAACTACTGATCTTCACACCTCTGCTGTTGTTTCTGCTGGAATATGAACCATAGACCAATTTAATCAATGTTTGAGTGGTAAGCCAACCTGTAGATCTGTCCTATTGATTCAATGGATCTACTCTACCAATAGGACTCAAGCCAGGATCTCTGCTAATGACTACACATCTAGATCACCATGGAAGAAGGTGGTAGTATACAGGGGCAGTCTTTGCCATTACGCGGCCTACGCGGCCGCGTAGAACATCATCTTGGACGCTGCGGGGTGGGGCGCCATCGTAAATCGGTTTCGTGCGCATGCGCAGTGCCTACGGACCACAAGAGGTCCGTAGGCACTGCGCATGCGCGCGTAAATCTCCACGCACATGCGCAGTGCCTACGGACCTCTCTTGAGGTCCGTAGGCACTGCGCATGCACGCGGGAGGGGGACACGAGCGTACGCTGTCCCTACGGATCTCTCTTGAGCTCCGTAGGCACAGCGCACGCGCGCGTCGCCCTCCGTGCGCATGCGCAGTGCCTACGGACCTCAAGAGAGCTCCGTAGGCACAGCGCATGCACGTGGGATGGGGACACGCGCGTACGCTATCCCTACGGAGCTCTCTTGAGCTCCGTAGGGACAGCGCATGTGCGTGTCGCCCTCCCGCGCGCATGCGCTGTCCCTATGGAGCTCTCTTGAATTCCGTAGGCACAGCGCATGCGCGCGGAGGGCGACGCGCGCGTGCGCTGTGCCTACGGAGCTCAAGAGAGCTCCGTAGGGATAGCGTACGCGCGTGTCCCCCTCCCGCAGCGCATGCGTTGTGCCTACGGAGCTCTCTAGAGCTCCATAGGGACAGCGCATGCTTGGGGCGGCAACGCAGCAGCAGCACGGACGGCGTCGGCCTCGCGCGCATGCGCTGTGCCAACGGAGCTCCGTAGGCACAGCGCATGCGCGCGGAGATAAGGCCTCTCCTAGCGCTTCCTGGTGCCCGCTGCCGGCCCCACGCACGGGGCGTTGCAGAGGGCGGGCGCGTGGGAGGAACGCAAGGTAAGGGGCCCAAAAGTTATGTTGGGGCGCCGAAATAATTTTCGCCTACCATGCAAAATTATCTCAGACCGCCCCTGGTAGTATAAATACCCCGTCACGAAGTTAGACTCTAACTCAGCTGATTTCTATAAGCAGTATGCCTTTTGCTGCAAGTATCTTAAGTGACACAATCTGTTTGCAAGAGAAATGTTTCAAAATAGCTGCAAGCATGGGGAATATTGCAAACACCTTCAGAAAGATATGCATTGATATTGCCTGGAACACGCAGCTATAAATAGCGTGCTCTGAAGTCTGTGAGTAACAGATAATCTGCATTCAAAATAATGTTCACATTTTAACCAAACTGCAGATTCTGTATTACTTGTGGTTCTGTAGCGGCTATAGTCTTGTCTTGGCCTTCCAATGTGAGAAGGTGGCCTTTCATGTTCAAAGTTAAGTCAAATAGGATATATTGTGTATGGGTTAAAATCATGGCAGAATAGCTTGTATCCTTGTCAAAGGCAGCAGGGCACTTGAACGTTTGGAAAATATACTTTCTATGCAACATTTCTAGTTAGAGGTCACCATTTCTCATAGGCAACTGTCTCTTTTGGAGCCCAGTACTGGTATCAACTGTGCTTTTATATCTAAGTCTTTGGAGCCCAAATGACACAGATCAGACAGAACAAAAGTTTACTCTTGTCTTCTGGAACTGGCTTAGCTGTGGTACAGTTGGAAATAAACAAGTGGGTACTGGTGTTTAGGGACTTCGTCGCATTTACTGTTAGATCAGTTGGGATTCATCAGCCTCCATGGTGAATCCATGGGGCAATGGGACAATCTGTCCCACTTGGCTTTCCCCCGCACTGGCCCCATTGCTGCCTACAGAACACAAGAAGAATTGCGTGTTCTGGGTGAAGCGCCCTAGAAACTTACGGCACATTTCATCTATGGAGCTGGAAATGAGTGTGTGTTGTGTGATGGGCGGTGTGGGCCCCCGTAAATGAGGTGTGCTGAAAGCGTTCTTGGACACTTGTGAAGACCCATGTGACGAAGTCGTAGGAAGCCAAGGAATACAAGATTTATCACTTCTTCTTTTGTTTTGCATTAACTCGCCTGTATCTGAGGCCTGATTCCCGTTTCAGTTACTGGCTTGCATTTATAGTCTTCCCTCAGGTGAAGTGAAAGTCTATAGTGAGGCTAGAAAGAAGTGTTTTTCTGTGTGTTTACATAGCAAAGTAATTAGGGGGAACAGAGGGAGTGAACTGGGTTTTATGATTGAAGTGTGAATCTGCTTAACATTATAGATCTATCAAAACTGAATTTAACATGCATATATGTAGTGTCATATTCTAGACTTTGTCCAATTTTCCTTTCAAGCTGTTAAGAAACTCCAAGGGCTCTTATGGAAATGAATTATAATAAGCTAAAAGGGGTCTGTCAGCATTGTGTTGTGAAAATATATTTAATCAATTCTGCAGTGAGAAAGTAAGAGAGACAGCAAGCCAGCACTTCGGGCAAGACCATTTTGGATCTCACAAGGATGCAGATAACCACTTAGAAGATATACTTATTAGAGAAAGAACAAGACTACAGCAAGACATTTGGGCTTTTGCCTTCTTTAGATGTTCTGAATCCAAGTCGGAGTCTGATTTTTTCCCCATTGATTCATAGCAGTAAAAGAAGTAAAAAAAACTAATGTCTAACTATGTGATTTTAGTATCTTAATTTTTTTAGTCACTGCAGTGCTAGTAGCTGTGGGTGGATTTTTTTTACGTTAAACAAACAATAAATAACAACATCACATTTCAGTAATACAACAACAAAAACTTTGTGACTTGCTTCTCTATTATTAGTAGGCAGTTCACTGTAATTTCACATTCCTCTTCTTTTCTAAATCTTGTTTCGTTTTTTAGATTACATTCCTATCACAAACGTACTTCTTAAGCCTACACAGAAAAATCAAAGGATGACTGATTTGACTTTTCCATTATAGTATTATGTGAGGAAGCCATTCCAGGACCCTTCACGTACTATGAATTTCATGCAATATCTGGTGCCCTTCTCTCAGCCAGCAGGCCACTAAAAGCTGAAAATACTGTACAGCACACATTCAAAATATCATCCTCCTCCCCACCTCTGCTCACTTGCTGCCTTGTGAAAGGGAGAGTAGCTGAAAGACCAATACTGGGATGTGGTCTGCCTGCACTGAGCTTCCAAAAGGAGCCCTCTCCCTGGGTGCCAATTCCAGCAAAAAAAAAGCTCAACTCTGCCAAGAAAGGAATCTTTCTCTTTCCTCTGCAGAGAGAAGTAATCAAAGCCTGTCTGTATTTCTTTTCCCAAAAGAAGGAGTCAATTTCAATATTTTTCAGCTAACAAAAATGCAATTAAACTGTAGTTGCTTCTTTCTGCTGAGAAAGGAGATCATTTTTCTTTCTTGGAAGACAACAATGCAGGAAGGCTTTGGTCAATTCTCTGCGCAGAGAAAAGACAAACTTTTTCTCATTCCAGAGAAATGTATTCCTCCCTAAGGCCAGGCTTCCAGCTAGATTTGGCACCAGAGAAAGGCTTTTTGGGAAACTCAGTTTGGGAAGGCTGGTCCCTTGCTTCCCTCACCTTCATCCATAGAGGGAATCTTCACTTATAACTAAAAGCGTGTAACACAAACTCACGTCATACACAGGCTTACTGTATATTTCCTTAATAAACTGATACCATATTATTCAACATGTGTCATGCATTCTATTTTTCCTCATTGATTTAACAATAAATATTAACTTTTCCATTAAGGTAAATGCTACATAACCATTTATTGATACATTTATCTTCAAATGCTAGGAATGTTGAATAGTCTCGGATATTGTTCTCAGTTATGGGTTGAATTCCACAAACACACACTTAGTTTAATCTTTGCCTTTCAGCTCCAGTGCTCTTCTTCTGCAAATTGGGAACCTAAAACTAGGGCCAGGTTTCAATCTGTACTCAACCATTAACTTCATTGGATGACTTTGAGCTAGTAACTGTCTCTTTATCTAACTTATAGCATTGCTATGAGGATAAAAAGAGTGGAATAATGGACTATGTTGTATATTGTGTAAAGTTCCTTGGAATAATAAATATAAAAAGAAAGTGATATACATGCTTAGCAAGAAATGTATTAAAAATAATAATGCACAAAACCCATAAGCCATTTTTTCTGTCTCCTTCTTTAAAAAATTATGTGGCAAATCCTTCCAAGTGATTTTATGGCTTTGTAATTTGGATTGCTTGTACCTCAATTCATGTCTTTCTGTCACAATGCAAGGACTCGGCCGGCCCCTTAATCACACACACAGAGACGGTAATAAGCTAACTATTTATTGAATAATAAAGAACAGGTGAAAAGGTAATTGTCCATAAAATATTGAAAAGTTCAATCCGCAAGAAAGAGTCTGTAGTAATCCAATCCAATGGATAAAAGCTTGGTAAAAGACTTGGCAAAAGGCTTGGCAAAGGCTCCGCAAAACAATGCGGATCAAGGAACAAGACAAAGTTCAAACAGGACCCAAGAAACTACTTGGCAAGGCACGAGCCGGCAACTTGGCTCTGTAGTCCTTTACTTGCTTCACTCCGCTTAGAATAGAAGTGGCCGAGCTACTGAGGATCCGTTCCCACGGATCCTATACTTAATCCCCTTGGCGAGGACCCCGACGCTCTAGGCTTCTCTGCCAGTCTGTTCTACGGGACCTCGCACCTTTCGGCCGCTCTAGGCTGCCGTGCCAGCCCCTCCTGCTAGCCTCAATGCTCCGTCTCCTATCAAAGCTTCGTCCTTGCCTCCCAGCACCTGGCTCACTATCTTCGTGAGAGTCGAACTCTCTTTCAGCTTCCATGGCCTCATCGTCCATGTTTTCCCAAATTCTCTCCTGTGATCCGTACCCACCCAGTTTCTCATAACAACCATCACTATCAACACTTTCTGAATCAGCCTGACCTTCCCAGTTATCATAGCCGTCCGGCCATCCATCATCCCAGGCCAAGCTCTCTGTGGGAGAGGAAGGCCCAGCTAACTCATTAACCCCTTCCTCCATTTCCTCATCAGCTGCGGCTGGTTCTAATGCAAGTGGGACCCCCGGTGCTGCCCCCTTCCCCCCAGGCACAAAAGAGAACTGGGTTGCTACACTATCCCCCCCCCCTCAGGGCCCTTCCGAGGCCTCCCTCGAGGCTTGGGCTTGTCGGGATACTTGCGGTGAAAACGGGCAACAATGTCCGGGGCATGCACATCCCATGCCGGTGTCCAAGAATGTTCTTCCGGTCCAAAACCTTTCCAGTCAATCAAATACTCCAGCTTCCGGTATCTGATGCGAGCATCCAGGATGTCCTGCACCTCGAACTCCTCCTCCCCATCCCGCATCACAGGAGGGGGTGGCGGCTGCGTCACATCAGGCTGCACCCCCTTTGCCGGCCGCAGCAGGGAACGGTGAAAAACAGGGTGGAGCTTCATGTCCGCTGGAAGTTGTAGTTTGAAAGCAACAGGTCCCACCACTCTCCAACACCTTGTAGGGACCCAAAAATCTCGCATCCAATTTGCGGCTAGGCCTCTGCGTAGGCAAGTTCTTGGTAGACAGCCAGACTTTGTTGCCCACTTGGATCTCTGGGCCCTCTTGGTGCCGCCGATCAGCCATCCGCTTGTAATCCGCTTTTGCCTGGTCCAGTTGAGAGCGCAGCATCTCCTGCATGGCAGTCAGCTCCTGTAGCCAATCCTCCGCCACTGGCACATCTCCAGACTGGTCTACAGGAGGGTAGAACCGAGGGTGATGTCCATAGTTGGCAAAGAAAGGAGTCTCTTTGATGGATTCTTGCATCGCATTGTTGTAGGCAAACTCCGCCAAGGACAACAAGGAAGCCCAGTTGTTCTGATGATAGTTCACATAGCACCGTAGATACTGTTCCAACGTGGCGTTAACCCTTTCGGTTTGCCCGTCGGTCTCGGGGTGATGAGCCGTAGACATCCGTGCTTCAATCCCCAGCAACTTCTGAACAGCCCGCCAGAACTGGGAAGTGAATTGGGTGCCTCAATCCGTCACCAAACTCTGACGCAGTCCATGCAAGCGAAACACATGTTGCACAAACATATCAGCAGTCTCTTTAGCAGTAGGTACCCCCACACAGGGGATGAAGTGACTCATCTTGGTGAGACAGTCCACCACGACCAGGATCGTGGTGAAACCCTTGGACTTGGGCAGGTCGGTGATGAAATCAGCCAAAATCATCTTCCAAGGAGCGGAAGGGGTCGGGAGGGGCTGGAGCAACCCGGCCGGCTTGCCCCCCGCCTTTTTGGCCCGTTGGCACACAGGGCAAGTGCTGACGCACTCCTCCACGTCCCTCCGCACTTTGAGCCACAAGAAGTCCCGCAGCACCAACTGCAGAGTCTTGAACAGTCCAAAGTGTCCCGCGGCCCGGCTATCATGGCAAAGTCTGAGAATGTCTTCTCTCTCGGGCCGGGGGAAACATAAACACACTCGCAGTGGTAGAGTACCCCATTCTTTACTTGGAAAGGGGATTGCACCCCTTTTGTCAACTGTTCTTGCACCCAAGGGTCTCCCTTTTGTCGAGCTTGAATCCGGTCACTCAAAGGTCTCTTGTCCCCCGGGGCTGGGGTGACCACCGGGGGCGGCGCAGGGGCTGCGCCAGTGGTGGCAAAGTTTTCCGCTTTTAGCAGCCGTGCCTCGGGAAGCCCTTCTCCACCGCTGACATACTCTGGCTTCCGAGACAACGCATTGGCTTGTTTGGTCTGCTTGGGGGTCACATAGTGGATGCGGAAATTGAATCTCTCAAAGAACAGGGACCATCTCTGTTGCCTTTGGTTCAATTTGCGCTGGGTCTTCAAGTGCTCCAAGTTCCGGTGGTCGGTGTGCACTTCCACCGGAAACTTGGCCCCTTCAAGCAGGTGTCGCCAAACTTCAAAAGCTACCTTAATGGCCAGGAGCTCCTTCTCCCAAATGGTTGTAGCACAGCAGTTCTCGTTTGTGCCTGGGGACCAGGGAACAGCACCGGAGTGCCATTAGCATTAGGGCCTGCACCAGCAGAGATAGATTCTGAAGAGGATTTGGAAGGGTTACCTGAAGGAGCGTTTCCCATCACTGGGCCTCTCTCTCCCACTGAAAGCTTGGCTTGGGATGAAAGTTGGCTTGACCCCTATGCAGACATAGATGATAACCAGGTGCAAATGGAAAGCAGTGATAGTGAAAGTTATGAACATCCGGGGGGGAGAGGCTCACAGGAGCTTCTGAGTGAAAACATGGAAGAAAGCGCCTGGGAAGATTCTAGGGAGGAGAGCTCTCATGGAGATAGGGACCCAGGTGCTGGGAGACAAGGCCGAACCTTTAATAGGAGAAGTAACATTGAGTCCAGGAGAAGGGGATGGTACCACAGCCTAGACAGGCCAAGGTCCGTCAGCAGAGATTGAAGACGACGAAGCCTAGAGCGTCGGGGACCTCGGCCGAAAGATTAAGTATAGGATCCGTGGGAACGAATCCTCAGTGCTTCGGCCACGTCTCTTCTGAGCAGACGTGTAGCGAAGTGGGTCCACGGAGCTAAGTTGGCTAGTGGCCACCAAGTCTTGCTTTGCATTTACCTTGCCTTGTTCCTGAATCCGCATTGCTGCAAACCTCGGAGTTGGTTGAGGTAGGCAGGATTTCCCTGGGTACTGGTTGTGGGGGGTCGGGAGCAGGTCAGGGTTTTGCCCTCCCTACTGCTCGAGATCCCTGTGTACAACTGGTGGGCCACTGTGTGATACAGAATGCTGGACTAGATGGGCTGAGGTCCGATTCAGCATGGCTCTTCTTATGTTCTTATGTTCTTATGAGCCTTGCTTAAACCTTTGGATTACCTTGCCAAGCTGTTTTGGACATTGATTGCTTCAAGCCTTTTGGAGTACTTGCTATTCTTATGGACAATATACCTTTTGAACTGTTTTATATTCAATAAAGTAGTTAGCCTTCAGTCCGTCTCTGTGTGTGTGATTAAGGGGCCGGTCAAGTCCGTGCATCGTGACAATGGTATAGTTCTTTTCCGGTGCCGTCAGCTGCCGGGAGTAGTAGGCACAGGGCAAGAGGTCTGTCCCCTGCGGCTGTAGCAGGATCGCTCCCACCGCTACATCCGAGGCATCAGCTTGCACAATGAAAGGAGTGCAGGGGTTGGGATGCTGCAGAAGTGGCTGCGTGGTGAACAGCTGCTTCAACTTCCGGAACCCCACGTCCGCCTCCGATGTCCACCGGAACGGCACCTTTCCACGCAAGCACTGAGTGATAGGGTCAGCCCACTTGGCAAAGTCAGGAATGAACTTTCTGTAGTAGTTGGCAAAGCCCAGGAATCTTTGAATGTCTTTTTTGCTGGCAGGGGCCGCCCAATCTGCCACAGCTTGAACCTTGGTATCATCCATGGCTATGCCCGTGGGAGAAATGCGGTAACCGAGGAAGTCGACCTCGCGGAGATCAAACGCGCATTTCTCCAGCTTGGCATAGAGACCGTGGTCCCTCAGTCTCTGAAGCACTTCCTTCACATGGCGGTCGTGGGTCGCCTGATCGGGAGAGAAAATCAGCAGATCGTCCAGATAGACTGCCAGATAACGATCCAGCAGATCTCGAAAGATGTCATTCATGAAGTGTTGGAAACAGGCGGGAGCGTTGCACAAACCGAATCCCATAACTCTGTATTCAAAACTTCCCCACTTCGTCTGGAATGCGGTTTTCCATTCGTCTCCTTGTCGAATCCGCACCAGATTATAAGCACCCCTCAGGTCCAGTTTGGTGAAAACCTTGGCACCCCGCATCCACTCCAACAGTTCGGGGATCAATGGCAGGGGGTAGCGGTTCCGAATCGTGATCTTGTTGAGCTCCCGATAGTCATTACAGAGCCGCAGCTCCCCCGATTTCTTCTTGACAAATAGGATGGGCGCTCCGGCCGGGGACTGAGAAGGCCGGATGAAGCCCTTTCGCAGATTTTCATCCAGAAACTCTCGGAGAGCCTGCTGCTCCGGTTCCGAGAGAGGGTAAAGTCTACCACGCGGGATAGGGGCTCCAGGTTCCAATTCAATGGCACAATCGTAGGGCCGGTGGGGAGGCAAGCGCTCCGCCTCCTTCTCGCTGAAAACATCCCAAAACCCTGCATACTTTTTGGGCAAGGTGGCAGCTTGTTCCACCTCTTGAGCCTGACAAGCCCGAGCCGTCATACAATGTCCCTGGCAATGTTCAGAGGAAAACTGCAATTGTCTCTTGGCCCATGAGATCTGGGGATCGTGAAGCGTCAGCCAGACGATTCCCAGGATCACCGGAAAATCGGACAACTTGGTTACAAGGAAGGAAATGTCCTCTTTGTGGGAGCTTGTCCACATCTTGGTAGGGGCGGTGAATTGGGTCACGGCCCCGGCTTTCAGGGTTCTCCCATCAATGGTCTGTATGCCCTTAGGCTCTTTGAGATCATGAAACTGTAATCCGGCGGACTTGGCATAGTCCGCATTGATGAAATTGTTGGTGGCCCCCGAGTCTATCATGGCCTGCACCATCATCGGCCCCTTCTCTTGCGACCAGAGGGAGACCATCACCAGGAACAATTGTCCAGTCTGGGGTTCTGGGGGGAGGTTAGTGACTGCGGCCGAGTTAGCGAACCCTCTTAAACTCGGCCGACCCCTTCCCCCGCCATCTGGATGGCCTCTTCGGCCTCTTGGGGCCCCTCGAACGTGGCAGAGACCCGGGGGGTCTTGCCGCGCGGCTTCTGGGGGCATTCTCTGGGAAAATGTCCGGCTCCCCCACAGTACCAACACAAATTCAACCACTGGCGTCGGGCTTTCTCGGCAGCGTCCACTTTAGGTCTCACATGTCCTAGCAGCATGGGCTCCAGTTCATCCAAAGGCTGGGGAGCTGGTGCGAACGGTCGAAACGGGAAATGGTTGGCCCCCGTTTCCTTGCGCACCCCGGTCTCTCCCCGGAACCTTTGTCCCATCGCTTCCGGGTCTGCAATCCAGCCTCCACTCGGATGCTCACCGGGCCGGAGTAGCCACAGAAGGATGTCGGCCAGCTCTGGCTCGCAGCTCTCCCAGTTCCTGCTGCATCTCTGCCACTTGAGCCGTGGTTAACTGAGCCATTGCGCCGGCCCGCTGTCCGCGTTTCCTGGGGCGTCCCGTGGTGTGAAAAGGGGTTCGTGGAGTAGCTCGGCCAACTGTCACAATGCAAGGACTCGGCCGGCCCCTTAATCACACACACAGAGATGGTAATCAGCTAACTATTTATTGAATAATAAAGAACAGGTGAAAAGGTAATTGTCCATAAAATATTGAAAAGTTCAATCCGCAAGAAAGAGTCTGTAGCAATCCAATCCAATGGCTTGGCAAAAGCTTGGTAAAAGACTTGGCAAAAGGCTTGGCAAAAGGCTTGGCAAAGGCTCCGCAAAACAATGTGGATCAAGGAACAAGACAAAGTTCAAACAGGACCCAAGAAACTTCTTGGCAAGGCACGAGCCGGCAACTTGGCTCCGTAGTCCTTTACTCGCTTCACTCCGCTTAGAATAGAAGTGGCCGAGCTACTGAGGATCCGTTCCCACGGATCCTATACTTAATCCCCTTGGCGAGGACCCCGACGCTCTAGGCTTCTCCGCCAGTCTGTGCTACGGGACCTCGCACCTCTCGGCCGCTCTAGGCTGCTGTGCCAGCCCCTACTGCTAGCCTCAATGCTCCGTCTCCTATCAAAGCTTCATCCTTGCCTCCCAGCACCTGGCTCACTATCTTCGTGAGAGTCGAACTCCCTTTCAGCTTCCATGGCCTCATCGTCCATATTTTCCCAAATTCTCTCCTGTGATCCGTACCCACCCGGTTTCTCATAACAATCATCACTATCAACACTTTCTGAATCAGCCTGACCTTCCCAGTTATCATAGCCGTCCGGCCATCCATCATCCCAGGCCAAGCTCTCTGTGGGAGAGGAAGGCCCAGCTAACTCATTAACCCCTTCCTCCATTTCCTCATCAGCTGCGGCTGGTTCTAATGCAAGTGGGACCCCCGGTGCTGCCCCCTTCCCCCTAGGCACAAAAGAGAACTGGGTTGCTACACTTTCTTTGTTGTCAGTAAAGAAAAAAAACACTTTAAAGTTTTTATAGAACAGAAAGCCCATGGTTTCAACAGATAATGCATCATACACTAACTACCATGCTCCATGCTGCATAGTGTGTAATCAGCAGAATATCATAATAATATTGTATTAAAAGAACGTAAGTGGATTCCAAAGAAGTATACAAAAAACAGGACACTTAATTTTGAAAGATCCCTATCAAACCAGAGAAGAATTTTGTATGCATGTTTTCCCCATCAACAAGAAGTAACAAAAAGGCAAATTCCATCTTCCTAAACACTAGCTAAATCGTAGTCTTCCCAAACGAATGAAGTGACTCAGTTCAACCGTAAACTTTTTATCATATTCACATTCAAGCTCTTCCTAAAGGTCAAACTAAACATTAAAGAAAATGTTCATCCTTTATTATTATTCTGTTTTTATTCTGACAAGATGTATTACTTATTACAGGATACCTTAGAGATCTTACCTCACCCATTAGAGTTGCAATTTAAACCCATGTTTATCTTCCAGTGACTGAAGCTTGCCAAATGCTGGAAAATTCTGTGCTATGACAAATAGACCTTTTCATAATGGAAAGATTATAACAGCAGAGAAAGCACTAGATGTGTCATCTAGTTTGGCTCTTGTTAGCCACAGGTTTATCTTTTTAAAGATAATTAGTGTCTATATACCGGAGCAGGATGTGGCCTTTTCTGCTGCGGAGGAGGATAATCTTAAAAAGAAAATCCCTGCAAGAGTTATTTAGTGTCTCCTTATTTTAAGTCAGCACATCTCTCCTTTTTCCTAGACCCCTACCTATGCTCATTTTCTTATTTTTTGACTTATTATCCCTTTAAGTCCTGTTTCTTCCAGCTCTCGCTTTCCCATTCATTTTTAACTGTCCCTCATTGCCCAAGAATAGAGTTATTGTGTGGTAGCATCAAGGGCTTAAATATTTTAAAGACAATAGATAATATTTGGTCTTGGAAGCCAGACACGGTCATCCCTGGTTAGTATTGTTAGAAACAAATGCCAGGTTTCTCTAGGCCAGATTTCAGAGAAACAACTAGCAAAATCACATCTGAGTATTGCTTGTCAACCCCTCCCCCCCATAAAAGCCATGAGGTTGCCATAAGTAGACCGGCAACTTGAAGACCAAAAAACAGTTTTTCCAGTAGTTTATAAGAATGTGTCCTCGAAGTGACTGGCTTGACCCTGAAGGAGCTGGGGGAGGTGACGGCCAACAGGGAGCTCTGGCATGGGCTGGTCCATGAGGTCACGAAGAGTCGGAAGCGACTGAATGAATAAACAACAATAAGAATGCACCCTCTCTCATTTTTGTGTGTGCATGTATTTAAATGTAAACCTTTATCATTAAACGTATTTCATGTCTGCTTGAGTTGGCCAACTTTTCTGTTCAGTTCAACCATGCAAACAGTCAGAACATTAAAATATTGGTGAAATTTTGCCTTTCTTCATGAATAGTATTTTTTGGCTGATTTGGCTGATTAATACCACATGTCACATATGACCTTCATGGAGTTTAATAAAGGCAGTACCCACTAGATTTCTCTTTTTCATTTTGCTCTTTGCCAGACTTTCCCTGAGGCTGGTAGACAGATAATCCTTTCTAGCCTAATAATTGGTAGGTGTTTGGAGAGCATCATGTCTTAAGTAGTAATTCACTTTTCAAAAAGTCTTTCAGCACTTATAGCAATGCTGTGAAGCCTGTATGTGTGGATGCTGTGTATACTTGTAAGACAAATACATGTGTAAATGAAATGTTTTGTCTCTACACAATTCCATATAGTCTTATGAAGCAATCTTCATGTTGGAATAACTGGTGACTATAGGCGAAGAAGAGGTTAAATGATTTTCTAGTAAAGTATGCTGGAAACTGTGGCACTCTGAGCCATCTAGAAGCACCTGACACTTCTGGCAGTGTGTACCATGTTCACTGTCTGTAGTATGTTTGTATCTTGATAGACTATGTGCTTATTTTCATGTGCATACTGTGACTCTTGGGGTCGCATACAGTCGGCATACAACAACAAAAGCACAACACAGGTATATATAACAAGAGGAAGTCACTGATTAAAAGGAAAACATATTTAAAACTTACTAATCTCAAGAATAAAATTTGCAACAGTCTCAGAAAAGAATGCACCAGAGTTGTTCAGAAGATATGGAATTCCATAATATCCTTGTCATTGAGAACACTGTGAAGAAATTGAATTCCTGTACAGTGTTCCCTCACTTATTGCTGGGGTTACGCTCCAGGACCTCCCGCAATAAGTGAAAAACCTCATTGTAGAGATGCTCTATTTATTTTAATATTTATACATTATTTTAGTAGTTATACACTATTTTAAATCTTTATAACCTTAAATTAAAGTGAAGGAAAGGAAGGAAAAGCCCTTCAAGTCTGGAGGGAGGGAAGACTGAGGCGGGAAAGCACCTTGGAAAGCGGTGGTGGCAAAACCCCACAAAACAGCGAACATACCATGATATATATTTTAAATTAATATTTTTTGAAATCCGCAAACATTGAGTCCACAATAAGTAGCGAAGGAACACTATATTTCATCCATATATTATATTTGGGGCAAACAAATAAAGAATGTTGAAGTCTTTCAACAGAGACCAAGTCACAAGAATAAACTCTCTTGGAACATTCCACCTTTTTATATCTTCCATCCAAAAGAACTGGTGGCAACACACTATGTCTTGCTGTTGCCAAAGCTCTCTTCTGGGTGGGATTAATCAAAATGCGGAGATATGCTGCTATGACTCCACACTTGCATGAAAGTAATGATGTGGTAGGGAAACAAGTAGCTTTTTTACTGCAAGAAATAGATTATGAAAGTCAAGATCAAAAAATCCGCTCTTGACAGACTTGCAGGCTTCCACATTTGTGAGCATTAAGAGTGCTTCCAAAGACATGCCAATTGCTTTGATCTTTCTGAGAATCAAAAAATACCATTCTGAAATTTTTATTTATTATCTTCATTTCTACCCCGCTCTTCTTCCACAGGGGGACTCAGGGCGGCTTCTCATATGCATCAATGATGCTATCCACATATACATTCAATTTAAACAATTGGCACAGTTAAAAACATTATAAAATCATCAATAAAATTCCTTAACATTCAAATTATCATGCCGCTAAACCAGAGTCCAGCCAAATAGATCCCATATCACCACATCATAAATAAAATGATCTGATAACAGAGAGGGAATATAGCTATCAGGGTCTGCTTGAAAATCTATATGCAGCCAGAATTTTATAGCTCTCATTCATGCCAAGGTTTCAAAAGTGGTTTGACCCATCTCAATGCATAGACGGTGTAAGTCACACATCTAGAGAGCACCATTAGTTTCTGGAAAAATGTGGAAGGTAGTGTATTAAATGATTTATTGATTGTAGAAATCCAAATTGGGAACCATTCCGTAACAAAGAACCAATCCTAGTCTCAGATTTTTGTGGGCAGTAGGGATATATTGGTTGCCCTTACTGTAGAAAAAAATTGATAAATTGCTGCATTGTTGGTATGTACAGAAGCCATTACTTCTTGTCGCTGCAAGAGCCACGACAGGTTATATTTATTTATTTATTTATTCGGGCTTCTATGCCGCCGACTCCCTGAGGCTCGCGGCGGCTTACAGGAGCCAAGGGGCACAGTAAAATACAAGGCAATAAAACAATTAAAAACAACAGTAGCACAGTAAAACAATGACACAATTCAACAGTGAGCAGCTATATCTGTAGCAAATACCAAGGTATCAAGAGTATTTGACCGGTTCAATTTTGCGACTCCTGATCTCCCAAGACATTGGCTTCCACTTTTTGGCAAAAATGAGAATTTTGGATTTAATATAGCTAATTTCCAGTCTCTTTCTTTCATAGTAATTGGCAAAGAAATGAATTAAGTGTTTAAGACCGATACTAGATAAAGACAATAACACAGCATCATCTGTATATAATCACCAGCACAGGCACTAAGATCTACCGGAGAGGCCCTACTCTTGGTCCTACCCCCACCTCAAATATGGTTAGTGGGGATGAGAGAGAGGGCCTTCCTGGGGGTGGGCCACCGGCTCGGGAATGCCTTCCTGAAGAAGATCAGACTAGCTCCTACTCTTCAAACCTTCCGTACACAATTGAAGGCATGGGGTTTTTTTTACAAGCCTTTGACCACATTTAGACTCCTTTAATTAATATACACACTTTACAAGACTGAGACTGATTACTGTTGCTTTTACCTGCAGCTATCACTGTATTCTATTGATTGTGATGTCGTGGTGTTTATGGTGGTTGTTTATTTTTTTATGGGTTTTTTTACACATTCTGCATTTTGTGTGGTTGCACCCTAAGTGCTTTGTGAGCTGCCTCGCGTCCCTCTGGAAAATGGTAGCAAGGTACAAATAAACATTATTATTATTATTATTATTATTATTATTAAAGAGTACGGGAGCATGTGTAGAATGGAGCTTGGGACAATGATTATTCACCAATGCTAAAGCCTGGGGTAAATCATACAGGAATATGTTGAACAAAGTACGAGCCAGTATGTAGCCCTGCTTGACCCCGCATTTCTAGAAGTTAGCTGGCCTTCCTCAGAGCATCTAATTTGTCAAACAGTATTGGTGTACAATTTTCTAATTAGAAACAAAATTCTGGGATCAATATTCAAAGACTTCAACTTGTCCCACCACAGGCTTCTTGTTACGGAGTCAAAGGCTCCTTTTAGATCAATGAAAGCAGGAAATAGCTTGGTAGCTTTATGTGTGGAGTATTTGTTTGCAAATGCAAAAGTACTAAGCAGTAATCAAAGGTTGAGTTATCTTTATGGAATTGAGCTTGCTCAGGGCCTATGGTTTTATTGTGGTCCAGCCAGGTTTGCAACTTAATTAAAAGGAATTTTACATAAAGCTTTCCAATTACCAATACAAGGCTAATTGACTGGTAATTGGAAGGATTGACAGAGTCACCCTTTTTGTAGATTGATACTATAATGGCAAATCACCAACTATTTGGTAGCATGACTGTATTGTTAATGATGGTGAACACTGCCGACAAGAGGTGGGTCCATCATTCAGGATTGATTTCAAAATCTCTGGGATACTTAAATCTGATCTGGCTGCTTTTCCATTTTTAAACTAACTTTCTTGTACTGAAACAGGAGGCCAGTCAGTCAAATCAGGAGAATCTGATTTAAGTTTAACCTGAACTCTAAGTTTCTAACTCACCAGCCTGAAAGAGGTTGGAAAAATAACTATATCAGTTTGATGGAGAGATTGATGGGATAAATGTTGGATTTGAATTACTCAGTCCATTGTCCAAGTATCAAAACTGCTTAGAGTTTGTTATAGATGCACGTAGAAGTTGGATCATCTTAAATTCTGCTAATGATTGCTGCTTAAGTTGGATAAGGTGTCAGAAGTAGTACTTAAGATTCCGAAGGTCAGCAGGATCCACACCAGACTTAGATCTTTGGAACTTCTTGAACCGGAGTCTTATTTGTTGGTTAATTTTAATACACTTCATATCAAATTCAGAAATATTTGAGCTTCTTGTTCCCCCACTGGATTGAGGGTAGCTTGTAAAAGAGTTTGACGATTGAATAATTAGGTTATCAAATATGTATATGGTTCATATTTTGCAGATTCAAAGTTTGAAATAAGAGCCAACAAGAACAGAGAACATAAGGAAGATGGTCGCTTATGGCAAAGTCATCAATGACAAACTGGGAAATTGAGCTCAGAAAAGGTGTGGGGATAACAGAGCACATTCTATCACACTATAACCCCTGGCCAAAATTAAAGTATAACTACATAATTTTCCAATGTATATGCATTGGAAAATTTCAACAAGCCATTAACCCATTTGCTAAAGCGCAATGCAAATCTAGCTAAATTAAGTCCTACAAAGTTGTTCGTATGGCCTTTTTATTGACGATCTGCAGGAGTAAATATAAATTGCATAGCATCAGGGTCACAAATCACATTATCTAATAAAGAATGCAAACAGTTGTTCACTCTGGCATAGAAATGGTCAGTCAGAATTATTTCTACAAGAGGAAAACTATTTTCTAAATCTTCAATATAGGTAATTTTTCCCCAGAATCTTGGAGTCCATTTATACGACTTAAATGGGGCATTACGCTTCCATTTTATTTACAATGGCAGCATCCAGTAACATCCTGGGGTTTGATGTGACGCTCACTGTAGAATTAATTCAGTTTGACACCACTTTAACTGCCACAGCTCAATGCTATGGAATCATGGGCATTGCAGTTTGTGGGGCATCAGCGCTCTTGGACAGAGAAGGCTAAAGACCTTGTAAAACTACCACTTTGATTGTGCTTTTTACTGCATGACAGGAGGTTGGACTAGATGGCCCATTTGGTCTCTTCCAACTCTATGATTCTATGATTCCCTATTCCAGTGCTGTCCAACATCTAACCGGCCAAGGGCCGGATTCCAGGTCACTGATGACCTGGGGGGCCGCCCGGCCCCGGCCCTGCCCCCGGCCCCGCCCCCGGCTGCCGGGAAGCTTTGGGAGAGAGGGAGGAGCCAGGCGGCACCCCCTCCCTTCCAAGGCATCCTAGCAGCAGCTGAAGCTGGCGGTTTCGCCGGCTTCAGCTGCTGCCAGGATTCCTTGCAAGGCACGGAGGCCCGGGGGGACCCCCTCCCTTGCAGGGATCGCAGCAGCGGCTGAAGCCGGCGCTGGCTTCAGCCGCTGCTGCCAGGATCCCTTGCAAGGCACGGAGGCCCGCCGGGGACCCCCTCTCTTGCAAGGGATCGCAGCAGCGGCTGAAGCCGGCGCTGGCTTCAGCCCCTGCTGCGATCCCTTGCAAGGCACGGAGGCCCGCCGGGGACCCCCTCTCTTGCAAGGGTCCGCAGCAGCAGCTGCAGCCTGCGCTGGCTTCAGCCGCTGCCGGGATGCCTTGCAAGGGGCGGAGGCCCCGCCGGGGGACCCCCCTCTCTTGCAAGGGATCCTGGCAGCAGCTGCCGGGATGCCTTGCAAGGGACGGAGGCCCGCCGGGACCCCCCTCTTGCAAGGGATCGCAGCAGCAGCTGAAGCCGGCGCTGGCTTCAGCCGCTGCCGAGATGCCTTGCAAGGGACGGAGGCCCCGCCAGGGGGACCCCCTCTCTTGCAAGGGATCGCAGCAGCGGCTGAAGCCGGCGCTGGCTTCAGCTGCTGCCGGGATGCCTTGCAGGGACGGAGGCCCCGCCGGGACCCCTCCCTTGCAAGGCATCGGCGCCGGCGAGAGAGGGAAGAAGAGGGTGGTGCAGGGAGGAGGAGCTAGCCCTCTTCCTCCTCCTTGTACCACTCCTTGTCCCTCTCTCACCAGCGCCGATGCAATCAGCGGCACGGAGAGAGGGACGGAGGGGGCAGTGCAGGGAGGAGGAGCTGGCTCACTTCCTTCCCCCTGCCCCGCCTCCCCCTCCCCCTCGGCCGCCATTTTTTTTTAAAAATAGAATTTTTTGTAAAAAAATTAAAAATGGCGGCCGGGGGAATAGCGGGGGCCGTGCCCAACAGGCTGGGGAGCCGTGGACTTCCGGTTTGCTTCAATGGCTGTCGGTCGCACTCTCGAGGAGCTCCGAGAGTGACACGATATGGAGTGCTGGTGGTAAAAGCATCCACCCTCACTTGGCCATAAATGGGCCTGTGAGCACCCTCTCGTAGGAAGACCCGATCGAGGAGGCAGTGCGACCCACCCGGAGGGGTGGGCTGCATCTAGCGATCGAATCGGGACCGCAGAGAAGGAGCACCCATTCTGCCAAACAAGCTTGATGCTTGACAACGACAGCTTCAAGCAGATTCGACTCAATGTGAGTACAGACAAGAAACAAAGAAACAAAGAATGAATCGCTTCCTATCCCCCTTCAAGAACTGAGCTAAAAAGTCAAAGAAAAGAAAAACTTTTGGATGCGAGAAAGGGTCTTCGGGAGCCCAAGATTGTAAGACTGTAAGAGAAGCAGGCTGATTGCGGGAGGGGGGAAATCCCTACTTGGAAGCAAGACGGTGCAAGAAGGAGAAGGTGAAAGGAGAAAGGATTCCCCCCCGAACTCGGCTAATTGCTATTGAGAGAAACGTCAGAGACCCGCCGGGTCCCCTATTCCCCCCATTCCCCTCAAGGATAAATACGAGTTAACATGGCTACCTGAATTGAAAGACCTTGAAAACGCCGTCTTGTTGTGTCTCTGCCATCCCGTGGAGGAGGAGTTGGAGCCGGGAGCTGGGACGGAGCAAGGAGGCGGGAGAAGGGGATTTCAAGGGGAGGAAGAGAGAAGAAAAGAGGTGGAGTGAAAGAGGGGGAGACCAGCGGATCTGCTGACGGAGGCGGCCCGACGCTACTAACGTCCCCGGACGCTACTGACGCGAAAGACGAGCTGACGCAAGAAGGAAGTAGGAGAAGGGGAGAGTTTACGGAAAGTGCGGAAGCTGGCGGATAGAGAGCTACGGAGTCTTCGTAACCCAAGGGACTGACGTAAAATAAGCATAGTTCGCGAAAGAAAGCAAACTTCCTAAGCTGCGCTAATAACGCAAGAAGGGGAAACAATTAAGCGAGCCAAGCGAAGCGGAGGCAAGCAGCGGGAAGACACGAACTCTAGCAGAAAGTGACAGTTGAAGCCAAGAGAAGATAAGAGAAGAAAAGGGAACCACAAAGATCTAAGGAGATAGCATAAATTTATAAATTGGAAAAAATAATATAAAATAAAATAACATAAAATAAAAAAGGGGAGAAATAATAAACAAGGAAGGAAAAATAAAGGACTGTATTAGAAAGGGACAAACAAAGGTAGAAGCTGAAGCAAGTTAAAAGGGAAACTCCCTCATCTGCCAACATTGAGAAAGTAGGACAAAATATTAAAAAGACTGTCAAGGAGTGGCAAGCAAGTGTAATAAAATCAATCAGAAATCAATCAAATCATCAGGAAGATATGGCTGCAGTTAAAGGCAAGGGAGACATGGCAAACAAGGAAAGGAAAACCCCGGGCAGAAAGGGATCTACACCTGCGGAGCTGACTTTGGAAGACCTCTTTGCAGAGATGTTAAAAATATCAAAAAAACAGGATGATCAGGTGACAAAACAGGAAGAACATGAAAGACTATTAAGGAACCAAGAAATTCTAATTAAAGAAGAAATGGTTATCCTAAAAAAAGGTCTCAAGGAAGATATGACAGCAATTAAAAATCAAATGTCAAACATGCAAGAGGAAATAACAAAGATAAGCAAAAAGGAAGAAAGTTTGGAATTAAAGCAAAGTGCCCTGGAAGAAAATTTAAAAAAGAAGTTAGGTGCCATGTCTTCAATAAATAAGAAGTTAGAAGATCAACAAGAACTATTAGAATTTAAGGAGAAAGAGTTTCAACTTAGATTCAGGAACGTGGAGGAGGAGGAGGAGGAAGATATACGAGAGCTAATGACGAAAATTATATCCGACATTTTACACATGCCACCAGAGGAGACAGAGAAAGAATTGGACCGAACATATAGACTTACAACGAATTACTCAAAAAGAAATAAAGCAATAAGAGATGTGTTGGTCCATTTCCAGAGGAAGGTAATAAGAGATGAAGTCCTGAAAGAAACAGCGAGAAATCCTACCACATATAACAGAAGACGGATAACAATATTTAAGGAACTTCCTGCATCAACACTCACAAAAAGAAGAAAATACTTCTTCCTCACAACTGAATTAAAAAAAAGAAACATCAAATTCAGATGGGAAAAGACTGAGGGCCTAATGATGACGTATAAGGAAAGCAGATATTGGGTCACGTCAGAAGAAAAGGCCAAGTTCTTCTATAAGAAAATCATAGAGGAATGCCCACTCAATGAAAAGGAGGAGGGAGACAAAGACCCTGAAGAAGAGGGGGAGAAAGATGCGGAAGATTCGGAGGAAGATGAAGAGGAACGGGAGATGAGAAAAAGTTCAGAAGCAAGAGGCGGAGAGTCGGAGTGGACTGTAGCGGGAGAACAAAGGAAGTCAAAAAACCAGAGGAGAAAGCAGCTGAAAAGAAGGTTCTGTAATGGAAATTAAATGTCTTGTAAACAATATTAATGGAATTAATATCCCTAAGAAAAGGAGAAGAATTTTTAATCATCTGTATACTAAAGATGTAGATTTAATAGCCTTACAGGAAGTACATATTAAGGAGAAAGATGTGGCTTATTTGGCTCAAAGTAGACTAGGAAATATGTATTGCTCACTATTTGAGAAGAAAAAGAGAGGTGTAGTAATCTATGTAAAGGATAGGATTAAAAGCAAGTTAGCATTTAAGGATACAGAGGGGAGAATTCTGGGAGTAATAATAGAGAGCGAGAGAAAGAATATACTATTCTGTAATATTTACGCCCCAAATGGGCCAAAAATGAAGTTTTTTAGACATCTGAAAAAATATATTGACAATGCAAGTTACGACGAGTTAATAATAGCGGGGGATTTCAATGGGGTGACTCAAAAAGCATGGGATAGATCATCACCAGGAAAGAGAAATAAAGGAAGTGGACAACTTCCAAAAGAAGGGTTAGCAATACTGGAAAAATTAGATTTGAAAGACAGCTGGAGGGAACAAAATCCAGGTGTAAAAGATTATACATTTTTCTCCAACAGATTTAAGACGTGGTCTAGAATAGATATGGTGTGGTCGACAAAAAATGTATTGACAAAATTCAATAAGATAAAGATAACACCTAAAATATATTCTGACCACGATTTTCTGGAATTTCAAATAGGCCAGAGAACAGTGCCAAGGAGGTGGATTCTCAGTGATGACTTGCTGAAATCGGAGGAGCAATTGGAAAGGTATAAAAAAGTCCTTAAGGAATACTTTGAGCTAAATATGGAAAAGGGTACATCTAACAGAATGGTTTGGGACGCCAGTAAGGCGGTACTCAGGGGCTATTTCATTCAAGATAATATCAATAGGAGAAACCAGAAAAAAAAGAGGAGGTAGAATTACTAACAAAAATAAGAGAAACGGAAAAGATTCTAAAAAAACAGCCAAAAGACAAAAAAGTGAAATTTAGACTGGATACTCTACTGAAACAAAAGGAATTAAAAGATACGGAACAATTAGAAAAAAATTACAAATTTATAAGACAATATAATTTCCAACATTCAAATAAACCGGGCAGATGGCTAATGGCCAAAATAAGAAAGAAAAAGCAAAGGAATCATATAACACAAATCATAGACAAAGAGAGAGTATACAACACGGATAAAGAGATTATGGAGGCTTTTGTAAAATTTTATAAGAACTTATATGCAAAGGATGATATAAGAAAGGAGGAAGTACAGAAATATATAAGTGAACAAAAATTACCCAAAATTTTAGAGAGTCAAAGGGAAAACCTGAATAAGATAATAACATCAGAGGAATTAAGTAGAGCAATTAAAAATCTGAAAATCAACAAGGCTCCAGGACCAGATGGCTTCACGGCCAAGTATTATAAACTCTTTGAAAAAGAGCTGACACCATGTTTGCTAATAACCATGAATGAAATCCTGGCAAACAAAGATACACCTAATTCGTGGAAAGAGGCTAGTATCACTGTAATACACAAGGAAGGTACAGAAAGATCGGATGTAGGCAACTATAGACCGATATCCTTGCTTAATGTCGACTATAAAATCTTTTCTAATATTTTGGCAGAAAGACTAAAGACATTCCTAGGGGATTGGATCCATTCAGATCAAGTAGGGTTCCTTCCAGGAAGACATATGAAAGATAATATGAGAGTGTTAATAGATTCGATGGAGTACTATAGAAATAATATACAGAAAAAAATTGCATGGGTGTTTCTCGACGCAGAGAAAGCATTTGATAGGGTAAATTGGGACTTCATAATACTACTATTAAAAGAATTAGATATGGGTTATAATTTTATCAATGCTGTAACATCAATTTACGAGAATCAAATAGCAAATATTATAATAAACGGGGAAAGATCGAAGAATCTTAAGATACAAAAAGGCACACGTCAGGGGTGCCCGCTTTCGCCCCTGCTCTTTATTTTAGTGTTGGAAATTCTTTTAAAGAATATCAGAAAGGATGAAAATCTACAGGGACTAAATATAAAGAAGGAAAGTTTCAAGATCAGAGCCTATGCAGACGATGTGGTTTGTCTAGTGGAAAATCCCCTAGAAAAGATAGAAGACTGGCTACAAAAAATAGAAGCATTTGGTAGAGTCGTGGGGCTGAGATTGAATAAGAAGAAAACAAAAATCTTAACGAAGAATATAGACTATAAAGAAAAAGAAGCTATACGAATGAAAACAGGGTTGGAAGTCTCAAACAGGGTGAAATATCTTGGTGTTATAATCACACCAAACAATTTGGATCTAATTAAAAATAATTATGAAGTGAAATGGCAAGAAATAAAAAAGGACCTAAATTCTTGGAAACATTTAAATTTGTCCATTCTGGGAAGAATATCACTCGTAAAAATGAACGTGCTGCCCAAACTCTTATTTCTATTTCAGAATCTCCCAATTTTAAGCACAGATAAATATTTTATAATTTGGAATAAGGAGATAAGGAAATTTATCTGGAATGGAAAAAAATCGAGAATAAACTGGACAAATTTAATAGATAAAAAAGAGAGAGGAGGTCTGGGCGTGCCAGACTTGAAAACATATTTTCGAGGCATGTGCCTTGGAGTGGATAACAGAATGGACAACATTAAAGAACAAGAGACTTCTAGCCCTAGAAGGGTATAATTTAAGGTCTGGGTGGCACGGATATATTTGGTATCAGAAGGTCAAAATAGAGTATACCTTCAGAGACCACTATATAAGAAAGGCGTTATATAAAGTTTGGATGAAATATAAGAGTAGAATGTTCTTAAAAACCCCGGGTTGGATTTCGCCTCAGGAGGCCTTCTGTAGAAGGCAATTTGAAAAAAATGAATGGGTGACTTATGAGTCAATTCTTCAAAAGACCAAGGAAGGGGTTAATCTAAAAGAACTATCACATCTACAGGAATTGGATAAATCTATGAATTGGCTACAGTACTTCCAAATCAGAGACATCTTCCATTCAGATAAAATTGTGGGATTTGATTTATCTAAATCATTCTGGGATACACTTGTGGAAAAAAGACCAAAAGGATATCTTGTATTTATAAAAACTTATCGATTGGCGTACAGAAGAAGAAGGTATTAAGCACTGCATGATTAGATGGGCACAAGATCTAGGAAAAGTAATACCCTTAAAACAATGGGAAACATTTTGGAAAACACATCTTAATTACACGTATGCTTATGATTTAAAGGAGAATGGTCTAAAAATTTTCCACAGGTGGTATCTCACACCAAATAAAATAGCGAAATACAACAGCAACTATTCTAATAAATGTTGGAGGTGCAAAGAGGAAACGAGAACTATTTACACATGTGGTGGAGATGCAAAAGGATTCGGAGGTACTGGAAGAAAATTCATAAGGAAATGCAAGTAGCTTTAGAAATTGAGTTTGAATTCAAACCTGAATATTTACTCTTAGGACTGTTGGACTTTAAGTTAGATAGCAATACTGAGAAATTATTTGTATATTGTATATCCGCGGCTAGAATGACCATTGCTAGGAGATGGAAAGAAGATCGGATCCCGAAGATAGAAGATTGGAAGCTCAAATTGATGGATATAATGAGCATGGACTGTCTTACGAGAGGATTGGCACAAAACAAGAAAATGAAAAATACGGAGTGGTCCGCAATCAGGAATTATTTGACAGAAGGAAATACAGATTAGCTAAATGAATTAGATTAAATCCGAAAGTTAGTCAAGAAGAAGCTCAGTAAAGATTATTATTTATCTTTTTACGTTTATCTACTGTTTTCACTTTTTTATGATCATTATTGCTGTAACGTGGTTAAAGATAACAATTATTGTTAGAGAAGGAGGATAGGTTGGGAAGTACTTTTGTTAGTTGTGTATTTGTGTGTAAGAGTGTGTCTATATGTTAAATGTATGTTTTTTTAAATATATTTGGAAAACTTAATAAACTTTGTTTTTTAAAAAAAGGCTGGGGGGCCATGTACGGCCCCCGGGCCGCCAGTTGTACAGCCCTGCCCTATTCCATAGTGTTGAAAATTAAAGTGGCGCCAAACTACATAAATTATAGAGTGTCTTTGCACTCTCGGTGTCCAGGATTTGGGATTTGGATAAGAAGCAAACTACAATTTGATGCATAAAATGTTAGGAGGTTTTTCAAAGTAATTACAGTATAACATAGGACCTTGAGAGAGAAATGCATATGTTTGCATTTCTGAACTCATGAGATTTTAGAGGAAATCCCTGTGCCTAAATTTCCATAGTAGCACAGAATGCTTGCTGGAAAGTGAAAGTTTATGTGAGGCATCTGACAATCTAAGCTTTGACTCACCCAGCAGGCTTCTTTGGATAAAAATGGTGTAACTATTTTTGGTTTACCAGAAGGAGGTAAATATGTCAAACCTCTTGGTTTTGCTATAAGAGGAAATTACAGAACTCCTTAATAGTCAATAGTATTGTAAGTCAGATTTACTTCATATCTTGGGAAAATAACCATGAAGATATTTTTTTAGAATTGCTGGAGTCAAACCATCAGCATTTTCCAGTGCAGGGGAGAAATAACGTCCAGGTCTTATGTAATATCTCATCTAGAAAACATGGCTTTGTTTTTCTTTAAATCCAAAGCATTTTGAACACAAAATCACGTTTCTTTGTACTTACTGTTGAAATAAACTTGATTTCTGTTTATTTTGGGTACTTTAGCATGCTTTAGTATCATATATTTTTAAAAATTAATTCAGCAATGCAGAGCGGTAATGTTTTCCTTGCATGTCTCTTATTAGAAGCTGACAAGTAAGGTTAGAGAGCCACCTACTGATAGAGCTTTGATTAACATGTAGATGGAGGGAAGCACTACTCTTTTCATCATACTTGTGCTGGCTTTACAAGTTTCTGTTTAAGCCCTATTGAAGATGTATGCCAACCTGATTGTTCAGTGAATGTTTTTACATGGCTGTGCTAGCAATTTTTTAAATATGAATTCTATTTATATTTTATTTATATTCTTCCTAGTACAGGCAGTCCTCGATTTACGAACATCTGATTTATAAACAACTCATAGTTGATACAACAGGAAGTGAGAGAAATCTACCCCTGGGAAGGGGAATTCACTCCTGAAAGAGTTATCATGGGTAAAAGTGTCTTCACTGAAGTTTTATCACCAATCCTTGCTTCTACAACAAACCAGATTTTTCAAAATCCAATTATCACATGGACAGAAAGTGAGGTGAAATCTTCTGAACAGGCGCAGACAGCAAAACAAACACTATGGGGATGTTAACCCTCGTGTGTGTGTGTATGTGTAGGAGTTACACTTAAAAATGTAACTGTTCCTACTTACAAACAAATTCAATTTCCGGACAAACCTACAGAACCTATTTTGTTCATAACTTGGGACACCCTGTATCTGGTCAAACAAATGATGTCATCTGTGATCCTAAGTCCTGTATTTCTAACAAGTTTAATATCAAATGTGGATCAACAACAGGTGCTGGTTAATGAAATTAGACCTTTATTTTGTCTAAGTTGAGCGTCATCATCACCACCATCATTATTACTGCATTTATCCCAGAATCAAAATACAGTATTTCAAAATCTAATACTGACCAATGGGTGGCTGAAATAGTGAAACGTTTCTTTTCTGGTGTTGCAAGGTACACAAGCTTTGATTCATGCACACAATTATTACAAATAGTATATAAAATTGTCTTCAAGCGATATATAGAGATATATAAGGTATATATGAAATTCCATGTTTAGACTTGGGTCCCATCTGCAAGGTACCTCATTATGTATCTATCTGCAGAGCATGCTCTCTCTCCCTGCACACAGCTTTCCATTTAGGCATTTTAAGGAGGCTTGTTCCTACTTCCCACTGGGAAGGAAGAACAATGACTTCGAGCTATTCTCTGAGCTTCCTTTTAAAAGCCCTCTTTTTTCTCTTGATTGGCACTGCAGGCCCTGTCTGGAGTGGCTCCTCCCCCCCCCCCACACACACACACACAGAGTTCTGCTTCAGGTTTAATGCTTCCTTAAAGTTGTTTCTACTTTACTTTAGAGGAGAGGTAACTAAATGGTAGTAATTTTCTGAGAATTAGGTTTTTATTTTTGTTTGCTGAGGTTACTATTAATAATAATAATAATTTAGAAGTATTTTCTGAAGGAGGGGAGGGGAGGAGAAAAAGAAGCTAAAAGGGTGAATCTCCAAGCATCTGTGATGCCAAATAGGGGAGGAGGAGCTGTGATCGGCTTCCACGTGGTCCTGTTATGGGTGGGGAAATGTGATGGCTGGGCCCTTGCTATTACAGCCACTGGTAGAATTGACGAAGCTGGTTCGCTGAAGTAAAATGACTAAAACAGATCCACGCACAAGTCTAGTATCAACAGATATCTCAATAAAACCACAAGTAGTGAAACTGTTTATTAAGTGGTGACTAGATATAAGTAAATAGTAAAACTGTGCTTTTTCTTAAAGAAGTATTTGCATGTAAACAAAACATGTTGATTGAAGATTTTACTGTCTTTTGAAATACAGTACTTTTCCCATTTGAACTTGTCTGAGTTTTGAGATATCTACCGTGTTTCCCCGAAAGTAAGACACCCCCGATTGTAAGACGTATCGGGGGTGTCGGGGGGGGTCGGCTTATATAAGCCGTACCCCGTATGTAAGCCGTACCTCGGCCCCGCCGCCGCGAAGCGGGAGGTGTGCCGCGGCACACCTGCGGCACACCTCCGCGGCACACCTTTTCGCCAGGCCTCCAAGCAAGGAAAGGGGAAAGGAGCCAGGGGCGGGACGAAGCAGCGACGCGTCACTGTGACGCGGCGATCCTCACCACGCCCTGGCTCCTTTCCCCCTCCCTTGCTTGGAGGCCTGGTGAAAAGGTGTGCCGCAGAGGTGTGCCGCGGCACACCTGCGGCACACCTCCGTGGCACCCTCTCTTCTTTCGTCAAGCAAGGGAGGGGAAAGGAGCCAGGGCGTGGTGAGGATCGCCACGTCACAGTGACGCGTCGCCGCTTCGTCCCGCCCTGGCTCCTTTCCCCCTCCCTTGCTTGGAGGCCTGGCGAAAAGGTGTGCCGCGGAGGTGTGCCGCAGGTGTGCCGCGGCACACCTCCGGTTGCGGCGTGGCGGCGGCGGCGGCGGCGTGGCGGTGGGGTACGTCTTGGGTTATATAAGACGTACCCCGAAAGTAAGCCGTAGGGGGACCTTTTGGGGGGGAAAGAAAGTAAGACGCTGTCTTACTTTCGGGGAAACACGGTAGCAGAGGGATTTCTATTCCACTACCATTGCAGGGATGTTAGAGGAGGACATAGGAGAGAGGTTGCTTGGTGGTTGCTCCCAGGCTATGGAATTTCCTCCCATGTACTGCTGGGTTGCTCCCTTTCTCCTCCTTTTCTGCCTTTTCTATTTGCCCAGGCCTTTGAGTGTTGACTGGTGAGAAGGTCTTTTAATTACAAAATCGAATAAATAAATTGTATTGTATTTGCATTTTTATCATTATTATTGTATTTTTAACTTTCTTTTAGCAATTATTTCAAATTACAGTTCTAATATGATTTGTGTTTAAATGGTTTTAAACTCCCATTTTGAAGTTGCAAGTAAGGGATGATATTAAATTAATGAACGAACAAATAACCTTTTGAATTATTTTAATTTTACTTAGTTTTAACTCAAATTGTGAGCCATCTTGGCATCCCATGTTGGGAGAAGGGCATGCTATTAAACAAACAAGAAAATGAATAGATTGCATGAAATAGTGATTATAGAGTACCATGCTCAGTGACTTGTATTTATATATAAACAAATGATGTAAAGACATACAAGTTGTGTATCTGAAACTATATTTACCTGAAATTTGATCTGACCAATTGAAGTTAATATGTAGTTTGAAATACTATAGAAAATATGTACTCATATTTTTTAACAGTTTAACCATAATGTAATGCTAACTGGACAAGAAATGGATTAACACTAAATTTCCTAAAACTCACAAAAAGTCCTTTTGTAATGAAGTTACACCATTATAGTTAGGACATTTAGGACATTTAGTAGACGTTTTTGTGATAAAGATATTTGTAAGAGAAGTTGAATGAGATTTGGTTGAAAATGGCAGAAAGTTAACGCTTCCTGAGGTCCTAATGAAAAAAAACCCCTGAATTCCAACAAACCAGTAATTAAGGCTACATGGATTAGTATGCTAGAGCTGATAGGCAAACATATTAATATATGCAAGGATGGACTGCAAAAATTATAATCATGATAATGAATTAAAATTAGTAGTTATACACCAGTAGATGGCACTCATAGTATATCTACTGCTCAGTGATTTTTACTGCAGATATTTCTCCAGTGTCACTCATTATAGAATAACATTGTCATTTCCAATGTAATTATCTTCCTTTGCAGTGTATATCAACTGATTAAAGTTAGATGTTTATTGTGTGTTTTCACACTGTTTCCAATTATAGTGACCCTAAGTAAGCAATGTGATCGTACCAAAAAGGCTGAAAAGCAATCAAATATAGGTTGTTGTTGTTGTTGTTTGGGGGGGGGGGTTGCAATATTTGGTCCTTG
Organism: Anolis apletophallus; assembly: GCA_030556195.1. NCBI lineage: Eukaryota > Metazoa > Chordata > Lepidosauria > Squamata > Anolidae > Anolis > Anolis apletophallus. The sequence continues at coordinate 99,190,215 of JARBWK010000005.1, forward strand.
CCCTCTTCTGGAATGTAGAGAAATGTGATTTTCCCATAGTCACTGCCCAAGTGGGAATTGGTATCCTAATCTCTTGGAGTCTTGGTCCAGAAAGCACATTTTCTCTAGATGATATACATAACTTTGCTTAAATGAATTTTTCTGAAGTTATAATGAACCACTCAATAAAAATTATTTCCACATTGAATTGCACTGTAGAAAAATACTTCAAATGTGTTTTCCCTCCATCTCCTTCAGCAGCAGATATAGTTCATTTTTTTATATTAAAAAGGGATAGTGACATTGCACCTGTGCCGTCCTGCTCTTTCCAGCTCTGAATCAATCATGTGTTTCTTCCTCCACCTCTAGTTATTGGAAAGTTCTGTAATGGGGTGGACAAATGTGGTCCCTTAAGGCTTGTCTTTGATCCTTTACCAAAAGGACTGGAAAAGAACAAATATTGTCCCTCTCTTCAAATAAAGGCAAAAAAGAAGATCCAGGAAACTACAGAAAGTTCAGTCTGACCTCAAAACCAGGGGGGAAAAATTGAAACATATTTTACAGGAGGTTGTCTGCAAGTATCTTGATGACAATTCAGTGTTCGGTAGAAGCCAGCTTGCGTTTGTCAAAAACAAATCCTACCAAACTAATCGTACTGCTTTTTTCCCCAATCAAGTCACTACTTTAGTAGATGGTGAGAGTGCCAAAATCAATTTCTCTGGAATTCAGCAAAGCATTTGATAACCCTACCCCATGATATTTTGATTAGTAAATTGATTAAATGTAGAATAGATGATAACACTGTCAGATGAATCCATTATTAGCTGGAAAATTGTTCTCAAAGAGTCGTCATTGGTGGCTATGCTTCAGACAGGAAGTGGAGTATCATGGAGTCATTATTTTCCCACTTATGGCCCATTTACACTGACAACTACAAATTGTGATGGCCAGACAACAAACTCCCACAAAAATGCTCCAAAGAAAACCCTTAATATGCATCGGTTCTCTGTGGTTTATGCAGTCATCATTCAAGCCTCAAACTGATTCCAGGATTTTCCGGATTATCATCTGCATGGTGCAGCCACTTTCTTCAATACAAGTTTGAAACTGCATTAAATGGTGAGTGTAGACTGGAAGGGGTGGCTAACTCATTGGAAGAGAGGAACAGAATTAAAAAGGACTTGGATGAAATTGGGCAGAAATTAATAAAAAGAAATTCAATGAAAAGTTCTACATTTAGACCACAGAAACCAAATGCACAATATTTATTTACGACATTTATATATAGGATGGGGGATACATGACTTGGAATCATTACCTGTTGAAAGGACATTGGGCTTATTGTTGATCTTGCTACCTTGTCACACGGCTCTGGAAACATTGTGCATTGTCAGGGGGCATGGGGGACCAGGTGCCCCACACCCTACATCAACCACTTCCAGTTGAAGGCGATTCCATAGGGGGAAGCATTGATCACATAGCTTCTCCCCATGGATTCTAATGGCAACACAAGAAGCCTTCCATGGCATGTGCCAGCTCGGCCCACTAAATCCACGGAGCCCCGCCGGCATCCGCTGATGGGATCCTGCGGTCTCTTTGGGTGAAGTAGGATGGAGCCAGCATATGCTGCCAAAATCCACCCTTTGTGATAAGGTCCTGCAACTGAACATGATTAGCATAGTTTCTTAGTCAAGGGAAGTAATAGCCCCACTATATTCTGCATAGATAGGCTTCGCCAGAAATACTAAATTCAGTTCTGGGGACCTCATTTCAATAATGATATGGACAAGTTGGAGCAGGTTCAGAGAAGAGTATCAGAAGAGGTATTAAGGATGAAATATAAGGGGGGAAATTGAAATCTAGACTGAGGAATGGCATGATTGAATCTCAAGAGCCGTCACAGAGAGGAGGGTGCAGTTTTGTTTTCTGTTGCCTTAGAGCAGTGGTTCTCAACCTGTGGGTCCCCAGGTGTTTTGGCCTACAACTCTCAGAAATGCCAGCCAGTTTACCAGCTGTTAGGATTTCTGGGATTTGAAGGCCAAAACATCTGGGGACCCACAAGTTGAAAACCACTGCCTTAGAGGGTAAGGCTATGTCTCATGGTTTTAAATTGCAGAAGAGTATATTTTAATTGAGCAGTAGAAGGAATTTCTTAATAAGAGTGGTTAGCAATGAAATGGTTGTCTAGAGAGCTAGTGAGGTCGCCATCAAAATACACCAGACAGCTATGTGCTGGGCATATTTTACCGGAGCTTCTGCATTGAGCTGGGGTTGCTTGATGGCCCTTTGAGATCCCTTCCAACTCTATGATTCTGTGACTTTTTCTGCCCCCCCCCCCCCAAAGCTGTTTACATGGAGGTGTTTTGATCTTACTGGGAACAGAGTTGATATGCTCATAGGAACAGTTAATAAAGACTTCAATAAAACAAAAGCAAGATTCAAATCCCAACTCCTCCTGATCTAACTAGCAAAAATCTCTTAAAGGGTTGGGGATTTGCTCTAACGGTTGTCTGTTGTTTTTTTCTTCTTTGTTCTCTGTGTCTTCAGCAAAGCCACTTTGATTACAGAACCAACTGTTCAGCTGTTTAATTGTTTAACTGTTGATCAACCATTGCCATTCAACCTTGCCATGGAATATTTTTAATATCTTCACTCCTCTGACACCTCCTGGTCTAATGGCTGACTTCCAGAGATGCAGTTGAGTCTAGCTGAGAGCCTATGCCCCTGGGAAAGATTCTGAAAGGGGAGGGGGATGGGAATATCTTAAAGGGAAGGGGCTAACTCTGGATCCCTCCCATAATGGCGATTTGCAATATGCAGGCCAACCTTTCTTAACTAAGGAGAAAAACAGGGTTTTTGTGGGGGCATGGCAACTCCTATCCTTTTTATTGACAACTAAAGTTTGAATAGTGTCTCTACAGAAACATCCAGAATTGACATTTTTTGAGGGAAGCTGCAGAACCCCAACCATATACTGTTTAACATTTTTAAAATATCAGGGGGGGGGGGGTGTGTTCAAAACCGAAGTAGACTTATATTCTATTCCAGTATTGCAATTTGGCATTTTGGAGCATCCTATAACAAAAATCTGGAATTTTCTCTTCTTCACAAGCAAACAGTGTACCAAAGGATTAAACAGATTTTGTTAACCATTAGTGTATTTTCAAATGTAATCTTTTAGATCAGATAAATGTTTCGCACTAATATTAAACATGTTAACACTTTTTTTACTACTGTACCATAAATATTTGAGCACATAGGACAGATAGAGAAAATGTAATATAATATTTTAGTTGTCAAACAAGTTGCAATTTTATTGCAATATTATTGTTGGTGACTTTTAGATGTTTGTTTCCCCAAGTGTGGCACTTTCCAGATATGTACAGATCTCACAATCCATTTGCTGACTGGGATGGAGTGATTTGTAGTCAAATACATTTGGAAAATGATTGATATGGAAAGTCTGTACTAAACCATCGTATCAAACTGTGCAATTAGGTCTTGACAGTTATCTGCTGAATCTCTCCTTTTCTTTCCATTTCCACCTGCCTCAACATGTGTGCTGCTCACTTACTCTTCAGGCATTATAGAGATTGTCATAAATGTTTCCAAATTCCTATTGAAATACCTTTTTAAAGTAACCTTTTTAAAAGTTAGAAAGCACTGTTGATTCACAAATATACAATTATTGTTTCATTATTACTTGTTACATCACCTTTTCTATCACTTTGTTATGGGGCTCATTATTGAAAAGTAAGTTGTTGCAATTAAATGGGTTGTGTTAGGTCTTTACATTTAAGCTCTTCATTTCATTAGAGCTTACCTAGTATAGAGATAAATATACAAAGATGTGGGATCTTAGCATGTGGTAAAATTCTGACTTTTTCTACTGAATAGGCAGTCAACCAATCTAGTATATTTTTAGTGAATGAAATGACCAAGCAGTCACATTATCTATAAATGTATACTGAATTGACTGTGACCCAGGGCTGAAAATTATGTAGAAAGGCACCTGAAATTATATAATATAATCACACTCTTACTTTTAATAATATCTACTACTTAATAAATCCCACAATTGACAATTGCCCCCATTTTCATTATGACAAAGTAATGAACAAATTCCAGTCTCCCTTGAAATTGGACAAATATTTATCCTTGGTTAATTCATCCATCTCAGCTAATTCACAAACCTTCATCAGCCTTTCTCATCTCATCAGCCTTCTCTTCTCAATATATTTTCTTCACTTCTCAAATATTTGCCAATCTTTTTTCAGAATTTTTCATTAACACATTCTGTTGATGTTGAAATGAATAACATATTATTTAAAGCAGTGGTTCCCAACCTTTTTTTTTTACTAGGGACCACTTGACCAGGATGACTTTGACCATGGACCACTTGAACAGGGACCACTTTGATCAGGGACCACTCTCTAACTTAGTATCAAAAGAATTATGAATCAGGTTTTGGTCAACTTTCAATTCAGTTTGGTTATTTGGGGTACTGATTCAGAAAATTGCATTGGATAGACCACATCAGCTCTAGTTTCTGATACAGAACATATGCCATCCAGTAGTCACCATCTGCTCACCCACAAAAAAAACCCCATATTTATTAGGCATTTGAACTATAAGAGAGTTTGTGAGACCAGTTGCTCTTGCTGCAATGGTGTCATAACAGTGAGGCCACGGACCATATTTTAGTTCTTGCAGACCACTGGTGGTCCACAAACCAAGGTTGGGAACCACTGATTTAAAGGAAGTAGACTGCTTGCAAATAAGAACTGTCAAATAGTGAGTGGGAGGTTCATAGAGTAATATTTTTGTTAGTATTTTTGTCTGTATAAGTTTTACTTTTATCCTTACGTTTTATTATTTATAGTTGGTATTTCACAGTTGTGTTGTAGCAGTAGTAGATAGAATGTAAATGTGTGTGTGTGTATATATATATATATATACTGTATATATATATATATATACTGTGTGTGTATATATATATATATTAGTATATATACCTCACATCAAGTTTTGTTTCTTCTAGTTTTTCTGTCTTGTGTTTTTTTCCTTGAATAAAATTTATTAATTAAAAAAAGAAAAGTACTTGAAATATCATAGATTTGGAGTATCTTCCTGTAAGGCAAGGCTAAAAATTTTGAAAATTACTAAGTGGGAAACCTTTTGTTTTGCAACTTTTATTATGACACTTGCTTTGAGCTATATCCTTTTAATGAGACGTAGTCCCAAGTATTTCACAATTAAATAGCCGAAGTTTAAAACAATAATTGAATCTCATAATGAATGAGTTCCATCTACTCAGCCATAATTAGAGTAGTTTTATCATTATTTTGATTATAAAATGAGAGAATGGAATAGCTATCCATTCAAAATAACGGCTTATCATTATCATAATATCAGGATTTTATGCAGGATGTTTTGAAAGCATTAAGGTTATTAACTTATTGCTGCACCAAAACATGTTGACTTCCTCAGATTGTTTAAATGATCATAGTTTAAGCTACCCAGCTATCTCCATATTGAATAATGAGGTTTAGCAACTTTAATTACCTATAAAGACACAGCAAAGAGCTCCACAACATAGGTTCTAAGTGGAAGCCAGATCCAATGGCAACTTTATTGGTTTGTGCAGTACCCATGTGGATGCATATGACAATTTCCCCTAGTATAGATGCTGCTGCTGCTGCTGCTGTTGTTGTTGCTGCTCTTCTTCTTCTCAAACATGGTGTTATTAATGGTTTATTGCAGGGGTCCTCAAACTTTTAAACAGAGGGCCAGGTCATAGTCCCTCAAACTTTTATTTATTTAAACTTTCTATAGGTTTGTAGAAAGGTTATCTCTTGTATTAAAAAAGAGTCACTTTCTTTTTTTAAAAAATATGTTGCTTCTACTTCTATGTGGATTTTATGCCCCTAATTCAAGCAAATATTGAGGGCCCACTAAAGCCAACCATAAATTATTTCATTGGATAGGATATTAATCTAGATTTAGTGGTTAGAAGTTTTGAGCACACATTTTTACTTCTATGATTTAGCTATGCTTAGTTGTTGCCCACAGATGGTATTTCCATCGGACAGAATAATTTCACAGTCCCGATGGAAGAAGGTCAGTCTGCTTATTTGGGTCATTTATGTTTGGTTCCTCTTGCAAAAAGGGCTGAGATTTAACTACAGGTTTTAATTGTCAAAAAGAAAATATCATTCGAAAAGGGCTTCAGTTGTTCTCAAGCTGTGGGTCCCCAGGTGTTTTGGCCTACAACTCCCAGAAATCCCAGCCATTTTAGCAGCTGTTGGGATTTCTGGGTGTTGAAGGTCAAAACATCTGGGGACCCACAAGTTGAGAATCACTGAGCTATATGATGGAAACTGAAAAGAGCTCCTGTTTGTTCAACAAAAGTTTTTTCAACAAAGTTTTAAAATTTAGCACAATTAAGTAACCAGATTTTATAACTAGTAGGGTTTTAGTATTCTGATATATTGCTTCGGGTGTATCTGGCATCATAATATTTGTACATGCAGTTGGGTAATTGTGCTGATCTGCATTACTCCATGAAATTTTGTTTGAATAAAGGAACAGAGCTGAAAATGCAAAAATGCAAAATATAAAAGTAATTACAATAATAAATGCTGGAGGTATAAGAAGGAATCAGTAAAATTTTTACCACATGTGGCGGAATTGTAAAAAAACCAAGAAATATTGGGGGGAAATACATAAGGAAATTCAAAAAGCTCTTGATATAAAATTCGAATTTAAATCTTCTTATTTACTTTTAGGCCTCATTGACTTTAAGTTGGATAAGAACAAAGAAAAACTATTTATTAGGCCTGGTTGATCCATAAAAATGTTTCTAAATTCATGGGGGGGGGGGGAGGCACTGTTGTTTCAAAATAGAAATTGTTATGCAATTTTTTGATGAAATTTCAAAATAGTAACATAATTATTATTTCGTTACTGGTGCCACGCATGCGCAGTGCGCAGGGGATGCCCGCCTCCATGCTCCCTCGCCAGCTCAGAATCAACCTGCGATATCTCTAATGCAGGTTGATTCTCAACTGGCGAAGAGGGATGGAGTGCATGCCCTCCACGCTCCCTCACCACCTGAGAACCTCTGCGGGTTAAAGTTAACCCGCGTTGGTTGACAGCTGATGAGGGAGCATGGAGGGCAGGGCCTAGAGGCTCCCTTGCCACCTGAGAACCAACGCGGGTTAAAGTTAACCCGCATTGGTTGACAGCTGATGAGGGAGTGTGGAGGACAGGACCTCCATGCTCCCTGGCCACCTGAAAACCAACACTGGTTATATTTAACCCGGGTTGGTTGTGAGTTGGCCAGGAGAGAGTGCAGGGCACTCCCTCCACTCTCCCCTCACCAGCTGACAGCAACCAATGCGGATTAAGGTAACCTGCGTTGGTTCCCTCAGCTGGCCTGGGGAGAGTGCAGGGCGCTCCCTCCACTCTCCCCTCGTCAGCTGAGATCCAATGCGGGTTAAAAGTAACCCGCGTTGGCTGTCAGCTGGCCGGTGGGGAACGGGGGCATTGCCTCCGCTCCCCTCTGCCAGCTGAGAGCCAACAAGGGTCAAAGGTAAGAAAGGGCAGTAATTATAACGATATAATAACATGCCCTTTACGGAAATGGCGGGACTTGGTTTCGATTTAAAAAGGTCATTTCTAGGTTGCTGGGCGTGGGTCAAATTAGTGTCTAAATAGATTTTTATACGAAATAATAATGGTTTCCTAAGGATAACAACTGGAGATATCCACCCCTACTATTATATACTGTATAATGGCGGCCAGGCTAGTATTAGCCAAAAAATGGAAGCATGTAGAAACACCCAGATTAAAAGATTGGAGTACAAAACTCCTAGACATTATGGAGATGGACTGTCTCACCCACTCTCTAGCGCAGAATGCCAAAATAAAAAGAATGGAATGGACTCTTTTACTTTAAGAAATATAATGGTGATTGGATTATTAATTTAGAAATATAAATCTGGGGATGGAATCAACAGAAGACGAGTATTGTACAGGAATATCAGGGAGACAAGTTCTCCATAATATTTGTTATGATGGACTCTGTAAGGGATGGAAGTACTCCTGTATGTCTTATTTGTTTATTCTCCTATACTCCCCCCCCTCCCCACCCACTGGCCCTCTTAACACCCCCCAATTTCCGGTATGTTTCCATTTCTTGGTTTGACATAATTGGTTTTTGTAATTTTATAATATGTATAATTATGTTTTAATTTGATATTCTAATAAAAATTATATTATAAAAAATGTTTACTTGGGAAAACAGAATATATTTCTGAAGGAAGTGAGTCTTCACCTTTTTAGCCATTATCCATACCTAGTTTTCCTTGTCAACTAGTTTAGATGGAATCTGGATGTGAATATGCTCCCGAATCAAAGTTCAGAGAAGCTACCTTTAGGGAAGGACAGGTCTAAAACGTTTGTTCCAATGGGGGGATTATGTGACTTGTAGTCTAACAAAGCTCTGGAATGAATTTAAGTAGGTATCATTCTTATCACACAGAGCTGGTGGACAGCTCAACGCATGCTCAGAAATTAGCAGTTTTGTATGCTGTTAGTAATGTCATCACAAACCCTACTCTTATTATTTATTTATTCTACAATATTTATATGCTGCCCTTTTCAACCACGAAGGCGGCTCACAAGCAAAATGCAAATACAATGAACTATAATTATTGCCCCAGTACAACATTGTCAGACCCCAGCCTGATTCCTTAGCCAAACCAGACCAAAGCCATGTTGTTTCTGAGATTCCAGCTAGGCCAGAAAGCAAGCCTCTGCAGAGGCCTCCAGTTCAATCCACGTTCAAGGACAGGCGAAGCTTAGCTCCATCCCGGGCCGATAAGAAGCGCTGGGAAAGTGGAGTCGGGTTACTACCTTTCCTTCCAGGTGCAGGCACTAATGAGTTGACATACCATTCTGATGCGGGAGGCTTGAGAAAGCCCAGCCGGGGATCGGTTAATGAGAAACAGTTACGACATACCTTGTGTCGGAAGGATCAAAGCCTGTAAGACCTATTTAAGTTAGGACTTAGAGCTGTGTGGCATCTCTCGCTAACGTTTAGCTTCAATCCAAGTCTTCACAGAACTCTGCCTGGGCCATTGGGCCTTCCAGCCTTTGGACTCTTTTTGCCAAGTCCTTGTGCCAAGAACTTATCCCTGGATTTAGCCCATTGGGCATCAAGACTCTTTTTACCTTTTTTATTCTGTTTTACTTTTGGACTATTGCTTTGCAATACCCTGATACTTGGAAGCATCAATTGACTGTATTTCTATCTTCTTTACTCTTTTCATTTATTCTAAACAAAGCATTTAATCAAGGCTGGTCTCAAGTGGTTTACTGAGGGATCCTTCAAGTCTACGGTGCAACAAACATCAATATTACATATCACATTGTACTATAACAATATCACATTGAACTATACAAATACAATAAACTATATTCTTGCCACAGCACAACATCAATATTACATATCACATTGTACTACCGTGTTTCCCCGATAGTAAGACACCCCCGATTGTAAGACGTATCGGGGGTGTCAGGGGGGTCGGCTAATATAAGCCGTACCCCGAAAGTAAGCCGTACCTCGTCGCCTCGCCGCCACCGCCGCCGCAACCGGCCCATCCGCCGCGGCACACCTCCGCGGCACACCTCCGCGGCATACCTTTCTGCCAGGCCTCCAAGGAAGGGAGGGGAAGAGAGCCAGAGGCGTGGCGAAGCAGCGGCGCATCAGAGTGACGCGCGCCGCTCGCCACGCCTCTGGCTCCTTTCCCCTCCCTCTTTCGTCCAGGGAAGGGAGGGGAAAGGAGCCAGAGGCGTGGCGAAGTGGCGGTGCGTCACTCTGATGCGGCGCTGCTTCGCCATGCTGGCTCCTTTCCCCTCCCTTCTTTCGTCCAAGGAAGGGAGGGGAAAGGAGCCAGAGGCCCCGTCAGAGTGATCGGCGCTGCTTCGCCACGCCCTGGCCTCCCCTTCTTTCATCCAAGGAAGGGAGGGGGAAGCCAGGCGTGGCGAAAGGCAGCGCCGCGTCAGAGTGACGCGGTGCTGCTTCGCCACGCCCTGGCTCCTTTCCCCCCCTCTTTCATCAAGGAAGGTAGGGAAAGGAGCCGAGGCGTGGCAAAGCGGCGCCGCGTCAGAGACGGGGCGCCGCTCGTCAGAGTGACGCGCTGCTTCGCCCTGGCTCCTTTCCCCTCCCTTCTTTCGTCCAGGAAGGGGGGGGAAGAGCCAGAGGGTGGTGGCGCCCGCGTCAGAGTGATGCGGCGCTGCTTCGCCCACGCCCCTGGCTCCTTTCCCCCCCTTCTTTCATTCAAGGAACGCCCAGCGCCGCATGGACTCGGTGCTTCCGCCACGCCCCTGGCTCCTTTTCCCCCTCCCCTTCTTTCAAAGGAAGGTAGGGAAAGGGCCAGAGGCGTGGCGGCGGCGCCGCAGAGTGCCGCTGTCAGAGTGACGCGGCGCTGCCCGCCACGCCCTGGCTCCTTTCCCCTCCCTCTTTCGTCAAGGAAAAGCTGCGCCGCAGAGGTGTGCCATGGCCGATGGGGCCGGTTGTGGCGGCGGCGGCATGACGGCGGCGGCGGCATGGCGGCGGCGGCGTGGCGGCGGGGTACGTCTTAGTTTATATAAGACGTACCCCGAAAGTAAGCCGTAGGGGGACTTTTCAGGGGGAAAAGAAAGTAAGACGCTGTCTTACTTTCGAGGAAACACGGTATATCAATATCACATTGAACTGTTTCGGCAGGCTCTCGGGGACTAAGACTGCAATTTCTTGACTACCCATCCCCGTGCTGGATGCAACCCTGATGAACTGTGCTTTGCTGTGCATTTTACCATGCTTGTGTTTTATTGTGTTTTTATTGTGTAATACTGTGCTTTCAAATTGTAGTTCCACTGTTGTGAGCCGCCCCGAGCCACACCGGGAGTGGCGACTAACAAGTGTGAATAATAAATAAATAAATATAACAATATTGCAATATTATTAGTAATATTGTATGTAACACAAAATATATAGTTATAGTATCATATTATTTTAGTAGTAGTAATATATTGCATTACATTACAACATTATCAATATTATATGTATACACAATATATTATACCATACTATATTATACTATAATATCAATATTAGGTGATGTTGTGATACCATTATGTTTCTTGTGTATATGAATCATGCCAGATTAATGAGTTTGAGTTTGGTATACTAAGATTATTTGTTTGTTTGTTTGTTAGACTTATTGGCCGCCACTCCCAGCCGGCTCGGGGCGGCTTACATCAAGCACCACAATAAAACAATAAATCTACAACAGCAATAAAACCACAAGAATAAAACAATTCCTAAGAGATAACACAATTCCTAAAAAAATAGTACATTACAACTCAAAAGCCTGCCGGATTAGGACCGACTTGCAGGCATGATATGCAGAATGATATGTTCAGGAAACATAGTAAGTTTCCTACCCAGTTTTCGTAAGAGTTTGAAGGAAAATGCTCAGAAGTAGAAATTACAAGCTGCGCATGCCATCCTCCCTAATCATTCACTGCAGGTTTTCCAGAGTTTATCCAACCTCCATGGAAATGTGTGGCCTCACTTTCCACTGATTATTCGGTGCTCTCACTACTGGTGTCTGCAAACAAACATTGTACATTTGGGATCTTATATTTGGCAAGGGCTTGTGTTCTGACAGCTTAAAAATATGCAATATTCATAAATGTTCCATAGCAGCTTTCCAGCTGATGGCTCCCTTCAGTCAACCGAAACAGAACTGTTATAGCCAACAGCTACAGATGTTGGACTTCACTAAATTCTCCTCCTTCCTTTTAGTATGTATTTGATTTGGGAGATTAATTTACAACATTATTGTTGTTCCTATAAGCTGTGTGGTCTTTATTTAGAATACCATAGTAGGTCTTCCAAAAGAGTATCCTAAGTTAGCTTTGCCCCAGAGTTTGACATTGCCATTTGGAGTCCAAAAAGCAACTTTTCAGGATCTGTTGTAATTTTTCAAATACTATACTTACTTGAGTCTAATGCTCACGCTTTTTGGCTAAATTACATCAACAAAATCAAGATGCACATTAGATTTGATGGAATGTTGGAATTGCATATGTAAAGCCATCTGTTCCCCTCCATCAGGCCGAAGCTGCACCCCTCTGTCAGGTCAAGATGGATCCACCAGCCTCAGCATGATGGAGGGGCTGCAATTTTCCAACTGGCCTCCTTCATAAGGCCTTCAAAAACAAAGGGGAGGTAGGCAGTGGAATGACTGATAGGCATGGGGAAGCTATTCCTCTCTTTCAGGCCAAGGCTAGTTTCCCAACTGGCCTCATGAAGGATTTCAAGGCCTAGTGAAGGAGGTCATTTGGGATTCGTGTGAGTTTGGCAAAGGGGTCTCACACAGTTCCCTTGTCTACACTGTTGGACCTGTTGTCAGGGAGGCAGTCTATGGAATGGCTGGTGAACAAGGGAAAGTCATGCCTCTTTGCCAGTCTTGCATGGTTTCCAACTTGGTTGTATTACATTCAACAAAAATCCTTTTTTGTAATGTGCACCTTCAAAATTGAGGTGTTTGTTACATTTGATAGCACATTATACTCAAGTAATTATGGATATGTAGGGTTCATTGGAGAAAGGATGATTAAGGAGCCTGCTTGGAAAACAGAGGATGCAGCACCATGATGGGGCTGATTTTAAAATACCTTGATAGTAAAATGACAGCCGTAGAGGAAATACTGTTATGAATATGTGTCAGATGGATATAGATGTTTCTCATTTGAAGTATGGAAGGTGATTTTATTATTTATGAATGTGATTTTATTATTTTAGAGAATGATGTTGCTATGTTTATGTTTGGCTGCATCAAATAAAGTGATGATTAAGATCCTGAAGATGCCGCGTCCTGTAACATCCACAAATCTCTTGTTCACAGCTTTGATGTGGAAAATGGCCCATCACCAGGTCGTAGCCCATTGGACCCTCAGGCTAGCTCTTCTTCAGGGCTTGTGCTCCACACCACTTTTCCAGGTCACACCCAGCGGAGAGAGTCCTTTCTTTACAGATCAGACAGTGACTATGACTTGTCACCAAAGACCATGTCCAGGAACTCCTCTCTACCTAGTGAACAGTAAGTCCATATATCACAGTACTGTCTCATATATATTATGAAATTGAAGAGTCGGTCTTAAACAATAGATAGTGGCTGATGTTAATACATGATTCATGTTAACCAGACAGATATAGAACATATCTTATGCCTAGAATCTTTATCAACAATCCAATGTGGAATCACATGTCCTATAAAAACCAACTTCTAGTATTAAAATGATTGCCCATCAATATGAGGATACAGTATATATCTTGCAAATGAAACTAAAGTTTTATGAAATTAATATCAATTAACACGGATACTTTCTATTGCCAATCTACTCTCTTATTTCTTCTTGCCCGCAGCTTCAGTAACACACACTAGTAGTCATGTTTACTTGAGAGTAGAGAATTAATCTTCATTTGTTTCAATGTGGCATGCAGGAGTAAATAATGTTTAATGTTTTCTCCACATTGGTAGTTTTACAAGGGTATTTTTTCAAGATTTTTAATTATTTTTGCTGGGATATTTTTGGGGGAGATTTGCTTAAACAAAAAAAAGAGGCATAAAAAGTATTTCCTCCCTTGTTCCGCACAAAACTCTCACCAATTTCCTAACTAAAGCAGCATCTTTTGCTGGATTGTTGTTTTCACTGTAAAAATGGTGGTTTTTCACAAAGTTCCTTTTTGTCAACAAATGTTTTGTAGAAACATATTTTTTCATAATAAAATCCTGATTTTTTAATTAAAAAAATCTCATGTTGTTTAACTATTTTCTTCCTCATCAAAGGGCAAGAAAATGGCAAGTACTCTTTATATCCCTATTAGAAAGTATATCACATTTAAATTAATACACATTTTTCTGAATCTTTTTAATGGAAAACTAAAGGCAAGGCATTGCTCATGTTTTTAATTTTTTATACAATGCATAGTTGAGGTAATTTTAGTGGCAAAACATATTTAAGATTCAACTGAGAGCAAATATGCCACAATGTCTAAAAGCTGGGTTTAGAGTTTCCATCTGGAATCAGTTTTGAGGCCATACAAAGAGCTCTATGGAGATGAAGATCATACTTTCCTATTTCTTCTGTATTCTGCTGTTTTTCTGATGCTGGTCCAGTGTTATATACTGCCTCAGATATTTGGATTATTTTACAATGGTGTGTGTGTGTGTGTGTGTGTGTGTGTGTGTGTGTGTGTTACTCTAGCTCAGTGGTTCTCAATCTGTGGGTCCCCAGATGTTTTGACTTTCAACTCCCAGAAATCCTAACAGCTGGTAAACTGTTTGAGATTTCTGGGATTTGTAGACCTATACATACCTGGGGACACACCGGTTGAGAACCACTTCTCTAGCTTATCTGTAAACCACCTACCTTATTGTAGCTACTCAAATTATCATTCAGGACCAAGCAGTTTTCAAATTATTATGTATTAAATCTCTAGATTCAATTTTCATTTGTATGTGCAAAATGAGTATGAGCCTGATATATTGGACATTGTCCAAGGCTGCATCTACCCAGCGGAAATAATAAATTTTGACATTACTTTAACTGCCATGCTTTGGAATCGTGGATAGTTTTTCAAGGTCTTTAGCCTTCTCTGCCAAAGAGATCTCCCAACAAACTACACACCCCAGAATTCCATATCACTGAGCTGTGGAAGTAAAAGTGGTGTCAAGCTGCATTATTTCTACAGTGTAGATGCACCCCATGTTAGAACAAACTGAAAATTCATTGAGTCTTGTGTATGCCTTCTTATTTAAAATATGAGATTATTTTGTTTGCCTTTCTTATTAGGCATGGAGATGACCTGATAGTGACACCATTTGCACAGGTATGTTCCAAATACTCTAACATTGAGGTAGTGTTGTGCCAATAGGGGTGATGCCTAACATTTGAAAGTTTTAACACTACATCCAAGCTATGGATTATTGTTTTCATGATTCTTCCTCCCTCTTTGCATCTGCCTTTCTGAACTGTCATTTCCTTACACATCTTCTTTAGTTTTCCAAGGCATAATAGACTTCATGATGCTTTGGTTTATCTCACCTGCTGGTTTGGCCACTGAATCCATTTTCTGATGAAGTGCCACTTTTACTATTGCAATGCATGCTGCAATTGGTCACCATGAATATTTTCAGGAGACTAGACTGTTCCCAAAATCCCTGTAAAATCACATTATTCTTCTATTCATTACTTTCAGGTTTCAAAACATATTTGATGCAGAAGTCAAATTACATTTCTTAGATAAATTCTTGAGGCTGTAATCCAAGGTTGGATGGTCCCAATAAATATCAGCAAATTTCAAGCACTCATTGCCAGTTGCCCAGACATAGGAGAGGAATTCCAACCTTTTATTAGAATGGAGAGAACAATATGTACAAAAGCTGGGAAATTACCAAACAATTGTTTCATGGGGAAAGGGGTAGGAGAGAGGTCTGTAGAAGCCCAGTGAAATTTCCTCAAAGCCGGATTCCCTCTTCTTGCATTAGTGCCTTGTAGCCTCTAACATAAGCACAAGATAGGCGTCAGAGAAGACTAGTTCTATCACTGCAAATGTGTTATTCTAAATGGCTAAGTAGGTTACCATGTATAATAGTAGTCCCTGTTGATGTACATATTTCAGAAATACCATTTACAAAACTGTTTGAATTTTTGTGGGATGGCTAAAGGCCAACATATTTCACTCTGAAGGAGGAGGCTGATCTGTGCCATGACTAATCAGCTATCAATTATGATTTGAAGTACAATTAGTTCCATAAAGGATAGTAGTAGCATGGCAATGCTGTAACCTTTTTATTGGGCCCGTAGCCACATCCTCTCCTTTCCTACTGAGTCCTCTTTCTTATATCTTGTTCTAAATTTTACTACATTGCTGCCTTGTGATAGATAAACGCTTACGTTATTACTCATGAGCATTAAGTTCAGCAGCCTGTGCTACCTATTAAGTACATATAGCTGTTCCTATTAAGCATACTTAACCTTTTATATTTTAAAAAATAAAATTTAAATCATGGGGTTTGGGAAATGTAAATGGAAAAAGTTAAAATATTCCTCTCATGGAAATCAGTGAGGGCTTAACATATAAACATTTTGAATATTAGTATAGATTGAGCATCCCTTATCCAGATATCTGAAATACTTAAAAATCCAAAATAGTTCACGTGGGTGGCTGAGACAGTGACACTTTTTTCTGATGATTCAGTGGACACAAACATTTCTAAAATTATCTGGTTAAGTGTATAAGGTGGACATGAAGCATCAATGAATTTGATGTTTAGGCTTGAGTCCCATCTGCAAAAAAAATCATTATACATCAGTAGCTCCCAACCTTTGGTCCTCCAGGTATTTTGGACTTCAACCCCCAGAAATCCCAGCCATCTTATCAGCTGTTAGGAATCGTGGAAGCCAAAGTCCAAAACACCTGGAGGACCAAAGGTTGAGAACAATTGATCTACATATATGCAATTACAGGTTTTCCAAAATCTGGAAAAAAAATGGACTTCTAGTCCTAAATATTTTGGGTAAGGGATACTCAATCTGTATTTGTTTCAATATTCAAGGTGGTCTTATGTCTTCATAGGTTTTGGCAAGTCTGAGAAGTGTAAGAAACAATTTTACACTACTGACAAATCTACAGGGAACATCAAACAAGTAAGTGGCTTCTTCTTCTTTTAAGAAATTTATCTACAGTGTTCTTAACTTCTTACATTTAGGCTGCAGTCTTCCCACTAAACTCTATAATAACTAGCTGTGAATTAGCATACATTGGATGGAACATCTTCATCTCCTTGCTGATTTTTGAAATTATAGTAATTGAAGACCCCCAACCAGGTTTTCATCTAGAAATCTGTCATTAAAACTCCCGATGATTGCTGATGCAGATTCATCATCAATTGACACTTGTAAATAATGTTATATCTATAATTTTTAAAACACTATAGATTGCGGTTTTGCTTTAAAATTGTCCATGAATTTACCGAACTGGTTCAGCGCTTTGAACATCCTGTAAATAAGTTTTGCTCACTGGAGAAGCAAATGCTGTCTCTATACCAATCAATGACAAAAAGACCAAAGCTATTTACCAATAATGAACGCATATGTTTAAATTTCTATTTAATTTAGATAACACAGTATATTGCAAAAGCAACATATAAAGTTAGCAGCACAGGAGTGCTTTATAGACAAATAGGCCAACTATGCAGAGTACTTATTTGTGTGTTCTTGTTGAAATTGGTTCATCAATTGCATTGTCACAGCATTCCAGATTGGTGTGTGTTCAGGTTTTTTCTGATTGTAGTGATCGGAAAAGGCCAGCAGTTGAAATTATGCTGATGAAATGACCAGAACTAACTCAGGGCCCTTCCACACAGCCCTATATCCTAGAATATCAAGTGTGGACTCAGATAACCCAGTTCAAAGCAGATATTGTGGGACTTTCTGCCTTGATAATTTTGGGATATAGAGCTGTGTAGAAGGGCCATCAAAGTTACCAGTAAAATGTGATTGTGGTGTTTTATCCAAAGTTCAAAAAGTTGAGTGGCCAA
Source organism: Anolis apletophallus (assembly GCA_030556195.1). NCBI lineage: Eukaryota > Metazoa > Chordata > Lepidosauria > Squamata > Anolidae > Anolis > Anolis apletophallus. The sequence goes on from JARBWK010000005.1 coordinate 99,207,857, forward strand.
AGTTCCCATTTACCCTAAAAGTACTTAGTTATTGGGTTGCTGTGAGTTTTCCGGGCTGTATGGCTATGTTCCAGAAACTTGACAGCAGGTACTCACAGAAACTTCTGGAACATGGCCATACATCCCAGAAAAATCACAGCAACCCAGTGATTCTGGCCATGAAAGCCTTTGACAATACTTAGTTATTGTTATTTGTCTTTTTATTTAAAGTTTTTTTAAATTGTCTTATTTACTGGAAGAAATGGGATCTGAATTAAGGTTTTCCACCATTCAGTCAAATCGAAGGATCAAAATATAGTTGAAGTGTGCAGTTGAGTGGTTATGGGAACCCTCTCCTTCACTATTCCCCAGCCTCAATGCCTAGTGAAAGGGATTTTCATCACAATCACACCTATAATGAAGCCTTCACTCTTCAAAGGCTGTGATCCCTTTGAAAACCAGGAGACTATGTGTCTGTATTCCATGTATGTATACATATCTGCACTACATATACTGTATATATTGTAGATACATACATACCTATATAGTAGTTGCTAATGACACACTTGCTAATTGTTCATCACTTCTTTACTGTCTTGGTAGTATTCATTACATTTGTTATACTTGATATTTTTGCTGTCCATTTTGCTAACACATACTAATGCAAATAGTTACCTGAGATTAGTTTTTCTAAGGGATCATCAGTTACTTTTTCTTCTTCATTCTTGTGGGTGCTCAAAATTGCATTAGAACAACCTGGAAGGATGACATGGTCTTAATGCACTCGTAGATTCCATGCATATTCACAAAAGTCACTCCTGTTTGATTTTGCAAATTGATATAGGTATTCAAGTGCATAAAGTTTCAATCTATATAAAACACATAGCAGATTTTCTTTTTTACTCATGGTTTAATGATGTACAATTGCACTTTACCTAATTGTGCTTCATGCTTATAACAGTCACATGGAGGCCTCTTGAAAACTGGAATTTGTCTGAAAAGCTGTTTGTAGGCCAAACCACCACCTGCTTTAGATTCTCTTGTGTGTCTTCCTCTAGGCAGAGAAGTACAGTCTGCTATTTAGAAGTGAATGGAAGAAAAGGGGAATTTGCTAGCAGCTGATTGACGTAATGAAGACCAAATTTGTGCACATGTGGAGTAGCCACTACGCAGATTCAGTTGCAAAAGATATCCAGAGGACTTACATAACACTGCTATTAATTTGAAATGAGGCTTCATCAATCCATGTTCACGGCATCTGATTGAGTTAAAAGGCAGTTCTCCATTCTGATAAAACAATAATTTCTTCCACAGGAGGTCACCAGCAGCAAATCAGCCACCAATTCCCAGGGTAAACATTCAAGGTATGTGTTGTGTTGGAAAAAAACATGTTTAAGTTTAATGAACTTTTTAAGAATGATAATAATTAAAAATATATATTTGAGGTCTTGTCTCAGATGAGACATGAGATAACCAGTGTGAATGCATTTAAGGTAAAGGTAAAGGTTTTTCCCTGACATTAAGTCAGTCGTGTTTGACTCTGGGGGTTGAGGCTCATCCCCCTTAAGAGCCAGCGCTGTCCATAGACACCTCCAAGGTCATGAGGCCGGCATGACTGCATGAATTGTCATTACCTTCCCGCCGGAGTGGTACCTATTGATCTATTCACATTTGTATGTTTTTGAACTGCTAGGTTGGCAGAAGTTGGGCCTAACAGCGGGCACTCACACTGCTCCCCAGATTCGAACTGGTGACCTTTCGGTCAGCAAGTTCAGCAGCTCAGAGGTTAAACCCACTGTGCCACCCAGAAAAAGCAGACAGGAAACGTGTGCTTTCCATATATGGCTGAATTGCCACTCCCATCTGACAGGGTAGTCAAGGTGAATGTGTATCAATTCCCAAAGTATGGAAGGCCATACTTTGTCCACCTGTAATTTGTAGCACAGACAAAATCTATATCACAATTTCCCTTTCATGTTCAGGCTTTTGGTCCCTTCTCAAAAACATCTCATTATGGATGGATGGAACCTTTCTCTAAGATCAGGCACCGTACCCGAGGACTGGAGGGAGGCAAATGTAACCCCGATCTTCAAGAAAGGATCCAGGGGTGATCCAGGAAATTATAGGCCAGTTAGTCTAACCTCAGTTCCAGGCAAAGTGATGGAAACCATTATTAAAGAAAAAAATTAGCAAGCACATAGAAGAACAGGCATTGCTGAAGGAAAATCAACATGGTTTCTGCAAAGGCAAATCATGTCTTACTAACTTGATAGAATTCTTTGAGGGTGTAAATAAACACATAGATAAAGGGGACCCAGTCGATATTGTTTACCTTGACTTTCAAAAGGCTTTGACAAAGTCCCTCACCAAAGGCTCCTAAATAAGCTCTTCAGCCATGGAATCAGGGGACAGGTCTTGTCCTGGATTGAAACCTGGCTAAACTGTAGGAAACAAAGGGTGGTAATAAACGGACATTTCTCTGGGTGGAAAGAGGTGAGAAGTGGCGTACCCCAAGGTTCAGTTTTGGGTCCGTTACTTTTTAATTTATTCATTAATGATCTGGATGTAGGAGTAAATTGTGAGGTAGCAAAGTTTGCAGACGACACTAAATTGTTCAGGGTAGTTAAAAATGAAACTGATTGTAAAGAGCTCCAGAAAGATCTCTCGAAATTGAGTGAATGGGCAACAAAGTGGCAAATGCATTTTAACCTAAACAAGTGTAAAGTCATGCACATCGGGGCAAAGAACCCCAAATACACTTATCAACTGATGGGATCAAAGCTTTCTGAGACAAACCAGGAAAGGGATCTTGGGGTCTTGGTGGACAGCTCAATGAAGATGTCAACCCAGTGTGCAGCAGCAGTGAAAAAAGCAAATTCTATGCTTGGCATGATCAGGAAGGGAATCGAAAATAGGTCGGCAAATGTTGTATTGCCTCTCTACAAATCTATGGTGAGGCCACATCTGAGTACTGTGTACAATTCTGGTCACCGCACCTCAAGAAGGATATAACGGAACTGGAAAAGGTACAAAGAAGGGCAACAAAAATGATCCAAGAGATGGAGCAGCTCCCTTATGAAATCAGGTTGCAACGCCTTGGTCTTTTCAGCCTTGAAAGACAGCGTTTAAGAGGTGACTTGATCGAAGTGTATAAAATCATGCATGGGATAGAAAAGGTGAATAAAGAAAAATATTTTCTCTGTCACACAACACTAGGACTAGGGGCACCCTGAAGCTCCAAGGTAGGAAAGTTAGGACTAATAAAGGGAAATATTTCTTCACCCAGAGGGTCATCGGGTTATGGAACTCACTTCCAGAGGAGGTTGTGACAGCTGTCAGCCTGGACAGCTTCAAGGCAGGATTAGACAGATTCATGGATACCAAGGGAATCAGTAGCTACTGAAATGAACATCCAAGTGCCACCTCTGTGTTGATGGAGGCAGGCAGGATTTTCCCCGGGTACTGGTTGTGGAAGGTCGGGAGCAGGCGAGGGTTTTGCCCTCCTTTCTGCTAGAGATCCCTGTGTACAACTGGTGGGCCACTGTGTGACACAGAATGCTGGACTAGATGGGTTGAGGCCCGATTCAGCATGGCTCTTCTTATGTTCTTATGTTCTTATGGATATGCAAATGCAGAAAAAAATCTAAAATACTTCTTGTCCTAAGCATTTTGGATAAGGGATAGTCAATCTGTATAGGAAGTTACCTTTAAGAAGATTTAATATAGTGATATGCTGAAACCTACTACTCATAACTCTCTCTGAGGAGTAGTAGGATGATGCTCAGAGTATGTTATGGATAGATAGTGTCAGCATCTCATTATATTAATTATTCATAAAAGGAACTGTAATACTTGACCATAACTACTAAGTAGGTTTTTAACATGGCTTCATCGTATTGCTTTATTCATTCTGTAGTTGAGTATCAAATTCTACCCGAGAGCTGGTTATGATGAACTAGGCAAGTATTGTCTTTGAAAAATTATGGCACAAAAACTATCTACTGATGAAAATATTCATATACAGTACATATGTGATAAATTAACTAGAGAAAGAGGTGATGAGCCTGAGGCAGGAAGAGGAAATCATTCACTGTGGGAAGGCTTTCCAGGGAAGGAATTCAAGTGACAAAAACACAGAGCACCACTTCATACTTCTTTTCTTTTTATACAGAGACATCTACAAGGGAATTGATTTCCTTCCTTATATTTTCTAGACTGGTAAACAATATTGCTGTACCCGCCAGCCAGTGCTGCATTGAAAAGGAAATATGGGACTTAGGCTGCACTACTGTATTCATTCACCTAAAAGGAAGTCCCACCAAACACAATGGGGACCTATATTGAGTATGTTTTTATTAATTTCACTTGAAAAATTGTCACCATGGCCAATATTCTGGGGCTATCTTTGTTAGACTTTTTTGCACCAAAAATCAGCCAGCATCCTACCTTAAAAGGTTATTATATTGACAGAGCTATGTTACTAACACAAAAAAAAATTGTGTGAGTGAGCTGCGATGATGCGCAATAGTACCATTGCATAAGATGTCCTGTTGTGCAACATGACATATTGTTTATTGGGACACATTGGAACACATTGTGCAATGGGGCTGTTCGGCAGTGGCCACTCTTGCTTGCACAATGGTCCTGACAGTGTAGCTATGTTTCTGCTTTTCCGTAAAAAAAATGAACATGATGCAAAATTGGTACCATTCACCTTTATGAGATTGTGGGTTAGTTTATAGTGATCTAGCTTTCCAAGAAGATGCCACTTTGTATATATTTCACAAAAAGTAATATTTTCTGAAAACACAATTTCTGTGCAAAGATCCTTTATAAAATCGGGAAAAATCTCCTTAAAATTATGAAAGATTTTTTAAAAACCACTCTCTCCCCAAAGCCCTGTTATAATCTGACCCAGTGAGGAGAAAGTTTTTGAAATTTTATTCCTATCTATAGCAGACTCATTGAAATTAATAGAATTTGTTATGATACAGCTCATTTAAGCCATGCTGAGGTCAATGGGCCAACTCAAGTGGAGCTTAAAATTAGATTTAGCATCAAAATATTAAACTGCCTTGTACATGAAATAAATATGGAAGGTCTTTAGCAAGCCCTGCTGAGTTCTCCCACTGCTTTTTAAAAATCTTCCTTCTTATTAGAGAAACTGCATTAGGAAAATAAGAAGTAAGCTGTCTTTTAATTGCAAGCACTAGGAGCACTTTACCTGGAAGGACCTTAAGGCATCACTAGAGTTTTGCTGGAGGAAAAAAACACTGCAGGAGTTAAATACCCTAATTTTCTAGGGACCGGCCCTTTCCACAAAGAAATCATAAGGGGTTTTTTTCCAACTGGAAGATCAAAACACAAATCTTATATACAATGTGTGATTTGATGGTGTAATATATTTTTTTATAATTGAATTGTTACAACTAGGATTTTTTGAAACCTGATCAATGAAAAATGTATAAATCTTAAACTTGCACATTTATAAAAATGTAGTTGTTTAATGACAGCAGCATGATGTAGTGGTTTGAATGTCAAACTATGGCTGGAACTGCATTAGACTGCAGTGTACACCAGACATAGGCAAGTTTCGGCCCTCCAGTTGTTTTGGACTTCAACTCTCACAATTCCTAACAACTGGTAGGCTGTTAGGAATTGTAGGAGTTGAAGTCCAAACACCTGGAGGGTCGAAGTTTGCCCATCCCTGGTGTAGACCCACATAATGCAGTTCAATACAGCTAAACTGCATTATATGGGTCGGCACTGACAATATAAGGCAGCCTAGGATTCTACAAAAGCTTGAAGGCCCACCCAGCCATCAAAACCAAGTGGATATCCTTAGGCAAATTATACACTACCTTGGATGAATGCGAATGCAAACTGCTGAAGAAAGCCTTAGGATAGAGTCACCATAAGTCAACTAGAAGACACATAACGGCAGAACGCTGGATAAGCGAAAATGTTGGATAATAGGGATTAAGGAAAAGCCTATTAAACATCAAATTACGTTATGATTTTACAAATTAAGCACCAAAACATCATTTTTTACAACAAATTGACAGAAAATATAGTTCAATACATGGTAATGTTATGTAGGAATTACGGTACTCTATGTACAAATTTAGCACCAAAACAACGCAATGTATTGAAACAGCTGTGGATCCGGGCAGGAGGCAGACTGCATTGGATAATACAGAATGTTAGATGAGCAAAGGTTGGATAAGTGAGACTCTACTGTATTATTATCTCATCATCATCCCATCATACACACACCACATTTGTAAAATCATCCACATATTCTCAGTATAGTTCTATACATGTTTATCTAGAAGCAAGTCCAACTGAACTCAGAAGAGTCTACTCCTAGGTAAATGGATATAGATTTGCAATCCTGTATATTGAACTATACCTACATGTGGTGAATTCATTTAATGTATTCCTAGACATTATTGCAATGCAAAAGAAAATCTATAAACAGTATTATGCCTAGTTGAAAACTGTAGACACTCAAGTTACTCCTCGGGCTTCCAAACCATGTGTTGTCAAAGACTGTACTAATGATGAAAACATTCTTGGACTCTTCAAAATATTTTGTCCAGGAAAGCTTAAGGCTTAATCCCAGTCAGGAATTTGGAGATACAATATTGACCTAGGCATGTTGCTTCTCCACTGCCTTCCACAATATTAATTTTTATATTTCATGTGCCCTTATTTGCTTCTTCTTTGTGAAGTAAATACAGATGTTTTCTCCTCTGCATAATTTTAACAGGCTGTTTTGCTGGTGCAAAGCATAATGTAGGCTATTACTTTCCTATTTATGCATATCCCACGCTTTCCTCAGAACTGGCTTCTTAGAAAAATAAGACGTAGAGAAAAGAAACATGGGTTAAATATGCAAAACATTTTTACTGAAAAGTAATTACATTGTAGTATTAAAAACAAGTTAGAACAGAACCATAGAGTTGGAAGAGACCACAGGAGTCATTCAGTCCAACCCTCTGCCACACAGTAACAGAGAATCAAAGCACTATTCAAACTAGGTGTTATTCAAACCAATTTTATTTTCAATATTTCATTTTATTTATTACATTTATTTATCATTTATACTCATTACCATTCCAGAAGGAAGGACTTGATTTTGTGAACGTTTCTAGGAAAGAGATATCGAGAGGTGGTATTTCCTGGTAAATCAGGCACTGTAATTTCCCATCAGAATCACTTATTAAGAAAGTGCTCTGTTTATACCTGCCATGATTATATCTTGAGTCATATGATCCATCGAACCAACGTCCATCTATTGAATCAGATAAGACTGGTCTTTTTGCTTTTGAAGTGTGAGTTATATCCTGTTATGAGAAGTACAGTCTTCCAGCTACTAGATATGAATGTAATATTCCATGGTAAGAAAAAGCAAACCTTATTCAGCATTTACACTGGGAACTAAACGGAAGATTCAAAAACTGGCAAACGAATAGCACTTCCTTGCTTGTATTGTTAAAGGATTATCCATGGAATTACTTCACCTTGCAAAGAAGCATTATAATTCTTAACACTTAAAACAGTGTCCTCCTGGGGTTGCAAATGCTTCATGTACATCACAGAGGTTCTTATGAGAACTGTGTAAGGTAGGCCAGTTTTATTTGTTGCTTTTTGCAAATTAAGGACTGTGGCTCAGATACACAGTCCCATCTTAAATGTTGACTTGCCTTAGGGCCCTTCCACACAACCATATAACCCAAAATATAAAGGCAGAAAATCCCACAATATCTGCTTTGGACTGAGTTATCTGAGTCCACACTGCCATATATTCCAGTTCAAAGCGGAATATGTGGGATCTTATTCAGCTGTCTTAAAGTCACAGTGAGGGAGACAATAACATTTGCATCCTTGTGCTTTGTCACAAAAACCTGTCAAGATGTTCCCCTTTTATTTTGTTGTAATTGCAAACCACGGGAACATAGAACTATTTTCATAAATTACAAAAGGGCAAGGATTCAAAAGGGCAAGTGTTTAACAAATAAACAAATCTAGATTGAAGAAGCATTTCTTATACAACCGTGAGGTGAACAATGATTTAAGATTCAGTGTCTACAACTTTTTTGGTGATGTTGAGATGTCCAAGTCATACATGACTTGTCCCTGAAAAACCTAACACCCAATATTTTCCAAATGTTTGGGCTGAAATCTGAACAGAATAATTCATTCAGAAGACAAAAATCATTCTTACCCAATTTAAAATAGGCCACTGAGATAGCAACGCTCCTGGCACATTTAATGAAATCCCTTCTGTGCTTTTATTTTCTGATGCTTTGGAATGAATTCCCATCTATGTATTTGTACCTGCTGGATTACTGTGAGCTGCTCTCGGCAAAAATTCAGCATCAATATTTTGTAAAGGAGTATGTTTGCATAGCAGTATGTAAATACAGTACTACAGTAAATAAAAATCTACTTTGTCGAAGACTTTCATGGCCAGAATCACTGCGGTTGTTTTGTGGTTTCCGGGCAATATGGCTGTGTTCTAGCAGCACTTTCTCCTGACAATTCACCTACATCTGTGGCTGGCCTCTTATTATGATGATGTTTATTTATATCCTGCTTTTTCTCTCCATAAGGAGACTCAAAGTGGCTCCTCTGTAGAGGCCAGCCACAAATGCAGACAAAACATCAGGAGAAAAGGCTGCTAGAACACGGCCATACAGCCCGCAAACTACACAACACTCCCCAAATCAATTTTGTCCTTATACAAACTTAATGCATCTGAACCAGTAATGCTGGCATCACAAGAAAACAGAAGAGAAAAACTATAATTCTGTTTAAAAGAGCTATAGGAAATGTATATTGCAGCTCTAAATAGAAGATCGACAAAACTGGTATAGATGTTTATTTCAACTGACATCTTCAAAACTATACTGTTATCAGCTGTTTTGTAAATTAAAGAGATCTTTTCACTCTAATGAACATGGGGCATAATTGTAAACAATTAGATTGTTTTACTGGATCCTTGGTATCATTTTAGGTGTTTTTAAAACAAACATGTAATGTGTTCTGTAACTTTATAACTCATGTGTTTAACTCAGCAGATATTTAAAGATTCCTAATTTTAATGGGGCAGTTTTATTGCTTATGATTCTTTAGGATGCATTACTTGCAAATGTATATGGTTGAGGCAGAAATGATGCTCTACTGCAAAGAAGTAAGTCATTTTGCTAGACAGCTAGCTTTTTGTTGAAATTGTTTAATTAAAACACTGGAATAGACTGCCTCAAAGTATGGTTTAAGCTTTTCTTTGGAAATTGGTTGAACGTCTTTCTGTTTGTTGTTTATTCATTCAGTCGCTTCCAACTCTTCGTGACTCATGGGCCAGCCCACGCCACAGCTCTCTGTCTGCCATTCAAGGTCAAGCCAGTCACTTCAAGGATAACATCCATCCATCTTGCCCTTGGTCGGCCCCTCTTCCTTTTTCCTTCCTTTTTCCCAGCATCATTATCTTCTCCAAGCTTTCCTGTCTTCCCATTATGTGGGAAAGTACTTCATCTTTGCCTCTAATATCCTTCCCTCCAGTGAGCAGTCAGGTTTTATTTACTGGAGTATGGACTGGTTTGATGTTCTTGCGGTCCAAGGCACTCTAGGAATTTTCCTTTAGCACCACAGTTCAAACGCGTCTTTCTTCCTTCGCTCAGCCTTCCTTATGGTCCAGCTCTCACATCCATAGGTTACTGCGGGGAATACCATTGTTTAACTATACAAATCTTCATTGCCAGTGTGATGTCTCTACTCTTCACTATCTTATCAAGATTGATCATTGCTCTCATCTCAAAAAGTAAATGCCTTCTGATTTCCTGGCTGCAGTCTGCATCTGCAGTAATCTTTGCGCCTAGAAATACAAAGTCTGTCGCTGCTTCTATGTTTCTTCCCTCTATTTGCCAGTTATCAATCAACAGTTTTGCTCCTGGCATCATCGAGGTGCTCAAACTCAAGCACTGTGACAAGGCAATTATCTTTTGCTGGAGGAACATCTTTCTAAAGCACTGTTTTCCTGCATACCATGGGGTTGCAGGGACAGACCACTTCTTCAACTGTGGGTCCAAAACCCAAATAGGGATCCCCTTAACTCAAGGCTGGAGTCATGAAAACCATTTACACAAATCCATTACCAACAAGTGCAGTGTTTACAGTGGACTTGCAGAAAATGCTTCAGCTGTACTTCATAAAAAGGAGAATCAACCTGTTTAGCGAGGCTTTGCAAACACTGGTTTATAATCAGTATTTTTATTTTTATATCTATTTTATATACCCATATACTTGGGGTTATGGAAAGATTTCTCTGGGAGAAAGGTCTTATGAGTGGAAAAAGTAGCCCTGGTCTAGATGACCCTTGTGGTCCCTTCCAGTTCTGTGATGCTGCAGAAGGGAAGGGGAGGGGAAACTTTTACGTATTTTCAAAAGAAGATAAATCCAGGATTTTAATTAATAATACGCTTAGGAGAACATATCTGGCTGTTATGCTGTGGATTTTGTGCAACAAATCACATGCAGCTTCCCAAGGCTCATGGGATTAAAATCCTGTAAAAATTCCAGTGTGAGGAATGGCCATGAAATTGCATTTTTCTTTTCCTTGCTGCTTCAACTCGCCTTTCCTGTGAACCTCCACATTTGCTTAAGCTCCTTGCATGCCTTTACATGATCAAATATGTTCAAGCCAGTTGAAGGCATATTTGTAGGTGAATCATCAAAAAACAAACAAATCCAACAACAATAAATTATTCATTTAATTAAAAAACATCAGGACTCACTCATATAACGATTTTATCTTCATTTTAAAAAAATATCAATCTGCATAGTTTGGGATGTGTTTGTGGTACATTAGCCATGGGAATCTGCTTTCATAGCCCCAAATCTCATGACAAGCTCCAAGGATTTTCTCACTCAGCTCAGAGTATGTATCCTGATGCTTTGGAAAGTAACAGCTAATTCACTTGACCAAATTCCCCACCCACACATTGGGTTATGCAGGAGGAAATACTATTACTATGTCTTTGAATTTCCCTTGTCAAGAATTTCATTGTAGTTTTACCTCACATTAATCTTTTGAGATAGGTATAAATTGGAACTGAAGCAGAAAACCAGTAACTTTCACAAGGCTACAGAATGAGTTATTGAATTCAAGTGTCCTGGACCCACACACTGTTCATTATTCACTAGACTACAATGAGATACATTGGATTTGAAGTGTTTTGAGTTAGTAAATAAAATGCAGCTGTGTTATAGAATTGCAGAGTTATTAGATGTCTTGATAGCAGATTATTTTCAAGACAAGAAGAAATCTTACTTCTATAGTAATAAAAACCAGCAGAGTGGAAGATAGCATAATATTCATTGCCATGATCTCAAAAATACAGAAGATGGGCACACTACTTAGAAATGCATCCAAATGAGTTAAGTGAGACCCACATGCAAGAAACGTGAGGCAAGAAACATGATTTCACTTCCAAAATTACTTGGACATTTTGGAATCTTGCAGTTCAAGACTGGGGGAATGTCTAAACTATAGAACAAATACAGTTGACACTAGTTTAACTGCCATGGCTCGGTGTTATGGAAGCATGGGAGTTGTAGTTTTACATGATAACTAGCCTTTTCTGTGAAAGAGTGCTGGTGCCTCACCATTCTACAAATCCCAGGATCCCATAGCATTGAGCCATAGCCAATGAAGGTGTCAAACTACATTAACTCTACAGTATAGGTCAGGGGTGGGCAATTACCGGCCCTCCTTGTGTTTTGGACTTCAACTCCCAGAAATCCTAGCCAGTTTACCAGCTGTTAAGATTTCTGGGAGTTGAAGTCCAAAGCACTTGGAGGGCCGGTAATTGCCCACCCTTGATGTAGATGCACCCTTAGTTTGACTAGATTTCACACATATTACGAAAATGTAGTGCAGCAGATTGTCATTGCTGATGAATTAAATGTTTTGTTTAATTGAAATCCATCATTTTATCAACAAGGAGGATATTTAAAACATAATAAAGTCTTCTGAAAAAAGTAAAGACATTGTATAGTTTGCATCAGGTAAACCTCCCCACACACAAACACACACACGCAAGTATTATCTGATGGGAGATCAAGATACTGGTTACAATATTAGCTTCATTTCCTGCATTGCAAGCGTAGTTCATTCCCACAGAGAATCCACTTCTCATTTTCCAATTGCCTAGAAACACACACCCCTCAAAGTTGGAATCATGCATCTTAGTAAGTATTTCAGTTATGCTATTGACGTCAATGCAGTCATTAAATAGATTGCTGGCCCTCCTAACACTAAGCATGTGCCAAAGAGCTAGAGGCAGACACGTTTTAGAAGATGAACATCAGGTTTTCTTTAAGCAGTTTGAGAAAATAAGGGAGAAAGTTCCTGCTTTAGTGTCTGTGCTTTACAACTCCCTTGTCTGTTTTAAACCTCTCTGACTTTCCATCCCCGAAAGGGGTTGGAGGGCTTACTGCAATGTTGTCATTCTGTTACTAGGCACATAAACAACTTTAAATGAGTTACTAAAGAGTAATTTCTTGTGACCAGCTCCAGCTGAAAAGTGACACTAATTTTACGTCGTGTAGCTAGACTTAACTTACATGTATCGTGTAACGTTAGTCAGCCAAACCTTTTTAGCCTTTGACTCCAGACGTTCTTCAGGGATTGATTTCATGGAGTCTATTAAAAAATAGCTACCATTTCTCCTCCGCAAGCCTCCTCTGGGCTCTGAGGACGCATAAGCCAATCATGGTCCCATAGCAACGGATATAAACTGTTCCCCTTCGGCCACACCTGTGGACTCTCATGTTAGGCATTCCACACGTGCTCCATCTGTCATGTGGTCTGCCATTCCTGCCAGTCCAGCTACCATCTATGGCAGCTGAGCAAGCAACAGTGATGTCAGTGGGACTCCCCAAGCGTAGTCAAGGAACCTATCCGAGGGTCTAGCAGGGTGGAGGAGAGAAGCAAAGCACTCTTCCAAGACTGAGTGATGGACAGGTTCATTCATTACATGAGCCAGGGCAATGCATACATCCTAGAGCTCTCCCATCTTCTGTAGACCCACAGTAGAGGCTAGTCCCTTGCAGAATGGATCTGACACACCAGAGTTGTCTGTAGAAAGACTCTTAAAGCTTCGCAGTTGAGGATATATGGCACCCTTAAACATGTGGTGGACAACTTTACGCTTTGGTGGAACAATCAGGTATGTTTCAGCTAAAAGCATTAGGTTGTTTTCCAGATATTGAGCCTTTGCTTTCTTGTCATGTGCCCTTCCTCATTGCTTTCTGCTTCCCCTCCCCATGTTCGGAAGAGTTTGCCCCACCCTGCCAGAAGTCAAAATCTTCCCACGATGTGAGCAAGAGGACTCCAGATATTATTTCCTTTTCCTTTTTGAAAAAACTGAATTTTGTTTTGTTGTTGTTTATTCATTCAGTCGCTTCTGACTCTTCGTGACTTCACGGACCACCATTTAAAAAATTCTACTCATATGCAGAAAAACTCAATCTTGAACAAAAAGGGAAGAATCTGACGAAAAGTGATCTCCCAGCTTAATTAGTGTGTTTCATTTATTGTGGTGAAAGTTTTACTGTGCCTACATGTTTTTAAAATATGGGATTGTTTGATTTCAGAGGGCATGTCAAGTCTCCAGTTTTTGTATATATCTAAATGACAGCTTCATTTGACACTGCAATATGCTATTGCCACAGTTGGCCCTAACATTGTTCAGAGTGAGGCACTTGCATCAAACAGTAGCTTCCACAGTGAGTGGCAGGCTGACAACAATAGTTGAACTTCCCAGTTGTTTACTTCTGATAGAGAACATACCTGGGTGTTTTGGAAGGCACACCTGTATGGCCATACAGGCATTCCTGCATGCTGTCACGTCACTAGCAACAGAATAAACGTCAGCTCCTTGTCTTCTAGATGGGGCAAGTCAGGGAGTACCCTCGGGTAATTTGCCTTAAGCTTAAAAACATATTGAGCCATTTCCAGGACTTAGTTCTAAGCATGGTCTTGCCTTTACTTTGTCTTTATTCATTCTGGCCTCACAGGAATGAATGTGAATGTGACGGATACAATCTGGGAGCAACAACAAGTGATGTGATTAAACTATGCCTGTAAATGCTGGTGGAAACTTCAAGCTATAGGAAAGCAAATTCAAACTATTGTATTTATATAATGTCTGTTGAATTTTAGAGCATGAGAATTTCTGCTGAGAATATATTCAAGCAGCAATAAAGGGGATATCTTGCTAATACTAATCACTTTTGTGTCAGTTCATTAACCTTTGCTGTTGTGGGACTTCCGTTTCCCCAACTCCTCCTGAAGTTGGTGCCTGTAGGGCAGGGGTGCTCATTAGGTAGATCGCGATCGACTGGTCGATCCCAGGACCGAAGGAGGTCGATCCCAGCTGGATGGGGCACTTCTGGGGGGCGGAGCCAGGCCACGTGAAGCCCCTCTCCCTGGCTTTAGCACTTCCGCAGCTTCTGGAGGGAAGAGGGGGAAAATGTCAAGGCAGAAGTGGCAGAGATAGCCACTACTGGCTTGGCATTCCCCCCCCCTCTTGCCTCCAGAAGCTGTGGAAACGCTAAAGCCAGAGGGGAAGGGGCGGAGCCAGGCCGCACGAAGCCCCACCCCCTTCCCCCGGCTTTAGCGCTTCTGCAGCTTCTGGAGGGAAGAGGGGGGAATGCCAAGGCAGTAGTGGCATAGATAGCCACTACTGGCTTGGCATTCCCCCCTCTTGCCTCCAGAAGCTGTGGAAACGCTAAAGCCAGAGGGGAAGGGCGGAGCCAGGCCACGTGAAGCCCTGCCCCCTTCCCCCGGCTTTAGCACTTCCGCAGCTTTTGGAGGGAAGAGGGGGGGAATACCAAGGCAGTAGTGGCATAGATAGCTACTAGGCATGAGAAAAATGAAACGGAAATTAAAAGGATTCATAAGAGATTCGTATGTAATGGGACTTTTGAGGTTTTACGTATCGCTGCCGCGATCCCGGAAGTAGACTTCCTTTAACGGTCCTTGAGGCCAACAATTTGCGTTATGATCGTAAGAAATTCTTAAGTATTAATTAATTAATTATTGTACTACTCACTTCTCCCTGTCTTCTCCCCCTCATTTCCTTCCCGCCTTCATTCAGCTTCTTCTTTTTCCCGCATTTCTATGAGGAACTGGAAGTGACGCTGCTGCTAGGTAGGCTAGGCAATGCATTCTGGAAAGTGTAGTCCTCCAGGCTTCCCGCCCCCCTCTCTTCCCCGTTGCTCTGCTGCCATGCCCCATCGCAGGGGCCTGCTTCACACACACACACACGCTTCTCCTCCTCTCTCTCCCTGCGCTCTCTCAGATGCTTCTCTTCCCCGTTGCTCTGCCATGCCCCATCGCAGGGGCCAGCTTCAGCCCTCCAGGTACGTGTTTTGGACTTCAACTCCCACCATTTCTCACAGCCTCAGGCCTCTTCCTTTTCCTCTCAGCCTGGGCAAACTTGGGCCCTCGCTCCCTCAGGATCGGGGTGAGAGAGAGGCAGCGAGGAGCGAGGGGGGGCTCCTCCTCCTTTTCTTTTGCTGCTTCCAAGAATAGAATACCCCTTCCCTCCCTCCCTTCCTCCTTCCCTCCCTCCTTCCTATTTGGAGAGTCCCATCTAGAATTCAGTGTGGTTTATTCAAGTTTTGGCCTACAACTCCCAGAAATCCCAGCCAATTTACCAGCTGTTAGGATTTCTGGGAGTTGTAGGCCAAAACCATCTGGAATGCGCATGCTCTGGCATACGAATTACTAACGAATTTCGTTAGTACTTAAGTTACATTTCCGAACTTTTTGGAAAATTTTTTGTAAGTCTTTGATATAATAATCAAAAAAATCCCCCCCCCCCATTTGATATAAGAATTGCCATTTTAGGATTCTAAACCATGCCTAATAGCTACTACTGGCTTGGCATCCCCCCCCTTGCCTCCAGAAGCTGTGGAAACCCCAAAGCCAGAAGGGGGGCGGAGCCAGGCCGCACGAAGCCCTGCCCCCTTCCCCCTGCTCCGCCCTGGTAGATCTTTCAGACTTGGTTTTATTAGAAGTAGCTCACATGCTGAAAAAGTGTGGGCACCCCTGCTGTAGGGAAACCAAGGAGAAGGATAGAAACTATTGTGTGACATGACTTTGGATGCTATCCAAACATCACAAAACAGAACTGAAAGAATAGGATTAGCATTTTATTCAGTTCCTTCCTTAACAGGAAAGAATATATGATTGCATATATTCCTTTCTTTGTGCTGAAATTTAATGTATTTCTTTTCCAATTCATCTTCAAATTTTAACTATTGATTTACGTTTAAACTTGATGTAACAATAAAAAAGAAGACTAGTAAAAGCAGCAAACTTGTATACATTCAAGTATAAGTCAATCTCATACCAGTACATTGAAGACAGATTTGGGGAGCAAAATTATGGATTTTGATATGGCCCATGAATATGTTGACGGTCATTCTGCAGAAAGATGAAAGCACTAGCACTGCCTTGGGATCCAGTCATCCCTTACTGCCACCATTTTCTCACCGAGGCATTCAAAAAGGCCTTTTGCCATTCTTCTCAGAGAATTGGATGGTTTAATTTTGTAAAATTTAAACATGTAGTATTGATTCTTTTTTATATACCAATGAAATGCTGGTCTATCTCAGATGAACCTAAAAGAAGCACTGACCCCCTCTACCATCCAGTGCACATTTAATGGGAAGCTCCAAAGAGTCCCCACTCTCATTTCCCCACTGAGGCACTCAAAGAGGTAGAGAGAGCAGAGGGGGCAGTGCTTCTTTCAGGTTCTCCTGGGATGGACTTAGCTATTGGTCCCCAGCCTGTGGTCCACGAACCACCAGTGGTCTGCAAGAACTAAAGTATTGTCTACAGCCTCACCGTTACTACACAGTTGCAAGATTGCAAAACCCACTTATAGTGCTGAAGCTTATTAAACATGGTTTTCTGTGGGTGAGCAGATGGCAACTACTGGATGGCATATGTTCTGTATTGGAAACTAGAGCTGATGTGGTCTACCCAATGCAATTTTCTGAATCAGCCTTCCAAATAACCAAACCAAATCTAAAGTTGACCATAAATAGATTTGTAACCCTTTTCGTACCAATGTTGGAGAGTGGTCCCTGGTTAAAAAAAAAGTATTGGGAACCACTGGACTAAGCTCTGGCCTTTCAATACTACTCAAAGAAGGAAATGCTCCTTTTTTGGACATCTGTTAAGGTACAATCTTACTTAGATTGACTCATTGATAAATCAACCTTGGCTTTTTAAGGGTCATTTTAAAGTAAAGATTTCTAGACACATCAGTATACTGTATTCAGTAGCTATAATGATTATAAATTTAAAAGCAGATAAAATTCAACAGGGCCTGTTTTAGCACAGCAGGTTAATCACCAGCTGTAAATGCAGTAAATCTTGCCAATTGACAGTTCAAAGCTGGGTCAGGGTAAGCTCCTTACTTTCAGCCTAGCTTCCCAACCCACCTAGTGGATTGAAAACAGCAATGTGAGTAGATTAGTAAGAACCACATTAAGTGGTTCTTACACATTAAGTTGGCAGGTATTTTAGGCACGGCATTTTAGAGGAAAGTTTACAAAAGTTCTTCAGCAAGGAGATAGAGCAACAATACCCCAGAACCGAGCACAGCCTCCAAAATATGCCAAATGATGAGAAAAATGATGAGAAATATACCACTATCTGTTGTCCGTCTTGTCACTGTATAATTGGCATTAGATATTTGCTGTATATGTGTTCTGTGATGTATCCTGAGTCCCCTTTGGGGTGAGAAGGGCAGAATATAAGTATTGTAAATAATAAATAAACAGCATGCTGTGATCAGACCTCTCCGTTGGCGCCCCCTTGTTGTGGAGGAGAGGCTTGCGTACCCTAATGAAGTTGTGAGCTATGCTGGCGGTGGCAAAATAGCCACCGATAGGGCCTCCCATGCCAGACAGGTCACAACCGAAGGGTCTGACAAAGAGCGTCAAAGGGCAGGATGGGCTCTCTAGCCTTTTGGCAACCATCCTAGGAGAAGGAAAACTCGGATTTCAAACCCGGGAAGATGGTGCTTGTCTAACCCTGTAAAGTCAACCATCTAAGAGAAGGAAACTCGAACCAAACCTACGACCTGAGGATCTCGCTGCCACCGTCCAAGCTTGCTAAGCCCCGGCAGACGGACCTTTGGTTTAAAGGGTGAGGCCAGTTTTGTGCACGCTGTGCTCCACCAGAAAAATCCATTGCACAGGATCAAAGGACACATCCAACCTCCGAATCATCAACGCGCTTGTAGAACGCGTGGGATGAGTCCTTCCTGAATCTTCGTTCGCGAAGAAAAGTTAAGAAGTGATCAGATATCTTGCTAGCATCTAGACACCAAGGGCCAAAATCCAACATTGTATCTAGAAGATATCTGGCCTATCTTTCTATCCCTTTTGCAGACCTCTGTACCATCTGGCTCTCCAGCCCAAGTGAGCCATCTAAACAGGGAGAAAGGTAGCTGCAGGGCAGAAAGGAGAAATCAGAAGGGTGACCCCACTATATTGTGTCCAGAAAGGGTGTGTTCACACTACACAATCACAATCATTAAATGGTTCTATCTCATTATGTGATAACTCACATATTTATTTGTTTAACCCCCCCCCAATTTTAATTTATTTTTTTAATGCAGAGCTGCCTTCACTGATTTACCTACCGTAATAAGAAATACACCCATGCTATCACTGAAGCGAATTTTCATATGGATTTTATTACAAAAGTACTGTTTTCCATGTGGATATTATTATTTGTGTGCCAAAAACAATAATGTATGAAATACTTAACAATGTTCTTTCATCAGTAATAGCTAGTTTTGCCTGATTTATTATTTTCTTTTTCCATAAATTTGTTCTAGAAGCAGTGTTAAAACTGATACTAACATTTAACCCAAGAACAATGAATCAGAAATCAAGTTCCCATAATGAAGGTTTTCTATGTGTTTCCAGCACAGTCCTGGGTTATTTACTCAAAAGCAAGTTCCAGGGTATCTATTGAAGGTGCTTATAATATGCATTTGTATTAGAATTGAATTTTGTTGAGATGAGTTCCTGTAAAATAGCTTTTAAAAGCATTCTGTGTTGTGTCTGTTTTTGTAAAGGAATGTATTAATGAATAACATTTACCAGCAATGAAAGCACCAAAGGGGCAACATGTTTTTCAATAATTCCTCCTGTTGGGTTTTAATGTCAAAACTCCCATTGTTTTCAGTCTAGTGCCTCTTCCTTTTTGAACCCAGATTAGACATTTGGCATTTCTTGTTCCTTGGTAGTAAAAGCTTTTGTTGCACACTCTTGGGTATCACTTTGCTAATATAGTGGACTGATGGTTATTACAAGTCATGATGCTTCCTTTTCTCAGGGATTGGAAATGTGAATTGAGCATTTCCATCTGTGAGTCATTGTTTTGTCTACCATAATTATTGGCAAATATTTGTTAGAATTTGAATAGATTCTGTCTCTCTAGCTTGAAACAGCTCTTTTGGATTGCCACATGTTTCTGGTGATTTATTTCTTCCATGGGATTTGAGAGCAGCTTCCATTTCATTTTCTTAAATTGTAGGTTCACCCAAAATGTTGCATTTTGAAATAATCTATCAATCTTGCATATGCTTTGTATAGTTATTGTTACCATCATCTTTTTATTTTGCTTTGATCATATCATGTAGTCCCCTATTTACTGTGCTTATAAGTTATATTTCAGAGGAAGGAACTGGCAAAGCCACTACTGAAAGATTCCTTGCCAAAGAAAAACCTACAAAAGTAATGGGGCCACGATAAATCTACAGGCAACTTGAAGGCACACACTTATTTTTACACCAAGATACAAATCTTATTAATTTTCTAAAGTTCATAAATACACTCTCACACAAACCAGTTACTCAAAACATTATCCAGGTTGCTACACCAGCGTTATCACTCAGCAAATCTTCCTTGCTGCTATCTGGTCCTCTCCATGACAACATAAGTAAACCAGACAAACACAGTTTTCAGGAAGTGGTTGTGCATGCTGACTTAAAAACACCAAAAATCCACTCTAGTCCAGCTGCAGTTGGATGTTTTGGCATCATGCTGTTGGATTGTTCCACTTGCAGATGGTTTTATCTGCAGTCTCTCCCTATTTCCATGTCCAACAAGCAGAGCATGAAGACTGAAATCTGGCTTTTCGAATTAAAAACAGGTTTTCGTAGAATCATAGAGTTGGAAAGACCTCGTGGGCCATCCAGTCCAACCCTCTGCCAAAAAGCAGGAAAATTGCCTTCAAAGCATGCCTCACAGATGTCCATCCAGCCTCTGCTTAAAAGCCTCCACCACACTCTGGGGCAGAGAGTTCCACTGCTGAACAGCTCTCACAGTCAGGAAATTCTTCCTAATGTTTAGGTGGAATTTCCTTTCCTGTAGTTTAAAGCAATTGTTCCCCATCCTAGTCTCCAGGGCAGCAGAAAACAAGCTTGCTCCCTCCTCCCTATGACTTCCCCTCACATATTTATACATCATGTCTCCTCTCAGCCTTCTCTTCTGCAGGCTAAACATGCTGAGCTCTTTAAGTCATTTCTCATAGGGCTTGTTCTCCAGACCTTGATATTTTTAGTCGCCGTTCTCTGGACACCTTCCAGCTTGTTAACATCTCCCTTACATTGTGGTGCCCATAATTGGACACAGTATTCCAGGTGTGGTCTGACCAAGGCAGAATAGAGGGGTAGCTTGACTTATTTATTTATTTGAAACTTTTATATCCCTATCTTTTCTACCTCCGTAGAGGGAATCAGACCAGCTCACAGCAAGGATTCAATGCTATAATGCAATCTAAAACATCATACAACAACAAAAGATTAAAATACAAATAGAATAAAATACATATAAGCCAAATCGCCAAAATAAAATCATATCAAACTCAGTCCGCATGTGGTCGATAACTTGGTCTGTAGCCAGTGTCAGCCATTATTCTGGGAATGCTTTGTTCCATAGCCAGGTTTTCACTAGCCTCCTGAAGGTCAGGAGGGAGGGGGCAGATCTTATCTCAATCAGGAAAGAGTTCCATAGCCGAGGGGCCACCACAGAAAAGGCCCTGTCTCTCGTTCCCACCAGAAGCAAAAAGTGGCAGGACCGAGAGCAGGGCCCCACCAGAAGATCTTAACAGACTTGATGGTTCATAGGGGAGAATATGTTCGGACAGCAAAACTGGGCCAGAACCGTAAAGGATCTAGACACTATACTCCTATTTATGCAAGCCAATATCCCATTGGCTTCTTTTGCCGCCGTATCACATTGTTGGCACATGTTTAACTTGTTGTCCATGAGGACTCCAAGATCTTTTTCACACATACTGCTATCGAACCAGGCATCCCACATTCTGTATATTTGCATTTCATTTTTTCTGCCTTTCTCTTTCTTGTCCATGTATTGTTCTCTCCTTCTAACACTGCTCCAACATCTCTACAGAAGGGAAATTGTTAAAGCCCTGTACAGCAGGTTGCAGAAAATCTGCTGCCAGTACTGCCTTTTCTTGCTTTCTCTTCCCGCCTGTCTCCTGGCTTTTGTACTTATGCAGATCACCCTGTTTTCCAGAATCAGGAGAAGGAGGGGCAACACAAATATCTAGAATAAGAAAAAAATGATCAGAACAATGTCTACACATTCTGCTCTTTATCTTGGCTTCTGTCAGGGCATAAAAATGCTTGAATCCAGGACAATGGGTGATGCAACTGTGCACTAGGTGAGATGCTTAGGTTCTGAATGAAACAATGTCAACTGAGTAATGTCGTACTAGCAACCTCATCTCATAAGGCTTATCAAAAATACATTAGGCAACCTCCAAACCATATGCTGCTCAATTCCTGGCAAATTATGTTGCCTGACCATTCTCAGCAGTGACTAAAAAGGAAAGAGGTCTAGTGAAGGGTGGAGTTGTTTCATATTAGGTAACCCACTGACCTCTCAATGTATGCTTGCACATGCATGCTATGTTTTGTTGCCTCTGCTTTTGCTTTCTTGCAAAAGTGTCCCCACACAGGGCCTATCAAGCAAGACAGGGACTTAGTGTTTGAGAAGGCTCACAGGGTATTGTTATATGGCACATTATGACAATGTTAAAAACTACTATGAAAATTAATAGTCTTTCATTTAATTGTAGACTCAACAGAGTTAAAACTCTTGTTTAACTTGTACATTTTGTTGCATATCCTAGTTTAATTTGATATGTCCTCGTCTGCTTTCCAGATTCAAATGAAGTTATTTTAAATTATCTTTCCCAAAGTTCAAAACATTTTTAAATATCTGTGCAGATTGATAAAGGAATTGAAGCTCTTGGTCCCAATTGATGAGCGAGACTGAGAGAGGGCTAAAGATGGATTTCATTTCACCTGCAAAGCATTTCTGCCAGCCTAGGTTTCATTCTCACATAGAGCTCTGCCTGCTCAGGAACCAAATAGAGCAAACAATGTACCGAGGGCCGCCACAAATCACAATGAAAAGTGACAGCACTTGGATAGCACCAAATGGAGGTAGCAACATACAGGAAACATTTTGTCAGATGTCACTTAGCAATGATATCATGGAGGAGTCAGGGATTTGCCTGCATACTAGAAATAACACAGTCCATGGATATGTTAGAAGCATAAATAGCAAGAGTAAAGAGAGATCTATCTTGGTTCATTGAATGAGAAGAAAAAGACTGGACACATTTGGCTCAGATCCTTGATGCTCAGCTGACTTCTTATGTATATTTATGAATCAATGAGGATATGACTAATTGTCTATTCTTGCAATATGTTTTTTTTAAAAGGGAACCTCCACATGGTTAACAAGTTCACATTTTGGGAATAATATTCAAAATGAAGCTAATTCTTTCAGAAGTGATAGAGAACTTTGCAGAGACGTATACAGAGGGAGCAGAATTAATACAGAAAAGAAGAGAACAGAAGAGAAGATGGTGAACGTAAACTTCTACTTTATCACACTAGAGAATAAATCCACTTTAAACCTGGTTTCTGCCTCCTGCAGAATTCTATGATTTGTAGTTTGGTGAGGTTGTTAAAGGCTCCTCCCTAAACTGCAAACCCCAGAATTCTGCAGAAGGCAGTAACTGGATTTAAAGTGGATTCATTCCGTAGTGTGATGAGACCCCTAGTATTTCATTACACCACTCTGTAGTTACATAAGAATATTATTCATTTCTGCTCATAGTATCATCATACCTAAAATATGGAAATGGTGAACCCTATGAGCTCTATTTATATATATATTATATTCTACAGGAGAGGGACTGAGAAGACCATGTTTCCCTAATATACACTTGGAGCCACGGTGTCACATTTCAAATTCTTCTTCCCAAACAATTTCTAATATTTTGAAAATAGCTGTGATCTGAATCTAAACATCATTATTTCAATGTCCAAGGTCAAAGGCAGTCAGCTACAAGAGCTACTGTAAATCCTGCCTCCTATCATGATGACACTTACATATGAAGATATGTTGCAATGAATACCTGGATAATAATAAGCCCTATATTTTTCACTATACTCAAACTTGTGAGTAGTTGAAGTGAAGTCACAATGCTGGAAACACATGTCAAACATATATACAGAACATGTTTATTACATCATATAAGAATATATTCAAGATAAAATGAGAACTTTCCTAGAATAGAGATGTATTCTATACAAACACAAAGCTGGGATTATTACCAGTTGCACTTACTCCCAATTGAACACATTTTAAGACTGAAATTTAGAAAAGTTTTTTTTCAAATGTCTGTGAATTATTCTATCAGTGTTATTTAATATACAACATATGTGAACATTAAATACATAGTCTGATAATTATGGAAGGCTCAGAATTTATACTTACTGTTTTCCACAAATCTACTTTCTATTCTTTTTTTGGCACATCAAAAGTTAAAGGCAGCTCTGTTAACTTTGAAAGTTAAATGAAGGGTGTTTCTCACATACATGTTTAATTTGGGATTAATGAATGATCTACTGAACCCTGCCCAAATGCCTCTCCATTCCATTGCTGTAGGTCACTGTTTTTGTTTCCCATCCACATGTCTAATCTCCAACGTGACTTTCCTGCACATGGTTGATATTCAAGACAATCATGCTTGGAAATAAATAATAACTACTTTCTGTTAGTTAGCCTGGGATTTCAAGCCTTGATTTAATGGGACACAATTGTGGCAGGTATAAACAGGAAAATACTATGGTTAAATAATTATAGTTGTATGCATTTAACAAGAAGAATTAATTTATTATATACAGCTAAATGTGAAGTCCTTTAGAAATAAACCACACAACTGGTTTACTTCCAGCACAGAATGTTTTCTGCAGTGACCTTGTGCTGTATTATGAAAAAAGATTTATGTGGAACTGAATTTATTTTAAAGTAATTCCTACTCACTGCAGCTAGTTCTCAAACCAGGGTATTCATATTGCTAGCCTAATTACCTAAAGTAGGTTTGGACTTGATGTTTTGTGCATTCAAGTCATTTCCAGTTTATGGTAACCACATGGCAAAACTACCATGGTGTTTTGTTGAAAAGTTCAGTTTAGAGAGGGTTTGCCTTTTACTTCTCCTGAGGCTAAGAGAGTGTGACCCAAGCTCACCTAATGAGTTTCCATGGCTGAGTGGGGATGCAAACCCTGATTGACAGAGTTTTAGTCCAATTCTGAAACCATGCTGGATGTCAGGCTCTGACCTACAGCTTACTATTTCTATAATAAGCTATGTGCATTCTATTAATTTTCTCTTAGAAGCTTACCAGTTAAAGAGCAACAGAAAACCATGAATCCCTTTAATTTTCATAACATGATGCCACCTGTGGTTATTGTATTGGCTTCAATACTCTTTTTAAAAAACATGCTTTGTTATGTAGCATGTATTCTATTTCAAAGATTTTGTCTCCCAGTTCAAGGTCCTTAGGGATGATACAGATAATCTAGATCAGTGGTTCTCAATCTGTGGGTCCCCAGGTGTTTTGGTCTTCAGCTCCCAAAAATGCTAACAGCCTGTAAACTGGCTGGGATTTCTGGGAGTTGTATGCCAAAACACCTTGGGACCCACATGTTGAGAACCACTGATCTGGATACATTTCAGTCTGGCCTCTGGTATGATTTTGGTTGCATTGGTGGATGACCTCCTCTGGAAACCTTTGGACCTATTGGCTCTGTTGGATATTTCAGTGGGGTTTTTTTTTTAAAAAAATCATCAACCCTTGGGTTTTTTTCTGGGCCACACAGTGGTTGCATTCTTTTCTGGAAGGGAAATCTCAGAAGGTGATGCTGGGAAATGCTCAGAAGGGCGTGTTATTTCGAATCCACCAGTGTTCCTCTATGTTAACACTGAATTTTACCACATAATAGTAAAATGATTCCCCTTTTGGGAGAAGGAAAGGGGAGCGACTATTATACGTTGATGGCAATTATGTGGTAAAAAGTGCCTTTTAAGGGAAAGCCATGTGGGTGCTTCCTTAAAGGGCTTTTTCACTGCATAATAGTCCCTTTGAGGGGTACACATATGCGTTGCTGAGGCTTCACCTGGTTGCACACTTGGCATTCATATGAGCGAGTGACACTTTACTCGCCCATGCAGCAGTGCCAAGAGAAGGAAAATAGGCAAGCAGAGGAGTGATTTCACTCCCATGGCTACCTGCCTTCTTTACAAAGTGCTGTGGAACTTGGCTGGGCTGGGATCATAGCTGAGTCAAGCTCCATAGTGCTAAAAGGGCAGTTACACCTCCAATTCACTTGCCTGGGCAAGTGAAATGAGGGTGCGACAATTATGCAGAGAATACTACGGTATAATAAACGGTTCGGGACCTGCCTACCTTTGTGAACAGATCTTCCTCCATGAACCAGCTTGAACCCTCCACTACTCGAGGAAGGCCCTCCTGTCGCCCCTGCCAGTCTCACAGACTCAGTTGGTGGGCACAAGGGAAAGGGCCTTTGGAAAGCCCCCACCTTGGAGGCCTTTAAAAACACCTGAAAACCTGGCTTTTCCGCTGCACCTTTGGAGAGTAATAATAATAATACATGTATAGCTATTATTTTGAAGAGTGGACACGGATGAGAATTTTACTTGGTTGATGTATTTATATAACTTGTTTAAAATATATAATCTCTTTCCTCCCCCCACCCCCAAAAGATCAACGGAAAGAACATGAGATTTTAGAATTCAGAAGGCCCCTTACAACTTCAATTTTTGTTAGTAACCAGCCTTCTGTCTTACTTCCAAAAAGTCAAGAAAACTGGGGTCAAGTAGATGATCTATTGATGTCAAGCTACTGTCTGGCAGGGATGACTACCTCTGTTGATGGCACTTCTGCTGCTGTGATGGATTCCTCCTTCACACGTTCCCGCCAGTCAGGGACGAGGGCACCAAAGTTCATGATGCACAGTGATTAAACACTTAAGCAATGGAAATGTGGAACTCTGACCATGCGGGAGAATTTCTAGAAGATTCTCACTCACATACCAGCTGTTTTGTCATAATGCATCCTCAGTCCCAGAAACACCAGTCACATTTCCTCTTTCTTGGTGATGATATGAATCAGGACCCTTAATGTGAACTAGCTACCACTTGGAAAATGAAGGACTTCCAGCCCAAGAATACCATAGAGCAGTGTTTCTCAACCAGTGTGCAGTGGCACACTAGTGTGCCGTGAGCGATCATCAGGTGTGCCGCAAGAAAAGCTCTCTGCCCCCCTTCCTTCCCCCTCCTCCTGCCGAACTCCTGCTGCTTGGGAGAGGAGGAGGAAGGGCCGAGTGGCAGTGATGAAAAAGAAGGGCCCGGGGCGCCGTCTCCTTCGGCCGTTTCCCCAGCCAGCCTCCAATCCGCCATGACTCCCGCCACGACTCTCACCCCTCGCTTGCTGAAGCCGCGCGGAGGAGGAGCCCCACCCACTGAAGCTCATGCTTCTCCTCTGTGGGAGAACTGAAGCTGGGGGAGGGGGCGGGGCATGGCAGGGCCTGGCTCCACCCCCTCCCCCGGCTTCAGTGCTCCCACAGCTTTGCCAGCCTTGAGGGGGCAGTGCCAAGCCAGCATTGTGCGGGCTCTGCCACCGCTGGCTTGGCACTGCCCCTTCAAGGCTGGCAAAGCTGTGGGAGAACTGAAGCCGCGTGGAGGGGGCGAGTCATGGCGCAGCCTGGCTCCTCCCCCTCCCCCGGCTTCGGCACTCCCAGCAGCTGCTCCCAGCAGGTCACCATCCCCAGCCGTTCTTTACTGTGTTAGAGTGTCATTTTGGTTGGTGGTGTGCCCCCAGATTTTTAAAATGTTAAAAGTGTGCCGCGGCTCAAAAAAGGTTGGGAAACACTGCCATAGAGTTATGCTGGATGGTATAAAAAGTGCCTAAGAATGATGTGTTTTTTTTCCAAACTAGATAAATGAAATCATAAGTGCAAGTCTGTGGATACAGCAGTTATACTGTTTTAGTTAGTGCTGCATTATGAATAATTATTGTCATTGGGGAAATAGTAGATAGCGGAGTTCAAATAATCCTGGAATTGTATAACTGACATGAAATACGTTCAAATCTATTTTAAATGCTCACCTTACAGATAATATTTATTTATTGTGTCAGAAGCGAATTGAGAATATAGTTATAATGTATAGAAAAACCACAAACAAAGTTAAAAACTTGGCATTATGCTAAATTTCAGTTGACCAGAAGCTGGCCACTTGGAGTGCCTCTGATGTCGCTGTGAGAGGGTCCTCCATTGTGCAATTGGCAGGGCTCAAACTGCATTGTAGTAACTGGTCTGTAGTTTGCTCTTCACACTTGCATGTTGTGGACTCCACTTTGTAGCCCCATTTCTTAAGGTTGGCTCTGCATCTCATGGTGCCAGAGTGCAGTCTGTTCAGTGCCTTCCAAGTCGCCCAGTCCTCTCTGTACCCGGGAGAGAGTTTCTCATCTGGGTGTCCCCTGAGCAATGTCTTTGTAGACAGCTGGTTTCTTCAGACCAGAAGTGACTTGCAGCATACAACCACACAAACAGAAAGTATCAATAAGAACAACTGATTAAGGCAGATAGTAATGATTAACCACATTTTAACATTTTGGCAATGTAATATGCTAGTGTATTGCAGTGTTGAGTGACAAAATAGTTTCACATTTCAGTATGAATTTTCCAGTTCATATCCTGTGAAAGTGAATGTGAATCTGAACACAAGTTGGGGTCAGAAATGCATGCATTTATGAGTTTGCAATGTGGCAAACTCATATACATACAAACATATAAAACAAGTGTATTTATTCGTTCATTCTGGGACGAGGCTTTTGGACAGCAGACATAATTAGCACTTTGGTTGGAAATTGACTGGAATGGTGATACAGCTGATGATACTGTTTTAAGGTTTTAATTAATGCTTTTTTGTTTTTTAATGTTGTATTATTGTAATTGTTTATATGTAGCAGCATCGAATCATTGCCAAATGTAAGCCATCCTGAGTCCCCCTTCCGGGGTAGAGAAAAGACGGGGTAGAAATACCGGAAATAATAAACAAACAAATAAATAAATATTCTTTTCTTCCAAATAAAGGACTCATGGGAGCTCACAATAAGTAGTAATTTGTTTGAGAAGAAAAACCTCTAACACAGCAATAATGATAATACAACCTTCACTTAAGTCTCTTCTTCAGTAAGAAGTCTATTGCCAAATTGAAATGAGCACATGTGCAAAATTCACTTTGAAAATTTGTAGGAATTTCCATGCCAGGAAAAAACAGTCTGATACAGACCTGAGTCATAATAAGCTTTGTGGTCAAATTAGTAAAACCCAACAACTCATGTTTGGCAGCTTCATTCAACCCGAGTGCAATTCAACATGCCTTTTCTGAAAAGTCACTCTGATGTACTTCAAGGTAAGAGTTTTCAGAGATAGCTGTGTTTAATCTCTTTCCATATAATAAGTGGAAAGAAAACACTAAGTATCTTGTACTTGAAGAAGGGGAATTAAAATTCCATGGAAATTAAAGCAAAAATAAATGTATTGGTCTTTAAGGTCCCGGATTTTTTTTTCATTCCCTGCAGAGTAATAGAATTGCAAAACTTTTATGTTTGTTCTCTTTGGAACAACTAAAAAAAGAATAGAGTAGAATGGACCAAAGATAGAAAATGAAGAACAGCATCTCTCTTTTCTTACTCAGAATTCTAGATTTGAACCTCCTCCTATATGCGTGTGTGTGTGAGAGAGTAAGCTGCATTGTTTCAATGTCATCTCATGTTCCAGATGGCCTGGGGACATGGGATGGCACTTCCCATCCCTTACTGTTCTCCATGCCGTGGCAGTTTCCAACCGCAACATGGGTCCTATCAATCAGCTATTGCCTACAATGATGTCAACTGGAGAGACCGGGCGATTGTGGAAGGGAAGGGGAGAGGCAGGAGCAATTCTTCCTGACTCAGTTCCTCTTGTCCCACTCCTCTCTCCCTCAATCCTCTGATACCCCAAGCCATGTCACTGCAGATGACTGGTAGTATCCATGTCCTGGCTGCCACAAAATGGAGGGTCAGCAAGGATGGCCTCCCAGCAGTGTCAAACCCAGTTTGATGCCACTGGCCAGTTGGGACTTCCTCCCACTTCTGCAGAGGTTGGCAGGAGTGTGTGCCTGTGAAAACCACACTGATTGAGTGTACGCCCCACCAGATTGCCCCAGTGACGGTTGGTCAGTGTACACCCATTCCTTGTTATGTCCCTTGTTACCTCTAAAAGCAACATGTCATGGGTGACACTGTTATCTTTGAAACATTCATTCTAACATCTGGAATTAAGCTATATGATGTTGCTCTATTCCTGGTAATGCAGAGATTAGGAAAAGAGGCAGCTGATAGGCAGTCTCTGAAAATAGTCCACTTCTAATATCACAGTTACAGTAGTAAAGGTAAAGGTTTCCTCTTGACATTAGGTCTAGTCATGTCTGACTCTGGGGGGTGGTGCTCATATCCGTTTCTAAGCTGAAGAGCCAGCATTATCCATAGATACCTCCAAAGTCATTTGTACAGCATGACTGCATGGAGCGCCGTTACCTTCCCGCTGGAGCAGTACCTATTGATCTACTCACATTTATATGTTTTCGAAGCTGCACCTAACAGCAGGAGTTCACCCTGCTTCCCAGATTTGAACTACCAACCTTTCATTCAGCAAGTTCAGCAGCTCAGCAGTTTAACCCACTGCGCCACCAGGCACATTTGCAGACAGTGGCAGAAATTCACCCAATTTATTCTATTTAAAGTGGTGGCATAGCAGACACCAGAATAACTAACAATTTTAGAAACCATACTTGCTGAAACTAAATCTAAATCTTTTGTTCCATCTTCTAAAGGTGACAATGTGGTTTCTCTGCAATTCATCACCTATAAATGAAGTGGTGAACTGTAGGTTGGGTGGAGTTTCATTTCTCCCCTATATATCTTTTTGCTCAAACATTCAAAATTTCCACTATTTTTATGCCTGTGAACATGCATCTGTTGGTGCACAATTTTTCAGGGAAAAGATTCAATAATTTGTTGGATAGAATTTGCATTTATGACTTAATCTGGTTTACTTATTACATTTGATTATTTTTGTGAGTTTCTTCACTGTTGGAAAAACAATTTACCAACAGTTATGTACACGTTTACTCAATATAATATATTCAGTGGGTAATGCATTTGGATGTATTCAGTCACATAACTGTAATGAAGAGTGTAGCTTTCGGAAATGTTTTGATAAGCTATACTTCCTTGGTTATAATTACAAAGAATTATACAAAGAGTGAGCTAAAAATGTGCCAATGTTTTACTCCATCCAGAAATCCAGTTCATAATTTCCTTGTGACTTTTCAATTCAATTAAGAGAAGTGGGATTTCCTATTTTGACCATAAAACAACATCTGATATTCCTATAGTTTCTTTTGGCTTCTGCCTTACAGTCATTTCATCAAAAATACAGTATAATCACTATTAATTTAACATTCATACACACTTTGCCATGTGTATGGATGGGGGAGAATTATCAAACTTACACAAGTTTAGGAAGCATACAAACTTCACTGTCAATTCTTTATTTTTTCTGCTTTTCATCTGAAGCTCTTTCTCAAGGAAATAAAAAAGGGAAAGATGCAGTTTGGTTGCCTAATCTTGCTTGATGACACTTTAGAAATCTCACAGAGATGTCATCGCTTTAAACGAGAAACGCCAGGGTGATTAATGCTTGAGAAGAGAGAAAATCCCCTATGCTAACAGGGAACTGGTTTTCTGCTTCTGCCGGGTTCTGTGAGTGCATCTCCAGGCAGATGAGCCTGCCAGAGCGCGTCCCTCCTCCTCCCTCTTTCTCTAGAGGAAGTTTGTTGGTGTGTTCCTGACATTGCTTGTTCAAAGCTGGCAAGAACAAAAAGAGCCACCGAGCAGGAGGAGGGGAGAGCACACTCACACACCACAAAACCACAACAGCCATTCACAGCTGAGACGTGCATTGATTTGTTCTACAGGGGAGTGGAACAGGAGCCTCCAGAACTCATGATGAAAGAGCATTGTAGCTCCTACGGCAGTATTGGTCCAAGCCGTGCCGGTGAAGCCACCATGGAAAGTCTGCCATCGCTCAAGCCTAACTACATGTCTATGTGTTTGTTTGCAGAAGAATCTTATCAAAAA
The DNA here is from genome assembly GCA_030556195.1 of Anolis apletophallus. Lineage (NCBI taxonomy): Eukaryota > Metazoa > Chordata > Lepidosauria > Squamata > Anolidae > Anolis > Anolis apletophallus. The sequence continues at coordinate 99,239,535 of JARBWK010000005.1, forward strand.
TTAGCAATGGACACGCTAGAGGAATTGGACTGGTGTTTAGACCAACTTGAAACCATTCAGACCTACAGGTCTGTTAGTGAGATGGCATCAAATAAGGTAAGAAAAATGATTTTTGAAGGAAAAAAAGCATATGATTTTTTAAAAATTAAGCAAGATACAGCAAGTGAGCAAGGTGTAGGGATGTTACATATACAGATTTCTGGAGTACTGGGGATGAGATTACTTGATGAATTCTTCCACTTCAGCCAACCTGTCAAATTGTTTGGGACTGTTATTTCCTCTTACACTGATGCAAAACCAAGCCAAAACAAAACTGACGAAGTGTCATTGAGTGAGATCAAAGTCTTTATACAACCTCAATAATACCGAAAAACTTGAAAGTTGGTGTGCTTTGCTTCTAGGTTGATGTGCTTTGCTTCGAAGTATCTAGGTAGTATTTCATTTTAGGAATTACATATGTTGTTTATTTATGTACCAAGAAGAGTTCCAGATTTTTTAAATTGTTCTGTAAATAAGTTGAAAGAGTGAAATGAAATCAAGTTTAGTTTTGACATCAGGTTTTCTGTCAAGGTCCCCATTAGGACAAATTTAGATCAAGTGTGAAGAATGATTTGGGCCAGAAACTTTAAATTCAGCAGATTATGCATTATTATAAATGGATCATAATGGACTTATTTCTATCAGAACATTAAAATTTCAGAAATTGGGGCTTTCCATAATTCAGTCGGTCGAGGGTGTTTTGATTGTGCTTTTCCTGCATTCCAGGGGGTTGGACTGGATGGCCTTTATGGTCTCTTTCAACTCTATGATTCTGAAAAAGTAAATGCATTGCAGTGCTACTAATGATGAACTATTATGTTCACTTACAATGCAAGATATATGAACTTGCTTTTAATTTAGTTATTGCATTGTACCTTATAAAAGAAGCACTTTCTATATGCTGTATTTTATTGTTCTTATTGCTCTTATTAATTTTTATGACTGGTTTTAAATGTGTTATTGGTTTTAATGTTGATATATTGTATTTATATGTTGTATTGCACCATTGTGTGCTATTTGTAATCTGCCCTGAGTCCCTATGGGAGATAGTGGCAGGGTATAAATAAAATATATTATTATTTTGGTGTACAATAAATATATGCATAATGACAATTTGTCATTTATACTGTTGGTTCAGTTATAGACAATTTTCTAGAAGTTAGAATGATTGGTTGGTAGATACGAAATTCTTACACATTCCATGATATTAATCTAATTAGAATCATAGAATTATCAAGTTGGAAGAGACCACAAGGACCATCCAGTCCAACCTCCAGCCCTGCAGGAATGCACAACCAAAACACTCCTGACAGATGGCCATCCCGGCTCTGTTTACAAATCTCCCAAGTAGGAGACTGCACCACACTCCAAGGTAGCATATTCAACTGTTGGGTAGCTCTTACCATCAGGAAGTTTTAGGTGGCACATTGATTCCTATTTAATGTACTTAATTTAGGAATTAATTGTAATTTTCTTTCTAAAACAAATCTCATTGTCCCTAACCCCTGAAAACTTACAAGTGAGCATTTCACTCTGCATCTAAAAAGTCTTTGTGTCAAAACCACGCCTTAGTTGGCTCGTGGCCCAAATGCTGATCAGGGAGCACACCCTCCTCCCTCCCTTGGCTACGGACAGCACCTTTGCTGTGATCCCAGGCACACTTCCATAGAAGTCTGTCTGGGGAGAAAAAGCATTTTTCTTCAGTGTTGATGCAGAGACCAGGTTCAACATCATTTAATCAACTTTCCTGTAACATATGGGATTCTCCAGGTGTACTTGTTAACACCTGTGTAAATGGCATTATCTAATAAGCAAGCTGTGGGGAGTAAAATGTACTTCTCCAGCTGCAAAGGTATCAGTTTCCACCTGAATTTTTCAAGTTTTAGAATACAGTAGAATCAAGGAGTTGGCCCTACTTCCTAGATCTCTTTATATTTTCGTTTTACTTTACTTGTTGCAATATGTAGCATTAGCCCTCCTTTACTTTTGAAATAGTGAAATCTCATGCCTGTCAGGGTGATCCAAACGACATAATTCACAAGCCCAAGTTAGTTGGAAAAGTTTGTAACTGAATCTTTTTTTCTCTTGGGAAAATTAGTAACTTATACTTATGGTCTTCGTTAACATAGAGATTGGTATCCAACATCATAGAATGTTAAAAAATGGGATGAGGACCAAAGGTAAAGGTTTACCCCTGACATTAAGTCCAGTCGTGTCTGACTCTGGGGGATGATGCTCATCTCAATTGCTAAGCCAAAGAGCCAACGTTGTTCATAGACACCTTCAAGGTCATGTGGCCAGCATGACTTCATGGAGTGCTGGTACCTTCCCGCTGGAGCGGTACCTATTGATCTACTTGCATTTGCATGTTTTCAAAGTGCTAGGTTGGCAGAAGCTGGGACTTAACAGTGAGAACTCACGCCATTCCCCAGATTCAAACCTGCAACCTTTTGGTTAGCAGGTCAGCATAATGAGGACTACATTATGTTTTATTTATGTTTTATGAGAGAGCCAGTGTGTTGTAGTGGTTAAAGCCCTGGACTTCTATCCTGGAGACCTGGATTTGAATTTCTGCTCAGTGATAGCAACATATTAAGTGACTTTACGCAAGTCACACTCTCTCAGCCTCGAACGAAAGCAGTGACAAGCCCCCTCTGAACAGAATCTTGCCTTACAGGGTCACTATAAGTTGGAAAGAACTAAGAGACACAACAACCAGTTTTCACATAGCAAAAAGACCCACGTAAGCTGAATGTTTCATAGTTGTTTCATTTGTTCAGCCTTCTATTTGACTTCTAGGTTTCAAAAGAGGAAGAAACAATACATATTTTATTCAAAGGACCACAATGTTTCTCTCCATTTATCATTTTTGCTACATAATGAAAACAAAAGATGAGCCTTTATGGTTTTTAGTTTCACAGTGCTGAAGGTGAGTCATTTAGCTTGCACTTACCATTTGAAAGCAAAGGATCAATTTGAGATTTTCTGAGTCTTTTAAGGAGCCTCTTAAAAATATTTTCGTTAATTAAGCAATTGTCAAGTTTTCCACATCTGTAAATTATCTGAATAATTTGCCTTTCTTCCATCAAAGGCTTCTGCATAGAGATTTGGTAATCGCATAAACAGCCTGATGTTTTGAAAACAGGATGTTTCAAGCGCTCCATTAGTAAAGAAGAACGGAAAGAGAAACAGTATGAAAAGGAAGAAAGCAAATAGACCCAGCATGATCCCAAGTGCAAAAGCTGTATAAACAGTGACCTATCTTCCTGACCTCTGGTATTGCTAAGTTCCTGGCCCCATGCCACTAAAGCCCAAACTACGTCATTTGAGAATGATAGTGGGCATGGCACAGCTGTTGTAAGTGTGACTCGAATTTCCTGTCTCCTTCCTGACAGACGTAGTTTTGAAACTACAGCATTGCAAAAACAACAGACAAAGGGGAGACTCATTTTGAGTGTTTCTATTCAAAGCTGTTTCCCCAAAATCATTGGAAGATGGGCAAGAGCGAGCAAATGTTTGCAAAACACTTTTAGTATAAAAGAAGCACATGTTTGGCAAGTAAAAAAACTAGGCAGGAAGACGATGAATCTAAAATCTGACATTTTCCAGTTGAAAGGTTTAAAGTTGTAAAAGTTTGTAAAAATCATCCTTCCATTTATTTTAAATACTATGTATCTCTACTGTGGTTTGGCATATATCAGTTGCATAACAATGACACACAGCCCCATATATCTGCAAAATATAAATTAACATATTTATCGTTGCTGTTACCTAGAAGGAAAACTCTGATTTCAAACCCGGGCACATGGTGCTCCTTAAACCCTGTAAGGTCAACCATCTAGAGAAGGAAACTCGAACCAAACCTACGACCCGAGGACCTCACTGCCACCGTCCCAGCTTGCTAGGCCCCGGCAGACGAACCTTTGGTTTAAAGGGTGAAGCCAGTTCTGTGGACGCTGCACTCCACCAGAAAAATCCATTGCACAGGCTCGAAGGACATATCCAACCTCCGAATCATCAATGCGCTTCCTGAATCTTCGTTTGTTATGAAAAGCCAAGAAGAAGAAGACACACACACACACACAGTTCGAATCAGGGCAGTGGGGTGAGCTCTCACTGTTAGCCCCAGCTTCTGCCAACCTAGCAGTTCGAAAACATGTGAGTAGATCAATAGGTACTACTCCGGCGGGAAGGTAATGGTACTCCATGCAATCATGGTGGCCATATGACCTTGGAGGTGTCTACCGATAATGCCAGCTCTTTGGCTTAGAAATGGAGATGAGCATCATCCCCCAAACTCGGACACGACTAGGCTTAATGTCAAGGGGAAACCTTTACCTTGTATAGTCCCTATCTTATTTTTATATTGCACATTTGAATTTTAGAATCCAATCCACAAACAGTTTTAGAGCTTGATTTTTGTTTGTGAGACCTTTAGCAAAAGTGTTATTTTTCTGGAAGCTTTTTAAATTTATTGCAGGCATTAGGAAGATGACTGTGTCCTCATCTTTGCTAGAAAGAGAATCACAGAACCCTTTAGACCTAATACGGCAATAAGACTCCCAAGAAAGAGATAATGCTCAATTCATTCTAATATTATAAAAAGAGAAATAATCATTTCATTAATACTGGAGGCAAGAATCCTAGTAGGTGGGCAAGAGTTTCTGTATGGTTTAAATGATAATTCATCCCTTGATAATTCATCCCTTTTAAAGTTTTGTTGGAAGAAGGGAGACATGAGTTAGTAAATCGTTAGCACTAGTTTAATTAAATTAGAACTAATTAACGATTCTGGCCCAGACTACCCTGTCCAAACATATCTCCTGCCACGAACCATCACAAACTTTAAGATCTTCAGGAGAGGCCCTGCTCCCACCACTATTGCAAACGTGGTTGGTGGGGACGAGAGACAGGGCCTTCTTGGCAGTGGCCCCCCGTCTGTGGAAATCTCTCCCCAGGACATCAGGTTGGCCACCTCCCTCCTGTCCTTTAGAAGACAAGTGAAGACTTGGCTCTGGGACCAGGCATTTGATTAACGGATAACGGCAATTGGAAAGAAGACTTAGGATATTTACAACATTGAATCTGCCTAGACTTGGATTTAGTTTTACCAGCAAGTATAATCTACTGTCTAATGAATTATATCATGTGTCTTAATGGTTTTTAATGCCGCCCTTCTTCTGAGGGAGAAGGGCGGGGTAAAAGTGCAGGAAATAAATAAATAAATAGTTACTCCCAAGTTCTGAATTAGTAGTGACCGTTTCTTGGCAGATTAATTTTATAAACCTTGTTACAAGATAATTATCCTGTAACAAGGTGATTGCTGTTGATGTGTTCCTTCAAGTAATTTGCAACTTATAGCAGTCCTAAGGTGACCCTATAGCAGAGCTTTTGGACATGTGAGAGTGTGACTCACTCAAGGTCACTCAGTGCATTTCCATGACTGAGTGTGAATTGAACCATAGTCTCCAGTTGTAGTCCAATGAACAAACCACTATGTCACATTGGCTGTCAAGGGGTAATTATTTAGCATATAATTACCGTAGTTACATTGAACTTGAAATGCCCAAGCTCTGTAATAAATTTATCAGACATAAAATGAATACCTCACTCAGCTACAGCAGCTAGTTTTTGTTATGCTGGACAACCAATTTGCACAAGTTATTGACATTCTTAATCTGATTTTGCCTTTGACTAGGTCACAGTGTTTGTATACTGTCCTCTCTGCAGGATATGCACGTCTTCCCTTTTTATTTATGTTATCAGCTCTTTTATTTATGAAATGTTTGGTTCAACTGAAGTAAATTGGGCATTGGCCTTGGCAAAACAGTTCAGGATGGTTGTTCAGATCCACTGGAATGACCCCGAAAGCTCTGCATCCCTACCTCACGTAGGCACTTGCTAAACGGTTTTATTGTCTTTGTTATCTGTAAACTAAAATCTATTAGTGTATACAAAACTTTCATTGCATGATTTCAAAAGGGGATTTCAGTCACATAAAACACACAGGGTCACGCCTTGCTTTTAGGAAACTAAATAAAGTAAACATGAGGGCACTAATGTAAATTCTTGAGGTAACTCTGGATGCCTGCCAGCTGTCTATGTGCCTCTTTGCACAAAGTCCATACTGAGAAAGGAGGGGTCTCCTATTATGAGTTTGCCAGCTCCAAGTCTTGCTCCCTTGGTACGTGATGTTTCCCTTGAGGTGTGCCATACTGTCCTTGCTTTCAGTTTACTCTAACTTCCTTTGTGTACGATACATTGCACAATACCCAGAGACTAACTTGGGCTAGAGAGCCAACCACTTCTGTTTCCTTTCTTTTTAAAGTGGAGGCTAATAGCTATGAAACAGGAAATTCTGTCCCAGTTTATAATCTTCTATATACTATCCCCCCGTTCAGCTGTTTGACTGTTTTAACAGCCCAGAGACTTGTATCCAAGCAATTATAGAAGTTCCTATAAGAAAAAATATCTGAGTAGTCCTAAGAACTGTTCCATAATTGCGAATAGATTTCTTTAAGTCCATAGCAGTATTGTACAAGTTCCAGGATAAACATACCTTAGAGTGGATTAGTAAATATAATCATTGCTGAAATTGTTATTAATGCACCCAACTAACATATTTATGGTATTGCTTCATAATGAGACTTAGGAGCAATCCATCAAATAATACCTAGACTCACTGTGTCACTTCCTTCACAGTTACTTTATTGTAACACAGGGTAATGCAAGCAATGTATTTAATTGGGATTTGGGTCTATTTAGGATGTACATTAAATCCAGAGAGTAGATGATAGTATTTATAGACACTGAATTCTCCTGTTGTCACTCTGTTGGCACTGGAAAGCTTTAAATTTTGTTCAGAACAAGAAGACCTGTAGTTTGGGCATTCTCCATGAGCAACAGTAATTCATTAACTCATGAGTAAAAGAAGGTGAAGGACTTGGTTTTAGTAAAAATGTGCTGTTCTCTATGTTTTTTAAAATAAAATTAAAGCTAACCTTTGGCTGGTTTTAGCTTGCAGTAGGGGGGAAGATCATCTCCATATTTAGACCAAGGATGGGACCCAACATGAGTTCAGATGGGTCAAAATTGGCTTCTGCATCACATGAAAGAATTGTTATTTGCTCTACTGGACTCTATCTGAAATATTGTTTTTCAGATATTTTGCTTTTAAATTAATAAGAAACTCCCCTTACCTAATAGTCTGAGAATCTAGTATTTTTCATTTTATATATCCCATAACTTTGATGATGGAAAGCATCTACTATGATTGAATGAAGTCATGGTTGCAAGAGTAGAATGCTGATGGAGCCTTCAGTCTGCTAGATGGTTATCTTGGATTTAATGAGGCCAGGGAAAGGCACCAACTGACACTTTCCTTTGCAAATTTGGAAGCTGTAAAGTTCCTTTCAGACCCCCAGAACTAGCGGTCTTACATTGAAAACAGTACTCCATAAAATCACACAAAATTTGCCCCGGTAGCCCAGTAAAGAAGTTGTTAAGAAAAGGACTTTGTGAAACCAGCTTAGAAGAATGTTGGAACTAAAGTAAGCACACATAAGTTGTGGATTTTATTTTGTTGGGGAGTTCGGTGCCACACATGTTTGGAGGGATTTCTCATATATCACAAGTAGAGTGTGTTCCAAAAAGATGGTCCCAATTTGAAATCAATATACCTCTGCATCCATGAACCACCCATGAATGAAACTTGTAGCATTTAAAAGGGTGGGCATAGAATTCCAAAAGATTACCACAAGATGCCTCTTCCAGTGCACAAACAGCCCCTAACCTCAGTCATTCACAAGATGGTGACTCTGCAACAACAAATGTTCTCCATTTGTGTAGTTATTTTTTAAGATTCGTTTCTGGCTTCAAATATATAATAAAACTTGATAACTTGATAATTCATTAAACCGTTTGTTTAATTAATTAGATCTATCATTTTGAAACACCCAAGAATCAAAGAGCCCCCACCTAGTTCCTCTTAAATGTTGCTGTGATACCTGCAATTAGACATTTAATATGTGAGGCTTTCACGTGGTCTCCTTCTTCAGTGTGGTCAGATTTTTCAGTGGTAGTGATTTAAGTACAATATTACTCAAAGATAATGCAAAATCTGCATTATTCATTTATGTCTTTATTTTGTACTTTTATGGGTTGTTCTTTCTCAGAAAATACTATATTTGTTGTACCATTTGAAGTGTCTCATTTCAGCTTTTAAAAAAGACTCACCACAAACAGCAGAACATTTTTTGACCTCAACTGCAATATAAAGAATGCGGGAACAGAACAGATCATTTTATTGGAAGTAGGCATTCAGGGAAATGTACCTTTTTGATTATTTAGTTCTTGAGCCAGGATTGTAAAATAAATCTCTCTGTAAGGTACAAGCATACATTTTCTCACCCTTTGTAAACTGATGTTGATATCCTCTTTAGAACAGTGCACAAGTTATGGTTCTTTGTTTAAGTTGGAGTACAGTGCCAAATAAAGGATTTAGTGGGATTAGCAAGTATCAGGTTTCCCAAACCTGCCACTAGACAATGCCAACCTCTCCCACGTGCTTTTTCCTATTGTCTTTCCTCCTCACATGGATCTTCTATACTAACTCTTTTAATAAGACATGCATTTAAATGCAGGTGCCAGATTAGCAGGGAACAATGTTCCCACTGTGGAAGGTGTTTGGTTACCGGAAAACAAGTTCCCTCTTCTAATAGAATTTCTGATGTGTTGTGGCGTGAAGTGGGCTGAAAACATTTTTCTTTCAAATAAGGTTGCATCTATCTTAACAAATAGTAGTAGTATGTAAATCAAAGACAGAAGAATAAAAGTTTACAAGGAAGAGCCCACACCTCCAAGATTTGGGCATAATATACACTGAAAGAGATGGCCACTGAAGTTTGTTGACTGCAACAGGAAAATGATATGTGCTTGACTTGTTTTGAAAGACTGATTCATTTTTCTATCGTAATAGAGTTCTTTAGTTTATGGGAACTGGAGTTCAGAAAGAGAAATTGGTTATGTCCAGAGAATGTAGAAATCATCTAGCTAGCAAACAGCATTTTTCAACAATGTATCTCATTTTTATGGCATACATGCACTTGAAGTGTAGTTTCTGTTAAAATGTGATTAAATTTGTACATTTAATTGGATCATTCCCTGTTCTGTGGAAATAGCCCAATTACTTAAGGATATAGGTTTATTAAAATGAACCCATGCCTGTGGAAATCTAAATAGTGTTGGATGGGTGGCCACTTCCTTTATAAACACCAAAGTAAAGATCTTACAAATATTTTTTAAAATTTCCCTGCATTGACAGTCCTAACTTTACTATTCAATAATGCAACTTTCTGCTTCAGGATATTGTCTAGTTCCTTCATATATTCCCTTCCAAGTTCTAGGACTACCTACACCAGCAAAATAATTCAGCTGCAATTTGAAGTATTCTTCCCTGGATTTACCCCATTAGCACCACGTCTACTCTAAATAAACTAGATTCTATTGATAGCCTTAGCCACATATTTTCCATGCCCACATTCAAATCATTACCAAGGGCCTGTGCCATTTTTCTCCCCATTATTCTTTATGTTTTATCTGTCAATCTTACCATCTATATTGGACTATATATTCATTAGATCCAAGCCCCTTTCTCTCATTGTTTCCCAGTGACCATGAGTAAGAGAGGGAAAGTTAAATGTCTCCCAACATATATTTCATAGAATGTAATATACAGCGAGAGAGAGAGAGAGAGAGAGAGAGAGAGAGAGAGAGAGCACCCGGTGGTGCAGTGGGTTAAACCTTTGTGCCAGCAGGAATGCTGACCAATAGGTCAGCGGTTCGAATCCAGGGAGAGTGGGTTGAGCTCCAGCTCCTCATGTGGGGACATGAGAGAAGCCTCCCACAAGGATGGTAAAACATCAAATATCCAAGTGTTCCCTGGACAACATCCTTGCAAATGGCCAATTCTCACACACCAGAAACAACTTGCAGTTTCTCAAGTCACTCCCGACACAACAAAGACACACACACACACCAGCAAGCAAAGTAACTTAGACCTTAGGAAATAGGAGGTGAGCATGGTTCATGGCAGGAAGGATTCCAAAGGGGTTTAACTAGTGCCCGCAATTTTCTTTTACTTTAGTGAATGTTTGTATGCACATATCTGCTTGAGTGTGCAAGCAAGCGAGCAACTGAGCCAACAAGTGAATGTATGTATCAATCACTTTCCACCCTAGTAAGTGGCTAATTGGGAGAGATCAGATAGGAAAGAAGAGGGAAGATCTATACACTTTCCCCCAATCAGCTACTTGGGCATTCATTTGGTTGGAAAGGCAACTGAATTGGGAAGAGGAAGGGCACTTGCTACCTGGTCACACAATTGCAAGGTATCAATGAAGGTTCTGTGTGTAGACATGGCCTCAGTGGCCATGAACTGACTGGGAATACAGGCAGTAAAAGAAAGGCAATTAAAAAAACATGGTCCTGCACCTGAAAATGCAAAGCACTGTCCTTGAAGATTAGTTTGTTTTATAGCACCATTATATTTTCATTCATATAATAAGAACACTGTGCAGTTTTTCAAATGCTAATTCAAAATACTACATCAGTAATACCGTATTTGCTGAACAATGCATGCTTATTGAAATGTAAATCCTACTTAGCTCACCCATACTGTAAAGATACTTTCAATTCTGAGCAATACTGTATGTATGATCATATTTTTTTGCCAAGAGTCTGTCTATTTTACTTAGAAGGGTGCCCCATTGAATTTAAACAACTTAGTTCTCAGTAGTTTTGAGTAGATTTCCAGTTCCTACTGAGTCAAATTAATCTAAAGCCAAAATCTCTCACACACTAAATGAACTCAAAATATGACCATATATAAGGAAGGGGTATCGAAGGCCCATACGCTCCAAAGCGCAGCATGCAGCTTTCTTCTTTCTCTAGATACATAACATGCCTCTACCTATTGTGACCTAAAATTCTGATGCATACTTCAAAACCAGTTGGATTTTGCCCACGCAAAACCCATCTGTTGCAAACCAGCTCCCAGAAGAATGGAAGCTTCCCCTTTTTCCAGTGGTCAGAACAGACAACCATTGAAGACTCTCTTTGCCTTCTGGCCATCTGTGGAAAGTATCATTTAGAAGTCCTCTGACAGAGTTGCAGTATCTAGAAGTCAGCAGCTGTGATGGCTAATCTTTGTCTTTCTTATGGATGAATTTCACATTTGCTCTGGCAGCAGCTCAGTTCCCTTGAGAAGCAGATTCTGTCAGTGAGATCTTATAGAAGAAGCCTGAATTGTCTGGAGGCTGGGTTCATATGAGGGACACGCTAATATATATAAGCACAGCAAATTGCTGAGAGAGAAGGAAGCATCCTGAGCTTCCTGGAGAAAAGAGAGTTCCTCCCTCCATTGAGTGGGCTGCAGTTGGAGAAGTGTCCATACACTTTGTGTAAACATGTATTTGAAGCAACCCTTTCTTTCTGTCAGTTGTGCAAAACCAAATAACGAGCCCTACATTGCACTTGGCTTTCAGTCATTTAGTTTGGCTTTCTCCTGTCTGTTAACTTGCTGTTTGCCCAGTAAGTGAAGAAGGGACAGCTTTTCCGGCAAATATAAAACTTTTTTTTTTTACAAAAGCTTGCAGAAGAAATAAATAAAAAATGTAACTGGGGCTAATGCAAATCCAAGGGAATGCTTCTCAAAGACTTGGCTTTGATTGGTATTATTGAATTAACTGTTGAATATCACAAAACTTACCTAAATCAGATTGAATCAATAGACCAGCTCTAGTCAGAAGTAGCTATAGGGTGTCTTAAAAACAGCACAGCAGCAAAGGCATCATTGTACTTAGAAGTTCTTACAACAAGCAAAACTATGAGTTGAAAAAGGATTCAATACCAGGTAGCATTGATTAGCATTGAAGGCAATTGCTTTTACAGCAGTTTGAAAATACGCATAACAGGAAAGTTTCACAAGTAAGGGTTTTTTTGCACTTACGTCTTTGTACGGATTGTATAGATATACATGATATAAGCCACTTTGCCTATGCAATAGTTTGACATCATTACACTATCCTGATTAAATGCAGTTTAATCTAATTCTGAGTGAGAACAGACATATTTTAATAATCACAAAAATGTTAAAGTTCCTTGAAACGTCCAAGCTAAGTATATAATACGAAGTATTTTTCATGATCGATTGTGTATATGCAATATATTTCTTTCTCCTTTCACTATTATTGATTTAGTGAGGATAATTACGCTTAATGGCATTAGTGAATTTATGTGGGAAAGGCCTTCTTGGTGGTGCGCCCCCGACTTTGGAACACCCTCCCGAGGGAGATTAGGCTAGACCCTTCACTGTCTGCCTTCCATAGGGATCTGAAAAACTAGATGTTCCAACATGCATTTGAGACTGACTAGTCCCTACTTATAAATGCCCAGTTCCTAGCTATCCAGATAGTACTCTGTTCTCTGCACTTCTTCCAATCCCCTGGCCCTGTACTATGCTGTTTTGCACTATCCCAGGTCCGATCCCCTATATATCCTGATCATGCCCATTTTAGTATTCTGGTTATTGGTTTCTGTTGTGTATTGTTTGAGTGAGTTTTAATGCTGCTGTTATATAATTGTGTTTTTATTGCTATGCTTTGCTATGTTTTATTTTAATTTGGTTTTTGGTTTTGTTTTAATGGATTGTTTTGATGTTCTGTGGACATTTTGTCCCATTTGTAAGCCGTCCCAAGTCCCTTTGGGGAGATGGAGGCAGGATATTAAAATAAAATTATTATTGCTATTATTATTACTATTATTAAAGTGCTACTAGTGTGACTTCCATTCTGTGTAGATCATTTCAGATCATCCAATGCTCCATAAGTTTGCACACTGTCATAGTGTCAACTGTGTGTCCAATTTACACAGATTGTGAATAAACCCACAATTAGAAGTGCTGGCCCAAGTAAGCAATTATTATGTACAATAAGTGTTTTATCAAAGAAAGCCTTAATCAATCATTCCTAGGATTTTTTCTCTCCTTAAGTTCAAAAGTATTGTCAAATGGTACAAGTTACACTGTCCTTAGAAAATTATTAAAGTATTGCTGAAATGAATGGAACATGTGTTGAATTAGGCCCCTTTTCTACTAGGTTTAGTGAAACTATGGCATGGCTATTTTTCTCAGTTACAATGTTCAGTGTTTCTTGAATTGTCACTTAAATTGGACACATATATCTTCAAGGAAGGGAATAGAGATAGCCCTTCAGCTGCTGTTTCCTGAGAGGTGATTATTCACCTGCTGCCATGGAAATCTTGGGGTCCGTTTCAACTTATTGATAGCCAGGTTCTCCAACCATAGCCAGAGGCACCTTTATTCAGACTCAATACCTGGTTGAATTTTGTTCCCCAGATTTTAGACAAAGTAAAGAAAGAAGTCTCTCTTTTTTGCCTCATTGATCCCTAGCTTCAGTGTCTTAATTTAAACATCTGTGATCTTAGCCAAATTGTGTTGGGCATAATTATTTGGGTCAGCTTTAAAAATTAACGGCCTGGTATTCTTTTATATAGCAAGAAGACAGAGATGGGGATAGATATAGATGTTACACCAGTCCATTGATGTGAGTCCAAAATGAGATTCATGAGCTGAGAATGATTCCCCCGAGTGCCGACACAGCTGGGATTCATGACCTTAACGCTGGGCATCATTCACACCTTCCCTTGCCCGTATCTTGTGACATATTCCTAAGTAAACCCACCATGAGCCAGGAGGAGAGTGACGCACACCAGAAGCAACCCTCGTTCATGTGATGGTGTGCTCCTACAGCCTCCACTTTGAAGTATAAAATGCTGGCAGGCGGTTTTAAAGGCTCATTTTCATAGTCTAACTGGAGTAATAATCGTCTGCTGCTCATTTAGTCATTGGCATGCTGGAAGGAAGAACGATTTTATGCAGATATAGTAGCTTATATTTTAGGTCAAAAACAATGGCTTGTTGTTCACATATGTTTATTAGGCCTAAGCTTTTTGTGTTTTAAGGGCCCTTCCACATAGCCATATAACCCAGATTCTGCAGGACGAGAATTGAAAACTACCTGAACAGATTAGAGAGATGGGTCAAAACTAACAAAATGAAGTTCAACAATGACAAATGCAGGATACTCCACTTAGGCAGAAAAATATGAAATACAAAGATATAGAATGGGGGATGCATGGCTCGATAGCAGTACGTGTGAAAACAATCTTTGAGTCCTCATGGACAGCAAGCTAAACATGAGCCAGCAATGTCATGTGGCAGCTTTAAAAGCCAGTGGGATTTTGGCCTGCATCAATATAGTGACTAGATCCAGGGAAGTCGTGCTACCCTTCTATTCTGCCTTGGTAGACCACATCTGGAATACTGTGTCCAATGCTGGGCATCACAGTGTTAGGGAGATGTTGACCTTAAGCTGGAATGTGTCCAGAGAAGGGTGACTAAAATGATCAAGGTTCTGGAGAACAAGCCCTATGAGGAGTAGCTTAGAGAACTGGACATGTTTAGCCTAAAGCAGAGAAGGCTGAGAGGAGACATAATGACCATGGAGTGGAAGTCATGGGGGGCAAGCTTGATTTCTGCTGCCCTAGAGACAAGGATGTGGAACAATGGTTTCAAATTACAGGAAAGGAGATTCCACCTGAATATGAGGAAAAACTTCCTAACTGTGAGAGCTGTAGTGTTCAGCAGTGGAACTCTCTGCCCTGGAGTGTGGTGGAGGCTCCTTCTTTGAAGGCTTTTAAACAGAGGCAGGATGGTCATTTGTCAGGGATGCTTTGAATGTGATTTTCCTGCTTCTTGGCGAGGGTTGGACTAGCTGGCCCATGAGGTCTCTTCCAACTCTCATGATTCTATGATTCTAAGGTAGATATTCCACAATATCTGCTTTGGACTGGTTTATCTGAGCCCACACTGCCATATAATCCAATTCATTGTGGAATTTATACAGCTGCATGGAGGGGGCCAAAGATTTCATATTTTCGTTCCAGATGTATCCAAATTGCAGATCATTTCAACTGATCATGCCGGCTGGTCGATTCTGGGTTTTAATCTTTTTTTAAAAGCAATAGAAGAACCCAATCTAAAAGTAGCCATGGTTGTTGATATAGTTGCTGGATGTTCAAAGGCTCAAGAAAATAGTGACCTGAATCCTGCTGTGAATTCTAACCAGAATAGAAAGCGGATTCTTACTCAGTATACTACTAGTAGAAGTCCCGCTATTTATTTTCAGCACAATCAGCACACCTCTATATCTTAAATTTAACACAAGAGCTTAGACAAGTGCATTCCGGGTACTACTCATGTGATCCCCAGCTGTTTCTGTGGTCATCAACTTCAAGCTCCACTCTTTCTCTTGGAAAAAGCCACCCAAGAGCAATAACTATTTATATAAGCTTCATCCCTCTTCCTCCTACCCTCTGTTTCACATATTTAAAGCTAATTTTTCAAAACTTGCAATGGAATTTTGACCATCTCCCATTTTATCTTATTTCTGGAAGTCCCAGGGAATTCCATGGAGAGAGAACTGGCCCCTGGATCCACATGCAGTTGCCCACCCTGGTTTAACAAACACAATCAATTATTTCTTCTCCATACTACACAGAGAGATAGCATAAGTGATAAATATAAGTCCAGAGTAATGGGTAAAAAATAATAATCTTAATTTCTGCCCAGGCTACTTTATTTATTTATTTATAAATCATTTTTATTGTAAGGGAGGGAAATAAAAGACTTCTGGTTCAATCCACAGGGATTAACTACACAATTCTTTCTAGGTCCGCCCCCCCCCCCCCATGTACCGTTTTCCTTTGTTAAAAGTCCTTTAGTCCATCTGTATTTTTTTCCTTTTCCTTAAGGTATCTTCTTAATGGGAGCCAATCCGTTTTGCTCCCATTATTCTGATCTTGGGTCAGGAACAATAAAGAGTCCAAGGTCCATATATTCCATTATTTTTTTTTATAAACGATGTCTCTGAAGTCGGTGGTTCTTTGTCCTTCCATCGACATGCTAATATAATTCTAGCAGCCGCTATCAAATAAAATAATAGCTTATTATTATTCTTTCCTAAATCAAAGTCTATTAGATTTAATAAGTAGTATTCTGGCTTGAGGTCAAACTTTATTTTTTAAGATTTTTTGTATGTGGGCATGTGTTTCTCTCCAGAATTTCTTTACTACTTTGCAGGACCACCAGACATGAAAATATGATCCTCATATATGTTCTCCACTTTTCCAACATCTATTATTCAGATTCTTATAGTATTTAGCTAATTGTTTAGGTGTTAAGTGCCCAGGCTACTTTTCTGGATTGTGATGAAAGCAGATGTGTTTGCTGCATGGCACTAGCCACATTGAAATGGCTATCTCCATCCTATTGTATGCATCCAGTGAAAAACAAAATATGATTCATTGGCTGAAAAGAAGGTGAATTTCCCTTTGCCCAAACAGCACTGCTCTCAACTATTGTTATAAGAACACATGGATCCTAGGATCAACAATGACAAGAAGCAATAAAAATATAAGGATAATCAAAAGTCCATATTTGGTAAGATCGTTCACATCACAAAACAACAAGTGTTGGTAAGTGAATGGACAATTGCAAAACAGTTGACAAAGAACTGCATATAGTCCTCATTACTCCATTTCTCCCAGTTTGTCAAGGATATGCCCCCTTAATCCTCTACTGTACCCCTTTGTTCGTCTGGTTTTCAAAATGCTAACTCAGCAGTGTGAGAGGGTAGAAACCTGCCCTTCCTGGTAGGCTCAGGCAAAAGCAAACTGCTGCAGCCACTCCTGTTTTCATCTTCATTAACCTCACTCTGAGTGGTGATGATCATCTCCATTTCCAAGCTGAAGAGCTGGCGTTGTCTGTAGACACCTCCAAGGTCATGTGGCTGGCATGACTGCATGGAGCGCCATTGCCTTCCCGCAAAAGGCAATGTGATCTACTGCTGTGTTGGCAGAAGCTGGGGCTAACAATGGGAGCTCTCCCCCCTCTCCAAATTTGAACTGCCAACCTTTTGGTCAGCAAGTTTAGCAGATCAGTTGTTTAACCCTTCTGTGCCTGTGTGTGTATATTCTTTACAGGTTCCTAAATTCTTACTCATATCTTGAACCTATACACAGAGGGGTGGGAGAGAGTTAAATAAGAACCTTTGGTTGACCTTGTATCTTTTTTTGCTGCTCCACATTGTTGATTTTAGGGCTCATTTGTTCTTCTAACAATGGTTCAGCTCAGAGCTGTTGGGGCAAAGGAACAATTCACCTTCTTTTGAGCCAAAGAATCATATGTTGTTTGTCATTAAATGCATATGTCATATGAAGATTTTTAAGTTCATTTCTTTACAGCTCTCTATGGATGCATGTGCATCCCCTTGAGAAATGAAGAAAAAAAAAGAAATCTTAACACAGTTCCAAGTAATAGCTTAAACTTTCTGGTTCACATGCCTTCTGAGATGATAGTGATTGTGGCATCTTTTGGATTGGGGAACAAAAAGAAGCTGATGAAAATAATTCCTGGAAGATGGTGCTCTTATGCAAGTTCGAGCCACTACAAACCATCATTTGTTATAAAGAAAGAAGCTATGTTATCAGGCCTATTTTATATTTCCCCCTTTAGCTCTGTAAAAAATATTTCAATGGGTGGAAAGGCTGCTAGAATTCCATTCTGCCTGCATGACAGTAATCGGAAGGGATGCTTTACAGTAAAGAGGCTGATTGCTATGCAGTCCTGTTGCCATGGCATTCTTTGGACCAGCTGTATATGAATTCTTGTAGGGAGGATGGGAAATGCGGGGATTTAGAGTTATTTTACAAAAATTAGCTCTTCTGAAGGAAGAAAAATCTCCTCCTGATTTATATACTATTTCATTCAGCGGAAAAAAGTATAAATCCACATTTATTTGTAGGGTTTTCCCAACTCCAGGAGGTGGGGGAGGCAGGGAGAAAGCAGCATGAATATGATTCATTGGTAGTGTCTGTTTATTCCTGATTCATTACATTTCACTGCATAAAGCGATCTTTGCCTGGATTCTTATGTCAACATGGGAGGAGACATGGCTTTGAATGAGCCAGTTCCTTGGGACTCTGACATCTACCTATCACTTTCTATACAAATAATAAAATAGAAAATAAAATTTTAAAAATGAGTAAACTCCTGCTTTTACGGATCAGCAAACGGATGTAATTTTGAGATTTGCTCTATTGGTATAACAGAGCTTGACATGTTCCTGTGTATTACAGAAGGGGAAAGCTATTTGATATGGCTTAATGAAACATTTAGAAATAAACTGTAGTTTAACATATGCTAGAACAGTATTAGATTTTGTTCAGGAGGTTTTACTCTGTCAGGAAATTCCAAACATGATTTTATGTGGAAGGAGAAAATGGTGTCGATGTTTTGGGTTTTTTAAAAAAACATCTGCATGCTAAGGCAAGCATTAAAGATCCAACTGTGTGAGTAAGAGGGGGGTTTCCAGAATGATAACAAACTGATTTGGGGGAGGAAGAAGACTTGCTTGAATGTGCACAGGACTTCCTCCATTTTATTAAAAAAGACTGCTGTATTGCTAAAGTCAGCAGTACCTGCAAAAGCTGTCGTCATTTCTTCTTTGCTGCATTCGGCAAAGAAATACTAATCTGGACTGGGAAACCCCCTTAAGCCAACGAAGGGATTTGGACTATTCATAATTCATAAGTGCTTCAAGGCAGCTTGCTGGAAACATTTGGATTATCATTGGCTCTTTCGTGCAGTCCTCTCCTTCGCATCTTCTTTGTGTTTTGCCAGTGGAGAAGTCTTTACAGCCTTGGCATGAAGCCATGATTGCTGGAATTTCAGACTTTTGCAAACAGTAATTTTTCACGTACGGAGAAATTGGGAGTTCCTCTCTTTTGGAACAGTGGATTCTTCATAAGGGGATTTATATTGTTTGTTCTTGGTGTGCAGAGGCTCCCAAAATGCCTGAAGCAAACTATTTACTATCTGTGTCATGGGGATATATCAAGGTGGGTTGTTTTTTTTAAAGCAGATAACTAGATCCAATTATGTTCCAGGTATAAAGGATTCAGCATATATTACAATTGTATTTAAACATATAAATGCCTAAGTCAGGAGTAATTTGGAACACAGGCTAGCACTAGAATGCTAGTGGAATAATGTGTAAACAAAAAGCATAATTTTATTTTCATAGTAGAAAGTATGTTTCTGCCAGCTTTTCATTTTTCCTCTGACCGAAATTGATATATGTTGAAATTGCCTTTATAGCATATTGTGGGGAAATGCCTCTTAGATGTTATTTGATAGCAGTTTGTAGAGGTTTATAAGCCATGAAAGCAATAATGATATCTAAATATACCATGGTTTCTAAATATTCAAGAGTTAATCAAAATATATCTAAAATGACTTTTTTTCTTGTCCTATACTGACAGCACTGTATCCTAAATACTACCTAGTGGTCAAGAAGATGTTTCTTATATAAATATAGTTTATTCCTGACCTGAAGTTACTGCTTAATAATGAAGGTTATTTGTTCTACCCAGTTTATGCATATATTACTCAGAAGGAAAACTGTCTCATTTTAATTTTAATTTTCCTCTTTCCAACAGTTCAAGAGAATGTTGAACCGGGAACTGACACATCTTTCAGAAATGAGCCGATCAGGGAATCAGGTTTCTGAATATATTTCAAACACCTTCCTAGGTAAGATTACAGGGGCAAATAATTCTATGTAGATGGGTAGGCTTTGTCAAGCATAGTCGGTGACTACAGGGTTCTTCCATAGCCATAGCAGTCTACCATTTCTGATCTAGTTAACATGGCATCCGAAAACCCATTTTTAAAAAATCATTCAATTTCAGCAAATAGTCAGCAATGTCATGAAATAAACTGTGGTCATTAAGGGAAATTGGAAAACTCTGGTGCAAAACCACAGAGGTTGCCATATCACCATTAATGTAGTAGTGCTTTATGGGTTGCCATAACACCAACACAACCAAATCCTCTAGGATTAGATTCTACCTCAGAGATTAAACCCTCATCATCTGAGTACATATGACAAAATGACATGGCTCAAAACCCGGATAGTAGATGAAACATATATATTTTTAATTATGCCACCTTTGAATAGATGAAAATGTAATGAGTAACACTTAGGAATATAGGAACAGAGTTGGTGGAGAGAGTAGGAAATATGATATTGCAGCCTGCTGCTTAGCAACAAATTATGCTTTCCATAGCTCAGGGAGATGCTTGCAGTTGTTCAATTTAGTTTGTGATGAGGCTGGAAGTTATAGCTGCCACAGCCCATTTTAATCTGGTTTCCACTGCAAGATTTGTCTAGTTCACATATGATTTAAATACTGCCAGTCTTGTGTGTGTGTGTGTGTGTGTGTGTGTTGGCATTTTCATTGGATTTCTTGAGACTGGTAGCTGTCATTCAACATATCCACAATCCACCAGAAGGTGTGATGTTTGATCATGTAGGGCAGGGATGTCAAACTCATTTTTAATGAGGGTCACATCATCCTTATGGTTGTCATGAAAGGGCCATTGAATCCATGGTTGGAGAATCCATGGATACAGAGGACCAACTATAATTTCTTTACATGGTAGTTGGTGCTTTTTCATTTTTACCCACTTTGGGTCCTCAAAATGTTCTTGAACAACAGCTCCCATCACTTTTAATGATCCACTGTGCAGACTGGAGATAATGGGAATTGCAACCCAACGGCACTTGTGACTCTCAGATTGGGGAAAGGTTAAAGGACACTTTAACGTCAGCCTTGCATCTAAATTCAAATGCCACTCTCCTGACAAAACATAATAAATTGCTGCTTTCCAGATGTGACTGCATCACAATTTCTATCAGCTCTAGTCATGATGTCTAATGAAGAGGAATACAGGAGTTGTAGCTTGGCATCTGGAGGGAAACATAAAATGACATGGGCTGGATGTGGCCCATGGACTGGACCTTGTATTTGGCACATGTGATGTAGAGATAAAATTTATATAAGAATAACATGGCCATTTTGATCTGAAACAAGGCTGCATGCAGCACCCCCTCCCACCCCCGCCCCCCAAAGCAGGTTTTTTTTTGCCCTCTGTGACAGTCTAAAATTACTTTGCTCAAAATATCCCAAATGACCTATTGGTATGTGAAAGGCATTTCCACATTTGAAGCTCCTCCAGGACCACCCCAGGGGTCAAAACTATTTTTTCTTACATTTTTTCTCCAAAAATCCTTTCTTATTTCAAAATTGCCTAAAATGCCTTTGGCTCGAGAAATTCTTGTGTGACCCCAGGTGTGTGTGTGTGTAGTATATAAAAATAAACATTTACTGATAACAAATCATAATTTGCAGGGCTCGCTAAGCAGGCTGATTTAAGTAAAGCTAAAACATCTTCTGCAGTCTGCTGTAAACAGTTTCATGTAAATGCCTAAAACAGCCAATAGGTGACGTTCAGAAAACTTGTACTGTTGCCAACCTTTTCAGCAGCACCCCAACATTGAGCAAAGGGGGCCCACAAGCAGTTCCTAAGGTATTTAGAGGGACTTAGGGACAAAAATTAGTGTCTTTGTGGCAGTTGTGCAAAGGGGGCTGTAAACACCCAGAGTCCCCCCACCCAACCCACCCAAGCCTTCCAGAGTTTCCAGTCCTTAATCTGAAACCAGCAAGGATGCTATCTCTTCTTAAACCAATTTAAAACTGAGCTTCAAAGCTTGGGCATGTAGTATACATATATATATATCTTCTGAATCATGTGCTTTCCACTTAATTGTAAATTAACACAATTGTAGCACAGGAATAATGGGTTACCTCCATTAATGGCACTCATTGAATTAATTCATTACATAGGCCCACATTCATTGCAGTTAAATAACATAGCCAATGATGTGTAGTAAAATCTAACACCTGGAACATGACAGTTGCCTATATTTATTAAAGGTTAGAACTTTTTTTCTTCCTTCTGTCCACACAGACAAGCAGAATGATGTGGAGATTCCCTCTCCCACCCAGAAGGATAGAGAGAAAAAGAAGAAGCAGCAACTTATGACACAGATCAGTGGTGTGAAAAAGCTGATGCACAGTTCAAGCTTGAATAATACTAGTATTTCAAGATTTGGTGTGAAAACAGAAAAGGAAGACCATTTAGCAAAGGTTTGTCATTTATTGTAGTTATGGTGAAATTCTTGTGAAAAGTGCAAATGGAATATTTTCTGCCCTGGGCTGCTAAGAACTCTCGCCCTGCTCCCCTGTTTAATGATAAGGTTATAGTTTTGGGAGTTAGTATCATCAATTACTCCATATTAAAACGAATGTTCTTAATCAGTATATTCCTAATCCTGGAGCTTGAGGGATTTCAGCCCCCATTCTCAGGGTGGTCCGCGAGAAGGCCTTACTGGTACATTATTTAAACTGTTATGTTTATTCATATCCTGATCTGATCACCATGCTCAATATATCCCATATGCATGGGGGTATTGGGATAACAATACAAAAGGTTTGCTAGGGTAGACCCTCTCTCATTCAGACTCAGCCCCCCCCCAATCAAACTCAGCCCCCCCCCTTGGAATCAAAATCCTGGCTACGGGCCTGTCTTAGGAACATTAGAAATTATTGATCTACATATTTACAGGTGTAGACCCTTACATCTTGCTCTTAAACTCTTTAAAAAAACACATATTTTTGTTCCTCAATGTTAGACCTGTTACTGGGTATATTTGACTTGCTGATTCTCACAGATACAGTTTTAAGATATAGGCAATCTATTTGTGGTTATAATGTGCATTTATTAATTAGTTGTTACTGGATTTTTTTTCTTTTTAGGAGCTGGAGGATCTGAATAAATGGGGTCTAAACATATTTAATGTTGCAAGATATTCCCACAGTAGACCTCTCACCTGCATTATGTATGCCATATTTCAGGTTTGTAATTTTGATTGATTTGTTATTATTCATTAGTATAGATGGCTACATTCTTAACTATAGTCCCCATCCACCCATCTCTCCATAATTAAAACTTTACTTTACTTGGAACAGGAAAGAGATCTGCTGAAGACATTCAAGATCTCATCGGACACCTTTATAGCTTACATGATGACTTTAGAAGACCACTACCATCCCGACGTCGCCTACCACAACAGTCTCCATGCAGCTGATGTCGCTCAGTCAACTCATGTTCTTTTGTCTACTCCAGCCTTGGATGTGAGTAGATTGTCCCTATCCTAATATAAAATATTCAAATTGTTATAATGCATTAGTGTTGGGTTCTTCTGTTTTCTTATTCCATGAGGTTTCAGTTAGCATTCAAAATAAAATGTACAGGATTCATTCAGTAGTTTTGACAACATTTTCAGAATGGTTGAGGTATTTCCTTCCATTTTTGAATGATAGGAATATGCATGTGAACTCATGAGCCAACCCCAGTACTTGGATGGAAGTTTGCCAAAAATGCCAGATGGTATAGACAAGTGTTTCTCAATTGTGAGTCCCCAGGTGTTTTGGCCTACAACTCCCAGAAATCCCAGCTAGTTTACCATCTGTTGGGATTTCTGGGAATTGAAAGCCAACACATCTGAGGGACCACAGGTTGAGAACCACTGGTGTATACTGTATTTCAGAGGAAGAAACCAGCAAAACCACCTCTTGAATACTCCTGACCCTATAAAATTCATGTTGCCATAAGTCAACAGGTGACTTGAATCCACATACAGAGAGAGAGAGAGAGAGAGAGAGAGAGAGAGAGAGAGAGAGAGAACTCATGATGTTGTTGTAGAAATTTCATAGCTTAATCATGGGATTGCAGTTGATGGGAAGGAGCCATGGAAACCCCCTGTGTGACTTGGGCAAATCATATTTTCTTCACCACACAGAAAGGCAAAGGCAACCCCTGTATGAACAAACCTTATCAAGAAAACTCCCTTAGAGTTACCATAATTTGGAAAACCTTTAAGACACGCAGCAAATGCTTACTAGCAGCTAATTCATAGTTCATGAAGTAGGATACAGTTTAATTTGAATATATTGCTATTAACATTAATTTAGGTCTTGAGTTATCTGCTTAAAGCATTTTGTCACCACTAAACAACAACAACAACGCCCTAGAACACTCATCTATATAAATAAAAATGCAATGTCTGTTTGTGGGAGTAACATAACACAAAAACCACTGGACGGATTGACACCAAATTTGGACACAATGCACCTATCAGGCCGACGAGTGACTATCACTCATAAAACACTGAAAAACACAGCGAAAGGGACTCCCCCTGGCAAACACACAATAGCATATCCACACTCTCTTCCAGACTACAGCTCCCAGCATCCTCTAGACCAGGCCCTTTAGGAGAGAAGGGTGATTCAAATGCACTTCTTCTCCTTGGATTTCTTTGAGAGCATCCCAATCCCTGCATATTTCCAATTTCCTATTCCTGGACTGCAACTCCCAGAAATTCTTCAGGTAGACAGAGATAGAGATAGGTAGGTAGGTAGATAGATGGATGGACCAGGAGGACTGCTGGGAGTTGTAATCCAAGAATAGGTAGAGAAGGAAGAAAGAGGAGAAAAGAGGAAGGGAAGTAAGGAAAGAGGAAGGGAAGTAAGGAAAGAGGGAGGGAAGGAAGGAGAGAAAGAAAGAAAGAAAGAAAGAAAGAAAGAAAGAAAGAAAGAGGGAGGGAGGGAGGGAGGGAAGGTTGGCGACAGCAACGCATGGCGGCTAAAGCTAGTAAATATTAATACTTTGACAGTCCCTACTCTTAACCTTAAAATCTGAAAGACACAACACAAAAGGAAAGTGGGGGTAGGACAAGGAGGGCGGTTGTTGTAATAGGATTACATAGATAAAACAACAAGAACAACAAACTTTTTTCATGGGAAAACTTAATGTATATTGTCACTAATATTTGTTTTTACCTGAAATATTTGCCTAATGCCTGTGCCATGATTTCTGTTGAGTGGTGAGCAGGTTGTTCATAAGTTTGTAATTGTGATGTATTTGTTCCTTCGCCCCTTTCTGGCTAGGCTGTCTTTACGGATTTGGAAATTCTTGCAGCAATTTTTGCAGCTGCAATTCATGATGTGGATCATCCGGGTGTCTCCAACCAATTTCTGATCAACACAAGTGAGTCATGGACTTATTAAATGCATTCAAACATGTCCAAGTATCACCAGTTCTGACCTGTTTCTCTCATGAATCCAGTGTACTAATGTAATATTACATTCATATAGGTCAATGGGGGAAGGGGGAGCATTCTATATTCTGTACCATGTACTCTCTAATCTGTACAATGTAATATCCCAACAATGAAATAATTGATTTAACATTGTAAAGCACTTCTAGAGAGTACAGGTTGGAAGTGACAAGCCCAATTTACCAATGCAGCCAATACTCAAAAGCAACATAGGGCTGTGCTGATACATTTTTCATGGTATTTGCTGACAAATTTATTCCTGGCTGACAAACCTATTTCTGAACTTTCATTACACCTGTCTTAGGGATTCTTTTCAAGCAGTTCAAGTAAAAGGAATGCCCTACATAATGGATATGTTCCCCCTCTCATTTTCTTATGCTCTGTAATTTCTAACACTCTGAAATCACGGGTTTCACTTAATAGTACCTACTTCTGCTTCCTTTCTTCCAGATTCCGAACTTGCCCTAATGTACAATGATGAGTCTGTTTTAGAAAATCACCACCTTGCTGTGGGTTTTAAGCTGCTACAAGAAGAGAATTGTGACATCTTCCAGAACCTGACAAAGAAACAACGTCAAAGTCTCAGGAAAATGGTGATAGACATGGTAAGATTTTTGGTACCTGCTAGCCTTCTTGCTAATAGTAATAATAATGATGATAATGATAAATCTTTATTTGTACCCCACCACCATCTCTCTGAAGGGACTTGTGGTGACTAACAAAGCACTCCAAAGTGCCGCACATACAATAAAAACAATTACAAAGACATAAAAATGATAAAATATAAGCAGACACCCATAAAATAAAATATCACATAATAAAATTTAAATTCCAAATTCATAAAACGCAGCTATAACTGCAGATAAAACTGATTGAATTTGATAATGAACCCTGCCGCAATACAGAGAACCTTAAAGAGCCAGACCAATAAGCAAAGGAAAAGAGTTTATTGAAACAGCACAGTCAACTCAAAATGGCCAAAAACACTTGAACTTCAATGTGAGAATAAAAATAAACCAAAACTATGACCAAATGGTCAAAAAAGAGTACACAAATCCTCATAGGAACTGGAATGAGCGAATACCCCATCATTAGTCCCATCAGCTGCACTTACAGCTTCATGAGTAGAGCTATGTCTCTCCATCCATGCAGACCTCCTTCTGCCAGGACTTAGATCTCCCCATGATGTAGACTGATCATCTGTACTCCAAGTCCCATCCCCAGAAAACCTCCCAAATGTATCACTACTAGTTGTTTCAACACAAACAGCACGCACTTTGTTCCAATCCATATCACTAGACACACTCTCTGAATCCCCATCCACACTTCCCATAGTTGACTCCTCATCACCAGACCCATCATCCCCTGAAAAGCCCTCAAAATAATCCACATCAGTAGGATCACTAAGTATCTGCTGGGTCTGTTTCCTCTGTTGTTTCCCATCAGACTCCTGCTCCCGAGTAGTCCATTTTGCCCTTCTAGCCTCAACTTGCATGCTTTCAGCAGTACTCAAATACTCATCTACAACAAACCGAGTGCCAAAGTGTTGCCACCAAGTCCTCAGGCTGACCCTTAAAATCTACTCAAGAGCAAAGGCTTGTTTAAAAAGCCATGTTTTAAACAAGTTTAGACTAGATCGGAAAGCTTGAAGAGAAGAGTCTAATACAATCTCTCTAGGGAGGGTATTCCAGAGCCAGGGGCCACCACTGAGAAGGTCCTCTCTCACGTCCCCACCAACCATGTTTGAGACTGTGGTGGGACTAAGAGAAGGGCCTCCAGTATAAAATTGAATCCTACTTTTCTCTTTCCTTGTAATAATACTTTCTCTTTCTGCACAGGTCTTGGCAACAGATATGTCGAAACATATGTCTCTTCTAGCTGACTTGAAAACCATGGTGGAAACTAAAAAGGTGACAAGTTCTGGTGTCCTCCTTCTGGATAATTATACTGATAGAATACAGGTCAGTATGTAAGAGGATTTCTTTTTTTAAAAAAATAGAATACATTGTATGCTATATGTCCTAATTTACTTAAAGGGTTTGAGGCAGGAAAATCGCCAAACTGATAGTGATGCAAGTATGTTGTTCTCTTCACTCATAACTTTGGAGCCCCTTTCAGTCCCAAAAGACAACTTCCCTGGAGAAAAACCTTTTCAGAACATTATGTGGTAGCGATTTGTCCAAGTCATCCAGAATTGAAATATATTAGAAAGGAAACTGTAATAAGTACAGAGCCTTAGAGAAGGTGAGATAGAATTTGATTGGATGTCTCTTTGTCCATTGCAGCATATACTATTTTTATACCACAGTTCCATGAGGGAATAGAACTAAATCAAGCACATTTTACACATAAATACTGCTGTTATTAGGATGCATCTTCTGCAGAGTATAAGCATTACAATCGCATCAGTCTTTCCATAAGAGAGGAAGGGGGTTGTTAATACTTCTGGAATTTTTCTTCCACCTGATGATTCCTCTCTCCAGCCCACCTGAAGAAGACCATATCTCATAGTCCTGAGGATTATTAAATTGGTCTAATGTTGTATAACTGACAAGTTTGCTCTTTATGGATTTTAAGTAGTGAAACTTGCCATAATTGGTCAAGTAAAATAAGGAATCCCATTCCTAAAAGAAGGGAACAGTGGCTAACCAAAGATCACTGAGCAAATCAGATAGTTGATGTTGAATTTAAGCCTGGGCTACTGAGTTCTTTACTGACTCCAGTAGTTCTCAACCTGTGGGTCCCCAGATGTTTTGGCCTTCAACTCCCAGAAATCCTAACATCTGGTAAACTGACTGGGATTTCTGGGAGTTGTAGGCCAAAACACCTAGGGACCCACTGGTTGAGAACCACTGATCTAGTCACTTCACCACTGCGGTACCTGATAAGATTTGTTGAACCCCAGGACTGAACGGAGGATCTTTAGATGAAAGTGAGCCAAAGACAAGGCATGTGAGTGCCCATACTTTCTGTCTTCCATACTTGGTCATGTTTAACACATGAGCAGGGTAGAATAATGTCCTAAACAGGACTGAACCAAAGGAAATCATATGAGGGCATTGTGAAGTAAGACATAGCCAGCTGATTCTCCTTTTATTTCCAAGCCTAGTTTTACACTTGAATATTCAGCACAGTGCTTGTGGAATTGGCAAGATCAAATACATTGCTTCTCCAGCATATCCACGGTTAATTATGCTGACATTAAGTGACCTCCCACATTTGCATATTGTCTTAGTAAAAATGTATTCTATGCAGTTACCTTTCCTAATATATTCCAAACTAAGAGTATTTTTGTGATCAAGATGTTCTTCCTGAATGCAAAATTGTACTGAAATGTGTGCCAGCATGTACAGAACAAAATGTTGTTCTCTCTGATTAGATGAGCCTTCAAATTAATGCAGGTTTTTGCAATTACAGGTTCTCCGAAATATGGTCCATTGTGCTGATCTAAGTAACCCCACAAAATCCCTTGAACTCTATCGGCAGTGGACTGACAGAATCATGGAGGAATTTTTCCAGCAAGGGGACAAAGAACGGGAGAGAGGAATGGAAATCAGTCCAATGTGTGACAAACACACAGCATCTGTGGAGAAGTCTCAGGTATGATAATGATAAATTTGATCAGAATTCTTACCACTAGAGCATGTTTTATAAGTTTGTAAGGACCTATGCTGCAGAGTTACTGCAGTTACTGCAGTTTGGCACCATATTAACTGCCATGGCTCAATGTCACATAATTCTGGGATTTGTAATACATTTAGATAGATAGATATTTACCCTTCACTGTTAGAGAGATCTGTTGCAACAATGAACTACAAATCCCAGGATTGTGTAACATGAGGTTATAATGGTTAAAATGGTGTCAAGTTGGTATAGTTCTGCAGTTGTCTCAGTGTGTTATAATTCTGCATTGTTGATGGGAGGTGACTCTATTAAAGCTTATGCTACAACTTTTTTCAGTTAGTCTCAATGGTGCTAAAAGATTTCTTTGTTTAAAAGCCAGTTTGCTTTTTTAGTTTGAGCTGTCTGCAGGGAAATTTAGTTTTCAATTTAGTTTACAACTACAAGCAGTTCAGGAGGCTTTCTTTATGGATACGAAGTGAGAAAGATGCCCCTCTTTTCAATAACCAAACAAAGGCTATTTAACTTAAGCGATCTGTGTGTAGCATTCACTGCAGGAAGTTTTCATCACCTTCTGGCTTAGGTTACCTCAACAATTACAATGGAATTGTAATGGCTTGTTCAACATCCTGTTGTGTCTGAAAGGATGTGAGTGTGATTTCCAAAGCAAACATCCTAACACTTAGATGGGTTCCTCCGAGAGCTGTTTTCCTGTCTATAGAATTGCCTTCCAAGAGCTTTTGGAGTGAAATGTCAAACTCTGGCCAAGTAGAAGACTTCCACATATTTTTTATGGCTGTCGAGTGCTCTCTCCTTTACTTGTTTACCGCACAATGAAGAGTAATTCCAGTTAAAACTTCTTCACAGATGTAATATTTTTATTCTTCATTATTTCTCCACAATGACACATTATTTCTAGAAGCAAGGAGATGATGCTTCATTTTATGTTTCCATGCTGCACACAATTTAGTAATTTCAAATCACTACCTGTGTGTGTGTGTCTATACACACACACATACCCCGAAAATGTACACAGCTCTTTCTATTTAGCATACAGCACAACTTCAGGGATTTCCAGTTTGTTGCTAAGTCTGAATCAAGATGCTGGTTCTTACCTGTGAAGCACTAAAATGGGTTGAGACTAGTGGCATACCAAGTGCATTTGACACCCACTGTGGATCATTTCTAACACTCCTCTCCTGTCAATTTCAGTAATAATTATAAAATGAAATGATTAATAATGACCAGAAATGAAATACAGACAGTGGGGAAAAATGGGGAGGGGGGGGGGAATCAAGACTTCTTCAAAAAAGGATGCACTGAGTAGGTGTATTACCCACTGAGATGGCTGAACTAATCTGGTTCCCATCTATTTTTTTAAAAAATGCAAAATCTTTCACACTCCCTCTTTGTGTCTCGCTCTCAAACAGACACACACCACCATCACCAGAACAGCTTAGTTTGTGAAGCCTTTGACTACTAAGAAGCACTTTCCAACTTTTTTGCACACATAAACCTTGCCTTTTCTCCAAATCTCCCGGATACAGGAGATTTGGCATCTTGCGGTAAAGAAATCTGGCTTACTTCCAGGATAGCTTGTCCTCACGACTGCCACATCCTAGCAGAAAATGCCACCTCTGTGACCCATTTGGCTAGAGGGCAACCTGCTGTTCCTACCTCCTACCTTTCCAATGCCCAGAAGGCATGTTTAATCTACTCAATCTGAAGCCATTTAGATCCTCCACTCAAAGCTTCTTTTTCCTCCAGGGTTGGGAGGGGAATATTCTCTTCCATTAGAGAACATGAAAGTAATAATTATTTTGATCAATCTCCATTTTTTCTATATGGTGGCGGCACCATGGCTTCACAGTGCCTGGGTCAAATTATAGGAGGCTGAGAAGGAATTCTTTATCTCTGTTCCCACATGATACAACACTGCTTGAGACCATTTGAACCTGCCCCAAAACTTTTTTTCAGAGACGCTGTTTTTTGTCCCTGCAAAACAGGGATATTCCTATTGAAAAATCCTGATTATGTAAAACTTTACTTTGGATGGCAATGAAGATAGTGTTTTTCCATTCACCCTTCAATTGATTTCAATGTACATTTTTTGTCTTGACCTAAATAAGATTTACATTCCTGTTTGTAATTGGTTGGTTTAATTGATTATTTAATCAGTTTCCTTATTTTACTATTTCTCTTGTTCTATTTCATTTGACCTCATCTTAAATACTCATTGGATGATGATACAGTTCATAAATTGTCTAATAAATGTTGCCCCTTTCAAAGAGTTTAGCACCATAATACTAACTATTTATGTTGGCTTTACAGGTTGGTTTCATTGATTACATTGTGCACCCACTTTGGGAGACCTGGGCAGACCTAGTACAGCCTGATGCCCAAGACATCCTGGATACCCTAGAAGACAACAGAAATTGGTACCAGAGCATGATCCCTCAGAGTCCCTCCCCTCCCCTTGAAGAGCGCAGCAGAGACTGTCAAGGCCTGATGGAGAAGTTCCAGTTTGAGCTGACCCTTGAAGAAGAAGACTCAGATGGGCCCGAGAAAGAGGGTGATGGGATCAGCTATTTCAGCAGTACAAAGACACTCTGCGTGATTGACCCCGGAAGAAGGGATTCCCAAAGGGAAGCTAATATAGAAATTCTGGCGGAAGATACGTCACCCATTGATACTTAATATACTGTATCTGTGTTGGTGAATTTGAATATTTCATGCACATGCAGGTCGTCTTGCTGACGAGCCTGAAATCTAGGTCTTGGGCCAGCATCTACCATTGGTTAGAAGACCTTTCCAGCTACTTGAGATTGGAGTCAGGGTTAAAGAGGGTGTAGTGACTGCTCAGGAAATTAACAGGTGATTTATATTGCAGTGTCAAGCTTTGTCAGCCAAAAAAAATTACACAAAATCTTTTTGGTGGTCTAGAGCCAGTGTGAGGTGTTACTGAACAAGCCTGATAGGGAATGACACACAACTGAAACATTTTCTATTCTTCAGAGGTTGTGAAACCTAGACAGGTCTGACAGCTAGAACTACTGATTCATAACTCTGCATTTAAAACTTGTCCACCTGTCTGCAGACCTGTGTGCCTTTTTTATAAACACTTCCACATCTTTTTGAGAAACCTACTAAATACGCAACATAACGTGTTTGATATGGTTGTATAATTTTTTAAATTATTATTATTCTTATTCCTGTTTTAAAGAGAAAAGTCTTCCTTTTAAAGGGCAATACTTGTTACTTTATTGCAGTTTAATCACTTTGACTCACTAAATAAAGCAGGGTGCCCTCTTTTCATAATTGCACATTCATTTGGTCACTTTATCAGTCTGCAAGACCTGTGTAACTCCTCTGTTTGCTTGCTGCTGAAAAACAGTATTTTCCACTCAAACTGTTTTTTGACTTCTGTTCTGCACAGGATAAAAATGTTGCTTTGTGTTCTCGTAGCACAATGCAGCACATGTAAGACAAAACAAAACCCAGCATACTGAGGTAGCGTGATGTGCATTCTCTCCTCATCGTCTTTTCTCCTCTTTTAGCTCAGTGGAAGTTGTATGCTTTAAGTCCTCTTGTGTTTGTTTCTTTTTCCTGCATAGCTCATGTCAGCTAAATTAAGTCTCCTTTTTTCCTCCTGCACTTGCCTTGAGCTCTAACGTGTCCAGTACTGTTTATAACAGTGTATTTATTACTTAATGTATATACTGTAATGTTTTGTAAGTATTAATTTATATAAATTAACATTGCTGTCAGCGGTGATGTTACTTATGTAGAAGACTCTGGATGAGAGTTGCCTTTCTTGTAACCTTTTGTATTGCATCACATAGAAGAACCTGAACATAGCTTAAAAGAGACATATGGAACCCAGAGAGGGCATTCAAAGGGCATTGGCTCAGGGGGATTCGTTTTCACTAGCATTTGTTGGTTAGAGACTTGGAAGGGTCTGTTCAGATGATGTGAAACTCTGGAAGAGAGCTCCCCGGTAAAACACCACAAATGTTATGTGTCTTTTTTCCAATTTACGAACAAGCCAATGTGAATTTCTATTACAAAATGTGAACTGATATGTTATAATTGTGCTGTGAAACTTCTTCCAACAAAGCTTGTATGGCATGTACACGGTGCCAATTTCAGTTTGTAAAACTCTGTTTCAAGCTTTCAGTCCAACTTGTGACTAACTAGTTAATGAAAATAGCACAGTTGTGCATGATCAATGGGTTTGTATGTCTGTTGAACACTGCATTGTTCAAGATGGTTATTTTATTGTTTTAAAGTTTCACAATTGTAATGTTGTTATAGTATTATATATTGTGTTCAGATGCATTCTTACGAGATTTTTATATGAAGTGAATAAATGAAAGCATGACTTAGATTACTTTCTCATGTATATCTTTTTTTAGTTAGCTACTTTGTCTCAGCTGCATGGGTTCTGAATCTAACGCAAACTTCCTAGACATCTTGGTTGATATTCTGCATTCACACATGTGAACAGTAACGCTCCATGTGGCTCTGTCAAACTATCAAGCCATGGAAGACCACTGCTTCAACTGCTTGCCAGCCAGGGTCACAAAGGCAAGCAGCAACACCCAGGAGCACCAAAAGGAAAGAGGACCAGTACCCTTCTCCTGATCCAGGAAACTGACAGAAATTCAACCACTGCTCATCACCTCCCTGCCCCCACCCTTTGCCCATAAATAGCAGATGGCCACCACAGTGGTGTGACAAAAGGAAAATCACATTTGATCAACCCACACACTGCCTTGACAGAGAAAGAAAATAAACCATGCAGATGAACAGTAAAGAACAAGTAGTTTACTCTTCGTAGTTCAGAACATACTTACAGTCATGTGATCAGCTGCCGTGACTCACATAATATCCTTTTATGAGAGATTTAAAATTGTCTTTCTTTGTCCATGTGGAGCTCATGAAGCAAGAGCACACTCCAAGCTTTGTCTCTCGCTGCTTCTCTCTAAGAACCTGCATAGCTCAAACCTGAAAAATGTAAGAGTATCCAAAAGCCTCAGGCTCAGCCAGCTTCCCAGGCATAGCCCGACCAATCAGATTCATGCATCTTATTTTACAGTTGACACACAGATAGTAAATGATTCCTTACATGCTCCAACAAATTGCCCCTAGAGTTTGATGGCAAGCCTGGAAGAAACAGCTGGTATTCTGTGTTTCTGTGATGGGTTCAAAACCTAGAATTACAATTGTGTAACTACTCCATATTAATGAAGTATGAAGGTGACAAACTGGGATTGAAGCACAACCATCATCTTTGGTGACGGTGCCTATTGCACATCTCCATGCTCAACCTGTTGAAGTTCTGACACTACTATGTGATAAACCCATCCTCTGTTATTGATGGAGAAACCTGTCAATCGTCCCTGTTCACACCACACAATGATCAAGAACTCACTTTTATACCAGGCATAAGCAACCTGAATGCAACACTGACCTTAATACATCCAAACTCATTTGTTTCAAAAGCTTTAGGAATTCTCCACTCTCTTCCCCATTGCCATCAATTCTTGAGAGTGGACAAGACTTCATAATAAAGAGCTTCTCAAGACAAGAAAACATCTTTGAAAGTTTCAGGTTTATTTCAGAGATCTGCATGGGTTTTTTAAAATTTATACCAGAATATTTTCTGAGAACTAGCAGTACCAAGGTCTTTCCATTCCTACTTCCCAGCTCAGTACTTTCCAAAATGAAATGTTTCTGTTTGGTTGTCTGTTTGTATCATCCTGGAACTATCTGCCATCCGTAAACACAGCTACTGTTTCCAAGACATTAATACATACTTTTCAATCAAAGTGTAAAAAATAATTTTTAATACTGCCATATCGGTTTATATCTTGTTGCACCGGTTGAAGCTACCCCCTACCCCCCAAATTCAATATGTCTTTTAGACCCAAAAGTTACTTTCAAAGTAAACCTTTTAGGAGAGAAATAAAGTATTTGTTTCTGAGACCTTCTTCTTTGGTCTACACAGGAACACATTTTAACAATAATAAATAAAATTTCAAGATGACTCGGGAACTTTCAGAACATGAGACAATAGGTTCAAATTGCAGGAAAAGAGAGCCCACTTAACATTAGAAAGATCTGTTCAGCAGTGGGATATGCTGCCTTGGAATGTGGCAAAGTCTCCTTCTCTAAAGGTCTATAAGGACAGGTTGGATAGCCATCTGTTGGTTATCCAAAAAATGGTTAATGTAGAAGAAACTGGTTTTGTATTCACTTGGTGCTTTTAGTAATACACCAAGTATTACTAAAAGCACTGAATACACTGAAATGTCAACATCATGCTAAATACATTGGTTTGCATCCTGTGGTATTCTACATATACATAAGTTATCTTACCACCAGAGTCCCTGGTGGCGCAGTGGGTAAAAGCACTGAGCTGCTGAACTTGCGAACCAAAAGGTTGCAGGTTCAAATCCGGGGAGCGGTGTGAGCTCTCGCCGTTAGCCCCAGCTTCTGCCAACCTAGCAGTTCAAAAACATGCAAATGTGAGATCAATAGGTACCGATCCAGTGGGAAGGTAACGGTGCTCCATCCAGTCATACTGGCCATATGACCTTGGAGGTGTCTACATATAACGGCGGCTCTTTGGCTTAGAAATGGAGATGAGCACCACCCTTCAGAGTTGTACACGACTAGACTTAGTGTCAGTGGAAAGCCTTTACCTTTACCCTATCTTACCACCTCATCATACTTGGGGTTTTTGGACCCTTTCTCCTTTTCTGAGATGGGGCATACTGAGCATCATCAGAAGATGCTGTCTTGGCCCTACCCCTTTAATCCCTAAAGCAGTGAGGAAGCATCACAAGACACTTCCTCACCACCAACACAAGTTAAGTTGTGTTTTGGGTAGCTCCGATGGAGCTATCTGCA
Organism: Anolis apletophallus; assembly: GCA_030556195.1. Lineage (NCBI taxonomy): Eukaryota > Metazoa > Chordata > Lepidosauria > Squamata > Anolidae > Anolis > Anolis apletophallus. Next base: position 99,275,333 of record JARBWK010000005.1, read on the forward strand.
TTTTTCTGCCCTTTTCCCTGTCTGAGGGGGTAAAGGGCAATGCGGCAACATGCATTGCCACCCTTTCCCGCATCTGATGGGGACAGGGCACCATCATGCCTTATCCTACTCACTCATGATGGGGGAAGGAGGGAGACCATTCGGCAAAATGAAGCAAAGAAGAGATAAGTGTAAAGAGGTCCTTACTCATGCAGTTTATTTTTTTTGTCCATATTCAGTACACAGTTGTTCAAGTACCGTGTTTCCCCGAAAGTAAGACACCCCCGATTGTAAGACGTATCGGGGGTGTCTGGGGGGTCGGCTTATATAAGCCATACCCCGTATATAAGACGTACCTCGTCCCGCCGCCGCCGCCGCAACCGGAGGTGTGCCGCGGCACACCTGCGGCACACCTCCGCGGCACACCTCTTCGCTAGGGCTCCAGGCAAGGGAGGGGAAAGGAGCCAGGGGCGGGACGAGCGGCGACGCGTCACTGTGACGCTGCGATCCTCACCACGCCCTTGGCTCCTTTCCCCTCCCTTGCTTGAGGAAAGAAGGGAGAGGGAAAGGAGCCAGGGGCGTGGTGAGGATCGCAGCGTCACAGTGACGCTGTCGCCGCTCTCCGCCCCTGGCTCTCTTCCCCACCCTTGGAAGGGAGGAGGAAGAGAGCCAGGGCGGGACGAGCGATGACGCGTCACCTTGACGCGTAGTCTCTTCTGCACGCCCGTGGCTCTCTTCCTCCTCCCTTCCAAGGGTGGGAGAAGAGAGCCAGGGGCGGGACAGCGATGACGCGTCACTGACGACGCGTCGTCCCTTCTCCCGCCCCTGGCTCTCTTCCTCCTCCCTTCCAAGGGTGGGGGAAGAGAGCCAGGGGGGGAGAAGCGATGACGCATCACAGTGACGCGTCGTCCCCTCTCCCGCCCCTGGCTCTCTTCCTCCTCCCTTCCAAGGGTGGGAGAAGAGAGCCAGGGGCGGGGACGAAGCGATGACGCATCACAGTGACGCGTCCCTTCTCCGCGCCCTGGCTCTCTTCCTCCTCCCCCGCCCCTGGTCACTCTCTTCCTCCTCCCTTCCCCAAGGGTGGGAGAAGAGAGCCAGGGGCGGACAGCGATGACGCGTCACTGTGACGCGTCGTCCCTTCTCCCGCCCCTGGCTCTCTTCCTCCTCCCTTCCAAGGGTGGGAGAAGAGAGCCAGGGGCGGACGGCGATGACGCGTCACAGTGATGCGTCGTCCCTTCTCCCGCCCCTGGCTCTCTTTCTCCTCCCTTCCAAGGGTGGGAGAAGAGAGCCAGGGGCGGGACGAGCGATGACGCGTCACTGTGACGCTGCGATCCTCACCACGCCCCTGGCTCCTTTCCCCCTCCCCTTCTTTCCTCAAGCGTCGCTGCTTCCTCCCGCCCCTGGCTCCTTTCCCCTCCCTTGCCTGGAGCCCTGGCGAAGAGGTGTGCCACGGAGGTGTGCCGCAGGTGTGCCCGGCACACCTCCGTTGCGGCGTTGCGGCGGCGTGGCGGCGGTGGCGGAGGCGGCGGTGGCGGCGGCGTGGGCGTGGCGACGGGCACGTCTTGGGTTATATAAGACGTACCCGAAAGTAAGACGTAGGGGACTTTTGGGGAAAGAAAGTAAGACGCTGTCTTACTTTCGGGGAAACACGGTAGAATTCCAGGATTTTTCTGTTGAATATGCAGTAAGTTGCACATTCATAAAGTGTGATTTCAGTGTACCACGCAATTCACTGAAACTGCAGAAACAACCTGCACATTGACAATACAACATTGGTTGCACGATGTTGGAACTCAGCAGAAGGATGGTAGATTTGCACAACACACACTGATGTAGGATTTTGACAGTTCTTCTCTAGCTTTATGTCAGCTTATAAAACTTCTGATTTTGCTAGTAAGAGCTGCCTTCATATCTTGAACAACAACTCTGAGTCACAAAACCATGAATCTGAGGGCTGCACTACCTGAGTATTTCTGAGAAGATAGGCACTTCCAAGTGCACTCCATTTGGATGGTCCTGTTAAATCAAACAGAGCTTCACATACAAGTCTTGCACATATCTATTGTATGTCATTGATTGCATATACTGTGTTTCCCCGAAAGTAAGACAGCGTCTTACTTTCTTTCCCCCCCGAAAAGTCCCACTACGCCTTACTTTCGGGGTACGGCTTACATTGGGCGACGGTAAGCCGTACCCCCGGCTGCCGCGTCACTCGGTCCCGCCTCCTCCTCTGCCGCCGCTGCACTCCCTGCGGCCGCCTCTTCTCGGATCAGAAGAGAGGCGGCTGAGGAGAGCCCTCTGCCGCTTCTCTTCCGTTCCCGGAAGAGGAGGCTGCAGGGAGAGCGATTGCGTGGTTTCCCTGCAGCCTCTTCGGGGAACAGAACAGAGGCGCAGAGGAGAGCCCTCTGCTCCTCTCCTCCGTTCCCCAAAGAGGGGTGCTGGAGGGAAACCGCGCGATCGCCCCCCCTGCAGCCCCCTCTTTGGGGAACGGAACAGAGGCGCAGAGGAGAGCCCTGTGCTCCTCTCCTCCGTTCCCCGAAGAGGGGGCTGCAGGGAAACCGCGTGATCGCCCCCCTGCAGCCCCCTCTTCGGGAATGGAACAGAGGCGCAGAGGAGAGCCCTCTGCGCCTCTCTTCCGTTCCCCGAAGAGGGGGCTGCAGGGAAACCGCGTGATCGCCCCCCCTGCAGCCCCCTCTTCGGGGAATGGAACAGAGGCGCAGAGGAGAGCCCTCTGCTCACCTCCGTTCCCCGAAGAGGGAGCTGCAGGAAACGCGCGATCGCCCCCTGCAGCCCCTCGGGAACGGAACAGAGGCGCAGCGGAGAGCCCTCTGCGCCTCTCTTCAATTCCCCAAAGAGGGGGCTGCAGGGAAACCGCGCGATCACCCCCCCTGCAGCCCCCTCTTCGGGGAACGGAACAGAGGCGGCAGAGGGCTCTCCTCAGCCGCCTCTCTTCCGTTCCCCGAAGAGGAGGCCGCAGGGAGGGCGGCGGCGGCAGCGGAGGAGGAGGCGGGCCCGAGTGACGCCGCGGCCGGGGGTACGGCTTACTTTCGGGGTATGGCTTATATTAGCCGACCCCTCTGACACCCCCGATACGTCTTACAATCGGGGGTGTCTTACTATCGGGGAAACACGGTATCAGTATGCCATCTACTGTTTATAGGGAAAACAACAACTTAAGAACTTTAAAGATAAACAATAAGAGGAGAGATGAAAAGAGAGATAAGAGAGCATTTCAGGAATGATGTAGAAGCGAGAAGGCAAACACTATTGCTACATTTATCAAGATGTGGGAATGAAAGGTCAACTATGTAGGGGTTAGGTCAACCACATGGCTTTCTCCTCCTGCGTCAATAGCAGAAGCAGTTGCTTCAACAGATGCACTGCAGAATGCGTTCCAAAGTGGAAGCGTATGGAATTCTCCAATCGTACTTCTCTGAAGCTTCTCTTCTGTGACACTGCAAAAGATCCTGAGCCCAGCCTTTCAAACATTGTGCTTTCATAAGTAGGCCTAAATCTTAGTTGTCTGAAGGGACCACCTGCTTATCTGGAGTAATTTGGCCACTTGAGCTGGCATTTGAACATGTCAGAGAAGGAGATGTATAAACATCTGAAGATGCAGGAATGAGAATTGTGCATCATGAATGCAATAGATATTTCCAAGATAGTAAAGAGTGAAATGCACCTGAAGAGAAAATTAAAAGGCCACTGCCTAAAATAACGGAGCAGAGAACAAAAAGGAGAGGAATCCAAAGAGGAAGGGAACTGAGAAGCATCAATGCAAGGAGAAATGCATGGAGAAAACAGCAGCAAAACCTGATAAGGAAAAGACAGGCATCCTATTCCACATAACATGTTTTTTTAAAGAAAATTAAGTGGTGATCATCAGAAGCAATGAAGAAGGAGCATAAGACGGAGGGAAATGGTCAAATCCCATCTGACCCAGCATAGTTCAAGTCTTCCCATTTGTGCTCTTGTTTTCCATGTACTGTATATGGTTCATTTTCACTCTGCTCCCAAAATGGAAGATATGATGAAGCAATATATGTCTGCCGAAAAAGGAGATCTGGATGTTACACTTGACATTAGTACTCCCCCCCCCCCACAAAGAATTGCCAATTTCCTACATCTTTGCTTAGCCACCCTTAATAGCCAACAGCCATATCTAGTGAAAGAAATGTGTTCAATTGCCATTTAAGGCACAATGAAAATCATGTTTCCAGCCCACTGCCACCAAAGAGCAAGACTTTGACAAGGAATTGTGACCAAAAAAAAGCACCACCCCCTTGAGACCTGAGTGAAATCTGGCTGTTAAGAAAAGACCTCCTTCACCAGGCCCGTAGTCAGGATTTTGATTGGGGGGGGGAGGGGCTGAGTCTGAGTGAGAGAGGATCTACCCTAGCAAACCTTTTGTATCATTATCCCAATACCCCATGCATATGGGATATATTGAGCATGGTGATCAGATCATGATAAGAATAAACGTAACAGTTTAAATAATAAATGTTATTTATTTACTTTCATTAACAAAATGTTTAGAATACTTTTTGACTTATTTTTTTACTTTACAGCAACAGTCTTCTTTTCTTCTCCCTGGCCATTTTGTCAATTACTTTTTCTGGTTTGATAGTAATGCCCCAATGGATGGAAATCATTGCTAGTCCACTAAGTCTCTGGTCTGTCATTAAACTTCTAGATACACTTTTCTATGTGCTATAGCGAGGCTGAAAGGAATTTCACACAAATGTCTATGACTCCAACATGACGTGCTTCTATATATTTCTAATACTCTGACTTGATGTGGATTATGCTTTACCAATAACCCTCTGCTTCCTTTCAAGACTAATCTTAAACTGAACAGAAATCCCCAACCAACTGTCATTCTAATTGTCATTCCCAGAGTACTAAAGCTAGGGCTCCTTACCCCTCCCTTGCTCTTAAAGATACAGGCTCTAAATTGCATATTCTGCCTTTGGAGGCAGAATATTAGTAGCATAACTAACTTCATGTTAAAGCAGAATTGATGCTTTTAGCAGAAGTGATGTCAGAGGAGAGTGATGCACAGCAAAGGTTTTAGAATAACTGGCCTTAGTATAGCTAGATAGCTTGCCAGAAATCATGCTAGCAGCCAGAGACGAGAATAAGAGGCATGGCATAGAAATGTTGCAATTCAAGAACACTTTGCTCATAAGGCAATAACATAGAACAATGGGACTAAAGAATTAATGCTGCGACACAGCTCTTAGCAAATAGAAATGTAATGCTGAACAGTGCTTTGTTTAATTGGGTAATGAAATGTGGTTTCATGAATGCCAGCCTATTGCAAGTTATGAAGATGGGCAGGGCCAGGGGTTTGCAGCCATTGAATGTATAAAACTTGAATGCTGGGTCTTGTTCGGGGCTCTGCCATGGCAGCCTTATGCTAGGCAGACTCCGTCAGCTGATGTATCAATAAATTGGCTTCATTTGGACCAGTATCAATTGTTACGTCCTTCCTCATTCCTGTGCCCGCACGAAAGTCGCCGCCTGAGAGTTAGAAGTATTTGCCTGGGAATTTTGGGACTCCAGATATCCGCTACATCTTGGTGACCAGTCCGACGTGATGGAAAAGGCAATCCAGACGGGTCTGTAACGTTGGAGGACGTAATCCTGTTGGCAGGACGGCCCTCGCCGCAGGTGAGGCACTGGGACGACCCAGGAGGGCTGGGAGAGGGGGCCCCAACCCAAACGATCGGCTGCCTGATTCGCCCCAGGGCACTGCTTACTGACCCGAGGGACCGCAATTACTATACTGGCCAGTGAAGCCAAGGAAAGAAGGAAGACCGGGGTGCAGTGCCAGCAGGGCACGGGCATGAAAAGCAAAGGCAAGGGAGAAAGGATTGGCCTTTCTTGTCAGGCAGAGGGAAAAATAAAATCAAATCCTGTGTGTATGCATGAGTTAGAAAATGTTTGTTCAAGAAGTGCTGTGGAATTGTTAAAAGTGTGAATTGCTTTATGTGACTGATTAAGCCAAGGCAAAGGACTGTATTTAGTTTTGAAAGAAAGAAACTCTCTTCCTTGGAGTAGAGTGTACCTAGAATGCTGATAACAGATAAAGAAGGAAAGTTGGCAGGAAGAGAGGTCATAAAGAGTCTAAGAAATGAGACTGCATATTAAAATACTGGGCTTGAAAGAAATGCCTTATATTAAATGTTAAATGTTATATGTTTATGTGAACAAAATGAAGTACATTCATAGGAATATATATATGTGTTTTAAACCTGTAAGAAAGTGTACAAAAGAATGTAATGAATGTTTTACCATAAGAAATGCATGTGTGGGGAAAATGTGTCAGGATGATGAATACTCAGAGATGTTGCATTGTAAAGATTATATATAAGAGTGTGGGTTGTGTGCTCCTGCGAAAAGATGGCGCCCGACCAGTCCCCTTATCTGAAAAGAATGCTTTCTCGCATACCAGTGGGGGTGACTGCTAAGCATATGCATTTCTTAATTAATACATCAACGTGTGTGTGAATGAGGCTTCTCTCTAAATCACTAACAAGCATCTGTGGAGAATGAATGATTCTGGAAAAATGAATATTTGCTTATTTATGTAAAAATCCTACTTCACTCTGTGCCTATGTGGAGAATGAAAATTTACTTGTAAAAATGTGAGATTTTACTCATTGGGGCTGTGCCAGGGCTTGGGAACTGAATGTTCCAGAGATAAAAAAGAAGAGCCTGAAGAGAAAAAGAAGTTTTTAATGAATCTGAATGACATTTGGCCTGAACTGTGTAAGAATTATTTTACAGCAACCTTTTGGAAATGAAAATGACATTTTGAAACTATTTCTGTTTAATAACTGATTTAAAAGGAAGGCCATGATTCTTCTGTTTAAATATATTTTATGAGAACAACCCTAGACATGATTTTTAGTGTGAATTAAATGCTTCAAAGTTTGTTTTCAAGCACAAGACAACTTTAAGATTTCCTTTGGATAATGAATTGTGTACTTTGGAAAGGAGATGATTTACATTGGAACAGATAGGGCTACCTGCCCTGGAAGTTCGCCAGATTTAAGAGACTGTGTTGTTGCGTTGGAAAAGCAAGTCGTAGATTGTTATTAAACTGAAAGTACATTGGAGAAAATCTGAGAGTGACAATGAACGAGGGATGGAATTGATAAAAGGCGATTACAACAGCGACACCTAGTGTCCTTGGGAAAGTAAATTAAATGGAATATGATGTCATGATGGAATTGATAAAAGCAGATGGACAGAGAAATGTGAGATAAACCGTGGAGAGAGATTGTGAAAGCAAAAGATGTGATATCGATGGAAATCAGAGGAGGATCCTGCGACTGGGTAATTAGCTCCCCCCTCTCTCCCCCCCCTTCTCTCTTCACTATCTTTGCTTTTCAGGTCTCAGGCCTGGAAATTATGTGGAACCCTGCTTATAAATTGATATCCATGAAAAGTATAAGAATTGGCCGGATGAGTGACTTTATTTACAGGCCTTCTTATACAGAGACTTATTTCAGAGACTACAGATTGCAGAATATAGATATTTTCCTCATTTTACTTGGAATCTAATAGACTTATTTCTTCAATCAAGGATGACTGAGATTGTTTTCTTATGCCAGAGATCAAAAGAGATAAAAGTTGGACATGAGATGGCCATCTGAGCCTAAAAATAACCAAGGCCGGACCTGCTTGGGATTGTACTAAAGGCTATATCCTTTTCAAGTTAAATGATTTCTCTTGTTGAATTGTTAAAGTGATCATTACCACCATTTAGTTTGGACTGTTAGTTTGATAAAAAGATTAATTTGTTTGTGCCCTTTTAGTCAAGTGTTCAGAATCGTGTCTTTAAAAAGGAGATGAAGATGATGTCTTTCACAGCTGGATGCCACGCCCCATTACAATGGAATGGGAGAGAGATACCATCTACCAATTGATAAAAATTCGATTGCCAAAAGATTGCAAGCTCAGGACTGTGGATATGTTGGTTGCAAATGGTCCAGGTATTGTTCATTGGAGGATTCCATTCCCTAGGGATGACTTGGAATGGGACATTGAAAGGAACTTTAGCGAAAATGTGTCAAGAAACTGATTTGAATGAAATCCAAATTCTTCTTATGATATTGTTAAAAGATTAGATATGCACCTACACTGTTTGAGATTGTTATTTATGAATTGAGATATGAAAAACCATCACAGAGAGATTCCACAGAGCTGAAAAGAAAGGAAAATGAAAAGAGGTGCAAGTATTGGTTCCAAGGGGTTTCTATTTGTTTAAAATGATGTGCTGTGTTTCCCTGTTACTGTTCTATTTATGTTTCCTCAGGTGATATTATGTGGTATTAAAACAAACAAGCTAAACAAAATGGAGACTTGGCCCATTGAGATAGGAAGTAAAACAGGCAGTGTGATGTGATATGATGTTTTCCTGTTTCCCCAAGCAAAGAGATTAAGGCCTTGGACCTATATATCGAAATCCAAAGAGATACAGATGGAAATAAGCCATTGGATGGCAGAGATGTTATTATCCAGGTGGACGATGACCAGAAAGATATGCCTGACCAAAGTTCCGGCAGGCGCGCCAAAAGGAGGTCTAAAGGAAAAGGAGAGTCAGCATCGTGGGGGGCCACTCTCCTGGGGACAGGCTGATCGAAAGACCCCCGAAGAGGAGGATAGTCATCCGAGAGTCGCCCAAAGACATGACCTTGGGACTTGGGGGTGCCAGTTTTGGGTTTTTCTGTGTATTGTATAGTTTTGTTTGTTTTGGCTCTGCTGGTGGTGTAAGACGATCCTTTGTAGGCACCAGAGAGCACTGATCAGTAAAGTGTGTTATTGGGACTGACAATTGAATCAAGTGATACAACATATAAGTACATTGCTGATCAGTAAAGTGTGTTATTGGGACTGACAACTTTGTTTAAAGTTAAACTCATTGCACAGATCACTATTTATGCAAAGGCCACAACTTCAGTGATGTCAAGACTCAAAATCTGTCTGACATGAGAGAGAGAGAGCTGTATCCTAACTGACCTTTGTTTGAGATAAATGAATACACCGGTGACAGTATCTGTTCAAGTTGGCAGATAAAGAGGCCCTAACTTGGGGTTCTCCTTTGTCAAATGGGCGAATAGCTACCATCCTGGGAGGTGTCAGTGTGTTGGTGTGGGCTTTCTAACCCTACCAGTGTGAATTATCAAAGGAACCCAGAGAGAGGCAGAAGAAGGGGGTTCCAGCCGGAGGAATGGGTGCTGGGTGTGATGACACAGTGACCACTAAGGATCAAATGTCTGACACCAAAAGCCCCAAAGGGTAGAAGCCGGAGCCACCACTGAGATCCTGTTTTTAGGGTCATACCCAGGAATAATAGCCCAGGGCAATCAGAAGAGCATTGTGAGGCCCATCTGTCGGTGCCACTGAAGCTGAAGAGTTAAGTCAAACGGAGATACAGCAGAAATGGCCTTAAATTAACTGTTGACAACAAAGGAGGATTTTGTGATTTTGTGCAATGAAAAAAAAAAAAAAAACAACTGCTAAATACAATCTCATAATTTGCCAAATGTGAAATGGTTAAAATCATTAGCAATGCTAATTCTTGTGATTTTCTGTTCTGTAACAATCATTTTGTTGTTTGCCATTGTTTTAAGATATTGTGCATCTACAGTGAAGAGATCAGCAGAGGCAGTCAAAAGTGTGCAAATGGTGGCAAAATTGATTGGAAGGTAAATTGGGCTGCCCCTTGAGTGGTCCAAGCATGCTGTGTAAGTAACTCCTTGCAGCGTTACTTACAAAGAAAAAGAGAGGAATAAAGCAGAATTGATGCTTTTAGCAGAAGTGATGTCAGAGGAGAGTGATGCACAGCAAAGGTTTTAGAATAACTGGCCTTAGTATAGCTAGATAGCTTGCCAGAAATCATGCTAGCAGCCAGAGACGAGAATAAGAGGCACGGCATAGAAATGTTGCAATTCAAGAACACTTTGCTCATAAGGCAATAACATAGAACAATGGGACTAAAGAATTAATGCTGCGACACAGCTCTTAGCAAATAGAAATGTAATGCTGAACAGTGCTTTGTTTAATTGGGTAATGAAATGTGGTTTCATGAATGCCAGCCTATTGCAAGTTATGAAGATGGGCAGGGCCAGGGGTTTGCAGCCATTGAATGTATAAAACTTGAATGCTGGGTCTTGTTCGGAGCTCTGCCATGGCAGCCTTATGCTAGGCAGACTCCGTCAGCTGATGTATCAATAAATTGGCTTCATTTGGACCAGTATCAATTGTTGCGTCCTGTGCCCGCACAAAAGTCGCCGCCTGAGAGTTAGAAGTATTTGCCTGGGAGTTTTGGGACTCAGATATCCGCTCAAACTTGGCACATAGAGCCAATGTGCCTAACAGTGCATACAGGCAGGGATTGGAGAATGATTGCCCTTTTCAAATGGTAGTTGCTGTTTACCTGGATCCAGAAAGCACTGAAGGCAGCCACCATCATCTCTGGACCAAACATGGCCAACTGTGCATATAGGACAGGTGGGGATTGGGGGTGATTGACCTTGGATCTAGGAGTTGCAGTGCGCCCTTATCCAGGCCAACGCTGGACCTGGACTAAACTTGCCACACAGAGCCAATGTGCCCAACTGTGCATAGAGGCAGGGATTGGGGAACAATTGCCCTTTTATAAATGGGAGTTGTTGTTTACCTGGATCCAGAGAGTCCCAGAAGGCAACCGGCATGTCCAACGCACTCATCTGTGGCAAGAATCCTCAGAGGTTGTGACCTCACAACCTCTGAGGATGCTTGCCACAGATGCAGGCAAAATGTCAGGAGAGAATGCTTCTAGAACATGGCCATGCAGCCTGAAAACCCCACAAAAACCCATATATGTTTAGAGTGGTAATCTCAATGTGGATGTATCCTTTTCCTAAGAAATACATGCTAGGATATGACTATATATTTTATGGATTCATCTTTGACTCTTTGGCCTAGGAGAGCAAGGGCTGACTAGGAAAAGCTTCTACTTGTCAATCTTGTGGGTAGTATCACTATTTAACTGCATTATCTAGCAGTTTGTTTAGGTTTCCTGATTAAACAAATAAAATACTGGATATTCCCCAGACAAAGTTCTGTCTCTGCCAGTATGTGGCTTTACTGTTGGAAAACAATGCATTACAAAGAAGAGATTACATTCACAGAAATGCCAATTTTTGGAGCAAGAGTGATTGACTTAACATTTTATTTATTTATTTATTTATTTATTTATTATTCAGATTTACTAAACCGCCCCTCGGGGCGGTTTCCAACACAATAAAATTACACATACAGCCTAAAAACATCATAAAAACATTCCTAAAAACAATCACATATGTCATAAAACATCCCATAGATCGAATACGACCGATCTACAGACAGAGGCGGCATGGTTAGGTATCAATGTTTGATGTTCAGGTGCTAGTCAGTCACCAAATGCTTGCCGAAATAGCCAAGTCTTGCAAGCCCTGCGAAAGGCCATCAGGTCCTGCATGGCCCGCAACTCAGCCAGCAAAGAGTTCCACAAGGTCGGTGCAGCCACCGAGAACGCTCTCTGTCGGGTACTGGCCAGCCTGTAGGACTTCACACCTGGGACTTCAAAAGATTACAACCCTCTGAACGCAGTGATCTTCTGGGCATATAAGGGGTAAGCCGCTCCCTCAAGTACGCTGGCCCCAAACCATGTAAGGCCTTTTGGTAACTAACATCTTTTAAGTGAGTGCTGTCTGGGTTATTCCCAGCTTTTGCTCACCCAAGTGTTGGGTACTGTACCTCAGGATATCCAGATGGACAAACATTGTTTGAAAATGTTCTTTTGTTTAAGATACATTCTGGTGTAATCCTCAACTTTCTCTGCATGAGATGCTTTAATAAGGATTCCAGATTCAGAATAGTCCATTTTGGGGTGGGATTTACTGAAGCACTTGAGCTGCCTGCATTCTTTTGGAGCCCTCTTGTTGAGTTTGACTCACTCTTTCAGACCATGCAAATCAAAGATTTTGATCAGTTAATCTGATCTGCTTATTTCCGTTTCTCAAAGTTCTGCACCTGGCTTCAGAAGACTTCAGTTAGCTTGTCCTCTTTTTCTTGCTCTGTTTTAGCCCAGGATACCTCGCAGACCCAACTGGACTAAAGATAGGTGGTAATCCCTCGATCTCTTAAATCTGTCTGTCATTGAGTACTTTCCCTACATAATGCAGCTTCCCGAAATTATCTGCATTTGTTACCAAGGAGCAGGAAGTCTTTAACTGGATCATCATTTGTGTGTTCAAGCACAGGTTGATGGCACCATCTAGTGGAAGGAAAATAATAATGATTTGAAAGCATCTGTATATGTGCCTTTGAATCATGTGCATGAGTGACTCCATGCATTTTTCACAGGCAAGGAAAACTCAGACGTGGTTTTGCTATCAGAGGAAGGGGAGTACACACAGGCATTGCTCTATCATGTCCTATGCCTAGAAGCAGACGAAAGATTTTTTCTCAATCCCAACTGCCACTGCCTTGACTTTGAGGGAGAGAAGAGGCCGGCACAGCTTCACCATGCTTAGATCCAATGGCTATTGATGTAGTCTTGGAGGGAGAAAAGAAGAGGCATCATGCCTATGGTCTCCATCCCAGATGCCACTGTCCAGATTGGTCAGAGAGAAGTAAGGCAGTATTTGCTGGACTGAATTCCCTTTTTCACTGCCATCCCTTTTTTTCTCTTTGTGTCGTGCCTTAATTAGATTGTAAATCTGAAGAGTGGAAATTGTTTCTTTTTTCCATTGCATGTAAAGCTCTGTATACAGTGATGGAGTTATATAAATAAATTGATTAATGATGATGATGATGTTGTAGATACAGTATACCACTGGCTACTGGGCCACTAGTCATGCTGCCTAGAAGCTTCTGGGTGTAATAATACCCACCAGGACCTTTGAGAACTTTGAGAAACTTGGACAGAATTTCAAACTTAGGCCCCTTTCTTCGGGTCTGTGTGCTGGAAGAAAAATTGAGTAAACAGCTTCAAAGAGTGAGGCTAGCAAATGACTAAACTTGCAGGTTTTGTTTTGTTTTTTGTTTTTTTGGTAGTGTCAGGAACAACTAGAGAAAATGCAAGTTGCTTCCGGTGTGAGGGAATTGGCTATCTGCAAGGACGTTGCCCAGGGGACGCCCAGATGTTTTGATGTGTCACCATCCTTGTGGGAGGCTTCTCTCATGTCCCCGCATGGAGAGCTGGAGCTGATAGAGGGAGCTCATCTGTGCTCTCCCCAGATTTGAACCTGCAACCTGTCAGTCTTCAGTCCTGCCGGCACAGGGGTTTAATTCACTGCACAGGGGCTCTTGATGGCATTGGGCTGCATTTCTCATTATCCCTAACCTGGATAGCCAATAGTATGGAAGTCATCAGGGAGCTATAGTTCACAATAATCTGGAGGGTCATGTGATGCTTTAAAAATGCCCCAGTTTCTGTTTTCACTTTTCACTTTGCCCTTGACCTACTTCAGTTCCTGCGAACTAACTTCACAATGCAAAAGTAGTTTGCATTCAAGTAATTCTGTGGAGAGCATTGGAGTGGAGACTTTTGCCCTTGGCAGTAGGCGCAGTCAAAAGCAAATGGCAATAGTATCTCCTAGCTTGTGTCTTTTTCTTTATTAATAACATTGTTATTTGCCATCTTGATATCACTCTGGTGGTGCGTGGCCCACATGTGTTGTTTAGAGTTCCAGTCTATTAAGAATAAAGCTTGTAGCTGAACACACACACACACACACACAGCATGTACTACTATTAAACGTAAGAGAAAAAAGGTGCATTTACCATCACTCAGGGCACCTTCCTCTTCCTCTTTGTATATTATTCACTGTCAGGAAAGCAGCAGCTTCATGTTGGTGTCTTCAGACATGATTCCTCTAGAATGCCCTCCATAGAGGAAATTATTTGTGTTTTCTTTTCGCAAGGAAGCAGTCATGCAAAACCCTTTTTCTTGAGGCAAGTAAAGCTTTTAAAAGAACCCAAAGCAATGAATGTGCCCTTTCCATGGGAAACTAAAATGGCTTTCCTTCTTCTAAGTTTTAGACAAATCTGATTGTATGAGACAAACTAAGAAGAATAAACAGAATGTAAAAGCACACAGAACTAATGCATACAGGGGGATCAAGCTCTTCATAACATTGAAAGTACAGTATAGAGAAATAGAGAAATTATAAAGTGTTCTGCAGTATAAACAGGAGTTTGTTTATAATAAAACTATTGCTCAAACAGAACTTCTTTCAAAACAATGTGTTGTGAACTACTCTGAAGAATCAGCAAAATAACTGAGAATTACTATATTTCACATATACGGAGAGAGAGGGAGGGGGAGAGAGATTAAGACATTGCCACTTGACCACTTGGGACCACCTGACCAGGAACCATTTTGACCAGGGGCCACTTGACCTGGGATCACTTTAACTAGGGACCACTCTCCAACATTAGTACCGAATGGGTTATGAATCAGTTTTTGGTCAACTTTAGATTTGATTTGGTTATTTGGGATGCTGGTTCAAAAAACTGTATTGGATATTCACATCAGCTCTAGTTTCTGATACAGAATATATGCCATCCAGTAGTCACCATCTGCTCGCCCACAGAAAACCATATTTAATAATCTAGAGCTGATGTGGTAGTAGTAATCTTTCATGGGTAGTCAGCCTCTCCCCACCCGACATCCCACTGTTACAAAGAAACTACTATCCAGTTTGGTTCTCAAAATCATCACCAGCTAAGATCACTTCCAACTTTGCTGAAAACTCTAATTTCTAGTCCTCTTCTCCACTTACCAAAGAACCGGTGTCTTTCCACAAAAGACAGAGGCAGCTCTGAATGGACTTCATATTTTTAAAGGGGGGTCTGTTTGTTTATTGATTCCAGCATTACAAGGGGGATTGTCAGGTACAACTTGAGAAGAACTGAATTTGAAGACCCTACTGTTACATTTTATCTTCAAATGCTTACCTTGCAGACCTCCTGATGTCAACATCATGTCAGCTTTCCCCTTTATCCTATTTATTGTAATATTCTGCATTTTCATTATTACAGTCGTGCGGGCGGACTCCGGCGGCGCTTTCTTCCCTCTCGCCGGCGGCGGCTCCGCCCTCTTCCCTTCAACCTCCATATGCCCAGGGATGCATTCCTGGACTTTATATGAATATGTGAAACTTTTGAAAATAATAAGTCCTATTAAAATGAAAGACTTCTGGCACAAGACTACTACCAAGTTGCACTGAAAGCCCTAGAAAATGTCTTGAGCAAACATATTTATAATAATAATAATAATAATAATAATAATGACTTTATTTTTATACTCTGCCTCCATCTCCCCTAAGGGACTTGGGGCGGCTTACAAAGGGACAAGCTCAGAGGGCACAAAGTTAAAAAATAAGACAATAAGATAAGATATTTTGTTGGAATTTGATAAATGAAACTGTGGGTACAGATCCCATGGACATCGGAGTTTATACTGTATTATTATTATTTTTCATTATTGATATCCTGCCTTTTTCCAGTCTGGGGCTCAAAGTGGTTTAAGATTGACAGACACAGGTAAAAATGCATATCATGTAAAAATTCATAGCAATAGAATTAAAAACATTTAGAAATACAAATATAAAAGAAAAATAACAAAAAGTCAGTACAGGACGTTCTGAAAGGCCTTTCCCCTCTGTGCAATCAGCCATCAAAACACCGTCCCTCCCAAAAAAAAGATCCTCAACTATCTTGTTAAATATGGTGCTCAGACTTTACCACTCTCAGGCAGAACTACCCAGAATACTCCTTTATATGATTGCTGCTGAATTCCCAGGATTTTCTGCTCTAAATGCTATGGAATTTGACATATGTTGCCTCTGCTGTATAGAATTATGTACAGCAGTTTGATACCACTGTTTCAATCTCAGTGTTCCATGCTAACAAATCCTGCAATTTGTCATTTCACACTATTTAACATTCATAGATTAGTGATGTATATATCCCCAACAGAACTTGAGAAGACTGTTTGGAGATTAACAATATTGAGGACTGAATTTCAGGAAAGAGACTTGGGACCTCTGACATAGAATTTGAAGTAGCCTAACAAAAATGGAAGGAAATTAAATGTACAGGTGGGTTGCAGTGGCATCAGCTATATGTACAGATTCAATCATATACCACTGTTCAACTGCTGTGATTCCATGCTATGGAATCCTGGGACTTACAGTTTTGCAAGATATTTAGTTTCTTTCCCAAAGAATGCTAGTGCCTCACCAAAGGACAACTCCCATGATTCCATAGCACTGAGCCATGTCTACTGTAGAATTCTGGGGTTTGTAGTTTAGTGTGGCTGTTAAAGGTTCCTCCCTAAACTACAAATCACAGAATTCTGCAGGAGGCAAAAACTAGATTTTAACTGGATTCATTCTCTAGTGTGATGAGGTCCAAAAGTGGAGTCAAACAGCATTTATTTTACAGTGTAGATGCACCCCTTCCCCCATATTGTGGGGAGACCTCCTGGAAGCAACAACAAAAAGGAGAAAAGAAATAGTAGAAACAGACTGTCAAGAGAAGAGAGATTGAAATCAAGTGAAATTTTGCCTTGATGCAGCATACACTGTCATATGTAGTAACAAATCAGAAACCCCATCATAGAGACAACAAACTGCCAAATAATGTTATATAATGCAGTAGTAATTAATAATGAACACAGCCAATATAAATCACAAAAACACAGAACCAAATGTAACCCCCCCCCCCCATAATGCAATTGTATTCAAAAATATGTTTAGGGGTTTGTTTATGTATCTGTAATGACCTTTTCTGGTTTCTGCATCTGTGGTTGAGGTGCTTCAATCTGTACTTGGGCAAGCAATACGAAGTAGGACCATTAGATGTCAGTACCATGCACATTACAAGATCCAGAACTCCAGACAAGAAACAAACAAGAACAGCAAATCACCTCTCAACAAAGAATCCCCCAGGTAGGAACAAGCCACACCTAAAAATTGTCAGGCAATCATATGCTAATCAAGGTGGCCAATTGAAACATTCACACCTGGCTCCAACAGACAAGAGTTTTTTCTCCCACCCTGGACTTTCCACAGATATATAAACCCAATTTTCCTAGTTTCCAACAGACCTCACAACCTCTGGGGATGCCTGCCATAGATGCAGGTGAAACATCAGGAGAGAATGCTTCTAGAACATGGCCATACAGCTCAAAAAACCCAGAACAACCCAACTTTAGAGTTGTTCACAGCAGCCAGGATTCAGACAAATCATGTTACACACATGGTCAAGGGCTCAGGTGTGCCAAATGAGATTTTAGAGATTAGACAATACTAAAAATGGCTTTGGAAAGTTTTCTTAAGAAACCTTTTTTAACCATTCTTGCTTCATCTTCCGAATTGAGAAATATTTATCTAAAGGGGGTGCTTTAGGTATTTATGTTTTTTGTTTAACTGTTGTCGGACCATAAGAAACCTCAGATAACCTATTCCAGTTCACTAAGGCTTTTTGGCTTCCTGAAAGGTGTTATGTCTCCTGAAATATTTGGGGTGCGTAAAATGAATGCAGTTTGACACCACTTTAACTGCTACAGATCAATGCTATGGAATCATGGTAGCTGTAATTTTATAAGGTTTTTTGCCTTCTCTGCCAAAGATTGTTACTGCTTCACCAAACTATGAATCCCAGGATTCTACAGGATTGAGCCATAACTTTCTTTACTGCACCTTAAACCATCCTGGATTACATTCCACTCTCAAATATGTTTGTGGAGTTTCCAAAAGGTAATTGAAAAATGTGTTACAGGTGGCAGCACATTATTGCTAAGTAGAATAATATTATGGACAAATCAAAACCATCAAAATGTACAAAATCCCTCTGGTACAGGGATTGGGAAACTGCATTTTATAGCCAAAAAAGGTGTTATCAGCACTTTTTTTCAATTCCTATAAAGTTTGTTCAGATGAATTCCATGCCTTTTGGAAACAAGCTCCTAGTGTGTTGTAGTCCACAAAAGCTTATGCCAAAATAAATTATTTAACCTGTAAAGTGCCATGAGACTATATTTTAATCATTGTGAGGATAACATAATATGCAGATTTTATCAGGGATGATAAATGCAGCATTTGCAGCCAGACATTAAACATTAAAACATCTCTGTCTGAAATGCATCTATATTGTTGTTTATTCGTTCAGTCGCTTCCAACTCTTTGTGACCTCATGGACCAGCCCATGCCAGAGCTCCCTGTTGGCTTTCCTGTCTTCTCATGGTGTGGCCAAAGTACTTCATCTTTGCCTCTACTATCCTTCCCTCCAATGAGCAGTTAGGCTTTATTTCCTGCAGTATGGACTGGTTGGATCTTATCGCGGCCCAAGGCACTCTCAGATCTTTCCTCCAACAAAACAGTTCAAAAGCATCAATCTTCCTTCACTCAGCCTTCCCTGTGGTCCAGCTCTTACATCTGTAGGTGACTACGGGGAATACCATTGCTTTGACTATGCGGATCTTTGTTGCCAGTGTGATGTCTCTACTCTTCACTATTTTATCGAGATTGATCATTGCTCTCCTCCCAAGAAGTAAATGGTTTCTGATTTCCTGGCTGCAGCCTGCGTCTGCAGTATTCTTTGCACCTAGAAATACAAAGTCTCTCACTGCCTTCTCATTTTCTCCCTCTATTTGCCAGTTATCAATCATTCTGGTTGCCATCATTTTGGTTTTTTAAAAATGTTTGGCTGCAACCCAGCTTTTGCACTTTCTTCTTTCACCTTGATTAGAAGACTCCTCAGGTCCTCCTCACTTTCGGCCATCATAGTGGTATCATGTGTGTGTGTGTGTGTGTGTGTGTGTGTGTGTGTGTGTGAGAGAGAGAGAGAGAGAGAGAGAGAGAATTTTAAAGAGCATTCCTTTAAATGATGCAAAGACAACCTAATTGCAAAGAGCACTTTTCCTCACCCATGTCCACTTTGAGGTTAGAGATTTTGGCACTATGATTATTCTTTAGCTGCTATGCCTGAATCCCATAGAATCCGGAGGTTTGCATTTTAGGAAGAGGCATTTAGAACTATCACTCAGAGACTTCTTGTGTCTCAGCAACTGGTATAGATTGTTTGAATACAGTTGTAGCACTGGGTTCCACTCAATCTTGTTTGTTTTAGTAGTTCCAGTTATTTCCAACCTATGGCAACCCTAAGATGAATTTATCATGGTGTTTTCTTCAGAAGGGGTTGCCATTACCTTTCTTTGAGACTAACAGATTGTGACTTACCCAAGCTGGACTTTCATGGATGAATCCTGCTGTCCAGAGTTGTAGTCCAATGCTCAAACCACTGACTACACAATGCCATTTATTCAACAGAAAATACTAGATTTTATCTTATAGTTTTTGGAGATGAGGGTACTTCCAAATAAAAGACTCTAACTGCTTTAAAAAAATTATTAGATCAGAATAAACATGCTGAGAACTGCACTGAAGTTGTGCTGAAAACTAGCCTAATATAGTGGGGGGAAACCTCCTCGCTCCACTTAAAGATCTTCAAATGTAACCTGAAATTGTTCCTCCTTTTTGAAATCTTGACTTCATATCTTTTTATCACTAACACCTGTTAGAAGAGTCTTGGGAACTCTTTGTTTTCTACTGGTAGTAGTTCATGTTTCTTGAGCATATACACTGTACAATCAATGAAATTTGATAACACTTTAACTGCCATGACTTAATGCAGTGGAATCCTGGGATTTGTAGTTTGGTGAGGCAACAGCTCTCTTTGGCAGAGAAGTAAAAAGTACAGAATTGAACCATGGCAGCTAAAGTGGTGTCGAAATGCATTCATTTTACAGTTTAGATGTACCCAGAGAGATAACATGAAGTCTTAAGTGGTTTTAGTTCAGCTATCTATGAAGAAGGTGGGGGAGATTATCTTCATACAGCAAATGTTGAGAAATTGAAAGAAACTCATTTAAAAATATGCAACTCTGAATAGGGTCTCCCGTGTTCTTTTTCTTCTTTTTCCCATGTTCTTTCAGGCCCCTTCCATACAACTGAAAAAAATTCCACAATATCTGCTTTGAACTGGGATATATGGCAATGTGGACATGTATATTGTGTTCAATATCTGAGTCCATGAAGCAGTTCAAAGCAGATATTGTGGGATTTTCTGCCTTGATATTCTGGGTTATAGGGCTGTGTGGAAGGGCCCAAAGATACAATCCATGGTGTGTTTGTTTTTTCCTGTAGGGTAAATTCTTTTAATTTGCAAAGGAGTTTCCTTATGCAAAGTTTACTATGGAACTTAACAGCCTTCATATCTTGGTGTCATATAAGAAAAGGAAGTGCATTTTATTTTATGATACTAGCTTAAAACAGTTAGGTGTCAATAACAATAGGTGTCCTAAATTAAATAGGCATTACATTTTAATCTGAATTTTTTAATGTATTTTGACCTTATCATGACCTGAATTTACTTAGCAATGTTTTAATGTGTGTACTTGTTACTGGGGAAAATGCTGTACAGATAATTCCTTTGATATAACTTATTGTGACAGGAGAACAACTGCTCTTTAAATACCCCAAGGACTGCCACAAAGAGGAGGGTGCAGGCTTGTTTTCAGAGTCTAATGGTTTTAGGCTACAGAAGAGTAGATTTCAATTGAGAATTAGAAGGAACTTCTTGATAGTAAGAGCAGTTTATCAATGGATCCAATAGTATAGAGAAGTGGCGGGGGACTCCTTCTCTGAATGTCTACAGTTACTTGCTGGTGATGTTCTCGCTGGAGATCCAGTACTGAGCAAGGGGCTAGTCTTGACAAGGATTCTTCTAACTCTATGATGCTGTGGGTACAGCTACACCAAGCCTTCACAACATGTGGCATGCAACCCACAGAAGCTGTTGATATGGCCCACCAAGTACCACCCTCCGATTCCATTTGTGCCCCTGCCCTGCCACTGCCTGCTGCCATTTGCACCCCCACCCTCACCATCTGTCATTTGCGCCCCCTGCCACTACCCCACTGCCCCCAACAACTGTCACCTGCTGCCATTTCCGCCCCTTCCTACCACCCTCCATCCTCTTCTGCTTGCTACCATTTATAGCCCCCACTGTTTTCAGGTTTCCTCGCAACCTGGAGATTGTCAGGAAAGCAGTTGAGCCTCATAATGCCTGCAGTCATTTCCCCCAAAACCCACCTGTGTCCTTCCTTAAAGTTAACTTGGACATCCTTCTGATGAAACATCAATCTAGGAACATTAAGTAGGAAAGGAAGGTGGAGGAGGACTTCAAACCATCCTTTTCCTTCCATTCTGAACAGAAAGAGACCAGTCTTTTCCCTGGGGGAGAAGACAGGTCTTTAGCCAAGCTGGTATGGGAGTTTGGGAGTCACAGGTAGGAAAAAAGATGGAGAAGGAGGGAGGGGAAAAGAAAGAGTAAAAAGGAGAAGTAGGAAAAAAGAAAAGGAAGGATGGAGGGCCCAGATACAAGCTTTCAGCTCAGTATCTCAACCCAGATACAACTTTTCTAGCTATGTGGGAACTAAATCCAGAAGAGACCATAGTGACAGATGGTGCATCTTTTGTCATCAACAGGCTTAGTTTATCACACTCTATGTCTATAGAAATAGAAGTATTGTACAGAGCTGTGTGTTAGCAAGAACCCATGACAGGTAAGGTTATTGTCCTCAAATGAAGTCCATGGCCTGAATTGTTCCCTATACCAAAAGACAAATGTAAATTGTCTCTGTTTACATGGGGATTTGTTAAGTAAGGCCTCCTGTTCAGCAACTGATTAAATTTCTCCTTGGGTGTACATGGTACACCACAGCAACAAAACCTATAAATTTTGTATTGACAGGCTGGCTGCAAATTTATCTTTAGATCTCTGCCTTCTTGGTTGCAAGTGAGGAAATAGCTAGATGTTTTCCAGTTAACACTTAACTGATAACTAACCAGGATTAACTGGTGTCAACCGAGACAGAGGTTGGTAAAATGGGGTTCTGAAGCCCTTGACCCCTTATAACAATTCTTTTCTGGTGAAAAGGTGGGTGAATTTCTTCTTCTGAGAAGCTTCCGGATACAGTAAGCAATCTTCTGAAAAGACCACAGGTCCCCTTGTACTGTAACCAAAAGTCTTAGTGTCTTGTTTTTTAGGGCTCGTTCCTGGAGTTATTTGGAGTACTGATTCGGTAAATTGGATTTAATAGACGGAATCAGCTCTAGTTTCTAAGATGCTTATCACAATTTTCTACTTGCAAGCAGATGAAGACTGGTGCATAGCATCTGTGTTCTAAAAACTAGAGATGAATGGGAGAAATGGGAGGCCCTGCTCTCAGTCCCACCTTCTTCGCAGGCGCATCTGGTGGGGACTAGAGACAGGGCTCTCTCGCTGGGGAGGATATTTCGCTCAGCTGTGGAACTCCCTCCCCAGAGACATTAGATTAGCCCCCTCCTTCCTGGCCTTCTGAAGGAAAGTGAAAATGTGGCCCTTGGATCAAGCCTTCGGAGAATAGTTGCAGTGAAATAATAGATATGGAGTATATGAAATGACTATTGGAATGGCCCTGGACTATGATTATGGATGACGTGATTCAATGTAATGTTTTAAAATGTTTAATATTTAAACATTGCGACTTCCCCTGCCATCACAAGTGCAGTTGGTGGGGACGAGGCAAAGGGCCTTCACTGTGGTCGCCCCTCGGCTCTGGAACTCTCTCCCGTGAGAGAGATCAGACAGGTCCCCACTCTCTCCATTTTCCACAAGGAATTAAAAACCTGGCTATCCATTGTGCCTTCAATTAGGCTGCTCATCAAAGCAGTTCCCAACCTTATCTATGCTCCTGCACTTGGTTGGTCCCTTCTCGCATTTCTAACACTTTCATAATGTAGGGCATTTGCCTCCTAGCCCAGCCCTCTGTTTGCCGCAACCGCCCTTGGCGCTACATAGGAATAATCACATCTAGGAATCATGAGCCTGAATCCACTAATTGTTTGTTCAGCCACTATAACGGTTTATGATGTTTATGATGTTTGTCTAATTATGTTTTATTATTTTTAGATGTTGACTGCATCTCTGTGCTTGTTTTTAATCTGTAATTGCTGGGCATGTGCCTTGTAAGCTGCCCCGATTCCCTTCGGGGAGATGGAACCAGGGTATAAAAATAAAATTATTATTATATTATTATGTAGTAATTTTAATCTTAATTTTAATTTAAATGTCATTAGAATTGGGTTGTTGTAGGTTTTTCGGGCTATATGGGCATGTTCTAAAAGCATTCTCTCCTGACGTTTCGCCTGCATCCATGGCAGGCGTCTTCTGAGGAGAGAATGCTTCTAGAGCATGGCCATATAGCCCAAAAAACCTACAACGAACTGGTGATTCCAGCCAAGAAAGCATTCGACAATGTCATTAGAATTGTTTGTTGCTCCAAGGCATTGGACAATTGCCAATATGTAAGCCGCTTTGAGTCCCCTTCGGGGTTGGGAAAGGAAGAGTATAAATAGGGTAAATAAATAAATAAATTGTGGAACCAGCAGGTCAAATATACCCAGAAACAGGACTAACATTTGAGACACCAAAATGTGTGTTGGCCAGTGTTATTGCCCTATGCAGTGCTTTTCAGCCTTAGGTTCTCCATATATTTTGGATTTCAACTCCCAGAAACCTTGTCTAACATCACCAATGGACAGGAATTCTGAGAAAGGAAGTCCAAAGAGCTAGCAAACCAAAAGACTGAAAACCACACTCACATGGGCAACTGAATGTTGAGTAAGAGTTTCATGTTGAAAACCGTGGGATCAAGAATTGTTATGGATTTAACATGACTAGACCTATACTTTGTATAGGTTTTGTAAAAGAATAACTTTTCATAATGCATTATTACAGGCTTCATTTTATGACTTGGGTCCTGTCAGAAAAATGTAACAGAACTTGTAAATCTTCCTTGTGTATTCCAAGTTATAAAACATGCCCTAGGCTATGTGCAAAAGCTGAAACTCTCTATTTCACCACAGTAAACTCTGTACCTCAGTCCTTGCATGTTTAGATCATAGACTGGCTAGACCTGGCAATGAGATTAACACTGTAGGAGGAGGAAGACTGGATGGTGGCAGGAACAGTAGCGGTAATAAGATTATGTCATTACACAGTCCACTAATAACCTTGCTAAATGATTAGCCTGCCTACTTCTTCTTTTAATTCTGCAGCCTGGTTCATAACATTCATTGTTTGTAACTTTCCACAGTGCTAGTCATGGAATCAGAATCTGGCACAGTCAAATCTAAAATAATATATACATGTTAATATCATAATTTAATACCTGTTCAGACATTAATTATGTGGGGCGAGGAACACATTGAGCCTGCCTCTTTTCTTGTTTATTTGTGCCACATTGCTACGTCAGAAAATGTTTAAAGGATCTGAACTTCCATGCATACAGGAGCCTGTCTTCTTCTTCTTCAGTAAGTCACCCTCCATATTCAGAGGGCAACAGAAATGGCTATAGAGAAGCTGCTTTCATATTACTTGAATAGGGCTGAGAGGTATTGAAAGAACATAATATTTAGCTAAAATGCTTTCTATGAGGAAAAAAACTACATTCTGTTCTTGGAGAAAAAATATTACATCAACAATGTACATTCATACCGAGTTGAAAATATGTTTACATGCAACAACATTTTAGCTATTTTATTATCCTATCTGCCTCTAAGAATATCTGAATTATACAGAATCAAAATTCATAAAACGCTTGTTAAAGCTTAGAAAAATTGTTAAAAACACAGCTAATTTATGACTGCACAATATCTATGTCTATGTAGACCATTTTTATGTTTCATTTGCAATAAAATGAAGAAGGGATTAAAACAGGGAGAGGAATCATGGAGTTCATTGTCTCCACTGGCTGTCCAAAACCCATTTGGATGTATAATTATTACATCAAAAATACCACCATAAAGATAAGTGATGGTTTTTATGGTTCATATGCTCTTGCTTCTTGTGACAAGGGTCTAGGTTTCCCATTAAGATTTTTTTTTTCGTGTCAGGAATGACTTGAGAAACTGCAAGTTTCTTCCAGTGTGAGAGAATTGGCCATCTGCAAGGGCGTTGCCCAAGGGATGCCCAGGTGTTCTGATGTTTGACCATCCTTGTGGAGGCTTCTCTCATGTCCCTGTATGGGGAGCTGGAGCTGATAGAGGGAGCTCATCTGTGCTCCCCCCGGATTCAAACCCGCAACCTGTCGGTCTTCAACCCTGCTGGCACAAAGGTTTAACCCACTGCGCTACCGGGGGCTGAAATGAAAATATAATCTAAATCTGAGTTGTTTCTGCTCTATAATTCCTCGGTGATGCTGAGATATCACTTTCACACGAACATATAGAAATAATGTAGAAACACTACTTTCAGTTGCAACTTCACTTAAAAATTGCTGTGGTCAACTGTGTAAGGAAAGCAATACTACAATGTTGATTAAAAACTTCTCCATTGTAGTTTCTGCCTTTTTATTACTGATGAAACATAGTTGGGGAATGAGGAAAAGTATGTAATTAAAAATGAAAAGAATAAAGAAATCAATTTTAAACTCCTGCACAAAAATTGAATTCAGTAATTAAGAATTAATTGAGACGATAGATGATAACAAAAGGTTTTTTTCTACTGAATTAACAGTAGACAAACTGTGAAAAGTCTTTGGTCTGTAATTGTTTTCAAAATTTTCACAGAATAGAGCAGGGGTCTCCAAATTAAGGCGCACGGGTCGGATGCAACCCTCCAAGGTCATTTACTGGCCCCTGCCCTAAATTTTAGACTTAGGGTTTCTCTGAAGTCTGAAACAACTTGAAGTCACACAACAACAACAATCCAGATTAAATCTCATCAGCCAAAAGTAGGCCCACATTTCCCATTGAAATACTGATAAATTTATGTCGGTTAAAATTTTTCTTCATTTTAACTATTATACTGTTCTCTTTTTTTTTTTGCACTAAAAATAAGATATGTGCAGTGTGCATAGGAATTTGTTCATGCTTTAGTCCAGCCCCCCAACAGTCCGAGGGACTGTGAACCAACCCTCTGCTTAAAAAGAGGACCCCTGGAATAGAGCGACACCACTATCTACTGTCTCTAGATACTCTGTAAACCAAAGATTGTGTTTATGGGTGCACACATGATATGGAAATAGAATGAGCTGGTGATAATATGGATTTTAAAAATGCAGTATAGTCCTCTTGGAATAATAATTGTGTCTCTAACCTTTGTTTTTGGGGAAAAAATCTGTTTCAGTCTCCAGAATGGATCAGGAAAGTGAAAGGTCCATGTATTACACCAACCCCTTTTAGTAACTCTTCAATCTTGACCCCAATGTTAAGGTTCTGAGAGCAAAAAGGATCATCTGCCTAGATTGAAAAAATTACAAACTCACCTCCACCCCCACTGTCCTCCCAGATACCAACATAAGTGGAAGTCAGAAAAAATAAGTGACTTTTCGTTTTGATTTTGGATTGAAAATGTGATAGTGGAGCCCTACTGCAATGGCACACAATTTGGACTCTGCTGCAGTTGCCGACTCCTGCCTTAAAATATTAGAAATGGCTTCTATTGAATTTGGGGCATTAATATACTAACTCTGATCTGATTCAGGTTTATATATAAAGTACTATTGTATCAACCTCAATGTGAAAAGCCTGCTGGCTACCATTAATATTTAGTTTCTTCTCCCAACACATACAAGCCACCATTTTGAAAAGGGAAGTAAGTTCATCCAGCAATCAAATTTGTAGCTATAGGAAATACTGAGAGTATCGCATCTGTGTATTTCTTTGGTTTTTCATAAGAAGGAATGTGGCATGCAGCTTAAATTGGAAACTAATACCCATGTGGTCTGCTTGGAAGTAAATTAGGCACTGCTAATTACTATACGGGGATGAACCACAGGCGTTGTCAACTAGTATCTGTCAGCTTTGATTTTCATAAGCACTTAAAAGGAAGTCCAGCATCTGACTTCTACGTGTTTATATGAGTGCAATTAAAATGTGCACACAGTGAAATATGAAGTTTCAGAGCCAAAATGCCTGAAAAGGTCAAAGCCATCTAATAAAATGTCAGCTAAATGGGCTCACTCTGACAAATAGATCTAAGTTTTATCACCTTTTTATGTGTTGTGCTGAAATGTGGGCTTGTTTCAAACAGACTGTGAGCCAGTGTGGTATAGTGGTTTGAGCATAGGACAACTCTGGAGACCAGGGTTTGAATTCTCACTCAACTATGCCATTCACTGAGTATCCTTGGGAAAGTGAAACACTCTCAGCCCAGAGGAAGGTAATGGCAAGAAGAACCTGTGATAGCTTTGCCTTAGGGTCACCAAAAGTTAGAAACAACTTAAAGGCACACAACAACAAAAACATCTTTATTATCAAGAAAAAATGCACTTTCTCAGTTAATTAATCAACTATTGTAAGCCATCACATATGAATGTACCTATCAGCTTCTAGTTCTGTGGAATAAATATTAGATATTATTATTTACAGAAGTGTATTATTACATGGGAGCAGTAAATCCTCTCCTGGTTTTACAGATGCTACTCCTGCAAATGTTCCAAGCTTTTGTGGAGGAGCCACCCCAGTGCAGGGCCCTCTACTTAACAAAGATTCAGCACCAGGATGACCTAGAACAGAGGGGAGACAGCTCAGATTGGCAGTTCAGGGAACAGGATTTACAATTCTCAGCCAGAGCACCCCAGTGTCTCTCCAGAGCGTGAAGCCCAGGGGTCCGCAGGATGTAACTATGACAGTTAAAGTGGAATAAGAGCACTATAATTGTGTTTTGCAAATGGAGCTTTGAGCCATAAAACCAAGAGTGGATTCTTATAATAACTCATTAACTTGTTGCTCTTGAAGATTACATTGAAGCAAGCAAACAAAGCACTAAGGCCAGGGAACTGCAATGGCAGCATCCCCAACTGCCCTTATTGAGACATCTCTTCCCAGGGTGTCACAGTTTATCTTGCACTCCCAAATTGAAACTATTGCTCTCTGAACTGGGGGCCCTACAGTAAGTCAGGCGTAGACCATGCCTGTCTCTCAATTAAAGTTTCATTTTCAAACAAAAGGATAACTTTATTCAAAAATCAGCCAAAGCTTAACTCAATTCCACAATTTAACTCAATCCCACAATTCCAACAAGTTTAACTCAATTCCACAATTTTATAAATACATTGTATTTCAAAAGTTGCATGCTATTACGTTCATTGGCCAACAACAGTTTCCTGTCTGTACAACCATTGGTTCTTTGATCAACGCATTAAAGGTTTCTCCTTGACATTAAATCTAGTCATGTCCGACTCTAGGGGATGGTGCTCATCTCCATTTCTAAGATGAAAGCTGGCATTGTCTGCAGACATCTCCAAGGTCATGTGGCCAGCATGACTTCATGGAGTGTTGTTACCTTCCCACCAGAGCGATACCTATTGATATACTGTGTTCGAACTCCTAGGTTGGCAGAAGCTGGGGCTAACAGCACAAGCTTACCCTGCTCCCTGGATTCAGATTGCCAACCTTTCGGTCAGCAAGTACAGCAGCTCAGCTGTTTAACCCACTGCACCACTGGAGGCCCCAATCAAAGCATTACTTCATGATTATTCACACTGAATTACCTGGGAAAATAACCTTGGTATCTTCTCTCTTTAGCTCCTCCTTCTCTAATTTGCAACTGCTTATCAACCCTGATGAATAGCAAACTTTTTTGTCTGTTCTCACAATATAAAAGTACTTTAATTCCTATCTTACACATTTTTATATCTGGCAGTAGCCATATATTTAATGTCTTTTTATATAAACACCATGATATATGATATAACAAATATGTTTACCCTCACTTTGATGTTAATGGCAGGACCATAGTGGAGTCCTGACACAATATTGGTGTTTAAAAAATAAGTCTGTTATTATTATGTGATTTTTATATATTTTATGAATTTAATCTGAATTGTTTTTAAAACTAATGATGTTTAATATTGTTTTAATATTTGTATATTTTAAATTGCATTGTAATGCTTTTAATATTAGTTGCTTTGAGTCCCCTTATGGAAAGAAAAACAGGGATAAAATAATAATAATAATTATTATTATTATTATCATTTACATTAACGACATAAACAGCCGAAAATAAAGAATGAAGAATAAAAGGAAGCCAACATAGTTTAGGTATTGGAATGGGACACTAAATGGGACTCTAAAGACCAAGGTTCAATTTCCTTCTTGGCAGTGGAAACATATTGAGTGACATTGGGTGAGCCACAATGAAATGCAGAAAATTCTTTAATAGGTTTGAAGGCACAAAACAATGAACTCAAAATAAATAATAGAAATGAAAGAAATCAACAAAATCAATCTTGCAATGGAAGTTCATATATTGCAGTAGTTCCCAACCTGTGGTCCGTGGACTACCCATGGTCCACAAGAACTAAAATATGGTCTGCAGCCTCACTGTTACTACACCATTGCAACGAGAGTGACTGGTCTCGCAAAATCCTCTTATAGTGCCGAGACAACTGGGATGTCAGGAGGGGAGAGGCGGACTACTCACGAAAGATGCAACAAGCCCCTGACTGCTGCTTCTACTCCTCCTCCCTCCCCCTGAGCAGAGCCATTCCATGTGGCACCTGGAAGCAGGGGCACCTTGGTGACTTCATTTTTAGGCCTGTTCCTGGGATTATTTGGGGTGCTGATTCAGAAAATTGCATTGGCTAGACCACATCAGGTCTAGATTATTAAATATGGTTTTCTGTGAGCAAGCAGATGGCATATGTTCTGTATCAGAAACTAGAGCTATTATGGTCTATCCACTGCAATTTTCTGAGTCAGCATCCCAAATAACCAAACCAAATCTAAAGTTGACCAAATACTGATTAATAACCTTTTTGGAACTAATTTTGAAGAGTGGTCCCTGGTCAATGTGATCCCTGGACCCCCAAAAAAGCAGGGAACCACTAATATATTGCAACAAATTAAAAGGGGTGTGGGGGACTCGTTGGGGTCTATATCTGAGTAGAACACATAGGATTGTGTGACTAAAAACATACATTATTGTGTAGCTAAAATCTGCTGACATTGACTAGCAGCTGGATGGTCCCCCTTCCCTGTTTCTCAGTTTTGTTTAATACTTGGACATGAAGGAGAGGAGGAATTTCTGGTCAGCACATAGCTAATCTCTTCTATCTTCAGGACCAATTGTAGGACCATATTTCTGTCTGTAGGGTCCATTGACCATTTCTAAATGTGCTTACATTTGATTATACCAAACTCCAAAAAAGACCATAAACCACTTTAGAAATTAACACTGTAATTGAAGCATCAAAGTAGACAAGACACTGGATATAATCTGTTGATGAAGGCAAGCTCCCTGTTGATGTGAATATGACACATAAGAGTGCTTAATTCTTTCCTTCCAGACCATTTGTTGAAAAATACTGTCTAGATTTTCACCACATCTATAGAGGGGATAGAAACTGAGAGAGAACTGCAAGGGCATGTATGACAAATCTGTTCCACATGGTGATCTGAGATGGGATGAAAGTTATTGTTTTCAATGGCAGAAACATTGGCATTCATTATGGATTTATTAGCCAGTGGCTACATACTATAGTCATACATGCCAAAATATAAACTGTAGAAAAAGAAGAAGAAGAGGAAGAGGAGGGGTTACTCTGTTATTATTTTCATTAGTGTGTTGTAAGTTACCGCCTGTCTATTCTGACGGGGGATGAAGCTGGAGGATTTGAGCTTTATTTAGCAAATCCCTTGCCATCAGAACCTAAAGCTTCTTGTACTTGGCAAACAGTGTCCAGAAGGTACTCTGTCTGGCAATGCATCTGGGGATGCCACTTGGAGTGTGTCACATGTTACAAAGTAGGACATCACTCTTGGCTATGACTTATTCATCTTATTTTTTAAACCTCCGTCTTTACTTCTTCTAATTCTTCTAATTTTGGTGTGCAGGGTGCAAAACCAGAAATCTGAAGATTTAAAGAAACTTCCTTAAAGGTTCAGATTAAAATCCAAAGGATTTTACTAAGCTGCTTCACATTTTAGGACTCTTTAAAATTGCTGTGAAATCCTGATTTGTAGATGTGAGATGTGGAAATGACTTTGGCCCAGTGGAAGAGCACTTTTTCTTCCATTTATTTGTGGCGCAGCTGCCTTAGTGTCAGCTGCATAAGATCTCTCTGACCAGTAGGTCATGAGTTCGAGGCCTGCCTGGGTCGAGGTGGGTGCCCGACCTTTAAGTGTAGCCTGCTGTCGACCTTTGCAGCCCGAAAGACAGTTGCATCTGTCAAGTAGGAGATAAAGGTACCACATTAAGTGGGGAGGCAAATTATGACTGAATTATGAGGTCATTAAAGAACTCCAGGAACACTGAGGAATGTGGAAGGAACAACAAGGGACGCTGGGAACGCTGAGAGACGAGGAGTGCATCAGCTCCCCCTGGTGGCCAGAGTTTGCCTCTGTTCGTCTATATGTGTGTATGTGGAAACAGCAGGGATTGTCTGCTAAGTATGTGTACCTGTAATCCGCTCTGAGTCCCCTTTGGGGTGAGAAGAACGGAATATAAATAAAGTGTATTATTATTATTAATATTTTCTGGAGATCCCTACTAAAACAGTACTATTTTCAATGCTGTTCTGACAACATGCAAAGACACTGTCTAATCTGTCATATCTGATTGTAGAGACATGAAGGATGGACTCCAAAATGGAGCAAACCTCTCAAGCAGATTTCTTATGATAGTCCATCAAACTGAACATTTCAAATTGATCTTGGAAACAAACTAGTTGCTGATGCTGTTTGTAAGAAAATGATCACTATTATGCAGTCTGGTTTGCTGACAGCACATAGTACTCCAGGTTGCTGAACTGTGAGCCAAATTTTTGAATATCTGATCTTTAGTTCAAGATATCTTCCTTCAAAAGGCTGCTAGTCTAAAAAGATCCAGAAAACCCATTGCCTGTCAGAATATGGACCTATGCTTTAAATGCCTAGAGGATATTTCATACTACAGAATTATAGTACCATGATTCCACTTTAATTGAGAAAGGAATATCATATGAAATTCTGGAATGTGTAGCTTAGGTCAGCACTGTGCTATAACTGTACGTTTTGAAGGGGACCTGAGGGGATAGTCGGCTAAAAGTGGAAAATAGCTAGTAGGAACATATTAAAACTAATGTTCACAACTCCATTCTACTTGGCATTTTGACCAGTTGTTTGGTTGGTAAAACCACAGAATCCTCATAACCCCACTTGTGATGACACAGGACTCTTTGTCATTAAATGGTTCTATTATTTTGATTTCCCCTTTAACTGCATTGACTGTATCCTGTGGGTTCCTGGGGATTGTAGTTTGATGAGGCACTAGAAGAGCTGAGAATGCCACATGCCCTTTACTAGAGTGCAGAAGGATCAGATAGGCATGCTGCTGTGGCACTCAAAGTGGAATGATAATATTACAACTGTGTAATGTAAAAGGGCTCCTGGTATAAAGCATCTTCATATTTTGCAGAGTTGTTAGTGTTTGCTACCATGGCCATGCTGGCTGGTAGATTCTGTAAGTTGTTGCTCAAAAAGCAGAAAAAGCAACCTTTCCAAGCTGTAAATTACCCTGATTGTGATTGGAAGAATTTTCTGCTGTTCTATTTTGCTCAGAGTTGGAGAAATCAGTGAACATTTGAGCCAGACAAGAATTAGTTTGGACAGTTCTCCTTAAAGGGATGGCTCAGGGCACTTTGAAATTATCCGGTACTCATTTTTACGCTGAATTCCATACAGAATCTCCTTCATAGCTAGAAAACACATGATAGATTGGAGGATAAAGGTTGTCAGAATCACATGGGTTTTTGGTTGTTGGTTTTTTGTTCATATCAGGAGCAACTTGAGAAACTGCAAGTTGCTTCTGGTATGAGAAAATTGGCAGTCTGCAAGGATGTTGTCCAGTGGTTGCCTGGATGTTTTACTATCCTATGGGAGGCTTCTCTTACGTCCCCACATGAGAAGCTGGAGCTGACAGATGGGAGCTCACCCCGTTGCCCAGATTCAAACTGCCAACCATTTGGTCAGCAGTCCTGCTGGCACAAGAGCCACCAGGGGCACCATAATCACATGTACAAAGTACCAAATCTTAATGTTTTAAATAAATGAAATAATGTAAAGAATAAATTATTAGTGCCAAATGCATGCAAGTCAACTCTGTGCTGTTGAATTCATTATGCAGAATCAGAATCTAGTAGAAGGTTTAAATTCATAGTTTAAAGCTGACTGGGTAGGCCTGCTGGATGTGCAGGAACAAATGCCCCTTTATTGCCAGTGCTTGTAGCTTCCATGGCAGTGAAGCAATTCATCTGTTCCAGATTTCAATCTCTAGTTTAAAGGAGTTCTCCAAGGTGCTGAAACCATATGGGATGACCCCTTTTAAAGTGTGAGATAACATCCAGAATGAATATGTTACTGACGTGGAAGCCATCAGCCATCACTGTGTATTGGTGCAATAAGAAATAGTTTTAAATGCTTGTAAAAGTTGCTTTTAAAGGATATTTGGGGCAGCATTTTGGCAAAACAAAATTTTTTCTTCACAAAGAATGCAAAATTCTGAATCCATTCCTCACCCTTCTAGTAACGGAATATCAACAAACAATACTTCATTGGTTACTGCAATACACTCAATGTGGGGCTGCCTTTGAAGATGGCCCAGAAATTGCAATTGGTACAAAGGTCAGCAGACAGGTTGCTGACTGGAGCGAATTACAGGGAGTGAACTACCCCTCTGTTAAAACAGCTCCACTGGCTGCCAATAAGTTTCCGGTCCCAATTCAAGGTGCAGGTTATTACCTACAAAGCCTGCCCTGTAGTTGTGTTACACTACGACTTGGTCTTTCTAGCCCTAATTTATCATCTGGCTCTTTCACTTTTCTATCAGCCCTATCATCACCGTTGTATTGCACAAGCCCTTGCCCCACCCCTTGGTTCTGAAATGTCCACTATGCTCAGCTACTGATAGTTGTGTGATGATTTATGGTTTTTAAAAATGTTTTGTATATGTATTTTATTGCATTATATTTTAACTCTGTTTGACTGGGCTTGTAAGCTGCCCTGAGTTCCTTTGGGGAGATGGTGGCGGGGTACAAAAATAAAGTTATTGTTGTTGTTGATATTATTATTATTATTACTAGCCGTCCCCTGCCATGCGTTGCTGTGGTCCAGTCTGTGTGTATGTGTTTTATGTGTGTTTGTGTGTGTGTGTGTGTATTTGTGTATATGTTTATATGTGTATATCTATCTATCTATCTATATAGATGTGTGTGGTTTTGCGCATGTGTTGTAATGTAATTTTTGGCTTTTTAAGTCACCTCTGCTGTGTTTTTCTGTATTTTTATGAGTGATGGTTACTCGTTGGCCTGATAGGTGCGCTGTGTTCAAATTTTGTGTCAATTCGTCCAGTGGTTTTTGACTGATGTTAATCCCACAAATGAACATTACATTTTTATTTATATAGATTACTAGCTGTACTCGCCACATGTTGCTGTGGCCAATCTTCCCTCCCTCTTTCTGTCCTTCTTTCTTTCTCTCCTTCCCTCTTTCCTTCCCTCATTCTCTACCTCTTTCCTTCCTTCCCCTCCCTTTTTCTTTCTCTCCTTTCTTCCTTCTCTACCTATTCTTGGACTACCAGCAGTCCTCCTGATTGATCTAGCTACCTATTATCTATCTCTATCTAATCTATATAGCTCATCTATCTCAAGGATTGCTGGGAGTTGCAGTCCAAGAATAGGACATATGTATGGATTGGGATGCTCTCAAAGAAATCCAAGGAGAAGCAAGCTTGCAAATTGAAGCAGTGCATTTGGAGCATCCTCCTCTCCTAAAGGGTCTGGTATAGGGGATGCTGGGAGCTGTGGTTTTCGCGCATGCACAGTGTTGTCTTTTAGCTTATAGTTTATATGTCATGGTCACTCGTTGGTTTGTTAGGGGTGTAGTATCCAAATTTTGTGCCAATTCATCCAGTGCTTTTTGAATTATGTTAATCCCACAAACAAACATTACATTTTTATTTATATAGATTATTATTATTCACAACACAGTAATGAGTAAAAACAACAAATACCTTTTTAAAATCTCTACCAATTGCTGCCTGTGTCAAATGAATTTCATCTCCTTTGCCTATAAGGAATACCAGAGAGCTATTTCTCAGGGTCATTTTGGAATTTTTGATTGGACCAGTATTTCATCAGTATTTTGCTCCCAGCCAGTCCTCAGATGACCTTAAGCAAGGCCCTGTCTTCCATGATAAGCCTCATCAAAATCCAAACCTAAATGGCTAGTAAGTATGCAGTATGATTCCCATATTATTGTGAGATATGTTTCAAGATCCCTTGTGGATACCTGTAATCATAGATAACAGCAAATCCTATGTTTTAACTATGTGTGAGCTGGAAGCATACCATATAATAACATTAGAGCAGTGGTTCTCAACCCGTGGGTCCCCAGGTGTTTTGGCCTACAACTCCCAGAAATCCTAACCAGTTTACCAGCTATTAGGATTTCTGGGAGGTGAAAACCAAAACATCTGGAGACCCACAGGTTGAGAAACACTACATTAGAGGATCCAGAGAGACCCACAAACATGTCTGATCTGAAGTTTTTTATGCTTGTGTTTTTACTGTATGGCTGCATGGATGATACATGTTAGCCTATTTTATATG
Organism: Anolis apletophallus; assembly: GCA_030556195.1. Classification (NCBI taxonomy): domain Eukaryota; kingdom Metazoa; phylum Chordata; class Lepidosauria; order Squamata; family Anolidae; genus Anolis; species Anolis apletophallus. The sequence continues at coordinate 99,311,058 of JARBWK010000005.1, forward strand.
CTGTTATCCGCCCCGAGCCTGCAGGGAAGAGTGGAATACAAGACCGAACAATAAATAAATAATAAATAAATAAATAAGTATCTTTTAGGAAAAGATACTTCATGGGAAAATCATGATAATTATCCAGTCTTTTAAACTTCAAAAGGAAAACTGGTACTTGTGAAAAGAGGTATCAATAAAATGCAAAGGTCTTGTTTAAATGCCTTATTGACAACTTGTTTGAAAAGGGAGAGTGGGGAAATGAAGCCAACTGGGAACTTTCCTTTCCTAGAGCTAAAGATAATTACCTATATAATGTACATTTTTGGGCAAACATGACAAAATCATTGCAGATGTAGTGACAACCATGTTGCACTTCCGTGCTGTTTTCACTGAAAACAATTCCTACCTACTGCCATTCAAGCAGGTAATTGCTGAGAAACCTATATTCAAATATCTCCAAAATGTGCAACTTCTCAAATACACTAAGCTGCAAAATACGTACATGTGCTTGCTTGCATATTGGGAATGTCCCTTCTGGTTTCTTTTTTACACTGCCAGGAGCAGCATTAGCACTTTCTAATAGAAAATGCACCATCAGACAGTTTTCCAAAGGTTCTTTGCTTTCACTTCTAGATTTGTTTATCATTTTTGTCTCTCACCCCACTAAATTGCTTTCTGCTCTCTATTTTTTTTTAGAAGTCAAAAAAACAAAGTAACTATCTAGGGATAGTTTAGACAATCAAGGGGCAGAAGTAAGCTGGGTGTGTTGCATTTAATGTTTGCATAGATATCACCAGTTCAGTTGCTGTATAGGGCATTACTTCTATGACCAAAATGACAAGGGCATCCTACATTTATATCCACACCTGGGAATTATGTCTCAGCTCAGAAGCACAAAAGTGAAGGACACTTTCTAAAGTCTGGCACACCACAATCAGGGTCATAGCTGGGGGGGGGGGGTGTTAAGGGTTCAACACCCCCCCCCCCAAAAAAACCTGGTTTAGTCATGAATTTTAACTGGTTAACCAGAGTGGTGGTGGTGCAATGGATTAAACCCGTGTGCCAGCTGGACTGCATGACCTGGAGGTTGGGTTGCTGACCTGAAGGTTGGCAGTTCAAATCCATGAGACAGGGTGAGCTCCCATCTGTCAGCTCTACCTTGTGGCGACATGAGAGAAGCCTCCCAGCAGGATGGTAACACATTCTGGTGTCCCCTGGACAACATCTCTGTAGACAGCCAATTCTCTCTCACCAGAAGCAATTTGCAGTATGTTCTCAAGTCGCTTCTGACACAACTTAAAAAACTGCCTTGCCAATTCATGAGTAAACCAGTTTTTTTAAAAAACTGACACATTTGGGGGTTGAACCCTTAACACATGCACCCCCCTCTGGCTACGGCCCTGACTGCAATGTACACTTAAGTACAGACCAGAACATCCCAATTTTCTGGATCATTGGGGGGGGGGGTGAAAAGCAAATCCATACAAGATATGACCTCTTTTCACAAAACCGTCCAGCCATGAATCACTTAAAAAGACAAATGAATGGGTCTGAGGGCAAATCCGGCCTGCTGGAAGCCAAGATAACTAAAGACAGTTATACCTCAGTCATCTCATAAGAAGACATGACTCATTGGGAATTCTGAATCTGATTTGGATGGCTGTACATAAAATGGTAGAGCATATGTGGCCAACCATGTAGGAATGGGTGGGGGAGGGCATTTATTCATCATTTACCAGAAACTGTTTTGGCCACATTTGATTATTTCAGTTCTGTGGAGCTTGGAAGGGTCAAGGGAAGCAAACAACCATGGTTTGGGTATATGTTGGGTCATCACATGAAAATAACCTCAAATTATTTTTGAAAAAAACCCTTATTTTAGTTTGGAGGATATGAGGGACATTTTAGGTACTATCAGGGTATATTTTAAAGTCCCAAGAGTTGTATGCAGCTTGTGCATTGCATTTTTCCTATCCCTGTAATTGAAAGTTCCGGATTCTGGAGAAAGATGAAAAGAAAAGATTTAACTCATATGAAATGTGGTGCTGGAGCAGTTTTGCAGGTACAATGGCCTGAGAAATCAAACCTGATGCTAAAATGACCAAACTAGGTTACCATATTTTGGGCATATCATGAGATAGCATGTCCCATTATGAAGAGCTTTCCAAATTTTTCATTTTGGTGACACGCTTTTTAGACATTCATCCTTTCGCAACATAGTAATTCAGTTTTACTATCAAACCAATGGCTAAACCAATCCTTCATAAGAGTTTCATACTATTTGTCTCCCTCCCTCCCCCCCTCTCTCATATGTGTGTGTGTATGTGTGTATACACACACACACACACAGAGAGAGAGAGAGAGAGACAGAGAGAGAACATATGCATTTTAGTGGTAATTACTGAAACTCAACCAACAAATTATGCACATTATAAAGGTTATAGCAGTACCTACACTCCAGCACTCAACTTCTGTAGGGATCAAACCTCTCTAGAGGCTTTCAAATGGAGGCTGGATGACCATACAGGTGTGCTTTGACTGTGCCTTCTTGCCTGGCTGAAGGGTGTTGAATTATATGCCCTTTGGGGGTATCTTCCAATGGATTCTTTTTCCCTTGGAGGTTTTTGAACTGAGGCTGGATGACTGTCTGTTGGGATGCTTTGACTGTGTCTTTCTGTCTGGATGAAAGCAGTTGAGTCCCGTCCAGTGGGGGAAGGAGGGGGACATTTTTCATGTGACACACCTGTGATCTACAGGTGACACACTAGTGTGTCCTGACACACCGTCTAAAAAGCTTTGCATTAAAGGATAATACTGCTCAGAAAAATTGGAAAAATAGGAATGAAAGTACTGCATGTGTTTTGAATAAATTAAGGAAGCCACTGCTCTGAGTTTGCAAGACATGAACATCTCACCTGAAATTGAATTTATGGCAAATAACAACAGTAAACAACTGCAATTCTTTATAAGCTCGGAACAAAAAGTTGGTGGCTCTCCCTTCACCCTGCCTAAGTCTGATTCCTGGCATTTGCATCTGGGTTGCATTAGAGCCATTGAAGTCATGATAAAAATATGGAACTGTGTGTGTTTGTATGGTCCTAATAACTTTGTATGGATCTGGGGTCTATGTTATAATTGTGTGGTGTAACCAACTTAGCCTAGATGGTGTTTCCCGGATGTTTCAGACAAAATCCAGCATCTCCAGGCAATATGTTAATGGGTTATGAGAGACATAGTCCAAAACATCTATTTGGTACCAGGTTGCCTAATCCTGAACCAGAATGTTGATTTCTCGTGAAGATTTTGCAAAGCAGCTACTTGTAGTACTTCCAACTTCTGATTAACTGACCCTGGCCTGTATAATAATGGTTCTTCAACCATGTTCAATTTCTTTATGAAGGAGATCATATTGCAGAATGTCATAAAGCATTTAGCTGCCCAGAAGCCTTAGAAGTGTACATGCATTTGGGACAATGTTCTTTACTGCTTACAAGACATGGGACTCGCAATTATTATTAATTCCAGTCAAATCAACTTTCACTTATGGCAACCATATGAAGGAGAGTCTTCTAACACAACCAATTATTTTAAAGCGCTATAAACTCAGGTGTGTTGCTTCCTTGATTGAGTCTGTGTGCCTCTAATGTAGTCAGCCTCTTTTCCTACTGCATTTCCCCCTTTGCTGAGCATTATCATCTTTCCTAATTAGTAATTTGTCTCATGACATGGCCAAAATATGATAGCCTCGGTTTTGTCATTTTGAATTCCAGAAAGAATTTAGGCATGATTTACCCTAGAACAAATTCATATCATGTTTTGACACTTTGTGGGACTACAGAACTCTCTCATACAGCAGCACATTTCAAATGACCCAATTTTTTTCTTGTCAGCCTTCTTCAATGTTCAGAACTTCCTATACTAAGGCCAAAAACAATGGCCATTTTTCTAGGAAGCTGAGTGTCAAAATCAATATTTAGCTGAAGAGGACTTAATATTGTAAATACTGTTATTCAGTATTTACAAGATTATAAATTGGACTTGTGATCTTATAAGGTTAAAGATTTATATTTATGGTTGTTAATGACCCCCAAATCCTACCTCTTAAGCCAGGCAATGCCCAAATTGATGGGCTTCTGAGGCACTACAGAAATGATCACTTTCTCAGCCCTGATCATGTTGAACTACAGCAGGATCCTAGAAGGTCTTCAGAGCTGCCCATCTCAACATACCTTATAAGTTCTTACATTATCATTAATTAATGTCTTGATGTGTAGGTCCATGGCATTACTTTGGATGCTGGCCTGGATGAAGAGGTGGGTTGGATAGGAGGGGGTAAAATTAGGTACAGCAGTGGACCTACATCATCATAACTATATCAGATAATGTACAATTTCAGCCTATGAATTGTGAGTACTCAAGTCTTTGTGAACCAGCCAGTGGTGTGGGTGGAAACCTACTGTGTCAATTTGGATAATGCCCACTCCCTTATTCTTAGAAGAATCAAATGGCAAACCCCCTCTGAGTAAATCTTGCAAAGAAAGCCCTATGAAAAGGGGCCCTATACGTCAGACTCAAAGGCATGTAACAACAAAGTTAAATCATGGCCATAGTTTGGACATTCTTACATTATTCATAAAGTTGCAATCCAGGCATTTAAATACACACATTCAAATGCTCTCTGGTACATCTGACCACCTTTTAATAATACAAAGGGACTTGTGCAGCACAGGTGACTGGAAACTCCTACACAGCAATGCGTCTGACAGAGCAGATCCTTTGGGAATGTGCAGCAGCTTTAAATGAATGGAAAATATGCTAACTTCACTGGGTTCCTGTAATCCTGGTATAATGTGAATGAATACAAAGGTATTTGATTTTCCAAAACAGTCATGAACATAAAGACCTCAGTACATATACAGAAAGAGATTAGATCTAACCTTTCCATCTAAACTTTCGGAGCAGTCACTAAAACAACAGTTAACTTTTGTTAGGACTTTTCTGCTATGAATGTTGACTATAGCAAGAATTGTCTTCTTCCTGCAAATACTGTATATTTCTTAGCAATGTTAATGGTTGCAAAGGTAGCTATGAAGGAACTACTGTATAGTAAAGGTAAAGGTTTTCCCCTGACATTCAGTCCAGTCGTGTCCAACTCTGGGGGTTGGTACTCATCTCCATTTCCAACCTGAAGAGCCGGCGTTGTCCGCAGACACATCATGTGGAGAGCTGTTACCTTCCTGCCGGAGCGGTACCTATTGACCTACTCACATTTGCATGTTTTCGAAATGCTAGGTTGGCAGAAGGTGGGGATGACAGCGGGAGCTCACGCCGCTCCCCGGATTCGAACCTATCTTTTGGTCAACAAGGTCAGCAGCTCAGTGCTTTAACCCACTGCGCCACCGGGGGCTCCTTATATATGATAGTAACTACTATATATACTATCATTTATCTGTCAATATCATATATAAGTTAAGAGAAGGTTTTGGGGCCATCAGTCTGGGTTTTGATAAATCAAAGGTCATTTTTTGGAGAAGAAAACACCAAGACCAATTCAGCGAACCAGCCACGTCTGGCTACCAATTACATTTCCTTTCTCGGGCATTCAAAAGAAGGGTGAAAATTGAACCACAGTTGAGAGTAGAGGAGGGCAGTGTTTCTTTTAGGTGGTCCTGGAATTGACTATGTTCTTGCATTTCATCACTTTATTCAGAGAAGGGCTGGTTCCTTTTTAAAAAAAAAAACAGTTAAGGTACAATACTCACATTGAACCATGGATAAGTTTACCCAGATTTTGGAGGTTGATATATTTGACTATATAGGCTTATACGTGAGGATATAGGGTAAGCAAGATCCTTAAGTATAAAGATAAATCACTGGATACCTAAGTCAGGAATGTCCATGCCATTGTATTTCCAATTCCTATGAATATTTCTGAAAGTTGGACAGTGAAGAAAACAGATAGGAAGAGAGTCAATTCAACTGAAGTGTGGTAATAGAGCAGAGTTCGGCTAATGCCCTATAGTTTTTTAGTTAAGAGTTTAATTTTTTTGGTTGTTCTAAAGTGTGTTTTTTATATTCTCTGTAAGCCACCCTGATCCCTCAGGGAAGGACGGCATACAAAACTGAATGAATGAATAAATAAATGCCAAAAAACAAAAACAAAAAATGGGACATATAACAGGAGACCAGAGATTGAATCCCTAATTAGCTATGGAACCCCACTGGGCGATCTTGGGCAAGCCACACTCTCCCAGTCTTGGAAGATAGCAAAGGAAAATGAAAACCCATTCTGAACATTTCTTCACAAGGGAAGACTATAAGACCTTAGGGTCACTGTGAGTTGGAAATTACTTTTAGACACACAATAACAAGATCAAATCAAGCCCAAGCTTTCCCAAAAAACCAGGAAGACTCAACTGAGACTGCTGTGTTTAGGCCATATCATGAGAAGACATGGATTTAAATTTTATGTATGTCTTATGTTTAATGATTTTAATTGATTTTAAGTTTATAGTTATATGTAGTAACTAATTATTATGATTTTTGTGTACTATATGTTGGCATTGAATTTTTGCCATTAGTATGTTGTAAATTGTCTAGAGTCTTCCCAGGGGTGAGTAAATAAATAAATCCCTAGAAAAGATAATAATGCAAGGAGAAGGCAGTAGGAAAATAAGAAAAACACATTCCAAATGGATAGAGTAAACTACAAGACTAGAGCAGGGGGAAGAAGTACAAGAGTCTAGCCCAAGCATGGGCCAACTTGGGCCCTCCAGGTATTTTGGACTTCAACTCCCACCATTCCTAACAGCCTTGGGCCCTTTCCTTTTCCCCTTCAGCCACTTAAGCAGAAAAGGAGAAGAAAAGCAAGGGCCTGAGGCTGTTAGGAATTGTGGGAGTTGAAGTCCAAAACACCTTGAGTGAGGGCCCACGTTTGCCCATGCTATTCCTAGACAGATGAAACCATGGTCAAAAGAAGATGAGTGGTGAAAGAAGAATCAGCCAGGACAGGAGTGTATTGCCTGAAATGACATGTGACACTGGTTTGAAAGAGGACGCTGTCAAGGTGATGCATGCCATATGCCAGCAAATATGGAAAACACAAGAATGGCCATCAGATTGGGCGAAAAATCCACTTATATCACCATACCAAAAAAGGGAAATGCTAAAGAATACTCAAACTTTCATACAGTGTCACTTATTTCACATGCAAGTAAGGTAATGCTCAAGATCCTGGAAGGAAGACTCCAGCAATACATGGAGCGAGAGTTGGCAGATGAACAAGCTGGGTTTAGAAAAGGCAGAAGAATGAGAGACCAAATTACCAGCATCCACTGGATAATGGAGGAAGGCAGGGAGTTTCAGTAAAACATCTATTTCTGTTTTGCCTTTACTATCTTTCCCTCCAATGAGCAGTCGGGTTTTATTTCCTGGAGTATGGACTGGTTGGATCTTCTCACGGTCCAAGGCACTCTCAGAACTTTCCTCCAACACCACAATTCAAAAGCATCTACCTTCCTTCGGCCAGTCTTCCTTATGGTCCAGCTCTCACATCCATAGGTTACTACAGAGAATACCATTGCTTTAACTAAGCAGATCTTCATTACCAATGTGATGTCTCTACTCTTCACTATTTTATGGAGATAAGTCATTGCTCTCCTCCCAAGAAGTAAACGTCTTCTGATTTCCTGGCTGCAGTCTGTGTCTGCAGTAATCATTGCACCTAGAAATGCAAAGTCTGTCACTGCCTCCACGTTTTCTTCCGGTTGACAGAATATTGGTTTTTTAAATGTTTAACTGCAACCCAGCTTTTGCATGTTCTTCTTTCACCTTGATTAGAAGGCTCCTCGGCTCCTCCTTGCTTTCGGCCATCAAAGTGATATCATCTGCATATCTAAGGTTGTTAATGTTTCTTCCAGCAATTTTAACCCCAGCCTTGCGTTCGTCAAGCCCCGCACTTCGCGTGATGTGTTCGGCATACAAGTTGAATAGGTTGGGGCTTTCCCCCCCTTTTTGTCATGTCAGGAGCCAAGTCGCTTCTTGTGTGAGAGAATTGACTGTCTGCAAGGACGTTGCCCAGGGGACGCTCGGATGTTTTGATGTTTTTATCACCCTCGTGGAAGGCTTCTCTCATGTCCCTGCATGAGGAGCTGGAGCTGATAGAGGGAGCTCATCCGCACTCTCCCCAGATTCAAACCTGCCGGCACAGGGGTTTAACTCACTGTGCCACCGGGGGTTCCAATAGGTAGGGTAGAGTGTACAACCCTGCCATATGCATCTCCCAATCTTGAACCAGTCTGTTGCTCCACAGTCCGTTCTTCCTGTTGTGTACTTGGTCATTATACAGATCCCTCAGGGGACAGACAAGGTGTCTTGGGGTCCCCATACCACCAAGAACTTGGTTATATGATCCCACAGTCAGACTGCATTGCCAGAAATGGCAGGTGACACTGGTTTTTCCATTGCTGCTAGGAGTGCGCTTGTTGCATTTGTGTAGGCTGTGTAGGCTGTGTGTGTGTGTGTGTGTGTTCAAAGGGAGGGGGCAAGCCTGGTCCTGGGCTTGTGTGTGCTCCCTCCCCTTCCTCCCGCCTTGCTGGCCCTGCTTTTGTTCCCTCCCCTTGGCCCTTGGCCTGGCCAAGCCCGGCCTGCCCTTGGAGAGGGATGCCCAGGAGCGCGCGGGGAAGATGCTCCGTCCGGACCCTCTTGGGCCACCTTCTTCCTGAAGATCATGGTTGATGGCGTGACGTCAGGCCCATTGATTTGCCTCTTGAATGGCTGTGGTTGGACGGCGGAGGAAGCAGCGAGGGAGGGGTGGGAGGGCAGGGAGGGAGGGAGGGGGAGGGAGAGAGAGGAGGGGATCAGGCGACACAAATGCCAAGCCTGGCTTCCAGCGTCTCTCATTTGTGAGCTCTACAGAAACTGACATCCCGGGAGCGCAACCATTGTGAGGCTGCTGCAGCTGCAAGGCAGCAGAATCCATGGCTTGGCTTTGGAGGAAAAAAGACTCCCCAAAATCCCAACCAATTCCTCCTCCTCTCCTGCAGCTTTCCCTCTGCTGATCTGACAGGGCTTGATCATTAATCTTGCTCACCCAGATGCTGCATTAAGATTACAGGGAGAGGGGAAGGCATGGCAAAGACTGAGACAATCCCTGTGCCTGTGTGTGTGTGTGTGTGTGTGTGTGTGTGTGTGTGGAAAGTGGGTGAGGACAAAAAAGGGAGGGGAGCAATAGGTCCCTGTGTTCCTGTGGGGTATTGTGTCAGGAGATGCAAGCCAGCTACCATGTGACGAGATAGAAAGCTGGAGGGATTGGCTGAGATACTACCAGCAGGCTCTGTGAGCTAAAGCAGCTCCCTCCACCCCTCCCTCCCTCCCTCCTCTCCTTTCCCTCCCTCCTCTTCCCCCCTTTTCAGCATCCTTCTGTGATCCTGTAGGTGATACAGCTACAGCAGCATCCATGGCCTGCCTTTCGCCTTAGCACACTTGCTCGCTCGTCTTGCGTTTTTTCTTTCATTTCATTTTATTTCCCTCCCATTTCTTCTTTGGCTTTGACAGCTGCACCCACCATGTATCCAAGGCACTGATTTCTTGGGGAAGCCTTACATTAAGCAGCTGGTACACCGGGATCGTAATTTCCTGTATTTTTTCAGGCTCTGTGGAAACTGAGGAATGCAATTCTGCCACCATGATGGAAGGTAGGGATCTGCTCTGATTATGCCTTCACGTCTCTCATGCGGGTTGAGATCCTTTGGAGGGCCAACGCGCTCCATTGAAGCTTTTATTTGCCAATTTCCGAGGGAAGGGTGATATTTAAAAAACAAAAATATCCCAACTTGGACGGTGCTGAGAAATGACTGGCCAGATACCGTCTCCAGCGATCAAATTCTCAGTTCTCGTGATGCAGCGGAAGATCTGCCCATGTTTTATTCATGCAGGTCTCAGTCTTTTCAGGATGGAAAAAATAAGTCTGGCGGTTCACGGCCTGTCGAGATATGCCGAAACAAATCAAGAAATGAGACAGATCTTTGCAGAATGAATATAGTGGGCGAAAGGGGTGGGTTGGGGGTTGCACGAAGGCGACACTTTGATCAGGCTTTGAAAACCATTACTTCTTGAATTATTTTGAAAAGAGAAGGGATTGCAGAAAACTGCCTTCAAATATGATTTTCTTAATCCTTTATTGGAGAAGGATTCTGATCTGTCACTTAACTCTTTCAAAAGCATGCACCTAAGGGCCCTTCCACACAGCCATGTAACACAGAATATCAAGGCACAATATCTGTTTTGAACCGGGTTATCTGAGTCCACATTGCCATATATCCCAGTTCAAAGCAGATAATGTGGGATTTTATTCAGCTGTGTGAAAGGGGCCTAAGTGTTAGAAAGGGCAAAGCAGATTCAGTTATAAGAATATTAGAAATCTTTGAGATTTTGCCTGTCATTGTAGCATTTGAGATCTAAATCTAAAATATAGCCATCATTTGCACCAGTTATGACCACAGAATATTGCTGTCTTGTGGCTTGAAGGTTTGATATAATGAAATTGATGTCATGGCCTTCTAAGCATGATAAGGCATTCACTAGAATGCATTAAAACATACATATATATACATATGTGGTGGAAATACAGAACATAATTCAGGCTGATGGTTCTTTTGGGGGATGCATTTATTAGGGATGGGGATTTTCGTGTCACACATTTTAGGGTTCTTCGGTGAAGGGAACATTTCTCTCGTGTTGTAGCATTAATTCTTAATTGTGTTACAGTCTCTGAGATGATGATAGAATTACCAATGAAGCAAAAGACATCCATAGCAGGTGTACTGAGACTATTTCCTCTGGCCTTCATACTGTGCTGTGGTGCAGAGAAGCAAGCTTTTGCAGCAGGGAAAGAAGAAAAATGGGAGGAATTAAGGGAGAGGAATAAAAAAAGAAAGAGGGTATATATAGCTCTGGATTCTGTACAGATGTCACTTAAATGTACGTACATGCAGAAACCTGCATTTAGGATGCATTTTGGTTCAAGATTTTAGGCTTTTGAACTTAATCGTATGCAATCCCCCCCAATCAAGCCTAGATAAAATTAAGGCTATTATTTACCAATTGATCATAGTGACATTCTAGTTCTTCTGTTTGATGTTTTCTTTCATGTCTGATATAGTTCAACCTGCACTGTTATAAAACCAAGAGGGGTGGTTTGTAGTTAAGAAGGAAATGCAAACACGTTATCTGAACATGAAAGCCTTACCATTTCCTGAGATTAATCAAAATGCCTTGTATAACTACATAATATGCATTCTGTATTGCTGAAGGACTGGACCACAGTAGAATTGTATGCATTGCTCTTTATGGCCTGCTTACTAAAAATGAAAATAAACTTTTTCACCTTTCACCTAACAAGATAAAATCAAATTAGATTATTTTTTCATGTATTCCATGAACATTTAGATTTGATTTTATCACCACAGATGCTGAGTTAGGCATGAAGTGTTTTATAAATTTATGAAAGTTATGCTTGATTTAAATTATGAATTAAGCAGGTAGACATACTGTGAGTTTCACTGTAGGTAGTACCAGGAGCTGGCAAGTATCTATGGCACTAATGGATCATCTTCCTTGGAGAATACTGTTTTAGTTATTCTGACAGAGAAACACACACACACACACACACACATACTTAAGATAGCATACCGTACTTGGAATGAGTGACCTTAGTCAAGCACTTACTAGTGTTTTTAATTAGTGTAATACTTCAAGGAACTCCAGGCAACAAAGATCTAAAAGATAACATCATTATCTATTTGATTAATATTAAACATGTTAAAAAGAAGGGAGATGTGGCAGAACCTGTTTTTGAATAAAACTGTAATCATGAAGATCCTAAATTTTCAGAAGGTTCCAGGCTGATAATTAGGCTTGAGAATCACAAAGCCTGGTTATAGCACGTCAAATGTGCAAGTGTTTCCTCAAACTGTTTTCACATATATCTCCAAATTACTTGTGTGAAAAGCAATGACAATCCCTTTAAATATCTATCTATCTTATGTTTCAAAGAATGAACCAACACCTATGTTGGACCAGATTTGGGGTGCATCTAGATTGTAGAATTGATGCAGTTTAACAGCCATGGTTTAATGCTATGGAATCATGGGAGTTGTAACTTGGTGATGTACCAGCACTCTTTGGCAGAAATGACTAAAGGCCTTGTAAATCCACAGCTAACATACATCCATAACATTGAGCAAGTCCATAGCCAGAAAAACAAATCAGTGGGAAGGTGGGTTTGAAACATTTTTTTAGCAAATCATGAGGAGTAGGTCCATAAGAGGGCAGCAGCGGATCAGCTGCAGCAGTTCTTAGAAGACACAGCTGGACTTGATCCCTTCCAGTCCAGCTTCCGTATTGGGCATGGGACGGAGACCGTGCTTGTCGCCATTACAGACCAACTTCGCCGCCAGCTGGACCAGGGTGGGTCAGCCCTGCTTGTTTTGTTAGACCTAACAGCAGCGTTTGATACCGTAGACCATGCATTGTTGGCCCACCGTTTAGCCGTGACCGGGGTGAGGGGGACTGCCCTTAAGTGGGTAGCCTCCTTCCTCTGGGACCGGGGACAACGTGTGGAGAGGGAGAGGAGGTCTCCGGGAGACTCCCACTAAGTTGTGGGTCCCCCAGGGGCTATCCTCTTGCCCTTATTATTTAACATTTACATGCGCCCCCTGGCACAGCTGGTTCGCGACTTTGGTCTGGAGTGTTATTAGTATGCGGATGACACCCAGCTTCTGCTGAGAATGGACGGCAGGCAGGATACCATACCCGATTGTTTCCATCTATGCCTTGAAGCCGTGACTGGTTGGCTGCGTGCCAGCCGGCTGAAGGTGAATCCGTCGAAGACGGAGATCTTGTGGCCTGGTCGCCCTGGGCTGGATGAGTGCCGGTTGCCTACCCTGGATGGCGAGCAGCTTAGCCCATCATCCCTCGGAAAGAGCTTAGGGGTCCAATTGGACCCTTTGCTGACCATGGAGACTCAGGTCTCCATGGTCAGCAAAACGGCGTTTTACCATCTTCGCCAGGCTAGGCGACTGGCACCCTACCTGTCCAGGGACGATCTGGCTACGGTGATCCAGGCGACGGTCATCTCGAGGCTGGACTACTGTAACGCCCTCTACGTGGGCCTTCCCTTGTCGACAGTCCGGAAACTCAAGCTGGTGCAGAATGCTGCTGCCCGCTTGCTGGTGGGAGCACCAGTGAGAGAGCATATTACGCCCATCCTGCGGCAAGTGCACTGGCTGCCCATTGAGTACCGGATCGCCTTCAAGGTGTTGGTGTTAACCTTTAAGGCCCTGCACGGTCTAGGCCCTGAGTACCTAAGGGACTGCCTTACCCCGTATGTTCCCCCGAGATCACTGCGCTCGGAAGAGCAGAACCTGTTGGTTGTTCCATCACCCCGCTCCTGCCACCTGTCCAGTACAAGACAACGGGCCTTCTCATTTGTGGCTCCCATGACCTGGAATTCGTTGCCTAGCCATGCCCGGGCAATTCACGAACTCGGCCCTTTTCAAAGAGCCTGTAAGACTGCCCTCTTCAGAACAGCGTTTGGCTGACCTGAATGAAGAGGCTTATTAGTGTCTGAACTAAGACCTAAGATCTGTTGATCAGTTGACTACTGGCGATGTATTGCTGTTTTTATGGAATTTTGTGGTATGTTTTTACTGTGCATTTTATTCTTGTTGTGATCCGCCCCGAGCCTGCAGGGAGGAGCGGAATATAAGATTGAATAATAAATAAATAAATAAATAACACCAAAAAAATTAAATTCTATGACTCATTATATATTCTATTTTATATAGATTTAATTAAATCAAATTTATATATTAGCTACAAAGTTTCAAAACTTAAAAATCTGACTCTTAATTAGTAATTTAGTGGTTGCAAAAGAATACCATAGCACCTGTTGGAGACACTTGAAAACTGTGTCAATACACTTTGACAGAAATCAGCCTCCATCAATAAACTTCAATAGATACTCAAGAGTGCAAGTCCAGTCAGTATTTCTTGCTCCATTGTGCTTTTTGTGTATGTTTTCAAACATTTAAGAATGGAAAACGACCTTTCATTTGTAGCTGTTGAAATGGGCAATGTTGCAGAAATCCGAAGAACGTTTCTTTACATTTGGAAAAAACTGTCTATCACAGACAAGATATGCTTTCAGTGCATGTGATGGTTTTTCTGCAGGTGCAAACTTTTTCCATTTTCTACACCACAAGTCAAACTCTTCCATCAGTGTGTCAGTATCTTGAAGGCATTCATTGTAAAGTTCTGTGCACTTGTTCAATTTGGATTTTAAATGTCCACAATTAATAGGGAGGAATACTTGCAGTTCCTGAACTACTTCCATGTGTCTTGTAAACCTTTCTTGAAGCTGGCAACAGAAAAAGTTCAGAGATGTTTACCTATAATATTCCATTGGTGTTGGTGAAGTTTGTCCTGAAGAGATGCAAGGAATCCTAACTTCTCCATCCATAGACTCTACCACTGATCTTGCTGTGTTAAAGATCTTCTGAAATTCTTTCACAAATGCTGTGTTCGTACCCCAGGCTTTTTCTAAGGGACTGTAGACATGTTTCAGACAACAGAAAATGTCTGTATCCACTCTTTGTAATGTTTTGCTAAGCTGAAGGGAACATGACAGAAGCTTTCTTAGGATGTGTATGGCTATTACAAGTTCAGCATTCGGAACAGCTGTTTCATAGAGGACTCTCTTTTAGTTCTTCAAGTGTTCTCACCACCACACTGTATAGTTCAACAAAACATAAAACTGCATTGTGTCACTCAACCCAATGGGTTTTATAAAGTAGCAACAGGCTGTTTGCCTAAAGTTTTTTTCTTAAAAAATTATACTCTCACCCTTTTTCATGTCAGGAGCAACTTTAGAAACTGCAAGTTGCTTCTGGTGTGAGAGAATTAGCCATCAGCAAGGATGTTGCCCAAGGGACACCAGGATGTTTTGATGTTTTACCATCTTTGGGGGAGGCTTCTCTCGTGTCCCTGCATGGGGAGCTGAAGCTCAGAGAGGAAACTCAACCCACTATCCCCAGATTTGAACCACTGACCTGTCAGTCGGGAGTCCTGCCGACACAAGGGTTAACCCATTGCACCACCAGGGGCTCTGTTTCCTCTTGATTCAGGGAAACAATCTTTTATAATTTCCCGCAATAGTTCCAGTCTGATGGATGATGCTCTGAAGAAATTGCACACAGATAATATTGTTCTTTGGCAGTTTCTGACAGGTAGAATGCTACAAGTCTTTGCTAAGGCTAAATTTAGTAAATGAGCACTGCAGTGGATGTAGCCAACTATTGGATACTTCTGTGATACAATTGCCTGTGCACCACTAATATGACCACTCATGTTAGCAGTTCCATCATAATCCTGGTTCACAAAAATATTGCATGTTAATCCCTTTTTGTTCTAGTGTTTACAAAATGATGCCTACAGGTCCTCCACCTGTCAGTTCTTTACAAAGTCTATAAAGTTTTATCTTATTCCTGCAGCTTTAACATCAACGTACCTTACCATGAGCAATAACTGTTCTGAGGTACTCACATCCAAAGCTTTATCTGCCAAAACAGATAAATACTGTGATGCATTGCATTTTCAACATTTTTTACTATCTTGTCGATACAAATCTCTATTAGTTCATTCTGTATTTGAAGACTAGTATACTGGACATTCATAGCTGCAGTTTTGAAATGACTTTTCAGGTCAGTTATCATGAGGGAGGGTTCTGATGGTGGGTTCTGATGGTACAACTTGTTTTTTGGTGTCCATTGAAGCCTTTTTGGTGTCCATTGAAGACTTGCATTGCATCTTTCCATTGCACAAATGGTTGCGCAACCAATACAGCAAGCTTCTGATGACTACCTTTACCACCAACACAGTAGTTACAGAGTGCACCTTATACATGAAATGAGTAGGCTAACCAGATAATCTTTTGAACCATTTGGGTTAAAAACTGAGATGCTTCTTCTTATCCATATGAAATACATATTCTGGCAATGGGGTCTATAGATTTTGCACTAATTGAGCTTTCACTTGTTCATATAAAATTCAAGACCTAACAATGGCACAAATTCTTGCCTTTGCTCATGTTCCATGGTTTCTTTGGCAGGGCTTGCATTAGATGAACCAGTGGTAGACACCTCAGTTTCCCCAGTTTTCACCTGCAATCCAGGTGTGCACATTCTGAGATCTTCATCGGTACCAACTGCTACAATGGTTCTCAACCTGCTGCCTTCTTGGGACCTCAATATTTAACTTTTTTGCCATGAACTCAAAAACATTCAGTTGCTTTGATAGACATTTAGGCATTTTATGGAGTCGGGTGGATGAAAGGAAACACTATCAGGAACTAGCAGCCTTTAAGTCTCAGACAATTGCACAGTAAGACAGCTGTGTTGACCCACAGCTGTTTTCATGCATTCCTTTTATACCCCAGTGGGAGGAGCAAGAAGGTGGATGTAAGAGGAAGCTCTGAAACGGGGAAGACCAAGAGAGCAGTGACGTGACAACTTTCCAGTGTTTTTAAAATAATATTAAAGATAATTACATGGGGTAAAAAGCAAATAAAATCTATAATTGTATTCAAATTTCAATAAAAAGGATGATTAGAATCAGAGATACAGCATTTTGAAAAATCTCTTATACATATATTTTCATTTTAAATTGGAATATCTCAAAATTGAGATCTATGACCCACACATAGGATTACATTTTTAGAAATGACATAAAATACTTGATAGTTTAGGAGAAATCAAAGTATAAATTTTTCAAGCAAGCACAAATTATCATAGTTGCTATATACCTGGAATCATCATAAATTGTATTTAAACTTAATTTTTTCTTATGGAGTTTAACCTGGGGAGTCTGATTCTGATGTCAGTTTTGGCGGATTATGTCATCTTTACATTGAAAATGTTGATTAAACATCCATGATGTCAAAACTTGGTCATTTTCACTATGTCAGCTATTGCTGTGGAAAGGTGGGTAATGATAGTGTGAATAAATTATCAAAATTTAGTTGAGATAGTGCTTGCAGTTTTGGAGAAACTGTATTTTTTGCTTCTCATAGAGTTAGCATGGGGATTTAGTTAACCGGTTAAAATACATGAGTATTTACAAAATCTGAAACCTCTAAACCTCCCCCCCCTCCCACTTTGACTTTGGGCTTCGCATTGAGGCATGGTTGGTAAACTGGTATCAAACTATATTAATTCTACAATCTAGATCAGGGGTGCTCAGAATGGTGATCGGGATCACCAGGGTGATCTTCAGGCCTCATCCTGGTGATATTCAGGCCCCTGACCAGGTTTTTTGCTGTTGGTCCTCTTCATGCGCCCCTGCACGCTGCAAAGAAGTCCTCCGTTGTTGCTCCTCCCCGCTCCCTGCTCGCGCGCTGCCTCCAAAAGCTCCAGAGTCAAAGAGGCAGAGTGGGCCCCCTCTTTTGGATTCCTCCTCCTCCCTCAGTTCCTTCTCCAGCCACTCAGAGTCATAGGAGACCAAAGGGGGCGGGCCTGGATGGCACGATGCATGGCTGGCCCCGTGCGCATGCGCAGAAGCGCCCATTCTGTCTCTCAGACTTCTCGTGAGCTCTTGGAGGCAGCACGCATGCTGGCGACGTGGAAATAGGAGCAACGACGGAGGAGGAGAAGGACGCTTTGGGGTCATTTCCTTACCGCATCTCAAAGGTCGGCCTTTTTACTTTGGGGTGGGTGCTTGATTGTTCTGTGGCATGTCTCTTTGTTTATTTTTAATGTTTAAAAATGGCCTTTTCGCTCCAAAGCCTCTCTGCTTGCTTTGTTCCTTGAGAAATATATGTTGGGGAATATGGAAATGTGGGAGAAATGGGGTGGTTGGATGTATTTTTGCATGCCCCTTTGTTTACCTTGCTGAGTATTAAATGGCCTTGCAGTTCAAAAGCCTCTCTTCTTACTTTCTGGCTGATAATATGTGTGGTAATATGGCAGTGTGGGAGAAATGGGGTGGTTGGATGTATTTTGCATGCCCCTTTGTTTACCTTGCTGAGTATTAAATGGCCTTGCAGTTCAACCGCCTCTCTTCTTACTTTCTGGCTGATAATATGTGTGGTAATATGGCAGTGTGGGAGAAATGGGGTGGTTGGATGTATTTTTGCATGCCCCTTTGTTTACCTTGCTGAGTATTAAATGGCCTTGCAGTTCAACAGCCTCTCTTCTTACTTTCTGGCTGATAATATGTGTGGTAATATGGCAGTGTGGGAGAAATGGGGTGGTTGGATGTATTTTTGCATGCCCCTTTGTTTACCTTGCTGAGTATTAAATGGCCTTGCAGTTCAAAAGCCCCTCTTCTTACTTTCTGGCTGATAATATGTGTGGTAATATGGCAGTGTGGGAGAAATGGGGTGGTTGGATGTATTTTTATGCTCTGTTTTATATTGTTGTTATTAAATTGAAATGTTGATGTTTTATAACTTCATTTTATGTAAACTGCCCTGAGCCTGCTGGAAGGAGCGGTACATAAAAATTATATAACTATTTTCTTATATATATATATATATATATATATATATATATAAGAAAATAGTTATACGTTTTACATTTCTGGGTAGGTGATCTTTGGGACTTGATTTTTTAATCAGTAGCTCCCATGCTGAAAAAGTGTGAGCGCCCCTGATCTAGATGTACCCTCTGTCATTCATAGAGTTGGCTTATTGAAAGCAAAGGTTGGTAATAACTAATTTCAGTGCCATTGATTTTAATGGCTCTGGTCTAAGGATGAATAAGACCATGCTTTTGAGAATACACTTTTTTAAAGCTGGATTTATAGTGAAGTGCCTGTGGAACTCATTGACCCATGACATCTTTGAGGACATGAAAACAATCTACTTATGCTTTAACTTTCCCTAATACAAGGGCTTCATGGCTCAATATTGATCTGGGAAGTTAAGACAGAAGATTGTACAGGTCAAATCTAGCAGTACTTCCTTAATTCCATTTTATAGAACAGTTCCATACATGCCTGTTTATGAATTAGTATGATTTCTGTAGGTGAAGTGGGTTTTTTTTAATGCTTACAGTTTTTATTCTTCTGCCACATATTTTTAGACTAGGTGAAGAAATAGGATACAGATTAGAGGTTTAGAAGAAAAGTGAATGGAACCAGCATCAAAATATTGCAGAAAACAAGAACTTTCAAAATGGTGGGGGGCATACATACCCCTTTCATCTATCTAATACATTTGTGAAATAAAAATCAATTCAAACATTTCAAATAATTTAATTTTTAAAACAATAAAATTGATTCAAATCTGAAAGTACTATAAACTATACACAGTTGGCTGTCTATATTCACAGATTCTGCATCTATGGATTCTGCCGTTCATAAATATTTTTTAAAAATTCAAAAAGGCAAACTTTGATTTGGATTTTATATAAGAGACACAATTTTATTACATCATTGTATCTAATGAGACTCAAGAATCTATGGATTTTGCTATCCTTGGCGTGGTCCTGGAACCACACTCCTGTGAATATCAGGGTTCACTGTATTACTTTGAAACAAGTGGCAACAATTAAAAATACATGGATATATAAATGGAATAATATCAGTAGACCTTAAATGGGGAAAATGTTTTAATTTGTTGGTGGAATGAAGATAATGTTGGTGTAAATCAGGTGTCTAAGGGAAACGTATTTCATAACTGAGTCACAATAGTTAGATCTGATTTTAGCATCTTTTTGTGACATTTTGTGATTTAAAATTTTGTTGTCCCCTAAAAGAAGGGAGCTCATAAGTCTCTAAAACAAGCAGACAAACAATTGATATCTGAACTTGACTCTACCTTGAGTGAAGTCTTTCCATGCAGTGATGTGTTAATGGATATTCTGATGGTGGTAACATTTCAGACAAGAACTGTCTGATTCCCTCTAATGTTAAGTGTGAAGGCAGAGAGAAAATATTTGTTTTACTGTTTTGATATCTATTCTATGCTCCTTGAACAGTAGAGGCAGAGAAAGTTGCATATCAAAAAACAATTCTTTGGAAAAGATATGGATATGAAGCAAACCAAACCAAACCATGGGCATTGACAACAAGAAAGAAAACTAGGTGTAAGATAATAGGAGCAACACTGAACTGAATGTGTCCAAGAGGGATGGAGATGGGTGGTCATATATTGATTTGAAATAAATAAGCAATCTTGGGCTGCTTGTCATGAAGCAATCTGTTTTCATCCATTAGAGATGTGTGTAAATGGCATGAGATATTGTGGTAAAACTGCTTAACACCGGCCATTGTCATCTTATTTTCTTAGGATGTTCTTTTTGGGCTTTAAAAATTGATGAGATTTCTGGCATTCTTTTCTATTGTCACGATGCACGGACTTGACCGGCCCCTTAATCACACACACACAGACGGACTGAAGGCTAACTACTTTATTGAGTATAAAAACAGTTCAAAGATATTGTCCATAAGAATAGTGAAACAATCCAAAAAAGGCTTGAAGTAACAATGTCCAAAATAGCGTGGCAAATAGGCCAAAAGCTCAGCAAGGCTCCGCACGACTATGCGGATCAGGAAACAGGGCAAGGCTCCGCACAACCAGGCGGATCAGGAACAAGGCACAAGGCAAGGCAAGGCAAGGCAAGGCAAGGCAAGGCAAGGCTTGATGACCACTGGCTAGCTTAGCCGTGGTCCCACTCCACTTCATGCCTATTCAGATGAGACGTGGCGGAGCACTGAGGATTCGTTCCCACGGATCCTATACTTAATCTCTCGGCCGAGGTCCCCGACGCTCTAGGCTTCTTCGTCTCCAATCGCTGCTCACGGACCTCGGCCGGTCTATGCTCTTGGACCATTCCCTTCTGCTAGACTCGATGTTCTGTCTCCTATCAAAGGTTCGACCTTGTCTCTCCGCAGCTGTGTTTCTATCTCCCTGAGAGCTCTCCTCCCTAGAAGTTTCCCAATCGCTTTCTTCCATGTTTTCACTTACTAGCTCCTGAGAATCTCTCCCACCCGGATGCTCGTAGCTGCCAGAATTGCTGTCTTCCATCTGCACCTGGTTATCTATGTCTTCGCTAGGGCCAAACAACATTTCTTCCCATGCCAAGCTCTCTGTGGGCGAAGGAGGCCCATCAGGGGAAAGCTGCCCTTCGCCCCAGTCATCTAGCTCATCCTCTGAATCTAGTTCTGGTACTGCTGGCCCTAATGCTAATGGGACCCCGGGTCCTGACCCCTGCCTTCCAGGCACAAACGAGAACTGCTGTGCTACATCTATTAGGCTTTTCCTGATGACTTCTCACTGTGTTTCTTTCCTTATAGCTAACTGAAAACCATTAATGACAAAAATGCACTCTGCTAGTTTACTGCGTTGGTTCTGTGAAACCATTTTTAAAAAATCATTTACTTTGCACCATCCATAATAATAATAATAATAATAATAATACACTTTATTTATATACCGCTCTTCTCACCCCAAAGGGGACTCAGAGTGGATTACAGGTACACATATTAGCAGACAATCCCTGCCGTTTCCACATACACACATATAGACAAACCGAGACAAACTCTGGCTACCAGGGGGAGCTGACACACTCTTCTCTCAGCATTCCCAGCGTCCCTTGTTGTTCCTTCCGCATTCCTCAGCATTCCTGGAGTTCTTTAATGGCCTCATAATTCAGTCAAAATTTGCTTCCCCACTTAATGTGGTACCTTTATCTCCTACTTGACAAATGCAACTGTCTTTCTGGCTGCAACGGTCGACAGCAGGCTACACTTTAAGGTCAAGCACCCACCTCGACCTGGCAGGCCTCAAACTCATGACACTTAGCCAGCTGTACCACATTGTATCAAACTATACAAAAATACCTCCCTGTGCCCATGCCACTCCATCAATCTTTCCCTCTTTTACTATGCCACTGCCTAAAGGTCTTTTACCACCAATATGATTAGAATATTTTTCTTCAATTTTAAGAAAGAGAACTCATATAACTGTCCATTATAGTGCAAAGAGGATTTCTTCCATATCAGCAGGTATAGTTAGCTACAGAAAGATACAGGGGCAGGGAACCAGTTTTGAATACTCAGCTTGGTGTATCTATTCTTTCTGACTACCCTTGGCCTTCTACCAATTTCCTAGTTCAGTTTTCCAACATTTTCTTACATTTACCCAGGCCTCTTTCCCATAATTTCTCTTTTCTTTATTGACTCTACCACACTTTGTGTCTTCCTCTTGTGACAACAGTCTGGTGTGAGTCCTTAATGTGAGCTTGACACATTTCCAGCACTTGGCCTCAAAAGGTTCTTGAAGGTCATGGTTCATTTGTGTCTTCCAGGCCAGACTTTGAGGGATCATGGTTCTCCTAGGACTTCATCAGATGGGCAGGGAAAAGTGGAGGGAATGATCTTACCTCGTTCCCTACAGTCTTTCCTCATCTTCTGGGATAGCCAGCATCCTACATCCTTTCTGCACCTTTTCCCATCTTCTCTCTGCTTTTCCCCACTCTCTTCAGTTTGGAGTTAGGTAACAGCTGACTCTTGAAGATGTTTTTTAGGCTCTGTTTCCATGAGCTTAGGAAACAGAGCCCCATGGAGTCTTAGTAGAAGTGTTCTAATATCATATGATGGCATCCATGGGACTCCTGTGGAGCTCCATTTCTGAAGTGCATGAAAACTAAGCCCAAAGACCACCTGATGGAGATCTAGAGCTTAACTAACTCCTACTCATTTTAGGCCAAACATAGTTAGTAAACCTGGGGGAAATAAGGTATTTCTGTAAATCTTGGGCTCTTTTCTTCCCCCAGCATATTGAGATTTCTGTCTTGTTTCTCATTAAGTGTGTTTGGCTGGTATTGGCACTCAGCCTCTACATTAATTGTTAAAAGGGATAATTTGACTAACAAGGAAGTTTTGTTAGCAAGACAGTACTGTGTTAGCAAATCATAATAACAGAGATATTATTCGGGAGTGGGAGTTGGGGGCCACTCCAGGTATTGTGGAAGGATATACCTGGAGTATATCTTACTGACTATAGTTGATGGGAGTTGCAGTACCACAACACCTGGAAGGCCCTTAGCATTATCCAAAAGGTTATGAATGTGTATATTCTGTGATCAAACATAGGCACAGTGAAATTTTATAGACTTAGGATGCATCTAAATTGTAGAAGTAATGCACTTTGATACCATTTTAACCACCATGGCTCAATGATCTGGAATCATATGATTCGTAGTTCTACAAAAAATTTAGCTTTCTCTGCTTAATAGTACTGTCACCTCACCAATCTACAACACCCATGTTTCCACGGCATTGAGCCCTTGCAATGAAAGTGTCGAACTGCATTAATTCTGTACTGCCTATGCACTCAAAGGCATTGGATACTCTCCCACCCACATCGACAGAAAGATTTTCCCCTTGAAGATGTGAGAATGTATATCAAATATTTGTGTCATTCTCTAACAGTTTTCTTGCAGAACAATCAACTTCAGATTTATTCTTTTTTCTTGTTTTGAAACTTTGTTCCAAACAGCAAAAAAAATCTGAAGCAAGAGCCTATTATGACTCATTTATCTTGAGCAATTGTAATGCAGCAATATCTACTGTTTGTCATTCAGGCAAAACAGTATTGTGCAAAAGTCAAGCTTGAGGCATTGCAGCTGACAGTATACATTCCAAATGGACAGCATGCTCCCTTGTGCAGTGTTCTTTGCTTTAGACAAATCCAAATTATTCTACTGTCTTTTCTAATTCTTCTGCTTTGAAGAGAGTGCCAAATTCTGTTAAAATCTAAAAGGCAGACAGTCCTCTTTTGGGGAGGAAGGGGATACATTTGGTTTGTTGAATTATTTTGCTCCTTTGAGAACTCACAAGTGGTGATTTCTTGAGATGAGAGCTAATAGATTTGTGATTATTTCCATATCACTCTCAAACATGTTCAGTGCTTTGCTACCATTCTCTTTGCAACAATCCTGTGAATGAACTACAGTACATGTCTTCCTAGCAGCTGATGGGAACTGATATGAGAAGCTGTAATTTGTATTTAGTAAAGCATATGGCCTGAATCCTATTATTAATTCCAGGCTGAGTTGACCCTTTGAATAAGCAGTATTGATATGAGTATTGATTCACCATGAAAAAAATCAATTCAGTGGGTTTACTCCAGATGAGATTACCTTGTAGCATACTGGCTTATGACAGAAATTGGTGTTAGAGGCATGCTTCACAACCATGCAAGACGGACAGTTTTCCATGCTCCTTCTTCCATAGTAGGTGCCATCACCATTTTATTCATCCTAGGTTTGGAATGAGGTGACCCGCCCTCTCCAAAAAGGTTCAGTACAGAATTATAATAGAATGAAGGGTTAGTTTCTCCTTTTCAACACATCTATGTATTATACCTCCAATATTGACTGTAAGAATTAAATGCTACAATCAAAGCACTCCTGACAGGTGTTCATCTGGCCTCTGCCTAAAAAGAAAGAATCAACCATGCTCCAAGACAGTATATTCCAGCTCTTATCGTCAGGACATTCCTTCTAAAGTTAAGGTGTAATTTTTTTCGCTGCAATTTGAATCCACTGCTCAGTGTTCTCATCTCCAGAGCAGTGGAAAACAAGCTCATCCCCTTCTCAATGTGACATCTTTTCGAATATTTAAACATGGCTATCATGTCCCATCTCCAAACTGAACATACCCAGTTCTCTAAGCCACTCATCATAGGGCTTGGTTTCCAAACCTTTGATAATTTTGGTCACCTTGCTCTGGACATGTTCCAGCTTGTCAACATCTCTCCTGAATTCTGGTGCCCAGAACTGACACCATATCCCAAATGAGTCCTAACCAAAGCAGAAAAGTGTGGAACCATGACGCTTCTCAGTCTTAACACTATGCTCCTGTTGATGCAGTCTAGAATCGCATTGGCTTTTTAAAGCTGCTGCATCACACTGTTGACTCAAGACTTCATCACATGGGTGACATCCCCCCACCCCCGGTGCTGTTTCGCCAGCCTTCAGCAGTATAGAGGAAGCATGGGGGAAGCATAGCTGAAGAGGCATGAATCTGTGCTGGATCCGTTGAAGACAGAACAACATGGACAGGCTGACATGTTTGGAGGGAAGCTTCCTAGGATGCTTCCACTCCAGTTGGGGATAGGAGCTCCACCAAAAGTCCAGTGACATAAAGTGATGGGCAACATGCCTATCTGTTGCTGGTGAAGTGGTCGTGTCCAGTTAGTGGTCTATCAAGAATCCTAAATAGCTGTCATGTGTACTGTTTTCAGACCAGGTGTCACCTATCCTATATATGGGTGCAGTACTGTACATTTGCCCCTGTGAACATTCATTTTGTTAGTTTTGGATCCTTTTGCCTTTTGATCCTGTCCTCTTGGATATTAGCCATTTCTCCCAATTTGGTGCCATCTGCAAATCCGATAAATATGCCATGTATTTCATCATCCAAGTCCTTGATTAAAATGTGGAATAACACTGGGGCCAGGACAAAACCCTGTGACACTCCAGTGGGCACTTCTTTCCAGGATGAGAAAGAGCCATTGGTAAGCACCCAACCCACCTAACAGTAGCTTTGTCTATCCCACATTTTATTAGGTTCTTTGTCAGAATGTCTTGGGGAACCTTGTCAAAAGCCTTAGTAAAATTGAAATCATTGATTCTGAAATTACTTCTGCCAGTACTTTTAAGGCTCTTGGATAGAGTTCATCTGGCCCTGGAGTCTTGAATTTATTTAGATTAGCCAGATATTTGTGTGCTCCCTCTTTATCTATTCTGTGTTGCATTTCCCCTATTGCAACTTCTGCTTTAATATCCCCAAATTGAGCACTGTTAACCTATTGGGAGAAGACTGAGACAAAAAAATGACGAGCATTCAGTATAACTGTTCCTAAATCCTAGGAACATGAGAACATTGTCAAAAGTTGCCCTTTTTGATTATAAATACAAACTAAAAATCACAACATAGGAGGAATTTAACAAGGACTGAAAAAAGATTTGGAGTATTCATTTTTCCCTTTTACATAACTAACTAACTATATTTCTTATGAGTCGCCCTCCACCAAAGGTGCTCTGGGCGACTTACACAATT
The DNA here is from genome assembly GCA_030556195.1 of Anolis apletophallus. Taxonomy (NCBI): domain Eukaryota; kingdom Metazoa; phylum Chordata; class Lepidosauria; order Squamata; family Anolidae; genus Anolis; species Anolis apletophallus. The sequence continues at coordinate 99,337,167 of JARBWK010000005.1, forward strand.
AAAATAAACAGGTTACATAGTCACCGCATTTTACTAACAATCATAGGCTCTTCTGAAAGACGGGGCCTTTTCTGTCAACATATTCAAAATGGAGAAGGGATTACAGAAGAGGAAAGTGGTGGGAAGGGCTACCACTCTCTTGCTCTCAAAACCTAGCCCTGGCTGCCTGGCCACTGTTATGAATTTAACACATTTTAAACACTCATGTAGCTAAAGGTAAATGGAGAATATAAATATATGTAAACACATGGAGAATATAAATAATGTAAAACATTGGCCCAATAAGCAGTCCTGTTAAATAAGCCTTTCTTGGATCATCCTTAAATCCACATTTGACTTTGCTGATTATTCATATTGATGAGGGAGGATGCAGAGCTCTCCTATTACCCATTCTCTGTAATTTTATTATGACTCTGCACAATCATGGACATTTATGCACATTCACAAGTTAACTCATTTTAGCTCTATTAAATAGCTTATTGTCCTTCTGTTGTCTACCAATCGACAGTTAAGACATCTTAATTCCACTAGGATTTTCGTATTACCTAAATGAGTCATTCATCTCTCCCAGTTCCTTGTCTTATTGGATGTGTCATGAGTAAGACCTGTGCTTGACGCTTAGGCTGAATATGGCAAAACAAAGCATTTTTAGGTGAAAAGCTATACTGCCTCCAGCATTGGATCTCATTGAAATTCTTCAGAACGGAGAATTTACTGGTTGTCTTGTTCCATGATATGACATCATTTCTTATAATTATGCATGCGTGAATAAAGTGATTGGGAATCTTCAAATTTCCAGATGTTTTGGATTATAGTCTCCATACTCCTTTGCTTTTAACCATGGTAGTTGAGACATAACCAAAAACCTCTGGAAGGTCAGCAGTTTCCTGTCTCTGTTATAAAATATAAATAGACTGTTCAGGATCAAAAATAAATTTGTTCTGTGTGTGTGTGTGTGTGTGTGTGTGTGTGCCTTCAAGTTGTTTGCCAGTTTATGGTGACCTCATGAATTTTATAGACTTTTCTTAGGAAAGACATACTCCGAGATGGCTTCACCATTCCACTAAAACAGTGGCTCTCAACCTGTGGGTGTCCCACAAAATAAGGGAGATCCATGGCTAAATGTAATCTCTATTGAGTTTTATTGGCATGGGCAAACTTCGGCCTTCCAGATGTTTTAGCTTTCAACTCCCAGAAATCCTAACAGCTGGTAAACTGGCTGGGATGTCTGGGAATTGTAGGCCAAAACATCTGGGGACCCACAGATTGAGAACCACTGCTCTAAAATATAGTCCACAACACCTCTTATTCATTAGTGATCCAGGGCTGACCCTACTTCTAAGATCACCTGGGTGGCTTTAGGCCAAAGCTTTCCAAACACACTTCATTTGGTGACACAGCAATTTGGTTTAATCAACAAAATTGTAATAACGAAATGTGTGATAACACAACATATCTTATGAAAGCTTTTAATTTTAAAAAAGTATGTGATTTATTATTTATTTCACATAGAGGGCTTATTTAATTTTTTTTGCCTTTTTTCATCACAATGAGGACCAGAAATCTTCACCTGGTGTGAGGTATCATTAGCTGACCTGTCTACTGCAGTCTGCTTCCATGTTAAGTTCTGAAACATGTCCCACATGGATATAAGAACATAAGAACACAAGAAGAGCCATGCTGAATCGGACCTCAGCCCATCTAGTCCAGCATTCTGTATCACACAGTGGCCCACCAGTTGTACACGGGGATCTCGAGCAGAAGGGAGGGCAAAACCCTGACCTGCTCCCGACCCCCCACAACCAGTACCCAGGGAAATCCTGCCTACCTCAACCAACTCCAAGGTGGCACTTGAATGTCCTTTTCAGTAACTACCGATACACTTGGTATCCATGAATCTGTCTAATCCTGCCTTGAAGTTGTTCAGGCTGACAGCTGTCACAACCTCTTCTGGAAGTGAGTTCCATAACCCAATGACCCTCTGGGTGAAGAAATATTTCCCTTTATTAGTCCTAATTTTCCTACCTTGGAGCTTCAGGGAGTGCCCTCTAGTCCTAGTGTTTTGTGACAAAGAAAATAGTTTTTCTTTATTCACCTTTTCTATCCCATGCATGATTTTATACACTTCGATCAAGTCACCTCTTAAACACCGTCTTTCAAGGCTGAAAAGACCAAGGCGTTGCAACCTGGTTTCATAAGGGAGCCGCTCCATCCCTTGGATCATTCTTGTTGCCCTTTTCTGTACCTTTTCCAGTTCCGTTATATCCTTCTTAAGGTGCGGAGACCAGAATTGTACACAGTACTCCAAATGTGGCCTTACCATCGATTTGTAGAGAGGTAATACAACATTTGCTGACCTATTTTCGATTCCCTTCCTGATCATGCCTAGCATAGAATTTGCTTTTTTCACTGCTGCAGCGCACTGGGTTGACATCTTCATTGAGCTGTCCACCAAAACCCCAAGATCCCTTTCCTGGTTTGTCTCGGAAAGCTTTGACCCCATCAATTTGTAGGTGTAGTTGGGGTTCTTTGCCCCGATGTGCATGACTTTACACTTGTTTAGGTTAAAATGCATTTGCCACTTCGTTGGATATGAGGGGCATACTGTACCAGCAAGTACTGGAAGCTTGGCAACATCTGTGTGTCTTGGTAACTGTGAGAAGGAAGCCTAATCTGTTCTTGTAGGGCAGTGGTTCTCAACCTGTAAGTCTCCAGATGTTTTGGCCTTTAAATCCCAGAAATCCTAATACCTGGTAAACTGGCTGGGATTTCTGGGAGTTGTAGGCCAAAACACCCGGGGACCCACAGGTTGAGAACCACTGTTCTAGGGCACTTCTTAAACTGTGGGTTCTGATCCCAAATGGGGTCCTTTTAGTCAAATGTTGGGGTCACAAAAATTTGGCAACAGTAAATGGTTTCTGAACCACAACTTAGTGGTATTAGACATTGCACAAATTCATTAGCAACAATGTAGTGCTAATAGTGGACTTGGCGATGCTTCAGCCTATTTAGCGAGCTTGCAAATTATCAGCAAATGTTTGATTTTGTATCTATTTTATATACTTATGTACTAGTGAACACACAAAGTTTTCTTTGGGCAGAATGGGGTGGCAAACAGTTTAAGAATCTCTATTCTAAAAGATCAAAGCAAGCAAAGGTAGACTTCATTTGACACCATTAAACAATTAATTGAGCCCTCAAAAATCTGGAAAATCCTGAATTCACTTCTCATCTAAGTTTGAGGTGAAGGTGTATGTGTTTTCTAAGGAGAAAGTTAGACATTATTTATTCAGTAAGTATGTGGAGTCAAACTTCTCTTTGCTGAAAGCATCACCAACCTTGAACAGACTCCTTGTTCTGGCGGCTGCTGCATGTTAAATGAGAAACTCCACATCACTGATAGGAAACGTGTGGATCTCAAGACGTTGGACAACTAAAACTCATCAACTCTCAGCATTGGCTACAGTGGTTGTAGCTAATAATAGTGACACTGCTTCAACTTCAGGGGAGTGACACATTTGCCACACTATCTATAAAGTATTTGTTAGAGCCCAGTCCTCGCAGTCATAATGGACCCAGTTGCTATGGTGCTGCTTAAAGATGTATTTGCTATGGTGAATCAGGAAGGGAAGATTTGCTTCTTCCTCCTATGGGAAAGGCTCAGAGAGGATGGGTATTAAGGATTTAAAATAATTTAAACCCCATTTGGAAACTTGGATTGAAGGAAATGACCCAGTGGCCTCTCTGCCCCTTCTACACAAAGGCTGCAGTGGACAGGTCAAGTGATGATCCCTTACACCAAGTGAAGATTGCTGGGTCTCACTGTAATGAGAAAAAGCAAAAAGGTAATTGACTCACTTTCGAACAAGAATCAGTATACGCTGGTGACAGTTTTATGACACTGCGCTTTGTTTCATGGTTTTAACTTTTGATGTACATATTGATTTTAATGACTATGTAATGGTTCTAATGTTTTATATGTGATGTTGATTATTTTGTTGTATTTGATCATATTTCTGTATTGTGGTGTAGCGGCCTGTAGTGCTGCGAATGTAAGCCGTGCTGAGTCCCCCTTCAGGGGTGAGAAGCGACGGGATACAAATACCATAAATAAATAAATAAATAAATAAATAAATATTCATTTACTTTTCTGTGAATTAAATTCAATGTCATGCTCAAATAACTGATGCACATTGCTAAATTATAATAAACTCTATGATATCTTTAATTGGAAATGACCATATCACATTGAAGACAAAGATTATAGATGAAAAGTCTCTAATGATATCTTTATATTTGGAGTCGCCCTCCAATGACCATATCTAAAACCCTAGGGTGAACAATGTACAACAGTTTAAAAACATGGAATACAAGGAGGGGTGGATAGCAGGGTACCGAGCCAGATGAAAGGTCTTAGTCAAATAAAGGCTCTGAGTAGTTCCAAAATGGCATTAGATTTGCTCCCACACCTCTACTTATGTGGCAATATGTTTTGTCTGTAAAAGACCAAATGTGAATATGGGTTCTAGGTTAGATGCAAGGAGTTGATAGGTCATTTGCTGATGGTGGACTTGAGCTGGGCTAAAATCCCCCTCACCCCTCCTGCTCTTTCTTACACACACACACACACACACACACACATTTCCATATCTGCATGGAACTCTTAACTCTTAACCTTATATGCTAAGATCACGTTGGATATTCTCTGTCTTAGAGTCAAGAAGCTGGGTGTGTGAGAAGGGGAAGAAATTTGAGTTTTCCCATTTAAATCATGCCCACACTACCGTAACATATTAATAGCTTAGTGGAAAATTGGTAGTGAAATTGAAGCAAGGAAGACAATGGACATCGGGCCCTTGGTATCTGCTAAAGTTTGGTTCTAGGACACACACACATACACAAACTGCCGATGGCTATCAAAGTCTGTAGATGCTCAAATCCCATTATATACAACAGAATGCTAAGATATCATCCCTCAAGAACAAAGTTTGCTCTTTGTGATTAAAAAGATCACATTGTGAAAAGTAGAATTCTGCATACAGAATTCATGGATACGGAGGGTCAAATCTATGGGAATAATTCTTCCCCTGTATGATCCTCTCCAGCACAATGATAGCAAAGTTTGGCAAGGAGTGTTGTTTTACATTGAGTACGGGGTACATTATTTGTAGACTTCATGGTCCTCTGCAAAAAGGAGATTGTGCACAGGCCATGGATACCCCGGGTGTACCATATGGTATTTAATGCAAAGTTCCTGATTGGGTGTCTACATACAATTCCTGTTGGGCTCAATAATATTTACTCCAAGTAAGTCTGAATAGGAGGAATTGGGCTCTGACAGACCTTTCTGGTTTTTCTACTACTATACAGTGAAAATTACAGATGGAAAATCAATCTAATATGTCTCAAAGAGTTCTCAGTCCCATTTCTTTATAATTTACTGCTGTTAACCGAAGTATAGTCAGTATATCCCAGTTCTATTAACTTGAAGATGATGTCTCCTTACATTAGAGACAAAGCTTTTAGCCTGTTGGGATTGATTTGGAAATGAAATACATGTATGTGTGAAAATGAAACAGAAAGATTTCAATTATAATTGAAATTATGCTCATAACACTGAATAACACATTCTGTAAGACAGTGCTCTTTTCTTGGACAAAGGAAGAAAATATTAAATATGAAAAACTAAGAGAGCTAGTGGGGCTTAGCTGCTGAGTTTTAGACTAGGAGTGCATCTACACTGTAGAATTAATTCAGTTTTAACACCACTTTCACTGCCATGGCTCAGTGCTATGGAATCATAGAAACTGTAGTTTTACAAGGTCTTTAGCCCTCTCTGTGAAAGAATGTTGTTGTCTCACCAAACTATAAATCCCAGTATTCCATAGCATTTAGCCATTGCAGTTACAGTAATGTCAACAGCATTCAACAGGAACTAGCCCAAGTCTCTAGAAGAGTAGGATCCAAATCTTGACCATGGAAACCACTCAATTACATTAGTCCAGTCATAATTCTGGGCTGGGGGGGGGGAAGGCAAATGCACCCCCTCCCTAAAGAAAATAATGTAGAGAGACCCCATGATCAGTTCACTTTAGGTTTTAGTCTTCTCAGTCCAAGAACACTAGTAAGGTGCCAAAAAACTGTCTGTAGCTTGAAGAAATTTAGCTGAAAATGTTTTGGGCCCCTTATTGAATATGTAGATCTGATCTAGACAGCTGGGAGGGGGAAATCCCCCCATTATCACCAATAAAGTAAGCAGAGGTTACAGTGGGGGTTCTTTCTCATGCCACTTGGCGTCCCAGTTCAGAAGGCCAGTAACACACAGGAAAATTGCTTATCTATCTGTGCAGAAAACAGTGGCTAGCTTTGCCTGTTCTACATTTCCTCTCTTCCTGATAGGAGAAAGTGTGGGGGCAGTCAGTGCTTTTCAGACCCAGGTGCCAACTATGAGGACTATTTCAACAAAGAACATCTGTAGAGAAGGCAAAGTGCAAAGCCAGTCAGCCTGTGCTCAAAGCTAGCTGAGTCCTAAGACTGGGACTGTGTTCATAGAGCTCTGCCTCCTACTTTCCACTGTGGAAGGGAGATATGGAGGAAGCTGACTGAAGGCACCAGTTGCAAGTTCAGAGTTGTTACTGCAACCACAGAACATATATTACCTGGGGTAAGGGGCGTGGCCATGATATCAGGTGTAAAGCCATGCTTCATTTGGCTTGCCATGCCAAGCCAGTTTTCCACCTTGTTATCGACATTTACTTTGAAGAAATTCCTCATTGGACTCAACTGATATTTACTTTTCAATATATATAAATAGGCATGCAATGCTAGAATATAGTTGCAGTTGGCCCTCAGAATCCATGGGCTGTCTATCCATGGATTCACCCAACCACAGCTCAAAAATATTTAGGGGGGAAATCCAAAAAGCAAACATTGATTTTGCCATGCTACACTGATGCAATAAAGACATCCTATTGTAGCCTCCGACCATTTCACAGATCCTCGTGCTCTCTCTGGAATATGTTTAAAGTTGTTTCTCATTTTATAAAAGGGATGCCATTTTATTATTTAATTGAACATAATGGGACTTGAGCATCTATGGATTTTGGTATCCAGGGCATCCTGGAATACCAAATACTGAGGACACAAAACACACATACATTGAATTTCATAGGATTTTGTCAGGAAAAGAATACTCAGAAGTGGGTTAGCTAGTTTATCCCTCTGAAATATAGCCTATAGGACTTGGTATCCGTTAGTGGTTTCCCATGTACTAACCAGAGCCTACTTAGCTTCTAAGATGACAAATATTCTGATGTCTGACACCAGTACTTACAATACAGCAGAGAATGCAAGTATCCTTAAGCATTCTGTAGACACTGTGATAGTTTGATGCTTTGTTTCTTTTCTTAATGTTTTGTGTATCATAATTTGTAAAATCTTCAGAACTGTTATTTTTAATGTTGTATTTCCAGAGCGTTACACTTTTTGCGCAGTTCTGGTCCCAAGAGTATTATATTGAGCCAAAATATTAAATAAATCACAAAAAAATTTCTAGTACTATCCCAGGCAGGATTCAATAGCCACAAGAACCATTGTTCACACTACAATTAATTCTCCACATTTCCAACTTTGATCTTTATGAATTTGATTATTCAAGCATTAATATGTACTATTTTGCTCTATGCTCAGCTTTCAGCAGAAGCTGATAATAGAGTCATGATGGAGGACCTAGAAAGTCCTAGAGGTATTTTTTCTCATGTTAAAAAAGCATTTGTAGGTTTACACTTTCACAGAGATCTTATGTCTCTAACCCCAGCAAATGTAGAGGGTTGACTGTACTCAAAGTGACAAAAGACATAGTCACACATGAGAAACACTAATTTTATTCCCATTTACATCATTTATATAAATCTGAGAAAATGAAATGAAGCCCATGTTTTCATACCAGGATGTATTTTGTCATCCATTAACATAAATTTATTCTGTGGGTGGGTAGGTCAGGCAATGCCAGGCCTAATCATTGCAAGAGCTGGTTGCCACCTTTTCCTAAATGGAGTACACCCTGCAGACACTGGAAAATGTCTTTACTGTATTTCTCACCTGAGTCTGAAATGTATAAAGTCAATTTTAGTCATAGCTGATGATTCCCGAGTCCATCATTAATCTAATGCAAACTTTAAAGGAGCTTTCTGAGATTCTTAATTATCCCACAAAGGACAGTTCCTTTGAAATTTGGACGAAAGGGTGGAACAGATTTCCCTCTTCACTGATACAGGAGTGGAAAAGCCACCTTCCTTCCCTGATGGCTAGCCAAATGCTTTAATTGTGTTGACATTGCATGTGCATTGGGTTAGGAGCTTGTTGTAGTTTGCCCTCACATACAATTTCATGCGAGCATGTGGGATGACAATTTTTTGGGGCTTTAACTACATCATAATTTTCAATATTTTTTATGGAAAAAAACTAACATGGCAATGTAACTAAAAAGTAAATGGAGGAATATGTGTTGCTATGTATGATTTTCCTTCATGGCTCTATATTCGGCTTCACTTTTCAGAATCAACATTTGACAACTTGTGCCAGAAGAATAGATTAAAAGACCAGTATACCACTAGGGTTCAGAGTCACCTATAAGAGCTTGAAAGATTACTTATTTAATATTTAATTGATTAGCTAATTTCTACCCTGTCTTTCTCCTAACAGGGTTTTAATTGCTTCCATGAAAAGAAATTTATTACTTTCAAAAGTTAATTCATTACAGCCATTATAGTTGCCATTTTTAAAGGGTAACTTGCGAGAATTAAATGGGTTAGATAATGTGATGCGCACACACACATACATGCCAAGCGGCTCAGTTGTAAACAAACACACTCTCCTCCCATTTACATTATTGCCATACCAGTATCCACAAAAAATAATGAAGTATCATCATAAGATGTAGCACAAGCCAGAATGCAAACTATATTTTGTCCTCCTCTATGATTTATTTATTTATTTATTTGGATTTATCCATTGCCACTCTCATCCGGCTCGAGGCGACTCACAGCAATAAAACACAGTTAAAACAGCATATATAAAACACATTAAAAGATAATAAAAAACAATACAATAACCCAATACACATGGTAGCAGATATCAGAGGACCTGCAAATGTTCAATAACAGAGGGCCTGCAGTTAAAGGCCGAATGCCTGTTGGAATAGCAAAGTCTTGCAGGGCTTCCGGAAGGCCAGCAAGCTAGGAAGAGCGCAAACTTCCGGCGGAAGCGCATTCCAAAGTGTTGGAGCAATAATGCGGAATGCTCTCCTCCGTGTTCAAGTCAAATGAAAGATCTTGCAGCTTGGGATTACAAAGAGATTATGTGACTCTGAGTGCAGTGGTCTGGTGGGACAATATAGGGAGAGGCAGTCCCTTAGGTACTATATTCCTGCAACTATAGTGAGGCTACATTCCTGCAACTATAAAAATGAATGTAACAATAACTTTGTGATTAGAAAAATTAAAGTATCAAATTATTTGTACTTATTTTTTCATGATTTGCTCTTTACTTAGTTGTTTCTAAAGACCTCCACCTACTTCATCAGCAACTTAGTTACACAAATGAGTTCCCAAGAACACTTTCATAATCAACAGCTTCTTTGGATGAAAGAAATCTCTTCATGCACTAATTGAGGCACAGGAAAATGATGTTTCCAACACCCTCCCACCAGCAAGTGAGACTGTGTCAAAAGAGTTGTGATAAGGATCATGCTTCTAATTGACATACCTAGCTCACTGGTGAGAGGGGATGGAAACAGCCTTCTTGTGCCACAATCATCTGCTGAGCAGACCTCCTTTGTTTACCTGGGTCACTGGCTGCGAAGGTGGGACTGGGAGGACATTTATGATTGTGGCAATAATGCCACAATCATGATTTTATAGTCTTATGAGGTAAAGCATTGTTACAGATCCATAACACTGAGTTCTGTAATACAGAATGCTAGCTAAAAGAGATGGAAAGGAGGAACAGTTTCAGAGCTCTCTGGTCAGTATATTAATGATGAGAGAATATGAATTATGTTTGAGGGTTTTTTTAAATGAAAAGCATGGGTGGGTAGGAAGAGAGGGTGAAAATATGGTAAGGCAGGATTACCATTGTTTAGGGACTAGCTGTGAAGAAGCATCAGTGTTGATGTCCCTCAAAATAAGGGAGATATAGGCCTACTTATGAAAACATGGCCAGATGTCATCTCTGTTGAGTTTGCTTCTTCCATCAGTATGGATCAGGCATGGATAAACTTCAGCTCTCCGGGTGTTTTGGACTCCAACTCCCTCAAGTCCTAACAGCTAGTATTCTGGTTGGGATTTCTGGAATTTGAAGTCCAAAACATCTGCAGGGCCTGGTATAGATGATGGCAGTGAAGCTCGGCAAAAGGAAGGAGACAAATAACGAATGGACCAGACCTTCAATTAGGGTTTGATCAAATTCTTCATACCACCATGAGAATTTACAGTCTATATAACCTGGTTTATCAGTGGAGGATTTGTGGTATATGTTTATTTGGTGTAAGTTATACTGTACACTGATTTTTTTTTAAAAAAAACTAAGTGATCATTATCAAAATGATTGCAGGACACCCCCTCCCCCAGGAAAATAAAACAGGGCACATAATGAAAGAGTATAGTGTTGTTAATGGGGATAGAAGAGAGGAGGGGGAAAGCTCTGTATTTCAAATTCGTATTTTACTAAAATAGATGAAAGAGAATTATTTTGTATTCTGTAATTCAAAAGAAATACAAAGAAAAGTAGGCAGATTAGTAAGATGGTAACTAGGCTCACCTGGCGCCGAGGGCGGCTGTGTTGTGGAAACTCCCCGGTCTGTTTTTACGTTTTTATCTAAAGTTTTAATTATCTGCATTACTGCAGGCTAGCATTTTATCAGCTATTATTTTAACTATACTGCAGGCTAGCATTTTATCAGCTTTTATTATTCTTTTAAACTATATCTGTGGAAGCTGGGGAGGAAAAGTGAAACTAAACTAATTAGGCAGCGTGGTAGATAGCACGGTGGAAGTACTCCTTTCTTTTAAGACGCCGAGCAACGGCTATTTTAACTATCTTGGAACCTCTGTGAGAGTGTTCTGCTTAGAGAACCATTTACACATTGTATACATTTTATACTTTTATACTTTTCACCCTTGAGTTTATTGGGGACCATCTGGAGGCTATCTGGTCATTCTTGAACATTGGATTGCCAGAGCAGTACAGATTGCAAGGGTGCTAGGGAACAAAGCGGCGGGTGGGCAAGGACTGTAGGTGGGGGCAGGCTACAGGTGGTTGCCTAGGGCATCGAAGACTGACTGTGGTCTAGGCGTTGCTGTGCTCTGTCGGGGTTGTCGCTGCAGCTCCGTCAAGCATCAGGCAATGCTTGTTGGCTGCTGCCAGGACTCCTGGTTGTCTGGTGACTGTAGTTTTACTCACAACAGTCATGGTAATCAGAACAAGGCAGACCTACAGGAACAGTGACAAAACCCTGTCCCCACTAATATCATCTCCCTTCCTGGGAAAGGAAAGAAAACAAAACACCAAGCGATAAAGGCCTACTACTCCCCCATAGTTAAAATACAGGAGCCAGAGCAAGAACAGAACCCCCCACAGCTTCTCCTTTGGACTGGACTCTAGATCACTGTCAGATAATTTTGACCCCTATGAGAACTCAGGCATAACCATAGCTGAGGAGTTTGTCTTTGCTACTGAGGATCTGGACATCCTGGATGGTAGGAGGGGGGCGCAGGAGGCATGCTTTAACATCCCCTGACGATGGAGATGTGGATGTGGGCCCACCAAACACAACAGAGAGGAAACCAGAGATAAATCTAACATCAGAGACCCCCCCAAAAACCACCCAGCACAGAGAATCTGGTCAATCAATTAACTAGTCTAAACTCTGATATTCAAGCTATCAAGTCCTTTCTAGCAGAAACCAATGCCCTTCTGATTACAATGACACAACTCATGGTCAAACAGGAAGCTATCAAGGATAAAACTTTCTCAACTTTCATCCAAGATCAAGACGCGGAGATTAACGGCTCCAATACAAATGGTCATGACAAAAAAAAAGACAAGGAACAAAAACAAACTAGGATCCCTAAACTTAGCAAAGTTTACAAAGGATAAAGTCAAATGCAAGAGTCTTCAAAAGATCAAGCAAGGAAAAAAGTCTCCACATCAACAGTAAAACGAACAAATTTGAACTCTCAAAAGCTTCTTAGACATAAGCCTGTGGATAAGAAGAGAGATCAAGGCACTACAGTGAAGCCCCTAATGAGAAGAAAGATAAAATTAATAGTAAACCTGAACCCAAACACGAAATACGAATAATTCAGACCAAGCCACGAATAGACCTTGATGTCCCAGAAGCCAATCAAGCAATTCCCCTCTTGTATGACCCTGCGGAGCTAGTAGATACACAAGTTACACAGGACCCCTGGGAAAGCACCTTCGTCAAGAGAGAAAGGAAAACAAGGTCAACAACGAAAAGAAATGGGCAAAGAACTTTGATGCTTTAGATGTGGGGGATTGGGAGATGGCTTTTCAGTTCCAAACAAGCTGGTGATCACTAACTATCCTAAGCCCCAGGGTCTCCTCTCACCCGCAGCAAAGAAAAGGTCACCTTCTAAGGGTGCTAGAAACTGTGGGGTGTGATGTTATTAGACCAGCTGAAATAACCCAGATAGAATACCTCTTTTATAACTACTCACATGCACGGGCAGTCATAACAGGCATAAATAAGCAGGTAACTAACAAACTGTACTGCCTTAAGGAAAAACTTATGGAGCTTGGGATGTCTATCTCCCGATACTTTACTAACAGATCCCACCCCCAACCCCACTATTCAAACAGGAACCCAAACAACTTTCCATGGTTAACCATATCCACTGCAAAAAGACAATCTCATAGATCTAGGAGACACTCCTAAACCATTAAAGCAGCTTCCCCTAGCAGAGAAGCAGGAATCAGAGCTCATCACTGAAACACCGTTTAGTGAGTTATACATAGGCGAGGAAGATAACCTGCTGGAAACATTCCAATGCCTCCCGCAACTAAGTCAAGGGGAATAATAGACAGACTGACTCTGCTACGGGCAAAGCTTCTTAGTAGGACAACTAAGGGGCTAAAATTCAACCCAAGCCAGGACACTTTATAGGGGACCAAGTGAAGAGGATGTTCCTTATGGGAGGGCTAGAGGTGGGCAACTAACAGAACCACTGAGCCACCCTAAGAGTGAATATTGACTATTTAGGAATGAAGCAAAAAATGAAACACTTCCCACTCAGCCCACTATTCTGCAACCTCTACCAGCCCCAAAAGTGAAAACCTTGCAAACAAAATCATCTAACCTCAACTGTCTATCCTGGAACATAGCAGGTTGGCAGACCAGAAGTAAGGAGGAAGGAGTTGGTAAATTTTTGAGGAATTTCGACATGATCTCGCTACAAGAGACATGGAGTAAAGGACCTCTAGATTTTAATGGGTACACCATAATTGACTCCCCAGCTAAACTTGTAATAGGTAGAGGGCGACAGAAAGCAGGCCTGGCCATTTGCTGTCTACAGCTCTTGGGGCTAAAATCAAACCTGTTGAGAATTGCAGCCATATAGCTATGGCATGTCACATAGAATATGGACCTACACAGATACTCCTTGTTAATGTATATATCCCTCCCAGCCGCAAGAGGGCAGAGTTAATTCGTACTTGGGAGGAACTGGAACTGGAAGTAAGATGGTAATTTTAAAATAAGAATTTACTGCATTGTCTCATCCCCCTTGAATAATAACTTTGATCTTACTTCTGTATTATGTGTTATAGCTAAAATAATTGTGCCAGCTCTACTACCTAGGAAGTGATAGCATTATTACATACCACAAATATCTAGGCAGGCAATAAGAACAGGTTTATTCTTCTATTGAAAATCCACAAACTGAGCTTGTTCAAAGCTAGCAGTACTGAGTCACATTTTTAAACAACGGAAGTGGAATTCTTCAAATGCCTTTTTTCTTTGGATTCCAGCAGAGAATAGAACATATGAGATCATTACTCTGCATATGTAATGCAGGGTATTTTCATTCAGACATACAGTGGAAAAAATCCTTAATGAATTTACATAAATTAAGAGTAATGTTTTGAGAGAGAAAATTATGATTTAGAACTGCAATTCTATATATTTATACTCGAATGAGGGTTGTGGCGAGAAGGCGTGGGGGTGACAGAAGCCCTTTGCAGGACTTCTACCAACTGTGTGCCTCCTCCTCTTTCAGCACAGCAACCCAGCTGGGTCTCTGTGCCAAGAGAGAAGGAGAGGAAGGTGTGCGGCCTTTCCTCTCCGCTCAGCACAGCAACTCAGCTAGGTTACTGTTCTGAGAAGGGAGGAGAGGAAGGTCCATGGCTCATCAGTCACACACTGACTGTGTTCCTTCCTCTTCTTCCCTCTCAGCACAGCGAGCCAACTGGATCTCCGTACGCAACCTTTCCTTTCAGCACGGCAACCCCGTTATTGTTGATACCATATTGTTTTTGTTGACCCTCTTTTCCACTTACAGTGCTAGTTTACTGTTTTGCTTTGAAATAAATATTCAAAAACATTTAACCTACTGATGTTATTTTATTGGTATTTATTTTGAAATTCACCAGTAGCTGTTGCATTTCCACCCTAGGCTTATACTCAAGTCAATAAGTTTTCCCAGTTTTTTGTGGTAAAATTAGGTGCCTTGATTTATATTCAGGTCAGGTTATACTCAAGTATACAGGGTACTTCAGGACTATAAAGCTGAGGACAATAGGGTTACTCTTCAGATTTTTTTTTATTGCATATGCAATGCAATAAGAGTGGGCCATCTTGCAAACAGAGAAGTAGAAAAATAAATTGTAAATATGGTAAATCCAATATTATATTTCGGGGTTGAAATCATCATTGTTGATAGTACCAGAAAGCAGAGTGAGCCTTAGAATGAATCTAAGACTTATTTATGTATTTTGGTGATTCCATGACTCATTAAAAACAATAATGCTTGGTGAGGTAGAAGAAAGTAGGACAACAAAAAGAAAGCATTCCAAGTGTCTAGATTAAATCAAGGAAGCTACAGTCGAAAGCTGGCAAGCTGTGAGCAGGGCTGTTGATGATTGGAGGTTTTACATTACTGTAAGTCAAAACTGACTTGACAGCAATTGACCACAAACCACGATGCCTAACATTTACATAAAATATGTGAGGAGTTGTCTGGTGATTTGGGGTGTTATGTCAAATAGTATGCTGCTGAAGCCTCTCTTTTTCTCCTTTCCACCTGATTCTAAAGAAGCTACTGAGGTCCTGGATTTTTAACGGAGACAAATGTACAAACTAACATCTAAACAGGACAAGTTATTTGTACCTTAGTTAGATAACCTCCTACTGGGGTAGCTAGCTATATGACTGGTAGTTTGAGCACTGGAGATGGTTCTGGAGACCAGAGATTAATTCCCTACCCTGCCATGGAAACCCATCAGATGACCTTGGACAAATCACATTCTCCCAGCCTCAGAATAAGGAAGGAAACCCTCTCCCTGCCCATGAACAAATCTTGCCAAGAAAATCACATTATAGGGTCCCCTTACTGTTGTCATAAATTGGAAATTATTTAAAGGCACGCAACAAGAAAGTGGGATGATTGAATCTAAGAATTGGTGTTCAAGCTATCCTAGATGGCTCTGCAGAGCTCTTAAACAGGAAGTTCATATTTCAAGAAGGTTTCTTTATGTCATCTCGCTGTGGATATTGCCAAAAGTCCTTTTCTCCAGTTTCATTTGATGCACCAGTTGTGATCTTTCATTAAGAAAGCTGAACATAATGAAAAATAATCTGGAATAGGAGATGCAATTCTTACATAATTCTTTTCTTGAAGGAAACAATGAGCAATTTGGGGATTTTTCTTCACAATGCATGGTGTGCTTTGAAAATTGCTCAAAGACCTACATGAAACTCCTCACCTTTTCCTTTTATATTTTGTTCTCCAAATTTGTCTATACCCTGCTTGAAATGTAAACATGGGAGAAAATAGGCAGCAATCTAACTGAGAGTGAATGTTTTATATCTCTCCAACACATCAACATCTTTGGTGCTTTTATTATTTCCCACCTTTAAGAGAAAAAATACAGCTATGTTTGGTCATGGTATTTCCAGATAAAGTTCAGATTAAGTATTTTTAATCTGAACATTGTATGCCGATCTGCCCAGCATGCTAAGTATTTCATCAGTTGTAATCTCTCGTCTAAAATCTTTCTTCCTCGTCAAATCATGTGCTGTTCACCAGCTACTTTAACCCTCTCTCTAGGGCTTTAACAAGTCTTAAAATAGTACCAGGCCTGCTGTTTTATATAAATAACATCATGAGAGGAAAGGGTTAAATGCCTAGGCTGGTGGATTTAAGAGCAGAATATATATAACTGGCTAGCAGTGACATGACCTTGTCAGTTGGGAAGATATGCCTGATATGGCAAAGACACAATAACTTGATCTTTGTACATTAATAAACATCTAGAATACTAAAGTTGGAAACACAAACAGGAGAGACAGAGTATAGCTTCTGTGCTGGCATTACAGTTCTCACCTGATCTATTCACTCAGCATATCAATGTAAAAAGCTATCCCGGATGTTATTTGTGGCACAAAACTACCAAAGGTATTCCAATTGTCCTAAGTTGACAGAAACAGTCCTGAACAATCCTCTCTCACACCACTCTTTCCGCTGCTTTCATGTTCTGATCAAGCTTTACAAAACTATGTTTCTTCATTAAGCCTGATAGACAGTCAGATCCCCATATCAGCAGGGGAAAAGTTCCTAAACTTACAACAGAAGTGGGAAATTGCAAATAATACCAAACCCTGCTGAAATGAATGGCTTTTGCCAAAAGTCGCCCTGGAGATCTAGAAAATTTCTACAGAAGTCACCTCTCTACAAATTTTCTAGCTCCTCCAGCATGACTCTACAATAATGTCACTTGGAAGCATGTCATAGAATCATCCTGGAGGACTTAGAAAATTTCTACATGTCATTTCTCTAGAAGAAAGGTGACCAAAATGGTCAAAGGTCTGGAAACCACAAATCCCGATGAGGAGCAGCTTGAAGAGCTGGGTATTTTTAGCCTGCAAAAGAGAAGGTTGAAAAGATACATTATAGCTATGTTTAAATATCTGAAAGGATGTGATAAGGAAGAGAGAGTGGGCTTGTTTTCTGCTGAGACATGAAAAAAGAACCACAAGATAATGATAGAGATAATATATCACACTCAATTTCTTTGTTTGATCATATACTCATAACATAAATGTATCTCAGAATAACAGATTCACGATAAACATCAGTGTGCAGTGTACCAAAATAATAGACCCAAATGGGGTTATTCAGTCATAATTAAATAGTCCATAATAAATGTCAAGATATAATCACACAAACGTAGAATTTGTCCGGAGTGGAGCCAATCAATTCATAGTGGGAGCCGGGTTGACGGAAGTAGCCGGGTTCCCGTTCCATTTCGCGCTAACGAGTGCTTTCTCAAAAGGCCTTACTCATTGGGTTTGGCCCATGCCTGACTGCATGTATCGTAATGGATGTGTGGATGCCTTAACTGCCTTACCTTGAACATTGGGTTTTGATAAAGCGCTCGTTAGCGCGAAACGGAGCGGGAACCCGGCTACTTCCGTCAACCCAGCTCCCACTATGAATTGATTGGCTCCACTCCGGACAAATTCTACGTTTGTGTGATTATATCTTGACATTTATTATGGACTATTGAATTATGACTGAATAACCCCATTTGGGTCTATTATTTTGGTACACTGCACACTGATGTTTATCGTGAATCTGTTATTCTGAGATACATTTATGTTATGAGTATATGATCAAACAAAGAAATTGAGTGTGATATATTATCTCTATCATTATCTTGTGGTTCTTTTTTCATGTCTGTGCTGAGGTAGTAACAGTACTTCTTTGTTGTACTTGTTTTCTGCTGCCCTGGAAACTAGGACTTGAAGCAATGGGTTCAAATTACAGGAAAGGGGATTCCACTTTAACATTAGGAAGAACTTCTTGACCATAATTGCTGTTCAACAGTGGAACTCTCTGCTTCTGTTTAAAAGACTCCAAAGAAAGAGCTTCCATCACACTCCGAAGTATGACTGGATGGCTGTCTGTCAGAGGTACTTTGATTGAGCTTTTCCTATATGGCAGTGGGTTGGAATTGATGGCCCACGTGGTCTCTTCCAACTCTGTGATTCTATGATTCTAGGGATTTTCTAGGCCTTCTAGCACAAATCTGTGATAAATTCCACTGGAAGAATTGCCTGAAGAAGCTAGAAAGTGCCTAGAGAAGACACATTTTGTTGGCTTTGGATAGGTACTAGTCCTATAGGTAAGGAGGTTGTACTGTACATCATTCACAAACCAAAATGACATAGTGAATAACACCTTGTATCAGGAGCTCAGTCAGATTCCTTTTTTAAATGAACTCACCATAGCTTGAATCTAATATCACAGGTAGGCTTCAGTGCTGACTGTGATAGATATTCCTTGACCTCCTGTACTCTGTGATGTTCTCTGCACCAAACTGTTTGTTTAATTTCATATGTGCTTATGCATATTATTTGTTTTGGTGAAATTGTTTACTCAAATATATTGAATTTTCCACCATGCTGTGTTCTAGGACCTATCCCTATTCATTATGTTATTTCTTTTTTTGGGTTGTTGTAGGTTTTTCGGGCTGTATGGCCATGTTCTAGAAGCATTCTCTCCTGACATTTTGCCTGCATTTGTGGCAGGCATCCTCAGAGGTTGTGAGGTCCTCTGAGGATGCCTGCCATAGATGGAGGCAAAATGTCAGGAGATAATGCTTCTAGAACAGGCGTCGGCAATTGCCGGCCCTCCAGGTGTTTTGGACTTCAAATCCCAGAAATCCTAACAGCTGGTAAACTGACTAGGATTTCTGGGAGTTGAAGTCCAAAACCCCTGGAGGACCAGCAATTGCCCACGCCTGTTCTAGAACATGGCCATACAGCATGGAAAAACTTACAACAACCCAGTGATTCCAGCCATGAAAGCCTTCGACAATACATTTCTTCCTTTCTTCCTTCCTTCCTTCCTTCCTTCCTTCCTTCCTTCCTTCCTTTCTTTCTTTCTTTCTTTCTTTAAAAAGTCATACCCATCAACTTTGTCCCCATATACCGGTATACAAGTATAGGTGAAAATATAGAAAAATTATTGTAATACAAATATATGTACACCTTACCAAAGTGAAGAAGAATATTATTAGGTGATCTGTGTATCTGATCAGTGGGCTATGAGAATAGCAAAAAGAAAGGAACAGAAGTAGCACAAAAAGGGCTGAACATACTGTATATAGTAAGAGTATTGCTAAACTGTAACAATGTTTCTGCCTTAAAATAATATTAAGGATTTCAGATTGGATCCTCCAATTATTTGAAGATGCTAATTTCTAGATAGAAATCTGGGGAATGTTATTTTGAGCGGTGAAGTGGTTTTAAACAGATGTGACATTTGCATAATAAACAGAAATGCTTATTTTTGACTATGCCATCTAAATGACTCTGCAAATGTATTACTGTGGAATATGGACTTCTCAATTTAAATGTGAAATATGTTACATGTGTAGGGTTGCCACTGCCTTCATGAGAGTTGCAAGTGCTATCTTTTTTACAGCTGAACAATCATCTGTCTGGAAACATTGTTATTAAGCATTTAGCAGACACATTTGATACTAGAGCTCTAAGATCAATCTATTAATTATAACCCACCCTTTCACTCTGTGTAACGTCAGTTTAGTTTAGTTCAGTTCTACAGGGAAACCATCTGACAATTACGATGAACCTTTTTGAAATCCTTAAAACATTAAAAATGTATACGTGGTTGTTTGGAGATTTTACATTTCTGTGTCCAGAAATCTTATTTGCACGCTAATTTATGCAGGGATATGTCCAGCCACAGAGTTTGGCATTATGCACATCAGAAGGAAATGCTGTGCTAATCAGGGTCAGCATGATCTTTTCAATGGCCAAGGATTAAGAAAGGAAAAGGCTGTCAGTTGCTTTCTCAAAATCCAGCGCAGATAACTGACTAGGAGAGAGGCTGAAGTGCCAGGTCATGCTTCTCAAGAGAGCCAAGCTGTGTGCTGCAAAGCTTGCAAGCCAGGGTTTAGAAGAGGTGAACTGTCCTTGTGTAATCTTCATTGCTTTTCATCTCCTCTCAGATCTGCTCCTTGAATATTTACTAAGAGCTCCCACGTGGTGTGGGCCATTACTTCCGTCACTGACTTCCCTAGCTGTGCTTGCTGTTTCCTTGGGCTTTGAGTGACATGAATACAAGCTGGCTCCCATCTAATAGAGCTTGGAAGAAATTGCACCTGCTCATTTAATCAGTTTGTCAAAGTAGGATTTTTTACTTTCTTTATGTTGTTGTTAACTGCCTTCACATTGACTTTAACATAGAGTAGCCCTATGAATGAGAGACCACCAAGTAACCCTTTCCTCAAGATCCTTCTTTAGGTCTTTCACACTCCGTGAGTCTATCCATCTGAATTATCATCTTCCTCTTTTCTCACAGTCTTCCTCTTTTCTACCTTCTCAAGCATTATTGTCTTTTGTAGTAAATCATCTTTTCTCATGATATGCCCAAAGTACAACAGTCTTGGTGTAGTCGTCTTGGCTTCTATGGAGAGATCAGGCTTAATTTGCTCTAGGATGCATCTCTGCCTATTATGAGAGTGCCGCATACTTGTTAGCAGTTCACACAGTAGCTCCAGAACTTTTCTCCAGAACTACATCTCAACTGACATTATTTACTTCCTCATATCTACTGATAATTTTCTTTTTGATTATGATTATGTTGGACTTAATGCTCTTATCTGAGAGAGCACTTGAGGCTTTGGAAGAGGGGAAGTGTGCGGCACTCTCATAATGGGCAGAGGTGCACATAATACATCATGGAGATGAGCTACAAGGCCTCAGCCTAGCTCAGGGATAGCCATGCCCACTTAATTCTTTTCTTTTTTGCTATTCATTTTAAGTCACCCATGGTAAACAAGGCTTGAATTCTATTATATCTAAAAGGATCTAGTAAAATCTTTGTGACTAATTGAAAGAAAATTGTTGGTAGCCTAAGCTTTCATAGACTTCATCATGAAGTAGACTTTTTATTTCATGTGTATTTACTGAAGCAATTAATGAACAAAATTTAGATATAAATCAAAAGCAAATCATAAAAAGACAGGTGGACAACCTCGAAGGTTATTTTTTAAAATTATGCAAAACAGTCTGCTGGCCAATGGATGATTGTTTTGCCTCTCTGTCTCCTGGCTGGAAATTTTCATTGTTTCTAGAAATAAAACACTTTTTTGTCATTAGTCCATTAGACCTATAGTGACCAGATGGCTTGTTAAAATAGAACAGGGGGGGGGGGCTCAATTTGACCTTTGTTGTGTCTCCCATATGGTGGAAGATGGGGCAGTAAGGGAGGGACAAAATATACATAGGCATTAAGAGAAGAGTTTATTTTGCATTTTCTTTTTAAGAAATTCTAAGAGGTAATTATCATTATCCATTTTACCTACAGAGATATGATCCAGTGTAATCCTTATAACCTTTACCCTCAAATGGGTTTCTGTTAGTCATCCTCTCATGTTAGATTATTAACTACTGTAGCTAGATGACAGGCCAGATGGGCAGAGTAAACCGTAAGGACTCCGCAGAGCACACTTTGAGAATTGCTGCATTAGAGGACTAGGTGTATCCGTCTCTTAAGTACAATGCTACACACACACACACACATACACACATGGTGAAAGAAAATAGCACACTATGGTCAACTAGGACTTAAGCTGCATTTATTGAAGCATCAGGTATGTAATCTCTCTCCCCCCATCATGTCAGAAGTGCAGGGCCCTTTCCAACATTATGAGTTTAAATTTGAATGAGGGTTATTTTGGCAGAGTCTTTAATGTGGAAAGAAAGCATGGTCTGAGTATCTGTAGGCTCTCCATGAGACTTTCAGGGAGCATTCCCTGGGTTAACTCATCCATGATAGAGTAGTTTCTATATCCCTCTCTGTTTTGAGCAAACATTTGCTTTCTTCCTCTTGATAGGGGAGTTTGTAGCTTACTTTATTGAGGGACAATGTGAAAATACTATGACTACTTCAGTTATGAGAGAAAACTATTTTCTTGAATCCATAGTCTGTTGAGTGAATTATTTCTCACTCCCCTTCTTTGGTTGGGAGATCACCTAAGATCCATTTGATATATGCATCTTGAAATTCTTGACCATTGGATAGGATCAGTGACCATCCATTTGTACATTATTATGGCCATAGTATTTACCAAGGTATCATGCTCCCAATGTAGAGTTGTTCTTGGGTTCACATGTTTCTAATGAGAAGAGTATGGATAGGAATTGCATATTCCTTTCCTTAACTTGCATTTGCTAGAGTTGCATTCTTCTGGCTTTTCTGGCATTCAATATCATGCCAATTTTATAGTTATCAAAGAGGAATATATTCTTGACAGTTATACTCTTCTGGTTTTTGTGGCAATTGATACTAATATTTTGATCCTACTTGCACATGTCTATGGCACATGTTGCACTAGTCTTTTATATTTTATTACTTATGCAATGCTTATATTAACTGTACAACTTGTGTCTTGTACAAAGACTGAAACTAAACCACTTCTTAGACATTTTTTCTGTTGATTGAACACTGAATACAATCCTTTGATTCTAATTAATATTATGGTTATCCTACTGAGAGAGAGCAATGTTTTGGGCCTGATATGCACCTGACTGTCTAGGATCCTTATCCAAGTTCATGGTTGACCTGAAAAAAAGGAATGTTGTTTTTAAGGTCTATGAAGCTCATCAACTGAATCAGTGGTTCTCAACCTATGAGTCCTCAGATGTTTTGGCCTTCAACTCCCAGAAATCCTGGGATTTCTGGAAGTTGTATGCCTAACACCCAGGGACTCACAGGCTGAGAACCACTGGCCTAGATGGTCAGAGCAAGGTCTGACCAAACTGAGGTGACATCAAGTGCTATAGAAATCACTATTACAGCATTAAATGTAATGATGAAGGAAAGTGTTATTTACCTTGTTTGCTCTGAATAGATAAACTATGCCCATATCATGAATGGGGGAAAAAAACTCTGATTAGCTGATAAGAAAAAAGTGACAATTTTATTTTAAACAGAGAAAATGTCATTACATTACCATTATAATAATTGTGCCAATCTTTATATTATGTCCTGATTCTCATTAAAAATCTTATAATTTGATATCACCTGTAAACCCAATTGGAATAATTAATGTAGATTTAAGTAATCCAAATATTATGGTGAAAGGTCCTGACAGTTCTGGACCTTGGTCCCTGTGGCATCAACTCTTTGTTAATTTCTTTGTTTTTAAGTAAAAAGTCATATATGCCAAAAAATCTTGTGGTGCTTTCACAATGCTCTTTATCTTTAAAAAGTAGTATCTTGTAATTTGAATTGTGTTTTATAATATTATGCATTGATAAGGAAACCCCCTTTATTAGAATATGATTTGCTTACCATAAATGGTATTTATGTGTCCTATGATAACATCAGAAGAATGATCTGCTTTTGCCTGGAGGATGTCTGGTAGTGGTGCCTTATTTACTTAAATGTATTGCATGTATAGCATGTAATATGTTGGTTTTGACATTTCACCTGGCTAGCCTTCTTCTGGCCTATGTTTTGAGATACTTATTTCTGAGGTATGTGCCTAGCACATTGTAATAACAAGGCCATTGTCTCACTCCAGCATTTCTGATCATTTTTCCTTTCAACCCCACTGTGTGACATCTGCAATTCTACTTGTAAAGGAGTTTGATAAAATATTAATGAACATATCAAGTTGTCTTGCCAGCCATTCAAATCTCTTTTGCAATATTGGAGACTCTTCTCTCCCCACTGCCCTTTTCCCGACAATTAAAAGTAATGAAGAGAAGCAAAAAGTGTTACTCAAGTGCACACTAAAATGACGTCAAGATGTTTCGGTGCTATTCAAGGGCAAACACAATCATTTCCTCCCAAATACAGAAGTGATAATTTCCCCCATCTGACATCACACAGCATGCTTCAATGTGTACTGCTAATAAATTTAACAGAGTGACATCTGGGTTGCTGTGAGTTTTCCAAGCTGTATGGCCATGTTCCAGAAGCATTCTCTCCTGACGTTTCGCCCACATATATGGCAGACATCCTCGAGGTTGTGAGGTCTGTTGGAAACTAGGCAAGTGAGGATTATATATCTGTGGAATGTCCTAGTTTCCAACAGGAGAGGATGCTTCTGGAACATGGCCATACAACCCGGAAAACTCCCAGCCACCCAGTGATTCCGGCCAGGAAAGCCTTCAACAACACAGAATGACACATTTCAATTCAGCCATATACTTTGCATTGAAATAAAAAACTAAAGGGCACCATAATTAAACAAGACATGTTTTTTCAGAGATCTTTCTTATTTTTACTCAGCCTGTAGTATAAAGACACTCATGTACACAAATAATTCAAAGGCTGTAAAGGTATGGTAAAACTCTGGAAATGAGCCTTGTGTTTACTTACTCTCCTCACATAATAATTTCCTGTATTCCTTTCTGGCTGGTAGCAAATCATAGTTTGCTGTTATATTTGAACTGGCAAATGCAGTAACAGTAAACTTTGGTTTGTCACACGCCTGAGAGTGTGTGCAGCTGTGCCCAAGCAGTGGGAGATAGTAAAAAAAAAAAGTCCATGAACCCAGATGTCATTCCAGGTTTATTCACCTGACACAAACTAGTAGTTGTATGCTTTCTTTCAACAAGGCCCAAATCTCCAGATGCTACTTCTTACTACAGTTTTTAACCAAGATTTATTTCCAGTAACACATTTTCTTAGATATAAGCCAGTTTCCCTGATACATTATATATTACTTTGCCAAAAGAACACAAAGAAATGCAGAACTGTGACAGTACTTCTCAGGTAGCATCTTCCTTTTTAATCACTTTCATTATAGTGAACATGACAAACCAGGAATATTGACAGTAATTGTAATATTCTTGCTGATTTTTTCCTCTTTTTTCTTGTTTATGAGGAAAATAATAAATTTTAATGTTTTGAATAACTTGGATAGCACTAGTCAGCATTACAGAAAAAAATGTAAATATGATAGAAAGCATTGTTATCAAGTTCATTTCCCCATATTCAGAATGTTCCTCCTTTTATTTTCTGCTAATTATCACTGGTAAACAGTATTTGATTTATTCGGAAAGTCAAACAAACAACCCTGATCTTTGAGATTATATATACATTTACAGTATTAGCGGTCAATGACCAGCGCCAAGGAATGTACAAACGTCAGAATAAGAACATATACATTTAGGCATTAAGAAACAATGTCAAAAACAAAGTTATAATCCAGTATTGAATATGATAGTCAAAACAGTATTAAACATTTATATGCTAAAATGACAATGGTAAAAATTTGAGTAAATATTAAAACCTTCTAAGAGTCTGACAGCATCTTGCAATCTTTGAGATTGTGCAGTAGCACTGGTGAAATAATTGCTGCTAAAAATCGGTGGGTACTACTTGTAGTCATTCTGATCCTGTAGAATTGCACTTATCTAAAGAATGTGCATTGCGTAGTGACAAAAATGGCCTTTTTAATTGATCCACAAACTTTTTTAAAAAAAAATAGGATAATATATCAAATTTAGAAGTTTATACTACTAAATAATAACCCCTGAACCATTTCTGAAAATTAACTTAAATCCTTTAATATTAAATGGCTCACATTTCCTAATTAATAAGCTACTCCAGAGAGCCATCCCTCAGAACTAAATGTTATGTGAATCTGAAGTCATTCTGATAGCTTTAGACACAGTGGAAAATGACTCAGGAAGCCATTGCTTTCAGGGTCAAACAAGTTTATTGCTAAAGTTCTTTTGAAAAGGTTGTTTAATAATACTCTGAAAAATTACATGAAAAGGCACCCCTCTTTCAAAGCAATCACAAAGTATAATTTGAGAAATTCAGTCTTATTGGTTGGCTGAACCGGAATGGCCTGAAGTAGACTTCTCTCTGGTTGGGTCTGGGAGCATTTAGGCATCTGCTTAAGCCAGAATTTGGCAGTCATCATCAGAATCATATCCCACTTACCTTCCCTGTTTTCCTGTTGGTGTGGTGTTGTCTTACATTTGTTTGCTATGCCTGGATTCTGTATTAGCATAAATTTGTGGGAATGTTATCAGGGGCCCTGGATCTGGGATAAGAGAATGATTGAGATGAGTCTGGTTTTAGCCATAGGGTCATACATGTATTTCTTTTGCATGGTTTGTTCTGCTTGATATGGCCTTGTGGCTAATGCAATAAACTAAACTAAACTGTAATATATGCCTTATCATAAGAAACTTCCTTCATAGGGTTAGGCATCCCCAGTTGATAACAAAGGGTCCTTCCAGACAGTCCCTATACCCCAGAATCAGATTCCAGGTTTTCTGTTTATCCCAGATTTTCTGTTTATCCCAGACTCATATAATCCAGTTTAAGGCAGAAAACCTGTCACGATGCTAGGACTCGGCCGGCCCCTTAATCACACACACAGAGACGGTAATCAGCTAACTATTTATTGAATAATTAAGAACAGGTGAAAAGGTAATTGTCCAACAGAATATTGAAAAGATCAATCCAAAGGTAAAGAGTCCGTAGTAAAATCCAAAGGCATAGGTCTTGGCAAAAGGCTTGGCAAAGGCTCCGCAAAACAAAGCGGATCAAAGAGTGTAGCACAGCAGTTCTCGTTTGTGCCTGGAGGGCAGGGGACAGAACCTGGGGTCCCATTAGCATTAGAACCAACAGTGCCAGAACATGATTCAGAGGATGAGCTAGATGATTGGGGCGAAGGGCAGCTTTCCCCTCAGGGGCCTCTTTCGCCCACAGAGAGCTTGGCCTGGGAAGAAATGTGTTTTGGTCCTAGGGAAGATTCAGATAACCAGGTGCAGATAGATAGCGATTCTGGGAGTTATGAACATCCGGGAGGAAGATCTTCTCAGGAGCCTCCTGGGGAAGATATGGAAGAAGGCGCATGGGAAACGACTAGGGAGGAGAGCTCTCAGGGAGATAGAAACACAGCTGTGGAAAGACAAGGCCGAACCTTTGATAGGAGACGGAGCATAGAGTCTAGCAGAAGGGAATGGTCAAAGAGCATAGACCGGCCAAGGTCCGTGAGCAGCGATTGGAGACGCAGAAGCCTAGAGCGTCGGGGACCTCGGCCGAAGGATTAAGTATAGGATCCGTGGGAACGAATCCTCAGTGCTCCGGCCACATCTTACTTGAATAGGCGTGAAGCGGAGTGGGACCACGAAGCTGAGACAGCCTGTGGTCATCAAGCCTTGCCAAGTCTTACCTTGTTCCTGATCTGCATCGTTTTGCGGAGCCTTGCCCTGTTTCCTGATCCGCATCGTTTTGCGGAGCCTCGCCCTGTTTCCTGATCCGCATCGTTTTGCGGAGCCTTGCCCTGTTTCCTGATCCGCATCGGTTGCGGAGCCTTGCCAAGCTTTTGCCTATTTGCTACGTTATTTTGGACTTTGTTACTTCAAGCCTTTCGGATTGCTTTTATATTCTATTGGACATTATTCTTTGGAACTGTTTTTATATTCAATAAAGTAGTTAGCCTTCAGTCCGTCTCTGTGTGTGTGATTAAGGGGCTGGTCAAGTCCCTGCATCGTGACAGTTGGCCGGAGCACTCCTGAACCCCTTATCACACCACGGGACGCAGAAGGAAGTGGCCCACGGCGGTAGCAGCCATGGCCAACTTGTCGGACGCGCAAGTGGCGGCGTTACAACAGGAGGTGGGAGAGCTGAGGACCAGGGCCGGGCGCCACCCGGGAGTGAGCACGCCTGCCCGCTTCGGGGGCAATCCCGCGCAAGTCGAGGTGTTCCTTTGCCAGGTGGACCTGTATTTGGAGCTGCGACCCACAGAGTTTGCCACCGACCGAGCCAAGGTGGGGTTTATTTTTAACCTGCTGGAGGGAACGGCAGCGACGTGGGCTACTTCGTTGATCCGGGCCCAGTCCCCCCATGTGAACACTCTACGGGCGTTCATAGACGCTATCCGGGCGACCTGGGGACCGCCTGTGAATGAAGAGTTGGCCGAGCGGGATTTCGCCCGGCTGACGATGAAGGACTTGTCCCTGTCTCAATACATTTCCCGTTTTCGAGTGCTGGCTGCCCAGGTGCAGTGGAACCTTTCGGCGTTGCGTTACCACTACATCGCGGGGCTGACCACGGACTTACAACAAGAGCTGTTGAAGCATGCACGACCCGCGGATCTGGAGGCAGCGATCTCCTTGAGTCTACGTGTCGAAGCGGGGCTGCAAACCCGGCGACGATGGGACAAAAGTGTGGTGGAGAAGCCGGTGGCGCGAAAAGAGGCAGGGGCTGGACAGTTCGTGCCCTGGCAGCTCGCTACGCCACCAGCGGGCTCGGATGAGCCGGAGCCCATGCAGCTAGGCACAGTGCGGCCTAAGGTGGACCAGGCCGAAAAAGCACGGCGACAGCGTCTCAATTTGTGTTGGTACTGCGGGGGGGGGGCGGACATTTCTCCAGAGAGTGCCCCCAAAAGCCCAGTGGGAAGACTCCTAGAGCCTCTGCCGCCCTGGGAGGGGCCCCGGAGGCCGAAGAAGCCATCCAGGCGACGGGGGAAGGGGCCGGCTGGGTGTAAGAGGGTTCGCTCACTCGGCCGCCGTCGCTACTCTTCCCCCTGAACCCACGACTGGACAATTGTTCCTTGTAATGGTTGGCCTGTGGTCGCCCGAGAAGGGGCCGATGATGGTTCATGCCATGATCGACTCGGGGGCCACCAACAACTTCATTGATGCAGACTATGCCAAGTCTGCTGGATTAAAATTTCTGGATCTCCAAGAGCCAAAGGGTGTACAGACTATTGATGGGAGAACCCTGAAGATGGGGGCTGTGACCCAGTATACCGCCCCTACCAAGATGTGGACCAGCTCCCATAAAGAGGACATTTCTTTTCTTGTGACCAAGCTCCCGATTTCCCCATGGTCCGGGGCATTGTGTGGCTCGCTCTCCATGACCCCCAGATTTCCTGGACCAAGAGACAGCTCATTTTTTCCTCCGACCATTGCCAGAGTCACTGTCTGACGGCCCGGGCCTGCCAGGCTCAGGAAGTCGAAACGGTGGCCACCCTGCCCAAGAAATATGCCGGATTTTGGGACGTCTTCAGCGAGAAGGAGGCAGAGCGTTTGCCTCCCCACCGGCCCTATGATTGTGCCATTGAACTTGAACCCGGAGCCCCTATCCCGCGGGGGAGACTCTACCCTCTCTCGGAACCAGAGCAACAGGCTCTCCGGGAGTTCCTGGATGAGAACCTGCGGAAGGGCTTCGTTCGGCCCTCCCAGTCAAAAAGAAATTGGGGGAGTTGCGGCTCTGCAATGACT
This sequence comes from Anolis apletophallus, assembly GCA_030556195.1. Lineage (NCBI taxonomy): Eukaryota > Metazoa > Chordata > Lepidosauria > Squamata > Anolidae > Anolis > Anolis apletophallus. Next base: position 99,366,700 of record JARBWK010000005.1, read on the forward strand.
ATCGAAAACTCAACAAGATCTCGGTTCGGAACCGCTACCCCCTCCCCCTGATCCCCGAGCTCTTGGAGGCGGATGCGGGAGCCAAGGTGTTCACGAAACTGGACTTGAGGGGCACTTACAACCTTGTCCGGATTCGCCAGGGCGACGAATGGAAGACAGCCTTCCAGACCAAGTGGGGCAGTTTCGAATACCTGGTGATGGGATTCGGTTTGTGCAATGCCCCTGCCTGTTTCCAACATTTCATGAATGACATTTTCCGGGACCTGCTGGATCGTTATCTGGCGGTCTACCTAGGCGACCTGCTCATTTTTTCGCCGGATCAGGCGACCCACGACCGCCATGTCAAGGAAGTGCTCCAGAGACTGAGAGCCCACGGGCTCTATGCTAAGCTGGAGAAATGTGCTTTTGATCTGCGTGAGGTAGACTTTCTGGGCTACCGTATCTCACCAACGGGCATTGCCATGGATGACACCAAGGTCCAAGCTGTGGCTGACTGGGCAGCTCCAGCCAGCAAAAAGGACATTCAAAGATTCCTGGGCTTTGCCAACTACTACAGAAAGTTCATCCCAGACTTTGCCAAGTGGGCTGATCCTATCATCCAGTGCCTGCGGGGAACGGTGCCGTTCCGGTGGACGCCGGAGGCGGACGTGGGGTTCCGGAAACTGAAGCAGCTGTTCACCACACAGCCGCTTCTGCAGCACCCCAATTCCCGCACCCCTTTCACTGTGCAGGCCGATGCGTCGGATGTGGCGGTGGGAGCGATCCTGCTACAACCGCAGGGGGACGGACTTGTTGCCCTGCGCCTACTACTCCCGGCAGCTCACGGCCCCGGGAAAAGAACTATACCATTTGGGAGACGGAGCTCCTGGCCATCAAGGTGGCTTTTGAAGTGTGGCGCCATCTGCTTGAAGGGGCCAAGTTTCGGTGGAGGTGCACACTGACCACGGAACTTGGAACACTTGAAGTCCCAGCGCAAATTGAACCAGAGGCAACAGAGATGGTCCCTGTTCTTTGAGAGATTCAATTTCCGCATCCACTATGTGACCCCCAAGCAGACCAAGCAAGCTGATGCCCTGTCTCGGAAGCCGCAGTATGTTCGTGGCGGTGAGGGGCTTTCTGAGGCCCGTCTCCTGAAAGCGGAGAACTTTGCTGCGGCCCGGGCGGCTCCTGTGAACCCTCCGTTGGCTCCGCCCGGCCCCTAAGGACAAGAGGCCTCTGAGTGAGCGGATCCATGCGCGCCATCGGACTGATTCCTGTGTGCAAGTACATCTGTCCAAGGGTGTGCAAGCACCTTTGCAGGTAAAGAACGGGGTACTCTACCACCGTGACTCTGTTTATGTTTCCCCGGGCCCGAGAGGGAGGACATTCTCCAACGTTGCCACGCTCGTAGGGCCGCGGGTCCGTTTGGGCGGTTCACGACCCTGCAATTGGTCCTACGGGATTTCTGGTGGCTTAAGGTGCGGAGGGACGTGGAGGACTATGTGGGCTCTTGCCCTGTGTGTCAGCGGGCCAAGAACCCGGGGGGCAAGCTGGCTGGTTTGCTTCAGCCGCTTCCGACCCCCTCCGCTCCCTGGAAGATGATTTCGGCCGACTTCATCACAGACTTGCCTAAGTCCAAGGGCTTCACCACGATCTTGGTCGTGGTGGACTGTTTCACCAAGATGGGACACTTCATTCCCTGTGTGGGGGTGCCTACTGCCAAAGAGACTGCTGATATGTTTGTGCAACATGTGTTCCAGCTGCATGGCCTGCCTCAGAGTTTGGTGACCGACCGCGGCACCCAGTTCACTTCCCAGTTCTGGAAGGCTGTCCAGAAGTTGCTGGGGATTGATGTGCGGATGTCCACGGCCCATCACCCCCAGTCTGACGGCCAGACCGAAAGGGTTAATGCCACCTTGGAACAGTACCTACGGTGCTATGTCAACTATCAGCAAACCAACTGGGCGTCCTTGTTGTCCCTGGCGGAGTTCGCCTACAACAATGCGACGCACGAATCCATCAAGGAGACTCCTTTCTTTGCCAACTATGGACACCATCCTCGCTTCTACCCTCCGGTGGACCCGTCCGGAGGGGCGTCGGAAGCGAAAGATTGGCTTCAGGAGCTCACTGCCTTGCAAAACTTGCTGCGCACTCAATTGAACCAGGCTAAAGCGGATTATAAGCGGATGGCTGACCGGCGGCGCCAGGAGGGCCCTGCGATCCTGGTGGGGGATAAAGTTTGGCTGTCTACCAAGAACCTGCCCACACAGAGACCTAGCCGCAAGTTGGATGCTCGATTTCTGGGGCCTTACCCAGTGTTGGAGAAGGTGGGGCCTGTTTCTTTCAAACTGCAACTCCCAGCGGACATGAAAATCCACCCTGTATTTCACCGTTCTTTGCTCTGCCCGGCGAAGGGGGTGCGGCCTGATGTGACGCAGCCGCTCTAGGCTTCGGCGGTAATCTGTGCTACGGGATCTAGCGCTTCTCTGACGCTCTAGACTGCTGTGCCATTCCCTCCTGCTGGACTCGATGCTCCGTCTCCTATCAAAGCTTCGTCCTTGCCTCCCAGCACCTGGCTCACTATCTTCATGAGAGTCGAACTCCCTTTCAGCTTCCATGGCCTCATCGCCCATGTTTTCCCAAATTCTCTCCTGAGATCCGTACCCACCCGGTTTCTCATAACATTCATCGCTATCAGCACTTTCTGACTCAGCCTGACCTTCCCAGTCCTCATAGGCATCCGGCCATCCCTCATCCCAAGCCAGACTTTCTGTGGGAGAGGAAGGCCCTGCTAACTCATTAACCCCTTCCTCCATTTCCTCCTCAGTTGCGGCTGGTTCTAATGCAAGTGGGACCCCCGGTGCTGCCCCCTGCCCCCCAGGCACAAAAGAGAACTGAGGTGCTACAAAACCTGGGATCAGATCCTGGGAAATAGGGACTGTCTGGACGGACCCTTCCTCATCACCTGGGGATCCCTGGAAGGGCCCAGAGACTATCATTGGGAGCAGGGGTTTAGGCATGCATCATTCATTCTCTGTCATCCCAGGTGTTTGGGCAACAGGCTGGGGGTATTGGGCTTATCAGTCAAAAGGCAGGTTGGTCAATGCCTGCATCTGAACCCAAGGCCTTGGGCCAACCTTATTTAGAGCTCTAACAAATAAAGTGGTGTCCTTCTTATTCCATATTGGTGTTTTTGTGTGAGCGGGATTCTTTGCATCACCAAGGGGAATTTCCCCTGAACATGCGGTGAAGGTGGCCAGTGTTGTTGAATAAAAAGGTGAGATGTCGTACTTGTGAATTCATTACAGTATAGTCCAGTGACAGTTGGCTCTACTTAATCCACCAGTAAACAAAAAAAAATGTATGTAGGCAGGACAGTGGGATTGGTGCCATAGCTTTAGTAAGGGAGGCTAGAGGAACCTTTTTTTGGCAGAGCCTCCATATCTCCCTCCTTGGCTACAAGCTAATTGTGGATAATCAAAGATAATAACTGTAATCAGAGTGTTTACAAGACAATGTTGGAATTCAGTTATACTGCTTTTACTTAGTCATGTACCAGGAACTAAAGTGAGCTACTGAGTCCATGAACATAACATTAAAGAAATCTCATTGTAAGCAAAAGCCACTATCTCCTGGAATTTTTGGTTTGTTTGTTTTCTCTCCTTTTTCTAAGATTTTGCTCAGCTAATTAATCAGTATGTAGTTTATTAAAAAGTGCAACTTTAAATATACATTTTCAATGTCACATGACAAAGAATTAAGTCAATCACTTAATCGTCATCATTATTAAAGAAACATTGAATGATGGCTTGCAAAAAACACACCTGTTTTCTCTAAACGAAAACCTTCATATTCAGAGCAAGCATAACAGAACGTATGCATAATTAACACTTCTGCTTCCTTGGCATCAGAAGTATACTGGTAAAGCCAGAGACATTTTTAACAAAGTTGACTATTTAAGTCTACCAACTGTCACCACAAGTTTTCATCCAAAGCGAAACATTATTGGACTCAAACATCTTTATCAATTCACTCTAAAGTGAGAGCCACTTTGTATAGCCTCCCTGTATAGTGTCCCTTCTTTTATTTCTTTTTTTGCAGGTGATAGCTGCCAGGCATGTTTACCATGGGAAAAGCCGTACCTTATTTATATGAACTAACTAGTTGTCCAAGATCAGCAAAACAAAGTAGCTATCATGAGCCAAGCACTCCAAAACTTAGACTTTGATTTTTGAGGAATGGAAAATACTGACCCGAAATAGACCTTTGCGCTCAAGTAGTAGTGGAATTCTTAGAATAGGAGATCACAAAAGAGGATATGTGTCCTCTAGAATTCTATGGAAGTGCCTTCTGGCTTTGAGCACCATGACCCCTAAATATTACTCTAGATAGTTCATGTGAGTCCAACTGCGGCTAATGTCTGTTTCTAATAATAGCTATGGAGAGTTGCCTGTTTAACGGATAAGAAAGGATGTGTTGCCTATTTAAATGTGAACATCATTTTGAAAATCTGCAGGTTTGCTATCAAGTTCAGAATCAGAGTACCCATCTGATTAAAATTCATCTAAATCCAAGGAATTGCATACTTTTGAAATATAGCTCTAGTAGCTGTATCCTATCCTAAAGAGCAGTTGATATATCATATTCTAAAGATATTTTGTTTACATACCAACTTAAATTAGTATTTAAAGAAATAATTGTGTTAGCCTCTTGCAGCATATAAAGGAATGTTGTAGCAATTTTGAGACTGAGAAAAATAAATTTATAGAATAAACTTTTGTAGACTCCAGTCCATGTCACCAGATGCATGGAATGAGGCCTGTGTGGACAGTCATGCTGTATATACCAAGTGGTGGCGAGAAGATAATGTGAATTGTAAAAGAAACGCAACACATGTGGGCATGATAATGGGGTGATACATTAATTCTTGTCAAGGGTCATACATATTAGTTAAAGGAATAATGATAGGAGACAGGCCAAGATGAACAGGTAAAAATATGAATAGTGAAGGACTTGCTACAGCAGTGTTTCTCAACCAGTGTGCCGTGGCACACTAGTGTGCCGTGAGCGATCATCAGGTTTGCCGCGAGAAAAGCTCTCTGCCCCCCTTCCTTCCCCCCTCCTGCCGAACTCCTGCTGCTTGGGGGAGGAGGAGGAAGGGCCGAGTGGCGGTGAAGAAAAAGAAGAAGGGGCCGGGGCACCGCCTCCTTCGGCCATTTCCCCAGCCAGCCTCCAATCTGCCATGACTCCCGCCACGACTCTCACCCTTCGCTCGCTGAAGCCGCGCGGAGGAGGAGCCCGCCTACTGAAGCCCGTCCACCGCTCACGCTTCTCCTTTGTGGGAGAACTGAAGCTGGGGGAGGGGGCGGGGCATGGCGCGGCCTGGCTCCGCCCCCTTCCCCGGCTTCAGTGCTCCCACAGCTTCGCCAGCCTTGAGGGGGCAGTGCCAAGTCAGCATTGTGCTGGCTCTGCCACCGCTGGCTTGGCACTGCCCCCTCAAGGCTGGCGAAGCTGTGGGAGAACTGAAGCCACGTGGAGGGGGTGGGGCATAGCACGGCCTGGCTCCTCCCCCTCCCCCAGCTTTGACACTCCCAGCAGCTGCTCCCAGCAGGTCACCATCCCCCAGCCATTCTTTACTGTGTTAGAATGTCATTTTGCTTGGTGGTGTGCCCCCGGATTTTTTTAAAGTTAAAAGTGTGCCGCGGCTCAAAAAAGGTTGGGAAACACTGTGCTACAGTATAGTGATATGTGTATAGGACTTGGAAGGGTCCCCAAGTGTATATGATTCAAAATGAAAACAACAATAAAATGACTTGGATAGGATACCTAATTTATATAAAGGCCTTCCACTGAGATCAGCAGCAAAGTTTTTTTTATGCATCCTGCTGTCTTCTGCAATAACATTTGCAAAGAATACATGAAAAGATTCAGTTTTTTGCTTGCTTGCTGATCAGTGCTGATTTTCTGTTATAGTACTCATTATTTGAAATTTTTTGCCTACTATCTTTTATATAGTGTTCAAAAGTTATTTATTTGTTCCAGATTTTTAATTGTAAACTTGCATCACATATTCATTTGTTCCAATTCACTATTTATTTTATTCCTCTTAGCTGTTCACCAGATTGCTCTTAATTTCACTAACACAGATTCTCCAGATCATATTTTTAAATGGATTGAAATATGATGGAAAGAGTAACATAGTGCTTTTCCTTCCTTTAGCTCTAGATAACAAAAGATAAATATGTTGCACCGCATTTGAGCTATTGTGTGGAATCTTCTAGCTTGAGGCACATAAAAGTAATTATTACTTCTTATGGAAAGACCCTTTCTTCAGTTCTTTTTTTTTTGTTAAATTATCTATAAATCTCACTTGCATTCTCGGATGTTGAAATGACAAGCAGACCAAATCACATGCTTAGCGTCTTCATGTCAACATACTCTGTTTACTGTCAGTCAATCCTAGGAGATGCTGGTTTTGATATAGCTACTTCAAGTTAACTTTTATCTCTTGTATGTGCTAATATCATAATTTCTACAATGCTTCAGAAGGAAGCACTCCTGCCTGATCCTCGACATTTTGTTAGTATCTTAAGACTATTTTTAGATTGTGACAAATTGCAAAATTTGGGACATCAAGTGGCATCAAGTTACTATTTCTTTAATTTTAAAAAAAGATTGAAACAGAATGAATGAACCCTTTTCATGACTCATAGGGAAGTAGAAAATAAAATATTAGTCTACTAGTTTAGTTACTAGTCCTTCCTTGTAGCACTTTCTCCAAATTGGGTCATTACATTTGTTGAACCATTTCCCATAAGATTCACCCATCATGGCCAGGGATTCTGTTATAATCCCACATTTTGGGACCACACTTTGTAACAATGGCTCTTAAATAAGAACTCTTTAATTAATTTGTCTGAAAGTTGGACAGACTTGTGTCTTGGGTAGTGAAGGTAAACATAAAATACATTTCGTGGTTTATGAATAGAAACAGGCACCTGAAAACTTAACGGGGGTTGCAACACACTGTAGAAGTAATGTAGTTTGACATCATGTTAGTGCCATGGCTCAATGCTAGGGAATCATGTAAACTGTAGTTTTATCAGGCCTTTAGCCTTTGCTGCTGAAGAGTGTTGGTGTCCCCCTCAAACTACAAATCTTTGTATTATATTATGTCCTGTCCTTCCTCACAAACATCCAAGGGCAATTACAGTAACTAACACATAATGTGTAACTCAAATGAATGGAAGATGAAAATAGTTACAAAGAGAAACATTAATTAGCTATCTCTTAAAACATTGATCAAAACAATTCTCTATCATATTTCTAATATTAGCATCATGGCCTGGTCTCTTCTTTGTCTGTGTGCCATCTGTATCATGGAACTTTTAAGCAGTCCACTAACTACAAAGGAAAGTGGAAACTGTCTTGATCATTTGACCAGATTTCTACAATAGCCAGAGTTCTTTCCACTATCCTATTTTATCAGAATATTTTTTTCTTGTTTAAAAAGCTTTCACTTGATAGGTGCAGTGTGAAAAGAATTGTGCCCTGTACGGGAGAAATCCAGCATCCAGAGATGGGGACAGGAAATAAGGATCTTGGCCATAGAATAGCTTCTCAATTGTTCCCTACTAGATAACAAGATGGCACAGTATAAAATAGGAAGTGCCAACTGAATCAAACTCTGGGTACATCTGCACTGATACTTTATCCTGAAGGAGAGGGAGGAATCAATGTATAGAGCTGATTTGGTGAACACAGGCTCAGGATGTTTAATGTGGCCTTTAACTGCATTTTCAAAAATCATGGGTTGCTCTGCATTTTCCTCAAGAATCTGAAGCAAATTGTGACTTTGGACCCATGTAAGCACTGTAATTGAACCAGTTCAGAGACTTAACTATCCGCAACTAGGGTCTGTTGCTCATTATTTGGAGTGATGTTGGCCAGGTTGTAAAGGCAATAGGAGAGGAGAGAGCGAAATGAGGGTAGATTCCTCCTCTCTCCCCATCTAACTTCTGTGTTGTTCTGGCACTCCAGCCAATGTCACTGCATGTGATGAGCGCTGGACACTAGCAATGTCATGTTCAGTGACTGCTGCTACGTTGAGAACAGGAGAGGTGGACATTTGGGGGGGGGGGGGGTGCTGCCTGGCATTGCTGAACCAAGTTAAGCACCACTGGATGATCTAGACTCCTTCCCTCCTCCGCAATGGCCTGGGGACTGGGAAATGGCCAGCCCGGAATTCAATACTCTGGATCGGCACGAGATAAAGTGTCTGTGTAGAGCTGCCCTCTAAATGTGCAGCCCCTGATAAAAGAAAAGGATAGGTGACTTTTAAAGTTTCATTAGTACATCAGTACCATAGCTGATGGTAGTTGACCAGTATACTTAGGGGATGGATTGCACAAGTGTTGTTTTCAGAATCTGGTTTGGGTTTGTTGCAGTTGTAGGTTTTTTTCTTTTTTGGTAGGCTTTTTCAAGGATAGAAACAAGTGTGTGTAACCAAGTGTACATTCACACTGATTGCTTTGGTATGCTGAGAGAAATACACAGGCCAGGAATGTTTTATATCATAATCTGTGATGGTGCTCAGCTAATGCTGACAGATACATAATATTTTAGAGTAACTTGTTGACTGCAGTTCAAAGACGTGTTTAAAATAAAAAGTAACTGATTGAGAAAGATAGAAGAATGCTCTGGGGGGGAAATGTAATAATGAAAACATTCTTAGTGCAGGCTTGTGTGTTTTATGCTGCATTAGCATGTCACTTCAGATATCTCACAATTAGATATATGGAATTGCTGAATCACAGTCCTCATTATTGTCGAGTAGGTGGCAGCACAAAAATATTTCCTTGGTGAAGTCCAGTTTTCTATAGTGAGTTTGTCAAGCAATGTTATCTCTCTCTTTTTCTCTCTGTATGCCTGGACACATACTTCCCATTTTCACATTGAATGCTGCACAGAGGAAAAAATAATTGATATTATGTCTCCTAAGGATAGTAAGCTTCCATCCAAGTAATTTACGACGTATTGCATCCTCTTATTAATATCTCAGTTCTCTAAATAACTGTGTGATTGCAGCACAAAAGTTACAAATAATTAATTATTTTCAATTATTTTCTAGATAACAAATCTGTAATTAAGTACTCTATGATATGACCCTTAGTACAGATTTAGGGGCATAAGACAACACAAGGGAATGTTGTGTGAATAAATATACACTTATAGAACATCTGGAAGGAACCAAAATCTTTTAAAAAGGTTAAATATGATTTAGGAAAGTTTCTTCACCTCCTGTTTTTAGAGTTCCTGTGTTCTCTGAACAGAATTTAGGTGGTCAAAATCCTACTGCAGGACAGTAAAAGATTAGACCATCAATCAAATGATCACCACAGCCAGAGAAAACTAATCTTTTACTGTCCTTAATCATCAAAATCACCACAGTTTTATGACAACTAGAAATTGGTTACAGCTGGTTTTCTCTCACTGCAACACTGACAGTGATAGCTTGATAAGCCTTTGGGTATGAGGCAAAATCTTGTTTATTTCTCCTTACCCAAATGAGCATTTTGCTAATCTACAATAAGACTTTTGATAGCTGATTTGGCTGATAACAAATGAAATATACAGGCATTGCCATCTCTTATCTGGAATGTCAAAATAATTCTAAATTTTCTACATAGGTGGCTGAGATAGTAACACCTTTGCTGTCTGATGAGTGAATGTACACAAGCTTTGTTTCATGCATAACATTATTTGAAAACATTGTGAACAATTACTTTCAAGCTATGTGTACACTACAGCCAGCATTCTACATTTGCTGGGGTTAGGGCATGGGACTCCAGTGAAAGTAAAAAAAACCAAACATAAATGGGTAAATTCCTTTTTTAAAACCTAGGAATTTCTGAGACTTCCAGCATGCGTCTATGGTAAATTTCTTCTGGAAGCTGACTATAAAATTGCATCTAGAGCAGGGGTGGGCAATTACCACCACCCCAGGTGTTTTGGACTTCAACTCCCAGAAATCCTAACAGCTGGTAAATTGGCTGGGATTTCTGGGAGTTGAAGTCCAAAACACCTGGAGGGCCGGTAATTGCCCACCCCTGATCTAGAGGATCTAGAGATTCCTAGAAATGTCTAGTTCTTCCAGCATGACCGGAGGAAGTTGACTTTAAAATCTCATTGATCTAGAGATTGTTAGTGGACATTTTAAATCAAACTTGTTATTAACCAAACTACAAATGTAGAGGGATGATTGTAATGGGAATTTCATGTTTAGGCTTGGATCTTATTTATTTATTTATTTATTTATTTATTTATTCAATTTGTACACCGCCACTCCCAGAGGCTCGGGACGATTTACAGAATTTCAGTACAATAATAAAACAATAAAACCATACACATTAAAATATCATTAAGACTCGAAGGCTTGTCTAAACAAGAAAGTCTTACAAGGTTTGCAAAAAGTTACCAAATTTTGCAAAGCTCGAGTCTCAGGGGGCTTCATCTCCAAGTTATCTCATTGGAATACATCAATACAAGTATAGCTATTCTAAAACCTGAAGAATCCAAAATACTTTGGTTCCAAAATTTTTGAATACAGGATACTCAGCCTGTCTCATTATTGATTTTATTAGTGATATTTTGTGTATTCATATATAGGGCACTGTTCTATGTAGGCACTGTGGAACTATTTTCTAGTTAATTATTTTTGTAGTTTTTTACTGTCAAGTAAGGCAGCTGCTGTATGCTTCATGTTGTTATGCATTACTGGCTTACCTTCAGTGTCTCAATTCCCAAAGGTGATCATTCTCTTATAGTTAAATGTCACTTCCTATTTGCAGGGCAATAGCTTATACGTACTTTGTGTTTGAGTGTAGTTGCAAATGCAAGTGTATCTAGAGATTGATTCTTTAGCATTTTCGTAGTGTTGCGGACATTTTTAAAGATAATTTTCTTTACTAAAAAGGGCTACTGTGTTTCACAGCATTAAAGTATCTATAATAAATCCATTGTGAAAACAGATGAGAACAAAAATGTTCTGCTTGGAAACCAGTTTGAAGATGCTTGAGGTGCGTTTAAAAAACAGCCAGGTTTTGCTCTGTCAGAAATAATGGTATCCTCTTAGGCTATCAACTCCAGATCAGAAGGTCAGAACCTTGGAGAAAACAGCAACACGTGATATTATTATTTAATGTATTTATATCCCGCCCTTCTCACCCCAAAGGAGACTCAGGGCATCTTTACAGAACACACATATGGCAAACATTCAATGCCAATTATACAATATCAAGGACAGACAACACAACAGAGGTAAAGGCAGTTTTTCCCAAGTTATTTCTGGCATCTTGGAGGCTGTGCTCAACTCCAGCCATGAGGGGTACTGTTGCTCCATCTTCTATGCCAAGGAACTTTCCTCTGATAGATATCCTTAAGGGCACCTTTATTACCTCCCTGCTAAAAGCAGAACCTATGTTATCTACTCGCATTTCTGCTTTCAACCTGCTAGGTGGGCAGGTGAGCTGGGGTTAATGGCAGGCGCTCAACTCTGTCCCGGGCTTGAACTGTTGACCTTGGTGTGCTTGTATAATACTTCCAGGGCATCAAGAGAGAAGCATCATGTTCCTGCGTGCTTCTGAAGGAAAATGAACATAATAGGTGATACCATTCTAACTTTTAATCACTGTTGTTTTTTCTGGAGAATGTTAGTACTTTAAAGTACCGCTTTAGTTCCCTCTTGCAGACATATCAGATTGCAGTACTCCTGGCTAGGGGTCATGGTAGATGAGAGTTAATAGAAGTTGTAGTCCAACACCAGGAGGTTTTTGAGATGAATAGCATTCTTTACTTCATAGATTTACCTTCAAAACGAGACATACTTAATTGTTAAACCAGACTAATCACTCCATGCTCTCTAAGAAGAAATAGTGTCTTCCTGCTGTAAGGTTAAGAGTCCCATTTATGTCTGATTAATAGAAGTATATGAAAGACAGATGCCATGCCATTAGGCATCCGGTATGAATCTGGCATGGGATTATATTGCGTGCTGAGCCTGAAATACAGTGATAAAATAGTTTACATGCAAAATGCTGCTTTATGCTTTATATTCCCAATATGCGTGCATTTTAGCCATTTCATCTACGAATGTAATGTGTGAATGTGACAATCTTGTGTTTACAGAAGGTTTCATTGCATATTAGGGAGCCAAGACTGATCTTTGCTGACTGCCAAGATAATGTACCAAAGCAGACCTAGATTTGTTATGTGGCAATAAGTGAAGTAGTTCGGACTGAGATAGGAAGGACTGCTCAAGGTGTGCATTTCATTTGTAGCTTTTGCAATAGAGTAGTCTGATAGTCTGACTAAGCATCCTTTTTATAAATAGTGCTTATGACATCAGATTATTACTTGGATATGGTATGAGTTGTGCTGATGATAACCTTTTTCCCTGCAGGATGTTAGAGCTGCACAGGCTGAGTAGAGATAGGAGCAGAAAATGTGGGTGTCTTTTTGCAGCAGTTGATTAGTTTGGCTTCCAGGGATGAAATAAGCAGGCATAGCTTTAGCAACAGTCTTTCACTCAGATAAGTATAACACAAGATATTCCTTTCTGACATGTTTATAATAAATACAATTGCACAAGTCTTCTTTAGTAATGGTTTATCTGCTGAAAACTATGTAGATAGATGGGATCAAGTGTATATTTGTAATACATAGATATTAATAACCTATTATATGAAAAGGGATGACTGTACAGTGAGAGGGGAATGGATTCAAATAAATGTATGATGGAGGAACTAGATGTCAAAACTACCTTTCATTTGAATCTTTTGTTGTTGTTTAAACATCATAGATTTTTAGAATATTCTTGTTAGGGTCAACACTATATAGGCTGTTTCTGGACTCTTCCAACTCTATGTGTTTCTGTGATTCGATTTTGAGATGTAGCCCACCTATCAATAATTTAATTTATTTTCTTTTGCAAGAGGCAAAGGCTTTTAAAAAACTAATTAGCAGGCAAAAGGAGTCTGCGTATGTATACATCGCCCAACTTGTGGTTAATCTTCAGATTCCTAGATTTGTGTGAGATGTAGTACAAGGTAGCAGGTTCAACTCTGGTGAGAAGCTAGAAAATATACAATACAAATAGTTAAATAATAATTCTCCCCTTTTTACTTCTCCAGAAGCTGCATAATATATTAATCTTTCTACAGCTATGATCTATTTTATGTGATTTCATACCTTGCCTATCATTTGGGGGGAAAACCCGAATTGGTGTAAATAGTTGCAAATAAGAGCAATTATGTAAGGATGCACATAGGTTTATGTTTTGGATATTTAAACCTAAACAGCTGACAGAACTACTAAAATGCTTTTCTAAAAACAGTCTTCAAGAGTATGTATTTCTTATCTAGCAAAACATTTATTAATTTTCTACTCCGATGTATTTTTGTCACCTAGAATGGTGTCCTAATTATATGTGTGTGTGTGTGTGTGTGTGTGTGTGTGTGTAAAGTTGTCTTCTAGATCAGTTTTTTAAACTAGGTTATGACAGATTTTTAAAATCACCATATTTATCCAAATATGTGTTCCTCTTTTGTCTCTACAGGACTGAAAAAACGTACAAGGAAGGCCTTTGGAATACGGAAGAAAGAAAAGGACAATGATTCCACGTAAGTTTATAGAGAAAAAGGAGAAGGGAGTCACTCCTGAAGAACAGAAATAAAAGTCAGTATACATTAAAAGTACTCTTTGACATGTACAGTGAAAAAAATCAGCAGAGAAACAGTAGTTAAGGTAGATAATTTTAGAACCTCATGGTGTTTTGGAGTGAGGACAGTCCTTTAGGTAGCAGATAGTATACTGTATATGGCTTTATTTTTTTAAAGCACACAGTCAGTAGTCCTCTTCTTAACTATACCATATTCTTGTGGCCAAATAAATACTCAGAACGGACTGTGTACAATGTTAAACTTTTTAAAACAATAGCTGCATCATGTCTACAATAAGATAGAATTTGCTTTTGTGCGTGTAGCTCCTCACTTATTTGAAAGAATCACATTTTTGTTGTAAGAAAAGGTATTTAGAACAGGAGTTCTTAACATTTTTTGTTCCATAGACCCTTTTTCCAGTCAGGTGAACCCACAGACCCCTTCTTAAAACAGGAGTTCCCTATTTTTGGAAACAGCACTGGTTACAGATGAATTGTAGACTGAGTTGGAATGATTTTAGGGCAATACTGTGTGGTGGAAACAATTCCATTCATGGTTGGGGAGGCTGCAGCTAGTGTTTTGTGCCTCGTGTGATAATGTCCTGAGATTGTGAAGGCAGCTGAGATCATACTCTCCAACATTTCAGAGATGAAAACAGAGACAGATACAGTTAAGTGACATCAGTGAGTACTCAAAATTGGAAGCAGTGGGGGGAAATAGGACAAGAGAGGATTAATCAGGACTCTCCCTGTCAAATTGGGAAAGTTAGAAGGTATGCTGTTAAATACTGATCAGCAGGCTTGTAGCTGGGAAGGGGGGGGCTTGAAGGGCTTCATCCCCCCCCAATTATCAGAGTGGTCCGCGAAAAGGCCTTACTGGTATGTGGCACAGTGGCATCCTTGTCCGCGCCTGCGCCCTCGACGCACTCTTGCTTATTCATATCATGATCTGATCACCATGCTCAATATATCCCATATGCATGGAGGTATTGGAATAACAATAAAAAAGGTTTGCTAGGGTAGATCATCTCTCACTCAGACTCCCCCAATCAAAATCCTGACTACAGGCCTAAGAACAGTATCAGTTTACAGAACCACAATTAGACTTATGCCCACAGCCTTTTCTATTTTAATTTGAGCCAGTTTGAACAGTCCCCAGAGAGTGATGGGGGGCAGAAAATTTGCCCACAATGCCACTGAGGTTGCCCACCTCTGTTTTAAAATCAAAATGATTTTGACTCTGTACTTTTTGTATTGCCCCTACCCTGAAAATCTTTGAATGTGATACCTCTCTCCTCTGAAACCTAACACTTCTCTGTAAGACAGGGGGCTGAAACAATCTGCTCAAGCTATTTATGGGATTAAAGCCTATAGGAAATCTCATTTGAACTGCAGCCTATGTGACAGAGAAGAGTAGGTGGAGGCCAGCTCTTAGAGAAAGCAAGCATATCCCTATGCTTTTGTGTCTCCAGAGAATTGTCTTGGCTTTTCGGCTATAGGTACTTTGGTGTCAAGGTGATTGTTCCATAGCGGTGGTTTAGAACATAATGGGATTGGTGAATAGCTTTTAATGTTAAGCCATTTTGTGACATGCGATGTTTAGAGTGTGTGCATGAAGGGCGTGTTCCTTTTCTCCTCGCAGCTTTGGTTTTTTTGTTTATTGCGTTCTTTTTGTCATAATGCATTGGTTTTTCACTCTCTGAAAACCTTAAATAGCACGGGGAGTTCTAAAGGTGCATCTACAATGTAGAATTGTTGCAGTTCGACCTCACTTGAACTGCAGTGGCTCAGTGATATAGTATCCTGGGATTTGTAGTTTGGCGAGGCACCAGCTCTCCTTGACAGAGAAGACTAAAGGCTCTGTAAAGCTACAACTTCCATTATTACATAGCATTGAGCCATGACAGTTCAGATGGGATCAAGCTGCATTGATTCAACAGTGCAGATCAGGCGTGGGCAAAATTGGGCCTTCTGGGTGTTTTGGACTTCAACTCCCACCATTCCTAACAGCCTCAGGCCCTTTCCTTTTCCCCCTCAGCCGCTTAAGCGGCTGAGGGGGAAAAGGAAGGGGCCTGAGGCTGTTAGGAATGGTGGGAGTTGAAGTCCAAAACACCCAGAAGGCCCAATTTTGCCCATGCCTGCTGTAAATGCACCCTAAAATACTAAGCAATGCATGCGTCCTGATGCACCTTCATTCTCAAAGCCAAAACCTTTGGTGACCTGGGGGGAAAAATAGAAAACAGGATTATTTGGAAGTAAGGTTTTGTCGGCCAAGAAATGTCCAGTGTCCTCAATGTGCAGAAGATGAAAACGCATTGCCTCACCTTAAAGGCATATATACCTCAGTTCACTGCAGACTTAGCTTGGGAATGGGTTGCCTAGCAACAGGATCCAGGCGGCTGCAGCAGCCATCCTTGAAATCCACTTAAACTGACAGAGACACTGCATTTTTGCCAGTTCTTCCATAGCTTCTCTCCCCCCCCCCCCCCAATCCCTAAAACATGTGACGTGTTAAAGAAAACAGTTCCTCTAAACAAGGGCAGAGAACCTTTCCCTCACTCCTAAATCAAAGTAGCCTCTGGACATACGAATTTAGAAAGGATAACCTTTTAGAGGGTTTGAATCTGGGCCATTCTCAGACTACAAACTAAGGCCCCATCTACACTGACATATAATGCAGTTTAACTGGATTATATGACTTTGCATTTCCATATCCTCTCCGTTGGCACCCCCTTGTTGTGGGGGGAGGCTTGCGTACCCCTAATGAAGTTGTGAGCTATGCTGGCGGTGGCATAATAGCCACCGGTAGGGCCTTCCATGCCAGACAGGTCACAACCGGAGGGTGTGACAAAGAGCGTCAACAGGCAGGGTTGGCTCTAGCCTTTTGGTACTCATCCTAGGAGAAGGAAAACTGATTTCAAACCCGGGCAGATGGTGCTTGTTTAACCCTGTAAGGTCAACCATCTAAGAGAAGGAAACTCGAACCAAACCTACGACCTGAGGACCTCACTGCCACTGTCCCAGCTTGCTAGGGCCCGGCAGACAAACCTTTGGTTTAAAGGGTGAGGCCAGTTCTGTGCACGCTGCGCTCCACCAGAAAAATCCATTGCATAGGCTCGAAGGACACATCCAACCTCCAAATCATCAACGCGCTTGTAGAAAGCGTGGGATGAGTCCTTCCTGAATCTTCGTTCGTGAAGAAAAGCAAAGAGGAAGATTTCCATATAATGCAGTTCAATGCAGTTAAACTGCATTCTGAAACTGCATTATATGGCCAATTTAGATCAGTGATTTCAAACTTTTTTTTGACCAGGGACCCCTTTGACCAGGGACTACTCTTCAACATTAGTACCAAAAGGGTTACAAATCAGGTTTTGGTCAACTTTCGATCACGACCTCTGAGGATGCCTGCCATAGATGCAGGTGAAACATCAGGAGAGCATGCTTCTGGAACATGGCCATACAGCCCAAAAAACTTTATATTTGGTTTGGTTATTTGGGGTGCTGATTCAGAAAAATGCATTGGATAAACCACATCAGCTCTAATTTCTGACACAGAACATATGACATCCATTAGTTGCCATCTGCTCACCCATCGAAAACAATATTTAATAATCTATAGCTGATGTGGTAGTAGTAATCTTTCGTGGGTAGTCAGCCTCTCCCCTTTCGACATCCCCGTTGCCTCGGCACTGTAAGAAGGTTTCGTGAGATCAGTCGCTCTAGCTGCTGCGTGGTTTTGAGGCAACGGTGTAGCAATGGTGAGGCTGCAGACCATATTTTCATTCTTGCAGACAGCACTGGTGGTCCATGGACCACAGGTTGGAAACGACTGGTTTAGGTGGAGCATAAGTCCCCATCTACAATGCCATATAATGCAGTTTGAACTGCATTATATGAGAACCCTTCCACACAGCCATATAACCCAGAATATCAAGACAGATAATCCACAATATCTGCTTTGAACTGGATTATTTAAGTCCACACTGCCATGTAATCCAGTTCAATGTGGATTTTATATAGCTTTGTGGAAGGGGCATGGGTCTACACTGCATCCTCCCTCACAAATACACTTTTTATTTCTATCTCACCTTTGAACATTTTATCTCATACATTTGGCCCGTCCTTTATGTTTGATTTTACTATGCTATTTTTACTTTTTTGTTAGTTTGGTTATTTTATATATTTTATGTTATGATGTATTTCTCTTGCTTTGTTTTGTGTCTAACTATGCTGTATTATTTTTGGGCTTGGCCTCATGTTAGCTGCCTCGATTCCCCTTTGGGGAGAGATAGTGGTGGGTTATAAATAAAGTTTATTATTATTATTATTATTATTATTATTTAGCAGTGTCGATCCCGCTATAGTGTTAAAGGCTGTTCTGTATGCATTGCATTTTTATGTATACAGTACAGTTGGTCTTTCAAAGCCACAGATTCTATATACATGGATTCAACCATCCACAATTCAAAAATAACCCCACCCTCCACACACAAATATTGGCATACATCATTTTATATAAGGAGCACCATTTCACTCCAAAATTGCATTTAATGGGACTTGGATTTTGGTATCCACTGAGGTCTTGGAACCAAACCCCAGCTATCCACTATATAATGTTTGTTTTATAAACATAAAAATGCTAGTTTGTACAAGAGGTGTTTAATTGCCTGCCCCGTGCATTATTATGTAATGGTATCTAGGAAGTGTTCTCTAAAGTGGTAAAAGTCATATTGAGAAGTGAAGATCTCTCAGGTGCCATTGGCACTGCCATATAATGCAGTTTAACTGTATTGAACTGGATTTTATGGCAGTATATAATCTAGCTCAATGCAGTTAATCTTCATTCGGAAACTGTATTATATGGCAGTGTAGATAGTAGGGTTGGTTTAGAATCCTAAAATCGGGATTCTAAAATCAAATGGGGGGATTTTTTTTATTAGTATATTAAAGACTTACAAAAAAATTTGCAAAAAGTGCTAAAATGTAACTTAAGTACTAACGAAATTCTAAAGTGGTTCTAAAGTAGGAAAAGCAGGGAAACAGTTCCATGGATCGAGGCTAGAGAGAGGCAGAGAGGCGCGCGGGGCCCCTTTCCCGCTAAAATATAAGCCGACCCAGGCTTGGGCCGGCTTATATTTTAGTGGGAAAGGGGCCCCGCGCGCCTCTCTGCCTCTCTCTAGCCTCGATCCATGCACCGGGGCTAGAGAGAGGCGAGGGGGTGAGCAAGGGCCCTTCCCACTAAAATATAAGCCGACCCAAGCCTGGGTCGGCTTATATTTTAGCTGAAAGGGGCCGCGCCCCTCTGCCTCTCTCTCTAGCCTCGATCCATGGATCGAGGCTAGAGAGAGAGAAGAAGTGAGCGGGGCCCCTTTCCAGCTAAAATATAAGCCGACCCAAGCCTGGGTCGGCTTATATTTTAGCTGGAAAGGGGCCCTCTCCCTCGCCTCTCTCTAGCCCGGTGCAGGCATCGGGGCTAGAGAGAGGCGATCATCACCCGCCTCTCTCTACCCCGGTGCAGGCATCGGGGCTAGAGAGAGGCAGAGGGGCGGGGCGGGGCCTTTTCGTCCTCTCTCGCCAATGACAGGCTGGCGAGAGAGGAGAAGGAGGCCTCGCTCACCCCCTCGCCTCTCTCTGGCCCGATGCCTGCACCGGGGTAGAGAGAGGGGGTGATCGCCTCTCTCTAGCCCCGATGCCTGCACCGGGCTAGAGAGGCGGGGAGTGAGGGCGCCGGTGAGCGTGGGGGGAAAGAGGGGCGAAGGAGGAGCCAATCCTTCGCCCCTCTTTCCCCCGCTCGCCGGCGCCTCGCTCACCCCCTCACCTCTCTCTACCCCGGTGCAGGCATCGGGGCTAGAGAGAGGCGATCACCCCCCCTCGCCTCTCTCTACCCCGGTGCAGGCATCGGGGCTAGAGAGAGGCAGAGGGGCGCGGGGGCGGGGCCTTTCTCGTCCTCTCTCGCCAATGACAGGCTGGCAAGAGAGGAGGAGGAGGCCTCGCTCACCCCCTCGCCTATCTCTAGCCCCAATCCTGAGGGAGCGAGGGCCCAAGTTTGCCCAGGCTGAGAGGAAAAGGAAGAGGCCTGAGGCTGTGAGGAATGGTGGGAGTTGAAGTCCAAAACACGTACCTGGAGGGCTGAAGCTGGCCCCTGCGATGGGACAAGGCAGAGCAACAGCGAAGAGAAGGAGGGGGGGGGGGGGGAAGCCGGGATGACTACAGTTTCCAGAATGCATTGCCTAGCCTACCTAGCAGCAGCGTCACTTCCAGTTCCTCATAGAAATGCGGGAAAAAGAAGAAGCTGAATGAAGGCGGGAAGGAAATGAGTGGGAGAAGACAGGGAGAAGTGAGTAGTACAAAAAATAATTAATTAATACTTAAGAATTTCTAACGATCTTAACGGAAATTGTTGACCTCAAGAACCGTAAAAGGAAGTCTACTTCCTGGTTCGTGGCAGCGATACGTAAAACCTCAAAAGTCCCATTACATACGAATCTCTTACGAATCCTTTTAATTTCCGTTTCATTTTTCTCATGCCTAGTAGATAGGGATTTGCTGCTGTTGTTGAAAATTATGCTTTGCAAAAATAAATCCATCATTTTGTTTAGGGGATTGGAAACACAAATAATTATCTTGAAAATATCAGGGATAACTTTTTTATTTCATTGTCAGGATTTTTTGTGTGTGGAATTATTGACCATGTAAAACATTAGGGTAAAGTAGGGATGGACAAAATGAATAGTAAATATCTGGAAGTGATGCTTAAGCATGAAAGGGTAGCAGTTTATGTACAGATGTATATGTTTTGGTTTGAACAGTCACTAAGGGCCCTTCCACACAGCCATATAACCCAGAATATCAATGCAGATAATCCACAATTTCTGCTTTGAACTGGATTATCTGAGTCCACATTGGCATATCATCAAGTTCAATGTGGATTTTATACAGCTGTGTGGAACGGGCCTTAGATGTTTGTTTACCAACAACCACCACATAAACAATTAATTATGCAAGTTTCTCTCTACACTACAGGATTTACAATGCAATAATGCTATAACTTCTTATGTTGGAGTAAAAATGATAAAAAGTTATCTGATACATTTTCCTCTTAGATAATTAATGAAATCATTATCTAAGAGGAATTTCCTACAATATGTCAAGCCAAATGTCCAGCATAATCTTTAATAATTCAGAGTACACTTGTTATGGCCATTGTGGGGGCATTAACGGGGGCTTTAAAGATAGCATACCAAAGGATACGGTAAAAGGTATGTAATGGTGAATCCAAAATGCGTCAAGTGACATACCTTGTACTACTTTCCTCTTTAGGAGTGTTGGGTTGATTTGTTTTGTATACTTACCATTTTGACAGTGTTACTCTATATATACACTTGTGAATATGGAGATTTATAAACTAAAACAATTTTTCAAGTAAGTCAGTGAGAACTTTTTGGATCACCTGGTATTGGGAACTGTGTTGGGATTTTGTGTTTCAGCTCTGTTTTACTACAGTAGCTATTCAGATATTAATTTATGGCACACTTCACTAGTAGATCAAAACAATTTTCATTGTATTCTCACTCACAAATAGTAATGTGGAAATACAGTATGACCCCTGTATCCACGGCAGATGTGTTATCATGGAAAACGGTAGCCATGGATAATACCTTTTTTATCGTGTTGGAAGCGAATTGGAGTCGCTTCTGGTGTGAGGCAAAGACACTCCATTGAGTGTGTGTGTGCGTCAGTGTCAGGAGTGACTTGAGAAACTGCAAGTCACTTCTCATGTGAGAGACTTGACCGTCTGCAAGGACATTGCTCAGGGAATGCCCGGATGTGTGGGAGGCTTCTCTCATGTACCCGCATAGAAAGCTGGGGCTGACAGATGGGAATCTTACTGAATCCCAGAAGAATTGTGCAATCCCAGTAATTCAAAATCTCATGAGACTGGGAGGACTGGGGCTTGGTAAATAAATATTCCACATGTTCACAAAAACGTCCCTTAAAATAATAACAAACATGGAAATATGATTTTTTTCCTGTTTTGTGTATTTTGCAAGATAGAGGGATATATCTCGTTCACAAGCTCACTTTGCAAGACCTGGCTGTACTGCATAATAGATGATCATTTTAACTAATAAAAAAGAAAGAAAGATGTATTTTGCAATTAGAGGCCTTTCCCTGGTTGGTGAATTCTGCACAAGAGGGATATTTCTCATTGAAAAGCCAGCAAGCTACATTTTGCATTTTAATTTCACATTTGCAAAAGGATAAAATAAAGTTTGCAAATAGTATGGAATTGCCCAATCAAGGCAGGAACTTCCTACCAGTGCCTGAAAGGAGCTTTTGACTTGTGACATATTGACCGTTGTTGGTGTTGTTGAACCAAACGGGGCAAAAAGGACAATTCTAGCTTTTCAGCCAGAGCTCTTCTCATTCTGATGACCAGACATAAAATGACTAGCACTATAGCTATAGGGAAGTTAAGCTGTTGCATTACCTTCCCCACACATCACCCGATATCATAGTCCCCAAACCCACTGCTGTAGTATTTTTGCATTCCCCTTTATTGAAAAGCAGTGATTACAGATGAGCTGCAGATTGATTTGTAATGAATATAGAATGCTGTTAAGCACTAAGCAATTCCATTTGTGGTTGGGGAGGCTGCAGCTCATGCTATGAGCCTTGCGTGTTAATGTCTGTAGTTGCTAATCAGTTTGCTGTGTCTCCCAACCATACAAACAGTGAAGGAAAATGTTTTTAAAATGAATGTAGGTTGTTTGATCTATAATGGTAATAGTAAGTTATTTTTTTTTACTTTGTTACAGAGGATCACCAGACAGGGATGGAACTGTGAGTATTTAAAGGACTTTCTTTATTAGAATTGTTTAAAAATTAGATGTGTCTAATGGAAACTGCTTCCCCAACTTGTGATTTATCATAAGCAATTTGACCCTTTCTATTTCTGTGTTAACATATCTGTTTCTAATACTGTCCAGTGTTCAGTATTTGCTTAAATTCATTCTGAGACTTTTATCTCAGACAATATTTCTCTCTCTATGTGTCACTCTCCTTTTGATTTTTAAAAAACCCAATCAGCAAAATATTTTTGTGTAATATTTCAGAGACAAATTAACAATTATGAGAGTGAACAAATACTAATCAATATCATATATGTGAACGGTTTGCAAACATTGACTATTGCACTTAATATTTGTAAAACAGAAAAAAACATTGGATTTAATATGAAAATATTGAATAACCTATAGAAAATAGAAATACAAGAAAGGTTGCTCTTGAATTAACTGTTGCTTTTATGTATGGTTTTAGGTTTTAAGTCTGCTAGAATTGGACTAGCAGGAAACAACTCGTCAGCTATTAGACTAAGTTTGCAATGAAGAATGTTGGGCTCAGATATGGATTTTTTTATTTTACATTGATTCTGACTTTTAAACTCTTAGTTAAATTTTAACTTGTGAAGAAGCTAAAAGAAATTGGAGCAATTTATTAGTGGTCTTCAATGGATATTCATCAATGAATGGAGACACTGGAAGTCATACAGTAGGCCTATGTCATTTTTGTCCTAAAATTACAAGAATTGGGAATGCTAAGGGCCTTTCCAGATGATTTCTTTTTGCATATTAAATGAGCAGCCATTGCATTGGCTATGATTTAGGTGTCTTCCTTCAAGAAAATACATAAGTGTTCAGCCATTGCATTTTCCCAGCATGTCTTTTTTCACCAAAGAGACTGTGCTTACCCCACCTAACATCCCTCTTGCTGTTTGGAAAGTTCAACCTAGAATGTATTGTTTGAGTGCTATAGTGATAGTCTTTCAGAAAATCTGCGGCAACTTTAGCAAAGAGCATTCCTTTCTGTGAGCCTCTTTGCTGACCTTAAGTAATTTCTTGTACAAATATTTGTGAAACTGCTCGGAATTAAATACCCCCTCAATATAATTCCAGTGTACATTGGCTTAGACCAGAGGTTCCCAAACTAAGGCTCCCACCCTAAACTTGAAGGCATACAACAACAACAATCCTTATTAACTTTACTATATCATCAGTCAAAAGCAGACACACACTTTTCATCAATGGTCTACTGCATTTTTCCTTTCTTAAAACATTATACCATTGGCTCTCCATCACAAAAACTTCTTTTTTCTTAAAACAGGATACCATTTTCTCTCCATCACACATCTACCCCAAGTAATGTTTAAAGAGCTAAATACTTGTTCTCTGCATAGCAAAACTGTACATCTTCCCACATGTTATCCAGTTCTTTATATGGAATATAGAATTTCTCAATGCAAGTGTTCGATTAGGGTTCAATATACAGTCCTAAAATAAACTCAATATGATGTTGGAAAGTTTTATCTTCTGGAAAGGCCCTGATATATGTGTTTAAAACCCTTTTTGAAAAACAAAAACAACAGAAACCTTCTGACCCAAGATCCTTAATTCTCAATCCTAAACAGATTGCTTGCATTTAAGCATAATTCATTTTAAATAACTGAATTTTAAGTAGGTTTGCTTAGCACTGCAGCTTTAGAGTGCAAAAAAAACGCCGCATTCACAGATCCTTTTGCATCCCCATTGTGTTCTGTCAAGCACTTTTAATTTACTTTGTTTGACAATTTGGTCAAGGCTCTGTTCAGCAGTAAAAAGGGAAGCAAAGACTTGTAGACTTGATTCACTTTCAAGGCCTCATCTATATTACAGATTTGAAGCCTCATCTATATTACAGATTTGAAGACTTGTTTTACTGTTAACTTTTTGTGATGCAACATGAGGAGCGGAAATAATAAATAAATAAATAAATTGCAACATGAGGAAAGAAAGACCGCACATAAGACCTGAGTAAACAGGTTATGCCCTCTTCTGTGCACTTCCCTTAATGCAGAGTTTCATCTGCCACCAGAAAACAGAAAGCACTGAATATTCATTTGTGGAAATGTCCATAATTTTGAGTACATTTTTCTACAATGGATAGTTTACCTCATCCTGATGTAGATATGGTAGTTTGGTAAAGGTGTCTTGTTAAGGCTTTTGGACATTTTTATTTGACAAAGCCATTTATAAGATGTCAGAGAACCATTAGTAGATCTCGGTGTCTCTCTTTTTTAAAAAACAAAACCATAAATACTCAAAGGAATGAGGATATTTGAGAGGGAGTCACAGCACTAGGGAACAGTGACCTGAACAATTTCCATTCAATGAATTTTGGTTAAAATAGCAGCGGAGAAATATCATATGGTTCCAGTACGTTCTGTATTTCAGACTGCTGGTAAAAATGAATTTTAAAGATAAAGTAACTAATTGAAAGTAAATGATTATTTTTAAATGTAGATTGGATGAATTACTCTAAGGTTCTTTGAATGTTAGCTGGAATTAATCACTTTTAAAATAAAGTTTTCATAATCTGGTTTGGATGTATTTGTGGACTTCAACCAAGGGAGAAAACTCAATATATTATTTTGTCAAATTGTTATTAACATAAGGAAAATTTTCCTATCGCTCAAATCAAAATTTATTTACTGTAGTTTCAGCCTATTTGCTGTAACTCTTCCCTTTAGGGAACTGAAGAGTATTTTGACAATTTTAAAATATTGCATTATGTTTAATATTTTAGTGGGAAAACTTTCTCACAATTTCTATTTATTGAAATAATTTGGAACTATTTCAATAAATCTTTCCTTGATTTGGTCCCTCTATGGCAGTGGTTCTCAACCTGTGAGTCCCCAGGTGTTTTGGCCTACAATTCCCAGAAATCCCAACCAGTTTACCAGCTGTTAGGATCTGGGGACCCACAGGTTGAGAACCACTGCTCTGTGGCTACTAGCAACTATAGAGTGGGGAGCTGGAGAAATAACAGGATCCAACTCTAGCTGTAATAGTAATCAAAATTCCAGAGTAGATGGCAACAGCAACAATGAAACCATGGCTGGATTTACACTGTCATATAATGCAATTTCAGAATGCAGATTAACTGCATTGAACCGGATAATATGTTGTTAATCTGCATTCTGAAACTGCATTTTATGGAAGTGTAGATCCAGCCCATGAGATCCTATGAAAGATTCCCCATATCACATCTAGTTTGGGCCACAGTGCCTTGGTATTCAATAAAATAGGCAGGCAAGGAATATAGTTCTACTGTCTTCTTGTTTCATCTGTTTTGTAATATTCAAGGCAATCTGGCAGCCTATTCTCTTACTATCACTCTCTGGAGAGCTTAAAATGTTAAGTGCAGCCAACTGGGAGTGTGCCAAGCATAAAACTTCTCCATAACTTTATTTTATTGTGTTATCCATGATTGATATAAGGCTTTAGCTGCACTAGTTCATTAACACTAACATTACCATGGTGTGTTTGCTATTGCGAATGAGTATTCCTGATTTTTTTTATTCCTTCATACAGTTAAGGCCTATACTTCTAAACCTGATTACCTTGATCTCCAAGATTGTCCTTTAGTATTCAGACAGTAATAACAACAACAACAACAACAACAACAACTTTATTTGTACTCCACCACCATCTCCCCGAAGGGACTTGCGGTAGCTAACATGGGGCCAAGCCCAAACAATTACAATAAGGAAAAATAAAATAAAATAGATACAAAAACAGATGATAACGTCAAGTAAAAATGCTAAACAATAACATGGCAATACAATAAAATAGCATCAATAACATAATAAGAGATGCTATGAGATCTGCTAATTTCTTATTTAACCGAAAAATTCCACTACTTTTCTTAGAGTATTTAGATAGAAAAGAAATTTGGCACCATCCCTTCTAAAGTTATATCCCTTCCAAAGTTTACAGATGAGTATTTTAAGAAGAGGAAATTCACATGTATAACATGAAAATGGAGAACAAGAATATATTGAGTATCATTTGCCCTCCAACTCCCTCAACAAAAGAGACAACACACAGAATATTGGGTTCAAATTGGGCAACTTTTATTTAAAGTTACCTATTTAAATTTTCTTAACTTTAACTCAGAGGGTGTCAGGAATCAAGGTGTATCCCAGCCGAGGTATCATCCCCCCTCGGCTAACGATATCAATTTTCGGGCGAAACACCTGGATTCCCTGATTATCCAACCAGGGCAACCCTTTAAGGGAAATGAATGAGAGGTCTGTTCTCAAGATCTTGAGATCAGCCTCTTCCACTCCAGGGCCATTTCACTTTATTCACCCCTCAACTTGAACTTTGAGGTGAGTGTTTAACTTAATGGCCCTCACCCCTGAAGGAGGTGCCTTAGGAATTTCCCTAGCTATTTTCCGCTAGGCCTATTAAGTACAGTCCACCACCCTTTCTAGCCCCTAAACAGTAAAGGGGTAGGCAAAAAACTCCCCTCCACAAAATTAGGGTGGAAGGGGAGAAAATTCCTCACCCAATTCCCTTTTTTAAAGAGCAACCAAAAAATCTTCACTGTTAATGGGTGGGAGTGGTGGGTCGACGTCCGAGCTCGGAATGAGCTCATAGGAGGCTGGCCTACCCAGGAGAAGGCCACGCCCCCTGCCTCCAACAGGTTCCAAAGCAACCTCCTCTTTTCCCCGGTGGAGGGGGCAAATTCCTCTCCCTCCTAGCTTCGCTAGGCAGGAAAGGCTGGTAGTTTTATACCAACAGTTTGGACTGTGCATTCGGAATCTCAACAACATTATTGTAAGAGAAATAAATAAGGACTAGAGCTTGTAATTACCATGTTAACATTGGCTATGTTATCAGTCTGCTCTTCATATTGCAGAGGGCATACAGAATGTATATAATTTTGAATAGAAACAGGACTGATGTATAGATAAAGATGATGTTGCCTGGATTAAAAGCTTATTTAATGTCGAAACATTGCTAGCCATTTTCTTGCCAAAACCAGAATAGAAACACCGAGAACCACACTATTAGGTGCACATTCAGCTGCAAAATAAATGCTGAATTATATCACAAACTACTGAGAGCCAGCGGGAAAGATTGGCAGAACACCTGAAAGGAGTCTCTGCAGAATGTTAATTGTGTGAGCTGACTTCGATGACTATGTTGTAACTTGTGAAGATCTTTTTTTAGAATCTAAATTAAGGGAAAGCCTTTGCAATTGCTAATATGTACCCATGCTGCTCAACTATGACAGTGCTACTTTCTGCTGAATAGAACCCTATCATGTGCTCTACAGTAGTCTGCTGACAGCAACCTTAAATTTGGCAAGTAATCCCTTTGAAAAGTGCATTCTGAGCTTGCTTCCTCCATGTAGTTTCATGTTTTTTAAAGCAATCAAACCACCCAACAGTTTAACCCTTTTTCTATAAAAAAAACAAAATCCATTCCAGCCACCCAGCCCTCATCCTCATGATCCACCCTCCAATAGCAAACCAGAATGTGCACAGGAAGGAGGAAAAACAGTTTCGGTAAGGATATCCCTATTAGTTTAAAGCTTCCAGGGGGTTGGTTTGGAGCAATTGTAAGCCTAGCAGAGGTTTTTGTTGTTTTCTTATATACATGTATGGTTAATGTTGTTTCTGCATTGCTCATTTCAGTGCATTTTTCACTAAGATGATGAACTACTGCAAATATTTTCCTGTGTTTCTGATACGTTTCTAGTCTTTATATCTGATTAATGTTACCAAATTGTCAGCATCTTCTGATATTCAATAGGGTTTTATTTTGTTCAGTGATAACTGATGATAATCCAAGAAACTAGAAATGGATCAGAATTTATCTTGCTTTGTGTACTAGGTTTGGCTTTAAAATGCTATTGTTACATTGAATACTGTATTTATAATACATATTTTGAAGTGAAATTAATAAATGCTCATTTCCATTCATGATAAGGAAAATGTTTTAAACATGGGCTTTTTGAAATTAAATATTTGATTTGGGTATATATAAGCACTTTGAGACTAGTGTCCTATTATGAATAGGATGTTTTAATCTATATTTCTCTATTATGCTTCGCTGCATGTTGTGAATGCCAAGGGAACATGATTGGATTGCCTGATCATTTTGCTTTTGAAGACTTGCGAAATGAAAAAATAACTTGAGATTTCTATTTTATATAAAAATATCTTGCACTTCAATGAAACCCAATTTGTTTTACCCTTCGGTTCTGTTCAATGTGTTTGTGTTTTGTTTTTTGGTACACGGGAATCTGCCTTATACCAGGTCAACCTGCTATTTCAATCAGAGCTGTGCACTTCCGGGTAGCTTGCTTCCCTTTACTATGGCTTCAGGCCCCTTCCATACAGCTGAATAAAATTCCACATTATCTGTTTTGAACTGGAATATGTAACAGTGTAGACTTAGATAACCCAGTTCAAAGCAGATATTGTGGGATTTTCTGCCTTGATATTCTGGGTTATATGGCTATGTGGAAGGACCCTCAGTTAGTATTTCATATCACCTTTTCTTGCCCACATAATTTGGCTATGTCAGGAAATGACTGACACTTTCTGCAACTAGACCCCCCTAAGCAATGGTCCCACCTGCATTTGTCATAAGCCGTAATATTTTATCCATGAAAATATAAAATAGGGCCCTTCCACACAGACCTATATCCCAGAATATCAAGGCGGAAAATCCCATAATATCTGCTTTGAACTGGATTATTTTAGTCCACACTTAGATAATGTGGGATTTTTCTGCCTTGATATTCTGGGATATAGGGCTATGTGGAAGGTCCCATAGTACTCTCTCCCTGCATTCTTTTCCTCTGGCTCTTGGCTTTAGGAAACCAAAGACAGTTATGGGCCTGGTAATGTCTTTCTTGTTATTAATCAATAGAAAGTCCTATTTGACCTTAAGGAAATTGCAAGCCATTGATATTCTGAACTGGAAACCCACAGTTTTGTTATAATTTGTCAAATGAATGAATATTTATGTCGATTTGTTTATTTAAAGCCTACTGTTTTTGACTATATATTACAGAAGAGATCAAATGGTGCTCCAAATGGGTTTTATTCAGAGATTGACTGGGAACGATATGTAAGTAAGAATAACAACTTGATATCCTAGAATATTCTGTATTCTCAAAAAATCCTAGTTATTCCCCCATCCCCTCTTTTAAAAAAATAACTTCCTGACTGTGAGAGCTGTTCAGCAGTGGAACTCTCTGCCCTGGAGTGCGGTGGAGGCTCATTCTTTGGAGGCTTTTAAATGGAGGCTGGATGGCCATCTGTCAGGGGTGCTTTGAGTGCAATTTTCCTGCTTCTTCGCAGGGGGTTGGACTAGATGGCCCACAAGGTCTCTTCCAACTCTATGATTCTATGATTCTATTAGATAAGGGATTATTTGCTTCCTTTCTAAGGTCCCATGTCCACAGCAATATAAAATCCAGATTATTTTATTTATTTATTTCTGGTATTTCTATCCCATTCTTTCTCAACCCCTGAAGGGGGACTCAGGACGGCTTACATTTGGCAGCAATTCAATGCCACTACATATAACAAAGCAATATAATAACAATTAAAACAATAAGTAAAACTTTCATTAAAATAGTAAAAACAGTATTAATAGCCATATCACCATTCCAGTCAATTCCATATCCAATTCCATGTCCAAAGTGCTATCTATGTCAGTTGTCCAAAAGCCTGGTCCCAGAACCACAACTTTCTTCCTAAATGACAGGAGGGATGGAGCCGATCCACAGGCGAGGGGGCCACAGCCGAGCAGGCCCTGTCTCTCATCCCTGCCAGTATAGATTCATATAATCCATATGGTTTGATAATCTGGATTGTATGGCAGTGTAGAAGTGGCCTAAATCGTATGGGGCATACAGAGGTTTTGGAAAGTGTGAGTATTGTTTCACTTTTAAGATTTCACTAAGAAATGACTGGAATCACTTCCAATTTCCACAGCTCTGAAACTTTCAATGTTTCATGTTCAAATCTCTGTTAAAACATTCCCAAATATTCTCCCAAGTTCTCTGTGCTTGCCAAATGCTGAAGAAAGACATGGAGACTTTTCACACCATGTGTTTAATCTGTATGTGTTGTGTTTACCGTTACCATTGCCTGGTGTAAGCATCATAACACAGACTGCAATGACATATTTGTACAGCCAAGAAGCTCGTTGACATTTGGGCAGGCACGTTTACACAGTCAAGCAATCTTGCTTTAGAAGTCTGTCCTATCTCTATTGTGGGATATACAATAGGCCATCCACTTCTGTAGGGGTTAAGGTGCAGGACCCCTATGAAAGGGGGGAGGGGGAGGGAATGGATATGCACTATTCTTTTTTACCTGAGATACTATTTCTCTAGGAATCTCTAGGGCCTCCATCATGACTCTGTGATCAATGCTTGGCAGGCATCAGCCATAGAGCCATGCTGGAGGACCTACAGATTCCTAAAGAGAGAAAAATTAATCAAATTGGGAATGGTTACATCTTCAAAATTTAAAGTAGCAGATGTGGAGGGCTGACTGCATATTATATCTTGATATTAATTATATTGTGTAAAGCCGCCTTGGAAAAGCTGACAGTTATAAAACATTTTTAAAAAACAATTATGCTAATAAGGAGAGTTTCAGTCCAGACACACTGTGGTACTGAAATAGAAGACATCCAAACAAATTAGAAGAAATTAAAATTTCTATAGAAGGAATTCAGCTTTGTTGAATAGTGATACATTCAATTGTATTGCTGCTTGCAATATTTAATGCCCAGGAAGTTTGATTCGACAGTATAGCAAAATGGCTTGGCCTATATATATATATATATATATCTTTATATCTGTATTGTTTCTAGGTGAATAAATATTACGTATGTTTTGTAATATACCCCTGAGAAGCTGAACAACAGATGTGTGCCTTTTTTTTTACAGCAAGGATCATTCATGCACAAATTTCAGTAACCCTTTTTATGATACACGTTGCCTCATTTCTTCATCCCATGCAGAGACTAGAGCAATTAACAAAACAGTTGGATGAGAAAACGGGTTCCTGGATAGATTCTTTGTTCAAATTACTCCATCCCAAATGGGGAAATGTTGTGTGTCAGTAGTTTGTTGGACGTGTAACCATTATTAATGAGAGACA
The DNA here is from genome assembly GCA_030556195.1 of Anolis apletophallus. Taxonomy (NCBI): domain Eukaryota; kingdom Metazoa; phylum Chordata; class Lepidosauria; order Squamata; family Anolidae; genus Anolis; species Anolis apletophallus. The sequence continues at coordinate 99,398,418 of JARBWK010000005.1, forward strand.
GAGGGAGGGGAGAAGACTGCTGTGTTGTGTCTTGCAAGTAATCCAATTGTTTCACTGTGTTTCATGTATCAGAATTCACCTGAGCTTGATGACGAGGGATATAGCATCAGACCAGAAGAACCAGGCTATATCCTTTGCTGTTAGTTCTGAAACTGACTTTATAACTCTAAAATAATTGGGGTTTAATGACATGGTTACTTGTTGTTCTAGTTTGCCTTCAAATTGATTCTGATTTTAACAACATAACTGAAAAAAGGAATGAAAAATGAAAGCATTGGTCCTTCAACCCAGAAGTAATGACCCCCACTCTATTTTCCTTACTCGCCAAATGTGCTTCTTGAATAGTAGAAACATATATTTAAAAGAATTATAACAGATAAATATATTGAGCAGAAATTGCTGCACCCCTCACCATTAAAAAACTCATTGTGGCAATAATATTGATTAATAATAGCCACTGAGAGCCTAAACCATGACAACATGTGCTGTAATAAATGCATTATTTTACTAACATGTTGATTAACATAATGACCTTCCAGGACATGTCATTGATGAATTATTCTTCTTAAATTTAATTCTTAGCTACTCATTGTTGAATATCCAGAGTTAGATTTCCATGGTTCAATTGCACTTCTCCTTAACTGTGTTCTACCTACCAAAGGAAAGCACTTTTATTCCTCAAGTGAATCTGAAGAGGAAGAGGAGGCACATAAAAAATTCAACATTAAAATCAAGCCCTTACAGTCTAAAGACGCTCTGAAGAGTGCGGCAACTGTTGATGAACTGAAAGCGTCTATAGGCAACATTGCACTTTCGCCATCTCCAGTGGTAAGAAAAATATTGTTTAATATGTCATCTACTTAGGATATCATTTATATTTCTTTCTTTGTTGTCTGGCTATAGGAATTGGTTTAGCAGTTTTGTTATACTATATTTTGTCTTTAGCCAATAGATCCACAGTATCAAGACTTGTCAGAAACTCATTTAGATTCAAGAAACACTAATGCCTGGCAGAGTGTCCAGTATCTGTGTGTGATGTTTGACATATTTTTGTTAGTAGGTATTTGATTAGCAGTGGCACTTTTCTATGCATTTTAGCAACTCTTACATTTAGCAACTGGCATGAATTTGATTGGAGGGGAGTAGTAATAGTGAAAAAAATTATAGTTGTCAGTGATTTCTTTTTTTAAAAAAAAAGCTGTCATATTCTTCCTCGTTACACTTTGTCACATGTTCAATCCAGAAGTCCATTCACTGATTCTGATTAACTCAGTAGATCTTTTCTTTTAAATGATTTTCTCTACTCAGCTTCATACCTTGCATTGTGTCTCCCAATTCAGGACAGGTGGATAATATATATTTGAAGGTACCACTTGTACCCTTTGCCTACTTAGATCCTAAATTGCCACAGATGCTCGCTCAGCTCCCCATTGCAAATGCATTTGTTTAAATGCCAATTCTCCCCTCCAAGGAATCCTGGAAATTGCATTTCTGGGAGGCAGTCAGAGTCTTGTTTTCGAAACCTTCACAAAAGTATTATTCATGAGATTCTTTGGAGAGATGCCATGACAAAGTGTATCCTGGCAACATAAAAAGAGCATGACTGTAACAGTCTTGAAACTGATCCCTGTTCGCTGCTTATAATACTAATATATCTATAATTTATGACTGGCACCAAACTGTAACATTTCATGACTAAAAACCTTTGAATTTCCAATTCACCCAAATAAATGATCATTATGTTTTTAATTTGCAAACAAATAAAGCTTTCCAATTTTTCAGCTTTTAGCAAATACATTTCTTACTTCAGTTTATAGCTGTTTAGTGTGTTAATAAATAACAAACGATCTTGGTATTTTTAATCAGAGAAATTAAATCAAACTGGATTGAGCTAAAAATCAAACTAATTGTTTTAATATGAATGCTGAGACTACTTTCATGTCTGTGGCTTTAAAATTATGGTTGCATTACATTTTTTCACTTTTTATTCTGGTGTGCATATTAGTTAGATTGTGTTTACTCTGGTAAGTAAGCTTTGTAGTCATTATGAAGTCACTATGCTCTTGCAGCTGGGTTTGGAGCAGGACAACAGTGTATTATTTTGTTGAATATGGAAGGCAGGTTCAAGAGTTGATTTGTGACACTCATTTCCTGGACTGTAGAAGATGTGGGAACTGTAAATCAGAATGATAGCTTTGTTGCATTGCAGAGAATGCAGCTTCCTGATCTACTTGTAAGGAGTCTAGGATGTGTGGGGCATAATACTTCTCATGGAAGGCAGGATGTTGAGAAGAATAAGCAAGCCAAGCAGTTCTATAACTACAGCATGAAAAAGAGGTTTGGGTATAGACTAAATAAAATTACTTACTTTCATCTATTTAGTGGGACTCTATACTCATGTATGAGGCACACACACATGCTCTTACACAGACATATATTAATAGTCAGTGAACTAAAATTGTTGTCCTTATTTCAAAACATATGCTATTTAAACAGTATACATAACATCTTGTTTATTTACAAGGTTCTTGACTGGCAATGGTTGAATTCAACCTTTGTGTGCAGCCATTGTATAACTACCTGTTTCCTGTAATCATGATAACTGTGGAAAGGATAGTGTTCCTATAAGTTCTCATTGTACCATCCCACACTAAAGCTATATGGAAGATCCATTGAGAATTGCCACTATTTCAATTTTCTATTGATTATAAGGCAATCCATAAGACCAGATACTCCTTAATAATATGAATAATAATAATAAACTTTATTTATAAGTCGCTTCGCTCTCCCCAAAGGGGACTCGAAGCGGCTTACATGGGGCCGTGCCCGAACCACAAATCACAGAATACAAAATACAAAAAATCAGACATAAAAACAATAAACACAATAAAAACAATAAACGCAGTAAAATTGATACATCTAACTCCAACTCAATGACAAATGAATCTAAAACAAAAGAAGAAAGAAGATGAGAGGGCACATCTAATGGTAGATACTAGGCCTGGTTAGGTTCGTTGTAATGATCTGAAATATGTATTAAATTCGTATTAAAATCACTTTAGAAATGATTTTGAAGGGATGTAAGCAACCCAGAAGTGAAGTTGGTAATTCAAGCCCCCCCCACGGGGTGAGAAGGGCAGGATAGAAGAATTGCAAATAATGGCCCACCATATTCGGAAAGAATCAAATCCAAAAAAAAGAGAGACTCACTGCCAGCCAGCTCCCTCTCTGACAGCGGGCTTCATCTTTCGGGGGGCTGGGAAGCGGAGCCGGGGAAAGCGCGCCAGCTCAGGACCTGGGAGAGCCGAAGGACGCGGAGCCCTGTGAGGAGCCATGTTGCCAGGCTGAGGCGCTTCTCCTCCTCCTTCTCCAATGCCTTGAGCCTCTTCTGCCCCAAGCACTATGGCTGGAGAGGCTCTCCAGCTCCTCTCTCCAGGGAAGCTCAGCCTTGAGGCAGAGGCAGAGACCTGTGACAGCTCCCTTCCCTCACCTCCTTGCACCATGTGCCCTTCCTTCAAGTCTAGCCATCTAAACATGAAGAATTCTCCAATCTAGCCAAACATGAATTCCCTCCAGATCCCGTCCCCTGCATTGCAATCCGAGTTAGCCTTTACAGGGATTGCAACCCAGGGGGCAGGATCTGGAGGAAATTGCCCCCAGATCTCAGCCCCTGGGTTGCAATCCACATTAAGGCTAATGCGAATTGCAGCCCAGGGGGCGGGATCTGGAGGGAATTCCTCATGTTTGGCTAGATTGGAGGATTCTTCATGTTTGGATGGCTAGACTTGAAGGAAGGGCACATGGCGCAAGGAGGTGAGGGAAGGGTGCTGTCACAGGCCTCTGCCTCTGTCTCAAGGCTGGGCTTCCCCGGAGAGAGGAGCCGGAGAGCCTCTCCAGCCATAGTGCTTGGGGCAGAAGAGGCTCAAGGCATTGGAGGAGGAGGAGAGGAGGAGGAGGAGAAGTGCCTCAGCCCGGCGGCATGGCTTCTCCCAGGGCTCCGCATCCTTTGGCTCTCCCAGGTCCCTATCCGGTGCGCTGTCAGAGAGGGAGATGGCTGGCGGTGATTCTGGGTTTTTTTGTTTGTTTGTTTGAGGCCAGTTTGACGCTGATTTCTTCCCTCCACGGGAAGAAGGGAATAAATCCCCATCAAAACTGGGTTAAACATGCCTGTCCGCCATTAACGAAGCCATTCCGAATTTTGTCAATTTTTACGAATTCATTTCAAAATTTTCTCAAAAATTTTCATAAGTCAATCAAATTCGAAGCGCTAGCACCCCCTACATCCACAGCGAGTTTTGAACCATTTTTTTTCTTGATCAACCAGGCCTAGTAAATACCTTTTGGATCATTCGCTCTAGTTCAGATAGTGTGAGAAAACGTTAACAACTATTCACTCAACATTAGCTGATGGGATGGATTGTCTAATATATTGTTCACTTTTTCATCTATATTAAAATGTACTTTTAAGATGTTGTTGTTATTATATTTCTTACCTGTCTCTCCTCATGGTTCGAGGCAGGGCACAACATAGCCAAAACACATCATCATAAAACATTATCTAAAATACATATATTAAATGTATTTCTATGAAATACATTTATTAAAATGCACAGAAAAATTATTAAACTACAGTAAACACAAGATGTGATTTTAATATCGTAATTAAAATGTCCTGGTTAGGCCTGACAGAAGAGATAGCTCTTCAGGTATGTTTTAAATTTTGACAGCCCATTTTGCTATTGGAGCTGTTCTGGCAGGTCTTGCCACAGTCTTGGGGCAGCCAATGAAAAGGTCCTCTGGGTGATGGTTTATATAGGAGACACATGAACCAGTTTAAAAATTAGCTTCAGTGTCGATTGCTGTAATGGTTTGAATTGTACAAGCTGCTTATAATGTTACTAGAAAAAGTAGGCAAGAGCATAAGCACTGTATTTTCTTCCATCCAGCATCACCATTAGACTAGCAAACATGTGATACAAGGCATTGAATAGGCTTGGGTTAGAATCCTAAAATCGCAATTCTAAAATCAAATGGGGGATTATTTTTTTTTTATTAGTATATTAAAGACATACAAAAAATTTTGCAAAAAGTGCTAAAATGTAACTTAAGTACTAACGAAATTCTAAAGTGGTTCTAAAGTAGGAAAAGCAGGGAAACAGTTAAAAATCAAGGGGGAACATTCCCTTCACCTCTGCAGTGCAATTAAGTGGAGCTGTAGATGTATAACATAAATATAAGAGGTAGTAGCTACTAGCTCTCAGGACAATTGTGAAAGTGAAGTACGATTCTCCCCCTTATTATTTCCCCTTTCCTCCTTTCTTCCTTCTCTACCCTCTTCTTTCATTCCTTCCTTTGCTCTTTGGTTCCCCATCCCTTCTTTTCTCTTCTTCGCCCCTCTTTCCCCCACGCTCGCCGGCGCCTCGCTCACCCCCTCGCCTCTCTCTAGCCTCGATCCATGGATCGGGGCTAGAGAGAGGCAGAGAGGCGCACGGGGGCCCTTTCCCGCTAAAATATAAGCCGACCCAGGCTTGGGCCGGCTTATATTTTAGTGGGAAAGGTGCCCTCGCTCACCCCCTCGCCTCTCTCTAGCCTCGATCCATGGATCGAGGCTAGAGAGAGGCAGAGAGGCGCGGGGCCTTTTCCCACTAAAATATAAGCCGGCCCAAGCCTGGGTCGGCTTATATTTTAGCTGGTGTTTTCGCAGGCGCCTCTTTCTGCCACTCTCTAGCCTCGATCCATGGATCGAGGCTAGAGAGAGGCAGAGAGGCGGGCTTTTTTCTCGCTAAAATATAAGCCGACCCAAGCCTGGGTCGGCTTATATTTTAGCTGGAAAGGGGCCTCAATCGGAGGAATTTCCTCCTGTTTCCCAGGCTGTCCCTCAGAAGCGGACCGGCTTGGGCCGGCTTATATTTTAGTGGGAAAGGGGCCCCGCGCGCCTCTCTGCCTCTCTCTAGCCTTGATCCATGGATCGGGGCTCGAGAGAGGCGAGGGGGGTGAGCGAGGGCACCTTTCCCGCTAAAATATAAGCCGACCCAAGGCTGGGTCGGCGTATATGTTAGCGGGAAAGGGCCTCAATCGGAGGAATTTCCTCCTGTTTCCCAGGCTGTCCCTCCGCTTCTGAGGGACAGCCTGGGAAACAGGAGGAAATTACTCGAATCAAACTTCGAGCTGCTTCCAAAGCGCTTTGGAAGCAGCCCGGGCCGAAGTTTACTACTGTTTCCCAGGCCTGGGTCGGGTTATTTCTTAGCGGGAAGGGGCCGCCAAGACGGCAGCCCTTTCCCGCTAAGATATAAGCCGACCCATCTTAGCGGGAAAGGGGCCCCGCGCCTCTCTCTCTCTCTCTAGCCCCGATGCATGGATCGAGGCTAGAGAGAGGCAGAGAGGGGCGCGAGGGCTTTCTCCTCCTCTCTCGCAGGCCTGTCATTGGCGAGAGAGGAGGAGGAGGCCTCGCTCACCCCATCCATGTTTCTTTGCCTCTGATTGGCTAAAGGAAAGGTGGAGTGAAGGGGAGGGTATGTCCACCTGGTATCCATCAGCCAATGACAAAACACGCTTACTAAGGGCAAAGAAACCATACGAATGCTTTACGACCCAGATACAAAAATGGCGCCCCGAAGTGCCGTAAAAGAAAGTCTACTTCCTGGTTCGCGACAGCGATACGTAAAACATCAAAAGTCCCATTACATACGAATCTCTAACGAATCCATTTAATTTCCGTTTCATTTTTCCCATGCCTAGCATTGAAGGGTTTTCATCTAAGACAGCAGTTCTCAACCTATGGGTCGCGACCACTTTAGGGATCGAACAACCCTTTCACAGGGGTTGCCTAAGACCATGGGAAAATACCTATCTACAATGTTCTTGGGAAATGAGACACCACTAACTTTTTCCCACCCCCTTCACTTCCCAGAGGCCTCTTCTTCTCCGGAGGGAGGTGGTGATGTCACTCAGCCCCACCTCCTCTGCCCTTCCACCCCTCTGCCATTTTAGGAAGAAGAGAAGGGAGCAATGGAGATGAGATTTGCTTTGAAGCCAAAAGGAAATGGAAGAGGAAGGAAGGGAGTGGGAGGAGGTGGGAAGGAAGAAGGGAGATAGGAGAAGGTGAGGGAGGGGGGCCTAGGAGGGAGGGCAGGACTTAGAGAGGGGTGGAGTGGCCCTTCCATGGCCAAATCCCAGGGATAAAGATAAGTAATAATGAAAATACATCTTGCATATCAGATCTTTACATTACGATTCATAATAGTAGCAAAATTACAGTTTTGAAGTAGCAACCAAACTAATTTTATTGTTGGAGGTCACCACAACATGAGGGACTGTATTAAAGGGTTGCAGCATTAGAAAGGCTGAGAACTGCTGATCTAAGACAACTAACCTGTTTGGAGTTGATGTATTAATTCCTTCACCAAGAAAACATAATGCCCCCATGTTTTCATATTATTAGTGGATTTTTGTTTTATGTATAGCTTATGCTTATTTCACTGAAAGAAATATTTTAAAAATAATTAGACAGAATTGCTAACCACATTAAGGAAATGAACCCTCTTAACTGATATAAGAAATTGTGAAGTCTCATGTCAAAGTTCATTTAAAGAACACCTCTTTTTTATTTTTTTAAACCTATTATAAATCTTTAACTGTTTGGTCACTTCTGTTAAAGACTTTTGAATATGTTGTCATTCCTCCTTCTATACCAGTTACGATAATAGACTTAATAATACTTTAGTCTGTCCAATCGCCTACTTTAGACAATGGCCATCTGCTCAAACATAAAGAATCGTCACATGTGAGCAGCACTTGGAAGAGTAACATTTGCAGTTTCTAAAAATAGAAATATGAGCAAAAGCCAGGAATCAATATATGATAAAAAGCATTATGAAAGAAAGCACTGCTGGCTATTGACTGTAACAATAAAGGTTGATATGGTAGGAAGGGACTTATCACTAGAAATAAACATTTTAAAACCTCTATTAGTATTGGAATTGCACTTCAGAGCAGTTGCTTTGTAAAAACAAGAGGTTGTCCTTTTCATCCCGTTCCCAAGGAGATGTCAAACAAATAACTTGTGACAGAAAATGAGGTTGAGTGAGAGGTCTTCTGCTAATGAATCTGGTGGAGGAAGTACTCAGAGCTTTCTGTTCAGCTATAATAAGTTTCTATTAGATTACCAAAGGAAGTGTGCTGTTCTAATGAATAACTCATGATTTAAATTGTGGAGCAGACTCCCAGAAGTAGCGGCTTAGTTTGATACGTGTGCCCTTGTTTGCTTAGTGGATCACATCTTTCATCCCCCTTTATCCATAGTGCTATGTTCTATTATCTTGGTAATGGCTATATTATATTATCTTACTTGATAGTAGTAGTTGTAGCCCCGTCTTTTTCAGATTTCCTTGTTTTAAAGCAACAATATCCGAATTGTGTCCAACGTATCTGCCTTTTTAATAAGCAACTATGTAATACACAGGTTGGATTATAAATATGCAAGTAGAACAATGATGGCTTATTTAAAAATTGGATCAGAACCAAAACAAGTGGCTTCTTTCAATAAAGTACACATTTGTTGCCTTGTTCTAGAGATTAAAAAGAGGGTAACTTCCTTTGAAAGGCTGTGGCTTTTTGAAATGGTTGGAATTTCTCAGTGTTGTTTTATGTTTATTTAGGACAGCATGTCTCGTGTGACAGTTTTATCAGATTTATTTATCCATTTATCTGATGTACCAGTAAAATTTAAAATGGAATTTTAAATATACAGCTACGATCCTATGCAATCCTCATTGAACCCAGTGGAATGTTTGTCCATTGGGCTCCAATTTTTTTATCATTGTACAGTGTGATATAATACCTTTGTTTAATAATAAACTTTATTTATATTCTGCCTTATCTCCCCGGATGGACTCAGAGCAGATTCCAAACATAAAAAGCAAACATTCAGTGCCTGAACACAACACTAATACACTCATAATAATGGGTGACAACCCAACATATAAAAACAAATTTTTCCTTAACAACTAAAATTAAATTAAAAACACAACCTGTTATGTCAGACATAAGACAAAATATCAAACAGAAGCATTAATTTTATTTATTTATTTATTTATTTATTTTAAAACTTTTGTACCCCGACCTTCTCACCTCTATCGAGGGACTCTGACCAACATAACAGCAAAAATTCAATGCTATACAATTTAAAAACAACTACAACAACATATTAAAATACACAAAACACAAAACCCTGCATAAAACCACATTGCCATTAAAACAATTCCACTCCATCTGTAAATGTGGTCATACATTCAGACAATAGCCAGTTCCTTGGTGGCAAATACATTTATCATTGCTCAAGATGTCTATTGAACTGGTGGGGCAAACGGCACGGGTACAGATGGTAGCTATTAGGCAGAGGTATGATGGTAGCATTACCTTCTCCCCCTCCGCCTCATAAGCCAGTGCACGAAGGTATGTCTTCAGCTGTTTCTCGAAGGCAGGGAGGGAGGAAAGGAGTTTCAGAGGTGGGGGTGGCCACAGAGAAGGCCCTTTCTCTCGTTCCCACCAACCATGCTTGGGATGGGGGGTGGAACAGAGAGCTGGGCCTCATCCGATTACTGCAATGTCCAAGTTAGTCTGTAGTGGGAGATGTGATTCATCAAATAGTCTGGACCTCAGCCGTTTAGGGCTTTAAAGGTATGAACCAGCACTTTGTATTTATCCCGGAAGCAGACTGGCAGCCAGTGGAGCTGCTGCGGCATGTGAATGGTTCTATCCCTAAATGGCATTCCAGTTAGACTGCCGATCTCTGGACCATTTGAAGCTTCCGAACTATCTTCAAAGGCAGATTTTCTTTTGTCCATGAGATTACTTTGTAGGCCTTTCACAATTTTTTTGTTAATGTTTTTCTCCCAAAGTCCCAATCTATATTCAGATCCCAATCATACTTACATGTAGATCTCGAGAAGTTGTTTTTTAAGGTAATATGTTATGTATGACAATACGTTCCAGAAGGGACTCCAACATAACGTGTTACTATAACTTTTTTTTAAAAGTGTGGAATTATTTTATTCTTTTAAACTTCAAAATGGGTATGACAATTTCCTAACATTGGTTGCAGACATTCCATGAAAAGGCCCCAGTGGGTTTTTACAAGGATGTTACAAGAAAAAAATAATGTTGATTAATGGGTGATTACACAAGGTGAATGATATCACTATAATATTGTTTAGTTCCAAAAGAATAGTGTGTGATGAGAAGCATCATTACTTGTAACATTTTATTTCCCAGCTGTGATTAGAAATCCTATTTAACCAGTAAGATTTGTTGTTTTAGGACTGATCCTTTAAAAATATTGTATTATTTCATAGAGACTGCTTTTATTTTCTTAAAGATTTCTGAATAGTTGAAAATGTCCGTTTTCTTTTCTTCCTTTGTTAATGCATTCTGTAGAGGAGAAGTCCGGTAAGACTCAGTCTTCTTCAGCTCTTAATACTTATAATGATTGTTTCCCTATGTTGTTTAACACTTATTTAGCACACTATAGGATCAAGAATATTATATTAAATATTTGTGAGTACTGATCACTTTCTATTACATTTATATTCTGAGTTGTGGAATTTCATTTTGCAGTTTGTGCTATGTATCCCTCCTTCCTCCCGCTGCAATTTTAGAATTTTTGCAGATCTTTCGCAGTGGTGTTCGTTATTTTAAAAACAATGAATAAGAATATATTGTTTTATATACTGGGATTTTTGGCTAAATGTGACCTCTGCAAATTTCTTGGTCAAGCTTCCATTTATTTCATCTCTTGTGTTTTCGAAGGCTTTCATGGTCAGAATCACTGAGTTGCTGTGAGTTTTCCGAGCTGTAAGCATAATGTCAGGAGATAATGCTTCTGGAACATGGCCATACAGCCCGGAAAACTCACAGCAACCCATTTCACCTCTTGTTTCTTGCTCATTCCTGAAGTAGTTAGACCAGGGATACTCATTAGGTAATCGCGATCTACTGGTAGATCACGTAGGGCGTCCTGGTAGATCGCAGGCAGGGCGGGAGGAAGGCTCAGTCCTGCCCCACAGGCTCCCGACGCCGCCCAGGTGCAGAAGGAGGTTGGACTGGTTGACCCTTGGAGGTCCTATTCTAGGAACCCATTGTTATTATTACTATTATCAGAGGCTGAATGGCCATCTGTGAGGAATGCTTTGATTGTGTTTTTCCCTTATGGCAGAAGGAGGTTGGACTGGATGGTCCTTGGAGGTCTCCTTCTACTCTAGGAACCTATTGTTGTTGTTACTATTATTATTAGTAGTAGCAGAGTCTGAATGAATATTATCATTATTATTAATAATAATAATAAATTCAGGGGCTTATTATACTCACATTTAGTTGAATTCAGTCTTAAAATATATTATATGGCTCTCACTGAAATAAATTTTCAAATATTTTGCTTTTAGGGCTCTCTGAGTAGGGGGTGGGTAGATCATTTTGACTTGGTTGTTTTATAAGTAGCTCGTATGCTGAAAACGTGTGAGCACCCCTGAGTTAGACTAACTTTTAAATGGGATACCACTCTGCTTCTCCAGATGTTGCTGAGCAGCAGATTTCATTCTCTTTGAAAGGAAGAGGGCTTTTCATTTCCTACACTCAACAATGGCTCATTAGGCTTTTGCCCCTGGCAGCCTGAATAAGGAAGGAGGAGTGTGTGACCTGAACCCACAATGCCATGGAGAGGTGCCCTTCCTGCTGTGACCCCATGCCAGCAGTGGTTTAGTTTTGCATACATAGCCCCAGATGATACTGTGTTCCTTGTTATGCAAGGCTAGTTCTGAAAGCTTATTATCTGCTTGGTGAGTCATGATCAACATACTGAAAAAGAACATTGAAAAAGAAATGTTGATGAAATTTGATATTAGTAGAAGAAACCTTTCCCCCTACATATAATGTGAAATGTCTTTCCTAAAAAGGATATGACAGTCATTTACTGGAAGAAAAAAACCATAAAATATGTATTGACAAATACTTGGCACGTTTAAATTGGCATAGGTCCACTGAAATTAATGAAGCAGTGTGGCACAAGCGCTGAAAATCTGTAGAGTAGTCCCTCAGCTGGGGCCTAAAAATACTAGAATGATTTCTAGGACAGAAGTTTTATATAACATCTTCCCTGACATTTCCTGATTTGTATTGGACTATGTTTTATATTGATTCTTGAATTCTTTTTTAGAATAATGACTGTATTCATAATTAGTAATCTTAATTTAAAAAATCTACTGTGTACACTCTCAGAAGTACTCACCAGCTGTATTTTGTTATATCTGCATTCATATAAGCATATGCTTACCTGTATTCATAATTGAAAAACAAATAAAAGTAGCTTGCCAAATATTTTCAGGGCCCATATGTTGTTGTATTTTTAAAATGTAAGGGCGTGCTTTTGGATGCCATACACATGTCTGAAAATATATGAGAATAAAATACTGTAATGTTTTTCTCATTAGACAACAATAGAAGTCTAAATTTCTGCTTATTTCTAACAAGAAATTAGAAGACAGAGGAGAGAAAGATCCTTAAATTTAGTAAAACCTTGCTAGGCTTCCTGGTAAATGGGTTGTTGTAGGTTTTTCGGGCTATATGGCCATGTTCTAGAAGCATTATCTCCTAACATTTCACCTGCATCTATGGCACGCATCCTCAGAGGTTGTGAGGCCTGAAAAACTTGTAACAACCCAAAGAAAGACATTTCGCCTGCATCTATAGCAGGCATCCTCAGAGGTTGTGAGGATAATGAATGCTTCTAGAACATGGCCATATAGCCCAAAAAACCTACAACAACCCAGTGATTCCGGTCATGAAAGCCTGCAACAAAACATTTCTGGTAAATGTTCCTTCCCACTTCCAAATTTATAATTTCTCTCTTTTAGCTATATTTATGAATGATCACAGAGTCAAAGAGCAAGTGAAACAGGAGAGTTGATCTTTATTTCTGAACTATTTCATTTTTATTATTAATTTATAATTTGTAAAAAATATTCCATTTTTATAAAAAGGAACACCAAACAGATTCAACGTCTTGGACAGAAGTGATGAGGAGGGCAGCCTGGAACATTTAGTAGTTAATGTTTCCTATTTGTGAAACAAGAGAAAGATGGTATATTATCTTCCACCACAAGACTCACCTTGATCTTAGGCAGAATGGCAAATCTTTATGAAAAGAGACATAGGAAGCAACCAAAAGATACAGGATGCTAGAGATGGGAATGCCATATGGTCCAGCTTGCTCACCAGGCAACCGGGTTGCTCTCAGTTGGAGTGGAAGATGCTGTCTAATGACCATTGTTTAGCTACCATTCACTTGTCAGTTTTGCTATGTTTTTGTACATGAAATTGGGGGAAAGGCAATTTCCCTTTTGTCTCAGGTTGAAAGGATCTTTCACCAGCCCTTATTGAAAACACACTCTCCAACCCCCAATCCATGTTCAGTCACTCTCTGACTCGGAATCTGTTCTCTCTCTCTCTCTCTCTCTCTCTCTCTCTCTCTCTCTCTCTCTCTCTCTCTCTCTCTCTCTCTCTGCTGACCACAGAGGCGCAGTCCGGTAAGATGTTGCATGATCTTTCATGTGAAATGAGTTGCAGAAATGACTAGGGGGTGATCATAATCCATATCCAATATAAACTGGTTTTGTAAATTAAAAGCAAAGCAGATTAATCTGATCCTCTTGCATAATGTTTGAATTACGTTTCTTATAGGAGAATATGAATATGTGATGTACCACCAGTTTATGTATAAATGGCATATATGTAGGAACAGAAGGAAGCATACAGGCATACCTCAGTTGACAAAGCCTCTGACAAACAATCTCCTTTTTTGCAAAACCTTTTTATTCCCATGCACCATCTCATTTTCCTCTTTGTCTTCTGTTTAGCTGGAAGTTTTTTCTAGCAGCATCAGCATTGGAAGGAAAGTGAAAAGGAGAGAAGAAATGCAGATTTTTAAAAAATGTTTGGCTGCTTGCTATAAAAACATCTACATGAATTTTTTTTAAAAAAATCTGTATTTTGGCAGTAAGTTTAGTTCTGAACAATTCATTAATTTTTTTTCTAAATTCAGCATTTTTGGTGCATCGTTGATGTGTGATCAATTTTATTTTAAGGTCAAAAATTATCAGGCTGTACATTTGTAGCAACTCATTAAATCTTACATTAATGAAGTAGGCATTTGACAGCATGATTGGCGCCTAAAATAGAATGTGTGAACCAAAGTTAATATATATTTTGGCTTATTCATGTTAATTTCCTGTAGTTCTCTTTTCTAGTTCCTGACTTATTTTCCTTCACTGTTTGTTCCAGCAAATGGGTCTTTCATTCCTGCTACTGTCTTAAATATACTAATGTAGACCTAAACTTCATTTTTGTTTTTAATTTTAGGGTACAATAAAAAGGAATTTATCTAGTAAGTATATATATGCATTTTATCTTCTTGGGATATATCTCTAGATACATTTTGTATCTTCAGTGATTGCGAATATTTACTTATTTTTCATGCTCTAAAATTATTGTAAAAGATACTTCATTTTATAGGCTGCTAATAAAGATACTTAATTTTATATATGTCCTCAAAATAACATTTTGTGTGTCTAACAATAGTAATTTTTAGCAAGTAAAATTAACAAATTCTGACAATAGCACAATGAGAGACATATGGAGTATTCCTGAGTGCACAGATAAGTTCAGCAGGCCAAGAAAACCAGATGTTAGATATTTGGAATTATAAAGGGTTTGTTGGCATAGGATTTGGGTTTAGATTTTTGTTTACTCTCATTATAAGCATAGACATATTTTTGCATCAAGCACACCCATACATATCCATACATACACATTATATGTAACACGGGAGAGGAAATCAAAGCTAAACTATATTTGTAAAAGTGACAATGAATTATTGAAATGTATTACAAAAAATGTTTCAATTAGAATTATCATAGTTAATGTAAGAAACATTATTGTTAATGTTATACTTACTCTGCGAGGAACAAGTTAAGCACTAAAATCCAGAAATAGTGCACAACAGGAAAAAGGACCTGAGAAAGTATCGATCCTATTAGTTTTTCAAATCTAAATTATACAAATACATCCATATTCTGAAAAGAGATGACCGAAGCAATGTTTTAATGTTCTTTTTGACTACTGTAATGCAAAGGAGGGGATACTATCCAGTTGGCATTTCTAGCAGTAATTGCACCAATTTTCTAGAGGGTGCTGGGAAAATGACCTTAAAATTGTATCTTATGTGCTAGGTGAAGAAATAGCAAGACCTAGGCGTTCAACTCCTACTCCAGAACTTCTAAGGTTGGTATAAAAATGGCATAATTTACATTATGGGAAGAACTGCACTTCTTAACCCAATATGGCATCCTGCAATATTATTACTAAGTTCATGATTTACTGGTACATTTTCCGATAAAGCTTTTAAAAATATGCACAATCTATATCTCCTCTTTCTGAGTTCAAATCACCTTTTTGTATGTACTGTATACATCTCTGTATGTGGAAGTGGAAATTTAGAGCAAAATATGCAGTCACTATTGTCAGAGCATCATCATGTTTCATTTTACGACCTCATCAAATGGGCCAAGATTTGGCTGTATACGCAGATTACTCTTCAGCTTTGCCACGGAGTCTACCGGCTCCCATTCCACATTATACAGCTACTTCCAGTGGGGCTCCATAGCAAAACTGAAGAGGAATCGGTGTATGCCACCACCATGGTGATGCAGGGTGTGGGGCGACATGTTCTGTGATTCCAGTGGAAAATGTGATGAGGTTCATAGATTATGTCATCATATGGTTTTAAAAGACTTCAGGAGTTGTTTACCATTACCACCTTCTTCATAGTATTAGTTCCTTTAGAGATAGCTATGGATCACTGCTGTTGTCTGTAATAAATCCTTCTCCAGTGTTTCCCCGCTACTGCCCAGTAGCTGTTTCACGCATTGAGCTTGGCTCCCCAGCAAAAGCGTGTTTCATGTGGGAGCCCTCTCATCAGCAGTGCTACCATCAGTATTTCCAATTCATTCATAGTATCAGGGGCGGATCTTAGTGGAGGCAAAGTAAGCGGCTGCCTCAGGGCGCCATGTGACCAAGGGCGCATATGGCCGCAGCCGCCAGGTTTGGCACATCATGCTGCACCAATGCTAAGGGCGGGCGGCTCAAGGGTCCTTTTCTCCAGCTTGTCCTTTTCATCCTCTTAGGAGTGCTCTGTTTTAATAGCACATGCGTGAAACTTTCACACATGTGCTATTGGGACCGAGCACTTCTGTTGGCTGAAAAGAGGCTGAAAAGGACAAGCCAGGGAACATTTTGCAGCCGGAGGAGGGAGGCTCTGCCCCAGCTGCAAAATGTTCCCCCGTCCTTTTCATCCTCTTGGGAGTGCATTTTGCTACTCCCTCCACCAGAAGCGCTCGGTCCCAATAGCGCATGTGTGAAACTAGCTGTTTGCACGCATATGTACTACTCTAGAAACCGCTTCGTGAAGTTCCATTTTGAAATAACAGAGTATCACAAATTGACAGTGGAACAAAATTTTATTGTTTTGAAAGCAGTGGCAACTGGTGTTGCTGGAATTGTGGGATGCGGAATCCGTAGTTGGTTTTAATGATAGTGCTGTGGTGTGGTTTTAAGAGTAGCTGTGATTCTGGTTGCATTGACAGCTATCCAAATGATGCATCCTGTTCACAACATAGGCTCTGAATTCTGGATAGGTAACATTAAGTCTAGTTGTGTCCAACTCTGGAGGGTGGTGCTCATCTCCATTTCAAAACTGCAGAGCTTAGCGTTGTCTGTAAACACCTCCAAGGTCATGTGGCTAGCATGAATGCATGATCGCCATTACCTTCCCGCAGAAGCAGTACTTATTGATTTACTCACATTTCCATATTTTCAAACTGCTAGATTGACAGAAGCTGGGGCTAACAGCGGGAGCTCACCCCGCTCCCTGGATTCGAACTGCCAACCTTTCGGTGAGCAAGTTCAGCAGCTCAGTGGTTTAACCTGCCATGCCACTAGGAGACCCCTGGTGAATAACCCCTACAAAATCTAGCACTACAGTTAAAACTGAGCAAGAATTAGTAAACTATTTTTGTGAAATCCAGTAACCACCAGTAATTGTAATTTAGTATCTATATTGTTCTGCAGCAAAAAAGCCACAGAGGATCCTGCGGTCCTCGCACCACTATTTGGTCCACCCCTAGAGTCTGCATTCGAAGAAGAGAAGTTGGAAGGCAAGTAATATTGTTTCATTTTTAAATATCATATTCTGTGTCTGGATAGTTGAAATAACCAGAAGGATTTTTTTTTCTGAATTTGATTTATTATGAACAATAGAGATTCATTATGAACAGAATTCCATAACTTTGGCATTATAGGAGTTAAGACCATTTGCATTCTTCTTGTTGTCTCCTATTAGTGCTTCCTAGCTTCTTTCTCTCCTGTCTTATTTTTTCTAAACTCAAGGACAAACTGAGTACATGCATTTCTCAAAAATAGAGGATATTTTCTAATTATTTTTAAAGGTAGAATAAAGGTCTGTTACCTCTAGATTTCCTTGAATCATGTTTTATATATTTTTGTGTTCAGCTCCAATAGATCAACCTGAGGTGTGGGGTTCAGTGCAGCCAGAAAGTGTAGAATCTCCAAATTCACCACGACCTTTTCCATCTGGAAGTAAGTAAAAGTATTACCTTTTGAGAAAAAAATAGTTTTTTCCTGTTACCAAACATTTAGATAGGAGATGGAAATGGCATAATTAAGAATGATTGCTCATTATACTACCATGGATATTGAGATATTGGTTGCTTGATGCATTGGAATCCATCTTTCAGAATGGACCCTGAGATGATTCTCAGTTCTTGGAGAGAAAACTCTCACTTTACAATCTCAGTTTGCAACATTAAGCTTGACTTTTTATCAAAAAGACAGTCACCTAGCAACTAGTACAGCATGGCACATATATATGAGTTCCTATTAAGAACTAGAAGTTTGATTCATGATTGTGAAGAAAAAGGGGGAAAACTATTTTTAAAACTACCAATATTTAAATATCAAGCTGTATCACACTTATTATCTCATAATATTGCACAGCACAACAAAATATGGGCTGCAGCTGGTACTGATGCTTCAAGTATTCTTATCTCATAGTGATGAGCAAGAAATTTGGCTTATTCCTCATCTGTCTCTGTTACTGATTGAGGTTGGACTCAGTACAGCTCACAAGAAGTATAAACACAAATAAGAACTGTAAAGCAAAATGGAATATTAAAACAAAATTGATTTAAAATGAATTTCTTAGTGAACCAATAAAAAGTACAAAAACAACTGTTGGAAGATTGTTTCTGAGCTGGCAGTGAACTGCCAGAAGCTTTGTTGTTGTGTAAGTTCAAGTTGTTCCCAACTTGCAGAAATCCTAAGATGAACCGGTCCCAAAATGTTCTTGGTAAGATTTGTTCAGGGAAGGTTTGCCTTTCCTTGATGCTGAGAGGGTTACGCGCTCAAGGTCAGCAAGTGAGTTCTCATGGCCAAGCAGGAATTGGGCATTGGTCTTTGGAGTTGTAGCCAGCACACAATATTCTCTCTCAAGCAGAAGACTGTCTGAATACCACCTTTTTCATGCATGCAGAAAAGCAATAAGAAGGTAGGCAGTCTAAGCTATCTTCAAGTATTTATCTGTTTTGTGACTGAAAAATACCCATAAACAGTTTTGATAATCTAGAGTTAGTTTTTAAATATCCATAACGGATAGTATGATTCTTATCTGCCAAGGTTTATTTTTAGAACAAAATTCCCAAAAGATTGATATCTTTATTGGTCAAACCAAATGCAGAAAATATATCATGCAAGCTTGACTGGCATCGAAATTTGTTTCCTGTGTTTATTTTTATTGATTCTCAAGCAATTTTGCCTTAATATTCCTGGATGAAAGGATCTGACCTTCAATTCTCAGAGTGAAAAAAAGCTTAGAATTTAATTGTCCACCAGATTTCAGACTATCCCTAAACTGTTGCAATCCAGTTATTGATAGTTCACATGTCTCAAAATATACATTTCAATAATATGTTGAAACAAAATGCACGTTTGAATGCTGAGAGCGCTCCAGAGGGCTCTCACCCACCACATGCCTTCCTTGAGCTGTCCTCCTTGCATAAGGATGGGGCCTCTCACACTGTCCATATGCCGGGAGGAGGACGAGACACGTGGTGGCTGAGAGCGCTCCAGGGGGCTCCCAGATGCTACGTACCTTTTCCCCACATCTTTTTGGCATAAGGATACAGCAAGCCACCATGTCCTTATGCCAAGAGGACAGGGATAATGAGGAGGACCTTAGGTAAGCGCCCAGGCATCAGTCCCCCAGGCCTTAGTTTGCCCATGCCTGGTATAACACCTTCTTTGGGAATTAGCAGGATTGCAAAGGTGGGCTTTTGTAACTATGTTTTTGCAAGACCTTTATGAAGTCTTTGTGTTGATATGAGAACTTGAATTAGAAACTCAATCAATATTCCTTTTTTCCCTCCGTGTAATCCTTGCATCCTCAGCAAAGGATTGTTTCTAACATTAGAGGGACTAATGTAGGGGATAATATCAAAAATCATGAAAATGGCAAACAAACAAACAAACAACCTAGGAGTCTTGCATGAGAAGGGTTATAATGAATATGGAATGAATTCTCTGGATTACAACATATTTTGACTGGATCTGGATGTGGTCAAGTGATAGATTCCCAATTTTTGTTGAACTTTGTCCATCTTTTAAGTTCTTCTTTTTGTTATACAGCTCCTCCGCCACTTCCACCTAAGAACATTCCAGCGACACCTCCCCGCACTGGTTCTCCACTAACAACAGGAATAGGTAAGAATATTAAACAAAAATCTATTCTAAGATTGTAACAGACATATTATTGTGTGAAATAAATTTGTGCCCATTTATACGTTATGAACTTTTTAATCACTATAATCACTTCTTAATAATGGCCATGTAATTATATACCTTCTACATATACATGATAAACATGCATTTAATATCAATTAATATTTTCATCCACCTTCAAGTATTTTAGCTGATTTTTCTTCTTTAACAAGAATAAGTCCAGAGCAAATCTAACATATAGGGTTTTTTTTCTAATGCCATTGAGCTTTTGAATTTACTGCCTGTGTTGTATTGAAATGTTGAACAATTCCACCCTGAAATATGACTATATTGGCACAGTTTTGAACAAAAAATTATATCTTACTTTGCCCATTGAGAATTTGTCTGACCCAAATGTAAGAAAATAAATTTGTGACTTTAGCAAGGCTACAAGAAATGTCAGTGGACCCACAATTCCTATTGATAATTGCAGAAGACCTATTGCGGTATAATAGTTTTGAAATCGTAAACTCTGTATAGAAGTATGAGCTAATGTAATTAAGATGATTTAGAGAACTTGTGGCCTAAATTCTTTAAAGGCACCAGATTCTGTCTGACCTTAGAAGCTATAACATTGGTTATAGATATCTGTGTTTCTTTGATCTTAGAAGCTAAGCAGGGCTAGCTCTGGTTAGTATTTGGATAGAAGCCAATCAGCAAATACCAGGTTCTGTAGGTTATATTTCAGAAGAAGGAATGGCAAAAAAAAAAACTTTTGAGGATGCCTTGCTATAAAAAGCCTATGAAATTAATGGGGTCGCCATAAGTCAATAGGCAACTTAAAGGCACAGACAGAAGGAACTTACTTGAAAAAAAGGATAATGGTCCGAATAATAAGTTGCAATCTTCATCAAACTCCCATTGAATCATGTCCTACACCTTTTCTAAAGGTCTGTTGACCTCCAGAAATAGACTGAGATCAATTAATAGAAGCTTTCAGACAGAAAGATGGGGTTGGAAATTCAAGTTCCATGAACAACGAACTCTTTAAAAGAACAATGGGATCAAAGCCATTGAGGCACATAAAAACTGTAAAATGTAAATACAGTGCTTTTAAGCATATAATTCATATTTCAAATGAAATTAATTAGTGTATATACACTACTACTATTGGCTTATGGGTTAAGTTCATATAAGAATATACATATATACTGAAAGGATTATGATTATATGAGACATAAATTTTACATTATGTAATGAATACAAACAATGTTTTAACAGCATTCTTATGCATGTACATGCACATTTTGTTCTATATTCTTCAGTATTTTATCATGTACATATGCTATTTCCTCCCAGTATTTGTTCTGGGTAGGTGTAATGCATACCTACAAACATCAACATAGATCAAATGAAATTAAGAACTATCTTTGATCATTTATATCCTGTGTAAGACTGTCACATTCTGTACATGAATTTTAACCATGGCAATGTAAATAAAAGGCATCTTTCTGTCTAACGAAGTCGGCAATCAGTCCTGAAATATAGCTCTCTCAGTGATAATATTATGTAGAATGTAACTGTCCCAAACTCCTTATTCTTCAGTTATAGAAATAAAGTGAAAAGAAAGTATGAATTTGTCCTTCTATATGTAGGGATAATTTGTGCATAAGAGAGAGACCAGGCAGCTGTCTACGGAAAATATGGACCATATGTTCAAATGCAGAACAGAAATATTACAAGCTGCCTATTGAGTGATTCGAGGCCAAAGAGTAGAAAACCATTTTAAAATGGCAATGAAATATAAAATATAAGTACTAAGATCATTCTTTCCTGTAGCGTTTTGGATATGTATAATGTATCCTTCAACTTTATTCTCCATAGTTTGCTCCTCCAGCAAGAAAAACAATGTAAAAGTCATCGGGGGTACATTCTAGTGATCAACATACAGTGTTCCCTTGCTACTTCATGGTTCGCATTTTGCAGACTCACTGTTTTGTAAATATTAAAATAAAATATAAAATATTTACATCCTATTAAAAGGAGGCTGGTGTGCAGGCTGGAATGCCCTCCGCCGGCTCCACTTGTCCTCCCGCAACTTGGAGTGCTTGTGCAGACTCTCCTTCTTCCGGCCCATCCCAAGGGTGCCTGCCTGCCTGCCTTCCTGGCCTCCACTGACCCCAGCAGAGCCTCTGGAGCCACACAGGTAATAGCAGGCCAGGGAGGCAGGCCTTCCCCACTGTGCCTCAGGCCACTGCTCTGCCCGGGTCTGGAGGCCAGGGAGGCAGGCCTTCCCTACCATGCTTCAGGCCACTGCACTTCCAGGGACCTGAGGTGCGGCAGGGAAGGCCTGCCCCCAGGCCTCCACAGACCCTGGGACTCCCTGAGGCATGGCGGGGAAAGCCTGCCTCTCTGGCCGCTGCACTTCCGGTGTCTGCGGAGGCCGCATTTCCGAGGTCCTGAGGCGCGGCAGGGAAGGTCTGCCTCCCAGGCGGGTAAGGAAGTGCGGGTAAGAAAATCTGCAAAGTAGAAACATATTAATTTTAATATTTATACATTATACTAAAATAATGTATAAATATTAAAAGTAATATAGCATCCCTACTTCATGGAATGGAACCCCCGTGATAAGTGAGAGAAGACTGTAGTTGCTATAATCCATGGGTATTGACCGGTAAAGGAATTCCTATTTCTATTTATAGAAATAAGAGGAGCCAGAGTGTTGTAGTAGTGTGAGTATGACTCCATGACAGCTGATTTCAAAAGTCTACTCAGCCATGGAAACCCACTGGTTGACCTTGAGTATGATATGCTATCTCAGCCTAAGAGAAAGACAATGGTAAATTTCTGAATAAATCTTGCCAACAAAATTCAGTGCTAGGGGCGCCATTAATCAAACTGAACACTTAAGAATTAAGCTGTTCCCATGATATGAATGCACAATTTATAGTTATAACTGTGAGATTGTAATGATTGGATATCATCCAGAAGAATATGCTGAAATGCAACTGATTTGGAAAGAATTGCATTTACTTCGCTCAGATAGCATTCAAATCAGAACATAGTCATTAGGCAGATCATTGAATCTAAACAAGCAATAGATATTTAGAATCCGCTGAGTTAAGTTTCTCCTATGGACTCCTAAATGCTGCTCCTAAATAAAATACATTAATTATATGTATATATACTTTTAATCTTATCCGCCTGATATTCTTGCAGTTATTTTCTAACAAGTGGTGTTGATGAATTGCTGTTTCTTTTTGAAATTCTCTCTTGACAGACTCTGGTACTTTTGCTAAGAAATGACAGCTTATAATGATTGCTGAACCTATGAACAGAATTCCATATAAAGTTCTTTCTCCTAAAATATTACCACAATATGTGCTGCAGATCACATTTATGAATTTTGTAGTTAGTAATAATGATTGTTGATCTCATATCAGCTTGTTTAGTCAAAAGTATTATCACAATGTGTGCTGCATTGTGTAGTATATGTTCAGTGCAAGTATTCATATCTGCATGCAAATCACCATGTTTCAATTTTAGATTTTTGCTTATTATATTTGCAGATAAAATCACTGCATTTGCAGTTGTTAAGACAATGTTCTTAGAGCACTATGTTCCATTTGAATATATTTGTATGAATGAGATTTGTAGGCAGTACACTTTGCATGTTAAATTACATGAAATGTACTTGATATGATTATGGATAACATACATTTCACATGCTAGGTTGCTATTTATGCACATCAGTTACCTTCTTCCTGGTGACACCTTTCAAACATGCTATGAAAATGTCTGTGATAGAATAAAGATGATTTTAAAAGCCCCGTATGTTCGTAGAACCTTAGTGCAACACAGCTGTACAAGTTGGTGTTAAAGTTTAAAATCAACTACTTTGACCACAGGAAATGACCAGACAGCAACAGAGGTCAAAAGTGACAAACTACCATCAATCAATGACTTGGACAGCATTTTTGGCCCAGTATTATCTCCCAAGTCTGTTGCTGCTGACGCAGAGGATAAATGGATCAGTTTTTCTGATCAATCCCTGGAAAACGTAACTCCAGAGGTGACTTCAAGGGAAAAAGTTGTGTCCCCGCCTGTGGCATCAGAAATCCCAGATGAGCCTCCGGAGGCTGAAACCCCTCGCAGTGTTCCATCACCACTCAATTTAGAAGAGGTTCAGAAGAAAGTTTCTGAGCAGACCCACGTTAAAGATGATAACTTAGCAGCAGCAGCATCTCCTAAAGATTTTGGGGTGGGACAGAGAGCAACACCGCCTCCCCCTCCACCTCCTACCTACAGAACGGTGGTGTCGTCACCCGGACCCAGCTCTGGCGGTGGCACAGGAAGCACCAGTGGTATGTCAAAACAGCTTTGAGTGTGCTTCAGTGTGGCCATGAATGCTGCTGTGTGAACACAAAACCTTTTTAGCTACTCTTAGTTGGTTGGCTTTTAAGCATCAGTCATTCCCTTTGTTTGGTTGTACTGTGCCCAGTGGCTTTTGTTTGTTTTTTATTCTGTGCTCTTGTGATCCAACTTAACCCTGAATCCTTGATACTATGTGTTATATCCCCACCATTGCTCAATGTCTAGTGTTTATTGGAGAGGACTACTATATCTTCAATTATAATAGAGATATAAAAGCTATCTGTTACTTTAAATTAGGAATTATTTAAATTCATCAAATCTTCTAAGCAAGAAACAAGCATTTGGTACTCACTACTTTTTGCCAAGCAAGGAAATTGTGCTTCTTTCTGTCAAGCAAGGAAGACAGATCTTAGGTTTTCCCCAAGAGGAACTGATAACTGAACACTTTCACTCTTACCAAATGACCACAGACACTTATAGGTATTTTCCAAAAGCAGGAAAACATTATTCTTAACCTTCTAACTCAAAACTACTTCCCTCCCTTATGGCCAAAGCTCATGTGGGAAGCATCACATGTAAACTGCATATCGACATTATATGCTTTCCTACCAGTCATTTCAGAGGCCTTCATCAGTGTTGAGCTTTCAAATAGAAAGTTATCTTCTGTGGCTAACAGCTCTATTGGAGGGAAAGCAGGATTTTTTGTCGCTGTAAAATATTGTCATTGTATCAAACGTAAATGGGGAAGTTTCCTCCCATGTAAGAAAATCGAGAAAAGTAAGCTTCTGTGGAATTAGAAATGCACAGAAATTTTTAATTTTTCATCAGTGCAGTTTAATATATTTCAAAAGATTAAATACTGCTTTGAAATGGATAATTCAAAACGAAAAGTGGGTTTATTCAAATAGTTACACTGGCCCAAGAAGCCAAGGAGGCTATTGTCAAAAATCAGGGTGTTGCTGTTGTTTTCTCCAGGTTGTCTTACAAAAGGAATTCAAAGAATGGTTTTTTGAAGAAGAAAGCTAGAAAATTACAAAGAGCAAAAATTACAGACTGCCTAGATGTTAAACTGCTAATGGTAGAAATTAAGCTACAACCTAAAATTCCTTGAAGAATGGGAGAAGATTTCCCAACCACTTCTAGAATGAAAATGGTTTTTCCCCATGAAGAGTACAGCATCCAGGTGGGGATATTGGAAGTTGTCATTTTTCCAACTTCTGTTGAGTTTGTAAAGGTGTCTGTAAAGTTTTTCTGATAGGGAATTGTATGTATTCAATTGAGAAGCAGCTGGAAAGGTTTTTCCTGTTTCAAGTCAGCCAATGCTGCTGTTGGTATGTTCCTCACCTTGTGAAAGGAAAGGAATAAAGACTTCTTGTTTTTTGTTTAAGTCGGGAAGAGAACACTGTCTAGTCAAGGGATTCTAGGTAGTTCCAATTTTCAGGTGGATCTAAATTTGAAGAGGACACATTTGCAATTTTCAGAATTTTAAAACTAATTCTAATTAACAAAAGTATTATTATTACACCTATAAAAACATGCCTGACAGTTTTATTTTTAAAGTGGGCATGTCATATCTATGGCCAAGATATGATCATTGATTTATGGAAGAGGGAGTTCCAGTTGGTGCTGCATATCACTTAACCAGGTAACAAGCAACACCCGCAACAAACGATTAAAAGGACAGGACTCCTGACCCTTATTTCATTTGGCATTCCAAAAAAACAGATGCATATGGCTTTTGATAGAAAAGAGTGATACTAAATGTGATATAACTCCTGTTAAATTATTATTTTAATGTGAAATACTTGTTTAAAAATAAACTTAAATGTTAATCTGATCCGTTAGTCCTTCTAAATGCTGGTCAGCATTGTCTTAAATTAATATGAAAAACAATTCTTCTCATAGTCCCCATACTTGTGAACTTTCCCAAAGATTGAAAGTTAGTTTCTATAAAGTAGTTCAGCCTGGAATGTGTATTTATGTGATGGATTAGCATTAAAATTGCATAAGTGCATTTTTATTCCTATCTAGGGTTTCTACCCAAAAAACTTCAATTGCCACATAGCACAAAAATGCACTATTTTCTATATTACATATGGATGCAAATTTCATAAGGAATAATCAGACTTAAACCTAAGCAAGTTTGCTGAATTCTGTAACATGTTCAGAATATTTTAGCAAAGCTTACAAAGAATGAACTGGAAGTTGGTCATGTTTGCTTAAGGACAGGAAGGAAAGAAACTATATCGGAGATCACCAAAAATATTGAATTCCTCAATTGCTGCTTAGATCAGTTGTTACAGAGTAGTTTCTTTTCCCACTATAAAGTCAACAAGATATGCTTAATTCTTAACATAGTAGTTAAAATAATCATCTTGTTGATCTGTTCCTGAGATAGAAATGGTCATTTTCAAGAAAAATCAAGACTTTTATTCCACAAACTCTAGATTTTTTTAAATGGATGATATTTCTTCCGATTTTGTTAAAGACAGATTTTACATCTTGGAAGAGATCTTACTTGTGAAGCTCTGCTGTGCCTGATGGATATGTATATGTACATAACAAGAGCCATCTATGTTTTCCAAAGAGTTTTGTTTGGTCAGAGTTCTTGGCTCCAAGAGATACATGCTACCATTTTTGTCCTGTTGTCAATTTTAATTTTTATCTATGGTTTCAGCACAATTTCTTTAATTTTTGTAATTAATTAACAATAGGGAAATCTCAACGTTGTTTAATTAACATAAACTTAACATTTGGATAGCCATTTGACAGAATTTGGTGTTCGTGATTCTTTAATAAGAAAAAAACACTAACCTTTCTACATAGAATTTCACATTTGAGCACTACGGGTTATGTACGCTTCGCTAAGTACAAAATACATATGATTGTCAAAGCTTTTGAAACTCCTTACCATAGTTAAGGGGATTATTCACAACCTGCTTAACAAGTGCAATATCATTTTGTAATTATTCTTGTGCTGTACTATGAAACCTTTACCATCCCACCACCTATGTTCTCCTGACAGCTGTGTGTTTTATGTGTGTTTTTCACTGACTGCATGAAGCATGTAATCAGTTGGTGTTTATGATCAACACTGTGATATTGACATCTGATTTGGATGTAGAATGCCTTGTTTGATTTTAAAGGACTGACATGAGCACCCAAAATGTTAAGAGTCTCCAATATGTTGAATATGGCACACCTTCCCCTTTCCTTTTCCATTTAAAATAATGTCCTTGGTCTGTATTCTCTTGTTAGGCCAAACCTGAGTAGTCCCATTAAATCAAATGAAGTTACATCACTGTTGATTTTCTAAGTTGTTGTTCATTCATGGATTCTGTTATAGTTATAACTTATACTTTAAACTCTTGTAATTTATCTTTCATTGGCTGTTGTTCTTTGGAAGGGGACAGAGGCATGCTAAAATTACTGTACACTGGAATGCTCAAATAGAAGTATATACATATATGGCATTCCTTTTAACAGCATGACAACTGCTGCATCATAACTGCTTCCAATGTCACTCAGTAATCTCTATCATATGTTCACAGTATGTACAAGGAGTCCATGCTGTGGATCGTTCCCTACTACTATTGTTCCAATTTCCTGAAAGAATAATGGTAGAGTGGGAAGAAGACACAGCATGAATTCCTTCTGTGACCTTTGATGGTACTGAGAACATACAAGGGAACAACGCTGCAGCAGAACAGGTGGCACTAAAGGTAAATTGAGGGCCTTACATATTAGTCCTGACTGGACAATTTCTAATGTTACCATATATTCTTAAATTTAGAAGCCATTTATACGCTGTTTTTGCATACTTAATTGTGTCTGTTGGCACAGTAACCAAATTTATGCCAGCATGTAACATACTGTATATACTCTTGTATAAATTGACCTCATATGTAAGTCAAAGACAGGCTTTGGGGCCAAAATTATGAATTTTGAAATGATTGTGGTTAAGTCAGAGGTCATTTTATGGAGAGAGAAAAGCATCAGTGCCACTGACATTTTCCCATCCAAGTATTTAAAAGGCCAGAAGCAATACCATGGTGGAGAAAGTGGAGGAGATCAGTGTTTCTTTTAGGTTCTCCTAGGACAGACTAAGGCAGCTGAATAAAATCCCCCATTTTCTACCTTGAACTGGAATATATGGCAGTGTGGACTCAGATAACCTAATTCAAAGCAGATATTGTGGGATTTTCTGCCTTGATATTCTGTGTTATATAGCCGCGTGGAAGGACCCTAATCTCTCACCATTCGCCACTCTACTCAGATAAGGGGTGGATTCCTTTTTACAATGGTTGTGGCACAGTACTCAGATTGACCCATGGATAAGTCAACCCAGCTTTTTGGGGTTTAGTTTTTTACTAAAATGTCTAGACCTATACATGAGTATATACAGGCTATAATTTAACTATCTTTGGCTGTTATTTAAGCTGTTTCCCATTTAATAATCACCAATATGAGTATGAAAAAATATTAAACATTTTGCAAAAATACCTTGTAGAAACATTTTTTCTTTCTTAAATACCTGCATTTTTCTCAAGACCACCTATCATCACTTTCCTTATCATAGACAAGTTAGATATACTTTTGATTTGCTAGTATCTTAGAATCACATAAAAAGAAAGACGAAAAATTTGTTTTTTTCATAACAAATCTTTGTTTTCTTGTTGTTTCATTGTATGGTAGTTTTTGATGGCAGTTCCCACTGTTTGCATAGCAAACATATTATTTGGTTTTGTATTAAAATTGTGTTAAGGGATGAGTAAATTCCAGAGATAATAAAAAACAAGATATTATTTTGGTTTCATTTAAAATGGATGCAGTTCATCAAGTGCTGGCTCCTCATTTAATTTAAGGAGGTTTGTATTGGAGCAGTGCATGATCTGTAGCCACTTTGCCTTCCTTGTCAAATGCATGTGAAAAAGTCATTAGCATTACGGCAGCAAGGAAACAAGATTTTATATTAATGATGACATCTTAAGTTAGCTGTTTTCTGACTTCATCCATTACCCATCTATGAATCATATGGTTATGCAGTAGCTACCAACTTAAACAAAACCCTGATATGGCTATGGTTTGCTTGATGGCGTGCTCTGTGTTGAAGGGTACAAACCAAGGGGGGGGGGGGACAACTGAAGTAAATATAATTCAATGCCATATTTATAGTGTGCATTTATTTCAGGGTCCTCATCACCTGCGCGTCCTGCAACACCACTGGCATCCTGCAGTAGTCCTACTCCACCACCCCCTCCACCTAGACCCCCATCTCGCCCAAAATTACCTCCAGGGAAGCCTGGTGTTGACGTGGTATGTTTGTTTTTTTCATGTCTTCTTTTTTACTCTGAAGCAGAAAAAGAAAGATGTAATCACAACAAGTGAATTATGTTTATCCTATCTCTTCTAACTGTTTGAAAGTGCACATAAAAAGAATAACCACTGATGTCAATCAATGGGCAAATTTTTAGAAAGTTATTATGTAAAATTGCAGGCTAGTTTGTTAGGTTTGATGAAGCACGGTTATCTTGTCAAAAATAAGATGGCACTTATAGTCATGTGTAAGAATATGATGTGCTGTAAGAAGAACTTTATGAAACCTTTCCCAACAAAGCCTATTTGGAATCTGTTCAACTTTAATTAACTTGACATTATGCTAGATATTTGAAGAATTCCTATTTGAAGGGCAGTGCCCTCCAGCGCTCCTTATAACTAACCCTCTGGCTGGACAAGAAAAGGGGATAATAATAACAATTTTGCTAATTTCTTCCTCTTGTTATCCCTGAAAAAACTGATTTTGAAGACTGGATAATAATTATGATCATGATGATGGTGATGATGACGACGATGACGTCATCATCAATACAGAGCAATACAGTTAAAACACAGGAAAAGTGAAAATTATAATAGAACTAAGCTAGTAATAATGTTCAAACAATTAAAATGTCTAGTTAAAAGTATAACATGCAATTTAAAAGATTTAAAAACTATCGAAAACATTACAGTTCTTTGAAATTTTTGTGTACCAAAAGCCCATTGGAATATAAAGCTTTTTGCCTGCCATCGGAAGGACACCAGGGAGAGGGGCTATTTTATCTCTCTGGGAAGGGAGTTCCAGAGTTTAGGGGAAACTATTGGAAATGTCTTCACATGCATTGCCGTCAGTCATGCTTGTGAAAGTGGTGGAAATGACAAAATGACCTCTCCTGATTATCTATGGGCCAGAACAAGCACCTACAGGGAAATACGGTCTTCAAAATCCCCTTGACCGGGACCTGAGACATATAGATCTTTATAAGTGGGAGCTGGCGGAGCTATTTCACCAGGAGCATAGTATGGTCTCTATATACTGCCCTTGTAATTCGCACTCTGGCTGAGATCTTTGAACTAATTGAAGTTGCCAAAGGCAGCCCCATGTAGAGGACATGACAGTAGTACAAATAGGATACGATCTGAGGCATGTACCACTGTGATCAGATCTGGCAGATCGAGGAACCGCCATAGTTGGTGCACAAGCCTTAAAGGTGTGAAGCCATCCTGGCAACTGCAGAAACCTGTCCTTCCAAGTTCCGTGCAGATTCTAGGAATACATCCAATCTGTGAACATGTCTTCAGGGGGAGAATAGCTCTATCTTACACAAACAGAATATCTATTCCCTGATTTGCCTTCTGTCTTGTCTGGATTGAGCTTCAATGTGTTTGTTCTCATCCAGTCCAAAGATTCTAGAATATGCTAAGAGTGGCAATTGCAAGGAGGAGGGTGGAGTCAGCAACAATTACAATTCTACTCTTTTAATCCGATAGAACTGGATCTCAATATCTTCTGTATAAGGACCCCTATGGATCTCAATTCCCAATCCAAGCGATAGTGGGGTGATTCACCATAAGTCATGGTGAAGCTGGTGGGAGGCATGGTGAACCTGTCGCCTGGGAACCTGGTGCCTTGCACCCTGCATAGCCCAAATTGCTCTTACCTCATCCCATGGGGGGGGGGGGTCATCTCCCAACTTGCTCGCTCTCCCCCATTTCCCTGTCGTCTCCTCTTACAGCATTTTGACTTCACTTGAGGCATGGAACCCTGCCGGAAGTTGATTAGCATTGTGTGATGGGGTGTGATGGGATCTGGTGGACTCCGTGCCTCAAGTGAGATCAAAGTGTTTTAGGATGGGCAATTTTGCCCATCTAATGAGGTCATCTGTAAGTAGGCAGTATTTAAGGAACAGAAAAGGAAAAACTAGTAGTGCCTTTGATATATTTTGGCACAAGCTGTCTTGGTTTCTCTCCTTCACTCTTTTTTATTTGTAAAGGATCACTTCTGAATCTAATGAATAAGATTATTCATACTGAGCACCTCAATGAAGCCTGCAATTGTTCAGCTGGCCTAATAGTCAATGAACAGGAACAGAGAAATCAATGAACTTGTATGTCTGTGAATTAATTATGGGTTACCAAAAGCATTAAAAGGTTGTGTGTGTGCTTATGAGTACTGGTTGGTGTGTTCAAATTAAGTGATGCATTATATGTATGTTTTTCTTTCTCTACAGTCCAGACCTTTTAGCCCTCCGATTCACTCATCCAGCCCTCCTCCAATAGCACCATTAGCACGTGCAGAAAGCACCTCTTCCATATCATCCACCAATTCCTTGAGTGCAGCAACTACTCCCACAATTGGTAACAAAAAAGCTTTTTTCTTTTGAAGAATAGTTTTCATGAGCAGAATGGCTTATATCTTTGGTTTCTGAAACCCGTTATTTGGTTATCTTTTCTTTGTTTGTGTTGTCATAGTCATGTTATGTTAGAGCACTTTATAATGTGAAATAGAACTGGAATTTGGATTGGTGTTAGAGCACTACATCTGTGTTACATGTATGCATATCATAATAACAGTCAAAATAGTCACACACACACATGTCCTTCATGAGCACATTTTCCATGGGGGGGGGGATGTGTCCTTTAGTCCCAAGTTACAATGGGAACAGAATATAGATATTTTTTAAAAAAAGATAGGAAAACCTTTCCAAAAATTAATTAGGGCATGAAACAGTATGGCTCTAATATGCTTGCAAATATTACTGAAAAGTTATCATACTTAAACTGGGAAAAGACACGTAGTAATTTGTGGATTCAGGGTAGCTTTTTCTGACAAATGTCTCGAAAAATAATATACACAGGGAATAGTTGTGTGTATATTTTAGCAGGCCAACAATTTTATCACTGTAGTAGTTATACAATAGAATAGTCTGGCCTTTCAGTAATACTTCAATTCATTGTTAAAGTATTTAGACACACCATGAACCTTAGTAAAGAAAAAGAAGGGAAAAAAGGTCAAGAACAAAAAGCACTACACAGAATCATTTTTTCTTTTTAAAATCTGTTTTAAACCAGAAATGTGGAGCACATAGTCCTCTAGTTGGTGTGGAATTTCAATTCCTGTCATTACTCATCAATAGCTATTTTGGCTAGCTTTGATATGAGTTGTAGTCCAACAATATTTGGAGGACCCCGGATTTCTCCTCCCTGTTAGAAGCAAAGCATATTTCCTGTCTTTGGATTGCAGAAACTGTACAGCTGTACAATGTCAAAAACAGTGCTAAATGTCAATGATCTGACCGAAAACGACTTTGACACTTATTGGATAAAGTGGGTTTTAAAAAACAAAAAAACAAAAACATTTTTTTCTAGGTAGAAGTTAAGATTACACATGATGTGGCTGATCGTTTCTAGTATTGATGCCTTTTGGTCCTGTTTCCTTCTTTGGTCTTCCCTGGTCTCCCTTACTTCTCTCACCTTCTTCTGAAATCAACCCATGTTTGGATTCCCTCTTCTTGATTTCATTTACAACATTATGTTTTCTTTCTTCGTACTTTAAATCCACATCTTTTTCTCAGATATAGCTCTTTTTGTGCTGCAGACTCCAGGTTTTCCTTTTTGACCTGCCTCTTCTTTCATCAGCGCTTCCACTCTTCTGCAGACATCTCTGTCTCCTTCAGTTCTCATTGTTTGCCGGGTTGTTTTATTTGTTTCTAATCCTTTGGACCCGTTCTTCTATAAATCTCAACTTTGTTTGATTTCTGTTCCTCTGGTGTGACTCCTAATTCTGTCTTGACAATTTTCAAAATTATATGGAGGAGAAAGGGAATTTGAAGTGTTCTTAAATTGTCTGAGTGTTCTTAAACTTTTCAGCTTGGGAACAAATTGAATATTTGTTCCAAGAAAGCCAAACCTAGTCAAATGAAAAATCAAAAATGGCTGAAGTGTGTGTATGTGTTATGTCTTTGTGAGGTGTGTTGAACTATAATGGTAACTTCCCATTTATGGGAAACCTTTGTCTTTTAATTTGAAAAAGAACTCATACTAAGTTTAAATAATGTTTCTAGTTAGTTTAAAAAATGGCATTGCTCCCAAATGGAGCATATATTTAGACCTCCAATAATTATTTGGGAACTGTTGACTCTGGTTTGAAGTGCTTTATCTTTTCATTTGTCCTTCTGATAAATTTCAGTTCATTTTTGTTCCCTTTTTGCCTTTTGTAATATTTTGGTGGGGTAGTAGTGATGGAAAGCTTCAGGTAATTTTCAAACTTATTCTTCTTCATATTTATGTCCTGTTTCTGTTGCTGTTGGACAATGTTATGATTGCCATGATATAAATGTATGTCAGTCAATGTACCAAAAAGCATTTCTCTTAATCTATTCTACAATTTTATGTTCTTTTAACCAAAAGGCTCTGCCCCCAGTGGCTTAATTCCTTGTATGTGAGATACTTTCAAAGGCTGATGTAAATAGTCTGAAGCTGATGGTAGTCAGTGTTCCTTTTTTCATGAGAGACACATTATTGAGTGTTCTTATCAGTAACTATAGTTCATAACTTAAAACTGGAAATCAGATAACTGATTTGCAGAAATTGTTATTTTTAAGTGTAATTGTTGGCTATATCTATGTAAAAGAGATGGGATATTATGCAATTTTCCATTTAAATAATAATTTCCCTGTACAGTGAGCCCACCTTATCTGTGGCAGTTCAATTCTGTGACTCCCCATGAATACAAAATACACCATCTAGCATGCCCAATATTATGATATGATGGTGATGTGAATGCACACACTTCAGCATGTTTGCATTCATGTTGCTACTATTTACTAATATGGGAAGTGATGATTGACGGTCCCTGGAAATAGCAGATCCAGATCCTGCTGATTAAGCAGACTCACCATGAAAATAAAATTCCAACGTGATTCCTTTGAGATGAAGCATTTAATGGAAGACTTTATAGATTTTCATCAGTAGAAGCTAGGTTCCTATCTAATTACATTTTATTTTCATTCTGAGCCTGTTTGGCAGATATAAGAAGCTATAGAAAAAATATTGGCTTTGAAAACTACTTACTGATGCACGGGGACTGCTGTTACTTTTCCTTATTTTATTATGACAGCTACAAAGATTAAAGTAGGTAGGTTGTTAGGTATATGGTTAAAGAATATTACCTGATTCCACATATTTGGCTCATCTTCAAAAGTATCACACTTATAAAATGCCTTATATTTTGCATCTCATCAAGTCAGTTACTAATTCATCCACTCTGTAAATACAATATAATGTTTTAAAAATCAGATGATGGTCCAAAGATAGACAACTAATAAATTATGCATTGCAGCAACAGCTGGAAAGGCTTTTCTAATATGAAGACTTTACAGTCTTCATAAAAGCCTGAGCAGATGAGTTCTGCTACATTTTTGTGTTGTTAAAATAAATTGTTTCAGTAAGTAATAGCCAGGAAGGCTCTTAGATTTATAACCTGTCAAAACCACATGTCCAAATACTTTGAAGACAACATGAAGGTTTAGTATAGACAATCTAGTGCAAAATCCAATTATGAAGTGGCAACACTCTTAAAATAGAAGACCTATGAAGGTTTTTGAATTTTGAATCATATTAGAATAAGGGGACATGATCCATTTGTCATATACACTTTAGTTCACATAATGATGACTAATGATTGATTGCTAACATTCCTAGCCTATAATAACAATGTTTACACCAATTTCAGAGATTTTTTAAAGAATATTATAGGCAAAGTTGAGGAAAAGTTGATGAAACTGTGAAATGGTGTAGCTGGCATGGCTAATAAGAAAGAAGACTGGCTTGTACTTGGTCATCCCAGCTGTTTAGTCATGGCTTATTTGTTAACAGTAAGAAGCACAAACTTTGCTTTTGCTGACCACATTAAGATCAAGATTTGGATGCTGCTAAATATATTTAGTATGTACAGATGTAGAATACCTACTCAGCTTTTCTCATTTTTTAGTAGCTTGAATTTAGTTTGTATATCTTTTTAGGAATTTCAATTTGACTTAACATCAAGAGAAACTCATAGGATTAGTCATTCTCTTACACAAATCTTACACAAATCAACCTCTTGCTTAAGTGTTTTCTTGAACATGTTTGCTGAATACAAGCACGTTTTCTTAACATTGGAGTCTAGCAATTTTGTCATATTTATGTTGTTGGGTATTTGTGGTGTGTGGAGCACATTCATTGACTGTTGTAAACAAAAGGAGTATCTTATTAAATGTTCAAATTCTGTGTTCTCCCAAATAGGGATAGTTAATGTTCACAATGTTCATGAAAAAATCTTAATTTTTAGACTCCCGGCTCCATTTCCTCCTGTAAAAAGTATTAGAATGTAGCCTGCTGTTTATTGACAAGAATGACCACTTCTCCAATCTGTACATATAGCTGGTACTATCAAAGCTTATAGGATCATTTATGTGATGGGTGGGTAGACCTTATGTCAACCTGCCAATACAATGATAAGACAAGTGTGGCATGTGATGCCAAGGCTATTTTTGCCACACCACAACACCACCCCTCAAAAATATTTTGCTACTTCAATGCCTCCTTCTTCATTGTTAGGTGGCCACTTCTTGTTTGGAAATAAGGTCTGTCCAGGCTTGAAACTGGTGAAAGGAGTGAAAAGGTTTTAGTGGGTT
Source organism: Anolis apletophallus (assembly GCA_030556195.1). Taxonomy (NCBI): domain Eukaryota; kingdom Metazoa; phylum Chordata; class Lepidosauria; order Squamata; family Anolidae; genus Anolis; species Anolis apletophallus. The sequence goes on from JARBWK010000005.1 coordinate 99,434,663, forward strand.
CTATTTCATTGGGGGGGGGAGGGGGTTGAATAAAAATATGGACCTCTAGGGCTGGTCTGAAAATAAATGTAGGGGGTCTCATAGGGGGCCTGATACATGCCACCAATCCCTCAAGGTTGCCCATCTCTGCCATAACATTTGTTGAATTGCTTGGCATGTAAAGAGCTGGTAACTCCAAGCAGAAATTTTATTTGTGGAGGGGATGGACAGTACTGTGAGACATATACTGTAAAGTTAAAGGTTCAATGATACTTCAGATATGTCAAGCTAAGCTTGGTTGTACAAAAGAGACTTGGAGCCCTTGAAATCCAGCTACAGCTTTCAAAAGGACATTGTAGGGGATATATATATATATGTATGTATGTATGTATGTATGTATGTATATCCCCTTACAGCATGAATTACTGAGATACTACTAGGACTTCGACAGCTAAGTACAATTCCAGAATGCCTTTTGCAAAAGGCAATGTTTTCCCAACTACTGCACAATAGGTAGGATTAAACATGGAGAGTATGGATACTATTATAGGGGACTGGGGTAGTTGGATAGATTATTTTAAAATCTGTATATTTAAGAGATGGATGGTCCTGCTTGCACATTAGAAAAATTAACATGAAAAGAGATTTTGTAAAAGTGTCAATAGATAAAACAGCTCTTTCCTATTGCTCATTGTCCTAGTTGCTCAAATTTGTCTGATATTTGTTGGGTTTGCCCAAGGGAATGTGGCACAGAATTCTTTCATTTACATGTCTGTCCTTTTTGTATTTGATTTTGGGTTCTTGTGGTGGCTATTGCATATAATTTTGATAATAAAAGAGACTTGTCCACTATTTTTATGTCTATGATCTTTTATTTTTTCATTGTAATGTTTGTGTTTTGGTTGATAAGCAGCTATTTGGTTTTCGTTTGGAATTTGTGTTTTCATTGTTTTTCTTTTACATTTCTTTTGCTCATGGGTTTCAGAAGATGATGCTTATGTTGACAAACTGCCCTCGTTTGAAAGGCACTGTGAAACGCCTGCAGGTACTGTACTAGCAGAGTGGTTTCCAGAAATCTGGATTTAAAAGTCAAGCCATTATCATCTGAATGCCTCCTTCACTACCACCACCACCATGAGTGTCAAGTGCATACAAATTTATACCTAATATCCGACTGAGGAACTCATGCAAAACAAAACATGCAGTGCATTGCATGATGGTGTCCCAATAATAAGAGTTTGGGAGAAGTGACATATTGCTGACTTGTGATTCTTTCATATGTAAAGAATAACAGCTACTCAAGAAGCACTCTTCAGAGAATTTATTTTCCATACCTTGCTCTTTCTCCAAAGCAGAGTTGACTTAAATATCTGGTTCCCGCAAGTTTTCAGGACCAGATGTGCCTAAAATCACTGATAGGATATCATCAGTTTCCAGTTCTTGTTCATGTTCACTGGATCCTTTAAAATGGAGGCATCAAAGTAACTGGTAATATTTGACAAGAAAAGGAAGGGATACAGATTGGCACATTCATATCTTGGTTTTATAAATCACAAGGGTTCAGTCCTTTTCAGCAATTTATTGATCCTAATTTACCAGTACTAAGAAAAGCACCTGAGCAGATCTTAACTCCATCTTAGGAAGCCCAGTCATCATCCACGAGAACACATTAGCAAAGTTGTGCTACATATCTGTTTCAGGATGAAGACACATGAGCATGGGTGCTCCATAATGTATGGGAGCTCCAGAAACATACCCAGTTTTCCCCTTTATCCATCTTTTTATCAGGTTCATATATTTTTCAGTGCTACATTTTCAGATGTGACCACATGCAGTGATGTCCCCCAAGATTACAGCAGCGCCTTTGAGATGTGGCTGGTTACCAGTGTAGCTAAAACAGTCTAATGTTTACAGCAACAACTCATCTTCTACTGCTCACATAAAAGCCAGGACAACTATCCAGTGGGCAAAAATTACCTCCATTTAGGATTCCATAGCTTGCTTTTTTGCTTTCTGTTTCCCAAAATAAAACAAAAACATTGTTTTAAAAATCCTTGCCCGGCTCCTTGCACGTTAACGGCTTGCAGCGCCTCTTCTTCCCCTGTAGAAAGATTAATAACCTGCTTCTGTGACTCACACTTATGTCCTTCTCTCTCCCTCTCCTTAACCTTTCCCATCCCGCTTCAACTCCTGGCCATACAGAGAATGAACAGCCTTCCCTCGTCTGGTTTGACAGAGGAAAGTTTTATTTGACTTTTGAAGGTAAGTAGTGCATAGCATACTGGGTTGGAACTTCAAACTCTCCTCTGCTCTTATTATTTAATAATAGAAGCCCTTTGGTTTCCTTGAATCAAACAAGCAAACCCATTCTACCTTTCTGTTTGGAAATGCTATGGCTACTTAGTTGACATGATGAGTTCAATCAGAATCCTTTTTAAAATTTGAGTTGTACAACTGTGTCCTTTCAGTTGTTACAATTGTCTTAATTTCAGTGGAAAAAGGGAAAACATTGAAATATATGTTTTTTGAAAGAAAAAAAACCAGAGTTACTGATAACCAAGGAACTTGACTCTGTCAACCAGGGCTTCTTATATACACTTCGCAAGCAATTTTTACACTTTATAACAGCTCCACAGCATAAATCCACTTACAATTTTTATATTGAATCTGCTTAATTCCCTTGCCATCATATTCAGAAGAAGCTCCCGTGCAGGCAATAAAAAGCATATTTCAGATAGATATGAAAACTATATCTGTACCCCCACATTCAGAGTTAATGGCATGCATCATCAGTTTATGTGTAATTTGGAATGGAAATGTATGGTATGAGAATACAAATGTTGACAATTTAACAAATATTGTTTAAATGGTATTTTTAACATTGTTCAGCCAGCCTCTTCATTTTAATTTGTATGTAGCATTCCCAGCTTTATTATAATGGAGGTTTAAAGATTGCTTATAATAAATGTTTGGTTTCATGAGCCTATTTCTGTTTTAACTATCCTTCACAGGAGTAATTTGTCACAATCTTAATTGCTTTGGAAATTTTAATAAATGAAGGGGTATGGATGTAAAAGAAAAGAGAGATGTTACTGATCAGAGTGGTAAAAATTACTTTTGCCTTAAATAAGTATGTAAGAGGTTGAGGATTTTGTAACTTTGAGAAGTTGTTTAATCCCAAGCTATTCTTTTATAAAATTACCAATAATATGGAGATGAGTTTACACAATGGGTTGAGTCCACAGTTTAGTGATGAGAGTTTTATTTGCAAAACTGAGCACTCTGGAGCCTCAAGACCCCTTTTTCCCAGCAGCTGACCTCACCAGCCACAAACATGCTCCAAAAGATTAGGGATCAATCAAAGCAGTGTGGAAGGCAGGATGAATTATCCAATATGCAATACTCATAATGAAAGTGCTACTCAATTATAAAAAGTGTTCTGAACATTATGTAGGTCTTCATTTCCAATAATGAGCCACAACTCGAAAGGTTCGTGAAGTAAAAAGTTCTTCCCAAATTTTAAATTGTCAGAAAATTCACATCCTCCCCAGCATAATTTTTACATGACTATTTCTCCATGGTACTGCTGATTCATTGCCTCCTTTCTTTACCCCAGCTACTCTGGCTCTACTCACATCTTTATGTGTGTATTTGCCCATAGAGGAAAAAGAAATTAAAGACAGCAAAGGCAATTGTTGTTACAGTAGCTAGCCATGATAGCCATCATAAGAGTGATGAGCAAAGTAACTTGCAGTGATCCAGAGGCCAATTTTTCGCCTTGAGGACCCAGCACAGCCTGAACTAGGCCTGTAAATGCATTTTTTTAAAAAATTAAAGTAGCTGCAACTCCACTATTTTGTTTCAGGAGAGTGCCAGATCCTGCACCCTCTTTAAACAAAAAAGGCATTCCTAAAATAATTAATCTAACATTACAAAGTTATAGCACTAACATTCCACCTTAACTGTTGTAGAATATATGATTTGGTGAAGCACAAGAGTTCTCTGATGTAGGATTCTGAATATGCCTGACTAAATTGTAAATTCCAAAATTCTATATGATGCAGCCATGGCTGTTCAAGTGGAATCATAGTACTATTGTTGTTTAGCGTGGATCAGGCTGCACGTGAGATATTGTTGGGGTTCTGCAGGATCATAATGGCAAAAAATAGCAATTTGAGTCACATCTAGTTCACAGACCATCCTTAATTCACATCTTATCTGGGAGCCTTATCTCTGTTCTTCATTAATACTTTATTTCTTTAACCCAGTGGTTTATCTAGGGAAATAACATTTTGATGGGAGCTTGGATCTCTATGTGCATCGTGTCCATCATTTTCTTGTAAAATAAGTGTGCTTCCTCACCTGTGTCATCACTTTACATATATCTGTGCTTTACTACCTAAAATAGATGCTTCCTGAGATTTGATTGAGATTCAAACCTGATTTCTGCAGGTGGTCAGAATTATGCCACTAGATTGCAAATCTAGCTGAATGATACATCACACCCCCTTATTCAAATTAAACAACACAGTTTTGTGGGGAAATCCGAAAATGATCTCTGATGATGTAGCTGCTAGCTCAGGCATGGGCAAACTCCAACTCTCCAAATGTTTTGGACTTCAACTCTGTTAGAAAATGTGGGAGTTGAAGTTCAAAATACCTGGAGGGCCAGAGTTTGCCCATGCCTGGGCTAGCCAATAGTTGAGAATTTTTTAAAAGACCACATTGTTGTTGTTTTTCTTCCTAGAGGAAGAAGGAACTGCGAAGATAGAGAAAATTATAATTCATGCAGTGTCCTCAATGTCTATCAACACTTTCCCTCTAAACCTGGGGTGGGTATGTTCTCAGTGTTTGACAGTTTTCAGCACCTCCTAGCTCCTTATGAGCCTTACCAGTGGAGTTAATGGTGGTCAGAAGTAAAGCTTCAATCAGGTTTTGCAGTGTTTTGAATGGCCTCATCCCCTGCCCATATTTTCATTTTGCTGTTTCAGGCTGAGAATGAGGCTGAAATGATATTTACAAATCTCTTATAAACCATTTTATGACTTTTAAAAAGAAATTGGGATTAAGCGGCCAATGGCTGCGTAGAAACTACCCATGTGTAATCCCTCCAGTGTACTATCTCTGCCCTACAGCAGTTTGAGTACTATATTTGCACTATTTTGTTATTTTTCTCTGCCCATTGGAGGGCTAACAAGATCCATGAAAATAAAAGATTAGAATCTAGTAAATTCACCTTAAATTCACCTTATGGTTGGAAGAAGAACAAAAAATGTTACAAAAGAAAACACTATGCAATGTTGGCACTGTCAGCTCTGACAAAAACTGTCTATGTAACTGCAGAATGGTATTTCATAGTTATAAGCCAACATGAGATTTTCAAGAAAGTTGGCTGGTAGTGCCTTGCAGTTTAGACTACAGGCAATCCCTAAATTATGAACAATATAGGTTCTGTAGTTTTCTTCTTAAGTTGAATTTGTATGTAAGTCGGAATAGGTACATTTTAACTCCAAGCCAAATATATGTATTATTTAGCAGTGGATAGTATAGGGAAGGGTAAAATTCCCTGTGGTGTTTGTTTTGCTGTCTGTGCCCCTGTTCAGAAGACTTCATTTAACTTTTTTTCCCATGTGATAGGATTTTGAAAATGTTGGTTTGTTGTGGAAACAACAATTGGAGAGAAAGCTTCAGTGGAGATACCTTTTCCCCATGATAACTCTTTCAGGAGTGAATTTCCCTTCCTAGGGGTATATTTCTTTCAATTTCTGTTGTCTCACCCCTGTCCTTAACTTTACATTTGTTGTTCTGTTGGAAAAGAGAGAAGAGAGTGTGTGGTTTTTTTAAAACCATCTTGGTTTCTCAGTGGCTTTGGCTATTATCTGCCTGAACCAGTTCTGCACATGAAGGTGGGAAGGCATGGTGAAATTGTGATTTTTCTGCTATTTATTGGGTTCAAATATATCATGGGGGAAGTTCAAAGTTGTCCAACTTCATAGAATTTATGCAAAATTCTTTCTTACTCCTCATACTTTTGTTTATGTACATCAAGCTACTGAATGAAATGATCGAGATGTGTAGAATGAGATACCATGAGTACGCTGATGATACATAACTTTCTTGTCATCTGAGTTAGGAGAGTTCACACAAATGCTGAAATTAGACAATTGTCTGGACTTAGTAATGCATTGGATGAAACCAAATAAGTTACAATTTCTTGTATCCCTTTCAACTTTGCTGTTATCTTGTGCGTTATCATGGACACCAAGATAATGTTATATTTATTTGAATTATCTCAAGTTTCTCTTTTTCCTATTCATTATCCATGGGCTTTGATGATGTCTAATCAGTTGTCATAGACTATTTAATATAAACTATCAGGAACTTCCAGAAGCTGCATACGAACCTTACTCTCACCAGTCATTGGGCCTTACCATGGCTTTCTTATCAGGACAGAATGCTTTATTTAGTATGGCTAACTATTCTGAAATATGGGGATGCTTTTTCCTTGACAAGGTTTAATGTTCCTCTCTCTAATTTATTATATGGCAGACAATAAGAATAAAAAGCCTGCTAAACAATATATTTTGACCATGTAATAATCCCAAGGTAAAGCCAATATTTCATGCTTTTTTCAGTATTGTTGTTGTTGTTGTTAGTGAGGGACTGGGAGACTTAATAAAGCTTATTATACAACTTTTCCGAGACCAATCTCCTTGGTCCCTAATTATCAGTTTGTTTTAGGGCTTTAATAAGTCATTCACTCAGCAAGTGACTTAAGTTTCTACATTTGGCTGTTGCAACCAGATCATGTGTGATTATTATTATATTCAGTGTATCAACCCTGTGTTAGATGTATTAATACGCATTACACACATTTTGTGAAAATGAACGTTTTAACATATGTTAATATGACATATTAACAAAGAGATGACAATGATGAATCATTCCAATCCAAGCTCGTTGAGTTTCTTTTTGTTCAGTCATTTAAGTTTGATGTTTTATTGCATTTTATTGTTTCATTGTTTTCAATTCATATTTATTGTTGAACACTGAGATGTGATGCAAAGAGGGGTTGTATATTTGTAAATAAATAAAATAAGATATCTTATATAGGAAAGTAAAGTCCTGGTTCTCTTAAATGGAACTGTAATGATAAGCCTCCTCAATAATTCTAGTAGTTCTAGGTTTTTTTTTAAACATTATGAGCCAACACAGTACTATAGATGGAGAACATGTGTGATCTGACTGTTTAGCTGCAGATGCTTTGAGATGAAATTGGTTATCTGGATCGATTTCACTTTTGGAATTGTAGTTGCCATGCTTACAGTAAATTATTTTTCCTCTGAAATATAGTAAATGAGAATGTAATTGAGTTAATTTCCTAGGTTGTTTTGTAGCCTTGGGAGGATTATAAATTGTACCTGTCATGGTTTTATTGGTGCTTGAGAAAGAGGATGAAAAAAAGTAATGGCAGCAGATATTCTAAGCTTTGAGAATTGTTTTAAACGATATCATTTATTCTGTCTTGTCTTTGATATGACTTAACATTCATATTAGGTCACTGGGAGAGGTTGTAGACTTTATGTTCATGTTGAAAACAATTGAACAGTGTAGATCAGAGCCCTAAAACTTTTAAAGCATTGAGCCAGTTCACTGTCCCTCAGGCTATTGGGGGGCTGGATTATAGTTTGGAAAAAAAGAAGTAATTCCTACGCACACTGCACATATCTTATTTGTAGTGCAAAAAACCCATAAAACAACAATGCAATATTTAAAATGAAGAACAATGTTAACCAACATAAACTTACCATTATTTCAATGGGAAATGTGAGCCTGCTTTTGGCTGATGAGATAATCAAGTTAAGTAGGATTGCTGTTGTTGTGTGCCTTCAAGTCATCTCAGACTTAAGGCAACCCTAAGTCTAACGTTATGGGTTGCCAGATACATGACCTTGGAGGGCCACATAAGGCTTGTGGGCCTTTGTTTGGAAACCTCCTGGAGTAGAGGAATCTTGTTGCTATGATATTAATCACTTTGAAAAAAATATTTTTTCAGAGTAAATAGATTGATGCCAGAAAAGTTAAAATTTCTCCACTTATAACCCAGGTAGTAGCAGTAGAATGGAGTTGCTCATCTATAGGCCACATGATGATCTGATCTCAGCAGTCTCCAGCAAACTATCAGGTGCAGTGTAGCTACCTGGCACTTGGGTTGTGGACCCACCTTCACTCCTTCTATATTGCAACCAAAAACATGCAAATTCCATCATGTATCATGGGCATTCTCAGCTATTGTTGTATTCTCTGGCATTAGTTAACCTTTCTTTGTCAGTTTTTACTGTTTCATTGTTTTGTTCTTATGGGGAGGTTGTATTTTTTAAAAAATGTGATTTTGTGAGGCTTGGGTGATTTTATTGTAAATTTTGTTGAGGTTATGTGCTGGATGATGTCTAACAATTTGCTCTGTTCAGTTCTTCATAAACGAATACATCTCAAAAGAATTTCATAACATTCTACAACAAATGGGTTTCTGGGGGGGGGGTTGTAGTACTATACTAGCAATTTCATAGAAAAAAGTTGCAGATTTTTGTCTGTTTGAAACAGGGGCAGGATGAAGCATTTTATCCTACTTAAATATACCATAATACATATTCAGGTGGAATTGCTCCCATCTATACTGACCATGCTGATCGCATCTTCTTGCACAAGCCTGCCCGGGTCCTGAGATCTTCAGGAGAGGTCTTTCTCTTGGTTCCACCTCCATCTCAAGCTCGGTTGGTGGGTACAAGAGAGCGGGCCTTTTTGGTGGCTGCCCCTCAACTCTGGAACTCTCTGCCCAGTGAAGCCAGAATGGCTCCTTCCCTGATGTCCTTCCAGCAGCAGGCTAAAACCTTTTTATTCAGGCCGGCTTTTAAAGGAGGAGGTTTTAAAGATCAAGTCAGGAGTGCTGTGGTTTTAGCTCTGAATATGTTTTTAATTAGTTTTAATGATTTTTATTATTTTTAATACCATTAACATTTAATTCTGTTTTAATGTTTGTAAACTTTTGGTTTTAAATTGCATTGGCTTTATTGTTAGCCACTTCCTGCTGTAGAGAGAAAAAGTGGAGTATAAACATAATAGTAATAATAGTAAATTAAAATGAAAAATTAAAATTTATTTCTTACGGTCACAGACCAGCACAAAGCGGGCACCAGCGCCCTAAGTAATAATAGTAATAACAACTCAAGAATCAGTTGTGGAAATATATCTTTTCTACTATTTCAATAGTAATCTACATTAGTTGTGTGATGGGAGTGGGGACACACAATTTAGGGCTCTTGCCGGGGATGCAAGTTTGCATCTTCAACATCAATACCTTGCTACACTGAATGTTATCTGTTCAGTTTTATATGTCCTCAAAATATATATAAGCAAACACACCCAGCTCTTTGCCATTTTTAATCATTGTTTCTGTTGATAAGCTTTCTGCTGTTTTGTTCAAAATATTTAAAAATCATCATAAAGCAACCACCTCAAACATGCCTGGCTATTCTATATGTCCATACTATTTGATTTTTCTTGAGTTATCCACAGACTTTTCTAAAGAAACATTTTAAGCTACATAGGAAGATTTGACCTGCTCTGATTTATTCAATGGTGGATAAGATGACATCTTTATAAAGATGTTTTTTTTTTCAATTTTTAATATTTCTTTGTCAGGCCTTAAATTATGAGCCCACTAAATGGGAAGTATGTTATTCATACATTTTATATGCCCCCCAGGATACTATTGGTTAACATAAACTAATTCTGATCTTTTATTTTTAGGCCTATGGGACCTCTTTATTCACCATGCTGTAAATCATATTTAATAATAATAATAACTTTTATATTTCATAGGGAGGTGCTCTTTTTCCATTTCCAAGCTGAGGAGCCTGTTGTCCATATACACCTCCCGGTCGCATTACTGGCATGGCTGTATGGGTGCCTTTATTACCTTCCCACCAAAGCAGTACCTATTGATCTTCTCACATTTACATGTTTTCGAACTGCTAGGTTGCCAGGACTTAACAGCTAGGAGCTCACCCCAACCTGCGAACTTTCAGGTCAGCAGTTCAGCAGCACTAGGGTTTAACCCATTGCGCCAGTCACAGCCCCTGTATTTATCATACATATTACATCTCTAAAGACAATACAATTATTTCTAGAGATAACAATGTATTGTATGGGATGCTGTTGATTTGATAAATACATATGATCATCTAAACACATTTAGTTGGCTGGGCTTCCTTAACCATATAAATAAACATGTAATGTTTGTTTGTGGGATTAACATAACTCAAAAACCACAGGACGAATTGACACCAAATTTGGACACAATATGTATGTAAGGCCAAGGAGTGACCATCACTCATAAAAATACTGAAAAACACAGTGGAAGGCACTTAAAAAGCCAAAAAATGAAAAAGAAATACATGCGCAAAAACATATATATATATATATATATATATACACACACACACAAAAACACACATATATACACATATACAGAAATATATACACACACATATTGTCACAACACAGAAAGCCTTAAAGGACCAGACCAGATAGTAAACAAGTAGAGTTTATTTCAAAAATAAAGAATTGTCCCAAAAACACTTAAACTGCAGTGTTAAATGAGCAAAATAACATAAAAAGACCAAACCGGTCAAAAACACATAAACATATATAATCTGGATTAAATCTCCAGAAAACCTGGATTATTCCCCAAAAATACATGGACCAAAGGAAAAACAAAGAGCAGAGAAGCATCAGCGAAGTCTGAGGTCGAAGAACAGGAAAGCAGAAATCATGTCAAAAACAGGCCTGCGTCAGCGAAGTCCGAGGTCAAAGAACAGGAAAGCAGCAAACACGTTGTCAAAAACAGGTCCAAAAGAGAGTCCATAGGAACCAGGAACCAGGAAACACAGCATACAGAGCAAGATACCGCCACCCTGCAAAACCTTGCCAACTGCAAAGAAACCTAGATTCCAAGCCCCTTTTAATATTCACAAATTTTCATCGGAGCTGGAACTAGCCAACACCCTCTCGTTAGTGCTTTCAGCTGTGATGGCAGTCACAGGTGTAGCCCCTTGCCTCCCTCTCCAATCTCTCCATCTCCTGTCAAGACTTAACTCCCCCCAAGATGAAGCCTGATCCTCAGAATTCCCAGCCCCACTTCCCATAATTGGCTCCCCACTGACAGACTCATCATCCCCAGAGAAACCCTCAAAAGAGTCCTCATCAGTGGAGTCCTCAAGCATTTGCCGGATCTTTTTCCTTTGTTGCTCTTCATCTGATTCTTGCTCATTAGTAACTTGTTTTCCCCTCCCAGCTTCCAATTCCACACTTTCAGGATCATTCAAGGGCTCATCTACAACACATACACACACACACACACAACACATATACACAGACTGGGCCACCGCACTGCATTGCAGGGGACGGCGCTAGTGTTTTGTTTTGTTTTTTAGAGTTTTGAGCTATGTACATGTGACATTAGTTTATAACTATGTAACTTTCAGAGTCTGTTCCTTTTTTATTAATGTTCCTCATACAATATTCACAGTACCATTTGAAGGACAGTTCGTAGGACTAAAGCTAGAATTTATGTTCTTCATATACACATAAAAGGCCTTGGTGCTATCAGAGATCCAGTGAATAGGCTGCAGCAAAGAATTTATGCAAGAACATTTCATTGCTAAAGGCCAACCATGCATTATGCAAAGTCTATTATTCTTCCTCTTGGTGTTCCTCCCTTTTCCTTTAACAAAAACAGCCATGGAAATCAAACATTGAAAGTAGAGAAGTATGCAGGAAAGGCAAATTGTCTTGTCTTTTTCCTCTTGCATTTTTATTGCAGATCTCATCCAGGCTTGAAGGAGTAATTTTAACCAAATATCAATAATCAGTAGCCTTTTTTCCATTGTGCTTTCACTCCCATTTCAGGCTCCCATGGCTATCTTTTGTTTCTAAAAGTTAGACAAAGAAATCATTAAATTGCCATTCATGTGTTATTTGAGCCTGTCCATGATGGTGGAATGTTGGATATTTTAAACCATCAAACAATATAAAGTTTTGTAGTTTTCCTTCATTTCTCCATCTACAATCAACAGATGAAGAGATTACTGAAGTAACAAAGGGGCTATATCCCTATAAAGGCTCCAAGCTGTGTACATCAGTTATGAATTAATGATGTCTTTATTTTACAGGATGATTGAATTGACAGCACTTTGTGTATGTGACATATTATTCATAATGACCATAATAAAAACAAGATACCCTTTAAAGAATATAAGTGTGGAAAGACTTTCTTTTTTTACTTTTCTTGCTAGATCTAAAACCATGTAGTTAGTTGATATATAGTCAAAGGTGCTTCTTTGGCCGCTTCTGCAAAGGTTTTAAAGTTTTATTTATTTATTATCATATTTATTATTTGTGGGGATTCAAGGCGGTTAACACGCCACACTAGGCAAGTTTAAGAGCTGCAATATGAAATTAAAAAGCAATTAAAAGCAATTAAATAGTAACAGTGTGGTATAAACAAAATTGAAATACAGGATATATACTAAAATGGCATTTAAAATTCATATTTCCCCCAATCCCACCCACAGCACTCTCTAATTAAAAATCACAGCACCCTTTGAACTGACCTTAAAAACCTTCTTTAAAAGCCTGCCTGAATAAAAAGGTTTTAGCCTGCCGCCCAAAGGATAGCAGGAATGGGGGACATTCTGGTTTTCCTGGGCAGGGAGTTCCAGAGTCGAGGGGCAGCCACCAATAAGTAAGGCCCAGTCTCTCATTCCCACAGTGAAATGGGACTGAGAGAAGGGCAGCTCTTGAAGATCTCAGGGCCCATAGAGATTCATACGGGGGAATGTGGTTGGCCAGATTGCCTGAACCTGGACCATCTAGGGCAGGGGTCCTCAAACTAAGCCCCGGGGGCCAGATACGGCCCTCCAAGGTCATTAACCCGGCCCTCGCTCAGGGTCAACCTAAGTCTGCAATGACTTGAAAGCACACAACAAAAACAATCCTATCTCATCAGCCAAAAGTAGGCCCACACTTTCCATTAAAATACTAATAAGTTTATATTTGTTAAAATTGTTCTTCATTTTAATTATTGTATTGTTTTTAAGTGTTTGTTGCACTACAAATAAGATACATGCAGTGTACATAGGAATTAATTCATTTTTCCCCCAAATTATAATCCGGCCCTCTAACAGTTTGAGGGACTGTGACCTGGCCCTCTAAAACGTTTGAGGGCTTTAAAGGTCAAAACCAGAACTTTGAATTGAGATCGGAAACAGACTGGCAGCCAGTGGGGCTGCTTCAACAGAGGGGTTGTCCGCTCCCTGTAGCCAGCCCCAATTAGCAACCTGGCTGCAGCTCTTTGGACCAGCTGAAGTTTCCGAGCACTCTTCAAAGACAGCCTCACATAGAGTGCATTACAGTAATCCAAATGGGATGTAACTAAGGCATGTACCACCGTGGCCAGATCTGGCAGTTGGTGTGCAAGTTTTAACTGTGCAAAGGCCCTCCTGGCCACCTCTGACACCTTGGCCTCCAGGTTCAATGCCAAGTCCAGGAGGACCCGCAAACTGCAAACCTGTGTCTTCAGGGGGAGTGTGACCCTCATCCAGAACAGGCTGGATCTGTATTCCCTGGTCTGCCTTCCGACTGACCAGGAGCACCTCTCTCTTATCTGGATTAAGTTTCAATTTGTTTGCCCTCATCCAGTCCATTACTGATTACAGGCACTGGTTTAGGATCAGGACAGCTTCCTTGGCTTTAGGTAGAAAGGAGTAGTAGAGTTGGGTGTCATTCGCATTTAGGTGGCACTGTACTCCACAACTCCAGATGACCTCTCTCAGCAGTTTCATGAATATGTTAAACAGCATGGGGGACAAATGGAACCCAGAGGAAGCACCACCTTCTGGGTACAAACCTCCAGGATGGACCAGAGCCACTGTGAAACAGTGCCTCCCAGTATATCCCAGCGAGATGGCCCAGAAGGATACCATGGTCAATGGTATTGAAAGCTGCTGAGAGATCCAGGAGAACCAACAGGGACACACACACCCTGTCTAGTTCTCTGCAGAGGTCATCCACCAAGGTGACCAAAGCTGTCTCTGTTCCATAGCCAGGCATGAAACCAGATTGAAATGGATCTAGATAATCCATTTCATCCAGAAATCCCTGGAGTTGGGAGACCAGCACACACCTTGCTCAGAAACCTTGCTCAGAAACAGAAGGTTGGACACTGGCCGATAATTGTCCATTATAGAGGGGTTCAGGGATGGCTTTTAAAATATATGTATCACAACTGCCTCCTTTAGGCAAGCTGGAGCTTTGCCCTGTTCCAAGGAGGCCGTGGGCACCACCTTGACCCACTCTGCCAGTTCCTCTCTGGCCTGTTTGATCAGCCAGGGTGATTAAAATCACCCCCCATTTAGGCCTAAAACTTACTGGCTTGTAGAGAGTTCCCCATAATCAAAATTACCCCCAAGAACTTTGGAATGGGGAATATCTTCTCCCCTCTCCAAAGCTTCCGGTGCATCATTCTCTACAAGTGCCGTGCCTATAAATTAAGTTTTCAGTCAAAACTGGAAGAAGGAGCAGAGTGGCCTCCTGAACTACTGCAGCCAAAGGAAGCGGAATGTCTGTGGAGCAATCCTGAGAGTCAGTCTCCACACTCTCTATACCTGAGGAAGGGATGGACCTTCTTGGAAGATCTGTATCTTCCCAGGTATTTTTAACTCAGAATAAACCTGGATTTTCAGTTTTACTTCAGGTTAAACCGGATTAGCCTGAGATATCATTTGAACACCTCAAGCTAATCTGTTTCAAATTATGTATTTTATGGCTGCATAGATGCAACCTTTGTTGCGTGTTCTATATGATAGACATGAATGGATAATTAGTTTTATTGCTTTTATGATTGGAAATAGAACTATTTGACATAATTTGACTGATCACATAAGTTCTTGATCACATAATTCCTTGTGAACTTTTTACCTTTTACACATATTAATGACACTGGAGAGAGTATACAAAGGAAATACAGACTAGAATTGAACAATAGGTTAATGGCACTAAAGTGTATAGAAAAGCAAGATGAACAAAGAGCCATGGCAGCATAACCAAAGAGAGAAACAAATAATTTCAAGTGCAGCGGAAGAAAAAGAATAATGTTAAAGCACTGACACATCCATCCTATTGTTTCAGATGGCAGATATTCCTGTTACATGTCAGTAAAAATAGCAGACTTGATGTGGTGGTTAAAAAGGAACTAGGAAAAATGGTGGAAACCATATCTAAGTTGCAATAACACCTTTTGTTAATAAAACATGTCTTAAGGGCTAACAGGTGACTAGAGAGTTTTTAGCTGGAATGGTCACTCGATGCAGAAGTTCCCATATGTTGAACATTTATATTCAAAGCTGCACCATGCACAGCTCCTTGTCCCTTCAAGGTGGCTCCATCTTATGCTATGGCAACCATATCAGGCATTTCACATTCACAATGCAACCTTCTTACAATCAGAATTATTTGTTATCAAACTAATGATATACCTTTGAAGTAGTATGTACAGATCTCTGTTGTAATAGCTGTGCTACACTTTGACCTGAAGTTACAAAATTCATAAGCCACAGACTTCACAGTGAAGATAAGGCATTGCATCTGTTGCGTCATTCTACAATACTGGAAGAAACCATCAGTCTTCTTCCCTATTATTTCCTTTAAACACATCTACTCCAGAGAGTTGGAGAACACTTTTGAATTGTTTTGGGGGACAGAGGGGTTTAACGATGGGAAGAGGAATGGGAAGTTATGTGATTGAAGCAGAGGTTTTCTCACATGAGATTGGATGGAGAAATTACTTGAAGATATAGCAGCAAGTGAACGGACATGGAGCAGGGCCTGGTTTAAACACAGCAAGATTGTCTTGAAAATGTAGTGGTTATAAGCTGTGAAGGGCATTAAAGGTATTGAAGGGGGAGAGGGGCACTGGGATTGTGTGCCAATCTTCCCTGTTCTCTCTTGGTTAGCCATACTACTGAGACAAAGACCATTCCTGGAAGTGAGATCCTGTTTACTTACATTTTTCACATCTTGCTTTTTATACTGCTTTATGGCTCAGATTACCAGGATACATCAAAATGAGGCTGATGGCATCTCTGAAACCCTGGAACGCCACTGCCACATAGTATAGGGATTATTGAGTTTGATGTGCTGATAGGCTGACACAGGGCCTTACTAGTCATAAATGCTAAAATCCATGCACACCTACATCTACTAAAAGCACTCTGCTTTTTCAAGTACAGGCAGAGCTCTGGAGCATCACCACACTGAGTTATTTCCCAAACATACCCACACATCTAAAAGAAAGTAGTCATGCACATAATTATGATTAACAAAATAGTTGAGAACTGTACTGTACTAAATCTCTGTCTGTTTAACTGGTCATAACTGGTCAACACTGGCAGTATTTGAAGGTCTTGGTTGGCATATAACAATATTTTGTGCACATTTGTAATGAACTGAACATAATTATTTATCCAAGTATTGCTTAACAACTGGAAAATGATAGTAAAATACTTTTTATGGAATTTACTAAATGTCCTTGCAACCGTCATGTTTAAAATATATTCTTAATCTTGCTTCAGGTTAAAATTTGTATTTGCAAACATTCCCCTTGTTCAAATGTAAGTAACTGGTCTGATTTTGCAGTTTCTCAGGATGCTCATCCATTATTTTTCCCATAGAGTTTTCATGTAATGTACCTGTGAGTAATGCACAATGCCTTCTAATCCTGACATACAAGCATCCACAATATGTTGCCATAGTAGTCACTTCTTTTGCATAATTTCCATTAAGATTTAGTTTTAGGATGCAAACATAGTCCCAATGCATGTGTGAGGGTGCCAATTGATGCACCAGTCTCTTGCACACCGTTGCAAATCTTAAGTGGCTGAATTCATTACAAATAATTTGGAAAAAAGGGAGCCATTAATAATAATAATAATAATAATAATAATAATAATCTTTATACCCCACCACCATCTCCCCAAAGGGGACTTGAAGTGGCTTACATGAAGCCAAGCCCAGCGATACATTAAAATATAAACAACATAAAATATAAACAACATAACATCACAATAAAATAAATAAACCAATCAAGTAAATTAAACAAAATTTCCTTTTCTCCAACTTACCTATAATCCAAAAATCTGACATATTTAAGACTTGGAACAGGGAGATATCAAAATTTATTTGGGGGGAAAGAAGCCCCAAGTAAAGATGAAAATCATCCAGAACTCAAAAGAGAAAGGGGGACTTGGTGTCCCGAATCTAAAACTATATTATGATTCTAATACCCTTGCATGGATCAAAGAGTGGTGCCTTCTAAGAGACAACAGGCTCCTTAACTTAGAAGGAAGCGATCTTAAATTTAGAATACACGCCTATTTATTTTATAATAAAATAAAAATGGACGCAAACTTCAAAAACCACTTTATCCGAAGCTCTCTCATCAAAAACTGGTTTACATATCAAAAATTATTTTTTCACAAACTCCCCCTATGGTTATCACCTATCGAAGCCCTCAGAATAAGACAACTGGACGATAATGCGTGGACCACATACAAGGACCTCCTCAAATGGAATGGCCGAGAATATGACTTAAAAACAAAACAACAATTAGACTCTGAAAACTTTAAAATAAATTGGTTTCCCTACACACAAGTAAACAGCATTTACAAAAAAGACAAAAAAATAGGTTTTGAACAGGTCCAAAATGAATTAAGTGCTACACTAACAGATAGGAAGCCAAAAATAGTGAGCAAAATATATAAAATATTATTGGCCCAGGACAACTCCAAAAAGCTTCTAGAAGACTATAAATTAAAGTGGTCTAGGAATGTTGGATTTAAGATCAACCCCGAAACTTGGAATAAGATATGGAGGAAAAATGCCAACATTTCCTACTGCTACAGTTATAGAGAACACTGGGTCAAGATTGTGTACAGGTGGCATATGTCCCCAATGAAGCTCGCGAAAATATACAGAAATGCAAAACCAAATTGTTGGTTTTGCAAGGGAAAAGATGGCACATTTTTCCATATTTGGTGGCTCTGCAAAAAAGCCAGGAGGTACTGGACAATTATACATAGGGAGATTGAAAAGATTCTAAAGAAAAAAATACCAAAGAGTCCAGAAGCCTTCCTCTTGGGAATTTCAGACCCAAACCTGAATACAATAGAAGAGAGAAATTTTATTTTACTTATTACGGCTGCCAAAATGACCCTGGCAAAATACTGGAAATCGACCAGGAGCCCATCCAAAGAGGAATGGCTTCTAAAAATTGTAGATACACTCCAAATGGAGTACCTTACGTGGAGACTTAAAGAAAATACAAATAAGGAAAATATATTAGTTACTTTTGAACCAATTAGGAATTATTTCAAAAAGGAATGTAACTTTGATTTAGAAATATAAGACCTGTAAATGGTTAATATTGTTGAGCACAAACAAACTAGAAGGCAAAATATTATTTGTTCCTTTTGTCTTTCCTTTTTCCCCTTCTCTCGGCCGCAACTAGATTCAAGGAAAAGAACATTTCTTTACGCTGGGTCTCTCTCCACTCTACGACTTGATTGTTTAAGTTACAAAAGCAGGACGACGAACCCAAAGATCTGTACATATTTAATTGATGTTCTAAAAATACAAGGCTTTGTAGATGACCCCCTACCCAAATCCCTCACAGTTCCTCCAATGTACCTCTCTCCCCCTCCCCCACCTAATGTTACCCCACCTTCCCTTAATGTATGTACACCTCCCCTTCATTTTAATCATTCTTGAAACTTAATAAAAACTCATTTTTTTAAAAAAGTAAATAAAACAATACAAAATAACATAATGAAAAATCAAACACAGTAAGCGGGCCACATGCATGACATAAAATGATAAAGCTCTGGATGAGATAGCAATGACAAAGCAATGACAAAGGTACAATTGTGGGGGAGGAGCTCATAGGGGACTGAACAGTGGAATTAGACTTTCAATAAGGTGGGGGAAAGTGTAATATGAGGAAAACAGTATAGGTGAAACAACAGGACTGGAATATATGGTCACTCTCCAAAGGCACATCAGAAAAGCCAGGTCTTTAGATCTTTCTTAAAGGCTGCTAGGGTGGGGGCTTGCCTAATCTCACTAGGTAGCACGTTCCATAGCCGGGAGGCCACAGTGGAAAATGTTCTTTCCCTTGTTCCCACAAGTTGCGCCTGTGATAGGAGAAGGGGCGAAAGGAGGGCTTTCCCCGAGGATTGAAGGGAATGTGCAGGTTTGTGGTAGGAGATGTGGTCACAAAGGTAGGCGGGTCCCAAACCGTTTAGGGCTTTATATGTGACTAGCTGTACCCGGCACGTGTTGCTGTGCCCTATTTAGGAGATGCGAGAAAGTCTGAGTATGTAAGGGTTGGAATTGTTGTTAGTGAATTGGGTGTTTTATGTTTGTGACTCAGCTCTTTGCCTGCAGTCCTTCGGGTTTGACTTGTACCATGGCCAGGACAGATCAGCTTGGGGAGGGCTTGTCCTGTCAGGGGATCTCTATCTTCACAGGTGAGTCCAGTGTCTGTTGGGGGACTGTTAAAAATCCTTTCCGTATCCTTTTTAGCCACCTTTCTCAAGATCTTCATGTCTAGCTTACTTTCTGCTCCTCTCTTTTTCAAGATGTCCTGCTCTGTGTGTTTTGCACCCATTGGTCGATGTCCGATGAGGCTTTGAAAGTGTTGGAGGAGGCTCTGGCTGACCGTTTGTTATGGGTCGGAATGTTCATGTTGGCTGGCCAGTACAGCAGTTATGCAAATCCGCCCTTATTGGCAGCCAATCATGTTGTCAGAATGTAGAGCCTGGCAGCCCCGTAGGATGCTGGGAAATGTAGTTTTATTTTTACTCGTTTTGGAGGCCTTTTAGGTTTTGGGGGGAAAAGTTTCTTTGCTACAAACGTACCTTGCTTGAGGCCTATTTCTGTTGGCAAGTTTTGTGTTTCTGCATTGTAAGGTTTCTCTGTTTCAGGTAGTCTTCACATGACGACTGTTCCTTTATATATATAGATAACCTGCATCTTGAATTGGGATCAGAAAATAAACGGCAGCCAATGGAGCTCCTTAAACAGGGAGGTTGACTGCTCCCCTGTAATTCTCCCCAGTTAGTAGTCTGGGGTAGAGCATAAGAAATATGCTGGGCAGATCTCATCTCCATTAACCTTTTGTGAAAGTATTGTAGTAGTGTACTAATTACTGAATCTTTGAGTCAACTCACCAACTAGAAGCCATAAAAAATTATCACATCATTGATTTACTACAAAGCCACCTCATACTTCCTATATATTTTCTTGGTTGTCATCATCACAGTTGTGGAGAAAAAAGGTCTTGGTATGGAAAGGTCAAAAGGGCCGTAATAAAACCACTTCCCTAATATACTATATATGATTGCAACCAGACTGATGTACTGTACAGATTTTCATAGGCAAGGAGGTTTCATCATAAGAGCAAATTCTGATCTGGTACAATTTTTATATACCAGATTTCTTAGTAGGTAAGTCAGTCCTTCACCATATAAAAGGAATAAAACAGAAATGGACTGGTTCTTCATTTTTCCTCATGGTTAGTTATATAATATTCTTCCTTGCAAACACTAATCTGCTTGAACTTCCAAGCATTCTAGAAGATATTGGTCAAGTCAATACTGTTACTAGGATTGTGTAGATATTTATTTGGCTGTTGCAAGGTTTTCTTCTTTTACTCAGCCTTGTATTTTGAGACATGAAAGTTAACTTCCTACACACACCCATCAGATTTTCTCTTCTTGTGATATAGTATTGGATCTTTTCAAATATGAATACAAATTGTTCCTTGTGACTGCAAGACTATAGAATTCTCTGAGGGGTGGACAACTGTTACCCACAATTATGTTTCCCTTTTTATATAGTGCTAAATAGATCAACTTTATTGACCAAAATACTCTAAAAGGATAATGGCAGGTGAAATGGATTAGGAGAAAGTTGGTACTGAATAAGAACATAAGAACATAAGAAGAGCCATGCTGAATCGGACCTCAGCCCATCTAGTCCAGCATTCTGTATCACACAGTGGCCCCCAGTTGTACATGGGGATCTCGAGCAGAAGGGAGGGCAAAACCCTGACCTGCTCCTGACCCCCCACAACCAGTACCCAGGGAAATCCTGCCTACCTCAACCAACTCCGAGGTGGCACTTGAATGTCCTTTTCAGTACATGAGTGATCATAGAAAAATAAAAGTAAATATTGATCTATCAAACTATATTTGAGAAGACTGTGCTGGCATAATCCGACAAAATGGAGGACTTTTTTCATGATCTTTTTTTACATGGTGGATGGAGATTAGTGATGGAAAAAATACTGTGTTACATTTACACTAAAAAGTGTTTGCATGTGTATGTATTGAAGTTGAAAAGGAAAAAATGGCATTTAAGCTGAGTTTTACATTTATACTATATACATTTAAACCCGAAAACTGTAGCAGAATGCAAATGAAGAATTTCATTTTCATTCATCACCATCAAAGTTTTTTCTCTTACACAAAGACTGCCCTTGTGCATATCTACATTTACCACTTAGGTCAGTGTAGGGCCAGATCAGTCCTGTAGCAGCCAAACACTGCATGGAACTGATCCAGGCTAACATGGGGGATAGGCTACCTTAATGTGGCCTTGCCCTCATATTAACCAAAGTCAAAGAATAGTCCTCATTCTGGCCCAACTTTGGACCACTCTGGATAGTTGGAATCCGCCTCAAATGTTTCTACTCCCATCTCATGTTTCTTGGGCTTCACACTTTCCTTAACATGGAGATAAGTTACATCTTTCCTTCATACATCCACTTTTTAATATGTTAAAAATCCAGTGCTAATATCTCATTCTAGAGCTTTGATAATGCCTTTCATCAGAGAGCCAGTTCTCACTTTAATCACTCTAAATTTTTTTATCTGATGCATCTGTCTCCATTTTTATTTTGTTAAATGTTTTGTTGATTTTAATAGCATATTAACACCTTAATTGTTGTCAACCAAGGAAGAAATGTGTTGTCGAAGGCTTTCATGGCCGGAATCACTGAGTTGCTGTGAGTTTTCCAGGCAGTATGGCCATGTTCCAGAAGCATTCCCTCCTGATGTTTCGCTCACATCTATGGTAGGTATCCTCAGGCGTTAAGAGGTCCTCAATTCTTTCAACCTCTGAGGATGCCTGCCAGAGATGTGGGCAAGACACCATGAGAGAATGCTTCTGGAACATGGCCATACAGCCCGGAAAATTCACAGCAACCCAAGGAAGAAATATTTATTTGGTGATACTTTTGTTTGTTAAATAGAAAGGCATGCTTATT
This sequence comes from Anolis apletophallus, assembly GCA_030556195.1. Lineage (NCBI taxonomy): Eukaryota > Metazoa > Chordata > Lepidosauria > Squamata > Anolidae > Anolis > Anolis apletophallus. The sequence continues at coordinate 99,457,086 of JARBWK010000005.1, forward strand.
TCGTCTCTTTAAAAACACTTTGTATGTAAGTTTGGTATGAATTCCTCAGTTCTGGAAAGCTTAGCTTTCCCCTTGAGGTATACTTCTCGTGTGTTTTGATAAAAAGAATGGCATAGACTGCAGTTCGTAGTTTGATTTACATAATGAATTTTGGCATCGTCTGTTTCGCATGATTTCTACTCAGAAAGATAAGAGCAGTTTCCCATTTTTTAAAAAACAAAATAAAATCCTAATTGTTTATGCAGGTTGTTTCCTCAAGAAAGTGTTTATACTTAAAAATAGACAAATTGACTGACTGTCATTTTTCATAAGAGCACTGAATTAGATGAATCTCATTCAGAATTGTTTGTCTTAACCTTCATGAAAGTTTGGAAATTTGCTTTTACAATTCCCAGGCATAAGAAAGGGATGGTACCAGTTAATGAGCAAGTTTAAAAGAAGTAACTTTTATTTTCCTCATTTCTCAAAAACAAACAGTTCTATTTAGCTGCTTGTTTTAAAGGAGCATCTCAGTGATAAAAGGTGGAGGCTTGGGATTCTTACTAGGATTCATAATAATACACTTTATTTATATTCTGCCCTTCTCCCCTAGGGGACTTAGAGAAGATTACAGCATTTTTATATATAGGCAAACATTCAATGCCTTTTTACAATCCAAAACAATACACTCTAACACAAACAAAGGAAACAAATTTTCCTTTCATCTCCAGCTTCTGGAGGCTCTGGGAAGGTGCTTTCCTCCGTTTTCAAGCAAAGGAGCCTGCATTGTAACCTCCTGGTTGTATGGCTGGCAAGATTGCTTGGAGTGTCTCTTTTGCCTTTGCCCACTGAAGCAGTACCTATTTACCTACTCACATTTCCATGTTTTTGAATTGCTAGGTTGGCAAGATCTGGAGCTGACAGGTCAGCAGTTCAGCCAAACCTAAGGGCAGCAGTTCAGCAGCACAAGGATTTAACCCACTATGCCACCGCGGCTCCTATTAACATTAAACATAACAAGAAGTGGAGCATTCCAGTGACCAGTGAACAACAAGGCTTTTTTCCAGGGCTGGGAATACAACGGCCTTTAAATGTAGCTTTGGGGGCAGAGGACACTCAAGTCTCTGGTCACCCAGAATGGTAGCCAAATTGTCACTTTGTGGCCTTTGGAGGTCCAGAGTAGCCAAGAAATGGATAGTATGGACTTCTAGGCTCCAGTCCATGACTGCCACATATCATTTCTATCCTAGTAGGTATTCACAGTTTGCCCATTTTCTCTGAAATATAAAACCACTGCTGAATAGAGGAAACATCTACTGGATTTATTTGGTCAGACTTTTGCAAAACATACAGTATTTATCATTCCTCCATTACCTTTGTTCTTTCCACACACAGACTGTTACTTTGGGCGAGACCTGGAAAAAACACTGTATCCTCTTTAACTAAGTTAAATTTAAAGCACAAAGTCACTTTCTATTTACATCTTCAAATGCCCTGAGACTCAGCAGAAATAGTGTGTATTTTGAGTAAAATATATATTTTGCTTCTGGCTGTGATCCCGCCTTTGTCCTTTATGTCAGTGTATGCTTTTAAGAGTTAAAATGGATGTAGGTTTCCATGATAATCACTCTGTGGCTTATTTCTCAAAAGCATGTAATATAATTGTTTTGTTTTTTAAAAAATGCAGATGAATTACTTTGCTCATCTGTTATATTTTTCCACTGAGTAAGATCTTTACCAAAGAATTGGTGAATGAACAAGGCATTATGAGTAAAAAAAGATTTCTACATGATGTTCTAAGGGAACATAATGTACTTAAATGACATTAAACATTATGGGCCGCAATGGGATATAGCGACATAAAGACTCGTGTGCTTTATTGACATGTGAATATTCTGCCTCCCCCCCCCCCCCCAAGGTATGAATAGGAGGGTTTTCCATATTCTACCATGAACGGAGTCTGTGATGAAGATAAACAATCTTTCACCTCTTTTGTACTCCATTGCATGTAAAAAGAAACCAGACTGGTTTATTTCTAGTTGGAGCAGGTGTCAGAGACAATTGCTTAAAGCAGTGGATTTCAGCAAGATGCTTTTGCACACCTCCCCCCCCCCCCCCCGGACATCTTGTCATATATAGAAGCCTAGACCAGCCTAACTTTATATGTAACCAGGGCAGACTTGTGGATCACATACCCCATCATATCTTATTCAGCACTGATAAAGAGGTAAATGTAAAGCAATGGGTGGGGGAAACAATTTTGGCTTTGAGAAGGTCTCTTTGGGGGCTTGTGTGTTTTTTGTAATTACCTAAGGAGGCATAATTGGGAAGTACTCAAAACCCAGAATTTACAATCAGCTAGCTTTATGGTACAGTAGAGTCTCGCTTATCTTTGCTCATTCAACGTTCTGTATTATCCAACACGGCCTGCCTCTTGCCCAGATCCACAGCTGTTTCAATACATTGTGATGTTTTCTTGATAAATATGTAAATATAGTAATTACTACATAACGTTACCATGTATTGAACTACTTTTTATGTTGATTTGTTGCAAAGCATGATGTTTTGGATCTTAATTTATACAATCATAACGTAATTTGACTTTTAATAGGCTTTTCCTTAATCCCTCCTTATTATCCAACGTTTTCACGTATCCAATGTTCTGCCGGCCCATTTATGTTGGATAAGCGAAACTCTACTGTATTGCCCTTTCTTCCTCACTTGAACTTTCATATTTGCATTTATGGAGGAAAAGCAGCTGTGAATACATAATGTACGTCAGAGCCCAGCTCAGAAAGAAGGGTTGGGAAACTAAACTATTAAAAGCACTTAACGTTGATAAAATTGTGAATAAGAAGATCTCTAATACAGTGCTTCTCAACGTGTGGGTTCATATGATCAAGTGTGATTCTTTGGGTCTCTAGTAGTCATTTGAAGAGATTTGGAGAATGTTTTCCCTTTCACTAATACGTTGTCTCTTGGGTACTACCTGTTAATGATATTGTTATTAAATGTCTGCAAATCAATGCTGACTTACGATGAACTATCACAACAATTTATTGCCGCCTTCTAAGCTCAGAAGAGTGTGATTTATTCAAGATCATCCAATGAGTTTAAAACTTTGGTCTCCCAGACTCTTAATACGTACAACACTCAAAACTTTGCATTATTCTGGTTCTCTGCTGGAATATACATTTATGTATTACAGCACTGAGAGGCAGTGCTCAAGAGACACAATATGCATGTGTCCTGTAAGGAAGGAGTCTTGCAGCACCCTAAAGATGAAAAAATGTATTTCATCTATGATTTCATGATCATGACCAACTACCTCATGGTTTTGTGGTTTTTTTGAGGAAATTAACTTTGAATATTCTGCTTTCCAGGTAGACTTCAGTAGACTGTATCATGTTCTAGTTTATTTTGTTTCATTTTCTTTAAAAATGTTAAACTAAAACACTTCAAAAATCTAGCTAGGTTCTCGATCAGTGGTTCTCAACCTGTAGGTCCCCAGATGATTTGGCCTTCAACTTCCAGAAATCCTAACAGCTGGTAAACTAGCTGGGATTTCTGGGAGTTGTAGGCCAAAATACCTGGGGACCCACCGGTTGAGAATCACTGTTCTAGATTGTCATTAGTATCACATGTGAGGGAAAGGACTTGATGTACAGTACAAGCTGTCTAAGAAATGAACAAAACTCTGCTTCAATTAATATGCAATAAAGAAGATAAAAACAATATATTCTTGGTTACAGTTGTTGTGAGTGTATTCTCAGACGTGAACTGATGTAATTACTAATATATTGCTTTATTATTGTACTTCTCCTTTCATCTCTTCACTTTTTCATTTCTGGTCTTGACCTTAAGGAATTTTTTTAAAAGTTTCTATATTCATAAAGAGTGAATATGTTCAATTGTTGCAGGCTCTTCTCGTGGACCTAGCCCATTAACAATGGGTGCACAAGACACTCTTCCTGTAGCTGCGGCATTCACTGAAACTGTTAATGCGTACTTCAAAGGAGCAGATCCTAACAAGTAGGTATCCTGCTATTTGCTCCTGTCTTTTCCCCATGCAGTGATTAAATTCTGTTGACTTTCATGCAATCATTCTCCTTTGGCGGTAAGTATTCTAGAGAGGGCTGCCAGCTGAAAAGTAAGGGAAAATATTGATTTGCTGCTAACAAGTATGTCCATGGTTTCTCAAAGAGAAGACTTTATTTATGTTCTACCTCAGGGCTGTCCAACTGGCGGCCCCGGGGCCGGATCTGGCCCCGTAGCCTGTTGGACACGGCCCCACCTATGCCCTCAGCCGCCATTTTTAAATTTTAAAAAAATCGATTTTTTTAAAAAAAAAAATGGCGGCCGGGGGGGAGGGGGAGGCGGGGCAGGGAGGAGGAAGAGAGCTAGCTCCTCCTTTTCGGCGCCCCCCCCCCTACCTAGGGCGGGGGAGCCGCCGAAAAAGGGCAGAAGGCGGCGCCAAGAGCAGCGCGTCACAGGCCTGGCGTGACGCGCTGCTCTTGGCACCGCCTACTCCTCCTTTTCGGCGGCTCCCCCGGCCTAGGAAGGGAGGGGGCGCCGAAAAGGAGGAGTAAGCGGTGCCAAGGGGCAGCGCGTCACGCCAGGCCTGTGACGCGCTGCCCCTTGGCACCGCCTACTCCTCCTTTCGCCGGCTCCCCCGGCCTAGGAAGGAGGGGGCGCCGAAAGGAGGAGTAGGCGGTGCCAAGGGGCAGCGCGTCACGCCAGGCCTGTGACGCGCTGCCCCTTGGCACCGCCCTACTCCTCCTTTTCGGCGGCTTTAGGAGGGGGCGGGGGCTGGGCTGGGGGCGGGGCCTGGGCTGGGGGCGGGGCCTGGGGGCGGGGCCGAGTGGCCCCGCAGGTCATCAGTGACCTCTTATCCGGCCCTGGACCCGCCAGAAGTTGGACAGCACTGGTCTACCTAGTTTCTAAGATCAGGTGATACTTTTCCAACTTTTATCCATGCATCTTTTGTATTTTTTCCAAACACCTGGGGTATCCAGGAATAGTATTTTCAGAAGATTAGATCCAGTTGCACTTCATAGAAAGAGCTCAACATACAGCAGAGAAATGTGCAACACCATTTTTGCCACTTTCACTTTCTCCCAGTGCCATATTCTTTGGCGTTCTGTAGGATCTTCCAAACCCTGAGTAGATTTCCAGGAACAGTGAAAGCTGTGTGGGGATTTATATTTTCTTCTGATTGTGGGAGTACCCTTTTAGTGAAATTCCCACTCAAGATAGTTCTTGAATCCTGCCTGGAAAGAATGTTTCCCTGATTTGTTTAAATGTGTACATTGAAATCAATATGTGAAACATATGCTTCAATGATATCTCAATTCTGACTGGCATTGTTATCACTTGATATATCCAAAATACTCATTACAAAATAGTGCAAAATAGTTTTATTGTAATACACAAATCAACTTTATAGAAATAAACTAGTACTTTTTGGTTTGATAAATATTACGCTATTTGTTGTGACATGACAGATAATCCCAGGTGAAACCCTATGCTTCCAGAAGTCACATCAGCAGTTGAATGGAGTCTACCTGTCTGCAATTCTAGTTACACATGATCTCAGAGTAATTTAACCTATCTCTGGAAGGCCCCTGAGTTTGCTGGAGAGTGTATTTGAGCAAACAGCATCATGAAGTCCCAAGAACTATCGAAATAAGTCTGAGGAAAAAGTTGTGCAGAAGCATCAATTCAGTTTTTATATTTTGAAAAAATTCCAAATCATGAACATCTCTAAAGCATCCCTAACTCAATTAATACAAAACGGAAAAAATGTGGTAAAACTATGTGTCTAGCTACAGAAAAGCATTCACCAGAATTCAGTTAACAGTGTAAGGACTTCCTCCCTCCCTCCCTTCCTTTTGTTACAGCCCCTATCATGTGATCTCAGTATGGAATATAATTAAAACAACTTAAATAACTTTTTAACATTCCAGTTAAAAACTACAGAATACTGTAAATAAGGTAAAACAATAGTAGTAAGAGGTGCAACCAAGTATTGGCAGTGAGAATTTCAGTGGTAATTATGAGGAGCTGGGAAGGTCTGGTTCTCCACACAAGCTGGGCTTCACATGAGAGTGCTGAGATGAAAGCCACTACTGAAATAAACACTGTTTAATGTCTATTTGGAGTTTGCAAGAAATCACACAAGGCTTGTCTAAATAATCCCCAAAATCCAGACTCACAAAATGCTGGTTGTCCCCATAACGCACAATGGCTACCAGTAAATATGTATGGTTATTTTTTTGTTTTGTTTTCAGTTAACTTTGTCCTGCTTTGGCCAAATTCAAGAGATACTCCAGACTTTACTGGAAAATTCTGAGTATCTTCAGAGCAGTCTGGACAGTGAAATTAGGTCTGACTTGGGCCAGTTTGCTGTCTAGACTCAACACAGCACAATTACCTTTGTGTTCATCAGTGCATTAACCCACTGTCTGTCACCACCACCATCTCTTAGCTGGCCACAGAGCCCCATCTAAAATGTTGTCCATCACAGATGTCTTTGCTGATGTCAGACTGGGGAACTAGTGTTCTCCCCTCCTTGATGGTTGCACAGGTGCCTTATTTTGGCATCAGCAAATGTGCCCATGATGGCCAAGAGTTTAATAGATGCTCTATGACTAGTTGAGAATGGCAGCAGTGACATGGCGGAGGTGAGATGTGGGCTGCCCCAGTGGAGTGGATATAGTCCAAGACCGTCTATATAATAGCTCTGGATTTGACATGAAACTGGTTAAACTCAAAAAGTGGATAGAGCCAAACAGAACTCAATTCTGGAAGAACTCAATTTCAGTTTCCACAACCAACAAGTCCCGCTTTGTTTATTTTATACTAGCTGAGGACCCAGCGGTGCCCGGGTTATTTGAGGAAGGCATTGTGTGCCAAGGTTGGTCCGTATCAGTTGTTCATTTGGCTCGCAGTGGTTTCGGGAAGTGAGTGAAGGATTATGGACCATGGACCATAATCCATGGTCCATCCTCCTCCAAATTGCACCAGGATGTAGGGGGTTCTGTGTGCCAAATTTGGTCTTGATCAGTCATTGAATGATGGTCGCAGCACTCTCAGGAAGTGAGTGGAGGTACTTCAAGTCCCATCATCCATGGTCCATCCTCCTGAAAACTGCACCAGGGTGTAAAGTGGGTCATGGGGGCTCTATGTGCCAAGTTTGGTCTTGATCAGTCACTGGATGAGAGTCACAGTGGTCTCAGGAAGTGAGTAAAGGTACTGCAAGTCCCATCATCCATAATCCGTCCTCCCCGAAACTGCACCAGAATGTTGAGTTGGCCATGGGGGCAGTCTTTGCCAAGTTTTGTCTTTATTGGTAATTGGATGAGTGTCGCTGTGGTCTCAGTGAGTGGAGGTACTTCAAGTACCATCATCCATGGTCCATCCCACTCGAAGCTGTACCAGCATGTAGTGTAGGTCATGGGAGCTCTGTGTGCCAAGTTTGATCTTGATCAGTCATTGGATGAGGGTCGCAGCAGTCTTAGTAAGTGAGTGGAGGTACTTCAAGCCCCATCAACCATGCTCTGCTCTGCTCTTCTCTAAACTGCACCAGGACATAGAGTGGGTCATGGGGACTCTGTGTGCCAAGTTTGATATTTATCGGTCTTTGTTGTGGGCCACAGTGGTCTCTGGGAAACAAAGCGCTTTGAAGTACTTCAAATCCCATAATCCGTGGTTCATCTTTCTCAAACTGCACCAGGACGTAAAGTGCATCATGGGGGTTATGTGTGCCAAGTTTGGTCCAGGTCCATCACCCGTGCTGGTCAGAGTAAGTGAGTGAAGGTACTGCAAGTCCTTCAAACTGCACCAGGATGTAGAGTGGGTCTTGGGGGGGTGTCTGTGTTCCAACTGTAGTCTTGTTCTGTCATTGTTGGGGGGCCTAGTCAAGAAAATAAAGTTAAGTAAGCCTTACTGTCAATTCAGGCTGAGGCCTAGTCAGGAGAATCAAGCTGAGGAAGCCTTACTGTCAATTCAGGCTGAGGCCTAGTTTGTAAAATCAGCTGAAGGAAGCCTTTTTATAAAGAACTCTGTCTGGCACGTTTGAGATTTGGGATGTTGGAATGCTGGCCTATCCATGGTCCATCCTCCCTCAAACTGCACCAAGACGTAAAGTGGGTCTTGGGGGTTCTGTGTGCCAAGTTTGGTTTTGTTGTCTCATTGTTGGGGGCTGCAAAGTGTTTTGGACTGAAACTCCCACCATGCCTGACTGCCTCAGACCTTTCCCTTACCCCCGGGCACTTTAGAGTCTCGGAATGTTCGTGTTGGCTGGCCAATGGGAGTCGTTTATGCAAATAATGCTGCCACATATCCTTCCGCCCTCCGGATACAAACATACAAACATTCCGCTTTATAAAGGTATAGAGATAGAGAATAAAGAATAGAGATAGAGATAGAGATTGGTGCCCTAATAAAATCTTCAGAGTATTGAAACTTGTGTGCATGAAGTGGTTACAATATCAGTTAAATTCATTTAGATTCCAAGTTGTAAAGCAACAAAAGGTGGAAAAACCAAATGAGATGTGGATACTTCTGCAAGGTGCCAGAACTTGGATAAGTTACTTGTTGGAGTATAACTCCCAGAATCTCCCTGTCAGCATTGTAAGTTGCACACTGAGTGGGAAAGAAAAGGCTTTTTGTTCGTTTGTTTTTAAAAAAAACTTGGTCATGCTTTGCAGGTTGGAAATCCCAAGTCTGCTTCAGGACATATAAAGGTTTGGTCAGATGAAAGCAAATGCACATATGATAAAGAGAGAGAATGAGTTAAAAGTGGTAGCATGCCAAACCTAAAAACATGCCAAAGAAAGTTCTGCCAATTTTTTAAAGCAGAAGGTTGTATAAAATAAAACTGGACATGTTTATATTTCTATAATATTTCTATTACTGTTAAGGTAATTTCAGAACTTATGAATTATTTTTTAACATGTCATACTTTCATAGATTACCAAAGCATGCATAGGCAGAACAGTGCATTTCATGGTCCAGAAAATAATACTATGAACTATTTCTATATGGCTATTTGAATTCTAAAGACTTAGATTACATACCAGCAATTTAGTCATGAATCTTTTGATACACAAGTAGTTTGACAGTTAAGGCACATGCAGGCACCTGGTACCATTTAATTATTTTTCGAAGAGTAGACTTTTTTTCACCCTGCTAATTACTACTTGTGAGATGCCAGAATAGATGAACTAGTATAGCTTTATCTGCAGGGTTTTCTATTCCACTGGTGTTCACTTGGGTCCAATCCAATAAAGTAGAAGATTCATTCTTAGTAGTATTTTAGTTCAGTAATCTGTTTTATTGTAAAATAAAAAGATGGTGCCAACAAGATAGGAGGCATTTAGCTGAGTTGTAATATACAGAGGCTGTGTTAATGGGAGCCTTTAGACCAGGCGTCTTCAAACTGTGCCCCCCTCACTCCCCAGACTTCAACTCCTAGAATTCCTGACCATTGAACAAGCTGGCTATAGCTTCTGGAAATTGAACGCCCAATCACCTGGATTAAACTAATATTATTATTTCTCCATTATTTCTCTTCTCCCCCAATCGAGGTGGTAGTTGCTACTTCTAGTTCTCCATTCTTTCTGTGTTGCTGCATCCATGGTTCTATCAAGGCAACCAATCCATTAATCTAATTGCAGCTTGTGTATAGGAAACTAAGAACCAAAATTAGAACTGATACGATCAGATTTCCATTAACTGCTACCTTGAGTGACATTCTGGCATCAAAAGGGAAACCAGGTGCTGTCTAAAACTGACTCTTGAAAATGTAGCCTATATAACTGACTTGCAGGTTCTGTTTCTATTTGTTTTCCCTTATTTCGATCCTGAAGATGCATAGTCAAGGTCACTGGAGAAATGGTGCTGTCATTTCCTGCAGGAATTACTAGACATTTTGCCAATAATCCCAGCCCGGCTGTTTTAACGTTCCGTGTGACAAATTACAACAGGTTAGAACACGTCTTGCCAAACCCCCAACTTCTTTGCTGGTAAATATCATTTATAAATATCATTCTATTTTACACTTTTATTGATGTATAGGGGAAATATAATGTTTGTAACTTTTGCAGAAGAAATGTGCATAAATTATACATTTACTTATAGTATATACACAAATACCTAATGGAGGACCTGTGGGGTTTGCCATTTGTTTTTGAAGTCATTTCTCAATATGCTTAGCAGTGGTAGTGTTTCAGAAGGATGTAGTATGTCTTCATATCTGAGTTTGTTGCCAGACATCAACTCTGTCAATCTCAAAGCTTAAACAGTTACTTTAAAAAAATAATTTGTTACAGCTAAAAATAATTTCTTACACAGATTAGTTACAATTATCATTTAAATTCACAAACAAGTAGCTACTTAATATTATAGTTGAAGTTTAAAAAATAACTTTCATGTTTCCCAAAAGAAATTATAACAACTTTCTATTGTCGAAGGTTTCATGGCCAGAATCACTGGGTTGTTGTAGGTTTTTCGGGTTGTATGGCCATGTTCTAGAATCATTCTCTCCTGACGTTTCGCCTGCATCTGTGACAGGTTGTGAGGATGCTTGCCACAGATGCAGGCAAAACTTCAGGAGAGAATGCTTCTAGAACATGGCCATACAATCCGAAAACCTACAACAACCTATAACAGCTTTTCAATTATTTTTTTTAAATTGAAAATTATGAACATAATGTCTGTGTTCACTTCATTGCCATCAAAAAAAAACCCAAACTTCAACTTGAGCCAATACTGGAAATGTTAGATTTTTATTACTTCTCTATCACTTCACTACACTCCTATAGCTTTAAAAGTAACTAAAATACAATTACACTACAAAGTGAGAGGCATTAGTCCTCAGATATTACAATTTAATGTAATTCCTTAATTAATGAGGAAATTTATTGATTGTAAGTAAATAATAAAAACAACTTTATTTTTGTACCCCGCCTCCATCTCAGGGTGGCTTACATGAGGCCAAGCCCAATCAACACAGTTAAAAAGAAATACAATTAAAATCCAAACAACAATATAAAACAAAAGGACAATATAACAATATATAAATAGGCATCAAAAAACCAACAACAAATTCAATTTATCATCATGAATGGGTGGATTGGTGCAATAATTTAAAGGATAGGCTAGTAAGTAAAGTGCATAGGTCATAGGGTTGCCATATTTTGATATAAGAATAAGGGACAGGTCCCTAAAAATAGGGAATTTTTCACAAAAATAAGGGACACTTCATAAAAACTTGAAAATCAATTGATGATTTTCAAGTTTTTATGAAGTGTTCCTTATTTTTGTGAAAAAATCCCTATTTTTAGGGACCTGTCCCTTATTCATATGGGAACCCTAATAGGTCATGTGGCAGCAATAAGGCTTAGAGTAATAGTAAAGTGCAATGTCATGATTTTGGGTCCATCTGGGGCCATCTATCTACAGAATTGATTATTTTAACAGTTTACTTTCAAGCTATGGTCATTGTATTTAATGCGGTCAGTCCAAAAACGAATCTGTATGGCCAGGTGAAGAAAAAGCTAAACCACAGAGTTAGAACAGCTTTGTTTTACTTTTTCATTTGTGAATGACATGTCTACTGTAAGGGTTTTATTGTTCACCCTGCTTCATTCATGATAATTTAAAGAGGATGATTCCCACTGTTGTATTTTCTGTGTGCACCTTTCCTGTTCTTCCCATGCTCTACATCCAACTCCTTTCTAACTAGAAAAAATATATGTGGAGGGAAAGCGTAACTTTTGATAGTTAGTATTAGGAGTCTTCCATCTGGAAGCAGCGCTAGACTGGAGAAAAGGAAGCCCTACATATCCATGAGTTCTGCATACACGTTTTTAAAACTGTTTTAAATTGTTTTTTAAAAAACACATTGGGAGAACACAAATAATACATTTATTTTAAGCATTTCTCCCTCATCTTTCTATCATAAATGCTCTAACTTGCATAAAAGATTAAAAGTATACATTACAAACCACCTCTGAGTATTCCTTGTCTGATAAAACCCTATGAAATGAATTGGGTTATTCTATTCCTATTGCTCACAGCTTGGCCATGTTTACAGCAGCTTGCCGGTAAGCAAAGAGTATATCAAAAGGAGTTAACAAGCTCGCATAAATGTATTGCAAGTAACATAAACAAACCCCCGCAATATGTATCAATAGAAAACACTGTATTGGTACACATACGATAGTACTATATATGTAGAGTAATTCAAAACACAAATATTAAAGGCGGAAGCATTCCCTCGTCTCTCACATGAATAAAGTCATATAGCATAGTATAAACAGTCAGAGCAGTTGTGACATGTGTTTGTAACACAATAAGCAAACCTCCGTGAGTGGCAGGAGGCAGTCCTGGAGAGGCGATAGTCCAAGGAGGGGTCCGCCGCAATGCCAAGCGGCTCGAAAAAAGCCGCGGCGAGGAACTGCGGTGAAGATGCTCAGCCGTGTTCCGAACGGGGGGGGCGAGCTGGTCGGCATTCGCCGGAAGAGGAGCCAGAAAGCGAAATAAGGTTTGCGACAGCGACTGTCGTGCTACGGGGCGCTGTAAGTAACAACGCGGAACCCACTATCAGGGGAGAGCCAGGACAGTGCCAAACGGCCAGAATTTCTCCTAGGCGCCAGGGCTTTTTTGCCGTTTTCACGTCTTACAGACGCTTCATCAGGGCGCGTCGCTGTATACAGTAATCTAAAAACAATACAACAAAGGTAACAACATCCAGGAACTGGCTAATACAAAGATACAAAGACAAGCACAGTATCCATGGAGCGATCTGCATGTAAATGCATACCTAGATATCTGAAACAAGGAGCATCACAGGTAGATCAGTCCTATGGCTGAATGCAGCAGGTAACAATGCAAACAGATAGCAGATATAGGGTACAATACAGGTGTAGGTTATTACATCAACAGTTGTTGCAGGGAAAGGGAATCGTTAAGACCGCAGGGCGTTTCACTTGTTAACAGGAGGGCCCATTTCTTTTCAGCCTTCAGTAATGATTGAGTAATGTTGCAATGCGGAGGGGGGTTAACCCTTTGCAGGCCATACACTTTGAAACTGTCAGGCGTGTGTTTCATTTGAAAAAAATGGCTATAGAGAGTAGAATCCTGAGATAAACACCTAATTCTCGACTTATGTTCATAGATCCTGGTCCTTAGACATCTAGAACTTTGGCCCACATAGTGAAGCCCACAAGGACACTCGAGACAATACACAGTTCCAACATGGGCACAGGTTATTTCATCCCTGAGTTTCAATGTTCTCCCAGTTGTATTTTCTATTGATACATATTGCGGGGGTTTGTTTATGTTACTTGCAATACATTTATGCGAGCTTGTTAACTCCTTTTGATACACTCTTTGCTTACCTGTTGTTGATAAGCACCCCCCCCCTTCCCCTTGTATACAGCAGCTTGCCACCACTGATTGATTATCTCAGTTTTCTTGAGTCTGAGTTGATGTTTCCATACGTGTATGTGTTTTATTTGATTGTATTTTATATTGTGCTTCATTTTTATGTTTGCTTTTTGGCACTTTATGCCATCTGCCAGCAACCCCGAGTCCCTTTGGGGAGATGTTAGTGGGATATAAGAATAAAGTTATTATATTATTATTATTATTAGGTTGCCATAGGACACTTAAAGACAAATGCATGCCCGCAGTGATTCAGCAACAAACTAAGATCTATATATACATACAGTAGAGTCTCGCTTATCCAACCTTCAGTCATCCAACATTTTGTATAATCTAACGAGAGTCTGCCTCCCGTCGGTATTCACAACTGTTTCAATACATTGTGTTGTTTTGGTGATAAATTTGTAAATACAGTAATTACTACATGACGTTGTCGTGTATTGAACTGCTTTTTCTGTTTATTTGTTGTAAATTATGCTGTTTTGGTGCTTAGTTTGTAAACTCATAACGTAATTTGACATTTATTACGCTTTTTCTTAATCCCTCCTTATCCAACACTTTCGCTTATTGAACGTTCTACCGGCCTGTTTATGTTGGATAAGTGAGACTCTACTGTACATTCAAGACTGAACACTTCTTTTCTTATATGATAAAGGGCAAATGTTTTCTGTTTATGAAAATGGCACTTTGTTTCTTCTTTTTTCTTCCTAAATGAATGCAGTGACAGCACACAAGCAGATGCCAACACAAAGGAGTTCTGGGTGAACATGCCAAACTTGATGACCCACTTGAAGAAAGTGTCAGAACAGAAACCACAAGCAACGTATTATAATGTGGATATGCTCAAATATCAGGTAAACCTTTTTACAATATTTGACCTCATGAAAAGTGGTAGCTCATATATAGTGGACTTCACAGGCAAAGTTTGATCATAAACTTTCAAGTCAGTTTTATTGTCTAAGGTTAACTTTTTTATTCTTTTTAAATGATTATTCAGAACATTTTCATCTTGAAAATAGTATCTTAGTGCTTTTTTAAAAGAATCCTTGCAGCTCACTGTACATACTAAATATTCTCTTTCCATCTTACAAGGTGTCAGCCCAAGGTATTCAGTCTACTCCATTGAACCTTGCAGTGAACTGGAGGTGTGAACCTACAAGCACTGATCTCCGGATTGACTACAAATATAATTTAGAGGCAATGACGACCCCAGTAGCTTTAAACAATGTCCAGTTCCTTATTCCAATAGATGGAGGAGTGACAAAACTGCAAGCGGTGCTTCCACCTGCAATTTGGTATGAATTAGAGCTAGTCTGAGATCCGTCCTTGATTTCTTTCCACCAATGCAGCAGTCTTCCTCACTGAAGCTGAGCCAGCCTTTTGGACTATGCAAATTAGTCACAGCTGTTGCATCATTCTGTCATTAAATGTTTGACACCGTTCTGCCTGAGCAACACAGGGGTTGGGGAATCCTGTAGCCCTCCAGGTGGTGGTGAACTACAGTACAACTCCTGTATGGTTAAGGCTGATGGAAATTAAGTCCATCAATATTTAGAGGGCCACAAGTTCCCCCATTCTACAATATCTATTTGATGTGCAACTTCCAAAAAAAATCAAATGTAAACAATTCATAAATGCACAGTCACTGAAATCTCACTAAAAGTGATGGGACCTTCATTTCAGTTAACATACAAAGACTAGAATTTTTATCTTGATGGTTGCAGAGGAACTCTTTCAAGGACAATTGGACTGTCCGATATTTAATAGTAATTAGAAACAAGATATGCTTAATTCCAAATGGGGTATGACAACAGCAGACGCATCTCTTTAAATAAGTTAGCTTAATTCATATAGAAATCTGCCTTTCACTCTGCTTTAAAGTGCAAACTATGTTCACAATTGGTGGGGGCTGCAGGCATGTTTCTCCCAGCCAGATTCTTCTGATATCAAAGCCCCAGTGGTGGAGCAATGACATTGAGAGGCAGACATCAGAATTAAGAGAGGTAGTAAGGAAAAATTGTCTCCCATTTCCTCTTTAATATGTAGCTCTTTCCCACTTTGTAATCAATTTGAGACATTGTTAAAAATATAGATCTACTACTGTAGGGGCCGTGATGCGGTGCAGTGGGTTAAACTACTATGCTGAAGTACTTGTTGACCGAAGGTTGGTGATTTGAATTTGCAGGACAAGATGAGCTCCTATTGTTAGCCCCAGCTTCTGCCAACCTATCAGTTAGAAAACATGCACATTTGAATAAATCAATAGGTACTGCTTTGGCTGGAAGGTAACAGCATTCCATGCAGTCATGTCAGCCACATGACCTAGGAGGTGTCTACAGACAACGCCGGCTCTTCAGCTTAGAAATGGCGATGAGCATCACCCTCACATACTCGACTAGACTTAACGTCAAGGAGAAACCTTTACCTTACCACTGCTATATTTGCTTTTGCAGTTACCCCCTTTTTCATCTATAAATATGTAGAAGAAATGCTAGCAAATAGGTGGGGGAACTGCTTGCATTGTCATAACTATGTGAAGTAAAATGATTCTCTGTATATCACAGACCAATTGTCCATTGAAATCCCACATCAGATAATACTCAGTCCAGATTTTATCCTGTTCCCATCACACTTACTTTAGTGTAGGCAAGGAAATATTAAAATTGGAGTAGAAATAACACTTGTATTGATTGTGGAACATTCAATACACTTCTTATGTTTCCATTTCTTCCAATATCTTGTTAAGGATTCTTCGGGTAATCTTAGTTTTTATATAAGCAATATTATCTTCTTTTTAGGAATGCTGAACAGCAAAGGATATTATGGAGAATTCCTGATATTTCACAAAAATCAGAAAATGGAGGTAATAATAAATATATACCCTGAAAAAGCATTCTTTTCAGACTCTTTGAGCAATGGTAGTCTTAAATTGTTTATATATTCTGGAATTAGCATGTTTGTTCAGTTCCATGGTCACTGTTCCTTTATCTTAGCATTCACATGTATCAGCTTCTCCTTCTCTGAGTGGAGTGGATAGAGGCATTTAACAGCACAAGCATAGATTTTAGGAGAATGGGTGATCATGGCCTAATGATTATGAGATGAAAGCTTATGGTGGTATTCTACTGCAAGGCTTCCACGTTGTGTCTCATCTTTAAAAACTGCTGTATTTTCTTTCTCAAGGTGTGGGCTCTTTGCTGGCTCGATTTCAACTATCCGAGGGACCAAGCAAACCTGCCCCCCTGGTTGTGCAATTCACCAGCGAAGGGAGCACTCTGTCAAGTTGTGATATCGAACTTGTCGGGGCTGGGTATCGTTTTTCACTTATTAAAAAGAGATTTGCAGCAGGTAAGAACATCCCCCTTATTAATGAGACTGTGCATCAGTAAAATGGTTAGGACATCAGTTGGGCAACTTGGATTTGAACAGCGTGGTTTTCAGTGTTATTTGCTCTGCATCTCCAACTGCTAGTGGATAGAGTAATATAGAGTTACCATTCTTACCTGATACATATTCACAATCCATATATACCTATACACATACATACTGTGGATAAAATATAGGGCCTTCGAATCTTGACTTACCAAGCAGCAGCTACTGCAAGCAGCAGGGATCTGTTCTGTCCATTGGGGTGCAACATGGCTTTTAGTTAAAAATACTGATTAAGTGTACATAATTAAGAAGCTGGTCAAGAATCTTAACTTTTATAAAGTCTATTTTTATTTTAACACAATTTTTATCATTTGCCCTGCAGGGAAATACCTGGCAGATAACTAAAAGAAGTTTATGCGAGTATATGGAAAATCCATGTGGCTGAGGACTGCGGGGAGTGGACAGGTTTTATATGCGGTTTGAGGAAAATCTAACTAAATCCTGTACTCGGGACATTTCTGTTGGAAGTGTCAGCAACTTCCAGCATTTCTCCCTCAGAAATTACCATGTTGACCAGTCCTACAGTATTTACTTCTAGGTGTAATATTGTTAATGTTTTAAATTGTAATTATTGTATTTGTAAATTGTATTCATTCCAGTAAGGCTGTATTTTGGCAGTTAGACACCTGAGTTTTAGGATTTTACCATTCATGAAATGGATGTAATTTAAACTGTGGTATATAAATTTAATAGTAGTACTATTGAATGGCACAATGCTTTCAAAGGTAGATAACATTTTGTCAATATATACAATTTGAATATGACGCTAATAGCTGTGAGGAAGGGGGTGCCTCAAAAAGAAAGTGAAATAGTAACCCTGCAAAGTCATTTGATTTTCTTTATTTCCTCCTTAGTATTTGTCGTATAAATAGTTATATGAACAAAAACAGGTCTATCTTTAAATATTAAGTTTATTTGACTCCAGAACATATCTGCAAATGTTGATGTGCTCATAAGTTATTTCCCCAAATGATAAAATATAATTTTATTTTTCACTTTATACATTTCTTTGTATTTTCCTTTGGAGAATATCAATCGATCAGAATAAGTGTTTTGGGTTTTTTAAATTCCAGATAATTATTAGGAAATCCAGATGAGATGAAGGATGTGCTGGAATTGTTTTCTTTCCAGTTTCATTACTTTTCTGCGATGCAGATGTGGAAATAAAGAACCCAATCCCATGGAAACCTCTGCATTATGAAATTTCAGTTCAAACTTATTCAAAGCTAAGTTTGGTAGCAAAGCAGTTTGAGTTATTTTCACTAGAAGTTGCACAGTTTCACAGATCATTCTCAGAATAACAGTTTTAAAATATAAAGTGACAACTTTGACTAACACCTTTCTTTGCGGCTATAGCAAGAAATACTGCTGTCATATTTTAGCAACAGTATAGTTTTGTAGGCGTGCGTGTTAATTTTCTTACAGTAACATTGGCAATACAAATTCCTTGCTTTGGTATGTCCTTCCATCCTTTTAAGTCAGATTCTATATTTACTGTGGGCAGGATGAGCTTCAAAATAACCTATTTCCTTTTCTCTCTTTTTTAACCTGCACTTAAAAGTTGAGAAGGAAGAGTTTGCATGCATACCATAATCAGCAATAGCACTGGATTTTCATCTCTACTATAAGGACTTAATTCTTAGTTTGTTCTATTTCCTTGAAACATAAACGAGCCTGAAGTTTCTGATCATTTGTCAGATTCCTCCACACCACTAAAATCTTTATGGAACATCCACAGCCAAGGCTTTTCCGTGGCATTTGTTAATTTGGCTGTTAAGCTTGCCGTTGGAATACCAGTCGAAGCTAATGGGGGTTATGAGAGGGCACTGCTGAGTTCGCAGAAGGGGATGAAACTCATAGACTGGTGTCCATGGCGCTTTATTCTGTGCACACAACTAGTATTTTTGCAAACTGAGATCTAAATAGGTTGGCATCCAACTGTTTCATTGCACTGAAAAAATAGCTGTACTCAAGAAACAGCTACGTCTGCATTAAAACAAGCAGACACAATCAGAGGCTTTCTTGAAATCTGACCATCAATAGATCTCTTTAGAAACAAACATGGGAAGCATATATCCCAAAGGAGGACCTGTTTATTTTTTTTACATACAGCATGAAAGGATTAATAATAATGTTGTTTTTTTGTATGAATGTTAGAAGAGCAATCCTTTTTCATTAGCTGATCTGGGGGGTTTTTTTTTTGCATGTTTTCTCCCTTGTAGCACTAATTAACTGATCAGTGTTGGTTTTACTCGAGCTCTGTTCATTGGGATAGGAAACAAAAGTTCATGTCTAGCCTGTCGTTCCTACAAGACATCATAGTAGGAGTCTGATCTCTCTGCATGAAAGTAAAACTGCTGGCATCTGGTGAAATCATGACATTGTTAGGAGTGAGAGAAAGCAAGTTTTTGCTTTGGTCAAAAGACCGCAGAACTCAGAATCTTTTTGTGGCCTTGCTGGGTGAGAAATTGTAGCATCTGCAATCTGAAGAAAATTCCAGTTCTTATCTGGCTACATTTTTGTGTGAAATACAGTAAGACCCCCTTATCCATAGAAGATAAGTTCCAGTGCCCACCCCCATCAGATGATTGAAAATGAAGATATCTGAACCGTATATTTTTGTGTCTTGTGGCTGGGAAAAGTTCTCCTATCCACAGGAGAACCAATCCGCTCCCAACTTTCCTCATGCCAGCTTCCTCTGCAATGTTTGTACAATAAACAGAAAGTGAGATGCCAACTTTCAGCCCAAGGAAGCAGTAAAATCACACTGGAGGACTTTGAGAGCCCACAAACACTTCCAGTAGCAGTGACTACAGGTAACTGAAACCATCGGGGGACAACTGTGGATAAGGAGGTTTTAATGTATGCTGTTATAGTTGTGGATCCTTTCAAAAATATACGTGCAAGTTTTGAACATCAGTTTGAATTGAAAGTTCTTGCCATAATTGCTGTCCACAAAAAAATTGCATATTCTAATCTGAATTAGAAGATTTGCATCATGGCATGCATTGAAAAACATTTATCTGAAATGGACCTTCAAACCCTTTTTATAAAAACAAATTAAAGAAGCCTGAAAATATTTAAACTCTAAATAGACAAGGAGTTGAAAGAACTATGTTCAAAGTAGTCTATGCATGACATCAACCCGTAACTAACTAACCTAGTTCTATTTAGAGATTATGTACAGATTCTCAACATGTCAGATGACAACTAATTCCTACACAGAAGAAACCTATTTAGCGCATTTCTCCAACTTGCAAATTATAGGGTTTAAATGAAATAGGAGCACCCATGTTTTCGTGATCAAGTTGCCTTAAAACTCTTCATTCATTACTAGCTCACAGTCATTTGCCACAGTGAACAAAACATAAGCAATCGGCAACCTTACAGATCTATCCCTGTTACTTGAGAATCCTGTTCACTTACAACTGATTTTTATAAATAGATCCATGTCTATTCAGTAAGAATAAAAAAATTCAAAAATCAATTTCTTTGCCAAGTTCTGGTTGATATACAAATTTGATTGCCATATTTCATTGCATAATAGTCACATTTTCTCCATCCTTTTGGATCTAAAATTGGGTGAGGGTCCAACTGTTTCTCACAGGGGAAAAATATGCCTTTGATTCTATGGTTTCTGGGGGTTTTTTAAAAAGAAAAATAAATAAAATGCCTTACCTGCAAAAGAGGAGGATCCAGTCTCAAACAAACAGTCTCCATTCTGTTTTCTTTTAAAGTTGCTGAGCCATTTGGTGCCGATTCTTCCTTCCTTCTTTCTCTGAAGGCCAGCCAGTTTAAAAATTATAAAGTAAAGGTCTCTGAAGCTTCACTTCTCCCTCCTTCTTCCAAAGCAAGACACTTTCCAAAATCTGAAGCTGAGTTCTTTGCAGAAAGGAGGGACAATCTGAGTTCCAGAAACCTTCATTTCAGATTTTTTAAACTGTCTTGCTTTGGAGGAAGGAGAGAAGAATGGAGGTTCAGATACCTTCTTCATTTTATACTTTTAAAACTGCCTTGCCTTCCCTTCAGAGAAAGAAGGGCGGAATGGAGAATCAGCCTCAAATGGCTCTGCAACTATTATGCGAGAAAAAAATACAAATATTTCACCCAAAAGATGGGGGTGCAACTATTCTGCGGTGGTAACTGTTATGCAATGAAGTACAGGCATTCTTGTTTCACGGCAGGTAGCCATAACATGTAATACATACAGGCTTTACTTTTTATGGACTATTGATAGATCCATATTCTAGAAATAGAATAAAAATACATATGTCTATTGACTGTGCAAATGCAGAAGAAAATGTCAGTCATGATTCAGGAGATTATTTTTTATCCAGTTCAGAAGAAACTGAAGATAAGAATAATTAAAATATATACAACTACCTTTGTATTATGTGTAGAACTATATGATAAAAGAATATATAAACCAATGTGGTGAATGTTTCAGTGAGATAAATATGCATGTAAAATACATGCAGGAAGGTCCTTTCAGATTATAAAAATAAAACCAACCACACTACATAGCCTTCAAGCAGGGTGTTAAACTGGAAACACCTTTCTGTCTTGCATGCAAGGTATCTAAAAGGGAAACAGTCATCATTAAAGGAGTAAACAGTTGTAGCAGGAGTAAATAATACAATCAGTTATACACAGGAATAAACCCAATAACGTCTGGGGGATTTACTTCTTTGTAAAGTCCAGTATGCATAATTTCAGGCTGCAGATTTTCTAAAGTGGGAATAAAAAAAATTTTTTTTTAATTCTGTCTGAAGCCAAGGTAACATTTCCTTTAAAATTGAGTTAACCACCTGAATTTTAATGGGTTTGTTCCTTGTGTCTTTAGACATAGCAGAATAGCTTGAATATACAATTAAGGAATTTAATCAAGGTTTTGTTTTCATTATACAATTCATAATTATTTATTCTTCATTCTTATTAGTGATATACCCACCGTATTTGTATTTATCCTTTTCATTTTAAGAACCAAACTGACCGAAATTTCTGTTCACTTTTATTAGCACTGTGCCATACAATAATGCCCGTGTCAACTATACTACACAAGAACTTGGTTTTCATGGCTAGTAAAATGTTTATTTCCATTTCTCATATTATTTTTTTAAGTTATCCCTTTATTTGGAAGTTCATGACATACCTTTAAATGTGTTGCAAGAGGCATGAATTACCCTTTACAGTTAAACATTTGACTGGGGAAACACTATGTTGCAGAAAAAATATTGCTTTTAATAGTTCTTATAGGCATCCCCCCTTCAAAAAAAAGCAATCTTGGTTTTCACTTGGTATTTGGGTTTTGGTACGTAGATTATACATAATGAGACATGAGACTCTTGTGTTTATGCCCTCCACCTCTGCATGTGGAATGTCAAATGTGGTGTGATAATCCATGTTTAGATCCCTATTTACATGTAACATATAGACACTATCCATCTAATATTTTATGTGGACAACATCCTCTACATGAAGTATATCGGTACACATGTATATTGTAACACTTGAAATGTTGTACACACCGGGGAGTACATGTCCCTGAGACTGACTCCTGCACTCCATTTTTGTCAGAAACCTTGGTATAGTGGCTCTTAGAATTATATTTATGTCAATCTTAATGTTTTAGTTATGCTTTCACAAAACTAGGTACCATCCATTTCACTTATTTTGTGTTCTGGATTATCTAATTTACCAGAGTGGAACAGTTATCTTATTAGAATTAAGCCAAAGCAAGGTGTCTATTTTATAAAAGAGAACGAAGCTGCAAAATGTGTTTGGGCCTAAACTCTTGTCTGCTCAGAGTTTTATTTGTAGGTCAATTTCCAAATAAAATGAACAAGACACATAAACAACCATTCGATAACTTCATGAGCAAAATCTATTTAGCTTCACCAATTTTTCCTTTATGGGTAAAGAAATGAAGTATCTCTGAGAGCTTTTCAATAATGTAAACCAATTGGTTTCCCTTCTTTTGACCTAACATACTTTTAAACATTTGGAGGACTCACCATAAAGACAAACGTTCTGAGGCTGGATCTACACTGCCCTATATCCCAAGATCTGACCCCAGATTATCTATTTTGGACTGGATTATATGAGTCTACACTGCCAGATAATCTGGGATAAGGAAATAATGTGGGATCAGATCCTAGGATATAGGGCAGTGTAGATCCACCCTCAGACAGCTAGTTATTTGGGTGTATCAACACCCAAGAGGTAGACTATCATGCTTATATACCTCTATATAAAATTGATTGTATTTCCTTTATATGCAATAAGGAAAAAGAGACCTGAAACTGTCTAGCCCAGTGGTTCTCAGCCTGAGGGTCCCCAGGAGTTTTGGCCTACAACTCCCAGAAATCCCAGCCAGTTTACCAGCTGTTAGGATTTCTGGGAGTTGAAAGCCAAAACATCTGGGGACCCACAGGTTGAGAACCATCTGTCTAGTCCTTCAAGTGGGCAATAACATAGTTTTATTGTTCATATATATGCATCTGAATAAATAAACACCAAATGCTGGTGGCAATGGCACCAATGTAAATGACTACTGTTTCTGAGTAACTCTTTCAGAAACTCTTCTCTTCTACCACCAGATAAGTGGCTTCTGAAACTCCAGAAACTGTCATAGGTGGCCTCCAATATGGCACAAAGAGCCTTCTGCTGGAAACGACCACATGAACAATCCCAAACAAACCCTGGTGTATAGACACCAACTCTTCCATGTATCTAAGAGGCTTCTTGGGATCTTATTCAACCAATTTTGAACAAACTGCAAACAGTGAAAAGTCCCTCTTGAATGGCATCCAATGCAAATGTGTTAGTGATGCTTTCTGAGATTCTTCTATAAGAATTACGTGAGCAAGCATTACTACATTTTTTTATATGAATAGCATTTCAAAATGGCTGAACCTTGGTAAGAGGGATCAATATTTTTACACACCCTGACAAGGAAACTGAAGTAATTATTTCACTTAAAGATTTAAGTGAGTGTGGTGACAGATTCCCTGTCATCTAGTTCTTGTTCTTCAATTTTCTACCTTTACAATAGCCTAATAGGAAAACCAAGAGTTTCTGTAGACAACGTTATTAAAAGTTCCATTAGAGATCTACGTAAATAGACAACTCTGGGAAAATTAAAAATAAGAGGGTTTTTTAAAAGTAAACAGAACAATATAGTCAAATGTTTGACATCTCAATTATGCAGAAATGTAGATGTACCTGTTATTTTTAAATATATATATATATATCCTTTGACCAATTCTTGTTAATTTTTTATTTAGGAAGTTTACCATGATAACCAAAATCTATAATTACTTTGAAAAGCAGTATCATACATTTCTTTTCTTGCAAATTTATGTAAAGATCATTTCTAATGACACCAGACATCTTTTACTATCCTGCTTTTGCCCTGTGATATGGTTAGAAATACAGCAGAGTCTCGCTTATCCAACATATATGGTCCGACAGAACATTGGATAAGCAAAAATGTTGGATAATAAGGAGAGATTAAGGAAAAGCCTATTAAGCATTAAATTATGTTATGATTTTACAAATCAAGCACAAAAACATTGTGTTTTACAATAAATCAACAGAAAAAGCAGTTCACTACACTGTAACATTATGTAGTAATTACTGTATTTACTAATTTAGCACCAAAACAGACAAGGGTTCTTTCTTTCTCCCACCCTGGGCATTATTCCAAGTGGGAAACAGACTATGTTGGACAATACAGAATGTTGAAGTAGTGAAGGTTGGATAAGTGAGACTCTACTATACACAATAAGAAAAAGCAACTGATCTCATTTAATCTTTGGGTGGGGGAGCAATGTTCCTGCTCTTGGACTCTTTAATTCTGTTCTCATACGTTACTATACCTATGGTGTTAAAGGTTTACACAAGCAGGATTTCACTACAGGCCAAGCAGTATGAGCAAATCTGGAACCTGACTTTCAGTAACATCAAGAATGTTGAATGTCCATACGTGGTGACTATTTCAAATTGGCATTAGGTTTGGAATAATTACCTTCCATAAATGGGGCCTACAGCTCTTTCAAATCAATTCTCAGTGGGACACTTAAGTACACCAGTAATGCTGGTGGGTGGATTTTCAAAAGATAATATGTTTTATGGCTGACTATTGCTTGTGGGTGTGCACCTCTTTTGTTTATAGGCTCAGACAAACTGAAATGCTGAACTGCAATCCTGCCAAACTGTTGTACACATGTTTTCAAAGGCACTATTTACTTGCATGCAGTTAAGCATCTGTATAAGCATTTGCAGGTCTTGGGTCTTTATGATTTTTAGCTGTGACATCATCTCTAAAGGAAATCTGAAACCTGAATTAGATTCCCTAGTGTTTTATCAGATATCGAACTATATCATTTTATATTTTAAAAGAAAAACCTTGTGTATAAACTGTTTATAGATATTTGTGGACTTAAAACACACATGTATATTTTTAAACATTTAAGTTTTAAAAGTCTGGACTTCTCAGGCTAAGTGTGAAACGAAATATACTATCCTAGTTTAGGTGGCCCTGTTTACTGCTTAGTCTGTGATGAAAGCTTTGCTGCTAACCTGATGGGATCAGAGAATTGCGAACTATTGTACAAGGTTTGTTGCATCAGAAACACTGCAGCAAAGTTTTGTATCTGACCACTGGTAATATGAATGTGTTGTATTGACTTGTCGAAGATAATCATAAAACACATATTTTCGATGTTTGTTTCCTTATAGATTAGAATACAAATGTCTATTTTTTTGTAAATAACGGTTTTTATAAATGTCTTTCCTCATGAGTTTTCCCTAATCATCCATTTCACAGAATCCTGAATATGCAATTATTTATCATACGTATAGAAGAAATAGGGTCCCCGTTTCAGAACAAAATTTATTGAATTCTATACATAAGAACAAAATGAAATAATATGTTGTAACTCAAAAGGTGATTCTTTTCCCACTTGAAAATAAATGAGAAAGCTAAAAAGATTTGTGTATGTTTGGGGTGCCTTTTTCGTGAAAAGCTAACAACAGCCATGCTGAATAGACCAGCAATTGGCCTAGGACAACATGCCTTCAGTCACCATGCAAGATGGCTATGGGAAGATCATAATCAAGGTGTAAGGAAAACAATATGCTCGTGCTCCTCTTCCCTATGATTATATTCTATTTTACATGTTAGGGACTGCATATATCAGATATACTCGAGTATAAGCCAACACGAATATAAGCCGAGGGACCTAATTTTACCACAAAAAAACCTGGGAAATTTATCGATTTGGGTATAAGCCAAGGGTGGGAAATGCAGCAGCTACTGGTAAATTCCAAAATAAAAATACATACCGATAAGATTACATTAATTGAGGCATCTTTGGTAAAATGTTTTTGAATATTTATATAAAACTGTAATTTAAGATAAGACTGCCCAACTCTGATTAAACCATTATTCAAACCTTCTTCAATGTAAATGTGCATACGTGTCCTTCCAATAATGATAAAGAGAGAAAAATATTAAATGTAATAATAGAGTAAAATAATGTAAATGTAATAATAATTAGATAAAATAATAAATGTAATACAACAACAATAATAATAGAGTAAAATTATAAATGTAATAATAACAGAGTAATATAATAACTTTAACTTGAATATAAGACAAGGGGGGCTTTCTCAGCCAAAAAGAGGGCTGAAAAACTCTGCTTATACTCAAGTATATATGGTATGCACAAAGTGTAGTAGACATATGACCTTATACATCATGAATCTGACTCTAGAACAACTCAAGTTAGTATCCATCTGTAAGACATGTAGGAGAACATTTCATAATTTGAAAAAAATATTGTCTTTTCTCTCAAATGGCCCATTATTTGTTCCAGCAACTGACATTGAAGTTTTGTATAATAAAAGTATAAAATTTACCCTACTGTTGTTCTCCGTGCCATATATAACTTTTTAAACATCCAATATACCTCTCCTACATGCCTTTTCAAAGTAGCCATGTGTAGGATTGCAGTGTTGTTATTCATATTTCTTCAAGTTTTACAAGTTCTTTAGCCTTCTCTGCCAAAGAGCATTGATGCCTCAGCAAACTATAGTTCCCAGGATTCCATCACCATGAGCCAAGGTGATTAAAGGGGTATCATTCTGCAGTGTAAAAGCATCCAAAGACTTTCACTGCTGGATTACAGCAGTATGTTTGCAGTAAACAGTGCCACAAAGCTTGGGCTGGAGAAAGAATGGGATTCTACTTCTGCCAAGCTTACAGCGGATGCCTGCCTACAACAGCCAAGGTTGCCTTCTGAATATTCTGTTGGCATGTAAGAACAGCAAAACAGTGGCAAACGAAGAAAGCAGGTGAGCCCTTCTGACCAGCTCCTTCCCTCCCCCATCCCCAAGAATGTTAAAAAGATACATAGGTCTGGCCACAAAAGGAAAATCCATGAAAAGTTAAGATATGAAAGAAAAGAATAATCTCTAGATACATTTTAGAAGCGTTTTTTTACAAGTCTAGAAGATTCAAACAGATTTTGTTCACTTATGCAAAGCTTGATTGATCTTGGGTTTCCTTTCACATGGACATATTACCAAGTATACTGAAACATCTTGAGCTACTTTTCACTTTTGTGATGTCGAAATCTACCCTGATTCTTTCCATATTATTTCTCCCCTTGGTGTCAAATAGAATGGCACTGGAAGATCTAGCGATACCTGGGGAAGTGTTAGCACTGGGTACTGCTAGGTCCTCCACTGTACCTCTAATAGATTTTAACCATGATATCATGGTGCAGGAACTAGTGAGGTGTTCTCTCATGTAAAATACTACATTGCGGGCCTATATTTGTGGTTTCCTCTTTTGGAAAAGAGGAAAAATCCTTCTAACTCCCAAGAAAGATGAGAGCAGACTGTACTTTGTGAATGGAGAGCTACCTATATTTTAAAGCAGATCTGGCACATTAAATAGGGAACTGTATAAACAGTATAGGAGGGTTTATTTATTTATTTACAGTATTTATATTCTGCCCTTCTCACCCCGCAGGGGACTCAGAGCAGATCGCAATGCATGCAGACATGGCAAACATTCAATGCCATAGACACACAACATATATAGTCAGGGACACCAAAGCTATTTAACTTTCCAGCTTCATGAGGGTATGCTTTTTGAATTCCAGCCACCGGGGGTGCTGTCGCTTCACCATCCACTTGTGACACCGATGGAGTACTTCTTGATTCTTTTGCACACTGCTGGAGAGTTTTTCTATGGCATCATAAATTAGTTAAATTAGCCTCCCTGCATAAGCGGTACCTAAATTTCCTACTTGACAGATGCAACTGTCTTTCGGGCTGCAAAGATTGACAGCAAGCTAGACAAATGGCCAGAAACTCACTCCAACCCAGGCTGGCTTCAAACTCATGACCTCTCGGTCAGTAGTGATTTTAATGCAGCTGACTCCCAAACAGCTGCACCACAGCCTGGAATGGAACCAGTACAGAGAGGGTTAAATCCAACTATCTGTACTGGTTCCATTCCCAGTAGTTTCAGCTGCATATCAGGCTTTAGCCTAATGATGAACATATCAGAATGAAACACTGATGCTCAGTGATAGACCATATGCTTTTCATGAGCAGGGTCTTTGATTGAGTCTAAGCATCTGCAGTTAAAATGACCTAAGAGAGACACTAACAGAGGAACCATTTTTGGACTAGACAGACCAATGGATGTTCAACTTAATAAGTGAAGGCACATTGCCCACTGCACACTGTGATGCACATTGTACAGTAATAATCACTGGCAACCATTGCATAATGTTGCTATTCTGTGTGGGGGTTGTGTTACGCTGATGCAGTGTTGTCTCTGCATGCAGACACTGACAGCCAGCTGTCCATATCCATGGATTCTGGATCTATGGGTTCAACCATCCATAGCTAAAAAAAATATTCTGGAAAAAATCTAAAACACAAACCTTGCTTTTGCCATTTTATGTAAGGGGCATTATTTTACTAGGGCATTTTATCTTGAGCATCAGTTGGTTTTGGTATCCACAAAAGATCCTAGAACCAAACACCAGCTGATACCAAGGACCCACCTATACACTATTTGAGGCTGGATTGCCATCATTGGGTGAGCATGCGTGGATGACTGACTACACACTTGGTTTTAAAGAAAAAGATGTACTCTCCATCATCCAAGAAACAACAAGGTACCGTCCCATCATCACCCCTGTAACTTGTTTCAACTAAAAATGTTACTTTTTAAAAACTGAAAGTAAACTTCCAGGAACTTTGAACACATGCAAACAAAACATGGATCTGCTTCTGGCTTGCTGAATCCATGGCATGCAATTCAGTACACCTTTTTATATAATTAGCTCTCTGAACCCATGGATTCTATATATACAGATTCAACCATCTACAACTTGTAAATATTCCCAAACAAAATCCCAAAATAAACCTTGATGTTGTCATTCATATAAGAGCTTCATTTTACTAGGCTACTGTATATAGTGAGACTTGAGCATCCATGGTGGTCCTGGATCCCAACCACAGCCCACTCTATCGCCATAATAATAATAATAATAGTGCAATTTTCTGGCATTGTATGTTTCTGCTGCTTGTGTGATTGTTCCTTTGTATTTTGATTCGGGAGACCACTTGTTGATCAATGTCCAGAATCAGCAGCATCCACCACGGTCCTTTTTATCCTAGGCGTATAGACTTCGTTTTGGTTTGTTTCTCCATAATGCTAATGAGTTAGGTGCTCTTAGTTCCACTCCTCAGCTGAGACCTCTCTGACTTGGTTGAACCTGCTGGTAGTTACACTACTGCCAGCACAGCTCTCAGCATCCTTGGAGCAGTTAAGCCCTCCACCAGGAGAAGCTGGCACCCATTGGGGGAGTCACACAGACAGACTAGAAGCAGAGGCATAATATTATTGCTCAGATGATCCACTGCAACCTGTGCCACAAATACTATCTGCCTGTGACAGAAAAAACTGGAGGGATCACAAACCTGAAAAAGTTGCACAAAAAATGAACATGTCAAACTACTCTGGGACTTCTGAATTTAAACTGACAGCATTTTAGACAGACATCACAATTGTGGAAAAGAAAAAAGTTTGGATTATTGATGTCGTCGTACCAAGTGACAGTCGCATTGAGGAAAAACAACAGGAAAAGCACAGCCGTTATCAAGACCTCAAAATGGAACTGCAAAGGCTCTGGCATAAACCAGTACAGGTGGTTCCAGTGGTCATCGGCACACTGGGTGCTGTGCCAAAAGATCTCAGCCGGCATTTGGGAACAATAAACATTGACTAAAACACAATCTGTCAACTGCAAAAGGCCACCTTACTTGGCTCTGCGTGCATCATTCGAAAATACATCACACAGTCCTAGACGCTTGGGAAATGTTCGACTTGTGATTTTGTGATACGAAATCCAGCATATAGATCTTGTTTCCTGTGGCATACTGTGTTTTGTGTCAGTAAAATAATAATAATAATAATAATAATAACTACTACTACTTTATACCACACCACTATTTCCCCAAGGGGAATCAGGCGGCTTACATATGGGACAAAATGTGCAAAGGACACAAAAACAAAACAATCCTTTAAAACACAAACACAATTAAGATAAGAACATAATGAAATATAACAATCCAGATTAAAAAACAGTCAAATAAAATGTAAGAGTATGAAACAGCAGCATTGAGCTCTATGAAACAATGCTCAACAAGGCCCAAGAACCAGAATACTAAAATGGGCGTGACCATGCTATAAGAATGGTCAATCATGGGATAGTGCAATACAACATGCCATAGGGCTGGGAAATTAGATTGAGAGAACATAGTACTATCTGGCCATCTAGGGACTGGACATTTATGTTGTTTGTTGTCTTTTATTCGTTCAGTTGCTTACAACTCTTAGTAACCTCATGGTCCAGCCCACGCCAGAGCTCCATGTTGGCCATTGCCACCCCCAGCTCCTTCAGAGTCAAGCCAGTCACTTCATGGATACCTACCATCCATCTTGCCCTTGGTCGGCCCCTCTTCCTTTTTCCTTCCATTTTCCCCAGCATAATTGTCTTCTCTAAGCTTTCCTGTCTTCTCATGATGTGGCCAAAGTACTTCACCTTTGCCTTTAATATCCTCCCTCCAATGAACAGTCGAGCTTTATTTATTTTTATTTTATTTTTTATTTATTTTATTTATTTATGGGCTGGTTGGATCTTCTCATTGTCCAAGGTACTCCCAGGACACTTATAACTAAGGACAAGTCACTACCAAATGCTTGCTGAGACATCCAGGTTTTCAGATCCCTGCCAAAGGAGGGCAGAGTGGGGCCATAGCTTCTTCCAGCCAACAAGGCTACCTCTGATTTTACTTCCAGGTTGACTTCTAGCTGAATACCCAAGCCAGGCACTGTTTGCAATTCACGCCCAAATAGGGTTAATACTCCTCCCAGGATATAGCTACACTGGAATGAATGCAGTTTGACAACACTAACTGCCATGTCTCAATATTATGAAATCATGGGTGTTATAGTTTTACGACCACTTTAGCCTTCTTTTTTCAGAGTGCTTGACCAACCTACAAATATCCAGATTCCATAGCACTGAGCCATGACAGGGTTTTTTTTATGTCAGGAGTGACTTGAGAAACTGCAAGTTGCTTCTGGTGTGAGAGAACTGGCTGTCTGCAATGACATTGCCCTGGGGACGCACTGTGCAAGGAAGTTCAGAATACCTCCTTGTATTAACTCCCAAGAAAGTACTTCAAGTTGATGTAGTTTGGGGTTGTACCAGCATGTCTCTAAAAGGATTACAATCTTGGTTCACTGTGAAGTGAAAGAAAATACAACTCTTACAACTTTAACAGCCTACTTTTTGTACACCTGTACAAACTCTTGCACCATAAGCATAAACTGTTATATCACTGCCCATTTAGATTAATGCCATAGACACTGAATCTCTACAATGTCACTATTTTTTCATGTTAGGAGCTACTTGAGAAACTTCAAGTCACTTCTGGTGTGAGAGAATTGGCCGTCTACAAGGATGCTGCCCAGGGGACGCCCAGATGTGTGGGTTTTTTTATGTTTTACCATTCTTGTGGGAGGCTTCTCTCATGTCCCCGCATGGGGAGCTGGAGCTGACAGAGGGAGCTCAACCCACTTTCCCCAGATTCAAACCCTGACCTGTCAGTCAGCAGTCCTACCAGCACAAGGGTTTAACCCATTGCGCCACCAGGGGCTCCAGCATGACAGTTAAAAATGATGTTGAACTGCATTAATTTTACAGTGATGCACCCTCAGGTTAGCAGAACCAGATCCTGGGAAAACACCCATCTATTGGAGAAATTCCTCCAATATCTCCAGCAGTTGAGCAATGAAGAAAGATCAGAGCTTGGAAAACCTTGAGTCTCTGCACTGGACCACAGAAAGAGGATGGCAAGGAAGAGAGAAAGAGAGAGCAGGCAGCCAGAGGCCAAGGGAGGAAGCATCTACACTGTAGAATGAATGTGGTTTGACCCCCACTTGAATGGCCATGGCTCCATGCTATGGAATCCTGAAGGATGCCGTTTGATGAGGTACCAGCAGCACTTACTTCATCACACTAGAGAATGAATCCACTTTAAATACGGTTCCTGCCTCCTGCAGAATTCTGGAGTTTGTAGTTTAGTGAGGCTGTGAAAGTCTCTTCCCTAAACTAGGTAAATGTAAAGGTTTTCCCCTGACATCAAGTCCAGTCGTGTCCGACTCTGGGGGTTGGTGCTCATCTCCATTTCTAAGCCGAAGAGCCGGCATTGTCCATAGACACCTCCAAGGTCATGTGACCAGCATGCCTGCATGGAGTGCCATTACCTTCCCGCCGGAGAGGTACCTATTGATCTACTCACATTTGCATGTTTTCGAACTGCTAGGTTGGCAGAAGCTGGGGCTGACAGCGGAAGATCACGCCACTCCCCGGATTCGAACCTGCAACCTTTCAGTCAGCAAGTTCAGCAGCTCATCGGTTTAACCCATTGCGCCACCAAACCCCATAATTCTGCATGAAGCAGCCACCGGATTTAAATTGGATTCATTCTCTAATGGGATTTGGTAATTGGGCAGAGAAGGTGAAAGAGCATGACAAAGGACAACTCCAATGATTCCATAGCCAATGAAAGCGCATTTTGTAGCACAGAGCCTGCATTAGTTCTACGGCAGAGGCACCCGGACGCGGCGTGGTCCCTTTGGAGGTGCGGACAGAAAGGAAAACCAATTCTGTCCCACCAGTACCGTAGCCAGGATTTTAATGGGGGGTGAGTTTGATTCCCGGGGGGTGAGTCTGAGTGAGAGAGGATCTACCCTAGCAAACCTTTTGTATCCTTATCCCAATACCCCCATGCATATGGGATATATTGAGCATGGTGATCAGATCATGATATGAATACACATAACAGTTTAAATAATGTACCAGTAAGGCCTTCTCGTGGACCACCCTGAGAATTTCAGAGGGGGGAAGGTTGAGGTCCCTCAACCCCCCCACCCCCACACACACACACACACACACACACACACACATGCCTGTGTCCAGCCCTAAAAGGCACCCTGGGTCCCCTTTGCCCTCTTTCTTCTCAGCACCAGAGGCGGGGACAGCGTTGAGCCGCCCTTCGCAGCAGGTTGAATGAATAAGTCTCCCTGGAAACGAGCAACAGCAGCTCTGGCTTTGGTCAGGCTGCTCCTGCAGGAAAGGCAGCAAGCAAGCAAACAAACAGGGCAAGGTAGGTTTGGGGGAATCTGACAGAAATCGAGGAGGAGAGCCCAACACCTCTCCCAAGAGAGTCAAAGAAGGCATCTGTTTTTGGCTGGAGCCAGAGGGCAGCCAGCTGCATTGTTATGGTTTTTTTATTTACTTTTCCTTTCTAAAACAGCTCCATGGCAGAAAGGAAGGGTGCATCTACTACATCCGGTCTGGGCAAACTTGGGCCCTCCAAGTGTTGGACTTCAACTCCCACACTTCCTAACAGCCTCAGGCCCCTTCCTGAGGAAAGGGCCTAAGGCTGTTAGGAAGTGTGGGAGTTGAAGTCCAAAACACTTGGAGGGCCCAAACTGTGGAATGAATGCAGTTTGACACCACCAGAGCCCCTGCTGGTGCAGTGGGTTAAACCCTTGCACCGGCAGGACTGAAGACCGACAGATCACAGGTTCGAATCCGGAGAGAGTACAGATGAGTTCCCTCTAATAGCTCCAGCTTCCTATGCTGGGACATGAGAGAAGCCTCCCACACAGGTGGTAAAATATCTGGGTGGCCTTTGGGCAACGTCCTTGCAGGCGGCCAATTCTCCCACAGCATAAGCGACTTGCAGTTTCTCAAGTGGCTCTTGACATGGGAAAAAAACCCACCTTAACTGCTATGGATCAATGCTGTGTGATTAGAGTCGTCGTTTGGTTCCTCCCCATACTACAGCTCCCAAAATTGCATAGCATTGAGACGTGGCCGTTCAAAGTGGTTTCAAACTGCATTCATTCCACAGTGTAGAGCCAGCTGGTAAAGTTTGCCAAAGGGAATTCTGCCTTCTGGTTTTCTGCCTCTCCTTCATACCTGTTGAAGGCACAGACAGTGTGGGAAGGGGAAAGATAAATATAAACGACAGTAGAGTCTCACTTATCCAACATAAATGGGCTGGCAGAACATTGGATAAGCAAAAATGTTGGATAATTAGGAGGGATTAAGGAAAAACCTATTAAGCATCAAATTATGTTATGATTTTACAAATTAAGCATCAAACAGCATGTTTTACAACAAATCAACAAAAAAAACCAGATCCATACATGGTAATGTTATGTAGTAATTGCTTTATTTATGAATTTAGCGCAAAAACATCACAATGTATTGAAACAGCTGTGGATCCGGGCAAAAGGCAAACTGCATTGGATAATTCAGAACGTTGGATGAGCAAAGGTTGGATAAGTGAGACTCTACTGCATGTGCAAAGAATGGTCTTATGTTTTGTTTATGTATTTCTTGTACCTTGTCTCCAGCCATGAGGAAAGGCTGCTAACAAATTGTTGTTGTTGTTATTTGATACACAACAAGATTAGTACACAGCAAACAAGATTACTATGCTGACTTTAGTAATTGATCACACATCAGACACTTCTCAAGTGTCTAGGACTGGGTGATGTATCGGTGAATATTGCGTGCAGATCCAAGTAGGGTGGCTTTTTGCAGCTGCCAGATGGTACTTTTGTCAGTGCTGATTGTTTTTAAGTGCAGGCCGAGATCTTTAGGCACTGCACCCAGTGTGCCGATCACCACTGGGATCACCTTTACTGGTTTGTGCCAGAGTCTTTGCCATTCAATCTTTAAATCCTCATATTGTGTCAGCTTTTCCAGTTGCTTCTCGTCCATTCTGCTGTCGCCTGGGATTGCAACATCAACGATCCACACTTTATTTTTTCCACAATAGTGAGATCAGGAATATTATTATTATTGCCAGAATCTTCTTGGGGCAAGGTTGTAGCTGCAGCCAGTGAAAATGTGTTTTCTCATTCGTATTGCAACTAATCAGTGATAATCATACATACTTAGAACTCCGACATTTCCTGCATTCACATTCCCTTGGCAACTTTTCCTGCCTCTTTTCTTTGGATGCCTTAGCTCTTTTTTAAACCAAAGCTTTCCTATGGAAAGTGATATCATTGCACTTTAGAGACAGAGAGAATGAAATTGATAGCATACGCTTTCCTGGACCAAATCTGCTTCCTCGGGTGCACTAAAGTTTTATGTTACTGCACTAATGTATTGGATCCCTGTACCAGCATAATTCCTGGTGCAATTTTTACACATAAGTACCTTGACTCAGTGATTATTCAGACTGGAGAATGCACTCAAATTAGAAGAAAACTAGGGGTATATCTAATAGTAATAATAATAATAATAATAATAAACGTTATATTCTTCCCTATCTCCCTGAGAGAACTCAGGGTGGATTACAGTATACATATACGGCAAACATTCAGTGCCGTTATACAATTATCAAAGACAGACAGTATAGAAGCAGAGCTAAAGACTTCCCATCTTTTTCCATATCTGGCATCTGAAGGCTGTGCTCAACTCTGGCCACAGAGAGTGCTGTCACTCCATCTTCCATGCCAAGGACCTTTGTTGTCTTTAGATGCTCTCCTGATCAAAAGCCAGCATGTCTGCATGGGCACCTTTTATTACTTCCCTACCAAAGCGGTACCTATTAATCTACTCACATTGCTGGTTTCAAACTGCTAGGTGAGCAGAAGCTGGACTGACAGTTGGGAGCTCACCCCAACCTGGGCTTGAATGGTCAACCTTTCAATCGGCAAGATTTTCCGCAGCTGACAGCTTAACCCGCTGTGCTAAAGCCCAGCCCAACATCGTAGAATTGATCAATATTATCGAATCCTAGGAGTTGTAGTTTTACAAGGTCTTTCACCTTGTGCTGCCTCACCAAACTACAACTCTCCCATGATTCCACAGCATTGAGCCATGGCAGTTATATTGGCGTCAAACTGAATTAGTTCTGTTGTGTGGATGAACCATAGGACTCGGAGGTACAGCTACAAAGGAACTAAACAAAATCCTAAAGTACGGTTTATTGTTAAATACTAAAGTTAGGATGGTCCATGCCATTGCATTGCCTATTTCTATATATGATTGTGAAAGTTGAACAGTGAAGAAAGCCGATGGGAAGAAGAGCAATTCCTTTCAAATCCGGTGCTGGAGAAGACTAATACAGATATTGAACATTGTTGGAAGCTCAATTTTGCAATTTCGGAAACCAGTTGTCAGTGTCTTTTCAAATCCGAGTTGTGTTTTAAAATGTATTTTTTCTCTCTAGTAAATATGTCAGATATAATGAAAGACAAAGCAACCCGCTTGCTGAGGAAAAGAGGGAGCATATCTTCTTTAGGGAGCCATGAGGTCAAAGCAAAAGAGTTTATTGGAAAAACTAAAGAGTAAGCTGCATCCTTACTGTTTTATGACTATATGCTGTGGAGTAATTTAAAACTGTTTTATTGTGCGCACTTGAGGGACCAATGTGGGAGCATTTATTATGAGTGGGTGCAATTGTGGTTTTAGCTATTTATTGCCTAGTGCCCAATTAAGTAATGAATCTGCCCTTATCATGAGCGAAGAATGTTGAGGATGATATTCTTCAATGCTGGCTTTGCAAGCATAATTGTTCAGGGATTTAAATTTCAGTCTTTTATGAGTGACAGGGCTAGAAATTATACTTTGGGGAATTTACATTTGCTGCACTGTCATGCAAGATCAAATGCTGCCAAATGGCATGAACAAAAAAATAAAAGAACAAAGAAATTGGAAGATATGGCAATCCCTACATTTGAGGGGTTTCAAAGGCTTCCAACCTCAATTTAACTTATTTCTGGCTAGAACAGAGCCATTGAATCATAGACTCATAGAGTTGGAAGATACCTCATGGGCCATCCAGTCCAACCCCCTGCCAAGAAGCAGGAAAAGTGCATTCAAAGCACCCCATTCAGCCTCTGTTTCAAAGCCCCAAAGAAGGAGAGAGTTCTACTGCTCAACAGCTCTCACAGTCAGGAAGTTCTTCCTAATGTTCAGGTGGAATCTCCTCTACTGTAGTTTGAAACCATTGTTCCGCATCCTAGTTTCCAGGGCAACAATGGTTTCAAACTACATGCTTACTCCGTCATCCCTATGACTTCCCCTCACCTCTTGATACTTGGCCCTCATCATGTCTCCTCTCAGACTTCTCTTCTCCAGACTAAACATCACCAGCTCTTTAAGCCGCTCCCCATAGGGCTTGTTCTGCAGACCCTTAATCATTTTAGTCACCCTCCTTTGGACATATTCCAGCTTGTCAACATCTGTCTTGAAATGTGGTGCCTAGAATTGGACACAGTATTGCAGGTATGGTCTGACCAAGGCAGAATAGAGGGGTAGCATGACTTCCCTGGATCTAGATACTATACTCCTATTTGTGCAGGCCAAAATCCCATTTGCCTTTTTAGCTGCTGCATCACACTGTTGGCTCATGTTTAACTTGTTGTCCACGAGGACTCCAAGTTTTTTTTCACACATACAACTGTTGAGCCAGGTGTCGCCCATTCTGTATCATTGAGTTTCATTTTTTCTACCTAAGTGGAATATTTTGCAGAATTGTTGGAATTTACTTCTGTGTTGACTCGCCATTTAATAATTATTAATTGCATCTCCTAAGCTAACTGGGGCTAACTACAAGAATACCCAGCCTACAGAATTAAACACTGTCATCTTTGTCTAAAAATATGTCACTTCAAGTAATGGTTTTAACTCTACCCATTTTTTGACATTGCCTACATTATAATCTAAAGTGGGGCTTCTTTGACCTTTCCACTCATGATCCCTTTTGGTCTGAAAAGTGTTTACGTGACCTTGAATATAAAAATAGGTATAAAATAAAATAGGTATATAAAAATAGGTATAAAATCGAACATTTACTGATAACAAATTAGTTTTTCCGAAGTCTTGCAAATTAGGCTGATTTTCCTTTTTAAGTACATTAGAAGCATCTTCTGTAGACTCCACTGTAAACACTGTGCAACAGATTTGTGTAAATGTCTGGAGCAGCAACTAGGTTTTACTTTTTACTTTTTCAACAAAGTTTTACTGTTGCCATTTGTTTCATGAACCCAACATTGAGCTCAGGGGACCCCACTTGGGGTTGGGAAACACACTTTAAGAACCAGTGATCTCAAGAACAGGGGATGGGATCAGTCCTTGAAATGTTGTATGTGGCCAACTTGAAAGGAAACAATGTATCTGGAATCCTTGCTTGAGCAGGCCTTGTATCTTTCCACAGAAGAGCTGGAGCTTCACACATCTTTTGTTTTTAATCGTATTACTTTCAATAATAACACAGTTATTGGGGACTATTTCAGTTCCATCAGTACCGTGTCTTATATGGATGAACCTGGACACCATGATGATGCCCTTCGTCCTGCTGTTCAGATGGAGAACACATACCGACTGGGTAAGCATCACATCCTTGTTACTAATCCATTTCCATGTATAAGGTTTTCTCAAGCACTAGATAATATGGGGGATGGAACAAGATAGTAGTGAATGGACTTGGATCCTTCATAGGTACTAAACTGTTTGTTAAATCCTTTTACTTACCTACTTACTTACTTACTTAGGTGATCCTTCGTTGAATGAGTATGATAGCCTTTTAAGTGTAGTGTCTTGGCAGTGGATCCATAGGTGACTGTGGAGCCCTATTCTTGATAATGTTTTGTGTTGAGATTTGATGCCTGATTAATGATTGAATAATATATATTTGATACATTGCATCATTGTGTTGTAATTATATGATACTCTTATGCCCACCCAGTGTGTAGTTGTTGAGTCCTATTCTTGGCCTGCATGTTCTTCCACAATGAGGACATCAGTTTCCAGGTGGAAGGAGATCCCAGTTAGGGTTGGCTTGAGGTGTCTTCCTCTTGGCACATCTAAAACATTTATATTCTGCCCTTCTCACCCCGAAGGGAACACAGGGCTGAGCACAGCATATATGTGGCAAACTTTCAAAACCTGGACAAGAATTCATATAAGCATAGTAAACATTAAAAACATTTATCTCAATATTAAAATGCACTGTTTAAAACTGTCTTGGAGCTCTGCGTCAAATCTAATTGGTCTGCTAATAATACACTTTATTTATATTCCACCCTTCTCACCCTGAAGGGGACTCAGAGCGGATTACAGTACACATATAAGCAGACAATCACTGCCGTTTATTTGACATACATCACATACAAACATATACAGTAGGAGGTTCTTCCAATTGAGCCAGGTTTTTCCAGGTTCTTCCTTTATATCACCGGGGTGCTGTTGCTCCATTGCGCCACAGGGGGTGCTGTTGCTTCATCCTCCTATGACAAAGAGCTTGCCAGCCCGTTAGGACTTCCACCTTCCGGCAATCGGTCTTCCTTATTTTATTGGCGTTAAAAAAGTCCTCCCCCGCAAGTGGCCCCTAAAATTCTTTACTCACAGCTAGGCTGCTTTCGACTGTTTAGGTAGAGCAGAGGCAAGGCTGACAGCTGGCTGCCCAAATGATAAGATGGATGATAAGATCTTAGCAGCTGTTATTCTAACCGCTGTGCTAAACCTCCGGCTTTCCTATTGCTATTGCTGCTTTATTGCCCTGCCCTGAAAGCTTGGTCACACAGCCAAGTTTTTACCATCTTTCTGAAGGACAGGGGGGAGGGGCTGATATGATCTCACCAGGAATGGAGTTCCATAGCCAGGGGGCAATCACCGAGAAGGCCATGTCTCTCATCCCCACCAATCCCGTCTGTGACAATGGCAACAATGATTTGGGTAGGTTCCTGACATGCTTTATGAGCTGCAGATTCATCTGCAACAAATATGTATCTGATACACAGATTTTAGGGTACCTAAGGAACTACAAGAGGAAGAGGAAATCTGCAAAAGTATCTCTTTTTACCAGCAGGAACCTCTCATAGGTATTCCTTCCCACTCATATGAAGTTTGGATCCAACCTACACTTTCTAGTATCTTTCCTCTATGCTGTAAGCAAGAGAGATACTGATGGCTTTTGATTTAGCCACTTTGAGTCTTCTTGTGGAGAGAAAAAGTAGAGTATAAATAGACATAATCACTAGGCATGATAACAAATCGAAAAATGGCGATTCTAAAATCAAATGGGGGGGGGATATTTTTTTTGATTAGTATATCAAAGACTTACAAAAAATTCCCAAAATTTTCGGAAATGTAACTTAAGTACTAACGAAATTCGTTAGACATTGTATGCCAGAGCATGCGCTTTCAGATGGTTTTGGCCTACAACTCCCAGAAATCCTAACAGCTGGTAAATTGGCTGGGATTTCTGGGAGTTGTAGGCCAAAACTTGAATAAACCACACTGAATTCTAGATGGGACTCTCCAAATAGGAAGGAGGGAGGGACGGAGGGAGGGACGGAGGGAGGGGTTTTCTATTCTTGGAAGCAGCAAAAGAAAAGGA
The DNA here is from genome assembly GCA_030556195.1 of Anolis apletophallus. Classification (NCBI taxonomy): domain Eukaryota; kingdom Metazoa; phylum Chordata; class Lepidosauria; order Squamata; family Anolidae; genus Anolis; species Anolis apletophallus. The sequence goes on from JARBWK010000005.1 coordinate 99,497,982, forward strand.
GGAGGAGCCCCCCCTCGCTCCTCGCTGCCTCTCTCTCACCCCGATCCTGAGGGAGCGAGGGCCCAAGTTTGCCCAGGCTGAGAGGAAAAGGAAGAGGCCTGAGGCTGTGAGGAATGGTGGGAGTTGAAGTCCAAAACACGTACCTGGAGGGCTGAAGCTGGTCCCTGCGATGGGGCAAGGCAGAGCAACGGGGAAGAGAAGCATCTGAGAGAGCACCGGGGAGAGAGAGGAGAAGCGCGTGTCTGTGTGTGTGTGTGAAGCAGGCCCCTGCAATGGGGCATGCATGGCAGCAGAGCAACGGGGAAGAGAAGGAGGGGGAAGCCTGGAGAGAGAGGAGAAGCGTGCTTGCGCGTGTGTGTGTGTGAATCAGGCCCCTGCGATGGGGCATGCATGGCAGCAGAGCAACGGGGAAGAGAAGGAGGGGGGGGAAGCCTGGAGAGAGAGGAGAAGCGTGCGCGTGTGTGTGTGTGTGTGAATCACTTTCCAGAATGCATTGCCTCTACCTAGCAGCAGCGTCACTTCCAGTGACTTCCTGGTTCGGGGCAGCGATCCGTAAAACAACAAAAGTCCCATTAATTACGGATTTCTAACGAATCAATTAGATTTCCGTTTCAATTTTAGCATGCCTAATAATCACCATTATAATTTGAAGAAATATTGAAGGGAAGCAAGTATAGAAGCCCACAGAGCTCTTACTTGTTGGGAAACGTCACAATACATATTTATGAAATAATGCTGTGAATTATCTCTGTCTATTAGGTCCTGCAAAATGCTTCCCAGTGGGCACGGTGAATACTATCTTGAAGGATGTAGTAACAAGTTATCTTCAAGAAGAAAAATATGAAGCAGAATTGTGTAGACAAATGACAAAGACAATCTCTGAGGTACAAACCTATTAGTTAAGCAAAGTTTTAAAATGAATTTTGAAGGAAGATTGAATAGGAATCTCCACAGGACAAAAACAAAACCTATTAATATTAAAACCTATATCAGTTTTAAGCTTTATAAGTTGCATAATAAATATAAAATATTAGTGTTGGGACTATAAAGTAGAACATGTTTGTATACAAGAATGATAATTTTGTAATCCTATCAGATTTCTTGGTGGCTGTTCCCAGACTCTGGAACGCACTTCTGAGGCTGACTCCATCAATACATTCCCAGCTGAACCATTCAAAACAATGGATATGACCAAAAAGCATTAAAGTACCTGACATCTAGTCCCAGTAAACCAAAGAGTCACCCAGGAGGCCTTAGAAATTCTTGGAGAGATATATTCTATGGCCTCCAGGGTGACTCTATCATAGCTTCTGAGGAAAGCATACCACAAAATCACCTGGAGAACTTAGCAACTTCTAGGAAGGCCTAGTTCTTGTATTGCGAGAAGCTACTGGTGGTGGTGATAATTAAGCAACATAGGTAGGTAGGTAGGTAGATAATAAAAAATATTTCTGTAGATCTGCACTTCATCCTAGACACCTTTCAACTGTAACTCTTTCTCTTTTTAGGTAACTAAGGCTCGCATAAAAGACCTAATGATACCAAGATACAAAATTATTGTGATCATAAATATTGGACAACTAAAGAAGCAAAGCATACAGATTGGAAGCAGGTGCCTCTGGGACACTACCAGTGATACTTTTTGCTCCTATTCCTTCAAAAATAGGTCATTGTTTGCTCTTGCAAACGTCTATGCTGTTTACTCTGAGTAACAAGTGACAGTTCTATGTGGAACCGATGACCCCAAAATTAAGCTGGATATCATTTGTTTTCTGCAGTACTCACCTGAGAGTAACCTTCAATTAATCCAATCGCATTTCACTCTGGTTAAACCTGTGTGGTGTTATTCTGGGTTTGCTAAATAGAGTATGCCTGTCCTTCGACATTTGTGGGTTTAATTTTTGCAGATTTAATTATTTGCCCATTTAGTTAGTGTGTTCTCTCTAGTAATCTCTAGGTCCTCCGGTAAATTTCTATAGTCAATGTATATAGACATTGATTATGTAGTCACCTGGAGGACCAGTGGTTCTCAACCCGTGTGTCCCCAGGGGTTTTGGCCTACAACTCTCAGAAATCTCAGCTAGTTTACCAGCTGTTAGGATTTCTGGGAGTTGAAGGCCAAAACATCTGGGGACACACAGGTTGAGAACCACTGACCCAGATATTATAAAGATGTGTTCTCATAAGGCCCTTCCACACAGCCCTGTATCCCAGAATATCAAAGCAGAAAATTCCACAATATCTGCTTTAAACAGGATTATCTGAGTCCACACTCAGATAATATGGGATTTTCTGCCTTTGTATTTTGGGATATAGGGCTGTGTGGAAGGACCCTCAGGTTTGAAAAGGTGTTTTTTATTTGTGGTTTTTCCTCCTTTGTGGAGGTCCTTGAAAGTGGGGGAGGGGGGTGGCTACTGTTATCATGTCTGTGTCCACTAAGGATTATAATTACTTTTAAGAAACGGCTTACTATTGCTAATGCAATTTTTACTGATGGCATGTAAACCTAATCTTTTCTCATGTATTCATTCCCAGGAGAGGAGTTAGCACCCCACTGTTGTACTAATTATATTATAATGGCTGTGTAAATGAGGCCTATATTTGTGTTTTAGTCTTGAAATATTACTGAAATATCAAGCAATTCACATTTCTTTTGGTGTACTTAGGTCTTAGTTTATCTTTGAAGTCTTTTTCAGAACAGATGCTAATTTAACTAGCAGCTATGTCTTCTTCTTCTTCTTCTTGCTCTTCCATTTTGTCAATTAAAATTGCAGGGGACCTGATCTGGATTTGGACTGTACTGGAGACAGTGGGGACACGAAAGGTTTAATCTGAAGTCCTTTATAATGATCCAAGCTCCATCAGATACTTGGCATTTTCCTCTCAAAAAACTTACTGCACCCATTTTTAATTCGTCACTTCTTAGGCATACAAATTGCAGGCCAAAGTCCTTTATATCCACATTAGGGTCCAATTCCAGATTAGTTGCTTGTGTGTCCTTTAGTGTAGGGAAAAATTAAAGAGAGAGCTAATTACATATTTTAATTCCTGTCTTGCTTGAGACCTCATCAGATGGGATAAAAATCGGTGGTAAATTATAAATAAGCCAAATCGCCAAGATAAAATCATGTCCAACTCAGTCCATATGTGTGGTCAATAACTTTGTTCTGTGGCCGGCCTCAGCCATTATTCCGGGAATGCTTCATTCCATAGCCAGGATTTCACTAGCCTCCTAAAGGACAAGAGGGAGGGAGTAGATTCGATCTCAATCGGGAGAGTTCCATAGCCGAGGGGCCACCACAGAGAAGGCCCTGTCACTCATTCCCGCCAGATGCGATTGTGAAAGTGGCGAAACTGAGAGCAGCCCCCTCCCCAGAAGGTCTCAATAGCCTTGATGGTTCATAGGGGAGAATACGTTCGGACAGGTAAAATGGGCCGGAACCGTATAGAGTTTTGTAGATTAAAATAAGCACTTTGAATTGTCCTCAGAAGCTAATTGGCAGCCAGTGGAGCTGGCACAGCAAGGGAGTTGTGCGCTCCCTGTATCCCGCTCTCATTAGTAACCTGGCTGCCAAGCGTTGGACTAATTGCAGCTTCCGAGCAGTCTTCAGAGACAACCCCGCATAGAGAGTGTTGCAGTAGTCTATATGGGATGTAACCAGAACGTGTATCACTGTGGCCAAATCAGACTTCCCAAGGTACGGGCACAGCTAGCACACAAGCTTTAGTTGTGCAAAAGCTCTTCCAGCCACCGCCGAGACCTGGGGTTCCAGGCTCAGCGATGAATCCAAGATCACTCCCAAGCTGTGAACCTGCGCCTTCAGAGGGAGTGGAACCCCATCCAACACAGGCTGTAACCCTATGCCTTGTTTGGCCTTACGACTAACCAGGAGTACCTCTGTCTTGTCTGGATTTAGTTTCAATTAGTTCACCCTCATCCAGTTCGTTACAGCAGCCAATCACTGGCTCAGGACTTGAACAGCCTCCATAGTAGCAGATGGGAAGGAGTATATATTAGGTAGCCTTTATTTTAGAAAAGTAGGGAATTAGAACATTATATCTCTTCATAAGAACTGTTTTGAGAGTAGTCAGCTGCCAAGCTGAGATTCAATGCACATCCTTGGCTGATTTCAAATATTAGGATATCAGAATGGCAAGGGGTTGCAGACACTGCTTCTTGTACATGAGCATTATTTGATAGTCACTGGTGACACTGACTAAAAATACATTTGGTCTAGATTGTCGTAATTCTCTCATGCTTCCCTTGCATCCACAATATATCTGAGATATATATATATATATATAACCGTATTTTTCGCACCATAAGACGCAGTTTTTTTCCTCCCAAAATAGGAGGAAAAATCAGCTGCGTCTTATGGAGCGAAGAGGGGAGGCGATAGAAAGCCTTTCCTTTGTCGCCGCCTCCTCGGTCCCGCCTCCTCCTCCATCTCCTCTGCCTCCGTCACCGCCCGCGCCGCCCGCCCCCACCTCTGCCGCCGCCGCTTTCCGCCGCTTTCCGCCGCTTTCCGCCCCTTTCCGCCGCTTTCCGCCCCTTTTCGCCGCTTTCCGCCGCTTTCCGCCGCCTCCGCCACTTACCGCCGCCTCCCTCGCCGCCGCCGCGCATGCGCAGTAGGTCCCAAGCGCGTCTGGCGCGTCTGACGTCTGACGCAGGTGCGTCAGGCGTGCCTGCGTCAGCGCGCCAGCGTCAGACGTCAGGCGCGTCAGGCGCTTTGGGACCTACTGCGCATGCGGCGGCGGCGGGAGGCGGCGGTAAGCGGCGGAGGCGGCGGAAAGCGGCGGAAAGCGGCGGAGGCGGCGTAAGCGGCGGAGGCGGTAAGCGGCGGGGCGGCGGTAAGCGGCGGAGGCGGGGGCGGGCGGCGGGCGGTGACGGAGGCAGAGGAGGCGGAAGAGGAGGCGGGACCGAGGAGGAGGCGGGACCGAGGAGGAGGCAGCCAAAGGAAAGGCTTAGGGATGGCGGAGGGCGCCGAGGAGGGTCCACCCTTCCAGAAGAAAATTGGAAAAAATATTTTGGGCCAAAAAGTGGGCCCCGGCGCTTGAAGCACTTTTTGGCCCAAAATATTTTTTTCCAATTTTCTTCTTCTAAAATCTAGGTGCGTCTTATCATCCGGTGCGCCTTATGGTGCGAAAAATACGGTATATATATAGTATACAGTTAACTTTCCATTTTCACACAATCTTTATTCATGAGTTGAACCATTCATGGCTGGAATTCAACACACACCCCAGTCCAAAATGCAAACTTTGGATTTGCCATTTTGTACAAGGAACATCATTTTACTGTGCAAGACTGGGTCTTGAGCATCTGCAGATGTTGGTATTAATTGTGGGAGGTAAGATGGGGTCCTCGAACTGAATCTAGCAAAGGGCTCACTGTACTTTATATAGCATTGCTGCACTTAACTTCATCTGCCCCGGTTCACACAACACATCTCCAGCATTTAGTCATTTGTTTTGCCTTCTTGAGAGATTTTCTCCAATTCCATTCTTATGAGGGACTGCCTATCCCTTTGTCATCACCAGCGTTCACCACGACCCGCACAAAAAAATCTTCTCTATATACCGGATCCGAGAGAGATACGCCTAGAATCTACAAGGCGTAAGCTTTTCAATCTCTGCTCCACCTCTGTAGAATTCGTTACGACCTTATATAAGAGCCATGTTTGACCTACGGTCTTTTATGCAAGCCTTCAAGACATGGCTCTTTGGTAGAGCATTTAAATTGTAACCGTTCTAATGTCATTGTTTGTATAAATTTGTTTATTCTGTCTTATGTAAGTCGCCCAGAGCACTTTGGTTGGAGGGCAACTCATGAAATAATAAAGTGAAAGAAAGTGAATGAATGAATGATCACTCTGTTTCCAAAAATTTAATGAAAATATCTCCCAGAAATCTGTTTGGAATATTCAACCATCCTGAAATTAGGAGAAGAGTGCTCGATGAGACATTATCAAACAAACAAACAAACAAACAATTGAAGCCAGCTGGCGAACTTCACATTTATTGCAAAAGTAGGAACCAAAAGAAAGAGGAGAAATCTTATTCATACATTTGAAATGTAGCCATTCAACAATATTTTTCAATCTGGAGAGGCAGACAAGAGCTGAGAATTTTGCAGCCTTTTTTTTAAAGGCCTTAATATTACCTATTTTAAGCCACAAAGCATTTTATTTTCTACAGTATTATTGCTGTAGAGTAGCCTCCAAATCAGCAATTGGTGCATTTTTAGCAAAGAGTACTTATAGAGTTTTCGCTGCAGCCAACAGCGCAGCAAGAGATGGTGAGTTGCATCACATCCTCATGCCTTTTATGGATAGACTTTTGTTGCTGGCCTTGCAGATCTCTTTCCGCCTCAGCCCTGGACTGGATGAATTCTTTGCTTTGGGACTCTGACTTCTGGTTATAATTTTCCTCAGTACCTGTTGAGATATTGACAACAAAGTGTTAAATAACCATGAAAGTCTTGTTCTGTTGATTGAAAGTAATAACTAAAATGCTGGAAATATGCTATTAGGAAAGCATTATTATACACTTTGTTGGACTACCCTGACTATGAAAACATATTTCATAATGTCTTAGGTTTGATGGAATTTGTACTTACAAGATAAACTAGACGTCTCCTTGTAAGATATTCACAAAAGAAAAAATATCTGTTCTCAATGACATTTGCTTTGAAACATGACTGGAGTCATTTCAATAGTATTACCCTAGTTGTGTTTAAGCTACTTAAAACAAAGGATATGCTGAGAGAGGAAGCCAAAGATCAATTTCACCCACTCATGTGCGTGCCCCATTTTCATTGTTAATTTTCATGGTTAATTTAGTGTGCAAGGCCACAAAACATAGGGGGAAAAATGATGGACTTTAGTGAAACTTTGTTCCCTACTATCTTTCCTGTCTTCTGGGGTGGCCGGTAACCCCACACCCTTTTCCATGCTTTCCTATGCTTTCCCTGCTTCCTCCTCATTTTATTGAGTAAGGAATCAGGTAGCACCCAACTCCTGAAAATGGAGTCTTCTGTCCGTTTTAACACACTGGCAACACTGGTTCCCATGGGCAGCCACCAAAAGTGACCATGCATTGTGAGATGGCCTCCATGGGACTCCATTTTGCCAGCATGTTTAAAAGGAGTTGACTACATGGGATGAAGTTGTAAGGAAACCCTCCCTCTCAAGTGAGACTTACCCAACATTTCCTCTGCTGTTTTCTTTAACACAAATGAAGACTTTTCTTTTGCCCAGGCTCTCAATTATTGAGTTATCTTTTTATTATTTTTAATTTAGTTGTTATATTTGTTTTATTATATATACCTCCTTGAGAATATATTTTGATATTGTTGTTGTCTGCCTTCAAGTAATTTCTAACTTATGGAATCCTAAAGTGACCAAATCCCGGGTTTTCTGGGATTGAGTGTGTGAATCAGCCTAGATCACCCAGTGGGTTTTCATGGCTGAGCAGGGAATCAAACCCGGGTCTCTATGATTGTAGCCCAACGCTTACATTGTTATATCATGCTGGCTCTCAAGAGTATATTAAAGATTCCCCAAAAAAGGGCCCACATTTTACATCATTTAATTAATTATGAATGCAACACTAAGTAATTTATCCTGGTCCAATCCTTCCATCATGCCTTTATGAAGCCCAGGAATGGTGGTCCGTTCAGCTGGGAATCACAGCACAGGAAGGTGGTGTTTTTATCATGTTCTAACAGTGAATAAGACACTGGTGATCAGAAGCAGGGTCCCATCTCAATTCCTTGCCACACATTCTCTTGCTGGGAGGAACAAGAAGAAAGTGGAAATCTTCCCCCTTGTGCCCTTCCTGGCCTTGAACAACCCTCCATCTCTCAATGCTCCTGCTGCCTGGTAAAGTAAGTCAGGGCAGTGGCATTCATTCATGGACATGAGTAGATCTTGTTAGTGAATACAATACAGCTATGGAACTGTAATTCTAGGCTACTAATCTGCAACTCCAACTGCTCTGGCGGAAAGCTTCTTGCAGTCATGCCGGCCACATGACCTTGGAGGTGTCTACAGACAATGCCAGCTCTTCGATTTAGAAATGGAGATGAGCACCAACCCCCAGAGTCAGACACGACTGGACTTAATGTAAGGGAAAACCTTTACCTTTACCTTTAATCTGTAACTCTAGTATAGAATACGAGCCCAAATAACTAAAAAGAACAAAGTTGATTTAACAAAAGATTTTTACATGGAGAACTTCAAAAATATTTAGAAAGCTATTACCTATGAGACCATTTGGGAAGCCATTCAGTTGTCTTCTCCAGCGGGATCCTCCGCAGGTAAAGACGACCGCTCTGACAAAGTCTCTCCCGCAGAGTCTGACTGGAGCCCCTTCAGATTTTACTTCAGAGATAGCCAGGAAGAAAGAGAGCAAAAGCAACCCCAGGACCACAGCCTTCATTTTGGCAGAAGAGTATCTGATTAAGCAGAGCAGGGAAGAAGATGGGGACTACTATAGATGGAATCCAAAGAGGCAGACCAATTTATATGCTCCTCTCTTTGGCAAATGACATTAATCCGTGATGAGCTAATGTTTGTCAAATATTTTTTGTGCCAGCGTTAAGTGCTTTGAGATTTTTAACTGGACTGTTCTCAAATAGTAATTAAAATTATAATATGTCACTATATGGCTAAGATTAGCATCACACGTAAAAGTCCAGCATATTTATAGAAACTTCCCATCTTAGATCAACATTGCAAATGTGCACTTCCTTCCTCCCTTTGGGAGATTTATTATATTTTTCACACCTCACAAATGACGATGAATTGATATAATTTTTCAAATAGCAGTGAAACTCAACCAATAGGTACGCTATGCTGCTTTGCATTTAGTATCTTGAATTCAGTCTATTTTTTTCAGAACTTCCATTCAAAATTAAATTTTTTATAATAACGTATGTTTCTGTTAAGCTATTTGATTCATTTTTTCCATTTAATTTATAATGTTATTAATTGGCATTTAAAAGAAATGTTGAAAGTACCCATGGTTATTTCTTCTTGAATATCAAGTTATACATTTCTACTTATTTCTTCCTCTTCCTTTCTCCACTGATCACAGTATAAGAAAAATAAATTGAATCGGCCCATCACATTTGCTGGAGTTAGGGACACAGGTCCCCATAAAAGTGGGGAAAAGGTGGGGGGAAACAAAAAAACCCCTGCATTATTTTTTAAATCTAAGGCTGGATCTACTCCTATATCACAGGATCTGATCCCAGATTATCTGCTTATCCTAGAGTATCTGGCAGAGTAGAGTCATACGTATAATCCAGTTCAAAGTAAATTGGGATCAGATCTTGGGATATAGGGCAGTGTAGATCCATCCTAAGAGAATACCTCTCTGGGGATCTGTAGGTCTTCCAATGAAACTATTTTTTTATTTATTTTTGTCGCACACCAGCATAGAAACCTGAGCTCTTAGAATCCAAACACACAACTCCAGCTGAAGAAAATAGTCTTTTATTGAAGAAAACAGCAAGCAATAAAGCAATAGGAAATATATCAAAGAAATAGAGTTCAATCAATGATCCAAGGACATGTTCCCAATGCCCATAGGCTGTAGGAATGTGGTAAAGTCACTTATAAATCCAAGTTCCAGTAATTGATAAAGTTCAAAAGATTTCCAAGAAAGATCAAAGTCCAGACTTGAGTACTTGAGCTCCAAAATACAAGAGACCTAGGAGGCTAAATGCAAGAGGCTAAATAAATGAAACTTAATTGCAGGAGTTGTCCTGAATCTGAAGATTCAAACGGCAAGGCATGGCTATATCAGAAACTAGATTTCCCTCACTCCCCTCCCATATTCCGGCAAACCGAAACCACTGCTGGAAGGATGGACCTTGAGCTGCCCATTAGCACATTCCTTTCTATCCAAAGTGGCACAGCCAGGTGCGTTATCTGTCTGATTCCCAAGAGAACCAGCCTCCCTAACAGCGTTTCCCAAACACTGTCTCTGCAAGACATATGCAAAAGTTTCATCGCTCTCGTGAACTGTGGCTACCCCAATCCCTTGCACAGTAGATCTCAGAATCCCTACTGAGGACACAGGCCCAACAATTTTCTGCGTTTGTATATCATCCTTCTCAGCCCTCAAGTGACTCATATAGTCAACTTCCACTAGAGTCGACTATATAGTCAACTTCCACTGGAGGACCTAGAGAAACCTTATTAATCAAATCAGCCCATAACCAAATCCACAAATGGGGTGGGGGTGGGTTAACGTACTTACCTTCTGGTATATTTCAAAATTACAGTGCCAGTGAGTAAAAGTCCGAGTGTGGAAGATTGACCCTATCATCTGATGCCTCAAGCTATAGTTCTGTTTTATTTCTTGAAAATGTATATATGGCTTATATGTTCTCTCTGTACTCTAAAGCAGTGGTTTCCAACCTTTTTTGACCAGGGACCACTCTACAACATTAGTACCAAAAGGGTTATGAATCAGTTTTTGGTCAATTTCTGATTCAGTTTGGGGTGCTGATTCAGAAAATTGCATTGAATAGACCACATCAGCTCTAGTTTATGATACATAACATATGCCATGGCCAGCAACAGGAAAGGAGTGGCAGGTGTTGCAAAAGGAGAGGAAATAAAATAAAATAAAGAGGAAGGAGGTTTGCGGACCAGATTTTCATCCTCGCAGCCCATTGGTGGTCCGCGGTCCACAGGTTAAGAACTACTTCTCTAAAGTGAATCTGATCATGCATGTGTATGTCAGCCCTGATAATGAAGGCAAGCCCTTATTCCAGAATATCTTTCTTGTTGTGCATTATGTAGTACGGGTAAAACAGCCTCTCCTCCCCGGAATTTGTGATAAAACATTTGTATATAATGGCATTGTTAATTTCTGATTTTTCCACTTTAGCAAAAAAGAAAGAGCCTACCGTATTGGGAACCTTTTGCTCCATTTTCCTTGTCAAAAATGAAATCGCACGCACACAAGCTGCTGGATGTCCTGTTCCCCAAACTTTCTACCCCTGAGGCACAACATGGCAGCTCAGCAAAAATGGGTTTACAAAGAATAGGAGTCTGAAATGAAACAGATAGTTCTGTCTTCACTTTCCCAAATCTTCCACAAATCCCTTCCCTGCTGCAAAGTTCTAAGCCACATTGTGACTTTTACTTCAGGCAACATTTGTCCTTGGAGATGTCATGCCATTTTCTGAAATTATGTGCTGCTCATAGTTTTGTCATTTGAATAGATTTTGGAAGGTTGCAATTTTCACCTCCTTTTAGCCATTTCTTCTTTCTTTCTTTCTTTCTTTCTTTGGTCCAATACACTTTTTCCTTGTGTTGTTTTTGGTTTAATTGTGTTGTTTCATGTATTGTGTGTAGTTTTTTAAAAATAGAAATGCAAAGGATTGAGGAATCACATTCATACATATCACAGTCATCGCTATTTTCATCTTAAATTCATCATTTATTTTCATCCAAAGTTCTACCCAAAGAAAACTAATTTATCAGAGGAGCTCAAGCTCAATAATATTTAAGTTTTCCATTTCCTATTTATTATACAATCTGTTCTAGACTTTTACTAAATGGAGCTTGTTTTTCTTTTTTCTCATTTTGTCCTCATGATAGTATTGTCATTTTTGTATTGTGCCCTCAAATAATTTTCACCTAAAGGTGAATCTGTCGTGATGGTTTTGAGAAAGGGATGTCAAGGTTTATGCAAATGAGCTTGCCCTTATCTTCCTCTGAATATGAGAACATTTGACTTGCCCATAGTCACCCAGTGGGTTTCCAGTGAGTAGCCAAGCCCTGGTCTCCCAGAGATCTAGTGATAAAATTAGTCTGATACATTTGAACTTAAACATACAGCTGGATCCACTAACATGGAAGTTAACTTCTTCTCAAGCAGTTAAGTGTTCCCTTTTTCCTCCCCTCCCTGCAGCCCAAATAGTGGCATCATGGAAATCACGCGTAGTTTACGTTTTATCAGTCCACACACTGTCTTGCCAGAGAGAAAAAATATGCCACGCAGATGATCAATAAAGAACAAGCAGTTTACTCTTCGTAATGCAGACGAACATATGTACAATCATGTGAACAGTTGCATTGATTCACACAATGTCCGTTTATGAGATTCAAAATGGTCTTTATTTGTCCACATGGAAAATCTCCTTCCAGCAGCTTATGGAGCAAGAGCAGACTCTAAACCAGACCTGGGCAAACTTTGGCCCTCCAGGTGTTTTGGACTCCAACTGGCACAATTCCTAACAGCCGATAGGCTGTTAGTAATTATATGAGTTGGAGTCCAAAACACCTGGAGGGCCAAAGTTTGCCCAGGCCTGCTCTAAACTGTCTCGCTCTGCTTCTGCAAGCACCTGCACAGCTCAAGCCTGAAAATGAAACAGTAGCCAAAACACCCAGGCTCAGCTAGCTCCCCCAGGCATGGCCCAACCAATTAGCTTTGTGCTTCTTATTTTACAGTTGGCACACACACTAACTGATTTCTTACATGCCCCAACATGTGCTCCCCAAATCTGCCTTAAAGATTTCACGTAATACCCAAGTGCAGATTTGGACCTTACACAAAGTTGCCAGGTGGAGAAGGAATTTATTTTGCCAGTCATGTGTTGTTAATACATAAGCCATAATATCTGTATATCAGTTTGCGGAGATCAGTAGTCCATCATTGCCCATGTTTATGTAAATAATAGTATACTAAAAAGGTCACAAGTAATCTCATGTTTGTTTTTTTGACCATCAAGAATAAAATATTGACCTGTATTTATTTTGGCACTTTAGAAGATATATTGTGATTTACAAGGGCATTAGAAAGGTTGTCTGGTGCTTAATAAAACCAATAAGTTCTGTTTCTGATTTTTTGACACCTTTTTGGGAAAATCATTAACAGGTTTCCATTCTAATGGGTGACATCTTTAGGCAAGTGCAGGAAATAGTTTTGTCATACGATTTCTTCATAAAATTGTGCAAAATACGCATGGAAATGATTGTTAATGTCCTATATAACAGGCTGTGGTTTTTATCAGTTTAAACATTCTTCACTCGTTGCCAGGCTGTTGAGGGAGGATTAATATTATTGAAGTTTTTACAATAGATTGTCCCTGTTAAATGGCTCTCTGGGATCTTATATACTCTAGGACAACCTAATCAATCAGAGAGGAGGGTGATTAATGTCACTCTTTAAATCAAGAAATGAAAGACTAATAAAGTTTAGATGCAGAGAGTTAGGTTCAGGCTGGTTGTTGGGTAAATAGAAGAAGCCATTCCATTCCTAAGAGACAACAGATCCAGCAAAGACCTCCTGGGCCCCATCAATTTGATGTATTCTATACTTCAGAGGAAGGCAGTGGCCAACTACCTCTCAGTGTCCCTTACCTTAGAAAACTCTATGAAATTCATGGAGCCATAGACGACTTGAAAGCACATAAGAATGGAAACAGTTCTAAGTCTGGTTTCTATCTAATGAGCTGCATCCAAACTTAGGGCCTTTCTAGACAGTCCCAAAACATTGGACCTGTCTCACTTTTACCTGAGATGTCCAAATGATGTATCGGGGCCCTTCCACACAGCCCTACATCCCAGAATATCAAGGCAGAAAATCCCACAATATCTGCTTTGAACTGGGTTATCTGATTCTATACTCAGATAATGTGGGATTTTCTGCCTTGATTTTCTGAGATATAGAGCTGTATGGAAGTGCCTTCAGGTAAGTGAATTAATCTGGAGCAAACTGGCAAATCCCAGCTTTCTCTGGATTAATTAAACACTTGGAAAGATCTGGACCTTAACCTAATCTTTCTGTCGAAGTCATCAAAATAGGTATTTGTTTGTGAGATGATTTCATTGTTGGAGTCAAATCTCTTTCCGCCGAGCCATTTCTTCAGGTTTAATCTGGATTAATCGGGATCTTTCCAGGTGAGGGCTCTGTGAGGATTGAATCCCGGGACTGCTTCCATAGTCCCAGGGGTCCATCCCCACAGCCATCTCAGTTCTTTGGGCTCCTGGAACCTGAAAGAGCGGGAGGGTGCCCCCTCCAACCCCCCATTAAAAAAACTGCTAGCAGCATACAAACAATGTGTCAGGAGGTGGAGGAAAAGGAAAATCCTTGACCTGGGAGGGCATCTAGCCACCCCTCAAGGGAAAGCCTGAGGTTTGAGTTGGGGGTGGGGACAGATACCTGGGAATAAGTGGGTTAAAATAACTCACTTCATCCCGGGTTTCTTCCCAATCTGGAATGGCCCATAGTCATACTTATACTGTAGTAGAGTCACTTAAATAAACAGGATTTAAGATTATTATGAATAACAATTTCCTTTAGTAACATCCCAATGGTAAGGTGGGGTGGAGTGGTTAAAATGTGGATAATGTTTGTTGCCTGTCACCTAACTAAATTACCAATTTTTACAATAACTTCTGACACTATATCAGAGGTTTACCAGAGTTTGACTGTTACAATTTATGTCGTATAATGTTAAGCATATGTACTAGCTACATGGCAAAGGCTCTAAGGAACATGTCTCCGGAATGGGTCTTGGGAGTACTGCATTGCAGTGGCTTCATTCCTTTCTGGGGGGCTACACCCAGTTGGTGAAGCTGGGGGATATCTGCTCAGACCCCTGGCCTTTGACCTGTGGTGTCGCACAAGGTTCTATTCTTTCCCCCATGCTTTTTAATATCTACATGAAACCGCTGGGCAAGGTCATCCGGAGTTTTGGAGTTCGTTGTCATCTCTATGCAGATGACACGCAACTCTACTACTCCTTTCCACCAAAATCTAAGGAAGCCCCTCAGGTCCTGGACCAGTGTCTGGTCGCTGTGATGGGCTAGATGAGGGCCAACAGGTTGAAATTGACTCCTGACAAGACAGAGGTCCTCCAGGTCAGTCGCTCGGCCGAACGGGGTATAGGGTGGCAACCTGTGTTTGACGGGGTTACACTCCCCTTGAAGTCACAGATCCGCAGTTTGGGGGTCCTCCTGGACTCAGCACTGACACTTGATGCTCAGGTGTCTGCAGTGGCTGGGAGGGTCTTTGCACAGTTAAAACTTGTGCGCCAGCTGTGACTGTACCTCAAGAAGTCTGACTTGACCATGGTGGTCCATGCCTTAGTTACCTCAATATTGGACTACTGTAATGCACTCTACGTAGAGCTGCCCTTGAAGACAGTTCAGAAACTACAGGTGGTGCAAAAGTCGGTGGCCAGATTGTTAACTGGATCAAGTTACAGGGGGCAGTCAAGCCCCCTGTTTAAACAGCTCCACTGGCTGCCGATAAGTTTCTGGTCCCAATTCAAGGTGCCGGTTATTACCTATAAAGCTCTAAACAGTTCAGGACCTGCCTATCTGCATGACTGCATCCTTCCCTACAAGCCCACACGGTCCTTAAGATCTTCCAGGGATGCTCCTCTCTCATTCCCACCCCCATCTCTTGTATTTTACCTGGGCTTGGCCCCATGTAAGCCACCCTGAGTCCCTTCGGGGAGATGGAGGCAAGGTAGAAAAATAAAAATGATGATTATGGTGATGATGATGATGATGATTATTATTATGGGGCCTGACTTTAAAATGTCCTTTCACCTTTCCTCAGAGCTACAGGTGCTGTTGCGTTGCAATTCCCATCATCCCAAGTCCACATGGTGGATAATCACAAGTAATGGAATTGTAATTCAACAACATTTGGGGACCCAAACTGGGTAAACATTAAAAAGCATTGGCCACTATGGAAAAAAATTATAGTTGGCCCTGTGTATCATGGATTCACCATTCATGGATTTAATGACCCTTAGGAAACCCCAAGGCTGATGTGGCTGACACCCCAACTCTAAAGAACATCAGTGAATTGCGAAGATGCATAAAGGGACACCAAGGGTGTCCTGGTGCACATTAGACTCTACCAATGTTGTGTATCTACATTCCCTAGCTGGTATCCTGATGCACACTGGATCCCATTTTGCATCTGTCCTGTAGCACATTGGAATCTAATGTGTATTGGTACCATTGTGCATTGGTCCTATTATGAATTGGGTCACAATGCCTATCTCTCCTGTTGTGCATCCCCTTGTGCAACCATCTCAGTGTGAAACAGTCACTTTGGTGGTTTAACAGTAGTATAAAAGCAGACTCTTGCTAAATGCAAGCATTGTGAAACTGCTGAATGCTATTTCCTTCATGACTTCTTCATTGAAAAACAAAGGATGTTATCACATTGAGGCAGGGAAGTGTTTACCAGAATAGAACTCAGTCTTACTACGTTTTGTAATGGGACAGATGTTTCCCTACCTTCACCACACTGTTAAATGTCTGTTTTCTTTCCGTATTCTTTCACTGCAGTTGCCTTCACACTGCAGAGATTTGGCCCCGCCCACCATCCCTCTCCCTGTTCATTGTTGGGGGGAAAACCCCCTCCTCTCTTTGAAATCCCTACTAACATGAAATCACATAGGTGACATCTGAGAAATTCTGAGCATGCTCTGACTGTTCAAACACTACATGCTGCCGAAGGAAGGAACCTGAGAGTAACGAATGCCATCACATTACAGATTTGGTAAAACATCTGGATCATTGCAAAGAATCCACTTCCACACCACCTCCAGAAACTTTGGGAAAGAAATGCCCCCCCCCACACACACACACACACACTTAAAATACACAAATAATGCTGTATCCCATACTTGAACTGAAACTAATGTAGTGAACACAGTGCGTTACTGGATTTTAAGTGTAGGACTCAGTGGAATTTAACTAATGCGATGAAATGGAACATGTGGATCAAGAATAGGTGTCTACAGACCCAGTGCCAAGAACCTAGACATGGAAGGGAATCATATTCGGCCATGAGTGATAGCATATGAATGAATGAATGAATGAATGAATGAATGAATGAATGAATGAATGAATGAATGACTACTAATTTGTCTTGGTATTTCCCAAACTAGAACATAAAGATTTAGCTTTCCTCTCCTGGATTATCTTTGGTGTGTGTTACTAGTTGGTGTGTCTAGTGTTTGATACTTTCCAAACAAACATGTAGAACATTTCAGAAAGATCCCGACAAACTTATTTCCATATGAACAAATATATATGTACATCAGATTAATAGTTACATGTTAAATGCTCCATAATTAAATATCAGGGATTCAGTATCACTTCCTTTTCCCCCACACCGAATCCTGCTGTAAAATCCTAGTCTGGAGTGAGTAGATTAGTACCAATCATATCGTGCAGAACTTCCACCTGAAAAGATATAAATGGTTTGCATCTGAATATGCTTAGGAAAGCCCTAAAATCCTGGATAAAAGAAGCATTATTTCTCCATTACAATGAACATGAATTTACAATATATTGATCTTTTTGTATAGCTTTTTTTTGGTCTAGCATGCCTTTTAATTCTACTCCCAGATATAACTGCAATGGCTTTTACAAGGAACCATAACAGGGACCGATGGGACTAAATTAAGGTGGTAAAGCTTACCTTTTTTCTGTCCACTTCACCCAAATTTCTTAGTCCATACACAGTGACTAATCCATCACTGTCCCCAATCAGAAGGCAATCTGCATTCTTAGCAAAAAGTACGGTTGTGATTTTCAAATTTCCAGTCGCAGGATTTACAATCAGGGGATCCAATCTATATGCAAAAGAGTAAGACACACAACAGAGAGCCATAGCTGTGAAACTGTCCGGAGCACCCCATTGTTGGATACTGTTTTCTTACATTATTCTCTGTTTGTCTCCTAAATTACTTTTTCCAAACAGTAATTTCCATGTTGGCTCGGGAAACTAATGAATGCCACACAATTGAGCCAAGGCACTTCATCATGTTGATATTTGGCACGACGTAATTGGTTCGACTATGTACCAGTGTAGAACTCCAGCTAGTAATGGTGCTGTGATTAGGCCTCTTAGAGAATAAAATGAAGCTTTGGGGATGAGGGAAAACTGTGGGTTGACTCAAATTGTTAGTCTCAGCTGGTGTAGCTTCATCAAAGGTGGGTACTGCAAGCAACCCATGGTGATTCCAATCCATTTTTTTACTTCTCCTTCAAACAGTCAACATGATAGACAAGATTTTTAGAGTGAAAGTAACATGCTCATTCAAGGATATATAATCCTAGAATCATAGTGTTAGAAGAGACCTCAAGGGCCATCTAATCCAACCCCCTGCCATGCAAAAAGAAAACACACACACATTTAAAGCACCCAGACATATGGCTAATCAGCCTCTGCTTAAAAACCTCCAGAAAAGGAGACTCCACCAAACTTTGAGGCAGTCCATTCCACTGCCAAACAATTCTTAATGTCAGGAAGTTCTTCCTAAGGTTTAGGTGGAATCTTTTTCCTGCAATTTGAATCCATTGCTGTATGTCCGAGGGCACATCCAGACAGCACCTAAAATGCACCCGCGCCCATGTTTTTCCCTAGGGCATCCAAACGACACCTCATGTAAAAGCAAATTACTCTGGGACAAAGTAGGAAAGCCCTGCTTTGTCCCAAATTAATTTGACACCAGGGAAGACCCAGGGCTTTCAGAAGACCCGGGTCTTTCCAAGTGCGAGCACTGTGTTGATTGGGCCCAGGGATCACATTGCGCAACCTCCGGTCCCAATTCACACAGGTGTCTCAGGTCTTTTCGGCTCCTGGAGCACGAAAACCCCAAGGCAACCTTCACCCCCCTCCCAAAATCCCTTTTAAACCTCTCAAAACTAAAAAAAACCCATACCCAGCGACCATTCCCACTTCTCCGGAGCTCTCCTGGCACATCATTTCTACCTGCCAGGAGGGTTTCAGAGAAGAGGGAATGGCAGGCAGGTAAGTTATTTTTGAGTTTTAAGGCTTTTCTTGGGGGGGGGGGGTTGTTTATGGGTGCATCTGGTCACCATCCATCCAGGAAAACAAGGATGTTGGGAGGAGGTGTGTGGACTTTGACCCAGACCCAATAAAAAAACCCGATTGTGTCTGTGTTAAAGTCATGTGTGGAACCGCCCCTAGTCTATAGAGCAGCAGAAAGCAAGCTTGCTCCCTCTTCAATGGCATATTCTTTCAAATATTCAAACATGGTTCTCATGTCCTCTCTCAGTCTTCCCTTTTCCAAGCTAAAGATACCCAGCTCTCTCAGCTGTTCCTCATGGGGCCTGGCTTCCAAACCTTTGATCATTTTGTTGCCCTTCTCTATACACCTTCTAGTTTGCCAATATCCTTCTTGAATTGTGGTGCCTAGAACTGTAGTTGCTCCACAAATAGGAAAGCTTCACAATAGCTTCAGAATTATTATTGCGTCCCCTGGGGCTTGTTTGCAGCTGTATTTGTATTTTTCTGCCTCCACCTGCATGGGCCTTTGTTCTATTGTCCAGCCATGCGGGCACTTAGGGGCGGAGTTGTGTCTTGGCTCCAAACCTGAGCCCTTGGCTCCTCCTCTTCCAGAGGTCACCTGAGGGCAGGACGTCCTCTCTGGCCTCACTTCCCGCAAACAGCACATGGACGAAGCAGGATGACATCTGAAGCTAAGCTCAGACAAAGCACCTTTGTTCACGTCTAGCCATCCAACGCTCTCAAACCAAGGAATTCAGTAATACCGTGTTTCCCCAAAAGTACGACAGCGACTTACTTTCTTTCGCCCGAAAAAGTCCCCTACGGCTTACTTTCGGGTACGTCTTATATAAACTAAGGCGTACCCCGTCGCCATGCCCACGCCACGCCCACGCCCACGCCACGCCGTCACGCCCGCGCAACCAGCCCCATCGGCCGCGGCACACCTCCGCGGGGCGCAGCTTTTTCCTTGGACGAAGGAAGGGAGGGAGAAAGAGCCAGAGGCGTGGCGGCGGCGGCGCGTCACTCTGACGCGGCGCTGCTTCCTCGCCACACCTCTGGCTCTCTTCCCTCTCCCTTCCTTGGACAAAAGAAGAGAGGGGGAATAGAGCCAGAGGCGTGGCGAAGTGGCGGCGCGTCACTCTGACGCGGCGCTGCTTCGCCACGCCTCTGGCTCTCTTCCCCCTCCCTTCCTTGGAGGCCTAGCAGAAAGGTGCGCCATGGAGGTGTGCCGCGGCCGATGGGCCGGTTGCGGCGGTGGCGGTGGCGCGCCGACGCGACGAGGTACGGCTTACTTTCGGGGTACGGCTTATATTAGCCGACCCCCCTGACACCCCCGATACGTCTTACAATCAGGGGTGTCTTACTATCGGGGAAACACAGTGGTAAGGGCCAGCCCTTCAACAGAGACTGTATTTCTTTGGGGACCAAAGGACTTCGTGCGCCAGAGGGCCATTTGAGGAGCAACAGGATACCTGGAACCATAAGAGAGGCACCTTCACGCTGCTAAAGGCAAGCGAAAGCAATTCCCTTGTTCAAAGGACAGTTTTGCAACCTACTTCAAACTTTTTTGGACCACCAGTACTTTTACTGGTTGTTATTAAATAAATCTTGGTTTTGGTTCACTATTTTGAGTCCTGAACTCATTCTTAAAGCTATTCCAGGTCTCCTGTACATGGGAGGGCTAGAACGCGAACCCCAAGGTCTATAGAATTCATCCATCCTTTTAAAGCCCCCCCCCTTTTTGACCCTGGCGGGACGCCACAATTATCAATTATAATGGAATTCTGCACCATATATCATATACAGTTTTCAAAAATAAGCAGATATGGTGCATTTGGCTACATGTGCTCTGGATGCAGTTTAAGAAAGGCTGTTAACTTACGTGCTGACACTAAGGTCCCAGATTTCCACTTGAGATTCATTTGCAGCTGCAAACACATATGGCGAATGAGGGGACCACATTATGTCATAAATGACGTTGGTGGTAGAACTGAGGGTCATAATAGGGCGAACTGAATCCTGGCGCCACAACATAATACTCCAGTCTGCAGAGCAACTTAGAAATATTTCTGTACTGAATGGATTCCATGCTAATTTGTACACAGGACCCTTAATGACAGGGCAGAAGAAGCGGGGGGAGAAAGGGAGAGAAACAGTAAGTTTCACAAAAGGCTTTCATAGTAGAATGAAGGTGTGCTAACATCAGCAAGTAGGGAACCTCTTCACATTATGTTCCATTTTCTTCCTGGTATAATCCCTGTTTGGTTTTGCACCAAAAATACAGTATGATCCTGCTACATCCTCCATTATAAGTTCCAAGTATTCTCTAAATCAGAATACTTGCAAAAGGGATTTTTTGCACCCAAAATACAACATGATCTCCCCATAGCCTCCCTTATATGACTCCTCCATTATATGTGGATATTGGATAATGAAAGTGTGAGTAATAGCAAACTCTATTTTTTGACTATACATGGGTTGAAAACACACCATAGAATTGCACCAGAGAATCTAGAAAGGAAATGTTTTTTTGGAGTGTGGGCAACTGAAAGCATGGAAAAGGGGTTTGTACTGGAACCAGATTGTGATTTCAGGACAGGTTATTTTTCTACAGGGTTTTAATGGTACAAAAAAAAACCTTTTGCAAGTATTCTGAGTTAGAGATCAAGTGCATATTTTGTGGGTATGAAATACTTATGGTTTTGCTAGGTGCCCCTTCTTGCTTTATTCAAATCTTAAGGGAAATCATTAACATCACTCTAAGGCAGTCTTTCTCAACCAGTGTGCCGTGGCACACTAGTGTGCCGTGACGGACCTCCTGCTGTGCCTTGAGAAAAGCTCTCTGCCCCCCTTCCTCCCCCCCTCCTGCCAAACTCCTGCTGCTTGGGGGAGGAGGAAGAGCCGGGCAGTGGCGAAAAAAAAGAAGAAGGGACCGGGGCGCCGCCTCCTTCGGTCATTTCCCCAGCCAGCCTCCAATCCGCCATGACTCCCACCATGACTCTCGCCCCTCGCTCGCTGAAGCCGCGTGGAGGAGGAGCCCCGCCCACTGAAGCCCGTCCACTGCTCATGCTCCTCTGTAGGAGAGCTGAAGCTGGGGGGAGGGGTGGGGCATGGCGCGGCCTGTAGGAGAGCTGAAGCTGGGGGGAGGGGGCGGGGCATGGCGCGGCCTGGCTCTGCCCCCTCCCCCGGCTTCGGCACTCCCAGCAGCTGCACCAGCCTTGAGGGGACAGTGCCAAGCCAGCATTGTGCTGGCTCTGGCACCGCTGGCTTGGCACTGCCCCCTCAAGGCTGGAGCAGATGCTGGGAGAGGTGAAGCCGTGGGTAGGGGGCGTGGCATGGCACAGCCTGGCTCCGCCCCCTCCCCGGCTTTGGCACTCCCAGCAGCTGCTCCCAGCAGGCCACCAACCCCCAGCCGTTCTTTACTGTGTTAGAGTGTCATTTTGTGTCATTTTGGTTGGTGGTGTGCCCCTGGATTTTTTTTAATGTTAAAAGTGTGCCGCGGCTCAAAAAAGGTTGGGAAACACTGCTCTAAGGAATGCTGGGGAAAATCCCTACTATATTGAATGTTTAACTATACATACTTTGTGTCCTGTATAGGTCTCCATGTATTGTTCATTATAAGAACAAGAACATTTGTGAATATAGCCTTCTTCTGTTCCAACCACATATATATTAGTATCCTGAAATATAAAATAAAATAAGAATCACTTTGAACAATTTTTACTTTACCTGTTTTCAGCTTTTGAAAAATGATTGAAAGCTTGTTTTTCTCTTTTCCTGGTAAAAACTGGTATCATTACTCAAATGCATAGTGGAATTCTCAAAAGCTCCACTAACCATGTAGCTAAATTTTATATAGAAATAAGGAAAAGGAATGAGATAAAAGCACCGATAAAACACTCAATTCCCCATTATTCAGCTGCAGGGATATTTCATGCAAAGCATATATTTCATCACCACCATCCTTTATGAGACAATCATCTCCAAACAGAAAAATGTGCACTAATAATGTTTAGGAAGCTATTTCATGAAGAGAAAAAATTGTCAAGGTCTTATATTAAGCACCAGTATAAATGCTGGTGAAGCATTATGAGTCAGCTGGTCTGTTGGGAATAATTCATTAGCTTTACTTACTTTTGGGTGAAAATCAAAGGATAGTCCCGGAACTTGTCGTGATATCAGGGCTTCACTTTTCTTTTCTGCTCCTTTTTTCTTATCACTTGTTGTTCGTTTTAACTTCATTAGGTCTGCACAAAGAAGCAACCAGAATGTCAAAACTCAGGTTTAATTGTAATACTAGATATAATTACTTATCTTGTATTTCATTGTTGCAAGGAAAGGAAAAGAAAGAGAAACAACGTTACTTATTTATTTATTTCAGTTATACCCTGCAACCATCTCCCCAAGAGGACTCGGGGCGGCTTACAGGAGGCCAAGCCCAATAACACATAATAACAACACAACGACAATTATAAAAACAATACAATCAATAAAACTCAATTGTGCTTGTTCAACCCTATTTCCTCCTATTTCTTCTGCATTTTTTTTTAAAAAATGTTATTTTTTCGTCTTAAGTTTTGTTAAAGTTTATTATCCCTCTCAATTTTTTTATTGTTATGTGCAGGTTTTTAAACGGAATTGACATTAAAAGAAAAACATGTTGACATTCATACACACCATCACAAGGGAAATGAACAGTATGCAACATTATTCTTGTGTGCCTTCAGGATATTTTCTAATTTATGCTGATCCTAAGGAAAACCTATTGCAGAGCTTCTTAAAAGATTTGTTCAGAGGAGTTTGGCATTGGCTTCCACTTTGGCTGAGAGCGGGTGACTTGTCCAAGCTCACTCAGTGGGTTTGCATGTTTGAGTGGAGGTTTGAACCCTGCTTCTGCCAACCTAGCAGTTCAAAAATATGCAAATGAATAGATACCACTCCAGCAGGAAGGTAACGACGCTACATGCAGTCATGCCGGCCACATGACCTTGACGCTGTCTACAAACAACGCCGGCTCTTCGGCTTAGAAATGGAGATGAGCACCACTTCCCAGAGTCAGACATAACTAGACTTAATGTCAAGGGGAAACCTTTACCTTTACTTTACCTGCTATTCAATACCCAAACCATCACAACAGACTGGTTATCTAGTACAAAACATGTGCATGAATTATGCTCATAACCCATTATCCAACTTCGTTTCTTATCTGAAAAAAATCTTATCCAAACTCTTGAGAATAATAGTATTCCAATACGTATTGTGGAAGATGATAATACTTACCGGTGCAGCTCAATCCTTTCCGAACAAACCACTTAGTTACTCTTCCATCTGCTGATATGGAGACCAGTATCTCCCCTCTGTCTTCTCCTTTTGTTCCCCTGTCCTGCTCTACCCACTTCAGCTGCCACACTGGGCCTAGGTGTTTCTCGCTAGATTCACTGAAACATAAGAGTGATACACAGAGAGAGAGGGGACATGGACTATTTCCAGGGGCTTTTAGGAGAATAACTAGGGTAATATATGGGGGGGGGGGCAAGGTCGTGTCCGGATAATGTCTGGGTTGAGCTAGCACTGGTCGCTCTCGAAGATTTGTTGAAACCACCAGGTCTTCAAACTCTTATGAAAAGAGGGGAGGGATGAGGCTTGTCTTATTTCCCTTGAAAGGGCGTTCCAGAGGCGGGGCCACCACCGAGAAGGCCCTTTCTCTCGACCACACCAACCATGCTTGTGACTGTGGTGGGAGCGAGAGGAGGGCCTCCCTGGGAGATCTTAGAGTTCACGGCTGTTCATAGATGGAGATATGATCATGAAGATAGGCAGGGCCTGAACCATTTAGGGCCTTATAAGTCATTACCTGCACCTTGAATTTGACTTGGCAACTTATCAGCAGCCAACGAAGCTGTTTTAATGGGGTGTTGTATGCTCCCTATAGCTTGCTTCAGTAAGGAGTCTGTCTGCCACCCATTGTACCAGTTGTAATTTCCCGGCCATCCTCAAGGGCAGCCCCACGTAGAGTGCATTGCAATAGTCCAATCTAGATGTAACCAAGGTTTGAACCACCCTGGCCAAGTCAGACTTCACGAGGTATGGTCGTAGCTGGCGCACAAGTTTGAGTTGTGCAAAGGCCCTCCCGGCCACCACCAACACCTGAGCATCAAGCAACAATGTTGAATCCAGGAGGACCCCCAAGCTACCGACCTGCACCCTCGGGGGAGTGTAACCCCATTGAGCACAGCTTGCCACCCAATACCCTGATCAACCCCACAACTGACCAGAAGGACCTCTGTCTTGTCTGGATTAAGTTTCAACCTTTTAGCCCTCATCCAGTCAATTACAGCTGTCAGACAATGGTTCAGGGGCTGGGAGGCTTCTTTGGAATTAAGTGGAAGTGAGTAGTAGAGTTGGGTGTCATCTGCATACAGGTGGCACCCAACTCCAAAACTCTGGATGACCTCACCCAGCGGTTTCATGTAGATATTGTAAAGCATGGGGGATAGGATGGAGCCCAGCGGAACCCCACAGGTCAATGGTCACAGGTCTGAGCAGGAATCCCCCAGCTTCACCAACTGGGAGTGACCCTCCAGAAAGAGCGGGGCCACTGTAGCGCAATGCCCCCAAGACCCATTCCGGAGAGCCACCCCAGAAGGATACCATGGTCAATGGTATTGAAAGCTGCTGATATATCCAGGAGAACCAACAGGGACACACTCCCCCTGTCAAGTTCTCTTCGGAGGTCATCCACCAAGGTGACCAAAGCCTTCTCCGTATTATGCCCAGGCCTAAAACCAGACTGCAATGGATCTAGATAATCAGTGTTGTTCAAGAATCCCTGGAGTTGGGAGGCAACCACTCACCCTTGCCCAAAAAAAAGGTTAGAAATTGGCCGGTAGCTGTTTAGAACCGAGTAATCTAGGGACGGCTTTTTAAGTAGCAGTCTCACAATTGCACTTTTCAGGCTTGATGGAATATGTCCCTGTTCCAATGAGACATTTATGATCTTCGAAAACCACTGGCTAGCTTGATCATTGTTACTTCTCTTTCTCCATGGGATCCATGGAGGGACCACTCCACCCCTTGCTAAGCCCCCCCCCCCCCGGGCCCTCTCCCTATACCCCCTCCCTCAACTTCTCCAGAGCACAGGTGGTCACTCTCACTGCTCCAAGAATCTTGTCTACATCATCATGCTGCACTGGTTGAAATGAATCCATCAAAGCCAGACAGACAGGTACCTCAGTTACATCCATGGACACTGCATCGAAACTGGCATCTAAGTTGGAACGCAGTTGAGCGACTTTTTCTGCATAATGATGTGCAAATTTGCCACATTGAGCTGCCAGGTGGTCAAGGTTCTCCCCACCCTGTGGGAGGTCAAGGAGCTCCCTGACCACCTGGAACCACTCAGCCGGGCTAGTTGATGCAGACGCAATACAGGCAGTCGAGAAAATCTTTCTGGCTGCCTTTATTGCTGCGGAGTAGGCCTTAAAGAGGCTCTAGCTCGTGTTCAGTCAGCTGCCTTTCAAGTCTTCCACCAGTGGCGCTCTAGCCTCCTTCTCGCTGCTTCATCACTGCCAGCTCCCCAGGGAGCCAGGGAACTGGACTGATCCTGCGCTAAAATAACACACACCAGCTGTTCTGAAGAATCTGCATAGTACTTTGCCAATAAATCTGCTTTGATCCATGTCGATTTGGACATTGTCCTTGACAGATATGGATGTAAAGTTGTTTCTCAAGCACTAGTGATGCTTTTTAGTTTGCACAACCCATAGATGTGGACAGGAATCTTGGAGAGATAAGAGCCACTACATATATGTTAAACCCTTGGTTCATAAAGAAGGACTAGGTGTGTGTGGTCAAGGGAGTGATCAATGCCTCTTTACAACACAACGAGGTTCCAATATGTTTAAAAGAAAAGGTAGCAAGAACTTTGTTGAAAAATCTTTTATCAGATTCCACTATATTGGATAAGTATCTAAAGGTGATGCTGAGGAATTCCAATGTCACATTTTGTTGCTAACTTGTGAAGCCCCTACCCATTCTGTTTGTCACGTGTGTTATTTAAGATATACATGAAATGACTGGGAGAATCTAGCCAATATTTTGGATTTGATGTAACTAATTCATTTTTCCCTTATAACTAAATCTAAGGAAGTTGTTTTGATTCCAAACCAGTTTCTAAAGTAACTCGACTAGATTAGAATGATCAAAGTAAAGCTTAATTCAAACAAGACAGAGCACTCCTGGTCTATGGAAAGGCATATCAGGGAATAGGAATTCAGCTCATACTGGCTGAGGTTATACTTGCTATGCAAATGTAGGTTCACAGACTTGGTGTACTCCTGGATTCAGCCCTATGCCAGGATACCTAGGAGTTTATCTGCACAGTTAAACCTAATGAACCAGCTGTGTCCTTCCTGGAAATGTCTGATCTGGCCATGGTGACACATGCCTTAATTGTCTTTCATTGAATTACTGTAATGCACTCTATGTAGAACTGCCTTTGAAAAGTGTTTGGAAACTTCAGCTGGCTCAAAGAACTACAGCCACAAAAGTACACAGTCACTTTCTTATAATTGTACCCCTGATTACCAATCTGTTTCTGGGGACAATTTTAAATACTACTTAGGAGCTACAAAGCACTACACAGTTTTTTTTTCCTTAAGAGAAAATTGCCTTTGCCTTCCCCTGAAGCTGACAAGAGAGCTACTTGCCCAATATCACCCAGTAGGTTTCCATGTGTCATTGGGGATCTGGACCCCGAAATCCAAAGCTCAAACTGATTCATCAACAGTTGCTATATATGTTTAATTTTTATAAAGGGAATAGGGAACAAGCAAAAATACAAGGGTGGGGTGTGGAATACTTTTTACCATTTGCTAAAATTGGACAACATGGGACTTGTATGATGCATATAACTTAAATATAAATATCTCATCCCAAAGGGTGTACTGATAGCGTAAACTGTGAGAAAATTCAAGGAAGCAGGATTCCAGTCCTAGGTTAAAGGTGTTAACTAAGGAAAAAAGTGGGTAGGTTTGCTCTTCCCTCTCTTATGCCAAAGAAAAAAATGAATTTAATGAGCCTTTGAGGTCCTTCTAACAGAAATTGAAGACTGGGATGTAGTAAAGAACTGATAAGATTTACATAAAAAGGCCAAAGTGAACCAGAAACCTAACCATATAAGCCAACCATAGAGGGCAACTGAATATTTGTGAACTCTTGCATCTTAAGTCTTATTCAAATGGGGGGGGGGGGGGAATCCCTGTAGTGGAGAGATAACATGGTAAAGAATAAAATATAATTATTTTTTTAAAAAAATAGTATGGAATGTGTCTACATGATCTGCTTTGGAGGACTTTTGTACTAATGAACCAAAGGACATAAATACGATATGGAAGTGATCCAACAATAATAGTATCCATACCTGTTATCCAAAACTGAGTGACGATTATGAGTCTGGACATTGAACAGTTCAATTGTCCCATTAAACAGTCCAACTGCTAGCAAGTTTGGATTGGTTGCTGAGAAATCCAGTGCAGTTACCCCATGATGACATTTATAGATACGCTCTGGCCACTGAACATGAAAAAAAAAGCTTGCTTTAGCTTAAAGAGCATGCCTATGAGGTTGGGGAGGGTGCAGAAAGATGTATGAAATAGCAGTTATAGAAGTGTGGTGCTTGTTGCACTCCCCTCATTTAGAGCAGCAATGCTCACCCTGTGGGTTTCAACCCCTTTGGGGGTTGAATGACCCTTTCACAGAGGTTGCCTAAGACCATCAGAAAACACATATTTCCAATGGTCTTAGAAACCAAAACACTGCTAACTTTTTCCCACCCCCTTCACTTCCCAGAGCCTTTTCTTCTTCTCTGGAGGGAGGTGGTGACATCATTCAGCACCATCCCCTTTGCCCCCTCTGCCATTTTAGGAGGAAAGATGGGGGCAATGGAGGTGAGGTTTGCTTTGGAGCCAAGAGGAAGGAGGTGGAGGTGATAAGGGAGAAGGTGAGGGTGGGGGTATAGAGAAGGGGGCCTGGGGGGAGGGGAGGGCTTAGCAAGGGGTGGAGTGGTCCCTCCATGGATGCATCCCAGGGAGAAAGAGAAGTAACAATGAAAATGCATCCTGCATATCAGATATTTACATTATGATTCATAATAGTAGCACAATTACAATTACAGTTATGAAATAGTAACAAAAATAATTTTATGGTTGGCAATCACCACAACATGAGGGACTGTATTAAAGGGTCATGGCATTAGGAAGTTTGCAAACCACTGATTTAGAGATCCACATGTTTTTCTGCAACCTTGCATCTCTTGCATCTCTTTACTGCCCCTCAAAGACAGAAGTGTGTATCTGGCATTCTCACTGGAGGCAGGGGATCCTGAAGAACACTTGTCTAGTGTCTACGAGTTCCTACTGCTTTTTACCATTTTATTAATTATCCACTTTTTTGCTATCTCCATGGGATCCTGGAATCAAACCCCAGGGATACTAAGGGCCAAACATATTGTTCTCTCATTCAATAAAGTGAAAAGCAATAAATTCAATATTGTTAGATACCTCTAATTCATATATTCACATGTCCAGAAAAAAACAAAACATAAGACTTAACCATGAAAACTACAAACACTTCTGAATTTATAGGTCTCTATTTATTAATAGAAATTCATATCTGTTTACTTATTTGGTTTATACTCCCATCTTTCTATCCAGAATAAGAGGAGATTGTAAAGATAATGTAAAGGAGTAGGTTTAGGTGACATGTGATTGGTTGTAGGGCATCAACAAATGTCCAACCATGCCAACTCTTGACACAGACTCTGTCCATGAACCCAGCAGGTCTCAGGGAGTTAAGTTATTATCATTCTATGTTTCAGAAAATAGAAGGCAGGCTGCAATGCACAACTGGAGATCTTATGAAATCATTTTCTTAAGGGACTAAATGTGAATAAAAACAAAATATACCACCTTTTTACAATTCAGCAAATGCAAGTCAAAATCACAAGCAGAGGAAGGGCCAAAATATTTCTTAGTTCTTGAATTACCATAGGGTTCTTCAATGACCAGCAGCATGCCAAGCCTTCCTTCTGGTCTTTAAAACGAAACTGTCCATAACCAACAGCCAATAGATCCTTAAAAAAACAAACAAGCCAAACAATACAGATTACAACACTGCCAATTAATAACAAAACTATTGAAAGGTCTACGCGTACAGGCTTTGAGGCTCTGTTTAATTTGAAAAATGCAACTACATATCACAAGACAACATTAGCTGGGCTAGCTAATGTTTTGTTGCCTGGAAATATAACAGTGGATGGTACCACCATTTACTCCAGGCAGGATACATGATACCCAAGGCCAGATCTGACCCTGAATATTTCACCAAAGCTTCTTCCTGTCCCTGGGACTCAAAGTACGACATAAATAAATAACAATTTAGTGCTTTTTGTGGCTCCCTAAATATGCCTAAATATGATTTATCTATAGGATGGCAAGGCTGACCCTGAAAAGAGCAAGGCTATACACTTTTAGGAGTTAGGTTACTACTGAAGATTGGTATCTAGGGCCCCTTCTCTTCTTGGCTTTTCTTCGCAAACGAAGATTCAGGAAGGACTCGTCCCACACTTTCTACAAGCGCGTTGATGATTTGGAGGTTGGATGTGTCCTTCGAGCCTGTGCAATTGACCTTTCTGGTGGAGTGCAGCGTGCAGAGAACTGGCCTCACCCTTTAAACCAAAGGTTCATCTGCCGGGGCCTAGCAAGCTTAGGATGGTAGCAGCGAGGTCCTCAGGTCATAGGTTTGGTTCGAGTTTCCTTCTCTTAGATGGTTGACCTTACAGGATTAAACAAGCACCATCTGCCCAGGTTTGAAATCAGAGTTTTCCTTCTCCTAGGATGGTTGCCAAAAGGCTAGAGAGCCCATCCTGCCCTTTGACGCTCTTTGTCAGACCCTTCGGTTGTGACCTGTCTGGCATGGGAGGCCCTACCAGTGGCTATTATCCCACTGCCAACATAGCTCACAACTTCATTAGGGTATGCAAGCCTCTCCCCCACAACAAGGGGGCGCCAACGGAGAGGCGGTACACTTATTATATCTACACTGCCATATAATCTAGATCAGCGGTTCTCAACCTGTGGATCCCCAGGTCTTTTGGCCTACAACTCCCAGAAATCCCAGCCAGTTTACCAGCTGTTATGATTTCTGGGAGTTGAAGGCCAAAACATTTGGGGACCCACAGGTTGAGAACCACTGATCTAGATTATCAAAGCAGAAAATCTACATTATCTGCTTTGAACTGGATTATATAAGAATCTACACTGCTATATAACCCAATTCAAAGCAAATAATCTGGATTTTCTGTGGCAGTATGAGTAAATTAAGAAGAGATGGACGGAAAAGGTGGAGAAGTGAGGAAACGTAATTCTCAGGAGGGACAAAACAGTATATTGTTTTAAGGAAAGCTCACAAGGAAGGCAGGTGCATTGGGCATGAAAACAAACTGACCAATAACCAAAACGAAAAAAACTTCTTAAAAGGAGAACGTTGCTGACCCTGAGATGGTTGACATAAAGCTATTGAAAGCCATTGAAAAGCAAGGTATATCAGCCATATCAGGACAGAGAAAATATACATTGTAGGGTTGGTATTTCGTATTAAGAAATTAAATCAGTTCGTATTAGATCTGTTCAAAATGCTAATTTTGAGGTTTTCCGCACTTGCCCCGCCAAACCGGAAGTAGACTTTGATTTACACAACTTGAGGCTAGGAATTTGCGTAATTATCGTAATTAATTCTTAATTATGGTACTCACACACTTTCTCCCTGTCTTCTGCCCCTCGGTTCCTTCCCGCCTTCACTCATCTTCCTGCCCCGGCCGTTTCTTTTCCCCGCATTTTTATGAAGAAGTGGAAGTAATGCTTCCGCTAGGCATTCTGGGAAGTGTAGTCTCCTCCCTCTCCCCCCCTCTCTCCTTCTCTCTGCAGGGCCCTGGCTCGAGGGAAGAAAGGCAGGCTCGGGGGGACTGGGAAGGGCAGGCCCCACCCCCAAGGAGACCCAAACTTCCTGGTGGACGGAGCTGAGGCGAGCAGCGCGGGAGAATTGCAGAAAGAGAGAGAAAGAGACAGGAGGGGAGAATTGAAGGAAGAGGAGGGGGAGAGAAAGAGAGAAGAAGATGGAGAGGAAAGGAGGAAGGAAGGAAAGGAGGCAGAGAGGAGGGAAGGCAGAGAGAAAGAAGGGAGGAGGGAGGGAGAGGAGGAGGAGGAGGAGGAGGAGAGAGAGAGAGAGAGAGAGAGAGAGAGTCAAGCACAGCTGGATTGCTGTGTGGGAGGGTCCAACAGAGAAGGAAAAGCCAGCAGCTTCAGCATGGCAGTATTCTCTATTGGCATCTCTGTGCCAAAATCCCAGCAGCTTGCAGAGAACTTTCAAAGGTCTGTCGAAGGTTGTTCCCTCCCCCCCCCAGTATTCTCTATTGCTCATGGGAGTTCTCTGTGCCAGCTTTGGCTCAATTCCATTGTTGGTGGAGTTCAAAATGCTCTTTGATTGTAGGTGAACTATAAACCCCAGCAGCTACAACTCCCAAATGGCAAAATCAACCCCCCACAACTCCAACAGTGTTCAACTTTGGGTATATTAAGTATTTGTGCCAAATTTGGTCCAGATCCAGGATTGTTTGGGTTCAGAGTGCTTTCCAAATGTAGGTGAACTATATCTCCCCTAAATCACTGTCAATTCCTCCCAAAGCCCTCCAGTATTTTCAGTGGGTCATGTGTGTTCTGTGTGCCAATTTTGGTTCAATTCAATCACTGGTGGAGCTCACAATGCTCTTTGATTGTAAGTGAACTATAAATCCCAGCAACTACAACTCCCAAATGTCAAGGTCTATTTTCCCCAAACTCCATCTGAGTTGTTCATATTTGGGCATATTGAGTATTCATGCCATGTTTGGTCCTGATCCATCACTTTTGAGTCCACAGTGCTCTCTGGATGTAGGTGATCTGCAACTCCAACACTCAAGGTCAATTAATTATATGTATTACTGTGTCATTTTGGTTGGTGGTGTGCCCCCAGATTTTTTTAATGTTAAAAGTGTGCCGCGGCTCAAAAAAGGTTGGGAAACACTGTTCTAGGGTTTGTGAGTCTGTGGTGCTTCCCACTCAGGAGAAACACCACGCATTAGCGTTATTAATCACATTGTGCTTTTTCTCTATAATATTGTGGGAAATAGCAAACTTGGCTTCATCCAACTTGTATATTCATGTGATGCTGCTTTTCTATTGACATGTGTTGCTGCTTATGCTTGTTCAAATACTTGTTATATTATTTACTCATGTGTTGCTGCTTATATGATAGTGCTTTGAATACCTCTCAGATACCTGTATTTTGTGATGTTATTGGGTACAATTAGCCACAATAGGCATCCCTTTGGAAGCCTACATTTTTGATAGTGATATTACTACTTTACTGTTCTATGCCTATTCATATGTGTAACATGTATTTTTGATGTATTTGTGCAATACAATATATACCAATATTGGCATTTACCTTTGCTTGTTTGATGTGTAACTGTCCATTCGCATACCTTCCCAGGACTAGTACCTTGTGTGCCAAGATTTGTATTTCCATAGCCTACCCTGTGTTTTTTTTTGCTGGTCTTCAATTCCCACAATCCCTTTCTTTTGGGTCTAAGTGCCGAGGCTTCTGGGAATTGAAGTCCTTTTGCACTCTTCAGGGAGATCTTCTGCTTCTGCCAGAGCTAGTACTCAGGAGTGGGGGGTTGTCTTCTCTATACAAATATTGATCTTTGACGCTGACAAAATTACCACCTGTCAGCTGACAGCTGCAAAAGGCCACCCTACTCGGATCTGCACACATTACTGCCAATATATCACATAGTCTGATTTGATGTGTACTACTAATCACTAATCTGATTTGATGTGTACTAATCTAGGCCTCCTTCGCGCGCTTTCCCTCCAACCAAGCAGCAGGGCCGCACAGCACTGTGATATATGCCTGTAAGTCACCCTGAAAAGCGATTTTGGAGAAGGTTGATATTCCTGTTACAAGAACCTCATACTGTATAACTTGGTGGTACCATTTCTATATGCTATAAATCTACATCTCCAGTCAATTGCACTCCAAAGGTGAAGGGAAATGTTGCCCCTTGATTTCCCTGTGCTTAAAACAGTGTCAGACCTGTTTCCCTGCTTTGGACAACTTAGAACCAATTACAAAATTTTGTAATAGTTACTAATCAATAAAGAATTTTTTTGAAATTTTTTTGTAATTCATTAGCATCAAAAAAATTTTCCCCCCCCCCAAATTTGTTTTTAGAACCACGATTTTTGGGTTCTAAACCAACCCTAATACAGTGCAAGTAGAAAGAGAAACTCCCCCTGGTGCATGTACCAGGTATTTTCTCACTAATTTTCAGACAGTATTTTCCTACCGGTTTTTAGGACCAATCAGCATAAAATGGATTGCTACTGATTGCTAGTTTCCAAATGACTAGCTATCAGACAGCTCTTCTGGCCTAAGCCTCATTAAGGCATCAAATACAATTTTTCCTTCCAGAGATATGCGTCTTTGCATATCTAGCTCTGCCCAGGGTAGAAGGTTGAATTTTGACACTGACATTTTCAATCCTTTAAACAGAAAGGAAAGAAGAATAAGTAAGCTGTTTCTTACAGGATTCAGCTTGTTCCAAGTCATACAGCTCACATTGTTGCCTCGAGTAAAATCACATCCATAGGTCCACAAAGCTTCCATAAAAGGCGGTAGTATTTCTTTTCTCCCTTCACCAAGTTCTAGTAGCAAAGATGACCTAACCGATAGCAGGTCTTCTACTTCCTCCTCCTCCTCCTCCTCCTCTTCCTTATCTGACTCAATATATGATTCAGTTTCACTCGTTGCGGATTTCCTTTCTGGTTCTAGGGATATGATAATAATAATAAGAACAACAACAACAACAACATCTTTATTCTTATATCCCTCCACCATCTCCCCAAACAGACTCGGGGCGGCTTACGGACGATACAAAGTACCAAAAAACAAAACATAACAGTGAGCACAATATGAAATACAATAAAATCAAACACATGCACATCTGTATACCTTAATAAAACGGAATGTTTGTATGTGTGCGGAGGGCGGGAGGGCGGAAGGGCGGAAATGTGGCAGCTATTTGCATAAAGTCCTTTGATTGGCCAGCCTTGCCACTCCAAAATTCTATTAGCCAGCATCCCAGAATCCAGGCCTCTACATTCAAACAACAGGATTTCTTCCCACTGAGGGGGAAAATGTGGCGACTATTTGCATAAAGTCCTTTGATTGGCCAAACTCGCCACTCCAAAATTCTAAGGCACCAGACAGAGGGCATTGATTGCCACTGATTAGCCAGCATCCCAGAATCCAGGCCTCTACATTCAAACAACAGGATTTCTTCCCACTGAGGGGAAAAATGTGGCAGCTATTTGCATAAAGTCCTTTGATTGGCCAGCCTCGCCACTCCAAAATTCTAAGGCACCAGACAGAGGGCATTGATTGCCACTGATTAGCCAGCATCCCAGAATCCAGGCCTCTACATTCAAACAACAGGATTTCTTCCCACTGAGGGGAAAAATGTGCCAGCTATTTGCATAAAGTCCTTTGATTGGCCAAACTCGCCACCCCAAAATTCTAAGGCACCAGACAGAGGGCATTGATTGCCACTGATTAGCCAGCATCCCAGAATCCAGGCCTCTACATTCAAACAACAGGATTTCTTCCCACTGAGGGGAAAAATGTGCCAGCTATTTGCATAAAGTCCTTTGATTGGCCAAACTCGCCACTCCAAAATTCTAAGGCACCAGACAGAGGGCATTGATTGCCACTGATTAGCCAGCATCCCAGAATCCAGGCCTCTACATTCAAACAACAGGATTTCTTCCCACTGAGGGGAAAATGTGCCAGCTATTTGCATAAAGTCCTTTGATTGGCCAGCCTCGCCACTCCAAAATTCTAAGGCACCAGACAGAGGGCATTGATTGCCACTGATTAGCCAGCATCCCAGAAACCAGGCCTCTACATTCAAACAACAGGATTTCTTCCCACTGAGGGGGAAAATGTGGCAGCTATTTGCATAAAGTCCTTTGATTGGCCAGCCTCGCCAGTCCAAAATTCTAAGGCACCAGACAGAGGGCATTGATTGCCACTGATTAGCCAGCATCCCAGAATCCAGGCCTCTACATTCAAACAACAGGATTTCTTCCCACTGAGGGGGAAAATGTGGCAGCTATTTGCATAAAATCCTTTGATTGGCCAGCCTCGCCACTCCAAAATTCTAAGGCACCAGACAGAGGGCATTGATTGCCACTGATTAGCCAGCATCCCAGAATCCAGGCCTCTACATTCAAACAACAGGATTTCTTCCCACTGAGGGGAAAATGTGGCAGCTATTTGCATAAAGTCCTTTGATTGGCCAGCCTCGCCACTCCAAAATTCTAAGGCACCAGACAGAGGGCATTGATTGCCACTGATAAGCCAGCATCCCAGAATCCAGGCCTCTACATTCAAACAACAGGATTTCTTCCCACTGAGGGGGAAAATGCATCATCAACATTCCCTCCCCACTTGGCTCTGTGAAAACAAAATGGATTCATGTTTTCTCCTCCCCCTCAGCTTTTAGAAACGGCTGCCTGCCATTTGGCCTTTTAAAGTTACCAATTACCAGCAGAGCAGGCCAGAACATTACAGGCCCCAAAAGAGAGTTTAGGACAGGATGGGCCACGAATGATGGGATTTGCAGTACCTTCACCCAATTAACTTCCCAGAAAACACTGTATGCCCTACAAATCACAAACCAGGCCCAAAATTTACAGTACGGCTTCATTAACTTGATTTCCCTGACTAGGCCTCAGTTAATGGGACATTGTGTATGGCCTGAATTAACAGTAACCAACCTTGGCACACTGAGCCCCTATGACCCATGATTCATTCTACTGCAGTTTGGAGTAGGGAGGACCATGGATGATGGGACTTGAAGTACCATCACAGGTTATGAGATTTGTAGTACTTTCAAACTCTTCATTCCCCACAGACCAAGGCGGCCCTGAACCACAAGTACCCCCATGACCCATACTCCATCCTACTGCAGTTTAGAGGAGGATGGACCATGAAGGATGGGATTTCAAGTACCTCCATTCACTTCCCAAGCCCGCTGCGACCCTCATCCAGTGCATAATCATGACCACACTTGGCACAAAAAGCCCCCATGACCCAATGGATGTCCTGATGCAGTTCGGAGGGCGGACCATGGATAATGGGACTTGAAGTACCTCCACTCATTTCACCAGACCATTGCCAACCTCATCCAAACACTGATCAAGACCAAACTTGGCACACAGAGCCCCCATGACTCATTCTACATTCTGGTGCAGTATTGAGGAGGATGGACCATGAATGATTGATTGATTGATTGATTTTATTATTTGTGAGTTGCCCTCCACGTCAGTGCTCCGGGCGACTTACATATAAAGCGCATAAAACAGTTCAATAGTTAAAAGCTAAAAGAATAGGAATTTAATTAAAATAGTTCCAGTAGCTCAGGCTAAGTCTGGGAAGTGTCCTTAGCCGTAAGCCTTTCGGAAGAGCCAAGTCTTCAATGCGGTCAGGAACTGGGGCATGTCCAGGATAGCTCTCTGCTCCACCGGCATCAAGTTCCAGAGAACAGGGGCCGCAATGGAGAAGGCTCTCCGTCTTGTGATGTCGAGGCGGGCCTCACTCACACCTGGAATGCGGAGAAGGTCCCTGTTCACTGAACGCGGCGACCTTAAATGAACTGGTTCGAACAAGCGGTCTTTTAAGTAAGCTGGGCCAGCGCCATGGAGGGCCTTAAAGGTAAGCGACAAGACCTTGTGGATGGCTCTGAGCTCGACTGGCAGCCAGTGTAAGCGCTGTAGAGATGGCGCGATGTGGCATCTCAGCGGTGTCCCGGTGAGGAGTCTGGCGGCTGCATTCAGCACTAGCTGGATTTTACGAGTGGTTGACTGTGGCAACCCCACGTACAAGGCATTACAGTAGTCCAGCCGTGATGTCACTGTGGCATGGACCACCGTAGCCAGCGAATGATGGGACTTGAAGTACCTCCACTCACTTCCCAAGACTGCTGCGACCCTCATTCAATGACTAATCAAGACCAACTTGGCACACAAAGCCCTCATGACCCAGTCTACATCCTGGTGCTGTTTGGAGGAGGATGGACCATGGATGACGGGACTTGAAGTACCTTCACTCACCTTCTGAGACTACTGCGACCCTCATCCAATGAATGATCAACACCAAACGTGGCACTAAGAGCCCCATGACCCACTCTACATCCTGGTGCTGTTGGGAGGGGGATGGACCATGGCCAATGGGACTTGCAGTACTTTCACTAACTTCCTGAGACCACTGCAAGCCACATACACATCTAATAGGAACCAACCTTGGCACACAATGCCTTCCTCAAATAACCCGGGCACCGCCGGGTCCTCAGCTAGTACTGTATAAAAACATCAACTCAGACTCAATCAAACTGCAGTCCTCTAACCATGGCGGTAAATTGCTGTAAACGTGGCCAAGCTGTAAACATTAGGAACAATATGAGTAAAACAGGTTAATACCATTCTGACTCTAAACGGATATTGCTATACCAGGTCAGACCACTACAATGGCTAGACCTGCTGCTTTCTACTGATGGTTCTCATAGAGTCCAGCAGCTTTGAAGTGAAAAGGTCTAATGCCTCCCCATGTTCTTCATTTCTCTTAACAGAAATGTTTCCTGTTCCACCATGAATAGTCCCCATTGTCACATTTTTCCCAGGAGGAATCAAGTGGCAAGGAGTGCTCTCTTTATTCTTGGAGGGATGCATAGAGCTTCTTTCTTTGCTACAAGAAGTGAGATGGAGCCCAAAAGACTTCAAGCTCAGCACCAATCAATAGGTTGCTGCTTCTTGCCAGTATCAGACAGCCACAAGAAGATTGCCAAGGGGCTCAAATCTGCAGAGAACACCAAAATCCTTTCCGACATTTGAGGTGCTATTTTATCTTCCATGTATTTCATCCGGATTCTAAAACTGAGCCAAAAGGGGGCCTGCACACACAGAGAGATTAATGCCCATCCTGGCAAACTAAAAATGAGAATAGTAATTCCGCAAATCTGTGTAATGCCTTAATCCCAGAATTTCCTGCCATAGACAAGAATGAACCATCCCACAAGGATACCAAATTGGAGTGGTTTGTTAGTTAAAAAAAACAAACCATATAATTAGACCTGGAACCCAAATTGTTAAAGGGACGCAAAGCCTAAAATGTTAAGATAAATTGATATAATGTAAGTTAACAGAAGAAAAATGCCTCCTCCTCTCTTCTCCATTTTGCAGGCCCTTATAATCTCTGGAAAGTCTAAATGTGGTGGCAGAAGTTTCCTTGAACACAACTATAATTTGGTCCAATCGACTGGAGCAACATTGCTTACATGGGGTGGTGAAGGGGGCAAACAGAATTAGAATGGTGAGAAAACTATCACAACTAGGGAGTTTGTGGTATCAAGGGAAGAGAGGAAAAGTAAAAAGCAGTATCACATTTCTTGTGACAGTTTGAACATAGGATTGGGCAGACTAGGCTCATGTGCCTGTTTTAGGCTCCTTCTGCACTGCCATTATCTGTTTTGAACTAGAATATCTCAATTTACATTGCCATATAATCCAGTTCAAAGCAAATAATCTGTATTTTATATGGCAGTTAAGATAGGGCCATACCCAATGGGAGTCTCTTTATGGGACCTCAGAGGTAAAGACGGCATGGTTTAAGCCCAGCTCAGCACACAAAATATATAAAATACAGGATAGTTGCCACCCAAGCAACTGTGGCCTTGGGGTGGAAAGACCATAGAAAATGGGAAGGTAAAAAATGGTATTGTTACCTAGCAGACTTTATGCTCCAGGACTACATCTTTGAAAGAAGAGCCAAATATACATCATGCCGAATCAGTAAGAATTGGGTTCAGAAATGGGGACGATTGATAGATAAAGTCAAAGGAAAGGAAAGATATAAAGAGCTGAACCATTCTTTTTCTATGATTGTTCAATTAAAATTATATTTGAATGAAGATAAGTACTGTTCCTAGAGGGAGGGGTGTAAAATTGATAGACACAAGTGGGAGATAAAGGTGGAATAGGCAAGGATAAGAACACTAAGAAAATAAGATTTGATATGTATTCTGAAATGGTAATTCATTGTGATATTATTCTACCTGTGTCAGATATATATATATATATATATATATATAGAGAGAGAGAGAGAGAGAGAGAGAGAGAGAGAGAGAGAGAGCACTTCCATACTGGCCGTTCCAGTGGTTACCAGTATGCAGATTGGAGATTTGGTAGCATATTGATTGGTAGGTAGTTTTTATGGCAATCTGAAACCATAAAAACTAAGAGCATGTCCAGACAGTACCTTTACCCCAGGAGCAATCGCTACAAATGACAAAAAACACGAGATTTTCAGATGTGGGACTATCTGGCCGGAAAATGTGGATATTTAAATCTCTGTATGTCCCTACACTCAGAAAACACGGGATTTTTTTGTTAGTTGGCTCCTAGGTTATACATGTCTGTTCCTGATTGGTTGTATCCTAAAAACATGGCAACAGGTGTCTAGAGGACAAAAACTTTACCCTGGCAAGAGAAACTTCATTCTCAAGTTTAATGAAGTTTGTGACACACAAACAAAGGTTTTGCCATGTAATCAATTTTCCCCGTGTTTCTATGATAAAAGCAATGAGGAACAGACATGTATAACCCTGGAACATCACCCCATAGTTCCCAGGCACAAGTACATAGTCAAACTTGTCTGGAGGTGGCCACACAGCTTCTATAACCCAGGAACAGAACTTATACAACGATTTGCAGATTCACATATTAAGTTTCTTTTTTAAAAACCGCTGAAGTCTCTAAATCCCACAACAAAGCAGCAAGCGTGGGTGATGGAGGCAGAAATCTCTGGACCAACAGGTCAGTATGTGAACCTTTTCTCAGGTCCAGGGTTTTTTTGCCCCTGACTAAAACCCACGATTTAGTGCTATCTGGAAGCACCCTAAGCCTTCTTTTGCAGTTCCAACCAATAAATGTTATGGCCTTCCAAACCCAACAGATGGTGTGAGTGTGTTTGCTTGCTTGAATACTCTCACTCTTCCTTTCACTAAGACCCCTTCCACACAGCTGAATAAAATCCCACATTTTCTGCCTT
This sequence comes from Anolis apletophallus, assembly GCA_030556195.1. Taxonomy (NCBI): domain Eukaryota; kingdom Metazoa; phylum Chordata; class Lepidosauria; order Squamata; family Anolidae; genus Anolis; species Anolis apletophallus. The sequence goes on from JARBWK010000005.1 coordinate 99,539,058, forward strand.
GCATTGAGTGTGGACTCAAATAACGCAGTTCAAAGCAAATATTGTGGGATTTTCTGTCTTAATATTCTGGGATATATGGCTGTGTGAAAGGGCCCTTACTGCAATATGTCACAATTTGAATTCACAACTCTAGGAAAAAGGAAACAGGGATATTGCTCTAAAATGTCCTTTTTTAAACATACAATCCAAGCAATTTCTTGCAAGAAAGAACAGAAAGCTACATTTTAGTAAATGAAGTCTGTATTTTGGTGATAAGGGTGGCTCAAGCCTGGGATCATTCATTAGCTACGGGTTTCACAAATTACTCCCAGCTATTCCTCCCAGAATTGGTTTGTACAATTATTAAAATATTTATATCCCATTCTTATCACAAAATCTCAGTGTTGCAGTCAAGTCATTTAAATTGGAGACCTTCACATTCACTTTAAGAAGCCTGAAAATCTATTTTTCAACTCATGCTGCGAATCAAATATCTGATTACAAATCTACCTGCAAAGATAGGAAGCTCCCGATAAGCTGCAAGCTTTGGCTGGAAAATATTCTCCATTAGGACCCTCTCCATGACAAATAAATCTTGATGAAATTTTTCAGATTTTAGTATTGCTTCTGCACGGTCTTCTACTTCTTCATGGATTCGGGAGAGAATTACACTTTCAAGATCAAAGATGGAACTTGATGCTGTGCTCTCTGGGAGGTAGAAAAAAAGTGTCACAACGTCTGTACACTGAACTGAACAATCCAGGATATTTTCGAAATCTGGCCAAAGAAATTGCATAATCTCCTTTCATTATCAATACAGTACTTTCAGGATGATATAATTCAACTATGCATAGAGTTAACTCACAGAATGCAAGTAGAAAAACATAATTCTGTTGCTTGTCACTATTATTTTGTATTGTCTCTTTTGTCTATTCAGTCTTTGCAAACTGACTTTGTATTTTGATGGATTGCATATAAATGCATAAATTGCTAAAACACATAAAGCATAACTTCATAGAGTTTATTCCATATATTCCAAAGCGTCAGTCACAATTTAAGAATTGGTTGTTCTAGGGGTGCAATTTTCTGTGTATGTGTACATTTAATTTCAGGATTTCTTCGGTGTGGAAGGAGGCCCCTTACACACAGCTGTATAAAGTTCCACATTATCTGCTTTGAACTGGATTATATGGCAGTGTGGACTCAGATAACCCAGTTCAAAGCAGATATTTTGGATCATCTGCCTTGATAGTCTGGATTGTGTGGAAGGGCCCTAAATTGCAGTAAAGAGACAGATAATTATTTCCTGATATCTAGATAAGTATAACACTGCAAGTGTATAACTTATCTACTCAGGTATAAGAACCATTTAATCAAATGTTTCAGGAAAACTTACCTCGGTCCATAGAAATTGTAGATGTGGTTGTGTCACGTTCTTTGATTAGACCTGATTTACTGCGAGCAATACTTTCTAGATGACTGGATTTCTCTACCGATGCTACTTCCAATGCATTAAAAGAATCATATAAATCCCAGACAGTGGCCATTAGCTCTAGAAACAAAGGACATTATAGATAGCGTTTTGTTACATACATACCTATTACATGCTATACTACAAGGATACACAGTTAAATGAATAGTTATACTTTGAATAACAGTACTGAAGCATTTTAAAACTAATGCATGTATAGCTCTGTGAAGTCCCATTTTGAGTATGTTAGATTTTTTAATCTTTCTTTGGCTGGTTTGCGAACATACACACTTATCCATACTTCTTTTGTGTACATTTTGCCCAAGATTGTATTGTCCTCATTTTAGAAATGCATTTCTCTGAAAGAAAAATATTGTTATAGGGCATATATTTCAAAATGCATAGATCTTAAAAGATGCATATTCTTTCATATACATTTTATAATGTGTGGATTCTCGTGATAGCAATTTCCAGAAAGGTGGATATTCCATCTAGATGAACCCACATCAAATTGAAGACTAACAAAGTAGTCTCTTACACACCTTCCTGGAGTACAGGAAGATGTAGACCCCTTCTACACTGCCATATAAAATCCAGATTATCTGATTGGAACTGGATTATATGGCAGTGTAGACTCATATAATCCAGTTCAAAGCAGATAATGTGGATTATCTGCTTTGCCAATTTGGATTATATCGCAGTATAGAAGGGGGCATAGATGAAACAGACAAATGTACTGTATAAGTGTTCCTATAGCTCCTGATTGTGTTTTCCTGTTCCTCTAAGACTGGATCTACATTGCCCTACATCCCAGGATCTGATCCCAGATTATATGTTGATCCCAGATTATATGTATATCCCATATTATCTGGCAGTGTACACTCATATAATCCAGTTTAGATCATATAATCTGGAATCAGATCCTGGGATATAGGGCAACATAGATCCAGCCTTAGAGGAACAGGAAAACACAGAACTGTCATATACATAATCTAGTTTCTGATCCAAGATTATCTCCTGGGATATATGTAGACTCACATAATCCAGTTCAATGCAGATAATCTGGGATCAAATACTAGATTATATGTGTAGGTCCAGCCTAGGACGGTTGTCCTCAACCTTTGGTCCTCCACAGGCCCGTAGCCAGGATTTTGATTGGGTGGGGGCTGAGTTTGATTCGGGGGGGGGGCTGAGTCTGAGTGAGAAAGGATCTACCCTAGCAAACCTTTTGTATCGTTATCCGAATACCCCCATGCATATGGGATATATTGAGCATGGTGATCAGATCATGATATGAATAAACATAACAGTTTAAATAATGTACCAGTAAGGCCTTCTCGTGGACCACGCTGAGAATTTCAGGGGAGGGGGTGGTCTTAAACACACACCCCCAGGCTACATGCCTGGTCCTCCAGGTATTTTGGACTTCAGATCCCACAATTTTTAACAGCTAGTAAACTGACTGGGATTTCTGGGGATTAAAGTCCAAAACAACTGGAGGACCAACGGTTTGGAGCCACTGCTCTAGGGGATTATGAAGATTATGGTCAGAGAAATTAATCAACCTTCTAAAGTAAGTATGTAGAAAGTGCACCCAAGCCTGGATCTACACTATCCTATATCCCATGGTCTGATCCTAGATTATCTGCTTTAAACTGGATTATATGAGTCTACACTGCGAGACAATCTGGGATCATATCCTGGCTAAAGATCTTGCAAAATTGCAACCCCTATTATTCCATACATAGCATTGAGATATGGTAATTCAAGTGCTGTCAAACTGCACCAATTATATCTTGTAGATGCACCCATAGTTGCCAACCCACCATCTGAACTCCCTATTTTAAGACTTCATATTCTACAAAAGAGAAGAGCAGTTGCATGTCCCCACCACATTGGGGCAGTATTCTTGCACAAACCCATTTAAATATGCTTTCAAATTCAAAAACAATATAAAACTATAAGTACTCAGAAATTGATTAGAGATAGAATTAATTCCTTTTAAGACTATCACTTGATCAGAGAAATTGGATAACTTCACATGAGCTTTAGTTGATGTATTAATTGATCTTACACTTATATTTGCTTATACTTTAGTTACCGACTATAATTATGATACAATAAACATATTTGGGTAGTTTTTAAAGTTAATACATCATCTTTAAAAAGGTATGCCTCTCTGTAGCTTTTGAAAGACAGATGAATGACTCCTTTAAGATGATGTTTGCCATCTGAAGTTTTTAATAACAGCTTGTATTAAAAATCAAAGTCTTCTGAAACTTTAAAGATGAAGAAAATGTTGCAGAATAAGCTTTCATCTACACATCTTCTGAAGATAAATATTAACCCTAATTCCTATACATATAGGATGAGGTTGAAAATAGGGAGGGCAGAAGGAGTAAAAATGCTTTAAAAATTAGGTAAACAATAATTATCTTAACAATAGCCACCCACAAAATAATGTTTGTGGATAATAATCAGCGATATTAACGCAGGCAGTGATTATTTTTTTTTAAAAAATTGATTTATCTCCAAGTGTAGAGTTGGAAGATAGAGGAGGTGGGAACTAATCTCTTAGATGATTTGTTCAGCTTCATTGAAGAGCAGCCACTAGAAAGTCACTGACAGCGTGTTCTGGGGGAGTTTTTGCATTTGGTCACTTCTGGCATCACATTTGTGTCTATTTACTTTTTGACTCAGACACCAGCCTAAGTAAGCCATGCAGGCTTACTGCCAACCAGTGGCATGCATCAGGCATGTAGTCAGGAGGGGGGGCTTCAGGGGCTTCAGCCCCCCCCCCCATTCTCAGGCTGGTCCACGAGAAGGCCTTACTGGTACATTATTTATACTGTTATGTTTATTCATATCATGATCTGATCACCATGCTCAATACATCCCATATGCATGGGGGTATTGGGATAATGATACAAAAGGTTTGCTAGGGTAGACCCTCTCTCACTCAGACTCAGCCCCCCATGAATCAAACTCAGCACCCCCACCCCACTCCCCACCCCACCCCCGAATCAAAATCTTGGGTCCGTCCCTGGCATGAATCATATTAGAAGTGGAGACAACTCTGGCCCCTTCCACACATCTGAATAAAATCCCACAATATCTGCTTTGAACTGAGATATATGGCAGTAAGGACTTGAGGCCCTTCCACACAGCCCTATATCCCAGAATATCAAGGCAGGAAATCCCACAATTCCATTATCTGAGTGTGGACTCAAATAACCCAGTTCAAAGCAGATATTGTGGGATTTTCTGCCTTGATATTCTGGGATATAGAGCTATGTGGAATGGCCCACAATGTAAAAAAATCCAGACATTCAGCTCCAACTCCTGTTGCTTGAACAGGCTAAGAGTCTTTTTATTACCTAATTAGCTTTAAAATCAACTCACCAGCACACAGGACGGCTGCATTGTCATGCAATCCTTGTTTTGTAGATGGCCTGTTAAAGTAATTACGCCTGTATTTTGTGCATTTCTACTTTCTCTTGCATTGTTATTTACATACCTACACCCATGTGAATATAGAACTTGTTGAATCTATGTTTGGATTGTTTTATGGCTGCAATTTTTCTTCGGTCCTTGAATCACCGGGAAGCAGAGTGTGTTCCAGCTCTGATAGAACTTTCATATTTAGAATAATGTTTCATGCATCTGATGAAAGAGGCTGGGATCCATAAAACTGTTATGATACAATACCCTTTGGTAGGTTTTGTGGTGTCGGGAGATTCCTTTGGCTTTCCTGCAACAGACTAATATAGCCAAGCTCTCTAGAGATTGTACTAAAAGCCTTTTTAGGAGATGGCTTAAATCATCATGGCAATTTCTTTCAAATGACTAAATGTATTTCATTCTTTATCTATTTGATGGATTAAAGACTGAATTGTTAATTGTTATTCACGTTATTTTATACTGTTTATTTTCATGCTACATTTAGAGTCAATCCACATTGCAGATTCATAGCAGTTTGGCACTATTTTAACTGTCAGGGCTCCATCCTCCTATGGGCTCATGGGATCTGTAGTTTGTTGGGACAACAGAGCTCTCTGGCAGAGAAGGATAAATCTCACAAAACTACAGCTCCCAAAATTCCATAGCATTGAGCCATGGCAGTGAAAGTGGTATCAAACTGCTATGATTCTGCAGTGTAGATACAAGCCTCAAGGTGTCATCTTGTGCACGTTTTTCCCAAAGATTGTACTATTTGTTGGATTGGGACATTTGTTGGATTGGGATTGGAAAATGCCAGTACAGCAGAACTTTCCCAGCCCATCCAGGCCTTGGGATTGCCTGAAAACAACTCTAGGCTCCTTCCACACAGTTGTATAAAATCCACATTGAACTGGGTTATATTAATGTGTGGACTCAGATAATCCAGTTAAAAGCATATATTGTGGATTATCTGCCTTGATATTCTGGGTTATATGGCTGAGTGGAAGGTCCCTCAGTCCTCCAGAAGGAGCTTGGGGAAATGCATGCAGGGCTGTAGCAGGAAGGAGAGATCACCCCCTACTAATCCTATTGACCCATCTTCCAACCTTAGACCCTGCTTTCTTATATACTTTCATTCAATCTGTAGCACATTTTGAGCTGAGGCCATGCAAGCTTTAGTAGCAATTGTATGTTGCTGCTACAGTCCTTCTTACACAGAAGTTCTGTTCCTTAAGAGTAAGAATGGAGGCAGAAGTGTGTATGTTATCCCATCCCTACAGATTGTTTTAATCCAGAATATCTGACAGCCTCGCATCTCTCAAAAGCAATGAACCTGTCACAGTGTAATATGGAAATCCTGTCTACATAGAATCCAGAATTTTTATAAAAAGAAACTGAAAGTAGATGAAAAATGCCTCACAATAAAACTCTGACAATATTTTAGTCTTAAATAAATTTTGCTTAAATCATTCCAAGTTCTGTAGGAAAATCATGGTTTCACAGATTTCCTCTTAAGAATAAACCAATTTGCCACACTATATTTGTGAAAACTATTTCATTAAAAGTCATTCATATTAATATTTATCTACATTTTGGAAGCAAGAGAATATTTTTTAGACTTTTTTAAAAAGAGGAAACATTTAAGGTAGGCAGTGGTATTTCTGCACCTCCTTCAAAATTTTCTCAAAATGTTCCAAAAGAATTATTTACCTTTGTCGATCATGCCAATTTTGTCACATTGTACTTCCTTTGTTTTTGGTGCTCCATTAATTGTTTGCATCCATCTGTTGGTATACCGATCATTGCCAACTCTATTTTTACAGAGTTCAGTGTATGCAACATTTTTTTTTCTTTGAAAACAAAATAAATTCATTTTTTTAAATAAAAAAACACTTGCGGAAATGTTAATTTTGCCTAAGTAAGGACCCTCAGTAACTGCAGAAATAATTTGTAGTCCAAGTCTCAAGTTCAAAATTTGTGTTGCACCTTATGTAGTATATTCTTTAGAATGGAAAAGGATATTTATAAAGAATATAAATGTAAGGGCTGAGAGGAGACATCATAGCCATATAAAAATATGTGAGGGGAGGTCATAGGGAGGAGGGAGCAAGTTTGTTTTCTGCTGCCCTGGAGACTAGGATGCGGAACAATGGCTTCAAACTACAAGAAAGGAGATTCCATCTGAACATTAGGAAAAACTTCCTGACTGTGAGAGCGTTCAGCAGTGGAACTCTCTGCCCCGGAGTGTGGTTGAGGTTCCTTCTTTGGAAGCTTTTAAACAGACGCTGGATGGCCATCTGTCAGGGGTGCTTTGAATGCAAATTTCCTGCTTCTTGGCAGAGGGTTGGACTGGATGGCCCATGAGGTCTCTTCCAACTCTATAATTCTATATCTGAACTGCTCAGACACTATCAAGCTATTGATAAATAACCCTCCTACTTAATAATAAAAAAAACTACCACAATTATAAAGCTGGAAATGAAAAAAAAACCAGCTCCAGCATGGAATCTTTTGTCACTCCTACTCTTTCTACAAAGTGTTACTCTCCATCCGGAATTCAACTTGGCATCTATCCTTATGTTTACATATTTTTGCTGCCTCCTTCCCCTATCCTTGATGTATGACATAATTTATTGCTTTTAATTTCACTTTGCTACTGCTCACAATGTTTTTGGCTGGTTTTGTAGTGGCAGAGTACAAAAATTAGATCAATGTGAAGAGCCACAGTATAAAAGTAATATGCCATGTAGAACATCTACCGTACATTATAAAGATTTGAGAAGCCATGTCATCCCTGGTTGTGGCAGTTAGCAACCAGAGGATGTTCCATTTATATCTCACTAGAAATGTAACACTGCCTTTCTATATCTATATCTTTGGTTGAGAGCAGAGGCCCTCAAACTATGGCCCGTGGGTCAGAACAACCCTGTCAAAGTCTTTTACCTAGCCCTTGCCCTAAACTTTATACTCGGCGCTACCACTGCCACTATTTGCACCTGCCACGATCTTCTTCTTGCTCCTTTCCTTTTATTTCCCTTCCTCTATCTCCCTCCAAAACAGAGAGATCCTCTCCACCCTTTTCCTGCTCCTTAACTCTCCTTTCCTTTTCTCTATTTCCTCCCAAAACTGAGGGAATTCTGTTCACCCCATTTTCCAAAATGGAGAGAGGGAGGGCCAGATGGAAAAAGAAAGAAAAGGAGGTAGGAAAAAGAAGGAAGATGGGAAGAAAAAAGGAAGAAAGAAAAGTAAATATGAAACAGGGAGGGAAGAGAAGAAAAGGTGAAAGAAAGGTAGGAAAAGTGCTAATTTGTATGTGATGGAATTGTGTTGATAATTGTTGATATGTTTGTCTTGGGCAGTTCTTGCCATTTGTACACCACCTCGAGTCGCCTTCGGGCTGAGAGAGGCGGTCTAGAAGCAAAGTAAATAAATAAAAAGAGCGGGAAAGAATTCAGAAAGCGTGGCGTAGTAGTTTCAGCTTCAGACTGTGGCTCTGAATTCCCTGAGTGACTTTACACAAGTCTCGCCCTCTCAGCCTCAGATGAAGACAAAGGCAAGTCCCCATTGTTTAAATCTTGACATGAAAACTCGGTTATAGTGTTGCTTTATGGTCACTCTGAGTCTGAAATGACTTGAAGGCTCACAACAACCACCACCACCACAACAACAACAAACTATAGCCTGCCCCTCCCCCCCCCCCCCCTCCCCAAGGGAGACCATGAACTGGCCCTCTGTTTACAAAGTTTAAGGATCCCTGGTCTAGAGGCCATCGTTGACATAATTCGGCCCTGTTCGAGTAGATATATTTAATCAATGGGATTTCCATACATGTTGATTCAATATATCTATTCGAACAGGGCCGAATTATGTCATTTTCACTTACCGGTAATAGTTTTATTCATTAGTAATACCTTGGTGTTGCATTACTTTAGATTTTTTTAGACTGCTGAAAAGACAAAAATTACCCCCGAACACTTCAAAAATGTTTTAAAGGAACAAGCACAAAGACCTATGCTCAAATTATACATCCTCATGATTTGTTGAATTAAGTTTTTAAAAAAGTATTACATTGGCACTTGTTATCTGAAAAGTAATGAATCCTGAGTAGTAAGGTTTATATTAACACATCTTCTAAGCTCTGAGCTTTAATATTTTTATTAACACCAAGGAAGGACCAAACTCTCATAAGAAGGATCTGAATTCTTAATAACATTAGGGAGGTCTTCCTACATTTCCTTGAATAGCTAAAGCTATCAGGGCTAATAGATGCCCTCATTAGATTGGAACTATGCCTACCTCATGCTCTCAGCTTCCTCAGACTCTGTAGATATCATGAGAGTCGGCATGTCAAATAACCAAATGGTTTCTGTCTCTGTTAGGAAAATATCCACACGCTTTTCTAGATCTTCTTTTGTTAGTTGTTCTTGCACTTCCTCCCGTCTGATCTGGACATCTATCAAATTAGTATACCATATGAAGTGAATAAAATCATAATATGTGTGTAACCAATATGAATTTACAGGTGGTGTATTATAACCGTTTTTAGAAAAAAAATGTTTTATAAGGTACACAATTATACTGTTAAAATGCAAGGATTATTAATGTATGATTACATGCTAAATGACCTTCAGCCCAGCTCCCCGCCCACCTAGCAGATCGAAAACAGCAACATTAGTAGATGAATAGGAACCGCATTAACTCGGGGAGGTATTTGGGCACAGCAGTGGGAGGAAAAGTTTACAAACAAAGAACGCTCTTTGGCAAGGATATGGAGCGTCAGCACCCCCCCCCCCTTCCATGGCCTCCAAAGATTCTGAATGATGAGAAAAGCCCCCTGTATATATACACATTGTGTGTGTGTGTGTGTGTGTGTGTGTGTGTGTACTGTATATCTGTTGTCTGTCCTGTCATTGTCTAATCGGCATTAAATGTTTGCCGTATCTGTGTTCTGTGATCGGCTCCAAGTCTCCCTCAGTGCGAGAAGGATGGAATATAAGTACTATCAATCAATCAATCAATGCTAGTGCATATTATTCCTCCTTCATAATGTTTAGTAAAAAACAGGGATAGCCCCAAATCTGTGTGATATACAGTTTGAGAACTGGACTAGTGGGCCAGAGAGTTTGAATTCCCACTCATTCATGGAAGTCAATTTGGGCATGTCACACTCTCTCAGCTTCAGAGGAAGGCAATGGGAAACCCCTTCTGAATAAACTTTGCCAAGAAAGCCATAGGATGGAGTTGGAGTCAGCTTAAAATACATAACAGTTACAAAAATACATACATGTTTCTGTCCTTTTCGTATCTCAAGTTCCAAAACATCAAGAATGCCCTTTAATACAGTGCCATTTTGCAGTGGATCAAAATCTGCCTCAAGCAGCAACATGGCAAGCTCAGGATAAAAGTTTTGTATGAAGTGACATCACTATATTATGCATTTCCTCACCCAGCAATCTAGAAGTAGTAGTAGGAAAACACTATGCATAAAGCCATCACACATGGCATTTCTTTTACCATATATTATTGGAGAAACCTGGAGGAGATGCAAGAGAGCCACAGAAATGTCTCTTATGTTTAAAGAAATAAGAAAATGATCAGAAAATTCCATTATCACTAGTATCAATACTTATGTTTGTACAAATTTACCTGAAAAACTTGCAATTGTATCTCGTCTAGATCCAGGTTCTACAATTTCTTCTGCCAATGATTCGGTAGAAGTGCTGGACTTTGTCATACTGCTACTTCCATAAGTCCTAAAATGGGTGGGTGGCAGAGGGAAAGTGAGCATGTATTGAAGAACAACAACACATAATATCAAGGAAGAAATACCAAATGCCAAGGATAGCATCCCCCCCCAGCAGTGTAGTTGCTATGCCTCTGATAATCCCACCTAGATGGAACCACAAAACTGCAGAAATATTTGAGCTACCGTTCCTGAGTGTTCCTTCATACAAGGGATGTGCTAGGAAGCTTCATAGATTGAATGAGATGCCAAAAACATCCTGTATTTTAAAGCATGGCCCTTTATAAAGGCAGAAATGTGAGCCTCGTGTAATATATAAACATAGACAATATGTTAATTTTACAGAGAAAAACAGCAAACTGTTTTTCATACCTTCATTAGATATTTACGTAACACATGAACTTGTTAAGAGCTACTTCCCGAGGGTCAATAGCATGACTTTCAACTGTTCCTTATTGCTATCTTGAAATCTGACAACATTAATTTCAGCTAACTCAGGTACAGAAAAGCTATGGATTACAGTTCTCCTTGGAGTGGACCATATCCGAATACACATGGGCAACCATATTTTTAATGCTTTCCCATTAAAATCCATTTGAAAGTAAATTGATTATTTAAAGAAATCTGATTCTTGACATTCTGAACTGGCATAGTTCTTAGGACTCTGTCTCTTGGTCCTTCTGAATATCTGGTATCATTCTTTAAATCAGCCTCCCAAATCTATTTCAGGTATTCCAATAGTACTCAGAACCCAAACCACAAAAAATATTCTCAGCATCAATCACACCATAGCAAGTAATTATGAACATATCTCAAGTTATGCCCCCAAAATAGATTGCTGAAATATGGTGCACTGAAAGTAAAGGTTACAAACTAATTTGGTAGTCTAGCTCTCCTTGGGAAAAGCTCTGAGAGACAAGATACATATTAATTGCATGTAAGCAATTAACATGCACGCAATCAAAATTTAAAATACCCACGTTGTAGGCAGACTGGAACTATTAGACTCATATGGCTTCTGTGTATTCTGTGCATGGCCATGGAGCCCATAGAGTTTGGCTAGACTGTTTAATGGGATGCCATGCCATACCTGGAAAATGGGCCTGCTAGGCTAATACTGGTAATAGATGTTTGGTGTGCAGAAAAAGAAGATAAAAATTCAGTTTGAGTCACTCCAGCAAAATCGTGTGCTGATAAGATTTTGCTTTGTCTCTGCATACCAGCTGTTGGTTCTGGTTGGAATAGTGGTCGTGGTGTCACATCTCTCCCTAGATCATCATAAACCTGTAGATACAGCAAAAATGAGAAACTAATGGCAAACAAGGCCCTTTCTGTTCTTTTCAGTTTTACAAAACTAAGAGATATGCAGCTAAATAATGGATTGATTTTTTTAAAAGCAATCTTTGGTCTTCAGTCTGAAGAGTGTCCCAGTGAGTTCAATGGAGCTTATTCCCTGGCAAAGGGCCCCATGAATAGAGAGACATCTGCATTAGTCTAGAACAGTGGTTCTCAACCTGTGGGTCTTCAGATGTTTTGGCCTTCAACTCCCAGAAATCCCAACAGCTGGTAAACTGGCTGAACTTCTGAGAGTTGAAGGCCAAACCCACAGGTTGAGAAGCACTGCAAGTGCTTAGGCCACTTCTGATTCAATGTATTTAGAATAAATCCAATATTCTCTACTTATAGAAGAATATAAATATGCAAAATTATCTTCCAGCACATTAGAGACTGGGGTACAGTCTACATGGTAGAATTAGTGCAGTTGACACCACTTTAACTGCTATGGCCCAATGTCGTGGAATTATGGGAGTTGTAATTTGGTGAGGCATCAACATTATTTAACGAACTTGTAAAACTACAATTCCCATGATTCAACAGCATTGAATTATGGTAATCAAAGTTATATGAAACTGCATTTATTTTACCATGAAGATGCACTCTTTGTCCAGTGCTCAAACCACTGAACCACGCTGATTTTCATTACAGTCTGGTATATATATGTGTGTGTGCATGCGTGTGTGCGTGTGTGTATACACACACACACACACACACACACCATTGTAGTATGATGGTTTGAGTCTTGGTTGAGAACACTGTAGGTCCTGATCCCAAATGGGATCCCATTAGTTTATTTATTATTATTTATTTATTTATTATTCGGGTTTCTATGCCGCCGACTCCCTGAGGCTCGCGGCGGCTCACAGGAACCGAAGGTACAACTACACACAAGCAATGCGATAAAACATCTAAGACAATTAAACAGTTAAAACAGCAAAATACAAAACCCCCAGGTACAGTTCAGAAATTAGACAACGTGACACCCCAGGACAGCGGCTAAAGCGGAACATGGGCAGGACCTACTCACCGAAGGCCTGCTTAAACAAATAAGTTTTGCAGGCGCTTCTAAACGGGAGCAGGTCCTTTATAGCCAGCGTCCAGCCGGGGAGGGCGTTCCACAGCGTAGGAGCTATAACGGAGAACGCCCTCCGGCGAGTAGATGTCAGTTTAGCCGATTTCGCCGAGGGTATCTCTAACAAATTAGCATCCTCAGAGCGTAGTGATCTCGGGGGACAGTGTGGGGTGAGTCGGTCCCTCAATGTTGGGGTCCCAACAACAGTTAAAGATTTCTGAATTTCACTTAATAGTTGTTTTACACCTTTATATAATTTTGTTGTGCAGTGTTTACTATGGACTCTACACAAGATGCTATATTCCATAAAAAGGAAAATTAGCTAGTTTAGCAAATGCTGGTTTGTTATTAGTAAATGTTTGATCTTTATACCTATTTATATACCTATATAATCAGGGTTACATAGACATTCTCAAGTCAAAACTGGTCACAAGTGGAAAAGTTGGAGAAGTCGTAGTCTAGGACACTGGAAGACCATGGTTCAAACCTCCATGTAGACGTTGTGTGGCCTTGGGCAAATTTCTCTCTCTTAACCCCAGAGGATGGCAGAGGCAAACCCTCTTTGAACAAATCTAGTCAAGAAAACCCTGTGAAAAGTTTGCTTAGGGTTGCCATAAATTTGAAATTACTTGAAGGCACATAACAACTACCATATATGTATAAAAATGTTTTTGTAAACTGTTGGTGATATATTTAAATCTTTTTTAAAGTTGCCACATTTGGTATTAAAATGCAGACTAAATATAACAGGGTTGTTGTCTTGCAACTGTAGAATCTGATTCCTTTTTTTTAAAAAAAAAAGCTTCAGTAACTTTCTTACTGTCTCACTGAGAGAATCAAGTTTGACTGCACCTTACCCAAATCAACCTTAGTATTGCATTCCGAAAAATAATTGAAAAGAAAACGTAATCCAGGCTTTCTGTTAAGTTTTCTATAAATATTTTATGGACCTTTGTTCCTTTATATTGGTTTTATTCTGATGCGTATCACCATATCACTTTGCTTAGGATTTGTTGATTCTTTTTTATTTTTTTGTTAATGCACATATACTGGGAATGTGGCGCAGCTGGCTAAGTGTCAGCTGCATAAGATCTCTCTGACCAATAGGTCATGAGTTCGAGGCCTGCCTGGGTCGAGGTGGGTGCCTGCTATCGACCTTTGCAGCCCGAAAGACAGTTGCACCTGTCAAGTAGGAGATAAAGGTACCACATTAAGTGGGGAGGCAAATTTTGACTGAATTGTGAGGCCATTAAAAGAACTCCAGGAAATGCTAAGGAATGCGGAAGGAACAACAAGGGACGCTGAGAGATGAGGAGTACGCCAGCTCCCCCTGGTGGCCAGAGTTTGCCTCTGCTCGTTTATAAGTGTGTACTGTGTGTACTGTGTACAGCAGGGGTGCTCATTAGGTAGATCGCAATCTACTGGTAAATTGTGTAGGGCATCCTGGTAGATCGCAGGCAAGGCGGGAGGAAGGCTCATTCCCGCCCCGCAGGCTCCTGACACCACCCAAGTGTAGCTCGCATGCTGAAAAAGTGTGAGCACTCCTGGTGTACAGTGTGTACTGTGTATGTGGAAACGGCAGGGATTGTATGCTAAGTATGTGTACCTATAATCCGCTCTGAGTCCCCTTCGGGGTGAGAAGAGCAGAATATAAATAAATAAATATATGTATGTGTCTTACACTGTTTTCAAGCTTTAAATGTTTTCCATTAGAATTATATATGTTTGATTTTTACATGGAGTTTTGGTTATGAGTTCTTGCTTTTTGCCATTAGATTCTAGCTTATTGATTTTTTATTTCTTTTGAGATATTCCTTCCTTTTGTGTCATATTAAAAAGTAGTTGCTGTTGCTGTTGTTATTTTGTTTCTTCAAGTCATTTCTTACTTATGGTAAGCCTAAAGTTAACATATCACAAGAGTTGGGGGTGAGAAGATGTGACTTGCTGAGGGTCAACACATGGGTTCTTCTTGCAAGAGCAGAAACTGAACCCAGAGTCATGGTCCAACAGTCAAACAACAATGCAAAATTCTGGCTTCGGTCAGACCACTTGGAACAAATGCAGGGGAATGGCTTAATCTGACCAAGATAAGGCAACTCTTTGACCAGCAAGGCCATCAAACCTAATCTGGTACAGTACAAATCCAGCTCTCCTACAGGAAAGCTAGAACACATGCTTCTGAAACAGCTTCAAGCTTCAGACAGCTTAATCTGGTCGGGTCAAGTATTATGAAGGTTTTAATAAGAATACATCTGAGGTTATAGTGTCATTGCATTAGTTCCCCCATGTGAGTATATTAATTGCTGTAGTATCATTCCATTACCACGACAACATGTTTGCCGCTGGCCAAAGCACCCTTTTCCCCAAACTTTCCCTCTGCCATCAGGATGCTCCGACGCGCCATAGATCCAACTCTGCTGGTCTGCATACTGCTGTAGACGCTCATTCGTCTAGAAGCTGAAGATGTCATTGCTTTCTTAGTCACAATAGAATCTTTATGCGGCCTAATTTAAGGAGAAAAAGGTGAATTGGTGCAGCAGATGAAGTGGCTCAGCAAATAGAATTTTTTTTAATTTTTCAGTATCCATTAGCAGATGTCTATCATACCTTGTCACCATTCCTAAGGCTCATCTACACTATTATAATGGCAGTGTAGACTCATATAATCCAGTTCAATGCAGTTCCATCTGCATTATATGAGTTTACACTGGCCATATAATCTAGTTAACTATTGTATTTGGTTAGACATTTGGGTAGCAGGCAGACAATAAAATGATGACAATGCTATGGAAAACGGACTGTGGACTGGCTTCGGATTAAGTTGTGATTGTAGAACCCAGACTATTTGTACTTTTTAAATGGTTTTTAATCTGTTTAATATATTATTTATGGTATATTGTTGTTTTATTGATTATATATGTGGCAGTAAATCGCTACCTGTTGTTAGCCGCCCTGAGTCCCCCTTCGGGGGTAGAGAAGGGCAGGCTATAAATAATTGAAATAAATAATAATAATAATAAAATAGTTCAAGATGCATTATATGGCAGTGTATATGGGGCCTAAAGCATTTAGGAGGGCAGGCAATACTATCATTCTTTTTTTATAAGTGGCATAAAGTGTACCCTTTGTTATTTACAAAATGCTGTGCATCTTACAAACAATACTGTGTTTCATTTTTACTCCTTTTGTTTCTTACTGCATCTGATGTCTTTTCTCTCTTTCTCTCCCAAAAGCAGAAAAAGAAAAGACACATCAAGGGGAGGGAAGCAGAAAAGGTGCATCATGGTTTTTGATGGAATTGAGAACCATCTTCCTGGAATATCGTTTATGATTTTACTCAAGATGCTGGTTAGAGCCAGGAAGTAGATCAGTCATTCCCAACCTGTGGTCCGTGGACCATGAATGATTATTAAATATGGTTTTCTGTGGATGACCAGATGGAGACTACTAGATGGCATATGTATCAGAAACTAAGTTGCGAGCCACTGGAGTAGATGGTAAGGTATAAGCCAGTGCTGTCCAACTTCTAACCAGCCAAGGGCCGGAATTGAGGTCACTGATGACCTGGGGGGCCGTTCGGGCCCTCCCCCAGGCCCCACCCCAGGCCCCTCCCCCAGCCCCGCCCCCACCCCCAGCCCCCTCCTAAACTGTCATTCTCCCTCCTCCTCCTCTTTCCCCGGCGCCGCAGGGCATGGGACACCAGCGGCACCGGGAAGGAGGAGGAGGCCCACTTCCTCGCACCCTCCCGCCCTTCCCGGTGTCCCGCAGCCGGGTGTTCTCCCTCCTCCTCCTCCTCCCCGCTGCGGTGCACGGGGCGCGTCGGGGAAAAGGAGGAGGAGGAGGGAGAACTCTCCCTCTCCTCCTCCCTCCTCCTCTTCCACCGGCGCTGCAGTGCACGGGCAAAGCAGCGGACAAGGGCACGGGTCGGGAAGAGGAGGAGGAGGAGGAGAACTCTCTCTCCTCCTCCTCCTTCTCTTTCCCCCCGCCCGCGCCCTTGCCCGGATCCCGGGTGCCGGTGCACGCGGGGGAAAGAGGGACGAAGGAGAAGGCAATCAGCTGACTGCCTTCTCCTTCGTCCCTCCTCTTTCCCCCACGCACCAGTGCCCGGGATCCGGCCAAGGGCGCGGGCGGGGGAAAGAGGAGGAGGAGGAGAGTTCTCCCTCCTCCTTCTCCTCCTCTTCCACCGGCGCTGTGGCGCACGGGAAAGCAGCGACGCCGGGGAAGAGGAGGAGGAGGAGGAGAACTCTCCCTCCTCCTCCTCTTTCCGGGCGCCGCTGCTGTCCCGTGCGCCGCGGCGCTGGGGAAAGAGGAGGAGGAGGGAGAACTCTCCCTCTGCCTCCTCCTTCTCTTTTCCCCCGCCCGCGCCCTTGCCCGGATCTCGGGCGCCGGCGCCGGCCGGGGAAAGAGGGAGGGAAGGAGAAGGCAATCAGCTGACTGTCTTCTCCTTCATCCCTCCTCTTTCTCCCCGCGCCGGGCGCCGGGATCCGGGCAAGGGCGCGGGCGGGGGAAAGAGGAGGAGGAGGGGAGATCTCTCCTCCTCCTCCTCTTCCACCGGCGCTGCGGCTGCACGGGACAGCAGCGGCGCCTGGGAAAGAGGAGGAGGAGGAGGAGGGAGAGTTCAGGGAGGGGGCGGTGCAGGGAGGAGGAGGTGGCTCACTTCCTCCTCCCTGCCCCGCCTCCCCCTCCCCCCCGGCCGCCATTAAAAAATTTTTTTAGAAATTTGTTTTTTTTTAAATAAATTTAAAAATGGCGGCCGGGGGCATAGCGGGGGCCGTGTCCAACAGGCTGGGGGGCCGTGTGCGGCCCCGGGGCCACCAGTTGGACAGCCCTGGTATAAGCAATCTCCTCGGTGAGAGGTAAATTGAGAGGATTGGGAGGATGGAGAGGATTATCTGAAAAGCAAAAGTGGCCAGGATTTTTGTTGTTGTTGCTTTGTAAACTGAGTCCTTGCTTTATACGCCTGGTGGAAAAAAGATCACTAGCTGCACAAAAACATATAAATAAGCTCTTCTCTTCAACCTACTGTATAATGAACTATTTCAGAACAAAGTAAATTCAAAGTGAAAGCCTTGGTGATAATAAATACCTTTGCACCCCGTATCCAAAACACTTGAGACCAGACATGTTTTGAAATTAGAATAGTTTTGGAATACCTCTACTTATAAATATGTAATAAGATATCTTGGAGATGGGATCCAGGTCTAAATACGAAATCCATTTATGTTTTATATATACCTCATACAGATAGGTAATTCTTTGAAACATTTTAATATTTTGGGAATGAAATGACATTTGTGTACACTGGATTATCAGAAAGCAAAGGTGTTACTGTCTCAACCACCTTTGTGGACAATTTTGGATTTTAGAGTATTTCATATTTCAGGATTCCAGATAAGATATACTCAACCCATATAACATTAAATATTTAGTTTGAAGTACAAAGCTAAAAACTTACAATAAAAATAGACATGATGGCTGACATTACTGTTTGTTTGTATATTACAGCTTCCTATAAGATAATCATCAAAGGCAAGATGAAAAGCTGTGATTTTAAAGATATTGTTAAACTACAATTCCCATCAATTCCTAATCAGATGTAATCCAACAACATCTGGAGAATGTTTCCTCCTAAAATACGATATTATGTCTCAGTCCTATTTTCCATCCATGTATGCTTCGTTTGAAAAGTTAGGTCAGGCCCCTATTCCAAAACAAAAAGTGACATTAGGACAGGGTGACAAAAGGAATGATCAAATATGAATGAAACTGAAATTCAGACCTACGTTGTTCATCCTCTCCATACTTATAGATAGTGATGTATGTGCAAAAGGAAACTTAGCTTCACTTCTTTCTCCTCCATCCCATGCATCAGCCTTCCTGGTAAAATATCACCATGTTTTCCCTTAATCATATCTCAAAATTCATGAAAGAAAGAAAGGCTGAGGTGTTACCTCAATGCAAAATGAGGAAGCCTGCTTCCCCACTCCCTCCCCCACACACACACACACTTTCCTGTCACGTCCAGTGTCATCATGACTGCAACACAATGGGACTTACACATTCATGCCGATGCTACTCCTCTTGATCCTGATGTTCTTGGCCGAAGTGGTCACCATGCTTTCTGTCATGGTTGACTAGTTGGTGAGGTCCTGATAAATTTGGTATCTGCAGACAGGATGTCAGAAAGAAGACCCTGATCTTATGGAACTGTGAAATACAACACTGCTGCCTTTCAAATATGGCAAAACACTAGAGCCCAATAAGTGTTCGATTTCTAGGAACTAGTATTGGTGGCTGAGCAATACTATATTGATTTAAAATCTGAGTTTCCAAACAGCTGTTCACTCCAAAGCCAACTGCATTCAGCAGCTTCTGCTTAAGCAAAACACTGTTTACATGGTAACCATGGCAGCCAGTTTTCCAGCATGCAGCCATGTGATTGGTTGGCAGTGGCACACACACACACAACACACCATCAAAAAACAAAATGAGGGTTTTTTTCCTTCCGTCTGCTCCTGCCGAAGGAACAGTAGTTGCATTTCCTTACCACTTGCCGCTACAGTTGCTGCATGCTGTCACTTTCCTTTTTTAATCTGCAGTTTGAATGACTTTGTTGCTGTGATCCATTGGGAAAAGCTGGCACCACCCCTCCCTATAAATTCAATTAATACATGTTAAAAGTCAAGGGGGAAAAACCCTCTACAGTCCAAGCTATGTGTGAATTTGATCTTGTGTCTCTTCTTGCTCTGTCTTGCGTACTTGGTTTGCCCTGTCATGCAATACCATACCATTGCCTCTACTCATTTTTCATCCTTGGGATTATATCAGAGTCTCATTGTATATGTTACTGCATTTAAAAAAAAACTCACCACATGCTTCAACAGCAAGGCATTTGCTTTGTGTGCTGGGAGCTCCATGAGCAATTCCAAGCATCCAGTTAAAGGGATTGAAAAGAGGATGGTGATGGCGGGAAAGATCATTCTCTGCCTAAAACCCTGAAGAACTGCTGCCGGAGTTGACAAGATTGAGAAATAGGGACAAATTGTGTGTCCTGGTATACAGCATCTTCCTAAATGTGTACATCACCTATCTTTCAGAACATCATACTACAAATTTTAGAATCATACTCTGCTAGGAAAATTAACTTCCCAGCTAAAATATGCACCCAGTTACACAGCAGAAGACATGTTTGTGACAAGTTGATGGTCTTTTATTTAATTTGCTTGACAAAATCATTTCCACATAACAGGCATTCCCTGGGTTGCAAACAAGACAGATTCTATAGGTTTGTTTTTAAGTTGGATTTGTATGTAAATGGGAAAATATACATTTTAAAGTGTAACTCCAGCCAATAATTTTGGATAGCACAGGGAAGAGTTAATGCCTCTGTAATGTCTGTTTTGTTGTCTGAGCTCCTGTTCAGAAGATTTAACTTTTCCGTCCTTGGGACAATTGAAAAATTTGGCTTGTTGAGGAAACAAGGATAGGTGACAAAGCTTCAGTTGAGACACACTTTCCCCATGATAACTCCTACAGGATTGAATTTCCCTTCATGAGGGGTAGATTTCTTCTCACTTCCTATTGTCTCATGCCCATTTGTAACTAGGAGTCATATGTAAGTTGGATGTTTGCAACTCGGGGACTGCCTGTACTTAATATTTCCACAATTCATATGTCAAAAAAATTAAACATGCATGAGATTTCTAATAACTTCCCAGAAGTTCAAATTCTATAAGCTGTACTGTCCTCCTTATCAACATGTTTTCTTACTTTTTTAATACTTCCTCCATAGAAGTACTTTGTTACTGTCCTTATTTGGCATGCTTAATTCCCTGTTTCTCTGTTTACCACAGGGCCGTAGCCAGGATTTTGATTCGGGGGGGGGGCTGAGTTTGGTCGGGGGGGCTGAGACTGGGTGGAAGAGGGTCTATCCTAGCAAACCTTTTGTATTGTTATCCCAATAACCCCATTAATGTGGGATATAATGAGCATGGTGATCAGATCATGATATGAATAAACATAACAGTTTAAATAATGTACCAGTAAGGCCTTTTCACGGACCACCCTGAGAATTTCGGGAGGGGCCTAAAGCCCCTTAGCCCCCTGGCTACATGCCTGGTTTACCAGTAGTACAATGTAAAATGTTTTTCAGACAGACAAACAAACATGTAGTAAGCTTTGTTTTCCTGCAGTCTAGAAAATCACAAACTTCCTTCACAGGTACTTTTCTTTATGCAATGTGAGTGTTGTGTTGGTAATCTCTTCTGTTGAGGATTGATTGAATCAGTAACCCCATAGCCCATCTTTGTTTAAATGCAGATATTTTACCTGCTGCACAGAACTCAATTTCATTTAAGCATGTTTCTAAATAATTAGCAATCCTTTCAGGTGTGTTCCATTTTTCACAGTGCACCCCAAGTGCATTTCATTTGCTCAGGAATAATTTCTGTTGAATTCAGAAGAATTTTCCCCCAGGTTTTAGTGTATCTTTTTCAACTGCTTCATACTGGGTATATCTTCACTGCCAACAGAACTTCTAAAGATGCTAGCCACAGATGCAGGTGAAACGTTATGAGAGAATGCTGCTGGAACATGGCCATATAGCCCAAAAAAACTCACAGCAACCCAGTGATTCTGGCCATGAAAGCCTTCAACAACACATAAGTAATGCTCATCTACGCTTACCAAGGACAAATCCAGAGCAGAAATGCTCCTGACTGTACCTGGAGGTTGTAGATGTGTTTAGATGCTCTATGCATGACCCACAGTAATGGTGGGATGAACTGTAGTCTGGCAGGAATGAACCCAATTTCATCTGGCAGGACTGACAACCTTAGCTTTCCTGTTACTGCTGCCAGAAATCAAAGTCACTTGCATAACCAGGAAGAGGGCAGCAACCCGCTCCTCCTTATGCCTGATTGCAAAGGCACCTTTTCCTGATGTCAGCAAAGGTGCCCAGGGCAACACAAGCAGGGAAAGAGAGGTGGCGACACCAGCACATATAGATAAGAGACTGGTTTGCTTTGGAGCCATTCTGCTGTCCACGCTCTGCTCAAAGTGCAGGGCTATTCTTGTTTTAAGCATTTTGAAAAGGGAAAAGGGTAGAACTAAGAATAAGAATTAAAGTGCCAGTAGATCCCAATCTATATTCTGCTCACCTCTGCTCCAGTTCACTGAATGTTAACCAGTGGGTTTGAGCTGGAGGTGTCACAGCCAGTTTTGTTTACCTTGATGGTGGCCAAGTAACAAAACAAACTGACATCCAACTGATCTGATGCTTTGAGACAATGTAGAATTGCCCTAGCACTCCCAAGGGCAAAATGTCTTCATTCCAGTGGATGGACAAGCATTCCAGAAATGTCTGGTGTAGGACCATAAAATGATGTATTTTAACTGCAGTCATATCTGTGTGCTATAGAACACTGTTGGACAATGATTATTTGGGCAATGATAGTAGAATGTTTTATGGTGTACTAATCTTTTTGGAATAGAATATAAAGGGTTCCCCTTCAGCAGACAGATTTAGGTGTGGTACAGATATATAATGTACCTAGAAGTCTGTGCAAGTTTTAGATAGAATCATGAACCTTTAATTTTAAGTTGTCTTAAATTAAGTTAGAAGCTAAATTTAATTTTAAAAAGAAAATGTAGCTTGTAACATAAAGTAAGTACCCTTTCACCTCCTTCTCCTTCTGTGTGATGTTGATGTCTTTTCCTGTGAATGACATGGGGAACTCCATTTCCATGTTCTATGTTATTTCCACCCTTCCTCTCCCTCCCTACCTCTCCTCCTTCCTCCGTGTATTATTTTTCCTACTGTTAATATATATGTCTAATGCATATATATTTAAAATGTGTTTGTATGGGATCAGGCATGTAGCCAGGGGGGGCTAAGGGGGCTTCAGCCCCCCCCCCGAAATTCTCAGGGTGGTCTGCAAAAGGCCTTACTGGTACATTATTTAAACTGTTATGTTTATTCATATCATGATCTGATCACCATGCTCATTATATCCCACATTAATGGGGTTATTGGGATAACAATACGAAAGATTTGCTAGGGTAGACCCTCTTCCACTCAGTCTCAGCCCCCGAACCAAATTCAGCCCCTCCGAAACAAAATCCTGGCTACGGCCCTGTATGGGATAGAATAGAACTGTTGTTTCAAAAAAGGCCTATGCATTTTAAGGCAGTGGTTGTCAACATTCAGTTGTTCTAAATGTTGTAATTTCAGTTCTCACAGTGCTAGTCACTATACCCAGATTCTGATAGCTGAAGTCCAAAGTTAAGTAAACAAGTTTTTAAAAATCTATGACATGATTTTTCTCCCAAAATAAAACTGAAGGAAGATTTTAGTTCAGTATTAATTCAAAATATAAGCCACTCTATTTAAATGGGTATATCCTGCCCCTGTTTTGAGCTTAAGGGTAGTAGAAAATAATGGGTATGATGTTTCATCTTCATTTTAAGAAGGCTTCTAGTTTTAAAATATACCATAAATGTAAACACCAACTTAGAATTAATGTAACTGGATTACATATCCCCCTTTCAGCATAAATGTCATTAATGAGAGTTTCATTGCTTTAAGTGTAAATATGATGGAGTCACTCCTTCCCATAAAATGTCCTATTTTTGGTTTCAAGACTGAAAACAAACCCCATCTGCCAATAATTAGTGTTCACATTTTTATATTGTATATTAGTGTTGCAATGCAAAAATTTTGCATGAGCTTTGTATGAGCCTTTCCTGCTCCTAATATAACCATGTAATTGTATTGTAGTTTACTGTGTCTTTCCCATATGCCTGGAAGCAATTTGAAGTCTTAGTTATGTCAACAAGGGATCTATTGCTAGTTGACTTAAGTTCAACATTGTGTTTTATGTTCTGGGATTGATAGAACAGTTTAGTAATACTGTTTCACCTTCTGCCTTCTCTAAAACACAGGCATTTAGAGTAGTTTTGATCATGATTCGGGTTGTCAGGACAGGACCAAGAAGATCGGAAACTGGGATCTTTAGAGATCACAAGCCTGGATTCCTATGGAATCATAGATTGATGGCAGACAAAGGGCCTATTCGTATTGCTGATCCAGAGTACCCCACTACAAATCAATGTCAGATTTGCAGTAGGGTACTCTGGATCAGCAATACGGAAGCATACACACCCAGCTATTAAACCAGGTTGACAGCTGGTAGGTGTCAGAACTGAGCAGCACTGAGCCAGCCTAGTGGCTGGATGGAGTCTGTTGGCCCAGTGGCACCAAACCCTAACCCTCATTTGGCCTCAGTCGATAGGCCTAAAGATCGGAGGCAGGTCATCAAAATGGGCATGGTGACAATCTAGGAAAATGGTCCCAGAATCTGGGTATACACAACTAATATGGCAATATGGCAACCAAGAACCAGGAATGAAAAGCATTTTAACAGTGAGCAAAATTTATTCAATAGCATCAGCAATGGCCAATCTTTCCTTTAGGTCAGTGGTTGCCAACCTTTGGACCTCCAGGTTTTTTGGACTTCAGCTCCCACAATTCTTAACAGCTGCTAGGCTGGCTGGGATTTATGGGAGTTGAAGTCCAAACACTTGGAGGAAAAATATTGGGCACTCTGGTTAATCAAAACATTGCCAACCCATCCTATCTGTAAAAGAGAATAAGACTGGAGCCAAATTCAGTGATGAATGAAAGCCATGAATAAGTAAGGGGACAAAGAGATAGTAAAAATTAGATTGTACATTCACAATTGTGAGCAGAACTAATAGTTTCTTATCCTAATATACTCTTTCATTTAAATTATGGTTGTGTGTGAATGATTGGTCCTCATCTGTTTTGTGACAATGTTTTGACTGTTTCTGCTCCTGCTACCAATGTACAAGGGCTATCCGGAATGTAAGGTTACAAAAAAATTTAAATACAAAGAATGAATATATTTTAATAAAACTTACATGGATTGTAGCATAGGTATTACATTATTTTTCCACATTATCACCATTCAGTTCAATACATTTTGTCATCTGTGGGATGAATTTTGATGCCTGTGTCATAGAAGTTTCCCTCCGCCTTTTTCAGTTAGTTCGTCACTTCAATTTTCACCTTGTTGTCATTGGAAAAGTGTTTTCCACCAAGGTGTTCCTTCATTTTAGTGAAAAAATGATAGTCACTGGGTGAAAGATCGGGGCGGTGAGAGGGGTTATTTAAGCCATCCCAACCAAATGAAATCAACAACTCTTGTGTTGCATGAGAGGTGTGTTGGACCGCATTGTCATGAAGGAGACAGACTCCTACTGTCAATCTATATATTTAAAAAGGAGCTGTCATAATTAGGCTGAAGTAAACAAAAGAACCAATGAACGGAATCACACCAAATTTGGCAACAAAACTCCTCACAATCCAAAGTGTGACCATCACTGGGGGAAAACTCTGCAAAAACAACAAAGGAAGGAGAACATACACCTCTCCTGCCCCCCCCCCATGCATGAGCCACTTTACTTCACCTTTCCCTTTGCCTTCGCAGTCCTTGGAAGGGGAGGCATGAGAAGGGACCTCATGGATGTCCCGCCTTGGAGTTTAAGATCATCCGGGGAGGCCCTGTTCTCGACCCCACCTTCCTTGCAAATGTGTTTAGCGGGGACGAGAGACAGAGCCTTCTTGGTGGTGGTCCCCCACCTGTGGAACACACTCCCCAGCGAAATTAGGTCAGCTCCATCCCTCCTTTCCTTTAGGAAGAAGCTCAAAACATGGTTTTGGGACCAGGCATTCAGGTAACAGACTTGACAGCAATTGCAATGTTTTCTTTAGACAGGCTTTGGGCTGGGTTGTTGGTTGCTGAATCAGACTCGGATATGGCTATATGGCTGATCATTGGTATGTATACCGACATTTGTTATATTGTTTATGGGTTTACGCTTGTGTATATTTACTAAATATGTACCCCCTCCCCCCTATAGCCAAGGACCACGGCGACAGCTAATATGGCCTTGAGAAAGCCCCACCCGGGGGCGAAACGGGGAAGTGGCCCCCTTAACTCCGGCACCACCAGCCCGTTGGCCTTTTTCTACCACTCATATTAGGAGCAGGATTGGGCTCCTTTATGTCCTTGCCTTGGTGACTTTATTTGGACTAGTTGCCCAACTACCATATCTGTGGACTATCCTAGTGACTTTGGCGTACTCGAAGATTCAGACATCTGTCTGTGGGGTTACAGGATATTCATCCAGAGTAACTTCTTTTGGGACTCACTGTCACACCCTGTATTGCTGCGGTTTGTATGTGTTTTTATATTGATGCTCTAGTCCGACATAAACATTCCTTATTGTTATATATGATATATTTTGCACTGTGTGTTTTTTGCGCTGGCACTGAATTGTTGCCATTGTAAGCAGCCCTGAGTCCCCCTTAGGGGGCTGAGTAGGACGGGGTATAAATGTTTGAAATAAATTTGAAATAAATAAATAAATGCTAATATAAATGAATTTTATTTCACTTGAAATTACTTCCAATTATATTGTTTTAAATATAGTTAATGAAGTAGATATGTTCCTGGGCATTTGTTTTTTAAAGATAAAAATTGTACCAGTGATAGAACTACCATGGAAAAAATAGGGATAGATCCTTTCACCACGAAAAAAGAAGTGCAGCTCAACAAACCTTTTATCAAAAACTACCAATATAATACACATGTAAAATGAAATAACTAGGTCAGTTAAGTCGTGCAGGGAAAAACCTGGAAACCACCTGAAAGTTTATTTCAAAATCAATGTCTTATCTCACAGTAACCTCCACATAGGTAGCCAAATTTATAGATCTGTGCTTTTTTAACAATCTTGGAGGAGATGTCCAAATGCAGCCCTTTGTGACTTCTGGAAAACAAAAGATTTAGTTCCTGGATTTGTAGACATTGTCAACCCTATTCCACAGTGCCTCCGAAAAATCCTGCAAATCTCCTGGGAACATAGGCAGACAAATGTCAGCATGCTGGAAGAAACAAAGACCACCAGCACTGAAGTGATGGTCCTCCGCCATCAGCTCCGCTGGACCGGCCACATTGCCCGAATGCCCAACCACCATCTCCCAAAGCAGTTGGCTCTACTCCGAACTCAAGAACAGAAAATGGAATGTTGGAGGACAGGAAAAGAGTTTTAAAGATGGGCTCAAAGCCAACCTTAAAAACTGGCATAGACACAGAGAATTGGGAAGCCCTGGCCCTTGAGCACTCTAGCTGGAAGTCAGCTGTGACTAGCAGTGCTGTAGAATTTGAAGAGGCATGAATGGAGGGAGAAAGAGAGAAACGTGCCAAGCGGAAGGCACGTCAAGGCAACTCCGACTGGAACCACCTCCCACCTGGAAACTGATGCCCTCACTGCAGGAGAACATGCAGGTCAAGAATAGGGCTGCACAGTCACCTACGTACCCACCGCCAGTACAACAAACCTGGAAGACAATCTTACTCAATCAACGAGGGATTGCCTAACAACTAACAGTGTATCATCTACAGAAACAATGAAAAAACAAGATGTCACTCAAAAATGCTTCAACATTAAAAATTATCATTCTTCTGTGCCTACAAGATGTTTCTGAACAATGGCAACCAAAGACAAAACAAACGTGAGCAAATTCCAAATATTCAGGCAACTAAAACAGATGGGAAATGGCCCCATGTTCAAATAATGTAAGTTTTGGGTTGCTGTGAGTTTTCCGGGCTGCATGACCATGTTCCAGAAGCACTCTCTCCTGATGTTTCACCCACATCTATGGCAGGCATCCTCAGAGGTTGTGAGATCTGTTGATACCAGCTAAGAGAGGTTTATATATCTGTGGAATATCCAGAATAGAAGAAAAAACTCTGTTTGAATCAAGTATGAATATTGCAATTGGCCACCTTGATTCAAAGCTTAGCTGCTTCCTGCCTAGGGGATTCTTTGTTGGGAGGTATTAGTTGTCCCTGATTGTTTCCTGTCTGGAATTCCCCTATTCTCGAGTGTCTTTATTTATTTACTGTCCTAATTTTAGATTTTTTAAATACTGGTAGCCAGATGATAAGTTTTAAAAATATATAGTTCAGTTTAAATTTATATTTATTCAGAAGGAAAATTCTTCATATTCAGTAGATATTAGGCATGGTTTAGAACCCAAAAATAGGAAATAGAAAATCTAATGGGGGGGATTTTTTTATTAGTAATAAAAGACTTACAAAAAAAGTCCAAAAATTTCTAAAATTCACCACGCCTCTTGCTCTCGTTAGTAGTTCGTATGCCAGCGCATGCGCATTCCAGATGGTTTTGGCCTACAACTCCCAGAAATCCTAACAGCTGGTAAATTGGCTGGGATTTCTGGGAGTTGTAGGCCAAAACTTGAATAAATCACACTGAATTCTAGATGGGACTCTCCAAATAGGAAGGAGGGAGGGGGTATTCTATTCTTGGAAGCAGCAAAAAAAAAGGAGGAGGAGCCCCCCCTCACTCCTCACTGCCTCTCTCTCACCCCGATCCTGAGGGAGCGAGGGCCCAAGTTTGCCCAGGCTGAGAGGAAAAGGAAGAGGCCTGAGGCTGTGAGGAATGGTGGGAGTTGAAGTCCAAAACACCTGGAGGGCTGAAGTTGGCCCGTCATGAAGCCTCTTCAAGGCTTTAGATCCTGGCAGGCAGAAGGGGCAGGGAGGGCCCGTCCCTCTCCTCCTGCCCTGCCAGGATCTAAAAGCGCATCAAGGCTTGGCACGCTTTAGATCCTGTGAGAAACCAAACTAATGTATAATAGAATGAATGCTAACTTATAGAGTAAGTGCCTAAATATTATAAGTAATCCAACTGGTCATATACCTACATTCCATGCACATGCAATAATACAGCAGTAATAACAATGGGTATAAGAAGAGGTAAAATTCAAACCGAAGTATTCTGACTGGTCCCTCCTCAAGTGGTGCAAACGGGCTCTTCTCTATGAGCCCGGGAATCTGCAGCAAGCAAATGCTGTGCCCGGGCTTTTGGCTTTTCCCGGGAGAGGCTGCCTCCTGTTTGCAGTTTGCACGGCTTGAGGAGGGACCACAGTCAGAATACTCTCGGTTTGAATTTTACCTCTTCTTATACCCATTGTTATTACTGCTGTATTATTGCATGTGCATGGAATGTAGGTATATTACCCCAATACTCTTTGATGCTTTAGATCCTGGCAGGCAGGAGGGGCAGGAAGCCTGGAAAAATGTAAACAGAGAGGTTTACTCAGAAGTAAATCCACAAAGGAGGGCACTTCATCCAAAGTGCCCTCCTTTGTGGATTTACTCATGAGTAAACCTCTCTGTTTACTTCCTTTGCAGATTTACTTCTGAGTAAACCTCTCTGTTTACATTTTTCCAGGCTTCCAGCCGAAGAAGAAGGAGCGAGTTTAGGGCTTGCCTTGCCATAATACTTATTGGCAAGGGAGGCGGGAGGGTGGTGAGAGAGAAGGAGGGTGCCCCCTTACAACCTAATAACGATACTTAAGAAAATCCTGGCCCCGAAGTTCTATAAAGAAAGTCCACTTCCTGGTTGGCGTTCCAGATGCGGAAATACTCAAAAGTAGCATTTCTTACGAATTTCTTACGAATCTTTTAATTTTCATAACTTTTTTCTCATGCCTAGTAGATATCCATAGATTCTTGGAATAATAGTTTAAAGACTGAAGATTTATTGTAGCAAACCTTTCAAAGCATTAGAATTCATGAAATCTTGATTCACTAGGAAGACCATTTCATTCCTAATGTTCTACCAGTTTGTACCGAGAAATAGTATCTTTATCTTCTATCTTCTATATATATATATAAATTGAGTGGTCGTGGGTTGTCCGTTATGCACGGCCAAACTATACGCCCCACTAACACAAATCCCACGAAACACATTCCCCCAGACCACGAGGTACATACATAGCACAAAAAAACCCACCTCCCTACCTTTCAACCCCCCCAAAAACAGCCCCCAAAAACCGCCCATTGCCTCCCGTTCTGCGCTGGCCGCGAGCGCTGGAAAGAGGGAGAGCAATCGCGCAGCCCCTTATTGGGAGACAGAGAGGGAATGAGAGGGACAGAGGGGAGGCCTGAGAGAGACAGAGAGAGGGGGGAAAGAGAGGGGGGTGAGACAGAGAGAGACGGGGAGGGAGAGAGGGGGAGTGACACAGAGAGAAAGAGGGGGGGGAAAGAAAAGGGGGGAATCAGACAGCCGGCGGACACTTTACCCGCTCCCAGGCCAGCCCGGAACAGCGCCTCCACGCGGCCACTCTACACCCGGCGAGGGAGGACACAGCGGGGGAGCAGAAGCCAAAGGGAGGCGGGGATGAGGGGTGAGCCTCCATTACGCTGCCGGCGACGGCGCCGTGCCTGGCTCTTCCGCCCCCTTCTCGCTCTCCTCTGCCGCCTCTCTTCCGCTGGCCGGGGAGGAGGCCGCAGGGAGAGAGATTGCCCGGTTCCCCTTCGGCCTCCTCTTCGGGCAACGGAAGAGAGGCGGCAGAGGGCTCCCTCCGCCGCCCACCACCTCCCTTCCGCTGCCCGGGGATGGGGCCGGGGAGCGCCCTCTCTCCCTGCCGCCTCCTCTCCGGCCAGCAGAAGGGTGGCGGCGGGCAGCGGCGGAGAGCCCTCTGCCGCCTCTCTCCGCTGGCCGAGGAGGCCGCAGGGAGAGGGGTCACCCGGTTCCCCTTCGGCCTCCTCTTTGGGCAGCGGAAAAGAGGCGGCAGAGAGCTCTCCTCCGCCGCCCACCGCCTCCCTTCCGCTGCCCGGCGATGGGGCCGGGGGGGGAGCCACGCCGTCTCTCTCCCTGCAGCCTCCTCTTCGGCCAGCGGAAGGCAGGCGGCGGGCAGCGGCGGAGAGCCCTCTGCTGCCTCTCTTCCGCTGCCCGAGGAGGAGGCCGCAGGGAGAGGGGTCACCCAGTTCCCCTTCGGCCTCCTCTTCGGGCAGCGCAAGAGAGGCGGCAGAGTGCTCTCCTCCGCCGCCCGCTGCCTCCCTTCCGCTGCCCGGAGATGAGTCCGAGGGGGGGCCGTGCCGTCTCTCTCCCAGTGGCCTCCTCTTCAGGCAGCGGAAGGGAGGCGGCGGGCGGCGGAGGAGAGCCCTCTGCCGCCTCTCTTCCGCTGCCCGAGGAGAGGGCCGCTGGGGGAGGGAGATCGCGCGGTTCCCCTTCGGCCTCCTCTTCGGCCTCCTCCTCTACACATATACACACACACATATATACACAACATCATATAAACACAAACATACAAACACATATAAATACACAACCACATACAAACACATATATATACACACCTATACATACACATCCACACTAATACATACACATATATACACACACATATCAGCACATCTCCATATATACACATACATACACACACATATACATACACAAACACACACATATATATACACGTATTCATACACAAAAAAACCACAGATAAATACACACACATATATACACACAAACCAAGAACTATATACACACACACATATACACACACAAATATACACATACAAATACATGCACACACACATACCAAAACACAAACACACATACCTCCCAAATATCAACACACACATACACATACACACATACAACTATAAACACACATACACACACATATATATACACACAACACACATGCTCACATCATTTCCACAACTTACATACCCAGACTTTCTCGCATCACCTACATAGGGCACAGCAACGCGTGCCGGGTTGAGCTAGTATGATATATTGTCTGAACCCTAATTGAACAAAACAGATACTACCGTGTTTCCCCGATAGTAAGACACCCCCGATTGTAAGACGTATTGGGGGTGTCAGGGGGGTCGGCTAATATAAGCCGTACCCCGAAAGTAAGCCGTACCTCGTCGCCACGCCACCACCGCCGCCCGCCCCAACCGGCCCATCGGCCGGTTGCGCACCTTTCTGCCAGGCCTCTGATGCGGCGCCGCTTCGCCACGCCTCTTGCTCCTTTCCCCATCCCTTCCTTCGTCCAAGGAAGGGAGGGGGAAGAGAGCAAGAGGCGTGGTGAAGCGGCGCCGCGTCAGAGTGACGCGCCGCCTGCTCGCCACGCCTCTTGCTCTTTTCCCCTCCCTTCCTTCGTCCAAGGAAGGGAGGAGGACAGAGGAGCAAGAGGCGCGTGGTGAAGCGGCGCCGCCGCCACGCCTCTTGCTCCTTTCCCCCTCCCTTCCTTCGTCCAAGGAAGGGAGGGGGAAGAGAGCAAGAGGCGTGGTGAAGCGGCGCCGCGTCAGAGGCCAGGCAAGAGGCGTGCCGCGCAAGAGGCGTGCCGCGCAAGAGGCGTGCCGCGGTCGGCCCGTGTGGTACTACTGGTACTACTGGGTGAAGAATTCTTTCGGGGTATGTCCAATATAAGACGTACCCCGAAAGTAGGACGTAGTGGGGCTTTTGGGGGTAAAAAGAAAGTAAGACGCTTTCTTACTTTCGGGGAAACACGGTATCTAAGCCTAGTTTAACAATTCAATTATGGAACTTTTTAAAAGTTTTCTTTTGTTGAAAAATTGTAATTTTCAGGTTAGCAACAGTGTCCTAGTGATATTTTCTCCCAGTAGTTTTTTTAATGTTGCCATTTTTGTCAGTATTCATGAGCTCTATCTATCTATCTAGCATACAGAAAGAGGAAACAGACTATGTCTATGCTTTTCCAATTTTTGACAGAGCAAAGCATAGCATGTTGCAATTGTAAGCAGCCTTGAGTCCTCTTCAGGGTAGAAAAAGAATATAAATAAGGCTAAATAAATAAATAAGTATTAGAGATTCATATACTGTCCCAACTAAGCAGAATAAGATGGCTATTCCTTTGGAATTAATGCAGTGGGACTTTTTTGAAGTTACTAAGGATAAGAGTTCGGTCTTCCTTAATGCTTAGTGAAATAAGCATGGTATGCTCTTTGTAATTGGCACATGTGGTGCTGTACCTAACAATTACTCATGACGCTGACTGTTCCTCCAACAAAGTCAATGATCTTTCAAAAACAAAAGTCAATATCCACCAATCTGAATAGAAAACAAACCAAACAAACATATCAGATGAATTATGATTTGGAATATTAGATGAATAAAAAAAACCATACAAAATTATATTTCACATAATTATGTACATAATAATTCTGCCTGTTCCAGACAAGTTACTTAAATTCAAGGAATCAAAGTACAACTCCTTTTCAGTTCTAAATATCTATACTGGCCTAACTGTCTCCCAGAACAGCAGAACAATTTCCCTGGGACATAATTAGGAATTCATGAAGAGTAATCCCTAATAAGATGCATGTTTAGGCAAGTTATGACTATTTCACTGATTTCAGCTTCAAAAAGGCTTCTTATGCTGAGGTATACATGCTTGGCCATGTTGAAATTGCTTTGCTGTTAGATATCAGTTTTCAGTGCAAAGTATATGCATCGTTAAATTAAGCTCCAGGGTTTTCAAAGGGTCACAAAGTGTGTATAACGCTGCAGTTTCAGCAAAAAGCAAAGAAGCTCAAGAGATACAGGCTTCAACCCCATGAACTATCTTGGATGTAGTGATAATTTCCTTCAAGTGCGCAGGAGTGTCATTGGGTCAGATAGCTGCAATCCCTTTAAACTTTAATAGTGTGGAAGTCTCGTTGAAATATATGATTTCAAATAAAAGGCATAGAATATTATGCAACTACTTGGTGATTTGTGGCTGAATTGTTTTGAGGGTAATGTTAAAAATTAGTGAAAGGGCTTGTAGAAACCCAAGTTTTGCAGATGAGATGAAAGAATTTGGACTAACTGAAATATTTTTGGGGAAAAAATTAGGCGCCAAGTAATACATGTTGAAAGGAAATGTAGTTTTTGCCATTCACCCAGCTGTTTAAGTATGAAGGATGTACAGTTTAGCTAAATACCAGGTTTTAGTTCCAATCAGGGCCCTTCCACACAGCCCTATATCCCAGAATATCAAGGCAGAAAATCCCAAAATATCTGCTTTGAACTGGGTTCAAAGCAGATATTTTGGGATTTTCTGCCTTGATATTCTGGGTTATAAGGCTGTGTGGAAGGGCCGTCAGATAGCCCAGTTCAAAGCAGATATTGTGGGATTTTCTGCCTTGATATTCTGGGACATAGGGCTGTGTGGAAGGCCCCCCAGTTTCTGCCAGCCTGGCCAATACTTATGAACTATGGGAATATGGTAGTTCAATAGAGTGCCAATGGTTTCATCATCATCATCGTCATATTTTATTCATACCCCGCCACCATCTCCCAAATGGTGCCATACTACATATAAAATACATGATAACATTAAAACCAATAACACATTTAAAACCAAACATATAAAATAATTAATGTCCGTGAACTAGTTCTTGCCTTTTTTCTATGTAAACCTCAGTTTAGCAGTATTTTTGAATCTAGTTTTATCTCTTATTAGTTTTCCTTTGTTTAACTCTCTGCTCTTATCTTGCTTTTGCCACTGTCCAACTTCATTCCTTATGAAAAGATGTGGTTGTGATTTCCTTTCAGAAATAGAAGGACCCAGCATATTTACCAGGCACATGACAGCAAAAAAAGTAAAACGGTGCTTGCAATTTTACCTAGCATAAAAAGAAGGAAGCAGCAACTGTGGACATACTGCTTTTATTTCAACTGTATGGCAGCTAGAACATCAATGGTCAAGTTTCCCATTTCCATATGCAAGAGGACAGTCCACTGGTTGAGTTTCTGCTACAACTCAACTGTTGGGCAAAGGGCTCCAGGAATGTTAAAGTGAGGTTTCAGCTATAATATTACCACTCTGAATCTTTCTGTCCCATACAGTACTTTCCTTTTATTTTTCCAGACATTTCTTCTTCCCAGGGGAGGTGAGAACAAATCTGAGCAGTGCTTATCTGTCCCAAAGGCTAAAAACAAAAGGGCAGGGCATAATAATATTAACAACAACAACTTTATTTATAGACCACCCTCTCTCCCAGAGGGGACTCGGGGCAGTTTACAACACAAAAAGGAAAACATTCAATTCCCAGACAAATGCAAAAAAATAATCACAATGCAATATAATAAAAAAATAGTAACAGTGAGTTTAGTGTATAAAAATTGAAATCAAAATGAAAAACAAGATACAAATAATCACATAAAAACAGGTCACACTAATCACATGCTCAACATTAAAACATCTCAAATGATAAAAACAATTAAAGCAAATGAAAATCGGCTGCTATAGTTGTTCCTGAAGTGTACCAAAGTGGCCACGGGGTACAGCCACACAACCACTGTTTGCTTCCTTTCCCTGCATATCACTTGGATAAAACAGACAATAAAGTTAAAATACATCTAAAATAGGATCATCAAACATTTAAGTTAATTTATATTAGCACTGGACAGGTCCCAGCATACAAACACAGAAGTCTCATTAGTGCAGCCTTTGCCCAGGCTTTCCTTTGCTTCTGTAGAGGAGAACATACATAACTATTTGTTTCTAGTACTCTTCCAAAATCCGAGGAAAGCAAAAGCAACCTCATTTGAACAAATCTTGCCAAGAAACCTGTGATAGATTCTCCTAAGTATCATCAGAAGCCAAAAATGACTTGAAGGGACACAACACAGCTCTTCCACAATGACATCACACACAATTTTATTACTTTCTGCATTTTGCAAAAAAAAAAGCGGCTTGTTTTAGCCAGATCATTAAAGGAAATCTTCTTTTCCTTATTATCCCATCAGGCATCAGAAAAAAATAAGACGCCTGAAATATCACTTTACAATCACCTCTATTTTTACTTGCTTGGGGGAAGCAGGGGATTGCAAATTCATTCAGCTGGGTTTAAAGAGATTTTAGCCAAATGAGTGCAATAAATAAAAATAAGTTGAATTAATTTGCTTTCACAAAACAGCTGGATCAAAAAGAGACTGGTTGTGAAACTAGCCCTTCATCTACCTTCTACGTGTTCACTTGGCAATTTGTTATGCAGCAATGTCCTGTGGCCAGCACAATAATTATTTTGTTATGTAATGACTGATAAAACATAACAAAAACATAAACGTGTCTTTACATAACAAAACATACTTTGTTATGCAAAGAACTGGCCTCTGCCTCCAATCCAATCCACAATCTAAATGCTGCCGAAACACAATATTCAATGTACGGTAGTACCTGCACATATTTTTTAAACCGAAGCCCAATCATTCTGGTTATACAACTCAAAGACATAGTTGTGTTAGTCTGGAATATAAGTACACAAAAGTATCTTTTTTAGCACTTTAGGGACTGGGGGTGCAATCTCTACTTGGTAGAATTAATATGGTTTGACACCACTTTAATGCCATGGCTCAGTGCTATGGGATCCTGGGAGTTGTAGTTTGTTGAGGAACCCAGCACTCTGGGGCAGAGAAGGATGAACAGGCATAGGCAAACTTGGGCTCTCCGGGTGTTTTGGACTTCAAGTTCAACAATTCCTAACCACCTACCAGCTATTAGGAATTGTGGGAGTTGAAGTCCAAAACCCCTGGAGGGCTGAAGTTTGCCCATGCCTGTTGTAGAATTATAACTCTAGTGATTCCATAACATTGGGGCATAGCAGTTGAAATGGTGTCAAACTATAATTCTACAGCATCGATGCACCCATACTTAACCTCCCAAGTTTAGTCTCTAAAGTGCTCAAAATCCCTTTGAATACTGGTTACAGACAATATATGGGGAGCAGTCTGTACGTGTTTGTTGGCTGCCTAAAATCTCTTTTATTTCAAAAGATGAGAAGTGATGAGGAAACCAAAACAAAAAAACCCCAAGAAATAGGCAGCAACGGATTTTTTTGCCAACTTCAGTCTGACTTCCTGTATTTCTCTCACATTCGCATCAAGCCCAAAGTGAATCAGATGTGAAATGCTTCACGTATCTGTGTGCGTGTGTTCATTTCTCAAGTAACAGCTCTGAGGGACAGGAAGCCACCCTAAAAAGAGGTGGGAAAGCAACTGCTAATACACTTCCTCCCCTTTTAGATAATTCCCAGATATTTGAAGCCCTCATGACTGGGTGACTGAGGAGGGGGTCTCTGTGGTTTGGGAAACAGAAAACTTGATCCAGCAATTGAGAAAGGCTTTCCCCCTTCACCTTCAGGATATTTTTCAGACTTTGAACCTTTCCTTATGCTCAGCATGAGAAGAGCATGTACTTATATGTTTTAATCACATAAAAACCCCAAATTTACTATTTATTGAATAATAATAATACTGTGGTTTTCTACATTGTATATTTCTGCAGCTTCTGTGATTCTTTATTTATTTATTTACAGTGTTTTTACCCCGCCTTTCTCAACCCCCGAGGAGGACTCAGAGCAGGTAACAAAGGCAATCCAATGCCACAATCAACACAATGTAAAACTGTAAATACAAAATTAAACAATAGCAGTAAGATTAAAACAATAATCAACAGCCAATTGAATTAGAACAATACTCCATCCACAATTCCGAATTGATAAGAACAAAGCCATATCCTCAAATCTGTTGCCATTACTAATCCATTCCAGTCAGATGTTGTTTAGGCTATTGTGCAAAGGCCTGGTCCCAAAGCCAAGACTTCAGCTTCCTTCTGAACGCCAGGAGGGATGGGGCTGAGCGTATTTTGCTTGGGAGTGTGTTCCACAGGCAGGGGGCCACAGCCGAGAAGGCCCTGTCCCCGCCAGCTGCATTTGAGATGCTGGTGGGAGCAAGAGCAGGGCCTCCCCGGATGATCTTAAATTGTGGGGTGGGACGTAGGGACAGATGCGCTCAAACAAGTAAGCTAGGCCAGAACCGTATAGAGCTTTGTACGTCAAAACCAGCACTTTGAATAGAGCTCGGAAGTGGACAGGTAACCAGTGGAGCTGACACAGCTGGGGGGGGGGGTGCTCCCTGTATGTAGGTCCTGTTAGTAATCTAGCTCCCGTCCGTCGGACTAATTGCAGTTTCCAAACTGTCTTCAAAGGCAGCGCCACGTAGAGTGTGTTGCAGTAATCTATTCAGGATGTGATCAGAGCGTGGACGACCATAGCCAGATCAGACTTCCCAAGGTATGGGCGCAGCTGCCGCATGAGTCTTAACTGTGCAAAAGCTCCCCTGGCCACCACCGAGACCTGGGGTTCCAGGCTGAGCGATTATTCATGTCACAATGCAAGACCTTGGCCGGCCCCCTAATCACACACACAGAGACGGTAATCAGCTAACTACTTTATTGAAGAATAATAAACAGTTGAAAAGGGTAATTGTCCATAAAAATATCAAAAGCAATCCAAAAGGTAAAAGGTATTGTCCAAAAGCAAACTTGGCATGAAAGTTTCCAAAGACTTGACAAGGCTCCGCTCAACCCAAGCGGATCAGGAACAAAGCAAGGTTCCAAGATCCAAGGCACTCCTTGGCAGGCCACTAGCCCAAACTTAGCTACGTGGTCTTGGCTCGCTACACGTCTGCATAGGATAGACGTGGCCGAGGTACTGAGGATCCGTTCCCACGGATCCTATACTTAATCCCCTTGGCGAGGCCCTCGACGCTCTAGGCTTCTCCTCCTCCAATCTGTGCTGCGGGACCGCTGCCTGTCTAGGCTGCGAAACCAGCCCCTCCTGCTAACCTCAATGCTCCGTCTCCTATCAAAGGTTCGACCTTGCCTCCCAACACCTGGTTCACTATCTTCGTGAGAGTCGAACTCCCCATCTACTTCCCGGGCCTCTCCCTCGGTTGTTTCCCACATTCTTTCTTGTGAACCTCGCCCCCGGCCGTGCATAATCTTCACTATCACTGCTTTTGAATTCCGTCTGGCCTTCCTGCATCTCGTAAGGATCAGGCCAGCCGTCATCCCAGGCCAGGCTTTCTGTGGGGAAGAAGGCCCAGGCCTCAAACTCCCCTTCTTCCAGCCCCTCCAAATCCTCCTCAGAATCAACTGGCTCTAATGCAAGTGGGACCCCGGTGCTTGCCCCCTGCCCTCCAGGCACGAAAGAGAACTGGGTTGCTACACTATCCCCCCCCCCCTCAGGGCCCCTCCGAGGCCTCCCTCGAGGCTTGGGCTTATCAGGGTCCTTGCGGTGAAACCGAGCACCAATGTCCAAGGTTCCACAGTTCAGTTCGCGGGGATGGGAATCACAGCAATGAGGTAAACGGGTGGAATATTCCTGGCGTGATCCAAGCCTGTAATTAGCGGCCAAGGCAAATGCCTAGAAATCCTGCTCACGAAAGCTGTTTGCCTGGAGCAAAGCGCACGATGCGCTGCGACTGGTAACCCGAGCCCCTCACGTCGTCCTGGGAGGGGCTCCGCTGGAGAGATACACAAGCAGCAGTCCCCAGTGCCAGAGAAACGCCGGGCACGCCGCTCCAACGGCTTCAGCTGCAGTGGGCCGTCCGTTTCGCCCGAAAAACGGCTTTATCAAGCGGCCAGGTGCTATATAAGAAGGCGTTTCATGGAAATAATATAATCTGTAACAACATACGTATAATAATAATGGTCTACAAAGATGCAGTGGAGTGTGAGCCACACAATGCCCAGGATGACTGGGAAATTGGACAACTTGGTCACAAGGAAAGAGATCTCCTCTTTGTGAGAGCTTGTCCACATCTTGGTAGGAGCAGTGTATTGGGTCTTGGCCCCGGCTTTCAGGGTTTTCCCATCAATAGTCTGTACGCCCTTAGGCTCTTGGAGATCATGGAACTGTAATCCAGCCGACTTGGCGTAGTCTGCGTCAATGAAATTGTTGGTGGCCCCCGAGTCGATCATGGCATGAACCATCATCGGCCCCTTCTCTGGCGACCAGAGGGCGACCATCACCAGGAACAATTTCCAGTCTTGGGTTCTGGGGGATGTTAGCGACAGCGGCCGAGCTAGCGAACCCTCCTAAACTCGGCCGATTCCTTCCCCCGCCGCCTGGATAGCTTCTTCGGCCTCTGGGGCCCCTCCAAGCGCGACAGAGACCCGGGGGGGTCTTCCCGCGCGGTTTATGGGGGCATTCTCTAGAAAAATGTCCAGCCCCTCCACAATACCAACACAAGTTCAGACTCTGGCGGCGGGCTTTCTCGGCTGCATCCACCTTGGGCCTCACATGCCCTAGTTGCATCGGCTCCGGTTCATCCATGGGTGGGGGAGCCGGGGCAAACTGCCGGAATGAGAACTGGCTAGCCCCCGTCTCCTTCCGGACCATCGGCCTCTCCCTGGAACCTTTGTCCCATCGCCTCCGGGTCTGCAATCCCGCCTCCACTCGTAAGCTCACGGTGATTGCCTCCTCCAAGTCTGCGGGCCGGGCGGCCCCTCTCAGGATCTCTTGCTGCATCTCCTGCGACAACCCTTTCATATACTGGTAACGTAGAGCAGCGGGGTTCCATTCCACTTGGGCCGCCAGTACCCGGAAACGAGAGATGTACTGGGACGACATGTCCTTCATCGACAACCGGTCCAACTCTCTTTCTGCCAGCTCTGCATTCACGGGGTCCCCCCAAGTCTTCTTGATGGCCTCCAAGAAAAGGGTCACCGTGGCCACCTGGGGAGATACTGCCTTGATCAGCGTGGTCGCCCATGCTGCCGCCGTCCCTTCCAGCAGCGTGTAAACAAAGCCCACCTTGGCTCGATCAGTGGCGAACTCTGTGGGCCGCAGTTCCAGGTACATCTCTACTTGTCCAATGAACACGTCGACTTGAGCCGGGTTTCCCCCGAACCGTGCCGGAGTAGACACTGAAGGGTGCCGGCCCGCTCTGGCCCGTAGTTCTCCCAGTTCCTGCTGCATCTCTGTAATCTGAGCGGCGGTCAGATTCGCCATGGCGCCGGCTCGCCGTCCGCGTTTCTTGGGGCGTCCCGTGATGTGAAAAGGGGTTCGTGCAGTACCTCGGCCAACTGTCACAATGCAAGACCTTGGCCGGCCCCTTAATCACACACACAGAGACGGTAATCAGCTAACTACTTTATTGAAGAATAATAAACAGTTGAAAAGGGTAATTGTCCATAAAAATATCAAAAGCAATCCAAAAGGTAAAAGGTATTGTCCAAAAGCAAACTTGGCATGAAAGTTTCCAAAGACTTGACAAGGCTCCGCTCAACCCAAGCGGATCAGGAACAAAGCAAGGTTCCAAGATCCAAGGCACTCCTTGGCAGGCCACTAGCCCAAACTTAGCTACGTGGTCTTGGCTCGCTACACGTCTGCATAGGATAGACGTGGCCGAGGTACTGAGGATCCGTTCCCACGGATCCTATACTTAATCCCCTTGGCGAGGCCCCCGACGCTCTAGGCTTCTCCTCCTCCAATCTGTGCTGCGGGACCGCTGCCTGTCTAGGCTGTGAAACCAGCCCCTCCTGCTAACCTCAATGCTCCGTCTCCTATCAAAGGTTCGACCTTGCCTCCCAACACCTGGTTCACTATCTTCGTGAGAGTCGAACTCCCCATCTACTTCCCGGGCCTCTCCCTCGGTTGTTTCCCACATTCTTTCTTGTGAACCTCCCCCGGCCGTTCATAATCTTCACTATCACTGCCTTCGAAATCCGTCTGGCCTGCCTGCAACTCGTAAGGAACACGCCAGCCGTCATCCCACGCCAGGCTTTCTGTGGGGGAAGAAGGCCCAAACTCCCCTTCTTCCAGCCCCTCCAAATCCTCCTCAGAATCAACTGGCTCTAATGCAAGTGGGACCCCCGGTGCTGCCCCCTACCCTCCAGGCACGAAAGAGAACTGGGTTGCTACAATTCATT
The DNA here is from genome assembly GCA_030556195.1 of Anolis apletophallus. Lineage (NCBI taxonomy): Eukaryota > Metazoa > Chordata > Lepidosauria > Squamata > Anolidae > Anolis > Anolis apletophallus. Next base: position 99,580,738 of record JARBWK010000005.1, read on the forward strand.
TGTATTTTGATTCTGTAGCCCACTTGTCGATGGATGTCCAGAATCAGCAGCATCCACCGCGGTCCTTTTTATCTTGGACAACGACTGAGCCAGTATAGACTTCGTTTTGATTTGTTTCTCCATAATGCTAATGGGTTAGGTGCCCTTGGTTCCACTACTCAGCTGAGACCTCTCTGACTTGGTTGAACCTGCTGGTAGTTACACTACCGCCAGCACAGCTCTCAGCATCCTTGGAGCAGTTAAGCCTCCCACCACGACAAGGTGGCACCCATCGGGGGGCACAATATACCAGACATCACAATTGTGGAAAAGAAAAAAGTCTGGATTATTGATGTTGCCATACCAGGTGACAGCCACATTGAGGAAAATCAACAGGAAAAGCACAGCCGTTATCAAGACCTCAAAATCAAACTGCAAAGGCTCTGGCGTAAACCAGTACAGGTGGTCCCAGTGGTAATCGGCACACTGGGTGCCGTGCCAAAAGATCTCAGCCAGCATTTGGAAACAATCAACACTGTCACAATCACGATCTGTCAACTGCAAAAGGCCACCTTACTTGAATCTACGCGCATCATTCGGAAATACAGTCCTAGACGCTTGGGAAGTGTTCGACTTGTGATTTTTTGATACGAAATCCAGGATATAGATCTCGTTTGCTGTGACATACTGTGGCTTTGTGTCAGAATAATAATTATTATTATTATAAGGTTGTGAGAGGATGATATGTCGAAGAGTTTCTGTGGAAGAAGGATGAGGAGAAATGGTCTATGGGCCCTTCCACACAGCTCGATATCCCAGAATACCAAAGCAGAAAATCCCACATTATCTGAGTGTGGACTCAGATAACCCAGTTCAAAGCAGATAATGTGGGATTTTCTAGCTCGATATTCTGGGATATAAAGCTGTGTGGTACGTTGCATATCCGGATTATTTGCTTTGAACTGGGGCCCCTTCCACACCTCTGAATAAAATCCCACATTGCTTTGAACTGGGATATATTTATTTATTTATTATTTGGATTTGTGTGCCGCCACTCCCCGAGGGCTCGGAGTGGCTCACAATAATAAAAACACAAACAAAAGCAAAGAGCATCAGTTAAAACTAGACAGAATAAACATTATCTATCCTCAGCAATCAAAAACTAGCTGGAAAAGGTAGGTCTTGCAGGCCTTGTGAAAATATGGTAAATCAAGCAAGGCCCGCACTTCGCTTGGAAGGGTATTCCAAATCGAAGGTGCTACGACAGAAAAGGCTCTGCGCTGGGTAGATGTTAGGTGGATGGATTTGAAACTAGGCACTTCAAGGAGTTTGAATTGTTCGGAGCGGAGTAGGGGATGAGACGGTCCCTCAGATACAATGGCCCCAGACCATACAAGGCCTTGAAAGTTAACACCATCACCTTGAAGGTGATCCAGTGCTCGACCGGAAGCCAATGGAGCTGCTAGAGAATGGGAGTTATGTGACATCTCACTGGAGTCCCAGTGAGAAGTCGCGCAGCGGCGTTCTGGACGAGCTTAAGTTCCCGGATCACGGAAAAGGGCAGGCCAATACAAAGGGTGTTACAGTAGTCCAGTCTCGAGATGACTGTGGCTTGGGGCATCGTGGATAGGTCGTCCCTGGATAGGTAGGGAGCCAGCCGCCTAGCTTGCCACAGGTGGAAAAAAGCAATTTTGCTGACAGTGGAAACCTGGGCTTCCATCGTCAGCGAAGGGTCAAAGACAACCCCAAGTCTCTTTACTGAAGATGCTGGGCATAGTGCCTCGCCATCCAAGGTAGGCAGCTGGACCTCCCCACCAACTGGGCGCCCCAGCCACAATATCTCCGTCTTTGCTGGATTCACCCTCAATCTACTGGCATGCAGCCATCCAGTAATAGCTTCAAGGCACTGATGGAAACAAGAGGGTATGGAGTCCGGTCGGCCTTCCATCCTCAGAACGTACCGATAACATTCCAGCCCCAAGCTTCGTGCCAGACTAGCAAGTGGCCGCATATAGATATTAAATAACAAAGGGGAGAGGATAGCCCCTTGAGGGACCCCGCAAATTAGTGGGGCCCTCTTGGAGGTCAACCCCCCCCCCTCTTTCCACTTGCTGTCCCCAGTTGTGCAGAAAGGACAACAGCCATTTCAAGGCTGTTCCCCTGACTCCAACAACAGCAAGGCAGTGGGCCAAAAGATTGTAATCGGCCATATCAAAAGCTGCTGTGAGGTCCAATAACACAAGCAGCGCTGAACCGTCCTTGTCCAGCTGGCAACGAAGCTGATCTGAGATGGCGACCAACACAGTCTCTGTCCCGTGCTCCAAGCGGAAGCCAGACTGGAAGGGATCTAATGACAGCGTGGACTCAAGATATCCCAGTCCAAAGCAGATATTGTGGGATTTTCTGCCTTGATATTCTGGGTTATAGGACTGTGTGGAAGGGCCCTGGGTTATCTGGGGGCCCATGCACACAGACATATAACCCAGATCATCAAGGTAGAAAATCCCACAATATCTGCTTTGAACTGGGTTATCTGAGTCCACACTGCCATATAAGTAAAATCCTGGCTGTGGGACCAGGCGTTTGCACACCAGCACAAGGCAGCACTTTAGATGGGATTTTAATGGAAAGTGGATGAATAGGGCCAATGCTTTTATGGACAGAACATTGTTTTAATCTGGAATGAATGCGCATGATGTTTAGGTAATTGTATTTTAATGTATTTTAATGTATTTTAATTGTTGAAGGGTTCTGGGGTCTTATATTGTTACTGTGTGGGCATCGAATTGCGCCTTACTGTAAGCCACTCTGAGTCCCCCTGTAGCAGTATCTGGAGTCCCAGAACTCCCAAGGCAATACCTTTTGTCTTAAGCTGCCGTTCCTAGAGAGCACAAGGACGGAAAGACGCGACAATTTTACTGCGATTCAGGAAACCAGCTTTATTTGCATGACATCAGCTGATGGGTCTGCCCCCCTGTGTGGAAACGCAGCCGCTGGTGGACAGAACCCCGATCTTTCCCAGTGGACAGGTTTTATACAAACAATGGAGTCAACATTTAGTTCCTCCCTTCTTCATGCATTGTTACTGGCTAGTATCCATGAACCCATATTACTCTACCCAATTAAACAAAGCATTCTTGCATCTCAATCCTATTTGCTAACAACTGTGGCGCAGTGTGAATTTCCATCATTGTTCTATGTTATCTGCTCTATGTGCAAAGCGTACCCAAATCGTTACATTGCTACCGAGCCTTCACCGGTTGCCTGCCAAGTGAAAACTTCATTTTGCCATGCGCGCCTCCTAACCAATCACTTACTTTGTAAACAGAACGCACATGGTGACTGCTAGGCCAATCAAGACCGTGTTCTTATCTAGAGGCACATGATGTTCTCTGGCTAATCACAGCCTGTGCTTGTGTACCAATCAAAGTGGATTATTCTCGTCACTGCTGCTGGCAAACTATTTCTTTGCTATGCTACTCCAGTTCTAGTCTAAAGCAGCACCTCTCTCTGACATTCCTTCTGTTAAGGTATCGATTTCTCCTTTATTCCTCCATTTTCTTTTTGTAAATGATTTTGGCCATTAATCATTTGCAAAACATGACTCTATAACCTAGATCTCGTCCCAGTTCAGCTGCCAATCTCTCTTCTTCTTCTTTTTGACACCTTTGGCTATTTTTACTGTCTGTTTTGCTGTAGCGGTACAATATCTTAGCATCAATGGAAAGCAACAAAGCATGATTGTTACAGAACAAAAAATCACAAGAATTAATACAGCTATTGATTTTATCCAGCCTATCTTTGGTAGCCAATTAACGATTGATTCCCAAAAACTGTCTGCAGGTTCATAAGACTTCTGAACCTCTTGTGCAACCTGCTGTATCTTTTCCATATTTACCTCAACATCTCCTGTCATGTTAATGTAATAACAACATGTGGCATTTAACCAAACACACAGACCTCCTTGTTTTGTTAACAGGTAATCCAGAGCTAACTTTTGCTGCATTACCATCCCTGCCAAGGAATTGATTTCTATCTGCAACACATTTATCCCTTGGGCTGTCTCATTTGCCAATTGTTCTAATTCATAAGATAACACACGTAACTGTCTTATATTCCATGCCACTCCCAGTCTTGGACTTGCAATGGCAAAGAATCTCTCTGTATCAGTAAGATATGTCCGGTCTCGGTTGTACCCATATTCACTTATCACATTAGTTGATCTCTTTTGAACATGCATGTGTAAATTGGAAACTGGGGTCTTTCTCGGATATATTTTTAAGCCTCCAGGCCCTAAAACTCCCACTGTGCAAACTCCACTCCAAGCAGTGGGCAGGATTCGACCAGCCCACCCCCCACATATCCATAATAACCCTTCAGGCAAATTCCTCAGGCGTTTACCGGTATGCCTGGTGGGAAGATCCTGCATCAGGTTTACTATGGCAGATTTCTGATGGTTTCCATATAAAATGTGAGTGCAATTTGAATGTTTCTTTCCCCAGGTCCAAATACCTTCTGTCTTGTGGTTACAGTGTGACAAATAGTGGTCATGTATCATGACGGTGTGATTGCATGCTGGGTAAGTTCCCAAATCAACTCTGTTAAACAGTTCGTATCTTCCCTCCTCCTCGTTTTTTGTGGCATATACGGTGCCATCTGTCTCCCATTTGAAACACAAAGGTGCTTCTAAAACTGGGGAACGGTGTGATATCATGAACTGGGCCTTGTCTGTACTGTGTCTAATATATGATGGTTTACAAGTTGTATCATTCCAACCCTGCAACGTGAGCAGAGCTGTTGGTACAATCAGCCACCCTTGCACATGTGTAGATGGGCCGTGGCTACAGATCCAGCAGTCATTCAGGCTAAGTTCATGAGTCATATTTGTAATTAATTTATGGAAAAGATTCTGGTCCCACCCTCCGTGTACTCCAGTTATGTATAGTATGAGAATTAAAGCCATGTATCCAAACACTGTCCTTACTCCCACAGGTGGTTTTCTTTCATGTCTATGTCCCATTAAGATCTCAAACCACCATTTTAATGAGAAAGTCTTTGGCTCTCTCCATCTCCTTCTCGTTGGGTCACGTTCGCTTGGCTGCAGGACGGTGGTTTCCGTAGAGATTTCTTCTGTGACCTTGTAGGCCCTCAAACAGGGTGTTGACGTCGTTTGCTGATCTTTACCTTTAGCGGGTCTTCCGGGTCGACTGCGGATTCCCAAACAGCCGGTGCTCTCTTTACCCTCGTGTAGTGAATCCAAGGCCTTATCTCTCGCACCTTCACGGCGGTGGGTGTGGCTAGGAGAACGATGTATGGTCCTCTCCACCTTGGTTGCAGCGGTTGGACCTTCCATTCCTTCACGAGAATCTCGTCACCAATTGGTAGATGGTATCTCTCCCTCATTCCGTTGTAATGGGGCGTGGCATCAAGCTGTGAAAGACATAATCTTCATCTCCTTTTTAAAACATGATTCTGAACCCTTGACTAAAATGGCACAAACAAATTAATCTCTTATCAAACTAACAATCAAGACTAAATTGTGGTAATGATCACTTTAACAATTCAACAAGAGAAATCATTTAACTTGAAAAGGATATAGCCTTCAGTATAATCCCAAGCAAGTCCGGCCTTGGTTATTTTAGGCTCAGATGGCCATTCACACATCCACTCATGTCCAACTTTTATCTCTTTTGATCTCTGGCATAGAAAACAATCTCAATCACCCTTGATTGAAGAAATACATCTATTAGATTCCAAGTAAAATGAGGGAAATATCTATATTCTGTAATCTGTAGTCTCTAAGGTCAGTCCTGTGTAAGAAAGTCTGTAAAATAAAGTTCTCATTATTTTCCACGCCTTTTACTCATCCAGCCAGTTCTCATATTTTTTTTCCATATCTTTCACTCATCTGGCCAGTTCTCATATCTTTCACTCATCTGGCCAGGCTTAGCTCCTGTGTTCATTAAGCTTTTCAGCTGGCTGTGATTGGATATAATTTCCAGGCTTGAGACCTAAAAAACAAAGATAGTGAAGAGAGAAGGGGGGAGAGAGAGAGGGGAGGCTAATTACCCAGCCGTAGAATCCTCCACCGATTTCCATCGATATCACATCCTTTTGCTTTCACAATCTCTCACTTCCAGCCAATTTCCACCTTTTTTTTTTAGAACAGCCTCCATGGTTTTTCTCCACATCCACATAACAATCTCCACGGTTTATCTCACATTTCTCTGTCCATCTGCTTCAATCATCTTTCGACATATCTGTTTCCATCACTGCATGACATCATATTCCATTCAATTTTTTTCCAATAGCAGCCATCTCATTTTGCTGCTTATATTTCTTCCAAGGACACCAGGTGTCGCTGTTGTCCAACCAAGGGGGAGGGTCCTGCCCTCCAGACGCATCTGTGACATTCCTCCAACTTATATATCGGCACTCTCAGGTTTTAATCCCTTCATCTGCAACTTGCTTTTTCCACGTAACAAAACAGTCCTTTAAATCTGGCAAAAAGAAACCCCATGGGCTCTATCTGCTTTAATGTCCCGTTCAAAAATAATCTCTTTTCAGTCAAAGTATCATTCATTATACACCAAAAATCATGCCTGGGGTTATTCTCATAAGATGTTTTTCAAAATGTCATTCATCATTTCAATACAGGTTTTGGAAAATCTTTTTCCTGTAAAAAAGAATGGCTAAAACGAGGCAACAGGGTTGCGGCCTGACTTTTTAAAAGACCTTATCTTTTTTTTCCCTTTAGCTTAAAACACTGTCTGCTGCCACCTTGTGGCAGTCCCCGTGTACTTCTACATGACGGAAAAGAGAGCCCTTTTTTGGTAACAAGAGCGATTCTTATACAGTTCACGGTGTTCTTTTCTCACATTCCAACATTTGGCACAGATAATTGTTCTCCTTTCTTGAAAACAATAGGGTTCCTTCTCACATCTTAATCTCACCCTGGCTCTCCTTTTATCTCTGCAACATTCCGTTCTCAAGCCCTGGCGCAGTGCCAATGAGCAAAATCTCACATATTTACAAGCAAGATTCATTTTCCACATAGACACAGAGTGAATTAGGATTTTTGCATAAATAAGCAAATATTCATTTTTCCAGAATCATTCACACACACAGATATGCTTGTTAATGATTAATCCCCCCTCATTCATACACAGAGAGAAACCTCATTCACACACACGTTGGTGTATTAATTAAGAAATGCATATGCTTAGAGAAACACTGTTCCAGCATTGATTGAGTTAAACTACACAGAGAGTATCGCGAGACAGGTTATCTAGTCTTGACGAATCACCGCTGAATGCACTGTGAACTGGACAGTTCGTCACTCATCGCTGGCATGCAAAAAACATTCTTTATAGATAAGGAAATTGCGGGTGCGCCATCTTTTTGCGGCTGTTAAGCAGACACGCCATGGCTATGCATCTTCGGTCTTTCTGATTATTCCAGGGACACAAAACCCACACACTTATATATATACATTAGGGACTAGTGAACATCATAAAAATGCAAACAATTGGAAACATCAGCTTTTGAATGGCCCCAAAAGAAAATCATACCCACTTTCTAGTAAATCAGGTATATATTTTCTTCTTCTCTCTTTGAATCTTTTCAATGCAACATATCTGAGTATTCATTATACTGGCACATTCTTTCCTCCCACACATGCATTTCTTATGGTAAAATATCCATTACATCATTTTGTACATATTCTTACAGTTTTAAAACACAGTTATATATATCATTCCTATGAATGCACTTCATTTTGTACACATAAACATATAACATTTTATATAAGGCATTTCAATCCTGAATCTTTTTAAACCCAGTATTTTAATATGCAGTCTCATTTCTTAGGCTCACATGTACAAGGTCAAATGTTTGCCTGCCTGCCAATTTTCTTATCAGCACAAACGCATTCCTTCCTTGCACAGAATGAGTCTCTTTCAAACTTTCCTTCTTCAAAACTAAATACAGTCCTTTTGGTTGCCTTGACTTAATCGGACACATAAAACAGTTCACACTTTTAAAACATAACAGCACTTCTTTTGAACAAACATTTTCTAACTCATACACACACACAGGATTTTTATTTTTCCCTCTGCCTCCCTTGTCTCAAGCCATTGAATTTCTTGGAGACAAGAAAGGCCAATCCTTTCTCCCTTGCCTTTGCTATCATGCACGTGCCCTGCTGGCACCTTTTATCCACCATACCTCCTTCTTTTACTACCCTTTCCCGAACCTGTCATCATTCTCCAACACACAACTCAAGGGCGTCCCCTTGTTTTCCGGAACTCCCACCACCCATTTCTAAGGGGCACTCAAGGTTCCTCCCCTCAAATGGTGTGTGTGTTCCCCAAGTGTTTCTTCACCTTAAACACTATACTTGCCGGATTTCTCACTAGACGCTAGGAACCCCGGCGCCCCCGGACTTCCTCTGCGCGCTTCTGGTGCCGGATTACTCACTAGACGCGGTAGGACCTGCGCCCCCGGACTTCCCTCTTCTTCTGGTTTCACTGGCAGTATTTGGCAATTGCAGTCTCTCGGGTCGATAAGCGTTTTTCTGAGGCGAGGCGGGCAGCCGGTCGTTTTTCAGGGCCCTTCTCAGCTCACCCAAGTCGCCTCAGCTTCCCGTCTTCGAGCGGAGACTGTCCTGACAACAGGATCGCACCCTTCTGCGTCACAGACTCGTCTGGATGGCACTTTTCATCATCACGTCGGGGTCGCCAAAGATGTAGCAGTATCTGGAGTCCCAGAACTCCCAAGGCAATACCTTTTGTCTTAAGCTGCCGTTCCTAGCGAGCACAAGGACGGAAAGACGCGACAATTTTACTGTGATTCAGGAAACCAGCTTTATTTGCATGACATCAGCTGATGGGTCTGCCCCCCCTGTGTGGAAACGCAGCCGCTGGTGGACAGAACCCCGATCTTTCCCAGTGGACAGGTTTTATACAAACAATGGAGTCAACATTTAGTCCCTCCCTTCTTCATGCATTGTTACTGGCTAGTATCCATGAACCCATATTACTCTACCCAATTAAACAAAGCATTCTTGCATCTCAATCCTATTTGCTAACAACTGTGGCGCAGTGTGAATTTCCATCATTGTTCTATGTTATCTGCTCTATGTGCAAAGCGTACCCAAATCGTTACATTGCTACCGACCCTTCACCGGTTGCCTGCCAAGTGAAAACTTCATTTTGCCATGCGCGCCTCCTAATCAATCACTTACTTTGTAAACAGAACGCACATGGTGACTGCTAGGCCAATCAAGACCGTGTTCTTATCTAGAGGCACATGATGTTCTCTGGCTAATCACAGCCTGTGCTTGTGTACCAATCAAAGTGGATTATTCTCGTCACTGCTGCTGGCAAACTATTTCTTTGCTATGCTACTCCAGTTCTAGTCTAAAGCAGCACCTCTCTCTGACATTCCTTCTGTTAAGGTATCGATTTCTCCTTTACCCCCTCGGGGGTTGAGAAGAGCGGGGTAAAATCCTGAAATAAATAAATAAATAAAATATATGAGTGTGGACTCAAGATATCCCAGTTCAAAGCAGATATTGTGGGATTTTCTGCCTTGATATTCTGGGTTATAGGACTGTGTGGAAGGGCCCTGGGTTATCTGGGGGCCCATCCACACAAACATATAACCCAGAATATCAAGGCAGAAAATCCCACAATATCTGCTTTGAACTGGGTTATCTGAGTCCACACTGCCATATATGAGTGTGGACTCAAGGCAATCCAGTTCAAAGCAGATGTTGTGGGATGTTCTGCCTTGATATTCTGGGTTATATGTCTGTGTGGAAGGGCCCTGGGTTACCCCAGTTCAAATCAGATAAGGTGTGATTTTATTCAGTTATGTGCAATATTGCGCGTGGTTATGATTCAGTGGCAGGCCTGCGTGACACCTAGCGAGGGGGCCACGAGCCCTGGCTCTATTCAAAAGGGGGAAAGGGTGAGCGTTATGACAGTTGGAAAAATGGGAGGGGGGGTGGTTTCTCGAACGCAGCGCGCGCGCGGAGGTTAAAAAATAATAACAACCCCAACCAAACAGACGGTCTCGTGACTGGTCGAAAAAGGGAGGGGGGAGGGAGGGAGGGAGGAGGAGCGCGCGGGAGAGGCGTCGTCGTCGCCGGCGTCGCGGGCGCGCCCACCTCCTTTGCGTGGTGACGTCGCCGGGCCTCTTCCTCCCCCTGGTGGCGCCTTCCCTCCCTCCCTAGCAGAGCTCGCCGCCTCGCAGAGACCGCTGTGACCCGCCGCTCTCGCTCCCTTCCCGTGCCACTTCCTCCTCCTCCTCCGCCGCGGCGGCGATGTGATTGCCCCACTCCCGGCTCGGCCCGCCCCAGCTGCGCGGCGAATATGGCGGAGGTGAGTGAGGGAGACCCGCGGGCGCCTGGAAGGAAGGGGGGGGGGGGAGAGGGGGGGCAGGAGGCCGGAGGAGGAGGAAGAGGAGAGGGAGCGAGAGAGAGAGAGAGAGAAGAGTCGGGGCCCGGCCGGGAACTTGTTGCGCGGCAGCCTCTCTGTGTAAGTTAGTTCCTCGGAGGGTCCCAAGGCCGGCCTGGGTGGCAGGCCGGGCACGACTCGAACTCGCAGCCTTCCCAGGGCCCAACTGGAACTTGGAGGGCAAGGCGGGAGGGGTCCCTGCCTTGGGACTCGGGGCGGGGAAGGGAGGAAAGGGGAAAGGCCATTTTTGGATGGAATAGCCAGGGAAAAGGCTGGTGTCTTCCTGGCTGGGACGATACATTGCCACCCAAACTGCCCTTGCCTCTCTTTCTTGGCTATTGATGAGTTTACCTCAGGCCTGGGCAACTTGGGCCCTCCAGGTGTTTTGGACTTCAACTCCCGCCATGCCTCTCAGCCTCGGGCCCTTGCCTTTCCCCCCTCAGCCGCTGTTACAGCCGAGGCTGTTAGCAATGGGGGGAGTTGAAGTCCCAAACACCTGGAGGGCCCAAGTTTGCCCAGGCCTGATCTAGGTAACGTTATTATCCTTTGATGTATTTTGCTCTCCCAGTCTTGACTATGCACCCCTCGCCAGAGATCAACCCATAACCATTTGTGTCACAGGTTTATTTATTCTATTTATTTGAGTCGATTGTTACCCTGCTTTTCTCCCACACACCAAGGTGGCTAACACAGGCGTGGGCAAACTTCGGCCCTCCGGGTGTTTTGGACTTCAACAATTCCAAACAGATGGTAGGCTTGTTAGCAATTGTGGGAGTTGGAGTCCAAAACACCTGGAGGGCCAAAGTATGCCCAGGCCTGAGCGTTAGCTCAGGCATGGGCATACTTTGGCCCTCCAGGTGTTTTCGACTTCAACTCCCACAATACACCAATTTTTTAAAAAAAATAAAACAGATTAAACCCCTACACATTCCTTATAGCAACCTGATTATCTAAAACTATCAGCGATAAAACTCTATTTACAAATATAACATACATATTTAAAACCATTAATTTAACCCCACTGGGAGTCAAGTTCCCGTACTCTTGGATCTGGATCAGTGGTTTTCAACCTGTGGGTCCCCAAGTTTTTTGGCCTACAACTCCCTGAAATCCCAGCCAGTTTACCAGCTGTTAGGATTTCTGGGAGGCGAAGGCCAAAACATCTGGGGGCCCACTGGTTGAGAACTACTGATCTACAGAGACCTGAGGTCCATGTACAATTTTAGTTTCCCGCAAAGGCCTATTCAGACATAAAAGTTTTCCCAAACATAAAAGTTTTCACTAAATGATAAAACAGTGGTGGCGGCCCTGATTTCTCTAGGAAGGGTGTTCCACAAAGCTGGGGCCTTTCCTTCTGGAATAGCTTTAAGCCACATTTGGAATGTGTGTAGTCTCTACCCACTCTTTCAAAGTTGCCTTCTAGGTCAGAGATGCACCGTTTCAAGTCAACTCAAGGTTGACTTGAGTTTCTTGTCTTCTTTACCTTGAAAAAGGTTAAATTCTATGTTTATAATGCAGTGTGATGGATTATTACTTAGTAGTCCTGTTTTATGTGTATTCTACCCTGATACAAAATGGTGATGGGACACCCAACAACTTTGAAACAGTTTAGGCTAGTGTTGAAGGCTTTCATGGCCAGAATCACTGGGTTGCTGTGAGTTTTCTGGGCTGTATGGCTATGTTTCAGAAGCATTCTCTCCTGACCTTTCGCCCACATCTATGGTAGGCATCCTCAGAGGTTGTGAGGCCTGTTGGAAACTAGGCAAGTGAGGTTTATATATCTGGAATGTCCAGGGTGGGAGAAAGAACTCTTGTCTGCTTCAGGCAAGTGTGAAAATTGCTATTGGCCAGCTTGATAAGCATTTAGTTTAGGCCAGTGTTTTCCAAACTTTGGCCTTCCAGATGTTTTTGGGCTTCAGCTCCCAGAAATCTCAATCAGCTGGGCCAATGGTTAAAGATTTTAGGAGTTGAAGTCCAAAACACAGAGCATCAGAATTTGATACTCACCAATGCTTCCCAAACTCTAGACTTTCAAGAGTTTTGGAGTTCAACTCCCAGAAGCCTCACCTGGCTTAAACAATGATCAAGGATATCGTGGGCTGAAGTCCAAAACACTCAAGTCTGGGACACACAGGTTTAGGCTAATATACATGATTTGCCCTAAATCAGTAACCTTTCAGAGAGCTGAATAAAAGTGTACATTTTCTGCTTTAAACTGGAATATATAGCAGTGTGGACTCGGGGCCCTTCCACACAGCCCTATGTCCCAGAATATCAAGGCAGAAAATCCTACAATATCTGCTTTGAACTGAGGCCCCTTCCACACAGCTGAATAAAAGTCCACATTTCTGCTCTGAACTGGATATATGACAGAATGGACTCAGATAACCCAGTTCAAAGCAGATAATGTGGGATTTCTTGCCTTGATATTCTGGAATATAGGGATGTGTGGAAGGACCCTGGGTTATCTTAATCCACACTCAGATAATATAGGATTTCCTGTCTTGATATTCTGTGATATAGGGCTGTGTGGAAGGGCCCTCAGATAACCCAGTTCAAAGCAGATATTGTAGGATTTTCTGCCTTTGTATTCTGGATTATATGGCTGTGTGGAAAGGTCCTCACTTAGCCAAAAAAAAAAAAGGGCTACATAACATATACCGTATTTTCTGGCATATAAGACTACTTTTTAACCCAAGAAAATCTTCTCAAAAGTCAGGGATTGTCTTATATGCCAGGAGGCATTTTATAGACCGGGTGCTGAAACTTCCAATCCAGATTGGAGAATCTATGGGTATGAAAATTGGCAGTGGCCACGTCCCTGCTGTATGCATTAACTGCATGAAAGCATTAAGGGTGATGCTGTACAAGTACGGTAGAAGAAAATCCATTCATCAGGATTCGTGGACTTAATGTGGTCCCGATGGTGAGGTGAAGAGGCGTCTCACTGGGAAAGTGTAAGTGAAGGGCAGAGCAAGCTGCAGGCATCCTGGTCGCCCAGGGTATGGAAAAAAGAGATAGAGTGGATCTGGGCCCAGAAAAACATACCTCTTTTACCTGTCTGGCCCGCCCTTGTATCCTATTACCATACCTCCTCCTCTGCCTCTCAGATCTCGCTCCTGAAGACTGCAGTGAAGCGGTGCAGGTGTGCATGTGCGAGATCTGAGAGGCAGAGAAGGAGGTACAGTAATAGGAAAATTACCATATTAAAATCAAATCTGATGCTTTTCAAATTTTTATTTGGTGTGTGTTGGAAGAGGGTAGTATTAAACGGTGAGTATATCCCAAGCTCTATATTTTAACTGGAAAAGTTGGGAGTCATCTTATACGCTCAGTCGTCTTATACGCCAGAAAATACGTCAAAGTAAAAGCGAGTTGTCCAGAGCCATATCCAACATATATCCCACAACCACAGAAGTAATGTTGTATTTAATCACTCAAAATGGATAGTAGTATATAATGTAGAAATCTGAAAATTCTTTTGGAACACAAAAGTTGGCTGTTATTTACTGCTGAGGGAAAGTCCTCAAACTACCTTATATATATCTATATATATATAAAGGAGGACCTGTCGTCGAAAGACTGCCATAGGCAGAGAAACCTTCCACGGCAGAGACACCAAACTTGGCAACAAAAATAGGCCTCAGGCAAGGAAGGTTTTTAGCAAAGAAACTCCCAAAAAAACCTAGAAGGCCCCCAAAACAGCAATGAAAAAAACCCTACATTTCCCAGCATCCTCCGCGACCGCCAGCGAATCCCATTGGCCGACATCGGCCCACACAAAATGTCGGCGCCGCTTCCCAATGGAGGCCACGCCCCCTGGCTCTGGCTGCCCACTCCTCCGCTGCCGAGGTCACCGATCGCTGCTGAAGCCCCGCTTTCCCTTTGCCTCCATTGCTGGGGGACCGGCAGCCGCTCTCCGCCGCTTCGGTCGCTTCTGGGGCTCTCCGGGGAGGCAAAACTGACAAAGGGGGAAAAAGCCCAAAAAAACGACAAAACAAAATGGCGGACGAACCGCTTCCGGTCCGGCCAAAAAGACTCCGCCGGAAGTCGGTCCGGCAGGAAAAGGGTCCGGACGGAAACTAGCGCCCAAAGAATGGCGACCGGAAGTCTCACCCCCGCACAGCCGGAAGTGACGCCAGGAAAGATGGTGGCCGCCAGGGAGCAGCCGTGGCCACGCGGAGGGCTCTTGGGTGCTGCGGGAGTCCGTAGCCCTCCGCTGGGGGAGAGAAGCTTCCCCGCCGCTGAGGCTGCCCTCCGGAGGACGGAGGGTGAAGAAGGACGAGGCATGGGGGCGCTGGCCTCGCCGCTGTTGCCCTCCCATGTCAGAGGGTGAAGAGAGAAGGAGCGGGGTCGCTGCTGCCGCCTTCCCGCTGCCCTTCGGCCCTGGAAAAGACACTCACAACAAAATACACTCACTTAACCAACACCAAACCCACAACATGACAACCACACAACTAACGATACTTACCTCTACAGACCCACAACACAACAGACACACAACACACACAACGCATACATACCACTTCCAAAAAGAAACCAGCACAGTACAACCAACTAACACACCCCACATACACACCATATATCCACAACACACTACCACTGCTCACTCACAACAACAAATTACACACTCAACACCACAAACCCTTCTCCAACCACCATCCCAAACACACACCACCAATCCACCACTTTACAAACACCACCCCCACAACATGACAGCCTACCTCGCGATGCCTACCTCTACAGACCCACAACACACACAACTCCACAGGACTTCAACATCCCACCCACCAGAACAACCCACAACGACACAGCCATGACCCCACCAAGACCGTAAGTAACATCATTTCCAACCCTTACATACTCAGACTTTCTTGCATCTCCTAAATAGGGCACAGCAACGCGTGCCGGGTACAGCTAGTACTCATATATAAGTTGACTTCATGTATAAGTCAAGTTCAAGTTTGGAGTTCAGAATTATGGATTTTGCTATGACCTGTGGATGAGTGAAGAGTCACTTCACAGAGAGGGAAAGTGCCAACTCCCCATGTCCACCACTGCCATTTCCCTACCTACCCAGGCATTCAAAAAGACCGGATGTGATGTCAAGGCAGAGAGAGTAGAGAAGGTTGGTGCTTTTAAGTTTTCCTGGAATGGTCTAAGCCAGTGGTTCTCAACCTGTGGGTCCCCAGATGTTTTGGCCTTCAACTTCCAGAAATCCTAACAGTTAGTAAACTGGCTGGGATTTCTGGGAGTTGTAGGCCTAGGGAGCCACAGGTTGAGAACCACTGGTCTAAGCTCTTGCCTTTCATCACTGTACTCAGACAAAGAATGGTCTCTTTTTATATACGAGAGCTAAGATATAGTACTCACATTGACTCATGGGTAAGTCAGCCCAGTTTTTCTGAGTTAGTTTTTAAACTATTTTTTTAGATCTATACATAAGTATATAGGGTAAATTTGTAAACGGTTACTCACCTAAGTTTAACGCTGGTGTTTCTCCAAGAAGTAATGTTATGTATATGGTGCCTTCATTTTGAACATTAAAAAAGTTGCATGAATGTTCTATGTTGAGTCATTTCTGAAAATTTAGTGCTGTGATTAATAGATTCCCTCATCTCAGTGATTTATTTGAAGGAGAACATTTCATGTGTTCACAACTCAGTAGGAGTCCCTATGCTATCCATGCTTTAAATATGTGATAAAGGAAGAAGTCGCACACCTGCTTTATCCTACATATTGCTTTTTTTCCAAGGTGGCTATCAGAAGCATTTTTAAAAATTATAGAATTGTCACAGTGTTTATGCATTTGTGATATGTATGGAATTCTGCACTGCAATGGTGGATTATAGAGAAGTTCTTAAAGCATAGTAAACAAAGCAATAAAAATAAATGCAGCAAAGTAATTGTTAAAAATAGATACTGAGAGTAAAAGGTCTTTTACTCTCAATCTTTATTTTAAATTAGATCAAAGCATCATGGGCAAGAAAATAGAACACATCAAAACAACCAGACAGACATAGTATCAGGATGCCACAATGGAAGAGGCAATAATAAACAACTTTGTTCATTTTCTAGTCCTAGTACAACCATTCATTTTAGCTCCTTTAATAAGGAGTGGATCCTATTTTTTACTTTTATTTTTGGTGACTCAAACATATAAGATCTGGAGTCTACAAGTTTGCTTTGCATGTTGTATTTATTGGGCCAAAGAAGATGGAATGTGGATATTTAAACCCCTTGAAGTCTTTCTTATTAGTTGTTTGGAATATGGCCATATAGGTCAGGGATGGGCAATTACCGGCCCTCCAGGTGTTTTGGACTTCAACTCCCAGAAATCCTAGCCAGTTTACCAGCTGTTAGGATTTCTGGGAGTTGAAGTCCAAAACTCCTGGAGGGCTGGTAATTGCTCATCCATGATATAGGTGTTGGTTTCAGTGACATTCTCCAGTCTACCTGGTATGAATTTACAACATTGTTAAGAGAAGTTGTTAACTCTTACTTTCCCCTCATGGTCAGCTGGGTATTGGTATTGTTGAATCATCATGAAGAGTTGCAGTGTAATGTAGAAAATAATTTAGATTCATGGAAATAGCTGCATATATTATACTTTAAGGTTGAATTGATATCGTTCTTATTATGGAGAACACAAATTAATAAAGATCAAGAGATATCACGGAAGTCTGTCACATTTTAAACAGAATGTTTTGCTGCTGCTGTTGGGAAGCATGCTTTAAGACACTAGTGGTCCATGGTACACCTTGTCCACAACACTTACAGATTGATGTGGTATAGTTTTGATATTTAATTGCAAAATACTTCCAAAAGGCTTTTAGTTTGTCAGGCAAGAAAACACGTGCAGCCAAATCCTATTGGTTATTCAATAGTAAATTCCACTGTATTTGGTGGATCATTATTCATAGTTTGTGTATTTGTTACTTCAGTCATCTGTAATACACTTTGGAAATCAACATTTTATTGTTTGAGAAATATATGCAATCATATATGCAATCATTAGTAACTCGATACCTCCAAAGATAGTATTGAAATCTATCGAAATGTTACAGTGTATCTGCAGCTTCCTAAAAAGTGTATCGTTGGTTCAAGGATTCTAGCCAGCAATTTTGAACATCAGAATGCTTTATAGTATGCTTTGATTTATTTGTTTAAATGTATCTTGTTTTTATATTTTAAGCCATACCACCCTGAAATCCCTCTTCTTTTTAAAACAAGATACTATTTACGAATTCTCTCTTCTATCAGCATTATTTCCTGCACATCATGTAACTGTTGAGTGTACCTCGTCCTTTTTTGTTATTTTATTAATTTAAAAGTTTTATGTATTTCTGAACATTTTGTGGTTCTGCTGAAAATGCCAGTACACATCTGTCATACTTCTCACTGACTGAATTTTAGTTTCATAATCACTTGTCATTGGATTTTTGTTTTTATGGTTAATTTTGCCTCTGCATAAAATATGTCATGACCCAAGATGAGTAAGTAGCAAATCCTAGTATTGGTGCTTGTAGTCATGAATGCAGTTGTGATTAGCTTTGTACAACCTAGAGTTTTCCACAAATGCAAAATTTATTCCTACTTTTAGTGACATGCTAGCCACCATGATTATGCTGTCTGTTGAGAGGGTTAGGCTTGGTTTATAGGTAACTAGCTTGGGGAGGATGTAGAGTGGGTCATGGGGGCTCTGTGTGCCAAGTTTGGTCTTGATCCATCATTATTGGGAGTTGCAGTGGTATCATGAAATTACTGAAGGTAGTGCAAGTCCCATCATCTCTGTCCCCCCCAAAGTGTAGTAGGATGTAGATTGGGTCATGGGGGCTCTGTGTGCTAAGTTTGGTCTGTATTGGTGAATGGATGAGGATGCATTCTTTTTCGGAAGTGAGTGAAGGTACTTCAAGTCCCATCATCCGTGGTCCGTCTCACAGTAAACTGCACCAGGCTGTAGAGTGGGTCATGAGGGCTCTGTGTGCCAGATTTGGTGTTGATCAGTCATTGGATTAGGTTTGTAGCAGGATTGGGAAGCCCCCGAACCTCACCAGGACGTGAAGGCAGTCATGGGGGTTATGTGTGCCAAGTTTGGTCTCAATCGGTAATTGGATGAGGGTCGCAGCAGACTTGGGAAGTGAGTAGAGGTACTTCAAGTCCCATCATCCATGGTCCACCCTCCTCCAAACTGCACCAGAATGTAGAGTGGGTCATGAGGGCTCTGCGTGGCAAGTTTGGTGTTGATCAATCATAGGATTAGGTTTGTAGCAGTCTTGGAAAGTGAGGGAAGGTACTGCAAGACCCATCATCCATGTTCTGTCCCCCTCCAAACTTCAGTAGGATGTGGACTGGGTCACTGGGGCTCTGTGTGCCAAGTGTGGTCTTTATCAGTGTTTGTTGGGGGCCACAGTGGTCTGTGGGAACAGAGGGGTGTAAAAGTAGAACAAATCCCATCATCCATTGTCAGTCCTCCCCCAAACCTCACCAGGACGTGAAGGCAGTCATGGGGGTTATGTGTGCCAAGTTTGGTCTCGATCAGTGATTGGATGAGGGTTGCAGCGGACTTGGGAAGTGAGTAGAGGCACTTCAAGTCCCATCATCCATGGTCCACCCTCCTCCGAACTGCACCAGGACGTAGAGTGGGTCATGGGGGCTGTGTGTGCTGAGTGTGGTCTGTATTGGTCCTTTTTGGTGGCCTCAGTGGTCTGTGGGAACCAAAGTGTTGGAAAGTACTACAAATCCCATAATCCGTGGGTCATGTCCCCTGACCCGCGCCAGGACGTAAAGGGGGTTAGGGGGGTTATGTGTACCAAGTTTGGTGCAGGTCCATCACCCGCGCTGGTCGCTGTGGCCTGTGAAAGTGGCTGCCACATATCCGCCCTGGCCTGTGAAAGTGGCTGCCACATATCCGCCCTGGCCTGTGAAAGTGGCTGCCACATATCCACCCTGGCCTGTGAAAGTGGCTGCCACATATCCGCCCTGGCCTGTGGCTGCCACATATCCGCCCTGGCCTGTGAAAGTGGCTGCCACATATCCGCCCTGGCCTGTGAAAGTGGATGCCACATTGCCGCCCTGGCCTGTGAAAGTGGCTGCCACATATCCGCCCTGGCCTGTGAAAGTGGCTGCCACATATCCGCCCTGGCCTGTGAAAGTGGCTGCCACATATCCCCCTGGCCTGTGAAAGTGGCTGCCACATATCCACCCTGGCCTGTGAAAGTGGCTGCCACATATCCGCCCTGGCCTGTGAAAGTGGCTGCCACATATCCGCCCTGGCCTGTGAAAGTGGCTGCCACATATCCGCCCTGGCCTGTGAAAGTGGCTGCCACATATCCGCCCTGGCCTGTGAAAGTGGCTGCCACATATCCGCCCTGGCCTGTGAAAGTGGCTGCCACATATCCGCCCTGGCCTGTGAAAGTGGCTGCCACATATCCGCCCTGGCCTGTGAAAGTGGCTGCCACATATCCGCCCTGGCCTGTGAAAGTGGCTGCCACATATCCGCCCTGGCCTGTGAAAGTGGCTGCTTCCGCCCTTCTGCCCTCCCGCCCTCCGCATACACACATACAAACATTCCGTTTTATAAAGGTATACAGATACAGATTTGAAACCTTGTTCTTTAAGTTCAATTCCAGCTATAATATTGATAAGATCCTTAAAAACAACTTCGTCTTTAAGACTCAAATAATTTTCAGAGTTGTGCTTTTGAGTATTTATTTAATTGATACATATGTTTAGAATTGCAATTTGACAGTATTTTTCTTTGTAGGGGTAGGTCAGTATCTACTTTGAGAGATAATAAAAGCCCAAGAGGTTTCAGTATTTATTGTTTGCTTACATTGCGTTCTTTAAAGCCAATACACATATTTCTATCTTTTAAAAGAGGCAAAATACTAACATTCTTGGAATTGATATGTGTGTGGACAGTGTGTCCCTATCTACACTGACCATTTAATGCAGTTTGAAGCTAGCTTCAAATTATTGTGACCAAACGACAAACCCCCTCAAAAGCATGCAAAAGAAATCCTTTAATGTAAATCAGCGATCTGTGATTTGTGTAATCAACATCTGGGTGGTTCCAGGATTTCCTATGTAATCATCTGCACAGCGAAACCACTTTCTTAAATATTGGTTTGAAACTGCATTAAATGGTCAGTGTAAATGGCCGCAAAGTGTGTGGTTTTAGGACAGTCATTCCCAACCTTTGGTCCTTCCATGTGTTTTACACTTCAGGATTTCTTGGAAGTTGAAGTCTAAAACAACTGGAGGACCAAAGGCTAGGAACCAATGTTTTAGAGGATTCTGGGTGTGTTTTTGACACAAACCTTTGGCAGTGACAATTTTCAAATTCTTCACAACCGTATGTTGTCATCATGTCATTAAACTATTAGAAATAATCTAGTACAGAGGAACGTGCGGTTTCTGATAGTCTTCTGATACTCTTAGAAATAATGTACAGAGGAACATACTGTTTTTGATAGTCTTTGTGAGTTCGACTATTGCCCTTTTAAAGCTTTTCAGGTTGGTGGACAACACTCCATCTTATAGAAACAATTTCTGTCATTCACTGTGTGAATGAATGTTTCCTCTTACCTGTTTTCTACCTATACCTTTGCAGAGTAATGATTTTGGACTACAGCTTCCAGAACTAGCCACTGGTTATGCTAGACATGGGATTCTGGGAGTTATAACCTTAAAAATAATCTTTTCCAGACTTTGTTCCCATTATTAAATTGTATTGCATAACTTTGGTTATAGTAATATGAGAAGGGAAGAAAAATGTTTCTGTATATTTTCTTTGACCAAGCATAATTTTGTAAATCTCTATAAGGTCTGCTCTGTTTTTAAGATTGAAATCCCCCAATATTGTTACCTTGTCTCTTAGAAATGTTTATTCAGTCTTTGATCATTTCAATTTTCCTTTTCTGTACAATTTCCAGTTATACAATCCTGTCTTGAAGTGCAATGATCACAACTCTAAACATTGTTTTAGGTGGATCACAGCATAGATGTAGTTTCTATATCCTTAGCAGTTTCATTTTTACGTGATCCTGAACATAAAATGTATTATATCACATCAATCTTTTTGAAGTGGCTTGATTATTTTAGCAAGTATTTTATACCTCTTTCCTAGACAGTAAACACCAAGTCAGATTGCATTGACAAATGAAATTGAATTTTTTTGCCCCACATTAACTATTTTAAAGTCAATTTTATTGGTTTGGAAGCACAATTGTGCTTCTGTTCTGTCCATTTGTGATCATCATTCTAAATATGTTTGTCATCAGCAAGACTTTAGACTTCATTTGAACAAATTAAAAATACAGATACAATCCATGTAAAAATCCAATGAAATTGGGAGCGGGATGACATTGTTTATATCCTTCACTGCAAGAATTGATACTTTGCATTTTTAAAATTTCTAAACAAATGGGAAATGGGTTGTTCAATTTTAAAGAAGGCATTGTGATGTTGGTGAACAGAAATCCTGCTCGTAGTTGAATTAGATTTCCTCCAGTAGTCCCAAAAAGACCATCTATAGATCATGTCTTAACAGACACCACACAGTGGAAAACTGCTAAATTGTGTATTTGTGCTAACTTTAAATGTGTACTCTTTATTGTAGTGGACAATGCAGTAGAGCAGTGATACTATTTGATACAGGTTATAGATTTCTTAACTGTTCATATGCATTAATTATATACATAAACCATTCAGACAGAAATTATAAGGAGTATTGACCATTAAAACCTTAACCCATTGACAACTTCCCATTGATAAGAAAGCGAGAAACAGATTGCTTTGTGAAAAAGATAAAACATTTGGACATTACTGTTCTTGTTGAATTGTAAAATACTAAATCATTTTACACACAATTATTAACACCTGTCAATGATCTAAACATTATATATCTTAGACCAGAGCTGCCCAGGAAGTCGATCGTGGGACCAAAGGAGGTCGATCGCACCGGATAAAGCGCTTCTGCTTTGCCCGCGCGCACCTTCCACGCTGCACAGTCCACATTTGCTTCCCGACGAGAGAGAAGCAGGGCACTCCTCTCTCACACCGGCAGTAGAGGCTCCAGGGTTGCTTCCGGACGAGAGAGAGGTAGGCGGAGCGTGAGGCGAGGCCTCCGGAGGCCCCGCCCCCTCCCCAGCTTCAACTCTACCAGCAGCTTCTCCAGCCTTGAGGAAGGCAGGGCCAAGCCAGCCTTGTGCTAGCTATGCCACCACTGGCTTGGCACTGCCATCCGCAAGTCTGGAGAAGCTGCTGGTAGAGATGAAGCCAGAGAGGGGCGGAGCCAGGCCACGCCAAGCCCCGCCCTCTCCCCGGCTTCAGCTGTACCAGCAGCTTCTCCAGCCTTGAGGAGAGCAGGGCCAAGCCAGCCTTGTGCTAGCTATGCCACCACTGGCTTGGCACTGCCATCAAGCCTGGAGAAGCTGCTGGTAGAGATGAAGCCAGAGGGGGCGGAGCCAGGCTGTGCCAAGCCCCGCCCCCTCCCCCAGCTTCAGCTCTACCAGCAGCTTCTCCAGCCTTGAGGAGGGCAGGGCCAAGCCAGCCTTAGCTATGCCACCACTGGCTTGGCACTGCCATTCTCAAGCATGGAGAAGCTGCTGGTATTGCTGAAGCCAGAGGGGGGGCAGAGCCAGGCCGTGCCAAGCTCCGCCCCCTCCCCCGGCTTCAGCTCTACCAGCAGCTTCTCCAGCCTTGAGGAGGTAGATAGATCTTTCTGACTTGGTTTTATTATAAGTAGCTCGTATGCTGAAAAAGTGTGGGCACCCCTGTCTTAGACCATGAAGAAAGATAACTATGCACTTGCCTTTTAACTTGTTGAAAAGACTACTCCAGCTAAAACCAGTCTGATCCACAAATATATACATCTTGTTTAATGGAATTTTAGCAAACCCTTTCTCTAAATCATTCATATATTCATCTGTTTCATGACATCAGCCTGTCATCTACATTAAATTACACTAAACTCAGCTCAAAATTGGCAAAGGAATAATTTTTGTTTTACTAGATTCATTTTTAATCATTTTTCTGCACACATATGTTAATCATGTGATGCTATACATGCCTTTTTGATTCTGTCATTTTTATGGGAATGTATACAATAACTAATGCAAAGAAAAGTAACATTTTTGTTGCTGCTGTTCTTCATGCAAGAGTTCAAAAAGGTATCCTTTGTCTTTGTTTCCAATACATCATGTTTGAAACTTTTCACTTGATCATTTGTTATAAGAGACTCATTCCCCAAATTTCTGATGCTGCATTAATTTTATTTTATGTCCCAGTGTTAATTAATATGATAGGGTAGTAAAAAGTATTTTAAAAGTAATGGTCTGTATTCACCAGGATGGTGTCACCTCTCTTCATTTCTCAGTCCAGTATTTATTATAAATATTTAGGTAAGAGGTATCTTCTTATTCCTCTTGACAGATTAAATTGAGAATAATAAATTTGTAATATATAATTTTATATGTGAATATTTGTTGGTGGTGTTACTATATATTTATCTCCTGCCTTTCTCCTAATAATGGGACGACTGGAGGGGGCTAGCAAAATACTTAAAAACAATATAGATTTAAAAACTGCACTAAATTTTGATAAAAATATAAAAATTATTGTAAAATGAAACAATATAAAACATTAAATATTAAGAACATTAAAATCAATTACTATACTGCAAATCATAAAACAGCACAGCATTAAAAACCACCCAATTCAATTTCTAAAACCCTGGTGGCACAAGACTCTTGAGTTGCAGACAGAGAGAACAGAAAAAGGAAACTATCCTCTTCTCCCTAGGGAGGGAGTTCTAGAGGCTGAGAGCAGTCTCCAAAAAGATCCTCTCCACCAGACAAACATGGAAAGGTGGCGAGACAGAGAGAAGAGCCTCTTTATAGGATATTTAGAGTTCTAATGGGCCCGTCAAGGGAGATATTGTTTTTCTAACAGCCTGGACCCAACCCATATAGATCTTTATAGGTCAGGCCTGGGCGACCCCTGGAGTGCTTACCTCAGGTCCTCCTCATTTGCCCTGTCCTTTTGGCATAAGGACACAATGGCCTGCAGCAGCTGAGAGCCCTTTGGAGCACTCTCAGCCACCGCATGTCTCACCCTCATTCCAGCTTAAGGAAGGAGTGAGCAGCCCCATCCTTATGCCAGGAGGACAGCTCAAGGAAGGCACGTGGCAGCTGAGAGCCCCCTGGAGCACTCTCAGCCATTGCCTGTCTTGCCTGCCTCCTGGCATAATGTCAAGAGGACAGCCCGAGGATCAGGGGAGGTGGATCAGGGCAGTCGCCATGTGTCCCACCTTTCTCCCAACATAAGGATGGGGCAAGCAGCCCGTCCTTATGCTGCAAGGACAACCTGAGGATGACCCAGGCCCTGCCCTGCCCCTTCCTGGCCCCGTCTTCTCCCAGGTCCTTCTCACAGGCCCACCCCACCCAGCATGCAAACTGACCCCACTCCCTCCCAGCCCAGCCTTCCTGGTTGGGCCCACAATGTGGCCCCAAGGCAAAAAAAGTTTGCCCCATGCCTGTTATAGGTAATGACCAGCACTTTACATTGTGCTTGAAACCGGACCAGCAGCCAGTATTGCAACAAGGGAGTTGTATGTTCCCTTTAGCCAGTCTGTTAGCAATCTAGCTGCAGCTTTTTGATGCAGTTGAGATTTTTGAGCATTTTTTGAAGGCAGATCCATGTAGATCACATTACAAATAACCCAATTGGGATGTAACAAAGACATGCATTATTGTGGCCAGTTGCTCCATTCACGTGCACTAGCGTTCACTGTGCAAATGGCTTCGTTGTCACCTCTGGTGTGTATTTTTTCATTGGGTAAATCAGACGTCTCTAGGAATGGAATGCCATGTTAGTTTTTACTGTGCAAATGCAGTCTTTGATGCTGCCAAAACCTGAGTATTGAGTCTCAGGGGTGACTTTAGGAGCACACCAAGCCACAGACCCGAATTTTGAAATGCTATCACACACCCTAGCCATTTGTCCAAGAATGAACTACTTAAGATTAGACCAAACCTTCCAGTGGGCTCTCTTCTGTTTTGACTATCGTATTTTCTGGTGTATAAGATGACTGGGCATATAAGACGACCCCCAACTTTTCCAGTTAAAATGTAGTGTTTGGGATATACTCAGCATATAAGACTACCTCTCTTCCAACGCACACCAAATAATATTTTTTTAAAAACCCACACATCAGATTTGATTTCAAATCCAAGACTATCAAAGCGCTCTTTGGCTTAGAAATGGAGATGAGCACCAACCCCCCAGAGTCGGACACGACTGGACTTAATGTCAGGGGAAAACTTTACCTTACCTAGAGTGAGACCAGGGCTAGGTCCAATGTCCTTTCCCCAACAACAACAACAACAGAACCCTAGAGTTGGAAGGGACTCCAATGGCCATCCAGTCTAACCCTAATTTTGCCAGGTAGGAAGACACAATGCAAGCCCACCCAACAGGTGGCCATACAACTCTGCTTAATAACAGCAACAACAACAGGACCCTAGAGTTGGAAGGGACTCCAATGACCATCCAGTCCAACCCCACTCACTTCTGCTAGGCAGGAAGACACCATCCAAGCCCTCCCAACACATGTCCATCCACCTCAGGCCCTCCAGGCGCCTGCAGCTACCCCACTCTAACTCCTCTCCAGACATGGAAAGGATATGAGGCCTGGAGAGTGCGGATGGGGGGGGGGGGGCGGCTGAGGGGCGCAGGGTGTGGTGGTAGTGGGGAGAGGGGCGATGGGGGAAGGGGGCAGCGGGAGAGGTCGCCTCGGCTGCTCCCGCCCCTGTGGATGGACCCTAACACTGCCGCCGACCCTCATTCCGACCTTGAGGCGGAACCAGCACCAGGCCTCCGGCAGCGGAAATAGCCCAGCAGGCCACCACTCTGGCCAGTCTTCCTGGTAACGGGGCCTGTCGCTCCTCCCTTCCTACCTTCTCCTCAGGCCGGCCTGGTGCTGCCTCTCTCTCAAGCCTGGAAACCAAAGTGACCCCTCTGATGCTGCAATACCAGCAGCAGCAGGGTCCCTTTGGCCTTTGCTAGCTGCCCGCGTCCCTCACCCTCGACATCTTCAAGCAGCTCAGCTTATACCCGGTGTACAAGATGACCCCCCACTTTTAAGATGATTTTCCTGGGTTAAAAAGTTATCTTATACACTGGAAAATATTGTATTTTAAACTTTTTATGCATGATTGAAAACCAAGGAATTTCATTGCATCTTCTTGGTATTACATCGTTCTTTTGGTTTTTAACATTACCACAGAGACAAGTATGTTGTTATTTCTCTTGACAATTATATGTTGAATTTAAATGCAAAAAGTGAAAATAATGAAGTATTAATATGTTTTATTTTAATTGTAATTCAGAATATTTCTGTTGTATTGCTAAGTAGTTGGTTTTGCTCAATTAACATTTTATTTTCTTTCTTTCCCTGGGCCTCCCCCTGTACTTGGTTAGCCTTCTGTTGAATCAGCAAGCCCAGGTAAAGATTTATTTTCATATTGAGCCTATATTTATCCAATTTTGCTTGAAATGATAGTTTTGCAAATACATAGCTTTAGTCTGTAACAGTCACTGTTCTGGGCTTCTCACTTTGTCCTCTGAGACCCCTTACACACAGCTGATTAACATCCCACATTTTCTGCTTTGAACTGGAATATATGGCAGTGCGGACTCAGATAATCCAGTTCAAAGCAGATATGGTGGGATTTTCTGTCTTAATACAATGGGTTATATTGCTGTGTGGAAGGCCCCTGAAGTCCCCACTCTGCAATGTATATGATTATAGCTGGCCAACACAGACCTGTTTCCGGGTATATTCGATGTGCTGATTCCAAATATGGCACCAATTTCCCCTGGTCAGCTCTAGTTTTTGAGATACAAAACATATGCAATATACCAATCTTCATCTGCTCGCCCATATAAAATTATGATAGCCATATCTTAACACAACTAGAGCTGATGCCTTATATCAAATACTATTTTCTGAACCAACACCCCAAATAACTCCAGAAACAGGCCTAAAAACCAAGACACCAATATATTCTTTTGTTTGAACTATGTTATGAATCAAAATGAATGGTCATAGCTATATGTTTGTTGGCATTGGGCATACTGGGTTAAAGTGTCCCCATCCCTCCCTGCAAGGTTCTGTTAGGAACATTTCAGAGTAGGTGCTAATTACATGCTAAGAGTTTACCTTTTGCTGATTTTCCCCACTATTTTTAATGGGAATTTCTGTAATTCTATTGCATCATTCACTATATACTGACAGTTGCAACATTCTGTAGTTCAATATGGAGATTATGAGAGAAGAACTTCTAGCAGAGTTTTGTTTGGCTAATTAAGTTTTACTTCCCTCCATTCTATTATGGGTCCTTTAAAAGCTCCTTGACACTTATGTGATCTTTTGAAGAATCAGTGTATGTGGGAAGGATCTTTAGATCCAAACCACAGTGATTAGTCTGCACAGCGCTGGGATAAGGTTATAGATTATAAGACAAATACAGGTCGTCCCCCAGTTACAAACATCTGACTTACAAATGACTCATAGTTATGAACGGGGGTGAGGCAACAGGAAGTGAGAGAAATGCTCCTTGGAAGGGAAATTCTCTCTTGAAAGAGTTATCATGAGGAAAAGTGTCTCAACTGAAGCTTTATTACCAATCCATGATTGTGACCCCAAAACCTGCCCTTGATTTATACATGAGTATATATGGTATAAGTTGCTTCACTGCTAAGAATTCTTCAGCATTCTGGAATCATTTTTTCCTCATGATAACTCAATGTTTATAGCATGGTTTCACTGGGAGCAAATTAAGCTCATATCTATTTAACGTGATGTGTTTATAGATTTTCGATTAACTGGCAACAAGTCCTATTCAGCTTAGTATAGGATTGCAGTATCAGATATCATCAGTCTTTGATTTCTGATAGTCTTTAAATTATGTTATATCTTTCTTGAATAATTGTTCCATTACTATTGATAATTTATTTAGGGAAATGGCTTCTCCCTTAAAGTTTTTGATTTCTATTTTGATTTTAAATTATTGGTAATGTTCTCAAGTCTATGGTCAAGATCAACCCTGAAATTATTAATCAAATTTTAGGAGGGTCTGCGACATCAGATGACCAAGAATTTGACCCAACAGCTGACATGCTGATTCATGATTTTGACGATGAACGAACATTAGAAGAAGAAGAAATGATGGAAGGTGGAACAAACTTCAGTTCAGAAATAGAAGATCTTACAAGGGTAAATGCTGGATAATATTTTAAATAAATGTCTAAAAATATATTCACATTCTAATTGCAAATATGTGGGCAAATCTTGGAAATTATATGGTAGTTTATTATATGGAAATACTCATTGTCATGCACTTTCAAGTCAACTCCAGTTTATGGCTACTCCATCATCAGGTTTCCTTAGCAAGTTTTGCCATTGGAGGTTTGCCATTGCCTTTCATAGAGAAAGTGTGACTTGCCCAAGTTAACACAATGGGTTTTGATGGCTGAGCATAAATTTAGACTCTTGAATCCCAGAGTCCTAGCCTACTAGCTGTCTTCAAAATAGATACAATAGATTAAAATCACAGCATAATAGCATTGAGTGAAGGGTATACGGAGTCTTCAAGGTAACCCTAGGCAAAATTACAGAATATGAGAACTGCTCCACCTATTGTGCTTATCAGTAGATTCACCCCTTAGATTTCTTTGTTGATGGCACTCAGTGAAGCAACACATGAATTGAGTGCTTAAAAGTGTCAGACAAAGACAAGATAAATCACACAGTGAAATTGCTTAGTTTCTCTTAGACCCTCTCCTGTTAGGATAGAAAAACATGTAAAATGTTATGTGGCAATAGGTTAGAGCACTAGTTCAAGGGAAATCGGAACGAGAAATAAAAAGTTTTATAGCTTATATGTCTAGTACAAAGTTCATCAAAAATATTTCCAGGTAAGCTATTTGATTTACATGCACTAAGTTCCTCCTCTTCTCACATTTTTGAATTTCTCTCTTTATACAGAAATGTTTTGTGGATTCTAATATTAATATGTTTGAATCAAGAGATAATGACATAGAGTTCAGGTTTTTTGAAAGTTTTATTGTCAGCAAGGATGAGGTGAAAACCAGTTTATCTGGTAAATGCTTGACACAAATGTGTACATTTTTAAAAAAAAAAGTATTTCAGTTAGATGAAATGAGTATTAAAATTCCCTTCAATTTGTTTGTTAAGGATTTCCTTCTATGCATAAGGAAGCCTTTATTTCTTAAAAACAAAGTATTGGACTAGTAGACCTGGTTGGGGAATGGTAGCAGTGAGAATACCCCCATCTTAATGTTAACATTAAGTTCCCACTGCCAGGCGGTAGGTGTGGCATTTAATTTATCTGACATCTTCCTCATAATTTTTGGTATGTGGCAAATGGTAGCAGAGAAATGTATATCGTTTCATATTTCCTAGTTCTTTCATGGTGTCAGACGACAAGATGTTCATAAAGCAAAGTAATAGTGAAGGTCAGAAACAACAGCTTTTTTTACAGTATATCATGGACAAAATCTAGAATATGTCAGACTACTTTAGCCCATGGGTGGTTTGTTCAGTAATGAGAGTAGCCCTATGGATATTTTAGGATTGAAGTGCTATGTAATATCCATATGATTTGGCTTCATTACGTAATTTTCATATGTTATTCAACATGTATTTTTAAAAAGTTGCTTCGGAAGATGTACTTATTTTATGATACTTTGAAAGCATCACTCCAGAATCTGAAAACACATAAACCATTACCATATTAGTCCTCATATACTAACCTTAGAAATCAGAATTGAAAATCTTTGCTATCAGTGTCCTTTGTTTCATTCCTCTTGATTTTTTGCTATCATGTATTAGTGTATATCTGCAGTCACCAATGACCTAGATAGATAGATAGATAAGAGAAAGAGAACTATATATTGGTGGTAGAGGTGGGAAGAGTGAAGGATTTTATCATACTTGTGACCAACCCAGGTATGCAATTTATTGTTGGCCTATTTAGTGAAAAAGCTATTAAAATGAAGAATTATAGCAGGCATCATTTATCTCTAACAACGATGTATATTTATAAACATGGATTTTTTCCAAGTTCCTTAAGTGTAATTTTGTGCACATATCTTTATGTGGTGTGCATGTACACATTTTTGCACTATGGAAAAGTAATAATATAATAACTCCCCAAAGGGACTCGAGGCAGCTTACACGTGGGACCAAGCCCAACAAACAACAAAGTTTACCAACTAAAGACACAGTTAAAAACACAATAACATATTCCTATCTAATAAAACAACTAAAAACAGCAGGGTATGAAAACATGATTGAAATGCATCAGAAGCAAACTTCGACAAAGTAGATATTGTCAGTTCTTTCAGAGGATACCCTCGACTATCTGTAAACTTTCTTTCAAGGATTTGTTGTCAGTGGTTTGCAGAGCAACCTTACAATTTACAGGAAAGGGAGAAACTGCACATGGCAGGAGGTACTGTATACCAAAAGGAGTTATTGTTCCTTTGTAAACCTTTTAGACCTTGAAGCACAGATTGCTGTGCTGTTGCTATAACAGACAGTATCATTGGCTTCTCCTTTCTAAATTTGAATCAAAGGGCATAGATTGAAATTTTTATTTCTGGGGTTGGGAGAAGGTTATTAGTCAACATGCAGATTACAACACTGATTAAAAATTTGGTGGAATTATTATAATTTCCTTTTTTAATTCTTTTTAGGAAGGTGATATGCCAATTCATGAGCTTCTTAGCCTTTATGGCTATGATGGTACTGTACCACTACCAGAAGAGGAAGAAGAGGAGGATGAGGAGGAGGAGGGTGAGGGTGAAGATAATGATAACAACAGTGGGTGCAGTGGAGAAAATAAAGTGAGTTAGATTTATTAATTTGAAAATTTGATCTGTGGTATTGCATGTTCCCCAAGAAGTGCCTTTGATAAGTTAGAATATATGTTCTGTGAAACTGGCATTATCAAGCATACCTTCTTTTAAATATCAGGATTCTAATCTGACATGCATTTGATGCCCAGTTTCTATCTTTCACAGGTGTAAATAGGTATTTAAAGATCAGAATGCAACGTGAGAGCTGCTGCCAACAAGATTGTACTAAGGAAGTATAGTACAGTACTATGCTGGCATATAAGTATACTCTCTCTTCTGGTCATTAAAGAACTACTAACAGAAGATAGTTACGCAGTTTTGGAGACTGTATCTGGGGTAGGAGCAGCTCAGTTCATGTAGGGAGAGATTAATCAGGACGGAATCCAAGTTATTTAAAGGGAGATGCCTCTGACTGCATTTTCCAATTGTTTCCATTTACAGTATCTTCTTTTCATCTTAAGTTCAGTCATTGACTCCCCCCTACAATTGATGTTAATATTGAGGAAAATAGTGGGGAAGCATGTAGACACACGGTCCATTTCTAGTTCCATTTAAAATTTAATCTGAGGAACAAGAACGGAGTAAACGTTATAAAACGTTATGGTCATAGTGTTATACAGGCTGCCAGTCTTAATTTTAATGGTTGGGGCAGCAACATAAGATAGCATCAAATTATGTGGAAAGAGTGGCAGTTTCCTTTCAGACTATAACTTTGGGGAATTTAGTAGTCACCTACAGGAAATGTGATTTTTTAAAAATGAAGATGATATTAGACTTGTAAATTTTCCCATCACTGATGGAGTTAATGATACAGGAAATGTGGTTTTTTTTAAAAATGAAGATAGCACCAAGAATACTGCAAAAGATATGCCCCATGAATTAACTCCTTGCATAATATGCAACCATCAGACTCTAATATGATGTGTTTATTTTGCTCCCTAACCAATAGTACAATATTTAATTTCTTTGCTATATCTAGTGGAATGAAGGTTCCTAAATAGGTTAGTAGTGGTTTATTTAATTAGATGACTTTATTCTAAGTTTTCACAATAAATAGTTACAATGCAAATAATGCAAATGTATGAAATGGGGATCCCTTTTTGTGACTTCTTTGCAAGTTTCACTGGTCCTAAAATATAGATTCAATTTCCAAACTCTTGCCAATTTCATCAGAATGTCTTGTGTTTAAATTACAAAACTTTTGATAAACTCCATAACTGTCCCTAGACATATCAAGATAATTGCAGCCAGGGTTGTGGAATTATAAGTAGATTTTGTCTTAGTCTGTCTATTAATGGCATTCTTACATTTGTAAAATTCCAATCTGAATACTGTAAATCTCAGGGTTTGTTTAGGTATTCAGTATAGTGCAATCTTACAGACAGCTTAAGTCATTGTTATGGTATATATGTGTGTAAGGCAACTTGAATATTTTACAATCTAAAATGCAAATTAAAGCATACAGTAACGGACACTTTCCTTTATCCATTGTCATGTGTGAACTATTCCTCTGTGGTAGGAAGAAATGCTGTATATCATTTTTAAGAACCTGATCTGTAAGGAAGCTTTGGATTTTTAACAAGCAATCAGATGATTGGGTCTATGAGCAGGAAAAAAGAGGGGTGGAAAATTAGAGATACAGCTACACTCACGTGGGCTGTAGCAGAGATAGTAGTAGTAGTAGTAGTAATTAATGATACTTAGAAATAATATTGTTTATTCTGCTGTTTTCTCTAGTTACAGACTGAAGACAGTTTACATCAGATAAAATGTAGTTAAAATTCACAGAATACAAAAGTTTAAAAGTAATTATACTATCAGAATAATTAAACTCAGTTAAAACATAACCCATTAGTATAATGCTTTTTAATAGAAAATTCAGCACATTGATTAGGTAGGATGGGCCTTGTACAGTCTCCAAAGGCCTATCAAAACCTGCTTGCAGAAAGAAAGTAATGGAGGTACCAGTCTCACCTGGATAGAGAGTTATCATGTGATTAGTTACTTTCCCTGTGTTCCCATCAGATGTACATATGAGGAGGGGTGGGACAGTTGGAATAGCAGCACACAGGCAGTCATAAGGAAAAGGATGATCATTCAAATAAGTTGTAGATACTGGATGGATAAACAGATACCAGCGAGTTTCTGTGATTGTAGCCTTTATAGAATGTTGAAAGAAAGGACTGCAATGTTGAGAGTAATAATTTTTTTAAAGTTAGAATTGCAAGGTATTTGAGAGCAAGTCTTTTAGGACTTAGACCAGAGAGGTATGGTGTTTAAACATTCGAGTGACAACATAATTGCAACTAAATATACCCATTTGTAGGTAATGTACAAGTAACCAAGAAAGGCTTCTGCCTTATAAGTGATAGAACTGAAATTGCTGAAGTCTGATACCTCATAGTCTTAAAATGGTGAAGTGATCAGATGCTACTTATTTAGACTCTGGCTGATAAGAGATTGAGCCTCGACTTCAGTTTAATTCGTCAGGCAATATACAGTTATCTACCAGTAATTGTGATCTATTCCATCTGAATTTGTCCTTTTAAATGGCACACTCTTGGGTTCTACTTTCACAATGGCATCTGTGTATCCTTTTCCATTTAGATCTGCCTGTGATCCTTCTTGATAGGAGACTGATACCTAAATTGAAGTTGTCTGCTCTTCATTAGTCTATGAAAGATGCTTACAAATCTGACTTGGCTTTGACAACTTCCATTTTTTCCAACAGCTTAAAGGCTGTAGAGCCTATGAGGACTGTACCCTTTTGCTCTGACATAAACTTGATGATTGAAAAAGTAGCCCAAAACAGGGTTATGCAAAAGAGCTGTACAACTTTATTGATGAAGAAGACTGCAAGCTGGTTGCAGTGGACCTCAGGTTTTACTCTGTAATTGCTTTAGCTCTCTGTATCTCAAAATATCACGTCTGCATATCTTGTTACAAATATTTTCTCTGAAAGCAAGCTGTTGTTTTCTTAGAACATCTATTCAATGACAAAATAACCTACCAACATCTGTCCGAATGAGACATATAGAAGAATAATTCATTGCAGCATGCTGCTGTCTACGGCTGACATAGACAATTGTGTGAGTTGCGTCATCACTGTATTTTAAGCTATTTTATCTTGGGGAAATACATTTTCCCTAGTATTTAGTATTTTTTACTCACTAGCTAAAACGTTTTATTTTTTCCCTGGAAATTCACCATGGACCAGCAGTTAGTTGGTGGCTTGTGTGCCAACACCAATTCACAAACTGTGAATTTAATTATAGGCATTACAAAAGGATGCTTGGCCCATTTGAAGAAGACATACTGTCTAATGCTAAAACTAACAACTTACTAGAAAAACATCATTCTGCTCCCTGGAATATAGGCCTGGGATCCCAAAAGTTCTGGTACTAACTGTCTTGACCATAGTACAGAAGCTCCTTCTGACTGAGCCTGCAAGATAAAATAATGTCCAGAATTGTAGTTGTAGCTTTCCACTTCAGGAAAATGCTTCTTACTCAAGGAAACTGTTTTGGGCTTCTGTTCTTAGAATTCCCTCACTCTTGGCCATGCTGATTGAGACTGCTAGAAGTCAACATGGAATACAACCAGAACAGGGCACATTCAGCAAGGATACTGAGACTTACTGTGTGCCTTCCATGCATCTTTAGATCCAGAGGCATCTTGCTCCAGTTGCTGCAGACAGCAGCACCATTGACCATTTGGATTATAATAGTTTCCTCTTATAAGTGATTACCACCTACATGCTCATCTGTTCTTTGTTGCAGTTACCTGAATATCAGTCTTTGTGTTACTTCAGGGAATGCTTATTTCCCCTACTTTTCTCAGCAGAGCACTTGAAACAGAACACACTAGAAAATGTGTTCATATTCTTTTCAAGATCCCCATTCTTTCTTGCATTCTTGTATATTTCCTTGCTGACCAGAATTCTAGTTGTAAGAGTAATTTCTCTGTTTTTGTCGCAGGTTACTGCAGACACTTTAGATCCAAAACAGACCTCTTTAGAATGGGAAATGATCCAGAGGTTCTAGTTCACTGCCTCTTACGTGAAAAATCCTGCCCTAAAATTCCACAGGGCCTTCCTAACATGGTAAAATTATCCCTATGATTTCTGGAGGACAATTGGTAAACAGTGAAAGCCACAAAATAACCCTGTCTATGGGGTGGACTTTGATCACCCATGACCTAACCTCAAACATAACAAGAGTATTATGCAAGGGAAATGAGCTTTAGAGAATCATTGGCAGGCTGAATGGGGAAAACATGGTGGACTGCATTTGGCTCACGGGCCACAAATTCCCTATAACAGTTAAATAGATCTCTTTCAGAATGTTCTCTTGGATGGTATGGACTGACTGCTTAACAATTTGCAGCTTGTCCTTATTTGGTTGATGGTTAGTCCTCTTAGTTTAGCTTAGCCTGTTAGAATATTCTGGGCACCTCTTTCTGTCCAAGTATTTGATGGAATTGCAGCTTCATTTGAATTGTTGCATCTGTGATGAGATTTTTCTTGATAAAAATCAACGAGGGCCTGAGAGATTCTAAAATACTTTTTAATGTCAATTCTGTCTTACATGGGCAAGATGTTCTAGCATGTGACGACTAATAATTTGTAGAGATCTGAGTCTGTTCTTTGATATCCAGACAGTGATGGTAATAGCAAGAAATGTCTTTTATCAGCTTCCATTCACCTACTGTGGCTTTTTAGTGAAGAACATGGATTTGACTTCAGTTAACTATGCATAGATACTTCTGGGCTTGATTATTGTGGGTGTTCCCATATGGACAGACTACTGGAAACTGCAGTCGATTTAAAAAAAAATTGCAGTGAGTAAATTGCTGTCTTGGATTCCAAGACTGAAACTTATGACTTATGTTACTGTTTTTGAAACACTTTGTATGCACAATCTAGTTTAAATGTATTTTCCTGCTTTAGCAATAACTAAGTGATTTAACACATAACCTTGATACATTTGATATTTATGAAATTTTAAAAATGTGAAAGCATTTCCTTTTTGGAAGCAAAATTATCAATATACCATATTTTAAAGAGAGAGCAGTAAATTAATACCTTACCACCTAAACTTGTGGATCTTGGTTTTGTCAGCTGTGAAAAAAAGACATTTGGATATGTGGTTTAATTCAATCTTGACAATATTGAATGCTTCAGTGGTGTATATTTTAAGAGATAACATTCTGTTCTCCAAGTGTGCTCACAATAAAAAATACAAACTCACGAAATGTAGAAATACGTATTGAATGTGAGCGTTGTAGACTTCAAATGTATGCATAGTTGTTTCTTATTTATGGTGACCCTAGCATAGGGTAAGATTTGTGCAATCAAAATTTACCATTTCCATCCTCTTTAGATTGAGAGTGGGTGACTTACCCAAGGTTACCAAGTGGGTTTCCACAGCCAAGTCAGGATTTGAATGCTGGTCTTGCAGTGTCCTAGTCCAATGCTCATACCACTACACCATGCTGGCTCCTCTGCACAAGACTTACAATTCTTTAATTCAGTACACTCACTGTCTTGCATATACATTTTCATACTTCATAACACTTCATTATATGCAATTCTTGCCATTCAGGCTGACTAAAACCTATTCATAAAATTATTTATCTTAAAAAAGAGAACATATTTCAACTGGAAGTTTATTCATGCTTTCCAATATTTCAACTTCCCCCATCAAAAAATAGCCCCGTTTATGTTTTTTATCATTCCCACCACTTCCATTTTTTGGGGAAAAAATTTCACGCCTTCATATCTCTTTTGTGTGAAGTCAGATGGGTGGCTATGCGAGTCTTTTCTATTGAGGCATGGGAATTTTAAAATGCCAGGGTCCCTCCATTTTAAAGCTTCCTTTTTTTCAGTGGGCTTTTAATGTACGATTAACCTACTATATTTGTATGTGTGTTAAAAAAAAAGGAGACAGAGATAAATAAGAAAAAAAATACTGTTATTTTATTTTTAAATTCTTTATAAGGAGGAAGCCATAAAGGATTCATCAGGTCAGGAAGATGAGACACAATCCTCCAATGATGAACCAGCACCATCTGTAGTACAGGAGATAATTCGCCCACGGCGCTGTAAATACTTTGATGCAAGTATGTTTTTTCATGTCCTAAGACCTATCATTTAAGCATGTTTTCAAATACTTCTATATGTTTGGACATTCTCAAAACAGAAAGTGAGTGAAAGGTTTTTATGCTTGGAGAATGACACAGTATATTTGTGTTTGTTTCCTATTTTTGTTTTTGTTTTGGTTTTGTTCATGTTCAGTAATGCATAGACACAGCTCAGGAATGTAGTAGAAGACTAATAGAATTATTAAAAAGAAAGATGAGGATATGGACTCTAGTGATAATGTCTGAAATCGCCTACAGCAGTTACAAAAATTTAACCTAGAGTTAAAGCGCTTGTGACTTAATGTATTAATAATTCCTTTGTACAGGCTACATAGGGACCTTAAAAGTCATCCCATCCACATTTACAGGACAGCAGTCTGTGCAATTGATGGAGGTCTGTTCCCATCCCATTCAGAAAGCAGTTGACTGACATTATTATTATTATTATACCCCACTTTATCCCCCCAAAGGGGACTGAAAACAGCTTGATATAAAGCATTTCCCTTTCTCCATCAAATTCTGCAGGTCCCTCTGGGAAGCAGCTGACAGGGGTGAAAACATCAACCAACAGCTTCCCAAGTGTCAGGAACAGAGTTATGTCAGTTACAGTGGGTGCTTCCTGGTAATTGAAGATGAAGGGATGTTGGGCCAGGTTTCACTGTGCAGCATCCTAACTAAAAAGCTTAAGCAGGCAAAATTAGAAATGTATATTTTGTAATTTGACATTGGCGGCCACATGATAAATCTGAAATGCACATCACCTTCCCTACATTTGAGGAAATAACCAGGAATCCCAACATCCATATGTAGAAGCTTGGTATGTTTAGCTTGGAGAAAAGAAGGCCGAGAAGGGACATGATGGCTATATTTAAATATTTGAAAGGATGTCACAAGGAGGAGGGAGCAATCTTATTTTTTGCTGCTCTGGAGACTAGGACATAGAGCAGGCATGGGAAAACTTTGGCTCTCCATATGTTTTGGACCTCAACTCCCACAATTCCTAACAGCTGATAGGCTGTTTGTAATTGTGGGAGTTGAAGTCCAAAACACCTGGAGGACCAAAGTTTGCCCATGCCTGACAGAGCAATGGATTTAAACTGCAGGGAAAAAAAGATTCCACCTAAACATTAGGATGAACTTGATGGTAAGAGGTGATTGGCATTTGAATTTACTGCCTCAGTGTGGTGGAGTCTCCTTTTCTGGAGGTTTTGAAGCAGAGTCTGGATGGCCATCTGTCCGGGTGCTTGCTCCTGCATGGCAGGGGGTAGGACTGGATGGTCCTTCTCCCTTCCAACTCCATGATACTATGATAAATTTGAACCGTTTTGATAATAGGCACACAATGGCCCTTCTGCTTCTTTTAAGGTGTGTAGAAGAATTTATGAATGCATACCAGAGTTGTAAAAATGCCCACTGTGGGAACAGAGAACCCCTTCCATTTTTAAAAAATTATTGACTTCTAATGCATCTTGTAGAGCAGAATAGGAAGCTGAGAAAAAATTACGTTGACTGCATGTTCATCGGGATTTTGGTCAGGTCATGGTTTCAAAAAAATACTTTTCTTCCTGATTGTGGAGTTCATGCTCTTCATATTACAGAGGTTTAGTCCAGTGCTTCTTATTAGTGAAGCATTCCCTTAACTGATTTCCAGAAAAATACCTTGTAATAAACTGTGTTTCAGATAACCTATCTTTGAAGGACAGAAAAAATATGTTACCCATGACTCAAGAATCATGCATGCTAATAGTATTAATTGCCCTTTCTCACATTATCCTTCGTAACCTGTTCTGCATAGATTAACTCCAATAAAGCTAGGAAGAAATGTAAGCAGAAATGCTGACTGAAGGATAAGATCAAGGGATCCTAAGGATGCAGCCCTGTGATTTTGCTTTTTTACTCATAGGGT
Source organism: Anolis apletophallus (assembly GCA_030556195.1). Classification (NCBI taxonomy): domain Eukaryota; kingdom Metazoa; phylum Chordata; class Lepidosauria; order Squamata; family Anolidae; genus Anolis; species Anolis apletophallus. Next base: position 99,620,173 of record JARBWK010000005.1, read on the forward strand.
GACAAACCCTAGAACAGAAAAAAAAGATCATGGCTTAGTTAATACACAATTTTGTCTATGAATTCTTCAGTTAGCTTTTTGCTTGTAAACTATCTTGCTGGACTTACTCAAAGTTGTAAGTCTGGCCAAAAACACTCACAACGCAACAAAGATGCCACTATTCCTAGATAAACTTGTTACTGTATCTGAAGCTTTTAAGCATAGGGGCTTACTGGTGTTTTTAATGGCTACAGTGATGTTCACAGTTTTTTAAAATAAAAAAATAGTAATCTGCTTCTTGCTAAAGTTTTCAGTATTACTCAGTAAGGAGAGCTCTGCCATAATTAGTCACAGAGACGTCATAGTTCAGTGTTCAATTCAGTAGTTGTGACATCATACTTCAGTGTTCAATTAACCAACCAGATTTAGCTTTGAGAAATTAGTCACTAGGATAGATTTTATTTGAAGGAATGTGATTCAGAGTAACTATAAACAGTTAAGTGAACCTTTTTTATATTCTTCTATAGATAGTGAAATAGAAGAGGAATCTGAAGAAGACGAAGATTATATTCCTTCAGAAGATTGGAAAAAGGTAATGTTTGATGCCTTCTGATAAAGCTATTTTTTCTCTAGAAAACATTTCTGAATATTGTGTTCAAAGTTTCTTCTTCTCAAGGAGATCAAAGCATTTTTGCAACATTCCTTGAATATTGTGTTGATATCACAGGCTAGATGCATTGTAATCAAAGTTGCAAATTACTTTATATCCAGGAGACATTGGTGCTATTTAATAAAAGCTGGAACCCCCCAAGTTCCTAAATTTAGGGTACATAAAGTGAAGTATATAATCTTAACTTAAATGAGAAATATTACTTCTTTTGAAGGGTAATATTGAATATCTGAAGTGGATAGTTTGATATCTACTGAACATAAAGGAGTACTGAACCGCCATTGCAACTGAACTGTGGAACATGTTTCAATAATGAGAATACTTTGCCATATCTAATTGACTTTGAAATGACTTGAGCTTCTGAAATTTGGCAAGCAGAGTAGTTTTGACTGAGAGAACTGTTGGGAAGAAATTACTGCAAGTTGATAGGTAGTTCTCATATTAAGCAGTGAATTATCTTGGTACCGAACATTTATCTTATTAGAGGGAAATCGTTAGCATTTGAGGTAATTGCTATTTTATAAAAATGTGCATGAGAGCTGGCCATATTTCCCATAAGCCATAATTCTGAAGAATCTTAGGTTAATGATCACCAATGTGTGCATGCCATGCTGTTCATTGCCTATTGCTTGGCTCTCCTCAGCAGGATGTGTGGCTAGACAAACCAGGAACTCGCCAAGAGGCAAAATATAAATATGTCAAAACCAGGTGTTGCATGCAGAAATGAAAATCTGAAGGGTTTTTTAGGAACATTCCAGGCTTGTTCAGTAGTGATAAGGCAGTAAATGAGTTTGGACAGAATCCTAATCCTTTCCTTGCTGTGGAGTTCCTTGTATGTCCATCAACTCCCATTGGTAGGAAGAACCATATGGCAATTATCAAATTATGTTTATTAGCATGGTGCTTGTGGGCAATGTTCCAGATTTCCCTTGGGTGCTGTAGATTTGCTTATAAAATATATGTTTTGTACTGGGCAAAGATGCTTTATGTCTAAATGTTATTTTATGTTTTATGATTTGATTTGGTTTTTAATTTGTGGTTATATGGAATTGTCTGGCTATTTTGTTTTGGTTTTCACATGTATGTACTGCATTGAATTTTGCCTTTATAATGTTGGAAACCACTTTGAGTTCTCTCAGGGAGAAAAGCAGTATATAAATGTAGTAGTAAATAAACAAATGTAGAAATACATATTTTAAAGTTTTAAACTGTGATTTCCATCTTAAACCCCTTTCCCCAAGGAGACTCTGCTGCATCTTATTGATAACTGTAGTGCATTATCTGTGATTACTAAGGAATGCATTGCTATTATTCAAAACAGGAAATCATGGTAGGCTCCATGTTTCAAGCTGAAATTCCAGTTGGTATATCCAAATACAAAGAGAATGAGAGAGGTAAGCTTAAATTGCTTTTAATGTAAATGATAGTTTGATCACTTTTGAAAAGTGTGAAACATTTGGGTAAATTATTGATAAAAACTAGTAAGAAATTATATGATACTTTCATAATGTGGCAGCATGATTTTTGGCACATATATTTCAGGACCAAAAATCAAAACAAGCATAATTCCATGCATTTGTGACATAATTTCTGTAACTATAAGGCCTGAAGACTAGAAACAACAGTCATTCTTTGCACACATTTATACATGGCCAGTATCTCTACATCCTGCAGCTTCCTGGCTAGCTGTCTCCAGATCTCTAGGGTGAAGTGACGCTCTGCTCATGAAGCACCAATAACCATAGAGTGCTGCTTTCTTTCAGAATCCAACTGCCACTGGATTTCCTGTGTAAATTTTGTGAATTTTAAAAACCTCTCAATAAAAATCAGAGAATTAATTCAGGTGTATTCAGTTGTATCCATTTAATTTGGTTTAGAATTTATTTATAGTTACTATCATTTTTATTTTAGCTGTCAAATGAGATATAAATCAATCAATCAAGAATATTAATAAATCATAAAAAGTGCACCCGTTGAGCATTTGGCCAGTCTGGAAAGTTTCCCCTACCTTGACTGCAGTTGCCCAGTCTTGATTTAGAGCTAAGGTGAAAGAAAATGAATTATATTTCTTCATATTTTGTTTAGTTTTAAACGTTTGTTAAACAATGTGTAAATACCATTTTAAAACATTTTAGTTTATGAAAATGACGACCAGTTGCTGTGGAATCCAGATTACTTGACCGAAGAAATCGTGATTGAATTCCTAAATGAAGCCTCTAGACGAACTGGAGAGGAGAGAGGAATAGATGCAATACCTGAAGGATCTCACATTAAAGACAATGAACAGGTATATGGAAGTCCTCATGGTCTTGATGGTAATAAAACAACATGCGTTCCTTTTATTTTTTGTCACTTTGCACTCCCACAACTTGAAGTGCATAATTTTTGTTTTAGGATTTGATTGGATCCAAAGTAAGTCTCCTGCAGGTAGAAAAGCTTTTTCTGTTAGTGAGAAGCTTTAAACCATCAGAACCTTTCTGCTCAGTGAATGAGGAAGGAAACAGACTTCAACAGTTCCTTTCTACTGCTTTGAGTCTCCTTGTGGAGAATAAAAGCAGGGTATAAATAAACATACTACTACTGCAGAATGGTATGGAAACGTGAGGGTGTAAAAAATAGCCAAAATTAATCCAAGATCACTCCTCCCATTTTACCACCTGGAGCATTTTGGTTACTCCACTTGGGGACACTCCCAGCAGCAGAATAAAACTCATCATCTTATTGTATTTTGGCTTATTCTCAGTGTTAAATTCATCTGGAAAATAAGCAAAACACTAAAATTGGGAATAATTGATGCTGTTTTTAAACAGTTGAAAAAACTTGAAAGGATCATAATCTAATTTCCCCCCTTCTTTCCCAGGCTTTGTATGAATTGGTAAAATGTAATTTTGAGACAGAAGAAGCACTAAGAAGATTGAGATTTAATGTAAAAGCAGCCCGAGGTATTTATATCTTTATTTTTAAAGTGTCTTTTATTATCAAGAAAGTTATTACTGTTAGCATAAGCTGTTCCCAAACCATTTCTTAATTAAGATCCTATTAACATATTGTGTGTCTATCTTCCCGTGATTTTCATAGTCTGTTTTTTGAGAAACTTAAAATCTTTTATCAGTTTAATATTTGAGAGTCCCCAGCTTTAGGCATATTTTCCAGTTTTGTGGTATGTAAATACACTTGGGTGCTTGATTTCTTACAATTGTTTTATTTTGTCTGTACTTTATTAAATTGGAAATACACAGTAACCTCTCAAAAGAATAATATAGGTGGAGTGTAACATAACTCTATGAAAATATTCTAACTTTAATGATACACACAATACCTATATCTCTGCACACTTCCCTTTTTTGGAGTTGGGCTTGGAGTTGGGCTTGGACTGGGTTTGCAACATTGTGACTTGTAGGAGCAAAAATGGAACAAAAGGATCTGGTACACCCACAGCTAGAGACTGTGTACTATGGATACATTTCCCAGGTTTCTTACTTGTCTTGAGACCTTACTCTGATGTAGACCAGGCAAATGTGTCTTAATAGCTAGAATCATTTTAAAATCAATATTGATGAGAAGAATATCACTCATGATTATTACTAGACAGTATGTTATATATTAGTCTGCGGAATTATAATACTTAGTTCATGTATCAGTCTCAAGGACCGTGGGCCGAATACGACCTGCCATGTCATTTATGTGGTTTTCCAGATGCTGAACTGCAACTCCTGTTCTCATCATTAGATTAGAACTGATGAAAGTTGTGATACAGTAACATCTGGAAGGCTGCAGTTTGTTCTGTTCATTCAGGACAGTTGGGTTTGAATTTAGAGATGAGGCTTGTGGACATGATTCCAGACTTTAAAATGTCATTTAACCTTTCCCCAACCTCTGAGCCAGAAGTACTGTTGGGTTCCAATTCCCATTATCCCCAGTCTGCATGGTAGATATTCAGAAGTGATGGGAGTTTTTCAGTAACATTTGGGGACCCAAACTGGGTAAAAAACTAAAGAGCACCAACCACTATGTAAAAAAGATATTGTTGGTCCTCTGTATCCATGGATTTTGTCCATGGGGGTCAACAACTCTTTGAAGGGAATCATAAGGCTGATGTGACCCTCGATGAAAAGTATTTTGACATCTGTGACATAGTGTGTTGTTGAATAAGTGTTGTACATAGCAATAAGTAGTACAATGCAAATAGGCATGTCTGGTGAGAACAAAAGTGCCTTCTCACTGTTCATCTAGTCTCCCAAACTTCCTTCCTAAGGGAGAAAGAATGCCTCTCTTCTTTTTGTTCTTCCATATTTATTTTGACTAGCTTTTGAAAATCTATGTTATTATGCTACTGATAATTTACTTCTATTTGAATCATAGCAATTTGTTTTTCTCTGTATTGTGACAGGTTTCTCACAACTTTGGTAGCAAAGGGAGGTGTGATGTGGAAAAGAAAAAGACAATGATACTAGTTTACAGCAAGATGAGGGAATCTTGTTTTAAAATGCCTGGTCTCTTTTTTTCATGGTTTTCTTTTACCCACAGTATTTTAGTATCTGTAGGCTAAATTGCGTGTGATAGGACATTGTGGCTCAACTCACAGAGGGTTGCTGGAGAATGGCTTCTTGCAATGAAAGTAGTGAGCTGATGCCTTGCTGCATTCTGCTACTTCAAGCAGCCTTTTCCCCAATTAAGTAGTAATGCCAGAAATAAACTGGGCAGAAAATAAGTAAGAAAATACAATATTGTTGCATAAGATTTGTGTGCTCCTTTTCTGGGCAAAATGTGGAAATCCATACATTCAGTCTCTACTACATTTTCTAAGTACAAAGGATAGGGAGACTGTAGATAATACAGAGAAAGATATGATTCTCTGTTGCATTTGGCTTGGCTATATCTGAATTAGAAACAATTTAATATTTTTTTCATAATTTAAAAGTGAACGTATATTTTATCCGCTTATTTTTGTTCCTCATTAACATACAAATATATTGCTTTAATTCAGAAGAATTATCTGTCTGGACAGAAGAAGAATGTAGAAATTTTGAACAAGGGCTGAAGGCTTATGGAAAGGATTTTCATTTGATTCAAGCAAACAAGGTTAGTGCATTGAATAATGATTCTAATAAGAAATGCAATAAAACTAGTGAATGGCAATGTTGCGGCCACTTAAGAAGTATGGAAGCTATTGATTTCCCCTGTTTGGTTGCTCCTGTTCAGCTTCAAGTGGGGGTAGGTGTCATAAATGTAAAGTAACAGCATTTGTGGCATTGAAAGGCCATAAATAGATTGTTCTTCCAGATGTCCAACAAATGGAAATAAATACAGTTTGCATGGATTATTTTCATACAATGATGCCTTTTAGGCATTCTACATATGCTCCATTGTGGTGGAATACTTTCTCTAGTTTGCCAAATACATTTTATTTCTCTTATGTAGTTTTACCTAAACCTTAATGAATAGAGACTAACTGAATATAGTTTTTTTGTTTTCTAGTTTATTTAAACAAGTAACTAAAAGTAGCCCAAAAAAACCACCTCAGTCATTTTCATATGGTGTATTAGTTTACTGATTACAAACTGCTTTTCAAACTCTGTAGCTTTACAATGCCAGGAACAGAATGTACATAAGACCCAGGATAATTTCCTGTTCGGCTATTCACCTGAGTCCTCTTGTCAGCTATTCATATCTGCCTAAGTTACCAATTTTGACTGTTTCTGAAATGGCGTACTCTGTGTTTTGTACATTTTATATAGAAAGCAGAATAAATATTTACATTATTCATTTTCATAGGTACGAACAAGATCCGTTGGTGAATGTGTGGCATTTTACTACATGTGGAAGAAATCAGAACGATACGACTTTTTTGCTCAACAGACACGATTTGGTAAAAAGAAGTACAATCTGCATCCTGGTGTAACGTAAGCTGTGCTGTTTGTTGACCTGTCATATTTCTCAGTGTACTAAAACCAGTAAAAAAACTAGTTTATTAGCTATAGAATATGTATGTTTGTGTTCAGTCTTCAGTTCTGCTGTTCAATAGTTTCTGAAACTGCATTCTGGGAGTTTCAGGTGCTTTCATACTTTTAGTTTTCCTTTGTCTGTTTTTTAAAGTGTGGCTTCAAAGAGTTCATCATTGTGAGATAGGTAAGAAATTATGTCTGACTTACAGACAGAAAGACTTGTAGCCGAGTAGCCACTTAAACCCACTTCTCCCCATCATATCTCAGACAGTCTGGTCATCTCCCACACTAGCTTTTCTGCCAAATTTTGTTGTTTGGCCCCAAAACAGTATCCAGTAATGGTATTCATTCAGCATCTCATTACATAGTGATGCCGTTATCACATAGCAGGAATAAAGCACACCACCAAAAGTAGAGCTGAGATGCATATATACAGTAGATGGCATAGCACACACCAAACTGAAGGCCTGTGAGCTGGATCCACTCCACCATGTAATTTTATATGGCTTTTCAGATGCTACAATTCCTGTATTTCTCATCGTTAGACAACATGCCTAGAGCTAATGGGAGTTGTGATACAGTAACATCTGGATGGCTGCAGTTCAGTCAGGATAACTGGGTTTGAGTTTAGATACAAGGCTTGTGGATATGTCTGACTTTAAAATGTTCTTTAATATTTTCCCAATCTCAGAGCCACAAGTGCTATTGAGTTGCAATTCCCATTATCCCACATCCTCATGGTGGATAATCAAGTGATGGGAAAGCCAAACTAGGTAAAGAACTAAAGAGCACCAACTACCATGTAAAAAAAATATAGTTGGTCTTCCGTATCCACAGATTCTGGGTCCATGGATTTTTTAAGGCAGCCATAGGCTGATGTGGCCCTGGATGAAAATGAGTTTGACACCACTGTCATAGCATCTCAAAATAGGCAGTAATAGTAATCATAATCATAATAAATGTTATTTATTACTTGCCTCTCCTTATGGCCCCAAGCAGGATACAACAAATTCAAAAACAAATAAACATAAAAATACAATAAATTACATAAACACACACATATATATGAAAATCTATACCAAAACTCTGATTGACATATAGTGGCAATAGAATGTAAATCAAAACTCACGAGTGAAAGTTGACTGAGTAGGCCTGCCGGAAGATATGTGTCTTCAATTGTGTTCTAAATTTCAACACTTTGTTTAGCTGTCGTCACTCTTCTAACAAGTCATTCTACAGTCTTGGGGTGGCCGATGAAAACCATCGGCCACCCCAATGGTTGTCAGTAGAGTTCTGGTTGGTTGGACTAGTCACACCACAAAGGACTTCAATATCCTAAAGGGTGGATTGTACAGAGGAGGAGGTGGACCCAAACCATGTAGGGTTTTAAAAGGCAAAACCAACACCTTGTGCTCTGCCCGGAAACTAACTGGCAGCTAGTGGAGTGACTTTAGTATATGTGTAATATGCTCACTCCTAGAAGCTCCTGTAACCAATCTGGCTGCCATATTTTGAACCCACTGGAATTTCCAAAATTAGTACAAAGGTAGCCCAAAGTAAAGTGCATTGGAGAAGTCCAACCTTGAGGTTACCAGTGCATGCACTACCATCTTAAAGTCCTCAAAATCTAGGAATGAGCGCAGCTGGTGAATTCACCAAAGCAGTCCTGACCGTTGCATCTATCTGGGCGAACATTAGAGACACGGATCCAAAAGCACTCCCAAACTACAAACACAGTCTCTCGGAGGTGTAACCACATTCAGAACTGGTTGACAAACTTCAATCCAGGAATGTGGCGCAGCTGGCTAAGTGTCAGCTGCATAAGATCTCTCTGACCAATAGGTCATGCGTTTGAGGCCTGCCCAGGTCGAGGTGGGTGCTCGACCTTAAGTGTAGCCTGCTATCGACCTTTGCGGCCCGAAAGACAGTTGCACCTGTCAAGTAGGAGATAAAGGTACCACATTAAGTGGCGAGGCAAATTTTGACTGAATTATAAAGCCATTAAAGAACTCCAGGAACGCTGAGAAATGCGGAAGGAACAACAAGGGACGCTGGGAACGCTGAGAGATGAGTGTGTCAGCTCCCCCTAGTGGCCAGAGTTTGCCTCTGTTCATCTATATGTGTGTATGTGGAAACAGCAGGGATTGTCTGCTAAGTATGTGTACCTGTAATCTGCTCTGAGTCCCCTTCGGGGTGAGAAGAGTGGAATATATAGTTTTTAAAAATCCCCAGATTTGGACTCTCAATGGCAAGCACCTCTGTTTTGTCTGGATTCAGTTGCTTTTTTTTCCTCATCCAGCCTCTGATTATATTATAGAATGGAACAAACTTTTTAATAGAGTCTTACTTGATTTATTTTCCTTTTTAACTTGATTAGTCATTGGTGGCATGAAATGCAGATGTGTTCTTTCTGTTTTAAGGGATTACATGGATCGTCTGCTAGATGAAAGTGAAAGTGCAACGTCCAGCCGAGCCCCATCCCCTCCACCTACTGCCTCGAACAGCAGCACCAGTCATTCAGAGAGAGAGGACAGCACCACCAGCAATAGTAATCATAACGGTATGTAAAGATTTTACCCTTTAAAATTATTTTTTCAAAAAGGTTATGTGATCTTTTTCTGTGAACAGAGATGGTAGTAATGATTGTATTGTTGAAGTGCCAGAGTTACGTTATATGCTTGAAAGCAGTTAAATATCGAGTTGAGGATAGTTCTTGAGCCCAAGTTGCTCTGTATATGCTTACACACAAGCAGTAATTTGTTGCTGAGAACTATAGACTAAATTATACTGTTATACTTGGTTTATATAATGGTTGTTTAAACCTGTTTTAAAGTTCCCCCCAGCTGCCGCCCCAATTTTGTTCTAATACCAGGTATTCTCCTGTTTTTTTCCATGTTTTTAGGTGTATCCACTAATGGGCCGGGAGAACTGTCAAGTAAAGAAGAAGCCAAACTTGAAGGATTGCACCTAAATGGACCAGTTGGCAAAAAAACATCGCTTGTGGATTTTGATACAAATGGCTATGAAACTGATAATCTTCCCAATCATTCTAAACTTGTTCATTCAAATGCAAGGAATGAAAATGATTTTGAAGACAAAAACGAAAGACCTTTGAAGAGAAGAAGAGTAAATAGTAATGAAAAGGAATGTCCAGGTTCCGCAGAGACTTTCCCAGAAGCAAAGTCCCATGGCAAGTTTGAAGAGCCAGAGACTGTAGATGACTGAATGTTCCCTTTTATTTCTTAAGTCTTTTTTTTTTGGTGTTGGCAAATTTCAGGGCTGATAGTTTACCTTTACAGATTCAAATACTTTAATTTATTAAGATGTTGAAATACATGTTGGTTGCTTCCTCATCTTGAATGAAGTTATCCTCCCTCCCCCCAGTCCTGTAATGCAGATGAAATGGACAGGAGAACACTCTTGAACCAAGTCACTTCAAGGAAAACTTGTTACCGAAACAGTTCTCTGCAAATTATTACCAGAGTGGTAAACTGTATAAAATATACCGTGGAAAGTCATCATTTTCAAATTCCATAAGATTAGATAGCAAATATAAAACATAATGAAATGTGGAGATCTTTTGTCCACAGGAAGAGGAGCAGTATTGGGACAGTTAAAGAATGCCTGTAATTCCTGAGAGTTGTATGTAAGAGAATATTTTTATATATACATACATATATATAAATATTTAAAAATAAACCAAGTCAGGTTTGTATTTGTAAAATTGTTGACATCAGTGATGTCTTTGCATATTCTTATCTGGATATAAGATACTTTCTGTATTTTTCCAGATTCTTTGTAGCCTTTGAAAGATTTTTACAATATCGAAGTCATGATTGAGCTTGTCATTTCTAAAAATAAGTGTGTAATTTTCATAAACTTGTACAGTATGGTAAACTTTTATGAGAGTTGATCTTCTGAGGAGTTTGTCAGCTTCATTTTATTTTGCTAAAGTTTTTTTTATTAACCAAGAAATCATGTTTTAGAAAGCAGTACAAATTTTAAATATATATTAAATTCACACCCAGTTATGAATCTCAGAATTTTGAAATGCCTATCTTGGGATAAATTGTGACTTAAAATTTTAGATGTTAGCATAATGCTTTAATTGCACAATTTTCTCATCTCTGTAAAAAAAATTCAAATTTATTTTTATGAGACAATATTTAAATAATCAAAATGCTTTAATGTTGCTAACTTAGCCAGGGCCAGACATAACATCCAGCCATTGATTTTTACATTGCAGTGAGCACAGTAGTATAAAGAAATGGATCAAATAATTCTGACTGCCTTGATAAGGAACAAGTGCACAGCTTGTATTGGGTCTGCATTCAAGGAAACCACTTTGTGAATAGTTATTATTACATCTATATATATAGATATGCATACATATGAGGTACTGTAAGGGCTGGTATCCTTTTAAAAAAGAATTTGCTAGAAGGAAATCATTGCCAGTTTGATGGGATTATCCACAAAAAAAGATTGGATTATGGCCAAACGATGGTACTTTGTAATGTCCGTACTTTTCTGGCATGTAAAATTGTTCATATGAGGATTTATCCCCCCCTTTCTTTTTACACCAGGCTATCTCTACGGATTTTAGCACTTTTCCTGTATCAGGGCTGGTTTGAAAAGTTAGCATCACGCCCTTTCAAGTTGATCTGATTACTGGCATCATTTGGCAAACTGTTCAGTCTTTAATTATGAACCCCCGAAGCCTTTATGGGCCATCTGAACAGAATTTGTTATAAACACCACTTAATCATTAATGTAACCCCCTGCTTTCTCTGGAAATGATTCTGGTGAATTCTCTTTTGTTATGATTATAGGGCTAATATTTATTGTCTACAGCTCAATACAGTATATCTCAGTTGGCTTACTTAGCAGATGCATAACATTGTAAACTTTACTGCTTTAGGGAAGATGCTACAGCTGACAAATCCCAGTTTTGCTTATGTGGGAATCCAAAGTTTTCATAGCCTCGTATCAAAGATTGTCTTTTAGAAAGTGTTTCAGAGCAAAGCAGAGCATTGCTTTTAGAAATCTTGTTGCAACTTTGAACATCTATTTTTCTGTTCTCTATATATTTCGCAAGTTGAAAATACTTGCAATATGGCTCATAGGAGTTTATAAGTATATTGTTCTCAGGCTTGTAAGTAAAATATAGCACTGTGTACATTTTCAGAATTTTTACTTTGGTCTTTAATCTTACCTTTAATGGTATGCCTAAGAAAAGTCCTGACATTCCGTAATCAATATGTAATGCTCAGCTGTTCTTAAGTATTTAATTGTAATGTGCATTTTGTTTATGCAGGTGTTTATACAATATTTTATTCATGTTCTTTAAAAATGCAGCCACTATAACTTGATAAGACATTGCACTAGTAGTACTATTTAAAATTCTAGTAATATAGTAACCTAATTCAAAAAACTTTTAATGCAGTTCGGAAACACTGAAACTTCAGTTTGTTTCCAAATTGGATTGAAAAGTCAGTGCAGCTTTGTGTATAGTAATTGTAATGTATATTTTTACGCACTATTGTGTCCTGGATCCATGAAGTGCATTGTGCGCAGCCTGAATCAAACCTTCAATTCAACAGAGCTGACGGTTGGCTTTATAAAAGGGTTTAAAGTGATATTTTGAAAGAAATTTAAAGATTTGCAAATTAGTTTTATAAATTTTTCACATAGTACTTTTGCACTGTTGGTAATCCCCATGTCCCTTCCCTAGCTTCTTGTCTGCAATTCTGGAAAAAGTTATTAAAATATTTTTTTAAACATACTGCTTACATAAATACAGTTGTTGCATATTTTAAGACTGGTACTTCTGTTTCTTTAAGAAAATTTTGGAAGACTCACCATCAAACATTGTGGAATATTTGGTTAAACTCTGCATTTGTGTCATAGAAATCTGGAAACTAAATTTGGTACAGAGAAGCAAACCAAGAATGGATACAGCTGGATTACACTGAGACTTTAAATGGCTTACTCATTTGCTTAATTTGCACAGTGCGCAAAAGAAAATACGTTTAACTGTAGTAGTAAATGAGGGAATAAAGAAAAATTGAGACTTTCAAAAAGTAAGATGCATCTAAGTATGATGATGAGCACATACACAACAACGCAGTGAGGGTTTTTTTTTAAAGAATATATAGGGGGGGGGAGAGAAATATTTTTCATTGGAAAATAATTAGGTAGATAAGATAACCACTTTGAAATTTACAAAAGATCGGTTTGCTACAGTAACACAAGAAAGGTTCTGCAACTAAAATTATGAAGGAAAAATCACCAGAACCAAATAGAAAAGTAGGCATATGAAGGTCTTTTAATGAAGTGAAATTCCTGTATCCGTGAAATTAATTCTACAGGTTAGTAATACAAGTTCAAGCAGTAAGGAGTTATAAAGCAGATAATAGAAGCCTGATCAAATGAGTTACGTAATTATGATGGCCATACTGGCTCCAATTAACACAGCCTTCCACATTTGCTGGGTATAAGAGTTCAGAACCCTCATGAAACTTTTTTTAAAGGTGATTTACTTGAGAATCCATCTTTAGGAACGTTTTAGGCCCTCCACCATGACACAATGTGCCAGATGTTGACCATAGTGTTGTACTGAAGGGCCTGGAGAGAGATTCTCTAGGAATATCCAGGTCCTCCAGTACTTCTCTAAGGTCAACATTCTGCAGGTCACCATAAAGTCTGCGGCACTAGATAATCTAGAGATTCCTAGAGGCCATATTATTCAAATCCACTAAATTTATATCTGCAAGTGTTGAAGGCCAACTATATTCCTAGGTAAGTGGTGAACTATGGTTTGGCCCCTTTAATGACTATTGACGGCAGCTGATATCAACAAATCATGTGGCTATACATATCTTCGTTTCTGTATATATAATTTGTCCAAAACTTTGGCAAACAACTAAAATGCTTGACCCCACAAATAATTGGAAATTCATTACTGGAATGATAAACCCTGATGAATTAACACATGGCATTGAATTATTCATATTTATTCCATACAAATATAGTGGTTTATGTACAGAATAAAAAATGAGAGTATGTGCATGTGTGTGTGTATATAGAGAGAGATTACAGAACATTTTTGAAGTTTCACTACTTAGTTAAGGTCAGGTTTAAAGACTTTAGAGGCCATACTGTATGTTACAGTACTCCCATCACTACTTGGCTACAGCAACACTGTAATGCCCTGAGCTGCGTATTGGTGCAGTGCTACCTAAGTTGTATAAGTCAGCACAATTCCTAAGTGTGCTATGTTTTTTAGCATAATGAAAAAGAAAAATCCAGTACATATACACAATGAATTTAAAAGCAAAGAATGGTGATGTTGCTTCAATTTATTTTTAAGCCAGTACAAAAATACAGATGCAATTTTGTTTTTTAAAAACTGGTGCCATCTGACTTAATATATAAAGTCTACAATACTCAACAATTAAAAAAAGTTTACCCTTATGCTAGAAGACTCAATCTTGTAAATAAATTCTATATAGGAAAAATAGGAAGATTAATAGCATAGAAAATAAACTAGAAATTTTGTTTCCCCTTCCAGTGTACGCAATATCTTCTGGAACTTGGCACTAAAAAGGTGTACATTTTACATAATGCAAATCCACTCAGAACTGTTTTACATTATAGCAAATCTTTCCAGTAGATTACAAAGAGCAACTCTGACAAATACCCTGAGAGCAACAGCCCCAGTATAGCAGATTGACAAAAATACATGAATCTGTCATTGACATATTAAAACTTCACTCTAAAGAGTGACAAGACAATGCAAATATACATATCTGCCCATACATTCTTTGCATAACTTCTGTGCATGTGTTTTTACCAAATTTGACATTTTGGGGTAGGAATCGGTAGAAGCGAGTATAGATGGCAGCTTGGCAGGTAAGACAGAAGAGTAACCATTTAGAAAGTAATGGAAATAACAGCTGGAGTTACCTTTATAACCGGCACTACCATAATGTATTTCACAGCTACCATGGAAAAGCTGAAACATGAAATTTTAGAGGAGCCTTCCTATTTTCCACATTAATGAAGGATGTGTTCATGCTAGCCTGAGGAGCAAAGACAAACACTTTTGTTCCTCTAATTTGATTTGCTGTAAAATCAAATTGTTGTATAGTGGGCCCTTGGTATCAGCTGATGTTTAATTCCAGGAACCTCCATGGATACTAAAATATATGGGTCCTCAACTTCCTTTATAGATACAGTGGCATAGGAAATGGTATCCCTTATATAAAAAATGGCAAAATCAATTTTTGCTGAATTTTTTTTTAAAAACATTTTCAAGGCATGGATGATTGAATCCACTGCTTTAAAATGAGAAAGTACACCTTGTTATTTAATCCGTTTATCCTCGGTTTCAGAGTGGGAGACAAGTCCACTTTTTATAATGAAACAGATGCAGGAGAAAATGGATGCATGCATTAAAGAAGAGCAATTCTATTTTGAAAACATGACATTTTGAAAACCTATAATAGTACGTTTTAAATTATGTACAACACTATCCTAGGCTTATCTGCCCGGAAGTACATTCCATTGACAGAGCTTACTTCCAGGTAAATAGTACATAGTTATTGAGATCCTATTGCATACTGGCAGAGTGTAACACTTCACTGTCATATTTTTATGGAAGAGGACCGAGGCAGTTCCTTTTTCATTGGCTACACAATGGCAGCTGGGTGATGCCAGGGCAAACCTTCCACGACCTATCAGTAACTGTTTAGATTGGGATGGAACTGCATTTCAGCACTACCCAACTGCAATTATGCAACTTGGAAAAAGGCACTGTGCAAGGAAGTATGGAATACCTCCTTGTACTAACAGCCAAGAA
The DNA here is from genome assembly GCA_030556195.1 of Anolis apletophallus. Lineage (NCBI taxonomy): Eukaryota > Metazoa > Chordata > Lepidosauria > Squamata > Anolidae > Anolis > Anolis apletophallus. Next base: position 99,635,627 of record JARBWK010000005.1, read on the forward strand.
AGTACTTCAAGTTGATGTAGTTTGGGGTTGTACCAGCATATGTCTCTAAAAGGATTACAATCATGGTTCACTGTGAATTGAAAGATAATACAACTCTTACAACCTTAACAGCCTACTTTTTGTACACTTGTACAAACTCTTGCAGCATAAGCACAAACTGTTATATCACTGCCCATTTAGAGTAATGCCATACACACTGAATCTTTACAATTATATATATAATATGCCAGGAGTGACATTAATGTCACTTGGAGCTGACAGAGGGAGCTCATTCACGCTCTCCCTGGATTCGAACCTGTGACCTTATCGGTCTTCAGTCCTGCCGGCACAAGGGTTCCTGGGCTATAAATGTCATTGTCTAATTGATTCTATTATAAAAACATGGAAATAGTGTTCCAAACTGCAAAACCTTTGTTTTTGCAAGACATCCTGCAACACATGTTGCTACAGTTTTTTCAATGAATATCTCATCGAGTATCAACCAATTCAACATAGTTTGTGGCCGTCACAAAAACAAAGTTCATGGAGTATAACAACTACTTTCAAAGTATCTACCATACAATTAAACAGGAAATAATACTTTCAAGCCAGGAACAGATTTTTTTTTTCAAATGCCGTTACATAGTACAGGTCTGTCCCGCAGCTACCTAAGATACTTTCAATTGCAGAAGTGAAGGATTGAACCTGGGGCCTTTCTGTTCAGAATGCCACTAGTCAAGAGTAAGACAACAGTTTCACCTCTGCTATGATCTTCCTACAAGCCTAAAAAATTGAGAGGGTCACAAAAATATTTTTTGAAGTGAACACTGGGGTTTGGTGTTCTAATTTTTTTTAATGACCTCATATTTGCTCCATCGTGTATTTTCCCCCACAACTTGCTTTGATGTTTCTATTGTAAGATGTCATTAAATGCACTCCCTGCTTTAGCTGCTGTTCCTTTGCACTAAACAGATAAATCCACAAACCAGTCAAAAGTTTAACTAGCTATATCTACACTTTGTAGGAAAAGCAGGGATTTGGAGCAGAAATGATGACTCAAAACCTTTCCCACGCCCATTAAGAACATAAGTAATGTGAATTTCAAGCCTCCATCTCTTCCATTTTTTCTCCCTTTGTCATGAGATTTCAAATGTGGGATTACCTCTCCAATCTAGTTTAAGTAAGGACCCACTCCCAGTCTACAGTTAACAAGCTAATCATTAAATATCAGACAAATCCACTAGACAATTAGCCTCTCCTGTGACCACAAAAGTAAGTTTAAGCATGGAACTGCAGTCTATTTAGTTTCATCACCAAGTTCTACATGACGCATGATACCTTTTAAGGTGCTGGGGTTATGACATTTCGTTCAACACATAATATTTCTAAATAATACTTAAGGCTTTTGTATGCATTCTAGTGAATCTTTAGACATACTATCAGATTTCCTGATTCAAACACCATATATGTCCATACACACACAAGGAACAGGATCACTCAGACAAAAATATCAGACAAGTTTGGTAGCTGGTTGATTTTCTTGCTAATAAAGGTATTTTCCCTGATGCAGGAAAAGTGCTTGGCAGGCTACACTGTAATGTTTTGCTATCATATTGCAATTTTCTCTTTCCACACTGAAATAACCACTAGCATTTTTGCATTGGGTTTTGACCAATTTCTAAAGTTGTCATCATGGGAATTGGCTTCAGCTTTCATTATTCAGGCACAATTAAACAAGACTGTCCACAATCATCCCTGCTTTTGTAGCAGTCTATTTAAGCTGGCAACAGAAAACCAAGTAGAGAATATTTGGATTTATGCTAAGTACATTGAATCAGAAATGGCCTAAACAGTTGCAGAGGTTCTCACCCTGTGGGTCCCCAGGTGTTTTGGCCTATGACTCCCAGAAATCCCAGCTGTTAGGATTTCTGGGAGTTGAAGGGGACCCACAGGTTGAGAACCACTGCAAAGGCAGCAGATCTCATCTGATCTTGGATGAGAGACTGCCAACCCATACCAGGTGCTATAGGTTGTTTCAGAGGAAGGAACTGGCAAAATCACCTCTGAGTATCATTTGCCTATGAAAACCCAATGAAATTGATGGGGATCACCATAAATCAACTGTTGATTTAGAAGCACATACACACATAAACACATGTTGAATGAGGTCTTACACACATATCCTAAAACATCTCTTCCCAGGTCTGATATATTACTTGGTAATCCCTCTGGGCATCAAACAAACTGGGATGAACCTTAATGCCTTACTAACTAGGAGACCCAGTATATTTTGCATCTCGAGTAACAATGGTCTAAACATTTAATTGAACAAAACAGAACTTCTCTTATTGCTTGCTTCCAGTTATATGACCTATTTGTTTCCTACCTAATTCATTCTGTTGGCTTTATAAAATTCAATAAGTCATTCTGTTTCATTTCTTGATTCTCCAATGATGCTGGGTTTTACATATAACGTACAAATATTTTTCTCACATGTCTTCAAAATGCCCATAATTTGTACATATTTCAGCAAAATAATTCTTTTAAAAGTCAGGTGTTTAGTGGATACCAAAAGTAAGAAACATGAGCAGACAGAGATGGCAATGTTAGACATATTACAAATAACTTTGGAAAGCTAAATGAACATAGAATTGCTGCATCTGAGCTTTCTCCAGGCTCCCAGCAGAGTTTCAGTTACAAAATCATTCTGAAAATCAGTTCTAATCTATTTCTAAGTTGGATTCTCAGTCTGATGAGTCCAAATCAAAAGAAAACGTGATTGAAAGGCTACCTTAAACAGGGAATTCCTTCCACTCTGACCCTCTTAGGCTATAACATACATTTTTTTCACAGCACAAGGACAAAATCACTCCGGGTTTGCTGAGAGTTTACCGGGCTGTATAGCCATGTTCCAGAAGCATTCTCTCCTGACATTTCGCTCATATCTATGGTAGGCATCCTCTGAGCAACCCAGTGATTCTGGCTATGAAAGCCTTTGAAAGTATTAACTCACTCCATTTTGCAGAGAAATACAGAAACACTTAATTTTCCTAACCTGGTTCTGAAGGCTGCAGTGCTTTAAGTACCTCCTTTTTATGATTTCATTTCCTCAGAAAAAATACCCATATGGCTGTTGTGCTTTACAATCCCTCGAGAAACAATGCAAATAATTTTTAATTTACATAGTAACTGGTGCAGATCATCAGCAATGCCATTTAAATAGAAGCTGCTCTATACTTCTGAAAAAAGCTACTGCCATAAAGTACTTGATTCAGTGGAAGATGCTGTTGGGTCCTTTTCTGTTTCTAAGTCACTTTCCCAGACTTGATATTAATCTTTGAGGGCAACCACTGTCATCAGAAAGCCTTCTTGAATCCTATCCAGATGCAGCAAAGCTTTGTTAAAGTTTTAATCTAGCCGTAAACAAGAACATGGTGGACAAGATACCACTGGATACAAGGAGGACTTCAATTGTGCTCTTTTTGTTTTCCTTGGCTGTCTCCCTTATCTGCTTCAGAAGGCGTCTGAGGACATTCCCATCTATCAGAAGGTGTTTGAGGACATTCCCATCTATCAGCAATGTAGAAGCTGCTATCAATCTAACTCTATTGATTTAATTGGCCTTTCCTTTTATACCAGTGGATTCTGGGCACTTTCTAGATATGCCTATTTGTGGTTTAATCCGTTTCTTTAGGAAAAGAACATGAGCACTCTCACCCTATTTATGGGTAGATGAAAATAATCTTGGGGTCAGATACAGAAGAAGAAATAATATATAACAGGAGTCCTGTAATTGGGCCTATAGCTGTTCGATTTAAGCATCTTCCTTCACTGATTAAGCTTCCGGTTGCTTCTGGAGGGAGAGAATCAGCTGTCTACGAAGACATTGTCCAGGGGATGCCCGGATGTCTTGCAATCCTGCGGGGAGGCTTCTCTCATGTCCCCCAGAAACCTGGGGATCACAACCGGATACAGTGAAGACATCTGCCCTTGTGCTATGCTACTCTGCTGCTGAGTATGCATGCCCAGTGTTTAACACATCTCACCACACTAAAACAATGGATGTGGCTCTTAATGAGGCATGCCGCATTATCACGGGGTGTCTGCGCCCTACACCACTGGAGAAATTACACTGTTTAGCCGGTATTGCACCACCTGACATCCACTGGGAAGTAGCAACCAATAGTGAAAGGACCAAGGCAATGACATCTCTGGCCCATCCCCTATTTGGGTATCAGCCAGCACGACTTAAATCAAGAAATAGTTTTCTAAGATCTACACTCGCTGGAACATCTCAGCAAGGGAGAGTCCAAAACTGGCAGGCTAAAACCCAGCACCTCAATCAATGGCTGATATCAAATGAGAGACTCCCTCCTGGGCACACAGAAAATTGGGCAACTTGGAAGGCGCTGAACCAACTACGCTCTAGCACCACAAGATGCAGAGCCAACCTTAAGAAATGGGGCCACAAAGCGGAATCCACGACATGCGAGTGCAGAGAAGAGCAAACCACAGACCACCTACTGCAATGCAACCTGAGCCCTACCACTTGCTCAATGGAGGACCTTCTTAGAGCAACACCAGAGGCACTCCAAGTGGTCAGCTACCGGTCAAAGGACATGTAATAGAATGCCAAGTCTGCAGACTTTGTTTTCTGTTTGTTTTTTAATGCAATACAACCGTTTGGTTCGCTCCTGACACGATAAATAAAAATACTGTTTATGCTTTATATTCTTTTGGTTTCCCTCTGTTGGTTGCTATATTCTTTCCTCTTACAATTAATGATGACAGACTGGAGGAAACAGTGAGAAGGGTGTGGGTTTATACAGGCAGACAGATGGAGAGGAATGTGACTTTGTTTGTTTCTTGTATGGAATCGCCAAGGAGCCAATGGTGGCACAATGGGTTAAACCGTTGTGCCAACAGGACTGTTGACCAAAAGGTCGGCGGTTCAAATCTGCGGAGCGGGGTGAGCACCCTTCTGTCAGCTCCAGCTTCTCATGAGAGAAGCCTCCCACAGGATGGTAAAACATCCAGGTCTCCGCTGGGCAACGTCCTTGCAGACGGTCAATTCTCTCACACCAGAAGCAACTTGCAGTTTCTCAAGTCACTCCTGACACGAAAAAACAAACTGAATTTACAAATCCCTTTCCAACATTGGCCTTTTGCATCTTTGATCCCTATTGCTGAGAATGACTGTCGTAGGAAAGAGCTTTGTGACACTGTTGGTAGAGAAAAATCCTTCTATGAGCCTGCACATTCTTCCAAACCAAAGTTGTACAAAAAGATTTGAGTGAAAAGCCATTACCAAGGTGCCAAACTTTAACATTGTACTTTGTTTTACTCATTCCTCCATTAAAACCATGCTTTGGACAATGGTGGTTGTTGACCTATAGAGACTTCCAAACCATGACTTCTAATAAGGCACATATCTAATTACCCCTGAATTTAACACAACTCAAGATATGAAACAGGACACATATTTCAAACTACTGGCTGGAATGGCAAGACACTGGTTTGGGAATGCTCTCCTAATGACCTCTGTGGCAGAAAAGATAAGCCATTCTCCCTCTTCCCCTCCCTACAGGTTACACATCCCAATGTATATCCCCATAGAATAAGGATCTTAGTCTGAATGTTGTTTGATCAGTATTGATCTCAAGTAACCTCTGGAAAAAAGTCAGTTAAAGCTGGTCTTCTTGGCAAAAGAAAACGCTGAGTGTTTGTCTGGAAGCCTGAAGTTGATTCTGAAATATTTAGGACCCATTATTTGCAAAAATCCAGCTGCAGCTACTAGTGCACTGGCTACAGTTGAGATCATTAAGACTGTGGCATTAGAAGTGTTTTTTGAACAGACGGTGCAAAAATTTTAACAATTATTTCTTGAAGCTCAACATTAACTATCCACCTGAACATTTTAAATGATCAAATTGCCTTCAAAAGGTGGTTGTCATCAGATTCTGCAAATGCCAAGGACTCATACAATTCCATTCACAGACATGACGGATTCTACTGATTTGTCAGCACTTACAGCTGGAAAGCAAATGTTACTTTAGATAAGTAACTCCTTTTGTCATACAGCGCTTTTCCCTTTAATGTCCATCTTGATGCTAGCTTCGGACTGCTTGCTCTGTTCTTCTGTAAAGGTGATGTAAGAATATACCAGGCTTCCAGCAATACTGCAAGACATCAGTGTTACGATGAAAAATACAGATTTGGAATGCTCCTTAGTTGTACTAGATCAGTGTTTCCCAACCTTTTTTGAGCCGCGGCACACTTTTAACATTAAAAAAATCCGGGGGCACACCACCAACCAAAATGACACAAAATGACACTCTAACACAGTAAAGAACGGCTGGGGGATGGTGGCCTGCTGGGAGCAGCTGCTGGGAATGCCAAAGCCGGGGGAGGGGAGGAGCCAGGCCACGCCATGCCCCGCCCCCTCCTCCCGGCTTCAGCTCTCCCACAGCTTCTCCAGCCTTGAGGGGGCAGTGCCAAGCCAGCGGTGGCAGAGCCAGCACAATGCTGGCTTGGCACTGTCCCCTCAAGGCTGGAGAAGCTGTGGGAGAGCTGAAGCCGGGGAGGGGCGGAGTTGTACCATGCCATGCCCCTTCCCTGGCTTCAGCTCTCCCACAGCTTCACCAGCCTTGAGGGGGCAGTGCCAAGCCAGCGGTGGCAGAGCCAGCACAATGCTGGCGAAGCTGTGGGAGTGCTGAAGCCGGGGGGGGCGGAGTTGTACCATGCCATGCCCCTTCCCTGGCTTCAGCTCTCCCACAGCTTCTCCAGCCTTGAGGGGCAGTGCCAAGCCAGCGGTGGCAGAGCCAGCACAATGCTGGCTTGGCACTGTCCCCTCAAGGCTGGAGAAGCTGTGGGAGAGCTGAAGCCGGGGGAGGGGCGGAGTTGTACCATGCCATGCCCCTTCCCCTGGCTTCAGCTCTCCCACAGCTTCTCCAGCCTTGAGGGGGCAGTGCGAGCGAAGGGCGGGAGTCATGGCCCCCGTCCCCGGCGCCGCTCTCTGCCATGACTCCCACCCCTCGCTCGCTGAAGCCGTGCGGAGGAGCATGAGCGGTGGACGGGCTTCAGTGGGCGGTGATCCTCTGCATGGCTTCAGCGAGCGAGGGGAGAGAGTCATGGCAGGAGTCATGGCGGATTGGAGGCTGGCTGGGGAAACGGCCGAAGGAGGCGGCACCCCAGTCCCTTCTTCTTTTTCTTTGCTGCCGCCCAGCCCTTCCTCCTCCTCCCCCAAGCAGCAAGAGTTCGGCAGGAGGAGGGGGGGAGGAAGGGAAGCAGAGAGCTTTTCTCACGGCACAGCAGGAGGTCCGTCACGGCACACTACTGTGCCGCGTCACAGCGGTTGGGAAACACTGTACTAGATAATCTATCTTAGAATCATAAAATCATAAAGTTGGAAGTGACCTTGTGGGCCACCCAGTCCAACCCCCTGGCAAGAAGCAGGAAAATCACATTCAAAGCACCCCCGACAGATGGCCATCCAGCCTGTTTAAAAGCTTCCAAAAAAGGAGCCTCCACCACACATCGGGGCAGAGTTTCACTGCTGAACAGCTTTATCAGCAGAAAAAAGCTTGTTCCCTCCTCCCTATGACTTCCCCTCACATATTTATATATGGCCATCATATCGCTTCTAAGCCTTCTCTTCTGCAGGCTAAACATGCCCAGCTCTTTAAACTGCTCCTCATAGGGCTTGTTCTCCAGACCCTTAATCGTTTTCGTTGCCCTCCCCTGGACACAATCCAGCTTATCAACATCTCCCTTCAATTGTGTTGCCCAGAATTGGACAGCTGATTCCCATTTTGACTTTTCTTAAATGCTAGGCCAGAAAAGTGCCTGATGCTTTTGTGCAAACAGCCAAATTATTGGTGGATTCCCAGATTATTAGTAAGTAGTTTCACTAGTATTTTATAGTTAATGCAATAACTGAATTGAATTCCATGAAAACACAACTTCATAAGATAATAATGATTCAACAAATCGGGAGGTTAATACCTCGCTTTCTCTTCTTAGGGCCCTTCCACACAGCCCTATATCCCATAATATCAAGGCAGAAAATCCCACGATATCTGCTTTGAACTGGGTTAGCTGAGTCCACACTCAGATAATGTGGGATTTTCTGCCTTGATATTCTGGGATATAGGGCTGTGTGGAAGGGCCCTTAGATTTAATCTAAAATTCTGCTATACTGTTTATAATTATCCCTTTGCAATCATAATAAGTTCCTAAATTTTAACTCCATCCAGAAACAGCATTATTAAATAGATATATACACCAAAATCTTTTGTACCACTTGAATTCATAAGAGGAAAAGGTCAGAAAAAACTGCTCAATGTTGATTTAAAAATTGTTTGTTGACTGCAGTTCCAAACAGATGGAGATACATACATAAAAATGTGTGGTTAAGTATAAATATAATTATGACTATATATTAAGAGTAGACCCTTAAAAAAACCAAAAATAGCAGGGAAATCTACAGCAGGGCGAACATATGTTGGTAAAGGAAAAACTTAACACAGGCACATGAATCAACTTCCATCAATAGAGATGTTGAAACAACATTATAGCAAAAGAAGACTAAACTGGTTTGATGTCGATCAGGCCTCTTCAACCTGTGGCCTTCCAGGTGTTTTGGACTTCAGCTCCCAGAATTCCTGACCATAATCATCAAATGGGAGCAAATGTGACTACCTTAATGCCTACCTTGAATTCACACATAATAGCAAACACTGGAAGACAATGGTGTGGGTGATACAAAAACTAGTACCAACAGTCTCAAGCACTTGCATGTAACTTAGACCTTTGAGAATAGGAGTCTGGCATTGGGTTGAAGATAACTACAACGTTCTTATGAACAAAAACCTATCTTAATAGTCTTCCTGCTTATGGGACCTTTGCAACTATATTCAACCCAAGGCAGTCTTATGCATTACTCGTATGCATCACATTGTAATCTAATGCATGGGAGCAGGACTTATATGAGCATTCACATCCCTGTTTCCAATTTTAGCCCTACATGCATCCTGGCAAAAACCTAACCCGGGCTTAAGAAAATGGCAAGATTGCCCTCCATCATTACAGCTCATCAGTGTACAAAAAGGAAACCTCACTTCTAGTGTCAAATTGCATTTGTTTCAATTTTATTTTGCCTTTCTCATTCTTGAACTCCAATTTCAAAAAACACGATTCATAATGCAATTGGGTGCAAGTTCATATAGAAGGATCTGCTAATTTCAATGTGCATTACATCCATATTGAGAACGAGATTGCCTCCTTTCCTCTAGCAATAAAAACCAATCTTATCAACTACTTATCCAGCAAGCTTCTATACATTATACCAAATAAGATAGATGTTTTCTTGTACTTACCTGATATTTAATCCTACAAAGTTTGTCCATGTGAAAATATAATCTCCTCCAAAGAACATCCCTATGTAGGTTATTAATATATTCTAGGGAAAAGATGCAGGAGAATTGTTTTAGTCACAGAATTCAAATACAATTTTTCTCCAAAGCTGGGTAGTACTCATGGTAAGTGCTTAAAAGTCTCACAAATGTCTTAGTCCTAAAATGAATGAGACACAAAAATGTGCTATTGAAAAACAATAAAGTGGACAAAAAAACCCCAGGGCATTTGTATCTTTCTAGATAACAAATTTATATAAGATATGTGCAGGATATGGTCTATGGCAGTGGTGCTTAACCTGTGGGCTGCTGACCAGAAGTGGGTCGTGAGGATGAAAATCTGGTCCATGAGCCTCCTTCCTCTTTATTTTATTTCCACTTCTTTCATGTCACTCAACACTCCTTCCCTGTCGCTGACCAGCTCTGCCTCCTTGGATACACCACATCAGCTCTAGATTATTAAATATGGCTTTCTGTGGGCAATCTGATGGCGACTACGGGATGGCATATGTTCTGTATCAGAAACTAGAGCTGATGTGGTCTATTCAATAGAAATGGCCTCCAGGTATTTATAAATTGTCTAACCAACTTAATCCTTCCTCTCTATCCACTAAATTTAATATTTTCCCATGAACACTCAACTCACAAACACATAAATCATTGTAAATGACAGACCTCAATTTAGGACACTAGGCTCTTCCATAGATCTAATTCAAAAGAGTTAGATATTACATAGGACATAATTTGCATTACACTGCCTTTCTTCTCTATAATGCGGAGCAACAGATGTGATGTGTACCAAAAAACACAAGCTCAGCTATGCATGCTATAGCTGCACTACATTTATTTATTTTTAAATTGGGACTTCAAGGGAAAACAAACAATGCAACAGTACAATTATTTCTCAGCTTTATAGAGTTGAAGACCTTACCTTAATACAACCAACTATTGTAGTTGTAAGGGCAGAGTTATACTGAGTACAAAGTACTGTTGAATACATAAGAATAAACCTACAAAGGAAGAGTCAACATTTAACAAGGTATTGAAAATAAATCACTGGCTGAGCAAAAGACAGAATTCGTTAAGTTTTGCTATCACCCAAAAGATGTGTTCCTTAATGGTATATGCTTTGTCACAGGGAAGCCTTGCCTTGCTGCAGCAGTCACACTATTGTGCAAATGCTCCTTCCTCTCACTAGCTCCTGTCCCTGTTTAAAATTTCATCCCTTGCAAATATTCCTACCTGTCTTCCACCCACTTCCATGGGTCCTGTCCCACCTGAAAATCTCATCCCAGGCTTGCAAATGTACCCTGCCCCTCCTTCCATCAATCTCACTTCAGTCCCTCACCTCTCCAACCCACTGGGGACAAACCAAATGGTTAAGGCAAGAGAAAGTGAAGTTTCCGCTTAACAGCTAAAATGGGATTGTGCTATATACAACTAAGAGTTTTCTGCAAGTAGTATTCTTCTATTAATACATTGTGTTATTGCCAATTTGAATTGTAAAAACACACATTATACCAGAACACACTGTACAAGCTAGTTTATGACACACAATCTGATGCCTGCTGTACCCTGATGCTCTGTTCAAGAATGTGTAACAAGTTGGATCTAGATCAGCAATGTAGCTTTAAAGTACACGATGAGCGTCACTTAACACAGAAGGACTAAAGCACAAGAGAGCCCATATTTTTGCTTTATACATCCAATACTCATCAAATGACCACAATAATTCAAGTGAACCTGCCCTGATATAATTAAATTTCATTATTTCAGTTGGCCCAACACATTGGCAGGCTAGACTTTTGTGAATCTGATTATTCAGATTTGATTAATATGTTCTCTCTAGGAATATCTAGGACGGTTCTCCAGCATGATTGTATGATCAACTAGAGGCGCCTTGAGAGAACACTCCTGTGGACATCTGTAGATCTTCACAATGAAAGTTGATCACAAAGTTATGCTGGAGAACCTGATGATTCAACAACAACAACATTTTATTATCGTCCAAAGACCCGTATTTCTCCATAAGTGTACAAAATATGCAATGTTAATAAGATTAACATCAGCTGACTGATTTAACATACGGGATTAAAACTGATTGAAACCATACAAGATGGCTATAAGTATAGGTCAGTGGTTCTTAACGGGTGGGTCCCCACGTGTTTTGTCTTACAACTCCCAGAAATCCCAGCCAGCTTACCAGCTGTTAGGATTTCTGAGAGTTGAAGACCAAAACATCTGGGGGCCTAAAGGCTGAGAACCACTGGCATGGGCAATGAAAGGAATTCTCTCAGGTAAAAAAAATAAATTTTAGTCATGATCTTTACACTTGTGCATGTGGTCTGCCCAAATCCACCCATGCGAATGTGGAGAGCCCACTATACTACTTGGTGCTAATGTAGCGTAATTTTGATATTCAAAAAATTCAGCCCTGAAGACATGTAGAATTGGAATCTTTATCCCTTTTCTGCCAATTTGTCATGCCTGCTTTGCTTAATGATAGAACAGAAATACACATAGTACTGCATTAGGTTTCCAATAACAAAGTATTTGTTTCTTGGGGGGAGGGGAAAGGAATCAGGAACATACATATTAAAGCAGGGGTGGGAATGTTGCCTCCCTCCAGATGTTGCTGAACTGCAAATCGATGCAGCCTTAGCCAGCAGGTTCAATAATGGGGAAGGAAGACAGCTGCAGTCCAAAAAACATCTGCTGAGCGTATGATTCCCCACCCCTGGGATCACTAAAACACCCTTACTTACCCCATTACACAGGAGAGTGTAAACTGTACAAGGAAGAGGGTGTCTGCCCAGCCTTGGTATTCCATTGCCTGAAAATAAGAACATTTATTGGTTTATTGGTTCCAAAGAATTCAGGTGGCACGCATGGCCCTCTCTCGGTTACTATCTTCACAATGACTGAGAGATAATATCTAGTCCAAGGACATTGAGTAAACCATGATAATGAACAAAATTGGGCTACCAGTATTAAAAACAACTATAACACTATAACAGTAAATAAAGAACAAAATTCAAACACAGGAGAACTCCAGACAGGAGTGTGAATGTTTCAATTGGTCACCTTGATTAGCATTTGATGGCCTGGCAGTTTTTAGGTGTGGCTTGTTACTGCCTGGGGAATCCTGATCACCTCTCAAGAAAGGATTGCATCTGTCAAGTAGGAAATTTAGGTACTGTTTTATACGGGGAGGTTAATTTACCTAATTTACAACGCCATAAAAATCTGGAGCAGTGTGCAAAAGAATAAATACTCAATCGGTGTCACAAGTGGACAGTGAAGCGACAGCTCCCCCAGTGGCTGGAATTCGAGCATACCCTCATGAAGCTGTTATGTTAAATAGCCTCTGTGTGTCTGCCTATATATGTTGTATGTCTATGGCATTGAATGTTTGCAATGTATATGTGCATTGTAATCCGCCCTGAGTCCCCAGTAGGGTGAGAAGGGCAGAATATAAATCAGGCCCGGATCACAACGTTTTGCCGCCCTAGGCCACAGTTTGGAATAACGCCCCCCCCCCCCCATTTTCCTGCTTAGTAGAAGCAGGAAAAGGTAGCGCGGCAGCCAATCAGGGGTGCCTGAGGCGGTGCTTAGCTGCTAAGTGCCGCCCCAGGCAACCCCCATTGGCTGCCGCTGCCGCGCTAGCCTTTCCTGCTTCTGCATGGCAGCGGCAGCCAATCAGGGGCGCCTGAGAGGCGGTCCTCGTCGTCGCTCGACTCCTCCCACTCACTCCTCAACTTCAAGCCTGAAGGTCGCCATTTTGAAAAAAAAATTAAATATTTTTTTTTTAATTGGAGGGTCTGGATTTGTCACTCCCCAATGGCTGTCGCCCTAGGCCATGGCCTAGGGTGGCCTTATGGATGATCCAGGCCTGATATAAATACTGCAATTAAATACATTAAATAAATAGATTAAAGTTTTCCTTGCTTGCTGTCTCTGGTATAGGGGCCTCGGCGTGCCCAGTGCCCAAGGCGTTAATTAGTTATTGGTTAACTAATTGTTGGTTGAATTGACTTGTCCAAGCCTGGATCTCACTGGGACCAACTGCAGACACGTCTTGCATCCAAGATTCCCTGGTGGTAGTACCTCTGATCTCAAACTGCTCCCTTTCCTCAGGCAAAGGGGTGGGCAAACTTACTGATACAAACCAGGAAGGGATTAAACTCCACCCTTATAAAAACTACATAAAAGTGACTACTCTAAAACTGTGTGAGGAAGCCTGACAAAAGGAACTGGGATTTATACAGCTCCAGCACATGAACAGCCATTAATGCATCCTGTGGAATTTTAGGATTTTAGCTTGATGAGACACTCAGATGGACTGTGACTATGTAGCATTAGTAGATACAGAACAGTCACAGATCTGTAACCTTGGTTACAAATCTGTAGGTGCACTACTAAATACCAGCCACTGTTCCTATTCTATTGCTTTAGGGCAGTGTTTCTCAACCTTCCTAATGCCTTGACCCCTTAATACAGTTCCTCATGTTGTGGTGACCTCCAGCCATAACATTATTTTCATTGCTACATCATAACTGTCATTTTGTTACTGTTATGAATCGTAATTTAAATATCTGACTTTAATTCACTGGACCAAGTTACCACAAATAACCAATACTCCCAAATTTGAATATTGGGGTTTGGGGGATTTTGTCATTTCGGAGTTGTAGTTGCTGTGATTTATAGTTCACCTACAATCAATGGGCATGCTGAACTCCACCAACGATGGAATTGAACCAATCTTGGCATGCAGAACTCCCATGAGCAACAGAAAATACTGGAAGGGTTTGGTGGGCATTGAGTTTGAGTTTGGGAGTTGTAGTTCATCTCCATCCAGAGAGCACTGTGGACTCAAACACGAATGGATCTGGACCAAACTTGGCACGAATATTCAACACACCCAAATGCGAATGCTGATGGAGTTTGGGGAAAATATACCTTGACATTTGGGAGTTGTAGTCACTGGGATTTATAGTTCACCTACAATCAGAGAGCACTCTGAAACCCACTGATAGAATTGGGCCAAACTTCCCACACAGAATCCCCATGACCAACAGAAAATATGTATTTTCTGATGGTCTTTGGCGACCCCTCATGACACCCCCTCATGACCCCCCCCCAGGGGTCCCGACCCCTAGGTTGAGAAACGCTGATCTAGAGACACAGACCATTGAAATCTGTCCACAGAAACTGAAGGAATCCTGTTACTTAAATAGCAGACACATTAGATACCACAATATATATTTAAAGTACTAATATAATAAATTATGGACAAAAAGATTGTTCTCATTCACATAACCAAATAGCACTAGCACTGTTTGAAATGTCCAACTCTAACTAAACGTCTGGGAAGATAATGGTCTAACAAAAATATTTGGTTTGCCACTGTCTGAACTCTGTTTCACAACCTTAGAGCTGTTTTTTAAATTTAAGACTTCATTTTCAGACCCAATGTGTGCTGAAATATCTTTCAGAGCATTTAATAAAAGCGATAGGGAAAAAAGGCAAAATGTACCTTTCACAATAAGATGTTGACTGAAAAATAAAAATGCTTCTAAAAAATTTGAACATTAACAAATATTCATATATCTTCAAAATACAATCCTTGTCTTTTAAAAAGCCTAACTTGTAAATGGTCTTTTAAAGGTTATATCCTCAATGTTTGCTGAAGCCAAATAGAAAAGGAACAGCAAGAAGGGATGCCACGCAATCAAAAAGTGTTCAATAGGACAGGCTTTAAGTTTTTGGCCCTTGCCTCTTCATGTATACTTGAGATGATCTGCAATGGCAACAAAGGGAGGGAGGGAGGGACGGACGGACAGAAAGTGACAGAAAGAGGGAAGAGAGACTGTATATGACTAAAAGTCCTTATCTGTGTCCCTTTCACCCAACAGTTATAGGACTGCCACTTCGACTATTTTGACTGCAATGGCTGCATCCCTGGAATGTACAGTTTTGGTGAAGCACAAGTGCTCTCTGACTAAATCCAAACGCTTCCCCGTGAACTGCAAATCCCAAGATTTGATAGGATGAAACAATAGCAGTGTATCTGGAATCACAGCACTATAATTGCATAGCATGGAAGTGTTTCTACTTGTCAATTTATCAGTTGGTGTCAGAAACTAACATTGAACCTGACTCAAAATGACTCAACCCATAGCTTACACTTTCTACACATAAATAATATGTTCACCACAGACAGGATTATTCATAGTTTGACAAATGTTCCCTTGCTAACATGTTACTTCTTTTAACATCTCAATCTATTTGTCACATATTGCCATAATTTCCCCTTAAGCCTCATACTCTGTCAGTATCAAGGCAAATTAATATAACGAAAGGGGGAAAGACAGGTACATTCTTAAGGCGCGTTAATAATAAAGCAGTGATTTCTCAGCTCTATGAATTTTGAGCTTCCTGGATCTTCAACAGAGCAGGCTTTGTTCACCTTCACTGTCAAGAGCTTGCCAGAGGAGAAAAAGAAAGTTTGTTTAAAAAAGCTAGCAGCACAATATATGTGCACAGACACGGAATACAAATTCCAGAGTCTAATACAGTGTCCGTATTCTATTTCTCATTCTGTCGGTGCAGATATTTCTAATGAACACATTCTCCTTATCCCTACCCTCCACTACCATGAACACCAAAATGTTATTTTTCCAACTCAATGGAACACAGAATTATTATTCTCAATGCTGATCTTGTCCATTCTGAGACCATACATACAGGGGGGACTGGCCTCCTACAGTCTGCTTGGCCCTTGCCTTATAACTTGGATTGACAAGTTAGGTCCAAGAGGCAATAAATGTCTCCTTGTGAATGGAATAGTCGTCTTGAAGGAGCTGCCTGAGAAGAAACTCTCAAATATAGCCTTTCTGGAAACACCAAGGAGCCCCCAGTGGGACAATGTGTTAAACCTCTGGTGCCAGGACTGCTGACTGAAAGGTCAGCGGTTTGAATCTGGGGAGCGGGGTGAGCTCTCATCTGTCAGCTCCAGCTTCTCATGCGGGGACATGAGAGAAGCTTGGGCAACGTCCTTGCAGATGGCCAATTTTCTCACACCAAAAGCGACTTGCAGTTTCTAAAGTCACTCCTCACACACACACACAAAAGCATTTCTGGATTCTGAGGGTTGTAGTGATGATTATGAACATTCCCTTTTTGAGCAAATTGTTCTGGTGGCTGATTGATGGGATAGATGAGACTGACTATCTAATCTCAGGGATTGCAACAGTAGAATCATAAGAGGCTACAATGGCCACACATGGGGACCTTGGAAAGTCAAAACTCCACAGCACCACTAAAATAAAATAAAATAGAAAGAGGAGGATAGCACTGGCCAACACAAATTTCAGTGCCTCAAATGTTAGAACTGTTTCTGGGTATGTTTGACCTGCTGGGTCCAAAAATGGCACTAGTTTTCCTCTATATCTCTAATTTGAGATACAGAACATATGCCAGATACCACCCTTCAATCTGCTCTCCTATAAAAATCAGGATACTTTAATGTAGTGTTTTAGTTACTTCCTTCTAAAATTTAAAGAAAAGTGTGCCACATCAAAGTCTTACTTCATACCAAAAGCACAGATTTATGAAACAAACTTTACATTACAAATTCAACCATATCTAAGGCACTAGAGTTGATGTGGTCTATCCAATGCAATTTTCTGAATCAGCGCCCCAAAAGAACCCCAGGAATAGCCCGATAAACTAAGACAAAAATACCATCTAGGGCAGTGTTTCTCAACCTTCCTAATGCCTTGACCCCTTAATACAGTTCCTCATGTTTATTTATTTTACTTATTATTTATTTATTATTGAGGCTTCTATGCCGCCGACTCCCGGGGGCTCGCGGCGGCTCACAAGAGCCAGGGGCATAAAAACAAAGATTAAAAACATAAAACAATTGAACAATTAGAGCAATAGCAGAACAGGCAATAAAACAAATGGAGCAGCAACAGGAGCCACAACACAGTACCCAGAGCACGCGGGCCTACTCTCAAGGCCTGCCTATACAGATGGGTTTTGCAGGCCCGCCTGAATGGGAGTAAATCCCTCAGGGCTCTGGTTTCGGCCGGGAGGGCGTTCCACAGCGTGGGGGCTATGACGGAGAACGCCCTCCGGCAGGTAGATGTCAGGTGTGCCGACTTTGCTGATGGTATTTCCAGGAAGTTGGCATCCTCAGACCGTAGTGATCTCGATGGGCAATAGGGAGTGAGGCGGTCCCTCAGATACGCTGGCCCCAGGCCGTACAGAGCCTTGAAGGTAAGAACCAACACTTTGAAGGCGATCCGGTGCTCAATAGGCAGCCAGTGCAGATCCTGCAAGGCGGGTGTTATACGGCAACCTGCTGGCGTGCCAGACAGGAGCCGGGCGGCAGTGTTCTGCACCAGCTTGAGCTTCCGGATCGACGACAGAGGAAGGCCAACGCGTGAAGCGCGTTACAGTAATCTAGCCTTGAGATGACCGTGGCTTGGATCACCGTGGCCAGGTCGTTCCGGGAGAGGTAGGGGCCAGCCTCCTTGCCTGGCGGAGGTGGAAAAAAGCAGCCTTGCTGACCGCAGAGACCTGGGCCTCCATGGTCAGCTGGGAGTCAGGTGGACCCCAGGCTCTTCAGACGGCGCTGGGCCCAGCGCCGCACCGTCCAGGGTCGGAAGCCGGGCACCCACCCCGCCCGGGCGACCCAGCCACAAGATCTCAGTCTTCGCCAGATTCACCCTCAACCTACTGGCTCGCAGCCATCCAGTAACGGCTTCGAGGCAGTGCTGGAAATTATCGGGGACGGGCTCCGGCCTGCCCTCCATCCTCAGAATGAGCTGGGTGTTGTCAGCGTACTGGTGACAAACCAGCCCATAACTCCGCACCAGCTGTGCAAGCGGCTGCATGTAGATGTTAAATAACAGAGGAGAGAGGATGGCCCCCTGAGGAACTCCGCAAACTAATGGGAGCCCTCGGAGACCACCTCGCCCCTCCTCACACGCTGAGACCGCTGGCGGAGGAAGGAGGTCAGCCATTTAAGGGCAGTCCCCTCACTCCAGCCATGGCCAGGCGGTGGATCAATAGATTGTGGTCGACCGTGTCAAACGCTGCCGTGAGGTCCAATAGCTCGAGCAGCGCAGACCCGCCGTGGTCGAGCTGGCAGCGGAGTTGGTCTGTGATGGAGACCAGGACCGTCTCCGTCCCGTGCCCCGAACGGAAGCCGGACTGGAAGGGGTCTAGCCACGTTGCATCATCTAAGAAGGACTGCAATTGCTCCATTACTGCCCTCTCCACTACCTTGCCCAGGTACGAAAGATTCGACACTGGGCGGTAGTTGGAGGGAACCGCAGGGTCAATGACGGTTTCTTCAGTAATGGAGCTACCACCGCCTCTTTCAAGCACTCTGGAAAGACTCCTTGCTCAAGGGAGCTGTTTATGATATTCAACAGAGGCCCACGTAGCCCCTCCAGGCAAGATCTAACAAGCCAGGAGGGGGCACGGGTCGAGGAGCAGGTGGTGGGACGGGCTGCAGCCACTATCTTATCAACAGCGTCTGCGTCCAGTGGCGAAACCGGTCGAGGTGGGCCCGGCGGAGGGCCACGGAGTCTCGAGCTCTCTTACTGTATCAACTGTGGCCGGAAGGTCGGCGGAGGCTCCGGATCTTATCTGTGAAGAAACTCTGAAAAGCACCGGCAGTGAGGGCCTGATCACTATTTTTTGGGGCGGTAGGGACCGTCGTCAAAGACCGAATTACCTTAAACAATTGGGCCGGGCGTGAGTTAGCAGACGCGAGCAGGGCGGAAACGTACACATTTTGGCCGCCTTGACAGCATGCTCATAAGACTCTTTAATTAGCTTATAAGCTGATACTGAGGCTCCGTCACGGAGTTTCCTCCAGTCGCGCTCTAGCCGTCTCCTCTCCTGCTTCATGGCCCTCAGATCCCCTGTATACCAGGGGGACCGATGATTGCGGGGTTGGAGAGGACGCCTAGGGGCAATCTCGTCGAGAGCTCTAGCTAACGAGGTGTTTCAGGCCTGGACTAGCTCATCGACTGAGACGCTGATAGACTCCAGATCCCTCAGAGCATTCAGGAACCTTTTGGGTTCCATAAGTCTCTTTGGGCGACGAAAATCTGTTCGGCGCCCTTGCATGGGGGGGGGGGCGGTTGCTCAACCCGGATCCTTAGAGCACAGTGGTCCGACCATGGAACCTCAATTACGGAGGCTAGGTCACTTGAACCCCCGCGCTGAACACCAAGTCGAGAGTGTGCCCGGCCGTGTGTGGGTCCCGAGCTACAAGGGAGAGGCCTAATGTCGCCATGGTCGAGATTAGGTCCGCAGCTGCAGATGGAACAGAGGCTGCGTCGGCGTGGACATTG
This sequence comes from Anolis apletophallus, assembly GCA_030556195.1. Classification (NCBI taxonomy): domain Eukaryota; kingdom Metazoa; phylum Chordata; class Lepidosauria; order Squamata; family Anolidae; genus Anolis; species Anolis apletophallus. The sequence goes on from JARBWK010000005.1 coordinate 99,655,398, forward strand.
AAGTCACCCAGAACAATAAGTCTGGGAAACCTCAATGCCCACTCCGACACAGTCTCGAGCAACCGCGCCAGGCTCTCTGCTGGTGCGCTAGTGTAGCACAGCAGTTCTCGTTTGTGCCTGGAGGGCAGGGAATAGGTCCTGGGGTTCCATTAGCATTAGGGCCTGCAGCAGCAGATGTGGATTCCGAGGATGAGCTAGATGACTGGGGTGAAGCACAGGGCCCTTCGGATGGGCCTCGTTCGCCCACAGAGAGCTTGGCATGGGATGAGATGATGTTTGGGCCTAGCATAGATTCCGATCACCAGGTGGAGATGGGAAGCAGCGAAGGGAGTTATGAACACCCGGGAGGAATTCCCAAGAGCTTGAAAGTGAAAACATGGACGGCCGAGTGGGAAAGTGCTAGGGAGGAAAGTTCTCAGGAAGATAGCGACACAGCTGCTGAGAGGCAAGGTCGATCCTTCGATAGGAGACGGGACATTGAGTCTACTAGGAGGGGTTGGTCTAGGGTCCTAGACCGACCGAGGTCCGTGAGCGGAGATTGGAGACAGAAGAAGCCTAGGCGTCGGGGCCTCAGCCGAAGGATTAAGTATAGGATCCGTGGGAACGCATCCTCAGTTCTCCGGCCACGTCTTTCCTGAATAGGCGTGAAGCGGAGTGGGACCACAAGCTAAGCCGTGGTCATCAAGCCTTGCCTTGCATCTGCCTTGCCTTGTTTCTTGATCCGCATTGGATTGCGGAGCCCTGCCTTGTTCCTGAGCCGCATTGGATTGCGGAGCCTTGCCAAGCTTCTAGTCTATTTGCTACGTTACTTTGGACAATCTTGCTTACTACCTTTTGGACCTTTGCATATTATTGGACTATATATTCTTTGGAACTGTTTTTATACTCAATAAAGTAGTTAGCCTTCAGTACGTCTCTGTGTGTGTGATTAAGGGGCCCGCTAAGTCCGCGATCGTGACAGCTAGGTGCACGGTACACCAGCAGAATCGCCAGGCTCTCCGGGGACTCCCACACCAGGCCGACACTCTCTAATCCCGAGGTGACCAGCGCAGGGATCGCTCTAAGGTGTAATCCGTCACGGGAGAGTATTGCCACCCCACCCACCCCCCGTCCCTCGTTCCTATTCTGGTGCGTGGCAACATAACCAGGGGGGACCACTTCCTGGAGGCAGATGGAATCGCTCTCCTGGAGCCAGGTCTCAGTGATACAGAGTAGGTCCGCTTTGAGGTCTTCACAAAACTCCCTGACGATGGCAGTCTTGTTCCGGATGGAACAGGCGTTAACCAGCACCAGAGTGGAAGGGGGGAAAGCTGGATGTCTATCAACAACGTGTCGGGGGATAGGACGCAGGTCAGAACCGGGCTGAGTCCGTCTTTGACTCGGTCCGGTTCTCGCAGTTAAGTTCGCATTCGGCCTGCGCCTACCGTACTCACCCGCCGAGATCACTGGGATGCTCAACGGACCTGGATGGCAGGAGTCGGCTGGGAGTTCAGCTTCGGCACACCCCGTGAAAGGGGTGGCCTGCAGGAATCCCGATCGTTTACCGCCGATTCTACTGGCAGCCCCTCAACCCCAGACCCCCAGACACCTGGGAATTCGAGGGAGGGGCATCAGAGTCCGTTTGTCAGCCGAATATCCATGTCCCTGATGGGACCCCGAGGCAGCCTGTCCAACCATCTGCTGGGGTGGCCATTCCGCCCTTTAAGTGTGCCCTTGGTACCGCCAGCCGGAGCCAGTTCGGGGATCAAATCTGGGTGGTTCTCCTTCCGGCTGAAACCCCCCAAAAGGTCCGTGAACGAAAGGGTCTCCTCTGGGTCTTGCGGCCTTCCCTCTCCTCCGAGGGCCTTGTCCTGGGCCGCCGGATGGCGGGCCGTGGGTGGCTGGTGAGTTCCGTGCTGGTAAGAGGGGCCAGGACCATGGGGGGCCATGCTCGTAAAGTGGTGGTCGTTCGGCGGCGGCCGGCCCTGCTTGCAGGTTAGCGATGTTCTCCCTCTATCCCACGAGGGGGTCTCCGAGCATCTGGCAATGGGCTAGCAGGAATTGGCCCAGCGCTGGCCGGAGCAGTGGACAGAGGCGGAGAGGAGGCCAGGAGTTGGAGTCCCAGGACTGAACCTCCAACATTAGTAGTTTCCACATGCCCTGGGTTGTTGGTAGCCACGGGGGCTCTGGACTGGGCAGTCTTAGGGGGCAGTGGCTGATGCGGTAGTCCAGCAGCTCGGCCACGCCTCATCCTAATCCGTCTTCGTCTAGTTTGGCCTAGTCAGTTCTTCTTCGTCCTCTTTTGGCTGTTTTCCAGCGGCATGGGGAGTTGGGTCGGCAGGTCAGCTGGGAGGCGGCAGGCATGGCGTCTGGGCCGTTCCCCAGGGGCCTTTGCCAAGATCTGAGAAACATTTAGAGCCTTTGGTGGGGAGCCAGGGTGGTCAGCAATAGTCATAGCTGGAGCCGATGACATAGGCACAGGGGGTGGGGCTAAAGACGCCGAGCAAAGTGAGCTCGGCGCCATGTTGGATCCGGCCACCAACGCCCCCCCCCAAGGATGGAGAAACTGGGGCCCAGAGCCCTCCACGGGCTCCACCACGGGAGGGCCGCCACCCCAACCGACTCCTCGTCCTCCTCGGCTGGCGGGCTCCCGACTGCTGGTCCGTCCTGGGAGGCTCGCTCGCAAAGCGCCGGGGGTTCCTCCTCCTGCCGCTCCTCTGGCGAACGAAGCCCTCCCGGGGGGCCTGGGGACAGTCCACTCCGGGGGCCTGCAGGCGGCACGCTCACCTCTCCCGGGGTCCATGCATGTCAGGACCTGGCCCGCGGAACATGGCGGATCCGGCAAACCACCAGCCGCCGCCACCCGGGTCCCCGAAAGGGGGCTGGGGAGGTGTACGCCCTCTCCGCCACAGCAGGGGGACGGAGGGGACGGCCCCAGATCCAGCCCTCCGGCCTCCCCCAGCCGGGCGACCAGCTGCCCAGCCAACTGGCCAAAGGTGAGGAGGAGGGAGGTGAGTTCTCGGATGGAGTCCTGCAGGCCCCGTGGACCGGCCTGGGCTCCATCGGCTCCAACGGGGGAGGATCAGCGGCCTCCCACTGGATGGCGGAAGGGTGGGGGCTCCGGTGTCAGCTCCCCAATTCGCGTCCGTCCCCAAGCCCGGCCAGGGGACTGGGGACTGTGGCGGGCGAGTCCTAAAAATAGTCCTCCCGGCAAAGCAGCGGCTCCCGAGCTTGCCGGATCCTGGCTGCCAAGGCCGACTCAGGCCGACTTCCAGGGCGGCCTCTGCTTCGAACTGCAGGGCTTCTAGCGGGAATGGAAGGTCCGCCAGGGGCCAAGGGCTCACCCGAGGTTCTGGAGGGCACCCTCTCTGCCAGGGGTGGTCAGTCTCGCCAGCGAAGCTGTTATACAGGTGGAATCACCAAGGCCCGGCGGAGCTCGGCGTTCCTGCTTCTGCTTTCGGCGGCCATCTTGAAGTTTTAAGTCTCTACCGCAGTCCCCTTCCTCCTCTTAGCTGGCCTTGGGGGGGGGGAGCAGCAGTGTTTCCTCCTTCTCCTCCTGAGATGGCAGGCAGGTGTAAGAAGCAGCAGCCAGGAGACAAGAGTTTTTAAGTCTCTACCTCAGTCCCTTCCTCCTCTTAGCTGGCCTTGGGGGGGAACAGCAGTGTTTCCTCCCCCCGACCATAAAATTATTTCCATTGCTACTTCATAACTGTAATTTTGCTACTGTTATGAATTGTAATGTAAATATCTAATATGCAGGAGGTATTTTCATTCACTGGACCCAATTTGGAACAAATACCCAATATGACCAAACTTTGAATAATGGTGGGGTTTTGAGAGGACTGACCTCAGAGGTTGAGTGTTATAGTGCACCCACATCAACAGAGCAATATGCACTTAACTGATGGATCTGGACCAAACATGGCACAAATACCTAATATTACTAACTTTGAATACTGGTGTGATTGGGGGGAGGGCTGTCTCAACATGATGTAGTTCTCCCTGCATCCAGAGAACCCTGTGATCCCCACTGATAATGGATCTGAACTAAACTGGGCACATAGACCCAACGTGGCCAACTGTGAATACAGGAGGAGTTTGGGGGTGACTGACCTTGGCGTTTGGAAGCTGTAGTTCCCCCGCACCCAAGAACACTGAACCCAGCTGATAACGGATTTGGACCAAACTTGGCACACAGATCCAACATGGCCAATTCTGAATACTGGTGGGATTTGAAGAGGATTGACGCACGAATTTGGGAGTTGTAGTTCACCCACATCCTTATGCATTTTCTAATATAAGCATTAATTTTAAAAACTAAAGGAAAGACTGACTTTTTTCTAACAAATAGCGTTACAAATTACCTAAGTTGCTTCTGCTGCTGCTGCTCTGGATGCTACTTTGAACCGGTGCTTGGCTGCTGTGTCGGACTGGATGAGGGCTAGCAAATTAAAGCTTAATCCTGACAAGACAGATGTCCTCCTGGTCAGTCGAAAGACCGAACAGGGCATAGGGTTACAGCCTGTGCTGGATAGGGTTACACTCCTCCTGAAGATGCAGGTTCACAGCCTGGGAGTGATCCTGGATTCATCACTGAGCCTGGAGCCCCAGGTCTCAGCGGTAGCCAGGGGAGCCTTTGCACAGTTAAAACTCGTGCGCCAGCTGCACCCGTACCTTGGGAAGTCTGATCTGGCTACTGTCGTCCACGCTCTGGTCACATCCCGAATAGATTACTGCAACGTACTCTATGTGGGGCTGTCTTTGAAGACAGTTCGGAAATTGCAACTAGTCCAACGGGCGGCAGCCAGATTACTAACTGGAGCTACATACTACCTTCCTGTTGTGTCAGCTCCACTGGCTGCCGACCCACTTCCGAGCTCAATTCAAAGTGCTGGTTTTGACCTTTAAAGCTCTATACGGTTCTGGCCCAGCTTACTTGTCCGAACGCATCTGCCCCTACGTCCCACCTCGCAATTTAAGATCATCCGGGGAGGCCATGCTCTCGCCAACTTCTCAAACACGGTTGGTGGGTACGAGATAGGGCCTTCTCGGTGGTGGCTTCCCGCCTGTGGAATGCGCTTCCAAGCGACATACGATCAACCCCATCCCTCCAGGAAAAAAGTAAAATCTTGGCTATGGGACCAGGCTTTTGCACATTAGCACAATGCAGCACTTTGGATTGGAATTGTAATGGCAAGTTGATGGATATGGCTCAATGCTCATGTTGTGGACGGAACACTGTTTTTAACTTAAGTGAATGTGTATTACGTGTTAATGCTAACTGTATTTTAATGCTGAATGTTTATGGTTTTATATTATATATTTATATTGTGCATCGGCATCGAATTGCTGTCAAGCCGCTCTGAGTCCCCCCTCGGGGGTTGAGAAGAGCGGGGTAGAAATGATGTAAATAAATAAATAATACTAGACCACTCGCAGTCCCATGTCGCATGGGCGCTTTCCCCCCTGCCTTGAAGGGATGTGAGACTCCCTCCAGCCTTGCACGCTCTCCCTCATCCACACATGCATACCAAGATGCCATGCACCAAGCTCGCCTGCTCTCCCCTCCTCACTTGGAGTCTCAGAAACAACCCACCCTTGACTGAGAGGCCAGCTGAGAGGCCAGCCAATCACAGCAGGAGGGCTTTTGGTGGGAGGATTTGCCATCTGTTTCCCAAAAGGAAGAGAAGGACAGGCGGAGAGATCTTCAGCCTTCTCTTCCAAAGGCGTTCCTAAGATCATCAGAAATATGTGTTTTCTGATGGTCTTTGGCAACCCCACTCAGGGGTCCCAACCCCCAGGTTGAGGAACACTGATCTAGGGGACAATGGTGGCATTTTTATGTCTTGACAAAGCCATTTTTTTAACAATGGGAAGTGAGGGGAATACACTTCCTGTTCACTCCCCATTTCAATAAAGGCTTTTCTTTGTCCTTCATTGGCTCACATTAGTCCTAACATAATGAAAATGCCTCCAACATTGTTTGGAAGGTTGGGGGCAAATGTTTTTAAAAGTTGCAAACACTTTTGTAGGGAAAAAATGATTCCAAAGGCAGCAGAGGTGCTTCAAACAGTGGAAATTCTCATAAACACCATCTAGAGAGCTTTTGGGGGCATTCTAGAGCATAAAATAAATTCTTTGAGTGCCATAGAAATCGCCACACTGTGCCCACCCTTGATCTAAACCAGGCATGGGCAAACTTTAGCCGGTAGGCTGTTAGGAATTGTAGGAGCTGAAGTCCAAAACACTTGGAGGGCCGAAGTTTGCCCATGACTGATAAACCCATCAATTTGATTTCAGACAGAGAAATGAGTTATATTCCAGTTTTGTTCCACAATTCAAGAGTGCGTTAACAATAATGTCCTGATCAAAGGACCTACTGCAGCTATAGTTTGGATTTTTAATCATTCTTTCTGGACAAAAGCCAAAGACTCACCTTTTGCGCATCTCCTGTAAAATAGGCAATGGCCAAGGTTGGAAGAATCATGAACAGTGCATTATAATAAAGGAGGCCATATTTTCCCAGCTCCTATGAATGAAGAAAGATGTGAGGGGTTTGTATATATTGGTAGACAAATTAAGCTTTACAGGCAGACCTCAATAGTCATCCTTGCCAAACACTATGAAATTTCTCCTGTCTTGAGTCTTTACCGTAGTGTTTTCTCTATGGTGCAAATTGGGAGAAAATAAGTTTTGCACTTTATTTTAAATGTATTTGCTCATTTGGTTTATATTTTGCTTTTCCATAAAATCGGACTCAAAACAGTTTACAACATAAATTAAAACGAAATATCTCTAAAACAATATGGAGTACAAAAATGTAAAACATATTACACCATGCATTACATTATTCATTGTTTACTTGTTGTAAAAATGGTAAATGAAAAATTATTAACTGCACTAACTATTAAAGAATTCCTACTAGATAGAGGACAAAAAGGGAAGTGGTGCTGGAACGGCAAAATAAATTCATTTTAAGAAGAAGTTTCATTTCCAGAGGCTTTGCTAACTGAGGTATGCTAAAGTAAACATGGTACTACAGAAACTGCTATTACAATAAAAGAAAGAACATGAAATAAGGAAGTGAAAGATTATATGGACAAGACATAAAACCAGTCAGCCATATTACTAAGAAATTAACGGAACTGGCAGACTGCTTTTAAGATGAAGTATGATAAATATAAGCATACCTTTGAATCTAGTTTCTGCTTTACATATGCACCATTTGCAGCTGTTAGTACATCGTTGATCAAGATGAAAATGTAACCTTCTAGATCAAACGCCAAATCAGAACTAGGGTGAAAAGAAAATATTACAAATGTATAATATTCCCAAACATTGAACAAACATGATCTGCAAACCCTACATGATTCTGTACTATAGTGCAGATGTTTAACCTAATTGTAAGAAAATGCTGTGTAACAGAAGGCTCACACATCTAGTCTTCCAGGGAACAATACACACATCATCAATTCTGCTATTTATATTAGCACTGGTCTCCTGTAAGGTTTTTTCAGTGGGTGCAGGAGGAGAGCAAGGGCCAGATTGCATATACTTTGGAAATTTGCTTCTTCTTGACACAACCATTGGTGTCACTGAAGTGGTCGCTAGTAAGGCATGCAAGAAAGATGTCTCTGGACTCCTGTCTCTGCCACTGTTGCAAGGTTTAGGGGTGAAAGTAGAAAAGTCTTCTCAAGTGTAAGGTTTTTTTTTTCTACACTGGCCATTTTGGAGTAAAGCATCAAATACTGGAAAGGTATCTGTTCTCCTGCTTTAGGTTCTCTGATTCTAAAATAAAGATTTATTCATTCTTCTTATCAGTCACTACTTTGATAGGATGAAGGGAAGCAAATTAAATGCAAAAGCTGTAGATTAAGGATCAAACTTCCATAATAACAAAAATAATAATTTACTTTATTTATATTCCACCCTATCTCCCCAAGGGGGCTGAGGGTGGATTACAGTACACATATAAGGCAAGCATTCAATGCCATTATACAATTAACAAAGACAGACAATACATAAACAGAGGTAAAGGCTTCCCATCTTTTTCCATCTCCGGGAATCTGGAGGCTGTGCTTGGCTCCAGATTCCCGGAGATGTTGTCTTTAGACGCTCTCCTGAATGCTGGAATGTCCGCATGGGCGCCTTTCATTACTTCCCCACCAAAGCAGTACCTATTTATCTACTTACATTACCGTTTTCGAACTGCTATATGAGCAGAAGCTGGGTTGACGGTTGGGAGCTCACCCCCAACCTGGGCTTGAACTGTAGACCTTTCGATTGGCAAGAATTTCTGTAGGTGGCAGTTTAACCTGCTAAGCTAAAGCCCGAACCAAAGCCAGAAAAACATTTTGGCATTGTTTCCTAGGCCAAGATCCAATAGGATCCTTCAATTCAACACTAAAGGAATTAGGGCTTTCGTTTCTTCCCCTATTGCCCTTTCTGGGGAGAAAAGCTATTTGCTGGTACACATTTTAGGTTGCATGAGGGTCTTGAGGAAGGAGACAGGCTACTGATTCAGGCGAAAGCAACAAAAGTACACAATTTTGTTTTGGTCTCGGCATTTTCTAGCTTTACTCCAAAATGGCCAGTGTAGAAAAAAAACACCTACACTTGAGAAGACTTTTCTACTTTCATTGCAGATGTAATTTTTCAGCAACACAAGCTGTTAATTTCTGCAAGCAATTATCTGGCCCTATCAAGTATACCTTTTTTCCTCAAATCCATTTTCACAGGGCATCACCTCGATTTCTATTCAATTTTCACAAATTAGACATAATCTTTATTGCAACAAGCTACTTGAGGAATGCTGTAGTATGAAATGTAATTAAAAATCAAGCTATTTTTAAAAGATTTCTGCAACTTACCTTGCAGCTACAAAGGCTCCAATTATCATTGCAAATACTGTCATCTGAATCCCCCAGGAAAATTTCTTCCTAAAAACATCCAAAACAATCAAGAGCTATATCGTTACTGTAGCTGGTATATGAACATTACTAATGCACCCAGTTTTTAAATCTGACTTTCATGATGAGCTATAAAGAAATCACTATAGCCTGACTTTTCTCTTAAAATTTCCAACTATTTCCAACTACCTATTCCATGATAGGTAGGTGAGTGTGTTTAGTGAAGGAATACTATCAGATCTTTCATTGTTTCCTATTTAGTCTTCTGAACTGTTGACAAAGAAAAGCAAGTGGTCTCCAGATTCAGAAAACAGTAGACACATTAAACCTGCTGCATGGAAGCTTTCTCTTCTGGGAGACTTATCATAAGGAAATGTCATATGGATGTACTAAGAACTAGCTAATAATAATTGTGCTCTGCATTGAAACCAAGTTTATGAAACAAATGTTTTCTACTCACATTTGTCTCATAATATATTAATGTCATGTTGTCCAAGAGACAAGAGAGGAAAAATAATAGAATACATTTTGAATGTATAATCAAACTAAGGCAATGCTTCACAGAGTTTTGTTTGGATTTAAGACAGACAGTAAAATGCACACATGCTTATCAGTAGACTTGGATGGGTCTAACTCAGGCATGGGCAAACTTCAGCACTTCAACTCCCACAACTCCTAATAGCCTACTAGCTATTAGGAATCGTAGAAGTTGAAGTCCAAAACATCTGGAGGGCTGCCCATGCCTGGTCTAACGGGTGATTTGGAGCCATCATGGTTTAGCAGTTTTGAGTGTTCAAACTAGGACACTGGGGCTGGATTTACAGTGTCATATAGTTTCAAAGTTCAAGTTAACTGCATTGAACTGAATTATATGAGTCTACTAGGGCTGTTTCCAAAGGCAAAAAAATGTTTCAATTTCGGAATCGGATGTTGATTTTGTTCAAAAATTGGATGTCATTGACTTCTGAATTTTTTGAAATTTTTATCGGAATTGATTCGGAAGTATTTTCAAAATTCAGAAGTCTTCAAAAATGGTGTCCGCCTTCAAAAAGGGCCCAAAAAATCAGCAGAAGGGAGAGTCAGCTGTTAGCCATCAGCCAATGAACCATCAGCAAAAAAAATTCAGAAATGACATCTGAAATTCGGAATTCCAAACAAATTCGGAAATGCAACACCACTCCCTGTTTGGGAGGCAGTGATCGGAAGTCGCTTCAAAAGTCGGAAGTAGGCAAAAAAACCTTCTGAAATTCGGAAGTATCCAAAATTCGGAAACAGCCCTAGAGTCTACAATGTCATATAATACAGTCAAATTCAATTAATCTGCATTCTGAAGCTGCATTACATGGCAGTGTAGATCCAGCATGAGACACCAGGCCAGTCATGGAAATCCACTGAGTGACCGAGTCTCAATTTCTCAGCTTCAAAGAAATGAAATGGGAAATTTCCTTTGCATAGATTTTTGCCAAGTGGAGCCTGTAATAAGAGTAGTCACAAGTCAAGGTCAACTTGAAAGCACATAGCAACAGCAAGGTTGAAGATTACCTCTTCTCAAACATTTTCAGCTACAAAACCCTTCAGAAGACTTTCCCCCCACAGAACCCCAACTTTGTCCTTAAGCAGTGTTGACCTGCAAGGTTCTTCTTTCTTTCATCTACCCCTATTTTCTGGGTGTTTTGTATATTGTAGTAGATTTGGAAATTTTTAAAATGAATTTCCTTATTTAAAAGCACAGGTACATTGAATTTAACCAAGATCTTCATACTCTGGCATGGACTTTTTAAAGATTTTTAATAAAAGACTTTTCGAGGACCCCCTTATGATGCTTTTATGGAATCCTAGGGTTTCATGGGACACCGTTTAGGTACTACTGCTCTGCAGGACATATATATCCCAGTCCATTTGGTCAGAAAAAGTGACAGTTCACCATATCAAAAGCTCACTTCTCTACTCCACAAATGAACAGAGGGGATTTAAGAATAAAGTGAATTTTCACCAAGCAGCTTCTTCAGGGGCACAAGAGGACTGCCAGTACTAATGCAGACAGCATATAATCCCACTGCAATCTGTTTCCTCCTGTTTCCAAATGGAGAGCATCCATTGAAAAGAAGCTCAATGCAAAATCCTCATTTACTCCTCAAAGTTTTGTATAAAAGCTCAGAAGCATCACTCCTCCTTCTTCCAGAATACAATCAGGATTTGAAGGAGATGAGTAACTTCTAGTCACAAACTTTAAATCTCTTGCAAGACAAGAAAAAAATGAGGCTCTGGGTTCCCCTGCATTTAACATGTGCAGGGTGACTTGTATCTCATTTACTACAGGATTAAAGGGAAATAACAGTCTTGGCACAAACTGCATTCACTACATGGCATAATATTGTACCACTACTCACTTGAGTAAAATTCCTTCTGCAAACATTGTAAACAGAATAGAAAACCGTCTCAGGACTGTAAACATTGGCAGGCTGAAAGAGGAAAGGAAGAAACGTGACATTTTGGAAAAGGTTGACGAAACTGAGAAGGTTTGAGGCTACTTCCACATTTATAATGAGATATTTCAAAACTTGAATGCAGAAGATAGATGAAATAAACATTAAAATACATAGCAGTGAGATAAAACCCAGTGGGGCAAAAGGAAAGATTCCCAATACAGCTTTGAAGAAATAGCAAAAACAATACAAAATTGGCTTCCAAATCTTGAGACTAAGAGACAGATTTTCTCCAAACTGTGCAATTTGTTTTTATAAAGAACACAAAGGTTAGCTACGTATTATCTGTGGCAAAGCTTTATTTCTGGAAAGGAAGTGTGGAAGAGTTATTTCTGATTGAGCACACTGGCTTCTAGTACATTTATCCCAGAAATGTGCTAGGCTCTCAAGTTACAAGAGCCTATGGCTTAAAAGTTATATTTAACCGTCTTCTCAAGCTGGTGGCTAAAGCTAGTACCTGCCTAATTCTTGCTGTAGGAAGCCTCTGAGAATATGGAACAAGGGCACAGCGCTTCTGAGAGGAAAATAGAGAAGCTGCTTTTGTCAAGTGTTGCATTGTCTATTTTAAAGTGGTTCATGAACACATACAATAGTTTGTATACATTTCTGTTTGAACTCTAAAGATATTTGAAGATGACAGTTTGCTTAAGTAAACATTAACTACCTTCAAATATTTATTAGCACCAAACCCTGCAACTTCTTCCTTCTCCTTAAGAAACCTCTAAACTTCTGTTTCCAAATGTTCCTACATGACAATATAAATTACTTTGCCAACAGGTCAACATGACCTGCAAAATCTGTGGCAAATAAAATTGCCTCAAGGATTTTAAGCGGTATAGTGTCTTTTAAAAATGGGCTGGATCTAGATAAGCCATACTTTGAACTCAATGGTTCTATTCAAAGTCTGACTCCTGCTCTAGTCTCAACTATGGCAGTGATTGATTAGATTAGTGTTGACTCACCATTCAACAAGTGATTCAGGGGGTCTATTCTAACTAGAAAATTAGATCAGAATACAGCAAAATCATACAGAATTTCTTTTAGTGATTAAACAAAGCAGAAGTGGCAGTAATGCATGAATATTACAGAATTTTATTTTTTACTAGAGATGGGAAGGCCTGGAAAAGTTAGGGAGACAGGAGGGAGGTGGAAAAAAAATGAGAAAAAATAGGGAAACACTGGAAAAAATGGGGAAGAAACAAGGGGGGATGGAATTTTTTTTAGTTTTTTCCCCAGTTCTCAATACCTTTCAAGGGCAGAAATGAATAGCCATAAATATGGTACCAGTGCTGGCACAGTGGGAGGTGGAGGACACTGCTGGTCCCCTAAATCAAAACACTTAAGATGTTCTCGTGTTCAACAGGGATAGGGACCTCTATGAGGCCCAGGAGCCCACACTGGCCCCATAGGAAAGCTTGGAAAGCCAACTGACCACACCCTCAAATTTTCCTTTTTTAAAAAAAGGTGGTACCCCAAAGTGCTTCCAATAGTATCTTGGCCATGGGAAAGGGGGGGAGCATGTTAAACTCAGGTAATGTATTTGTAACAATAGGAAGTGACCAGCAATCAAATACTGTTTACTTGTTTTAGAAAAAGGCATTTCTTAGGACTAAAATGGCCTAAGGGAGAAACAGAGATGTGATAAAAATTCTCCAATGTGGGTGCAATAAAAATGCAAACAAAAAGGGAGCCCAGGGTAATCTCGTCCTATTGCTCTGAGCCCCCCCCCCCCCCCCCATGGCCATACAAAACATTGATCCCTCTTTTATTACATCCAAATGCCTTCTAGAGGATTACTTTCTCCTGTCTGGGCCTGTTTTTTTTAGCAGCTAGTGACCTATTAGTCAAATTCTAGATAATTCTTATGGGAGGTGAAGTCTTTCCTGGGCCTAACATAGACCAGGGGCAAATGCAAAGTGCAATTGCATCTCCATCTCCTAAGAGCGTTAGGGAGCTTAACAATAGTTTGGGAAAAAATATTTGCTTCTTTTTAAGGTTGGAGATTCTGGGCCCGCGTAAACAACTTGGAGGATGAATAAAGTCCATGGCTTGCATTTTCCTTGCCCCATCATTACTAGAAAAGTGGATCTGGCTGTAATCATGCTTTACTTAAATTGTATACTATTACAACATCATCTGCATTGGGTTGTCTGTGAATGCTGTCAAGAACCTTCAGCCACATTCTGCAGTAGCTGTGAGGCTTCTGAGTGCAAATATTAATCAGGACCATATAATTCCTCTGTTATATTATGGTTCACCAAGCTGCCAGTCTGTGTCTGGACTAAATTTAATGTGTTTGCCATAACATTATACTTCCTAAATCTCCATTTCTCTTACCAGCTTGGAATCAATGCTCCAACTAGCTTCTCATGGTATTTGAGGAATTGCCTCCTCCTAAAGCATTGGTTCTCAACCAGTGGGTCCCCAGATGTTTTGGCCCACAACTCCCAGAAATCCCAGACAGTTTACCAGCTGTTCCAATGTGCCTTCCCTGAATAAGTAAACAATGCCCTGTTCTGACCACTTCTTTGCAAAATGTCCTCAGTAGCACTTTAACTACCTGTTGGGTTGACTGCCCCACATTATCCTCTAAAACCATCCTTCTACATACATTTTACCTCTGTTTGCGTCCAGTGCTGTTTACTTTAAATTTTAATATATCACATCTGGCCCGGCCATGGTTTTAAATTGCCTGATATTGCTTATATGTGAGTTACATTGATCGTATTGTTTTATTTGCTTTGGGTTATTTTACTATGTGGCCTCGTGTAAGCCGCCCCAAGTCCCCTCAGGGAGATGGTGGCGGGGTATAAAGTATTTTTATTATTAATATTATTATTATAAAACATCTGGGGACCCACAGGTTGAGAATCACTGTCCTAAAAGAACCTGGCCATTGTTTCAAGTCATCTGGAGAAAGTCTGTTGTGTGTCCTACTGACATCTGAGTCTTGTTTCGTATGCAAGCAGTTTACCGCAAAGGAGAAGCCCCGACTCTGGAATGCTCAGCTTCAAAAGACGAGTCAGGGCTCTTTTCCAAAGGCATTTTATTCTTACGATGATCTTGTTTTAGTTATAGAGGATAGCTGGCTTGTCAGAGAGCTAGAGACATAGCTTTTTAAAATCAATATAAAATATAAAATCCCTGGTTCTCTATAGTGCAAAGCACACATACAGTAGTCTTCTCCCCAAAAAGAACTAAGGAAAGGGAAGCAGAAGTTGCAGTAATGCAAGATGCTGTAAACAGTCCTACATATATGCACACCTGTTATATAGTTTTTGGAAATAATGTGGGCAGGAACTAAATATGTTGTTTAAATCTCTAAATAATATTTTAATTTCTTATTTGTTAATACTTATGGTATTTTAAATTGTACGAAATTAGAATTGTTTTAGTTATTGTTGGTTATCATGTATTGGGTTTGGGGGGGGTTGTATTATTGTTTGTTGTGAGCCGTCCTGAGTCCCTTCGGGGAGAGGGGGCAGGGTATAAATAATAACTTATTATTAATTATTATAAAATATTTCATTTATCATTCTAATATATAATATTGTATAATTCATTTCTCCAATTTAAAAAAATCCAAAAGCTCACACTAATTTTGAATGCTTTCCCCAGGTCTTCACATCACTACTTCCAGATGTAAAAATACAACTCCCAAATGTTTTAGGCAGCATAACGGATGGAAGGAAAGGCTACATATTGTAGTCTAATATTCTCTGAAAGGTCCTATAGTTTTTCAAATCTGCCATAGCTGCCTGAGTTTATCCAATCCCCTACTTTCCCTTCTTTGTATATTTTCTTTCGCCAGACTAGAAAAACACATAGCTGTAACTGAGAACACAAAACTCCACAAACCACAGGGCTATACAGTTTTCTTTCACTGACGCTGATTGCTTCGCATTAAATCCCTTCATAGATAAATACTGGAATTCAGAAATTTCATTTTAATTAGACAAAAGTTATACACATACTTCAATTTTTTTGTGCTGAACAGTCCTGTGATTTGGTTCCCAAAATAGAGAAGAGGTAGTGGAAATGTCTAGAAAACAGGAAACAGGATGTCAGGTAAATGACCTAAGCAATTAAAAAATTACAGTTTTGCAGTTGGAACAGTTTTCACAAGAGACACAGCCTGGCAAGGCTTAACAAATGCACAACAATGGTTTAATTGTAGCCCACCAGCTTCTGCACACAAGATCAGCCTGGTTTTGCAATCTGGCTTACAAAATAAGCACCAATATCCTTCCTTTTCCCTCCCTCAAGTCTGTTTTAATTTATGCAAAGTTGAACAGATCTATCAATTGAAATACCTTCCGTTTTCACAATCACACTGTGGCCATGGGCATGGAAAGGGAATGTACTGATGCTGGCTTGCACACAACTGATGGCGCATAGAAACTAGTGACCTGATTTCAGTGTGCATGATAGTAATACACCAGGAACCTGTGGCATACAAATCCTTTGCATGCATATGAAACAGCAGCCTCTTTAATATGACATTCTGAATGGGGAAGCTTATTTCACATGCCCAAAATCTTGTTTAAAATAGCGCTCAGGAAGCCAGAGAGAGAAACAGTTACAAAAATAATAAACAAGGATATTTATGCCAGCCAACTGTATCAGAGCTGACGTAGAAGCTTTAATTTCATCAGTTTCAATGACTGTGTAAGTGTCCACAGAATTGCAGCATAGGCCAGTAACAACTGAAGGCAAATCTTTCCAAATTTAGTAATACAGTCTTATGGGTGCAAGTCTCCAGTGAAAATGGAAAAAACACAAATTTAAAAAACTGTTTACCCAATGGAACATTTCTCCAATTGTCTCTAGGTCCTCCAGTGCAAATCTAGTGTTAATATTAATCAGAAATTGGCCACAGAGTCGTGCCAGAGGACCTAGAGATCACCAGAGAAGAGTACTCAGGCACAATTATATGGTCAGTTTCTGATTAATGTTAACGATAAGACTGTACAGGAGTTCTTAGAGAAACCATATTAAACAAATCTGAAAAAGCTAAGCCTGTGGATGTGGCAGGCCAACTGCATATCATCTAAGGCAGGGCTGCCCAGGAAGTCGATCGCGATTGACCAGTTGATCCCGAGACCGGAGGAGGTCGATCCCAACCGAATGGGGCATTTCTCAGAGGGGCGGAGCCAGACCGCACCAAGCCCCGCCCCTCCCCAGCTTCGGCACTCCCAGCAGCTTCTCCAGGCTTGAGGAGGGCAGGGCCAAGCCAGCCTTGTGCTAGCTATGCCACCACTGGCTTGGCATTGCCATCCTCAAGCCTGGAGGAACTGCTGGGAGCTCCAAAGCCAGAGGGGAGGGGGCGCGGCTTGGCACGGCCTGGCTCTGCCCCCTCTGGCCAAGCCCCTCCCCTCTCCAGCCTTGAGGAGGTAGGTAGATCTTTCTGACTTAGTTTTAATATAAGTAGCTCATATGCTGGAAAAGTGTGGGCACCCCTGCTCTAAGGACCAAACTATATATTACATAAAGTGCATGATTGTACTTTAAAATATGTAGGAGCTGGGAATGATCTTAGTGAGCAGCAACAGAAACACCGATTATAACACTATGTAACAAAATTGGAAAAAGATTCTGTTCTTGGTTTGAAAGTGTTATTTCCTGTTTAATTGTGTTGTGCTTACTTTAAAAGTAGTTGTTCTAATCCAGAAACATTGTTTTTTATGACTGCTGCAAACTATGTTGAATTGGTTGAGACTTAATGAGATATTTAATGAAAAACTATAGCAGAATGTCCCGCAAAAACAAAGTTTTTGCAGTTTAATAAACTTTTTCCATATTTATATGATAGACCAATTAAGAAATGACATTTACAGCCCAGGAGCAAAAATCGTACCCCAGAGCAAACAGAAGCTTGGATGGAGGGGTACGCTTGCAAAGGAAAAGTTGGCAGGAGCTAACTTTTAAGACCAACAATTATATTCACACAAAGATTACACTTTTTTTTAAAATGTCACCACACATTTAATAGATTATGTAAGTGGACTGAGGACTGAAATCCTGAATCTGGACTTAAAAACAAACTTCAATTTAGCTTTATATGCTAAAAAAAAGTAAAGTGAACACAAAGGAAACACAAAAATCCTTCACAACTATTTATTTCGCATGCAATGAATTAGGATGCTACATATGAAAACTATCTAGCCAACTCACATCTACTTCTACAGGATTTTATTTATTTATTTTGATTAGTGGAATAATTGTGTACATAATGGATAACTGAAATCTCTTGATATTGACTTAAAGCACTTTTACTTTTGTAAACATATATGCTACGATTTGTCAAGTACTTAAGCCAACATGTTCCTTAAATTATGATACTATGATTTTTTCCATAGATACAAAGGAACAATTCTGTTTATTATTGCGGTGGCACAACAGGTTAAACCGCTGAACTGTTGAATCTGTTGACTGAAAGTTGGGCAGTTTGAAGCTGCGATCAGGGTGAGCTCCCGCTGTTAGCCCTAGCTCCTGCCAACCTAGCAGTTCAAAAACATGCAAATGTGAGTAGATCAATAGGTACCGCTTTGGCAGGAAGGTAATAAAAGGAACCCATGCAGCCATACTGGCAATGTGACCAAGAGGGATCTACGGACAACAGGCTCCTCGGCTTGGAAATGGAGGAATAGCACCTCCCTATGGCCGGAATTGAGCACAGCCTCTAAAAAGCCGGAGATGAAAAGGGAAGCATTTACCTTTGTTCTGTTTATTTGTGTGTCGTTGTTATTTCATTGTATTAAAGGCATTGAATGTTTGCCTATTTGTGTATGTTGTAATCTGCTGAGTCCCCTCAGGGAGATAGAGTGGAATATAAATAAAGTGTATTGTTGTTGTTATTATTATTAAGTATATTATATTTCATATGCTGCTGCTTCTATCTTTTAAAAGAGACTCAAATCTACAAACAGTGCGAAAACAACACAATATACAGTTTATAATATTAATATAAAATAACATTAATTTAATATAATATTAATATAATATAATATAATATAAAGACTATAAACACTAAAGTAGAATTAAACCTTCTGCGTCTTAGCCACGTATAATGCAGGACCTGGACTTCTGCTAAAATGACCTACTGGTGGTTTACTAAACCAATGCTGAAAAGTGAGGCGGTGAAAAGAAATACTATACCTTTCGAGGTATATTTCTGTCAAAGTCTGGAAACTTCACCACCCTGAGTGCCTTTCCCACCCAGAGGACAAGCACTGTGGCAAACATCTGCGGAAGGAGCAAAAGGGATCACTATTTCATCCTTAACCACATATTCCCGTTTTAAAAAAAATCCCAATAAAAGTATTTCCAACTAACCTGGCCTAGTCCCACACACAGCGAGGATGGAAATCTACAAGAACAAACAATAAACAAGTTAAACTAAACATCAAGCATAAACATTATGGATAAAAGGAAAAGCCTAGCTGGTGCCAAAAAAGAAAATAGTCAGCCTCATTTGGTATTCAATTTACAACTCTCTGGCCAAAATGGAAAAGAATCCAGGTTTTTTAAATAAAATAAATAAATTCTATGCCACCAGCAACCAACGCCCTCAGATTTGTAAGTCCGAACACGTTCATCTGTGTTTGCACAGCAGCTGGATGGCATCAGTTACTTCTTACAGCATAGCTTATTCAGGTCAGGCACTCACAAACACACCGGACTGGAAGCTCCCCAATATATACACACAGAGGGGGGGGATATATATATATATACACACACACAGAGAGAGAGAGAGAGAGCCAGAAACGATATTCTGTAGAAAGATTCAACACAGTTAAGAATTTTAAAAGTTTTTCAAAGTTTTAGCAAACCTTGTGGACATGGTACAGATGCCAAATGCTACTGGTATCTATGCAAAATTTTGAAAAGTCCAGTGTCAATCAACTCAGGATTTGTCTCCACTAAGTTCCACTATAGTTTCTCAACCTTCCTAATGTCACAACACTTTATGTTCTGGTGGCCCCCAACCACAACATTATTTTCATTGCTACTTCATAACACTGTCATTTTGCTACTATTATGGATCATAATGTAAATATCTGATATGCAGGATGTACTTTCATTCACTGGACCAAATTTAGCACAAATACCCGATTTGCTCAAATTTGGATACCGGTGGGGTTGGGGATTGATTTTGTCATTTCGGAGTTGTAGTTGCTGGGATTTATAGTTCACCTGCAATCAAAGAGCATTCTGAACTCCACCAAGGATGGAATTGAATCAGACTTGGCACACAGAACTCCCATGAGCAACAGAAAATGCTGGAAGGGTTTGGTGAATACTGACCTTGAGTTTGGGAGTTGTAGTTCACCTACATCCAGAGAGCACTGTGGACTCAAACACTGATGGATCTGGACCAAACTTGTCATGAATACTCAATACACCCAAATGTGAACACTGCTGGAGTTTGGGGAAAATAGGCCTTGACATTTGGGAGTTGTGGTTGCTGGGATTTACAGTTTACTTACAATCAAAGAGCATTCTGAACCCCACCAATGATGGAATTGGAACAAAATTCCAATACAAAACCCTAACGACCAACGGAAAATGTGGGTTTTCTGATGGTCTTTGGTGACCCCTCTGACGTCCAGGGGTCCTGACCCCCAGGTTGAGAAACGCTGCACTATACTCATATGCAAAAGGCTCTTGTACCACCTTAGATTAAGAAGCTGGTAAGATAAGCTTTTGCTTATCTCTGGGTGCATCTATGTAGAATTAATGCAGCTTGGCACCACTTTAACTGCAGAGTCCCACTTCTATGGAATCGTGGGAGTTGTAGTTTTACAAGATGTTGAGCATTATCTGCCCAAGAGTGCTGGTGCCCCACCAAACTACCAATCCCAGGATCCCACTGCCTTGAGTGGTGTCGAATTGCACTCATCCTATAGTGTAGATCAGGCCTGGGCAAACTTGGGCCCTCCAGGCGTTTGGGACTACAACTCCCACCATTCCTAACAGCCTCAGGCCCCTTCCTTTGCATGGAAGGCTTTGCATGGAAGGCGATCCAGGCGAAGGAGGAGGGAGGGTCTAGCTCTCTCTCTCTCTCCCTCTCTCTCTAGTTAATGTGCAACCCTCTGGTCGGACTTTGCCTGCCCTTTCCTCCTCCTCCTCCTTACCCGTAGCTGGTGAGGACGCTCTTGTTGACCACCACGATGAGGAAGGAGCTGAACCCGTAGAAAGCGGCCGCCAGGAGCTTGAGGCAGACGGTGAGGCTGGGCGCCGCCGCCATGCCGGGCTCCGCATCGCCGCGAGAGAGGGATGGCGCTGCTGCTCCTCCTGCTGCTGCTGCTGCTGCTCTTGCTCTCGCGGCTCCTGCTTCTGAGGCTCGAGCGCCTCGCGCGCCTCCTCGCGCGCCCGCAGCTGCCGCCTGACGTCTTCGCGCCGCCATCGTCGTCTGCGGGAGTGACGTCAGCGAAAGGGGCGGGGCGGAGGGAGAAGAGAAGGGCAGCCGCGGGCGGGCGGGCAGGCAGGGCGCGCGCTCTAGAATTCAAGCCGTGGCTCCAGGCTATGGAACGCTGGGAGCTTGGAAAGGCAGCCTCACCCTTGAGCTTTGCAAGAACTGCAACACTCATCAGCCCGCCTCAATTAAAGTGCTGTCGAACTGCCTCATCATAATAACTACAACAGATTTAGTTATTTATTCAGAGGATTTGTGCCCCGCCCTTCTCTACTCAGGGCGGCTTACATAGGCCACTGTTTCCCAACCTTTTTTGAGCCGCGGCACACTTTTTACATTTTTGCAAAATCCTGGGGCACACCACCAACCAAAATGACACAAAATGACACTCTAACACAGTCATACATATAGTTAATATGTTTTTTAAATGTATTTATACACTCAGTGTGAAACCTGGACCTGTTTTGATGGCAGGAATGGCAGAAAGACACAAACTTCCCACACAGAACTCCCATAACCAAGAGAAAATACTATAAGAGTTTGGTGGGCATTGACCTTGAGTTTTGGAGTTGTAGTTCACCTATATCCAGAGAGCACTGTGGACTCAATGTTGGATCAGGACCAAACTTGGCATGAATACTCAATATGCCCAAATATTTATTTATTTTTATTTATTCAGGCTTCTATGCCGCCGACTCCCTGAGGCTCACGGCGGCTTACAGGAGCCAAGGGGCACAGTAAAACACAAAGATAATAATAACAATTAAAAACAACAGTAGCATAATAAAACAATGGCACAACTCCACAGTGAGCAACACAACATCTCGGGTCGAACGAGCACGTAGCGGGACATGAGCAGAAGCCTACCCGCCAAAGGTCTGCTTGAACAGGTAGGTTTTACAGGCCCGCCTAAACGGGAGCAGGTCCTTCATGGCCCGAGTTCCGGCCGGGAGGACGTTCCACAACGTAGGGGCTATGGCAGAAAACGCCCTCCGGCGGGTGGATGTCAGTCTTACAAATATGAACGCAGATGGAGTTCAGGGGAAATAGACCTTGACATTTGGGAGTTGTAGTTGCTGGGATTGATAGTTAATACACAATCAAAGAGCATTCTGAACCCCACCAATGATAGAACTGGGCCAAACCTCCCACACAGAACCCCCAGGAGGCAAGAGGAGATCTCTACTTGGGGAAAGGGAGGCGGGCCTTCCCAATGCATGGAGAGACCAAGTAGGCAATGGGTGGGGAGGGGGGTATTTGTAATTTCGTGCCTTTATCGAGGTAGGTTTCTTAGGGTTTTTATACTTCAGCACACTAGACTCTTCCCCCCCCCCCCCCCCCCCCCGGAGGTTCCAATTTCCCACGGCACACCTGATGATCGCTCACGGCACACTAGTGTGCCCCGGCACACTGGTTGGGAAACACTGACATAGGCAATAATTCAATGCCCCACAGTACAATCAATAAAAAAAACCAGTTACAAAGTCAATAGCAACATTCAACAGATTAAAAACCATTTAAAGTGCAAAAAAATTCCGATCTCTAAAGTCACCACTTAAGCCAATTCACAGTCCATTTCTATATCTTGTCATTCTTTTACTGACCGCCTGTTATCCTACTGTCTAACCCAGTGATTTTCAACCTTTTTTGAGCCGCGGCACATTTTTTACATTTACAAAATCCTGGGGCACGCCACCAACCAAAATGACACAAAATGACACTCTAACACAGTAATACATATAGTTAATATGTTTTTAAATGTATTCAAACACTCAGTGTGAAACCTGGGCCTGTTTTGATGAACACAAAATATATAGTTATATAGTATATTATTATATTGCATTACATTACAACATTATCAATATTATATGTATACACAATATATGTATATTACTATAATATCAAACACAACATACTATGTCATTGTCACAGTACATCAATTACATACCACATTGTATTATAACAATTATATTGCAATATTAGTTGAAGTCCAAAACACCTGGAGGAAGGCCCAAGAGTACCGAACTTTATACATGACATCAGATAGATTAGATTCTAACTTCCCACGGCACACCCGATGATCTCACGGCACACTAGTGTGCCACGGCACACTGGTTGGGAAACACTGGTCTAATCCCCTGTTTTTCAACCTTTTTTGAGCTGTGGCACATTTTTTACATTTACAAATCCTGGGGCACCCCACCAACCAAAATGACACAAAATGATACTCTAACACAGTAATACATATAGTTAATATGTTTTTAAATGTACAGTATTTATACACTCAGTGTGAAACCTGAACACAACATAGATATGACTTCCTCTCACATACTTTATACACGGCTATCATGTCTTCTCTCAGCATTCTCTTCTTTAGGCTAAACATGCCCAGCTCTTCAAGCCGCTCCTCATAGGGCTTGTTCTTCAGACCCTTGTGAAATTTCACACTGAGTGAAACTTGCTTCCAGTTAACTATGGATGTCATGAAGCTGTTATAAACAGTTCCTTGAAGAAGGAAGGGGAGGCAACTCTCGAAAAATCCAGTAAAATAGTAAAAAAACAAAAACATTTCCAAGCGGAGAGGTTCAATTTGTTTCTTGAATACCTGTGAATGGGTAGTCTATATGTTTCATAGATCTGTGTGGCCTCTTTTGCTGCCTCCCTCCGCAAAAGCAGAGCACTGGGCGGAAGTGATTGAGTAGGCGTTTTCGCGTTGGCTTGGATTTCTCGCGAGAACAGCCAAAGCCGGAAGCTCCACGTCGGTGAATTGGTCAGTGAGCGAACCTGGGAGCATGCTGAGTCGAGGCTCCTGAAGGCTTCTTCAAGGTGGGCCTGGCCCTGGCATTTGGCGGAGCCCTTCCTTTGCCTTGGGGAGGATCTTTGGGGAGGGAAAGAGGGAGAAAGAGCTGCTAGGAGGGGGAAGAAAAGTTCCAATTTCCCACGGCACACCTGATGATTGCTCACGGCACACTAGTGTGCCACGGCACACTAGTTGGGAAACACTGGGAAAGGCAGCCACACTCTTGAGCTTTGCAAGAACTGCAACACTCATCAGCTCGCCTCAATTAAAGTGCTATCAAACTGCCTCATAATAATAACTACAACAGATTTATTTATTTATTTATTTAAAGGATTTGTGCCCTACCCTTCTCTACTCAGGGCGGCTTACATCGGCAATAATTCAATGCCCCACAGTACAATCAATACAAAAAACAGTTACATAGTAAATAACAACATTCAACAAATTAAAAACCATTTAAAGTGCAAAAAAATCCGATTTCTAAAAGTCACCAATTAAGCCAATTCACAGTCCATTTCTATATCTTGACCTCTTTTTACTGACCGCCCATTATCCTACTGTCTAACCAAATGTCTGGTCCCATTGCCACGCTTTTAGTTTTTTCCTAAAGGATAGGAGGGAGGAAGTTGACCTAATTTCGCTGGGGAGCGGGTTCCACAGGCGAGGGGCCACCACTGAGAAGGCCCTGTTCCCCTTCCCCACCAAGCGTACTTGCAACAAAAGTGGGACCGAGAGCAGGGCCTCCCCGGAAGATCGTAAATTTTGAGGTGGGGCATAAGGGGAGATACGTTCGGACAAGTAAGCTGGGCCAGAACCATATAGGAACAGAGGTTCCTTAAACTTTTAAAACCAGCATTTCTCAACTGAGGGGAGAGTTGTAGTTTTACAAGATATAAAACTACAAAAATGACACACACACACCCAACCGAGAGGGGGTGTCAGAGGGGTCGCCAAAGACCATAAGAAAACACAGTACAGTGCTCTCTCACTTATTGCTGGGGTTAGGTTCCAGGACCTCTCGCAATGGGTAAAAAAGCCATGGCCACCCCAGCTCCTTCAGGGTCAAGCCAGTCACTTCGAGGATACCATCCATCCATCTTGCCCTTGGTCAGCCCCTCTTCCTTTTTTCCTTCCTTTTTCCCCAGCATAACTGTTTTCTCTATGATGAAGTACTTTGGCCACATAATGATAAGACAGGAAAACTTAGAGAAGACAATTATGCTGGGGAAAATGGAAGGAAAAGGGTAAGATGAATGGTATCCTTGAAGTGACTGGCTTGACCTTGAAGGAGCTTGAGGTGATGACCGCTGATAGGGAGCTCTGGTGTGGGCAGGTCCATGAGGTCACGAAGAGTCAGAAACAACTGAACAAATAAACAACAACAAATGAAACCAGCTTCAGATATTGCAAGGAGATTATGCGTAAAGGGGTTGCATCACAAAGCCAACAAACCCTGAAGATGTGAGCTGGTCCTAACAATCTCTTTCAGTGGCAGATCTACAAAGTAAGTTATGGATTGTGGTCCAAAAATTGTTTTTTAAGTATAGTTTTTCTATCTTTATAGTGAAGGGGTTAAAAGTAAAAAGCACCCCTCCCAAGAGGAGATGCTCCAAGTGCCCGTATGTTAGCAATAATCTGCCCAGAGACAGCAGAACAAAGAAAGAGCCATACTAAGGGTTAATGTGAAGAATGTTGTTTGCTGATAAGAACGAGTATAAATACCATGTAACTGCGTAGCTCGGGGGGAGATAGCCATTTTGTTTCTTGACCTACAATGGTCAAGGGCTATTCGCCTCAATACTGATCAGATTGAAATTAAAAGTCTTGCTTGGATTCATCGGCCTTGGCTGAGTTCTTCCACCTTATGGGCTCTGCAACCAAGAACCCAAATTTCCGCTACAATAGTTCTTTTTATCCTATTAGAAGGACACTCATTCCTCAGTTCTGTTTTGCTTGGGACCCTGGTTTTTATCTCTATTAGGAAAATCTGGTGATATTTTAGTGGAATGAATGCTCCAACAAAAATCTGGTGGCAGTTTACAATAAGAAGGCACCAATCTACAATGAAAATATCCACCTAAGCAATTATAGCGAACAGCATAGTTTGTTTTTTAAAATCGCATTTTAAAAATCTAAAAGTAATTAGAAGTAGCAGAGTTTGACCATTATAACTAAAGCCTCGTGGAAGTATACTATAATTTGATGCTGTCAGTGAGAAATTATTTTGACTGGTACCCGTTTGCCTATGTTCTGACACTGTACGTACCCGAAGAGACTTCTGAAGAAGAGCTTAAGTGGAAATTTATGTCTATCAAGTACAAAGGTGCCAGTCGGCTTCAGATTTTAAAAGCCAAGCTCCTGAATCATGCTAGTCAGTGGAAGCTTCTCAGACCAGTCAGCCTCAACATTTGCAGGTTTAACTTTTATGGATTTGATGATTCACAGATTTGGTTAATATGTTCTCTCTAGAAAACTTTAAATCCTCCAGCGCAGCTCTACATTCAACGTGTCTAGACATTTGTAGGTCACGCAGCATGATTCTATGCACAATTTATCTAAAGCTGATCATAAAAACCTAGAAATTCCCAGAAGTGACTTATCTCAGGGAAAAATGTTTGGGTGGGTTTTTTGTTGTTGCAGTTTTTCCACTTTTATGGGAGTTCTGTGTCCTTAACCACAGTGAATGCAGGGGGCTTAATGTACTGACATAATATGAAGAGAGCACCTAAAGTGGCATCTTTGATTTGCATGCGCTAATAGTGTATTTATAGCAGGGCCAGACTAAAGTAATTTAAAATGGTAAGTGAACCTTATTTTGGCGCCCCCTCGCTCTCCAGCCTCGTGGAGGGTGTGTGCGCGCACGCCGGAGTGCGTGTGCATAGAGCCAGCTAGTTTCGCGCATGCGCCGTTGCCACAGGGCGGGCCGAGCTTCCCGGGGTTGGTGGTCGCCCTACGCGGGGGGAAGGGGGAGGAGCGTTGGACGGCCGGTGGCAGGGTGCCTCTGCCTGCGGGGCGCTCCTCCTTTTCGCCCCCATGGTGGGGGGCAGTTGGCGGCTCGCCCTGCTGCGATGGCACATGTGTGAAACTTCAGCGCGTGCGCCATTGCCGCAGGGCGGGCCCGGCTGCCTGGAGCCGCTGATCGCCTTGCACCGCAGGGCCAGGAGGGAGGAGCATTTTGCAGCAGAGGGCGCTCCGCCTCTGGCCGCCTCCAGAGCGCTCCTCCTTTTCAGCCTCGTGGTGTGGGGCAATGGGGACAACGTAAAATGCGCCCCTGAATATTGGCAAGTGTAAGGAAATGCTTACTTTGCGGAGTGCAAGATCTGGCTCTGATTTATAGTGTAGTTATTGAGCTTGTTACCATTTTATCCGCCATGATTCCCTTTCTATGGAATTTTCACTCTTTAGTCGATGTGAAGATGCTCAGAATGTTTTAAGAGAGCTCTGTAGATATTTTGCGTGTGTATGTGCTAGAGCTCTCCAGCAAATAAGTACCTCAACAACCTATAGAAACCAGGAATCCACAAGAGTGATTGGTGACAGTAAAAGCAGCATTAAAATGGTTTTAATACAATGGTTGTGTAGTGCAGTCTTACAGTTTTTGTTACCTTTTTAAACATACGATTAGCCCTGCCAATGCAGCATCACATTTTGTCATGTGTTAGTGGAACACCAGATGGCACACAACATCATAGAAAGAATGAGCTCCCTCAGCATATCTTAAAAACTACTATATTGTTAAAAATAAAAAATCCAAGACATCTCCTTCATGGTTTGCAATTATTCTTGACTACAGCACATCCATTCACCTGGATAAAGCAGTTATTGCATAGCTTTATTAGCCATGCTGAAAGCACTTTGCACAACAACAAGAACTTCAGAGGTTGAAGGCAAAGTTCTCTTCATTGCACCTATGTCTATAAAGTATCATTAAAATCCTGCGTGCTCTGATCCTTACGCGATTCAGCAGCATCGAACTGTGCTGTTGGTATGCTTATAATATCTGAGTGAGTGGGTACCATATGAAGCTGTTCAGAACGTGTAGCCATAATACTCGATTTCCGAGACCCGTTGTTTATTTCTTCAGGGAAGACTTTTAGGGACATTGATGACACCAGATTCCTTGAACTGCCATTTTGGATGAGTGGTCTTTTGTACAGTACTGTGACTTCCATGTCACTTGGCTGGTTTTCATCCTGATAGGGTTTCTGGTCAAACTCATCATGGTGACACAGTAAAGACTCGTTGGGCTCACTTGGTTTGGCTTTAGTGGAACTATACAGTGCTGAGAGTTCGTAGCCAGATCTCTGGATCAGAATTGGCTTTGAGAAGGGTATGTAGTCCACAACAATCATTCTCTCTTTCCTACGGGCGTCTTCCGTAGAATGTAATGGAACTTGGGATTTTAATCCTGAAATTGGATCGCTAGATGAAGTACTAGGGTGATCAGTACCTTTCAGGGTCACTCCTTGTATCTTAAGCGTATATTTGGTACCCATAAGCATACTCTGTGTGAGCCTCCTCTCCATTATAGTGTTTTTACTTATAGTCTTAGCCACACTCACACGAGTTTTCTGAACAAATGGTGTCTTTTTCTTAGAACTTACATAGATATTGTCGGGTGCTTTCTCAACTGATAAAATCTGAATCGTAATGCGCTTTGGTTTCCCAGACAACCTGGGCTTTTTCTTCCTTTTTACAATTATGTTAGAAGGAGGAGGAGGAGATTCTTTACTTCCAATTATTGCAATGGATTCATTGTAGTTATTTTGTAGAACAGGATTTAGATATCTACATGCTCCATTCCTTTGATCCATGTAACATAATACTTTATTTCCATATAAAGCGAGCCATCGATTCAGAATATAGTTCTCCATGTACGCATCATTGCCAGTAAAGACGGGAAACGATTCACTCATTTTCTAAAAAGGAAGATAGGAGAATGTTAAAATCTTTCATACTAAGCAAGAGGAGACAATTCATGTGAACAAGGAAAATCACATTGTCATCAATGAAACTGAAATAAATATGTATAGTGTTTATCACCTATTTCTTTTAAATGCTTAAATGATAGATTTCGAGAAACAAATTGGCATTTTAATTCCAACCCCCCCCCCTCCCCAACAACCCAATGAGGGAAGCTGATAGGTGGTGATTTCTGCAAAGCCACATATTTAATGTCACATGGATTCAACTGAACCTGTTTTTCCAACACAGAAGCAAAGCATCTTCGATTTCTAATCTATTATATAAATGGGTTCACGTCATGTGATGTATACCTCAAACAAAGAAACCTTACAACGCAGAAAAACAATACTTGCCAACAGAAATAGGCCTCAAGCAATACCTAAAAGGCCCCCAAAACAACGAGTAAAAATAAAACTACATTTACCAGCATCCTCCGGGGCAGCCAAAGACTCACCCAGCCTCTACATTCTGAACAACATGATTGGCTGCCAATAAGGGCGGATTTGCATAACTGCTGCACTAGCCAGCCAACATGAAAATTCCGATCCTTAATAAACTGCCAAAACAAAATAAGGAAAAGGCCTCAGCCAATCCCCAACACAAACACCCAAATCACTTCCAACCGAAAATTTACACCCCAAAAAAACACAGACCACGCCCAAAATTGACAGTAAGGCTTCATTAACTTGATTTCCCTAACTAGCCCTCACTTACTGGGAAGCTGATTACGCTCTAAATTGACAGTAAGACTTCATTAACTTGATTTCCCTAACTAGGCCTCACTTACTGGGAAGCTGTTTACGCTCTGAATTGACAGTAAGGCTTCATTAACTTGATTCTCCCGACTAGGCCTCAGCTCATTGCACATTGTGTATGGCCTGAATTGACAGTAAGGCTTCATTAACTTGCTGTTCCTAACTAGGCCTCAGCTCATGGGACATTGTGTATGGCCTGAATTTACAGTAACCTACCTTGGCACACAGAGCCCTGACCATGCATGATGGGACTTGAAGTACCACCATGGAAAATGGGATTTGTAGTACTTCAAGACCCATCATTCCCCACAGACCACTGTGGCCCAGAACCAAGACCAATAAAGACCCAACTTGGCACACCATGCCCCCCATGACCCACACTCCATCCAACGGCAGTTTAGAATGAAGGGGAAATTGATGCTTTAACAGAAACAGTGTCAGAAGAAAGTGCTGCTCAGCAAAGGCTTTAGAATAGCAGGGTAGCTTGCCAAGTAAAAATGACGAGAATAAGCTACTCTGATTGGTACACAAGCACAGGCTGTGATTAGTCAAAAGAACATCATGTGCTTCTTAGATAAAAACGGCCCTGATTGGCCTACCAGCCATGTGCTTTTGTTTACAATGTTTCTGGAAGGTTAGGAACTGCGCATGGCAAATGAAGGCTTCTCTCTCTTGGCAGGCACTGGAGAGAAGAATGCCGGAAAATGTAACGATCTGGGAACAGGCTGCAAAGGGGAGCCGATAACATACACTGTGAATGAAGAATTAGATGCTGCGCAACACTTGTTAGCAAATAAGATTCATAGGCTAAAGATTGCTTTGTTTAATTGGGTAATGTAATGTGGTTTCATGAATGCCAGCCAATACCAAGACATGAAGAAGGGTGGGACTGGAAATTGCCACCATTGCTTGTATAAAATCTGGGTGCTGAGAGTGCTCGAGGCTCTGTCCTCAAACAGCTTGTTCTGTAAAGAGGGGGCAGACCCCCATCAGCTGATGTGTATCAAATAAAGCTGGTTTCATTGTACCACAGTAAGGATTGTTGCGTTGTCCGTTCCTGAGCTCGCGCGAAGGCGTTGCCTGGAGTCAAAGGTATTGCCTGGGGAGTTTTGGGACTCCAAATTGCCGCTACATCTTGGTGACCCCGACGTGATGGAAAAGGCAATCCAGATGAGCCTGTAACGCTGAGAACGCAATCCTGTTGGCAGGACGGTCTCCGCTCGTAAGTGGGGAACTGGGACGACCTAGGAAGGCTGAGAAGGGCCCCAACCAAACGACCGGCTGCCTGATTCGCCCCAGGAAACCGCTTACTGACCCGAGGGACCGCAATTGTAAAGTACTGCCAGTGAAACCAGAAGAAGAGGGAAGACCGGGGGCGCAGAGGGTCAAACTGCGTCTAGTGAGAAATCAGGCATCAAAAAGCGCGCAGAGGAGAGAGACAGGAGGCGCCGGGGGTCCGAGCGTCCAGGGAGCAATCCGGCACAGGAGTTCGAGGGCACGGGGAGAGTCCTAGGAGTCTACAAGAATCGGCAAGTATAAGTGTTAAGTAAAAACACTTAGGGAACACACACACGCCATTTGGGGGGGGGGAGCAAAGCACTGAAGTGTCCCCAGCCCTTAGAAATGGGTGGAGTGGCGTCCAGGGAGCGAAGAGGGACGCCCCTGAGCTGTGATTTAGGCAACTGGGAAAGGTTTTGCCAGTTAGCAGTGGAGGGAAAACCACAAGACTTAAAAGATTACAGGCTTAAGAATTTGTGCACAGAGGTGTGGCCGGCTGTGGCAGAAATCAGTTGGCCCAAGACAGGAACTTGGGATTTAAGGAAATGTAGGTAGCTGGAATCCTATTGTTACGAAGTACATCCATCTGATCAATGGGTCTACTCCGCTACATGGGAGAAGAAATGGAAGCAGAGGGAGTCTGGTGGATCGAGAAGCGACACCAGGACAGATGCTTGTTTAGCAGGAAGGCAGGAAAAAGCGCCCCGGTTCCCAAACAGAACCGGAGGAATTGCAACACTTAAGGAGAAGACCAAGGCATAGAGAAAATGCCGCCGCAGGAGTGGAGGGGCCAAATGCACATCCGCTTGATGCATCTTTAAATGCCCCAACACAAACCCCAAACGCGGCCCCCACCCTTGGAGCAAGCTCAGCCTCAGAGATGGCACCTCAGGCTGTGATGCGTCCTGAGACGGCGTATCTTGTTCCAGCCGCGTCCCCTCCAATGAATCCCCCTGTGATGCCCCACCCAGCCATAGCAAATCTGCCAAATGAGGCTTCCCGTGTGATGTTTCCAGTAACTATGGCAACTCACAAGCCACGGCAGCACCCCTAATACAGACGCAAGCCACAACAGCTTACTCCATGCCACCTTCAGAACGCAATCCTTCACCAGCTTATCAAGTGCCCAATCCAGACCAAATCTCATCCGCTAGAAGAAGCAAGAGAGGCAGAAAGGAGAGCAAGATGGATGTCCCTGGAGGTTGGGAGAATGATAGTGCGTTCTCCTGACAGAAGGGGCCAGGAAGAAGACTCCATAGCCGCTAGGAGAGTGATAGAGCATTCCCCAGAGGCAAGAAGGAGGGACTGCTCTCCGGAGGCCGGACGAATGATAGAGCATTCTCCGAACGCTCGCAGGAAGAACCCCCAGGGGCCAGTGGCAGGGTCCCCCATGCTAACTAGAAGCAGGTCCTTGGGGGCAGCCAGATTAAGCACAGAAGAGAGGGGAGCGGTAGAGATGCCAATTCGACAGGTGCCTCTTCTAGACGACAACAATCGTGTGGTGCAGGCCTTTCAAATTGTTCCCTTTAATTCGAGTGACCTTTTTAATTGGCGGAATGCCACGCCAGCTTATTCGGAACAGCCAAAAGCGATGGCGGATCTGTTAGAGGGAAGAATTGCAACCCATGATCCAATGTGGTGGGACTGTAAACAGCTTATGAACGCACTGTTTACGGCCGCAGAGAGAAGGAGCATCATTAATCAAGCCCGATTACTGGCTCAAGAGGGACATGGAGATATAGACCCAGTCATTTATGGGAATGTAAGATTTCCCCTAGAAAAAGGAACCCAGCAAAAGCAGCCAGGACTTTTTGAAAAGAAAATTGTAGAAAAGCTAGAATGCCTAACTAAGAACGGGAACATGCAGTGTTTTAAACAGAAAGTAAAATAGTCTGTTTAAGAGAAAGGAAGATAAGAAGAACATCTCATGCCAGGGTAGATAACGCAGGACGCCCTGTGCAGAGAATTGGCAGGCTTCCCAGCATTCGGCCTTGCTCATGTGCAAGAAAGAAATGAGACTGTATTCCAGAATGAAATGTTTTACCCAGCTTCTCCATAGAAAAAGGAAAATTAAGCTGTTTAATGACTGAGGAAATAGGAAACCAACAATTGATTTCTTTTTGTACAGCAGAAGTGATTTTTATGTAAATACATGATGCTCCGGCTGTATTGGGATTAATTTTTGAATGAGACATTGGAGGGAATCAGCAGGAAAGCAGGAGCAGGTTTTTCAGAGGGTCAGAGAAAAAAAAAGGAAGTACAAGTAAGTTGGGAAGAAACCAGTGCGACAGGTGTAAAAAGAATGTCACTGGTGGAAAGATTGTGTGAGGGAAGTGACAGAAGAGGCAGAAGCAAGTTCCAGGAGAAGAGGAGAGAAAGGACAGGAAGAAAGAAGGCAGCCCAATGGATGAGAGACAGAGGGTCAGGAAGAGAAAGACTGTGTGGAGGAAATGTCAGAGGAAAAGGATGCAAGTGTGAGAGGAAGACGAGGAGGAAGAGGAAGTGCTAGTCCATAGATTGTGTAGCGGAAGTGATAGAAGAGACAGAAGTAAGTGCAAGAAGGAAAAAGATGAGGATTGAAGGACAGGCAAGGCTTTTCTTCTGCTGAACCCAGAAGAGCCTTTGATTGCCGTAGAAATAGGGGATCAGCGCATAAAGTTCCTAGTAGATACAGGAGCGGACAAAGCAGTAGTGAACTCTAAATTAGCACCTGTTAGCAATAAAACAAATCAAAGTAATTGAAGTGTCAGGCAAACCAAAAGGATGCCCTTCCATTGTTAAGAAGAGACATGTTAGAAGGGAGGTCAGGAAGAAGAGATAAGGTCAGAACATCTTTCCCGTGAGAACGCCACAGTACCCCATCGGTGGCAGGAAGCCAGGAACATTTGAATAGATTGTTGCAGTATGAGAACAAATGCGCTCTAGTTCTCTTGGGAACAAGGAAGCAAGATTTGGAGGTAGGAAGAAAAGGCAATTTCCACACCTACCACCAGAAGGCAGACGAGGAACTCTTATGGTCAACATCATACATGCGTCCTTGGTTGTATGGCTATTCAGTATTAGCCAAGCTTCAAGCCTTAATGTCTTTCCCAGCATAGGCCTGTCAGTTTTACAGCTCTTCCTGTTCGTTCTCGAGCGAGACGGAACAGCTGTGGGTGTTTTGGCGCAGAAAATTAGGCACATGACACAGATCCGTTGCACATTTATCAAAATACCACACCATGTCAAAACACTGCTAGATACAAAGAAACCCCACTGGCTCACGAAGGAGTATTGTGTGACCACCCTCTCATCTCTTTTGAGATGTGCCCTATGCCAAAATCTGGCAACTTTATTGCCAAATTACGGAGGGCCCCCAGAATATCAATGCATGCAAGTCATGAGCCAAGTTTATTCCAGCAGGCCAGGTCCAAAGACGTGCCATTGGAGAAAATAGATTTAACCCTTTTCACAGATGGCAAGATGGGGTGACGAACGGGCTAGGCAGTTGTGACGAGGGAGAGAGGGATTCTGGGAACAGAATCTTTTTGTCCGGGAACTTCTGCTTAGCTAACAGAACTGTTGGCTCACACCCAAGCGCTGTTTTTGTCAAAAGGGAAAAAGGGTTAATATCTGTACAGGGAGCGAGGTTCCTGACCTCAGATGGAAACAGGCCATTGGGCATGTTGGTGCGATGGTCGCTCTCCTGGAAGCTGTTTGGAAAACCTAAAAAGGTGCTGTTATGCACTACGGGGCGTCAGAGAGGAGAGGGTCAGGTCAGTCAGGGAGGCAGCATTCAAGAAACCACCATCTGTAATGTTAAAAATCATAGGCTCAGGCCCTACAGTAGAAAGATGTCATTACACCAAGGATGAGGAGAAATGGGCCTTGAGCAAGAAGGGGGAGTGGCAGGAAAACATTCTCGTGACGCCAGACAACCGTGTCTTCATCCCATAAGGATAAAGGCATGACACATAGTCCAATATTTTCATGAAAACACCCATTTAGGTGAATCTGCATCAGCAGCCTTGCTGGGAAGGCAAATGCATCCAACATCAAGACAGCTCACCGTTTAAAGCAATCTTCTGCCCGCGCAGAAAGAATTAACAGGACACTGAAAACAGTTTGGCAAAGATAGGTCAAGAGACAAGACTACGTTGGAGAGTGGCATTGCCCATGGCGGTGTTTAAAATCAGATGCACCCCACATAAGAAGACAGGATTGTCCCCTTTTGAAAGACTGTACGGAAGGCCGCCATTAAATCTAAAGACTATGAATGGGTTATCTTTGGATAGCCATGTGCTAAGAAATCAGCAAACCTTAGAGCAAGTTCAGCTGCTAGGAAAACACCTTGAAGAATTGAACCGAGACACTGCAGGGTTGCGCTACCCCTTTTTCCCTACTGCCCCTCTTCATTGCTTTCCCCAGGTGACGGGGTACTTGTGAAGGAAAGGAGGGTCCAGCCGCTGCAGCCCACCCATAGACGGAGGGGACCACACACCGTTCTCCTAGCCACGCCCACTGCCGTGAAGGTGCGAGAGATAAGGATACGAGAGTAAAGAGAGCACTGGTTGTTCGGAAGTCTGCAGTCGATCCGGAAGGTCCGGTAAAGATAAAGATCAGTAAGCAAGCCCCTGAAAAAGGGTCAACAAGGCCACGGTTGATCCTCACGGGTGCAAGTGATCCGCGTGGTCAAGTATGACGCTGTGTGGCCCATCGAGAGAAAGGAAAGAACTAAAAGCATTATCATTGAGGGGGTGGGTCCAAGTACTGATGGGAAAAAGGGGAAGGAGACCACCCACAAGAGTACATGACACTTATCCTGAGACTTTACACTGCTCAGACACAAGGAGGGTGGGACCAGAATCTTTTCCATAAGCTAATCACACGTATGCCAAAGACAGTATAGACAAGGCTCAGTTCATGATATCTCATTGTTCTCCTATACTAACAGCACCCTTATGTTTCAAGTGGGAGGTTAAAAGCACTTAATATGCAATAGGAGAAAATCATCTCATTAATAGAATTGATTTGGGGTCCTACCCCTATGTAACCACACAATCATAATGCATGATCACTATTTGACAAACTGTAAATATAAGCAAAAGTCTTATGAATCCTCAATAGCTATGTTAATACTTGTGATTTTCTGTTTTGTAACAATCATGCTCTGCTGCTTTCCATTGCTGCTAAGATATGTACCTTTACTGCAAGACAGACAGTCAAAATGACAAAAAGCATCAAAAAGAGGGACTGGAGACGAATTGGGATGCAACCTAGGTTATAGAATCATGTTTTGCAAATGATTTGGTGGCCACAAATCATTTACAAAAAGAAATGGAGGAATGAAGGGGAAATTGATGCTTTAACAGAAACAGTGTCAGAAGAAAGTGCTGCTCAGCAAAGGCTTTAGAATAGCAGGGTAGCTTGCCAAGTAAAAATGACGAGAATAAGCTACTCTGATTGGTACACAAGCACAGGCTGTGATTAGTCAAAAGAACATCATGTGCTTCTTAGATAAAAACGGCCCTGATTGGCCTACCAGCCATGTGCTTTTGTTTACAATGTTTCTGGACGGTTAGAACTGCGCATGGCAAATGAAGGCTTCTCTCTTGGCAGGCACTGGAGAGAAGAATGCCGGAAAATGTAACGATCTGGGAACAGGCTGCAAAGGGGAGCCGATAACATACACTGTGAATGAAGAATTAGATGCTGCGCAACACTTGTTAGCAAATAAGATTCATAGGCTAAAGATTGCTTTGTTTAATTGGGTAATGTAATGTGGTTTCATGAATGCCAGCCAATACCAAGACATGAAGAAGGGTGGAACTGGAAATTGCCACCATTGCTTGTATAAAATCTGGGTGCTGAGAGTGCTCGAGGCTCTGTCCTCAAACAGCTTGTTCTGTAAAGAGGGGGCAGACCCCCGTCAGCTGATGTGTATCAAATAAAGCTGGTTTCATTGTACCGCAGTAAGGATTGTTGCGTTGTCCGTTCCTGAGCTCGCGCGAAGGCGTTGCCTGGAGTCAAAGGTATTGCCTGGGGAGTTTTGGGACTCCAAATTGCCGCTACAAGAGGAGGGCACACCGTGGATGATTGGACTGTCTCACATCTCCTAAAAAGGGCACAGCAACGCGTGCCAGGTACAGCTAGTTTTGTATAAATTAGGCTATACAAAATGAGAAGACAAATCTAATTTGTTTACAGTGCAGTACATAGCTATGTCAGGAATCAGAAAAAAATAAATATGCTAATAGGCTATTCAGGCTTCAGATCTATTCCATATTTTTTAAGTAAAACTTATCTTTGCTTTCAGTTTAATTCGTTCAATTTCATGAGCCAGCATGTTGTATTGTTCTAGTGCTGGACTAGCACTCTGGAGGGTTTGGACTGGGTGATCTTGGGCAGATCGTACTCTCAGCTTCAGAGAAAGGCAATGGCAAAAGGCCTCTGAACAAATCTTGACAAGAAACAGAGGCTGGATAGCCATCTGTCAGGGGTGCTTTGAATGCAATTTTCCTGCTTCTTGGCAGGGGGTTGGACTGGATGGCCTACGAGGTCTCTTCCAACTCTATGATTCTATGAAAACTGCACGACAGGGTCACCATGCATTGGAAATAATTTTAAGGTAAACAACAAAAACAACATGAAATCATGCCAAATTTAGAACAACCCTTTGATTCAACTCCATGCTAAAGGTCATATTAACATCATTGGTAGCTTGCAACTCTGATGTTCACTACAGTGGTGAATTTGGTGTGAATGAGGAACTTTCCAAGGTGCTTGTTCCTTTCCCCAAAAAGAGGTTTAAGGGCTTTAAGGGAGTTGCCCACAGTACTGGTATGTCCAGCACTTTAAAGCAGTTCTTTTTGGACTGAAATCTGGAATGGATTAACTTTTCATCTGGAAGAATTTGCCAGTGTGACACTATGGTAACATCCAATGGAAGCATATCATAGACTCACCTGGAGGACCTAGAAAATTCTGAGAGAGGATATATTTTGTTGTATGTCAGTAAGTGAAACCATGGATATCTGTTGTGTGGGTATGGAGATTATACTATATATTGCCACTACTATTTGAGTAACTAATGCAACAAGAAAAATTGCATCTCAGACAAAGGAATTATATGCTCTATGGGCAAAAGTTTGCGCTATCCTACAGAATCTTTATAAAACTTATTAATCAGTTGGAGGAGAGGGCGACAAAGATATTACCATGGGGCTTTCACATTTTGGTCTTGGACAGCCAGCTCTGATTATTTTGGCATTTGGATTTTCTATTTCATCCTCAATACACAAAGGGACAATGGGCTTCTTCTTTTTCTGAAGTGGGTCCTTGAAGTAGATATAATCCTTCTCAGTCTTTCCTCCCTCGGTGGTTAAATTATCTTTGAGAAGACTGCTGTTAAAAAGAAAGAGGTTAGTAATTAAGCAGGCACCCACCATTTAAATAAATGGCATTGCCAATAGTTAGGTTCCAACAGCATTGTGCCACTTAACTCAAAAGTGAGTCATTCAAGGAACGGTTTTTGCCAGACTGATTATCAACAGACTATCCACCAAAATTAAAATTAGTCTGAAACCAAAGGGGAAATTGCCATAGTGTAAATAGCAACAACAAAAACAGCATTAATAATGTAATATTTCTTTAGTCTTTCATGCATTTCACATAGGAAAAAGGCCAGAAACTATTTGAAGCATTATGTTGGTCTAACTCTCCGATTGGTGCAAGTGGTTGCCATTTTTATAAGCTTTTGTAAGGAAGTTCCAGGTAGAACTGCAGGAAATGCAATCTATTTCCTTTTTGTTCCCAGTGCTGTGGATAGTTTTACAGACTAGTCAGCATTCAAAAACAGCTTACCCGCACATTAAGGAAATGGCCAAGGATGAGCTATGCTCTGAGGTGACCTAGAAAGCTACCAGCCAAAGCCCACAAACCCCATTACTGAATTGGCTACCTCTATGTGAACTGGCAAATCTTTATATTCCATGTGTTTTAAATGGGATCTCAGTCATTCTTTTCAAAAACTAATACTGGCACTGTCAGTGTCAGTCTGCTCATGGGAAAAAGAAATAGAATGAGCACTCTCAAGATCTCCATGCTGTCTGGTAAGTTCTACTTTCAGCAGCGTCCAAGTATTTTATCTAAAAATATATACTGGCGTTGCCTACTGGATTTTTGTATTCCCAGTTGGTAAATTCAACTTTCTCAAATAAAGCATAGGGCTTGTAGGAGAAGATTTCAGATTGGTTTGTACTACAAAGGTTCCCACATGACCTAATGGATCTGGACCAAATTTTTGACACATACCTTTCATTATCCAACTTAAAATCATTGTGGGGTTCGATCTAAAAATATCCATCCTTTTTGGTCCCAGAGTAGAGGGATGGAAAAGAAACAAAATGGATTGACTATGGCTAGGCGAAGTGATCCTCTGTCATATGACTGGTAAAGAAAAAAAGTGAAGCAGATTGGCTGTTGCTAGGTTGCGCAAGGCTGATTTGAGGTGAAGAAGGGCAAACGTGGCAGCGTCTTTGCTCCTCCTCCGCCTCGCTCGGCTCAGAAGCTGCTGCTGGTGAGCCTTGCCAGCACCTCCCTCCTTCCTTCCTCGCCTGCATCCAAAGAAGACCATCCAAAGAAGACTCTCCCATGCCTCCATGCCGGCATGGAAGGAAGAGGTGGAGAACTTGGCTCTGGCCCCACCTCCACCTTTCCTCTGCCTTCCTGCTGGAAGGAAGGATGCATGCACCCTCCCTCCAGCCAAGATGGCGAGGGTGTTTCGAGGCACGGCCATGGTGCTGAAGGGAGTCAGGAAACTACGGAGTCGCTCCTCCTCCCCGTGTCCTCCCTCCGCCCTCCTCCTCCCTCCTTCCTAAGTTACGGTAGTTGTATTTTATGTTTTTTTCTTTTAATTATTATTATTTCAATTTTATAAATGGCATACTAGATGATCCCCAAATTTTAAAAAGATTTTCCAGGGCTAAAACGTCTTCTAGTATGCCGGAATATACGGTATATTTGACATAAAGGGAGATCAGTACAGAACAATTGGAAATTGCAAGAGAGTGCCAGCCAGGATCCACAGCCCCATTGGAGGAGGCATGGGTCCTCTTCTACCTCTGAGCCAATCAGAGGCAAGGTGGGAAATTTAATACATTGTCATTCATAGATTTGAAGTCTTGTGTCTGTGAGTCCTTCCCAGAAACTGGGTGCATCTGGGTGGGATGTGGTTTGATGGGTAGTTGAAGGGTCCTGGTGGTCCAATGCCATCTAAACAAAGAAAGTGCCAGCTGATGGACAAGTTTTAGATAAAATCAGAGAAGGGGGAAAGCCTCGGTGTCTTTTCATGAGAAACCTCATTATGTGTCCTAGGATTTTTCCAGGGTGTTGTGAGAGAATTATGATAATTGCAAAGTGTTCCCCAAGGTCCTAAGGTGTGGTGGGAAACATTCTAAAACATTACAAAGGAAATTCATGAAAGGTTAGCAGGCATGGAAAAATCCAATGCGCGCTGACTGTATATCTCAATGGAACCTCAGATAATAATTCATAATTTGGGGTTTTAATTTTCAATAACCAAGTGACATAAGAGGGGGGAGGGGGGAGGACACAAAAATAATGGGAAGGAGAAGGGAGGAGGAGAAAGAAAAAGGAGGGGTGGAAGGAAGGGAGAGAAAGGAAAAGGTAAAATGTGTGAGAGGTGGAAAGGGGAAATTAAAAAAAGAGGGGTGAGGTTATGAGCAAAAGCAAGGGAAGGTGAAAGAAAGGAAGAAAAGAGGGGGAAAGAAGGCATATGAGGCTACTGGAGGAAGAAAAAAAAGAGCCACAAAGAGAGCCTGCCTGAGTGTTGCTATGAAGACACTTATGTAGGCCTTCTCAGAGCTGGAGAAGGGAGAAAGCAGGTGAGCAGCTTCCCTGCCAACACCTGGGCAACATATATATGCTTTATGTAAATATAAATATTCCAAAATCTGAAAAACTCCAAAATCCAGAACATTTCTAATCTCAAATACTTCAGATAAGGTTTGCTAAACCTGTATTAATTTACTTTCTGGCATGCAAACATATAAATAAAGTAGATAACAAATTTCTCATCTTGGAATTCTCCACATGCTTCAAGATTGTTGATGCCTGAAGCTGACATTTCCACTTGACTGCACATATTTGAAGAGAGGACTAGTTATATGATTTAAGTATTCGTATACACCTCTACAATACTTACATATTTGAGGCCAGAGCATAATGCAGGGTGGTGGTGGTGGTGAAGAGAGAATATTAATACTGTTAATAATAATTCCAATATCAATAATTGGAAGGTTGAAATTGTCTATACAAAACATGGCAGAATTCTTAGAAATTCTTGTTAATTTGGGGTCCAAAAAAGCTATGGTATGAAAATCCAGAGATCACATCCACTTTTGAAAAAATAAAAGCAGAATTCTATACACATTTAAAGTATATTATCATATACTGTTACTAAGAATATTCCTTAATCAAAACATTTGGGTCCTAAAGTGTTTTGGATCCCCCCCGAGTATCAAACATTTGTATATACCATATATTCTGCCATACTAGATGACTTTTTATGTTTGGAAAATCTTATGAAAAGTTGGGGGTCATCTAGTACGCCGGGTATAAATTAAAATAATAAGTTAAAGAAAAAATAAAATCGCCCTTAGTGGCGCGGCTTGAGGAGGGAGGGAGAAGGAGGAGGGTGGAGAGAGGGAGGGCATGGGGAGGAGGAGTAGCAGCCCACATTGCCATGGAGAACAGCTGGGGGTGATGGCCCACTGGGCTTTTCCTGTGGCCCCCGTCGCTCTCCATTCAAGGACCTCTTCCGCCCTCGCCACTTACCTCCTCCGAAGGCTTGCCTAGGCCCAAGGAAGTGCCTTCGGACACTGACTCCTAGCGGCGCTGGGCAGAAGCATGCTTTGAATGTACTCCCAGAGGGGACTACTGCTCCTAGCATGCCTCTGGGGGTACATCCAAGGCACGCCGTTGCCCAGCGCTGCTAGGAGTAATCCGAAGATGCTTCCTTGAGTCTAGGCAAGCCCAATGGCCTTCGGAGGAGGTAAGCGGCGAGGGCGAGGAAGTCATTGAATGGAGAGCTGTGGGAGCCACGGGGGCATAGTCTTGGAAGAGGAGGGGTACTTTTAAACACCGAGTATATCCCTAACTCTGTAATTTATCTTTAAAAGTTGGGGGGTCGTCTTATACCTCCAGTCACCTTGTATTCCGGAATATACGGTACATATATGTACATGACTGGAGACAGAATCCAAGTTTAAACACAAAATTAATTTCGGTCTCCCGTACACCTTAAGCACATCACCTGACGATACTTTTATACAATACAGTAATTTGAACAATTTCATGCATGAAATAATATTTGTG
Organism: Anolis apletophallus; assembly: GCA_030556195.1. Lineage (NCBI taxonomy): Eukaryota > Metazoa > Chordata > Lepidosauria > Squamata > Anolidae > Anolis > Anolis apletophallus. Next base: position 99,697,364 of record JARBWK010000005.1, read on the forward strand.
CACAATAACTATTAGAAAGCAAAAATGGAACCATATTAGCCATCTATGTAGTCAATTTTAGATTTTGAAGTATTTTGGATTTCAGAATTCTGGATACTGGATGTCCAACCTGTAACACATTATACAATAAACATGTTGCTAACTATAAAACAAGAGATATTATGCAGAAAGTTTGACTTAACGTTATGAAAAGTTAGTTACCTTTCAATCGGTACATCTGGCGATAAATCATCATTTGGAAACAATTTGGCCTCACTCTCACTTCCCAGTTCTTGAGAGCTTTGGTTTCTTTCCACATTGGAAATGGTGGATTGGTTTGCTGATAACTGATTACCTGAAATTAGGCATTGGATAAAGTGGAGAAGATGCAGTTTCACAAAAGCACATTAAGAAGCAAATGCTTGGCTAGACAGCTGATTAAAATATTAACATGACCTGGGCAGCCTGGAACATTAATCAGTAGCATGCCCCTTGTAAATTGCACCAGTCACCAAAAACGTTATTATACTGCTGTTATACTTGCATGATACATGATAGCCACTAGTGAGGATACGGACCATTTCCATATGTTCAGGCTGATCTATATGATAAACAGTTTATCAATGTTGCAGACACTGTGGGTCAGACATTTTAAGAAATCGTTTTTAAAGGCAACTATAAAGTCTGAAGCAGATATTAGGAAAATGGAAATCAATGACTTCACCGTTATTAAGGAACAAACTTAATAACATAGAAAGTTTTAGAAAGCTGCTTTTCTCATTCCACACATAGATTCATAAACCAGGTTCTGTTTGTACAGGAATTGTAGCTATATAATCTGTGCTATTGAAGATGTATAATACAGTTATAATTTCTTCAACTGTTATTAGTTTCTCACTGTGATTGTTTTCTTAGTGAAGAATTAATGGGATTAGTGTGATGCACTTTGAACCATTGTGTTGTTTTAATGTACTCACTGTTGTTGTTGATTTTTAAAAATTGTATTATTTTTACTTCTCCCACCTTTTTCCACTGTGACCATTGACTGTTCCCGACTACCAGTTCCTGCAATTATGTGTTCCTGGAATAAACATAACAAAACAGATTCACATACAGTAGAGTCTCGCTTATCCAACATAAACGGGCTGGCAGAACATTGGATAAGCAAAAATGTTGGATAAGGAGGGATTAAGGAAAAGTCTATTAAACATCAAATTACTTTAGGATTTTACAAATTAAGCACCAAAACATCATGTTTTACACCAAATCAACAGAAAAGCAGTTCAATACAGGGTAATGTTAAGTAGTAATTACTGTATTTACGAATTTAGCACCAAAACATTGCAATGTATTGAAACAGATGTCGATCTGGGCGGGAGGCAGGCTGCATTGGATAATATCGAACCTTGGATGAGCGAAGGTTGGACAAGCGGGACTCTACTGTATCTCTACAGGTGGTGGTATCCCATGATACAAAGATGTTCACTGGGAATGGTTACTAAAAACGTCACCATATTTTACAGGCCCCAAACACTCCTGCTGGAAATAAGGTGAAGTTTTTAGTAACCATTCCCAGTGACCCACCGAGCGTATAGGGAAGCTTTGAATCTTCCACATCTCCGGTCCATATACAGAATTAGATACACTGAGCTCCTTCGATAAAATACGGAATATACATTTATCCTATATTTATTTATTTTTATTTACTATATTTACAGTATATACCACTTTTCTCATCCCTGGGGGGACTCACAGTAGTTTCCAACATAGTTACGGCAAAATGTAATGCCAATCATCCATGTGAAAAACCAAAACATAAAATCAACAATAACATAAACTATGAATTAAAACTCTTAAAACCATATTAAACCAGAAAACATAAACAACATTTAGACATTAAAATATTGAATTAAAACATATTAATATAAACATTAAAATAACATAACATCCAAAAACCATAATCTGTGGCCATTCCAAATGCCAATTGCACATATTAATATACTCATGTATAAGTCTAGAAAGTTTAGTAAAACAAAGCAACCCAAAAAAACCCCTGTGTCAATGTATCCATGGGTCAATGGGAGTAGAGAACCAAAAAAAAAAGACCCATCCTCTTTTTTGAGTAGAGTGGCAAAAGAAAAGAGACTGATATATTCTGGGTGAACCTAAAAGAAGCACTCACTTCCCTCTACTCTCTGCATTGTGGTACGGCTTTTGGTCTTTTAAATGCTGAGGCAGGGACATGACAGTGGTTGCCTGGGCTTGCTGGTCCAAAGCTGGCATTGCTGCTTTCCAAGTCGACTAAGTGACCCTTGACTTATCCATGGGTTGTATCAAAATCTACCTATTCACAGCACATTGGCTTGCAGTTTGAGCTTATTTTTTATGACAGCTTTGAGGGAGGGAGAGTAGCATGGGCCCTGGAAATTGGCAATGAAAATGGAGGTCCTATTACGCCCCACAGGGGCTTGTTTTATATCTGCATCATGTACCCATTTGCATTTACCTGCATGGCCTTTTGTTCTGCTATGTGGACTGTGCTGGGCAGAGTTGTACCTGGCATCACCGCCCTGAACTCCTCCTCTTCCAGAGGTCACCTGAGGGCAGGACGTCCCCTCTGACCTGACTTCCAGCAAAGAGCACATGGACGAAGCAGGCTGAAATCTGGAGCCAAGGCTCAGACAAAGCACTTCCGTTCACATATAGCCTTCCAACACTCTCAAGCCAAGAAATTCAGCAATAGGAAGGGCCAGCCCTTCAACAGAGGCTGTATTTCTTTGGGGACCAAGGACTTCGTGCGCCAGAGGATCACTTGAGGAGCCACAGAAAAATCCGGAACTTAAGAGAGGCACCTTCACGCTACATAAGGCAAGTGAAAGCAACCCCTTTGTTTAAAGGACACTTTTGCAACCTACTTCAAGCTTTTTAAGCCACCAGTTTTTCTACTGGTTGTTGTTAAATAAACTTGTTTTGAGTTCACCCATTTGGAGTCCTGAACTCATTGCTTAGAGCAGGACTGTCCAACTGGTGGCCCGGGGGACGTATACAGCCCCCCAGCCCCTTCCCTACAGCCCCCTACCCTTTAAAAAAAAGAAATCGGCTGTTTAAAGTAAAAAAAAATTTATTATTATTATTATTATTATTTTTTAATATATATTTTTCACGGCGGGGAGGGGCGGGGCGGGGCAGGGAGGAGGAGCAGGCTCCCTCCTCCTCCCTCCCTCCCCCCCAATTGGCGCGCTCCGTCTTTGTGAGACGGAGATGGCGCAGCCGCGGCGCGGAGATGGGCAGGAAGAGAGGCGCCCAGGGGCGCCGTGATCCGGAGAAGCAGGAAGAGAGGGATCCCTCTGCGCCTCTCTTCTTGCTTCTCTCCGTGATCAGGGAGAAAAGCAGGAAGAGAGGCACCCAGCCCTGAGCTCTGCGCCTCACTTCTTGCTTCTCTCCGTGATTTGGAAATAAGGGGAAGAGGGGGGTGAGAATATATGGGGCAGAAATATAACAATATAATAATTGTTTAATTATGCCCCCATGTGTTGCATTCTTTCCCTCCCCCCTTATGTTAATATTAAATATATGGAATTGTTTAATTATGCCCCCCATGTGTAGCATTCCCTCCCTCCCCCTTATGTTAATATTAAATATATGGAATTGTTTAATTATGTCCCCCATGTGTTGCATTCTCTCCCTCCCCCTTTATGTTAATATTAAATATATGGAATTGTTTAATTATGCCCCCCATGTGTGCCATTCCCTCCCTCTCCCCTTATGTTAATATTAAATATATGGAATTGGAGCCCGGGGAGGGGGCGGAGCTGGGGGAGGGGGCGGGGCTGGAGCCAGGGAGGGGGCGGAGCCAGGAGAGGGGCCGGGGCAGAGGCAGACCCTTAGGCCCCCCAGGTGATCACTGGCCAGAACTGAGGCCCCCGGTCCGGTAGAAGTTGGACAGCCCTGGCTTAGAGAATCTTCAGCTTTTCTTTTATGGGAAGGCTGTAACGTGTTCCCCAGGGCCATAGAGTTCGTCCATCCATTTAAAGCCCCCCCCCTTTTTTTTTTTGCTCTGGCGGGATGCCACAAGTCCTCTATAGGGAACTCAGGGGGTCTGCTCAAAGTGAAGTCTGGGATAAAAGTTTTAAAACTGAATTAGACATAACTGTTTCCTTCAACAGAAAATGGGAATGACATATAGTATGTCAGTGTGTTACGTTATATTGACATAAATTCAGTTGTTAGGTCCAGTTCAATCCAACTATTAAATTATTGGGCTGAACTGTTATCAGGTTTCCATTAGGTTTAGTCTTGTTGAGATTTTGGAATTAAGCTATTGCTTTTTGGATGTAACTAAGAAATGGCTGATGACCTTGCTCACCTCTGTCACTCTTCTTTTCTGAACTTCCGCAGTGGAACGAGCAGATTTGAGCTTTGGCTGTAGCTTCAGAATCATAAAGCATCCATCTAATGCCTGAAGGTTACCTTTTTAAATATATAAATATACTATGAAATAAAATAATAAGTTAATTGACACTGTATAGGATAGTGGTTCTCAATATGTGGGTCCCCAGGTATTTTGGCCTACAACTCCAAGAAATCTCAGTCAGTTTACCAGCGTTTAGGATTTCTGGGAGTTGAAGGCCAGAACATTTGGGGACCCACAGGTTTAGGACCACAGGTATAGGATTTTGTCTAATGGATAAAAGTCCAAAACAAAAATTTCTGCATGCTCAATACTGATATCTGGAATGAGATAGAACAGGGGAAAGGACTCATTTGGTGGGCAGGAGGTCTGAAGAAGACTCTTCCACATGCAATATTTTATTATGGGTTCACAAACCATTATTATGTAGCCAGGTGCTTAAACTATATTTTGTGACAAACCATGTTATTTTAATTTTGTCTATCTTTTTTTAAAATAGTTTTTATTGCCAGACAAAACTTTGTATCAATCAGAGTACTGGACTGTGACTGGGAAGACCCTCCTCAGACAATAAGTTATTTTAATTTTAATCACTTTCAACCATATCTGTGTCATCAGATTGCTGTGATGAAAAATATGGGTTTAATAATTAATCGTGTGCTTTTGATGTCTTTACATGTCATGTAACATTGGACAGTCAATTTAGCATGATGATGTGTGAGTTACCCTTCACATTTATAAAATCCAAACTCCAAAGTCCATGGTGGAGATGATGGAGATGCCTTTATCAAACCAACCAGAAAGAGAGGAAAGCATGCTAGGTTTTGAAGCTCACTGGCTTCTTCACTAAGAAAATATAATTTTCAAAAACATTCTAGCAATGCAGGGGAAGGAAAAAGACATTGCTGGGCTTACACATCTATGCTTTCTTGCAGAATGTTTTAGCATATAGAAAGTTCAGGCTCAATCTCTCCCACTTCTAACAGAGAGGCACAGAAATAACAGGGACATGCTCATAAACAAAGGTAATGCAATCTAACTTCTGCACTGCAGCCTTGATCAATCTATCATTGGTTTCAATCCAAAATTGTAAGGAGCTACCCAAGGTACTGAACCCAAAATAGATTCAGCAATTTGCAAAAGTCTTTTAAACTTCGGACTAAAACCTGGAAATGAACAATTCCATAGACATGTGAGTTTTCAGACACCAATGAATACAGGTTTTTTTCCCCAAAGATACCTTTGTTTCGTTCATATTTTTAAAAAATTTTTGTATGTACAAGGACTACAAAATGTTGGTGTATTTCCTTTGCTGCTTCTGCTAGCATGATGCAGGGTACATTTTGTTGGTACCAGATCTTGATTTTTGAAGTTTGATCTGCAGCCTCAAAATTTTTGATTTGTATACAAAAAAATGGGTAATGCTAGTGGATCCATATTCTACAATCTGCAGCACAATCACCAGTGCAACAGGGGGTGCCTTAAAACCAAAGACATAAAAGACAAATATACCTACCTCTCTGGTAAGTTGGTTTATGTTTCAAGCAAGCTGGAGCACTAAATGGTCTCACAGCAGATTTTCCAGAGTATTTTTTCCTCATTGTTATTGTGGACTCAGATCTAAGAGTAACAAGATGACCACAAGCATACATTATTGTACAGATTATTATATATTTTTAAAAGTGCCTGGAAACAACAGCAGCAAGAAACCATGGCCTAAATACAATTACTACTGTATTGTAAATCTCCTTGATTTAACAAGTCTACTCTGGTCGGGTGGAGCAATTGGATTTAGTCCTGTCCGAACATTGAAAAAACAATTAAAATACTTATTAATGTGATCTTCTTCTTTAGAGGCTTTTAAACAGGTTGGCCATCTGCCGGGGGTGCTTTCAATGTGATTTTCCTGCAGGGAGTTGGGCTGGATGGCCCACGAGGTCTCCTCAATGATTCTATTATTCTATGATTCTATAATCTGGAATGTCTGGTGTAAAGGGTATTATTTCACTAGAAGAAGACTTCTCTGGTCATGGAGAAGATGTGTCTTTTATTCCAGAATTAGCCGAACAGAGAAAAATGACCAAAACACCAAGCTTTTCTATTTGCATGAGCTCTTATACAATGCTTTGTACAACCTCTTTATCAGCAGCTTTATATAAACCTCCTGGCAGTATTAAAATAGCTTGCCTCTTAATCAAATCACCAGGTTTGTCTTGTTTCTTAATCTAGTTACTGTGTTTCTTATAAGCAGCAAATCCAAAGGATACTTGGTGAAGGAAAGCGAGTATAACCCAACTCCACATACTATAAACCCAATTACTGCAAGATATCTTCAACTAACACTGTGGGCAGCTTTCTCCTAGTGTCTACAGAACAATGCACTAAAAAATAGCAGCACGTAACTCTGTGCTTATGATCCTGTGGATCAGTGAAACATACTACTTCTCCATGATCTAGCCATGGCGGATGATGGCTTCCATATCTGGGGAGATGTGAATCTGCTTTGGCTTTTAGCCTGAACTTTAAAGTTGTTCTCCAAACCAGATGCTGAATTTATTTGTGGGATGAAATTGAGCATCTCGGATAATGCCTTTAAAATTTAAACTAAAATCAAAATCAAATCAAAGTAAAATAAAAGGGCCAGTCCCTCGGCCTGCTTTTTGTGTTATAGATCTTGTCTGCCTTTGTTTGCTATAGAGAAAATAAACATACCATTCTGAAGGCTAACATGGATTTTTTTGAAAAGAAAAAGATCGTGCTTGAAATAGGCGACACCATAGGGGGAAAGTGTAATGTCTAAACTGCACTATAGAGTTCTATAACTTTTATTCTGCACATTAGTAGTTTATTCTGGATTTTGTGCAAAGATAAAATTGAACATAGAAAATTGTTAGATTTAACGCCCTTTGAGGCTTTGACAGTATTTTTGCTACACTCAGTGGAAATGTAAGCTAAAACATCTAATTGGTTTTAGAAGAATTTTTTAATTAACATTTTAAAATTTCAATTATGAATGTGTTCCATTGCCATTACTAGACTGATTTCTGAATGGACATATATAGGAAGGCATTGTAAGACATTGATATGACAATTTCACCCTCCAAGAGCAATAGAAATTGTATAATTTAGATGGAATAGCTCATTCTGTTTATTTTAATTGAGTGGTGTAAAATGTAAAATTATCAATTGAATCCTGAAATCACATTAGCAGAAATCTGTTCACGGGACAGTCTCACAGAAGACTTGTTTGCAAGGTCAAATCAATTGTAGTTTTACTTGTATTATCACCCAAGAAAGAGATTAACATAATCACTTCCCCTATTTTGAAATCCATCTATTTCCTGAACATGAATGGACCTTGTATACTGTTTTACATGTTTTATTGATTAACTGTTAATCATTTTAACTGTGGGATATGTTTTTACTGTTTATTGTTGTTTTTTACCGGCACTGAATATTATCATCACACTTGCTTGATTCTCTGTCTTACTTCCTGTGTTAGGTCAGCTGATTTTTCTCTGTCAGTTCCAACTACCAGTAAATCTATACTTGGTTTCCCAGTTCCTTGAGGTTTGCTTTATTGCAGAACCAAAGGTTAAAAACCAAATTTACTGCCCCTTTAAAGTTTTATAGTCGCTCCTCATATTTTATGCTTGTTTTATGTGGCCATTATAACTACTTCAAACAGGGATGAGTAACTTTTTGCTCTGTATATCTTTTAAACTCCATTTTCCATGGCCCATTGCATTAGTCATGAGGTTCAAGTTTTTTCATTCCCTATTTTAAGCTGTTGTTGTCTCAATCATAAGTCGTTTTTCTCCTAATAATAAGCCACATGTTTAATTTTATCAATCTGAAATGAAAAAAAGCTCTATAAATAAATATTTCCATGTACAAGATTTAAAAATAGTATGCCAGTTAAGTAATCTTAAAGAATGCAGTTTGACAATGTTGGAAAAGAGTGGTCTTGAAATCAGCTAATTTTTGCCTTTTTATTTTTGCCTAGTACATAACGGCCATTGTAACAGACATTTTATACATATAGTTTTAAAAGCTCTGAGGGTGGTTATTTTTTCACAAGGAAGGCAGCACAAATCCCTTTTCACAGGAATTGCAGACTGTAGTAGTTCTCTAAAAATGTCATAAATAGAAAGTGGGGCAACAGAGGATTAATCCAGATGTCTTTGCCAAATAATCACATGTAAGGCAATAGCTCTTTCGGCAATGGGTGACTTAGGCTGAAATTTGGGACTGTAAGGTGAGCAAGGACAGGTATTTGTCCTGCTTGAGAAAGCTTTACGGTATCTCATCCTGCTCCAAAATCTGCTAAGGATTAAAGTAACACGGTTCTCCTCCTGGAGTCAACCTGACAACAAGATGAAGTACAAGTGGACCATTGATGTGATCCACATGTTACTCAAAAGTCTTTTGAAACCTGTAAGCAATATAAGTATGCTCCTTCATGACCCAAAGTATGGGGAACAATTTTGTTCACTCTGTCTGTTGTCTGGGGAATTCCAGGAGATGCCTTTTTAAAATCAGGAAAGATCGCATATACTGACCTGAGAATGTTTATTAGATTATTTCGTGGCAAATATTTGATTTTGAGGTCCCATATAATCATTTCTTTGTGGATCTGCTCTGTAGTTTGTTCAATAATGTATACATGGTAGCCTTATTTAAAATGCTTGGGACTGTACATGTTTTGCATTTCAGATTTGGGGAAGGGAATTTTAGAATGCTTATATTTGCATGAAAGTATATTATGAGATACCTTTGAGATGGAACCCAGGTCTAAGCACGAAATGTATTTATGTTTTGCATACATCTTATTATGTACATTGCCTGAAGGTAACTTTATACAATATTTTAATCATTTAGTGCCTAAAATAAAGTTTGTGTCACTGTCTCAACAACTCATGTAGACATTTTGGATTTTGGAGTATTTTGGATTTCAGAATTCCGGATAAGGGATGCTCAACCTATATAGTACAAATTAGTTTTTGATCCATTCACAGCCAATTTTGCAATGTATAATAGCTCCTCACATTCCAAGATAACTGCTGCTTGCCCCATAGTGCAAAATGAACTATAAATACCAAAAACAAATAGCTCATATGAAGGAGAACAGGCCTCACCTTTGTCTCGGTTGGACCGTGCTTTGACTATGTTGTATGACATGTTGATTAAACAGAGTTGCTGAAATTGCTGATTTTTCAGACCTAGATGTTTCATAATCCATTTTAAAGTCAAACGTCAATGGTGTTCTCACATAGGGGTTCAACTGTATTGTCCCAAGGTTTCGACACTATTTTTTTTTAAAAAACAGACACTTTTTTAAAAGCTGTAGTGGTGTGCTCAACAACATTTCATTTGTGGAAAAAAGCAAACATGGAAGAGTGTCCTCAAGAAGGGAAATGTTATTAATAAGGAGAAAATAGTAATCCAGAAAAGGCTGCAGCCAATTGCTTTTGCCTGAGCCTAATAGGAAAGACAATATTTGTTTACTAGAAAACAATCTATGCATTTTTTTAAAAGCACAATCAGAACTAATGGGATTTATCGAATAATTGTTTACTTACAAGTATTCATTACAGAGAAATAAATTGTTTTATGCAGTAAATCTGCATATTATACGAGGAATCGATTCCAGGACCTTTAGTACACTACAATGAATCATGCAGAAGAACCTAGCAATGCCTAGAGAAATGTTCTCTCTAGGCCTACAGAGTGAGTTTATTGACAACATCCAATGGAACCAGATACAGCTTGTGGTGATGAAGTCCAAACAGGAGAATGGGATAAAAATTAACTCTACCCATCTCAATTGCCTACTTCAGTTGCTCATCTCTTCAGTTGCTCATCCTGCCTTATGGGAGAGTTGCTGTATTCATCCAGCCAGCCATCTATAATCCCAATAAGCTCTGCTGCTGCTGTTGTGTGCCTTTACAAAGTATGGCAACCCTGTGGTGATCCTTTTGTGGGATTTTTTTGGCAAGATTTGTTGAGGGGAATTTTTTCTTGCCTTCCTCTGCAGATGAAAGAGTGTGACGTGCCCAAAGTTATGGGATGACTTTCCATGCCCAAGTGGGAACTTGAAGTCTTATTTCTAGAGTCATAGCCCAGTGCTACACCACACTGATTTTCCCAATATACCATCCATCTTATATATATCTTATCTACTGCGTACATTTTGTTGCAAGGCTATTACAGAAGCAGGTATGCACTCACACACATACAAAAGAGATATTATCCTAAGAGACCACACACAAGTGAGATCATTGTTTTTATAGATCCACACAGCATTTAGTCTATAGAGCAAGAATGTCTGAATTAACACTTAACACCCAGGTTAATAGTTAACTTTTCAATGGGAATTGGTTGAAGTTCTTGTATTGCAAGGTGAAATATTAATTTCAGAAGTATTTTGTAATGCTTCCTATTGCTTATATATTTACCTCAATCATGTCATATTTTCTCAGCCTTTTTGTCTCATGCTGCTTCAGAACATCAAGTTTTTTCAGTACTCTCTGAGCCATGTTTGCTGTTCATGTCCTAAGAAAACAGTTATGGCTTTTAAAAAGGTAAGTAGGTAACATTTGGGAAGAAAGAAATAATTAGTAACAAGATTAAATCTGATGTGTTCAGGAATACAAAGCTGTGTTCACTTTTAGTAATTGCAACATACTAGCTGGTTCACATCTCTCCAGATATATTAATTTTAACCATGCAGTATAAAGTCATGTTGACCTGTCTAACATTATATGTATTCTTTAATGCCAAGAAGTATGCAGATACTATTCTTCTTCTTGGCATTTCTTCGTGAATGAAGATTCAGGAAGGACTCATCCCACGTTTTCTACATGCGCGTTGATGATTTGGAGGTTGGATGTGTCCTTCGAGCCTGTGCAATGGATTTTTCTGGTGGAAGGCAGCGTGCACAGAACTAGCCTCACCCTTTAAACCAAAGGTTTGTCTGCCGGGACCTAGCAAGCTGGGACAGTGGCAGCGAGGTCCTCAGGTTATAGGTTTGGTTCGAGTTTCCTTCTCTTAGAGGGTTGACCTTACAGTGTTAAACGAGCACCATCTGCCCGGGTTTGAAATCAGAGTTTGCAGATACTATAATACTGAAATATACAGGTGCCTCAATGCAGTTTTTTTTATTGTAATGAGAAATAAAACTGATAGTAAAAAAGACCAATCTTGTTCAAAGTGTTCCAGAGCTTTTCTCCAGTTTCCATTCTGAAAATTCTCGGGAAGCAGGACCAGGTCATTTTTTTTCTATTCTGGAGTGGGGGTCCACATAAACACAAAATTAAGCTTCTTCAAATCTCTGGAACTTGAGAGATTTGTTTAGCCCTCCTGCTCAGAAAAAAAAACCCCACATGTAGTTGTGTGATGAAAGATTGCTATCTCTAAATCAATTGATTGAAAAGTGCATACAATAAAAGTTCCTTGGATATTTCCAAGAGTAAATTAGGTATGTGAAGAATGCAGCATGCATTACAACCTAATAGTGATGGTTCCACTTATCCATGCTCCAAAAAATATTCCCTCCTGGAAGTGTTTATGGGCCTCTCTAGGTCCTCCAGTGCAACTCTACAATAGGTTTCTGGTCCAATTATTGTTGACATATAGAGTTCACTATTATTCTGGGTTTGTTTGTTTGTTTGTTTGTATCATGTCAGAAGCAAATTGAGAATATACTGCAAGTCGCTTCTGGTGTGAGAGATTCAGCTGTCTACAGAGATGTTGCCCAGGGGATTCTCGGATGTGTTACCATCCTGTGGGAGGCTTCTCTCATGTTCCTGTATGAGAAGCTGAGGCTGACAGATTGGAGCTCACGTAATCTCACAGATTTGAACTGCCAACCTTCAGGTCTTCAGGTCAGCAGTTCAGCCGGCACAAGGGCTTAACCCATTGCACCACTGCAGCTCCATGGTTTCAGGTATCTTTGTGGGTCTTGGAACATTTCCCCAGCAAATACATTTCCTGCCTCCCATTATTGTCATTCTTGTAGAAGTTAGGCTTCAACAACATAAGTCACATGATCTGTAGGAGGGAAGTAGCATGAATAACACCCAGACTTGGCACAGAGTTTTTGGAATAATGGATATTTGAAAAGTGTCATCTGTTGTATGCATATCTACCCTTCAGCACCCATTCATATGTTTTCCATCAATACATTCAAAATCTTGTTAGTTAGGATGAATAAACAGCCTATGCTCTCAGCATACAGTTTTCATAACCTTTATTCAAAATATACATCAAGTCTGTGAGAACCACATAATTTAGCAGCTAAAAAGAAACTGGGAAAAGAGCCTCCTTTTCAGTCCAGGCGGTTTCAATGTAACTTGAAACCACCTTTAACAAGGAACTCCACTTCTTTTTATTTCTGATGGTTTAAATGGAATCCAGAATTGCTGCACGTAAACATTTTTAAAAACTTTTTCTGAGTTTCATATGGCATATAGCAGTTTGCAAGATTCTACAATAATTTTCTGCTTATCGTACTTCTTCAGTTATATGGCAATTTTTTCTCTTGCCAGGAAATGTCTGAGTTAAGAAGCAGATATGGAATTACTGTATTCACAAAGTAAGTCACTATAGATAAAATCTTAAATATCAAAAGATTATCCAGAGAGGAAAATGTGAAGGCTAGAGCAGGAAGTGTTTAGCCTTTACTGCGTGGTTGGTGTATACTACTGAACTGGCTTCAAATTATGCTGACTGTGTCAATGAGAAACCTACAAGAGCCACAGTCATCAAAAGCTCCATGGCTTTCTTGATTAAATCAACCCAATATATTTTTTCTCTTTCTCTACTGCCTTCAACTTTATCAAGCATTATAATATTTTCCAGTGAGTAATATCATCTCATGATATATCCAAAGTACAGTAGCCTTAGCATGGTCAATATGGTTTCTAGATAGATTTCTATGTGATTTGCTCTCAGATCCCCCTGTTTTGGCTTTTTAGTGATCCATGGTATCATTAGAACTTATTTCCATCACTACACTTCAGCTAAGTCAATTTTGTTCCTCTCAGGATTCTCACTGTCGTTTTCATTGTTACGTATAGAAATTGGAAATACTATGGCATGGAGAAAAGGTAAATCTTCTTCGATCACAACACTGGCCAACACACATTTTGGTGCCTCAGATGTTAGCCCTATTTCTGTGCATATTTTACCTGCTGATTCCAAAAATGGCACTGGTTTCCTCTTATCAGCTCTAGTTTTTGAGATACAGAACACATGCCATCTATCAGTTGCCATCTGCTCACCCATAGAAAATTAGGATAATCGTATCTAAGAAACTGGAGCTGGTGCAGACTATTTAATGCAATTTTCTGAAACAGCACCCAAAATAACCCCAGGAACAGACCTATATACCACAAGGCACCAAAAATTATTTTTGGTTGGGCTGTGCTATTTGTTTTTTTAAAAATATTTAGCTGTCAACCTTCATTTGCACTGTATTAATTAACTTGCACAGTAGTCATTCAGAGTCTTTGCTACCACATCAATACAGCCTCTTGTCTCTTCCACCCACATAGAAAAATAGCGACATAGTGGGCTTTGAAAAAGTAATAATCTGGAACATTTTCTTTTCTGAGGTCACAGTTACCCAGAAACTTATCTTACTTACTCCTCTGATTTGCTTTCCTTGTGTTCATTAATTTAAGAACATTCTCGTGTTTTAAAGGAGGCATTATGATTATTATTATTATTATATCTCATCTTATCTCTCCTGCAGGAGACTCAAAGTGGTTTAACATAAAAGCACTAGCATACAATTTAAAATATACAAACATTAAAACAGGAATGAATATAAACAGTAGCATTTATTAAGACTACAGTACTCCATTGCAATTGCAGATTTCTTCCAACAGGATTATGAAATTTAGCCAGTACCTAGTATGACATCCATGAAATATTCATGGGGAGAAAATTGTGGCCTTCATTATAAAAATGTAATCACAAATGCCAATTCTTAAAAAAGTATTTTCAAATATTAGGAATGTTAGCTGCTCTCTCCTATTTTTGGTGCAAAATACTAATGCAAGATGGAAATTCTATGTTTTAAAGATATAAATATGCCAGTGATTGAGGAGTCTGAAAAAATGTAGCTTACTAAAGCCCAAATGTAATTTTTGAAGTTCTGCTAAGATGCTATTATGCACTTTCCAACAAACATTGGGGTTCCAATAGTACAATCGGTTCTCCATATCCATGGATTCTGTATCTATAGATTTAACCGTCCACAGCTTGAAATTATTCCTGCCAATTTCTTTTCCAAAAATCAAACCCTGACTTTTCTATTTTATATAAGAGATGCCATTTTATTATGTCATCCTATGTAATAGGGCTTGAGCTCCATAGATTTTAGTATCCAAGGGGGAAGGTGTGCAGGGGAGGGGGTGTCCTGGAACCAAACCCAGTAGATACCAAAAGCTCACTATAGATCAAGAAAACTGCTGAATGAGTAACAAAACATCTCTAATTTCAGGTGGCCTGTTTTAAACTAAAGTACATTTTTCATAGCCTAGTAAAATACTTATCAAGTGAGATAATTTACAATTATATCAATTTTAATACATGTTTATCAACTAAAACAAACAAAAGCCTAGTACTTAGAGCCCCGGCACTGTCTTTCATTTCTAGTTAAGGTACTTACCTGTTTATTCCAGTGATATAATCCCAGTTCTTATCTAAATGTTTATTAGAAATGCTTTCTTAAAACTCTCTCATTCCCCAGAATCAGTTTTGAGACCAGACTAAGATACAATAATGTGGTCTTGCCCTTGTACAGTAAGTAGCTAACATGTTGGGTGGAGAAATAAGATATAATCCAGAAAATAATGTGCAACCGAATCAACACTAGACCATGTTCCCATAGAACCTAATTCCTTTTGTGACCTAACACTCAAGTGTTCTCTCAAGATCACAATCTGGTAGAACTTCACTCTCTCATTGTGTCATCAACAATGGCTAAAACTACAGTGAGCTATCCAGGTTCAGTAAACATGTAACAAATGTTACTTCCATACTTTTGATTATCTGTATGCAATAAATATGTTTTGTTTTTTCATGATGATAGGGCATTTCCTGTTTTGCTGCTAGTACATAAATAGTTGGAAGTAAATCCATACTTTCATTTTCAGACACATAATTGAATGCGATTTTCCTGGTTCTTGGCAGAGAGGTTGGACTGGATGGCCCATGGGGTCTCTTCCAACTCTATGATTCTGTGATTCTACTGTAGGTAGCCTTGAAGAAGGGCTGCAAGCTTTTTCACCAGTCTTTGCAGTTTTGCCTTAAACATCTCCAGTCATTATTACCAGATACCAGCCTTAGTAACTGGCCAACAGAGTTATAACCAATTGTTTCGTCTATATACAATTATATTGATATGTGGGCTTTGTTAATGCTAGCTACCAGTCATTTACACTGGCCCTAAAACTGCAATCCATTAATATGTGGTCCCAAAAGGGGTGCAAATGAGTGGTTAACCAGATCAGAGGAGCGGACTATTTTGCTCTTCAGCTCACTCCAAGAAGTGTCTCTGCATGCATTTTCACCCAACCAGAAAGGACAAAAAATACATTTCTATTTTCAACTTACTTTATTTTCAGAGGTTTGTGCATGTGTCAGAAGCAACTTGAGAAACTGCAAGTCACTTCTGGTGTGAGAGAACTAGTCATCTGCAAGGACATTGCCCAGGGGACACCTGGATGTTCAGATGTTTCACCATCGTTGTGGGAGGCTCCTTTCATGTCCCCGCATGAGGAGCTGGAGCTGACAGAGGGAGCTTATCCACGCCGTCCCAGGATTCGAACCTCCAACCTGTCGGACCTCAATACAGCCAGCACAAGGGTTTAACCCATTGCACCACTGGGAGCTTCTGATTTTCAGTTGAGGGGAGGTTTAGAAGCCAACATGCCAAATTTGGGGGAAATTGGGGAGATTTTAAGGCATTATTTTTAGGCAGTAGTGAAGTTTATTAATTAGTCCACTGACCATATCAACAGTAAAAGACAAAAACAAGAAAATACACAAATAGATACTAATCACTGTCCTAAAACTCCTGTAATAGTGAACATACATTAAAACACAATTAAAACTTGATTAAGTTAAAAGTTAAACATAATTTTTAAAAATATCATTGTTAAAGTGCCAATGTAAAACTTCATACCACAGCAATTAAAACAGAGGTTAAAATAGACTAGCTATTACACAATCCTAATCCAGTTCAGATATCTGCATTACCCCAATTGCCTCCAAATAAGCAGTTCTCAGCTGTGTTGCTTTATGAAGAAAGGGGGCAGTTTGGTGTGTTATCTTAGCATTCTGGCCAGCCATTAAGAATGTAGTTTTGATATGGGGATCCCAGTGAGTCTTCTGTGTAATGAATGGTCCGAGATATTGATTTCTCTCTTTCTTGTACAAAATACAACTATTTTTCGGCAAATCACCTAATGGGAATTAAGATAATGGAAATCTTAGAAAATCAGCATCATAATTGTTATTTAACATCTTGTTATTTAACATCTATATGCGACCACTCGCTCAACTGGTACGTAGCTTTGGGCTGGAGTGCCACCAGTACGCTGATGACACCCAGCTCCGTACCCGATAATTTCCATCTGTGCCTTGAGGCCGTTACTGGATGGCTGCATGCCAGCAGGTTGAAGGTGAATCCAGCGAAGAGAGAAATCCTATGGCTGGGCCGTTCGGGTGATAGGGAGATCCAGCTGCCGACCCTGGATGGTGAGGCACTACGGCCATCATCATCTGTAAAAAGCCTTGGTGTTCTTTTAGACACCCTGCTGGCAATGGAGGCTCAAATCTCCACTGTCAGCAGGACCGCATTCTTCTATCTGCGGCAGGCGAAGCAGTTGGCTCCCTATCTGTCCCGGAACGACTTAGCCTCAGTGCTCCAGGCTACAGTCATCTCAAGACTTGACTATAGTAACGCTCTTTACATTGGCCTTCCCTTGACTGTGACCCAGAGATTCAAGCTAGTGCAGAACGCCGCAGCTCGGCTCCTCGCAGGGAAGCCTGTGAGCTGTCATGTAACACCTATCCTGCGAGACCTGCGCTGGTTACCTATTGAATTCTGGATCACTTTAAAGGTGTTAGTTCTCACTTTTAAGGACTTACATGGTCTGGGGCCAGTGTATCTAAGGGATCGCCTGTTCCCTTACAATCCCCCGAGGTCAATACGGTCAGAAGATCTGAACCTTCTTGCTATCCCTAGTGTCAGATGCTTTCATCTAACAGCAACCCGGTAGAGGGCATTCTCTATCATAGGTCCGGCCCTATGGAACTCCCTGCTGCCTGAGACTCGGACCCTCCGAGATCTGAGCTCCTTTCGTAGAGCATGCAAAACCCTCCTCTTCAGGCAGGCTTTTGATAATTGCTGAGTTTTAAACCTATGTTTTAGTCTGTATTGTTATTCTTCTTTGTGAACCGCCCCAAGCTTTTGGGAGTGGTGGTATAAAATCGAAGAAATAAATAAGAAATAAATAATGAGACAGAGAAAGGAACCTAAAAATCTGGTCAGGTGAGCTGGCATTTCCCTTCTGTAGTTGCATGATGCTTTCTGTAAGCTCAGTAAAGAACTCAATGGGATATCTATACAATGTTGTTTCTTCATCTTCATTGATTGGAACCATAGAACCATAACACGGCAAGGATCTCTAGGGTCATGAAGTCAATTCTTCTGTTTTGCACAGGAAATTAATTGCTAAAACATAACTGTGTGAATGTTTTATAAAAAGCTCAATGATATTTTAACTTATAAAGCAATCATGCTACATAATTGGTCATGCTGGCCCACCTAGCAGTGGTGTTGTGAGAACTGTTTATTTCAAATCATTGGGTCCCTCTGTATCATCAGAGGCTAAGCTAAGGGCTTGTTGTCTTCTTCAAAGCTTCAAGCATCTGTGCTTGTTATAGTAGAGGCACAGGCTAAGATAGGATTTTAAATGCAAGTGGCACATTTGGTAAGACAATTGATTCCAAATTATAGGCATTACTCACAACTCTGAGTAGTTGAAAACCTCATTTCAGCATAATTCCTCTTGAACAGGGGTGGGCAATTATTTTTTCCATGGGGTCACACGAGAACCAAAAAATATTATGGAGGGCCGCACCTAAAGGCTGAACTACATTCTACATAATATCAATTTAATTTCTTTGAAAACTTGGCATTCTTTTAAATGTCCTTTGGCTAGTAGCTGGCCACTTGGAGTGCCTCTGGTGTTGCTATAAGAAGGTCGTGCATTGTGCATGTGGCGGGGCTCAGACTGCATTGTAATAGGTAGTCTGTGGTTTGCTCTTCTCCATACTCGCATGTCGTGGACTCCACTTCGTAGCCCCATTTTATAAGGTTGGCTCTGCATCTTGGTGGTGTCAGAGCGCAGTCTGTTCAACACCTTCCAAGTTGCCGTTTTCTGTGTGTTTTCTGTGTGCCCAGGAGGGAGTCTCTCAAACATATTATTTAGCCATAATGGTTAAAGTTGTGTCAAAGTCCATATATTCTGCTGTGTAGATCAGTGTTTCCCACTAGTGTGCCATGAGAGATCATCAGCTGTTGAGCAAGACCTTTGTGTGTGTCTTTCTGCCATTCCTCAAAAACACAGTGTAAGGCTATAATACTAGCAGTATTGTAAACACATAATAGAAGCTAATTAAGAAAGCTTCTATTACGTGTTTACAATTTCTGCCATTCCTGCCAGGATATCTATGTTGTGTTCATCGAAACAGTCCTAGGTTTCACACTGAGTGTATAAATACATTTAAAAACATATTAACTATATGTATTACTGTGTTAGAGTGTTATTTTGTGTCATTTTGGTTGGTGGTGTGCCCCAGGATTTTCTAAATGTAAAAAATGTGCCACGGCTCAAAAAAGGTTGAAAAACACTGGTGTAGATGCACTCTAAGTTTCATTAAGTCTCATTAAGTTCAAGGGAGATTATTCACAAATAAATGGACATAAGTTTGGGCCCTAGAGAATGTTATAATGACAAAATGGACTAATATAAAAGCACAACTTGTTGATCTGCAGTTACCAGAACACAGCAGTGACTATGTTGGCTGGATTTCTGTAAAATGCATTCAACAAAGTATTTTCCTACTTTTTGCTTAAAGATTTATTAAATCTTTAAAAAAGACAACTCTAGGTATGTTAGAAATGTCCTTGCGTGAGACTGCAAGTTGCTTTAGATCAAAGGGTGATGGTTCAAAAGAGCGGGGAAGAGAAGTCAGGTGAAAGGAGGCAGATTTCTGGTAGCTTTGGGTTTTCCCACAGTCTGACTCATAGAGGAAAAGTTCCTTAAACTAGAACAAGATAAGATGTGCACAGGCAATCACTAATGTAGGTCATTCATTGCTCACAAGCAGTTTTTGTCCTCCCCCAATATATCTAGAAGTAAATGCTAGATAATACTTGTTAAAAAGGAAGGAGAGTTTCATTCTGCGACTGCTGGCAGTGAAAGCAGGTTCAGCAGAGATATGAGACGCAGGGCCTGAAGGAGAATAAGGTAAAATGCATTCATTTTTACAGGCAATTAATTGTGATGTGTGTCTGGATCTATTTTACAGCATTTCTGAATTCATTGGTGATTTGCAGCACTAGTCAGGAACGGAGATGCAAGTTATTTTGAAGATTTCACAATCAGATAAGCCTTCCCCTTCCTGTGTATTCGGATTCTCCTTCTTTTTCAGCCACATTACCTATTTGTGTCCCCTATTCTCTTATGCCCTTTTAAAAAATGATGCTTTTATGTTGCCTCCTTTCCCCCCAAGGAGCAAGGAGAAGGTCATTTTAAATATGGTTTATGGAATCTTAATTCTCTAGTGCTGATATATGCAAATGTATATGTACAGGGACATCAAATGACACACATCATTCTCTTAACATTGCTTGGGGGGTGAGGGACTGTCGCCCCAATAATTCACCAGCCACTATGGCCATTGATGGGGCACAATCTATAACTTGGAGTCCAAACAGGATCTTGAATGGAATATTGCAAAATACTAATATGCGAGGCTTGGGATAGATCAGGCCTGGGCAAACTTTGGCCCTCCAGGTGTTTTGGACTTCAACTCCCACAATTCCAAAACACCTGGAGGGCCGAAGTTTGCCCAGGCCTGGGATAGATCCTTTGTTTGTTTGTTTGTTTATTTGTTTTACAATTCCCAGGTTGGGAGATTTTGGAATTTGTAGCCCCCCCAAAAAAAGATTAGATTTTCCCCAGTTATGTTAAAATGTAGTGCAAGATGACAGTCCTGCTACCATTATCAGTCCATTTAGCCCCAATCTCAACTGATCTGAACAAAATCAGCAGGGAAAGGATTACAGCTTCTCCAGTCCTTCTGAACATGACCTTATAGCAGACCTGGGCAATTGCCGGCTCTCCAGGTGTTTTGGACTTCAACTCTCAGAAATCCTAGCCAGTTTACCAGCTTTTAGGATTTCTGGGATTTGAGGTCCAAAACACCTGGAGGGCCGGCAATTGCCCAGGTCTGCCTTATAGGTTCTTTTTGTCAAGCATTGTTCTGTTAGGAACTTCTCACCCCTGGACTGGATAAGAAAGGAACCCTCAACTGTTTGCATATTATAACGTGGTTCTCTCTTTGATGTGTTGGACTAGAGCTCTAAGAGACCAGGATTCAAATTCCTGCTCAGCTTTGGAAACCCATTGGGTGACCTTGGGCAAGTTACATTTTTTTCAGCCTTTGAGGAAGGCACCAGCAAACATCATCTGAATAAAACTTGTCAAGAAAGCCCTATGACAGAATGACCCTTAGTCACAGTCAGCTTGAAGGCACATAACAATAAGTTATGTGGGGCCTTACATTTCTTCAACGGCACCTTTCTGCAACATTTCAAACTGTATAGCTCCACAATGTTTTGTCACAAAGAATTTCAAAAAATGGTTTTCAGTATGGTATGGTATAGTTTGCTTCTTCAAAGAAAGACATTCGGAACATCTATGGGAGTACAAAGTCTTGAATGGATTCAACTCGCTCTTTTGGATCACAGCCATAATCTTGGGCCTTCTTATATCTGATTTCAGGAATGCTTCCACAATTTATGTTAACATATAGATGACTACAATTACTGGCCGTACAACTAGGCATACATTAATTGTTCGGGGTTTTTTTTTTGTTATATTGAAAAACTAAGAGTTATCCTAGTAGGTACAGTACCATCCCTGTATCCAGGAAGGTATCTCTTCTAGGACTTTGCATCCATTCACACAACTATGGGTAATATGAATCCTATTAAATTAACAACTTCTTGCAGAAGCACATAATAGTCATGCTGGAGGATATTGAAAATGTTTAGAGAGGACACTTCTCTGGTTATCTCTAGGTCATTCAGTATAACTCAGTGGTCAACTTCTATGGAAATATATCATAGAATAATCTGAAGGACTAGAAAAGGCCTAGAGAGGACATATTTTGTTAGATAGTTCAAGTCCAAGTATTTATTTGTTTGTTTGCCTTATATGTGAAAGACCTATGACCTAAGCATCAAATAAACTTGAACTTGAACTATTTTTTTCAGATATGGGTAAATTAAAGCATGGGCACCAGTCCTATGGCTACGGTGGTAGTACTATATTTCCCTTTTCATAACCACAGTATGGCAGTGTTACTTTTTGTACTACAACTCCCACGCTCTTCCAGTCATATAGCTCTCAGCTTTGAGCATCACCTGCTATTGATACAGTCAGTTGTATAGAGCTGTTATAATTCAGCCAATGTTTGTACCTAATGTCAGTGAGGAAGTGGATGATAAGATTTCTGGGCCTGCTGAGTCTGCGAGCCAGCAAGAGGTTTTAAGGCAAGAGATTTTAAGTCCAGAAATTGTGCGTCCTGTGTCTCCTTGAGTTGATGAAGGCCACATTCCAGAGAGGGGCCCATCTTTCTCTAGGGAAACGAGTTCAGAAGATGAAATGCGAGGTGGAGAGCCTAATGAGCCAAAAGATAGGAGGCACAGCTTTTGTGACCTCTGAGCTGATTATCAGTCTCATCAAAGGTCATTGCGCTTATTAGAGAAAAAGCCTTTATCTGTTTACAAGGGATAAAGGAATACCTTCATAGCTTTATTAGGGACAATAATAGGGTTTCCCCCAGTCTAGGCAACGTTGCATTTTAAGCAACATATTGGGTTGAGCTCTTGCCAAGTTTTTCAAGGGACTTCTAGTTTTATGCCTTCAGTTGTTCAAGTTTAAAGGATTATTCTTAAGTTCTGTGTTTTTGATTTCATGCTGTCTTGTTGTATCCTGATTGTTTTGCATTCCTGGTTTTTTATTCAACTTTTATACCTTGGATTTTATGGATAATTGAATATTCCTGGACTTAGATGTGTTTTACTGTTTTGCTGCTCTGCTTTTCATATATTCTTCAATAAACTGCTTTGCTGATTTATACTTGACTGTTGTGTGGTGGAGTTAAGTACAGAGGTGTTCCTGCCTTGGAGCACAACAAGAGCTTTTGTTAAGAAAAAAAGTGCTCCTTGCATCTTAAGAGGGAAGTATATTGCATGAGAGAACAACCATGGACCTAAATCACACATAAATTGTCAGCTTTATAAGGTAGGTTGAAACAGTGTGGGCCCTTTTGTGGTCGAATTTTGAGGAGGGGAAAGGTAGGGTACACAAAATTAAGAGGCTTGAGCAGAAGACCTGTTCCTGCCAAACTACAAGCCACCATCCAAATTTGGAGATCTGAGAGATTGGCTCACCTGCTTGAAGAAGGGCAGTGGATATATGGTAGGACATGCTAGGTTCTCAGAGACAGAAACATGGTGCCTTCCTCTGCACTAAATTATTAGCCGCTGTCTTAATTTGCTCATAATTACATTTCAGTAACATTACAAACTGCAATTTCATATTTTATAGTTACATCATTGGTGAGTCATTGTGGTCACCATAGAATGAGAGAATTAACCATAAATATGTACAGTTTAGCTGTTGGTTCCTTCCTCCCCTGCCATAAGGAACACACACACACTCTCTCTCACACACACACACTGTTTATCTAAGGGTTGGGGACAAGGAATGAGTTTGATCTGGCAGAATCGATCTGAAGCTCTAATTTCTTTTTCCATGAGGAGAATAACACAGAGCTCCATGTTTCTCTCTCCATAGAAAAGGACTATTCATCATTCCAACTGAGAAAATAAGTTCACTTTGTGCTTCATATATTGGTTGCACACACTTGGTCACTGCTTTGAAGGGTTAGGCAACAGGGCCATATGTTCAACAATAATAATCTGGGATCTTATAACATTACTTTCATTTACTTTTTGGGAACGATTGCTCAATAAAGATGACCTCTAATACACTTTTCTTTGTTTTTAGGCCATGCCTTTTGGCTGATGCTCAGTACCTTTTTCAGTACCTTTTGAATGATGGTGGGTGCATCTAAAGTTCTGATGGTCTTCTACATGCTCTCCTGCAAGGTCCACCAAGTCCTTCTTTCTAACCATTGTTCAAACACAAAGGAAGGTAAGTATTAAATCTAAGAAAATACTGGGAGAGTCCAAATCAACAGATTTCACAATTTTATTAACAAATTTCGACAAGATATTAAAATAATTGCTTGAACCATTGTTTTAACAAACATGCATTGTACATTGCCTTGAAGTCCAAATTATTAGGAGAGAAGGAACAATGGTGGTAATAGTAGTGGCATACCAAAACAGATTAATGGAGCCTGGGTCATTTCTGTTAAATCAGAGTCAGGAGTGGGCAACTTCTAATGGGTGACTGTGAATGTAGAAATTGCTAATGATTCAAGCAGAGGTTGGTGGGGAACAAAATCGATTACAATTTCCAAAAAATTGCGAGGTACTATTTTTATTTGGCAGACTGGATCCAGATCTTTGAACCCTTTAGGTAGCCCTTACAGTTTTAAAAAACTCAGACCGGATTCAGCCTCTGACTGAAATGAAAACTAGGGGCTGCCACTAATTTTTCCTAGTTTCTTTCAAAATTGATTTTAATGGTATTTTGAGGTATCCCTTGATAGGATTATTTCCAAGTTTTGTGCCATTCTCTCAGAAATCCTGTTTTTACATAGCAGAAAACAACAAGAAGGCAACAACTAGCATTGTAATAAATAATGAAAGTGTTATTTTTTAGACATGGTGAACAATGGGAGCAAATAAGAATTTTAAAAGTAACTTTTTAGTCTCTGGTTATGGGGCCTCCTACATCTCTTCTGTCAGCATTTATATTATCTCTCTTTCGGCATTACTTCGCGAACGAAGATTCAGGAAGGACTCAGGATGACTAAAAAGGCCAATCTGAGATAGGCAAGTTCAGTTGCAGAAAGCACAGCAGAAAGTCTCCTTCAGTGATGTTTCCAAGTTGCGGTTCTTTCTGCGTTGTCGTTTCTCTTTGAGACCCATTCGGCGTGTCTTCTCGAAAGAGGCCGCAGCATTGTGGATAGTGCATCTCTATGCCTCCCGATGTGAGCATTTATATAGATCAGTTATAAAGGTATACATTAAACATTTCTGTCAAATCACATACTGAATTAAAGATGTAGGTGTATGTGTGAAAGAGCCAAACATGTGATGAATGACCAATCACTAGATGTTTCCATTGCAGAATTTTAAAGAACATTAAGAAGAAATTCCTGACTCTGTAAACTGTTCAGCAGTGGAACTCTCTGCCCCAGAGTGTGGTGGAGGCTCCTTCTTCGGGGGCTTTTAAACAGAGGCTGGGTGGTCATCTGTTGGGGGTGATTTGAATGCAATTTTCCTGCTTCTTGGCAGGGGGTTGGACTAGATGGCTCATGAGGTCTCTTCCATCTCTATGATTCTAAGAATCCTAATACGCATTAAACATGTACCTGTATTATGGACTTTTGAGTGGATTTCTCCAGATTTATCTCATTTAAAAAGTAGACATGCTAGCCCATGAGTAAAAAAATCCCTATAATTGTGGCTTTCTCCTGCATTTAGTGTAATGGTTAAGACTGGCTCATATTCTTTCATATATATTTGAATCACATACACATCTGTCTCACCTAGTCAAGGATATGTGTCATCATTTTGTCTGATCTAAGTGGAAGCACTCAAATGATTCACTTTATACTGACTGCTCAGCTTTTCTCACAGTTCCTAACAATTTGGGAGTAGACGAAAATCACTAAAATCATGTAGCCTTATAAAATGCATCAATTTTTTTTGAATACATAATATAATGTTTCAGTGATGTTGATCTGAGCCCAAAACTTCTTATATCATATACTTACCACTTTTACATAGGGTGTAAAAGTAATAAAGTTTGGCACCACTTTAACTGTCATGGCTCAATGCTATGGAATCCTGGGATTTGCAGTTTGGTGAGGCACCAGCAGCCTTTGGTAGAGAAGGCTATAGACCTTGTAAAACTACAGCTCTCATGATTTGATAGCATTGAGTCATGGCAGGTAAAGTGGTGCCAAAATGCATCGTTTCTATAGTGTAGACGCACCTTTTGTTTCTCGCTACTGCGTTTATGAACATATTTAGTTACAAGAGATTTATGGTAAGATATTGATTGCATTATCTTTTTTTTCCAACCCAGGTTTAATCATCTGTTCTGGACGTGTGTGGACAGAACCAGCTTCACTCGTTCAGATGGGCCAGAATGTTTCGGTCAACTGCCATTCTGATAAAGACTTCTGTCAGAATGGCAAACTGTACTTAACCCTAAATGACGTCCGTGTCGAGGACCGATTGTTGACATTTATAAACAAGACTACAGTCCAGCTTCACCTTCGTGATTATCAACATCCAATTTCTATGGTCCGGTGTTATGTTGAATGTCCAAAAGAGCCAAAAATGATATGTGGAACACAATTTTGTTTGGGCTGTGAGTAATATATGATGATGCAGTGGTTTTTTTTCTTCTTTTATTTGTAGGTTGTGCTGATTTATTAGAAATAATCACCAATTTATTGATCAGGGCAACATTTTGGAGATTGGTCATTATGGACGTCCCATTCTCAATTATGTATCTGTAAATAATCATTTTTGGATCAGTGGAATTGTCTTTTGAATGGTTGAGCTCAAGCTAATTTCTTGTATTTCTTTCCCTCTATTTTCTTAAAGAAAATGACATTGCTGTTTTTAAAACATTTTGAATAATAATAATAATAATAATAATAATTTTATTTCTTACCTGTCTCTTCTCACAGCTCGAGGCGGGTTACAACATTGCTAAAACACATAATCAAAGCACATAATAATTTAAAAACACTCTGTAGAATACACATATTAAAACATATTTGCATTAAACACACATTAAATACACAAAACAAAAATTAGATATAGAATGGAAGTTTACAATTCGTCATTGAAACTGTCTGGGTGAAAACTGAGTGATTTAGAATTGTAACAGAGTAACTGGTGGAGTTTATATATTTTACTCATCAGACAACAAATTTTATATCCCCCCAGACAGTTTTTAAAAAAAATGATTCCAGCTTCTGGAGCTCGATACATTTATGGTTTGTTTGTTTGCTTTTACTAAATACAATCTTACATGTTTTGTGATATTTTCTTTAGATCTACCAGACAAACCAGCCAATTTAACTTGTGTCATACATGAATATTTGGACAATATGACATGCACTTGGGACCCAGGCAAGAACACACATTTAGACACTAGCTACACCTTATATTTGAACAGGTAAGAAAGTTATTTGTAGTATCTCAAACCAAAACCACTTGCATTCCATGCCTTGGAGCAGTAGTTCCCAACCTTTTTTTGACCACGGACCACTTTGACCATGGGCCAGTCTCCAATATTATTACCAAAAGGGTTACGAATCTGTTCAGATTTGGTTTGGTTTTTTGGGGTGTCAATTCAGAAAACTACATTGGATAGACCACATCAGCTCTAGTTTCTGATACAGAACATATGCCATCCAGTAGTCACCATTTGCTCGCCCACAGAAAACCATATTTAATAATTTAGAGCTGATGTGGTCTATCCAATGCCGTTTTCTGAATCAGCACCCCAAATAACCCCAGGAACAGGTCTAAAAACGAAGACACCAAGGCACCCCCACTTCCAGGCTCTATATCCCAAGATCTGAACCTAGGTCTTCTGTTTATCCCAGATTATTTGACAGTGCAAACTCATATAATCCAGTTTAAAGCAGAAAACCTGGGATGAGATCCTGGGATATAGGGTCTGTCTGGAAGGGCCCTGAATGTTTCTTAGAATACAAGTGTCAGGAAAATAAATTTCATCTCATATTCATCATGCCACACCTTATCTAGGGCAGAGATATGGAAAGTGTGACCTGAGAGCCACACGGGGCCCTAAGACTCTTTTTGAGGCCTTCAGATTTCTTAGCAACCCTTGAGTTCCTGTCGCAGAAAGTGGTGAAATTGTTTTGCACCTTCCAGGGGTGTGAGTGGTATTTGGAAACAATGTGGAAAATATTTCTTTTTTTTTTGGGAGATTGCAAAGCAGGACTGGGGGGGATAGTTTGCAAGATCCCATAAAGTCCCAATGTAACCTCCATCTTGGCAGTTGTCAACTCTTGATTTAGAGTTTCAAACCAATTAAATACAGGTGTAGCTCTAAACAATCACAATTAATGAAAGGTATATTCAAGAGCTTGGTTTGGTTTGAACTGGAATGATGAACTTTAGACTGATAAAGATGAGGGACACGTATCCAAAGTGTGAGGTAGTGTGGGGCATTTTTAGTGCTTTACAGTTATGATTTTTGCATTCATGAGCACATGCCTGTAGTCACAATGAAACACTTGAAGAATGTTTCATGGAATGATACATGCCAATAGTTGTTTTTAAATGCAGAGTAATCTTAAGAAGCTGCAGTTATGAACTTGTGACATTCTGAAAGCCAGAAGAGCAATGGGCAGAAGAGCTAAAGACAGTTCTTCATCTATTAACTATTTTACGAAACAACGTACTGTATTTCCCAACTTATTTACCCATGCAGAGTTAAAGATGCATATTTATCAGTTTAAATACATATTTGGAACTTAAGGAAGGAGAAGAACGGATTGTACTGAATTCTACTGGAGAAATTAATAGTAGGACATCTAGCCTGGAACTTGAGAGAAATTACTTTTGAGGATTACAATCATCAGAATCCCTCAACCAACATGGCAGCTGAAGTTATAAAGTTATATTATTTCAGGGATACAATCTAAAAAGTCACTTTGTTAAACTTTTCTAAACCTATATTTTTCATTTGAAAAGGCCACTTCTAATCTCGTTGGGGTTGTGTGATATGCATTTGCCTGGAACATCAAGTTTGGTCTTAAAACTAGGTTAGTTGCAAATTCAGGCAAGAATTAAGAAATGACAGAGCTGCAACTGATGTTGTGGTCTGACTATGGGGACTAAACTTGTGGTTAAACAACCACAAACCAAGCAGGATTAGGCATGTGCTGTAGGTCTTGAATGTTAGAAAACAATGTAATGTCCTACTTACACTTTCTGAGGGTGGGGAAAACAGGTCACCAGGCTTGCCTTTAACTCTAGACCTGATCTTAAGAAAAGAAATGCATTTTCCGTCTGAGTAAAACACTCTGCTCTCACCTCACAAGATTCAAGCAGAAGATTTTCTGTTATTGTGCATGAGAAGTAGCACTGATATTTTATAGATTCTGTGTACAAAACAAAACACACTGCAGACATGATCACAATCCTGAATCCTGGTTTGGGATGTAAATTGTCCTTTATGGGGCCTCTCCTACAAGAATTGATCATGCCATGAGGAAAAAGTGAGGTGGAGTCCTCAGGAAACTCACTCTGGAGTGCCGTGAAAGGACAGTAGGTTGTTACTTATTTCTTATTGTATGGTTACTCCTAGACAGAAGTACTTGTAAGCTTTTCTCTCTTGGGTGGGAAAAAAACTTTAACCAATCTCAGATGCTATGTACTTTAACTTGGAGATTAGGGAGTCATTTTCTCTCCTACCTGAAAGGAAGTAGAATATCTTGACCTAATCGCAACTATTATTTCCCTGAGTCGATCCACTGCCTTCATGTCACTGTTGTCATTTGAAGTCCCTGTAAAATTCTATCAAATATGAGAAATTCAATGGATTTTATAGCCATGAGACAAAGTTAGAAAGATAGAAAGAGAATGAATGGGTGCATGTTTATTTCAAAGAACTAACTATAGAAGAGGAAAAAGGAAATAGAGAGGGAAGTGAGACGTAAGTGAAACAGTTCAGAGAAAGAAAGAGATGAAGAGATAAAGGCCAACTGTAGCAAGAGAAGACACATCTGGTCACAGCAAGGATGGAGAAAATCATTTTTAAAACTGGGGATTTTGTGTGTGTGTGAGAGGAAAGGGGTCGAACTCGAGGAAGGAAAATCAAAAGCCCCAGTTTGCTATTACATTATTCTGCAAATTTTCTGAAAACAATAGGCATAATTAACATGATCCAGCTATGTTACAGAGATTATGCTGGTTGAAGAAATCTGAGAACTAGAGTTTTTAAAAAACAGAATTTTCCCCATCTTTGAACACAACAGAGTTCACACCCCGGATAGCTTCTTCCACAGATGGTCTAAAATTGGAGCTTGACACTGAATTCTCATACTGAAATCAATGGGACTTTCAAATGTTTACTGATGGTTGGCTCACACTCAAAATATATGTTTTAATGCTCTTAATCTCATTTAAGTTTTTAATTGCAATGTTTATTTAATTGTATATTGAATGTATATTGTTTTTAAGACATTAAATTATTATGCTGTAAGCTACCTTGAGTCCCCCTCGGGGTCGAGAAAGGTGGGGTATAAATATAGTAAGTAAATAAATAAATAAAATATGGAAGTTAACATAACTCTGTGTTTTTATTATACTGTAAGATGGATCTCTTCAATGCTGACTAAAATATGTATAGAACTTTGAAATGCTAATAGATTTGGCTTAATATTTAATGTGTCAGAATGTTGCTTTATTATGGTTATAACCTATCAATAACTTATGAATGTATTTAGAAATCTCTACCTCAGACTGATGTTTTATAGCAATAGCAAAATAATATGCATTTTGATTATTTTATCTTACAGCTTACCACCAAAAGAGAACAAAACATATTCTGCAAATAATACCTTTGTCATCATCCCCCTGAATCAACTACAAGAAAGACAACAATTTTCTGTTTTGGTCCATGTTGAAAATGATCTGGGCACGGTGTATTCAGATCCACTGCATTTTGACCTCAATGATATAGGTAGTATTTATAGTAATTTGGAGATTTTTTTCATTAAGAATTGCTTTTAACGTTGTTGTTGTTTTATCTTACTGTGTATGTAGTAAAAGATAGTAATGAGAATTTAATTGCTGTTTGTGAGCATGATGTCAGAATTCTACACAGATGACCTGTACCAAAAAGCTTCAGTGTACTCTTGCAACCTAATTGGATGTCTCCTGCTCAGAATTCTAATCAGCCACCCAGCAGGTCAATCCATTTCTGATCACCTAACATTTCCCAAATTTCCCAGGGTTTTGTAGCTCCTGGGCATGCCCAGTCCTCACATAGCTGATCTGGGAAAGAGGAGTATCCTCTTAGTTTCTTCTAGGTTCCTGCAAATATTAGGCACCCATTGCTTGCTTTTCATTATCCCTATTTTGGCTAAAATACTATGAGCACTCTCCACTTGACTTCACTATTTAGAAGTTTGTGTTTTGGCCTGTTTTTGCTCTCTGAATGGGAAGAGACTTAATTCAAAGCTCTATTTGGGGGCCCTTCCACACAGCCCTATATCCTAGAATATCAAGGCAGAAAATCCCACATTATCAGATACTCAGATAACCCAGTTCAAAGCAGATATTGTGGGATTTTCTATTCTGGAATATAGGGCTGTGTGAAAGGGCCTGAATCCTTTATCCATGGCTGCTGGTGGATTCCATGTAAATAATGCAGTAGATCCACTCTTGGTTTTAATCTGGATTTGAAAGAGATTATCTAGGTAGAAGCTGTGAAAAGATCTTCAAGGCTCTCAATCCCTAGAGGCTGTCGTACAAGCTACTTACCAGGCCTAAACAAAGAATCACAAAACCAGCTACAGGAATATCTCAGACTATTTCAAGAGAATCCATACACCAATGAGACTACAGCAGCAGGCCAAAAATTATCTACGGTCATAGCTAAAGCTAAAAAAAGATCGCTAGATAGAACTACTTGAGAATCTTGACATGTCTAAGAGTAGCCAAAGAGTTTGGAAATTGCTGAGATGCCTGGATAGTGACCCTCTGGTAAATTGTGGACATACAAATGTAACACCAGACCAGATAGCACACCAGTTAATTCAGAATGGGAAAACGAACTGCAGGAAAGTAAAGGTGAAAATCAACAGGGTGCCAGAACTTGAAACCCATCAGTTGACATCTCCCATAAACCTGAAGGAACTCAGAGAAGCTATTAAGTGATGTAAAACTGATAAAGCACCTGGCCTAGATGACTTAATGATGGAGCAAATCAAACACTTGGGCCCCAAAGCTGAAAACTGGCTTTTGAAATTTTACCATCAAAAAGATTCGCGGACTATGGAGGAAAACTAAGATAATTGCCATTTTAAAACCTGGTAAAGATGCTTCCAATGCCAGGAATTACTGGCCCATCTCACTCCTATGTCATCTATATAAAGTATATGAAAGGATACTACTAAAGCGATTAGGACCTGTTATTGAACCCCAGTTTATTGCACAACAAGCAGGTTTCAGACCAGGGGAAAACTGTACAGCCCAAATTCTTAATCTGACTGAGTACATCGAGGAAGGATATGAGAAAGGTTGCATTACTGGAACAGTTTATGTTGACCTTACAGCAGCCTATGACACGGTGCAACGTAGGAAAATGCTTCAGAAAGTCTACCATATTACCGGAAACTATGATTTCACAAAAATTATCCAGATTCTCATAGAAAACCGTAGTTTCTATGTGGAGTTTCAAGGCAGGAAAAGTAGATGGAGGAGGCAAAAGAATGGTTTACCCCAAGGCAGCGTTCTTGCACCGACCTTGTTTAATATATTTACTAATGATCAACCACAACCACCACTCACAAAGAGCCTAACAACACAAGCAAAATACTTTGAAATAGTTGAAATCCAACTTACTAATGCCTTGAAAGAACTCTCAAGCTATTACAAAGGTAACCACCTGAAGCCTAACCCTGCCAAGACACAAGTGTATGCTTTCCATCTACACAACTATGAAGCCAACAGGAAATTGAAAGTTCAAGAGCTTGAACATTGTTTCCATCCTAAATATCTCGGTGTCACCTTAGATCAAACACTAGCATATAGGAAACATTGCTTGAACACCAAGCACAAAGTAGCTGCACGCAATAACATCCTGTGAAAACTTACTGGCAGCACATGGGGTGCAGACCCAAAAGTAATAAGAACATCAGCCCTGGCCTTGTCTTACTCAACTGCTGAGTATGACTGCCCTGGTTGACATAGGTCTAGCCATGCAAAGCAGGTGAACGTAACATTGAATGAAACATGCAGACTAATCACATGATGTCTTAAACCTACACCTGTTGATAAACTCTACAACAGGGGTGGCCAAGACGGTGATCGCGATCGACCGGGTGATCTTTGGGCCTCATCCGGGTGATCTTCAGACCCTCACCCGGTCAATGCGCGCTCCCGCGCACGCACGCTCCCAGCGCCACCTTCCTCTGCCCTGCAGTAGGCGACAGAGGCCCCCGCGTGCTCCTCGCTGCCTCTCTTTCACCCGGATCCATGAATCCGGACAAAAGAGAGGAGAGGGGAGCGCGCGGGGGGCCTCCTCCTCTGTCGCGTATGGCAGGGCGGTGACAGAGGAAGAGGAGGCCCCCACGCGCTCCTCGCTGCCTCTCTTTCACCCGGATCGATGGATCCGGGCGAAAAGAGACTCCTCTGGGGAGCGCACAGAGGAGGAGGGGTTGCTCCTCCTCTGTCGCCGCCCTGCCATAGGCTGTCACCTATGGCAGAGGAGGAGGAGGCCCCTGCGCGCTCTCCTAGCCTCTCTCTCGCCCGGATCCATGGATCCGAGCAAAGAGAGGCGAGGGAGCACGCGGGGTCTCCTCCTCTGTCGCCTCGCCCTGCCATAGGCGACAGAGGAGGAGGAGGCCCCCGTGCGCTCCTCGCTGCCCCTCTCTCGCCCAGATCCATGGATCGGGGCGAAAGAGAGGCGAGGGAGCGCGCGGGGGGCCTCCTCCTTCTCTGTCGCCGCCCTGCCATAGGCGACAGAGGAGGAGGAGGCCCCGTGCGCTCTCCTTGCCTCTCTCTCAGCCGGATCCATGGATCCGGGCGAGAGACAGGCGAGGCAGCACGACGGGGCCTCGAGAGGCGCCATGGATCGGAGCGCCTCCCCCAAACCGGTGAGCAACCAAACTAATAAGAAGCCGCCCGCGGGTGCACGCGCATGCGCGCGCGGCAGGTGATCTTTTCAACTTGGTTGCTCAAAAGTAGCTCGCATGCTGAAAAAGTGTGAGCACCCCTGCTCTACAAGCTAGCTGGCATGTCCTCCTCCCCCCCGGGCGATGTGTGACTGGAAGTTGTTGCTAAATGTGAGAGAAATAAGATTGAACAGCAAGGATATCCCTCTGGGCCGCAAAACCAGGAAATCCCAACTGGATGGCCCCTCACGAGGGTCTTCCTTCAGGGGCAAACCAAGAATGGGCAACTTGGAAGTCCCTGAATAAACTCAGAAGTGGAGTGGGCAGATTAAAAGACAACCTGGCAAAATGGCACTACCTAAAAGAATCCCATACCTTGTGTGACTGTGGGGCAGAACAGACAACTCCACATCTGTATGCTTGTCCACTGTGCCCAGCCTCGTGTACAGAGGAGGAATTGTTGGAGGCTACAGACAATGCCATTGCTGTTGCCCATTTTTGGTCAAAAGATATTTAGCCGCCTGCACATCTTCTATTTTAATTTGTTTTATACTGATTTATGCAATGCTTTTGATATGAAATAAATAAAATAAATCTAGGTCCCACACAGCTGAATAAACCCCACATTATCTGGGTTATATGGCAGTATGGACTCAAATATTCCAGTTCAAAGCAGATATTGTGGGTTATTCTGCCTTGAAAATAACCTATTCTGGGTTATATGGCTGTATGGAAGGGCCCTAGGATGTTGAATCTACTAATTTGAAGGTAGGTTCAACATCTTGGATAGTTCATTCAAAGTCCCTATTTGAATGCAATTGGATTGAATCAAAACATGACTGTTGGGCCTAAATCCTGCTGGTAGTCCTAAATGCCAGTCAGATATTCATGAAATTTACATAAATGTTGTCTCATTTGCCAATGAGACAACTCTAACAGGGCTTCCCAATAGGATTCAGGTTTTAGGATCCAACTAAAATATATAGAAAGCATATGCATGGTTCAAGAGAACTATTTTTATAAGAACATGGTGAAAATTGTGCAAGGTAGGTCTGCTAAATCCAGCGTTTTGTCCCCATAATGGCTAGCCAGTTGGCTATGCACCATCTATGACCAATGGTAGCTGGTGGTCACTGTGTCAAAGAAGAAGGACATTCATTCTAGCTTTCAGTTGAATAACTACCAAAGGTGCTAAACTCTGTCCCTCAACTTAGGTTCAATATCTTGGTTAGGCCCTTCAATGTTCAGACTAAACCTCATTATATTGCTGCTGCTCTTGTTTTAATTATTGTTGTTGCATGTTTTAATGATGTTTTTAAGTGTTCTGTTTTTAACCCTCTGGCGCTGTGCCATTGGTTCTTGTGAGCCGCCGCGAGCCCCTGGGAGTCGGCGGTGTAGAAGTCCCAAGAAATAATAATAATAATAATAGTGGATTCACTGCTTCATTGAGACAGTATCATCCCCCAAAGTGAATTAACTATCAATGCCCAAAGCGGGTCTTGAGTATAATATGACCTCCCTACTTGTGAACCCCAGCAACTTGTATACAAAGTTATCATAACAGAAGACCTAACAGAAGACCCTCACCTGTTCAAACTTAGAGCAAATCAGCCTCTAAATTTGTCAAAATATTAGCCAGTTTGTCTGCACAGACTGCCAGTTAACATTCTTGCATCTCTTTCAGTGATCCCAGCTACACCTATTGTTATCCAAAAGATAACTATAGACTCTCCAGTGTTGAAGACTATAATATGGTGGCAAAAACAAACTGCAATCAATGGAACTTCCTGTGAAGAACGTTATAAGGAGAGAGCAAGTGAAATGTGGCATGTGAGCAATTTGTTCTTCTATTATTTATATAGTCAGCAATAGATTGACTGTTGTATTTTACTCATGTTAGTGCCAAATCTTGCCTACATAACCCTTATACAGGTATACGTTTCCTAAGATGAGTTTCTGTCCTTCCACTAATTCAGTGGAATGGATTTTAGCTATAATTTCTTATAGCAAAGAAGCATTCCAAAAATGAGTTCATGAATTTGAATGGATGGGCAGTTATAAGGCTTATGTACTACGTGGCCTTATAAATATTTTTTTCCTCTTCTACGTAGTGACCGCTTTCACCCAGCCCCAGTGTTTAGAACCTCATGTCCACGTGCATGATTTACAGGAGGGGTGGGGAGATGGGACATCAAGATCTACTGCAGACTTTGGGAAATGTTACACTTTTGCACATGCTGGCTGAAGAATTCAAGTATTTACTATACAAAACATGAAGTTTTCCAAGTTCTGTTCTACAAATAAATATGTAAGCTAAGCTATGTAACAAAATTTTGGGGGAAAATGTTTCTGGATTAAAAATGTTATTTCCTGTTTAATTGTGGCTATTACAAATTATGTTGAATTGGTTGGGACTCTATCAGATATTTATTGAAAAACTATTGCCAAAATGTGCTGCGGGATGTTCCACAAAAACAAAGTTTTTGCAGTTTAATAAACCCCTTCCATGTATTTTTTAAAATGATAGAACCAATTAGGAAATGACATTTTAAACCCAGGATCAAAACTCGTGTTATGTAGTGTTGTTTGCAGTAGATTTTAAACGTATGTAATTAAAGTACGTATATATTTTAGTACTGCTATTGTAGGCTGCTGACAGCTTGTCGTACTAATCAGAGTTGCCTATTCTGTGAAGGAGTGTGAATCCAGTTGAGTTTTCCTACAGAAAACAAATGTCTAAGCTCAGAATACTCAGAGAGTTCCTTTCCTTTAACTCTAAGTGCATGTCCTCTGTATTTAGTTCTGATTGGTTGTTCTATGAATTCTAACTTTTAAAAATCAGCAGGTAACTCTGGCAACATTAAGTCTAATTTGCTGTTGTCAT
The DNA here is from genome assembly GCA_030556195.1 of Anolis apletophallus. Taxonomy (NCBI): domain Eukaryota; kingdom Metazoa; phylum Chordata; class Lepidosauria; order Squamata; family Anolidae; genus Anolis; species Anolis apletophallus. Next base: position 99,734,047 of record JARBWK010000005.1, read on the forward strand.
TGTTGTTGTTGTGTGCCTTCAAGTTATTTCTGACTTACAGTGATCGTAAGGTGACCCTATCATGGGGTTTTCTGGAGCTGAGAGTGTATGACTCACCCAAGGTCACCCAGTAGGTTTGGCTGAAAGGAGAATCAAACCCTGGTCTCCAGAGTCATCATTGAATGCTCAAACCACTACACCACACTGGCTCATATCCTAGTATACACAGTGGTATATCATCTGTTAAAAGCCGTTCTTCATTTTTATATTTGTGTGGCTCATTGATGATGCTAAACAGGCAGAAAGAACAATTCAAACCTAAACTCTCCTTAAAAACTAAATTGACCAAACAGAGACTGTCATACTTTAGGCATATTGTGGGAGGCATAATTAATTGGAAAAGGCAATAATGTATTTTCAAAGGCTTTCATGGCTGGAATCACTGGGTTGTTGTAGGTTTTTTTGGGCTGTGTGGCCATGTTCTAGAAACATTCTCTCTTGACGTTTCGCCTGCATCTGTGGCAAGCATCCTCAGAGGTTGTGAGGTTTGTGGAAATTAGTTGATAAATACTTGATAAAGAGAAAGGCAGTAAGAGAAAAGGAAAACCACATTCTAGATGGAGAGACTCGGGGTCCTTCCATACAGCCCTATATCCCAGAATTGGATGATGGGATAATGGGACATGTAATCCTCTATATCCACAGTTGCAGAGAAAACAGAAGAAGGTGGTTGATGGGTATTTGAGCAAACAGAAGCAAAAAGAACAAAGTTTGTCTTCATATAAAAAACAGGCAAAAACTTTAATTTACTTTAATTTACTAATATAGCTTCAAACAAACAAACAAAAACAGCAACATGCTCTTTCAATAAACAGTCCACACATTCTTCAGTAACAGGCTTCTGTGTTAACTCACACAGTATTGCAACTCCCAGCATCCCTGTTACCATTTCAGCATTGCAGCAGTTTATGAATGCATTTCTCCAAATTACAGCATTCCAGCATTTAAATGAATTTCTCCAGTCTACAGCATTACAGCATTACAGCATCACAGCAGTATATCAGCCAGGAACTTCAGCCAGCACAATAGCCAGCATAGACAGTAAGAAAACTGCAAAAGCCAAAAGCCTAACTCAATCTGTAACAAAGGAGATTTATACAAACACAGCTGCCACACCCTACTGGAGTCAGGCAAACCCAGCTGCACCTATTCAGACACACCTACAGTAGTACTACTACAGCACATAAACCAAAAGAAACAGATACTCATAACTCAAACATTTGTTTGATATCTTTACAGTCTAACAATCAAGGCAGAAAATCCCACATTATGGACTCAGATAACCCAGTTCAAAGTGGATAATGTGAGATTTTCTGCCTTGATATTCTGTGTGGAAAGGCCTTTAATCAAGGAAGATGTAGATCTGAGTCTTCAAGATTTAAGCAGGGCTGCTGGTGACAGTTACTTTGAGATCTCATAAGACAAAGTCAATTTGACAGGAGTAAATTGCAACAACAATGACCAGCATCCTATTATCCAGTTAGCCTAAGGACCTCATCACATTGATTGAACCAAGCATCATAGGACGCTTCCAGCTTGCTTTGGGGATGGAGCTCCATGCCTGCCATCACACAACGCCGTGTGACTTCCAGTGGAGGCCCTGCCCCAATCAGGTTGGAAGTTTCCTTATATGCTTCTCTCCAAATATGGGAGCCTTCCCGTGCCGTACTGGCTGCAATGGTTTGGGTGATGTTTTCTCCATGTGATGGGAGAAGTAGTGCTGCACTGGAGCAAATAGCAATTTTAAATAACTTTTTTAGTCTCTGGCTATAGATCTCTTCTGTCAGCATTTATATAGAGCAGTTATAAAGATATACGTTAGGAATTTCTGTCAAATCATATAGTGAATTAACAATGTAGGTGTATATGAAAAGGAGCCACTCTTGGGATGAATGATCAATCACTCAATGCTTCCATTGTGGATTTTTTTAAAAAAAAAATCCTAGTGCATATTAATCATGTACCTGTATTAGGGACTTTTAAGGGGATTTCTCCAGATTCATTTCATTTAAAAGGTAGACATGCTGGCCTATGAGTAAAAACATCCCTATAACTGTGGCTTTCACTTAGTGTAATGGTTAAGGCTGGTTTATATTCTTTCTTACATATTTGAATCACATACACATCTGTCTCACCCAATCAAGGACATGTATCATCAGTTTTGTCATCAGTAAACTGGAACATGTCCATACAGCCTGAAAAACATACAGCAACCCACTATCATTAGTTTGTCTGATCTAAGTGGAAGCACTCAAATGATTCAGTTTATACAGACTGCTCTGCTTTTTCTCGCTGTTCCTAATAATTTGGGAGTAGTTGAAAACCACTGAAATCATGTGGTCTTATAAAATACATCATTTTAAAAATATGTAATATGTTTCAGGAATACTAATCTGAGCCAAAATCTCCTTTATCTTAGTGATTTACCATTTTACATAGGGTGCGTCTATACTGTAAAAGTAATACATTTTGGCACCACTTTAACTGCCATGGCTAAATGATATGAAATCCTGGGATTTGTAATTGGTGAGGCACCAACACTCTTTGGTAACGAAGGCGATAGACCTTGTAAAACTACAACTCATGTGATTTCATAACATTGAGTCATGGCAGTTAAGGTGGTGTCAAAATGGATCAATTCTACAGTGTAGATACATTTTTGTTTCTAGTTATCACGCTTGCTGGTGAAACGGCAGGGCGGGGGCTCCCCGTGTGATAAGATTGCCAGTTTAACTGAGACTATCATAACTGTTTTATATTCTCATTTGCAATCATGTCACTATTGGCACAGCTATAAATTATCACGAAACTCACCTTAAAGGGAAGGCAACCATCTGGAGCGATAGAGGTCTGCGCTGTTGCCAAACTAGCTGATGTAGGATGATATTCCCAGTCCTCTCCCACCAACATGAAGAGTTCACACAGGCATCCCTGATTCCGCTTGCTCCAATGTCATTCACTTGTAGGAAGGGGTTGGTAACAGCATCCTGTAGTGCCCTTCTCAATTGATTCTAAGGTGGTTTTCAGGATTTGGAAGTTAAAATATATGTCTTTGATGTAGGATCTTGGTGATGAATTGTACTAATAATTAAGGCATAGCTACTGAAGCAAAGATCATGTGGTTAACATAAAGCATAATTGCATAAGCTTTTATAATACATAACATAAAGGATTATGCTGAAATACTAAACAAAATAATAGTCAAGGTATAATAGATAGCAACTACAGTATGACCCACCATACCTATACATTGGATAACCTTGGTTCCACTTACCCAACCTCCAAAAAAATATCCCAGTCTCTACAAGAATTGCCCCCTTTTAAAAAATTCTTCGTTTCATGTAAACTGAAAAAACGTAACAAGATTGTAACTGAATTCCATTGCTTCTCCGTGTTAGGTTAGAGAATGGGATTCTGATTTTAAGATAGAGCATCGTAGTGAATACAATCTGGATGCAAACGCAATGTATGAATTTCAAGTGAGATGCAAATTAACTCATGAGAGGGCTTTCTGGAGCAGATGGAGTGAATCCTTAGTGTATATGACTCCAGAGGCAGGTGAGTGACATAATTTCTTGGCTTCCACATCATTATTTATAGGTGTTTCTAGAGTTGAGATAGAAAAAGGAGGCAAAGTGGCATTGAAGCAGGCCCAAGACTGTTACTGTTGCTGATATGAGTTTTAAAGGCCATTTTAGTGTATTTATAGTATTTTAATCCTGCTTTTACCACACAGTTACTGTTTAATTGTTTTTAACTTTAGTATTGTCCTTTTAAAACTTGTCTAGTGTGGATTGTTAGCTGCCTAGAATTCTCACAGGGAAAAATGCAGGGTATAACTATAACAATAATAATAAACTTTATTTCTAGATCACCCTCTCTCCTTGAACGGACTCAGGGCAGTTTATACACAAAAGAAGGCAAACATTCAATGTCCTAAATAATTTATTTATTTACAGCATTTATATTCCACCTTTTCCCCCTGAAGGGGTCTTATGGCGGATCACAGAACACATACACGGCAAACATTCAATGCCATTAAACAGACAGGAGAGATGACAGATAGAGGTATTATGTCAGCATTTTTTCCAGCTTCGGTGTCCTGGAGGTTGTGCTCGATTTCAGCCACAGGGATGCTGTCGTTCCACCCTCTATGATGAAGAACCCTTGATCGCTGATCCCCCACCCTTTTTGGTATTTCACTTTTATGGTGCTATAAAATAACTCCCCTTATTTTCCTACTCACCACTGTTTTCAAACTTCTTAGGAGGACAGTGAGCTGGGCTGAAGGTTGGGTGCTCACCCCAACCCAGGCTTCAAACTGCCAACCTTCCAATTGGTAAGATTTATTGCTGCTGGTGATCAACCAGCTTTGATACAGCCCTACCCAAACACATCAAAAATACAAAATAATGCACAATAATAACAGTAAACTTATAACAAAAAAACTGAAATGAAAACAGTATAGGACATAATAACACTAATAGCATGAATTAACGTTAAGACATATACCCTATAAGACAATTCAAACACATTAGAAATGGCTATAACAGGTGTTCGCTTAAAATGTTAAAGTTAATGAAGTTAATAATAATAACTGTCTGCTATTGATGGGAAAAAACCATTAATAGTTGCCAAATGTACCATATTCCCATCACCTACCTAGTACAATGAAACCATTTCCCTTCTGTCCCATTGTGAGATTATGTCTGGGGATGAGATTCTCCTTCTCTCTCTTCTCATTCTTCTTGCAATTTCCCAAAGCAATGTTTTTTTTAAAATTTTGAATAATACTTGCAATTGCAAAACGTATTTTTAAAAATTATTTTATATGAAGTGGTGGGAGTGTAGGAGGATAACGTTGCAAACATATGGAGAAGTAAAAGTGCAAGACCATACACTGCCAAATTACTACAGGTGCCCAAATGATGAGATAGTAGGGATGCTCATGTTCTAATGCATCCCTATTGCCTGGTGACCTCATAGCTGCCATGGAATAGTGGCTTCATGTGATAAAGCCCTAAAAGGATTGTACAGACTTTGCCCTGCCTCATGGAAATTTTTGAAGCAAGGAAAAAAAGAAATAAGAGGGTTATAACTGGGAGATGCCATCATCCAGCATCTTCATAAAAAGCCATATTTACAGCAGAACAATCATTCAGTCGCTTGCCTGGAAACAATGTGAGGGAGCATATATGCCTGGTGTGTCCAAAACTGCTTTCTGATCATTTTCAGCACAGTTATATGTTCAAACTAGCTTCAGGAAGCTGTATATCAACTCAGGAACTGGAATGTTAGATTATATCTTTGCCTGTGCCCTTATTTCCTGTGTTTTCTTCAAAAGAGCACAACCGAATAATTATTGCATCATAGTGTAGTGTAGTGTAGTTATGCTGCCAGCTTATATTGCAGCTTAATTAGTGTAGTTATTATGCTAACATGCTGCAGGGTTCTCAATTTCAGAAATGTAATTTGGGGGGGGGGGACCCAGGTACAAGGACATATCTCTGTAAATAGTCCCTCTCACTTTCAGTTTTAGCATGACCTGGAAATTCATGCATCACTTAGGAATCAAACCTATTGTGCTTGTTTTGTCACTGTTGGAGAGGAATCAATAACACATTTCCCGCTACCCTTCTTTCAACCTCAATATGCAAATAAATGTGATTTACATCATAGCCCTACACAGGCCTACCCAAAAGAGAGTTGAACATTGCTTTTTTAAATTTCAGCTCCAAAAACTACCTGCCCTCTATACATTCTGGCTATGTTTACTGGAAAAGGTTTGGGTAATTATAGTCTCAAAAAGTAACTTTTCCAAGATCTGAAAATATGGGCCCTTCCAGACAGCCATATAACCCAAAATATCAAGGCAGAAAATCCCACTATATCTGGTTTGAACTGGGTTATCTGAGTCCACACTGCCATTTCAAATTAGATAATGTGGGATTTTATTCAACTGTGTGAAATGGGTCTAAGAATTCATATAAGTCAATCTAGGCAAAGGGAGGTCCTCCAGATGAAGTTACATTGCAACTTGCATAGATGCCAGCTAGTATTGGCAATTGTGAAGGATGCTACATCTGGGACACCATATATCACCCCTTTCTGAAGTGGTGGCTATTGGACCACATCTTTGGCAATATATAGTGACACATGGAGGAATCACACAGCCTTCCAAATGTCGTTGTAGTGCAACTCCTTCCAACCGCAGGCAACATAGTTAATGGTATGGAGTGCTGGAAGATGCAGTAATAATGTCTGGCATGAAGCATATCTACAAAACAAAATGGGACACTCTTCTTCATTTTGTATCTGCCAGTCCTGTGCATAAGTTTCAGTATTGGAGTAGAGGCAAAGAGGCAGTGAGATAACATGGATTATGGAATGAATTTGATCCAACTAATTAAATCCATCGAAGAAAAGGAAAGGACATTTGTTTGTTAACTATGTACTTTGGGAGGACTTGAGAGCACCTTAGAATGAACACTGGAGCAAGAGCAGGGTACGCTTTGTTTCATTCTGAGACACCACCAGCCACACAGAATGCACCTGCTTGCCACACAGTCATCCATATAGGAGACTTGTTAGCAAATGAAAAGGAATTCGTAATAAATATGAATGAACAGATGGGGGATACAAAACTTGCCCTTTAATTATATTGTACTCACAGCCTTCTGCTTGTTGAGATGAATCTGTATGTTTTGCTTTCCCTGTTTTTTTAAAATTATAAATTGATGTTATTTCCAATAGATTTATGGAAGTGAAATGTGGTAACTTTTTTTAATTAAAAAAAAGCAAATGTGCCTTCATTTTGCCTGTTGACTTCTGGCAATCCCATATATTTCATAGGGTTTCAAGGCAAGGAATATGCAGGAGTGCTTGTGCTAGTTTCTTTCTCCAACACAAAATTTACAAGATATTATAATATTAGGTATTAGTGACCTCTGCTGACAAAACTAAGGTATTAAGTTTCGTTTGTTGTGGAGTATATTTTGCTTTTAAAGGGGGGGAGGGAGCGGGAAATCTCACTGTTTACTATGTGGTAATCAGAAGGTGAATGAGTAATTCTGTTCCAATAGGTGCCTGATGATCAGAAATTCATCAAATGAGAGTCATGATTGGACCTCCATTTCGGAAATGTTGCCACCTTTTAATATTAGCTATTCAAGGCATCTGACATCCCTATCATTAGGAAAAGTGAAATATCCAGCTCAGGCAGGATCACAAAAGATCACAAAAGAGCAGCAAATTATATTATATTCTTACTGACATAGAGCAGGAGAAAGGCTTGTGATGGACTTGGTTGTCTAAGCAATATTTCTCACTTCAGGTAGAATTCACCTGGGGACCATTCACACTACAGAGTTATAGTGTTATGATTCTAGTTTAACTGCCATAGTTCCATCCTATTAAATCCTGGGATTTGCAGTTTAGGGAGGGGGTACTCAGACTTCTCAGCTAAAGCACTCCTCAAGTGCCTCAGCAAACAATAGATCCCAGGGATTCCATAGATTAGAATGACTACAGGAAAGGAGGTTCCACCTGAAAATGAGGAAAAACTTCCTAACTGTGAGAGCTGTTCAGCAGTGGAACTCTCTATCGCAGAGTGTGGTGGAGGCTTCTCCTTTGGAGGCTTTTAAACAGGCTGAATGGCCATCTGCCGGGGATGCTTTGAATGTGGTTTTCTTGGCACAGGGTTGGACTGGATGGCTCACAAAGTCCCTTCCAACTCTATGATTCTGTGATAGTACTATACTTGTATAATATGAATAGGTCCCTGAATTTACGATTAGGTCCATTTGGTGTTTTACTCCAGACATCAGATTGCATTGTTTGTTTGTTTGTTTGATTGATTCCTTTAAAGACTATGTGTTCAAAATAATTCAATCTCAAACCCAGAAAGCCAAGTACAGCGAATAAAAAATCTGTAAGAATTCTCTCTCTGTGTGTGTATACAGTTTTAATATCTTCCAGCTAAAAATTCACAAGATCTGGGTAAATGCTTGAAAAAAATCCCATAAAATTATTTTCATTTGTTTTCATTTTTTAAAAAAATGCAGCGCCATCTTCAGTACTTGATGTATGGAGATATCTAGGAGCAACCTATCAGAACGGTAGCCAAGAGGTGACCATCTTTATCAAGGTGATAATTGTTTTCTTTTCCAGATTGCACACATATCCCCTCTTTTCACTAAGGGAGAGGACCGCTCTTAATAGTAATCTTATTTTTATGTATCTAAAACCTAGAAGCATTTTTTAATTGGAGGCAGTGCCTTGGAACTGTAGTATGACGCAGCAACAATGTGCTATAAAATAATAGAAAGATACACAAGATGGAAAAGTCAGAGCTTGGAAAAATGTCTTTTTGGACTACTACTCCAGAATCCCCATTCAGCACAATTCTGGTAGCTATACTCCAAAAAAGCAACTTTTCTAAGCTCTGGATGTACTATTAAGTCAGTGGTTGGCATTTAATGTGTATTTCGACCAGTGGTTCCAAACCTGTGGTCCATGGACCACCAGTAGTCCGCAAGAACTAAAATATGGTTTGCAGCCTCACTACACTGTTGCAACAAGAGCTACTGGTATCACGAAACCCCTTATAGTGCCGAGACTTATAAAATATGGTTTTCTGTGGATGAGCAGATGGTAACTACTGGATGGCATATGTTCTGTATCAGAAACTAGAGCTGATGTGGTCTATCCAATGCAATTTTCTGAATCAGCACCCCAAATAACCAAATCGAATCTAAAGTTGACCAAAAACTGATTCATAACCCCTTTGATACCAATGTTGGAGAGCGGTCCCTCATCAAAGTGGTCCCTGGTCCAAAAAAAGGTTGGAAGCCACTGATTTAGATGGTCAAAGGAAGTGTAAAAGACCAATTGGTTCATTTATATATATTTTTATCTTAGACACAATTATGTGAAACAACATAAACTATTTTAAAAGTTTTTTTAAAAAACTGAAATCCAACATAATAAGTTTCTCTAAAGACAGGTTTTTTCCTGTTCCTCTAGCCATTCCTTCCCAAGGAAAGTAGAGGAAGAATTCTGCATTACAGAGCATACTATGAAAAAGAAGCAGAAGTTGTGGAACTATGTAAAACAACTGAAACAATGTGCAACGTCCTGGTTCCCCCAGCAGCAAGGGTTGTCTCTGTGACAGCACACAATTCCAAAGGAAGCTCCAGGCCTACAAATATCACAGTGCACCAACAGCACCATGGTGATCATGGTGAGAAATGCAGTTGCTGCTCTTGTCGTTTTCATTTATAGTAAACTGGGATTCAAGTAGGTGCAAAACAGTTCAGAAATGAGTCCTGCCTTGCCATATTGTGCTGGATAAGATACTCTTCTTATGTGAGGCTTTCCCAACACTCAGAACAGGCTCTTGTTTATTCTGTAGCTATTCCTCTTCTAAATCTGAAGAACAAGACTATCTCTTTTTTACTATCATAATCCAGCTTCAGAAATACCCAGCCAGATAATAATTCTCTTTTATTGCAAAGATGAAATCTAAAGCTAAAACTCATGACTTCTTAAAAATCTAATTTTATTAAATATGTTCATGCTTTTATGAATATTTTAAATAAGCCTTAAGAAATTATAGCAGTATTGCCTCATGGTTCTAGCTGGCAATTATCAACATGCTCAAAATTCAGTAAGCGCATGTATTACACCATGCAACAACATTTGACTTTCAAACCAGGAACAGAATGTTTGTCCAATGTTGTTCTATTCAAAGCTTTTCCACTTTCATGGGGGTCCAGTGCTCCTAGCTCCAGCAAATGGGGAAGATTACTGTGCTTAATTATAAACATATAGCTACATAAGTGATGTAGAATATCAGTGACAGCATCCTTTAACAGCAATAGAGGGGGGGGGGGCACACTGTACAACTAGAGTATTCTCTAACAGAAGCCAAGTCATCCAATCTGTTTTTCCCTTTAGTTTTTCCACCCCCTACCAATTTACAGGTAGTTCATGATGACAAAAAAGGATTTTTTGTTAGCTGGGAACCTCCTGAGTCTGATGGAAATGCAGTTGTGTGTTACATAGTGGAGTGGACTTCACTCCTCCTCAGTCAACACCATCACAACGTTTTGTGGAGAAAAGTTCCCAGACAGAACAAAACAACTTTTATTGAAGGTAAGATACAGGATCTTTTCTCCCATCCCTTCATAAATCTTCATAAATCCCTGGTGGTGCAATGGATTAAACCCTTGTGCCGGCTGAACTGCTGACCGAAAAATCGGCAGTTCAAACCTGGGCTGAGCATGCGTCTGTCAGCTCCAGTGGGGACACGAGCAAAGCCTCCCAAAGGATGGTAAAACATCCGGCCGTCCCCTGGGCAACATTCTTGTGTACGGTCAATTCTCTCACACCAGAAGCGGCTTGCAGTTTCTCAAGTCGCTCCAGACACAAAAAAATGGTAAATTTCCCTTAATGCATATGTATCCCTGAACAATTTCTTGCTCTTCTAATTTTAATTTTATATGACTATTTTCTTAAATATTTTACATTCTTTGAGTTTTTCTTACCTTTCCAACATTTATTTTTATTATTTTTTCAGTTTATCCCAACCAGCTGGTTCAATTGAATTTTTTACCAATTTTTTTTGGTTTCTGATGCTTTGGCTGAAAGATCTTTACAACAGGAAACATATTTATTTATGTGTTTATTTGTTTTATTTACATTATTTATAGCCTGCCCTTAAGCTAAAAAGGCTCTGAGGGTAGTTTCGTTCTGCAATGAATAACATATTTACTTAAAACCAAAGTACCACGGGGCAGAAACTCTGTAGTTCTACTTAGGTGATAGAAAGTGCCTTTCCTGCATTCTCATGTACTCTTCCTGGTTCTCTTCTCTGTTGATTCAAGGCTAAACAATGTCAATGTTCCAAACTGACATATACAAAAGGGGCCTATATAGTATTTACAAGGCTACACATTACCTTGGGCCTTTAGGCTGCTCATTTCTCTAAAATCAGTCATTTCCGTGTGTCATCAAAAGCTTTCATGGCTGGAATCAATGGGTTGCTGTGAATTTTCTGGGCTGTATGGCAATATTCCATGGATCTTCAACAATTATATCAACCTCCCTTGTCTAGTTTCCAATAAACCTCACAACTTCTGAGGATGCTTGCCATAGATGTGAGAGAAATGAGAGGAGAAAATGCTTCTGGAACATGGCCATACAGCTTTGAAAACTCACAGCAAGTCAGTCATTTCTGTTGAGCAGCTTTTTGCCCATGATTGAGGGTCGTTCAGCTCTTTTTTATAGAAATTCCCATGTAGGTTCATGGAGGAGGCCACCACTCAGAACACACCACAGACCTTTAAGAATCACTTTTATGTCTGTGGCCACATGTGTTTTCAAGTCGCCTTTTGTTGTTCAAGATTGCCATAATAATATGTCTCCTTTCAATAAAACATTATTTACAGAAGACTCCAGAATAAAAAGGAATGTCAACATTTCAATATATGCAGTGTATCAAGATGGCACCAGCAAAGCCTGCTCTGTTCAGAGTAAGTAAAAGGGAGCATTGTAAGGATACTGACAATGTTTCAGTGTGTTCTTCTGCAGTAAACATCCTCCCATTATATGCATATAGCTGCAATAGTTCAACCAATATAAGAAAATAGCACATTTCATTTGTTCATGCGTACATGCTAAGGTGCCATCATTAACTAGACTCAGCACTTCCTCAAAGCCTGTGAAAGATGACATATTACAGAAATAATAGTTGCATGTCCCATTTCTATATGTACCCAATTAATAGAATCCTATACCATTACTGGTGCCAGTATATGCGCTTTTATAAACATTACAGAAAAAAATACCAATTTCTTCCTTCAGCCAACATCTCAGTCTCTGGTTGAACCATAGCCTTATGTGATCATTCCTATACAGTGTTCCCTCACTTATCGTGGGTGTTACATTCCAGGACCAACCGCGAAATTGAAAATCCACAAAGTAGGGACACTGTACATGTATATCGCCTTCCGAGGGTGAGGCAGAAGTGAGGAGAGGCACCACACACTTTATTTTGCTAGCTATCTCTGCTTTGCTTTGCAATCTCTCTTGATTGGCTGCCTCTCTCCCAAAGGGGAGGGTGAAACCCCCTTCCACACTACATCGTTGCCAGGAGGCGGGATTAGAATGCCGCTCTGGCCAATGGTAACCATTCATAAACTGGGATGCAAAAACCCACAAAACAGTGAGTCCACAAAAAACGAACTGCAAAGTAGCTATAGAACACTCTATCCATCCAATGATCAGAGATGAAAAGGTGTGGCACCTAGCCAGTATCAGTTTCCAGTTGGGCAACTTCCTGGGCATCTAATGCACTCAGCAAACTTCATTCTACAGCCAAAAAAATGGGAAGTGTAGTATTATGATCTGCAAGTGGTACTGCTGGGTATAATCAACCATAGAGAAATTCATGGTTATGAATGCATGTATACTGATGACAGATATGTTGAAGAACAGAAATCTCTTCTTCCTGATCTTCCCCATATATATTGTTGTTGTGTGCCTTCAAGTCGTTTCAGACTAAGGTGTACCTATCATAGGGATTTCTGATGCTAAGAGTGCCCAAGGTCACCTAATAGCTTTTTATGGCCAAACAGGTATTCAAACCCCCCAGAACCAGTACCCCATGCTGGATCATATTATATATATATATGGAAAAGAAACATGAGCAGAGCCTTCAAATGTCAGTAGAAACATATATTATGCTTAAGAACATAAGAACATAAGAAGAGCCATGCTGAATCGGGCCTCAGCCCATTTAGTCCAGCATTCTGTGTCACACAGTGGCCCACTAGTTGTACTCGGGGATCTCTAGCAGAAAGGAAGGCAAAACCCTCAGCTGCTCCCGACCCCCCACAACCAGTGCCCGGGGAATCCTGCCTGCCTCAATCAACACAGAGGTGGCACTTGGATGTCCATTTCAGTAACTACTGATTCCCTTGGTATCCATGAATCTGTCTAATCCTGCCTTGAAGCTGTCCAGGCTGACAGCTGTCACAACCTCCTCTGGAAGTGAATTCCATAACCCAATGACCCTCTGGGTGAAGAAATATTTCCCTTTATTAGTCCTAACTTTCCTACCTTGGACCTTTAGGGAGTGCCCCCTAGTCCTAGTGTTGTGTGACAGAGAAAATATTTTTTCTTTATTCACCTTTTCTATCCCATGCATGATTTTATACACTTCGATCAAGTCACCTCTTAAACGCCGTCTTTCAAGGCTGAAAAGACCAAGGCATTGCAACCTGATTTCATAAGGGAGCTGCTCCATCCCTTGGATCATTTTTGTTGCCCTTCTTTGTACCTTTTCCAGTTCCGTTATATCCTTCTTGAGGTGCGGTGACCAGAATTGTACACAGTACTCCAGATGTGGCCTCACCATAGATTTGTAGAGAGGCAATACAACATTTGCTGACCTATTTTCGATTCCCTTCCTGATCATGCCAAGCATAGAATTTGCTTTTTCACTGCTGCAGCGCACTGGGTTGACATCTTCATTGAGCTGTCCACCAAAACCCCAAGATCCCTTTCCTGGTTTGTCTCAGAAAGCTTTGATCCCATCAGTTGATAAGTGTATTTGGGGTTCTTTGCCCCGATGTGCATGACTTTACACTTGTTTAGGTTAAAATGCATTTGCCACTTTGTTGCCCATTCACTCAATTTCGAGAGATCTTTCTGGAGCTCTTTACAATCAGTTTCATTTTTAACTACCCTGAACAGTTTAGTGTCATCTGCAAACTTTGTTACCTCACAATTTACTTCTACATCCAGATCATTTATGAATAAATTAAAAAGTAACGGTCCTAAAACTGAACCTTGGGGTACGCCACTTCTCACCTCTTTCCACCCAGAGAAGTGCCCATTTATTACCACCCTTTGTTTCCTACAGTTGAGCCAGGTTCCAATCCAGGACAAGACCTGTCCCCTGATTCCATGGCTGAAGAGCTTATTTAGGAGCCTTTGGTGAGGGACTTTGATACAGCCTTAGCTCATATTACTGATTCCTTGGATTATAATACTCTGATATTAACTATTCCAACAAGTTAAAATTAGCACTGTGACATTTCAGCTATGCAGTTAGGCATGTAGCTACAAAGAATTTCCACAGTGACAGGAATTGAGAGAAATTTGCCAAAGATGTTCATAGCAACCCTGGCATGCCAGATCTTAGGTACAGTTTTGATTAAACAAGGTATTGTGAAGTACAGTGCCTTGTTTAATCAAGGTATAATACATGAAAAGCTACTAGATGACCTTGGGAAGGACTATATCAGCTTCAGAAAACCCTATGATAGGTTCACCTTTGGGTCACTGTAAGTCAGAAACCATTTGAAGACACACAACAATATATATGGGAAAAGCCAGGAATAGTTGATTGCTGTTCTTCACTGCATCTGTCCTCAGTGGGCATGCATTAATACTGATGAATTCCTCTATGGTTGTTATTCAGTAGTACCACTTGCAGATCATAATACCACACTTTGAAATTTTCCTGGCTGTAGAATGCAGTTTGGTGAGTAAATTGGAGGCTCGGGAAGGCGAAGACTGCATAGAAAATAATGGATTCATTTCCAGCCATAAAGAACCAGACTAGAGTCTGCCTGAAGGTAGAGGAGATTAATTTGCCAATACAGGCAGTCCCCAAGTTACAGACATCCAACTTACAAACAACTCATAGTTAAGAACATAGGTGAGAAAAAAGGAAGTGAGAGAAATCTACCCCTTGGAAGGAAAGTTTATTCCTGAAAGAGTTATCATGGGGAAAAGCAGTCTCAACTGAAGCTTTATCACCAATCCTTGTTTGTACAACAAGCATGTTTTAAAATCCATTTATTAGAGGGACAGAAAGCATGAAATCTTCTGAACAGGGGCACAAAAAGTAAAGCAAATGCCACAAAGATGTTAGCTGTTCCCTATGTGATCCAAAGTGAGAGGGAGAGGAGTTACACTTTAAACATGTCCTTGTTCCTACTTACATACAAATTCAACTTAAGAAAAAACCTAGGACCTTATCATATTGATGAGGTCCAGTGTTCTTTGCCAGCCTCTGTGGCAAATTGAGGGGCAGCAGGGCAATCCTGGCACCAGCTGATGCTTCCCCATTATTCGTGGGGGAGCATTGCCATGAAGGTTCTTCCCACACGAGCCCCGCTGTTCCAAATGGAACATGGAAAGTTCCCATGTTGATGCTTCTGACCCAGTTGACCCAGCTGACCCTGCAGGTGAGTGAGGCTACGTTGTGTGATGGGTGGTGTGTGGCTCTGTGGGTCAACTGGGGCAGAAGTATTCTAGGACTCTGAATTTCCATATTAGTAACTTGGAGACTGCCTGTATACAAATGTGAATTGGTGTTTATCCTTAAATTTATCCAAGTTTCTCTTGGAGAATTAAAGAATCCTTCTTTATATGGTAAGATCCCTGTAACTGTGGAATCCATATTTTATATTTTGCTTTCCCATGCCCAGGGTAACATGATCTCTCTAGAAATTTGCTAGGTCGTGCATAGGATATCTCTGCAGGTATTTATTAGGTCCTCCAGGGCAACTTTAGTGGGCTGGATGTCATGTAATTTAATGATATTCAGTCATATCCATAGATTCAGGCTACACAGTGCAGACAAGACCCGCCTTTTGCCCCTTCCACTATCACAGGCACAATTAATGGGCACGAGGGAGAGAGCCTTCTCCGCTGTGGCCCCCGACTTTGGAACACACTACCAGGTGAGATTAGGCAAGCTCCCACCCTAGCAGCTTTTAAGAAAAAGCTAAAAACCTGGCTTTTCTAATGTGCCTTTAGAGAGTGACCACCCAACCAATTTATGCTAGTTTCCTCCTACAGTTTGTTTACATGACGCACTTTCCCCTACCCCCAATGGAACCCAAGTCCCACTCCCCCCCTGTCTCGGGCTCCTCCTCTACAAATTACACCTTTTCTAATTCCTATCCTACCCAGGGTTTTAACGTTTTAAGGTTTTTAACATTTTATCTCGCACATTTGGCCCGCCCTTGTGATGGATTTTATTACGTTATTTTGTATTGTCTATTTTATTTTGTTGCATTTTGTATTTGTTGTATCTAATTTTCTATTACTTTGTATGTTATTTTGCTGTTTTGGTTTTTGGTCTTGGCCTCATGTTAGCCGCCCCAAGTCCCCAATGGGGAGATGGTGGCGGGGTATAAATAAAGATTATTATCATTATCATATCTTTTGTGGATAAGGGGCTCTTGCCGTACCAAACCAAATTTCTTTTTTTAATATATTTGTCATATACTTCACTTCCTTGGAAATGACAACCAGACCACACTTACCATTTGAGGAAGGAGGAATGCTCCCTCACAATTATTGTCTATCTATCTTTCTTTGGTGGAAGGAGAATCTCAGCCACCCAAAGCAGCCAGTGCTGCTTCACAAAGAGTATGCCAAGCCAAATGCTTGGCCCTAAGAAATCTTTTCCACAGCATGTTATTATGGCTGAAAGACTGCATACATGGTCTCCTTAGGCTCACTGACTAAGGACCTCATAAGACGCAGTCTTCTCTGCATCTTCTCTCCATTTTCAGATGCTGGAAAAACAGAGTCAATGGAGGGCATCCCACAGCACACCTCCACTTTTGTTGGCTTCCCATGGGATCTGACATACATGCCTAATTAAGTTTAGAATCAGAGAATGAACAGTATTGATGTCTCAATGATATATATTTTTTAAAAAATATATAAACTAGGTATAATTTTGTGTACAATCTGCTGCAATATCTGAAGCCAAAAGGTGGCAGCATTTCATTAAAAAATAACTTACTTTTCCATGCATTTCTAGCTTTTTGTACACCTCTATTGTTTCAATGAAATTTCAGTTTTTGACTGTTGTGGTTCTATTAACCATCTCTGTCAATTCAATATTTACAAGATGAGGGATCTTTTGGTCCATTTACTTATGCAGAAATGTGAAAATGGAAGGAAATCCTGGATCCTGTTTAATTTTAATAGAATGCAATGCCCCTTCAGCATTGTTGTTCTGGAGGCTTGTGCTTTGGCAACATATACCTTGTAGGCATGGGCAATCCATGGTTCTAAATGGTTCTAAAGTACTTACAAAACTAGAAGCCATTGGTGCTTTGCTTCTACAGTGTTGCTAAAGTTCTGGTGGTGAAAATTTCAGAACTCTAACAAAACTTTCTAAATTTAATTGGTTCTGCCATAAAAATTGCCAATAATGAAATATTAAAGATATTTTGAAAGTTTTGTTAGAGTTCTGAAATTTTTACCACCAGAACTTTAGCAACACTGTAGGAGCAAAACACCAGCGCCCTCTAGTTTTGTAAGTATTTTAGAACCATTTAGAACCATGGATTTCCCATGCCTAATACATTACAACAGAGGCTGGCTCTATCCAATACAGTCTACCTCCTAGTTTCCAAAGGACTATCAAATATATATATATATATATATATATATATATATATTCAACTGATTTCAGTAACAATTTAGGAGAACTGAGTTGTAATAATACAGTGTGTGCCATCACATTACTGCGGGATAATTTTCTTTTTTGTTTCTTCTCTCATAATTAGTACTGGAGAAAAATGTTCAAGGCTGGCAATTTGATAAGGATCCAAGAAGCTTCTCTACTGCTGCCAATGGTATGAAATGTCTGTGTTGGATTTTGCAAAACAAAGTTCTCTGTCTGACCAACTGTGAAAGGTTTTATACTTATTTATGCAATGCTTTTGACACTAAATAAATAAATAAATAAGCAGATTTCCCAGAGACATCTGTATGATAATTCAGAAAAGGATTCTGGCCTATATGCATTCTTTCTTTGTTTTTTCCCAGTAGGATTTTTCTTACGTTGTTTTTAGATCAAGCACCTGCTTGAATTTCATCCCTGTGTGCACCACTTCCCCTCTTCTTTACTATAAAGTTTGTATAGGCTAACAATAGAAATGAGAGGAAGCAAAGCAAAGCTGAAAAAAGCAGAGAAGCACAAAATACATTTTAAAGAATATAAACCAATCCCACTCTTTAGTTCAATTGCAGTTAATCCAGCATAGAGAGCAGTCACTCTGAGCAGCACTGCTATGGAAATTCCCTCCCTTCTGAGATTATCAAAACCAGATTAGGAAATGGAGCTGGAGAAAAGGTTGCATAGGTAGGCATGCAGTCCTTAGACAACACAATACATGCTGATATACAAAACAATTGGATGACCTGCATCTAAAGTAGTGGGCAACATGCCTGAAGTGTCAAAACGCGGCCATTTAAATCTCACCTCTGTGCATCAACTAATGGAGTGCCCTTAGGCAATTCACACTTACTTGGCTTCAGCAATATTATCTGCAGTCTCCCTTATACTTTCCAACAAGATAAACTAGGTGAAGAGCCTTGGACACTTTAAAGAGCCACATCAAGGCTGAATATAATTATGAATTTGGACACATGCCTAAAGGCATGGGTCGAAATGGGCCACTCTGTCGCCAGCTCAGTTCTGTCTACAGCGACTGTGCTTTGGCCTTGGATAAACAGAACTGCTTAGCACAGGAAAGCACCTAAGAGACTGAAATATATCCCCACCCACACTTGTTTGCAACTTATATAAAGACTTTAAGCATTACAGTAACCCTTCCTAACCACATATCTTCCAAGTATTACACTCCAAGCATATTGCCTCTTTCCAGTCTACACCTACACACCATCAAAAAGTCCATGAAGATTCAGAATGTTTGAGCAGTAACACCACTCACCAATCTGAATGATCAAAAGTTGATGTCCAGATTTGTTTTGTAAATGGTCATATGCAAAAAGGCAGGAATAACATATCATCATGAGAAAGATGTCACCATTTTATATTTCCATCTTGTGTATAGGGAAGAGTCAAACAGTGTCCCTGACATGTTGGCCTCATAATGTACCCATCTGCAGCAGTTCTTACATTATGTTTGTTACATTGTGTTGCACTCCATTATGTTATTCCTTCATTTATTTAAAGTATTTCTATATCACAGACACACACCAGCCCATTAGGGCCCCTGAAACATAACAGATAAAAAAGTGTTATATTCTGATATATATAGTCACTGACATATGGTTACCATTTGGTATGAGAATGTAATATTTGGAATTGCTGTATTTTAACTCTTTTAAAAACAGAGTGTTTTTAAAGAGTATTTAATGTAGCCCTCCTCTCTCCATATAATCTGTACTATACTGGGAAACAGTATAGAAATACCTTACATAAATAAAAATAAATAGATCTATCTGTACAATAATAATACACTTTATTTATATTTATTTATTTATTTATATTTATATTTCGCTTTATCTCCCCAGAAGGATTCATAGTGGATTACAATACACATAGGGGGCAAACATTCAATGCCTTTTTACACAACAGTGAACAATAACAGACAAAGGTAAAGGCCTTCTCCTTTTTCCGTCTCCGGCATCTTTAGGTGATGCTCAACATCGGCCATGAGGAGGTGCTCTTGTTCCATTTTTCCATGCTGAGGAGCCTGTTGTTCATAGACCTCTCCAACTGTGTTGCAGGCATTTCTACAGATCTGCATGGGGTTCCCTTTTACCTTCCCGTCAAGGCAGTACCTATTGATCTACTTGCATTGCATGCTTTCAAACTGCTAGGTAGACAGAAACTAGGGCTGACAGTTCAGGAGCTCACCCCAACTCATGGCTTCAAACTGCCAACTTTCCAGTCAGCAGCTTTCCTGCTGCTAGTAGTTTAACCTGCTGTGCTACTGCGCCCCCTATATACAAAGAGCATAGAGTCTCTATCCATAACAGTAAACAATTATAATTTTGATTTCCTTGAGAATATCAAGCCCACATAATTTGTTAATTTGGAAAAGCCATCTCTCAGTGTCTCAGTTTGTTCATTCAATGGCTGAAACTATGACAATGAAGAATGGTTGGTGAGTGCTTGGTCCTCCATCCTGGCAACACATGAATGATTCCAATATAACTTCATATTTTTAAAATGAAGACATTGTGCTATGCTACATAATTAACTTCAAGTGCAACCTCTTGAGTATAGTCATGTCTGGGAAAAATAATATTATTGAATGATTTGGTTATTCAGAATAAATTCTGAAAATGTATTCAGAAATATAGAATGTGGGGACATGGTATAAAATCAAAATGCTAATCATGGTTCCTTCCACTCATTGACACTTTCCAGATGGAAACGATTATGATGTTGGAGTTATGGTGGGAACTGGCATTGGAGCTGCACTACTATCCATCTTTATTTTGGTTTTGATTGCTAAGAAATCCTACAGGAAAAGGTATGTCTGGGATTATTTTTTTCTGGATTTCCTTTCATACGTCTTAGACCAGGTGTGGGATCATGTGGCATGCAGATTTCACATTACCACTTCAGTTTTGCATCTTCTAAATTCTCCTCCCTGAAGTTTTTCACTTTTTAATCTCTTACTCCATGAAAGAATTGCACTTCCAGGAGAGTACCAGTCTCCTCTAAGCAAGGTGCCCCTTATTGTGTCCTTAACTTTTTTTTCTTCTAAAGTTCAAACAAAAAAAAACAGCTGGAATTCTGTTCAGCAGATACAACATTGTAATCACATAACTTTGGGGCTTCATGTTTAATTGGCAGCAGAACATGACTGGCAGCACTCCAACCAAAGGGTTTCCAAGGTATTGTATATCAGGGTACTAGAAAATGACTGCTCCAGTGCTCTCCCAATCAATTGTGGACCACACTGAGAGATACACTTGAAGCAGGACACTGGGAGGGGAGTATCTTCAGCTATCTCTTCTCAGTGCATGCCATAACTACAAATGTCATTTGACAACACCCTGATTATCAGCACTCCAGAAACCTTTCTGTTGGCATACTGCCTCACTGAAAATTAAGGTTTTTGGTTTTTTTAAAAAAGGGATCATGATCTATACCAGTAGTTCCCAACCTTTTTTTTTTTAACCCAAGGATCATTTTGACCAGGGACCACTCTCCAACATTAGTACCAAAAGGGTTACAAATCAGTTTTTGGTCAACTTTAGATTCAGTTTGGTTATTTGCAATGCTGGTTCAGAAAATTGCATTGGATAGACCACATCAGCTCTAGTTTCTGATACAGAACATATGCCATCCAGTAGTTGCCATCTGCCCACCCACAGAAAATTATATTTAGTAAGCCTCGACTCTATAAAAGGGTTTTGCAAGACCAGTCACTCTCGTTGCAATGCTGTAGTAATGGCGAGACCGTTGACCATATTTTAGTTCTTGTGGAGCACTGGTGGTCCATGGACCTCAGGTTGGGAACTACTGATATATACCTATTACAATGTTCCATCTAAAACAATGCACAGTGAGCCCTTGGTATCTGCTGGGTTTTGGATAAAGGAGTTCCTGTGGATACCAAAATCTATGTGTTCTCAAGTTTTGCTTTACAAATATTTTTTAAAGAGGCGGGGAATATTTTCAAACTATAGATGGTTGAATCTGTGGTTGCACAAGCCATGAATATGGAGGGCTGACTATATTTTTCTAAACTGAGAATGAAACAGGTGATATGGGCCAGAGGATCTCAGAAAGTGTCAACTAAATTTTCATCCCAGAGTAAAGCATGCACAATCTGTGTCAATAAGCAATGTTGAAGTGATTAGTCTCCAAATAATATTTGTATGGACAATTTTCCTTTATCCGTGCAGTAAAAATGAGTGTTAAGAGAAATATACATTTGATTTTGATAGGATGTGGTTCACCAGTAACATTCAGCACTGTCAAAAGACTGATTCATAACTACAGTGTCTCAGTGCTAAAGTTGCAACTGATGTCAAAATTCAGAGTTTGTGTCAGTTTCCACCAAAGGCCAAGCAAGTAGAATGGGAGATGATGTAAAGGATAGAGCTATTTAAACCACTGATGACAGGGCAGGTTTTTAACCACCTGGGGCAAGGCACGTACTCACTTAAAACATCCCACTGCTGCCACCACTGTAGCGTAAGCTGTTGTTTTACAGCTCTGTGGCAAAGGAATTTAAAGTAATAATGTGGAG
This sequence comes from Anolis apletophallus, assembly GCA_030556195.1. Classification (NCBI taxonomy): domain Eukaryota; kingdom Metazoa; phylum Chordata; class Lepidosauria; order Squamata; family Anolidae; genus Anolis; species Anolis apletophallus. Next base: position 99,756,147 of record JARBWK010000005.1, read on the forward strand.
GGAAACACTAAAAGAGGAATTATGTCTTCAGGTAGCTGCCACCACTCTGGAAACCCAGAGAAACTAAAACAACTTGCTAGCCATTAGCCCCAATATAATGTTCCCAATGGCATCAGGCTTTCACAGACTGTGAGGAGATTTTACGTTGTGTTGACACTTTTGTTCCTCAAAACTGGCCCAAAAGTTCACTGAGGAAAATAGAAAACCTCTGGGAATAAAGCAGTATCTGAGGCTTTTCTTAAACAGTTGAACAAAGATGTTTTATTGTTAACAGGCGTTCAAACTGGTACAAAAGTGTGTTGTTACTTTCAAAGGCAGAATTCTTAATGGTTACAATAAACAGGGTACTAACATCTTAGATGGAAAAGAGCTTCTTAAAATATAACAGGCTTCTCTATATCAAGCTGTTACTTTGAATATGTTCCTTAAACTTCAGGCACAGAATAGTTATTTCACAATAACTATTGTGTCCTTTCCCTCACACTAATAATAACAATTAGTTGTGAGAACTATCACTAACTTCTCAGTTAGTCCCTGAAAAATCCTTTCAGGTTTCCTTTTGACCAGTCAAGCAGCCCTTAACCTGAGCTATTCCACTAGACTTCTGGTCCCAGAGAATTCCTCTCTGAACACTCATCTTCCCCTAGTGTAGAAGACGCTAAGAGTCTCTCCCCTGTCTATGAAACAGTGTAGAAAGATCTCCCTCTCTCTCTCTCCCAGAGAGATTCAGACTCTGACCTTACTTTGTCAAAAGCCAAGCCTTAACTGACTGACACTCTCGGCATTACTTCGCGAACGAAGATTCTTAGGAAGGACTCATCCCACGCTTTTTACAAGCACGTCAATGACTAAAAAGGCCAATCTGAGATAGGCAAGTTTGGTTGCAGAAAGCACAGCAGAAACTCTCCTTGGGTGATGTTGTTTCCAAGTTGCGGTTCTTTCTGTGTTGTCGTTTCTCTTCGAGACCCATTCGGCGTGTCTTCTCGAAAGAGGCCGCAGCATTGTGGATAGTGTATTTCCATGCCTCCCGATGTGAGGCCAGGGTGGACCATTGTTGGTGACCGAGCCTGAGATGTTGTTTCAGGGAGTCCTTATATCTCTTTTTGGGGGCGCCTCTCTTGCACTGACCCGTGGCGAGTTCACCATAGAGTAGTATCTTTGGGAGGCAGTGGTCCTCCATCCTAGAGACGTGCCCTGCCCAGCACAGCTGTGTTCTCAATAGCATGGCCTCAATGCTGGTGATCCCTGCTTGCTCAAGGACAGCAACATTCATCACATAGTCAGTCCAGTGTATATTTAGGATTGTGCGAAGACAGTGCTGATGAAAGCGTTCGAGGAGTCGTAGGTGTTGGCGATAGGTGACCCATGTTTCAGACTCATAGAGGAGAATAGACAATATGATAGCTCTGTACACATTGATTTTGGTGCTTTGCCTCAGGTGCTTGTTGCTCCAGACTCTTTTGTGAAGCCTTCCAAATGCACTATATGCCTTTGATAATCTGTGATCTATCTCTTTGTCAATCTTGGCATCTGAAGAGATGATGCTTCCAGGTAGGTAAACTGCTGAATGGACTTAAGCACAGATTTGCCTATACTGATGTGGGGATGATGGTGTTCTTCCTGTGTGTGGGCTGGTAGAGGACTTCCGTTTTCTTCAGGCTGACTTCCAGCCCAAACAGCTGTGCAGCTGCTGCAAAACAGAATGTTAGGTGCTGCACGGCTGCTTCTGAATGGGCGACAAGGGCAGCATCGTCAGCAGAAGGCAGCTCACGGACTAGATAGTTTAGAGTCTTAGTGTGAGCCCTCAGACGGTTTAAGTTGAACAAGCTACCATCAGTATGATAGTCACAGTGTATATATATATGCTGTCTTCTTCTTCAAGGTCTGCCGTAGTCCTTTGGAGCATCATGCTGAAGAAGATTGTAAATAGGGTTGGTGCAAGAACACAACCTTGTTTCACTCCATTAGTTATTAGAAAGGGCTCCGAGAGAGCATCGCCGTATCTGACTTGACCATGCTGGCCCTCATGTAACAGGATAATCATTTTGAGGGATTTGGGGGGACATCCTAGACGTTCCAGGATCTGCCACAGACCTTTTCTGCTCACAGTGTCGAAGGCTTTGGTGAGGTTGACAAATGTTACATAGACTGACTCACTGACAAGATTTTCCCTCCTTTCTGCTGACTCCTCCCCTGCCCTGATCCCAGCCAATCCTTGGGGTGCTCCTGTTGCTAGCCCCCAGAGAGTACTTTGGCCACTCCCCTTGGCTCAGGTTTACCTTCCCAACATGGCCGCCGATCAAAACACCACACCTAAAACGGATGCCAAGCTGCACTGAGACCTACCTCTTCAGGCTTCAAGCCGGTCTACAGAGTAAGGTCACTACAGATGACTTTGTACAAAATGGAGTTATGCTGAACTATGCCTCTCCTCATCACTTTTTTCCCTTCATCCCAGAGTCTGCCTTTTCTAATACTAGTCAAATGACATCAGGCAATTATTCCATTTCTCTCTCCTTGGTATAGTCTTTATGACAAAGCATTTGGACGCACAGGAGGGTCACCAAGGGGAGATGATGCCAAATATATCTTCATAAACTTTTGTAAATGTGGCTTCACAGTAGAAGCCTCATTTGGGAATAACCTCCAGCGACTTGTCTTCACTGGAGTGGTGAATCAATCCCAGGCTTCTGTCTATAATTTAAGGAAGCTATCCAGGGTGCTGAGACTACTTTCAAAATGGATGCAGCACTTTGGATAACTCCTTTCGAGTTGACAAGAACCCAGAGCAGAGTCACTGCCCCAATGACAGAAAGGCCGCTGCCTACATTTGATTCAAATCTGCTTCACGTCTGTTTGATAGTAATATGCCTTTGAAGACAAATTGCTCCATCTTTATCTGGAAAGCAGTTCTCTCTAATAATAAATAAGAATATGATCTTTCAAAAATGCAATTGACTTGTTTTGCTTTTTCTTTTAAAGAGTTACTACGATGTTGACTTCAATAACACCAAAATGGCTTTTTGAAGATTATCCTAAATTACAGAACAGCAGTGCAATAAAGTATCTTCAGGTAATTCCCCAAGTGAACTTTCTACTTTTCTCTTGTGTTAAAGGACTGTAAAGCAGAGAAAGGAATTACTTTGCCTCTTCATGCATGTTGAATTGTGCCTTGCTATGTTTAAAAACTGGGCATAGATGCCCATGTTTTGTATTAATACATTGACAGTGCATATAGGGACTTGGGGCGGATACAAAATAGCACACAAAGATGCCATACATAAAATAAAATACATCAACATGAAAACAATAATACATCACTGTAGATTAATGCAGTTTGAGTCAACTTCATGGTTCAATACTATGGGTCATAGGAGGTGTAGTTTTATAAGGTCTTTAACCTTCTCTGCCAAATTGTGGTGGTGCCTCACTGAACTCCAACTCCCAGGATGCCATAGCATTGAACCATGGCAGTTAAAGCGATGGCAACATGAATTATTTCTACAATATAGATACACACTGAGATACAATTAGGTAAGGTTTTGGGTCCATTGATTAATCTATTGGAGCATGTGGCCATCAATGACCAGAATAAAAGTGTATAATAATTTGTGTATGAGTCCAGAAATTGAACCAGTAACAGGAGACTACACAATACAAGAGGAAGATAAAAATAAATATAGACACTATACCATCAAAACAAATACAACCAGCAGCAAAATAGAGAAATGCTGGGATCAAACCCAAGCCAAGGAGTTGAGGTTGTTTTTGCACTCCATCTCTTTGCATAGTACGATTGGGATTTTCCATTTCGCTGTTATCTTCCCCTCCTCTTTTCATCACATGTACAATGTAACTTCTGAAACCAAGGACTCCAAATTTACTTACCCTGCCTTTGCAATATCCACAAGGCCATTGACAAATGAGAGTATCACCAATAGCTATCATCTACAATTCTAGAATTTTTTGTGTGTCAGGAGTGACTTGAAAAACTGCAAGTACGGTAACTTCTGGTGTGACAGAATTGGCAGTCTGCAAGGATGTTGCCCAGGGGACACCCAGATGTTTGATGTTGATCCTTGTGGGAGGCTTATCTCATGTCCCCACATTGGGGAGCTGGAGCTAACAGAGGGAGCTCAACCTGCTCTCCCCAGATTCAAACCACTGACCCTGCCGGCACGGGGAATTAACCCATTGCATCACCATTATTTATTTATTTAATGTATAACCCGCCCTTCTCAACCCCCGAAGGGGGACTCGGGGCGGCTGACAAAAGGCAACAATTCGATGCCATAGACATAAGTACAAAACTACAACACATCAAATACAACAACAGATTAAAATCAATTAAATATCAGAACAACAACTACATAATCCCCATTCCACATTCATAGGCTGTCCAAGCCAATCTGCAGTCCGCCTCCACAACATTGTCATTACTCAATTGTCCGTCCGCTGCTCCACATCAACGCCCGGTCCCAAAGCTACGTTTTTAGTTTTTTTTCTAAAGGAAAGGAGGGAAGAAGTTGATCTTATTTCGCAGGGGAGCGAGTTCCACAGGTGAGGGCCCACTACCGAGAAGGCCCTGTCCCTCATCCCCGCCACCTTCGTCGTATTTGCGACGCAGGTGGGATCGAGAGCAGGGCCTCCCCAGAAGATTGTAAATTTCATTAGATAGAGATTCTTCATTGACTTATGTAAGGAACAGCTGCAAAGAGAGGGAAGTGATAGGTCTCCCTATATGCTGCATTATAAGTAACACATGCTCAGTCCAATCTACAATTTATGAGAGGAAAACTTCATTCAGAGCTGCATGCTAGCTGTCAAGCAAACCTCTTGTTTTGCTCTGAGGAAGCATGTAGGAGCCAAACTATATGAGGACAAAGAAGCTCCGAGTGCAACCCACATTTTATTTCACAGAAGGCAATCCTTCGAGGCATGAATTCTCACTTGCTTCATTTTCATCTGTGCATAAATTAAATCTTTCAGTGATTAAAAATGCAACCGTTAATTGCACACGTAAGAAGTTTAAAATATCACCCAGCGAGTGAAGAAAAGAAGTGTAGAGATTTCATGGGAAGCGGGAGGGAAAGAATAGCAGTCTTAACTCTGTGCTGAGAATTAAAAAAGAGTGTTCCAAGGTCATTGAACAGCCATATAAACCTTCACTGGGCATTAGCCATAATGAAATGGTACAGTATTTCACACAGTTTGCATGAAGAAGAGACAAGATTCCAGCTGCAGCAGCTCTAGTGAAAGAGGTCAAGATGGAATCACGTGATAAGAAAGGCCTCTGTATGAGTTGAAGGCTTTCATGGCCGGAATCACTGGGTTGTTGTAGGTTTTTCGGGCCATATGGCAGAAAGGATAATGGGTTTGTCTGGATGGAAAGTTATTTCATTTATTCTGCATCTATGGCAGGCATCCTCAGAGGTTGTGAGATCTCAAAATGGATGCAGCACTTTGGATAATTTCTTTAAAGTTGACAACCCAGAGCAGAGTCACCTCACAACCTCTGAGGATGCCTGTCATAGATGCAGGTGAAATGTCAGGAGAAAATGCTTCTATAACATGGTCATACAGCCTGAAAAACCTACAACAATCCAGAAAGGTCTCTGTCTGAAATCCTCAATACCATCTGCTGGTCAATACTGGCTTAGTCCAGCCTAATAGAGGGTAGCTTTTTGAGTTTCCTTTTTTCTGGAAACCATGTTTCAAATGAGAAATTATCACATTACCTCTGGAGTTGTCAAGTATCCCTTATTATAAGAAATGCCTCTTATTCAAGGGCCGGAAAGCTTGTCCTTTGTAAGTCTGGCAGGTACTGCTTATATTAATGACTGTCCCTATTTGAGCGTTGCTTTCTTTATTTTTATACAGAATGAAATAGATGCGAAATATTTCAGTATTTGGGTGAGGGGGCTTTCATAAAGACTGAAATGTAATCATGTAATGTATGGATGTTAATTTTATAGATGAACATATGACGACATCGATTGAAATCAATACTTTGATTTGCTATTCAGGTAGAACTCAACCTTTTAATAGCTGTTTTCCGATTGTCAGCCCTGAGTGTCACAAATTTCAACTGTATCTTATTGCTATTTTAAGAACCTGGCAACACTAATGAGATCTGGTTTGAAAACTAGGATTTAAATCATCAGTAGCGACAGCTGGGAGCTCCTAGATCAGTTCCAGCTTTTAAAGCAGTGGTTCCCAGCCTTTTTTTTGTCCAGGGACCACTTTGACCAAGGACCACTCTCCAAAATTAGTACCAAAAGGGTTACTAATAAGTTTTTAGTCAACTTTAGATTCAGTTTGGTTATTTGGGGTGCTGATTCAGAAAACTGCATTGGCTAGACCACTATAGCTCTCATTTCTGATAAAGAACATATGCCATCCAGTAGTCGCCATTGACTCGCCCACAGAAAACCATAATTAATAAGCCTCTGTACTATAAGAGGGTTTTGCGAGACCAGTCGCAGACCATATTTTAGCTCTTGCGGACCACTGATGGTCCATGGACCACAGGTTGGGAACCACTGTTTTAAAGCAAACTTTACAGAAACTATCCAAGGTCCTGAACCTATTACAGGAATAAGATACAGCCCTTTGAACAGTTCATTTGATATTTGGAGTAAAACCTTCAAAAGAATTCACAATCTAATTAATAATAGATGGCCATTGAGTAACTTCTCAGTAATTTATGTATAGGTGTGCCTCCTTCTCATTTTACAAGTTGTTTAGCCTTCTCAGCCAAAGAATGCTGGAGTCTCATCAAACTGCAAATCCCAGGATTCCATAGCATGGAGCCATGGCAGTTAACAGTGGGATCAAACTGCATTAATTCTACATTGTAGATGCATCCTAAGTCCCTTATATTCCCACACATTATGGAGTGACATGCAGTTGTTCTATACTGGAGACTGAGACTTCCCATTCCCATATTTATTTATTACACTGCCAACATACATGTTGGTGTCTGAAATCTTAGTCCTATTTCTGCATATATTTGACCAGTTGATTCCAAAAATGCACCAGTTTTTCCCTATTGTCTCTAGTTTTTGGGATACAAAACATATGACATCTACCAGTTGCCATCTGCTCACCCATAGAAAACCATGAAAAACACAGCTAAGAAACTACAGCTGATATGACCACTCCAATGCAATTTTCTGAATCAGTGCCCCCAAAGAACTCCAGAAATAGGCTGAAAAATGAGAAACCAAGAAAGGTTTTTTTTTCTTTTAACTGGTTTGACTGTGTAATAAAACTGCAGTCTTTACAAAATCTTCCTAATTGTTTTTCAGAAGAAAAATGGTTCAGTAACACACATTTCTACAGAGCCGTTCTCTGTCTACGAGGATGCTGTGATAACTAAAGTGGAGGAGATATTGGTTCCAAAGGAATATAAGACACAGTTCGACAGGAAGGAAAGCGAAGAAGCAGGTCCTCAGAAAGCTGATGTTCCCGGAGAGACCTTATTTGTTATCAATTCAGATGTGATAGAAGCAAATGGGTACAAGCCTCAGGTTTCCAGCAAGGAACTATCTGAAAATATATTCACCAATACTAATGAAATACATTCTCAAAACCCAGGGTCAAATTTGGACTTTCCGTCTTTGCCCATGAATAGTCCTGTAAAAGATTACATAAATCCTATGGCTACCATATGGCCTGATGAAAATACACTTTTATTGCAGAAAATCAGCCCTGTTTTGAACAGTGATGGGAGTGGGCAAAGCAACATATTCAGCCCAGCAGATGCAGAACCAAATACGCCAACAGCGATGCAATGGACTTTCCTGCTTTCAGATGACAATATTCAAGGACAGACTTTCATACCCGATGAACTGCTCACTTGCTTAAAAACAGCGGATAACGATTCTATACCTGTAATGTCTTATTTTCCTCAAAGCATGGCAAAGTGATTGTCTGAGCTGTAAGAAAGAAGGACAGAAGTATCATGGAACAGTGGCATGAAACACCAGTTCCCAGTTCCAGACAGAATAACCAGATCTGGGTTTCTTGTGTTTGGTGAAATCAAAAAGATGGCATTGGCAGCAGTAACAACAACAGTTAACAGGTTCTCAAGCTACTTTACTCTGATGTTATGAGAAAATTGTACAGTATATTGAATTGGAGAGCTAGAGGAAGCCTGAAAGTTACCTGGAAAACTTCTTTTTAAAGGCAACGAATTGAATATATGAGTACTTTACAGGTGAGAACTGACCCAAGGCATTTTTATACTCAAAGGCAGAACACAAGATGGACAAAATATAACTAATTTATAGGCTTGGGCCTGAATCAGTTTGAACGAAAATGATTTGTAATATTCAGTGGTCCATTTCGTGTAATCTTTGAAAACAGAACATGGAGGCAGTAAACGAAAAGCTGACCAAAATGGATTTTATGGGCTACTGGAGAGGATGGAATTAAGTCTGCAATATACCTGAAGCAGGGGCTCCTGGAAAAGATGGGATTATTGCAGCGTCTTATTCTCCCTTCCCAGCAGCAGCGCCTGTCCATTTCTTTTTGGAAAGTTTCCTAGACTCCTCCTCCAGAAAGGGCCCTGCTGGGAACTCATTCTCCCAGCAGCACTTACATGGAGCAGGCATTGAAAAAATATATATATTGCACTTCGAGGGTGAGGCAGAAGTGAGGAGAGATTTAAAGGCACTGCACACTTTTTTGCTAGCTATAAGGAAGGGTCTATAAGGCCATGATTTACATATTGCTTTGTATCTCCTCTCTCTCTCTCTCTTTAATGATTGGCTGCCTATATCCCGAGGGGGGGGGGTGAAACCCCCTTCCACACTCCATCGTTGCCAGTAGGTAAAAACCCATGAAACAGCGAGTCTGCGAAAAGCAAACTGCGAAGTAGTGAGGGAACATTGTACCTATTGTAATAATCAGACAGACAGATCTAATTCCCCATTGGCCAACAATCTATCTTTAGTAGTATTATTTATCTACTTCACTACAAAGCAACCGCCTTTGTTCTTATTTAGTTTAGAAGGCAAGTAAGAGGAGACACATTACAAGTCTACAAAAATATGCATGGTTGGATGGACCAAGCTAATGATAGACAGAACTCAGAGTCATTAATGGAGCCGACTGGTGGAAGATTCGGGTTAGGAAAAAGGAAGTACTCCACAAGGTGTGGTGAAGGCTACCAACTTGGACAGGTGATTAATTCTATATGCTTCCTGGAAGAGGTGACATGCCTCTTAGTCAGAACTTGGAAAAGTTACCGTTTTGGGGTGACAAGTCTCAGAAATTCCCAGGCCAGCATGGCCATAGTGAAAAACAAGCTGCTAGGCTGGGTAGCTCTTTGGGCCAATCCATTTGGATTCTTCTTATGTTCCTGGTGGCAACAATGATGTGGAAATAACACAGGAGTCAGACCTCCAGTTCTTATCATGGCTTACTCATGGTCCCATTAAAGAGAAGCCCATTATATGTGTCTCAAGGAGTTGTCTTCAAGCAGTAGCAAAATGTGCCTACTACAGCTTCAGTGAGGGGGATATACCTACCTTCAGAAAGTGTTGCATCTGAAGGTTGTCAAAAAGATGAATGACTTCCAAGAAACGGAAAAGTATCACCGAACATACATTTCTAGAACGCAAGCTGAGCTAAAATTAGTGGTTTCTGCTGTTGCAGGAAGGAAGTAGTAAGAGAAAACCCACACACATGACAATAAAGGGCCTTTATTGCATGAACGAGGAACACACACAGTTTTGTTGTAAGCTGGAAGTGTTTCTGTTCCTGTTATGGCAAAATCCATAGCCATGTATTACAAATGCCAATTCAATTTAGCAGTTGTACAAGAGGACATATAACCGCCCTTTGGACCAGAAAAAAAGTCTATTTTTCTGGTGTGACAATGAAATAAAAGCCAGTGTTTTGACTCTCAGGGCCTAATGCAGGAGTTGGAATTGTGCTGCCTTCTGGATATCAGACTGGAAGTCCCAGCAGTCCTAACCAGTGGTGAAGAATGCTAGAAACTGCATCCCAACGATATCTAAAGATCCACTCGATTCTCACTTCAATCCAAGGGCTAAATCTAACTGTTAGTGTCAGCTAAATTAGCAGATTGAATAAATGAAACTGACCTAAGTGCTGACTTTCCAAATCCTCATCATTGAGTGGGGGTAATTTATTTGACAAAACAGCATTGTTTGAATGTTGGATTAGGGCTTGAATCCTTTACTCAGCTATGGAAACTAACTGGTGACCTGGGATAAATTACATGCTCTTTGTGTTATTGAAGGATTTCATGGCCAGAATCACTGAGTTGCTGTGAGTTTTTCAGGCTGTATGGCCATGTTCCAGTAGCATTCTCTCCTGATGTTTTGCCTGCATCTATGGCAGGCATCCCCAGAGGTTTGTTGGTGATGAGGCAGGTGGGGTGTGGAATATCCAGCATGGGAGAAAGAACTTTTGCCTGTTTGAAGCAAGTGAAAATGTTGCAATTAGCCAGCTTGATTAGCATGGAGTAGCCTTGCAGCTGCAAAGCCTGGCTGTTGCTGCCTGGGGAAATTATTTTGTTTGGAAGGTGTTAATTGGCACTTGACTGTTTGCTGTCTGGAATTCTCCTGTTTCTGAGTGGTGTTCTTTATTTACTGCCTTGATTCTGGTGTTTATTTAATAGTGGCAACCAGGTTTTGTTCATTTTCATGGTTTCCTCCTTTCTGTTGAAATTGTCTGTTGAAAAACTCACAGAAATACACGCTCTTTGCTTCAGAAAAAGGCAAAGGCAAAGACCTTCTGAACAAATATTGCCAAGAAAATCCATATACGTTTAATCCGATATTATATATATACACACACACAACCCTTTAAAGTATATATGAAAATGATAGGAGTCCTCTCCTGTTTTCAACCTGGCAACACTGAATATAATATGTGCAAGGTTATTAATTAATTAATTAAATGCATTAAGGTTCATAGATTTGTTTTCATGACAGTCACTGCCTAGACGTTGTGATTTGAGGCCGCTTTAACTGCCATAGTTCAATTGTATGGAATCCTAAATTTGTAGTTTGAGGAACTTAGAATTCCTTGCTAGACAGTTCGATTTTATTCACTTGAACTAAATGATGGCAATACTGAAACTGATGGTCATAGCTGCTTTTCTGCAATTTTCACAGTTGTACAGCCTTCTAGATAACCTGCATTGTGACATGTTGAATGAGCCAATTGGTGACATCCCAATCTTCAAATAAGAATAATACCCTTGGGCTCTGAATTTAAACGCATTGATGGCTTCTTTTATGTTGGTGAGCTTAGTGGGCTACAAAATCCACACGTGTTTTAATGTGTGGACTTGTTTTGTGTGAGTCCAAATTTGGGAGTTCAGTAGAATATAATTCAATAAATATACATATCTATTCCACACTGAGCCATATACCTACCCAAACATACTGTATAGCTCTGAAACCACTTCACACAGTTATCCCATGCTTCTCGGGGACTGGAGAACTCTCTGGCTGCCTTCCCAGCATCTTCGCTTGTTGGCCTACCTCCTTATGTATTCTACATTAAGGAGATGTGGCACATAGAGGCTCAAATGTATCACTCCTTTATGGCCATTTGATATTACTTTAACTGTTATGGTTCCATCCTTAGGAATCCTCAAATCTGCAGTTCTGAACATTTATTTTTATGAGAAAGCTGCAGTAGTCTATCATGCAGCACTATTAGAGCTCTCGTGTAGAGAATTATATCAACAGACTATAAACCCAAATATTTTCTACAAAAGTGCCATGGCAATTAAAGCTGTGCAGCATAGCTACACTCTGTGGCTTAATTGTGTTAGTTCGAACTAAGCTAGATATAAGGAATCAATGGTAGCTGTGTTGATGCTGATTTACCACTTTCCTATTGATCCACTGGGCTTGTTTTAGTTGGAACTAACGACTGGAGTTAGACCTGGATCCAACTTAACCTGCTTGTACTAACTGTAAGACATATTCAGGGAAAATGCTGCACATCTCATATTTCTAAATATTTTTGAGGTGGGAATTACTGCTTAAATTAATTTTAGCTTCCCTTGTGAAGGATTAATAACATTGCTAATGTGATCCTGCACATTTCTCATCAGATGTAAATCCTTTTGGATTAAGAGGAACTCACTCCCATTCAAGTGGGTTCAGACTTAGAAGAGATATAAAAATTCAGAGCCCTCCAGCATCTAACAATTTTTATTTTATTTTATTAATTTATTAATTTGACTTATATACCACCCTTTCCGAAAAGGCTCAGGGAGGTTCACAGCAATGAACAACAAAACACAACATACTTGAAAACATAATAAAAACAGATTAAGACCAGAGTACAACTTAGAGATTGAATGCCTGACGGAACAGGTTGGTCTTACAGGCCCTCCGAAAAGCCTGTAATTGCTCATGCCTCCTCCGGGAGGGCATTCCAAAGGGTAGGCGCTGCTTCAGAAAAAGTGCACTGCCGCGTCGATGACAAGCAACAGATCTTAAGTGATGAAACCTCTAGTAGGTTTTGATCCATGGACCGTAGATCCATGCCAGCAATAACAGCAAGGAGCTGTAGTTCAGCAACATTTTAAGGGGCACATAATGCCCATCCATACATTACAGCTTTAGGGTAAAAACAATAACCCATCTTGGGTTGCTGTGAGTTTTTTGGGCTGTATGGCCATGTTCCAGAAGCATTCTCTCCTGACATTTCACCCACATCTATGGAAGGTATCCTCAGAGGTTGTGAGGTCAGTTGAAAACCAGGCAAGTGGGGTTTTTATATCTGTGGAATGTCCCGGGTGGGAGAAAGAACTCTTGCCTAGTTTCCAACTGACCTCACAACTTCTGAGGATGCCTGCCATAGATGTGGGTGAAACATCAGGAGAGAATGCTTCTGGAACATGGCCATGCAGCCCAGAAATTTCACAGCAACCCAGTGATTCTGGCCATGAAAGCCTTCGACAACACAATAACTCATCCTGTTCAGCCTCAAAACAATTAATTAATTTACAACCAAGAAAGTCCAACAAAAAGCGTCATTAGGATTTCCCATTTTCACCCTAAGAGGAGTGTACCCTGAGTTACAAACATCCAACTTGGAAACAACTCATAGTTAAGAACGAGGGTGAGACAACAGGAAGGGAGAGAAATATAGCTCTAGAAAGGGAAATTCATTCCTGAGAGTTCTCGTGGGGAAATGAGTCTCTACTGAAGCTTTCTCACCAATCCTTGTTTCCACAACAAGCCGATTTTATAAAAGAATCCAATGATTACAGGGACAGAAAGTGAGGTGAAATGTTCTGAACAGGGGAGCAGACAGCATAACAAACACTACAAGGGAGTTAACCCTTCCCTATGCTATCCATAGATAGATAGATAGATAGATAGATAGATAGATAGATAGATATAGACAGACAGACAGACAGACAGACAGACAGACAGATGCTATAGTATCCAAAGCTATTAGATCAAACCTACAGAACCATTCGTAACTTGGGGACTGCCTGTATTCTCAAATAATTCTCCTAATAATTTTCCCAAACTCCTGAAATGATTTTTAGGGAACCCCTGTATAAAAATGATTATATCTACATCTTAATCATGATATCTTGCAGAAACCCTAGTGAACCCCGGGGTTCAGTTCCTGTTCTTAACAAATGGTAAATTTGTTAAGAATACCTTACCTGTCCAGGGATGACCTGGCCACGGTGATCCAAGCGACGGTCATCTCGAGGCTGGATTACTGTAACGCCCTCTACGTTGGCATTCCCTTGTCGACAATCCGGAAACTCAAGCTGGTGGGAGCACCAGTGAGGGAGCACATTACTCCCATTCTTCCCATCGAGTACCGGATTGCCTTCAAGGTGTTGGTGTTAACCTTTAAGGCCTTGCACGGTCTAGGGCCTGTGTACCTGAGGGACCGCCTTACCCCGTACGTTCCTCCGAGATCACTGCGCTCGGAAGAGCAAAATCTGTTGGTTGTACCATCGTCCCGCTCCTGCCATCTGTCCAGTACAAGACAGAGAGCTTTCTCTGCGGCGGCTCCAGTAATCTGGAATGCGCTCCCTGACCACATTCGAGCGGTCTCTGAACTTCTCCCTTTTCGAAGGGAATGTAAGACGGCCCTCTTCAGGTTAGCGTTTGGGTAAATCCAAATTCAATTGCTTCAGTCAAGGAATCGTAGATCTGTACCACCATGGCTACGTATTGTGCTTTTACTGTATGTTTTATTGTATTGTTTTTATTGTTCTTATTGTATGCTTGTATTTGTGATCCGCCCCGAGCCTGCTGGGAGGAGCAGAATATAAAACCGAATAATAAATAAATAAATAAAATAAATAAATGATAAGTATGGCAAAAAGAACCTGGACAATGATGTGACGTTGATCTGTTAGAACATGTTCTCAGATAAATGAAACTGCAAAGCAAAACTAGCCAGAAAACTGGTGAACAAAAAAAGTGTGAAATTGGAGGGGGGATGTGAGAAAGAAAGAAAGTGACGCTCGTAAATAATTGCAGTATCAGATTCCCACAATCCGTTTTGCCAGCATAGATTGAAAATGCTTGGCACTGCTTTAACCTTGGGCAGATAACCAGCAGGAGCCAATAAATGGATATTCAGACATTCGTTCTTTGTACAAAGCAGGCAATATAGAGGGGCAGACATTACTCTCCTGATTGTGTATGGAGTATCATTTATTAAAGACAGGTTTTTAGCTATTGGTTTTAATAATGTTTTTAAAAGAACAAAAACAAAAACAGAAAAGCTCCCAACACCCCAGATTGTGAATGTTTTCTTAATAAGGTGTGTTAATCCTGTCTCTTCTAGCTTATTAGAAGCAATGTTTTCACCACATCACATGCTCTTTCAAGATTTTATTTTCCACAGGATACACAGCTCTTTCCAAACCAACATTTCCTAGAGGCAAAATACATCAGGGGCAGAGAAGCTCTTGTCTCTTCATTATCAGAAATGCTTTATTTTCTGTACTCAAGTTGAGAAATGTCTAGCTGTGTCTGTTTTCAGAGAAAAAGTCAGAGAAGGTGGTTGTTATAAACAATTTTTCCTTTGTGAGGAAGGTCTTGAAGTAATTATCTGATATGTTGAGGGCAAGCACCAGGGCCGTCGCCCGGATTTTGTTTTGGAGGGGGCTGGGTTTGTTCGGGGGGCTGAGATTGGGTAACCCTAGCAAATCTTTTTATTGGTATCCCAATAACCCCATTAAGGTGGGATATAATGAGCATGGTGATCAGGTCATGATATGAATAAACATAACAGTTTAAATAATGTACCAGTAAGGCCTTTTCACGGACCACCCTGAGAATTTCGGGGCTTGAGGGCATGCCTGGCAAGCACAAGGGGATGGGTAACTGGGGAAAAGCCACTGACCACAATGGTTGTGGGGTCTAGGAGTCAATGTTAAAGAAATTAACTTTCCAGGGCTGTGACCCAGCGCCGTCAGTGAAGAGCCTGGGTGTCCATCTGGACCCCCAGCTGACCATGGAGGCCCAGGTCTCCATGGCTAGCAAGGCCGCTTTTTTCCACCTCCGCCAGGCAAGGAGGCTCGCCCCTACCTCTCCCGGAGGGATCTAGCCACGGTGATCCAAGCCACGGTCATCTCGAGGCTAGATTACTGTAACGCGCTTTACGTTGGCCTGCCTATGTCGTCGATCCGAAGCTCAAGCTGGTGCAGAACACTGCCGCCCGGCTCCTGTCTGGGGCCCCAGCAGGTTGCCGTATAACACCAATCTTGCAGGATCTGCACTGGCTGCCTATTGAGCACCGGGTCGCCTTCAAAGTGCTGGTTCTTACCTTCAAGGCCATTCACGGCCTGGGGCCAGTGTACCTGAGGGACCGTCTTACCCCCATATTCCCCAACAAGATCACTGCGGTCTGAAGAGGCCAATCTCCTAGCAGTTCCATCTGTAAGGTTGGCCCACTTAACATCCACCCGCCGGAGGGCGTTCTCCGTGATAGCCCCTACGCTATGGAACGCCTTCCGGCTGGAGTTAGAGCCCTGCGGGACCTACTCCCGTTCAGACGGGCCTGCAAACCTTATTTGTTTAGGTAGGCCTTCGGTGAGTAGGCCCATGTGGATTTTCATCCGGCTGTTATCTGTGTTGCTGCTCTATTGTTTTAATTGCTTTGCATTGTTTTAACTGTGTTTTTAAATGTTTTCTATGTTTTAACCATGGCGCTGTGCCATTGGCTCTTGTGAGCCGCCGCGAGCCCTCGGGAGTCGGCGGTTGATAAGCTCAAATAATAAATAAATAAATAAATAAATATATGGATTTCTGTATTTACTTCAGTAAAGCAATTCTATGTTATCTTGTCCTGTACTTTCCACAACAGCAGTGGTTACAACTGGAATTAACTAAAATTAAGGTCAGAATTTTTCATTCCGCCAAAATGTGCTCAATGGTTTCTTTATCTGAATTCATTTATGCAGGAAAATTTATCTAGAATGGATATAAAATTCAAATGACATTCTCATAAGTTAAAAATAAAGATTCATTTTGGGTTTTGACAAAGCGCCTGAAGGCGCGAAACGGAGCGGGAACCCGGTGACTTCCGTCAACCCGGCCCCTACCATGAACTGATTGGCTCCACTTTCTAATTTTGACTTCGTTATTGGGATGATACCCTTCAACTGTGATGGACTTTGTACAATTCTATTCTTTTGACCTATTATGGATTATTAGACGGATGAAAACCTGTTCATGTTTGATTTAGTTCGTGAGTATATATATATATATATATATATATGTATGCAATACAATATTGACCAATGAACATTTGAATATTGACCTTTATTGTTTCCTAATTGGTCCTCCTTCCAGTAAAAATAAAGATTCCCCTTGACATTGCGTCTAGTCATGTCCAACTCTGGGGGTTGGTGCTCATCTCCAAAGAGCCAAAGAGCCGGTGTTGTCCATAGATACCTCCAAGATAATGCGGCTAGCAAGGCTGCACGGAGTGGCGTTACCTTCCTGCCGAAGCGGTACCTATTAAGCTACTCACATTTGCATGTCTTTGAACTGCTGGGTTGATAGAAGCTGGGGCTAACAGCGGGAGCTCACCCTGCTCCCTGAATTCGAACCACCAACCATTCGGTCAGCAAGTTCAGCAACTCAGTGATTTAACCTGCTGCACCACCAGGGGGCTTGTTTTGACCTTCTCATAAAGACTTGTTTTAAAAACAGCAGAGACCAGATTTTAACATGCTATAACTACATTCTTTTCCAAAGCTGTTCTTTCCAAACGGTCTGATGTAAGAGCCAGTATGGTGTAGTGGTTTGAGTGTTGGAGTATGCCTCTGAAGAACAGATTCAATTCCCTGCTTATTGGCTTAGCTATGGGACCCCACTGGGTGATCATGGGTGAATCACACACTACTTTCTTCAGAAAACCCATGAAAGGATTATCTAAGGGCTGATGCAAATCAGAAACAACTTGAAAACACAATAACAACAACAACAACAACAAAATAGATATGAGGAGCCAGCAATATTTTCCCCAGCAAATTTTGTTCCTGTTGGTGACAATTGTTTCTTTTTTCTCCTTGCAAACTCACCAGGGACTGGCGACTGATGGTTGCAGACAAGCTCTGGTTTCTGGACCACCTCCTTGAATAGTACTGTTCCAAAAAAAGTACCATATTTAATCTTATTTTGGCTAAATTACATACCTTGCCAAAATCGGATGCACATTAGATTTGTGTAATCCAGTAATCTTAGTGCTGAGCCCAAGGAAGTGCCTGGAGCTCCTATTTGAGGGACCTCATCTCTAATTTAACGTTATGCCATCCTGGGATTTGTAACTTGGCAAGGCATCAGCATCCTTTGACAGAGACAACTCAAGAACTTGTCAAACTACATGAATTCCTACCAGGGTGCCAAGACAGATAAAGTGCATTCATTAAAGCATAGATGCACCCCAAGGTTTTCTTTTCCATTGCTGGAAGTTTTGGTGTTCTAACACAATTCTTTCTAAAGAAGGAATTCTAAGCAGGCAGCCACTGTAATGCGCACCTTTTTGGTTAAATGACAGAGTCAATTTTTACTGTTGCATATTACATTCAGTAGCAAATACTTTTTCAGGTTTCAGGGGTTTGGAAATTGAGGTGCGCATTAGATTGGTTTGTGCATTAGACAGGAGTAAATCAGGGTATACCTTTAAAAGCCTCCCAAAACCAGGAAACTTAAAAACAATTATGTAGACATTATTTTTAATTGGCTGGCAAAGAGAAGCTGGAGGGCTTATCTTTCGGAACAGAGAAAGCGTCAATGAAGATTACAAAAGGCAATCTTGTTCCACTGCAACTGCAAGTTCCATCCTATGGCATCTTGGGATTTGTAGATTGTAGATTAGGGAGCTCCTAGAGCAGGGGTGCTCATTAGGTAGCTCGGGAGCTACTAGTAGATCTTCGGCCCCCTTCCAGGTGATCTTTGGGCCTCACCAGCAGGATGGGGCGCTCCTGCCATGCGCACGCACACCCTGCGCGCATGCGCGCTCCTGCTGCTGGCTCCCGCTCTCGCAGTGCTTCTTTTGCCTGCGGGGCATTGCTGGAAGAAGGAAGCACGAGGCGGGGCCTCGAGGGAGCGCCCTGCCTCTCCCTCGTCCAGAAGCAGCTGTGCAGCCTCCGTTGCCAGCAAGACAGGCAGGGCGGAGCGCTCCCTCTGGATGCCCCGCCTCATGCTTTCTCTTTCCTGCAATGCCCCACAGGCGGAAAAAGCGCTGTGCGGGCGGAAAACAACAGCAGAAGCACGCGCGGTGGCAAGAGCGCATGGCGGCGGGAGCGCACGGCGGCGGGGGCAGGTAAATATTTTGGACTTGGTTGATTTAAGAGTAGTTCGCATGCTGAAAAAGTGTGAGAACCCCTGCCCTAGAGCCCTCTGGTTGAGAATACTAAATGCCCCTTCCAAACCTGCCAATCCCAGGAGTCCGTAGGCCAGGAACATGGTGGCTCAAGAGGAATAACAGAGGTGTAATTCTGTAGTGTGAATGGGCCCCACAGAATGCAAACCACAGAGCAGTTAACAATCTGCCAACGTCTCTTTATGAGTTCCTGTGTGATCAGGGAGGATCACCTTGCACGTTTCTTCACTACATTTTTGTGAAGTCAGTTAACGTTCTTCCCGAAATGCAGAAATGGCAGCCTAAGTAAAAAACAGCAACTTCCAACTCTGTTTACTTCTTTTCTTCTTTTCTTTCTTTCAATTTGTCTTTCTCTCTCAGAAAATACACTACAGTTGTCCCTCCATATTGGCAGTTTTAACATTTGTGGATTTGGTTATTCATGGATTATTATTTCTAATCATTTTATTTCTTACCCGCCTCTCCCTGCAACTCGAGGCAGGTTTCAATGCAATTAAAAAAACATGAACATTGCCAAAAAATCAACAAATATACCTATTTCTATTTCTGAAAACTGCATTTCTATAAAACACATATTAAAACATACAAAACAGACATCAAGCAAAGGACACAAGTTTAAGATTCATAGTTAAACACTATCTGGGTAGGCCTGCCAGAAGAGACGTGCCTTTAGGTGGTTTTTTAAATTCCAACAGCTGATCTAGTTGTCAGAATTCTACTGGTAGGTCATTCCAAAGTTTGGGGCAGCCGATGAAAAAGCCCTCTGGGTGATGGTTGCCAGTTGGGTTCTGGGAGGCTGGAGAAGGCACTCGCAGAGGACCTCAGTGTTCAGGGCGGATTGTATGGGAGAAGGTGATCCTGAAGGTAACTTTGGAGGGTGGGGCGGTTTAAAAGTCAAAACCAGCACCTTGTGCTTTGCCTGGAAACTAATTGGCAGCTAGTGGAGTGACATTAGAATCATAGAATTATAGGATCATAGAGTTGGGGGCCATCCAGTCCAACTCCCTGCCAAGAAGCAGGAAAATCACATTCAAAGCACCAAAGCTTTTTGTTCCAGTAGGATAGGTATAATGTGCTAGATGCTTCTGGAAGCAATCTGGCTGCCATATTTTGAACCAGTTGCAGTTTACGAACTTGGTACAAAGGTATCCCAATGCAAAGCGGATTGCAGAAGTCCAGCCTTGAGGTTACCAGCACATGCACTTCCATCTTTAGGACTTCCAAATCTAGAAAGGGGCGTAACTGGAGTATTAGCTGAAGCTGATAATAAGTCTTCGCACAATCCCAAATATACACTGGACTGACTATGTGACTAATGTTGCTGTCCTTGAGCAAGCAGGGATCACCAGCGTTGAGGCCATGCTATTGAGAACACAGCTGCGCTGGGCAGGGCATGTCTCTAGGATGGAGGACCACTGCCTCACAAAGATACTAGTCTATGGTGAACTCGCCACGGGTCAGCGCAAGAGAGGCACCCCCAAAAAGAGATATAAGGACTCCCTGAAACAACATCTCACGCTCGGCCAGATTGATCACCAACAATGGTCCACCCTGGCCTCACATCGGGAGGCATGGAGACGCACTATCCACAATGCTGTAGCCTCTTTCGAGAAGACACACCAAATGGGTCTTGAAGAGAAACGACAACGCAGAAAGAACCACAACTTGGAAACAGCATCACCCAAGGAGACTTTCTGCTGTGCCTTCTGCAACCGAACGTGCCTATCTCAGATTGGCCTTTTTAGTCATCAACGCGCTTGTAAAAAGCGTGGGATGAGCCCTTCCTAAGAATCTTTGTTTGCGAAGTAATGCCGAGAGAGTAATAAGTACTCCTGACCATCGCATCTACCTAGGCTGACATTTGAAGGGATGGATCTAGGATCACTCCCAAGCTGCGAACACAGTCATTCAGTGGATGTGTAACCCCATCCAGAACTGGTTGATACACCTCCACCCCCAGATTAGGATCCTTGATAGCAAGCACCTCTGTTTTGTCTGGATTCAGTTTCATTTTGATTTTCCTCATCCAGACAATAATAATTATTTTATAACCTGGCCTCTCTCCACGAAGACACTCAGCCCATTACCTCCTCAGAGCATTAATTCACAGGAGACACTGCATCCTTTTCTGAAGCTGTTTTGGAAGCATCTCCAGATCCTCCAGTGTGATGCTATGGTCAATGCCCTCCAATCATGCAAGACTGAGAGACTTCTAGGAGGAACACCTCTCTAGGAATCTCCAAGTCCTCCAGTCCATGTCTATGGTCGATTTCCAGCAAAATTCAACCACAGAGTCATTCTGGAAGACCTAGAATTTCCTAGATAAGTTTTCTATCCATTAATAAAAGAGTCATTTCTTTATCTATGGCTTTTCACTTTCACAGTACACCAGTGCCTCTAAACCCACCAAATATGGAGAGTGAACTACTTAATAACCAGTTTTAAAAGTTTCTTAGTTTTAGTTAGCATAAGGGAGGGGGAAGATATGGGGAGGGAATACTCTGGGGTTGGATTGTTGTGAGTTTTCTGGGCTGAATGGCCAGGTTCCAGAAGCATTCTCTCCTGAAGTTTTGCCTGTATCTATGGCAGGCATCCTCACAGGTTGTGAGGTTTATTGGAAACAAGGCAAGTGGGGTTTATATATCTGTGGAATGTCCAGGGTGGAAGAAAGAACTCTTATCGGTTTGAGGTAGGTGTGAATGTTGTCTGGACACTTCACGGATATATAAACCCCATTTTCCTTGTTTCCAACAGACCCCATAAGCTCTGAGGATGCCTGCCATAGATGCAGGCGAAACGTTAGGAGAGAATGCTTCTGGAACATGGCCAGACAGCCCGGAAAACTCACAACAACCGTGATTCTGGCCATGAAAGCCTTTGACAATATTCTGGGGTTATATTTGTACTTGGTCCTTTTGTTTTGTTTTCTATTTCTGTATCTACAGTTTTCCTCCCATTTTTGGATATTAGTTATATTTTCTAAACCCTAATAAAAACGCATTATTATTGCCACCACTGCAAGGGAGGGAAGCCCAATAGCCCATGTTGGGTGGAAACTCTCATTTCATCCCCAAATCCCAAGATTTGGGAAATGTTCAAGTCAGCTTGAAGGAAAGGCTTGAAACCCTTCCACTGCTAGAAGCACATTGGGAGGGAAAGAGATACATGTAACACACGTATGGGAAGTTTGGCCCAATTCTATCGTCGGTAGCGTTCAGAATGCTCTTTGATTGTAGGTGAACTATAAATCCCAGTAACTACAACTCCCAAATGTCAAAGTCTATTCCCCCAAAACTCAATATGTGTTCATATTTGGGCATATGGAATATTAGTGCCAAGTTTGGTCCAGATCCATCATTGTTTGAGTCCACAGTGCTCTCTGGATGTAGGTGAACTACAACTCCCAAACTCAAGGTCAATGCCCATCAAACTCTTCTAGTGTTTTCTGTTGGTCATGGGAGTCCTGTGTGCCACGTTTGGTTCAATTCCACCATTGGTGGAGTTCAGAATGAGCTTTGATTGTAGGTTAATTATAAAACCCAGCAACTACAGCTCCCAAATGACAAAATCAAAAATTTTGAGTGATGGTTAGTAGGTGTCTTGTGGCCAAATTTAACAGCAATTCGTCCAGCGGTTTTTGAGTTATGTCAATCCCACAAACGAACATTACATTTGTATTTCTATACCAGATAAGATAGTCCATTCCCAACCTTGCTATAGGCCTGTGAAACTGGACTGCCTGCAGACGCCCACGTTTGCCCAGGCCTATTCTAGGGAGAGGAGAAAGGACGGCGAAGGCTGGTCTGAGAGCAAAGAATAGGCTGAGCCGTGGCAGATGGGCGGAGAAAGAGAGCGGGCGAGAGAGCTGTGCGTACTTTCCGCATCAGAGGCGGGACGATTCCCCGTCTGCACGCCCTGCCTGGCACGCGCACGCCCTGCCTTCCCTTTGGCCCTCCTTCTGCCTGCCTCCAGGGCCCGGTGGAGAGAAAGAAGAAGAGCCCGGAGATGATGAACCAAGGCTGGGTGAGTTATTTCACGGAGGGAAAGGGAAGGGAGGAAAGGAAAGAAAGGAAAGGGAGAAAAGGGAAGGAAAGGAAGAGTTCCTTGCCTTGGAAACTCGCCTTCAAAGCCTTCCGTTTTCTCTTGGAGGCGTGCTTGTATTTTCCTCTGCTTTTCAAAGTGGCTTCTGTTGGAGACGAATGCTGGTCTAAATAGGACTTTGAATGCCTTCAAGTTTCTCATTTATATAAAGCAGGCATGGGCCAACTTCGGCCCTCCAGGTCTTTTGGACTTCAACTCCCACAATTCCTAACCCCTGGTAGCTAACACCTTCCAACAAAGGTTTTCCCCCTCAGGCAGCAACCAGCTAGGCTTTGAAGCTGAAAGGCCATTCAATGCCACATTCGCACTTGCCTCAAACAGGCAAGAGTTCGTTCTCCCACCCTGGATGTCCACAGATACATAAACCCCACTTCCCTTGTTTCCAACACAGCTCACAACCTCTGAGGGTGCCTGCCATAGGTGTGGGCAAAACGTCGGGAGAGAATGCTTCTGGAACATGGCCAGAGAGCCCAGAAAATTCACACCAACCCAACCGGTAGGCTGTTAGGGATTGTGGAAGTTGAAGTCCAAAACACTTGGAGGGGCCGAAGTTTGCTCACACCTGATATAGAGACCCTATGGATGAAATATCTGTCTGTTCTTGGGTGCTAAGTAGGGCTAGTCCTGGTAGGCCCCTGGATGGGAGACCACCAGGTGCTGTGGGCTCTATTTCAGAAGGGAATGGCCAAACTTGAGATTTCTAGCATCCACACTGCTATATAAAATCCAGATTATCTGCTTTGAACTAGATTGTATGGCAGTATAGATTCATATAATCCAGTTCAAAGCCGATAATGCGAATTGACTACTTTGATCATTTGGATTGCATGGTAGTTAGCTCTGTGTTGTTTAGATTCACAATTTGGTTTTATGTATGTAAGGCATTGAATTTTGACATTATTTGTTGTAAACCACTTTGAGTCCCCCCAGGGGTGAGAAAAGCAGTATATAAATGCAGTAAATACATACATACATATATATACATAGTGTAGAAGGGGCCTCATGCAATCCAGTTCAGAGCAGATAATCTGGATTATCAAATTTGATCATCTGGATTATATGACAGTGCAGATCCAGCCCGAGGCCTTTTCTACACTACCACATAAAATCCAGGTTATCTGCTTTGAACTGGATTATATTGCAGTGTAGCCAGACTCATATAATTAATCTCAAAGCAAAGCATCTGGATTATATGGCGGCATAGATCCACCCTGAGAGAGATACATTGATACAAATGAGACTTGAAGCCTATATTATGTCTGTTAGGTGAAAGTTAGGTACGAACCAAGATGACTGAATCTGGTAAACTAATAGATCTTTACAATTCTATATTCAAAATATGCTCGGACTATACATTTTTGTGCGGCGGGGGTCGAACTGCATTGTCCCTGTGTTTCTTCTAGGGCCCCTTTCACACAGCTGAATACAAACCCCACATTATCTGTTTTGAACTGGAATATGTGGCAGCGTGGACTCAGATAACCCAGTTTTTTGGAGGGGTTTTTGGTCATGCCAGGAGCAACTTGAGAAACTGCAAGTCACTTCTGGTGTGAGAGAATTATCCATCTGCAAGGATGTTGCCCAGGGGACACCCAGATGTTTTGATGTTTTTACCATTCTTGTGGGAGGATTCTCTCATGTCCCCACATGGGAAGCTGGAGCTGACAGAGGGAGCTCATTCACGCTCTCCTCGGATTCAAACCTGTGACTTGTCGGTCTTCAGTCCTGCCGGCACAGGGGTTTAACCCACTGCGCCACCGAGGGCTCCTGATAACCCAGTTCAAAGCAGTTATTATGATATTTTCTACCATGGTATTCTGGGTTATATGACTGTGTGGAAGGGCCCGAAGAAAATCTTATGAAGTTGCCTTCAGTCGACAGGCAACTTGAAAGCATATACACCAGGGGTGCTCAGAATGGTGATCGGGATCACCAGGGTGATCTTCGGGCCTCATCCTGGTGATCTTCAGACCCCTGACCAGGTTTTTTTGCTGTTGGTCCTCTTCACGCGCCCCTCCACGCTGCAAAGAAGTCCTCCGTCGTTGCTCCTCCCCGCTCCCTGCTCGTGTGCCACCTCCCAAAGCTCCAGAGTCCAAGAGGCAGAATGGGCCCCCTCTTTTGGATTCCTCCTCCTCCCTCAATTCTTCTCCAGCCACTCAGAGTCGTAGGAGACCAAAGGGGGCCTGGATGACGCGATGCATGGCTGGCCCCCCGTGCATGCACAGAAGCGCCCATTCTGCCTCTCGGACTTCTCGTGAGCTCTTGGAGGCAGCACGCATGCTGGCGGCGTGGAAATAGGAGCAATGACGGAGGAGGAGAAGAAGGACGCTTTGGGGTCATTTCCTTACCGCATCTCAAAGGTCGGTCTTTTTACTTTGGGGTGGGTGCTTGATTGTTCTGTGGCATGTCTCTTTGTTTATTTTTAATGTTTAAAATGGCCTTTTAGCTCCAAAGCCTCTCTGCTTGCTTTGTTCCTTGAGAAATATATGTTGGGGAATATGGAAATGTGGGAGAAATGGGGTGGTTGGATGTATTTTTGCATGCCCCTTTGTTTATCTTGCTGAGTATTAAATGGCCTTGCAGTTCAAAAGCCTCTCTTCTTACTTTCTGGCTGATAATATCTGTGGTAATATGGCAGTGTGGGAGACATGGGGTGGTTGGATGTATTTTTATGCTCTGTTTTATATTGTTGTTATTAAATTGAAATGTTGATGTTTTATAACTTCATTTTATGTAAACTGCCCCGAGCCTGCTGGAAGGAGTGGTACATAAAAATGAATAATAAATATAAATAAATAAATAAGAAAATAGTTATACATTTTACATTTCTGGGTAGGTGATCTTTGGGACTTGGTTTTTTAATCAGTAGCTCCCATGCTGAAAAAGTGTGAGCACCCCTGATATACACAGACAAACCAAGCCTATCTATCATGGGATTTTCTTAGCAACCTTTCTTTGAAGAGGCTTCTTTAGAGGCTGAGAGAGTGTGACTTACCCAGGGCCCTTCCACACAGCCCTATATTCCAGAATACCAAGGCAGAAAATCCCACATTATCTGAGTGTGGACTCAGATAACCCAGTTCAAAGCAGATATTGTGGGATTTTCCGCCTTGATATTCTGGGATACAGGGCTGTGTGGAAGGGCCCCAGTGGGTTTTCTTGGCTGAGCAGCAGGGATCTGAAACCTGGGCATGTGATGCAGTTCGAGGAGTGTACCCTTGACACTCAAAAAGCTATGAGGAAAGGATGAAAGAGTGGAGAGAAATGGTCTGTCTAACTCTAAAGGCTCCAGATTGTGTTTGATCTCAGATGCCATGGAGGGTCAGCCCTGGTTAGTCCCTGGCATGGCTAGACAGTGTTATACTGAGATTTGTAGTCTGGGGATCTCTATGGCTGAGAGTACTAAATGTCCCTTCCTAAATTACCCTATTTACTCAAGTAGCTGACTTGAATATAAGCTGAGACACCTAATTTTACCAAAAAATGGGGAAAATATATTGACTCCAGTATAAGCCGAAAGTGGGCAATGGAGCAGCTACTGGTAAATTCCAAAATAGAAATAAGTACCAATAAAATTACATTAATCGAGGCATCTGTAGGTTAAATGTTTTTGAATATTCACATAAAACTGTCAAATAAAATAAGCCTTGTCCAATTCTGATTAAACCATTATTCTAACCTACAATGTAAATGTGCTTACGTATCCTTCCAATAATTATAAAGAGAGTAAAATAATAAATGTGATCAAAATAATAATAATAATAGAGTAAAATCATACATGTAATAATAATAGAGTTAAATAATAAATGTTATAAAAATAATAGAGTAAAATAATGGAAATGTAATAACAGTAATAAATAGTGTAAAATAATGAATGTAGTAATAATAAAGTAAAATAATAAATGTAATAACAACAATAATAGAGTAAAATAATGTAAATGTAATAGCAATAATAATAATAAATAGAGTAAAGTAATAAATGTAATAATAATAAATAGAATAAAATAATGGAAATGTAATAATAACAATAATAAATAGAGTAAAATAATAAATGTAATATTAATAATAGAGTAAAATAATAAATGTAATAACGATAACAGAGTAAAAGAATGTAAATGTAATAATAATAGAGTAAAATAATGGAAATGTAATAACAGTTATGATAGAGTAAAATCATACATGTCTTAATAATAAATAGAGTAAAAGAATGTAAATGTAATAATAACAATAATTAATAGAGTAAAATAATAAATGTAATAATAACAATAACAGAGTAAAATAATGTAAATGTAATAATAACAATAATAGAGTAAAATAATATAAATGTAATAATAATAACAATAATAAATAGAGTCAAATAATAAATGTAATAATAATATTTATTATTATTATTAAACACTGAATTGCTGGTGGGAAAATCCTGCAGTGCTGTTGACTGAAAACCGCATTCTCATGTAGACTGTCCTTAAAAATGTAAGACTACTGCATTGAGATTTCAAAGTAAAAGCCTCAGCCGCAAGCATCTTAAGAAGAAACTGGAGGAGGAGGTGGAAAAGGTATTGTTGGGAGGAATTAAGTAATAATGTAATTACATACATAGCTTACGAAAATAGATGGATTTAAAATCTGCATATGTTGTGGAGAACAGCTTTTGAAGAACTTTTTTAAAAAATTAAAAGAGCCCGCCTTTGACAGGACATTTGCTTAAGAAGTGTAGATTTTGTGGTCTGTCATTTGACAAAAGTGAGGGTGGGTGTCAAACCACTCCTTGTTCTTAAATAAAACTTGCAGCAAGTTAATAGATGTTGTGGGACTTGGGAAAGCTCAATGTAAAAGGGAACCCCATTATCATAATATAATGGAAAGAGGTAGGTTAGAAATACATTATTATTATTATTATTATTATTATTATAGCACAGTCCCTATCTAAACACTCTTCATTCTGGGGTTGCTGTGAGTTTTCCGGGATGTATGGCCATGCTCCAGAAGCATTCTCTCCTGACATTTCACCCACATCTATGGCAGGCATCCTCAGAGGTTGTGAGGTGTGTTGGAAACTAGGCAAGTGGGGTTTATATATCTGTGAAATAATGTCCAGGGTGGGAGAAAGAACTCTTGTCCGCTTGAGGCAAGTGTGAATGTTGCAATGGGCCACCTTGATTAGCACTTAATAGCCTTGCAGCTTCAACGCCTGGGATTCCATAGCATTGAGCCATGGCAGGTGAAGTGATATCAAACAAGTGGATTCATACTAAGTCTTGGGGGTACTCTGATGATATGCCTTGCATGGCAGGGGTTGGACTAGATCAGTGTTTCTCAAACTGGGAGTTGGGACCCCTGGGGGTTGCGAGAGGGGTTTCAGAGGGGTCGCCTAAGACCACCAGAAAACATATATTTCTGATGATCTTAGGAACTCCTTTGGCAGAGAAAGCTGAAGATCTCTGCCTGTCTATCTCTTTCTTTTTGGAAACAGATGGCAAATCCTCCAACCAAAAGCTCTCCTCCGCTGTGATTGACTGGCCTAGGCCTCTCAGCCAAGCGGAGGTCTGTTTCGGAGACTCCAAGTGGGGAGGGGAGAGCAGGCATGTGTGGGTGAGGGAGAGTGTGTGAGGTTGGAGAGAGGCTCATGCCAGTGAGTCCCTTCAAGGCATGGATAATTATGTGCAATGAGTATTGGAATAACCCAGACTATGACTTTGGATAATGTGGTTAACAGTGAAGGAATTGTTTTATTTTGCTTAAATGTTTTAATGTATTTTATACCTCCATTTAAATGTTTATTTTAACTGTACATTGTTTTTGAAGGCATCAATAGTTACGCAAGTATGCGCTGTCTTGAGTCCCCTCTGGGGTGGAGAAAAGCGGGATAGAAATGTTGTAAATAAATGAATTAATTAATTAATGGGGGGTTCTGTGTGGGAAGTTTGGCCCAACTCTATCTTTGGTGGGGTTCAGAATGCTTTTTGATTGTAGGTGAACTATAAATCCCAGCAACTACAACTGCCAAATGTCAAGTTCTATTTTCTCCAAACTCTACCAGTGTTCACATTTGGGCATGTTGAATATTCATGCCAAGTTTGGTGCAGATCTATCATTGTTTGAGTTCACAGTGTTCTCTTGATGTAGGTGAACCATAACTCCAAAATTCATGGTCAATGCCCACCAAACCCTTCCAGTATTTTCTATTGGTCATGGGACTTCTGTGTGCCGAATTTGATTCAGTTCCATTGTTGGTAGAGTTCAGAATGCTCTTTGATTATAGGTTAACGATAAATCCCAGCAACGACACTATGGAGCCCTCAGTAGCACAGTGGGTTAAACCGCTGAGCTGCTGAACTTGCTGACTGAAAGGTCGATGGTTCAAATCCAGGGAGCAGGGTGAGCTTCCACTGTTATCCTTAGCTTCTGCCAACCTAACAGTTTGAAAACATGTAAATGTGAGTAGATCAATAGGTACTGCTCCAGCAGGAAGGTAGCGGTGCTCCATGCAGTCATGCTGGCCACATGACCTTGGAGGCATCTGTGGACAATGGTGGCCATTCGGCTTAGAAATAGAGATGAGCACCACCCCCCAGAATCAGACACAACCTTTCTTCACATCAGTTACTGATACTGCTCACTCAAAAGCCCTTTGGCACAATTCATCTCCCTGGAACTGCTCAAGTCAAGAGTTTGAGTTTTATGACCTAAACCTGTAATTCTTAAGTCCTGGAGGACAGTCAAGAACAAATGAGGAGTTTGGGGCAGAGCTAGTATGGTGTACTTATATGAGTATTAGACACTAGGTCCAAATCCCTGCTTAGCCATGAAAACCCACTGGGTGATCTTGGACAAGTTACAATCTTTCAGCCTCAGAGAAAGGGAAAAGAAAACCTCTCCTGAACAAATATTGCCAAGAAAACTCTGTAATAGGTTCACTTTAGGGTTGCCATAAATCAGAAGTGACTTGCAGACACAATATGTTTGGGATAAATAAATATAGTAATGGAAAATGTGCTGGCAAATTTCTAACTTAACTGAGAATTTGACTGATTTTAATTATTTCCTATCGCTGACAACAGCCAACCTCAGCCTAAATCACTGCACAACATCTTATTGCAAAGCATAATATCACATGCAATACTTGTTGCACAGAACAATAGATAGACAATATCTTTCTATATGATAAAAGTCAAAGTCTAAACTTTATCCATTTTATTTACCATCTTTCTGTATAATAAAGAAATGTTGTTTCTTCTCTATATAGCAAATCTCAACCATTACATAATCTCTTTTTTTCTTTCGTTACATGGTCTGTAAAAGGTTGCCAAATTTTTAGATAAGTTTTTATAGAATTTTCTTTTAATAATTTGGTTCATTTATCTAACTCAGCAAAATCCATTATTTTTCCATCCATTCTACAATATTTGGGATCTTATTATTTTTTTATTATTTTCCCAGTGTTTCACAACATTTTTAGAACAGTTTGCAAAAGAGCAGATTAATCTAAAAGGTAAAACATGTTTTTGAACTGCTAGATTGGCAGAAGCTGGGGCTAACAGCAGGAGCTCACGCCGGGGCCCCCTAGATGAATCTATAATGTGAAATTTGTGAAGCAGAGGAGTAAAGCCCCTTCTACACTGCCATATAAAATCCAGATTATCTGCTTTGATAAACTGGATTATCGGACAGTGTAGAAGAGGCCTAAGAAGACTAGATTTGATACTTGCACAAGAAAGGAAATGGGAGTTTCTCAAGGGACCGAAGCATTGTACTTATGGAATAACACAACCATACCCCATGGACAGAAAAATGAAAGAGCGTTGCTAAACAACAACAAAAACCCTCAATGAAACAAAGTTCCACATGACTGCAAAACTCTGATTTCTGAACTTTTTGAAGATCCCAATCTATAAAGGTTTTGTTGTGTTTACTTTTTCTGATGGGGTTGAAATTTTCAGTCTTCCAGAGCCATCATCGGATTCTAGGGTACACACTTTTGTAATCTTTCCAAACCACAAGATGAAACACTTGGGCAAAATACTCTGTAGAACAAGTCAGGCAAGAGCCAAGACAGAAAAATGCAAGGAAAAAAGAGAGGCTCTTCAACTGCAATAGGTTCATATGATTACATCGAACCATCTAGGTTGAAACAACTACGAGGGCGGGTCAATAAGTCAGTGACTTTTTGAATTCCCCGCCTCTTACCTGAAAGGGCAACACTGCTCCTGTCAACAGGCATCTCTCAGTTGACTCCTGTCAAAATTTGAACAAGCTGTGTCATTTAGTTTATGTTTGACAGCCATTGATAGTAGACTACCGTGTGATTTGAGGAGAAAATGGAAAAAAGGTGAATTTCGTGTGCTCATTAAGCATTATTTTTTGCGCAAAGAAACCATCCCTCAAACCAAGGCTAAACTTAATAAATACTATGGGGACTCTGCACCATCAATTTCAATGGTAAAAAAGTGGTTTACTGAATTTTGTTGTGGCTGCACAAGCACGGAAGATGCCGAACATTCTGGACGTCCAGTTGAGGTCTCTACACCCAAAACAATTGAAAACATTCACAATATGGTGTTGGCTGATCGGAGATTGAATGTGCGAGAGATTGTGGAAACCATAGGCATCTCACATGGCTCAGTGGTTTCAATTTTAAATGATCACTTGGATATGAGAAAGCTTTCTGCAAGATGGGACCAGGACAATGCAAGGGTGCACACAATGCAAGGGTGTGCACATGTGCACTTTCCATGGCAACAATCCATGAATTGGGATATGAATTGCTCCCTCATTCGCCCTATTCTTCGGATTTAGCCCCGAGTGACTACTTCTTGTTTCCAAACCTGAAGAAATGGCTCGGCGTAAAGAGATTTGACTCCAACGATGAAATCATCTCACAAACAAATACCTATTTTGATGACCTCGACAAATCTTATTTTTTGGAAGGGATAACAAAGTTGGGAAAACGTTGAACAAAGTGTATAGGGCTCAAAGGAGACTACATTGAAAAATGATAGGTTTTCTTAATCCAAAAACCTGTGTTTCATTCAAAAAGTCACAGACTTATTAGCCCGCCCTCATATATACACAGGCATGCGAAGTCACTTGAGCCTCAATACCAAACTCACAGATGACAGTGGAAACTGGTTTTAAATGTTTTAGCATTAACAATCTGACAGTCTTCCAGATACAGTCATTTTGGGACATAACTTCCCCTTGAACGCACATAACTTAAGCTTCGAGTCTCATCTGTATCAATTTATCACTGATACTGTGCCATAGCAAACTTCAGCTCCCATGATTCCATAGCATTGAGCCATAGCAGTTAAAGTAGTGTCAAACTACATTCAATCTACAGTGTAGATGCACCCATCGGCATCCAATCTCTCTTCAAACTGATAAGATTCTGGCTGCATCGCCTCTTACTTTCCCTCTGGTTCCGATCATCTCCAGTTGTTAAGCAAACCCCTCCAATTTCATTAGCCAATCAGACTGCACTTCCAGCTATGAAGCTGCCTGATCGTTCCACCCCTCTGCTCTCTTTACCTTTTCCAAGCCAGGCCTGTTTACTGCCTGCACACCAACCCTGTAAGGTAGGCTGATCTGTTACATCCATCATGATATCCCTATCATGATACTTCTATTCATCATGATACCCCTATAAACATTTGCAAATGACTACCATCTCTCAGTCTTCTCCAAGCATTCCCAGTTCCCTAAGGCATTCCTGATTTAAAAATCATTAGTGTTTGTATATTCTTTCTTCTGTAATTCCAATTTTACGAAGACTCCCTTTTCTTTTATTGCAGGTACGTTCTTCATGTGCATATGATAATGCATCTGGAGAATATTTAAGGACAGTGTTGCTTGTATATTTGAAAGTTAGTGCAGGAGATAATATGGTGCATGAAGAAATTGGATGTTTGGTCTTCTGGCCAAGTAACCCATTTTCACCAAAAGCCAGAATTTGATGAGTTTCATCTTCATCAGAAAGTTTTCCAGAGAGTGTTGGGTGGAAAATGTGCTTGAAATCTCGTGACATAAATCCGTGCTGTGTCTTTTCTTCCTTCCATTCCCCTTGATGAACTTTTCATCTACCTTGAAAACAATTCTAGTAAAATAGGACCAGACTTCTTTCTTGTAAATGGCCAAGACTGATCACTCATCCAGTCTGTGCCTTTGACAGATAAAGAAACTGAAAAGAAAGACAGTTTGTGTGGAATGCTTCATCATACATGACAGATCAACCTGAAATAAGTACATTTTATTGTGTGCGTGCGTGTGCGTGTGCGCACGCGCACGTGTACATCTCTCAGTGATCTCAAAAGAATGTCAGGAAAATGTGTAATGGATACATTTATCTCCACCACTGCACAAACCACAAACATGCCATGAGAAAAACACAAAAGCAGAATTGTGTGGCTCTCCAGACAATTTCTAGCATTGGGTTGCCAGATATGCTGCTACTTGAGCCTAACAACTTTTGCTGCTCGATTCTCAATACTGAGCTAAAGGAGGGAGGTAAATATTTCCATACATTTGAACTTTCCTCACTCAGTGACAAATAATATTGTACTGGAAACAATCCACTAAACTGAATTTTATGTTATTGTTGACAGCAAAGGACCCAAACATAGCGATGTTCATTTTCCAAAGGCAGTTCCTGCTTTCTGGTAAGTTGTTATTAATATTTTGTATTTAGAAAGATTTCAGATATGTCATAACTTCTTTTTTCAAAGAATATGGGGGCCTTCTCTTTAGATGTGTTACTCTATTTCTCCCATCATCCTTAGCCAGCACAGCCAATGTCGATCCTGGCTGAGGATGATAAGATTGGTAAAATAACACAGCTGGAAGATACCCAGTTGGGTGGAAATATGGTGTAATACACAAATGTGAGCTGGAATTGAACCAATTTCTTTTTCATTCCTCAATAACCATGTAACCAGAGAAATAAAGAATACGTTCAACAGTCTTTATTTCTATGGATAAATGGATATAGAGCAGTGGTTCCCAACCTTTCTTTGACCAGATACCACTTGACCAGCAACCACTTTGACCAGGGACCTCTTTCCCAACATTAGTACCAAAAGAGTTACGAATCCGTTTTTCATCAACTTTAGATTCGGTTTGGTTATTTGGGGTGCTGATTCAGAAAATTGTATTGGATAGACCACATCTAGTTTCTCATGCAGAACATATGCCACTCAGTAGTCGCCATCTGCTTGCCTACAGAAAAGCATATTTAATAATCTATAGCTGATGTGGTAGTAGTAATCTTTTGTGGATAGTCAGCCTTTCCCATCCTGACATCCCCATTGCCTTGGCACTATAAGAGGGTTTCGTGAGACCAGTCGCTCTCATTGCTGTGTGGCTTAGAGGCCACAGTATAGTAATGGTGAGGCCACGGACCTTATTTTCGTTCTTGCGGACCACTGGTGGTCCACAGACCACAGGTTGGGAACCATTGATATAGAGGCATGAAAAATAAATGAGTTCAATATCAGCTCACATTGTAGTCAAGTTACATTTATTCTAAAATGAATACAAACCCTTACATTTTGAGATTAAATATTCATTAAATATTTCAATTTTAAGAAAACTGTTGTCATGTTTCAGAAGTGAGGCTGGTAAGGCTGAGCACTGTCAATAAAGAGTATTTCTCCAGGCATATTCCAATTTATAAACCCCTATCCCCTTTTTCCCCTGATGGTGGGCCCTCTGGTGGTGCAGCAGGTGAAACTGTTGAGCTGCTGAACTTGCTGACTGAAAGATCGGCAGTTCAAATCCGGGGAGCCGGGTGAGCTCCCACTGTTGGGCCCAGCTTCTGTTAACCTAGCAGTTCAAAAACATGCAAATGTGAGTAAATCAATAGGTACCACTTCTGCAGGAAGGTAACAGCACTCCATGCAATCATGCTGGCCACATGACCTTGGAAGTGTCTACGGACAATGCAGGCTCTTTAGCTTAGAAATGGAGATGAGCACCACCGCCCCAGAGTCGGACACGACTAGACTTCATGTCAGAGGAAACCTTTACCTTTACTATCCCCTTTTCCAAAAGCTGCAGTCCTTCTACATATCAGCTGTAGTGAATTGACATCTGTCCTCCAACCACCATATCTTACATTGTTTTTTAAAAAGTATTTACATTCAGAAGGAATCTTAGTTACATTACATTCCAGTGCAACAAAAGCAGGGAAGCAAGAAGAGGAAAAGGGAAAGTAACTGCCCTGTCATACACAACTTAATAAATATAGCCTTCCCTACAGTGTGCAACTGGTATGATAGGAAGTGTGGTCCTAATTGTATTGCTCCTGATAGGTTCTTGATCTAAAAATACAATTTTATCTGCACTGTACATTTAATATCACAGTAACTGCCCTGATTCCATGTTATGGAAGCTGAGGATTTCTAGTTTTGGAGGGTACTTAGATTTCAGTGCTGGAGAACCCAAATGCATTAGCTCCATACACTATAGGCATGTTGTACAATTTCGGGTGCATCTGCACCATAGAATTAATGTCATTTGACGCTACTATAACTGCCATGGCTTAATGCTGTGGAATCTTGGGATTTCTAGTTTCATCATCTCAGATGTTGTAATTGGAAGGAGAGAAGAATTAAATGTAGGAATCTAGGGATGCAAATAGTGTGGTTGACTGTCTTTTGTTAGGGATGGCGCAAAGAAGGTTTAAAGACTTGGTAAAACAACAACTCCCTTGATTCCATAGCATTGAGTCAGGGCAGTTAAAGTGGTGTCAGATTCCATTAATTGTATAGTGTGTAGATGCACACTTTGCCTCATCATCTGAGAAGTTGTAATTAGAAGGAGAGAAGAATTAAACATGGGAATCTAGAGATGCAAATAGCGTGGTTGACTGTCTTTTGTTAGGGATGACGAAGACCCATCTCTCTTTGGCAGAGAAGGTTAAAGACTTTGTAAAACAACAACTCCCTTGATTCCATAGCATTGAGTCAGGGCAGTTAAAGTGGTGTCAGATTGCATTAATTCTACTGTATAGATCAGGCACAGACAAACTTTGGCCCTCTGGGTGTTTTTGACTTCAACTCCCACAATTCCTAACAGCTGGAGTCAGGGCCGTAGCCAGGATTTTGATTCGAGAGGGGCTGAGTTTGATTGGGGGGGCTGAATCTGAGTGGGAGAGGGTCTACCCTACCAAACCTTTTGTATCGTTATCCCAATACCCCCATAATATGGGATATATTGAGCATGGTGATCAGATCATGATATAAATGCACATAACAGTTTAAATAATGTACCAGTAAGGCCTTATTGCGGACCACCTGAGAATTTGGGGGGGGGGAGGCTGAAGACCCCCAAGCCCCCGGCTACATGCCTGGCTGGAGTTGAAATCCAAAACACCTGGAGGGCCAAAGTTTGCCCATGCCTGGTATAGATGCACTCATGCTCTTTCAGGACTTCATTGTGAGAAACCACCTGCTAGCGGTTGCATGAGAGTTCACAAAACTGCGTAAAACATGTTTGTTCCATCTCATCACAATTCCTTAAAGTTTACCCTGCCGCCATTCATTGTGACAACAGCAAACTATAGCCAAAAAAGATAAAAATGCCACAAGAAGCTAATCGGTCCATTGGAATCACTTTGTTCACTGCTTTCTGTTTTAGTACTGACGCATCCAGAACTGAAACTGCAGAAATATGTCTCATGAATCAAAAAATAGAAACTAACACATATCGCTCATGAACCAGAAAAGAAACCAGAGACACATTACTCATGAAAGGTGAGAATATGAAAAGAAGGGGAACCTTTGAATGGCACAATTAGTGTCTCAGTGCTATATCCTGAGTCTTTGAGGAGCTCTAGGTTTCTTTGGGCCCTTCCACACAGCCATATAACCCAGAATATCAAGGCAGAGTAACCCACAATATCTGCTTTGAACTGGAATATCTGAGTCCACACTGCCATGTATCCCAGTTCAAAGTCCTGTATATACTCGAGTACAAGCCTAGTACAAGCCTAGTTTTTCAGCCCTTTTTTAGGCTGAAAAAGTCCCCCTCGGCTCATACTTGAGTCAAGGTTATTTATTATTTTACTCTGTTGTTGTTATTATTATTATGTTTAGTTCCCACTCTCGGCTTATACTCGATTCAATAAGTTTTCCCAGGTTTTTGTGGTAAAATTAGGTGCCTCGACTTATATTCGAGACGGCAGCTGAGGGGGAAAAGGAAGGGGTTCAGGCTAGGAACTGTGGGAGTTGAAGTGTCGTAGCACAGAGACCAAGTAAGCCAAACCCAGATGTAAAAGGGGGTAACAAAAAGTTTATTGAACAATTAAATGGAAAGGGGACGAACAAAAAAGCAGCCAACTCAGCTAAAAACAAAAAACCCTCAAAAATCCCAGGAAACCTAACAAAAACCCTGAAGCATGATGCAAAACAAACTCAGGACGTCCGTCTGTAACGTCCGATGTGGGATGATCCAGAAGAGTAGTCGAAAGCCGGTCCAAAGGTCAAGGGCAAGAGAATGATGGATAAAAGGAGGAGATGGTCCAAGGGTAACAGGAGTTGAGTATACAGGAATAACACATATCATAGTCCCCATAAAACACAGTCTCAACTTCCCTCCATGTCATATATGGTGGAGAAAGGCTGGTTTAATACCGAGCTGCCACCAAGGATTGTGGTGAGGGCTCGCCTTAGTCTCTAGGCAGGGCAAAGTGTCAGGGAACTTTTATTATATAAAGATGGAAGAGGTTTCTCTCCTTTTACGCTGCCACCATTTATCCCAGGGAGGTTTGAAAACACCGGGAGGCAAGGATTGGATGAACAAAAAAACTGTGTTTATTTTAACAACTTGTGAGAGATTCATAGGCACTTTTGCGTAATGGTTACAATGAAAACGTTGGAGCGTGTGGTTACTTAAAAACTTGCACAAAGCTCAAAACAAGTTACAATCAACGTAGCACCCCAGATAATACTGTGCTAAGGTATTATCTGCTGCCTACAACTACCTGACTCTGCTTCCTCTGCCAGAGTCCTAAAAAAACCCAGCACAAAGCTGCTAACTCTCTCAAGAGCCTAACACACTCTGACCTTCTCTGTCAGAGACCAACCATCAACTCCCTCCAGAGTTCCGTGGCCTCCCTAACTGCCTAACTGCTCACCAACTGTCAGTTTTCAAAATTCTAACTGACAATTTACCCCTGGTGCCTGGCCCAACTGCCTACTGGCTCTCTAAGGTTCTAATTCCCTTTTCCTAAGCTGTCTCCAACTCAGTCTAAACTGGGAAACCTAACCTTAAAATGGCTGTTCATCCAAACAGGCCATGAAACAGAAACGTGGCTCCAAGAGGGTGATGAGGTCATCATGCACGAGTTGGCATCTCCTGGGTTTATTGTTAGCCATCAGACGAGGACAGAGAGGCGGGGGGGAGGGGTCGCCATCCTCAGCCGAGACAATTTTAATTCTAGGACGATTCCGACAGTGAACATCCCTGGAATAGAGTGTGCGGGCTTGGTGTGGGACCTTAGTGAGAGTGTAGCCTTCCTGCTGGTGTACCGTGCACCCAACGCACCAGCGGGAAGTCTGCCTAAGCTGCTGGAGGTGGTTGCGGAGTGGGCATTGAGGTTCCCTAAGCTTATTGTCTTGGGGGACTTCAATGTCCACGCCGACACCACCTCGACAGCGGCCATGGACCTAGTGTCCACCATGGAGGCACTAGGACTCTCACTCTGTAAGACCGGTCCCACGCACCAGGCCGGACACACCTTGGATTTGATCTTCGCTGCCGGAATTTGCGTGATCCCAACCTCTACTATGGAGGTTCCATGGTCGGATCACAGTGTCCTAGAAGTCCGGCTGGAAATGCCCCCCCCCTCCCGGTAAGGGTGCCGAACCCATTTTGGTTCGCCCGAAGAGACTTATGGAACCCACTAGGTTCCTGAATGCTCTAAGGGATTGGGAACTCCCCAGCGACTCTGTCGACGGGCAAGTGGAGTACTGGAACACCAGTCTCTCCACGGCCCTGGACGAGATCGCCCCCAGGCGCTCTCTCATCCCCCGTCGAAATCGCTCACCTTGGTTTACCGAGGAGCTGCGAGCGATGAAACGGAGGAAGAGACAGCTAGAGGACGTGTGGCGGAGCCTCCGCGACGGAGCATCGAAATCGGCTTATAAGCAGTCCAAAGAGGTTTATGAGCATGCTATCAGGGAAGCGAAAAAAGTCTATTATTCTTCCTTGATAGAGTCAGCCAGTTCATGCCCAGCTCAACTTTTTAAGATAATTCGGTCCTTGACAACAATCCCAACTGTCCCAAATGATAGGGGTTTGGCTCCAACAGCTGTGGCCTTTCAGAACTATTTTGCTGACAAGATTTCGACACTCCGCCGGGACATCCCTGCCACTCTTGATACAGTTAGCGAACTCGAGACTCCGCCGCCACTCGGCGGGCCCTCCTTCACCCGTTTCCAACTGCTGGACGCAGCAGCTGTCGATAAGTTACTCGCTGCGGCTAGACCAACTACTTGCTCCCTCGACCCGTGCCCCTCCTGGCTAATTAGATCTTGCCGGGAGGGGCTACGAGGCCCCCTGGGCACGATCATAAATAGCTCCCTTGAGCAAGGAGTCTTCCCAGGGGGGTTGAAAGAGGCTTTGGTAAGACCGCTGCTGAAGAAGCCGAATTTAGATCCTTCGGCTCCCTCCAATTACAGGCCTGTTTCCAACTTGCCTTTCTTAGGCAAAGTAATTGAGAGGGCAGCAGCAGATCAGCTGCAGCGGTTCTTAGAAGACACAGCTGGACTCGATCCCTTCCAGTCCAGCTTCCGTATTGGGCATGGGACGGAGACCGTGCTTGTCGCCATTACAGACCAAC
Organism: Anolis apletophallus; assembly: GCA_030556195.1. Taxonomy (NCBI): domain Eukaryota; kingdom Metazoa; phylum Chordata; class Lepidosauria; order Squamata; family Anolidae; genus Anolis; species Anolis apletophallus. The sequence continues at coordinate 99,795,961 of JARBWK010000005.1, forward strand.
TTCGCCGCCAGCTGGACCAGGGCGGATCGGCCCTGCTTGTCTTGTTAGACCTGACAGCAGCGTTTGACACCGTAGATCACGCCTTGTTGACCCACCGTGTGGCCGTGTCCGGAGTCGGGGGACTGCCCTTAAATGGGTGGCCTCCTTCCTCCGGGACCGGGGACAGCGGGTGGAGGGGGGCGGGGGGGGTCTCCGGGAGGCTCCCACTTAACTGTGGGGTCCCCCAGGGGGCCATCCTCTCCCCCTTATTATTCAACATTTATATGCGCCCCCTGGCCCAGCTGGCCCGCGACTTTGGTTTGGAGTGTTATCAGTACGCTGATGACAACCAGCTTCTGCTGAGAATGGATGGCAGGCTGGACTGTTTCCATCGCTGCCTTGAAGCCGTGACTGGTTGGCTGCGTGCCAGCCGGCTGAAGGTGAACCCGTCGAAGACGGAGATCTTGTGGCCCGGTCGCCCTGGGCTGGATGAGTGCCGGTTGCCTACCCTGGATGGCGAGCGGCTTAGCCCGTCATCCTTGGTTAAGAGCTTAGGTGTTCAATTGGACCCCTTGCTGACCATGGAGACTCAGGCCTCCGTGGTCAGCAGGACGGCGTTCTTCCACCTACGACAGGCTAGGCGACTGGCACCCTACCTGTTCAGGCATGATCTGGCCACGGTGATCCAAGCGACAGTCATCTCGAGGTTGGACTACTGTAACGCCCTCTACGTAGGTCTTCCCTTGGCGACAATCCGGAAGCTCAAGCTAGTGCAGAATGCCGCTGCTCGCTTGCTGGCGGGAACGCCGGCAAGGGAGCACATTACGCCCACTCTTCGGCAACTGCACTGGCTCCCCATGGAGCACCGAATTGTCTTCAAGGTGTTGGTGTTAACCTTCAAGGCCCTGTACGGCTTAGGGACTGCGTACCTGAGGGACCGCCTTGCCCCATACATTCCCCCAAGATCACTACGTTCAGAGGAACAAAATCTGTTGTTGGTGCCAACAATCCGCTCCTGCCATCTGTCCACAACTAGGCAGAGAGCATTCTCCGTAGCAGCCCCGGTGCTATGGAACTCCCTGCCAAGTGACATCCGGACCATACAAGACCTAATTCCCTTTCGGAGGGTGGTTAAGACCACGCTGTTCAAATTAGCCTTTGACTAGACAACCAGATTGGGCGACTGACTTATAGCTGTCTAATACACTGGTGTCTCGGGCCTTTGGAAATGTATGCGTTTCTCAATACCTCGTGATGTGATTCGTATTGTTTTAATGTTTTAATATTTTACTGTTTTACTGTACGGCTGCATGGCCACTACATGCCGCCGGTTTTATATGTTGTGACCCGCCCCGAGCCTGCAGGGAGGAGCGGAATACAAAACCAAATAATAAATAAACCCATCAAAGGGCTTTTCCACTGAGCTTCTTCTGGCCCAAAATATAGGCAATTCGTCATACAATACCAAACTTGCAGCTGGAACTCACAGCAGATTCAGCGGAGATAAAACCCCGCCACAGGAATACACGGCAGCAACTAGACAGAAAAGATAAACATTGAATCCCAACCCCCCCCCCCCCCCACTTCTCCCAAACAGTAGCACAGCAGCCGTAGCAACTCATCCCAAATAAGGTGGTGGAGTAACCCATAACTCACAAGTAACTGGAACCAGGAACAAGACACACGATGCCAAGATGCCAGAGATCACAGGAACGCCAGACAAAAGCACCAGATCAACTCTTTGACTGACACAGGGCAGCCTCATAAACTCATTCATTATATAGCCCCTTAGGTGTCGGACTTGCCCGACGATTTCCCTTGATCAGGAGCCGCAGCTGTTTCATTTCCTACAGCTGCTGTGTCTTGTGCAGTCCTCCAATTTTTCCAATGTTCTTGGAAACTTAAAGTATCCCAATCTGTCCCTGAAGCCTCAGAAGGCCAGTCTGAATCACTATCGAAGCTTAGGAAGGTATCAGAGTTAGACTCTTCATTACACACATCCCTAACTTCCTGAACCAATGTTGATTCTAGATCAGTATCACTTTCCTCTGACGCCATTTCTTCTTCCCCAAAAAAAACCTTCAAAGGTTTCAGAATCTGAAGGACCTCTAAGTATTTGCCGGGTCCTCTTTCTCTGCTCCAATCGCTCAAGGCTAGAATCACTTGCAGCCCTCTTTCTCCTAGCTCCAGCGTCTTGATTACTCAGAGCCGCGTCCCATTCTATACTACTGCTAGATGCTACTGATTCAGCATTGTCGTTATCACTACTAGCAGGAGACGCTGAGGGCTCAATTACAACATGAAGTCCAAAACACCCGGAGGGACAAAGTTTTCCCATGCCTGCTTTTGTGGGTGACTTTCCAGAAAGGTGAAAGCACCAATGCTGCCTTGAAATAATTCTGCTCCTCCTCCTCCTCTTATCAAACACTGAATATTTCTTTTTCTTTTTTTCAAAACAGGGCAAACCACTGAACTTTTATCAAGATGTCCTTCCAATGGAGTTTGTCTTTAACACTTGGGCTTTTGGTACATGTGGGATTACGTGAGTATCTCTTTCCAGGTGTCAGTTCTTTTGCCATGATGTGGGAATTCCTCAATTGCAAAGGGAATATGAAGCAAGTGCAGATGGAGAATTCTCTTTCTAGCCTTGAGCGCAAACAGTTGATGCCGAATCAACATATTTTGCACTACGTGAGACTATTGCTCCAATAGACACCGTACTATTCTTTCTGTGTGCTAGAAAAGTTTTAGAGACATTGTTTCTTTCTGGGTGCATCTACACTGTAGAATTAATGCAGTTTGACACCACTTTGATTGTCATGGTTCAATTGAATGGAATCATGGACACTGCAATTTCACAAGGTCTTTAGACTCCTCTGCCAAAGAGTGCTAGAGCCTCACATGATTCCATGACATTGAGCCGTGACAGAAAATGGTGTCAAACTGCATTAATTCTATAGTGTAGATGCACCTTTTATCTTAACATCTCAGATGTTGTAATGGCAAGAATAGAACAACTAAATATAGTGACCTAGAAGTGCTAATAGTATGGCTGTCTGGGTTGCTGTGAGTTTTCCAGGCTGTAAGGCCATGTTCCAGAAGTATGGTTGACGTTCCTTTGTTATTAAGGGGGATGTAGGAGATTCTCAACACTGGTATTTTGTGAAATATGTGAATCTTTGCCATATTTTGCCTATTTTTAGTTTAGGGAGTACAGCCTATTTCAAATTGTATATTGATTCACTTTTAGCAATCATGTTTGGAGCCCCCGATGGCACAGTGGGTTAAACTGCTGTGCTGCTGAACTTGCTAACCAAAAGGTCACAGGTTCAAATCCGTGGAGCGGCATGAGCTCCCGCTGTTAGCCCCAGCTTCTGCCAACCTAGCAATTCAAAAACATGCAAATGTGAGTAGATCAATAGGTACCACTCCGGTGGGAAGATAACGGCGCTCAATGCAGTCATGCTGGCCACATGAACTTGGAGATGTCTATGGACAATGCTGGCTCTTTGGCTTAGAAATTGAGATGAGCACCAACCCCCAGAGTTGGATATGACTGGATTTAATGTCAGGGGAAAACCTTTACCTTACCTGGGGTTGTTGTTTGTTGAAACACTTCTTTTATCTTTGAATTGCTTATCAAAAATCACTGCCTTTTTCATTCTAGGGGTACATTTTGGAAGACCGGCAGAGTTCAATTCAAAGTAGTTGAGTATTGCTGCTTTCAGTTCATTTTTTCCAATTATTGATATAAAATATTAATACTTTAATAATGAATATTAAAATATTTAGGGTTCCTGGTTTAATTGCCTGATGGGGAAAATGTGGCCTTACAGTTGTTGCAGCTCCCATTATCCGTCACCACTCATTTTGGTTCTGGGGTTCACTGTAGTCATAGCCTTGCAACTCACCTGAACTGTACAGTCAAACCTCCATATTTGCTGGTGTTAGGGACACAGGACCCCCTTGAAACTGAAAAATGGTAAATCAAGAAATTATATATATATTTAACCTGAAAGAACATTTATCTCTGGATTTCTAGGTTTTCCAGCATGACTCTATGGTCAACTTCTTCTGGATGTTGACCACATAAATGCACTTGAGGACCTAGAGTCCTCAGCATGACATAGGGTCCGTCCAGTCAGCCCCTTTATTGCAGAACCTTCTACAGTAAAAAGGGGGCTGTCCAGACGACGTTCTGGTTTGTGCCGAATTAATGTCTTAGTGTGTTTGTTCTTGGAAGGCGCGGGATAAACTACAGACCGACACCATTCTGACAGTTTACCCACCCCCCTTCCCCCAAACCCCTCGATCCCTTAGAAAACTAAGAAATATTTACGTGGTCACCATTAGAATACCATTTCTACACACAGGGGGAGCTTGCCAGGATTCTAATGGAGACCATGTAAGTATTTCTTAGTTTTCTAAGGGATCTAGGGGCTTCAGGGAAGTGGGGAGGTCCTCCCCACATTCTCTCAGGCTAGACTCAAGAGAACTTGTGGACACCCATGCCAGAAAGCATGCACTTTCTGGCATGGGTGTGGACAGCCCGCCACAAAACATCTGTGTTTTTTTAACGTGGATGTTTGAGGGATAAAGGGCTGTCTGGAACTGCACATAGAGTCACACTGGAAGAGCTAGAAGTTCCTAGAGAGAATATTTTAATCAAACCCATGACAATCAAGTCTGCAAAAGACAAAGCTGCAGATGTTGTTGTGCTGCAACTCCCATCATCTCCATCCTGCACAGCCAGTGTTGTGGGACTATAGGCGTTATAGAGCAATAGCCTCTGGAGGGCCATACATTCTTGGCTGAATGTTACAGCAAAGAGCGCCACAAAGCACGCCACATGGGAATGCTTTGAACATGGAGCTGAAACAGTCCTCCTGTGGGAATCTGGTGATGGGGTTTCCATGCGTTTTTGCACATTGAAAATGATAAATAAATAATTAAATAAATAAATAAAGCAAAAGACATATCTGTACATCAGAAAAGGGGGAAATGGCATTAGCTTCAGGCCAAACAAGAAGCAGGTGCACAACATGGAAAGTCTTCAACCAACGAAGGCAGCCAAGAAGCCAGTACAGAACTTTCAGAGGTGGTGGACTACATCACTTCTAGCCATTTCCTGCTTTGACCATTATTGTAATTGGGAATAGAGGGGAGATTTGTATTATCCAAAGCCAGAAGATTTTCCATTATATGAAGTTGTTGCAGCGCACATAATGCTGGTTTTATGTATTATAGTGGATACTTGAATGCTAGTGGCATTGGCATTTGTCGGCCACATGGATCAGTGGTGATTCTGTACTGCTCGCCAAAAAGCGATGCTTTCCCTAGAGGCGTCAAGAAGATCTCAATTCTGAAAAACGGCAGTGAAGTAAAAAGCAGTGGAGGTCCTTCAGTGGAGGCCCTTGTTCTCCTGGACAGATTCGGAAGGCAGACATTTAAATGCGAGTGTTTACCCAGGAAAGAACTGAAGCTCATATGTGAAATCAGTATTACTGTTGGACGTAAGATATTTTTCTTTGTACATGTTTACTTATGTGGACAGATTGAGTCCTGACAAGACTTATCAGATCTGAGATTTATCATTGTGCTACGTTGACTCAACAATTGGCAGAATGGCTCTATTCGAGTTGGGACTAACCATCCAGTTGACAACTATCCAGTTGACAACCTGGATGTACTTCTACAAAACTCCAAGTTTAGGAAGGTTATTTTCACAAAATCCAGGAGCTGGAATTCCCAAATGTAGCCATTCCAAGGAATTGATTTTTTATTATAGGAAGAATCTGTTACCTATTTTCCTGTATTTTGGCATATCTGCTTGTATTCAGTTTAGTAGATTCATCCCTGAAATCCATGAGCATCATCCAAGAAAAATCAAGCAATATTCATTGCTGTTTTTAGTTATTTAGTTGCATTTAGAGATTTATCATATATGCACATGTAGAACTCAACTGAATATATAATTTGAGGGCAGATTTTGGAACCAAAATTCTGGATTTTGCTATTATGCTTAGATACGTTGAGGATTATTCTATGGAGAGGGAAACGTTTTAGTACTTATATGCTGTATTGCCTGTTGCAGTATGCAGGCATTTAACATTCTCTGTTCATTCCTGTGTAAAGGAAACTCTTGCAAAAGAAAGCCATTATTAGTAATACTATCTGTATCAAACCTTAAGGGAAAAAACCAACTTGCAAATTACACTTAATTTGCTCCTAAAGTCTTGTATTAAAAGTCATTTATATTAACCAACTCAAGACTTCGCTCCTAACTAGTTCTTTCTTTTCGCAGTTCCTCCGGACCAGCCAAAAAATATTACCTGCCATCAGTATGGAAAGAATGGGTCTCCCACTTGCTCTTGGGATAAAGGTCGTCATACTTATTGTTTTCATACCTACACAGTAAAGTAAGTTTTCCTTGTATCTCAGCCTTTTTCTGTACTTCTACACACTCTCACTCAAGTTCTGCTGTTTGACTTCAGAAGTCCTGCTTTTCCATGTCTTCAGTTCTTCCATACCTGCTGTCCTACCTTGGATGGACAGCAATTAAAAATGGTTTTTCTATTGACGAGTGCAACAACCAAGATGGAGGACTGAAGGAAAAATGACAAGGTCTGGCTCAAGGCGAGGTCATGAGGGGATCAGAGCACACACACAAGATCAGACAGTGGGAAGCTACCACTGTGTATTAAATATTCCTTTGGTGCCACCAAATATTTATTGAGGTTTCTTTTGCTGCCACCAATTTATTATTTCATAGGCCACCTCCTTCACTGGAATGTTTTAAAAGCCATACAACTCTTCAGTTGAAATGAAACGGGAATATGTTGTTTATTTGTTCTGGAATAGTAAATAAGCGTAGCGGTTTCAATAGATTAACAGGCTTTACTTTTTGAAAGAGAAATAGTCTTATAATTTGAGTTTCTTAAACAAAGTTACACACACAGGAATTCAAACAAGATCTTTTGAACCTTCCTTCATCACTCTAATCACTATAGAGGCCTAACTATTTTCCTCAAAGAGGTATCTTTTAACAACAGTTCCCAAACTCTTCCTTGCCCTTCAAAAACTCCTATCCAATCCTTCCAATTCCAAATTCCTAACTAAACATAAACTGTCTGCCTTCACTCCTTCTCCTTTCCTCTGGCTCTGCCCATCTCCAGTTGCTAAGCGTTTCCCTCCAATTTCATCAGTCAATCAGACTGTGCTTCTGGATATGAGGTGGCCTGATCATGCCACCCCCCTACTCCTTAGCTTTTGCAAGCCAGGCCTGTTTACTGCCTTTTACACCAACCCTGCAAAGTAGGCCAATCCGTTACAAAGAGACAGACATTTCACTTTTTCCCATCAACCTTTAGCTCAGGATATTTTATGTCAATTAGGATCCTATCATAGGACAACTTGAATCCTGAGGCAAGTGAAGAGAAGATAAATTCACAGCTTTTTCTTTCTTTTTTCTTTCTACAGCCACCGGTACCCTGTAAAAAGCCTTTCATGTAGTTTCAGTTGGTACCTTCCCAAATCATGTTTACTTAGGGGACCTCATCCACCATGCATTACTTTCTTCTGCTGTCTCTCTGTGGAGGAAGCAGCTGCTTTTGATTCAGTTGAGGATATATGCAGTTTGCTATAGACCTCTGTCCATGTAGCCATCAGGGGGAGATGAGAAATATCAAGAAGTATTCTGAAATAACAAAAATAAAAGATCTGTTTTCTGACATTGACTTGCCTAGGACCCTCACAATTTATACATGTGGATGTAGAGATAATAGAACCCTATCTGATGCACGACTTAGCTCTGAATAATTAAATACAGTACTAGAATTGTAACACCGTTCTGTTGCACTTGGTCAAACAGATGTGGAATTACCTTAACTCAACAACAGCATTTTGCCTTGCAGAAAAGAGGTTATCAGCATTTTCATCCACATTTGTCATTCTATTGCAGGCTAAGCAATGGAACATTTGTGAAAGAGTTTGATTCTGAAGACAACAAAGTGGATCTCAGCGTAAGCCTGGACTTCGAATCTACTTACACAGTGGTGGTTACTGCCACAAACTTACTGGGGAATGTGTCTTCTCAGCCAATTCAATTAGACATAGGTAAACATAAGCTGCCCCAAGTCCTTCGGGGAGAGGGGCCGGGATATAAATAAAGGTTGTTGTTGTTGTTATTTATCTGCCATTAGGTTGGGAAGAGTTCATTGGAAAGTGCAATGTGAGGAGGGGATGTTTGCATTGTAGGCGGCATCACAAGGGACTTGGCACGGAAAAAGCTATCAATGTCTACTAATTATGGTTCTAACTATAGAACTCTTACATTTTTACTAATATAGAAGTTTCTGTATATTTTTACTGGCATTTTCCAAGTACTACGAAGGCAAGTCAATAAGTCTGTGACTTTTTGAACAAAACACGGGTTTTTGGATTAAAAAATCATTTTATTTTTCAATGTAGTCTCCTTTGAGCTCTATACACTTTGTCCAACGTTTCTCCAATTATTTTTATCTCTTCCAAAAAATAAGATTTGTCGAGATCATCAAAATAGGTATTTGTTTGTGAGATGATTTCATTGTTGGAGTCAAATCTCTTTCTGCCGAGCCATTTCTTCAGGTTTGGAAACAAGAAATAGTCACTCGGGGCTAAATCCGGAGAATAGGGCGGATGAGGGAGCAATTTGTTTCCCAATTCATGGATTGTTGCCATGGCAACTGTACATGTGTGCACCCTTGCATTGTCCTGGTGCAAAAGAATCCAAATGCGGTCATGTTTTTTTAAAAAAAAAAACCTCATTAAATCGACCCAATAAGTTGGCATAATATTCGCAATTGATTGTTTTACCCTTTTGAAGCTAGTCAATGTGGATTATACTGCGTACATCCCAAAAAACGGTCCCCGTGACTTTATTGGCTGACAAACCCACCTTGGCCTTCTTTGGCACCGATTCACCCCGAGAAACCCACTGTTTTGACTGCTGTTTGGTCTCTGTTGTGTTGTGGTGGATCCATGTTTCATCCACGGTTACGAAACAGCGCAAAAACTCGTCCATATTGCGGTTGAACAACGCCAAACACTCCTGCGAAATTGTCACACGATTGCATTTGTGGTCGAGTGTGAGCAAACGCGGCACCCATCTTGCGGAAATCTTTCTCATACCCAAGTGATCATTTAAAATTGAAACCACTGAGCCATGTGAGATGCCTATGGCTTCCACAATCTCTCGCACTTTCAATCTCTGATCGGCCAATACCATATCATGAAATTTTTCAATTGTTTCGGATGTAGAGACCTCAAATGGGCGTCCAGAACGTTCGGCATCTTCCGTGCTTGTAAACCACTTTTTTACCATTGAAATGGATGGTGCAGAGTCCCCATAGTATTTATCAAGCCTAGCTTTGGTTTGAGTGATGGTTTTTTTCCGCAAAAAATAATGCTTCATGAACACACGAAATTCACTTTTTTTCCCATTTTCTCCTCAAATCACGCGGTAGTCTGCTATCAATGGCTGTCAAACACAAACTAAATGATGCAGCTTGTTCAAATTTTGACAGGAGTCAACTGACAGGTGCCTGTTGACAGGAGCAGTGTTGCCCTTTCAGTTAAGAGGCGGGAAATTCAAAAAGTAACAGACTTATTGACCCGCCCTCGTAACTTTTGTGTTGTCGAAGGTTTTCATGGCCAGAATCACTGGGTTGCTGTGAGTTTTCTGGGCGGTATGGCCATGTTCCAGAAGCATTCATCATCATAGAATCATATGTTGAATCTTAGAGTTGGAAGAGACCTCAGCCCAACCCCCGCCAAGAAGCAGGAAATAGCTTTCAAAGCACCCCCTCTGCTTAAAAGCCTGCATAGATGGCGCCTCCACCACACTCCGAGGCAGAGAGTTCCACTGATGAACAGCTATCACAGTCAGGAAGTTCTTCCTAATGTTTAGATGGAATCTCCTTTCCTGTAGTTTGAAGCCATTGTTCGCTTTCTAGTCTCCAGGGCAGCAGAAAACTAGCCTGCTCCCTCACATATTTGTACATGGCCATCATGTCTCCTCTCAGCCTTTTATTCTTCAGGCTAAACATGCCCAGCACTTTAAGCCGGTCCCCACAGGGCTTGTTCTCCAGACCCTTGATCATTTTAGTCACCCTCCTCTGGACACATTCCAGCTTGCCAACATCGTCCTTCAATTGCGGTGCCCAGAATTGGACACAGTATTCCAGGTGTGGTCTGACGAAGGCAGAATAGAGCAGTAGTATGTCTTCCCTGGATCTCTAGACACTATACTCCTATTTATGTAGGCCAAAATCCTATTGGCTTTTTTTGCCACTGCATGACATTGTTGGCTCATGTTTAACTTGTTGTCCACGAGGTCTCCAAGACCTTTTTCATACTTACTGCTGTTGAGCCAGGCATCCCCCATTCTGTATCTTTGCATTCTCTCCTGATGTTTCACTCACATCTATGGCAGGCATCCTCAGAGGTTGTGAGGCCTGTTGGATACTAGACAAGTTAGCTTTATATATCTGGGGAATGCTCAGGGTGGGAGAAAGAACTCCTGCCTGTTGGAGGCAAGTGTGATGTTGCAATTAATCATCTTGATTAGCACTGCAAAACCTTGCAGCTTGAAGACCTGGCTGATGTCTGTGGGAATCCTTTGTTGGAAGGTGATTAACTGGCCCTGATTGTTTCATGTTTTGAATTCCCCTGTTGTTGTTTTGTTTTGTGTTGTTTTTAAAATTATGCTCTTTATTTTCTGTCTTGATTTTAGAGTTTTTAAAATACTGGTAGCCAGATATTGTACATTTTCATAGTTTCCTCCTTTCTGTTGAAATTGTCCACATGCTTGTGGATATCAGTGGCTTTTCTGTGTAGTGTGACATAGTGGTTGTTAGAGTGGTCCAGCATTTCTGCCTTCTCATGTAATATGATGTTGGTTCATCAAGTGCTCTGCTATGGCTGACTTCTCTGGTTGAATTAGTCTGCAGTGACTTTCATGTTTGGGCAATGCTGTGTTTGGTGGTCCCTATGTAGACTTGTCCAGAGCTGCATAGGATACGGTAGACTTCTGCAGAGGTGAGAGGATCCCTCTTGTCCTTTGCTGAATGTAGCATTTGTTGGAATTTCTTAGTGGGTCTGTAAATTGTTTGTAGGTTGCGTTTCTTCATCAGCTTCCCTTTGCACTCAGTGGTTCTCTTGGAGTATGGTAGGGACACTTTTCCTCTGGGTGGATCTTTGTCCTTACTCTCATGGCTTGTTCTTGGCCTTAACTTGTGGCCAACTTGTGTGTTTGTGGCATTAACTTGTGTGTTTGTCTTAAAAACATTTCTTTTTTGTTTTTGTTCACCATTAACCAGTGAAGCCTTATTCTCCAGTGAACCTCTCAGTGAAATTTGACGGCTCTGATGCAACAAAGTGCACAGTTCTGTGGCAAGATCAAGAAGACACGCTGCATTTTAGATTGAGATACCACCCCGTTCACAGTACTTCCTGGACCACGGTAATATTTTCTAAATGTACCATTCTTCATCTATAATAAGATGAGGAAGAGTGTTGTACTCCAGAGCAGAATCACCTCTGACTTTAAACACCACACCAGCTGGGTAAAATCAGCACACAGTTTATTTAGGAATATATGTAGCCAAAGCAGTAAAAAGTAATCCACAGTAAAAGTAATCCAATTTAGTTCATCAGATACAAAGGAAGATAGGAACAAAGAATCAAAGGAAATCCATGAAACTAGGCACTTGAATCTATGAGCAATATAGAAAGCATATCCCATAATAAGCAATAACATGAGATAGGCAGATCTTGGTGCATGAAACCTGTAAATTATCCTGACATTGCCTCAACTGAAGCAATTATATCCCACATATCATTATATAAACTCTTCCCTGACTCCAAAACTACTAGGAACACATTATTTCTTAGTTTAGGTTTATTATCTATCTTCTGTTGAATTCAAGCTGAGTGTCTTAATTGCTACCCGAACTGCCTCTGTTTACTAAAACTTCTTTTCCTGGTCAAGGTCTCATTCTCATCATTAACTCCTGTACCTGGTACATCAAAATCAGCTTCATTTTCAGATACTGTTTTTAATTATTGTTCTTATTGATTTTATGCTGTGAACCGCCCCGAGCCTTCGGGAAAGGAGCGGTATACAAGTATGAAAAATAAATAAATAACTGCTCAGTGAACGGTGGCGGAAGACCTTTCTCAAATCTGGGACCTTGAGAATCCTCCTGCAGCAACTCATGCCTCTCTTTTAAACTCCATTCAGGTCCAAGCGATCCCTTATCCCCAAATCCAACAGACCCTGGCCCAGGAACTGAAACAACATCCCCATTCCCTTCATGAACATCAACATGAATATTGTCCCCATTCTCATCATGAATATCAACATGAACATCAAACACAATCACAGGCTGAACAGGCTGATACACAACAGAGAGGGAAAGAGAAGTTGGTGGAGGGAGTAGAGAAGAGGAAAAGGTAGCATGTCTACTTTGGGCTGAACCTGCTGCCAAAAGGGGGTCTCTAATAGATTGCAAGTGAGGGAATGCAAAGAGCATTTCCTCAAGACAGATTGCCCTCTAGGGACCTTTTTTCCTTCTTTGTGTGAAATATCTATTAAGAGAGAAAAAATATGAGATACTTTTGTACCATCTGTCTGTTGCTTCCAGTCCCCTTCCCTTTGGAAAGCATCATTACTTGACCTATGTAAGATTTCTCAGCTCCCACTGTGCTGCTGTGAATTAGTCTTCTCTTGAAAAAAAGAACACGCCAAGACACACTTCGGCTGAAAATACCATACCTCTTTATTGTTCAGAATACAAGAGTCTCACACAAGTGCCCTTCTATAGAGGCCTAGCTACAATATCATAAATCACTCAAGAGTCCTGGTGTCTGGGGGTTGCCCCTTTCTACATTCCAGAGCCCGCTATCCTCCCACCTCAGGGCAATTGAGTTTTATGGCCTGTTCATATGTCCTGTCCCCTCTTTTGGCCCATGGCTATGTGCTGTGTGTCAGAGTGGCTGATAGTTAGATAGTTGGATGGCATGAGATAAAGATCATCACAACCTAACATTTAGTTGAGAAGATAGTACCATCCTTTGCATGACATGCGGAGCTTGGAAGTTCCTTTTTTTTTTTTTTACTATGACTTCCAGAAAATCCTCCCACTCCCATGGTCATGGCCATACTGGTTGGAGATTTGTAAGAATTGTAGCCTCACAAGCTGTGCCTGTTGGACCTACAGAAATATTTACAGGGTGACTGTCTTGTTCTTCTGAGCTTCAGCTACCGGAAACAAAAAGAAAACAAACACCCTCCTTTTCACGTACGAATCATGACTGCCAGCACCTTATTTTGCTTCAGTGTGCTTTCATTTCTTTTCATTCAAGCTTGAAGACATACAAACAAGAAGATATGAACTACATGGCTTAAAGCCAGATACTGAATACATATTCCAGGTTTCCGGTCGTTTTCTGTCCAACAAAGGCTCATGGAGTAACTGGAGTGCCCCATTTCAAACGGAAGCAGGTAATAAAATTATTATCCCTGGTTGCATTTTGGACATTTTTTAGTAGTTTCTAGAAGAGTCAAAATATTTTAATTACTTATATAAGCTGCTTCTTTCATTCCTCCTGGGTATATTTTTACCTTTAAGCAAAATGTTTGCTGATTTATGCTAATTGCTCTTTTGTTTGTTGGGTGGAAACATATATCTAGTCCTTCCTTGTATTTTCTACCTCTGGTACCAATTATCTTGTTAGCATAATCATAAAATACATTTATTCATTGTGGCATATCTTTATGGGCTCCACCCTTACTTTTCTAGCAAAGGTTCTGATGAAAGGTTTTCCTGAGTGGAGCAAAGGACTTTAGTGACTTGCTAAGATGATAAGAGGGTTCTGGTTTACCATCTGTGCCATTCCCGAAATGGAGGTGTTCAAACTCAACCATTTGCAATTGTTTCCTGTCTGAACAGTTTGCATACCCAATCTCCTATTGATTTACCTGTTATATTATAGAACTCTTTTCATTTTTACCCCAGTGCCATTTGAACCTAGTGATGTCTGGTATTTAAAGAAGGACGTGTCTCCCCAAATGCAGAACCTAACTCTTTTCTGGAAGGTAAAAAAATCTGTTCAAATATGAAGATACTGGTGTCTGGATGAAAAATATTCTGTGTGGTACTTCTTTACCGTATCGAAGAGATAGATGGGAGATAGAAGATGCATCCTTAACCACATTTTTGAAAAATTCTCTTCAGGCTGCGTTGCCTGTATCTTCACTGTGTACTATACAGATGAAGTTAGTAAGAACTAAAAGGACAAACCTTTGAGCATTTTAATTGCCTTGGCTCAAGGCTATAGATTATGGGAATCGCCTTCCATTCATGCCCCCAATAATAATATATAATAATATTTATTTATTTATTTATCATTTTTCTATACCGCCCCTCTCAGCCCGAAGGTGACTCGGGGCGGTTTACACAAGGCAGTCTCTGCCCTTCAATCAAAAACACAAGCAAACAATAACCATAATCATAACCATATAACATAACCATATAACATAACAATTAGCAATTAAAACATCCAAATGCAGTCTCAGCGGTCACGTTGAAATCACTTTCCGTCACATCGTCGTCATTCCATAGATGTAATTAAACCGTTATATTTCATCAGCAAATGCCTGCTCAAACAGCCAGGTCTTGACTTTCTTGCGAATTGTCAGGAGGGAGGGGGCCAATCTGATGTCACTAGGGAGGGCGTTCCAAAGCTGAGGAGCCACCACTGAAAAGACCCTGTCTCTCGTCCCCGCCAATCGCATCTGCAAAGTAGGCGGGACCGAGAGCAGGGCCTCTCCGGATGATCTTAAACTTCTCAATGGTTTATTATTATTATATTATATAATAATAAAAGAAAAAATCTGGAGTGCATTCTAAGTATACTGCACAAGCAAGGTGAGGGTTTGCCCAGGGAGGTCCATAAATGTTAAAGAGGCAGGGGCATTTTAATTGCCATTGCTCAAGGCTATAGAATATGGGAATATGGAGGGAGGGCGGTGGGGGCAGAAAAGGCTAAAGACCTTGTAAAGCTACGACTTCCACGATTCTATAGCAGTGGTTCCCAACCCCCCCCCCCTTTTTTTTTTTTACCAGGGACCACTTGACGAGGGACCATTTGGCCAAGGACCACTCTCCAACATTAGTAACAAAAGGGTTACAAATCAATTTTTGGTCAACTTTAGATTCAGTTTGGTTATTTGAGGTGCTGATTCAGAAAATTGTATTGGACAGACCACATCAGCTCTAGTTTCTGATAGATCATATGCCATGCAATAGTCACCATCTGCTCACTCACAGAAAACCATATTTAATCATCTATAGCTGATGTGGTAGTAGTAATCTGTTGTGCGTAGTCAGCCTTTCCCCTCCCGAGATCCCTGTTGCCTCGGCACTATAAGAGGGTTTCGCAAGACCAGTTCCTTTTGTTGCCGCGTGGTTTCAAGGCAAGGGTGGAGTAATGGTGAGGCTGTGAAACATATTTTCATTCTTGCAGACCTTACTTATGCAATCCCTCGTAGTCTGAGGATGATGGTCCTCCAAGGTCGGTGTACTGGCGATGGGTCCGTAGGTGACTGTGGAGCCCTATTCTTGATCTGCATCTTCTCCCACAGTGAGGGCACTGGTTTCCAGGTGGAAGGCAGTCCCGGTCAGGGTTGGCTTTACATGCCTTCCTCTTGGCACGTTTCCCTCTTTCGCCCACCATTCGTGCCTCTTCAAATTCTACAGCACTGCTAGTCACAGCTGACCTCCAACTGGAGCGCTCAAGGGCCAGGGCTTCCCTGTTCTCAGTGTCTATGCCAGAGATTTTAAGGTTGGCTTTGAGCCCTTCTTTAAATCTCTTTTCCTGCCCACCAACATTCTATTTTCTGTTCTTGAGTTCAGAGTAGAGCAACTGCTTTGGGAGACAGTGGTCGGGCATCCGGACAACATGGCTAGTCCAGCAGAGTTGATGACGGAGGACCATCGCTTCAATGCTGGTGGTCTTTGCTTCTTGCCTTCCCAAGAGATTTGCAGGATTATTTTGGAGGCAGCACTGATGGAATTGTTCCAGGAGTTGCATGTGACGTCTGTAGACAGTCCACATCTCGCAGGCATATAGAAGGATTGGGAGGACAATAGTTTTATAAACAAGCACCTTGCTATCCCTACGGATGTCCCAATCCTCAAACAATCCCTGCTTCATTCGGAAAAATGCTGCATTCGCAGAGCTCAGACAGCGTTGTATTTCAGTGCCAATGTTGAATTTGGTGGAGAAGTGGCTGCCAGGGTAGCAGAAATGATCAACATTTTCTAATGTTACACCATTAAGCTGTATTTCTGGCATTGGAGAGGGATTGGCTGGTGACTGCTGGAAGAGCACTTTGGTTTTCTCGATGTTCAATGACAGGCTGAGCTTCTCATATGCTTCTGCGAAAGTGATTAGAGTGGCTTGTAGATCTACTGAATTTGCACAGATGATGTTGTCATCAGCATACTGGAGTTCTATAACATGATGTTGTAACCTTGGTTTTGGCTTTCAGTCTGCTGAGGTTACAAAGCTTGCCATCTGTCCGATAGATGATTCCCCCCAAATCAAAGTTGCAGACCACTGGTGGTCCACAGACCACAGTTTGGGGACCATTGTTCTATAGCACTGAACCATGGCAGTCGAAGTGGTGTCAGAATGCATCAATTCTACTTCGTAGGTGTGCCATTTAATGCACCAATGGATTACTTCTCCCTGCTGCCACCCAATCTTTCTTCACAGAGAAATTTAGTAAATACAAATATTGGCCGGTATCATGGTAGTGGCTTACACATATATAACTGCACATTAAAGGCACAAGTCACCACTGCTTTGAATTCCCAGGGAAGGAAGAAGTAGGTACACTCCATTTGAGAGGGCACCTTCATTTCTTCACCTCTTATTGGAGACCAGCTTCAACTTCATGGTCTGAATTTACTCCCACCACCATCACTGTTATGCAATGATAGCAGGTTCCTCCGCCTCCCCAAGATTGACAATTGCTGAATGATAGGAGGATATGGGTTCCCTGTTCACATGCTGTGTGTTCCACAACCTCAGACTAGTTAATGTTAATATTATTTATATAATAAAGTGGAAAAGAACGCATGGAGAAAGTTTACATTTGGTGCACTGTTGCCTAGTTTCTCACGTCAAATGAAAACACTCTGTGCTAAACTATCAAGTCAAAGGTGTTTGGTGAGATCAACTAGATCACTCAAAAGCTCCCCACTCATTTTACTGTATTTATATACTGCTTGTCTCGTCCCTGGGGGCGGGACTCAAAGCAGTTTACAAAAAAAATGGCAAAATTCAATGCCTTACATACATAAACTAAATCATAAGTCAAACAACGTATAACTAAGCATATATTCAATAGGACAATTTACCATAAGATAAAAGGACATTTAAACATGAAACATAAAAATTAAAAACACCTAATAAAACCATTGAAATCACACGCATTGTAGAAGCTGGGGCTCTTCTTATCCCACCCATGCATTTGGCCACTTCACTCAAGTTAGCATCTGGTTGAACTGATATATTTAATTAGGGGAATTTGAGAAAAATCTGACTGTTCATTGCGGCAGCCAAATCCATTCCCTTTCCCCATCTGTCATGCTGGAATGGCATTAGAAAGTCACTGTAAGGGAAATTGAATGAAACCAGCATTTTACATTCTGGACCAACATGGAGGAGCAGTGAATAGTTTAGCCGTGGGAGGCCAGGTCCCTATCTTCACTCAGACAACAGTGTTAAAAAGCCAGTTTCAGCCATACCACAATCTTCCATCCAGTCTCCTCTTGGAGATTTGTTAGAATAAACAAGACAACAATTATGAAACCACGTTAATGTTGTGGCTTGCACTGGGCAATCTTTTAATGATATTTTATTGTTGGATTTTTATCCCCTCCTGTGTGTTTCTCCAAGTTTGTTATAATGTTATACATGAATCTTTCCACTGTCGCAGTGTGGAAGGTTAGGTTGAGATGGTGAAAAAGCAATCAGCCCAATATCTTTCCATTATCTTCATTTCTTTTGGATCCAGGGCTATTCCATGCTAGGCTTTAAAAACTGACAAGATCTTTTTAGTGGGGATGAGCATTGATACAACAAGGGTGGAAAAAATGCCATGCTATTTCTTCCTAGGCACTGGATGCATCGGAAACAAGAAGCCATCGTTACAAAATAACATTTCAGACCCTCGGCCAGAAGCCTCACAGAAGAGCAGAGACAAATGTCACAATGCACACAGTTTTCTCACAAGTTGTGCCTATGGCGGACTATAACATAACAGTTTGTTCTGACAACTTGCGAGGAATGTCTCCACCTGTCCATATCACAACTAAACTAGGAATTACAGGTAAGGTATTCCCATCTGCACTTCTGAACATTTCACTTTATGAACACCAGAATGTGAACTATCGCATTTAACTTGCCTGATCTTCAAATTACAAGACTCAGTTGTAACAAGTCATGCCTGTGTTGGGACAAGGATTTTTTATATATAAATTCAGTTTTGATTACTAGTGAGCAGACTTTAGATCACAAGTTTCCAGGGGTTACCTCTGATTTCTTAAAATGTTCAGCAGCAATTCCAAATTTCATTATTTTTTATCATTAAATGGCAACAGTGTTACTTTTTAAAATGGATCTTCTAGGTTTAATTGCATCAGTTTTAGTCATCTTTGGTAGTATTAAAAGATACCAGGATGGTGTCCATAACTGCAGGGCTGGTACCCGCAAATAAAAAAATATGTCCTTTCTATGAATTTTCACGGTCCTCCAGATAATTTTGTGGTATGCTTCTGCTGGAGATCATCTAACAAACTCAGAGAGGAATCATAGAATCATAGAATAATAGAGTTGGAAGAGACCCCATGGGTCATCTAGTCCAACCCCCTGCCATGTAGGAAAAGCACTATCAAACTATCCCTGACAGATGGCCGTCCAGTCTCTGTTTAAAAGTTTTCAAGGAAGGAGCTTCCACCACACTTGCACTAGCTTCACACACTTCCTGAGCCCACTGCAACCAACACTGACTTATCACGATCGAACTTGGCATACAGAGCCCCCATTACCCATTCTACCTCCTGGTGCATTTTGAAGGAGGATGGACTATGGACAATGGGACTTGCATATGGGAGTCTTAGTTTACCCGCACCCACTGAACCAAGCTGACATTAGATCTAGGCTGTACTTGGAGCACAGACAAGCAATGACTTTCTCAATTAACCCGGGCACCACTGGGTTCCCAAGATAGTACATAATAAAAATAAGATATCCCCCAAAAATAAGCCATGGTGTGTCTTCTTGAGGAAAAATAAATATAAGACAGAGTCTTATTTTCAGGGGGAAATGGTAGCTCCTATTCCATGAATGGATTGAGCCCGTGATTGGTATTGTTTCAGTTACCACTGCTACACAGATATCTTAGTTCTTTCACTATCCAGTTCCAGATGTTATCCCATTAAGAATGGCTAACCTGTCTGTTTTGCTTTTTCTCTTGGAGGACATCTTTTCATTTCTTATACACTCTTGTTTTCAAGTGAAGGAGCTGATATATTTCCTACTGCTTCTTGTTTCTTCCAAGACTTGTCACCACCTAAACATCTCTCCGCTGCATCAGAGATGAATGAGAGCATCATTGTGACATGGGAAGCCCCGTTTGCTCCTTCGCCTTTGATCAATGGATATGTAGTTTGGTGGACAGAGTTCCATCAGGACGAACCCTTGAAAAGCACCCCAAACTGGCTGAAAGTACCTGCATCCAACTTTACAGTCAAAATAGGTAGGTACATAGCATAGGAAGAGAAAAACATACTGCTTCATTAGGTGAAATATTGGCACTATGTTTCTGGCCAAAGATGAGCAATTAGAGCTTTTATGGGATAGGCATTTGTTTTTGCCCAAACATTATGTTTCAATTTTGCATTGCACACAATAGCTCATCCTGTCTTCTAGTTCTTTCCAGATGGCTTCAGATTATCTGTATTAAGCTGCAGCTCATCAAAATCACTGAATTACCCAGGTCTTTTCAAATGGCCTGAACAGGGTACTCCACACATGGGCAAACTTGGGCCCTCCAGGTATTTTGGACATCCAACTCCCATAATTCCCAACAGCCTTGGGCCCATTCCTTTCCCCCTTTAGCCGTAAGTGGCTGAGGGGGGAAAGGAAGGGGCCCAGGGCTGTTAGGAATTATGGGAGTTGGATGTCCAAAATACCTGGAGGGCCCAAGTTTGCCCATGTGTGGAGTAACCTATCCAACACTGTATTGCTTCCAAAGTATGTGCCGGCTGCCATTTTGGTCAAAGTTCTTTCAGTTTTGCAACACAATATCAAAAATTGGCACTTCAGGTCAAGTCACGTAAGCCAATTTACATTTTCACGATGAGGCCATTATAAGGTGGAAATGATATTCTGTAACCTAGTGAAAAGAACATCATAACAACTATAATATCTCTTCTGTACATTTTGATATCACATTTCACCATATTCCAACCAACTTAATGCAGAAAGCTAGTTTTCTTTGAAAATGTCAGAGGATAATTGAAACGTATTTTGGATCTTCTGTACAATGTTATCATCATGTGAGAATTAGGATGTAGGGTTTTTTTCCTAGGTAAAGGAAACCGTAAACAAAAATGGAAAACATGTGTTCATGGCTTGTAAAAAGAATATTGAGCAATCATTAGCACCCACTTGGCCTTCGGTATTCTAAATAAAGTGTATATTTTATCCATCTTCATGATTACCTTGGAAAAGTCAGGATCCCCACATGTCAGGAAGTTTAAACATGGCCATTTCTCAAGTCTCCTACACCTTCTTGTCTACACACCGTTTGTGTTACAACGTTCTTTTATTTAACATACAACTAAAAAAGGAATAATGTCTTAAAACTGAGTATCTTCCAGGTTTTCAGTGCTTTTTAATATAGAATGCTAAATCATAACCTTATATTTCAATTTGATCTTTGGACTGGATCCATAAAAATATGGAGAGGAAGAGATGGCTGATGGGAAGGGGAAAAGGAAAGGAGAGTCAATTTATGCTAGCACCAGGAAAAATGAGACCCTCTGGATGTTGTTAGACTGCAACTTCCATAAATATTTGCCAGCATAGGCATTGGCATATGATGGGCATAACTCATGAACACCTGGAGAGCCACATATGCCCCATCCTTACGTTACCTGAATGTCATGGTTTGTCCATTTCCCACCTTTGAAAATGAAATAAAATGTTTTATGACTCCTTTTGAACATGTAGGGTTTCATAGTATTGAAATATTTAAATCATGTTTCTGTCAAAGATCACTACTTCCTCTCTCCTAGAAAACTTAAAGCCTAATGTGTGCTATCAGATCAATGTGTTTGCACTCTATGAGAGCCGAGCAGGAAAAACAGCTTCCACTACAGAGAATGTGTCAGCAAAAGGTAAGAGCGATTACCCTTGTGCAGTTCAAGATCTGAAATAATAAGCTACATCATTCTTTAAAGAGAGAGAGAGAGAGAGAGAGAGAGAGAGAGAGAGAGAGAGAGAGATTGATTCTGTGTTTTGCAGCCCCATTAAGAGGACCTCACATTAATGCAACCAAAGAAGAAGGGAGAATTTTGGTCTTTTGGAAGGAACTTCCTTTCCATCAACAGATGGGCTGCATCGTTAACTACAAGATATATGTGCAGAAACGACCCTTCAACTACACCACTAAGAGCTATGGTGGGTACCTACTAAATGTTTGAAAAAGCAACCTTCTCAAGCCTCCACTAGCTATTGGTTATGTGTATAATTTAGATTGCTTACTGTATTGTATATGTGTGTATTGGTATGCAATTTTAGCTTAGCTCTTTGATGTGGGAGGGGGTGCAGACCATGTGATCGGAAGTGGGCTTGTTCAGGACTCAGACTCCATTTTAGAAACAGTTCCACTTAGACTTCAGTAGGAACAGAATGCTTTACAGAAGCCATTAGGCTTTCTAAGAAAGATGCCCCGTGTTACCTACACAGAGAAACTATTTCAGATCTACTTGTAACTGGATTTATAAGCAAATACCTGTATGCTGAATACATGAAGTTTGTAAGTAAACCAACAATACTACTTTTAAAGAAGTCTGCTTATTTTTGTCACTTGATAGGATGATTTAAATGCAAATATGTTTTAAGAGAGAGTAGATGTTTTTGGACAACTAAAGGAACACTTCTGAAACTCTACTGTGTGTGTGTGTGTGGCATTTCTTTGTCCCTAAGTAACACAAAGGTCCGAGAAAACGGTGGGGAGAAGAGCATCTCGGCAATTCTATGTGAATAAATATCTATCACTAGTGTATCTCTCTCTCTCTCTCTCTCTCTCTCTCTCTCTCTCGGCATTACTTCGCGAACGAAGATTCAGGAAGGACTCATCCCACGCTTTTTACAAGCGCGTTGATGACTAAAAAGGCCAATCTGAGATAGGCAAGTTCGGTTGCAGAAAGCGCAGCAGAAAGTCTCCTTGGGTGATGTTTTTCCAAGTTGCGGTTCTTTCTGCGTTGTCGTTTTCTCTTCGAGACCCATTCGGCGTGTCTTCTCGAAAGAGGCCGCAGCATTGTGGATAGTGCTTCTCCATGCCTCCCGATGTGAGGCCAGGGTGGACCATTGTTGGTGATCAATCTGGCCAAGCCTGAGATGTTGTTTCAGGGAGTCCTTATATCTCTTTGGGGGGCGCCTCTCTTGCGCTGACCCGTGGCGAGTTCACCGTAGAGTAGTATCTTTGGGAGGCGGTGGTCCTCCATCCTAGAGACGTGTCCTGCCCAGCGCAGCTGTGTTCTCAATAGCATGGCCTCAATGCTGGTGATCCCTGCTTGCTCAAGGACAGCAACATTCGTCACATAGTCGGTCCAGTGTATATTTAGGATTGTGCGAAGACAGCGCTGATGAAAGCGCCGAGGAGTCGTAGGTGTTGGCGATAGGTGACCCATGTTTCAGACCCATAGAGGAGAATGGACAGTATGATAGCTCTGTACACACTGATTTTGGTGCTTTGTCTCAGGTGCTTGTTGCTCCAGACTCTTTGTGAAGCCTTCCGAATGCACTATATGCCTTTGATAATCTGTGATCTATCTCTTTGTCAATCTTGGCGTCTGAAGAGATGATGCTTCCCAGGTAGGTGAACTGCTGAACGGACTTAAGCACAGATGTGCCTATGCTGACGTGAGGATGGTGGTGTTCTTCCTGTGGTGCGGGCTGGTAGAGGACTTCTGTTTTCTTCAGGCTGACTTCCAGCCCAAACAGCTCTGCAGCTGTTGCAAAGCAGGATGTGAGGCGCTGCAGGGCTGCTTCTGAATGGGCGACAAGGGCAGCATCGTCAGCAAAAAGTAGCTCACGGACTAGATAGTTTAGAGTCTTAGTGCGAGCCCTCAGACGGCTTAAGTTGAACAAGCTACCATCAGTACGATAGCGTATATATATGCCGTCTTCTTCTTGTAGGTCTGCCATAGCCCTTTGGAGCATCATGCTGAAGAAGATTGTAAATAGGGTTGGTGCAAGAACACAACCTTGTTTCACTCCATTAGTTATGAGAAAGGGCTCCGAGAGAGCATCGCCATATCTGACTTGTCCGTGCTGGCCCTCATGTAACAGGACAATCATTTTGAGGAACTTGGGGGACATCCTAGACGTTCCAGGATCTGCCACAGACCTTTCCTGCTCACAGTGTCGAAGGCTTTGGTGAGGTCGACAAATGTTACATAGAGTCCTTTGTTCTGCTCTCTACATTTCTCTTGCAGTTGTCTAAGGGCAAAAACCATATCTGTGGTGCTCTATTTGCTCTGAAGCCGCATTGGCTTTCAGGGAGAAGTTCTTCTGCAATAGCCGGAACTAATCTGTTCAGGAGTATCTTGCCAGGATTTTTCCAGCAATGGAGAGCAGTGTTATACCTCGATAGTTTGAGCAATCGGATTTTGTTCCCTTTTTCTTATACAGGGTGATGATAACTGCATCTCGGAGATCTGATGGCAGTTCACCTTTTTCCCAGCCACTCACAAGGAGCTCGTGGAATTTAGCATGCAGTACATGACCTCCCTGTTTCCAAGCTTCAGGTGGGATTCCATCGATCCCGGCTGCCTTGCCATTTTTCAACTGCTGTATGGCCTCAATGGTCTCTTCCAGAGTGGGAGCTGTGTCCAGTTCATTTTTCATTGGTTGTTGTATCATGTGTTGGATAGCTGAACCTTGGACTACTCGGCTGGCATTAAAGAGACCCTGAAAATGTTCAGCCCATCGGTTCAGGATGGAGGTTTTATCAGTAATTAGTGTTTGACCATCTGTACTGTATAAGGGGCTTTGGACCTGATAAGTAGGTCCAAACACTGCTTTGAGAGCTTCATAAAAACCTCTGTGATCACCGAGATCTGCACAGCGTTGTGTCTTTTCTGATAAATCAATCCACCACTTGTTCTGGATGTCTCTGAGTTTTTGTTGGAGTTTACTACATGCGAGACGAAAGGCTGCTTTTCTTACATGGCAAGATGGCTGGGCGAGGAATGCCTGGTGAGTGGTTCTCTTCTTTGCCAACAGCTCCTGGATCTCTTGGTTGTTTTCATCAAACCAGTCTTGGTTTTTCTTAAGGGAGAATCCTAGGGATTCTTCAGCAGACTGCAGGATACTGTTTTTGATGTGTTGCCAGAGCGCTGTAGGAGAAGAATCTGTAGGGTGGACTTCAAGTTTTGCTTGCAGATTTAGCTGGAAGTTGTCTCTCACAACAGCCTGTTGAAGACTGTTGACTTGGAGTCTCCTCTGTAAGATGCCACCCCTCTTAGGTTTGAGCTTAAGGTGTAGATTTAGTTTACATCTTACAAGGCGATGGTCTGTTTGACATTCTGCACTGGGCATCACTCGAGTATGACGGACATCACGAATGTTTCTCTGGCGCACTAAAACATAGTCAATGAGGTGCCACTGCTTGGATCGGGGATGCATCCAGGTGGTCTTCAAGCTATCTTTCTGCTGAAAGATGGTGTTTGTAATAGTCAGCTGCTGTTCTGCACAAAACTCTAGCAGAAGGCGCCCATTATCATTACAGTTTCCAACACCGTGCTTGCCTAATACACCTTTCCAGGCTTCAAAGTTTTTTCCTACTCTGGCATTGAAATCACCAAGGATAATGATTTTATCTTCTGCAGGGACCTTTTGTATGAGGTGGCGTAGGTCTGAGTAGAATTTGTCTTTCTCCACAGGGTCAGCTTGCATAGTTGGGGCATATATACTGAAGAGAACAGCATGTGGGAGGCGTAAGGAGATAATGCGATCAGAGTGACCTGTCGGCAACGTCTCGAGTTTAGAGGCGATGGAGTTTTTAATCATAAAGCCTACTCCTGAAAGATGTTTCTCAGTTTTGGGTTTGCCAGACCAGTAGAGTGTGTAGCCGGCACCGTGTTCTTTAAGGCTGCCTTCCTCATGGAGACGAACTTCACTAAGAGCAGCGATGTCAATGTTAAGCCGTGATAGTTCATGGGCTATTAGAGCAGAACGACGCTCAGGACGTCCACTATCTGCAGAATCTTGCATGGTTCTGATGTTCCAGCATGCAAGTGTCAGTCTATTTGCACCTTTGCAGGCAGGTGTTGGCCTTTGTTTCTTTGTCTTTGTTCGACCGCATCGAAGATGCCCGTTGGCCGCGGCTAGCCAACCAGGTAGACGGGGATGAGCTTCGTTAGGCCACCTTTTCTAGGCCCCTCTCCATACGGAGCAAGCAGTGCTCTCCTTAAAAAAGGCTGCTTGGTCATTCAGGATGCTGCCGAACAAGACTGTCATCTCCCGGGTCAGTCTCGAGCGACCAAAGTCCTGAACCGCCTGCATGCAGGGTTGGGTCTGCGGCTTCCAGTGCATCTTTACACCTACCGTTTCGTCCCTCGCCTATCGCTACAGGGCTTTTTCGGAAGTTGGATGTGTCCTTCGAGCCTGTGCAATGGATTTTTCTGGTGGAGCGCAGCGTGCACAGAACTGGCCTCACCCTTTAAACCAAAGGTTCATCTGCCAGGGCCTAGCAAGCTTGGACGGTGGCAGCGAGGTCCTCAGGTCGTAGGTTTGGTTCGAGTTTCCTTCTCTTAGATGGTTGACCTTACAGGGTTAGACGAGCACCATCTGCCCGGGTTTGAAATCAGAGTTTTCCTTCTCTTAGGATGGTTGCCAAAAGGCTAGAGAGCCCATCCTGCCCATTGACACTCTTTGTCAGACCCTTCGGTTGTGACCTGTCTGGTATGGGAGGCCCTACCGCCGGCTATTATGCCACCGCCAGCATAGCTCACAACTTCACTAGGGTACGCAAGCCTCTCCCCCACTGCAAGGGGGCGCCAATGGAGAGGAGTGTATCTATAATATATAATTTAATTGCAGTCAGTATGCAAATACACAACATATTACACGTTACAAGAGCGTTCTCCCAAAGTGCATATACATAATCAAGCAGAAACACAACTTAAAGAGCACTTGCCCAGCGTCCCGTTGCGGAGTCTCTCCCAGGGTAAAGTAAATCAATTCGTATATAGACAAACTAGTAAATAATGCGGTCCAAGCCAGTCAGCTACTAGTTCCAATCAATATAATGCTTTGGAACCCAAAGTCTACCAATGTACGCTGACATGCAGTGGATAATTCCACAGATATAGGTGGATATTCTCAAATTTCAAAGGTGATTTTCACTATAGGAAAATCAACAAAGCCATGGATGGCTGGAATACAATATCAACAAGAAGATAATCTTCACAAAGGGAATCATTCATCATTTGTAATCCAAAATGGCAATAGATGTCTCAAAATGGAAAACATAGTAGCTGGGTAGTGATAATCCGGTATAGACACGCTGGTGGTATATCAGATATGAACCACGACGGTACGCAGATGATGGCCAGGACCATTTCGCCGTTGATCCAGCTTTTTCACAGCAGAAAACCTGAGTCAGCCAGGATATACAGCAGGTTGTGGTTCTAAATTGTGTAGAGTAAATATAAATACAAAAATGCTACATTCAAACCACAAGTTTAGCAAAAACAACAGACAAAGTGAAGGCATCTGGGAACCCACAGGTTGAGAACCACTGCTCGAACATGTCATGCTTTTACCATGAGGTTATGGCATTATTTTTCAAAAGGTTATGACTTCTAAGAAGGTCATGCCTTTCCAAAGATTATAAAATCTCGAAAAGGTAATGGAGATTTTCATTTTCCAAAACTAAATGTCAGCACATCAGTCCTGGCTTTGAAAAACAGAGGCATGGCTTTGTGAACAGAGTCTTCTTTTTCATGCCCTTTGTGGTAAAAAGACTTCCCTCTCTGCCATCATCTTTTTGGGAAGAGCATAAGCGACACAAAAATATTTGCCCATTGTGTAAGGAAAGGGAACGTGTTCTTGCCAATGGAAATTGATAGAAATTCCCTGCCTTCCTGTTTTAGGGGATGGATGCATAACCCCTTATCTAAGTAAAGGATGTGCTTTCAGGTTGCCCGCAGACTTACAAAGCAAAGGCAAAAAAGAGAAAATGGGTTTATTGCCATGGCAACATGAAGAGACATACTTTCATATCTTCCTGGAATGAAAACTACATTGCCTCACTGGCCAAACAGATGGACGAGTGTCTGCAGAATACGCGTGTGCTCTGTTTTATGGGGGGTTGTTTTTACCGTGTTGTCCTTTGTTTCAGTCTCTTTTTAAAACCATTTTGAAAGCTATTTTAAGTAAAATAAATGGACCCTTTAATTCTAAGTTTCAGTGGTCAAGAAGGGAAGATAATAAAAGTCAGGAGCACTTGTTGCAGATGATAGCATCTGAGTATTAAAATGAATTAAGGAATCAAAAATGCTTGTAGACTTTGAGACAAATACTTGTGTTGTTTTTTTTAAAACATCATTAAATGTATTTGTGGTGTGATACTGTATGCCCCTATTTGCCTTATTCAGCAAGAACCTTTTTTTATCTTTCCTATTTCCCACCCTCAGAGATCTCTAAATCCACCCCGCAGCCATTTCCGATAAGCAACGTGCAAGTCGGTGCCGTGCATGCTGTATGGATGACAGCTTTCACTGAAGCTGGAGAGAGCCCTAAAGGGAATGAAGAAATCATTTACATAAAAAGTAATTATGATCATCTGCTTCAAAAGCTGGAGTGTGAAGAATTGACAGGATATTGCCTGAAATTGCTGTGTATCAGGAATACTGTTTTCAATTTTAGTTAAGACCGCAAATAATTATAAAGGGGAAGAATGGGTTCAGGGGGGTCCACACTATCTCCTTAGTGAGCATCCACAGTCCCATCCACTTCAGATTTCCAGTTGGATAAAGAGGAGCCAGAGGAAGGTTTAATCCTGCTCAACTAATCCTGGCTATGACCCAGTTAATTGGACCGAATGGTGCTCATGCATATAGTCATTCATTTGCTCACTCTCACATAACCCAAGCAAAGAAATGTATGGTACCTCAAACATTTTAATTTGATATAAGCTGCTGCTGCTGCTGCTGCTTCTACTTCTTATTTTTCTTCTTATTCTGGCTTTATGATATAGTTGTATTATCTTGGCTATTTTGAAGGTACATAGCTGGCCTCAGTTGCAGTATTGAGCTCCCTTTGGCTTCTTGTACTGGAGGACTTAAACATTCATGGGGAGTCCACACTGTCAGGAACATTTCATGTCTGCCATGACAACCATGGATCTGTCCCAAGTTGTATCTAATACCATCATATTTTAGGACATAATTTGAACCTGATTTTCTATTCTGTGCAGGATGGTAGTAATTGAGATCTGGAGGAACTTTCTGTCATTCACTGATCATTATTTGGTGGGGTGGGGTGTGATTAAGATGGTCCAATCCAGAAGACTTGTGGATCCAGATGGATTCCTTATTGGTCTTGGGAAGATCCTATCAAAGTCCTGGCTGATCTGAAAATGATGGGGAGGTTACATTGCCCTTGGGATCTCAGACTGACACCTCAGTTGTTAACCTGGCCTCAATTCTGAGCCTGAGATGCCCAAATTTCAGCAATGGGCAGGAGTGCAATTGCACAGCTCCAACTACTGCACCAGCTGCACACAATCCCTTGAAATGCCAGATCTGGCTATGGTGGGTGGCACACACTTTGATTGCATCCTGTTTCCACCACCAGTAACACATTTGGAGACATGAACAGGTCCAAAATGCTGCAGCCTGAAAGCTGACCAGGGTAGAATACAGAGAGCATTTAACTGCTTTGTTGAAACAGCTTCATTGGCAACACGTTCATTTCCAGTCACAATTCACAGCACTGGTCATGACCTACAAAGCCAATACAGCTTAGGTCTAGACTAGTGGTTCCCAACCTTTGGTCCTCTAGTTCAGTGTTTCCCAACCAGTGTGCCGGGGCACACTAGTGTGCCATGAGCATTCATCAGGTGTGCCGTGGGAAATTGGAACCTCCAGGAAGGGGGGGGGGAGAGTATAGTATGTTATAAAAACCCTAAGAAACCTACCTCGATAAACACCCCCCCCCCTCCCCACCCGTTGTCTACTTGGTCTCTCCCTCTCCATGCATTGGGAATGCCTGCCTCCCTTTCCCAAAGTAGAGACCTTCTCTTGCCTCCTGGGGGTTGTGTGTGGGGAGTTTGGCCCAGTTCTATCGTTGGTGCTCTTTGATTGTAGGGGAACTATAAATCCCAGCAACTACAACTCCCAAATGTCAAGATCTATTTCCCCTGAACGCCATCTGTGTTCATATTTGGGCATATTGAGTATTCATGCCAAATTTGGTCCTGATCCAACATTGTTTGAGTCCACAGTGCTCTCTGGATATAGGTGAACTACAACTCCAAAACTCAAGGTCAATGCCCACCAAACTCTTATAACATTTTCTCTTGGTTATGGGAGTTCTGTGTGGGAAGTTTGTGTCTTTCTGCCATTCCTGCCAGGATATCTATGTTGAATTCATCGAAACAGTTCCAGGTTTCACACTGAGTGTATAAATACATTTTAAAAACATATTAACCATATGTATTATGTGTTAGAGTGTCATTTTGTGTCATTTTGGTTGGTGGTGTGCCCCAGGATTTTGCAAATGTAAAAAGTGTGCTGCAGCTCAAAAAAGGTTGGGAAACACTGCACTAGTTGTTTTCAACTTCAACTCCCAGAAATTCCAGCCAGCTTACCAGCTGTTAAAAATTATGGGAACTGAAGTCTAAAACACCTGGAGGACCAAAATTTGGGAACCATTGGTTTAGACCAACTGACGGCCCTGGGGCCGTACATGGCCCCCAAACCCCTTCCCCATGGCCCCCTAACCCCCTGCAAGACATCAGGGTGTTTTTTTTAAAAAAAGGAAAAAAATTTGAAAAATTTCGATCTTGGGGGGGGGGGGCGACGCGAGGAGGGGGGGCGACGCAAGTGAGGAGGAGGCGGAGGGAAGCCACGTCAGATGCCCTAGGGGCGGGACTTCCCCCCTCCTCTTCCTCGCTGGCGCAGGGCCGCTCGCGGGCTTGCGCGCCAGGGCAGGATCGGCGAGCCACCCTCCGCCGTGTCCTTGACTCTTGCAGCGGCCGCACCTGAAGGAAGGTAAGCTCCCGGGCTTACCTTCCTTCAGGCGCGGCCACTGCAAGAGCTAGGGAGACGGCGGAGGGCGGCTCGCCGATCCCCCGGGCTGCCTCCCGCCCTGGCGCGCATGCCCGGCATCTTGCGCGACCCGCCCCTTTTCGACAGGGCGCCTGACGTCACCCCGCCAAAAAGGGGCGGGCCGCGCAGGACTCTGGGCATGCGCACCAGGGTGGGAGCGGCCCTGCTCCCACGAGCAGCCACGCCCCCACTGCGGCCACGCCCCCACGAGCAGCCACGCCCTCCGCTCCGGCCCCCAAGGTGATCCGTCACCTGCATTCCGGCCCTTGAGCCCGAAGATGTTGGACAGCCCTGGTCTAGACCAGTGGTTCTCAACCTATGGGTCCCCAGGTGTCTTTCTCTACAACTCCCAGAAATCCCAGCCAGTTTACCAGCTGTTATGATTTCTGGGAGTTGAAGGCCAAAACATCTGGGGACTCACAGGTTAAGAACCACTGGTCCAGACAATCTGATAGGTCGTATCTGCCTATATGAACCTCCCAGAGTTGTAAGATCCACAGGGAAAGGATTTCTCTTGATAAGACCACGTTCGCTTGGTGAGGGCGCAAGAGGGAGCTTTTCTAGGGACTGATCCCATCCTCTGGAATACACTTCCATGGGAGGCTAGGCTGGTCCTCTTCTCTCCTTTCACTAACAGACCAAAAAAAAACCCTCCACATTATTCTTTAAGCAAGCTTTTAATATATATTTTAATTAACTATTTCTGAGACCTGGCTTGGATCTTGCATCTGGGAGAAAAGCAAAATATAAATGAAATAAATAATACATTACTTTGCAAATCAGTATATAAATACTTGGATAAGAGGCAAGGAACGGTAGTAGATGTCATCAGAAGCAAATAAAGGAGCAAAAGTACAGCACATGAACAATACTGTGCAATTATATCAGTTCCCTACCATTTTAATTGCCATGGTTTTCAGGCAAAGTATAAAGTGTTTATATTTATCCTACATTATTTCTGAAACCAGTGTAGCATTTTAAAGCTTTTGCAAGACTCTGTACATTGTTAGAATTCTTGGTCTTGGTTTCCTTCTGTCGCTTTATGAGAATGAATGCTTTATGTCTGCTTGGCATTTTCCAAAGACTGAGGGAGAGAAAATAATTTTTTGTTTTATTACTGTTGATGGTGTCTCCTGTTTTATTGTTTTGTATTTTGCTAACTCCTCATAACCAACAAAAGCAAAGATATTCCTTATACTTCAAAAGTTCTTTTCCGATTAAGAACAAAAAAAATACATAGAGAAGTAAATTAAATTTGTAATTATCGCTTGGATTCCTCTTGGCAATTGGGAATATGTAATCTGCAGTTACACATTTGCAAGGGCATTTTGTTCACAATCCTTACACAGCCCCAGATTTAGGGGCTACATTGGGACTGTGAAAGTCCCATAATCCCACTTATGGTTCAGCAGCTGCCTTTTCTACCTGTTGTGCCAGAGATCCTTCATAGAAGGGAAGGGGAATCTCATGAACTTGCTACATGAATGATGGGATAGTATCTTCCTACTCTTGATTCAAGTCAGGACTAGAAGGGCAGAGGCTTACTCTGTTTTTATTATATGCCTTTTCTCCTCCCCCTCTTTTCCCCCTCTGTTTTATAATAATAATAATAGTAATAATATATTTTATTTATATTCCGCTTTATCTTGCTAAGGGGACTCAGAGCAGATTACAGTATACACACATACAGGCAAACATTCAATGCCTTTTTATACAGTGAACAACAATGACATACAATACACAAACAAAGGCAAACGTTTCCCTTTTCATCTCCAGTGTCTGGAGGCAATGCTCAAATTTCACCATGGGGAGGTGCTCTTGTTCCATTTTCCATGCCGAGGAGCCTGTTGTCCGTAGACCCCTCCTGGTTGTGTTGCTTGCATGGCTGCATGGGCACCATTTACCTTCCCGCTGAGGCGGTACCTATTGATCTACTCACAATAATAATAAAACTTTATTTATACTTCGCCACCATCTCCCCAACGGGGACTCAGGGTGGCTAACATGAGGCCAAGCCCAACAATTACAACAAATCAAAATAAAATACATACAGCAAATATGTATTTTGCATATTTTTGAACTGCTAGGTTGGCAGAAGCTAGGGCTAACAGTGGGAGCTCACTCCGACCCATTGCCGACCTTCCAGTCAGCAAGTTTTTCTGCAGCTAGCGTTTAAAATTCATAAAGTATGACCCCCCATATTCATGCGACCACTATTTTGTTTACTCATGACTGACAAAATATCCCCTTCCTAAGCATTTTCTAGGTTCTTCAGGCAGTTATATGGTTCTCAATCTATCTATGCCTATAGAGGTGTCCTCTCTGGGCATTTTCTCCAGTGCAGCTCCATAGCATGCATCTGGCGGAAGTCATTCGTTCAGTAGGTTTAGCTATTACCCAGTATTGTGTATCTACACAAAGTCCTAGAATATATCTCCCACAGATATAAAAAGAAAGAGCTCTGTAGTCTAGAACGGGTTATTCCTCTTTGTTAAGGGCATCAGAAGCAAGTATGTGTGATTTTCAGCTATAAATTGACCTTCTGAACTCTTTGATCATAATGGTCACCATATTCATTAAATACTTGTCTTACTGCCATAACAGATTCAAATGCACAAGAAGATGTACCTGAGTGGGCTCCCGTTCTAGCGCTCTGCCTTGTCGGTCTTTTGGCCTTCACCTGCTGTGTGCCACCTGCTAGACAAAAGTAAGCAAATTACTTTTCACTGTGGATTTTAGATATGTAAACCAAGCAAGTGAAATCTATTGTGAAACTCCATACTGAAAAATGTCATTCCAGTAATTTCCTCCCTCCTTTCTTTGACTCCAAGCAACCAAAGCTAAAATGGAACTTGTCATCTGTGATGAATCCTCTACCTGGGAGGCTTGGTAAAGCCTAGAAAAGTAGGCCCAAGAATTGGCAGTCATTTTGGATAGTTGCCTGGGGGCTTCCATCTTGGAGCTCATTTCCAAAAGGGGATGTGCCTAAGAGTAAGCCTGGAGGGAAATGAGGGGAGTTAGGATTGGCTGGTAGAGAAGGGGGCGAAGCCTAACTTAGAAAAAGAAAAAAAAGTGACTTGAAAAACCCTGTCAGAGAGAGTGAGTCTGGTAGTTCAGTGAAGGAGTCTGTTGGAGGGAGTGTTAGAGAGCAGTTGTGGAAGTTAGTGTTAGTAGCCTGAAGATTGGTCAGGTAGCAGCAGAGTTAGATAGTAGATTCTACATCTATCAAGGGGAGATAGTTGGTAGAGAAGAGGAGAGAGATCCAGGGAAGGACTATCTGTAGTGAAGTTAAGATTTGCTAGGCAGAGAGGAAATCCTGTTAGTAAATTCCTGGAGGGAGAAAGGAGTGATGTTTTGTAACTAAGATTTGAACTGCTTAAAGGAACCATACCCTTTTGTGCCAATATTTTCCAAACCACTAAGCTTAATGCCTATTTTGTAAGTTCTCTTCAATAAACTTCATTGTTTTATTGTTCTACCCATCTGCCTCATGTGTACATCTTGAAGAAGTTTTAAAGCAGTTTCCAGCAGTTTCCTGGAGAAGTCAAAGTATAAATGGTGGCAGCATGTAATTAATAGGAATCCCCCTAGTGTTACCTCCGAGTAAAAAGCCTGTGTGCGAAATCAGCACATGCAAGCCTATTCAAGCCTTAACCTATGACAAGTGGTGTCAACTTGGAGGATTTATTCAACCTTTTAAAATCCCCTTCCCTTTATATAATCTCATCAAAATAATTGCACATTTCACATCGCTATGAGTATTCATATAATGTATATAGTCTGCCTATAAAGATACATTCTTCGGCATTTCACTCATCTAAGGAAGTAGGTGAAGGGCTCATATATTCTGGTGTATTGGGCTGTGTGGAAGGGCCCTTGAAAGCCATGGTTTGAATTCCCATTCAGTGCATGACCTTGGACAAGTCATACTCTCTCGCCCTTAGAAGAAGGAAATAGTGTATCTTCTGTAAAAGAAAAATTCTTGCCAACAAAACCTAATGATAGGCTAAGCCCTGAGGATCTCCATAAGCTGAAAGTGGCTTGGAAACACCCACTGTACTCATAATTAATAAACCAATAGATGTACCCACAACACACAGTGGTTTCTTAGGGAAAGTTTTACACCTGGCTAAAGTGCCTAGCATACCAAGGCAGGAAATCCAACATTATCTGAGTGTGGACTCAGATAACCCAGTTCAAAGCTAATATTGTGGGATTCTCTGCCTTGATATTCTGGGATATAGGGCTGTATGAAACTCTATTAAAACACTATAAAAACACAAATCCTCCCTATTAGATATACAGTAGGCATTTGTTTAGTACAGCTTTCTAAGCTTCCATTGATCCTGATCTGAAGTATTGATTATTGTGATAACTGTTAGAAATAGCAACCTTCTACATGCCTCCTATACTAGTTATTTCTTATGTATATAATTGTGATTACTTACTGTCTTGTATGCATATATTGATATGCAATTTTCTCTTAACTCTATGTTGTTTGAGGTTGTGGGAGACCATGTGACCAGATCAGGGACTATTCAAACTGAGACTCCATTTTCGAAGCCAGTTTTGCATCAGAAGCAGTACAGTTTAGAAGTCAGTGTCAGTAGAGTTTAGAAGTCAGTCAGTATGCTGCAGTTAGTAGTCAGACTTTATTGAGTCAATGTTCAGTAATGTGTTAGACTGAAGAGAGTGTTTGTCTGTATGCAACAAAGAAGAGACTAAAACAGAATGCTTTAGAGAACAGTTTAAACTAACAAAGTACCTGAATGCTGAATACATAACGTTTGTAAGTAAAACAACTATGTTACTTTTTAACAAAGACTGCTTATTTTTGGTGTCTTGAGAGCATGGTTTAAAAGCAACATATTTTATGGGAGAGTAGATGCTTTTTGGGCAACTGAAACAACACTTCTGAAGATCTGCTATATATTTTGTACATTGCCATATCTTTGTTCCTAACATTTCAGAAAGATAACCAGGTGTATCAGTCTAACAACTGAGAAGCCTCATTTGCCTTGCATGAATGCTAGTGGATATTTACCACTAAGGAGAAGATTCACTCAATCATGTATTTAACTCTTCTCAGGAAGATCATACTTTACAAAAAGTTATGATTTTTCCAAAGAGTGTAAATGCCAATTAATCTCCAAAAGGCTATTGAGATTCCTGGTTTTATGGTCTCTAAAAGGTAATGCCTTTCCAAATCAGTATGATTTTCACACAACAGTTATGAAAGTTGAGTATTAATCATTTCACACATCCATTAACATACAGAGATACATTTCAGAAGCACACATACGTTGTTGTTTGTGAAATACCACGTTTCATTTGTGTTGTTGAAAACCAATGCAGTACCTTATAAAGTTCTTTACTTGTGGCAAAATAAATGTGGGTGCTGTGATTCGTAAATGTAGTGTTGCCTCTACATTAGAGGCAGGATTTCTGTGATCCTGTGGGTGTTGTCCAACTGCAACTCCCATCATCCCTCATCATTGACTATGCTTTCTGTGCCTGCTGGCAGTTGCAGTTCAGCAACATCTGGTGAGCCAGAAGATCCCCATCCTGTCCTATAGAGATGCCGCTACTGTCCATACGACAGGGAAGAAAAGGAGAAAGCTGATGCAGAAACAATACGGAAGGAGATGAGCGAGAAGAATGCTTTCTTTCCCAAAAAGGCCCCTGAGGAAGAGTCATAGACTCTAAAGACGTGACCTAAATCAGTCCCAGTTTCCTCTCTTCCTCATTTCTGGAGCCCAGGCTAAACATTTCCGATGGTACTTTTGTGGTGGTAATTATAATATACAATGTTTTGCTTTTCAAAGGCAATGCTTTTCAAAGGCATTGCTTAAACAGAGGTCAGAATTATGCAACCCTACAGATGGCAATGTTAAGCCACAATTTCCAACAGCCCTCAACAGCAGCCCCCAACAAGTGAAGCGATATTGACAACTGCAGTTTAACAACATCTGGAGAGATTCATGAATTCCTCATGTTAGTCCCAGCTGATTGAAACAACTTGTTAATCCTCACTCAGGCGAGTCTCATTGATTGAGGCCTTATCACACTACAGAAAAAATCCTCTTAAAATTCGGTGCTGCCTCCTGCAGAATTCTGGGGGTTCGTAGTTTAAGGAGGAGCCTTTAACAGTCTCACTATAGCATTGCATTTAGATTGTTGTATTTGCAGAACACATCTGTTTGTATGTTTACAAATGGACTGATTGGCATTACTCATTCTTTACAAATATTAAATCTTGAAGTTTGAGAATGTGTTGATTTTTATTATCTCCTACTAGGCTTTTCTCGTGCCTTTCTGTTTTGCTGTCCAAGTATAACGGTAAAGCTGTTCCAGATCCAGCGAACTCCTCTTGCCTTAAAGAATTCACATCTTTACAGGTAAGCTCATATCTACTAGGAATCAGTATTCATTCTGAATATCCCCAAATCTAGGCCGGATCTAGATAGGCAAATAATGCATCCATACCTCATTCCCAATCTTCTTGGAAAGCACAATTCTTTTGTTCATAAGTGATTTTGCATGCCTGGTGGCTTTGGGGTTGTTTAAAAAACATCCAGTTTACTTTGCTGTTTTGGGAGAACCAGCTTTCTGAAACATGTGGCTTCAATGCCAATTGGGGTTACAGGTGAATTGGGACTCAAATAGTAGCTCTATCACTTTTCTTCCATTTGGAAATAGGCACATTTTATAATTTTTACATTCAGCGCCTGGTGAATAAGGTTTATGTCAGAATGCTCTTCTGGCTAAGTTCAGGATGATTTGGGATTTACTGGTTTAGCTGCCCAGAGGGATTCTCTTGCTGTTGCTGGGGAACATTAAGAGGAGTGGTGGTCCTCATGAAGCTTTTCTTTGATTTGAGTCGACTGTACAATTGATTTTGTATGTAAACTGATGTTTCTTCACTTCTGCTAATTAAGGATGAATCAAGCTTATATTTCACACAGTTCCAGAAGAATCGAAGTAGCTTTGAAGACCCTGAAGCTTTACCAATAGAGGAAGTCTTCGTGAAAAGGCCATGTCCACCGTTTCAGTATGGATCCCACTTCAAAAACAGTGAGAAAGGAGATAGCCAAAAATGTCAGAAGACAGTCAGTTTGGAGGAAGAGGGCCCCACTGTAAAAAATGTGAACTACGCTCCTTTGATCCTTGATACACCAGGTGTCACCAACAAGCATCCGCTGCTACCTTTGTATAGAAAAGTTGCACCAAAAGAACCAAATCAAGGCCCGATATTTTCTGACTATCTTAGCAATCCAATTGAGGATACAACAGTAGACTACTTGCCAACAGTTACAGCCAATGATATGAACAATGATGAGGACAGCTTTGACTTTGAACTCAATTCATTTTCTGTATTCCCGAGAACGTTTCTATCCCAGTCATTTTCCCTTGGTGGAAAGCTCACTCTAGATGCCATAAGAATGGACTGTAATTCTTACATAGATTAAGGTTGCAAATTTATTCCAATTGATCTGGAAGTAAGCTGTTTTACTCTATGGGACTTACCTCAAAGTAGCGTTTAGAATTATGGCGTTAGCTAGGAATAAGCAACTTTTCTGACTTTTCTCTTATGGGACTCTCTATTCAGAGATATGAATGCTCTTTATGCACTATGATTATGTTGGTGTCTCTTTTACCCATGTAGGGTCTCTTATTAGGTTATTTACTTGTGCTCCAAAATACTGCATTGCATGTTGCATTTGTATGTTTGGTGATATACACAAAAAATACAAAATTTTATCATTATCATTGCTTATTAGTTCTCCTCGTTGCTTTCATTTCATGGCCAGAATCACTGGGTTTTAGGTTTTTCGAGCTATATGGCCATGTTCTGAGGATGCCTGCATCTATGGGGGAAGCAATATATTATTCACAATGCACCTCAAAACCAACTCACATTGGTTCATGTATTTGTCCAGGAGCCATGGCGGCGCAGTGGGTTAAACCCTTGTGCCAGTTGAACTGCTGACCTGAAAGACCTGAAGGTCGGCGGTTCAAATCGACAAGGCGGGGTGACCTTTCATCAAGATGCCAGCCACAGATGCAGCAAAATGTCAGGAAAAAATGCTGCTAGTACGCAGTCATATAGGTCAGAAACCACACAATACTCCAGTGATTAAGCTCATGAAAGCCTGAGACAATACTATATATACATTTTGTACAAATTCTTTTGGAGTTCTTCCCAATCCCTTTAAGCATGATGACTTAGTGCTGTAAACAAGTTTGGCCACCTTACTATTCACAGCTTGTCCCAGGTCATTTATGGGAGATTTTAAAAGCAGTGGTCCCCACACAATAAATGGGGAAGTAATTCACCTCTTAATAATTTTAATTCCTAGTCTGCTGGTGGATTTTATTCCCAGAAAAAGACCTTAAAACGTTTTCCCTTACAAGGTGATTTTCACCTCTTTCAAAAGATATTTTGCAAAGATTTCTTAGTAGCCACAAAACAAGGTACCGCATTTCACATCTAATGTTTATATTCTTGCCAAATGTGTAACTTTGAGAACGTATTTGGAATATCCAGTATTCAAAATCATTCTGGATGTCCAATATTAAAAATCATTCTGAATAGTAGGAAATGTAGGAAACTAGTTATATTAGTAGAACACAATTTAAAAATAGAAGTAGCAACATGGGCATTTTAATCACCATATTTGAAGAGCAATACATCAGTCTTTCCATAGCATGCATGCAGGTGTGCCTTCAGATTGCCTATTAACGCCATGAATTACATAGGGTTTATTTTTAGGCAAGCAATACTAGCCCAGAAACCAGACAGGGAGATAAGAGGCGGTTTCTGCTGGTGGTGGCAGCCTCGGGAGGACCGTCATTCCTGCTGCATAGCCATGGATCCTGCCTCCTGGTTGGCCTTCTCCACCCGCCCCCATGCAGTTCCCTACTGGCCTCATTCAGGAAGCCTTCAAAACTTCCCCAAGTTCTGAAGGGCACTCCGGTAAATACAGTATTTGAAATGATCTTCTCACCAAATCACCACAGCATATCCCATGTAGTGGAATCCAACAAGTTGATTCCATTATCATTACTCTAGCACAGTGGTTTCCAACCTTATTTTGGCCAGGGACCACTTTCCAATATTAGTACCAAAAGGGTTATGAATCATTTTTGGTCAACTTTCGATATGGTTATTTGGGGTGCCAATTCAGAAAATTGCATTGGATAGACCACATCAGCTATAATTTCCGATACAGAACATATGCCATCCAGAAGTCACCATCTGCTCATCCACAGAAAACCGTATTTAATAAGCCTCGGTACTATAAGAGGGTTTTGTGAGACCAGTTGCACTTGTTGCATTAGTATAGTAACAGTGAGACCCTGGACCATATTTTAACTCATGCGGATCACTGCTGGTCCACGGGCCACAAGTTGGGAACCACTGCTCTAGTGTCACTTCTATTTTCTTCATGTAGTTATATTTCAGTTCTCCTTAAAGAAATTGTACATTTTAGATTACCAGGCTCGTATTCTTTCTACCTCCCCTCCAAGTTGAATTGTATTACATTTTTTGAATGTACCAGGAGATAAAAGATCTGTTTTAAAGCTGTTCTTGTTTGCTTCTTCCCTCTACATACATTTCTTCAACTGAATCACTGGTGGCACACATTGGGAGGGGTTGTTTGTGAAAACGGCTCTGAAGTCAACTGCAGTCCTTAATACTTGTTGCTTTATTACCTTACCTTATTGCTAAAATTCAGATCCAAGAGTTTGCAAGTGCAACTGTAAACTCAAACCGATGGAAACAGAACATTGGCAAACACAGGTCTTTGCAAGAAAAGAACAAAGTAGAACACCCACCTTTTCTCATAATTATTCTACGCCATCCCTTTTTCTTGCCATCGAAATTGCCACCATCACACCCTAGTAATCTTTGAAAGCCAGAGGGAGGCCTGACATCTTGAAGGGCAAATACAATTCCAGAATTCTTCAGGTCCTGCATTTCACTAGATGGGGCAAACAGCTGGGATCGGAAGTAGCAGCGTATTTTAATTTAAAGCTCTTATTGCCAATAGGAAAGGCATTTGGGTACCTCATTTGAAAAATCTAGGAACACCCCCCCCCAAAGAACCAGGATGCCAGATTTGGTCCTGAGCTTCCCCCACCCATTTTTAAAGCTTTACTTTATACCAAACAGGTACATATGCAATTATCTTCAGCCCACTTTAAATCATATGTAAATTTAGAGTACATGTCTGTTAAAACAAGAAAAGCTATATAATTATGATCTGTGCGTGCTACAATAAGGCACCACAGTGGATTAGTTGTTGTCTTATTGAGTCATTTCAGCAAGTGCCCAAATCAGTAACTGGACACTAGCCAATATAATACTAACATCTTAAGGAAAACAAATATCTAACCTTTAAGACAGCCAAAGAATCAGTCCTGCTTTTATTAAGTCAACAGGTATGGTAAGTGAATCTCAAAGGGTAAGACTTAATCAACCACTAGATGCAGTATTCATCCAACAGAAAGATGACCTATATGCACAATAGACAGTTTTGACCCTCGTGGTAAACTAAGAAGGGATTTCTGCTGTTTTCTTTTACTCGTTTGTTAACATTTCTATGGGTTAGCTGACACAAGATGAACTTTCATGCTCAAGACATTTAATTAAGTCAACCAATTCATGTTCAATATTGATCCATTCTAAGAGAAGTTGCACTCCTAGAATGCACTGGTGCAAAGGGATAAGCAAGAGAAAATGGGATACAAAATCAGATTCATGTAATAGCTTAACACGAACTATGCAAATAGCAATTTTGCCACTATCAACCCAGAATGGGACCACCCTGGAAGAGGATTTTTAAGGAGCTTGTCAGCCAGAAAGTAGATGTCTGATTTTACTTACTTTTATAATGCCAACTTTTTATGACATTTTAAAATAAAAGAGCATGAAAATAAACCTTTATTTTGTTAACACACGCCAAGATTAGTTTTTTTTTTCACAGCTTGACACAATGTACACAGGTAAGAAAAGAACAACAAGTGGGCCTTCCTTAAATGGCCGCCCTAAACTTTTCTACATTACACAAATGCTGTAAGATGATGGGAAATGTGTCAAGTATCAAATTGGCATGGGATGCTTGGCTTTTATGAAAGGGCTAGTTTTGGGGAGAAACAGCCATTATTAGCTAGGAAAGGGACATGTAAGGAAAAGATACAAAGAACAATTTTTAAAAACCCTATTTAGTATGTCTTTGGGGACTGGAGTATTTTGCACAGCTGTTTCAAGTGAAATATTATATACAGGTAACAACTAATACTCTTCCAACATATCCCTGTGGCATGGGTTGTGTAGGAGCAGGAACCCAAGTATTACTGAGAATATATGCACCTGTTGACCTATGGAAATTACCTCTAAAAGTTGAGACTTCAAGGCTAAGCACCAAGAAACTTTGAAAAAGAGTGCTCAGCATCTTTAAAACTACCCCCAGGGCAAAAGCTATGATACACTTAAAATTTAATTCTTTCCTCTTGACTACAATGCTGAAAAGAATAATGCCTCAAGAGTCTGATCCAATACAATAACCTTCGCTTATGTAAACAAATGTTCATTAGATATAATTCTGACAATATGATCCAGGTAAACACCGCAAACAAGCAGTTACTGTTCAGTTGTCTAATACTTTTGTTCACCCAGTACATCTTTTTAAAAAGGGGGGTATCATCATTAGTTTTATACCCCATTGAGAAACCTACAAATGCTACAAGCTGCTCAACGTGTAAACACCTCAAATACATTGATATTTCCGTTTTAGCCTCCTATATGTTGCAAACAAACAAAAATCCCCTAAGTAGTCCTTTTTTATTGTTTGCTCTTCTCAAGTCCTTCTGTGTTTTGAAAGTGGTAACATTCCTGTTCACAGGATTAAGTTAAACTATTCTACAGTGGAAAGGAGAACGCTTTACAATCACCCTCTGAAAACGAAACATTCATTTGTCATCCAGAAGAGACCAGAAGCTGACGCAGCAGAGCAAAATCCACATTTCAATTAGGTGATGAGGTTTTGGTTTATGTCCCACGGAGACCACAGCCGTCCCATTTTGATGGACTTTGATGGATCTGCCTTGAATGGGCCAGATCCTCCTCCTCCCAAACAGTACACAGTGCCCTTTGGTTTCTTCTTTAGGATCATGGTTGCAGGATATTACAACAGTGTTGGAATGCACACAATGTAGGTGCATTTATATGTATATATACCGCACTGCCAGACAAATATCAAATGTACTTTAAACCAACTGTATTAAGAAATAAGATACCACTCCCTTCTCAACCTCCCATGTCTTGAAAAAAAAGTTGCTCCAGTCTACAGAATATTTTTGGTAGCAACAATATTAACAAGGTTAAATGAAGTTTTACCAACAGACAACTAGCTTTTTTGAAGAAAAAGAGGGTAAGATTAAAAGGGTGGATATGGGAGGCGTAACACAATCTTTAAAAAAAAAAACCAACTTAGACCAATTATCCAAACAGAGCTGCTAGATTCATAAGCAGGTATTGAGAGTATAAACCAATGTGCTTTGAGTATTTTTTTCAAGTATCTGATATCAATTTTGTATAAAGATTTTCGAATACACAAACTACCAAAGATAGAAGAAAATGGACTTTTCCAAGTTTGAATTTAAGTATTAAAAACTCAAATATTCCAGATGTTAGTATTCCACACAGTACTAACAATTTTTTACATATCCCAGCTGACCGTGGACTGAAAATAACCTGCTAAGCAGTATTAAAAGAAAAAATAGTGTGCATGAATTAAAATTGTCTGTAATTTAGGGAAAACACATCTAAAATCCTAACTTAAAAAATAAAAACAAATGAAGTGAAAGCTTTAACTGGTACACACTGTTCACACCTATATTTCAAGTTTGGAAACGCATATTTTCAAGCAGCAATACAAAAAAGTATCCATGAAGAATGCATAATTTCCGGGAAAAAAATTATGAAAACATCCCTGCTACCATTACATTTCTAAATACAAAACTGACTACCATATTGTTGCTTCTGTGTAGCAAGAGAAGTTCATTTTCAAAACAGGTAAAATTCAGTCTTCAGGTGTGAATGGTATGAATGAGAGTCCCCTTTTAAATTTCTTAAGTTGTTTTTAGGATCCTTAAGCATGCAAGCCTTGAAAAGAAGGGCCCAACAAGGGGCAGGGTTGGCTTAGGGCATCCAGTTTAGGACAGAGCTGGGAAAGCTTCTGGATCATCAACGTCAGGAGCAGAAGCACTGGACTGAAAGAGAAACAGGAAGCACATATTACGCCAAAAGGTCATGATGTCTGTCAGTTTTATTAGCAGCATTACTATATGGCAATGGACCATCTGTATTAAAGCTGCTTCTGATTTATGGCAACCCTAAAGCAAACCTATTACAAGGTTTTCTTGGCAACATTTGTCCAGAGGAAGGTTTGTCTTTGCGTCCCTCCGAGGCTGAGAGAATGTGACTTGTCCAAGGTAACCCAGTCCTAAATCAAAATACAAATTGCAGGGTATATTTTCCTTCCTGGAAGAGTGAGCTCAAATGGTGATACAGGTAGCCCCCAAGTTACAAACATCCGACTAACGTACAACTTGGAAATATGAATGGGCCTCTCCCCTCTCTTGCATGAAAACTTAGTGCTAAGCCAGAGTTCCTGGATCTCACCCCACCTCTTTATTTGCTCCATGTATGACACCACTGTAATTGCCGTGGCTCAATGCTATGCAATCCTAGGATTTGTAGTTTGGTGAGGCAGCAGTGTTGTTTGACAGAAAAGGCTAAGGATCTTGTAAAGCCCCCAGGACAGTTAAGTTAGTGTCAAGTTCCAATCATTCTACAGCATAAATGCAGCCCAAGGAAGCTGAGATGGGATAAACAGGAGAGGCTCGTGGGCCATCCAGTCC
The DNA here is from genome assembly GCA_030556195.1 of Anolis apletophallus. Classification (NCBI taxonomy): domain Eukaryota; kingdom Metazoa; phylum Chordata; class Lepidosauria; order Squamata; family Anolidae; genus Anolis; species Anolis apletophallus. The sequence continues at coordinate 99,840,552 of JARBWK010000005.1, forward strand.
AACCCCTTGCCAAGAAGCAGGAAGATCGCATTTAAAGGATCCCCAACAGATGGCCATCCAGCCTCTGTTTAAAAGCCTCCAAAGGAGCCTCTACCACACTACGGGGCAGAGAGTTTCACTGCTGAACAGCTCTCAGTTAGGAAGTTCTTCCTAATGTGTAGGTAGAATCTCCTTTCCTGTAGTTTGAAGCCAATATTCCATGTCCTAGTCTCCGGAGCAGCAGAAAATAAGCTCGCTCTCGCCTCCCTGTGACTTCCCCTCACATATTTATACATGGCTATCATGTCTCCTCTCAGCCTTCTCTTCTGCAGGCTAAATATGCCCAGCTCTTTAAGCTGCTTCTCCTTGAGGGAAGGGTAAACCGTTTCTCTGGTTTTCCTTTCTATTAATGGAAGATTTGGTGTTCAAACACTTGTCATTAAAGAAGAAATTCTAAGCATGCAGTATCTACAATGTGCACCTTTTTTGGCCAAATTACAAAGAGTGCACTTTTTGCCACTCATTCATTAGCCAGAAGTGTGCCTCAGGCCCGTTCCAAATTACATTCTAATTCAACTTAAGAACAAACCTACAGAACCTATCTTATATATAATTTGGGGAGTGCCTGTACTGCAAATTCTTATTCAAGCCCATCATTGTAATTAGCCTGCCAAGTCTTCTCAGACCAGATTTTCCGTGTTGGATGGTGACCCACCAACCGTGGTTCCTTCTTGTGGGAAAATGGGTACATGGTCCTGCAGGAGTAACATTCCTTCTTAGACAAGAAAATACAGAAGGTGGTGCTGGATTCTTATTCAATCCTACAGCCTATGCCATGTCTCATAATTTAGTTTTATCCCCCATGTAATTTAATACCTACATGCCACCCAACTCTTTGTTTTCCTTTTTCACCCAATTCCAAGAAAATTGCCTCTGTATTAAAGCAATGCCTGCAGTGGGTAATTTGATGAGGGCAAACAAATTAAAACATAATCCACACAAGGTGCTTCTTGTCAATTAAAAAGTGTTGGGTGGGGTTAAACGCCACCTGAAATCGCAGGTTGGCAGATTGGGTCCAGACTATTTGAAAAACTTATCTCCCTATATAGCTTCAATTTTTTTCATCCACTCTCTTTGTCACCAAGAACACACACATACTGGAATAGTATCAATACACAGGTCACGTAACAGGCTGAAGACAGAAATCTTGAAACAAACATTATCAGAACAACTAGTCTGTGGAGAAGAATGCTACATATCAATCCAAAAAATCTGCAGCATGCCAACTTTTGTTACTGATAAAGGCATAATTAGGGCCAAGGTAGTCATATATTAACGTTGAAAATTTTTGTACATACAGGTCCTTCTCAAAAAATTAGCATATAGTGCTAAAGTTCATTATTTTCCATAATGTAATGATAAAAATTAAACTTTCATATATTTTCGATTCATTCCACACCAACTGAAATATTTCAGGTCTTTTTTGTTTTAATACTGATGATTTTGGCATACATATCTCAAAAAATTAGCATATTCCATCCGACCAAATATGCTAATTTTTTGAGACAGTATTTTTGGGTTTTCAGGAGCTGTATGCCAAAATCATCAGTACAAAACAAAAAAAGACCTGAAATATTTCAGTTGGTGTGCAATATATGAAAGTTTCATTTGTATCATTACATTATGGAAAACAATGAACTTTAGCACTATATGCTAATTTTTTGAGAAGGACCTGTATGTTCAGAAAGAATGGAACAAAGAAATCTAAATGCTTCCACAAACCAGGAAATAAAAACTGGATAAAATCACTAACCTGGCTAGGTGTGTGGATAACATCAAACTCCTTAACCAACTGGAATGAAATACAATGAAACACAAATATCAGTGTACTGAATTTGTAATAAGGAAAAATAAAAGAAGCAGGTTATGACAACAAATGCTTTGAGAAGCAGTTTCAGTTATGAAAATTCTTACAGAAAGCAATCCAATGAACTGGATTAGTAATAAAACTAAGTCTACACTGTGCTCAACTGCAACTACACTGGGACTTTTTCCCATCTTCTCCTACATTTCTGTGCATCCAGGAAAAACCAGAAGGACTTCACAGCCTTCCAGATAAATGCTGGGAAAGGCCTCCCTCAGTTCAATTTGAGGAAAATATCTATCAGCAGAATCACTGCTTTGAGTTCTGCCATTCAAAAATGTAGATTAACATTCTCTATTTGCTATTCAAATGGCTACAGAACTGATTGGAATATCAGATTATATTTACAAATTGCAATATGTAAAAGCACAAAAATAAACAGCCATCATGAACTAGAAACTATCTGTTTAAAAGTGAACAGATAGCATATTTTAATAATACCTAACCTGTGATACAAGTATATGCATATATTGAGCAACATATTTAACTTGTTTATCTTTTATATAAAAAAATCCCCCCACTAAAAAAACAGAATTGTTTTAATTAATTGAAAATATACTTTCTGTTTCACTCCAGGTTCAGAGGTTTGGAAAGCCACTTGGAAAAAAAAGTCAAGCTTATGGCAGCAAGGTGATGTATGCAGGGCATTAAGTGTGAAAGGTGCTCTAAAGGGAAACGCTTGAATGTATGCCATGGCTTCAAGAGGCCAACTTCCTGAGAGGTCTTGTGTGATGTGGATTTACCATAAATTTTTGAGTGAGTTTTTCAGCCCTTTTTAAGGCTGAAAAAGCCCCCCATAGCTTATACTCGAGTCAAGGTTATTTATTATTTTACTGTTATTATTAATTTATTATTTTACTCTATTATTACATTTATTATTTTACTCTTATTACTGTCATTATTACATTTCCATTATTTTACTCTATCATTATTATTACATTTATTTTACTTTATTATTATTGGAAGAATACATAAGCACATTTACATTAAATAAAGTTAGAATCGTTTAATCAGAGTTGCACAGTCTTATCTTAAATTACAGTTTTATGCAAATATTCAAAAACATTTAACCTACTGATGCCTCAATTAATGTAATTTTTTTGGTATCTATTTTTCTTCGAAATTTACCAGTAGCTGCTGCATTTCCCATCCTCGGCTTAAATTCGAGTAAATACATTTTCCCAGTTTTTTGTGGTAAAATTAGGTTCCTTGGCTTATATTTGGGTAGGCTTATACTCAAGTATATATAGTACTTCAATCAGAAAATACTCACGGTCAGTATTTCATTTGAAGCAAATCAATTATTTACCTTATCAGTTCTGCTTCCACGGTTAGCCCTTCCCCCACGCCCACGGCCTCCTCTTCCGCCTCGACCCCCACGCCCAGGACGGCCAAGATCCCCAAAATTGATCTCCAGCTGGGATGTGATGTCATTTGCCGGCTTACGGAAATGATGATCCATTACAGAATCTTCAGCATGAGGCTACAATTAAAAAAGTTTATTCAAGATAAAGAACCATATTTTAAATGTATTTTCACAGTATATCAAATCATCTCAGGAATTCAGGAAGATCACTGTGCTAGTTAACCACAAATACAGGCTTGAAATAATAATCAACATCTGCTATGACTGACCCCAGCCCTATTAACTGCAGCAAATACAACAGTTAGGATAAAAACGGAACTAAGAGCATGTTCGCACACACTTTGTCCCTCAAGCAACCCAGGGTGCTTTGAAACTGAGGCAAGATAAAATAAATGCAGAACATTCACGAGCAATTATAATGCAACTATAAGCAGACCGTTCATTTTTTAAATGAACACTGAAAGTACATTACTATAAAAATTTAGTAGACACCCTCTCATCTATAAATCTACTTTAAGAAATTGCATTGCTATATGAATGTAGCTTAGATGTGCAGAAAACCTGTAGCTAACCTGTAGGGTTAATTACCTACTTCTTTAACGTAATTCTTGATCCTAAAACTAGCTTATAAACACAGTATCATCTTTTACACAAATCAAGCCAAACACACATACTCGGCTTCTGGGTTTATGGGATTCAGAAGGAACCAGGCACTTTCCTTAAGCTGCTATCACCAAGAAATCCTATTTCGTACCACACCCCTGGAGTTTACATAAATATGCTTCTAATTTTGGAACTTTCCATTTCCATTTCAAGTGAGCACCTAGAAATCGTAAATGCCTAACTAAGTCATGTGGGACAACTGATTTCAAAAGCAAAGGGACCTGAAATACATTTATTTTATTAGGTTAATAGTCATGCTGCAACTTGAGAGGAAGCACCGGGTGCTCCAAGATTTTCTTCTGTAAATCCCATAATTCCCCAAAGTCTCTCTGCATCTCCATTATATGTATGCACACCACTGCTGAAGCTACATAATCAGCTGACCAAAGTCTGATTTGCAAAGCAGAGAGAAGACTTGAGACCCTTCCACACAGCCATATAACCCACATAATGTAGGTTTTCATACAGCTGTGTGGAAGGGGCCTCACTCTCCCATTTATGACGCACTTCTTTTAAGAAAAATTGAGGTGCTGGGTGCCATAACTATATAGAAGTAGGAGTATCATGACCACAGATTCACAAACATGTTGCTGCAATTTAAAAAAAATAAGGTAATACAGTAATAATTATTCTTACATATGTATAAACAGTAATTGTATCAGGACAGCCATGTGAATAAATCATTTTATTCACTACATAGGATGCATTCTTAATAAGAGAGAGATATGGCGAAGTGAAACAAACACAGATGGATCAAGACAGACAAAACTTATTTGTCTGAAAAGTAACAATATTGGTTAAAATGAATGAATGTACTACCAGGAGTATATACCAATAAGTTTCTTAAAATCCCTTAAATTCCATTTCAAACATTTCTTTTTCCTTACCCAATGAATACATATAAACTGTCAGTACCTCATTGGGTTCCAGCGGACTCCCTTGCATCTCTGTCATCCCCTTTGTCTGATTCAAGTTGTGTTGACACGCAAGAGATAAAAACAAACAGAAGAAAATGAGACTCTACATTACAGAAATAAGATGCTTTATGATTAGACAAATGAACCAGGATGATGGACAGAAAAAGAACAAAGTCAAGAAAAATGAGCATAAAACATTAATATGCAATAAAGATTGAAAGTTTTCAGGCTCATGTTAGTTTGACAGCCATGGCAAATAAGGAGGTTGAGAAAGATTAGCTTCACAAATAAAAACAGGACCAGGATTATATCAGAATCTTAGCTTTCATTAATGTGCAATCTTAGGGCTCTTCCACACAGCCCTTTATTCCAGAATATCAAGGCAGAAAATCCCACAATATCTACTTTGAACTGGCTTATCTGAGTCCACACTCAGATGTTGGATTTTCTGCCTTGATATCCTAAGATATAGGACTGTGTGGAAGGGCCCTTAATAATTAGGTTCAGAATTCTGAAATATATATTTACGTTCTAACCTGAAGCACATTTACAGCCAGGAATAAACCATACCCAGCAACATGGTGTACTTATGGGTAAATAAGCACCGGGAATGTGGCACAGCTGGGTAAGTGTCAGCTGCATAAGATCTCTCTGACCAGTAGATCATGAGTTCGAGGCCTGCCTGGGTCGAGGTGGGTGCTCGACCTTTAAGTGTAGCCTGCTGTCGACCTTTGCACCCCGAAAGACAGTTGCATCTGTCAAGTAGGAGATAAAGGTACCACATTAAGTGGAGAGGCAAATTTTGACTGAATTATGAGGCCATTAAAGAACTCCAGGAACGCTGAGGAATGCGGAAGGAACAACCAGGGACACTGGGAACGCTGAGAGATGAGGAGTGCGTCAGCTCCCCCTGGTGGCCAGAGTTTGCCTCTGTTCATCTATATGTGTGTATGTGGAAACAGCAGCGATTGTCTGCTAAGTATGTGTACCTGTAATCCGCTCGGAGTCCCCTTCGGGGTGAGAAGAGCGGAATATAAATAAAGTAAATAAATAAATACGCAACAAATTCTGATACAATGCAAGACCAGTGAGCAAACACCATAGCTTTTCTCTTATTTTCCTTTATTCTCATGGCATTATTTAGAAGAGAGCACCAGAGGCGTTTCCCAGCTCTCGAGAACAAATATTGAGGTTCCATGGGAGGGGGACTGTCCCAATGCAATTCCATGAAATTCCACTAGCAGAACATCAGCAGTGGACACAAGATCTTATTGGACGGGGTGAATTCAGTATCCTAGAATGCTTTACTCTGTTCTGGAGGACAGAGGTCCACGACGGCATGTGGCTTCCAGTGAAGGCCTCGCCCCCAACCAGGGTGAAAGCGTTGTTAAATGCTTTCAACCCAAAAAGGAGGCTTCCCGTGTTATGATGGCTCTAATGCAGGTGAAAGCATTACAGAGAAAGAGCTGCACGTGGGACGAGATTTGTCCCAATGCCCCTCTCTTCTATCTCGGTAGAGACACTTTGCCTGGCCTTTCCAATGAGGTCCACAATCATTGGGGGGGGGGGTGTGTCTATTTCACCATAAAATTCAAAACAGGCCCAAAAAACCCACTTAAGAGGCATAAACAGCAAGCAAACCACAAATACACAGAACCCTGAAGCAAAATAATTACCCCCTAAGCCCACAAACTAGTTCAGTATCTCCACATATGTATTTTCCAAACTTTTTTTAACTTGACAAACATTTCATCTGAGAGGGAAAAGGAAACTCATTTTGCAAATTCTTCGATGAAACCGTATTTATTTAAATTATGTACCCAAAACAGACCTCTACCACTACAGGACACATTAATTCCACAGATCTGAACTTGCTTTAGGATTTTGGCTTTCATTGAGTTATGGGTGCAATTCACACAGACACTGGTAAATGTTATACTGAGCTTTAACACCCAGAGGAAGATACTTCAGTGATGTTTGTGGGGGGCGGGCAATTTAATTTAAAAACAAAAACAAAACTGAGCACATGGGTGCCACGCACTCTGATTTTAAGGAGAGTAATGTTTGCTTGGCTACAATGTTTCATTCAAACAAATTCTGATGCAATGCAAGACCAATGAGCAAACAAACACTATCAAAGCTTTTCTCGTCTTTTCCTTTATTCTCTCTTAAGCGGGAGCACCCGTTGATCAATCCAATCTACACACTGAATTCCTACCTGAGACTTGCCACATGTGTGTCCAAATGGTTCTCATTAGCTGCTAAGACCCAAATATTGTGTAAGACACAGATGCTGTGTTGCAAAATCAATGCTGACAGTTTTAGATGACATGCAGTGTATATATCAGTTACTGTACCTACATTGTGAATTCTGATGCAGACAATATAAACACCATTAGTATAACTCTATAAAGAATAAAGACAAGGCAACCCAGAAATAGCCTACCTCCTCACTCTTTGACTTATGGAGAACAAAACCTTTTTTCCATTGTCCATCAGCACCTTCATTTGGTTTGCGGATGTTGAATTCAACTTTTGCGCGATCCTTGTTTTGAATAGCTTTCCATTCATCCAGAGTCATTTCCTTGGGCCCTTCCTCCTTCACTTCTTCTACTTCGTTCTCTCTGCAATAGGTTTATAGTGATGGGTACTCATTTCACACATTCTGAAGACAGTTACACATTCAGAATCATGAAGTCTGAACACAGAAATGCTATAAGCAAATAGGAATACCATCTAAATAGAATGAACACTGGTAGAATGTACACTTTACACAAAACTACTTATGTCAAAGCATTTCTAATTCAGTCAAAATAAAATAATGGTATTGCGGAAATCATCTGAACACATTCTTTATTATCATCTATTTTACAATCCAACATATTATTGCATCTGACAATTTAATTTGCAGAGGACTGATAGACATGAAGTTGCAACAGTATATACTTAACAGAAAAAACCGTGGTGCACTATCATTTTTTATTCTCAATCATTTGACTGTTTTCATTCCTGCGAGCTGCATTACTTAAAATACTTCAATGTCATGGCTCAGGCAAGAAGCAGATAACTTGTGACCCAACAAATGTTTTTGGACTGCCAATCCGATTAGCCATTATTATTGACTATATTGGCGAGGGCTGATTGGAATAGTGTAGTCCAACAGCATCTGGAGGACCACAAGCCTTCAATTCAAGTTAAATCAATGGTATTACTTATTTTAAGATGAGCATCAAGTTTTAAAAGAAAAAAATCAACCCAAAATACATGCATTGAGTTAATATATGTAACATCCAAGTATGGCACACAGTGCTGTGAACTAGCATACATGGACAGCAAGTCTGTAGACACTGTAATGTCTAGAAGACATGTGCTTGTCAGACATTTGTATCAACACAATGGGTGTGCTTCAATGAAATCTTGGAATTTACAGGAATCATGGTGTGTTGCGAATAAATATCATGCTCACAGCTAGTAAACCAGGAAGTGAAGCTTTGTGGGGCATTGTAATTAATGCTGAAAGAAGGACCATACTGCTAGTTCATGACAAGCCAGGATTCTAGCAGTTTGTCATGTTGTGCGAATCAACTGATTCTTTGCCAGTTATGAACAAATATGGCCCCTATTGAAATACTTCATCCCATTTAATCAGAGCAAGTCTAAAACGCAAATCTTTGACATCCAATGCCACTCTACTTTATGAGCCGTACAAATACTGCTTTTCAAAGATTCATCAACTACCATTCAAATATAGTTTCTCATATATATGCAAAATTTAAATGTTATATTATAGAATCATAGAATAATAGAGTTGGAAGAGACCACATGTGCCATCTAGTCAAGCCCCCTTGACTTTGATTTGAAATTCCAATCTTAAATCAGTTTGTCATACAGCAAAGGTAACACACACTTTCCTGTTTTTAACCCTGCAAAATGATACTTTCTGCTATGAATAGCCTTTCTTGATAAAGACTTTGTCTTTTTTATAAGTGATCAAAGTAAATTCCTGGCAACTCAACACTTACTTATTCTCTGAGTCAGCAGGTGGATGTTCCTCTCCCTCTGGGGTTTCCTCCGTTGCGTTAGATTGATCCAAGTCACTGAAATTAAGTTTTATTTTAATGATTAATTGAAAATTATCACATGCCAGTGCATAAAAAGTACATGTCATACATCTTCGAAAACCGACAAAATAATCATGTGAAAATGTATGGGATAATTTGATAAGATTTTCAGTTTCTCTTAACACAAACTTAACTTCTTAATTATAAAGCAACTTTATAGTATTTCCCTAAGACTGCTAAAAGTTGAGGTGTATGGATGGTCTCATATGGCATTTGAGATTTAACAAAGATGTAGTCAGAAACCAAAATTAAAACACCGATTTTTTTAAAACCTAGTTGCAATTTTCTATGTTGTTTATGTCAGTGTTTTTCAACCTTTTTTGAGCAGCGGCACATTTTTTACATTTACAAAATCCTGGGGCACACCACCAACCAAAATGACACAAAAGGACACTCTAACACAGTAATACATATAGTTAATATGTTTGTAAATGTATTAATGCACTCAGTGTGAAACCTGGGCCTGTTTCGATGAACACAACATAGATATCCTGGCAGGAATGGTAGAAAGACACAAACTTCCCGCACAGAACTCCCATAACCAAGAGAAAATACTATAAGAGTTTGGAGGGCATTGACCTTGGGTTTTGGAGTTGTAGTTCACCTATATCCAGAGAGCACTGTGGACTGAAACAATGTTGGATCAGGACCAAACTTGGCATGAATACTCAATATGCCCAAATGTGAACACAGATGGAGTTTGGGGAAAATAGACCTTGACATTTGGGAGTTACAGTTTCTGGGATTTATAGTTAACACAGTCAAAGAGCATCCTGAACTCTTGCAACAATGGAATTGAACCAAACTTGGCATATTGAACTCTCATTACCAACAGAAAGTACTGAAAGGGTTTGCTTGGGAATTGACCTTGAGTTTGGAAGTTGTAGTTCACCTACACCCAGAGAGCACTGTGGGCAGGAGGGGGAAGAAAGGGTATTAGAGGTTCCAATTTCCCATGGCACACCTGATGATCGCTCACGGCATACTAGTGTGCTACGGCACACTGGTTGGGAAACACTGGTTTATGTTACAAAATCGCAATTCCCTGTACATGCCTTCTGTGACACGCAACACGTTGAATGTTATGTCCAATCCAAGCATTTCTGCATTTTTGTAACACTATTATCAGCTTTGCAATTATACTTACTCTAAAATATATTTGCACTTTAAATGTCATCGAAAACACTGTAAAATGTATTTCTGCTTATAAATTAATAAATAAATAAACTCTAAGATATATTTCAAAACAAAACAAGGTACTAACGTTAGCTCATCTTTGACCGTTCCCCAGTTGTGTGATCCACTTCCACCACGCTTATCCTCATGCTTCAGACCACTGAAATGTGAAAGAGAACTAACAAAACTGAGTTAACATAATAGTGTTGGGATATAGAAATTCAAAGGTATATTTTGAAATATTTATACTATTGAGAATAAGTATATCTTAAAGCGCGGGGGGGGGGCTTGGTTTAATACTTACGATCTGTCACTTCCACTATGTCTATCGAATTCACGTTTGCCTCGGGAGTCAAAACCATCTCCTCTACCCATTCCACGCCCTCGGCCACCGCGGCCGCCCCTTCCACCTGGGCCACCACGGCCACGCATAGGACGATCAATAATTGGCCTGTTGTAAAAGAAGTGAAATTATGAATTACACAACCCAACAAAAAATGTTGTCTTGATGCCTTGGTTTTCACACGTGTTCCTTGGGTTATTTGGGGTCCTGATGCAGAAAATTCCACTGGATAGACCGAAATCAGCTCCAGTTTCTTAGGTATGGTTATCGGGGTTTTCTATGAGGAAGCAGATCGTATATGGCATACCTTCTACATTTAAAAAACTAGAGCTGATTGGGAAAAACTGGTGCTGTTTTTTGAACCAGCAGGCCAAATATACCCAGGAACACTGTATCATTTGAGGCACCAGTGCTATATTTGGCCTCCCATCATGAAAATTGGAACTTATTATCTGGAGATATGTTATCACTTAAGCACAATTATTTTAACCTAACAATATTTGAAAAGGTTTTTGTCCCCTAGAATACTAAACATGGAATAATTACACAACTATTTTAGAGCAACCAACATTCTTTAAAACTATTACCAACAAAGCAAATATTCTGACAAGAGTAACATCTCATACAGAAGGTAGTCTAACATCTTCACTTTTTTCCCTTCTTCAGGCAAAGATTTTTAACATCTTTGCCTGAAGAAGACACCTATAATGCTTTGAAAACTTGTTTGTTTCATTTCCTACATTTTGTTTAGCCAATAAAGGTATTGCTCCTTTATGGATTTTATTGGATTTTGCTGTATGCCAACATTAAGATACACCAAATGTTGCTGCAACAGGGGAAACTTTAATGAAAGGGAACTATAAACTAGGACTTGATTCTTTTAGGGTTTTATATCCAACAAAGGTTAAATTCTTTCATTGGACTGTAGCTGCCAAATGTTACCTCTGTGTAACTTCAAATCCACCCGTCTTACCACACCGACAAAAATTTCCAACAATAAAGAGACTTCTTAAGAAATTCAATGTTCCCTGCCTAAGAAAGGAGCAGCTTTAGTTGAATGTGTTACTAATAAAGAGTTGAAATTATTACCTGTCTTTTATTAGCCTTTCTCTCTGGTCTCCAAATGGTCTCTGCCTAAAGTGAAATCTCTCAATATGATAGCAGAGTAACAACCGAGACAGAATGCAGGTCTGTGATTCTTACCAGCTTCATCTTTTTCTCTCTCCTGCATTTTTAACGTCGTTGCTTGCTTGCATTTTCTGAATTTCGCTGAGCTCATAAATGTATTGCTATTTGCCTAATTAACTTTTTTGCCTGATTGCATTACCTACATTTTGGTTAGCCAATAAAGAAAGGTATTGTTCTTTTATGGATTTTACTGTTTTTCGCCGTATGGTCAACTCAGCTACCCGATTATGGTAAGACAAAAAATTCTGCTCTGCCTGACTAAGTGCATAGCATTAAATCCATTAACAGGATAATCACACCACACCAAACACACAATGTTCTCCCTTAAAAGTTAAAACATGCAGTTCTTACTTATCAACGGAAAATTCTCCTCCTTCACCCTTTTCTTCAGCAGGTTTGTCAAATCTTCGCTCACGAGGAGGCCGCCTTTCCTGCCTCCTCTCAATAGGCTTGCCTTCCCCCTGAGGCTGCTGCTGATCGGGCCTTCTGCCAATTCGCCTTATTCCTAAAATAGAAGGCAATCCACATGAGTAAGCTATTTATCTATTTCCACAAAACTCCTATTCTTTAGGACATAGAACACACTACATAGAGAGGTTGTACATAATTCCAAGACTAGCAAAATATATCGTCAATCTGCCTTTGCCACACCATGTTTTCTGCGTTTTCTCCCAATTTCTGACCAAACAAGCTTTGCAGCTATTATACTATTTTAACTATTTTGTAGAAAAGCAAAAAACTAAGACATAAGTAACCAATGCTGAAACATATTCAAATATGATTTCCTATCCTTCTGTTTTATTAAATCCACAGATATTCCGTACTACCCTAATGACATGCTTTTATTTTGGAAAATTCTGCAAAGAATTTAATTTAAGCAGTAGGGTGGAAGCTGTATGCCATTATTACCTCTTGTGAGAGATATGGTAGAGTTACTGTCTCTCTCCAATTTTGACTACTAAAATAGCTAGATTCACTGAAATCTGTACTTCAAAATGTTATGAGGTTTGTATTTCCAAGTAATGCTGGAATACCTGAAAGGTTTTTAAGCAACAGTACAAATCACAGAGCATGAAATTTGTTTGTAGATTATTAGGTATAGGTGCACCTGGGATAATTAACCTAGTCATGTTTTCTATAAAGTAAATTAATCTTGACTAAATTGTTCTATTGATTTCAAATAGGAAGTCATTTGAAGATGAAGACTGAGTATGATGTCAACTCAATGGCTTTTGTCATAATGCCACACTTGAAATAAAAAGTAGTTTTGGAATGGGCTGCAGATGTAATAGTCACATAAAAACCCTATAAAATGATATGGAGACCTACCATATAGCTTTTGTGTACAGTATCATACTAGTTAAGGTAACTGAAAAGAACTCTTGTTCTACAGTTCAGATTGTAAGATCTAATCACTACTAGAAACCCTATTAAGTTTACAGGACAGTCTATACAGCTTGCTGATGGCACCTCTACTTTCACCCAACAAAACATAGACTATATCAGTCAGATACCTTTTAAATATCCAGTAAACATCAACACTGTCAAGAAAACAACTCAAAATCTGCTCAAGGGAAGCTCATGAACTAGACTAACAGACGAGGATGGCTTCCCACAATAAGTACAATGCTGTACAACATGCAATGAAACAGTAGTTCCCAACCTGTGGTCCGTGGATCACCAGTGATCTGCAAGAACTAAAATATGGTCTGCAGCCTCACTGTAACTACACTGTTGCAACAATAGCGACTGGTCTCGCAAAACCGTATTATAGTGCCGAAGCTTATTACATATAGTTTTTTGTGGGTGAGCAGATGGCGACTACTGGATGATATATGTTCTGCATCAGAAACTAGAGCTGATGTGGCCTATCCAAACACAATTTTCTGAATCAGCACCCCAAAACCAAACCGTATCTAATATTGACCCAAAACTGATCCATAATCCATTTGTTACTAATGTGGGAAAGTGGTCACTGGTCAAATTGGCCCCAGTCAAGGTGGTCCCTAGTCAAAAAAGGTTGGGAACAATTGCAATGACAGAAGCCCAACAAATATTTCTTCTACTACTAAAATAACCTAATGAAACTGAACCTGTTTGCAGTTTCTCGTAGAAAGAGTATCTTTTAAAATTGCTCCTAGTCACAACATGGGAGGCATTTAATAAATGCATGTGCTTTCAAAGACATCTGATGACTTATGACAACACCGTGAGTTTCATAGGATTTTCTTAGGGAATGAATCCTCAGAGGAGCTTGTGTCAGTTCATTCCTCCGAAATATAGCCTACAACAGCTGTAGACCATCTCCTATGCAAGTATTAAGCAGGGATGGCCCTATGAAGACTACAAGCTCCCATATTCAGAGCCCCCCCCCCTTCCTCTCTCTCAAAGTATTTGTGGCTGTAAAAGACTATATGATCATCTTAAGTCCCCTATCAGCAGAAAGGCAGAATATTTATAAAATAAAGAATGCAGAATGACATAGTTTTTTACTACTTTCTGAAGAAATGAAGCTAATAGAAGGGCACAAAAGCAGCAATAGTGAGGGCTTCACTATGCCAGAAAAAAGAAAATTACATACATGACACATAGGCTAGCAGTTGAGAAAAGACATGCTTGATTGGCAGTATAAAATTTAAACTTTAATTTAACTACTTAAAATATCTGAACAATTATGACACAACTGCTCTAGCAATTAATATCTGCAAGAAGATACTACCGTATTTTCAGGCACATAAGACAACTGGGCGTATAAGACGACCCCCCAACTTTTCCAGTTAAAATAGAGTTTAGGATATACTCGCCATATAAGACTACCCCTCTTCCAACACTCACCAAATAAAATTTTGAAAAGCATCTGATTTGATTTCAAAATGGTAATTTTCCTATTACTGTACCTCCTTCTCTGCCTCTCAGATCTTGCACCTGCACCGCTTCACTGCAATCTTCAGGAGCGAGATCTGAGAGGCAGGGGAGGATGTATGGTAATAGGATACAAGGGTGGGCCAGACAGGTAAAAGAGGTGTGTTTTTCTGGGCTCAGAGTCACTCTATCTCTTTTTTCCATACCCCGAGCGCCCCGGATGCCTGCAGCTTGCTCCGCCCTTAACTTACACCTTCCCGGTGAGGTGCCCCTTCACCTCACCATCGGGACCGCATTAAGTCCACAAATCCTGATGAATACATTTTCTTCTACTGTACTTGAACAGCGCCGCCCTTAATGCTTTCATACAGTCACGGCATATGGCAGGGATGTGGCCACTGCCATTTTAGAGACCACCGCCACCACCATATGCGGCAACCACAGATACTCCAATCTGGATTGGAAGTTTCAGAACCCGCTCTATAAGACACCTCCTGACAGATAAGACGCCTCCTGGTGTATAAGTCGACTCCTGCGTATAAGACGACCCCTGGCTTTTGAGGAGATTTTCTTGGGTTAAAAAGTAGTCTTATATGCCAGAAAATATGGTACTCAGAATTTCAGCAACTGGAGATTCCCACTCTCCTCAATCCTAACTACCAAAGAAAGTAACCCCATTAAAGCAATATTTACATACGTGTTGACTGCACAATTAATTTAATAAGTCTATTTTAATTTGAAGTAAGCAGAATGCCAGCCAATGCATTTTAATGGCACACCAGTGCTTTTATATAAAGAAACACAATGATTTGTGATTTTTTTAAAGCAGTAGCTTAAGCATGATTACTATCTAATAATACAGTCAGCCCTCCACATTCCCTCGGGTCAGGAACACAGGATCCCTGTAAAAGTGAAAAACCGAATAAATATTTTTTTTTACTTAATAGAACACTTTACATATTTAAATACATTGTATACACGTTCTATACAGACTTATGTTTAGTAATGTTTAAATCCATCATCAAGTTACATGCCAAAGGCACCTGGGGAACACTTGTTGTGTGCCTTCAGGTCATTTCTGACTTCTGCAAACCTATCTTGGGTTTTCTTGCCAGAATTCATTCAGGGGGAGTTTGCCCTTGCCTCCCTCTGAGGCTGAGTATGACTTGCTTAAGGTCACCCAATGGGTTTCCACAGCTGAGTGGAGATTCAATCCCTTATTTCCCAGTGTCTCAAACCAACAGTCAAACCACACTCGCTCTCTATTTAGGAAAAATGCTATCATGAAAGTAGGTATTTAATTGGTTTCCTTTGCTGGCTTAGAAACAATAATCCACGTCACTTATCTGAATAAAAGTTACTGAATTATTCAAAACTCAATTTTTTCCAATTATGAGACAAATCAGAATGACAAGGCCCAATTTCTTGTATATTTGTTTTACCTCTACGTATTACAGATTGAGTATCTCTTATCTGGAATTCTGAAATGCCCCTTTTCCAAAATTGCGTGAGTGGCTGACATTTTTGCGTTCTGATGGTTCAAACTCTGTCTCATGCGCAACATTATTTAAAACACTGTGTATAAAATTACCTTTAGGTTATGTGTATAAGGTGTATATGAAACAAATTAATTTCATGTTTATATCTGGGTCCCAACTCAATATCTTATTACTTATATGCAAGTATTCCAAAATAAGAATAAATAGAAAACATAGAACACCTCATTTCAAACATTTAGAGACACTCAACTTGCAATGCAAGGCGAGGGGAGGAACTGTTCAAACCTTGGTGGACTGTTCATACCATTTCACTCCTGAATGAGCACAATTAATCCGAAAATGAAGTCAAAAAGGCAACACAAATATTGCACTAAGATAAACCCACACCATATTTACAATCATTTAAGACAAAACATTAATAAAGTGCCGTTTCCTAGTAAGCGTGCAAAGGGAACCATGCCCACCTGTAACTTTAAACTCCAGGGAAGACTCCCTTCTGCAAGCAAAAACTCATCCAAATCACTGAGAACTCCATTTTGTGTTCTGTCTCTGCTCTTGCAGGAGTTCACAGGAGGAGTCAAGCAACATGCGGACAAAAGCACGTGGCCTGCAGCAGCGTACATATTGCCTAAACTTCATTAACACCACCACGTGCCCACTCTGCCTGGATCTGGTGGCCAAAGGATTTTGTCTCTTTTTCTACATGACTGAAATTTCCCAAAATACCTCTCCGAAGGGCTCTGTCCCCCTGCAAGAACCATCTAAGGACAGAAACCAACATACATTATTTTGCAGACTTCTCTAAGTCCAAAGGCAATGGAGTACAAGCAGTCTAATGTGTGTTATTCTGACACAGTCACACCTAAAACACACACATACACAATTTCCAGGTCTGTCCAAGTCCACAGGCAATGGAGTAAAGCAACCTGTTTTATGTTATCTTGGCGTATGATCAAACCCACACATGCATCTGTTGGTCAAAGACTATAGTTTTCTCTCTCCTTTTACCTTACAGGACTGTAAGGAGTGGGAGCCTTCACCTCTTCAATGGTCTTTCTATCCCTGTAAGACAGGCCTGGGCAAACTTGGGTCTTTCAGGTGTTTTGGACTTCAACTCCCACAATTCCTCACAGCCTCGGGCCCCTTCCTTTGGAAGGCCCAAGTTTGCCCAGGCCTGCTGTAAGAGCCATTTCATGACTGACAACCTCTTCACAAACACACTGTTTTGCAGGCCTCTCTAAGTCCAAAGGCAATGGAAGAAAGCAGCTATGTTTTGTTTTATTTCACTTCTATTTTTAACACACAATCCTCTCCATGAACGCCGCCTTTGGGGCCGCCCCTTCTTTCCCGCCTTCCCCTGTGCCTCCCTGCAAGAACCAGCTCAGGGCTGACAACCCACACACACAATCCCCAGGCCCTTCTGAGTCAAAATAGAATGAAGTCACCTAATTTTGTGTTATATTCCGACACAACACACACCCACACACACAATTACCAGGACCCTCTAAATCAAAATGTAATGAAGCAAAGGCTCCTATTTTGTGTTATATTCTGACACAACAAACACACCATTTCTAGGCTTCTCAAAGTCCAAAGCCAATTGAGAAAAGCAGCCCATTCTGTGTTAAATTCTGACATAACACACAATTCCTAGGATTCTCCAAGTCCAAAGACCATGGAGAACAGCGGTCTATCTTGTGTTACATTCTGACACAATACACACACACAAATATCCAGGCCTCTCCAAGCCCATGAGATAAAGCAGCCCATGTTGTGTTATTCTGGCACAACACACGCACACAATTGCCAAGCCCCTCCAAGTCAAAATGTAATGAAGTAAAGCTGCCCATTTTGTGTTATATTCTGACACAACACACACAATTTCAAGGATTCTCCAAGTCCAAAGGCAATGGAGTAAAATTGCCTATTTTGTGTTATAATCGGACATAACAAACACACAATTTCAAGGATTCTCTAAGTCCAAAGGCAATGAACAACAGCAGCCTATTTTGTGTTACATTCTGACACAACACACATACCATTTCTAGGATTCTCCAAGTCCAAAGGCAATGGAGAACAGCAGCGTATTTTGTGTTACATTCTGACACAACACACATACCATTTGTAGACTTCTCCAAGTCCAAAGGCAATGGAGAACAGCAGCGTATTTTGTGTTACATTCTGACACAACACACATACCATTTGTAGACTTCTCCAAGTCCAAAGGCAATGGAGAACAGCAACCTATTTTGTGTTACATTCTGACACAACACACATACCATTTGTAGACTTCTCCAAGTCCATAGGCAATGGAGAACAGCAGCCTATTTTGTGTTACATTCTGACACAACACACATACCATTTGTAGACTTCTCCAAGTCCAAAGGCAATGGAGAACAGCAGCGTATTTTGTGTTACATTCTGACACAACACACACACAGCCCCCTCCAAATACCCAGGCGATGGGACAAAGCAGCCCCATTTTGTGTTATTCTGGCGCGCGATTCCCAGTCTTCTCCAAGTCCAAGAGGTGTATTTTGTGTTGTTATCCTGACACAACAACACACCATTGCCAGGCCCCTCCAAGTCGACATGTCATGAAGCAAACCTGGTCTAATGTGGTGTCCTATTCTGACACAACAGGGGCACACAACTCCCAGGCCCAACCAAGAGCAAAGGTAGCCAAGGTTCATGACACAAGAGCAGGCCTGGGCAAACTTGGGCCCTCCAGGTGTTTTGGACTCCAACTCCCACAATTCCTCACAGCCTACCGGCTGTGAGGAATGGTGGGAGTTGGAGTCCAAAACACCTGGAGGGCCCAAGTTTGCCCAGGCCTGCACAAGAGTCACACAATGCAAAGGCCTTCTTCTTCTCTCCTTCCCCTCACAAGCCCTGCTTTTCCCGCCAACCCAGGCCTTCCCCTTCCCTTCGGGGATAATGGAGCTGGGCGAGGCGCGAGGCCCTGCTCGAGGGGCCCCTTCCCCCTCCCTCCCCTCCCCTTCCCTCCCGGCCAGGCCTACCTTCCTTCCTGAGGGGCGCCGAGCCAGGCTGCCCGCCCCCTCCTCCTCCTCCTCCGCCTCCCCCGTCCTCCCTCCGCTCCGAGGCGCCTCCAGGCCCCGACGAAGAAGAGCCGAAGGGCGGCAGCGGGTTCTTGCGCTCCTTCTGCGACTCCCTGCGCAGCTGCTTGGCCGCGCTGCCGCTGCCCCCTCCGCCGCCGCCAGACTGGACCGCTTGGCCTCCGCCGCCGCCGCCTCCTGAGGAAACGCTGCCTGGGGCCGCTTGGCCTCCTCCTCGGCCTCCTTGGTGGCCCCCGCCTCCTCCGCCGCCGCCGCCGCCTCCCCCGCCTCCGCCGCTCTCTTTCTTGCGGCTCTCGGCGGCCTGGATCACCTCGAAGGGGTCGGATTCGTCGTCCAAGAGCTGGTCAAAGCGGTTGGTGACGACGCACCCGAAGCCTTCCTGCAGGTGTCCGGGCATGATGGGCCCCTCTCGGCGGGATCCTCCTCGGATGCTGCCCAGGCCCCGGCCCACCCTCGCTGCCCGCACAAGATGGCCGGCCCCCCGAGAAAGTCGCGCTTCTCTTCCGGCCCCGGCCACATCCGGGAAACCGCCGCGCCGCGCGGGGCACCACGGGAAGCCGAGGCCCGGCCCGGCCAATGCCGAGCCTCCTTGCCCAGAGAGGACTCCCGCCCCCGACTACAACTCCCAGCAGGCACCGCGGCCCCAAGGGAGAGGCATGGGAGGGCGGGCCGCCTTCCAATGGGAGGGCTTCTGGTACAAAAGCGGCTGCTGGTATTATTTTGGGCAGGAAGCAGAGGGGGTAGTAGAACTTCGGGCCCTTCCCCACAGCCCTATATCCCGGAATATCTGAGTGTGGACTCGGATAACCCAGTTCAAAGCAGATAATGCGGGATTTTCTGCTGCCTTGATATTCTGGGATATAGGGCTGTGTGGAAGGGCCCACAGTTCAAAGCTGATGTTGAATACTAACTTTGGGCCCTTCCACACAGCCCTATATCCCAGAATATCAAGGCAGAAAATCCCACATTATCTGAGTGTGGACTCGAATAACCCAGTTCAAAGCAGATAATGCGGGATTTTCTGCTGCCTTGATATTCTGGGATGCAGGGCTGTGTGGAAGGGCCCTCAGTTCAAAGCAGATATTGTGGGATTTGGGCAGGAACCAGAAAGGACGCTTTTCCTGCAGATAATACTAATTTTGGGCCCTTCCACACAGCCCTGCATCCCAGAACAGGCCTGGGCAAACTCTGGCCCTCCAGGTGTTTTGGACTTCAACTCCCACAATTCCTAACTGACGGTTAGGAATTGTGGGAGTTGAAGTCCAAAACACCTGGAGGGCCAGAGTTTGCCCAGGCCTGTCCCAGAATATCAAGGCAGCAGAAAATCCCACATTATCTGAGTGTGGACTCAGATAACCCAGTTCAAAGCAGATAATGTGGGATTTCTGGGAT
The DNA here is from genome assembly GCA_030556195.1 of Anolis apletophallus. Lineage (NCBI taxonomy): Eukaryota > Metazoa > Chordata > Lepidosauria > Squamata > Anolidae > Anolis > Anolis apletophallus. The sequence continues at coordinate 99,861,059 of JARBWK010000005.1, forward strand.
GCAGGGCTGTGTGGAAGAGCCCATAGAAGGCCTTAAATAGAGGAAATGAAAGGGTGTTTTCCTCTGCAAGGCCAAAGCGTCTATTGGAGGCGAGAAAAATGGACATTATATGCACGTTTATATGGTATAGCTGGCATGGGCAAACTCTGACCCTCCAGGTATTTTGGACTTCCACAATTCCTAACAGCCTCGGGGCCTGGATGGCCTAGGTTTGCCCATGCCTGATATATAATCTCTTTCATATCTTGACATCAGCTACACCATATTTATTTATTTATTGTTCGTTCTTGTATGCCACCACTCCCCGAGGGCTCGGAGCGGCTCACAATCCCATAAAAGCAGAAAGGAACATCAATAGTAGAATTAATAGAAATTAATTAAACTAAATAAAGTTAAGAGTTGAGCAGCCGAAGGACAGCTTGAAGAGGTAGGTCTTACATGCCCTGCGAAAAGAAGGCAATTCCTGCAGGGCACGGACTTCCGCTGACAAGGAGTTCCAGCTAGTTGGAGCCGCCACAGAAAAGGCCCCACGTCGGGTCGATGCCAGACGTATGGTTTTGAAGCTGGGCACCTCGAGAAGATTCAGGTCTTCAGAGCGAAGTGATCTCTGGGGTTGGTAGAGGGGAAGACGGTCCCTCAGATACATCGGCCCCAGACCATGTAAGGCCTTGAAGGTTAACACCGTCACCTTGAAGGTGATCCGGTGCTCGACCGGAAGCCAATGGAGCTGCCGAAGGATGGGAGTTATGTGGCTTCAAGACATACAGCGGCATTCTGGATGAGCTTCAATTTCCGAATCACTGACAAGGGTAGGCCAACGTAAAGGGCGTTACAGTAGTCAAGTCTTGAGATGACTGTGGCTTGGACCACCATAGCCAGGTCGTCTCTAGACAGGGGGCCAGCCGCCTAACCTGCCACAGGTGGTGGAAAGCGGTTTTGCTGACAATAGAGACCTGAGACTCAATCGTCAGCAAAGGGTCTAAAACAGGGGTGCTCACACTTTTTCACCATGCGAGCTACTCTTAAAGCAACCAAGTCCAAAAGATCTACCTGCCCCAGCCGCCGCGCGTTCCCGCCGCCGCACGCTCCCGCCACCGCGCGTGCTCCAGCTGCTGTTTTCCACCCGCGCAGTGCTTCTTCCGCTTGCGGGGCATTGCAGGAAGAAGCGAGCACGAGGTGGGGCATCCAGAGGGAGCGCTCCGCCCTGCCTGTCTCGCCGGCAACGGAGGCTGCACAGCTGCATCTGGACAAGAGAGAGGCAGGGTGCTCCCTCCAGAGGCCCCGCCTTGTGCTTCCTTCTTCCTGCAATGCCCTGCAGGCGAAAGAAGCACCGCGAGAGCGGAAGTCAGCAGCAGGAGCGCGCGTGCACGCAGGGTGTGTGTGCGCATGGCAGGAGCACCCCATCCGGCTGGTGAGGCCCGAAGATCACCTGGAAGAGGGCCGAAGATCTACTAATAGCTCCCGAGCTACCTAATGAGCACCCCTGGTCTAAAAGAACTCCCAGGCTCTTTAATGAGGATGACGGGCATAATGCCTCGCCATCCAGGATAGGCAGCTGGACCACCCTACTATCCAGTCGCCCCAGCCACAGTATCTCCGTCTTTGCTGGATTCACCCTCAATCTGCTGGCACGTAGCCATCCAGTAACGGCCTCAAGGCACTGATGGAAACAAGTCCGGTCAGCCTAATTAATCTAGTTTCACACCATTTTAACTGCCACTGTTATGAATTCTGGGAGTTGAAGTCCAAAACACCCGAAGGCCCAAGTTTGCCCATGCCTGATCTATGGGCCTTCACATCTTGGAGGGTGCATCTACACCATAGAATTAATCTAGTGTGACTCCACTTTACAAGGTCTTTTGCCTTCCTTGCTTAAGACTGCTGGGGCCTCACCCAACTACAACTTCCAATACTGCTTGCTTCAGCTACCAAAAAGTCAATTTCCTTTAACTATCAATAGTAAGGAAGCTCTTTTAGAACAGCAATAACAATCAACTGAAAATCCAAAGCGATGGCTGTTTTTTCATTGGTCTATGCACAACACACCTGTAACATGAATGGTACAAAATTCCTGGGTATATTTTTTAGACAGCTGTAAAAGTGCTTGCTTTTCTGATCACTTGAATATATGGCAGTTAAGCTCCTATCTTGTCTTTTGCCAAGACTCGGCTTGGTCTAATGGTCCGAGCATTGAATTATGGCAGTGGAAACCAAAGTTGACAAGCAATTCTATGGTCAACCTCAGCTTGAAACTGACTGTACAGTCATGCTGGAGGATGTGTCTACACTCTAAAATGAATGCAGTTTGACACCACTTCAACTTCTAAGGCTTAATACTATGGAATCCTGGGATTTGCTGTGCCTTCGAAGATTACTCATATAATCTCATGCCACCATTCACCCTCAATATCTGCTTTGAGTGTACACTCCCCACTTTTATACAAATGTCCTTTCTCGACCTCTCTTTGAAAGAGCTTTCTCCCTCACAAATAAATTGCCTCACAGCTATCTCACCCCCCATGTTTTTATCTTTCTATTTTAATCTGTACATGTGGCCTGCTCATTGTCCTGTGTCATAAATGGTTTTATTTTACTGTAATTTTATATTGATTGTAGTGTCTTATAGTTTATGTTCTATGTAATTGATTATGTTGTTTTTTGATTGAATTTATTGTGTTGTTGTGTTGATGAGCTTGGCCTCATGTAAGCCGCCCTGAGTCCCTGTTGGGGAGATGGTGGTGGGGTACAAATAAAGATTATTGTTATTATTGTAGTTTGGTGAGTGTCTACTGTATGAGCTTCAGATTAAATACTGTTCCCCTTTTTAAAGATTTCATGTGGGAATGGTAAGTACCCAAGTGTCAGGAGATGATACATGTATCATGACCGTTCCAGTCAAAGATTTAATCTGCTAGTTCTTATCATTTGGTGCCACGTGATTCTCCTAAATCATGGCTGTCAAAAACATTCATCTCAATCTAATGTTAGGAAAGGGCCTAGGGACAGGATGCTCATTAAGGCAGGAAATGCATGGTTCTCGGCTTTTCCTGATGCCTGTTCCCTTTGGCTACACAGTCACATTGTTAAAATCTAGATTCTTCTGGCCCTCTTTCTACATTCCAGAAGCTTAGCCTTCCTCAACAAACCAAGTGCCCCTCAGGTGTCCTAGACTACTACTCTCATCACTCCCAGCCAGCCTAGCCAACAGATGCTCCAATTCCTCCATACATTTCTCAAGTATCAAGTCTACGGACTAAATCCCATTGCCAGTTCAAACAACAGACCCATGAAGTCAATGGAATTTTTATCAATCCGGAATCGTAAAGCTCCCATTTATTTAAATCTGTCTATTCTAGTTAACACCTGGATTTTTTAAAAAAATTAGTCAGCCCTCCATGTTCTCTGGGGTTAGTGAAAGTGAAAAACCGTGAATCAAAAAGACAATTTTTAACCTGATTTTTAGAGAAAATCTGTGAATAGTCAAATCTTCAAAAGTAAAATTTGCAAATGCAGAGAGCCGACTGTAATGTGCAACAATGCAGATTGTCCTTGTGGATGCTTTTGCAAAATAGTATCTTATTTGCTTTTTCTTTAAATGAAGTATCAAACAAAGCGAGGCTCAAAAGCTAGTAGCATACAATACATGTGTAACTTTTTAGCTCAAGGCCAAGCAAATGTGGAAAGCGAGGGAGATGCATTAACTCACCAGGAGAACTTGGAGAACAACACCTCTCCCGGGGAGGGGGGGGGGATTTTAACTTTCACCATGTTATGGGACCTTCGGACATTTTAGTTCCTTGAGAATCCATTCTTCAGAACAGAAAGTGTGCAGAAGTAATTGCCTATTTACTTCTTATACATTTTAAAATAATTTTTCTCCTTGTTCTCAACTTGCTGGAGGTGGGGCACACCACCTCCGAAATCTCCTTTGGGGCAATTCAAGGAAAAATTATGGTTTTTAATGGTTTCGATCTCTTTTGGAACAGACATCCAAAAATGACACAGTTTGCCTTCCACATATCAAATACTGAGAGTGTATTTGGAGGCAAAAATATAAAATATTCGATCCAATGGGGACCCTAGAGATTAAAAAATGCTCTGGGGCTGCATGCAGGCTCCAGGTCACACTTTACCCACTCTTGTTTCAGATGGAAGTGGATTGTGTTAAACAGTGCTGGCTATAATTACAAGCATTTGAACTGGTTTGGCTTGATTATATGTTGTACAGAAAGGCCAGATGAAATCAAATTTGTTTCTGGCAAGTAGATAAGGGGAAAATGTAAGAGTGTATTAAAAATGACATTAAAATTATAGTGATACAGTGAGAGAGAAACTGACCAATTCATGGAAAAATCTAAATGAAGACTTTCTTGTCCTCTTGATAATCTACAATTTAAGTAAATCTACAATTTAAGTAAAATAAGCAAAGACTAAGCAACACTAATAAAATTTTCTATTTTAGTATACAACATCCACAAAATACCAGCCAGTGCGCAGTCCAGTATGAAATACGAAGAACACAAGGCATAAATCAGATATTATTGACTTACTAATAGCTACAAATACTGTACATTAAAAGCATAACGTATTCCCAATATACAATAGGAATATAATGGGCAAACCATTATAGCTTCGACAAGTGCCAATCTACATCCATCTTGTGGTCCTGCTCCATCAAAAATAATACATGCCATATATATTTTATACAAGATTCCACAAAACATTTTGTTGAGGAACCAAGTACCTCCAGAGCAAGAAGATACAATAAACCCAATTCTTCATTATCCAAGGCTATTAATACTTGCCTACAATGTTATAAGTTAGTTATAAGTTATAAGTCTTCATCCTGACACCTATATGTCATATATCCTCCTTGAAAAGTTGCAGTATATACTTAGGTTCTACTTTAATTTCATGGTATCACTACAGTATAGGCATAATATAGAAGCATTCAATGGGTTTTCTGTTCAATCCCAGGAGACCATACCTGATTGCCTACCTGAAGCAAAACCTCTTGTCACTGAGGCAAGCATTCAGACTGTACTTGATATCTTGCACGTGGATTCATTGTCTCTTGATCCTGCTTTCCTTAACACAGATGCAACCCCTTACCAAGGCCGATTCAATTTGCTTATCCAACACTGTTCTGAATGTTCATTTATCTTGATTCTCCTGTCTTCTGTCCCTTAAGGCAGTGTTTCCCTTAAGACAGTGTTTTTTTAAAAACCTGGTTGCAATTTTCTATGTTGTTTATGTCAGTGTTTTTCAACCTTTTTTGAGCAGCGGCACATTTTTTACATTTACAAAATCCTGGGGCACACCACCAACCAAAATGACACAAAATGACACTCTAACACAGTAATACATATAGTTAATATGTTTGTAAATGTATTTATACACTCAGTGTGAAACCTGGGCCTGTTTCGATGAACACAACATAGATATCCTGGCAGGAATGGCAGAAAGACACAAACTTCCCACACAGAACTCCCATAAACAAGAGAAAATGCTATAAGAGTTTGGTGGGCATTGACCTTGAGTTTTGGAGTTGTAGTTCACCTATATCCAGAGAGCACTGTGGACTCAAACAATGTTGGATCAGGACCAAACTTGGCATGAATACTCAATATGCCCAAATATGAACGCAGATAGAGTTCATGGGAAATAGATCTTGACATTTGGGAGTTGTAGTTGCTGAGATTTATAGTTCCTCTACAAATCAAAGAGCATTCTGAACCCCACGAATAGAACTGGGCCACACTTCCCACACAGAACCCCAGGAGGCAAGAGGAGGTCTCTACTTGGGGAAAGGGAGCATGGAAAGGTAGAGACCAAGTAGACAACGAGTGGGGAGGGGGGGTTATCGAGGTAGGTTTCTTAGGGTTTTTATACTTCAACACACTAGACTCTTCCCCCCCCCCCTTCCTGGAGGTTCCAATTTCCCACGGCAAACCTGATGATCGCTCACGGCACACTAGTGTGCCCCGGCACACTGGTTGAGAAACACTGCCTTAAGGAAACAGTTTATAGAATTCCTAGAGTTTAGGTCTGGAATACAGAGAATGATGCTGGAGGGAAGAGCGGTCTTGTCCCCTTATGGAAACAGCTGAAATTCAAGTCAGGATTTAACCCTCCTCACTCCCATCCTATTCAAAACACCAAGTTCTGTCACAATTGGCTCGAGACTGAAATTCAGAAATGGGGCTGAGTACCCAATACGTGGAATGGAGGATCTATAAGCAGCTCAAGCATTGCATGGTCCATTAGCCTGCACAGACTCCCCAACTTTACAGTAACCAGGGGTACATCAAGAATTAATGCAATTCAACGCCAGTTTAAGTGTGATAGCTCAATTTAATGGAACCCTGGAATTCATAGTTTGGTGAGGGACCAGCACTCTTTGACACAAAAGGCTGAAGACTTTGTAACATTACAACTCTCACAGTTCCATAGCATTGAGCCATGGCAGCTGATGTGGTAGCAATCTGGATTAATTTTACACCCTACAACGTTAACTACAGAAGATGTTAATTGTCTGTTTGAGAAGGAAATGGATTATTATGATGAAATGTGGAAAAGAACAAGTTTGACCATATAGCCCCAGGAATAAGTAAAGAGACATTTCAGTTCACATGTGCAGATTTTTCAACGTTGCTATAGTTGACAGACCCCTGTGAAAAAGAAAGTGGTGGGTAAGACTCAACTCTAAGATATAGTTATAGGGGATCTTCCACTGATGTTGCCAAGGAAACATTTGGGATGGACCAATGCATAGTTTAGGCTTCACAGCTACAGTTTTTTTTAATTCATAACCATAAACCCCGGTCACTGCACATTGTTTTGCACAGAAATAACACAGAGAAGGATGATAGCAGTTATAATTGTAATGTAATGTTCAGTTATAACTGTAATGTAACTTGGCTATGCCTTGATTGTTGTAAAAGGTAGATAATTACAAGTCATTTGTTACTTCCAGTGGTGGTCCTTAATTTAAGAAATATTTAATATACACTGATGTATCTCAGTGAATGAAGTAGATGTGTTCCTATCCAGGCTGGTGTAGTGATCTGCGTATTGGACTTAGCTCTGTGGCTTTTCTAACCATTTTATTCTCGGATCATATTCCTTCTCTTTCTCAGTAACTTGCTTTCTGATCTCCCCAATTTACCAAGATGCAAATTAATAGCAAATTGCTATTAGATAAACAGCCACAAACTGCCATAATTAATACTTTGTCATCTGCTTTTAAAAGGTCCCCCTTACTCTCTTCTCCTCCTACTTTTCCATTTGTCCTAGGCTTCCTTCTACTGGTGAAGGGAACTGAATTCAAAGTGCAAAAAAATAGTTGCAATTCAAATAAGTAGGAGAAGGAAGAGGCAGTGGAATTGTGCCCTTTCCAGCAGGATCAGGCAAAAGCAAAGTGCTACCACCTCTCCTCCTTATGTCTTCTCCCTCATTAGTAACATTTCCCAGATTAACTGCACTCTAATATTGCTTGGCCTGGTTTCCATTTGTAAAACCTTGAGGAGTATGCTATCAACTCAAGTGCTGGTGAGTGCAGATACTGGTGAAAGGCCAGAACTAAATGTGCTAACCTGTCTCCCTTAAAATGTGAATAGTGCTGCTCTTTTATCTATGTATTGGTTCAAATTCTGCTGAAAGCCTAAAGCACTGCTTCTTAAACTGTGGGTCCTGACCCCAATTGGGGTTTCCTTAGCTCAATGTTGGGGTCACAAAGAAATTGTCAAGAGTCAAAGGTTTCTGAACATCACCCACTTACACAGACCTTTTAGCAACAACATGCAGTGTTGACAGTGGACTTTGCAGTAAAATGCTTCAGCTAAATTCCACAAAAAATGAAAACCAGCCTTTTTAGAAAGCCTAGCAAATGCTGTTTCCCCTCCAGTTTGATGGTATACCTGTTTTAGATATCTGTAAGTAAAAGGGTGGAAAGGGGCCACGAGTGGAAAAAGTTTAAGAAGCCCTGACCTAGAGATATGGACAACTTTGATTCTGGCCTATCTTTTTGCCAGCATTATATGTCCCTGAACTGAGAAGATTTGGATCTGGCATAGTTTTGCTCTTCCTCCCCTCTTTTGGGACTCTTGTGGTGATCACAGGCAGCAGAGCAGCTTTGCTGACATATCCTTCTCTTAGCTGATCCCCGAGATCAAATGGCAGGGAGTCGCCATGTCAGCATAAATGTAGTTCAATCAGCAGAAGGGTGGTTCATCCAGTAGAAGAAGCTTCTGACTATGCCTCAATTCTTACATCCAGCATAGCTCTGAGTTGGAATGATAAAGTACATTTTGTGACAGAACCTTTTGCAAACCCACTTTATTAGATGCATTTCTTGAATTAAGTTGTTGTAGGTTTTGCGGGATGTATGGCCATGTTCTAGAAGCATTCTCTCCTGACGGTTCACCTGCATCTATGGCAGGCATCCTCAGAGGTTGTGAGGTCTGTTGGACAATAGGAAAATGTATGTATAAACCCAATTTTCCTAGTTTACAACAGACCTCACAACCTCTGAGGATGCCTGCCATAGATGCAGGTGAAACATCAGGAGAGAATGCTTCTAGAATATGGCCATACAGCCCAAAAAACCTACAACAATCCAGTGATTCCAGCCATGAAAGCCTCCGACAATACATTTCTTGAATTACCAATAGCAACACTACAAAGCCCATGAATAGCACGTAAATTTCTGAGCTAGTGGGATAGTGTGTTCTTGTGAGACAAGGGAGTACGCTGATGGCAGCAGGGCTGCAAGTAGCGTCTCCCATATCAATCGGACTTTTGCTGAGGAGCCAGACTAAATGGGCCAAACATTTGCTGGAGTGGACAGCAGCAATATGGAGGGTGGCACTGGTGGAGGATCATCATAGCTTAAATTTGTTAGTTCTGTGAAGAAAGAGGCATAGTGAACAGTTTTTGAATTTCTTTTTCCACAAAAAATTCTAATGAAACAAGAGGTAGTACCAGAGTGTTGGGGAAACTGAATGGCGGCACTAGCCTGCGAACAGCTGGGCTGATTCCATTTAGAAGCTCTGGTGCATTCCCTGACTTCTATTAACATGGGGTGAAATCCATTCAACCAAGTTTACTCCTTGATAAGATGTTGTCTGGACACCCAGAAGCAACATCTGCCCCGATTTAGGGTTTTTGGCCCATGTAGATAGGTCCTAGGGCTTAGAAAAGCAGCTATAAAGGAACTAGACAAGATCCTAGAGTCTCAACGTATATCATTGAATAGTAAAGTTAGGATTGTCCATATCATCATACTTTCCAGTTTGATCTATGGCAGTAAAACCTGGGCAGTGGAGACAGCTGATAAGAAGAAAATTAACTCCTCAGAAATGTGGTTGCTGGATAAGAGTTCTGCACACACCATGGGCTCCTAAAAAGACAAATAAATGGACCCTGGAGTGAAGCAAGCCTGAACTCACCCTAGAAGCCAAGATGACTAAATGGAGACTGTTGTTGTACTTTGAACACATAACAAAAAGACATGCCTCACTAAAAAAAAAAAGACAGAGTGCTTGGGAAGATAGAAGATAAAAAGAAAATAGAAAGATTATATTCCAGTTGGAGGAGGAAGTCGGAGCCTGAAAGACCTGTACAGAGATGACTCTCATTCATGGGGTCACCATAGGTCAAAGCTGATTGACAGTTATAAATTGACAAGACTATAAATAAGTGGTCTTGACAGTCTGCTATGCCAATGAACACATTTGATCATTGGGTCACCAAACTTCATATATTATATAATGGGGCCAAAATAAAGATCATAGTAAAGTTTTTGGTCCAGTTCATCAACTACTTCAAGTATCTCCTAAACAAGAACTTGAGATTTCTGTATTTATTTTCTTCAAAAATGCACATGAACCCATTTGGACTAAACTTGATATTGAGACATCAGTTGACAACCGAACATGAACATCCCTGGACAAGTTCAGAATTAGCAAGCACTAGTGCTTGGGAGCAGGGATGATGATGATGATGATGAGTTTGAGAAGAAGATTGGTGGATTTGGTCCATTTTGGCATGGAATGTGTAATGAAACAAGAACAAAGGAATAATGGGAACACAGCTTCTGGTGTTGAAGAAGGAAGTGATTAAGATATCCTGTATAATCAATACATCTATATAAATAAAAATGTAATGTTCATTTGTGGGATTAACATAACTCAAAAATTACTGGATGAATTGACATGAAATACACCTGTCAGGCCAATGAGTGACCATCACTCATAAAAACACTGAAAAACACAGCGGAAGGGACTTAAAAAAGCAAAAAGATGCTACAGCGCATGTGCATAATGACTCCCTGGGCAAACAAAACACACATATCCACACTCTCTTCCGGACTACAGCTCCCAGCATTCCCTAGGCCAGGCCCTTTAGGAGAGGAGGATGATTCAAATGCATTGATTCCAAGCTGCAAGCTTTCTTCTCATTGGATTTTTTTGAGAGCATCCCAATCCCTGCATAATTCCAATTTCCTATTCCTGGTGCAACTCCCAGCAATCCTCCAGATAGATAAAATAGCTAGATTAGATAGAGATAGATAGGTAGATAGATTGAACAGGAGGACTGCTGGGAGTTGCAGTCCAAGGATAGGTAGAGAAGGAAAAAATGGGAGAAAGATGAAGGGAAAGAAAAGGGGGGAGGAAGGAAAGAGGGAAGGAGAGAAAGAAAGGAGGAGAGAAGGAGGGAGGGAAGGTTGGCCACAGCAACACATGGCAGGTACAGCTAGTTTTTAATAATTATTGATGTACGGCTCTTACATTCGTGAGTCAAGTTTACCTACTTGTATCTGATAAAATATGTACTTTCTGATAATTTTGTAGGACCTCCAGGCAGGCATGTAGCTAGGGGGGGGGGGGGCTAAGGGGGCTTCACCCCCCCCCCCAAATTAGCCGGGTGGTGCGCGAAAAGGCCTTTCTGGTACATTTTTTAAACTGTTATGTTTATTCATATCATGATCTGATCACCATGCTCATTATATCCCACATTAATGGGGTTATTGGGATAACAATACAAAAGGTTTGCTAGGGTAGACCCTCTTCCACCCAGTCTCAGCCCCCTGAAACAAACTCAACCCCCAAACAAAATCCTGGCTACGGCCCTGCCTCCAGGCAATTCTATGGTACGATCAGAGTTGCATTGAAGGACCTAGCACATTCCTAGAGAAAATCCCTCTCTAGGAATTTTCTAGGTTCTCCAACGTAGATCTACAAATAACTTTTGTTTGTTTCAATATGGTTTGTCAGTATCCAGTTTTCTTTTTCGCAACATGTCCCCTGTATCTGTAGAAAGAAAAATAATCTTGAAAATTGGGGAATAAAGTAAAGGAAGGTATAATTCAATTGTTCTCTTGCCACACCTTTTATGCCTTTGTGGTTGTTTTTTATCTATGTTTCAGTACGTAATTTTGTAGATGTGTTTAACTATGTTGTGCCCCGCCTCGAGCTGAAAGCAGAGGTGGATACGAAATAAATTTATTATTGTTGTTGTTGCCCATAGACACTCAGTCTTGCAGTTTGTGGAGAAGGGTAAATAAAGCATGTTGAGGGAAGTGACAAGAATAAAAACAACCTATTTGTATTTAATGTAGATAGTTATAATTTTAATGACCAGGAAAATTTGAGGAAAGAAACATCTGTGTTCCTGGAAGGAAAAAGCAATAGTTTAAAAAGGACTGCTTTAAAACCACTCAAGAAAGGAATTAGGCTTATGGCATGCATGAAATAAATCAATATGTATAATATTGAATTTTGAGTTATTTCCGTTTATTCTCTTAAAACCCACAATGTGTTGTAATAGAGGAATACGGGGAAATAACCTAACAGGGGAAATATTATATACAATAAAATATTGTAGTGTGGGGCCACTTTGAAAATGTTATTTAAATGTTTTTTTAAAATGGCTAGTGTCATAAAAGCAATGGCAGTGTCAAAGAAAACAATAATGGTAATTGAGAACCCAGGAGCCCCCAGTGGCGCAGTGGGTTAAAGCACTGAGCTGCTGAACTTGTTGACCAAAAGGTTGCAGGTTCGAATCCGGGGAGCTGCATGAGCTCCCGCTGTCAGCCCCAGCTGCTGCCAACATAGCAGGTCGAAAACATGCAAATGTGAGTAGATCAATAGGTACAGCTCAGAGAGGAAGGTAATGGTGCTCCATGCAGTCATGCCAGTCACATGACCTTGGAGGTGTTTACGGACAATGCCGGCTCTTCGGCTTAGAAATGGAGATGAGCATCAACCCCCAGAGTCAGACATGACTGGACTTAATATCAGGGGGAAACCTTTACCTAACCTAATTGAGAATAGATAATAGGTAATAGATGTTTCAAAATGTTTTTAGACACATCAATAAATAAAATGCCCTGGTCTAACTATGCCAAGGTACCAGCTTCCATATGTTCTTGGAAGCTAAGCAAGCTCAGCTCTGGTTAGTATTTGGATGGGAGACCACTAACAAATCCCAGGTGCTGCAACCTATATTTCAGAGGAAAGAAATGGAAAAGCATCTCTGAGCATTTAGCAGGCAACTTGAGGCACAAAAATAGACATCATCTATACATACAGTATGAAAATACAATGATAATTAAGGGCTAAAATCCATTTGCTAGTCTCAGCTGAAGCAGACTCAATGAATTAATAACTAAATCAGAAGTAATTACAGGTAGTCTCCAAGTTATAAACATTAGACTTACTAATGACTCATAGATAAGAATGGGGGTAAGACAACAGGAAGTGAGAGAAATCTACCCCTCGGAAGGGAAATTCACTCCTGAAGGAGTCTCAGTGGAAGTTTTCTCACCAGTCCTTGTTGCCACAACAAGCCAAAATTTGTAGAAATCCAATTCTCACAGGGACTGAAAGTAAGGTAAAATCTTCTGAACAGGGGCACAGACAGCAAAACAAACACCACGGGGTTGGTAACCCTTCCCTATGCTATCCAAAGCTAAATATATATTTTTGATTGACATAGAAATTCAACTTAAGAACAAACCTACATAACATATATTGTTCGTTACTGCCTGTAATTATGTATATTCCTTTGATACAAAATGTCTGCTTTATTGGAGACAAACAGCTGGTTTTAGATCATACAACTAGCTGTACCCGGCACGCGTTGCTGTGCCCTATTTAGAGATGCGGGGAAGTCTGAGTATATAAGGGTTTGAAATGATGCTACTTATGGTCTTGGTGGGTGTGTGCATGTGTATATGTGTGTATGTAGTGTATATATGTGGGTGTATATGTATATATGTGTATGTGTGTTTATATATGTATGCGTGTGTATGGTACTGTATATGTGTGTGCATGTGTACATACACAAGAGGTGGGGAAAGGGGGGGAAGAAGGGGTCTGAGGCTGAGAGAGGCAAAGAAGGGGGCTGAGGGGGAGGGGGAGAAGAGAAGGAGCCTGGGGCTGACGTGGGGGGTTTGGGGCCATAGGCTGAGGGGAGAAGGAAAGGTCCTGAGGCTGATGGAGGAGAAGAAGGGGGCTGAGGAGGGAAAAAGAAGGCGGCAGCAGCGCCCGGTCCTTTCCTCTTCACCCTCTGCCATCCGGAGGGCAGTAGCGGCGAGGGCTGCGTCCCCAGGCCTCGTCCTTCTTCACCCTCCGTCCTCCGGAGGGCAGGCTCCGGGCGGCGTCTTCTTGGGTAACCAGGAGGTCTCCTTGTGGTAGCCGCTGCTCGTGGCAGCCGGCATCTTTCCTGGCGGCACCTCGGGCCAGGCGGGGGCGGAACCTCCGGTATGCGGCATCAGTTTCCGGCCGGACCCTTTTGCTGACGGGTTGACTTCCGTCGGAGCCTTTGCGGCCGGACCGGAAGTGGTTCGGCCGCCATGTGTTTTTGTAGTTTTTTGTGGTTTTTTGCAGTGTTGCTTCCCCGGAGAGCCGCAGAAGCGACCGATGCGGCAGAGAGCGGCTGCGCGGTGAAGTTGATGGTGTGTGGGGAGAGAGGGGGACGGAATGGGTTGGGGGTTGGGGGGGGAGTCAGAGTGCGCAGTGTGTTTGCTGTCTCTCTGTCCTGCGGTGTGGTGTTGGGGGGTTGTAGTGCGCCTGCGCGCGATGGCTCTCACTGTGTTCTGCGCTCGTGGCCAGCGCAGACCGGGAGTCCAGGGGCGGATTGTGGGGGCTGTTCTCTGGGGGGTTGCAAGTTAGTGAGGTGGTTTTTTTGTGTTATGTCTGTACCTCGTGGTCTGGGGGAATGTGTCGTGGGATTTGTGTTTGGGGGGGTTATGGTTTGGCCGTGCATATACGACATCCCACGACCGTGTCTCCTTTATATATATAGATAGATTCTTTTGAAAATGATTTCAGTGTTGAACCAAATACTGCAGGAAAGCTATAATTTTGTTTTGTGTGATCTTTCCATACACAGTCACAATCAAGTAAGGGTTGATAACTTTTTTGCATGTAGGGTAATTTTACATCCTATTTGAATATGCAAAATAAAAATGGAGTTTTTTCACGTTCATATTGCTAACAGTGTCCAGCTGTTGGAAACACTTCATATCAACTATGTTGATCAAAATATTATTAACCAGAATAATGCTATTGGGGAAAAAAGAAAAATTAAACGACATTGTTTTGTGAGGGATATAAAGACTTACTGAAAGAATATACTCCTCTTATGAAACAATCTGCGTAATGTCCCAAATTGATTATATAACCTGATTCAGTTTTATTTCTCAAACCTTGCAATTCAAATTTCTTTTCAAATAATATAGCATCACTCAATTGCTATATTATTTGAAAAGAAATTTGAAAGTACAAAGTGTTGGTTTTGACCTTTAAAGCCCTACATAGTTTGGGTCCAGGTTGCCTATAGGATCGCCTTCTCCCTTACAATCCGCATTGCACACTGAGGTCCTCTGTGGGGTGTCTGCTCCTGCCTGCCAGAAGCCGACTGGCGACCATCATTCAGAGGACCTTTTCATCGGCTGCCCCACAACTGTGGAACGACCTACTAGAAGAGCTTTGATAGCTAAATGAGCTGTCAAAATTTAAGACACAAGTGAAGGCCTTTCTCTCCCGGCAGGCCAACCCAGACAGTTTTAATGTCAAATTTTAAACTTCCACTCTATGTCTATTTTTTTGTTTTGTGTATTTTAATATGTATTTTATGGAAATATGTTTTTAATATATGTTATCTACAGAGTGTTTTTAAATTATTATGTGCTTTGATTATGTGTTTTAGCAATGTTGTAACCCACCTCGAGCTGTGAAGAATGGCAGGTAAAAAATATTATTATTATTATTATTATTAATGTACATCTACGTTGGCATTACAGTTTAGAATGCACATATAACTACATTTTTAAAATTAAGAAAATCCTTTAAAGCCTTGTATATTGCAGTAACGCCATCTGAAAATAGGGAGGAAACTAATAATTAGTAGAAAAATCATTGGTAGATTAATAATATCTGCTGTTGCAGTTCCAATAATACTAGGTTTAGCAGTAGTCATTGCTACTAATGCTACGAGAAAGAGAGAGAAAGAGAAGACAAACAAAGACTGTCCACTCTCATGACCTAAAGTTTGGAAATATAGAAATAACAAATAGTACAGAGCAAAACTTTATTCTTTAATCCTCTCCAAGACAGAAAGAGAAAAATAAAATTAGGAGTACAATCAGTTTTGCTGCTCAACATTGGTCTCTGACCTTAGCTGCAACTAATAGATTTCTGCCTTTGAACTATTTTGGCTTTATTTCCAATAAATGTATCTAGAAAATTCCATGGTTTCAGTCTGTTTGAAGTCTGAAGTTCTACTGGGGGATCAAATCCTGTAAGGGTCCATATGCTCTAGAGCAGTGTTTCTCACCCTTCCTGATGTCATGACCCTTTAATACAGTTCCTCATGTTGTGGTGACCCCCAACCATAAAATTATGTTTGTTGCTACTTCATAATTGTAATTTTGCTATGGTTATGAATCGTAATGTAAATATCTGATATGCAGGGCGTATTTTCATTCACTGGACCAAATTTGGCACAAATACCCGATACTCCCAAATTTGAATACTGGTGGGGTTGTGTGTGTGTGTGGGGGGGGGGATTGATTTTGTCACTTGGGTTGTTTCAGTTACTGAGATTTATAGTTAACCTACAATCAAAGAGCATTCATTATGTACTCCACCAATGATGGAATTGAATCAAACTTGACACACAGAAATCCCATGACCAACAGAAAATACGTTGAGTATTTTGGTGAGCACTGACCTTGAGTTTTGGAGTTGTAGTTTATCTACATCCAGAGAGCACTGTGGACTCAAACAATCATGGCTCTGGACCAAACTTGGCACGAATACCTAGTATTCTCACATGTGAACATTGGTGGAGTTTGGAGAAAATAAACGTTGACATTTGGGAGTTGTAGTTGCTGGGATTTATAGTACACCTACAATGAAAGAGAATTCTGAGTCCCACCAATGATAGAATTGGGCCAAACTTCCCACACAGAACGAGCCTTTGGTGCGGGCCTCCCTCCCACCTCGCACACTCTCCCTTGCCCGCACATGTGCACCATGCTGTTATGGACCAAGCATACCTGCTCTTCTCTCCCCACTTGGAGTCTCAGAAACAGCCCTCCCCTTGGCTGAGAGGCCAGCCAATCACAGAGGAGGAGGGCTTTTGGTGGGAGGATATGCTTTCTGTTTCCAAAAAAGTAGAGAAGGACAGGCAGAGAGATCTTCAATCTCCTCTGCCAAGTGGGTTTCTAAGACCATTAGAAATATAAGTTTTCTGATGGTTTTTGGCGACCCCTCGGAAACCCCCTCGCAACCCCCTCCCCAGGGGACCTGACCTCCCAGGTTGGGAAATGCTGCTCTAGAGATAATTCCATCAAACTCCTAACATTTTATTTCACTAGTTGATTTTTGCAAAGGGAATAGTAGAAAATGGAAAGAGAAGTTGGAGGCCAATTGGAATTCCTATCACAGATGTGATCAGTGGATCTTGGTAGAAAATTAGAGGAACTGCTGTCTCTCCAGATGCAGTTTTGCCATCCTTTGACTATGACACCACCCACATTGCAGAATTATACG
The DNA here is from genome assembly GCA_030556195.1 of Anolis apletophallus. Lineage (NCBI taxonomy): Eukaryota > Metazoa > Chordata > Lepidosauria > Squamata > Anolidae > Anolis > Anolis apletophallus. Next base: position 99,878,122 of record JARBWK010000005.1, read on the forward strand.
GTAGTAGCCAGACACCATTTTAACTGCCATGATGTCATCTTTTGAAAAAATGTTGTGGCACTGGAGTTTTCTGGCAAAAAGAGTAAATAAATATATAATAAAACTATAAATCCCAGAATTCCATAATATTGAGCCAAAGCAGTTAATATGGTGTTAAACGGCTATAATTCTGCAATGTGAATACAGCCTAAATTGGCTAAGGCTATTGGGATTGGCAATCCAACCATCTCTGAAGGGACAAACATTTGTGGTGTAATGTAAAATAAACCACGTATAGTTCACGTTTGATCAGCCCACACACTGCCTTGCCAGAGAAAGAAAATATGCCACACAGATGATCAATAAAATACAAGTAGTTTACTCTTTGTAAATCCAGAAGAACATATATACAATGTGATCAGTTGCACCAACTCACATAATGTCATTTTATGAGAGATATAAATGATATTTCATTTGTCCATGTGGAAATAAACTCCTCCAGCAGTTTATGAAGCAAGAGCACAATCCAAACTCTCCCCCCTCTGTGCTTCTCTCTGAGCACCTGCATAGCTCAAACCTGAACAAAAACAGTGTCCAAACAGTGTCAGCCTGCTCCTTGAGCATTGCACAACCAATAAATTTAATGCATTTTATTTTACAGTTGACACACACACACTCACTGATTCCTTGCATGTTCTAACAACATTTGCCATTTCTGATATACACCTGTGGATTTTCTGAAGTGGTCAATTGTGTGTTTGCTTTGTGGCATATCCTGCTTTATGACAGCAAAACTGTTAACTTTGCACAAGCGATGAGTAAGCACATAATGAGTTAATCTTAGGTGCAAATATGTTTGGTGTTACATTGTAGTTCAAACTGTCAACATGTTGTGCTTATACAAATCATTCCTGAATTATGGCTAATTTGCTATAATTCTAGCCTTCAGAACAAAGACTTGGCATTTGGAAAGTGGGACAGAGAATATTGGAAAGGCAGAGGAAACAGGAAATATCAGACATTCTACAGCTTTGGTTTGTCACTCAAAGAGCCTATTCATACAAGAGTACATGTGATATTTCATACTGATCTCCATGTGCTGCACTGTGTCTGTTATGGGTGTGTTTAAGTTATACACATGACTGGCTAGCATTAAGAGGAAAACCCCACAACCATTTTTCCATTAATAAAAGCTCTACTTGCATTTGAAATGTCAACACAAAATAGATAAGCAAGTAGTGTATCCTTTGATGGAATTTAGTGTTTCACTTGTTTCTACTTTGATGTCACAGCTGTGATCAGTGGGATTTAACTCTATTCCTTTTCCAAGCTGTGTATAACTGAGAGTACCAGAGAACAGGAAACCACTGTAAAAATGCTACTGATTAATAGTAAAACACATCAAGGATAAGACAGACAAACAGAACAGGCTGTAAAGGTGTTACGTTGGTTGGTATTAGATAAAGCCATCAAGATGTAGGCCTGCTTGGGGAAGTTTAGCTTCTCTCTGCCTTCATAGATGCATAATACAGTTCAAAACGGCACAAAAAGATGGTGAAGCAAAAAGGGAAGAGAAGGAGAACATGTTTAGAAATAAAAATGGCATTCTCTATTGCAGGGAGCAGGACTTGTGGCAGAAACAATCATAGCTTCTAAGTAGGACGCTGTTTGCCTGAGCAGCCCAGGAAGTAGAATTCCAAGAGGGTGCCACTGTTCAAATTGTGTCTGTAAGATGGTGAGTATACCTGAGACCTTTATCCTGATCTGGATAAATGCCATATTGCCCCCAGCAATTGCTTTGATTGCCAGCCCCCTGGCTACTGCAGAAGAAAGGAGACCTGACAGTTCAGTGGCACCAGATCTCATGAGACACTACCAGATGGCCACTTTTGTCATCCCACCTTTAGTTGTTACAGTGGCCAACAGATGTGACATGGCTAGTATCTGTCACTTGTCAACTGGAGTGGCATCGGCCAATATGTCAGAACATCATGGGAATTGAGAGAGGAGGAATTGCCCCTCCTCACCCCTTCACTTCTCTGGCTGCCCTGCCACTCTGGCTGACTCTATTTTAGGTGACAAGTGATGGGCAATAGCAATATCATGCACACTGGCCACAGCTACAATAAGAATGGAAGGGTGGTGATGAGTGCCATTCTGTGCCCCCAGAATGGCCATGCAAACAGTTGCAGACTGATCCATCCCAAAATTGGCCCAACTGCTGACATGGGCCCAAAGTTGCTGTTTGCTTCAGATTTTTGAGGAGAATTTGGAGTGACTTGTGACTTTTGTTTATGCAGTTCAATGCTGCGTTAAGCAGCTTTGGCCTGCATTAACCCAACTCAACTTGATGTGTCCCACAGTCTCCATGAAGCTGATTTGCCTCCCATTCAAGTTAAGAAGTCACTGTAGATGTGCCCATAATCTAGCTGTCTTTTATAATACTAACATTGCTACTTTGGCATTGAATGATGTTTAATTGGCATGGCTTCACCTGAAGACATTTTGCTACCTAATGACAGGAGCTGCGGTGAGGCAATGGGTTAAACCCTTGTGCCAGCTGAACTGCTGATCTGAAGGTCAGTGGTTCAAATCTGAGAGATGGGGTGGGCTCCCTTCTGTCAGCTCCAGCTTCCCATGCAGAGATATGAGAGAAGCCTCCCACAGGATGGTAACACATCTGGGCATCTCCTGGAAAATATCCCTGCAGACAACCAATTCTCTCATACCAGAAGCAACTTGCAAGATGCTTCTGAAACATTTTTTAAAAAACAAATGACAAAAAAATAACATGCTTCCCCATTTAATTTCCAAGAGCAGCAGCTGTATTTTATGGTACTACTCAAAAGCCATACCTGAAGGCAGCAAGAAATTATAGGGAATATAACAGCATGGTTTTGGGATTGTTGACAGAATTCAGAGCCATTGCTCCAGGAGAACCACCATCCCTCCTCTTTTAGTACAACATCAAGACTGAGGACTATACAGTTCTTCTTGGTACAATCAAGGACAAATCTCACAAGATTAACTAAACAGGATAAAATAATTTGTAAGATTATGTCAGAAAAGAAAATGCTCATGATATAAAATGAAAGGGTTTTTAGATTCTGCAGGCTTTAATTGTTTATCGGTTTAGTCTCTCTCAACATAGTTTTGTGTAAGGGTAACTGAGTAGGCTGTTGACAGTGCAAAACTTCCTGAATGATTCTTGCTGACTGATTCACACTGTATTCCAAATGAATTTTTTGCAGGCCTACAACTAAATGCAATCCTTTTCACACAGCATCCCTTGAGAGAAAATCTATTGCCAAGGCTTGTAGGTCAGGCAGGAACCTGAGAAATTTCTGCCAGTGATGAACTTTCAACCCCTTTAAGTGTAATGATGTGATCATTTGCTTCTGGAGCAATCTCCCCAATGTATCATTGAAATTGTACCTTAGTCAAAAGGTAATTGTGCACTTTTCTCACCAGGCAGGTTGATCAATCAGATTTTTGAACCAAGTGATATTTAGCTAACCTTCACAGCAAGAAACTAGATTGTCTCAGAGAAAATCTCCCAAGGGATTCAAAACCAGTGCATGTACGCTGGTGTTACAGAGACATACAGAAAAAAAAGGGAAAGTGACATTTAAGTGTGGAGGTAATCAATTACCCCTGATGCCCAGACAAGCCCTTGGGGCATTTTTGCAATTGCTGTTTGAGATTATTTACTCCTTTTCTGTAGGGGTAGATGTCTGCAATGCGCTCGGCATTTGCAAAGCCAGTTTTGCCTTGGATCTGGGATACACTGGCATCTGCTGCAATGCGTTTTTGGGGGGAACTCAGACTTTCTTGAGTCTTTAAAAAATGCATTGTATGCCAATATGCATTTTGTGATTATCATGGACTTACATCGACTTCAAAGTGCATTGTATGGTCAGTCCAGGATTTCCTATGTAATCATCTATGCCAGGAAAATACTTTTTGCAATATCAGTTTGAAACTAGTATTGAAACTGTAGATGGAACCTGGGCCTACTGAATAGTCGCAGGATAGTGAGGGTGGATTTGCTTGGTATCCAGGCCTCCTCCTCGTTCTGATGGGTGGAAGGCAGAGTTGAACAAAACAAATACCCAGCTTGTGTCAAACTGTTTAATTAAAGCAGCATTTACTGTATGGCTGTTTTCGTAGTCCAAAATATAAAACATAAATAGAGCACTCAGCCACAGAATATAAAACAAAGACTGATAGCAAACACTGATGCAGGTTCAAGAGAACACAATAGTCAAAAAGGTCCAGTCCAGTAGTCAAACACCGAGTGTTCAACGAGCCCAAGGATCCAGAATCTATACTGTAGTCAATAGCCAGTCCAGAGATTCAAGGTATTAGGGTTCAGGAGATAGGCCAGGATACCGAAAATTCACAAACCTGGGGGGACGGGGCGGGACCAGCAGTATCCATAGCCAAAACACGACAAATACTCCCCCCCCCCGAAGATCAGTCTCCAAGCTACCTCCTTATATCCAGTGAAATCCAACTGTAACTTTTCTCTTGCATGCCTCCACCCTTAATTGCTTTTACTTGTAAACTCTTACTTACAGATTACTCAGCCCTTTAGAACTAAGACTTACATTAACCCCTTCCATCACCAACTGCTAGGCCTGCCATCACCAGCCACCATCAACTGTGGAACATGATGCATGACACTAAGGCCAAGGGGAAGTGAAGCAGTTCAAAGTGAGTTCCCCACAATGACACTGTCACAGCCCCTAAATGCACTGCTGAAGCACTTTTGGATTTATTGCACGGTTGAAACATTTTGAACTCAGTTTCAAAGCACTTTCAGCTGTCCAAATAACAAGAGCTGCTTTACACACACACATTAGTTACAGATGAATTGAACACTGGTTTGGAATGAATCTATAACAATGTTGTGCAGTGCTAAATGATTGTAATTTGGAAGGCTGCAGCTTGCATTATGTGTGTGATATTGTCCTGGATTTCCATTGACAAGCGAAGACCCAAACCCTGGTTGCAAGAGCCCTACTTGAACACTCAAACTACTATACCAACCTGATTCTCAACAGTACATACGTACATAGGTTAACTATAAGGAAAGATGTGTGTAATGTTCATTTGTGGGATTAACATAACTCTAAAACCACTGGACGAATTGACACCAAATTTGGACACAATACACCTATCAGGCCAACAAGTGACCATCACTCATAAAAAACACTGAAAAACACAGTAGAAGAGACTTAAAAAGCCAAAAACCAAAAAATTAGATTACAACACATGCACAAAACCACACACACACATATATACTGTATATACACACACACACACACACATGTGCAAACACACATATACAGAAATACACATCTCTCTCAGAAATACACATATACACACACAAAACACATATACACAGACTGGGCCACAGCATTGCGTGGCAGGGGATGGTATAGCTGAAATTTTCTCAGTCTTAAAATGCATACTAATCAAAATAGACTTGTACAGGTACCAAACAACACTAAAAAAAAAAATTAGCTTGCGGGTTTCTAAAAAGAGTGCCCCCAAAACCAGGGGCGGTTCTTAGCGGAGGCCAATTAAGCGGTCGCCTCACGGCGCCACGTGGCAAAGGGCGTATCCAGGGCCGGGCGCCACGCCCCCAGGGGCGCCGGCAAGGTGGGAGGAAGGCTCGTAGGGGGCGAGAGAAGAGTGGGCAGAGGCGGCCACCGTTTCTAGTTCCCTGCCCCCGCGTCTCCTCCCTCTGTTGCCGGGCGCTGCTGCTGCCGCCAATGCACGTGGAGCGAGGAGGAGGAGAGGGAGGCTGCGGTCCGATAAACCCTGACTTGGTGGCTCCCTCCTCCCATGCACTCATCTTCTTCCCCTCACACCACTCTTCCCCCCTCCCTTCTGCCTCGTGCGCTTTCCCTCTTCCTTCTGCCTTCCACTAGCTCGCGCTCTCTCTCTCTACCGCTGTAGGCCAAAACATCACGGAGGAGGGGAAGGGAAAGCTCCCCCTTCTTGGAGCTGCTCTCCTTCAGAAGCCCAGGCACTGGCCCGCCCTCAGGCAGCACTCATATGGCAGGAATGCCAATCAACACCAAGCCCACCTCAGTCTCACAACACTTCCGCCTTCTCTAAGGTAGCCAAACCCACCCCACCCCTCCTAGAGGGCCAACGGACGCTACTGCTTGCGGGGAAGGAGGAGGAGGCTGAGGTGAGCGGAGGGAGGGTCAGAAGAGGCCCACCCATCATTATTTGAGTCCACAGTGCTCTCTGGGTGTAGGTGAACTACAACTTCCAAACTCAAGGTAATGCCCAGCAAACTCTTTCAGTACTTTCTGTTGGTCATGGGAGTTCAATATGCCAAGTTTGCAAGAGTTCAGGATGCTCTTTGATTGTGTGTTAACTATAAATCCCAGAAACTGTAACTCCCAAATGTCAAGGTCTATTTTCCCCAAACTCCATCTGTGTTCACATTTGGGCATATTGAGTATTCATGCCAAATTTGGTCCTGATCCAACATTATTTCAGTCCACAGTGATCTCTGGGTGTAGGTGAACTACAACTTCCAAATTCAAGGTCAATTCCCAAGCAAACCCTTTCAATACTTTATGTTGGTCATGGGAGTTCAATATGCCAGGTTTGGTTCAATTCAATTGTTGCAAGAGTTCAGGATGCTCTTTGATTGTGTGTTAACTATAAATCCCAGAAACTACAACTCCCAAATAACAAAATCAATTTTTGACCGATGGTCCCTCCTTGGTTAGTATTAGTATGTTTTGTGGCCAAATTTGGCAGCAATTTGTCCAGTGGTTTTTGAGTTATGTTAATCCCACAAATGAACATTATATTTACATTTATATTTAGAGAGAGAGCACGCACATCACAGGAAGCATGTCTGTGTAGGAGGGTGGGTCAAAGAACATCACTGCAGACTGAAGACTGAGAGGAGACATGATAGCCCTATAGAACAAGCCCTATGAGGAGCGGCTTAAAATGCTGGGCATGTTTAGCCTGAAGAAGATAAGGATGAGAGGAGACATGATAGCCATGTATAAATATGTGACAGTAAGTCATAGGGAGGGGGAGCGAGCTTGTTTTCTGCTGCCCTGGAGACTAGGATGCAGAACAATGGTTTCAAACTACAACAAAGGAGATTCCCCTTGAACATTAGGAAGAACTTCCTGACTATGAGAACTGTTCAGCAGTGGAACTCTCTGCCTCAGAGTGTAGTAGAAGCTCCTTCTTTGGAGGCTTTTAAACAGAGGCTGGGTGGCCATCTGTCTGGGGTGCTTTGATTGTGATCTTTTGTTGTATGAAGGCAGAAGGTCCTTGGACTAGATGAGCGATGGGCAACCTTTTGAGCATGGTGTGTCAAAATTCGCCAAAAAACCAAGCATAATTTGTGGTGTGTCACTTCAAGAAAAAAACCCATAATTTTGCAATATTTAGTTTAAATAATGGTAGTATGGACTCAGATAACCCAGTTCAAAGCAGATATTGCGAGATCTCCTGCCTTGATATTCTGGGATATAGGGCTGTGCGGAAGGGCCCCCAGATCATCAAGGCAGGAAATCCCACATTATCTGCTTTGAACTGGGATATATGGCAGTGTGGACTCAGATAACCCAGTTCAAAGCAGATATTGCGAGATCTCCTGCCTTGATATTCTGGGGTTTAGGGCTGTGTGGAAGGGCCCCCAGATCATCATTATCTGCTTTGAACTGGGATATATGGCAGTGTGGACTCAGCAGTTCAAAGCAGATATTGTGGGGTGTCCTGCCTTGATATTCTGGGGTTTAGGGCTGTGTGGAAGGGCCCCCAGATCATCAAGGCAGGAAATCCCACAATATCTGCTTTGAACTGGGATATATGGCAGTGTGGACTCAGATAACCCAGTTCAAAGCAGATATTGTGGGGTGTCCTGCCTTGATATTCTGGGGTTTCGGGCTGTGTGGAGGGGCCCCAGATCATCAAGGCAGGAAATCCCACATTATCTGCTTTGAACTGGGATATATGGCAGTGTGGACTCAGATAACCCAGTTCAAAGCAGATATTGTGTCCTGCCTTGATATTCTGGGGTTTAGGGCTGTGTGGAAGGGCCCCCAGATCATCAAGGCAGGAAATCCCACATTATCTGCTTTGAACTGGGATATATGGCAGTGTGGACTCAGATAACCCAGTTCAAAGCAGATATTGTGGGGTGTCCTGCCTTGATATTCTGGGGTTTAGGGCTGTGTGGAAGGGCCCCCAGATCATCAAGGCAGGAAATCCCATTATCTGCTTTGAACTGGGATATATGGCAGTGTGGACTCAGATAACCCAGTTCAAAGCAGATATTGTGGGGTGTCCTGCCTTGATATTCTGGGGTTTAGGGCTGTGTGGAAGGGCCCCCAGATCATCAAGGCAGGAAATCCCACATTATCTGCTTTGAACTGGGATATATGGCAGTGTGGACTCAGATAACCCAGTTCAAAGCAGATATTGTGGGGTTTCCTGCCTTGATATTCTGGGGTATAGGGCTGTGTGGAAACGTCCTGAGAAGGAAGGAAGGTGAATAGATACAGATATAGACACACACACACACACACACACACACACAAAGAGAATAGTAAGAGGGCAGGGGAAAGGGTGAGAAGGAAGGTGTGTGTGTGTGTCTATATCTGTATCTATTCACCTATACATATGGCATGGGCGAACTTTGGCCCTCCGTGTGTTTTGGACTTCATCTCCCACAATTCCAAACAGCCAGTAGGAAGTCCAAAATACCTGGAGGGCCAAAATTTGTCTATGCCTCCCCCACACACACACATTTATATATATATATATATATATATGTGTGTGTGTGTGTGTGTGTGTGTGTGTGTGTGTGTGTGTGTGTGAGTGATTGGTTGGGGGGCGCCAAAATACTGTTCGCTTACCATTTAAAATTACCTAGATCCGGCCCTGCCCAAAACATGCCTGGCAACTGATAGGCCAAGTATTATGCAATCCCAATTTTGTCAATGTGCATCAAGAAACTCCTCATCATAACAACCCTTCTTCAACACAGCAGGGTTTTAAGATATACTCCAACTGAATGTTTAAACCATGAGGGGCACTTAACTCTGAAATAAGTGTAGTTCTTTCAAAGATACACACTTTTAGGTACTTATCATGAAGTTCTTTCAAAGATACACACTCTTAGGTACTTATGAAACCTTTCCCCCAGAATGAGAGGGCTCTGCTTAGAAAACAAATGAATCAGATACTGAGGCTATCTAGTACAATTTCTGGACTGGAAACCTCTCTTTAATTTAAACAGAATATAATATATCCTACCACAGTGAGATACTGTGATCTGCTGAGTTTATTATTCAGATACTCATCTGACTGCCTTGTCAGTGTATAACAGCATTGAATGCTTGCCGTATATGTGTTCTGTGATCCTCCCTGAGTCCCCTTCGGGGTGAGAAGGGTGGAATATAAATACTAAAAATAAACACATAAATATCTTTAAACTAGATTTGAACTGGACAGCTTTTCAAATAAAGGAAGATACACATCTTTCAAAAGATGTAATGCAACTGAAAAAGTCGGTTTATATCCACTAAGATTCCTGCTAAAATAAGAGTTGCAGTCTGTCAAAGAGTGCTGGTGCCTCATTGAACTACAAATGCCATGACTTCAAAGTGTGAACCATGTCCGTTAAAGTGGTGCCAAACTGCTTGGTTGTAGAATGCAACCAAATCACCCAAAACACTTTGGATTACAACAGTATGCTTTTCCTGGGGAAATCCATTTCCCTTCCAGATTCCCTATGGATTTCAGTAAATTTGATGGAGCAAGGGAATCCAAGGATGGTGATGGAGAGAATGCCATAGTCTCTAATCATCATCATCATCAACCACCACCACCACCTTGGAGCTACAGCTTTGTAATGCCTGATGTATGTAGTCCCTGGTGGTGTATGTAAGCCATTTCTAATTAGGCAACAATAAATATCTGTTCAATCACAGCTTGTGACCCTCCTCTGTTCTTCCTACACTCTATTAACCCATTTGAAAGCCGGGAGATAAATACTGCAGCCAGTGCAACACTTTGGCAGTTGATCAAGCAGAAGGCAAAGATCAAATGAGTTGGATCTGCTCACTGCCCATTGTCCATTGTTTTGGTTATACGCAATAGAGAGGGTCAATCTATTACAAAAGAATTTATTACGTGTGGCAAGAAACACAACAAGTAGAGGCAAGAGAAAATTTTGTTTCAGTGTTTTGAATCATCACATCAATGTTGAATTGGGGTTGCCATCTGGTGCTGTTGTTGTTTTCTGAGAGATTCCTTGTTTTTAATCCAGACAGATATGGCAAAGTGTTCTCTATGCTGTGAACACAATTGAGGTTTAAGTTACTTGTATTCAGAAGAAACCAATGATTTCTCAATTCCTACAAAAAATATGGCAAAAATGTTCCATATTTTCATAGATCTGCATGTTTATGTTCATGGTAGTTCACACTCACCATGAAAGACTCCTGCTTGTTTTTGTAACATAATTTACTCCTTCTTTTCCCAAGAGGCAAAACTGATGTTGTTTAAGTGGAAGGTCCCCTTCAGGCTCTACATCTTTTAGTATATCACTCATAAGGTGGGCAGCACATGTTATGTGTTTAAAAGACACAGGTACATGAAAATAGTTAAGAGGTGGCAGCTGACCATTGTGCCAGGTTCAATGCCTGGCAACAAGGAAAGCCCCTGGTTTGAAACCACAACAAGTTATTGCTAGTTAGAAGAAAGGCAATATGAATAGACTTGCAGTATGCTTCATTATAAGACAGCTTCAAGAGCAAGAATAACCATGTTGAAAACAAGTTGTAAGAAAATTCTGGGACTGAAAATCTGGAAACCCTCCAACTGTTCACCTCTATGTTTTCTGCATGGATCATTACTGTAGGTCAGCATTTCTGTGAATGTTTAACATTAGGATGACTCACTGATAGCGTTAAAGCACATTTTAAAATATAAAAACAATATATTATAGCTGTTTCATCCTTCTTGTCTGAGATTATTTCTTTGTCATGCAATTTCTTTTTTTTAGGCTGGAGGTGAAACAGCACAATTTAGAAGATTAGTTTTGAAAAGTATTTCATTTTGTAGGATGTTATGCTCCCTCCGAAGTTGTGTGTATGTACATGCCTTCAGGTTGCCCGTTGACTTATAGAAACCTCATGACTTTCAGATTAGGGTTAGATTATTGGAAATTCCACAATTTATTGGAAATGACTGCATCATAACCTTATTGAAAAGATAAAAATGATGTCACATCTGTTTTGCAAATGTGAATCTCCATGGACTTGTGGAGACCACCTTTTGAAAACCACTAGTCAAGAAAAGCATGACCTTGTTAGAAGTCTATCCTTTGAGCAAGTGATATTCATAAGCATTCATGTAATGGCACACAGGTAACTCAGCTGTTAAACTGAAGAACTATGTCTTTAAACTGCCAAGGATAAAGACATGCCACTACAAATTGGATCAGCAGAGGTTGGTTTTTCTTTGAAGTTGAAGTTGCCCATCTACTCTCCCTTAAAAACCTCTTGTTGAAAACATGCACTCAAGAGGCAAAACAAAGTAGTCTTCTTTAAAAATAACATCTCAGGTTTACTAACAAACTTTTTGTATATATTCAGCATGCTAGTCCATAGTCCAATGTCTTTAAGCATATAGATATAGTCCAAACTGTATAACTGTACTCATTAGAGTCTGAAAGGAGACAAACTGTATCCACCTCCATTTACGTCTAAAAGCAAAGTCTTGTGTCTGAAGCCCCTTCCACACCAGAGATACAGTCAAACTGGCAAACCAAAATGTACGGACTTCAGAGGGCAGTGCATTCCAGAGGATTGGAGCTATGATTGAGAAAGCCCTTTTCCTTGTTGCGGTCAGATGGTAAGCCCTGGAACTTGGGACCACGAGGAGATTTTGCGTCTCTAAGCGTAGGGATCTGGTGGGACAGTATGGGATAAGGTGGTCCCTTAAGTACATTGGCTCCAGACCATTCAAGGCCTTGAAGGTCAAAACCAGCACTTTGAAGGTGATCCGGTATTCCACAGGGAGCCGGTGCAGTTCACGCAGGATGGTGTGATATGGCAGCTCGTCGGGACACCCGCGAGCAGCCGAGCTGCAGCATTCTGCACCAGCTTAAGTTTCCATCCCATGCCCCGAACGGAAGCCAGACTGGAGGTAATAAAAAAAATTAAATGAGTTTTTATCCACCATGTTTCTGCCAAATAACTTTATTCTATTGGTCACTAGACCTGGAGGATATCCAGCATTTCCAGCAGCAATGGAAGCAAGACTGCTGGAGCTATTTATGGCATCAGAATGAAAATAGCATGACTTGTTGGCTCACACCAACTCATACACAACCCACCTAAGGAGCTGCCCCCACACGCCTTACCAAAAGAGGAGCTGCCTTCTTTGTGACATGCTATTTTCAAAGAGAGCCAACAGCTGCTGCCAGGCCAGGCTTCGGAAGCAGCAGTGCTAAGAAATAGGATACTAAGAAGAAGACAAAGAAGGTGAGAGGAAGAGCTATGAGGTTTAGCGTTTAACTTTGCAGTATTCCAGACCAACGTCCATGGTGTTATGAAACCATCACATGGATATTTAGAGCTGGAATCGGGAGTCAATACCCCTTCACCCCAAATGTCCCAATACCTTTGCCCATCACTCCCATCTGGTAAGGTGTTTCAGGACAGATACTGCAAGATACTGGAGGATCAAAGGTGTCATTCACAGATACGTTGGAGCACCCATAGGTGTCAGCGATTTGACATGGTCAGCAATTTGAATCCGGTCAGCAGGGTCAGTGATTTGAATCCAGGAGCAGGGTGAGCTCCTGTCTGTCAGCTCCAGCATCCAATTCGAGGACATGAGAGAAACCTCCCACAGGATGGTAAAACATCCGGGCATCCCTCGGTCAATGTCCTTGCAGACGGCCAATTCTCTCGCACCAGAAGCAACTTGCAGTTTCTCAAGTCGCTCCTTACATGAAAAAGAAAAGACCAATACATTGAAAAATTACAGGGTTCCTATGTTCTTCATGTGATTCTGCAAATGAAACTTAGGTCAAGCTTAGAGAAGACAATGATGCTGGGGAAAATGGAAGGAAAAAGGAAGAGGGCAAGATAGATGGATGGGATCCTCGAAGTGAATGGCTTGACCCTGAAGGAGCTGGGGGAGGTGACAACTGACAGGGAGCTCTGGCATGGACTGGTCCATGAGGTCACAAAGAGTCGGAAGAGACTGAACGAATAAACGACAACAAACCTAGGTCAAGTTTCTGCAGAGTTGACAAAAGGGGTGTTCCAACTCCTTGCCATTGTCTGTCCGTCTTTCCTCTTTTTTTTGCCTTAACATTGTTGCACAATTGTTTTCTAATGATTTATACTAATGTATCTATTTATAAATAGCACATTTCTTCAGTATAGGTAGGTATATCTAGTTGCCGTATTGAATGTTACAATCTTGAAACAAATTAACATTTTGTCCTTCTCTGCAAAATCAGCATATACCCATGCTTCTTTTATTGGCTCTTAGGAACTTAAGACTCATAGGTTCCTTTTAAATAATTTAAGCAATATTCATGATATTTTATATATCATCTTACTTAAAAATTGCAATCATAGAAGAGATTTTGACATTAAAAGCCAGGTGGTCAGCGTGTAAAAGAAGAAAGAAAATACAAACACAAATGCTCAAACAACAGGAGGCACAAACGTACAGCCCCCAGGTGGTAGCATTAGCAATCCTCCAGAAGAACTCCCTGGGAAGAAAGGGATACTGCAAACAATGTAAAATATGTCAAACAGTTTGAAGTAAAACTAGAAACAATGCAAAACTGATGTGAGTTATTTGCATGGTGAAATGCAGGTATTTAATTATCGTGTCAGAAGCGTGTTGAGGGTACAGTTAAAATGCATTTGAAAACACAAACAACATTTAAAAACTTAGCATTATGCTAAATGTCCGTTGACCAGCAGCTGGCCACTTGGAGTACCACTGGTGCCACTGTGAGAAGGTCCTCCGTTGTGCATGTAGCAAGGCCCAGGTTGCATTGTATTCAGTGGTCTGTGGTCTCTTCTCCGCACTCGCATGTTGTGTACTTCGCCTTGTGACGCCATTTCTTAAGATCGACTCTGCATCTCGTGGTGCCAGAACACAGCCTGTTCAGCACTTTCCAGGTCGCCCAATCTTCTGTATGCCCAGGAGGGAGTTTCCCATCCTATCTCAGCCACTGATTAAGGTGCTGGGTTTTAACCTGCCACTTTTGGATTCTTGCTTGCTGAGGTGTGCCTGCAGGTATCTCTCTCAATCTACATTCAGATAGAGTGCAGTGAAAATACAATTGAGGAGTGATGCTTGCAGGGTGTAATAGTGAAATATCTACTCCCAGAAGAGGGGGAAATCCCTAAGAACACTTGGCCAATAAGAACACTTGGCCAGTATAGCTCCTGTGTAGAATGTCATTGCTATTTCATACCAAAGTGGCTTCAGATTATGCTGCCAGTATCAGTGAGAGACCTCTGTGAGCCCTAGACATTCATAATCCCTTTCCTCAAGTCACAAAATTCTGGGATTCATTTCTGGGTAGTGGAAAAGCATGGGGTTGTGTGTCTTTTGAATTACAATTTCTAGAAAATTCCTTTGGAAATAACCAGAATCATGGTCACGGTGTTGTCACAAGAATCATGGTCACATGATTCTTGCTGTGTATACAAAAAGAAAATCTTGGGACATGACATTTTGAAAAAGGAATGATGGCATCCTTCCAAAGAATCCCCGGCACTCATAGAAAATAAATGTTCTCAGTATTCCCTCAGGGAAGAAAGATGGTGCCTGTGATGCAGGAATGGGCCTTAAACAGTCTGAAGTATCAGAGTTCATCGAAGGCTTTCTGCCTGGTGAGCAATTTTCTCCAAATCACAAACTTCACGCTAAGCATACACTTTCTGAAAAAAGTCTAATGCACTTTGTTGCATGATTTTGGGCCAGAATATCCCAAAAGATTAAATATTGGTTCTTTAGAATAGCTTACAAGGTTTTCAAGCATATTTAGACTGCTAGCATCAATTTGGGTTTTCCAGAAATAGTCAAACTGAATGTTTTTCAGTGCCATCAGTAATGTAATTTGATTTAGCATGTTTGAATTCAGTATCATATTCAAATACATTCAAAATTTTATGTGAAAATTATTTCATTTTTTTAAACAATGTTAGAGTTGTCAGTGGTTAGAAACAATTTGAAGGCAAACAACATCAACAACAACAACAACAACAACAACAAAAGGCAATACAGTATAATTCCGTTTTATGGAACACAAAATGACCACAGCTGAAAGGATGCTAAGTTTTTTTTAAGGAGAAAGACAGCTTTACATGATACATCTTATATCAACCGCTTAATTTCTTTTGCTTTCTTTTGCTGAGATTTCGTTGTAGAACCTTTAGCTCTTGTTGTTGTTGTGGTTTTTGTGTGCCTTAAAGTCTGATTCAGTACCATTAACAGAACATTTTATTTCACTCCAGAATGGCTATGAGTCAATAGGCACAGGCAACTTACCACATTTTGTCTTGACTTCTTGTACATTGTGATTAATCCAGAAACAAGAGATACTGTATATATTTTAATAAACAGAAACAAACTTAGCAGTGCATTAGGAGCACCCAGTGGCATAATGGGTTAATCCAGTGGTTCCCAACCTTTAGTCCTCCAGGTGTTTTGTTAGAAACTGTGGAAGATAAAGTCCTAAACACATGGAGGCCCAAAGATTGGGAACCACTGGGTTAAACCTTTGTGCCGGCAGAACTGCTGAGCAAAAGGTCAGTAGTTCAAATCTGGGGAACGGGATGAGCTCCCAATTGCTAGCTCCAGCTTCTCATGTGGGGACATGAGAGAAGCCTCCCACAGGATGGCAAAACATCCGGGTGTCCCCTGGGCAACATCCTTGCAGATTGCCAATTCTCTCACACCGGAAGTGGCTTGAATTTTCTCAAATTGTTTCGGACATGGAAAAAAAGAGCAGTGCATTCATTTATTATTCTAGTCCTCTGAACACATGCTTGTATTCTTAAGGCAATATATAGAACTTCATATCCTATATTAGTGCATCTAATGACACTGTAGCATAACAGCCCAGGCAACTCAGGATAGCAGGATATTTATGTCCCACATATATATATATCAGAGAGAGAGAGAGAGAGAGAGATGTTGTTGTTGTTGTTGTTGTTGTTGTTGTTGAGTGCCTCCAAATTGTATCTCACTTAAGGTGATCCTAAGGCAAATCTATCACAGAGCTTTCTTGGACAAAGAGAGGGTGACCTGCTCAAGTTCCCCCAAAGCTGAGTGGGTCTCACGACTCAGCCCAATTCTCAAATCATGTATAGCATAAAAAAAGGTTCCATTCCACATCTATGGCAGCAAAACTTTATGTGAAAAGGACATGTTATGGAATGTGTGTATAACTGTATGTATGCACTAGGCCTGTTTTCGAAAGTCGGATACATCCAAAATTCGGAGGTAATTCGGATGTTTTTGACTTTTGAAGTGATTCCAAAGAGAGTTATGGAAACAGAAAGTAGATTTGCCATTTCAAAGTCTCCGTCGCCATATTCAGATAGGGCTCGTATGTCATTTCCAACCTTCTCTATTTTTGTCCCATTGCATTTAAAATGTTTAAAATGTTTATTAATGTGTTAAATGTGTTCAGTATTTTGTACCAGTGTGGCTAGTTTTGCCAGTAGTAGCGGTCAAAAATAGAGGGAAAGGGAATCTCCCAAGTTTTGACTGTCCATTCTGCGGGTTTCTGTGCATTGCACAATCGCGGACGCCATTAACGAAGACTTCCGAATTTCGGAAGTACATCTTTGCCCGCCCATACCCCGAATAACGAGCCGTACACAAATAAAAACACCAACAACAGTATTTGGGTCAAATTGGGGCAACCATTTATTGTTACATATTTATATTCCTAACACTAACTCAGGGGGGTGTCAGGAATCATAAACAAACTCTCAATTTTTGGGCGAACACCAAGACTGATCTGACCAACCACGAGATCCAGCCTCAACAGGGAAATGAGTAAGAGGCCAACTCACCCGAGCTTGAGAATAGCCTCTTACCATTCCAGGGCCATCAATTCCACCTCACTCAACCAACACAACTCCAAGGTGATGATTTAAACTAACTGGCCCTCACCCCTAAAGGGGGTGCCTAAGTGAACACCAATTAAGGAATTTCCCTAACAACCAACCGCCTCACTATTCAAACTGTCCTACTTATAATAACCACACCCAGTAGCCCCTAAAAATTTAGGAGGTAGGCAAAAACCCTCCCCGGCCTAAAAGCGGCAGTAAGAGGTAAAATTCCATACCTGGCCCCGTAAGGCAGCCTGATAAACTCAATGGGCGGGAGTGGTGGGACGGCAAGCAAGCACAGAATGGCTTGCTGGGGCGTGGCCTTGCTGAAGGCCCCGCCCCCCAGGCCTAGAAGGTTCCAAGGAACCTTGCTCTCGTCGTGGCAGAGGAGGGGCAAAGCCCTCTCATCCCAGCAAGCTGGGATGAAAGGTTGGAATCAATTTCAAAGAAAATACATCCCATCACCAGCAATTGCCCATTTTCATAGTGGTGCTTCTTAACTAGGCCATTTTGAGGAATGCTTCTTGGAAACTGGTGTATTCGTAATGTACACAATGGATTCACCTTGCTGGACAGCATCTACACTGTTACGCACTTACAAAATGGCCACTGTGTTGCTCTTTGCTAGACTGGGGTCTAAGAAACCATTATGTTAGAGCCCTGGCTATCTCCTGAAATGTCCACAGATGGTCTACCTGAGAATATTTTGCTCAGTGTGTCTTTACTATAAGCATGCTCTCTGGTCACACCCATTTCTACTTAGTGTTTCCATCTCACCACACTGTCTCACCACACCCAAATATTTAATTGTACTAAAACTAGCGCTTGTTTCTTCTTCTGGCTGAATGCTTCACAATGTTCTCCACCCTTTAGTTCAGATCCTGGGTAAAAAGAGAAAGAAAAATCTTTCCACAAGAGCATGTCAGGACTAATGAGTTCACATCTGTATTTTAAGAGTGACTCACTTTCAAAACAAGCAGGGCAGCTTCCTTTCTAAACAGTAGTAGCAGCAGAAGAAGAAAATTCAGAGGGAACATAGAAAAGGCAAGATATATTTCTAGGTTAGTGGGCTGTATCCTACATTGGTGGCGAACTGCAGTGTCATTAAAAAGAAACATGGAGCTGAAAAGGAAGAAGGACAGCAGCCCAAAAGTTGCACTATATCCCTGATATGTTGTGATTTTTTCCCATGTGCTTTCAGGCAATTTCTGACTTATAGTGAAGCTATCAAAGGTGTTCTTGGCTGAATTTGTTCATCTCAAGCTGAGAGAATGTGACCTGCTGAAGGTCACCCAGTGGGTTTCCATGGCCATGCAGGGACCTTCAAAGCCATTAACGCTATCCTTCAAATAGGTTCAGAACCTTAGATAACTTCTTTAAAATGTAAATGAAGGACACTTATCTTTAAATTATCTTAATAATATTCAAGTTTTCCTTCTCTCTCTATAAATTAAGGCCTTAAATATCCTGAAGGCACTAGATCTCATCTGATCTCAGAAACTAAGAAGGGTCAGACCTGCAAGAGGGGCTGTTAAAGAATGCTAAATGCTGTAGGTTGTGTTGGAGCATGCAAGCGATCAGTGAGTGCTTGTGTGTCAACTGCAAAATAACATGAATGAAGCTGATCGGTCAGGCAATGCACAGGGTGATGGCTGAGCCTGGAACTTTTGCATACTGTTGCATTTTTTTCAGGCTTTGAACTATGCAGGTGAAGATAAATGCAGAGAGAGGCAGACTAATTTGCTTCTTGGCTGTTGAAAATATGGTCTCTCATATGGACAAAGAAATACCATTTTAAATCTCTCTGAAAGGACATTTAGTGTGAGTTGATGCAACTGATCATATTGTACATATGATGTTCTGAATTAAGAAGAGTAAACTACTTGTTCTTTACTGTTCACCTGTGTGGCATATTTATTTATTTATTTATTATATGTTAGATTTATTTGCCGCCACTCCCAGCCGGCTCGGGGCGGCTGACATCAAGCACCACAATAAAGCAACAAATCTACAACAACAATAAAACCACAAAAATAAAAAAAATAAAACAATTCCTAAGAGATGACACAAGCCCTAGGAGGTAGCACATTACAGCTCAAAGGCCTGTCGGAATACAACTGACTTGCAGGCCTTCCGAAAGCCAACAGTTTGTGCAAGGCTCGAACCTCCGGAGGTAGTGCGTTCCAGAGAACTGGGGCAATGATGGAGAACGCCCTTCTCCGTGTTGAAGTCAGGTGGTATTGTTTGACATTGGACACGGCTAGAAGATTCCACTTTATCTGGCAAGGCAGTGTGTGGGCTGATCAAATGCTAACTACACATAGTTTATTTTACATTCCATCACAGGTCGGAGCTTCTTAGAATGCATCCATACTGTAGAATTAATGCAATTTGACACCACTTCAACTGCCATAGTTTAATACCATATAATCAAGGAATTTATTGTTTCATGGAGTACCAGCACTACTTGGCAGAGAAGACTAAAGACCTTGTAAAATTATAACTCTGTGATTCCATAGCAATTAGCCATGTCAGTTAACGTGGTGTCAGTTCTACAGTGCAGATGAAAGCTAAGATGATCTGATGCAGGGACAGCAATCCTTTTTCACTGTGCCAAGGATCATCACTATAATTATTCCCATTGACTATAACTATTTTTCCCCAGGAAAACTGTCAAGAACTGGCAGCTATTAGTTCAGAGACCAGTATTAGTACAGTGGCATCATTTAAACTAGCACCACTGTAGGCTATTTTTCAGAAGAAAGCAAATTAGCAAATCTGAGTATTCCTTGCCAAAGAAGACTATCAAATCCATGCAAATATAACATAAATGCATGCCTGCTTTCCCTCTCCCACCCCTCTCTTTGATGATGCAGCACTTACGGGAGACAAAACTTTTCACATCAACTTCATAGGCAAGGTAGACAAGACACATTAATTGCATGCATGTAATTAACCTGCTCTTGTTCTTTTCTTTATTTGTTAATAGTCTCAGAGAAGCCTGATCAACCGGCTAGTCCTGCAGGGTAAGGAGTAGAGTTTGATTCTTTCAATTTGCATTGGCCCTGACAAAAAACCTCAAATGCTTTTTCCAAATTTAAAATTTTAAAATTTCCATGCCTTGTTCCCATAAAAAGCAAACAGCAGATTGTGGGGGAATGTTATGGCACCAATGGATCTTTACAAAGTTGTGTTTTATTTATTTATTTACTTACTTACTTACTACGTTTCTATACTGCATTCTCAGCCCGAGGGCGACTCATGGCGGTGTTTAATGATAAAGAGCTTGAAAACAACTAGTTATAACCATTTAAAAAATAGTTTGCAATCAATTTCTTTTTTCTAAGATCATCGGTTCATCTAGCTCAGTGGTTCCCACTGTGGACCACTAGTGGTCCGCAAGAACGAAAATATGGTCCGTGGCCTCACCATTACTAC
Source organism: Anolis apletophallus (assembly GCA_030556195.1). NCBI lineage: Eukaryota > Metazoa > Chordata > Lepidosauria > Squamata > Anolidae > Anolis > Anolis apletophallus. Next base: position 99,898,704 of record JARBWK010000005.1, read on the forward strand.
ACTGTTGCCTCGAAACCACATGGCAATGAAAGAAACTAGTCTCACGAAACCCTCTTATCTCCAAGGAAACTGGGATGTCGGGAGGGGAGAAGCTGACTACCCACAAAAGGTTACTACTACCACATCAGGTCTAGAGTATTAAATATGGTTTTCTGTGGGTGAGCAGATGGTGACTACTTGATGGCATATGTTCTGTATCAGAAACTAGAGCTGATGTGGTCTATCCAATGTAATTTTCCAAATCAGTACCCCCAAAAAATCAAACCTAATTTAAAGTTGACCAAAACTGATTTGTAACTATTTTGGAGAGTGGTCCCTGGTCAAAGTGGTCCCTGATCAAAAAAAGGTTGGGAACCACTGATCTAGCTTAATAGCTTCAGTCTGCTCTTTTGATTTCACACTCAATTTTCTCCAATTCCCTGATATTCTCTGGTAGTTTTTCATACAAATATAACCAGATCACATATAACCCTGCTTATCTGCTTTTGGAAGCTGAGCAAAGTTGGGATTAGTGCTTACTTGCATGGGAGGAAAGTGAGGCAAAGAAAGTGTTGAATAGTTTTGCCTTTTCTCTTTTCATATTAGTATTTTAGCATCTTTTCCACACATTTGCCCTACAATTTCCTTGTTCCTTTCTTTGGCAGAAGTTGACAACAGAGTCATGCTGGAGGACCTAGAGATTCCTAGAAAGGTGTTCTCTCAGATTTTAAAAAATAATAATGTTCAATGCTACAAACCACAATACCAGAGCAGGTTGTAGTAGCTATGCATTCCCTTTTTTAATGAGGACATTATAACATGGCCCAAGCACATTTCATGCAGCATAAACATAATGGCAATGGAGACTGTACTGGTTCCCAGCTGCCCTTAGCAGTGATCTCTTGAATCATATGGTGGTGCTCTCAGAAGATGTCATTGATGGTCTATTTTCTATCAGCCATAAATATGGCAATAAAGATGTGATTTCTGGCAAGGTCATGCCACTTTCTCCTTGTCAATCTACCTGCAAACCTCAAGTGAAATATTAAAATGTCTCCTGATTAATTTATTTTCCTTCTCCTGCTATATGTAGAACCTTACTCTGTTTGGAGGGGGGATGCTTTCACACAGAAATAGAGGGGAGCACATGACTACTATTGGAAAGGAAATGTTTGGCTGTCTACTAGGGCTAGGGGTGCATATATATTGCTCTTCTACCAATTGGTTGGAATGGAAAGTAGGGGAAGATAAGAATAGTTTTCCATCACTTATTTAGGTTTATATAAATTTCCCCGGTGCCCATTGACTTTCTGTATATACAAACCACACGGTTTATATATTGGAGTGTTTATATGGGGGTGACTTGGAGTAGTTTCACAAACATTGTTCCCAGATTTTGTTAGACTGGAACTCCCATTAGCCCTAGCCAATTAAGCGAGTAGAATGGGGATTGCTGGCCTATACCAAGATCGGGATCAATGCAGTCTGGCAATATGATTACCATGACAGCGTCTTTGTGACGTCTTTAGGATCAGCAGCATAGCAGAGACTATCCAGTCTGAATGGTGGATCACCAGCTCCTTCCACACAGAAGCCCATTCAGCTGACACCAGGCCTTGGGAGGACACATGAAGGTTTTTAAACGGGTTTAAACCTAGGCTAAGCCCTTTGGCTGTGAAACCTCTCTGGGCACCACAATTTAAGAGAGTTATTGACAAGCTGGAGCGTGTCCACAGGAAGTTGACTAACATGATCAAAGGTCTGGAAAGCATAGCCTATGAGAGTTGGCTTAAAGAGCTGTGTATGTTTAAGTTGAGAAAAGACATGATAGCCATGTTTAAATATCTGAAAGGATGTCACAAGAGGTTTTCTGCTGCCTTGGAAACTAGGAGCAATGTGTTCAAATTACAAGAAAGGAGTTTCTATCTGTACATTAGGAAGAACTTCCAGACCGTAAGAGCTGCTCAACAGTGGAATTCTCTGCCTCTGAGTGTGGTGGATACTCCTTCTTTGGAGTCTTCCAAACAGAGTCCGGATAGCCATCTACTGGGGGTGCTTTGATTATGCTTTTCCTACATGGAAAGGGGATGGACTATTAATTATTATTATTTATTTACTTACTTCATTTCTATTCCGCCCTTCTCACCACGCAGGGGACTCAGGGCGGATTACAATGTACACATTACATTTAGACACACAAATACACAAGACAGACAGAGGCAATTTAACATCTGGCCACCAGGGGGAGCTGTCGCACTCCTTCATTCCTCAGCGTGTTTCCTGGAGATCTTTTTATGGCCTCAGAAATTAAATGTAGCCTCTCCACTAAGTGGTACCTTAATTTCCTACTTGACAGATGCAACTGTCTTTCGGGTTGCAAAGGTCGACAACAGGCTACACAATAGGTCGAGAGCCCACCTTGACCTGGGCAGGCCTCAAACTCATGATCTTCTGGTCAGTAGAGATCTTATGCAGCTAACACCTAGCCAGCTGCGCCACATTCCTGGTGCAGATGGCTCATGTGGTCTCTTCCAACTCTATTATTGTCCCTTACGCAGGTTGCACTCTGGTCAGACTGGTAGAGAAGGGTATATAGAGCTGCTCCTTGCCATATCCATACAGATGCCAACTCTAAACACAGCTGTAATCAATAAACGTTGTGGTCTTCATCTTCTAAAATAACTGTGTTTGAGTGCATTCTCACACATAGTAGACTTGACCCTTAGCATGCAAAAAGCAACATAAGGGTTACAAAAAGCTGGCTGTGTGTCCAAAGCTCCCCAATTCCTAAACCTGGAAGGCAAATCAGGGAAGGTAAAGCTCCAGGATTCCTCTCATACACTTTCCAGAGTAAAGGAGGGGTATTTAGTATCCTCAGTCAGGAAGCTCCTATGATTCACCAAACCACAGGACTGCAGAATTTCATTGGAAGCCGCCATAGCAATTAAACTGGAATCATAGTGCTGTAACGATGTATTGTGAAAGGGCTCCAGCATTACAATGTGATATTGTACAGGAGATAGAAAATGTGCATATACACACTGTTTAGCAATACCACCCCTGCATGCCACAGATAAGACCGCATGAACATCATGCAGGGATAATATCCATTCCATAACCTTCTGATATACTGAGCCTTTTACAATCTGCTCACAACATCTCTGCCTCTGCCATCCCCATATGAAAAGCGGTAGAGGAAGACATTGCCCATGATTTGCCAGCAAAAAGACAGGAAATTCAAATTCATGTTGGAATAAACGCAGGAGAGCTCTCTACCCATCTGACAGATGAGCAGTTTCTATTCTTCCCCCCAACAGGCTCATCCCCTTTGTTTCTGTGACCAGCTTCATTCACACGACCAGCTTTTACTTTGAAGGAATACATATCACAAGTAGCGCAGAAACTGATGGAAAGGTCTTCAGACAAAACAAACATTTGGTATAGTTTTTGTTGTGCACCTTCAAGTTGTTTCCAATTTATGGCAACTCTAAGGTGAACCTATCACAGTTTTTTTTCTTCATACACTTTGTTAATTTCATAATATACTTTATTTTTATAATATACTTTATTTATATTCTGCTTTATCTCCCCGAGGGGACTCAGAGTGGATTACAGAATGCATATATGGCAAGTGAATTTCTGTGGATTTTATTGTATACTGGTTTTATGTTTTTATGTTCTATGTTTTATGCTATGTATGGCTGCAGGTTGTATGCGCAGCATGTTTTATTGTATGTTGTAATCCGCCCTGAGCCTGCAGGGAGGAGCGGAATATAAGATTGAATAATAAATAAATAAATAAAATAAACATTCCATGCTAATATACAATTAACAAAGAAAGACAATACATAGACAGAGGCAAGGCTTCCCTCTTTTTCATTTCCGGCATTTGGAGGCTGTGCTCAAATTGGCCATGGGAAGGTGCTGTTGTCCCAGTTGTCCATGGATGACTTCCTGATCGAATCGCCTGCATGTCTTCAGGGGTGCATTTTACCTCCCCGCCACAGCGGTACCTATTTATCTACTCATATTACTGTTTTTGAACTGCTAGGTAAGAAGAAGCTAGGGTTGATGGCAGGAGTTCACCCCATTCGCAGCTTGAACTGCCAACCTTCTGGTCAGCAAGATTTTCTGTAGCTGGCGGTTTAACACGCTGTGCTAACCACTGAAAATGGCTGGAAAACCACTGCTAGATTTATTCAGAATAGATTTGCTTTTCCCATTTTTAAAATTGTGCATATATTCATATAATGATTCAATGTTATTAGAATTAAAGCATCCATTCACAATAATTCAGATTCCAATATATTGCCATTATGATTTAAGCCATGGGATTCCTCTCTGTATTCTGTAATTTAATTTGAATTGCGTGTTCTAAATTTCTCATTAAGATTACAGTTGGATTTCTCTGTGGATTTATTTGTTCCTCTTCTCTCTTTGTTCACATTCAAGTTCTTTTCTAAGAACTGATGAATCTGTAGAATCCATGGGGTTTTTCCTTAAACATGTCAATCAATTCAGATTGCACTGCCAAAAATGACCGTATATATATTGATTAAGAATAACCCCCATGGATTCTATTGCCCTCCTCGCCAACTGAGGAAGCAGACCGAGTCTATGAAAGGTTATGCTACAAACTACTATCTTTTGGTTAATCTCAAAAAAGTGATAAAGGGTGATTCAGGCTTAAATGGCTATATATTTGAATATAATTTCCGCATTTTCCTAGTTTCCAACAGCTCTCACAACCTCTGAGGATGCCTGCCATAGATACAGGTGAAACATCAGGAGAGAATGCTTCTGGAACATCGCCATACAGCCTGTAAAACATACAGTGTTTTACAGATGTCTTTGGTCATCATGAGTGCCAAACGTGTGACAAATGAATACCCCCCTCCTCCCAAAAAGTCAGTTCTTCATCATTTTGGTAATGTTCTCATCAGTGAAGAGATAACAGGTGAATAATCAGGGTGTAAATATTGCGTGCAGTATGGTGCAGTCAGAGCCAAAACACACTGCATTATCTTTTGGAATAGTTCCTTTCAAACGTGGCCAGAACATTGCATTTGGTTAATTTCATGATGGTTGAAAACCATGGCATCTGGAACAATGCATTTTTCAGCAGGCAATGGCTACCAATAGCAGTTAAAATGAGAGTTTCGTTACTAAAAGGAAGGTGCTAGTGCCAAATTATCAAAATATGCCCTGGAGGAAAACTGTTGCTTTATTTTATTTTTGCCATTTGCCTGTTTTGTACAGAAAGTGTAACTCATTGGACAAAAATGTCACATACATGTCTCAAAGAATGATGATATCAAGAAGAAGATATGACAAACTCTGATTTTCTGTAGTTTGGGCCCATTTGGAGGGACGCTGGCAGTCTCAGTGGGTACAGACAATATTAAAAGTCTACATTAAACTGTAGCCCTAACCACAATGCTCATTCACAACCTTCGCTTTGCCGGGCTTCTGGGGAGGAAAGAGGAAGCAAGAGGGTGAATCTGTTGCCCCACACACAATTCACTCTGGGCAACGTTTTCTCCATCACATGGGGAAAGCGTTGCCATTATGGGTAGGCTCCGTGCTGTTTCCATTGAAGCCAGTACAACATGGAAAGCCTCCGGTGTTGCCAGGGAAAGCGTTCAGAGATGCTTTCACCCCGGTTGAGGGCATGGCCTATGATGGAAGTCTGATTGTGTCATGTGATGTCCGGCATTGGCCTTCCTCCCCCAAATGCAGTGAAAGAGTCCTAGGATTCTAAAATCACTCCATCTGATGAGTTGGTCAGTTCTCATTCTCAAGACATTAGAATTCTCACCAGGTTCAGAAAATATCTTACAACCTATACAATACATTTTTAAATATATATATATCATGCATACACATTAATACAGGTTATCCATCACTTGCATAGAAATCTGAAATAATTCAAAATCCAAAATTGTCCCCATGAATCATTGAGATAGTGACACCTTTGCTATCTGATGGTTCAAAAACTTTGTTTCAAGCAAATAATTATTTAAAAGATTGTATAAACTTCAGGCTAAGTGTATAAACATAAATGAAACATAGATGAAATAATAATCATCATCATCATCATCTTTATTTATACCCAGCCACAATCTCCCCAATCGAGACTTGGGGTGGCTAACATGAGAACAGGCTCAAAATTACAATACAGCAGAAATAAAATACAACAAACAAATAATAACATCAAAACAAATACATGGATTAACAAAATATAGGATAGCTGAACACAAAATAACATGGTGAAAAAATAAAAACAAAATGGGTGGGCCAAATGCAAAGAATAAAATTGATAAAACCCTGGATGAGATAAGTAAATGAAATAGTATTTGTGTGAGGAGAGAACTCGGAAGGGAGGACTTGGAAGGGGCGAACAATGGGGTTGATTTTTATTAAGGACGAAAAAAGTGCATCCTGAGAACAAATCTGTAATTGGGATAAACATCAGGGCATGTGTTCATTCGTCAAAGGCACGTCGGAAGAGCCAGGTTTTTAGGCCTTTCTTAACGGCTGCCAGGTAGGGGCTTGCCTAATCTCACATGGTAGCAAATTCCAAAGCTAAGAGGCCACAACGGAGAAGGCTCTCTCCCTCATCCCCACAAGTCTCACCTGGGATAGAGGTGGGAGCAAAAGGAGGGCCTTCCCAGAAGATCAAAGAGATTGTACAGGTTACATGTTCAGTCTTGGGTTCCATCTTCCAAGATATTCCACTATGTAAACCAATGCAAAAAATTGTAAAATCTGGAGAGAGAAAAATAAACCCAAAACATTCATGTTCTGGTGCTAAGCATTTCAGACAAGTAGTACTCAACCTGTACTATTAGATCTTGACAGCCACCTACTGCATAAAATCTCCGTAGGTTTTGTCGTTCTTATTCTTATAGGTGAATTTGCCATCAATATCAAATGGGGATATATGGGCTGAACATGATGGTTGTATAATTATTTAAATCTGTAGTCCCCAAACTTTGGTCCTCCATGTGTTTTGGACTTCAGCTCCCACAATTTCTAACAACTGCTAAACTGGCTGGGATTTCTGGGAGTTGAAGTCCAAAATACGAGGAGGGCTAAAGATAGGGAAGAACTGGTTTCAAGGGACAAAGATTTAAGCTTTCTCTTTGTTAATACATCTGATTGTTTTTCTCTGTGTGGTGATATTTTTAGACAGCGATGTTCAATCTGAGCTCCTTGTCTGAAAGAAGTTCTCTTCACCTCCAATAATTCTAGGACACTTTTACACTGCACAACTATAACATTGAGATTCCACTTTAACTGCCATGGCTGAATCCTGAGGGTTGTGGTTTGCTAAGGCCAGTAGTCTCTCTCTACTAAAGACCATTTCCTAAACTGCTAAACCAAGGATTCCATAGGATGCATCTATGACACTAGTGCAGACATGGGCAAACTTGGGCCCAAGTTTGCCCATGCCTGCACTAGTGGGATCAAAGTGCTATAATTCTGTGGTGCTTAGAATAAATTGTGTGTTGTTATATTGGTGGTCACGAGGGGGCAGTCATTAGACAGAGTTTAGAACTCCCTGCTCTTTTATTAAGGAGAGGCCATACATACAGTTTCTGCCTAGGTTCCTGCTCTGTCTTGTAGGTCTTTCCAAGGCTGATCATCAGCTTCATTCAAAAGCCTGACGAGGCCCATTTGGACCTTTGTAGCCAGTTTATTGTCAAATGTTCCCACTTATTTGTAAATGTTATGGCAAAGTACGAGTGTGGCAAAATCACACCATAGTGATGAATCAGAGAGCAGGAATTTGCCACCACTTTCTGTTTGCATCCCTGGCAGTGACATATTTTTCATTCCTTGCCCTATTCATCAGGCTTGCCTTGAATTACAAAACAACATTGATAAGGTACAAAAGCAAAGGATTGCTATGTGCAATGTAGTGCTTTCCTTGCAGAAGTTGCTCCTAACATTGGGTATTATTTTTAATATATTGTAACCCACCTTGAGTCCGTTTATTGAGAGAAACATGGTGTGTAAATGAAAATAATAACAAAACAGCACCTACAACAATTGTACCTATGGAAGCATTCCCAGAATGGAGCCCCCAGTGGATTAAACCCTTATTTTGGCAGGCTTTTGGGTTACATATGCAGACATCAGACTGGCAACGAAGATCCACATAGTTAAAGCAATGGTATTCCCCATCGTAATTTATTTATTTATTTACAGAATTTATATAGCGCTTTTCTCACTCCTATGGATGTGAGAGAGCTGGACCATATGAAGGCTGGGCAAAGGAAGGTAGATGCTTTTGAACTGTGGTGTTGGAGGAAATTTCTGAGAGTGCCTTGGACCACGAGAAGATCCAACCAGTCCCTACTTCAGGAAATAAAACCCGGCTGCTCACTGGAGGGAAGGATATTAGAGGCAAAGATGAAGTACTTTGGCCACATCATGAGAAGACAGGAAAGCTTAGAGAAGACAATTATGCTGGGGGAAAAGGAAGGAAAAAGGAAGAGGGGCCAACCAAGGGCAAGGTGGATGGATGGTATCTTTGAAGTGACTGGCTTGACCCTGAAGGAGCTGGGGGAGGTGATGGCCAACAGGGAGCCCTGGCGTGGGCTTTTCCATGAGGACACGAAGAGTCGGAATTGACTGAACGAATAAACAACAACAATGCAGACAAATCTATGCAAGCATTCCCAGAATGGAGCCCCCAGTGGTGCAATGGGTTAAACCTTTGTGCTAGCAGGAGTGCTGACTGAAAGTTTGGTGGTTCTAATCCAGGGAGCGAGGTGAGCTCCTATTTGTCAGTTCCAGCTTCCCATGCAGGGACATGAGAGAAGCCTCCCACAGGATGGTAAAACATCCATGCATCCCCTGGGCAACGTCTATCACACCAGAAGCAACTTGCAGTTTCCCAAGGTTCTCCTGACATGAAAAAAACCCCAGAATAAAACTCCTTTCAGCTTTCAAAGTCCCCATCTACACTGCCATATAACATCCAGATTATCTGCTTTGAAATAGATTATGTTGCTGTGTGGACTAATATAATCCAGTTCAAAACAGATAATCTGGATATTATATGGCAGTGTAGATGGGGCCAAAGTCAGGAATAAGCAGAGATTGTGGAAAGTTACTGGGGGAATGAGAGTATTCAGAATCCTCAGCCAGGAAGACCAATGTCATGTTGCTCAGATGATTTCTGGACTAAAAAATAGCTTTTCTACCTTCTGTAAGCAAGAACTGTAAATTTAATAAAGACACACCACTAGCAGCCTTCCTGTTCCCGCTGTTGTTAAGAATGATTGCATCGTTGACCATGTAAATTCCCAGACCAGATGAATGAATGAATAAACAATCCATACCAATGATAATTTGCAATTTCCTTCTATGAAACAATTCCTCATACACCCAGGGAGGAATTACATGTCTGTGCCTTCAAACTGCTTATTGAATTATGGTGACCTCATTATTTCATAGGTTTTCTTAGGCAAGGAGGTGATTTTTCCAGGCTCCGTTTCTAAAACATAGCCCACAGCATCTAGCATCCATTGACAGCCTCCCATCCAAGTACTAACCAGGGCTGATCCTGCCTGGCTTCCAATATTAAATGGGATCTGGTGCCTTTAGGATATTAAGGCCCCTTTGTAATTACATATTCTCCCATATATAAGCCCTGTCTGATGAGGTGGAAAATCTTCCAATCAAGAACAAGCCAGGCTTTGTAGTTACAAGGCCATTCAGTGCTAATCAAGGTGGCCAACTGCAACATTCACACTTGCCTCCAGCAGACAAGAGTTCTTTCTCCCACCCTGGGCATTCCACAGATATATAATCCTCACTTGCCTAGTTTCCAACAGACCTCACAACCTCTGAGGATGCCTGCCATAGATGTGGGTGAAACGTCAGGAGAGAATGCTTCTGGAACATCGCCATACAGCCCAGAAAACTCACAGCAACCCTTCCATACAACCCTATATCCCAGAACATCAAGGCGGAAAATCTCACAATATCTGCTTTGAACTGGGTTATCTGAGCTGACACTCAGATAATATGAGATTTTGGGATATAGGACTGTGTGGAAGGACCCCTAGTGATTCTGGCCATGAAAGCCTTTGACAATTCATTATTATTTCTCAAAGCCTGAAATGGGAATCTTACAACTCCTACCGTTCGTTTTAGCATACATTAAGAATGCAGAAAGATTTATGTTAAAACAGATCTTTAACAACTTTTAAAAAAACCTGAAGGAGACAGTTTAGTTTACGAGGTTCAAAGCTCAGCAACTTAAAAGAACTTGTCCATAAAGAATAATAAAATGAATTTCCATAAGATGGCACTAGAGAGGCAACAAAAAACACTTGAGCTCACAGTACTTTCTACATTATCTGTCTTTCCTTTTCCTTCTCTCTGCACTTATTTTCTTCCACAGCAGGCCTTACATGCTCTTCTTAAAGTAGACAGATTCAAAATAGACATCATCAAATTGTCAGAATCTTTGTATGGAATTGATAAATAATAATAACTATCATGCAAGAAGGAAGAATGGAAAAATATTGTAATAGGAAGGAAGAACAGAACTGTACACAACTGCCTGTAATCCAAAGGATGGGAAGTTACTACAAGGGTGGGGTGGGATGAGGAAATGGCACAGTCAGGTTCAATCACGTTATTAGAGATAGAAGGAAATATTGCATTGGACCAGAGGCTGTGGAACGACCTGCCAGAAGAGATCCGACAGCTAAACGAGCTGTTGGGAATTTAATACACATCCGAAGACCTATCTCTTCCAGCAGACCTGCCTAGTCATTTTTAATCATGAATGTTAAATTTGTGTATTGTGTTCTGTGTTTTTTAAAATACATATTATGTGTATTTTATAGAATGTTCATAATGATTATGCATTTTTCATTATGCTGTATCATGTCTCAAGCCATTAGGAGAGGTGGGTGAGAATAATAATAATAATAATAATTTATATATGCATGTGTGTTTGTGTGGCATATAAAGCTTTTGACAGTGTGGATCATAATAAATTGTGGCAAGTTCTTTTTGGTATGGGGATACCAAGTCACCTTGTCTGTCTCCTTAGGAATCTGTATAACCGTTAAGTAGCAACAGTGAGAACAGACCACGGAACAACAGACTGGTTCAAGATTGGGAAAGGAATATGGCAGGGCTGTATATTCTCATCCTACCTATTCAACTTATATGCAGAACACATCATGTGATGTGCAGGGCTTGACGAATCCAAGGCTGGACTTAAAATTGCTGAAAGAAACATTAACAACCTTAGATATGCAGATGATAGCACTTTGATGGATGAAAGCAAGGAGGAACCTTATAACCAAGGTGAAAGAAGAAAGTGCAAAAGCTGGGTTGTGTTAAACATTTTTTTAAAAAAAAAAACACACAAGATGATGGCAACCAGACTGACTGATAACTGGCAAACAGAGGGAGAAAATGTAGAGAGAGTGACAGACTTTGTATATTTAGGTGTGAAGATTACTGCAGACGCAGACTGCAGCCAGGAAATCAGAAGATGTTTACTTCCTGGGAGGAGAGCAATGACCAATCTTGAGAGAATAGTGAAGAGTAGAGACATCACACTGGCAACTAAGATCCACATAGTTAAAGCCATGATATTTCCCGTAGTAACCTATGGATGTGAGAGATGGACAATAAGGAAGGCTGACCGAAGGAAGACAGACGATTTTGAACTGTGGTGTTGGAGGAAAATTTGGACCGCAAGAAGACCAAACCAGTACATAATACAGACAATAAAGTCCAACTGTTCACTGGAGGGAAGGATATTAGAGGCAAAGATGAAGTACTTTGGCCACACAATGAGAAGACAGGAAAGCTTGGAGAAGACAATGATACTGGGGAAACTGGAAGGAAAAAGGACAAGGGCCCGACCAAGGGCAAGATGGATGGATGGCATCCTTGAAGTGACTGGCTTGACCTTGAAGGAGCTGGGGGTGGCCACGGCTGATAGAGAGCTATGGAGTGGGCTGGTCCATGAGGCCACAAAGAGTGGAAATGACTGAACAAATAAATAGCAAAATGTGTCTAGAATTTTATTATTGTTCTTTTTGATAAATATGCATTTTTAGAAATAAAAAAGAAGTAACTTGCAAAATAGACCTTATAACTCTATAAACACTTAAGTTTGCCCTCCTTGTTTTAAGTGGAATTGTGACTGTCTACCTTTAAAAGCTACATCACAACCTGGGATAGATTTTCTTTCTGTGTCCTCAATTACTGGTTGGGTTATGTTTATGGCTATTGTTTTAAGAAACTGGTCGTTAGTTGCACTTATTTTTATAGATTGAATTACAAAATTAATTGTTATATATGTTGCTCTGGGAGAATTGGACTGATATAATGGTTTGAGTGTTGAACTACGACTCTAAAGACCAGGGTTTGACTTGCCACTGAGGCCACTTCCACACAGCTGTATAAAATCCACATTATATGGCAGTGTGGACTCAAAGCTGATATTGTGGATTATCTGCCTTGATATTCTGAGTTATATGACTGGGTTGAAGGGCCCTTAGACATGGAAACTCTATTAGCCTCAGGAAAAGGCAAGGGCAAAACTTGTCAAGAAAATTCCTTAGAGCCCTTCCACAAAGTCATATAATCTAGAATATCAGGGCAGAAAATCCCACAATATCCGCTTTGAACTGGGTTATCTGAGCTCACACTGCCATATATTCCAGTTCAAAGCAGATAATGTGGGGATTTTTTACCTTGATATTCTGGATTATATGGCTGTGTGGAAATGCCCTACGAAGGAGTACAAAGGGCCTTTGACTCCTTAAAGCTGACAGACCTTGTCTATCTCTTTCTTCTCCTGGAAAGAATTTTGCTCAAACATAACACACCAGTGAACCTGATAATTAAAGTGTTTGAATCTAGATAGCTTCCAGTTGTCATAATAGTGAAGCAATCCTGACCATGTGTAAGGATGAATCAAGAACCTGAGTATTTTTCTCGTCTTTCTTAGGGCCCTTCCACACAGCCATATAAAGGAGAATATCAAGGCAGATCATCCATATTATTTGCTTTGAACAGTATTATCTGAGTCCACACTGAAATATAATCCAGTTCAATGTGGATTTTATACAGCTGTGTAGAAGGGGCCCTAGTGTGAAAAAGCTGACTTGAAGAATGTAACTGTTATTTTCATAGAATCTTAGCATTGGGACCCACGGGCCATCTTGTCTAACCCCTATCATTCAGGAATACACAATTACAGTACTCCTAAGGGAACTGCGGCTCTTCAAGCAGCCCTATTAAGCATAGCCAATGTGAGGAAATTGTAGTTGGAGTCCTATTTTAAATGGAAAACATACAGCTGTCTGAATGTTGTCGGACTTGCATTTTTACTCTTCCTTGATTTCTTGATGAAAAATATGTCAGCCTGTCTATATTCATAATTTCCATTATTTTCAATATCTATTGATCAATCGCCAGTAATTCCTTACTTCTCCAATGTCTGGTATAAACTATCTTCGCCGCCGTAACCATAAAATTAATCAATAACTCTTAATTTTTTTCTATTTCTAACATCCCCAAAAAGATGTATTTTGGTTTCATTGTAATCTTTATTTGTAGAATTTTCTGTATTCTATCATTCTATCCTTTCTCTTTCCTGTTTTCGCTAGATTTATTGTTACTTTTTGCCTTTTTCTGCTTTTTTTGTGTGGCGTCCCGCCAGGGCCAAAAAAGGGGGGCTTTAAAAGGATGGACGAATTCTATAGGCCCTGGGGTTCGCATTCTAGCCTTCCCATTAAAAAAACCCTGGAGAGTCTCTAATGAGTTCAGGACTCAAAAAGGGTGAACTCAAAACAAGTTTATTTAATAACAACCAGTAAAAATGCTGGTGGCCCAAAAGCTTGAAGTAGGTTGCAAAAAAAGGGTCCTTTAAACAAAGGGATTACGTTAACTTGCCTTTTGCAGAGTGAAGGTACCTCTCTTAGGTTCCAGGTTCCTCTGTTGCTCCTCAAATGGTCCTCTGGCTCACGAAGTCCTTGGGTCCCCAAAGAAATACAGTCTCTGTTGAAGGGCTGGCCCTTCCGATTACTGAATTCCTTGGTTTGAAAGCATAGGGTAGGCAATATGTGAACGAAGGTGCTTTGTCTGAGCGGTAGCTCCAGATTTCCGCCTGCTTTGTCCATGGGCTCTTCCTTGGAATGAGGCCAGAAAGGAAGCCCAGCCTCTCAGGTGACCTCTGGAAGGGGAGGAGTTCAGGGTGGTGATGCCGGGTTTGGAGCCAGACACAACTCCACCCCTAAGTGCCCACATGGCAGAACAATGGGACAAAGGGCCTTGCAGGTGAAGGCAAATAGGCACACAGTACAAATACAAAAAACAAGCCATGTGGGGCGCAATATCCCGTCTTCTTCTTTTATCTTATATATGTGGAAAATGCTTTATATTTATGTCCTTAATAAAAATTATTATTTAAAAAAATGCCTGGCCCAGGGCATGTTACACCATCTTTTTTCTAGAATGAGGGCAATACTTCATTGCTTTCATTGTTGTTTCCATGCAGACAACTCTGCAAGGCTGTAAAACGCCATCCTGATGCTCAGTCTAGCTGCATTTTAACTGAAACTTGATGGGCACAAACCAGCTGGTGAGGAGACTTTTCACAGCAAAGAGATAAACAACACCTGCTAATGTTTGTACTTCAAGTACTTTAAAGGTACAGGCTACAAAGACCAGTGGGGGAAATGGGCAACCACATAGCAGGCATGCTCCTAAAGTTTTCAACATAAAATATTTCTGTTTATAGGATATGCTCTGAAGGTTGCTACGGTATGAACCATGACTCCTACTTGGACGCTCTGTTTTGCCATCTGGGTAGAGGGAAGGGGCTGTCTATTATTTTTTAAAAAAATATTGTTATCTGGAGATGTGCCCCAGGGAGGGCAGCAGCTTTCCTTTCATTCTCCCACAATCACTGATCCTTATAATCATTATTGCTGAATATGTTTCAGTTCCTTCTACTTCAAAATAAATATAACCCTATTCATTGAAAGATCAAATGTTGTAATAAACATGTTTCAAGCTTTGCTGTGCCAAATAAGCCTCACTGAAACTAAGCTTGCATCTGACGTACCTCAAAGACACCTTGAATAGTAAGAAAGGGGAAGGTGTAGCCCTGTGGAAGTTGTTGAACTGTAGCTTCCATCATTCCTTACCACTGGCTGTGCTGCTTAGGACTGATGTCAGTTGAAGACTAGGAACATAATATAATAATAATACAGTAGAATCTCACTTATCCAACATAAACGGGCCGGCAGAATGTTGGATAAGCGGAAATGTTGTATAATAAGGAGAGATTAAGGAAAGGCCTATTAAACGTCAAATTATGTTATGATTTTACAAATTAAGCACCAAAACATCATGTTTTACAACAAATCGACAGAAAAAGCAGTTCAATATGCAGAAACGGTATGTAGCAATGACTGTATTTACGAATTTAGTACCAAAACATCGCAATGTATTGAAACAGCTGTAGATCCGGGCGGACTGTGTTGGATAAAACAGAACTTTGGATGAGTGAAAGTTGGATAAGCAAGACTCCACTGTAATAACAATAACAACAACAACACTTTATTTATATTCCGCTCTATCTCCCTGAGAGGACTCAGAGTAAATTACAACATACACAGACATTCAATGCTTTTAATACAGTAGAATAACAATGGCACACAAATACACAGAACAAAGGTAAAGCCTTCCCCTTTCATCTCCGGCTTTCTGGAGGCGGTGCTCAACTCTAACCATGAGGAGATGCTCTTGTTCCATTTCCAAGCCAAGGAGTCTGTGGTCTGTAGACACCTCCTAGTTGTGTTGCCGGAACGGCTGTATGGGCAGCTTTATTACCCTCCCACTGAAGTGGTACCTATTGATCTACTCACATCTAAACTCACAAGGTCTCCAATCCCTCTGGGTGGTGGGGGTGGAGGGATCATATTGCTTAAGGCCATCCATTTAATGTGCCAGACAGCCTGCAGATTGGTTAAAAGAATCTAGTTAACTATAATTTTATTGCTGTCATTTGGGAATATCAGAGAGACTCTATAGACCTTTTGTTAAATAAAATTTTGTGTCAGGTAGTCAAATCTTTGAGATCAGTATCCAATGATATCAATTGGCATCCAATATTAATAGAGTCAGGGATACATAGATAATGCACATTTATAACAGTGATACTGCTTTAACTACCACAACCAGATCCTATGCAATACCAAGATCTGTAGTTTGGTATTGTATTAAGAATTACAACCTCTAGTCGTCATCCATGGGTACACCACAACAGTTTTCCAGCAAAATGCTCAAAGTCCTTGTGAAACTACAAATCCCAGGATTCAAAAAGATGGTGTAGAGGCAGTTTTAAAGTGGTGTCAAATTGCTATAAATGTTTAATGTTTTGCAGGACTCCTGTCAGACTACCTAGTTATAACACTATGATTCTACTTTAACTGGTTCCATATTATGGAATCCTGAGATTTGCAGTTGAGGGAGGCAGACTTTAGACTTTTCATCCAGACAGCTGCTGTAGCCCCAAAACTACAAAATTCCATATGGAGCTGCTATGACGGTTAAAGTGGAATCATAGTGCTGTAGAATGAAAGGGCCCAATATTTGCAGGAATATTGAGGAACTGCTGGAAGGAAGGAAGGAAGGCCACTGTTTCTAGCTGAAGTAAAGAACATAAGACCATAAGAACATAAGAAGAGCCATGCTGAATCGGGCCTCAGCCCATCTAGTCCAGCATTCTGTGTCACACAGTGGCCCACTAGTTGTACACGGGGATCTCTAGCAGAAAGGAGGGCAAAACCCTCACCTGCTCCCGACCCCCACAACCAGTACCCGGGAAATCCTGCCTGCCTCCATCAACACAGAGGTGGCACTTGGATGTCCATTTCAGTAACTACTGATTCCCTTGGTATCCATGAATCTGTCTAATCCTGCCTTGAAGCTGTCCAGGCTGACAGCTGTCACAACCTCCTCTGGAAGTGAGTTCCATAACCCAATGACCCTCTGGGTGAAGAAATATTTCCCTTTATTAGTCCTAACTTTCCTACCTTGGAGCTTTAGGGAGTGCCCCCTAGTCCTAGTGTTGTGTGACAGAGAAAATATTTTTTCTTTATTCACCTTTTCTATCCCATGCATGATTTTATACACTTCGATCAAGTCACCTCTTAAACGCCGTCTTTCAAGGCTGAAAAGACCAAGGCGTTGCAACCTGATTTCATAAGGGAGCTGCTCCATCCCTTGGATCATTTTTGTTGCCCTTCTTTCTACCTTTTCCAGCTTCCTGGTGTGTCTTAGGAGTTGCTTTAGTCTCAGGAATACCATCTCTCCCCTCACCCCTTTGTCTCACCCCTTGGTCTTTGCACACTTGATTAAACCTTCTCCAGCTGTAAAGTGCTCAACAAGTGAATACACTCAACCGCCTGACCAGCCAAGGGGTACAACATAAACATGTTTGCAGTCAAAACAAGAGCACCCCATACCCACATGTCTATACATATTTACTGTGTGACTTATATGAGCTGCTTATCTATAGCTATGGTGTGTGTGTGTGTGTATACACACACACACACACACTCTGGTCCGTTAGGACATGAGCCTGTTATTCACCTTCCCTGAATTCTCCGGTGTGATATTTTTACTTTTGCAGCTTCCTACTCAACCTCTAATCTGCCAATCACGTCCCTGTTTTGTCAATGTCCCACCTTTTGCACTGACCCTTTTTTATCTGCCGCCATTAGCAGGTGACAATGTTCTGCTGTGTGTCACCTTCTAAATTCTGTTCACCTGTTTCCTGCTACCGAAAACACAGGAGCAAGCCAGAGAGCTTCTCTTATTCTCTTAGTTGGTTGGCAATGTTTTATTCTTGGGACCATTACCTAATCTGCCCTGATGTCACTGTTTATATAAGTTGCCTTCATGCTGGAGCTCTGTTGTTCTCACTGTGTGCCTTCAAGTTGTTGCTGACCTATGGTGACATTACAACCATCCTATCATGGGGTTTTCTAGGCTATGTGACTTACCCAAAGTCAGCCAATGGCTGATCCAGTAATCAAACCCCGTTCCACAGTGTCATAGTCCAGTGATCAAACCACTGCAGCACGTTGGCTCTCCACCAAAGCACCACTTCTCTAAAAACATCTGAAAACAACATCAAAATATCTTTTCCTTAGGCCACTTGATAAAGCACTCCAGTGGGAACCTAAGAAGCTGTCTCGGTGTGCAACTACTCTGTCAAATTAATGCATTATGACACCATTTTAATTGGCATGGCTCAATGCTATGGAATCATGGGAGCTGTAGCCTTCTCTCACCAAATTACACATCCCAAGATTCCATAACATTGAGCCATGGTGCCAAACTGCATTAATTCTATAGTGTAGACACACCCTTACACAAGGTTAGACCATTGGTCCATCTATGGTACTGTTGACATTGATTGGCATCACTTTGCAGAGTTCAGGAAAGGATTATTTCCTTGCCCTACCTGGAGATGCCAAGGGTTGAACCCAGGGTTTTCCGCATGCAAAGCTTAAGCTTTGTTCTGAGCTGCAGTCCTTCCCTTCCCCTGGGACAATCCTTGTACCAGGTTGGTTCAGAAGTAAATCCCATTCAGTAACAGGCTCTGTAGCTTTAATTGGATATTTCTGGCTCTAATTGCTTCCTGTTCAGCATGGCCTTAGGTCAAACTGATGAATTATTAATATTTTCCTTTAATTCCACTGTAAGATGTTGGTTCCTGTTCCTTGTGGGTGTGGCCTCTTAATTACTATTTCCCCCCATCCTTTAATTGTGAAATGCATCAGTTGGAAGCAATCATTATGTATGTAATAAAACTCTTATCATTAATTTTGGGTGGTAATTCAAGAAATCTTAATTAGACAATACTTTCTTCAATTAATTAAGCCTGCAAAATTATACATCTGCATAAAATCAAAATTTCGAACTTCGTGGGAATTGTACTAGATGGAACATTTTCCTTCCACCTCTACACTTTTAAGCATCCCTGATTTTTCCTACTTTCTCCATATTTTGGGATCAACGTCTTGTCAATACAGAGAAAGTTCATGATCCAGCAGCTGTGTTGTGTTAGTAGTCTGCCTTAGCAACTAGTATTCAAAAACTCTAGGCTAGAGTTACTACACGGGCAAATATTCTAACCTGGAATAAAGCAGCGTCTATGTACTACTTCAGTAAACTTTCAATGACACCTCAACTGCCTATTGCTGAAGTACATGGAAATATGCCTTGGAAGATCATTGTGGTGGACAATTGCAATTTCAAAGCCCACTCACGCTCTGTGTGCTTTCCCCATTTCACCAGGCATTTTCTTTGCATCCTATTAGGGTCCACATCTCCATCACCAGAGCATTAGAGCAGTGGTTCTCAACCTGTGGGTCCCAGATGTTTTGGACTTCAACTCCCAGAAATCCTAACAGCTGGTAAACTGGCTGGGATTTCTGGGAGTTGTAGGCCAAAACACCTGGGGATCCACAGGTCGAGAACCACTGCATTAGAGGCTTGCCTTCTTGTTGGGTCAGCATACCATCTCTATATTCTCATAGCCTTGGTGGCAAGGTGGCAAAGACCAAGCTGGAGTCTGAGTCATCCTGCCCATACCTTCTACAATACATTGTGGTTCTGGAGCATACCTTCCTATGATCCTTCTCTATCAGGAGTAGAGGCTACAAGTAGTTAGCTTGCTGATGGACAGGTCCAGTTCATTATAGGCTGGATTAACACTGCCATATAATGCAGTTCCAATTGCATTACATGACAGTGTACATCTAGCCATGGACAATATTATACATGACTAAAAAGAACTTTAATTTGTTAACATTGCGCCTTTGTTAGCAGTGGTGGGAAATCTCACCATTTTCAATTGCAGCTCACAGAATCTCCTAGCCAACTTGGCCACAGGGAGATGCAGCAATCTAAAAATAGCCTCTACAACATATGTTCATAAGTATAATTATAGCACACTTGATACTCACTCTGAATGACTCACCGGTGGCCTCCAATGATCTCACACCAGAGACTGAATCAGATTCAGACTCTTGTTAGTTCACAATTGACAAAGGGTTGGGTTTCCCGTAACAAATGCTGGACTCTTGGCACAAAAGTATATAACAAATGCTGGACTCTTGGCACAAGACTCCAAAGATCAGAAATGTTGAAGCTGGATTTAAATAGATGTGAAAAGAGGATAGCAGCAGACCCAGCTAAGAAGCAGAGACACTGTGCTTTTCAGAGATACATGGCATCACACATATAAGCCCATCAGGTGCAGGCATGTATGCATGCAGTGAAAGGGAAAACTGTGGCAATATCACTAACTTTTATTATGCTGGAAAGAGTAAAACTACCCATTTTAAAAGCAACCCAAAATATCTTGTATAGGATCTCCATTCTGACTGATGCTCTTTGGCCTTGTATTTAGAGATACAATATGACCCCCTAATCCACAGATTTAATTTCCATAGTTTCACTTACGCCCTCTGGTAGCGCAGAGGGTTAAACCGCTGAGCTGCTGAACTTGCTGACCAAAAGTTTGGCGATTCAAATCCAAGGAGCAGGGTGAGCTCTTGCTGTTAAGCCCAGCTCCTGCCAATGTAGCAAATGTGAAAACATGCAAATGTGAGTAGATCAATAGGTACCACTTCTGTGGGAAGGTAACAGTGCTCCATGCAGTCATGCTGGCCACATGACCTTGGAGGTGTCTATGGACAACACGGCTCTTCAGTTTAGAAATTGAAGTGAGTACCACCCCTCAGAGTTGGACACGACTAGACTTAATGTCAGGGGAGACCTTTACCTTACATTCCAAAATCTACCCCCCACCCCCACCCTGCCACATGATTCCAACTAGTTAAAATATAGGATTTGCTATTATCAATGATTTTAGGTATCCACAAGGTGGTGCTTGTCTTCAAATGTATCCTTTACATGTGTGTGTGTGTGTGTGTGTACTATCATTAATTTCATCTTTTGCAGTAAGTCCATACTTTGTTGCACAAGGTTGGCAAACCAACATTGATCAACCAAAGCAGATTATTCCTATCACACAACACCATATGCACCCTGTGGCTGGTCCACCTCCCTGCCCCAAGATCCATTCCGTACCCAAGTTACAAAGAAGATAGGTTATGTAGGTTTGTTCTTAAATTGAATTTGTATGTAAGTCAGAACAGCTACATTTTTAAATTACAATTACAGCCAAACATATCTGGTTTTTTTAGCTTTGGATAGCATGCACAAGGGTAATAATCACTCCTGTGATATACAGTATACTTTGCTATAGTGTCTGTGTCCTTGCTCGGAAGATTTCACTTACTTTCTGTCTCCGTGATAGTTGGATTTAGCAAAATTTGGCTTGTTGTGGAAACAAGGATTGGTGATAAAGCTTCAGCGGAGACACCTTTTCCCCATGGTAACTCTTTCAGGAGTGAATGTTCCTTAGGGGGTAGATGTCTCTCACTTCCTGTTATCTCACCCCCATTCTTAACTATTGAGTCATCTGTAAGTCGGCTGTTTGTAACTCGTGGACTGCTTGTATTCCAGTGTAGCTATTAGTACTTAAAACTAGTCAATAGATCTCAGTCTCACAATGTTTTCTGTCATCTACCTTGTCACTAAAATTTTATCAGGAAGCTGGATTATCTAGCTTTCCCTCTCACAACTGGTATTCACAAGATAACAGTTCTAATTTTATTTTATATTCATATTTGCCTTTTTGTTGTTGTTTTTAATGCTGGAATTTAACAATTGTGCTAAAAAAAATTAAAAAATGAGGAACACCAACAGTATAGGCAAGTGGGATCTACTAAGGTGTGTGGTAATATGACTGAAGTACCACAAATTGGCAGATTGCTGCAATTGCTCTAAGAAAGAGAAGTGCAATATTGAGGGTGCTCAATGTAGTATGTCTTCAATATCGACAATAACACAACTGTAGTGAAATAGTGGCTTTGTGTGATAAAATCCTGAGTTACATTGTGCTAATGAGGGATAATCTCACTCTTTTGAAGTTTAATTACAACTTTTAATTAGTTCTATCATGAGGGAAGAGTGGCCTCATCAAATGGTGGAGGAGGAATATCACATGGAGTAAGTGCTGGCTCATGCTTTACTTTTGTGTTCATTCTTGTGAAGAGAAAGGGGTTTTGTAAAACAGGATGGGGTTTATGGCATCCCAAATGTTTGTTTATTTATTTATTATTTTGATTTTTGATCGCAACTCCCAGAGGCTCGGGGCGGTTCACACAACAAGACAAAATAAAACATTTTAAAACAAGACAGAATAAAACATTATCAGATAAAAGAGGAAATTTAAAATTTCCCAACATTAATCAAAGGCCTGCCTGAAGAGATGAGTCTTGCACGCTCTGCGAAAGGAATTCACATTATGCAGAGCACGAGTCTCAGGTGGCAAGGAGTTCCACAACACCAGGGCAATGATTGAAAATGCCCTTTGCCTAGTCGTCGTTAAGCAAAAAGATCTTAAGCTAGGGATGTCTAAGAGGTTCTGATCCTCTGACCGCAACGATCTCGGGGGATTATATGGGATTAGGCGATCCCGTAGGTACACTGGCCCCAGACCATACAAGGCCTTGAAAGTAAGAACTAACACCTTAAAAGTAATCCGGAATTCAATTGGCAACCAGTGCAGATCCCGGAGTATTGGTGTTATACGACAACTCGCAGGCTCCCCTCAAGAAGTCGGGCTGCAGCATTCTGCACTAGTTTAAGCTTCTGGATCAGAGTCAAGGGCAGGCCAATGTAAAGAGCATTACAGTAGTCAATTCTTGAGATGACCGTGACTTGGATTACCGTGGCCAGGTCGTTCCGGGACAGATAGGGAGCCAGACGCCTCGCCTGTCGAAGATGGAAAAACGCAGTTCTGCTGACACTGGAGACCTGAGCCTCCATTGACAGCAGAGGATCCAGAAGGACTCCCAGGCTTTTTACTGATGATGACGGACATGATGCCTCGCCATCCAGAGTCAGCAGTTGGATATCCCTATCGGCCGGACGGTCCAGCCACAGCATGTCCGTCTTTGCTGGATTCACCTTCAACCTGCTGGCACGCAACCATCCAGTAACGGCTTCAAGGCAGAGATGGAAATTTTTAGGTACGGAGTCCGGTCGGTCCTCCATCCTCAGAATGTTGAAAAATAATAACTAAAAAGGTATATTTACATTTGAGAAACAGGAAATCAAGAATAACTTTTAAAGATGGTAAGAACAGCCATAACATTTGTTTGTTTCCTTTTTCTATCTTCTATCAAAGATTTCAGGGGGGCATCCAAGAACATTCATTTTTTTTAAACCCAAAAACTTGAAGATAATTTTTAAAATAACGACAACACCAAGAACCTTATGCTTACTGCAACAGATAACTTTTTAAGGTAAGTTTTGTCCTTGCCAGAGTTCATGAAAACATTATCTGGCTGAGGGGATAAGCTTTGGCAAGCAGCCCTGGCTTACATTAAGCCCTGGATGCGGGTTGGGGGTAGAAAGGAGAGCAAGATGTTTAGCAATCCCCTTCACACAAATGGCTAGTCATGGGATGTCTCGCACCCACTCACTCATGCATACTCGTGCACACACTCACACACAAATACATGGAGTCAGATTGGAAGCCATGGCTTGTGACCAAAATAAAGTAAACAGAACTACCACTGCTTCTGCCGACAAAACCACAGCACGCAGAGTCCTCACATGGAACATCTCCAGCCCTTTGGGGACTTCCTGGCTCACCTCTCATTGCTAGAGCAAAAGCAAAGGAAGGAAAGTCTGGAGAAGTACACACAAAGGTTTCAAAAGTTCAACTTGAATGCAAGTAACATAGACTGGATCTACACGGCCATATAATGCAGTTTGAACTGCATTAAATGGGGTCTACTCTTCACTGACCATATAATGCAGTTCAAACTGAATTATATAGCCATGTGCATCCCGCCTTAGCTACAGTTCCCATCCGTGAAATGGGAGTAAAATTTAACCTAATATTCAAGGTTAACATTCCTCAAGGGAGGGAGAGGGAATGCAAAAATGTTAATAATACTAATATTTTGCAGTAGTGGCACTTTGAAGCCACACCCTCCAACTGTCCCAGTTTGAAACGATCAGTCCCAATTAATCTTCTGTCATGCTACTTTTGAAACTTCCCAGTTTCCCTCTTTTCTTCTCACCTTACTCCTTTGCCTTCAGCTAACTTCAGTTGCTTCCAGCTCAGTTCAAACGCAAAATAAACGGTTTACGCTCAGTTAATTTAGCAGCAGGGAGTGGAGTGGACAAAGCACAGTCTTGTCCTACTTAGTAGGCTCAAGGAAAGGAAAGTACTCCTAGCTTTTCTGTTCTTCCTTAATGTTTGATAGCTTGACCATATTCTGATGTTGCTTGGCCAACATGTCTTGGTTTTCATCTGTGAAATAAACAGCAATGAGAGAATAAGGCTGCCATACTTTAAAGAAGAAATAAAGGAATGTGGTGCAGCTGGTTAAGTGTCAGCTGCATAAGATCTCTCTGACTAGTAGGTCATGAGTTTGAGGCCTGCTCGAGGGGGGTGCTTGACCTTAAGTGTAGCCTGCTGTCGACCTCTGCAGCCTGAAAGACAGTTGCATTTGTCAAGTAGGAGATAAAGGTACCACATTAAAGTGGGGAGGCAAATTTTGACTGATTTATGAGGCCACCAAAGAACTCCAGGAATCGCTGAGGGATGTGGAGGAAACAACAAAGGGATGCTGGAAAACGCTGAGATGAGGAGTGCATCAGCTCCCCTGGTGGCCAGAAGTTTGCCTCTGTTCATCTATATATGCTGTCTATATATGTTGAACTGCAGGGATTGTTTGCAAGTATGTGTACTGTAATCCGCTCTGAGTCCCCTTCAGGGTGAGAAGAGCGGAATATTAAATAAATAAATAAATAAATAAATAAATAAAGGTTTCCTTGACATTAAATCTACTTATGTCCGACTCTGAGGGGTGGTGATCATCTTTATTTCTAAGTCAAAGAGCTGCCGTTGTCCGTAGACACTTCCAAGGTCATGTGGCCTGCATGACTGCATGGAGCGCCGTTACCTTCCTGCCAAGGCAGTACCTATTAATCTACTCACATTTGCATTTTTTCAAACTGCTAGGTTGGTAGAAGCTGGGCCTAACAGCGGGAACTCGCCCTGCTCCCCAGATTCGAACTGCCAACCTTTCAGTCAGCAAGTCCAGCAGCTCAGCGGTTTAACCCGCTGCACCACCAGGGGACCTTGCCATACTTTACTAATCCATACATCCAACTGAATTCAGTGGAGTTGGCTTTCTGACCCATTTAAGTACAGGAACGCACTGTTAGCCTACTGAGTTCAGACATCTAGGGTCACAATGAACTTTATCATCTCTCTAACTCGGGCCTGGATTATCCAGCCGTTTTTCTCCTCTACTTTAAACATTCCTCTGCCCTCAGTACATTTTCCTGGCTAGACGATGTGCTGTATTCTTTATTGTGCACAGCTCAAAGATGTCTCCATTTATCACAGACAAAACAAAGTGCCAGCAAACAGCTTTTGGGGGGAGGGAGGTACAGATTGTTTTAGCTGGATTTGAGACCTTGCTTGGAAAATGAAACGTGTCGTAAGAAGAGCACAGCACACCAGAAAGATGTTTCATTCTGGCCTGCAGCAAATGATATCAAATGACATGAGGATCAGCCTTATATAAAACTATGTTGCTGTGAGCCAGAACTGGAACTGGAAAAGGCTGGGTTACAGAAGAATGTCATGTGTGCCCAAATAGGGCCACTGGTGGAGCGGAAGAGGATATTGTTCTTTCCAAGGGTTCAAGAAGGGAATAATACTTGTTATGAAAGACTCCACAGGATGACCTTTCAGGAACATGAGTAAACACTGTGTGCAAAAAAAAAAGCACAGGTATGGTATAAAACCATGCATTTTACAGACCAACTCCATTTTTTATCGTGTCAGAAGCAACTTGAGAAACTGCAATTTAGGTGCAATTTCATTAAGGGTTCTTTTCCCCTCCCATTGCATCCTGCAACGATTAGTTGCTTTCTTAGCCATGGTGAATGCTTAGGGTCCCAAAGGAATAAAGAAATGGCAATAACAAACTGCTTGTTACAGTTTAACTTTTCTTTCTCCTCCTTTTTCACCTGCTCGACCTGCACAGCCAAATCACCCAACTGCTTTTGTCCTTGAAAACATACCGGGAAGTGCAGGTTTGCTTCAGTTTTTGTACAGCAAGTTCAGTCACTCCCTTCCAGGAAAACCAGATTCCGCTTCTGCCAAGTCAGTCTTGCTCTTGCTTCATACAGTTCCTGAACAAACAGCTTTGAGTTTCTTCTGTGGCTCTCACTCTCTTTCTCCCTTCCTCGCCCCACCCCCCTTGCGGATGAGAATTGTAAGAAAAATGCTTAAGCAACGACTGCACTGAGAAATGTATAAAGCGATACTCTCGAAAGAGGAGAAAACTTTATGTAAGGGTACTGCAGGCTGTTGACAGCACCAACCGGTTAAGGGAGACAGCAAGAGTGCAAAACCTCTGTCGGCATAACAACCAAACACGACATCCTTCTTTTTCTTTTTGACATGGAGATTTTAGACTGCGGTGATCTCATCAGACATGGGGGCGATGGGGGATTTCATATTTTCTTCCACTGCAGCCCTCCAAAGGAAAATCCCATTTCAGACTGCTGTCTGACTAGTAAGGGTAATCTTCAACAGGAACCAACCCAACAGGGGATTTCCCAACAAAGCAAATACTTGCTTCAGGGGAAGAATTTTCCTCAAGACCACAGAAGGGGTTTGGGGGGCAGGAGAAGTAAAAGGTGAAATTCTTGCTCCATATCTGCTGAGATCCTGATTGCGATCAGCTCCTCTTTGCTAATTTTGTTCTCAAAGGAAGCAGCAAGAAAGTTAGCAATTTTCCCCCAGTGCAAGGAAGTCCTTGAAATCTCCAGGCTTTAATTTTTTTTTCTTTTTGAACAGATCCTGTGCAAATATTCTGCTTACAAAACAACCACATTTTGGTCAAAATTCTAGTCAAGAACCCCTTAATCACATATTTTCTAATATTCTTTCCATCTCTATCCACTCCACCCTCCCTGAGACTATTTACATTTTTTAGAAACCTGAATTTTTAATGCAAAACCGTACCTCATTTGACCCTCAGTGTATGAGGCCAAATGTTTTTTTCCCCAATCCAGTCATACCTCACCACTGAAGCCCTTTCCTAGGTCCCACTGTATAATCTAGTATTTATTTTTATTTTTTAATTACTAGCATATCTCTCCTTTATGCCCTTGATCTCAGGACAGGACACACTCTTGCAGCTCAATTTATCCTCCCAACAATAACAGAGGAGGCCAGGCTGGAAAGGACAGTGTCTCGCCTGGGGTCACCTGTGAGTTTCATGACTCATTGAGACAGCAATCTGCAGTTCCAAGTGCCGAATCAGTACTCTCAACACTATACCACACTGACATATGACCTAAGTTTCAGGCCTTAAGGACTGGGGCCAGAGAAAATGTTCCTCTTGTTTCACCACTGTGTCTAACTTCAACTAACAGAGAGGCTTTGTAAACACAGAAATGTAAATTCCAACTATGCTATTTTTCACTTTCAGGCATTGCAATGTGGAAGAGTTTCAATGGGGAAATTCCATACAAAGGCAATCATATACATGTTTACTTGGAAGGACTTCAAGCGGACTCCCTGGGAAATGGACCTAGGCCTGCAGCCTCCATGGGGCAAGTCTACATGAGCATAAAAAACCCAGACTTACCCTGAGTTGACTCCTGGCTGTCATCACAATGTTTCTGTACATCCAGTGAGTATCATGGGTTGTCCTTGGTTAAACTGGTTTTTGCCCTACTTC
The DNA here is from genome assembly GCA_030556195.1 of Anolis apletophallus. Lineage (NCBI taxonomy): Eukaryota > Metazoa > Chordata > Lepidosauria > Squamata > Anolidae > Anolis > Anolis apletophallus. The sequence continues at coordinate 99,926,612 of JARBWK010000005.1, forward strand.
AGGCAAAGTCAGGAGATGTTCCAAAGTTGGCTTGAAATTCTGGAGTAATCCACAATTTCGTTACAGTGTGAAAAGCTGAATTCGTACTGGTTTGGTGTCCACAAAGGACACCGCTGTCACTACCCCTTTCCCTACAGTCATCAGCAGAGGGAAAATGGCTAGATCATACCCGTGTTACCACTGTGAACACTCCAAGCTAACCACTTAAGTCCATGCAGGTTCCTGACCATCAGGGATGCCCCATGCAAGCATCTGCACAACCAGGAAGAAGGGTAGGAGATGGAGCCCCCCCCCCCACACACACACACACATACATACTTTCCTACTTGTGCAGGCACTTCAGAGAAGAGTGCCTGCAGCGTTCCGGAGCTCACATAGAGCTCTTTGGCTGTCTAGGAGTGGTAATGGTGACACAGAAGGTAAATGATAGTTCAGCAGAGCCAATGTGGTCTTGGTCCAATTGGACTGTGTACATCTCAACTTGCTACCATAGTAAATTCAGCAGGGTAGATGTGGCCACTTCCAGGGCCAGTCCAGAGCATTTATGCTCTATAGTAGCAATGGATTTACTGATCAGTACAGACTTATCCTATAGTCCAGTAGTTCTCAACTTGTGGGTCCCCAGGTGTTTTGGCCTACAACTCCCAGAAATCCCAGCCAGTTTACCTGCTGTTAGGATTTCTGGAAATTGAAGGCCTAAACATCCACAAGTTGAGAACCACTGTTCTAGCCCTTATACAGTAGTAAGGAATATATATTATTCTTCCAGACGCTTATGCAACCTTACAGCACAAAGGTGGTTTGAGGTGACCAGGGAAGGGCAAGACCTTTGTAGTCCTTGTATTAAGGCCAACCCTGAGTCTTTGGCACAGAGGTTGCACTGATTTGCCAATGTTCTGCCCCTGGGATCCTGTAGAGCAGGGGTGCTCACACTTTTTCAGCATGCGAGCTACTCTTAAAGCAACCAAGTCCCAAAGATCTACCTGCCCTTGCCGCCGTGCGCTCCTGCCGCCATGCGCTCTTGCCACTGCGCGTGCTCGTGCTGTTGCTTTCCGCCCGCGCAGCGCTTCTTCCGCCTGCGGGGCATTGCAGGAACGAGAAAGCACGAGGTGGGGCATCCAGAGGGAGCGCTCCGCCTGTCTCTCTGGCAACGGAGGTTGCACAGCTGCTTCTGGATGAGAGAGAGGCAGGGCGCTCCCTCCAGAGGCCCTGTCTCGTGCTTCCTTATTCCTGCAATGCCCCGCAGGCGAAAGAAGCACCGTGAGAGGGGAAGCCAGCAGCAGGAGCGCGCGTGTGTCCGCATGGCAGGAGCACCCCATCCGGCTGGTGAGGCCCAAAGATCACCTGGAAGAGGTCCAAAGATCTATTAGTAGCTCCCGAGCTACCTAATGAGCACCCCTGCTGTAGAGGCATATGAATTGGCAAAAAGTTTCACACATACTCGTGCCAAATGAAAATTCTAATACTGGTGACCAGACATCTACAGCTGCTTTATTATTATTATTATTATTATTATTTTGTACATTTCTATCCTACCCTTCTCCCCACAAGGGGAACTCAGAGCGGCCTCACATAAGCATCAGAAGATAACAACATAAATACCGTAAAAATTACAATTAACAATAAAATCATTTTAAAAACATTATAAAACATCATCAGTAAATGTAACAATAAATTAACATGCCAGTAAAACCAAAAACCAAGCCGGGAGAATCCATGTCACAAACACTCAAAATTCCTTTTTCTATTGCCACTGGCCTCTAATCAAACACCTGCTTCCAGAGCCAGGTCTTCAGTTGTCTTCTAAAGGACAGGAGGGAGGTGGCCATCCTGATGTCCTTAGGGAGAGAGTTTCACAGACTGAGAAGGCCCTGTCTCCCGTTCCCACCAACCGCATTTGCGGGAACGGTGGGATCGAGAGCAGGGCTTCTCTTGACGATCTTAAACTTCATGATGTTTCATAGCAGGAGATACGTTCAGACAGGTAATCTGGGCCAGAACCGTTCAGGACTTTAAAGGTTAAAACCAGCACTTTGAATTGTTTTTCAAAATGGGTATTATTTTATTGCTGAATACTATCAAGAGGGTGCTGTAACCTGTTTAATAGGTGAATTGCTCATACTGTGCAGTGGTGGTCCCAATTAAATCTCTATTGTTCTACATCTACATCTAAAATATCCCATTTTGTCTTTCCACCCCCAGTTTTCCTTCTTCTTCCTCAGTTTTCCATTGCTTCAAAGTTGCTGTGAGAGGGAAGGAGGAAGATGGAATTCAGTCAGGTAACATCAAACTTCTGCAGCCTCTCATAACTTTTGCCCCCTTGACCACACTCTGATGTTGTTTGCCTCATGCATCTCTGAAATAAAACATATAGCATTTTATTTGTGAAAAGTTGTATGTTAAGCTTATGTCTGGTCTAAATACACCAAAAGCATCAGAGTCTATTTGTTAAGCAGGATCAGCCCTGGTTAGTAATTGGATGGGAGATTGACCGTGTATACCAGGTGCTGAAAGTTATATTTCACAGAAAGGAACTGGCAAAACCACCTCCGAGGCTTTCTTGCCTGACAAAACCCTGTGAAATTAATGGGGTCATCATAAGTTGACAAGTGACTTGAAGGCCCCTGGCAGCTTCCAGGAGACCTGAATAAGTGTGCTTTGGGGAGTATAGAGTAGTCAAGGACTGCAAAAGGAACCTTGTGCGACTGTAAGGCTAGACTTTGCCCAATCTTGCTTCAACAGCGCAGCAACAATGCTAAGTAGATTGTAAAGGCGAGCCTCTAATGAACAGAGGTTAGCATTGCCTAGACATATGCCTTGCAGGAAAATGTTGCCTTAGCAGCTGCAGCCACTCAAGTTGTTCTTTGTGCAGCAGCAGCAAAACTTTGGCATGGGAGTTCTCATCAGCCTGAGAGAGGCACAGAGGCTGGCACGACAGAGAGACTCCAGGCAAGGAGGCATCCCTCACAGGCTTCAAATTTTGGTTTAACAGCAAGCCAGCAATAACCTCTGCCCCAGCAGGATCAAGATTAAAGGACTACGGCTCATCACACTCTGTGATCTTTGCCATTATTCCTTCCTTTGCAAATCCTTGTGCTTTCAGAACACACTGCCTAGTAGCAAAGTTCAGGCTTGTTATTACTCTATGCTTGGAAACAGTGCTTTTGGAGGACTGCAATTCTTTGAATCTCTGACCTCAGTACAACTGTTGCGTTCTGGGAGTTGTTTTCTCAAAGAAGTAAATTTTCTTAGCTCTAGGAATAATGAATGGCGAAATGGACAAGAACAAGTCATGGAGTTTTTCAGGGTGTGATGGATCAGTCACCGTCTCTAGCATTCGGCTCTCTGTAAAGCCTCACCAGTGATTGCAGTTTGCTGGCTGTTCACAAGCAGCATGAAGTAAACAACCCTCCCTCATGGGCTGCCTTGACCTACACTTTGAGGAAAGCAGCTGGCCAACTGCCCACGCTCATGATCAGCCACATGGCCTGGGAGCCAAACAAGCAGAGAGAGCTCACATTTTCCCAGCTGTGTGTTATCCCTTCCCCGCACGGCTCCAGCCGAGACTACGCATGCAAGCCCAGTGAGAAGAAAGGAAGAAGCCTCCACCAAACCATGCCCCTCCTCCCATTAGATATCAAGAAACTCCGGCTTGCCAGATGTCGCTTTAATGTGATGTGCAGTCAGAATTGGTTGTTGTTTTTTCATTTTGGGATGGAGGGTGAGAGCTGGTTTAATTTCTGGACATTATCCCCCCACACCATTATTGTCACAAAATATTTCTTGTTATGCTGATTTCTGGAGAAACTGTATAAAACCAGTTTGGAGGTTCAAATACAGCATGGTGAGCACCAATTGTTTACTTTTGCTATTAAACATAATGCAAAAAACAGCTTTTTCCCCACTGTGTTCTACCCTCTAACTTAAATTGTGTAAGATTATTATTATTATTATTATTATTATGACCTTGGCCTGCACTTAAACACAATCGGCGCTGACAAAATTACCATCTACCAGCTGCAAAAGGCTACCTTACTGGGATCTGTACACATTATTCACTGATACATAACACAGTCCTAGACACTTGGGAAGTGTCTGATGTATGAGCCCACTGTTTTTCTCTAGTATGAGCCAATACAACAGCCAGCAGAGTGATCCTGTTTGCTGTGGACTCATCTTGTTGTGTTTCTAATAATAATAATAATAATAATAGCAACTTTATTCTTATATCCTGCCACCATCTCCCCGAAGGGACTTGGGGTGGCTTACATGGGGACCAAGCCTAGCAAAAACAGAAATAAGATATAACAATTAAAATCCATTGCATTTCAATAATTAAAACAATCAAACCGAGCAATAGACATCATAAAAACATAAGAACATCAATAAGCATCGACCAGATAATAATGGTGTAAATGGGACTGGTATGCTCACCTCCCCATGTCTCTTTCATTCAATGCTTTCTCATTTTTGAAAAGAAAGGAGGCATCCCATGTCATGCAGATATATGTCTTTCAATATAGGTTGGCTACTTATGCACCAACCTCTCCAATAAATGCACCAAGGTTTGCATGCAAAATTGTATGTGCTAATTGTCATGCCTATGAAGCCATCTAGAAACAATGATCACTTGAGCAGAAATATGAGTCATCTCACCAACATGGGCAAGACTGTGACCAAGGAATATCTCTGTCTGGTCAGTTTCCTATCCAGGTTCTAAATGGAGATGGGCAGCTTCAAGGTCTTTGCTCTCTCTTCCTATGCTTCTTTAAACTAGAGCTGGATCAGAATCACCTTCAAACAGACAACTACCCAGAACTTGGAAATGCAACTTTTTGGACTATAACTCCAAGTTTCTCCTACAAAATATGACTAAACAGAAGTATAGTCAATTGTTTCTACTATTCTGCACACAGTAACTCCTTTTTAGTGACTCTTGTGCATTTATAAGCAAACACATATATTATGGTGTATGTGAGTCATAATGCATAAAGAACTGATTCCAAACTACCACTAATGTTGGATTTAAGTGGTTTAAAAGGTGCTGCGTACTCATAGTGGGTGTTTCTTGTTTTCTTGCATGCACGCTTTATTTTATCACAAAGATTCAGTGATTTCTGGAAACTAAACAAAGGATGGAAAGGGATAATCTGACATCATTCTACCTACTCCTTGGATCATTTCTTCTCCCCATCCCAACCCCAGTTTTATAACATACACACTATCAATTCCTGGATTTTCTTCACCTTTACACTTTGTGGGTTGCATAGTCTCAAAACAGGAAACACTGCACTTCTATAGTCCACAGAGCAACTAACACACTGTAATAAAATAAATCGCATGGCGATTAATCATTCAGTAATACGTTGGCCACCAACGGCACTTTTGGCAATGATGGGATTGCATATTTCTGTAAGGCAAGTAACTACACTGATGCAACACGTAGGGTCTCCCATGAAAAACAGGCTTTTGTCAATGAGTCAGGCTAAAGGTGCCAAACAGCTACTGGGCAGTACTCATAAAAGAAGATGACATTGACAGAAGACCTCTCTGAGACAACAGCAGTGGTACCATAGCTAACACCATTAGTATTGCACAAAAGAAGGCATAGTCACCTTCTTTTGCCTGTATTTTACCAAGAAACCCTAAGATGAGACAATCCAAACTGAAACAAGGGGAGTGCCAGGTGATTAAACTCTTAAGTTGAAAAGCACTCAGTGATCTACTGGAACAGAGCAAAGGACAACTACAAGTAGGACAGTGACTAATGACACAACTGGACTCAAGCCAAAGGGGAGTTTAGTTGTTGATGTGCTTAGAGGTTAAATAAGAATCTGAAGCTGCATAACACATATTATAGAAACATGGAATGTGAGAAGCATGAATCAGGAGGTTAGACACAGTAAAACAAGACATGGAATGTCTAAACATTGCAGTACTTGGGCGAGCAAACTAAACTGGACAAGAATGAGACATTTCAAGTCATATAATTACACAGTTTTACTCAGTAAATTAAAATTTTGGAAGAAATAGAATGGCATTAATAGCGAGGAGAAATGTAGAAAAACAGTCAAAGAATATAATGCAAAATCTAATGCATAATATAAAGAAAACTTCAGGGGAAATCCATTATTATAGCAACAAGTCAGGTCTATGCTCTGATTACAGAACAAGAAGAAATTGAAATATTATATTCTGTAGTCCAGGAGGAAAAAGATCAAGACTTCTTGTTGATCATAGTTGAACGTAATGTAAATTTCTACAATAAAGGGCATTTACCATATACTGAGTGAGAAATGTCAGATGTCCTAGCTGGGTTTAGGAAAGGAAGAGACAAAGGGGATCATGTTGCAAACATATGTTAGATAATGGAATGCACCAGAGTATTTCAGGAGAAAGTTAGCGTGTACTTTATAGATTACAGCAAAGCTTCTGATTGTCTAGAACAGTGTTTCCCAACCAGTGTGCCGGGGCACACTAGTGTGCCGTGAGCAATCATCAGGTGTGCTGTGGGAAATTTACCTCTTCCTCCTCCCCTCCCCCTCCTCCCATTTCCTGGTGCTGCTGCTGGTGGCGGCGGAGGCCGAGGGAGAAGGTGGCGGCAGAGGCACGGGGGGCCCTGAAGCTGAGGAAGCGCAGCAGCCGCAGCAAGAAGAAGGACGACGCCGACGCCCCCTCCTCCTCCATCCTCCCCGCTTTCTTTTCTCTCCGGGGCTTGCTTCCTTCGAGGCCATCACCATGTCCTCCTCTTCCTCCCGCAACAGCAGCGGCGGCGGCGTGGCGCCCCTCCACCCCAGCCAGACAGTGGAGACCTTTTTAATGTATGATGTGGACAGTTGAGACCCCTATAATACATGATGTGGACAGTGAGACCCCCTATTATGCATGATGTGGACAGTGGAGACACTTTTAATGTATGATGTGGACAGTGGAGACCCCTATAATACATGATGTGGACAGTGAGACCCCCTATCATTCATGATGTGGACAATGGAGACCCTTTTAATGTATGATGTGGACAGTGGAGACCCCTATAATACATGATGTGGACAGTGAGACCCCCTATCATGCATGATGTGGACAGTGGAGACACTTTTAATGTATGATGTGGACAGTGGAGACCCCTATAATACATAATGTGGACAGTGAGACTCCCTATCATGCATGATGTGGACACTTCAGGCCCCTAGAATGCATGATGTGGACTCACCGTGAAGCTGCATGAAGCTTCTGAGTGTATAAATACATTTAAAAACATATTAACTATATGTATTACTGTGTTAGAGTGTCATTTTGTGTCATTTAGTTGGTGGTGTGCCCCAGGATTTTGGAAATGTAAAAAGTGTGCCGCGGCTCAAAAAAAGGTTGGGAAACACTGGTCTAGAACTGTGGTTCCCAACCTGTGCTCCATGGACCACCAGTGGTTCCCAAGAACTAAAATATGGTCCACAACCTCACTGTTACTATACCGTTGCAAAACCCTCTTGCAAGACCCTCTTATGGTGCCAAGGCAATGGGGATGTCAGGAGGGGAGAGGCTGACTACCCATGAAAGGCATGACAACAAGACTCCTGACTGCAGCTTCTCCTCCTCCTCACTCCGAGTGAAGCCATTCCATGTGACGCCTGGAAGCGGAGGCGTCTTGGTGCCTTTGTTTTTAGGCCTGTTCCTGGGGTTATTTGGGGTGCTGATTCAGAAAATTGCATTGGATAGACCACATCAGTTCTAGTTTATAAAATATTTGTGGGTAAGCAGATGGTGACTACTGACTGGATGGCATATGTTCTGTATCGGAAACTAGAGCTGGTGTGGTTTATCCAGTGCAATTTTCTGAATCAGCACACCAAATAACCAAACTGAATCTAAAGTTGCCCAAAACCTGATTTGTAACCCCTTTATATTGATTGTTCTATTTTACAATTTATGTCTTATGTAATTGATTATGTTGTCGTTTGATTGATTTTACCTTGGTTGTTGTATTGTTGGGCTTGGCCTCATGTAAGCCGCCCTGAGTCCCCGCTGGGGAGATGGCGGTGGGGTACAAATAAAGATTATTGTTATTATTTGGTACTAATGTTGGAGAGTGTAGTCAGAGTTTTTCCTGGTCAAATGGTCCCTGGTCAAAGTGCTCCTTGGCCAAAAAAGGTTGGGAATAACTGGTGTAGAGCATGACAAATTATAGATTGCTCTAAAAGAAACAGGCATGCCTCAGCATTTGATTGTCCTGCTACATAACATATACTCGGGACAAAAACATACTGAATACTGAGAAATGGAATGATTTCCAATTGGCAAGGGAATCAGACAAGACTGCATTTTATCATCCTATCTTGTTTACCATGCATTTTTGACTATATCACACATAATGCAGGAATTGACTCTTAAAGGGTGGCATAAAAATTGGAGGAGGGAACATCAACAATTTAAGAAATGCATTTGACATGCTACTAGCAGGAAGCAGCAGACTTGGAATAATCACTGAAGAAAGTAAAGGAAGAAAATATAAAGGCAAGTTTACAGTTGAAATTTAAGAAAACAAAAACAATGACTATGGATTATCTACATAACTTTAAAGTCACCAATGGAGGCATTGAAATAGCTGCAGTCATTAAATCAGAAGAAGACTGGACTTGGAAGAGCAGCTATGAAGGCACTAGAAAAGATCCTGAAGTGTAAAGATATTTCATTGAATATTAAAGATAGGATTGTCCATGTAGTTGTACTTCCAATTTCTTGATATAACTATGAAAGTGGAACTGTGAAGAAAACTGATAGGAAGAAAATATACTCATTTGAAATGTGCTGCTGGAGAATCATTCTACAGATACTGTGAATTGCTTTTTAAAAAGATAGGTAATTAGTTCTAGAGCAAATCAAGCCTGAACACTATAAAAACCAAAATGTCTAAACTGACTGTCATACTTTGGTCATATCATGAGAAGACCTGACTCACTAAAAAAAAAAAACCAGGAATGCTTAGTGAGATAGAAGGCAGTAAGAAGAGAGGAAGTCTGTATTCCAAATGGATAGATTCAATCAAGGGGCCCTTCCACACAGCCCTATATTCTAGAACAGTGTTTTTCAACCTTTTTTTGGCCGTGGCACGTTTTTTACATTTACAAAATCCTGGGGCACACCACCAACCAAAATGACACAAAATGAAACTCTAACACAGTAATACATATAGTTAATACGTTTTTTAATGTATTTATACACTCAGTGTGAAACCTGGGCCTGTTTTGATGACCAAAACATATATATGACTTCCTCTCACATATTTATACATGGCTATCATGTCTTTTCTCAGCCTTCTCTTCTTCAGGCTAAACATGCCCAGCTCTTCAAGCCGCTCCTCATAGAGCTTGTTCTCCAGACTTTTGTGAAATTTCACCCTGAGTGAAACTTGCTTCCAGTTAACTATGGATGTCATGAAGCTGTTATAAACAGTTCCTTTGGGGGAGGGGAGAACTCTCGAAAAATCCAGTTACATGGTAAAAAAAACATTTCCAAGCGGAGAGGCTCGATTTGTAAACCTGTGAGGGAGCTGCTAGGAGGGGGGAGAATGCCAATTTCCCACGGCACACCTGATGATTGCTCACAGCACACTAGTGTGCCACGGCACACTGGTTGGGAAACACTGTTCTAGAATATCAAGGCAGAAAATCCCACAATATCTACTTTAAACTGGGTTATCTGAGTCCACACTCCGATAATGTGGGATTTTCTGCCTTGATATTCTGGGATATAGGGCTGTGTGGATGGGGCCCAGGAAGCCATGGCCCTGAGCCTGCAAGATCTGAGCAAGGTTTGTTGATGACAGGCTTACTGGAGGATCTCTCTTTCAAAGGGTTGAAGTTGCCTTGACAGCAGTTAACAGCAACAGAAAATACATTGACATTAGCAGTGCTGGTGAAATGATTTGCATTTGTTTACTTAGAGCAGATAACCTGCAATCTAATCATTGAAAGCACAGGATCAGAAAGCTGAACTTTGGATGTTTTGTTCTTCTAACCCTTTTTAAAAAATCTTCAGAGAAGCCTAGCTCTTTCCTCTCTCTTGAAACAATTCCAAGGTTTACGGAAGAGTCACACACTGGGCTTTACATTGCAATGACGTCCCTTGAGGCAAAACTTCACAGTGATGAGTCATAGAGTCAATGATAGCAAGGTTACTGACAAAGTTTCAGATAGAAAGGAGGTAGTAATGGAAGAGGGAAAAGGAAGGGACTGGGGGTAACCCAAGAAGCAGGAAAGCAAGTAGGCAAAACACATTGTTCAGAGAGCAGACAGTGATCTCAATAAGGAAAACAAAATAACACCAGTAACAATTGCACACTCTTTGGAATCTACTGGTGTCTACCCTAAAAACATAAAAGGCAGCTGGACTTCACAAACACTTTCTTTGAGGACATGTTGGAGAGATGTGTTTTGGAGTTGCAGAGCTGAGAAAAGTTACATTGCATGGCCAGCTGGGGGATTATTTATTTATTTATTTATTGGATTTGTTAGCCGCCACTCCCAGTGGCTCGGGGCGGCTTACAATAGACATTTCAATAAAATACATCAACCATAACATTAAAAACAAAATAAAACAATTACGAAAAGAAACACAGTCTAAAAATGGCGTATCACAGCTCAAAGGCCTGTCGGAATTCTGAGAGTCAGAGTCCAACATTGTAACTTTTCTGAATTCTGTATTCAACGTTTCACAATTTTTCCCCATTTCTCTTAAATATCTAACTCCTTTCTGAAACCTAATTCAATTGCGAATTGGGTTTATCCCAAGGGATGAGAGTCAGGACCTCGTCATACTTACTGAATGCCATTTTCAGGAAGGAGACCTACGTTGGCCATTACACGAGTTTGTATGACATGTTGTGAGAATCACATAGGGCCTTTGCCAGGAGGGCGATGCTTTCTCCGTGTGATTCTCCATGTGATGGGGAAATTGTCGCCAAGAAGAAGCTGTTCGTAAGGTGACAGATTCACTCCACTGCCCCTCTCTATTTTCCTGGATGCCTTTATGATGAGGCCCTTTGTGTTGATTACTGGTTTCAGTGTTGGCCTACTACTCTAGACACAAGGGGTCAAATCCCCACTTGGCCATGAAAGCCCACTAGGTGATCCTGGGTAAATCATATTCTTTCAGACTCAGAAAACATTGGGTCACCACAATCTGGAAACCACTAGAATACACACAACAACAATTTCGAAAGAACCCGTATACAGATGTATAAGGGAGTGACTGAACAATGCAAGTATCTTCCCTAAGACCTAGTTTTCTGAGAGCATCTAGAGAGCATTGTGGGTCTCTGGCCTTTACAATGTTCCTGAATAAAGGAAACCCTGAAGAACAAAAAGTGATGAGTCACGAATGTGACCCTAAGAGGTATCTAAGGGCCCTTCCACACAGCCCTATATTCCAGAATACCAAGGCATAAAATTCCACAATATCTGCTTTGAACTGGCTTATCTGAGTCCACACTCTGATAATGTGGGATTTTCTGCCTTGATATTCTGGGATATAGGGCTGAGTGGAAGAGCACCAATCCAATCTCTTAGCAGCAACGGAACCCTAAAGTGCCCCCCCAGAAACAGGCATCTTTCTTCAACAAAGGAGGAGGAGTTTAAACAGGTTTTTAGACCTCTTGGTAGCAATAAAGAAAGGTCTGGCCACCTTGGCATTTTCCTTTTTAAAAGCTTTAAACTCCATCTTCAGAAATCAACAGAACGTGGCTGGGATGGTGGGCACCATTGGGCTCAAATTATCTCCTTCCCCCTCCAAGCTGGCAGGCCTGAATCTCACTCTTTCCATATCCATTTCAACATATGGTTTTCCTGGAAAGTCTCCAAGAAGGGGGTGGCCTTGAAAGAATGTAGCTAATGTCACTTTGAATGTTTTAAAAAACTGAAATTATCTCTAAGGGAGCTCTTAAAAAACTGGATAACAAACCATTTATGTCCAGTCTTTATTGCTATAAACTATGTTTGTTTGCTTGCTAGGCAGCTTCCAAAATGCCTTCATTTCCTCTACATTGGATTATTATTTTTCCTAATTAATGAACATATATTTGTCTACTGTATCATCCTGTCTCTGATTATAAATATTCCACTAAATAGTTTTTTTCCTATTAGAGACCGCTATTTTGCTTTTATGTGTGGAACAGAGCCCCCAGTGGCGCAGCGGGTTAAACTGCTGAGTTGCTGAAATTGCTGACTGAAAGGTGAGTAGTTCAAATCCAGAGAGTGTTGTGAGCTCCTGCTGTCAGCCCCAGCTTCTGCCAACCTAGCAGTGCGAAAACATGCAAATGAGAGTAGAGCAATAGGTACCGCTTCTGTGGGAAGGTAAAAGTGCTCCATGCATTCATGCCGATATTTATTTATTTATTTATTTATTTATTTGCGGCACCTTGGAGGTGTTTGTGGACAACACTGGCTCTTCAGTTTAGAAATGAAGATAAGCACTACCCCCAGAATCGAGTACATCAGGGGAAAACCTATGTGTGGAACTGGACCATCCATGGTTGCCTCCAAAGACAAAGAGAAATATATTTGTGGTGAGAGGAAGTAATAACTTCCATTTATTTTGTTTTTAATTTTAAATTGGGAGGTATCTGTGTCAAAGTGGTCCATACAAATCCCTCTTGATCACTTTCCCTCTCATTCACATCTTATTTGAAGGAAGTATTTTTAAAATGTTAGTTTATAAGTGGACAGTTGGCTCCAAAGGGGAAAAAAAGGTTAAATAAAGTATAATACTATTTGTCTGTACCATCATAGAATGACTTCATCAAAACAGCTCCTGGCTGAATAATCGATGTATAAAAGCAATTAAATGGTGCAAAATAATGATCAAATGTACAAAACAAAGCTTTGTCCTCACCTTTTGTATCATGAAGTAAAATCCCAGTACAGCGATAACAGGAATGATGCAGTCTTCCAGGTGGCATTGGGGATTCCTCATCATTGCCTATGCTGGCTACTGCTTTAGGATTATCACCTCAAATGATAGCAGAAGAGTCTCAACCAAGGATCTACAAACAAACAAACAAACAAAAATATTACAGATCCATAACCAACAGCAGAATCAAAAGTACGACACAGGGAATGCCATAATACACAATTTACAACTAGAAGGTAAACATTTGCATGAAGTTCTTCTTAAAGGGATTCTACAAATGATTTTTTTTTTGGAAAAAGTTAAGATGCATAGTGCATTGCCAAAAGACAAAACACAAAAAGAGAACAAGGCTGCTTTTTTTTTGGAAAACATTCCATATACTGGAGTATGTTATCCTTCAGAATCTTTGGCATTCACAACTATTGCTTTTTGAATTGGCTGCAGACACCGTTTCCATTTATTTTGCTGCTACATTCCATTATATCCTATTTTTGGTTTTGTCATTGTTTATGAATTTGTAATGGTTCTTTGTTCCTTTGTGATTCCCATTCTTGCCATATATGGTGGCTATTTACGAAAGAGAACACATGACAACCTTTACCCACTGAAACACCTTGTCTCACACAACTATTAAAGATATAGAGCCCCCTCTTCTTTCTTATGTGGCCACCTTTGTCCCAAACTGGTTACTAGATAACTTAACATTTTGGAAAACTCATGTTTTGAACTATATCCAATCCACCGCACCGCATTTAATATGGCTAAGTTCTGTGTGTTCTATGTGCAAAAATAACTTTGGGTAATATGCACATTGACTTGGGCAAAAGTGGAACAAGGGGCCATTTGCTATTCGTCTCGGGCAGCAAAATGTTTTGGGCAAGCCTTGATTAGAGTACAACTCTGAAATAATGGTTGCCCATTGCACAGAATGCCTGCTTTTTTCAATTGACCCCACAGTTGAATCGGTCAGCCAAGCCAGAGTTGAAAAGATCATTATGGATTGCTATTTGATGGTCTAGAGTCGACATTCTTCAGAAGTATATTTCAGTTGTGGTTTGCTATACTATGAAGTGGGGCTATTAAACCTTGCGATATACTAATAAAGAGGACAGTGCTGAACTGGAGTAACTGTTCTGCAGTGCAGTGTAGAAGGTGGTGAGCTAAGCAAAAAACTAACCAGCAACTGAAATTGTGCATGGCCATAAAGACTATCAAATGAATACCACGGCCAGCTAATCTTCTTGCCACTAAACAAGGCAAAATAGAAATCTGAGTAGAGAATTAGGGTTAGATTTGAAGGTAGGAGGAACTAGATTTAGGGTTAGATTTGGGGGTAGGAGGAACTAGATTTAGGGTTAGATTTGGGGGGTAGGTAGGGTTCCTATATGTCCCTTATTCTAAGGGAGTCCCTTATTTTGGCCCTAAAAATTGTGTTCCTTATTTTCAGGCCCTGTCCCTTCTTTTTGACTAGCAGGACAGGACTGGGTGGGGTTGACCAGAGGAAGGTGCGCGCTGCGGTTTCCACGGCAATGCCTGCCCGGGGATTCCAACTCGCAGGGCAGCCTGCGTCCACGTTGGAAAGAAGAGCAATACAGGACTTTTTCAAAGTACAGTAGACTAATTAACCATTACCCAAGGGGAATGTTGGATCATATTGGATAAAGATAGTTTCTGGTTGCTTGAGAGTTACTCTTAAAATAGGCCTAGCTGTGTAGCCCAATACTATACAATGCTGTGTATCCCATACTATACTATACCATTAACTATTGACATAATAATCATGAAGATGTCTTATAAAATTTATTTTATTTTAATGTTTAGACAGTGCACTTCTAAAGTCAGCAAAGTCAAGTACCTAATACAGATGGAGAAAATAAGGTAGTTCTAATGATGTTTTTTCTGCATGACAAAGCATGCAGAAACATACCATGTACTGTTAAGAGGGTGTAAGTCAGGTTTTTGTGAGTTTCAATCATTATCTTATTCTGTTAATAAAACTATTTCTACCTAATGTTTGTGTTTCAAGATTTTAATGAAGTGTCCCTTATTTTTGTGAAAAATCGCGTAAATGTCCCTTATTTCTTATATCAAAAAATGGCAACCCTAGGGGTAGGAGGACCTTTTTTTTTTGCAAATCAACTTGATAGGCCAAATCAGCATCCTGTACTTTTCTTTTCCATCCCTGAAACATAAATAGAGGACTTTAGCCAATGAGAATAGCACAGAGTTTATTTTGCCAAATTCCAGGGCAGTTATGAACATGGTGCAATCTGAAGGATCACCAAAGACACGGCTCACTTCCTGACAGGCAGGCTTGTGCTTTCAGGGTAAAGCTTGCCCCATTTTGTGTCCTAGATTTCATTGGGGGTCTCAATCCGTTTTTTGGGGAGCCTCCCAAAAATCAGGAAGGTTGTTTTCAGTTTATTTGGTTTGGGGCCCCAAAAATTGGATTATTATTGGGGAGGGCTTCTCACCCATTGGCTCCCCTTCCCAGCATGCACTTCCGTTCTTCTTACCTGGCACCTGCTGTTTCTTGACTGTAGGCACTGGAAGGCACACACGCTTTCCCAGCCTGCCTGCATGGCATGCCACATACTCTCTCCTTCAAAAGAGAGTATGTGTGTTGTGGGGCATGCAGGCAGGCCCAGAAAGCGGGCTTGCCTGCTAGTGCCTGCAGCCTAGCACCTCTTACTTTAGAATAAGAGGTGTGCAGCTGCAGGCTCACTCCTGGCCTGCCTACACACCCTGCCACACATGCTTCACCACACTGTTTGAGAGTGCATGTGTAGCGGGGTGTGTAGGCAAGCCCAGAGTGCACCTGCAGCCAAGCTCTGGGTCTGCCTGCATGCCCTCCACACACGTCCCGCCAGAATCTCCAAGAGTGCGTGTGTGGCAGGACATGCAGGCAGGCCTGGAGCACACTTGCAGCTGAGCTGTGGGCCAGCCTGCATGCCCCACCACATGTGCACTATCTTTATAAGGCAAGGAGGCAAGTTTGGATGCACACAAAAGCGGGCTTTCATGTCAAGTGAATTTTTGTGGGGGGAAGGGACATCCGGTTTCATGCTTTCGAAGAAACAGAATACACGAACGAAACGGTAGAAACAGTAGGAACAAATTCTGTGCACAACAGTACTAACAGGGATCCAGTTCTTCACTAATTTCATTTTCAAGGGCGGCAATGAGCAGTTTTAGCATTTTTTCCCTGTTCGAGTAAACCTTTGAAAACTGAGATTATTCACAGTTTAGACAAATTTAGTAATAGCATTGTTGCAATAAAAACAGCATTTTCCATGCAGATTTTTTTTTTACACAAATGAAAAACCCCATAAAACAAAACAAAACACAAAAATAAAAATGTGTGCATTTTGTGCAGAATAGATCCTGAACTGTGAAGATTCTCTTGAGTCCCATATTCTCCTTGCCAGGATTTGCCAGTATGGAAGAAACACATTTTTGAACAGGGTTGAATATTTTAAAATACTCTTCTCATCCCTACAGCTTCAGAAAAACAAATTTAGTTGTTTGGGTTTTTTGGGGTTTTTTTTTAAAAAAAAAGAGAGATCCTAACCCAATAGAATGATAGAAAGTGTTCAAAAACGTTAGAGCAAAATTAGCTGCAATTGCAGGACTCCAACAGATAGTAATAGCTACCACGGGTTTGGGTAGAGCTTCAGAGTCAATGCCATCTTCTTTGTCTATCTTCTGTCTACTTCAGCTTGAATAAATTATCCAAAATCAGACATATAATACAAATGTTTCCCAATCACTATTTATTACGGTAGGCAAATTTCACTTCTCCTGGCACATAATTTTTAACATTATCCAAAATTGGAGCTATAATGCAAATGTTCCCTTAGTACTATTGATTAAGTTAGGAGAATTTCACTTCTCCAGCTGCAGAATTTTTAACATTTTCAGAATGAGTATATACTTCTATCCTAGAAACATATGATCTTATCCTTCATCCTGAAGGCCCTTCCACACAGCCATGTAACCCAGAATATCAAGGCAGAAAATCCCACAATATCTGCTTTGAACTGGGTTATCTGAGTCCACACTGCCATATATTCCAGTTCAAATCAGAAAATGTGGGGTTTTATTCAGCAGTGAGTTAAAAATAACAGGAACTTCAGATAGCGTGGGATTTATTACCAAGGCATATTTGCTTTACATGCACCCCATAATTTGCATTTTAAAGAGCATTCTGAGGCTGGCTTGCCTGTTTAGTGGATGTAAACAGCTTGTAAAAGCACCTTGCAAAACCAGCTTCTTTTTGCTTATTTGTCTTTGCTGAAGCCCAGCTGATAAATTACAAGGAAATATATGGGCATTGCTCAATTCATTGTTGTTTGACATGATCAGCATTGCTCCCATTTATTATATTTGCTCATATTTCAGAAAGCAAAAGCTGGAGGTTTTCTCCCTTGGACCTTCAGTGTTTTTAATGTAGTTTTCCACTTCTGTCTACTTAGCTTAATGAGGCAATTATACGATGTTGACCTAACCAAATATGTTGCCTAAACCAATGGGCAAAATGGTTACCTCTTCATTCTAAGTACCAAGGCTGTCTGAACTGGGCATGCTACCTGGGATTCAGGGAGTTACAGGTTTGGAAAGAAACTTTTTCAAAGTACAGTTAAAGCCATTGGCACTCCTCAATATTTGCCTTTACATCACCAAGCATTTAGAGATATACTGCCAATGAACATAGAGGTCCTCTTGGCCATGAAGGCCATTTAGTTATAAATCATTGAACTGACATTTAAATGCCATTTAAGACAGCAGCTGTTGTCATATACTCTTGGTTAGGTTTTGTATGGAGATATACCTTCCTTCTGTTTGAACTTTCATTAGGTGGCCTCCGATATGTATGTTGAGGGAGACATTATTACCCATGTTTTGAACATTCTTCATCACATATCACATGTGTGGACAACATTGACCTTGCAAAGAATCGGTTCAGACCACTGGGATGAATGACCTGTGCGTTCTGAGACCACTGGCTGGGGCCCCTTCCTCACTGCCCTATATCCCAGGATCTGATCCCAGATTTTATGCCAATGTAGACTCATATAATAGAGTTCAAGGCAGATAATCTGGGATCTGATCTTTGGATATAGAGAACTGTAGATCCAGCCTGGGTGGGGAGGCAAACAGCGATGTATCAAAGAGAAAGAGAGAACAAAAATGGGGTGTGTGTTCAAGGGGTTCCTTCACACTACAAAATTACCATGGTATGATTATACTTTAAGTTCCAAGGCAACATTCTAAGGGCCCAGGGCCATAGCCAAGATTTTGATTTGGGGGGGGGGAGCTGAGACTGGGTGGAAGAGGTTCTACCCTAGCAAACCTTTTGTATTGTTATCCCAATAACCCCATGAATGTGGGATATAATGAGCATGGTGATCAGATCATGATATGAATAAACATAACAGTTTAAATAATGTACCAGTAAGGCCTTCTCACGGACCACCCTGAGAATTTCGGGGGGGGGAGCCCCCTAAGCCCCCCCCTGGCTACATGCCTGTAAGGGCCCATTAACGTGGTTTGATCCACGTTAATTAGATATCCCATTAGATTTGAGCTTTCCTGAAAGGCCCGGGTCTAATGGGGCATTGGGTCTATGGTGACTCACTTCTGGGTAGTCCTGTAACTACCCAGGGATGAGTCCCCATTGCCATCGCACACCTTTTGGGCTCCTGGAGCCCAAAGATGTGAGATGGCACCTACCCCTCCCCTCAAGCCCCAAAATAAATGCCTGAAAATAAAGTTAAACTTACTTGGCTGCCATTACGTTCCTCCCTGTGCCAGGAGGGTGCGAGGAAATGACATGCCAGGAGACCAGGGGATGGGGGTGAGAAGGCACACAATTTCCTTGCACCAGGAGGGCACGAGGAGGAATGTAATGGCGGCCAAGTTCAACTGTATTTTGGGGGCTTGTGTTAGAGAGCTTCAGGGTGGCATGTAGCCACCACCCCCTGAATGCCCAGGTTTTCGGGGTCTTGTGGTGACAAAATCCAAGCCAAAGTGGGTTTTTTAAACCCGCTTTGGCGCAGATTTCTTGCCTGCTGGAAACACCCTAATCCTGGGATTTGCAGTTTAGGGATGAAGCATTAAAATTCTCAACTAGAGGGCTGCTCTAGTGCCTCACCAGACTACCAGTTCCAGAATTGTCATTGGGAATTAAAGTACAAATGTGGTGCTACAATTGTGTAGTAAAGGACCTGTAATCACTTTTGGCTCTGGTCCTGCCTGCCACTGACATGCAGCCACCAAGGAAAAATGTATATAGGAACATTGTAAACAGTCCAATATTGAGTAAAAACATTAGCTTATGTTTTGACAGCAGCCATTCTCCTGAATTTCAGGCAAGCTTGCTGTCTATTTCATTTCATTTTTATTTGTAAGGCCCCAAAGGGTCTAACACTCAAGTACTAACTCAGAGGTATAGCATCTGATTCTGCTAAGCTTCTGAAACCAGACAAGGTCACGTGTGATCTGGCTGGTATGATTGTAGAGTTTTAAGTTATCTTATTTGGTCTCTTTCCTTTAATTATTCACAAACTGTAAAGAATCAAACACTCTAGCTTTTCAGATGGTACAACAACATACTGCAATTCCTTTTCTTCTGAGACTGGCTGACTGGAATTGCACATAGTATTTGGAATTGTAGCCAAATCATAAAAAGAGAGTTCCAGGCAGGAGTCTGGCAAATTGTGAAAGTAAAAATTAAAGCGAAGAAATCCATATGAGGGAAGAAACATGCATAACACTTGTTGGCAGGTAATCAGAAGCACTTTTGGTGACAGCTGCCAAGTGGAAACTGGAGTATCACTCTGAGTTCATACTGGGCATAAATCTATTGGCGTGCTCCAAGTGTTCTCCTGGTGAGGCTGAGAGGGGGAGTGCTTTCTAGTTTGTGTCCAGTTCTGGGCACCACAATTTTTAAAAAGCTATTAACAAGCTGCAGTGCGTTCAGAATTGGGCCACAGAAAAGGGGGAAGGTCTGGAAACCTTGTCCTATGAAGATCAGCTTGGGAAGCTGCGTATGTTTAGCTTGAAAAAGAGAAAGCGAAGAGGTGACATGATAACCGTGTTTAAATATTTGAAAGGATGTCATATTGACGAGTCAGCTTGTCTTCTGCTGCTTCAGAGACTAGGACACAGAGCAATGGATTAAAGCTTCCTGGCAGTAACAGCTGTTCGACAGTGGAATGCACTGCCATGGAGTGTGAGGGACTCTCAGTCTTTGGGGTTTTTGTAAACAGAGGCTGGGTGGCCACCTGTTGGGAATGCTTTGATGGCAGGATTGGACTGGATGACTCTTGTGGTCTCTTCCAACTCAATCTTTCTAATGCTGTGAATATCATCAATATATTTAGGACCTCCACATTTTTATCTAGAGCTTAGAAATTTATTTATTTATTTACTATATTATATATAGTAAATATATAATATTTATGTAAATGTAAACCGACTCGGGACGGTTTACAGTTGGTACCAATACCATAAAATAAAATATCAATATAATAAAACAATCAAATAATAAAACCATAACAGAATCAATATAATCAATAAAAACATGTATCATTAGGGTTGCTAAATGTTGCTAAATTAGTAGATGAAGTCCCCAAAAGTAGTTTTCCCCCCTAAACTGTGGCATCTGAACTCATCTTCTCTTCACCTAAGTCTGACCAGCAGAGCTGAGTCCACCATTAGGCTGAGTGACGCATCTGTCTTGGGGAACAAATTTTGGATGTGTCTTGAATGGACACCAAATTTAATTTGAAGTGTTTGTGGGATTTTCTACCTCAAGTGTCCAAACATCATGTGTGGCTTGGGCTACTATCCACCTTCTCCTGAGTGATGCAGAAAATAACAATACTTTATGCTACTCTGCCTCTGGAAACAAAACATCTTGGGACAGCCCTTCCGACTCGAAGTAAAAGTTTTATTTTCTGAAATAAAGAGACATACAAAAATAAGCAACACAGGAATTGTAGATTCTCATGCCTTCATAACCAAGATATTCATTTTTGCAGCCACCACCAAGACCACCCCAGTCATATAGCAATGTGGGAGGCAAAGGCAGCCAAGAAAATCTGGCTGTGTTCCTACAGCGAGACACATAATGGTAATATCCTCCCCTGTGAACTCTATAGACAAACCTGGGAGGTCCTGGGGAATGGATTCGTTGCCATGCATCCAGCTATAGAGTAATATCTAGATATTTCTTCAGTCCTGTGTTCTCCTCTAGCCACTACATGGCTGTGTTGCTGGAGTTCCTCAGGAGGAAGAGGAGTCCTGAGGGAAAAGAAAGAGGAGATGGAAAAGAGTTCAGTCTGGGCAGAACTTTACGCTCAGTCTCCCTATGAAGAATCACAACCAGAACTATTGGGCCAGGCTTACACCTGATGGTGTAAGTGTGACATCTAAACTACATTTGATGATGACAGATCACTGCTGGCTAGCACAGGCTTACCTCAGTCATATAGAAGAAGAGGATAAAGGAGGCACACAGGCCTATCCTACTATCCCCATAACCACAGTTTAACTCTCACTGTTAGCGCCATGTCATGCCTCTGGGTGATGCTTTCCTCCTGGAACAAGCTCTGATACTGGGAAAATGTGCTAGAAGAAAGGGGCTGCAAGAACATAAGCCAAAATTGGGAATCCTGAGGGACCCCCAAGACAATACTATTATAAATTGAGGGTATCTTATCTAAAATACTTGGGATCAGAAGAGTTTGGGATTTTGAATTTTTGAGGATTTTGAAATACCTGCATTTGCACATACATACATAATAAGATATTTCAAAGATGGGATTCATTTATGTTTCATAAAAGTATAAGGTATACTTTTTACATGTAGTCTGAAGGTAATTTTAGATAATTTCAAAAACAATTTTGTGCATGAAACAAAGTTTGTGTACATTAAACCATCGCAAAGAAAATGGCACAATGGGTTAAACCCTTCTGCCGGCAGGACTGAAGACCGACAGGTCGCTGGTTCGAATCCAGGGAGAGCGCAGATGAGCTCCCCCTGTCAGCTCCAGCTCCCCATGTGGGGGCATAAGAGAAGCCTCTCACAAGGATGGTGAAATATATTTAAAAACCATCCAGGCAGACATCCAATTATCTTACACCAGAAGCGACTTGCAGTTTCTCAAGTCATTCTTGACACACCAAAAAAAATGTAGAAGATTTCAGATTTTTGAATTAAGGAATGCTCAACCTCTACTATTGCTATTATACACTTTTTCCACTCCTCCAAGATAAGGGCTCATCAAAGTTAAAACAAGGACAGCTACCATTATTAAGGGTCCTTTTCCGTAAGTAATCCTCCTCCAAGGCTTGCCAAAATAAAACAAAAACCTTTACTTTCAGAAGGAGAGCCATTCTAGCCTCTCAAAAAAGGGAGTTCCAGAGAGAAGGCCCTCTCCTTTGCTTCCACCAGACATTCCTGAGAGAGTGGATGGATAGAGAGGAGGGTATTCCCAGCCCAGCCGGTATAGTTAATGGTAAGTTGCAGCATCAAAACATCTCAAGGATTGCATGGTTCATTCTGCTGAAATAGGGAAAGAATGCTGCTTCCCTCACCCTCTACTTGGCTTGCCCAACCAGCAGAGTTTGGGGAAAATAATTTTTGGACTATAACTCCAACTAACAAGGTTATTGATCATGCTGGCTGTGAATTCTAAGAACTGCGTGGTGGAGTCTTCAAAAATAACATTCCCAAGCTTTGCTAATCAGTCCAACCACCACCACCACCTCTTCTCTAGTGATTGAGTCACATCCCTGTTTGCACAGTTGCATTTGTCACCTCTGTGTTTTGTTTAGTTCGAGGTGTGAGGTTCGTTCACATACATTTTACTGGCTGCCTTGCCTTGCCCTTTCCTCCTGAGCTGCAATCAGTGCTTTATTTGTGACCCACGCCCACTTGTTTACAAATAGGATTCTCTCTCAACATGTGCAGAATGCCTTTCCCAAAGCTAAAATGAGTTGGGGGAAGGGGGGGGGGTGTACACACACATTTTCAAAGACCAAAGGGCAAGGTTCTGCCCCTTGATTGTCAGGTGGTTAGTCTGGCATGTTTTGGGAATCTTGTCTCTTCTACCATCTCACCCTCTGCCTGCTCGCTTGGATGCCAAATTCATGGTGCAGACTGAATGAGAAATGGCCTGGGAAGAAAGGGAAGCATCTGGCTATCACAGGATGAGCTGAACTTCTTATCTGGCACATAAACTGAGAAATTTACACACAGCATAGGGCTAGCCCAAAACATTTCACTGCTTGAGGTGGGGGTACTCTTCACTCATCCAAGTCAAGGCATATTCACAGTGCATCAAGTTCTTTTGGCACAAGATGCAGAAGATCTCATAAAAACAAATGCCCTCTACCTATTCGCAATGGTAAAAAGAACAGAAAAATATGCAAATTTATGCTCCCTTTTAGGATATTCCAAATCTCCTGCTTAAGGCAACTGCATAACTACTTTAGCAGTTGATAATTCTCATCTATAAAAACTAAGCAAACTGAGCCATAGTTCTTTGCACTTTAGTTGGCCCTCCCACCTGTAATCCTGTTACTGTCAATGCCTAAGGACGTTACTCTCCCAGTTGTGACCTTAATTGAATTGGAAGTGAATCTTGCACTTTCCCTGGCTCTATCTAGGAACAATGGCACATTCTCTGATCCCTCCACACTCAGCACTTAATATTTCAGCCATATCGTTTCAGCTTTCCCAATTGTTTCTCTTCAATCCTGCTGTCACCTGGGATTGTAACATCAATGATCCATACTTTGTTGTTGTTGTTGTTGATCATGAATTGTGACCACTTTTTGACTATTTCTCTTGTTTTGGTAAGGCTGGTATTTCTAGGAGTAAGATAGACCACTGCATTTGTACACAAAAATTCCCTGAATCTGTTTTTTTTAAAAAAAAATGTGGAGGAGATTTGTGTCTCCAAGGGAACTTTGTAGAATGTAGAAGTGGATTTCACACATGGCCCACAGCACTTTCCCCAGCCCTGCTCTGCCTAACAGCAGTCATAGCTCAGCTTATACAAACATAGTTTTGCTTAATGCTTCCGAAAAAATTTCCACCAACTCTGTATGAGATGCTTAAGAAACAAAAAAAATTGCATAGGCCAGCAATGAGTGTATTTGCATTCACAGCACAAAATCTTCACATCACACGGGTGTGCACCATAGCAATTTCAGGTGAGTAGGTGAGCAGAGGTCAGGGTTGAAATATTTACTCTGCTTTTGTTTCAGCTAGATCCTTGAACTCTACCAACTGGAGTATGGATAAAGAAAGCCAGTGTGGTTTAATAGTTAAGAGTGTGGGACTCGGACATAGGAATATTGAGGAAGAAACTTTGATCTAGCCCACTTGCTTCTAGCTGGAAGGTGGATGCAGAGCACAGTGGAGAGTGAGTCCTGGCACCACAACAGCTAGGAAGAAGCAAAGTAAATCCATGGATCTCTTCACAAGTTGCAGCAACAAATCAATTAATCTTTGCAAATTGTAATAAGCTGCTGCTATACTGGCCGAGTAGGAGATTTGTGCACAAATAATAATAATAATCTTTATTTATACCCCGCCACCATCTCCCCAATTGGTGGCTAACATGAGGCCAAGCCCTTCTAAAATACAATACAACACAGTAAAATACAAAATACAAAACCAAATAATCAGAAATAATAAAAATAGAAAAAATACAGTTACAATAACAAATGGAATGATGCAGGAAATTCACACAATAAAAACCAAATGGGATGGGCAGGCCAAGTGGACAAAATAAAATGATAAAACCCTGGGTGAGATAGGAGTAGGAGATAGCAAATGAGGGGCCCCAAAAAAGACGAAATAGTGGGGACAGGCTTTCAGTTTAGAAGGGGGTGTCATAGGGGAACACTATAGGTCACTCTTCAAAGGCACAACAAAAAAGCCAGGCCTTCAGATTTTTCTTAAAGTCACTCTTCAAAGGCACAACAGCAGAGAAAAAAGTGGGACCAGGCCTTGGCAGGAGAGATTTTCTTAATTTATAGGTGTGATCTTGAACTTTGAATTGGGACCGGAAGATGAAGGGCCAATTTCCTTAAACACTAATCTCATTAATCTGGTAGACCAATTGAGTTTCCAAAGACGAGAGTGCATTGCAATAATCCACCTAGAGGCTAAGGCATGGACCACCGTGGTCAAGTCAGACTTCATAAGGTATGGTTGGAGCTGGCACCTTGTTCCAGCCACTGCCAATCTTGCCTGTGTCAGCGCTGAATCTAGGGACAGGGGGAGTGAGCACAGATTGAGCCTGACCTGGAGGATCTCTGTCTTATCGGGATTGATCTTCAGCCTAGTCGTCCTCATCCAGATCATCACAGTGGCCAGGCACTGGTTCAGCACCCAAGGGGCTTCCTTGGATTTTACTGGAAAAGAGTAGTGGAGTTGGGTGTCATCTGCATAGAGATGGCACCAAGCTCCAAAACTCTGAATGATCTCTCCCAGCGGTTTCAGGTAGATATTAAAAGGCATGGGAGACAGAATGGAACCTTGCGGGACCCCACAGGTCAATGGCTGGGGGTCCGAGCAGGTGTCTCCCAGCTTCACCACCTGAGAACGACCCTCCAGAAAGGACCAGAGCCACAGCAAAATCGTGCCCCCAAGAGCCATCCCAGAGGGTCAGCCCAGAAGGATACCTTGATCAATGGTTTCAAAAGGTGCTGAGATGTCCAAGAGAACCAGCAGGGTCACACTCCCCCTGTCCAGCTCCATTCGGAGGTCATCCACCAAGGTGACCAAAGCCATCTCGGTACTGTGTCCAGGCTTGAAACCAGACTGTGATCGATCTAGAAAATTGGTATAATCTAGGAAGCCCTGGAGCTCCGAGGAGACCACCCACTCAAGCTCCTTGGCCAAGAAAGGAAGGTTGGAGATGGGTCTGTAGTTATTCAGCACAGAAGAGTCAAGGGAGATCTTTTTTAATAATGGTTTTACCACCGCCTGTTTTAAGCAGGACGGGAATTTCCCTTGGCCCAACAAAGCATTTACAATAGAAACAAACCAATCCAGCAACCCATCTCTAGCCAGTTTGACTATCCAGTATGGACAAGAGTTGAGAGTGCAAGTGGTCGCCCTCACAGCCCCAAGGACCCCATCCACGTCATAAGGAAGAACAGGATGAAAAGAATCCCATAAGATCAAACAGACAGATTCCTCGGTTACCTCATTTGGCATTGCATTTAAGCCAGTGTCCAGCTCGAGACGTATCTGAGCGACTTTGCCTGCAAAATGGTGTGTGAAATCGTTGCACCGAGTTGCCGAGTCCTCAGGGATCTCCTTCACCTCAGGTGGGTGAAGGAGCTTCCCAACAATCCGGAACAACTCTGAAGTCCTGTTGGCTGCAGATGCTATGCGGGCAGTCGAGAAACCTTTCTTGGCTGCCCGCAAGGCCGCAGAGTAAGCCTTAATAGTGGCTTTAACCCGTGCTCAGTCAGAGACATCGTGAGATTTCCTCCAGATGCACTCTAGACCCCTCCTCCAGCGCTTCATCACAGCCAGCTCCTCGGTGAACCAAGGAGTTGGTGTAACTCTGCGCAGCGAGAGGGGACGTTCGGGGGTGATCGTGTCAATCTCCCTGGCCAGCTCGCTGTTATAGCAATCAATCAGGGCGTCGACAAGATTGTCAGTCCCCAGGATAGGAAGATCCCCAAGAGACCTCAGGCGTCCTTCTGGATCCATAAGTCTCCTGGGGTGGACCATCTTAATGGGTCCACCACCCCTGTGGAGGTTAGAGGTCAGGGTGAGTCTTAAACTGATCCGATGGTGGTCAGACCATGGCAATGGAATAATGTTTTGCTCTTCCACTCTGACTGTCACACCGTCCACAATGAAAACAAGGTCCAGTGGGTGTCCAACCTGGTGTGTGGGGCCAGATATTACTTGAGTCAGCCCCATGGTCATCATGGCAACCATGAAATCCTGAGCTGCACCTCTCTTTTTGCCCAAAGCTGAACTCACCTAAACTGGAAAATCTGAAGCTTCTTCTCCTGCCTACAGATGACCCATGAAAGTTGGAAACTCAGGACCAAACCCTGAGATCTAGCAACCAGCAGGCAGATAATGACCTATATTGTTAGAATTCCATTTACCACCATTTTGAGTAGCACTGCTCTACGCTGTCTTGCATTCACTACAAGACAGACTTAGTTTTAAAAAACTCTCTCACACACTAAGGACTTCATCAGACAAATCTTTAGCAGCATTGTAGTGTGCTTTCTCCCTAACTGAGCCACGGAGCCCCACACCACCCATCATACAACTCAGGCTTACTTCCTGCAGGGCTCTTTGGCTCATCTGGGGTGCAAGCATCCTAGATGCTGTGCCCAAAACATGGGAGGCTTCCTGTGTCCAGTTGAATACAACGGGGCCAGCATGGGGGGAAACTGTTTGGTGATGCTTCCCCATGAGTGATGAGTGTCGCTGCGGGCGAGGCAGGGCATGGGGTGCTAGGATTGCTCTGCTGCCCCAACAATTTGCCATGGAGGTTTGCAAATCAATGTGATGAAGTCCTTAGAGTTTCGACCTCATCAATCAGCTATTTGGCCCGTTCTATGCTGCTTGTTCTCCCCCTTCAGGATGGAGCCTTTCCCACATTGCATATCAACATCCAGTCAGGCTCCATCCAGAAAAGGGAGGGCAAGCAGTGCATGCTGCCATTGTGGCAATATGGGAACCTTCCCATGTTGCTTTACCAGCAATCAGGGGAAGTCAGACAACGATGCTTCCCTCCATAGAATGGGGAAAATGCAAGTTGTGCAATGCAAGGCATGGAGCAACAGTTTCTCCATGCCCCCATCAGGACCCCATGGATTTGCCATGGGTTTTTTTTTGTTGATGAGGGCTTTAATGAATTTGTTTTTAGTAACAGAAGTGACTGGAGCCCAAGTCCCTTCCAAACAAAAATCTAAGCAAAATGTGAATGTTTACTTAAGTTTGCACTGTCCATCACTCTTTTTGCAGTCATGGTTTCTGTGCACCACTGCTCCACCTATATCAAATGTGGGAGCAGTTTAGCATTGCTTTCCACATCGAGGCTGCAGTCTCAGCACTCGGGAAGGGCCCATGTTTTGGAAAAATGCTGTGTTGTTGCTTTGTTTTGTTTTGTTTGGAAGAGGGCCCTGCAAAGAAGGCAAAGCCTGTGATTGTCAGAGCTTTCCCTGCGCTTCAGCCAAGTGAGAAGAGAAGGGAGTCGTCGTACAGCTGAAAATACTCCCAGGAAAATAAACATTTTTCCAAGCGTCACAGTGTATTTTCTCATGCCCTGTGTCAAGGGCTGTTCTCACCTAAAGAAATGGAGGAGGCGAGAAAGAGAGAGAGATTGCGGGGGAAGAAGACTTTTGCTTGATGATTAAAGAAGATTTATTGCAATAAGTGAACACAGTTGAGCTACTTCTGATTATTTGCTTGCTGTATAAAACTGATAGAACGCATGAGGCTGTAGTTGCTGGGCTTTAGCAGAGATCTAGCAAATTAAGGGGACTTAATTCTGCCAGTTTCCAAACAATGCTTCCACCTGTTTTTCCGCTGCATTACCATCTGCTGCTCCCTTTCTACCTGCTT
Source organism: Anolis apletophallus (assembly GCA_030556195.1). NCBI lineage: Eukaryota > Metazoa > Chordata > Lepidosauria > Squamata > Anolidae > Anolis > Anolis apletophallus. The sequence goes on from JARBWK010000005.1 coordinate 99,955,140, forward strand.
GCAACAGCAGCTTTCCCATGAAGTGGGCTTTAAGTTATGTCACCTCACATCTTGTCACGAAGGAAAACAATGGTTAGAGCTAACCTAGCCAAATCAATCATTCAAGTATGGTGCTAAATTACTCATAAAATGAGTTTTGCAGTAAGAGAAGGAACCATTTTAGGAGCACTTCTGTGAAGAACAATGGCCGAGGAAGTAAAAGAACCAAATTACCCAAAGTAAATTCACAAAAATTAATATTCTAATTTTGAGCAAGCTTATCATTGCATATAAACACTATATGCAATTGTATATTAAATATTTTTAATTACCTATGCTATACATGATTGCACCATTGTTCTTGTTGTTGTTGTTATTATTATTATTTTGCTTTGGTAAATCATTGATCTAAATCAGAGTTTCTGATACTTTTCCCATTCATGACCTTTTCCTCCAAATAATTTTTATATGACCCCAGGTATATAAAATAGGCATAACAATCAAATCTTTACTGATTATAAATCACCATTCGCGAGGCTTGCTAAACATGCTGATTTTTGTTTTTGTGTCCTACAGCTGAAGCATTTTTTGCCGAGTCCACTGTAAACACTAACAGATTTGGGTAAATGGGTGGCATTTAGGGATCTTTTGCCAAATGTTTCATGACCTAAGCATTGAGCAAGGGGAACTCATTTGGGGTCAGGACCCACAGTTTAAGAAGCAGTAATAATCAATAGCACAACACATGGGGAATTTATGTAGTTTCTTGCAGTTACGTTTTCTGTCCATGTTTTATTATAGTATCTCAACTTTTTACACATATATTTCTATATATCTCTATATATCTCTATACATCCTGAGAGCACTGTGAACCTAACCAACTATGTTTCTGGACTACACTTGCCATGGATTATGGGATTCGCTGTAACTTCACTCTGTTCCTGAGACCACTGCAACCCCCACGAATGATGGACCTAGACCATATTTGGCATACAGCCCCCCCCCCATGACGTACTATACTGGTGTGGTTTGAGAGAGGATGGACCATAGATGATGGCATAAGCAGTACCTTCACCCAGTTCACCTCCCACAGCCCATTGTGACCCCCACAAATGGTGGACCTGGACCAAACTTGACACACACACTCCCCATGACCAAGAGAACATGCTGGTCCCCAAGCTAGTGATATAATAAAAAAAAGTTTAGCAGATGGACTCTGAAACTTGGCACTGGACAGAAGGAGAGGTTACAGAGACAGCTGTACAACTGCTTTGGCATAATCTTGGAGAAGTTACGGGGAAGGAGATAAAACATGGCCTCTTGGAGGAAAAGAACTAAGGGGGCAAAATAAGAGCATAACTCCCTTACGCATTAGAAATCTGTGCCCCTCTTGAAATCTTCCTTCAGACTTCAACTTTCTAGCACTGTGGTAGCTCCAAGCTTTAGTTGAGCATTTAGAAATATAGTTCAAGCTTCCAAAGAACAGGGGCATCACCACAAAGTTTCCAAGGGAATGGAAAGACAGGAAATAGAAGAATTCTAATTGTGAAATATCTTCAGTTTCTCACAGCAATGCTTGACGTTTGCGGAATGAAATAAAATTTCATGGGGGTGGGAGAATTCTTACTCGGAAGGAGGAATTTCAGAGGAAGGAACTGCCAACTTGACCACACTTTGAGATTGCATGAACTTATGTTTGTGAAATGTTGAAGGATATGTGAACTACCTCAGTTGCTAGAGAAAGTGAAGGGGTGCATGAGGTTTGGAGGAACTGACTTTCAACAACTCCATGACCCCTGAATTCCTTGGCGAAATGGAACGTAAAAATTACAGTGGATTTGAGGGGACAGCCAATTCTATTGATACTCTGTAGATAAATGGAGAGCAGTGAGCACCCAATACTGTTTCATTTATCAGAACCTCTGATGGAGAAGAGGCAGTAAGAGATGTCCTGTGGCTATCCATTGCCAATTGGGTCCTGAAAGAAAGTGTTGGTGTGCCTTTTCACCTTCTAGAATGCAATCCTATTTAGGTTAGCTAACAGAAGGAAGTCCCAGGGTTTAATTCCAGGTAAATCGATATGTTGTTGAAAGCTTTCATGGCCAGAATCACTGGGTTGCTGTTAGTTTTCCGGGCTGTATGGCCATGTTCCAGAGCACTCTCCCCTGACCTTTCACCTGCATCTATGGCAGCCATCCTCTGAGATGAAGTCTGTTGGAAACTAGGCAAGTGAGGTTTATATTGTCTGTGGAATGTCCAGGGTGGGAAAAAGAACTGTTGTCTGCTTGAGGCAATATGAATGTTGCAGTTGGCCACCTTGATTAGCATTTAATGGCCTTGCAGTTTCAAAGCCTGGCTGGTTGCTGCCTGGGGATCCTTTGTTGGGAGGTGCTAACTGGCCCTGATTGAGTCTTGTCTGGAATTCTACAGGGTTTTTTTCCCCGTGTGGCTCTTTATTTACTATCCTGATTTTAGAGGTTTTTAAATATAGGAAGCCAGATTTTGCTCATTTTCATGGGTTACTCCTTTCTGTTGACATTGTCCACATGTTTGTGGATTTCAATGGCTTCTTTGTGTATTCTGTGTAGTTTTTGTGCAATGCTCAAAAAACAGGGGGATTCCAGACAAGAATCAATCAGGGCCAGCTAACACTTCCCAACAAGGATCTCCCTGGCAGCAGGCAGCTAGGTTGTGAAGTTGCAAGGCCACTCAATGCTAATCAAGGTGGCCAATTGCAACATTCACACTTGCTTCAAGGAGGCAAGAGTTCTTTCTCCCACCCTGGACATTCCACAGGTATATAAACCCCACTTGCCTAGTTTCTAACAGACCTCATAACCTCTGAGGATGCCTGCCATGGATGGGAGCAAAACTTCAGGAGAGAATCCTTCTGGAACATGGCCATATAGCCCGGAAAACTCACAGCAACCCAGATATGTAGAAGATTGCAGTTTTGGACTCTCTTCTGTTAAGGAGACTCTGGTTGGTGACAAGGCATTACATTTCTGAAATCTCAACCGCAGTTCAGAAGATGGTGAACAGAATGGAATCCCATGGGGTAGACTATAATCACAATAAAGCAGAAAACAGAAGCCCTTTGCTTGCATAAAACAAAAGGGTGGAACTTAATCCTGGATGTCATTTCCTGAGCCCGCCCTGGGTTAATTAGGACCTAAGGAAGAAAGTGTGAATGTGCCTCAGGATCAAAATATAGGCAACCTGTAGCATCTGGCTCTAAGATTTATTTTTTTTAAAAAAAACTTAACAAACATCTCATAAATAGACAGAGATTTGATGTGGATCAGATCCTTGATGCATCAAACAGAGAAGTATTACACTTTTCCTCACTAGCTAGGTTTTTAAACCTACGTTCGTTCAGTTGCCTCCTCCTTCTGCCCCTTTTACAGGGTTAAAAAAAGATTTAAAATACTTTAACAACTCTCCTCTTTACAAAACAGGACCCTCAATTCAAGTTCTTCATTGATCATGTGTTTCCCAATGACTACAATGAATTCTGCCACCTCTAATTCAGTATTGCAGGAAGATGTATGTATTCCTGCTCAACTGTCATGCACACAAGTGATCTGCAAGTAGAATGTGCATGCAAAAGTGTGTGCTGTGCATCCCTATTTATACTTAATATTGGCCACAGTGAAAGTCAAATAGGGCCACACAAGGAGAGATGGCTAATTAACCTTTTTCCAGTGCTAACAAACATTGGAAACATTGACATGCAAGAAACCCAGAAAGTATCTTCTAGCATGGCTACGGGAAATGTTTAATAGAGTAATTTTGTTCTTCTATGCCTTCATGTCATTTCAGATTTACAGCAACCCTAAGGTGAACTTAATATGGGGTTTTCTTGGCAAGGTTTGTTTGGGAAGTTGCTTTTAACCTTCCTTTGAGACTGAGAGACTGTGACTTGCCCAAGATCACCCTGTAGGTTTCCAGGGTCAAGCAGGGATTCAAACTTTTTCTCCAGGGTTGTAGTCTCATTCACAAATCCCTACATCAAACTGAGTCTGAAAAAACAGATCTAGTCAAAGCTATTTGCAGCACGTACTAAATTGTCCTTCTGTTTACTGTCTCATTTTACATCTTGGCAGCCTAGTTCAGAAACCAGACAGCTAGTTTCTCCAAAGAGGGTAGTGGTTAAATTATTAGATTGGGAGATTTTGGTTCAAGTCTCCAGGGAGCTAAATAACAACAACAACAACAACAACAACATAATAATAATAATTCAACTTTGGATTATTGATGTCGCCATACCAGGTGACAGTCACATTGAGGAAAAACAACAGGAAAAACTCGGCCATTATCAGGACCTCGAAATCGAACTGTAAAGGCTCTGGCATAAACCAGTACAGGTGGTCCCAGTGGTAATCGGCACACTGGGTGCCGTGCCAAAAGAACTCAGCTGGCATTTGAAAACAATAAACATTGACAAAATCACACTCCGTCAACTGCAAATGGCCACCTTACTTGGATCTGTGCACATCATTCGAAAATATATCACAAAGTCCTAGACTAGATTTTGTGATACAAAATCCAGCATATAGATCTCGTTTGCTGTGACATACTGTGTTTTTGTATCAGTAAAATAATATAATAATAACTTTATTTTTGTATCCCACCTCCATCTCCCTGAAGGGACTTAGGGCGGCTCACATTGGGACAAGCCCAATCAACACATTAAAATACATCAACAACAGTATAAAACAAATAAAAACAACATTGTAACAAAATATAAAAGCAGACATCAACCAACAATCAATGAACTTGCAATAATGATCAGTTTCTGGGCATGGATGGAAGAACTGGTGCAAATCAATTCTGGGGATAGGGCTGATGGATAAAGTTAATTGGCAGCAGCATGGATACAGGGCAATGTAAGATAGAGCATTATAAGTAGATCCAAGAAAGTCACACTACCCTTCTATTCTGCCTTGGTTAGACCACACCTGGAACTCTGTGTCGAATTCTGAGCCCCACAATCGAAGGGAGATGTTGACAAGCTAGAATGTGTCCAGAGGACGGCGATTAAAATGATCTCGGGTCTGGAGAACTAGCCCTATCTATGAGGAGCAGCTTAAAGAGCTCGACATGTTTAGCCTGAAGAAGAGAAGGCTGAGAGGAGACATGATGGCCATGTATAAATATGTGAGGTGAAGTCATAAGGAGGAGGGAGCAAGCTTGTTTTCTGCTGTCCTGGAGAATAGGACATGGAACAATGGCTTCAAACTACAAGAAAGGAGATTCCATCTGAACATCAGGAAGAACTTCCTGACTGTGAAAGCCGTTCAGCAGTGGAACTCTCTGCCCCGGAATGTGGTGGAGGCTCTTTCTTTGGGGGCTTTTAAACAGAGGCTGGATGGCCATCTCTCAGGGGTGCTTTGAATGCAATTTTTCTGCTTCTTGGCAGGGGGTTGGATTGGATGCCCCATGATGTCTCTTCCAACTCTATGATCCCAACTTCGGGTACAGAACAATAGTAAAGCGCAAGGACAAGATTTTTGGGTCCTAGCTGGGGCCAAGTTATCAGGGGAATTGTCTAAAATACATGGGATGACCTTGGATCAGGCATTTTCCTTCAGCCCCACAACTCCTTGAGAGAGAGGATAGAAGAATCCTGTGAGGATGAAAGTCATGCATGCTGTTTTGGTTTCACTGGATCAAAAGCAGGATATTACAAATTTAATAAGAAGTAGTTACTTGTCTCTGCTTCCCAAGTTGAGGACTCCCTGTCCTAAAATCACTTTGTGGACCACAAACTGTTATTTATGAGTGCATACAGCTGTCACAATAGTCCATTGTAAAGCCATTCTGAAAAGCAACAAACTGAACAGAACACAGTCAAACTATTTTTTGCTCTGTGATCAAATTCAGGGAGGGGCATTTTGTGCAACTTTGCAGCAGATGCCGGTTGAGTGGATTGGCTGTTGGATTTCAGTCCATGGCTCATCTTCATAACATCCATGGGTCATTTTTGAAACTTAAAAATGTACTAGTAAAGGTAAAGGTTTCCCCTGACATTAAGTCTAATCATGTCCGAATCTAGGGGGTGGTGCTCATCTCCATTTTTAAACTGAAGAGCCAGCGTTGTCCTTAGACACCTCCAAGGTCATGTGGCCAGCATGACTGCATGGAGCAACATTACCTTCCCACCAGAGTGGTAGCTATTGATCTACTCACATTTACATCTTCTCAAACTGATATGTTGGCAGAAGCTGGGTTTAACAGCGGGAGCTCACCCTGCTCCCCAGATTCGAACAGCCAACCTTCAAGTTCAGCAGCACAGTGGTTTAAACCGCTGCGTCACCAGGAAACCCCACAAAAATAGACTATATTTTTTTTAAAAGATCATGGAAAGATTAGCATTTAAATTAACACAGAAATGTTCACCTCTTTAAAAAAAATTAAGAAGGTGGATGGAACCCCTTCCATTATGCTTGAATTTCAGGAATAATGGAAGGAAGGCTGATGACTAAAGCAACAGTCATATCTCAGGTATGGACTTCCATTATTTACATTGCAAAGATGGAAGCAAATTGGCCTCGCCTCTTTGGAGTAATATATGCAGTGTTAATGTCCCATTTTTATCTTAGCCATTTCCTGACAGAGGAAATGCTGATTCATGCAGCTAAATTGACAGAAAACTTTGCACCTTCCCTAAGCTAAGCTAGATCACATGCAATGCCAGTGTGGATACACTGGGCAAGCTGCCAAATGTCCAGGGCTAAGTTCGCATGGAGCTCACCTATAAATTACATCATCAATCTCGATCTGAACTGGTTTTTACAGCGAGACTTTATTTCAGTGGGTCAGATAATGTGGGTGGTATATAAAAGAAGGCATTTAAAAATGGGAACTTCCTTCTTCCAAATAGCACCCAGTATAAAACACATATCAGACCCCTCAGGTTTCACTCACTCTTTTGAAAATATATTCAAGTTTTTTTTTATGCCAGCCAGCTTTTATCTTATTAAGCGTAGGTTGAAGAACAAAGCTTCTACCTTTGTACTATTACTCAGTAAGCACTCTGTGTTACATTCTTCTGCAGATAGATAATACAATGTCTATTTGCACCCACCCCTCCTGTTTAGAGTGCAAAGCTGGACCTTGCTTTTCACAGCAGTCCTAGTCACATGAATACCTCTAGGGCTCACCCCTTCCTGTTTCAACAGAAGGACAAAGTTTCTCATCAACAGATCTTCTGCTTGAGCCTTTACGTCAATAATTTACTGAACTAAGAACAGGGTGAAGAACTCAGGATGTGATGCAATGTCCAAAAGAAAATGTGACAGTTTAAGACCTAGGGGGCTGTTCCCAAGTGGTGACTTGTAGGAACATGGGAGCTGCCAGACTGTCCCAACTATAGGGAAATTCGGCCAAAAAGGGTTGTCTCCCTCATTGAGATCTTCCCATTCATTCTTCCTGGGACAACATCAGAAAATGGACTGTATATACACAGAAGGTCCTCCATTGTGCATGTGATAGGACTCAGGTTGCATTGTAATAGATGATCTGTGGTTTGCTCTTCTCCACACTTGCATTTTGTGGACTCCACTTTGTAGCTCCATTTCTTACGATTAGCTCTGCATCTTGTGGTACCAGAGCACAGTCTGTTCAGCACCTTCCAAGTCGCCCAGCCTTCTATGTGCCCAAGGGGGAGTTTCTCATCCAGTATCAGCTACTTATTGATGTCATAACTTGTCATCCTATCGCGTCACTGCTGCTACATCACTGCTGTCCTGTTACTGTTCATCGGGGGGGGTGGAATTGGTTTTAACGCTGTTTTAATGTTGTTATTGTGTTTTTCTTGGTTTTTATTGCTGTAAACCGCTCTGAGCTTCGGAGTGAGCGGTCTACTAAGCTGAAATAAATAATAATAATAATAAATGTTCCGGGTTTTAGCCTGCCACTTTTGGACTCTCGCTTGCTGAGGTGTTCTTGCAATTATCTCTGTAGATCTTAGAAAGCTGTTTCTTGATTTAAGATGTTAGCGTGCTGGCTGATATCCAAACAGAGGATGGGCCGGAGATGTCACTGTCTTGGTCGTTTCATTATTGGATGCTACTTCCCAGCGGAGGGTAGGTGGTGCAATACTGGCTAAACAATATAACTTCTCCAGTTGTGTTGGGCGTAGACATCCTGTGATAATGCAGCATGTCTCATTAAGCGCCACATCCACTATTTAACATGGTGAGATGTATTCCACACTGGGCATTCGTATTCAGCAGCAGAGTAGCAAAGCGCAAGGGCAGATGTTTTCACTGTCTTTGGTTGTGATCCCCAGATTGTACCAGTCAAGTTTCATATGATATTATTTCTAGTACCCACTTTTTGCTTGATATTCAAGCAGTGCTTCTTGCAAGTCGGAGCACGGTCCAGAGTAACTCCCAGGTATTTGGGTGTGCTGCAATGCTCCACTGGGATTCCGTCCCAGGTAATTTTCAGAGCTTTATTCACTTTATGAATAAAATGGTGAAAGGCAAGAGCTAAATCCCAATGCCTGGGTAGAAAAAACAGCAGCAGTCAGACTGATGCTTCGCTCTTTCCACAGAATGACCCTCAATTTATCCACAGGTCATATCAAAATCCATAACATTTACCCCCCAAACCTGTCCACAACTTATACACAGGGTCAACTTATACACAAGTATTTATGGTATTCTTTTGTATGTGTCCTCCTTGCTTCCAGATAATTGCTTTTATCATACAACTGAGCTACCTGAGGTTTTCCAGTTATTGTGGCTTCTGTGTCCATTCGTTCCATTCTTTTCAGGGAACATTTTTTGGATCTAGTTTTTCCCCCTCTCCAACTGGTGGCCCTGTGTTTTAAAGGGCAGATTGTATCTCTATTTTTTAAAAATAGAGTAATATAGTGCAAAAATGCTATTTGGCAGATGTACTACCCGATTTTTTTTGAAAAAAGAATGAAGCAAACCCATGGCTTACACACACATACTTACACACACATATACATACATAAACATACAAACACATTTTAAATTTTTCCACTTCTTTCTCCCTCTTGAAAATATACTTACCAAAAAAAACTCTCTTTCTCTCTCACAAACAGAGATCTTTTTTTTATTACTTCTTAAGAATTTTCATTGAGGGTCCGTCTGTCTACTACCCTTTGCCCTAGTAACATGCATTTACTTTTAAGCCTGAAATCTTTCCTATGCTTTTTGTGGGAGTAAACCCCATAGAATGCTTCTAAAGGTGAATCTACGCTGTTGAATGAATGCAGTTTGACACCACTTTCTGGCACATTCTGAGATTTCTGGATTGGTGAGGTGTTCTTGTTGATTATTCGTTCAGTCCCTTCCGACTCTTTGTGATCTCATGGACCATCCCATGCCAGAGCTTCTTTTCGGCTGTCACCACCAACAGCTCCTTCAGAGTCAAGCCAATCACTTCAAAGATACCATCCATCCATCTTACCCTTGGTCAGCCCCTCTTCCTTTTTGCTTCCATTTTCCCCATCATCATTGTTTTCTCCAAGCTTTCCTGTCTTCCCATGATGTAGCCAAAGTACTTCATCTTTGACTCCAATATCCTTCCCTCCAATGAGCAGTTAGGCTTTATTTCCTGAAGTATGGACTGGTTGGATTTTCTCACGGTCCAAGGCACTCTCAGAACTTTCCTCCAACACTACAGTTCAAAAGCATCTATCTTCCTTCGCTCAGCCTTCCCTAAGGTCCAGCTCTCACATCCATAGATTACTACAGAGAATACCATTGCTTTAACTATGCAGATCTTTGTTGCTAGTGTGATGTCTCTACTCTTCACTATTTTATCAAGATTGGTCATTGCTCTCCTCCCAAGAAGTAAACGTCTTCTGATTTCCTGGCTGCAGTCTGCATCTGCAGTAATCTTTGCACCTAGAAATAGGAAGTCTTCCACTGCCTCCACGTTTTCTCCTTCTTTTTGCCAGTTATCAATCAGTCTGGTTGCCATAATCTTGGTTTTTCTTATGTTCTTATGTTTAACTGCAACCCAGCTTTTGCACTTTCTTCTTTCACTTTGGTTAGAAGGCTCCTCAGCTCCTCCTCACTTTCAGCCATCAAAGTGGTATCATCTGCATATCTAAGGTTGTTAATGATTGCTGATGTATTAGCACCCTTTGTCAGTAAAGGCTAAAGACCTTATAAAACTACAACTCTCATACTTGCATAGCATTGAGCCAGGGCACTTAAAGGGGCGTTAAACCGCATCCATTCAACAGTGTAGATGCACCCTGAGAGTACAGGAATAGGACTGCACTCCAGGCTAACAGTATCCTTGAACTAAGCTCAAACATCATCTTTCTTCTAAATGGTTCCCAAAAAATTAGTTGCATGTTTGAGAGAGCATAGTTCCTGAGATGCCTTCCAAAAATAAGAAAATATAGCAGTATATCTTTTGAAGGTAAAGAAAATTAGTATCTCAGTCATTTCTTTGCTCCAAACCTGGCTACATTCCTGAACATGTTTACTAGGGAGTAGCCTTTATTGAACTGAACAGAATTTACTTATTAGCAAATATGCACAGAGTTGTACCGTTGGGAGCAGGCATGTAGCCAGGGGGGGGCTAAGGGGGCTTCAGCCCCCCCCCCGAAATTCTCAGGGTGGTCCGCGAAAAGGCTTTACTGGTACATTATTTAAACTGTTATGTTTATTCATATCATGATCTGATCACCATGCTCATTATATCCTACATTAATGGGGTTATTGGGATAACAATACAAAAGGTTTGCTAGGGTAGACCCAGTCTCAGCCCCCCGAACCAAACTCAGCCCCCCCCCGGAATCAAAATCCTGGCTACAGCCCTGGTTGGGAGAGAGTTTCGCTTTAAGTACCCAGGCTCCAAGCTATGCAATCCTGGGATTTGTAGTATGGTGAAGAACCAACACTCTTTGGCAGAGAAAACTAACGACCTTGTAAAACTACAACTTCCACAATTCCATAGCATCAAGCTATGACAGTTAAAATGGTGTCAAACTTCAGGTATAAGATGTACTATGATCACTCTACAGTTTAGATCAGGCCTGCACAACATGTGGCCCGGGGGCCAGATGCAGCTTTTGCAAGGATTTGGTGCAGCCCTCAGGGCTCTTAGCCTAAGCCTTAGAGAAGGAAGTCACATGCAGTGCTACAGCAGAGTAGCAATCAGAACCCGCCATTGCCCCTCCAAGTACTGTATTTTATGACATAATAGGAGCTGTTGCATAATAGTCACCCCCCCCCCCCCATTTTTGGGGTGGCCAAATCAGTATAATTCTAATCCTCACATAATAGTCACGCTCTTAGTTCACAAGTGTATTATTATGTGAAGGGGGAAGGCACATCGGCAGGTGAGGCTTCAACCACCCACATGTCCACTCAGAGCTAAGGAGCATGCTCCAAGGGAAGGAGGCAGGCACATGGGGGAATGAGCTTTCACTCTCCCACACTTTTGCCCCTCTTTGCAGCTATGTGTATTATGTTTTCACCACTTAATAGTCATGCCTCCTTCCCCCCCCCCCCAAAGGGGGGGGGAGTGTGACTATTATGCCGTAAATTACAATATTTTACCTTTACATGAGGCATGGACAAACTTCAGCCCTCCAACTGACTGTTAGGAATTGTGGAGGTTCAAAACACCTGGAGGGACGACGTTTGTCCTTGCCTGCTCTACACGTTTCCATACTCAAAAATTAATCTGTGGCAAAGGGGGCACCGCTGGTCGGGCTGCTGGAAGTGCTAGTCTTTGTTGGAAGTAGTGGGAAGCAAGGATGAAATTGTAAGGCGTATTTGATCTTTTTTCAGGTAGTAGAATCTTGGGCTCCAGATTATGTTAAAATAGTACATTAAATTGGCTATTTGAGAGGGAAGTGGTAAAGCGTTGCCTCGGTTGAAGTATTAAAAATCTATCTGCAGCCCAAAGAGGTTTAGTTTAGCCTGGGCCTGGGCAAACTTTGGTCCTCCAGGTGTTTTGGACTTCAACTCCTACAATTCCTAACAGCTTAAGTGGCTGAGGGGGAAAAGGAAAGGGCTGTTAGGAATTGTGGGAGTTGAAGTCCAAAACACCTGGAGAATCAAAGTTTGCCCAGGCCTGGTTTAACCTATTTAATTCCAGCCCCTTATGACTGCCAAGTTGTGCAGGCCTGGTTTAGATGCACTCTGAGTTAACATATATGATTTAGGTATGAATATATAGTCTGATATTGAAACATCAATAGAAGATGACGGACATTCTTCATTAAGCATTCCTGGGGTTGAAAATATTAAGCAGAACATATATACCAGATGGAGTCCAGAATAGAAGCAGATGGATTTGATTACACCAGATTTTCCAAATAGGTAGCATGGAGTGCAGCATGGGATCAAGTATTACTTTACCTACATTTGGAAAAGTAGGTAAAATAGAGCACATTTGGAAAAGTAGGTTAAAAATTTCCCAGTCATTCTTTGCTTCTTTTTTTTTTTTGCTCGAAACCAGGTTGCATTCCTGTGCATGTTTACTAGGGAGTCGCCTTTATTGAACTAAACAGGATTTACTTGTGAGCAAACAAGCACAGAGTTGTTCCATTGGCAGAGAAACCCATTCAATACAGTAGGAATTTATGTCTGAATAAGCATCTATGATTCAACTATAAATATACGAAGAGATTGGAACATGAGTAGAAGATGGCTGGACATGTTTCGTTAAGCGTTGCTGAGGTTGAATGTATTATGTCTTCAATGGCGTAGGGAAATTTTAGCATGTGAAGTTGTTATTAACTGTAGCCCAAAGGATGGAAACAGTAGGCTTGGCAGATAAAATGACATTCAGAATTTGGATTGAAAACTTTGTGCACAACTGGCACCTTTTGGGGTCTGCCCCTCCAAAAGTGGTCTTTCTGGATTTATGTACATTCTACAATCTGAATGCCCCGCTTGGCATAAAGCAGGTGATTATAGCACTGAATGAAATATGTAGAATAATCACAGGATGTATTAAACCTACACTTGTTGATCGACTCTATAAGCTAGCTGGAATTGTCCCGTCCCCGTCCGCCATCCCCCCCCCCTGGGCCAAAAAAAAGTGTGACGGGAAGTTGCTGCCAACTGCAAGAGAAATAAGGTTGAACACTGTGAAAGTTACTCACTGTATGGTTATCAGCCTCCTCTCAGTAGACTTAAATCAAGAAAAGGTTTCATGAGAACCACCATTCCTCTAAACCAGTGATTTTCAACCTTTTTTGAGCCGTGGCACATTTTTTACATTTACAAAATCCTGGGGCACACCACCAACCTAAATGACACAAAATGACACTCTATTTGTCATTTTACTAACTGTCACCCTCCCCCCTCCTGACGCCGCTGCTTCCGCCAACCCTCCCCCCCCCCGGAGGCCCACTCACAGGAGGCCCGTCACCGTCCCGCGGGGGGAAGGCTGCGCCGAGTGGCCGACAAATAGGAATTGAGCACACGGGGTGGCTCCGAACCTCAGAACAAACTGCGGCGGAGGCTCGCAGCCGTCGCCACCCCCAGCTCTCCTTCCCGAAGGGGTTCAGCTCCCCCAGAAGTGCCTCCCTCCCTCCGCATTCCTTCGGTTTCCCTGTTGTCACCTTAGGGCCAGATCGGGAAGGAACCAAGCTGGGCTGTGGAGCTGCGCATCCCGGCCTCTGCTCTGCTCTGCAGCGAACCCGGAGCCCAGCCAGGAGAGGCCAGGAGGTGAGGGGTTTCTCCCCTTCCCCGGCGCGGAGGGGCTAGAGAGCAGAAAGCCTCGCCTCGAGCCTCCGGAAGCAGGGTCGGATGGGGGCAGCTCCCGCGGACTCCTCCTCCCTCTCCTCCTCCTTGCTGCTGGAGGGGAGGAGGGCAGAAGAGTGTCCAGGAGCCAGGAAGTAGGTGGAGACGCAGCCCGGCCAGGTAGCCCTTGGCGCACAGAGGGAGGGAAGGAAGGGAAGGAGAGAGAGAGGAGGAAGGGAGGAAAGTTCTGGACGCCGAGGGCTCTCCCTGACTGCAGGCAGGCTGGCTGGCATTGCTGCTTCAGCCAGGAAAGCCTCATTTCTGCTGCCTAAAGTTTCCTGCTAGGCTCCCCCTCTCTCTCTACACTGTAATTTCCCACGGCACACCTGGTGATCTCTTACGGCACACTAGTGTTTCGTGGCACACTGGTTGAAAATCACTGCTCTAAACATTTCCCCAGACACAGTAAGAATATTCCTGTAAGCAGCTAAACCAGGAAATCCCAACTGGATGGTCCCCCACAAAGATCTTCCTTCTAGGGCAAACCAAGAATGGGCAACTTAGAAGTCCCCAAACAGATTCAGGAGTGGAGTTAGCAGATCAAAGACGACCTGGCACAATGGCACTACCTAGAACAGGGGTGGGCAACCTACGGACCGCAAACCATATCCGGCCTGGCAGCCGATCCTGTGCGGCCCAGGAGAAGGGCGTCAGGGGCAGGGCCAAGAGGAAGGGGTGCCGCTGCCGCCATCCGATCGCGGGCTCTGTGGGGTCGCTCTGCTTGCCTGCCTGCCTCGCCGCTCGCGCCACTCGCTCGCCTCGCCCACGCGCCCGCTCGCCCTCTCACCCACTCCGGCTCTCCCAGCACCATCAACAGCAAGGCCAGGCAGGGGAGCTTGCCTTCCCTGCCTGGCCTTGCTGTCGCCGGTTCTGGGAGAGCCGAAGCAGGCGAGAGGGCGTGCGGGTGCACAAGCGAGAGGGCGAGGCAAGCGGCGCGAGCGGCGAGCGAGCCCTCTCGCCCGCTCCCCTCGCTTGCCTCGCCCGTGCGCCCTCTCACCCACTCCGGCTCTCCCAGCAACAGCAAGGCCAGGCAGGGGAGCTTGCCTCCCCTGCCTGGCCTTGCCTGGCGTTGCTGTCGCCGGCGCTGGGAGAGCCGGAGCGGGCAATAGGGCGAAGCGAGCGGCGAGCGGGCGGGGCGAGTGGCGGGCGGGGCGAGAGGTGAGTGAGCGTCAAGCAAACGGAGCGAGAGGGCGAGGCACGCAGGCAAGCAGTGCGACCGACGGAGAGGGAGGGAGGGGGGAGAAGAGGAGGAGGCCAGGGAGGGAAGGAGGGAGCAACAGGAAGTCATCGAGAGGGAAGGGACCCCAGCGCTATCCAGCCCAGCCCAACCCCCAGGCATACACAATCAAAGCACCCCCGACTGATGGCCATCAAGCCTCCCTATAAAACTCTCCAGAGAAGGGGACTACAAGGAAGCATTATTTTATTTTAGTGGTTTTTATTATTATTGTATAATAATTTTATAATAATAATATAATATAATAAATAATATAATATGTTATATTATATTATAATTTCAATATATTATAATGTCTATATATAATATAATAATTATAATATTAATACTAATAATATATGAATATTTCTTGATATATTAATATGTTAATATTAATGATGTGTAATATATAGTACATATAGTAAGTGAATAAATAAATAAATTATGTAGATTTGTAGCGGTAATCTGGAGTCCCAGAACTCCGAAGGTAATACCTTTTGGTTGTAGGCTGCTGTTTCTAGTGAGCGCAAGGACGGATGACGCGACAATTTTACTGCGATTCAGGAAACCAGCTTTATTTGCATGACATCAGCTGATGGGCCTGCCCTCTTTGCAGAACAAAGCTGCTGGAAGACAGAGCCCCGATCTTTCCCAGTAAACAGATTTTATACAGACAATGGCAACAATATTTCAGTCCCTCCCTTCTTCATGCATTGTTACTGGCTAGCATTCATGAACCCATATTACTCTTCCCAATTAAACAAAGCATTCTCAGCATCTCAATCCTATTTGCTGACAAACGTTGCGCAGTGTAAATTTCCATCTTTCTTCTATGTTATCTGCCCTAACGTGCAGACTGTACTTGAATCGATACATTTGCTACTGAGTTCCCACTGGAAGCCTGCCAAGTGGAAACCTCATTTGCCATGCGC
Source organism: Anolis apletophallus (assembly GCA_030556195.1). NCBI lineage: Eukaryota > Metazoa > Chordata > Lepidosauria > Squamata > Anolidae > Anolis > Anolis apletophallus. The sequence continues at coordinate 99,971,027 of JARBWK010000005.1, forward strand.
ATCTCCTAACCCAATTGCTAACTTTGTAAACAAACGCACATGGTGAATGTTAAGCCAATCAAGACTGTTTCTTATCTGGAGGCACATGATGTTCTCTGAGCTAATCACAGCCTGTGCTCGTGTGGACCAATCACAGTGACTAATTCTCGAGCTGTTGCTGGCAAGCTGACTCCACTATTCTGAGCCTATGCTGTAGCACTTTCTCCTGGCATTTCTTTTGTTAAAGCATCAATTTCCCCTTTATTCCTCCATTTTCTTTTTGCAAATGATTTTTGGCCAATAATCAATTGCAAACCATGATCTTATAGCCTAGATTTCATCCCAGTTTGACTTCCAGTCTCTCTTTTCCTTCTTTTTGACACTTTTTGCTATTTTGACTGTCTGTCTCGCTGTAAAGGTACAATATCTTAGCATCAATGGGAAGCAGCAAAGCATGATTGTTACAGAACAAAAAATCACAAGAATTAACATAGCTATTGATTTTAACCATTTCATCTCTGGTAGCCAACTAAATCCCCAAAAATTGTCTGTGGGTTCATAAGACTTTTGAAATAATGGTCATGTATCATGATTGTGTGATTACATGCTGGGTAAGATCCCAAATCAACTCTGTTAAACAGTTCGTATCTTCCCTCCTCCTTGTTTCTTGTGGCATATATGGTACCGTCTGTCTCCCATTTGAAACACAAAGGTGCTTCTAATACAGGGGAACGGTGTGATATCATGAACTGTGCCTTGTCTGCACTGTGTCTAATATATGATTGTTTACAAGTTGTACTATTCCAACCCCGCAACGTGAGCAAAGCTGTTGGTACAATCAGCCATCCTTGCGCATGCGTAGATGGGCCGTGACTACAGATCCAACAGTCATTTAGGCTAAGTTCATGAGTCATGTTTGTAATTAACTTATGGAAAAGATTCTGGTCCCACCCCCCGTGTACTCCAGTTATGTATAGTGTGAGAATTAAAGTCATGTATCCAAACACAGTTCTTACTCCTGTAGGTGGCCTTTCATGCCTGTGTCCCATTAAAATCTCAAACCACCACCGTAAGGAGAAAGTTTTTGGTGTTTTCCATCGTTTTGGCGTCGGGCCACGCTTGCTTGGTTGCAGGGCGATGACATCTGCGGTGATTTCTTCAGCGGCCTCGTTGACTCTTATGTAGGGTGTTGACCGCTTGTTGATCTTTATCTTTAGCGGATCCTCCGGATCGACTGCAGATTCCCAAACAGCCGGTACTCTCTTTACTCTCATGTAGTGAATCCAAGGCCTTATCTCTCGCACTTTCACGGCAGTGGGCGTGGCTAGGAGAATGATGTATGGTCCCCTCCATCTCGGCTGCAGCGGCTGGACCCTCCATTCCTTCACGAGTACCTGGTCACCTGGGGAAAAGCAATGAAGAGGTGTGGTAGGAAAGGGTGGTTGCAGTTCTGCAGTATATTGGCTCAATTCTTCAAGGTGCTTTCCTAGCAGCTGAACTTGTTCTAAGGTTTGCTGATTTCCTAGAACATGACTGTTTTAGGCCAGTCCATCTATGGTCTTTAACTTTAATGGGGGTCTCCCATAAGGTCTTTCATAGGGTGACAGTCCTGTCTTCTTGTGTGGGGTGCATCTGATTTTTAAACAAAGCCATGGGTAGTGCCAATCTCCAATTTAGTCCTGTCTTTTGACAAATCTTTTCCCAACTGTTTTTCAGCGTCCCTGCTATCCTCCATGCAAAGGCATCTCTGTAAAGTCTGTGACTAATATTTCAAACGGTGAACTGCCTTGATGCTGGATCCCTGGGGCTTAAGTGGCCCCTCCTTGGGTTGTTCCTGGTGCAAGTCCAGCATCTGTGAGCTGCAGCTGCAGTTAAGCTATGCAGGCCATCCATTTACATTTGCCTTCCCAGCAAGGCTGCTAATGCAGATTTACCTAAATGGGTGCTTTCATGAAAATGTTGGACTATGTGCCATGCCTTATCCTTCGGGATGAAGACACGGTTGTCTGGCATCACGAGAATGTTCCCTTGCCACTTCCCTTTCTCACTCAGGGCCCAATATTCCTCATCTTTTGTGTAATTGCATTTCTCTACCTGTGGGCCTGAGCTTGTGACTTCCAACATTATGGAAAATGAGCTTTGGAGTGCTGCTTTCCTAGCGACCAGATCAGCCTGCCTGTTTCCTTGAATGACCGGATCATCTCCTCTCTGATGCCCCCTACAGTGCATAACAGCTTCTAAAAGAGCGACTATTTCATCAGCATGCTTGATGGCCTTTCCAGCTGAGGTCAGGAAACCATATTAACCCTTTTCCCTTTCGCCAAAAGCAGCGCTTGGGTGAGAGCCAAAAATTCTGCCAACTGAGCAGGAGTTCCCGGACGAAGAGACCCTGCTCCCAGGACCTCTCCGTCCCATGTCACAACTGCATAGCCCGTCCGTCTCACCCCATCTTGCACAAAGCTGCTGCCATTCGTAAAAAGGGTTAGATCTACCTTCTCCAATGGGATATCTTTTAAATCTGGCCCGCTGGAATAAACCTGGTCCATGACTTTGCATGCAATGATGTTCTAGTGGCTCTCCGTATTTTGGCAATAAAGTCGCCGGATTTAGCATAGGGCACATCTCGAGGAGACGAGGGGGGTTATCACACAGCACTCCCTCATGCATGGTTAATCTCTCATTCGTGAGCCAGCGGGGTCTCTTCGTATCTAACAGTGCCTTGACGCTATGTGTACTTTGCCATGTGCCTAACTTTTGTGTCAAAACACCCACAGCTGTTCCTTCTTGCTCGGAAGCAAACAGGAAGAACTGCTTTGCCAATCTGGCAGGCCTAATGCTGGGGAAAGCATTGAGGCCTTTTCACATTCTTCCGTCCAGACAAATGGATTCTGTCTGCTCCCTCTAGTGGCTTGATAAAAAGCTTGGCTAGTACTGCGTAGCCTGGCAGCCAATGACGCACGTGTGTCTTCCTTTCTTTCCACCTCCAAAATCTTGCTTCCTTGTTCCCAAGGAGAACTAGAGCGCACTATGTTCTCATACTGCGACAATCTATTCAAATGTTCTTGAATCCCTGCTACTGCTTACTTCGCCAACCCTGGAGGGTTGTCTTCGGCGTCTCCTCTCCGGGCCATTGTATCTCTTTCTTCCTGACCTCCTTTAACTGAAACAATCTCCATCCTTCTGCCATGGGAATTTTTAACCCCATCCAGTGTAGGCTATCCAACAGGATTTTACTTCCTGCCTCTGGCCCAAATCTCCTCTTTTCTCTGACTCTCTGAAAACCTACTTCCTCTTTGCCTTTCATCCATCATGCCTTACCCCTCTTTCTTCTATCTTTGCATGCTCTCTTGCCATAAAAACCTGATCTGCCCGGGCCAAACAGTTCATTTGTACGCATAAATATAAAGCATTTCACTTTGAATCTTTTAAAAAGTCAGCCTTTCCAAGTACAGTCTCATGTTTTTTTCTTGCACCTATGATCAGGGTTGAATGTTCGACCTGCTTGCCAATTTCCTCTCTGCTTGTTTATCAGGGAACAAAGCGTTTTACGTTATCTGCCTCCAGGCACAAAATGTCTTCTTTTACATTCCTTCTCTTCTGCACAGAATATTTTCCTTTCTTTTTAAACTCTCCTAAGAATGCTGTTCTCGTTTCCTATTTAGGTATACTTGATCCGCTATTGCTAACAATTTCCTAAAAATCCTGGCTGCTTTTTGAATCCTCTTCTCACAGCTGTCTGTGAAATGATTGTAGTTGCCATATTTTCTGTGGGCTTCCTCCAGTCTCTCTGCAGCAGTAAACACTGCGTTTAGAAGCTGTTTGCAATCCCACCATGTAGGATCATGTGTGGCAATTATTCCCTCTAATAAAATCTGCCATTGCTTGGTTGTTCTGAATAAGGTGGTGTGGCATTCCGCCAGTTAAAAATGTCACTAGAATTAAAGGGAACAATTTGAAAGGCTTGTACCACCCTGTTGTTGTCATCCAACAGGGGTACTTGTCGAATTTATAACACAAGTCAGGGTTAGAGTAACCTCCAAAATCATTCAAAAACGCTATATTTTCAAATCATATCATTCAGTTTATAACACAGATGTTGAATTTCAAAGTATAACATATACAGAGCTTTATAGCTTATTCCACTCTACCGTATCCGGGGCGCAGCCAGGACGACGCAACAGTCCATTCCCCAATTTGGCAATTAAGGGTGTCAGTCCCGGACAAATCATAAAGTTCCAAATGGAAATAGACGGTTAGAGGGCAGGCATTAGGCCAAGGTACTCCAGTACCATAGGACGAAAACGAACCGGAGCCGCCAGTTTAGGCTCCTAGTAGTCCAATAGGGCAAGCCGACGGAAGGTCATAGAAAACACATCGGGGCCACAGATTCCGTTTCGAAATTCTTTGTCAAGGCTAGATGTCCATGTTTAGGTTCATGTCCTAGAAATGTATATACATATAAAGAATCATACAGTAGCAAATAGAAACATAACCCACATTTAAACAATACTTAAAGGCGAAATCGCAATGTATAGCATACCATAGTATAGGAAATCCTAGCACAACCTCGTCTCGATCCGGCGAGGTGACCATAAAGGTAATTTTACCTGTGGACGTACTTATTTAAATTAAATCAAAAGGGAGTGTAAGCTGACCGGCTCATTAAGGCCAAAAGGTAATTCGCATTTAATTTTAATTGTCCATAAAACTTCAAGCCTACGGAGCACCTGGGAGAGGTTTCCGTGTGGAGGAACAAAAGGCTTTTCCAGCACCATGAGTTTTAAAGACGCAGGGGAATGTTGTTTTTCCATGCAGTGTTGATAGAAGGGGATTTCTGTACTATTATTGTTTATCCTACTCCGATGCTCGATGAATCTTTGTTTTAATTTTCTAATCGACATACCCACGTAGGTTTTAGGGCAGCTGCACGTGATGACGTAAATTATCCCGGAGGATGCGCAGGTAGCGAATGATTTTACAGGAAAATTATGATTTTTGGCTGGACTGAAAATAAACTTGTCAGTGCATATATTTGGGCAAACAGAGCAATTCCCACACGGTCTGCTGCCTGGAGAAAGATTGGATTTAGTAGGTCTAATATGATTGGCATGGGTCAGGATTTGGCCTAAGTTCCTCGTACGCTTGGACGCAATTATTGGGGGGGATTCCAGGCCCTTCCAGGTACTTGTCGAATTGGCATTTGTAGTGCTCCCCTTGTCTCTGTGCCTGATCTCGCTGCCTCTCGGGATCTGCTTCTAGTTTGCATAGGTGAAACATCTAATGGCTCCCGAGGATCTTTTCTATTTGTGTCCGGAAAATGCTCTATCATTCTCCCGGCATCCGGAGAGTGGTCCCTTCTCCTCGCAATTGGGGTATGCTCTATCACTCTCCTAGCGACTGTGGAGTGTTCTTTCTTGCACCTTCCGTCGGTGGAACGCTCTGTTGTTCTCCCAACATCTGGGGACTGCCTTCTCACTCTCCTCTCTACCTCCCTTGCTTCTGCTAGCGGATATAGGAGTTGATCTGGTTGGGGCACTTGGTAAGCTGGCGGACTCTCGTAGAAAGGGTTGCGTTCTGAATGTGGCATGGTGTAAACTGTTGTGGCTTGCAGTAGCATTAAGGGTGCCGTCGCGGCCTGTGAGGTTGCCATAGTTGATGGAAACATCACGCGGGGAGCCGCGGCTGGCAGAGTCGCTAGTGCTGGCTGGGGCATTGCTGGTGGATTCATTGCAGGGAACGCGGTTGGAACAATGTCTGCCGCTGGGGTGTGCATCACAGCCGGGGATGCCATCTCTGCGGCTGAACTTGTTTCGGAAGTGGGAACCGCGGTTGGGGCTTGTATCGGGGCATTTAAGGACGCATTTGGCAGAGGTGCGTTGGGCCCCTCTGCTTCTGCGATTGCATTTTCTCTATGCCTTGGTCTTCTCCTTAAGGGTTGCAATTTTTCCGGTTCTACTGGTAAAACCGGAGCATTTCTCCCTGCCTTTCGGTTAACAAAACATCTGTCCTGGGGCTGCCTTGGACCAGCCCACCAAACTCCTTCCGAAACCATTCTTTCCCATGTCGCGGAGTAGACCCATTGATCAGTTGGGTGTACTTCGTGACAATAAGATTCTAACTGCCTGCATTTTCTCAAATCCCATGTTCCTGTCTTTGGTCAGCTGATTTCTGCAACAGCCGGCCATACTTCTGTTTTCTCTCCACTCCTAACTGGCAAAACCTTTCCCAGTTGTCTAGAACACAGCTCAGAGGCGTCCCTCTTCGCTCCTGGGATCCCACTCCACCCATTTCTAATGGCTGGGGACACTTCAGTGCTTGCTCCCCCCAAATGGCGTGTGTGTTCCCTAAGTGTTTTTACTTAACACTTATACTTGCCGATTCCTGTAGACCCCCGGGATTCTTCCCGTGTCCTCGGACTTCTGTGCCGGATTTCTCACTAGACGCTCGGAACCCCGGTGCCCCCGGACTTTCTCTGCGCGCTTCTGGTGCCGGATTGCTCACTAGACGCGGTACGACCTGCGCCCCCGGACTTTCTTTCTTCTTCTGGTTTCACTGGCAGTATTTGGCAATTGCGGTCCCTCGGGTCAATAACGTTTCTCTGAGGCAAGATGGGCAGCCAGTCGTTTTTCAGGGCCCCTGTCAGCTCACCCAAGTCGAGTCAGCTTCCCGTTTCCGAGCGGAGACCGTCCTGACAACAGGATCGCGCCCTCTGCGTCACAGACTCGTCTGGATTGCACTATCCAGGATCATGTCGGGGTCACCAGGATGTAGCGGTAATCTGGAGTCCCAGAACTCCGAAGGTAATACCTTTTGGTTGTAGGCTGCTGTTTCTAGTGAGCGCAAGGACGGATGACGCGACAATTTTACTGCGATTCAGGAAACCAGCTTTATTTGCATGACATCAGCTGATGGGCCTGCCCTCTTTGCAGAATAAAGCCGCTGGAAGACAGAGCCCCGATCTTTCCCAGTAAACAGATTTTATACAGACAGTGGCGACAATATTTCAGTCCCTCCCTTCTTCATGCATTGTTACTGGCTAGCATTCATGAACCCATATTACTCTTCCCAATTAAACAAAGCATTCTCAGCATCTCAATCCTATTTGCTGACAAACGTTGCGCAGTGTAAATTTCCATCTTTCTTCTATGTTATCTGCCCTAACGTGCAGACTGTACTTGAATCGATACATTTGCTACTGAGTTCCCACTGGAAGCCTGCCAAGTGGAAACCTCATTTGCCATGCGCATCTCCTAACCCAATTGCTAACTTTGTAAACAAACGCACATGGTGAATGTTAAGCCAATCAAGACTGTTTCTTATCTGGAGGCACATGATGTTCTCTGAGCTAATCACAGCCTGTGCTCGTGTGGACCAATCACAGTGACTAATTCTCGAGCTGTTGCTGGCAAGCTGACTCCACTATTCTGAGCCTATGCTGTAGCACTTTCTCCTGGCATTTCTTCTGTTAAAGCATCAATTTCCCCTTTAGATTAGGTGCGGCCCTCCATAATATTTTTTGGCTCTCGTGTGGCCCCTTGGAAAAAATAATTGCCCACCCCTGACCTAGAAGAATCCTCCATTTTGTGCAATTGTGGAGCAGAACAAACAACTCTGCCTCGCTTCTGTACGCTTGTCCGCAATGCCCTGCCTCATGCACAGAGGAAAAACTGTTCAAAGCTACAGCCAATACAGTCGCTGTTGCCCGTTTTTGGTCTAAAACTATTTATCGGCTTATGATCCCTTTATTTTATCAGTTTTTAATCTTACTTATTTATGCAATGCTTTTGACACAATTTTTTTTTAAAAAAATCTGAATGCTGGATAAGACTGCTGGGATTTGTAGTCCAACATGTCTGGAAAATGCCAGGCTGCATCAACACTGTAGAATGAATGCAGTTTGACACCACTTTAACTGCTATCGCTTAATACTATAAAATCCTGTGAGTTGCAGTTTCTCCAAATACTTTAGCCTTCTGTGGCAAAAAAAAATGCTGATGTCTCACCAAACTACAACTCCCAGGCATTGAGTCATGGTAGTTAAAGCAGTGCCAAACTGAATTAATTCTACAGTGCAGATGAACCCTGGATGATTACTCCAGTGAAATCCACATGTTTTTACCAGCACAGAAGAAAGATATATTTTATTTTTGGTTTCTTATTGATCCAATATAGAGGGCAACAGTGTAGAAAGTCAGGGGAATGATTCAAAGCCCGTGCATTTCGAAATATGCAACCGGAAAAGCGACTTAAAAATCATTAATGATGCCAAACAAGAATACACCTATAATTAGGTGTTGTGTGTAGAAGAATATATCATTTATGTTCTTGTGGGCCCTCAATCTGTGTAATTTGGAAGGAAAATCATATGCATCGCATACATTTCTGATTTGCAACATGCATAAATGTAAGTGGCTGAGATGCAAAATGGGGTAAATGAAGAAAAGAAAGAGGATCTTGGATCTGCTTTCAAGAAGCAAGTGAATGTCACGTTTATTTATGAATTCCTTACGGCTAATGTTGTTAGTGATACATAAATACATAAAGTTGCACAACAGCAACAACAAAACCCCCAAGAATGAAAGCGAAAGGAAAAATATGTTACGTTTATTAGACAAAGTCTTCTTTTACACTGTCATATAATCCAGATAATCTGGCGCAATGGATTAAACGCTTGTGCCAGCAGGACTGAATCTGGGGAGTGGGGTGAGCTCCCGTCTGTCAGCTCCAGCTTCTCATGTGGGAACATGAGAGAAGCCTCCCACAGGATGGTAAAACATCCGGGCATCCTCTGGGCAACATCCTTGCAGATGGCCAATTCTCTCACACCAGAAGCGACTTGCAGTTTCTCAAGATGCTCCTGACACACACAAAAAACCTACATTATCTGCCTTAATTGGATTGTATGAGTCTACACTGCCATAGAATCCAGTTCTATGACAGTGTAGAAGGGGCCATAGAGGCAGAAGAAGGCAAGCAGTATTAACATCTCAGAGCAAGAAAAAAGAAAGGTAATGTTAAGATCAAAGGAGTTTCAAAAGCCTATGAGATTAAAAAGGTATTTGTTTATGTGAATAGAAAGGTCTATAAAGACGGTGTTGTCGTGGTTTGAATGTTGGATTACGACCTTGGCAACCGGGATCTGAATGGAAATGGAAACGCACTGGGTGATCTTAGGTAAATCACACTCTCTCGGCCTCTGAACTATTTTCTGTGATCTTTTGGCCTTAGGATCACAATAAACGGGCAGCCCCTTAAAGGCACAGAACAACAATAAAGATGGCACCAAGGGGCCGAACTAAGGAAGGCCTTGAAGCAATAGCCTTTCTTCTTGAGCCATGCCTTTATCTGTTTGAGTGCATGAGCGGTTGCATCCACACTGTTGAACGAACACAGTTCAACACGACTTTTAACTGATATGGCTCAATGCTTAGGAACTGTGGTATTGCAAGCAAAGAATACTGAGGCCTCACCAGGTGACAAATCCCAGGATCCCGTAGCAGTTGAAGTGGTATCAAACTGCATTCATCTGACAGTTTAGATGCACCACTTTGGAAGAAAGTTGTGTTGACAGAGTGGCAAAGGCCCTGCACACTGCACATGCGCAGAGGCAATCTGTTTTATCATTTCAGACTCTATACCTTAGGGCCTGGCTCAGGATTGAAGACCTGACCTAAATTTCATGTTTTCATAACAATATGTTTTCATAACAAGTGCAAAGGACACCTCAGTACAGGGCTTGCCATTAATCTGGCTTTCCTGCCAGGCCTCGAAAGCCCTTCAATGTTGTGCAACCATGGTAGTGGTGCGGTTGTTTCCCCCTTTGACAGTTCGTTGTGCAAAATGGTTTCCCCCCGAAGAGCGGATGGACAAATTCCCCTTTTCCACCAAGGGGGGGATTTCCACTCCCACAGTGGAAACTGTAAATCACAAACATATGGAAAGGAAGGCCTTTCAAACAAACATGCCCTTATGTGGAAGAGGGAGCCTGCTTTGCATGAGGAATTTGCTAAAAAAACAAAAACAAACAGAAAACGCCTCACGAGCCACAAAGCCTTTTAGGTGATGTGGGGACTCTCTTGGGACAATGGCATTGTATAGAAACCATCCGCCATGATTACGTCCAGAGCCCTGAGGAGATTCCACACAGCTTTATCAGCCTGAAGCAATGGGAAGCAAAGGGTGCGTCTGCACTGTAGATCTAATGCAGTTTGACACTACTTTAACTGCTTTGGCTCAACGTTACACAATCCTGAACTTTGTAGTGAGGCACCTGCCCTTGATGGCAGAGCAGAGATTGTAAAACGACAACTCCCATGACTCCATAGCATTGAGGAGTAGCAATTCAAGTGGAGCCAAACTGAGTTAATTCTACGGTGTAGATGGGCCTCGATTTGCTCCTCTTTTAGACTCCCGCCTATGGATAAGATGCCTCTCCAGGCCCTTCCAGATAGGTCCTATATCCTAGAATTTGATTCTGACACGGAAATTGTGGTTTGCAAGCTAAGGGTGCATCTAGAATTAATCTGCACCACTTTAATGTTATGGAATCATGAAATTTGTAGTTTTACATGGTCTTTATTGGGGTATGGATATTAGTTTGTACAACTGTACCTTCGCTTCGCTTCTGATACGATAAATCAAAAAGTAAAACGTCTTTATTTAGCCCTTGCCAGAGGGTGCTCGTGCCTCACTAGACTACAAATCCCAATAGTTATGGCAACCAGTGCCAATTAAATTGCATTAAATCTATATAGTAGATGTATCCCAGATTATGGCAGCATGGACTCATATAATCTAGTTTAAAGCAGGAAATCTGGAATATAGAGCCTGCCTGGAAGGGCCCTCTGGTGCTTTCTTGTCAGTCAGACCAACAACATTCGAGTTCATGAATCTGGACATAAAAAGAATAGAAGGAGAGCATAATTTATTGCTGGACTTCAGGAAACTAGAACTCATGTCTACCCATTGTATTTCATATATTAAGAATATACTGTAATTCACACATGCATTATGTTACTTGATTATTATATATACTGCACTCTATCTATCTATATGATGAGTTACTTGAATATAGCACTCAGGACTTCAGGAAACTAGAACTCATATCTCCCTGCTGTAGTCTCATATATTAAGAAGATAGTTCACACACGCACTATGTTACTTGATTATTATATATACTGCACTCAGTAAATATATGCTGAGTTACTTGAACACACACACACACACACATATATAATTTGTGGGATTAACATGAACTCAAAAATCAATGGACAAATTGACACCAAATTTGGACACAATACACCTACCGGGCCAACGAGTGACCATCACTCATAAAAACACTGAAAAACACAGCAGAAGAGATTTAAAAAGCCAGCAAACAAAAATACATTACAACGCATGCGCAAAACCACATATATACCCAAACACACACACATATACACACATATACACAAATATATACACAAACAAAACACATATATACAGACTGGGCCACAGCAACATGTGGCAGGGAACAGCGCTATATATATATATAGAGAGAGAACACTCAGTATATATACACTTTTTTCGTGTCAGGAGTGGCTTGAGAAACTGCAAGTCGCTTCTGGTGTGAGAGAATTGGCTGTCTGCAGAGAGGTTGCCGAGTGGACACCCGAATGTGTTACCATCCTGTGAGAGGCTTCACTCATATCCCCGCATGAGAAGCTGGGGCTGACTAATGGGAGCTCACCCTGTCTCGCAGACTGCTAACCTTCAGGTCAGCAGGTCAGCCAGCACAAGGGTTTAACCCATTGTGCCGCCACGGCTCCATATATATGCTGAGCTCAGTAGATATCAAGTTACATAGTGCATGTGTGAATTGACTACACTGAAAAATACAGTATGAACCCTGTAAATGTCAAAACTTTGACACCACTTTAACTCTTGAGGTTTGTAGTGAAGTGCCAGCACACTTTGGCAGAGAAGAGCTTATAAAACTACAATTCCTGTGATTCCATAGCATTCAGTCACGACTGTTAAAGTGGTATAAAGTTTCATTAATTCTACAGTATAGATCAGGCATGGGGAAACTTCGGCCTTCCAGGTGTTTTGGACTTCAACTCCCACAATTCCTAGCAGTCCAAAGTTTGCCTATACCTGCTATATATGCATATCTTTCTGCAAAAATAAAAAAAAATCCCAGCTCTTGGTCGAGCAGTTGTTATTCCCCAGGTGGAGAAAAGGCCTTTGAAAAGACTTGTTGACAAATCATTAAAAACACAGCAACAACTTTCCTTGCATAGCTGAAGGCCTGTGGTTAAAAAAAACCACACACACAGAGTGAGAGACCAGGAACAGTACCGCAAAGGTCTGCATTTACAGACATGTCAAGTATCTGCTAAAGGAGAGATTTCCCTTGAGATTAGTGTCTACAGAGCAAATGATGATTTCCCAAAGACCTGTATCCCTTAAGGTCACTGTGTACAGCCCTTATAATACAAAGAGACTTTCTCTCTCTCGCAGGTTCTGCAACATAAGTGCCTACAGTATTATTATACTCTCACCTTTTTGTGTGTGTCAGGAGCAACTTGAGAAACTGCAAGTTGCTTCTGGTGTGAGAGAATTGGCCATCTACAAGGATGTTGCCCAGGGGGTGTTGCCCAGGCAGGGTTGCCCAGATGGTTTTGATGTTTTACCATCCTTGTGGGAGGCTTCTTTCATGTCCCCGCATGAGGAGCTGAAGCTGACAGAGGGAGCTCATCCACTCTCTCCCCAGATTTGAACCTCCGACCTGCCGGTCTTCAGTCCTGCCTGCACAAGGGTTTAACTCACTACGCCACCGGGAGCTCCTGTACTCTCACTTGATATAGGCATCTAACAATAAATAGAAAGCAATGCACATTAAAATATTGCAAAGGCAATGCAATATTAAAAAACGGAAAATATACCATTTGGGCTGTTGAAAGCACTCAAGGTTAGAATATTAAAATGAATTAATCCTTTATACTTGTCCGCCAGTGGTACAATGGGTAAACCTTTGTGCCAGCAGGACTGCTGAGCAATAGAGCAGCGATTTGAATCCGGGAAGAGCAGGTTGAGCTCCCTCTGTCAGCTCCAGCTCCTCATGCAGGGAAATGAGAGAAGCCTCCCACAAGGATTGCAAAAAAATCAAACATCTGGGTGTTCCCTGGGTAACATCCTTGCAGACAGCCAATTCTCTCACACCAGAAGCGACTTGCAGTTTCTCAAGTCGCTCTTGACACAGAAACTTGTCTCAAAATTCCCATCATGCAAGTAGCTACAGCCCATCTGCGTAATAATACCCGTAACAGTCTATAACAGGCATCGGTAAACTTGGACCCTCCAGGTGTTTTGGACTTCAACTCCTACAATTCCTAACAGCCTCATGTCCCTTACTTTCCCCCCTCAGTCGCTTAAGGAATTGTGGGAGCTGAAATCCAAAATACCTGGAGGGCCCAAGCCTGCCCATGGCTAGTCTATAATAATGTACTACCTAGGAGCTTGGTTATGGTCAATAGTAAAAAAAAAGAATAGGAGTCCATTGTGGTTTGCAAATTAAGGGTGCATCTAGAATTAATCTGCATTTTGACACCACTTTAACTGCCAGGGCTCAATGCTACGGAATCATGGGATTTGTAGTTTTACAAGGTCTTTATTGGGGTATGGGTATTAGTTTGTACAACGGTACCCTCAGTTCACTTCTGATACGATAAATACATAAAAGGTCTTTATTTAGCCCATGCCAGAGGGTTCTGGTGCCTCACTAGACTACACATCCCAAGTGACATGGCAATTGGTGTCAATTAAAGTTCATTACATCTATATAGATGTATCATCCTTTCAAGAAGCATCAGGCAGGGATTGAGTTAAAAAAAACAACTCTGACTGCAAAGTGTCAGCTCTCCTTTGGCTTTTATAACCTGCTTACTAACAACTATTTATTGTAAGGGGTGATCTGCAAAAAGCATGAGGCCTGCAAACAGAAGCTTAGGGTCAAATCCCTGCCCCCTTTTCTCTAAACAAAGGGGAGGGGGAAAATGTACACCAACAAGGAAAAAAACAGCTGAAGCAGGAGAACCACAGAAAGAGAGAGAAAGAGAGGGGAAGAGGGGGATGGAGAGAAAGAGGGAGAGGAGGAGAGAGGAATGGAGAGGGAGAGAAAAAGAGATAGAGGGAAGGAGGGAGGGAGGGAGCAAAAGAGAGGGGGAAGGAGAGAGAGAGAAAGGGAGAGGGAGAAAAGGAGGGAGGGGAAAGAGACAAGAGAAACAGAGAGGGGAAAAGGAGGGAAGGAGGAGAAAGAAAAATGAGAGAAAGGAAAGAGGTAGGGAGAAAAAAAAGAGAAATAGGAGGGAATGAGGAAGAAAGGAAGAGAAAGAGAGAAAGGGGAGAGGGGGGAAGAGAGAGAAATAAATAGAGAAAAGGAGGGGGGATGGGCAAGTGAAATAGAGAGGGAAAAGAAGAGAAGGGGAAGAGAAAGAAGAGATAGAGAAAGGGAAAGAGGGGGAGAAATAAAGAGAAACAGGAGGGAATGAGGAAGAAAGAAAGAAAGAAAGAAAGAGGGAGAGAAAGAAAGGGGAGAGGGGGGGAGAGAGAAATAAATAGAAATAAGGAGGTGAGAGGAGCACGTGAAATAGAGAGGGAAAAGAAGGGAAGAGGGAAAGAAAACAGAGAAAGGAAAAGAGGGGGAGAAATAAAGAGAAACAGGAGGGAATGAGGAAGAAAGAAAAGAAAGAGGGAGGGAGAGAAAGAAAGGGGAGAGAGGAATAGAGAGAAAGGGGGGGAGAGAGAAAAAGGAGGGAGGGGAGAGAGGAAGGGAAAGAGGGAGGGAGAATAAAAGAAACAGGAGGGAATGAGGAAGAAAGAAAAGAAAGAGGGAGGGAGAGAAAGAAAGGGGAGAGAGAGGAATAGAGAGCAAGGGGGGAGAGAGAAAAAGGAGGGAGGGGAGAGAGGAAGGGAAAGAGGGAGGGAGAATAAAAGAAACAGGAGGGAATGAGGAAGAAAGAAAAGAAAGAGGGAGGGAGAGAAAGAAAGGGGAGAGAGGGGAATAGAGAGCAAGGGGGAGAGAGAGAGAAAGGAGGGAGGGGAGAGAGGAAGGGAAAGAGGGAGGGAGAATAAAAGAAACAGGGGGGAATGAGGAAGAAAGAGAAAGAGAGAAAGAAAGAAAAAGAAAGGGGAAGATAGAGAGAGAGAGAGAAAAGGAGGGAGGGGAGAGGGACAATTGAAATAGAGAGGGAAAGGAGGGAAGGGGAGAGAGAGAGAAAAGAGAGAGAAAGGGAAAGAGGGAGGGAGAAATAAAGAGAATCAGGAGGGAATGAGGAAGAAATAAAGAAAAAGAGAGGGGGGAGAGAGAAACAAAGAAAGAGGGAGAGAGAAACAAAAGAGGAGGGAGAAAGAAAGAAAAGAGTGAGTGAAAGAGGGGGGAGAGAAAGAAAAAAAGAGAGGGAGAGAACCATCCACAGCTCTCTCTCTCTCTCTCTCTCTCTCTCTCAATCCATTCTAGCAAGCCCCGCCCCTCCGAACGCTTTCATCCAATCAGCGGCGGCGAAGGCGGCCAGGGAAAGTGGCTGAGCCCGTTCTCCCAGCCGAAGGGAGCCGAGGACACGAGATGCAGGGCGGGCGAGGGGAAAGGGGTGCGGAAAGGGGGTGGGGAGGTCAAGCGGAGCGCTTTGGCTCATTTGCATGGCCCAATGGGGTGTCCGCATGCAAACGAGCCGCGCGGCGATTGGCTGCGGGGTTGGCAGGATAACTCCAGCCCGGGGAGCCCTTTGTCCCTCAGACCGGCTTTGGGCTCCGGAGGGAGAGGCGGCCTCTCTGCGTTGGTGGCAAGTGGCGCGAGGCTGCAACATGACTCTGGAAGAGCTGGCCGGGGAGCACCAAGCATTGGGAAGGTACTTCAAGGGAAGGGGTTTCCTGGAGGGGAAGAAGAGCAGAAATAGGACTTTTTTTTAGAGCTCTCTCTCTCTCTCTCAAAGGTTGCAATCTGCCTTGTCTTGTGGTTTCCACAATGCAAAAGTGCCTGAAGGGGAGAAATACAGTGCGGGGTGCAGGGCAGGAAAGAGAATGGGGTGGCATTAATTATATATACTACACTATATTAATATGATTATTCGTGGCATTTCCTTTGTAATTCCCTGCTGACAGGAATCAATCCCCTTCACAACCCATTGATTGCTAAAGTTACTGACAGCTCCTGATTGATCTGCAAAGTATTAGGATTTTTTTTTTTCAAATGCCTCATTGCATTGCACTAAATTGCATCCTCCCCCCATTCAGCACCATTGCATTGCACGATACAATAGTTCTGAATTGGGGTGGGGGGAATGCAATTTAGATGTGGTTTTTTTTTTCAACGTGAGGGGAGAAAACTCAGGAGGTAGATTTTTGGGATTCCCCCCCCCCCTTTTGACAGGATTATTTCCTTCCAAAGCCATACCTGGCGAAGCCCCAAGTGACTAACAGCACCTTATTTATCTGCAAAGTGTTAGGATTGCTTCAAAAGGTCCTCTTTTTTTAAAAAAAAATTTTTTTTAAATCCCTCCTTGCATTGCACCACCTTTGCTGCCACTTACAAAGGAACCCATTTCCCATAAAGTGCTGGGCTGTCTCTTGCCTGTCTCTCCACGTGAGAAGATCAAGGTCTGCGGTTTCTCCAGAGACGCTGCTTCTTTCCTTTGGATTAATGGCATTTTTTTAAAAGTCCATGTTTTGCATGTCTGGGATGGGCTGGAGGTCAGCTTGAAGGCCAGGACTTGTGGTGTATGGGATTTTTTTCCTTTGTGGTGTAACTTTTTTTGGCTGACTTTTTTCCCCTCCCTCCTTCTTTTTTTGGGGACTTTTCCATCAGCATGGAGAAAGTAGGAGACGCCTTGGAAGAAGTCCTAAGCAAAGCCCTGACTCAGAGAACCATCACAGTCGGCGTGTATGAGGCAGCCAAGCTGCTCAATGTGTAAGTTTCCCTCTGTTGCCTGATTGATTGATTGATTGACAGTAGTGACAATGTGTTGTTGAAGCTTTCATAACCGGAGTTACTGGATTACTGTGAGTTTTCTGGGCTGTATGGTGATGTTCCAGAAGCATTCTCTCCTGACATTGCGCCCACATCTATGGCGGTTCTTTCTCCCACCCTGGACATTCCACAGATATATAAACCTCTGAGGATGCCTGCCATAGATGTGGGTGAAACGACAGGAGAGAATGCTTCTGGAACATGGCCATACAGCCCGGAAAACTCACAGCAACCCAATAATAAGGATCAGGTCATCGCACTTACATTCAGCTTCTGGGACTGTTGGTTTATCTCTTTTTTATGTTTATCCCACCTTTCTCCTGATACATGGAGTCCACTTTTGATTTCCACTTAAGTTGGATATTTAATTTATATGGACCAAATAAGGAAAAAAATCCAGAGATGTTTGGTTAAGTGGTCGTAACCACACCAATGTTTGGCCTGTGTGTGTGAGCTTGTTTATGGAGCATCTTTCAGAAGAATTCCTGCAGAGTTAATGCAGGGTTGCTGTGAGTTTTCTGGGCTGTATGTTCCAGAAGCATTCTCTCCTGACATTTTGCCCACATCTATGGCAGGCACCTCAAAGGTTGTGAGGTCTGTTGGAAACTAAGCAGGTGAGGTTTATATATCTGTGTGATGTCCAGGGTGGGAGAAAGAACTCTTGTCTGCTTGAGGCAAGTGCGAATGTTGCAGTTAGCCACCTTGATTAGCATTGAATGGCCTTGCAGCTTTAAAGATGGGCTGGTTGCTGTCTGGGGGAATTCTTCGTTGGGAGGTGTTGGGAAGCTGCAAGGCCACTCAATGCTAATCAAGGCGGCCAATTGCAGCATTCACACTTGCCTCAAGCAGATAAGAGTTCTTTCTTCCACCCTGGACATCACACAGATATATAAACCCCATTTTCCTAGTTTCCAACAAACCTCACAACCTCTGAGGATGCCTGCCATAGATGTGGGCAAAACGTCAGGAGAGAATGCTTCTGGAACATGGCCGTAAAAATCTCACAGCAACCCTGTGATTCCAGCCATTAAAGTCTTCAGCAACACAGAGCTAATGCAGTTTGACACCACTTTTAACTGCTGTGGCTCAATGCTATGGAATCATAGGAATTGTAGTTTTACAAGATCTTTATCCTTCTGTGTCAAAGAGTGCTGTTGCCTCACCAAACTACAACTCCCGGCATCCCATTGCATTCAGCCATGGCATTTACAGTGATGTCAAACTGCATTAGTTTGCCAGTGCAGCTATACGCCCAACTCTCTTTGACTCACAATGCAAGCTTGACAATGAGACTGGCACTTTTGAAATTGTGGCCTTTGTCTTAGTGCTCAAACATAATCAGATCCTCTTTTGAATAATAATAATAATAATAATCCCTCACTGGATTCCACTTTGAAACAAACAAACAACAATTTCCCATCAACCATGGGTTGTGTTTTTGCGCGAGCCAATATGAGAACTGGGTTGTAAGTTTTTCGGGTTTTATGGCCATGTTCCAGAAGCATTCTCTCCTGATGTTTCACCTGCATCTATGGCAGGCACCCTCAGAGGTCGTGAGGTCACAACCTCTGAGGGTGCCTGCCATAGATGAAGGTGAAACATCAGGAGAGAATGCTTCTGGAACATGGCCATAAAGCCCGAAAAACTTACAACAATCCAGTGATTGCGGTCATGAAAGCCATGAGAAGATCAAACATACAAAAGAACAATGTAATTGGATATTTTGAGCAGGGCAGCAGTAAGCATATGTTTGTAGCCTGCCCTGTGACTCTGGTTCCTGTTTTGTCTCTCTTCTGACACTGTAGAATAGCATTCTTGTTGGTGAGTCGGTGGGTGACTAACGTCGTCTGTATTGTTTCATCCCTGCAGGGATCCAGATAATGTGGTGCTTTGTCTGCTGGCAGCGGATGAGGAAGACAATCAGGATGTTGCTTTGCAAATCCATTTCACCCTGATCCAAGCTTTCTGCTGTGAGAATGACATCAACATACTCCGAGTGAGCAACCCCAGTCGCCTGGCAGAGCTCCTGGTCTTGGGGGCAGGCGGAGGAGGGGGAGAGCCGCCCGCGGATTTGCACTGCGTGCTTGTCACCGTAAGTGCTGCATTTTGTTCCCAGTCGGGGCGTCAACGCAGCCAGGCCAGCCTGACCTCACTGTTGCCACATACACAAGTCTTCTGATTTTCCACTTTATGCTCAGTTGTTGCAACATTTTTTTCGGCATCTCCCCAGTCTCTTTAGTTCACTTTTTCCTCTATGCCAGGCATGAGCAAACTTCGGCCTTTTGGGTGTTTTGGACTCCAACTCCCACAATTCCTAACAGCCAGTAGGTTGTTAGGAATTGTGGGAGTTGGAGTCCAAAACACCCAAAAGGCCGAAGTTTGCTCATGCCTGCTCTATGCAAATCTTATGGCATTTCTTGCTTTGCTTCTAGGGATTTTCAGAGGAAAGACAAGTTTAAACAAGTTCCATCCTGTTGACAACAGGAGACTCCTGCACCGTGAGTCACCTTTCTACAGTGACTCCCTGCCTATATTAGCCTTTCCTTGTTACTAATTGGCTCAGAGGTCATTATCCAATGCCTCGGTTGAAAGCTGTTACGAAAAAGACAGGTCAGCGTTACTCAATGCTGATGTGCACATGAGGTTGGATGGGATTTGTGCCTAGTTGAATTGTTAACCATTGCCTGGCAAATAATAGGTTTCTAAGGTAACCCGTTTGCATTGGTTTTTGTTTGAAAGCCAAGTTTCTTAAAACATAAATAGGAAAGGAATTCGGGTGTTCTTTGAGTGTTATTTTTCGGACAAAATCAAACTCTTTAACCTGATTCTGCAAACTTTCATATATACTTTGTTGTTTCCAATGAGGCATTTAAAAACTCCCTTTTTATCTCCAAAAACATATGTTGCCTTCACACTGGCAAGCATTTGCTTGCCTGTACATGCTGATAAATTATGTTGTTGTCATTTTGTGTTTACATTTTGGTAGTTTGAATGCTTCTTACATTATATCTGCTTCATGTCAAAACAGGGGAATCACACTTTGTTGATTTTACTGTTTAATATTTTTTCAAAAGCCATATAGTAGGTAGTTTTCTGAGTTAGTTTTGAGTAATTCAAAGCAGCAGGTTCGCAGGTCCATTCTCGTATACGAGTTGAATAATAATACATACATTGAACAGTAGCCTTTTGTCTTCTACTTGCAAAGAAGAAAACGTTAACTCCTAAATAGTCTGCAGGGTATGTTATAAATACAGTCTGCAGAACATATGCTGCCCTCTTGATCAGGGCAAGGTGCAGTCTTCCATCTGTTGAATTGCAACTTTCACAAAATGAGGAGTGCTGGGTTTGCCATCCTGAGCATTCATAGAGCAGAGCTGAATTTACTCCTTAGTACAGGTGGTGCAGCGGATTAAATGCTGAGCTGCTGAAATTGCTGGCCGAAAGGTTGGCAGTTCGAATCAGGGGAGCAGAGTGAGCCCCCACTGTTAGCCCCAGCTTCTGCCAACCTAGCAGTTCAAAAACATGCAAATTTGTTTATTGTTTACACTATTTCTATCCCGCCTTTCTCAAACCTGAATGTGACTCAAGGCTGCTTACAACCCGGCAGCAATTCGATACCATAACAATTACAATATACATTATAAAATACATACAAAAACCATTAAAACATATAAATGTTTTAATGCAAATGTGAGTAGATCGATAGGTAACGCTCCGGCGGTAACACGCCATTCAGTCATGCCGGCCACATGAACTTGGAGGTGTCTATGAACAATGCCGGCTCTTTGGCTTAGAAATGGAGATGAGCACCACCCCCAGAGTTGGATATGACTAGACTTGATGTCAGGGGAAACCTTTACCTTTTTATTAGTTCCCAATGTCTACAGACAACGCCGGCACTTCAGCTTAGAAATGGAGGTGAACACCCCCCAACCCCCAGTCAGACATGACTAGACTTAATGTCAGGAGAAACATTTACTACAGGATTGCTGTCTTAGGTCATTTTGTAGCATTTACAAATAAACTCATTTCTTTTTAGCAGCCTTTTGTTGTATTATTTATGCTGACACATTTTTCTTCCCTCTCTCCACAGAATCCACATGCTTCTCAGTGGAAGGATCCAGCTCTAAGTCAGCTGATCTGCTTTTGCCGGGAAAGCCGCTATATGGACCAATGGGTCCCTGTGATCAACCTTCCTGAACGGTGACGGCGCGTGAACGAAACTGAATATGGGGGAAAATGCACTGAAGTTTCAAAATACTTTAGTAGTTTGCTCAGGAAGTAATGTCCCAGCCTGACAGATGGATTACAGGAACTGATGTCAAGTGGGTAGGTTGAGGTTGAACTGCACACTGTGTGAAACTGAAGGACATTTGACTTTGCTTGTGGAAGAGGATGGACCAGAAGCGGAGGAAGTCATCGGAAGTCACTGGAGGAAGTCGGAGTTCTGCTGCAAGATGGTTGTGAAAGCGACGTGGCAGAGTTCATTTCAGAACACACGCACCATGCTTTGTTGGAGTTGTGAAACGGCAACCTTTTGATTTCCATTTTCGAATACCTTTCACTCCCAAGAAGTGCTTAAATGGTTTCATTATTCTCAAAACTGTTTTTTTGTTTCCAATAGGGTGATTTCTTAAGTCTTTATTCTAAGAAATACTAAGTTATTTTACGACATTGAGGAAAGATTTATTTATGCGAGAGATTTGGAAGAGCATCCTACTTGCACCGCTGGCATTCAAATGTTTGAACTGCAACCTTTTAATAAATTGTTTGAAATTGGACTGCGTTCGATGAAATAAAAATTTAAAAGCCACATGCAAGAGTCAGTGTTTTTTACTCTTGTGATGGACAATAAAGTTGGCTCGTATCGAATAACAGGAGCCTTGTAACATGGTGGTCTTACTGGAAGAAGCTGGATAGGGTGATCCTGCAATTTCCATACACCCCCAAAACTTGAGTTTTGAGGGCTTGATATTTTTCAGGAATTGGTTATCAGGTGACCTAGAAGGCTGCAGAGGAGAAGCAAGCACTGCTCTGGTGCCAGATATTTGTCAATTTGCAAGCACAAGTTTGTGCTGACCTAGGGCATTGCTACTAGAAGTCTGCTAGTCTGAGTAGAGAGAACCCCGAATACGTTGATTCTTGTGTAATATGTCTGTAAGTTCTGTACAGCATTGCGAAATCCCATGTAATGGAATGGCTGTAGGCGGAAATATGAGTATAGTTTTAGTTCCTAGGGCCCCCTGGTGGCACAGCGGGTTAAACCACTGAGCTGCTGAACTTGCTGACTGAAAGGTCGGTGGTTTGAATCTGGGGAGATGGGTGAGCTCCTGCTGTTAGCCCAGCTCCTGCCAACCTAGCAGTTCAAAAACATG
This sequence comes from Anolis apletophallus, assembly GCA_030556195.1. NCBI lineage: Eukaryota > Metazoa > Chordata > Lepidosauria > Squamata > Anolidae > Anolis > Anolis apletophallus. The sequence continues at coordinate 99,993,386 of JARBWK010000005.1, forward strand.
CAAATGTGAGTAGAGCAATAGGTACTGCTTCGGTGGAAGGTAACAGCACTCCATGCATTCATGCTGGCCTCATGACCTTGGAGGTGTCTATGGACAATGCCGGCTCTTTGGCTTAGAAATGGAGATGAGCACCACCCCCAGAGTTGGATATGACTAGACTTGATGTCAGGGGAAACCTTTACCTTTTTATTAGTTCCCAATAGAAAGCCAACTTGGATATTGAACTGGAACTCTAGGAACCAGTGCATGGATCCTTGTGCAGCCATAGAAATCCACTGAATGGCCTTGGAGAAGTTATAGTGTCTCAGCCTTGGAGGAACCTCTTCTGAATTAATCTTGCCAAGAACACCCTAGATCAGGCCTGGACAAACTTTGGCCCTCCAGGTGTTTGGACTCCAACTCCCACAATTCCTAACAGCCGGTAGGCTGTTAGGAATTGTGGGAGTTGGAGTCCAAAACACCTGGAGGGCCAAAGTTTGCCCAGGCCTGCCCTAGATAGTAAAAATCAGAGCCACCTTGAAGAAACACAGCAAGAACAAATTCACTGAAAGTTTGGTAAGAAACCTCCTGCTTTGTGTCAATATAAGTCATACTTGAGTTGTTTCCTATCTCAATTGAGCTCCCTATAAAGGAAACTTCATTGCCTTTTGTTCATGGCTGGGGAGCCTCAAACCTGTACCATAATGTCCTGTGCGATAATGTCCTTAGTTGAGAACTGTTTCCAAAATTGAAAATAATTTTAAAAAGCATGCCACTCTTTTAATTGAGAATTTTCTGCAAGAAGTTTCTGATGTGAGAGAATTGTCCGCCTGCAGAGACGTTGCCAGGATGTGTTACCATTCGGTGGGAGGCTTCTCTCATGTCCCTGCATAGGAAGCTGGGGCTGACAATCAGGAGCTCACCCTGTCTCACAGATTCAAACTGCCGACCTTCAGGTATACAGATCAGCAGTTCAGCCGGCACAAGGGTTTCACCCATTGCACCACCACAGCTCCCCACTAAAACAATTCGATTGTTTATAACACTTATTTTTCTCTTTGGGTCAAGCTGGTTTTAAATTGCACTCGTAGATGTCTATACTGTGCTATCTTTTGATTTCAAACCAGTGAGCCGTTTGAAAGCCCTTGAATTGCTGGAAGCATTACGCACAAGACAGGACACTGCTTTAATGTACTGCGAAGAGAAGAAAAGAAAGCGCAGACTGTTTACTCAACAGAGATCGACAAGAGATGGAAATATTCTGGCACAAGAGGTCTGAGGGCAAGCATTCAAAGAGATCAAACAATACAAATCTTCACAGACATAAACAGTATGAAGTCAGGACATTTAGATTGATGCTGAAGTGAGGGTATTGTGCAGGTGGTGAAATCTGCAAACGGCTTTCTAGGTGTGATCACTCAAAGGGACTTCAAAGGCGACAGTGTCAACATAGTTGAAAAAGATACTTTGGATTGTCAGCATGAGCTTAGCACAGATTGTTTGTCCCAGAAGCAGAAAACACAAGTTACTGCTCCTAATGGTAATGAACATATTTTTAGAAAACACACACCCTTTAATGATACTTCATAATCCGACATATGCTGATGACCTACATTATACTTAATGATAGACCTGATCAAGTATCTTGTACTTCTTTCAAGGAAAGGCCTGCATTCCACTCCGGTATATCATATATTGGGGGTGTTGTTGTTAGGATCAACTTGAGCAACTGCAAGTCGCTTCTGGTGTGAGAGAATTGGCCGGCTGCAAGGACGTTGCCCAGGGGATGCCCGCATGTTTGATGTTTTACCATCCTGTGGGAGGCTTCTCTCATGCCCCAGCATGGGAAGCTACAGCTGAAACGGGAGCTCACCCTGCTACCTGGATTTGAACTGCAAACCTGTCAGCAGTCCTGCCGGCACAAGGGTTTAACCCATTGCGCTACTGAGGGCTCCATATATAGAGGTAAGCAACCGTTTTTTGCAATGGTTGTAAAAGACAATTCCCATAAAACACAGCCAACATGGCACATGGAAATTGTACTCCAAATTGTCACCTTTTTTTTTTGCTTTTGCAACAGATGTAGGAATTATATGTTGGACTACAGCTCCCAGGAGCATCTAAAGCCAATGCTGGCAATTGGAGTCCAACAACATCTGCAGGAAGCACATTCCCCAAGCCATCTCACTATGTTTTATTGTGTTGTAGCTGATACAATTGGCAATGAGATAGAAGAGTGTTTCTTCAAGTGGTAGTCCACGGACTGGCACCAGTGTGTTTCCAGGAAAGAGAGTTATGGCCAGAGTATGCAAAAATATAACTCCTTAACTCATGAAAGGTGGAGGGATTGCTGGTCCCCCTGACATCAGGTAGCCTAAGATGCACTGCTGTCAAATATTTAGGCAAATTGAGAGGTTTATAGAGCCAACTTATCCAAAAGCCACTAGTTCACAGCCGATTCCAAGAGAACTGATGAAGAGCTGGCATTGCCTATGCCTCAATCTTCTCAATGAGGAAAAGCAGAGTGCAGTGAAACTTTTCTGGGAAGGATTTGGGGTCTGCAAGATCTTTCAAGCCTCTGATCCCACAGGGTTCAGTACTGTCCCCTACATTGTTTAACATCTACATAAAGTTTTGGAGAAAAGTGTTATCTATACGCAGATGACATCCAACTCTGTCACTCCTTCCCACCTGTTACTAAGGAGCCTGTCCAGACCTTGAACCGGTACTTGGCAGCTGTCTTGGACTGGATGAGGGTGAACAAATTGAAATTGAATCCAGACAAGACAGAGGTTCTCCTGGTCAGTTGAAAGGCCGAACAGGGTATAGAGTTACAGCCTGTGCTGGATAGGGTTACACTCCCCCTGAAGGCGCAGGTTCGCAGCGTGGGAGTAATCCTGGATTCATCACTGAGTCTGGAGCCCCAGGCCTTGGCGGTGACCAGTGGAGCTTTTGCAGTTAAAACTCGTGCGCCAGCTGTGCCCGTACCTTGGGAAGTCTGATCTGGCTATGGTGGTTCATGCTCTGATTACATCCCAAATAGGTTACTGCAATGTACTCTACATGGGGTTGCCTTTGAAGAATGTTCGGAAACTCCCAATTGTCCAACGGGCAGCAGCTAGATTGCTCACCGGAGCGGCATACAGGGAGCATACCACCCCAGTTACGTCAGGTCCACTGGTGGCCGGTCCGATTTTGAGCACAATTCAAAGAGCTGGTTTGGCCTATAAAGCCCTATATGGTTCTGGCCCAGTCTACTTGTCCAAACGTATCTCTCTCTATGATCCGCCTTGGAATTTAAGATCCTCCGGGGAGGCCCTGCTCTCAGTCCCGCCTTCTTCGCAAATGTGTTTGGTGGGGATGAGAGAGAGGGCCTTTTGATGGTGCCCCCCCCCCAATTGGTGGAACTCACTCCCCAGTGAAATCAGGTTGGTGCCATCTCTCCTTTCATTCACGAAAAAGCTCAGATCGTGGTTTTGAGACCAAGCATTTGGACAGCAAGCTTAGCAACAATCATAATTGATGTATGTGAACTGATAATGGACAGGCTTTGAACTAAGTCCCTGAATGTTGAATCAAACTTGGATGCAGCCATATTATTGTTAATAATGTTTTTAATTGTCTATTTATACTTAATGTTTTAATCAATGTTTTAATTGTGTTCTATTGCTATGTTGTGTGTTGGCATCAAATTGATGCTGGTGTAAGCCACCTTGAGTCCCCCCTTTGAGGGGTTGAGAAGGACGGGGTACAAATGTTTGAAATAAATACATGAATAAATAGCACAATCCAGGCCACAAGCAAGACCACTGCTAAGAGCAGACCTCATACATAAGTGACCTTACAACCCTCTTGTTAGACAGGAATGGCCCTTGCACTATACAAGGAAATTGGGCTGTCCAAAGGGCAGAATGGGGTGAAAGGGAGTTCTTGTGACCTTAACCAACACAGAAGACGATTAGTGCTAAGTCAGAGAAACAAACAATGTTATAAAGAGAAAATTGGCAAATGGGAACAAAACAAGAAAGGAAACTCAACATTGCCCCAAGCTAGCCAGCCTTGGTGGAAAACAAGTTAAATCAGAGCAGAAAATAACAAAGCATTGGAAAAAACCCCGATGCCATTATTTGAAACATGACTCTGTCCCTTGAAACCTTTAATTGCTGCTTTGCATATTGTTTTGAGTGTCAGCCTTATAAGATAAAAATTAAGGTTGGCTGGTGACAATGTTTTTTCCCCACTATGATATTAAAAATACAGGAATGCCAGCCATTACAATGGTAATTTGCTTTTTAAAATATAGATGAAATATAAGGCGGAAATATCAGCTAAGGCCACCATCTAGATCAGTGTTTCTCAACCTTCGTAATGCTGTAAACCCTTAATACAGTTCCTCATGTTGTGGTGATCCACAGCCATGCAATTATTTACTTCATAACTGTAATTTTGCTACTGTTATGGATCATAATGTAAATATCTGATATGCAGGATGTATTTTCATTCACTGGACCCAATTCGCCCAAATTTGAATACTGGAATACTGGTGGGGTTGGGAGAAGGGTGTGTGTGTTAATTTTGTCATTTGGGGGTTGCAGTTTCTGGGATTTATAGTTCACCTACAATAAAAAAAGCATTCTGAACTCCACCAAAGATAGAATTGAACCAAACTTGGCACACAGAACTCCCATGACCAACAGAAAATACTGGAAGGGTTTGGTGGGCATTGGCTTTGCGTTTTGGAGTTGTAGTTTATCTACATCCAGAGAGCACTGTGGACTCAAACAATGATGGATCTGGACCAAAGTTGGCATGAATACTCAATATGCCCAAATGTGAGCACTGGTGGAGTTTGGGGAAAATAGACTTTAACACTTGGGAGTTGTAATTGCTGGGATTTATAGTTCACCTACAATAAAAAAGCATTCTGAACTCCACCAAAGATAGAATTGAACCAAACCTGGCACACAGAACTCCCATGACCAATAGAAAATACTGGAAGGGTTTGGTGGGCATTGGCCTTGAGTTTTGGAGTTGTAGTTTATCTACATCCAGAGAGCACTGTGGACTCAAACAATGATGGATCTGGACCAAATTTGGCATGAATACTCAATATGCCCAAATGTGAGCACTGGTGGAGTTTGGGGAAAATAGACCTTAACACTTGGGAGTTGTAATTGCTGGGATTTATAGTTCACCTACAATAAAAAAGCATTCTGAAACCCACCAAAGATTGAATTGGGCCAAACTTCTCACACAGAACCCCCATGACCAAGAGAAAATACTGTTTTCTTATGGTCTTTGGTGACCCTTTTGACACCCCCTTGTGATCCCCCCAGGGGTCTCAACCCCCAGATTGAGAAACGCTGATCTAGATCAATTATATCATGTAAACATGGATGCTATGTAATCTTTCACATGCCTGAATGAAAGAACAGACACTCCTCAGCAGTCAATGCCAGATAATTGGAACCAGATAGCCCAGTATCCTGCACATTGTTAAAGATCTATGACTAACTACTGATGAAAATGTGTCTGTGCAGCTATAGAAATCAAAACTAGTCTGCTAAGTCATCACTTGAAACTGCTGGAAAGAAAACTTGGGCATTATCAGTCCTGACCATCTTATTCTCACTTTATTTGCTGAGATTGAGTCTGTAAACATTAGAAATGCTGGGAGCGGAGAAAGGCCTGGTTTTATGTACCGATTCATCAAATTCTGCAATGCAATGTTATTCTGAACCCTTTCAACCTACTCCCTTGTAATATAAACTCTGTGGTACATGTTGCTTGCTCCAAGGCCAGGGCAAACCAAAGGCAATGAGCATCATTTGTCTTTCAGAACCTTTAGTAGGGTGGGAAGCTTTGGCTCTTTGACTTTTGAACTATAGCTCCCTTATTACTGTTTTCCTAGCTGGAGGATTCTGGGGATTTATTTATTTATTTTACATAATTTATATTCCGTCCTTCTCACCCCACGGGGGACTCAGGGCGGATCACAATGCACATATACAGGCAAACATTCAATGCCATTGACATACAACATAGACAGACATAGAGGTAATTTAACATTCCAGCGTCTGGCCACCTGGAGGAGCTGTCACATTCCTTCATTCTTTTTTTGTGTACTTCCTGGAGACTTTATGGCCTTGTAAATCAGTTAAATTTAGCCTCCCCACAAAGTGGTACCGAAATTTCCTACTTGACAGTTGCAACCGTCTTTTGGGTTGCAAAGGTCGACAGCGAGCTACACAAATTGGTCGAGAGCTCACCCTGACCCGGGCAGGCCTCAAATTCATGAACTTCTGGTCAGTAGAGATCTTATGCAGCTGACACCCAGCCAGCTGCGCCACATTCCCGGAGTTGAAATACCAAAGAAGTAGAGGAGGAGATTTGCGGAGTCAAAAGTTCTCCACCTCTGCTTTGCAGAATCTCAGAAACCAAGAGGAAGATAAATTTCACTACCACAAAGAGGACTGACTACAAGGATTCCCTATAGGTAAGCATGGCTATGGTAAAGCAAAACAAAACGTTGCTTTACTCAGCTGCTTGCTGAGAGGGATGGGCAACCTCATTTAGTGAAGTCTCTCTGAGTTGTCCTCCTCTTAGGGCGCTTGTGCCCGCTTTGTGCTGGTCTGTGACCGTAATAAAGTTTTTGATTTGATGTTCATTAGATTGAGTGTCAATGTTCACCAGGCATGTCTTATTCATACACACAGCGTTCACTTCTACATTTCACATGCTCTTGTGTTCACAAGATCACGGAGTTACTAAGCCATCTGCATATTTACATATTCCATTGGAAGAAAGGTCATCGTCAATTCACACACCCTTAGCCTGATGGCAGCAAACTTGCAGCACCTCTTCCTTGCAGATGCTTCCTATGAGTAACAGAAGGTAGGAGGGAAATGCCAGCCAGCAGAATTGTTGCCACAGTCACCCTTTTGATTAAACAATAGTTATGTTGGAGTTCTGAAATCATTACAGAACACTTTCCTGTTTTTGGAGATCTCCCTTTCCTTGAGAAAGCGGGACTACAGAGAAGTAACAGGTACTGGTTTACTTTTCTCTGGCTCTCTAGGGTGGGCACTGCTTCACCTAGTCGGCTGTGGTTCGCCATGCTGTCTGAAAGGTTCAAAGGAGCCCTGAGATGAAGGTGATATAAACACATGGCACAACACGGTGGCTAAGTTAAATAGTAATGATAATAAGTTTCCAGAGTAGGTGGTCTGGCTATATAGAATAGAAAGTCACATACATACATTTTCGTAGATCACATCAAAATATATTGTATCAAAAAACACATATGGAGAACAAGCACAGATCAAGAAGGAGTCCCAAGTATCAGTCCGTGTGGAGGAGTTAGAAAAAGTCCGATATAAATAACCGGTAAAATCCGGAATATAAAGTCTCTAAAGGCAGAGTTCTGCACAAAGCGGGAGGGAACTCCAACTGAGTCCAGCTGTGGTCCGGGGAGAGACCACTGTCCAAGTATCGTTCACTGAAAATAGCCAATAACACCGGAGGTGGAGCTGGATACTCCAAGCAGGGGAATCCCAAGGACGCTAAGAGACGTAAACATAGGCATCTCCACAAGAGATTTCAGGTATTACAGACAAGCCGACGGTCAGCGGATGCTCCGATAGGCGGCCACAAAGAAACGGTTTCGTATTCCTTTTTCAAGGCTTAACATATACAATCCTTGCATTCAAAGTTATCAATAACAGGGAAGATCCAGACATAACCCTGCTCCTCAATGGAGTGGGGTGACCAAAAGGTGATATAAACACATGGAACAGCTAGCTTCCTACTAGTGGTTGCTACTAAGTCTCCTTACTATTTACTCTGGTTTTGAAACTCCCGGATCTCTGTACATACTAATTTTTTTAAATTTGTGGCAGAATGGTACTCAATTAGTGTCAGAAAGGTTGAACTCTCATTGGCAGCTACCCCCAGAATGAATATACTAGACGTCAATGTCTAGTCCACTTTCGTCCCATGCTGCAGTTCATTAGATACAAATTGCACTATTCTATTTCCTTGTTCCTGTTTACAATTGGCCATGTTTTATGACAGTTTTCACCATAGGCTATTAGCCACTGTTTTGAGCTTAAATTATTGTTTTATATGCTGTTGGTTTTATCTTGCATTGCATTGTGTGTTTATTTTATGTGTTGTTTTAAGCACATTGTGCCATATGTAAACTGCCCCAAATTCTTTCCGAGAGGGGTAGAGGCGGGGTACAAAAATAAAGTTGTTGTTATTATCCAACATTATTACCCAATATATAAATGAAGTAGTCTTATTTCTAATATATCAAATGCGCTACAAATAAAACACAGAACGCAATTCGAAAAGAAGTGATATTTAATTAAAGTGTTTCATATTCATGATACTAAACATATTAGCTGTGAACAGGAATCTTAATTACAGGTCTTTTAAAACCTTTTTTGTGGCTACAGGAAGCCAGCTTTACAATAAATTTTTATAACATATGTTGACGCACAATGTTTGCAATGTTATCAGAGATAGGCTGTGAAAGACAAAAAAGAGCCAACACTATTTGAAATAAATTTCACATGTTGTCCCCCTCTCCCCTCAAAAAAAGACAAAATATGGTGTCATTCTTGTCAATGTAGAATTACAATGCTCACACAAAACAATATTTTGCAAATGCACTTTGAAGAAAAGTCTAGAGAAGTATGCCTATAAGAAGTAAGCAGACTATAGATATATTTAAAAGGACAAAGGGAAAAGGAAATAAAAGAACACAAAGATCTTCTGGAGTATTATTTTACTTCTGAGGCATATCAAATCAAAGCACCAAGATGCAGTATAGTGATACAATTGCTAAAAAAAATCATTAAATACAATTTTCTTCCAATTTTAAAACCTCACAGTGGTTTAGGAGTTATTCTTCTGGATGTTTCAGTTTTTATTACACCATTTCTACAGCAGCCTTTTCCTGTGCTAATTGGGGGATAATGGGAGTTGAGATCCAACCTATTTGGAGGGCACTAGGTTGGCGAAGGCTGCTCTGTTAGATTCAACCAACAAAGCATCATTGCTCCATAATTGGCATTGAATGTTTGCCATTTCTGCTATACTTTGGAAACTGCCCTGAGTCCCTTCGGGGAGAGAGGGCAGGTTATAAATAAAGTGTTATTGTTATTATTATAACTTCCATTCAAGTCCCATTGAAATGAATGGAAAACAAGAAGCAGAGATGCAGGCAAAGGCAATATCTTCTACACTTGCCTCTATAGTTGTACTATAACTACAAAGTTAGCTTTGCACAAAAAGAGCAATGCCATGTGTTGAATCTTCAAGATGATAGTACTATACATTATGGATGGCTTGGGGGTGGGGATGACAATGCATCTTGCAGTTACCTAAAATTGGACAAAAGTGCCCTCAAGCAGCTAGTGGTATTTTGGGATTGAGTTCACAACTATTACGACTGAAAAATGAGATAACTTAATTTTAAAAAATAAACCAAGTTTTTGACCCAAAGGTTTCAAGAATAAAGTTAAAAGGCATTTTTATAATACAAAGTTGGCACATTTTTTTACTTTATTAAAAGTACATCCCTGCAGTTTATGGCATGGTTTTTGTAATACTCTCCTTCAGTTAGTAAAATACATGTGTGTAATCAAGATCTAATGTACTGCTGGTGAAAATATTGGTTTGGGTCCAATGCACCGTGAGCAGAAATAAAATGGCTTCAAGCACTATAGAAATTGTTTACAAAGGTTCTACAGTATTTGCCATACTTCCTCTTGTGCAAATCAAGCACTATCTTTGGACATGTCATTGCTATCCCATACATGTTTATTCAGAAGCAGGTCTCATTAAAGTTCAGTGGTGCTTATTCCCCAGAAACCCGTTTTAGGACTGCTGCCTCACTGCTTAAACCTGTAATCATGTCCATTCAGAATTACATTCCACAAAGCAAGAGTGGGATTTCTTGAACTATTTACACCTGTGAAGTGCAAAGAGTCCTTCAACAAGCAGAAATCTCTGTAATAATCATAAGGGCACCTTTAGACCGAACGTATTTTGCCTAAATACCCTATATACTCATGTAAAAGTTGACCTCATGGGCAGGATTTGGGGCCAAAATTCTGGATTTTGATATCACCCACAAATAAGTTGAGGGTCATTCCATGTAGAAGGCAAAGCGTCAATGTCACCAAAAGGGGTCAGACACCCGTGGCCACCTCCACCATTTGCCCACCCAAGCATTCAAGAAGGCCAGAAATTGAACAACAGCAGAGAGTAGAAGGGGGTTGGTGCTTCTTTTAGGTTGTCCCAGAACATACTAAACTCTTGCCTTTTGCCACTCTACTCAGAGAAAAGGGTAGTTCATTTTCCGATAAGAATTAAGAAACAGCACTCACACTGATGCAACAATCCAGGGGATTTTTTGTGTTGAATTTGGATCACAACCTCTAGACTTATACATGAGCATAGAGGGTAAATATAACACATGATCGTGCCAATTTATTAAAACATTTTAAGAAATGTTTAAAAAATAATCTTTAGGTGATAATAGTAATGACATGAATCAACCAGGACCAGTTTGAGGGTTCCAGACCTTCAGTCTTACATTACGACATTTTGGGAAAATACGAAAGAAGGAAACAGGAGGTTGTAAGAAACAGGTTTTACCACAACCTCCATAATTTCCCTTTCTCTTCTCCTGCACTCTTTCCTACCAAGGTGCCTACATCCTGGCACTGCCTTTGACAATGTGCCTGCTATGCTTCTGCAGCACCAAAGCTTTACCTGACTTGGTAGCCAATAATTTGAAGATGCCTATTCAAAGCATCTGTAAGTACTCTAAGTCAGTCCCCTGTAATGTGATTTTGTTGTTTACGGTTATGACCTACTAATCTCAATAAAGTGGAAAGTAAGTAAGGGAGCAATGTATTTGGCTCAAATGCCTGATTCCATGCTAAAAGAATGCGTCTGGCTGTATTCTCTACAGGAATGTGCACAGCAGTATTTGCTGGTGACTGTATAGTGCAGGAAACATTTGCAGTGCTTTACTTGCATGTAAGCTTAAAATTAATTCGGTAATTTCAAAAGTTAAACTCATTTTTATATGAAAATACTAAATTGGGTGATGCATAAAGAGCAAGACTTCTTTAAAAATGTGTTAACTTCACGAATAAAGATGATTCAAGAAAGAAAAAAGTTCTAATTCCCAATGAAGGGTAGCTATGATGCCAAGAAAGATAAAAGTAAAGGCCCCTAAAATTAACATAGTTGTGTGTGTGGAGTGTATCTTTTTTGACACGACGTCTGTTTTTCGACAGTGGCAATGAGGCACTATGGATTTCCCCATTTTAGGGCTAATGTTAAAAGGAAACACTTTTTAATGTTAAAAGGAAACACTTATTTGGCAGCTCTGCCCACACAGATTCATTGCCTTCAAAGACCTAATGGGGCAAGGGTCGATTCTGATGTGAGAAAAAAAGTGTAGTATTGACATCACATAAGACTGTGGACACAGTATTTATGCTTTTCATGTCCCACTGCAGCAATCAACAATTAACTTTCCTGACTGATTTTTATGGATTGAACCAGCTCCAGGAAAAGTTCAGTGTTCCTGAATTTCAGGTCACAGCATCCAAATTCAATTCACTTTCCCAAGCTTCACATATATAGGGCAAGTCATGATCATTATACATGTTGAACAACTGACAAATCTGATCCAACACATATATATCAACTCAGGTTGTTACATGCAATAAAAGTTACATGATCCAGCCATCTGAAATGCAGACTTGCGTACTTCAGGCAAATAACACCTTAAAATAAGCCAAAAGGTAAAAATATTGATTGTTTTTTGAGTACGGTCTTAAGAACATTCATGGAGGTAATGTTCTTGGGAACTGATATTGGAGGAAACACTGTTCCCCTGGTCCAACACTTTATGTGTTTCAATATGTAATAAGCAAATTTAAAAAATGTCATCCATTAGATGGCTGAAATATGGAGACAAAAGCCATCTAATTAACAAATATACTTAAGGAACGGCTCCTTCATTCTGAGAAGGTAGACAGAAAAACAATAAGCCAAATGAGTGTGACTGTTCACACTATACGGTTACCAAAGCTGCCATTTATCATTTTAAATGATAAAAAGAAAACTTTGCAATTATGGCAATTGTTAGTTTCTTGTAGTGAATCACTTTCTAACTGGGTTTTTGGGTAGTGTACTGTTAAAGAAAGCTAAGGCAAATTGCCCTTATCATCATGCAGGGTGTGCTAATGTAGAGAAAACTCAACAAAAGCTTGATCCTACAGTTTCGGGTTAATAAATGCAGAGCACCAGTGATTGGAGCAGGAACCTTGGCTTGCTGGCTCTGCAACCAGCTTCTCAATTTAGTCACAGTGAAACCAGGTATTCTGGGTTTGGTTTGGTTTGACCTGTTCTGAAGCAGATACAATTATTACCAATTCAAAAGAAGAAAACTAGCTCTTCTTAGCAAGAGAGTTTTTCATTAGAATGGCTGAAAGTGGAAAGTTACATTGGAAACACCATATGTTCTGTGTGGCTAGGGTTCTGCTATCTGACCACAAATTTAAGGTGTCTTATGAGTGGAGTTTAACTTGCTGCACCCTCTGGTGGCGCCGCTGAACTTGCTGGCCAATAGGGTGGTGGTTCAAATCTGGGGAGCGGAGTGAGCTCTCGCTGTTAGGCCCAGCTTCTGCCAACCTAGCAGTTTGAAAACATGGAAATGTGAGTAGATCAATAGGTACAGCTTCTGCGGGAAAGTAACCGCGCTCCATGCAGTCATGCTGGCCGCGTGACCTTGGAGGTGTCTACAGACAACACCAGCTCTTCAGCTTAGAAATGGAGATGCGCACCAACCCCCAGAGTCGGACACAACTAGCCTTAATGTCATGGGAAAACCTTTACCTTTTTATGAGTGGAGTAGCTCCTGTTATGGCAGATTGCAATTTTAAAAAGAAGAAAAAATTATTAAAGTGCTAACAACAAATGGAATACAGATACATACTGATGGCTTAAGCCAATACTGTTTCTTTCCATTCAGTATCTCACCAATACCTGAAGTGTACAGATATTTTGAATAGGGTTTACAATGATTAGAAATTTGCTGCTCAGCACTGTTGTAATTATTCATGAATCTCTACGGAATAACAACTGGTTTCATCCGGCCTTGTGCAGAAGCAACATCATCACAGATTTCTCTCTGAGTCTCTTACTCCTAACATAGTTTGGCATTTGTGAAAAAGTGAGTTTAGCAGAAGATACTGGATGCTTCCAGAAATCAGTTCAAGAGGAACTATGCAGGAAAGGTAGAGGGAAAATTCCCAATTAAATTCTAGTGAAAATGAAAGAACCTTCAACTTTAGATGCTATTTCCAGAGTGTATGTGCTACTTAGTAGAGTCTACACTTCAGGGGAAGATATGAGATAGGCAGAAACAAAAGCTATAAACCAAAGGTCACCTTTCAAAGTTGTGTTGAGAACAAGAATTTAAAATAAGTATACTTTTATAAGCACTTAAGACATTGTGAAAAAGCTTAAGACATACTTGATGGTAAAGGCATGAACTGCAAGAATTTATCAATAAATGCAGCAATTAACTCTGAAGGATGTACTTAAAAGAATGCACTTGGGAATGTGTGTATATACCTAAAACAAACATACATACACACCCTAGCTATAGACACCAATTATATACACAAGCCTCTACACAGGTATAAAATCAAACAGAAAAGTTAGCTTGATTAGGACTCTATACTTGTCTGCCTCACTATTCTGGAAATGAAGCTCAGGCAACTTTGGTCTTGATTGTTCAACCTAACACCTGGAACTGTGAACACAACACTGCACTTGAAAGAAGAACCCAACCCAACTTCATCCCAGCAACACCAACACAACCCAATTCCCAACAGTGCTCTTCAAACTATTTCATTTACAAGAAGTAACTTGATAAACCTTGCATTCCTAGGTAGAATGCTATAAAGAACAGAAATTTAGGAAACTTAAACGTTCATTTATACACGGTATGTAAATGAGTTGTGGTTTTATGCAGTTGGTACCAGGTGACCTTCAGGTTACTTCTCTTAAGAATCTTCCTGGTTGGTTTCGCAGGGAAGGGTCTCGAAGGCATTTCACTGCTTTGCCTATAGGATAGTACAGGTCTTTTTATCCTTGAAGGGATTTTCTGAAGCAGGTATACCCATAAGTAAAGGATCCTTCCTGGCATGTTCCTCACAGTAGCACATTAGATCTGCCGACGCCTTGGACACCTGAAGCGGGGGAAACATGCAGAATGGTAAAGAATCAGAAATGATTATGGAGCACTTAGTGTTGGTATTGTATTTTTTCTCTTTTATTTATAATTATGAGTTTAAACCAGTGGTTCCCAATCTTTGATTCTCCAGGTGTTTTGAACTTCAACTCCCAAACATCCCAGCCACATTACCGGCTGTTAGAAACTGTGAGAGTTGGAGTTCAAAACACCTGGAGGAGAAAGGTTGAAAACCACTGGTTTAAAGATATTTAAACAGTTTTTAACAATATATATTTTACAATTAATATTGCTATTATTTTTAACTTTTGCAATCTAGTATTTGGAAAAGCAATGTTGTGTTTGAGTGTTGGAGTAGAGACTACATAGAGCAGTGGTTCTCAACCTACGGATCCCCAGGTGTTTTGGCCTACAACTCCCAGAAATCCCAGCCAGTTTACCAGCTGTTAGGATTTCTGGGAGTTGACGGCCAAAACATCTGGGAACCCACAGGAAATACAGTATATTCAGTAAACATCAAATAAAATATTCTAGAGTGATTTCCTAGAAGAGAAGTAAGATGAATGACAAAAGAATTTTACACTACTTCAGGTGGATTTATCAGACATATGAATGAGGAAATATAAAAATTAACACAGAATTTGAACCCAAATGGAAGGGCCATTGACTTGTAGGTTTTCTTTCTGGACGAATTCACACACAATACAACTCCTATATGTGTAAGGGTAAGATTCCTGAACTTTCTTTAGAAACAGGAAACCATGGACAATAGTGAACCCTTATTGAAATAAATTACCTAGAAATTGTTAGGTCCTCCAAGGTGACTCTACAGTAATGTCCTGAAGAGTCACGCCATAGAATCGCCTGGACCTATACTGTCATGTGTGAGTAGGTGAAACCATGGTAAAGGGGCCATACTGTACAAGCAAATTCTAAACAAGGATTACTAGAAGAGGCTCATCAAATTGGTGCAATGTACCTAAGTGCTGAGTCACTTTGCAACAACTGCTTTTATGGGTCTAGCCATTTTTTGAAGTAATCAAGAGGACTAAGATCAGGACAACAAATGCATCCACAAACATCTTAACAAATCAGTGATCATTATTAAAAAGACCAGAAATATTTTGTCATTTAATTATCACAGCCAATAAGGACTTCAATCAGCTTTTAATTTGCAATCAACTTTCCAGGAAACGTAAAGCACAATATACTCTGCATGCCTGTCTGGTGGGAGTTCTACTGCATTCAGCTAGGATTATATCAAGAAAGGCTTCCACAGCACCTAGCCCTTTTTTACACCAACTCACTCATTCTCTCTCAGTATGTGTGATAATAAAAAAATCTGCTGACAATAAATGCATCTGGCTGTGTAGATGACATTCATAACATATCCACAACAAATTCTGATTTCATAAATCACATGTTCCCAAAGAAATCACAGCATAAACAGTTATTCTTAAATTGAGCTCCCTGTGTTGATCCCACATATTCATGCACTGTATGAATATCTGTAGAATTATTTACATTGTGTTCTATGGTAAAATTTTAACAAGGAAAAATACGTGCACAGTGGTCAGTGTACAGCTCTCTATGGTAATAAGGGTAAGAGAAAAAAAAGAGATTTATGTGACAATCAGGGGTGGCTGATCTGTACAGCTAATCCTTTGCATTTCAAGACACACTATGACTCTACAGAACTCTAAAGGTATGTGTGAGGCCTTCCAAAGAAGATACCATGAAGGCATGATATGTTAGGCCCCAGCTTGTATGCATAAGTGTGAATATTGCATATGGCTGCCTTTTATTTTTCTACAGAAAGACATTGCTAACTTAATCAAAATACATAAATATCATTTTCTATGCTTGGGTTAATGTGAACTAAATGAAGAACATGAACAGCAACTGGCTATTGTATACATTTACTGGATATTTTGGCAAATATACATGTTGGCACTTATTTATTTATTTTGCAAAACAAACATTGCATTAATAAATATAATGTTGGCATTATGAATCAGGAATGCATTTTCTGGTCAGTGCTACAAATCCACCAAGATATGTTGGGCAACTGTTCAAAAGAACCAGATTTTAACATTCTGCAAGGATCTCTAATGGAAAAGATACTTAAGTCACCTGATATGAGTGGAAAACATCTTTTTACCTTTATTCTTTCTATAGACGCTTCTATTCTCAATTGCTGAACAGTTCTTCTGGCCTGAGCTATGTTGTTTGTAGTGCCAGCTGTTTTGGTGGTAGACATTTTCAGTGTTGTCTTTCAGTCACTGTTAAGAAAAACTAACTGGTTATTTTTTCAAGCAACCAATAAAGATTGCCAATCTACATCACATACAAAGATTTCATATAAACCCTCAAAATAATATACAGTGCTTGGAGAATATCATATTTGCTTTGTTTAAAAGAAATTATGTAACAACATCACGTTGCTAACAACTTAATAAAACATTAATAAATGTGGATTTGAAAATTCACAATTTAAGTACCAACTGATTTACTTTGTTCTTCTACAGGTATTAAATTAGTATTGGAAATTATTAGTATGAGCCAGAATCTGCGAAGAGGAAGAGATCAAAGTCCTTTCATGAACACGGAGTCTAGGATGTACTACTTGGCTCATTTGCAACATGATATGTTCTTGAATCTATCCATGGCTGTAAAATTAAGCAGGCTCTGTGCTGTTCAACAGTTTGGAAGAGAATGGAAAGTCTAGATAAGTTATTTATCTGGACAACAACTTCCAGAATTCCCTGAGAACCAGCAATGCTGGTTGGGGGATTCTGTGAGCTGTCCAAAAGCCTAATCTTCTCATGCTTCTGCTACTTCCCCTTTGATCTGCATTCTTCTAGTATACCGAACCTTCAGGACTGAAAAACAGGGATTATAAACAGCTCTCGTGACACATCTTTGGAGTGAAGGTAGCAATCATGCCAAGAGCATGATTTTCCCTCATATTGAATTTTTTTAAAAAAACCCTCTTCTCTCTTCAAGTGCTAAGGAAGACAGAACTGTCTCCTCTTAATGCTCTCCTTGTATTTTTCTAGAAAATGAAGAAACTCTCTTGGGTTAAAACATTTGTCATTTATAGTTATTTTCCTATCTTTTGCTTTTTAGAACTTAAACGATCTGCCCATTTGGAAGCTTCAATTATTCATCTAAAATAATCGTGAAGAAATTAATTTCGATCTCAAGGTTAGACTACTGTAATGCCCTCTACATTGGCCTTCCCTTGTCGACAACCCGGAAACTCAAGCTGGTGCAAAATGTTGCCGCTCGAATGCTGGTGGGAGCACCTGCAAGAGAGAACATCACACCAATCCTACAGCAATTGCACTGCTGCCAATAGAGTACCGGATTGTTTTCAAGGTACTGGTTTTGATCTTTAAGGCCTTGTATGGTGAGGGACCGCCTCACCCCATATGTTTCCCTGAGATCTCTGCGCTCTGAAGAACAAAACCTTCTGATGATTCCATCAGTTCGTTCCTGTCGCCTCTCAGTGACAAGACAACGAGACTTCTCCGTGGTGGCACCGAGGCTATGGAATGCGTTACCAGACAACGTTTGGGCTATCGCGAAGTTAGCCCCCTTCCGGAGGGCCTGCAAGACGACCCTTTTTAAGCAGGCCTTCAATCTAAGTTCCCCCGGACAACTCTGACCATGTCCTTGTGTTTTATATAACAAAGTGTTTTATCTGTATTTTAATCTGTTGTTTTATGTAAACCGCCCTGAGCTTGGAGGGAGGAGCGGTATATAAAAATGAATAATAAATAAATACATAAACTGTGACAGGGTCGACTATCCTGACCTCTGCCACCAATTTGTGAAGGCTCTAACTACAACCACTAATGTAAAGATCTTCAATTATGTGTAGGCTCAAACTTTGTGAGGATTTGAATTTGAATCTGTATTTTAAGTGTGGAGAGAATGAGAGGATTCAAACTCAGGGCTATGACAGGGCAGAATGTCCTACCAATGCCACCACAATATGTAAAGGACTCTTTTATTTTATTATTTATTTATTATTCGGTTTTATATTCCGCTCCTCCCTGCAGGCTCGGGGCGGATTACAATAGCAATAAAACACACAATAAAACATACAGTAAAATTCGATAAAACACGCAATACATAGCCAGTAGCCAGCAGATTACAGATCTTAGCTCGGACGCTGATATGCATCTACATTCAGGCTAGCCAAACACTAGTCTGAAGAGGGCAGTCTTGCAGGCCCTTCGGAAAGGGCCGAGTTTGTGGATCGCCCGAGCGTGACTAGGCAATGAGTTCCAAGTCGTGGGAGCCACAACTGAAAAGGCCCGCTGTCTTGTACTGGACAAGTGACAGGAGCGGGGTGATGGAATGACCAACAGGTTCTGCTCTTCCGAGCGCAGTGATCTCGGGGGAATATACGGGGTAAGGCGGTCCCTTAGGTACTCAGGCCCTAGACCGTGCAAGGCCTTAAAGGTTAAAACCAACACCTTGAAGGCAATCCGGTACTCAATAGGCAGCCAGTGCAGTTGCCGAAGGATGGGCATGATATGGTCTCTCACCGGTGCTCCCACCAGCAAGCGAGCAGCAGCGTTCTGCACCAGCTTGAGTTTCCGGACTGTCGACAAGGGAAGGCCCACATAGAGGGCGTTACAGTAGTCCAGCCTCGAGATGACCGTCGCCTGGATCACCGTGGCCAGATCATCCCTGGACAGGTAGGGTGCCAGTCGCCTAGCCTGGCGGAGATGGTAAAACGCCGTTTTGCTGACCATGGAGACCTGGGTCTCCATGGTCAGCAAAGGGTCCAATTGGACACCTAAACTCTTTACGAGGGATGATGGGCTGAGCTGCTCGCCATCCAGGGTAGGCAACCGGCACTCATCCAGCCCAGGGCGACCAGGCCACAAGATTTCCGTCTTCGACGGGTTCACCTTCAGCCGGCTGGCACGCAGCCAACCAGTCACGGCTTCAAGGCATAGATGGAAACAATCGGGTACGGTATCCTGCCTGCCGTCCATTCTCAGCAGGAGCTGGGTGTCATCTGCATACTGATAACACTCCAGACCAAAGTCGCGAACCAGCTGGGCCAGGGGACGCATGTAAATGTTAAATAGTAAGGGTGAGAGGATGGCCCCCTGGGGGACTCCACAACTTAATGGGAGCCTCCCGGAGACCTCCTCCCCCCTCTCCACACGTTGTCCCCGATCCTGGAGGAAGGAGGTTACCCATTTAAGGGCAATTTCCCTAACCCCAGTCACGGCTAAACGGTGGGCCAACAATGCATGGTCTACGGTATCAAACGCTGCTGTTAGATCTAACAAAACAAGCAGGGCTGACCCGCCCTGGTCCAGCTGGCGGCGAAGTTGGTCTGTAATGGCGACAAGCACGGTCTCCGTCCCATGCCCAATACGGAAACCGGACTGGAAGGGATCAAGTCCAGCTGTGTCATCTAAGAACTGCTGCAGCTGATCCGCTGCTTCCCTCTCAATTACCTTGCCTAAAAAGGCAAGTTTGACACGGGTCGGTAATTGGAGGGAGCCGAAAGATCTAAATTCGGCTTCTTCAGCAGCGGTCTTACCATAGCCTCTTTCAAACCCCCTGGGAACACTCCTTGCTCAAGGGAGCTGTTGATAATCTTTCCCAGGGGGTGTCGTAGCCCCTCCCGGCAGGATCTAACAAGCCAGGAGGGGCACGGATCGAGGGAGCAGGTCGTTGGTCTAGCTGCAGCGAGTAGCTTATCGACAGCTGCTGCGTCCAGCAGTTGGAAGCGGGTGAAGGTGGGCCCGCCGAGTGGCGGCGGAGTCTCGAGTTCAACCACTGTATCAAGAGTGGCTGGGATATCCCGGCGGAGAGTCGAAATCTTGTCGGCAAAATAGTTCTGAAAAACCTCAGCTGTAGGAGCCAAATCCTTATCATTTGGGACCGCCGAAATTGTTGTCAATGACCGAATTATTCTAAAAAGTTGAGCTGGGCATGAACTAGCCGACTCTATCAAGGAGGAGTAATAAACCTTTTTGGCCTCCTTGATAGCTCGCTCATAAACATCCTTAAATTGTTTAGAAGTCGATTTCGATGCTCCGTCACGGAGGCCCCGCCACACGTCCTCTAGCTGTCTCTTCCTCCGTTTCATCGCTCGGAGCTCCTCGGTGAACCAAGGGGTGCGATTTCGACGGGGGATGAGAGAGCGTCTGGGGGCGATCTCGTCTAAGGCCGTGGTCAAAGAGATGTTCCAGCAGTCCACTTGCCTGTCGACTGAGCTGCTGGGGAGTTCCAAGTCCCTCAGAGCATTCAGGAACCTAGTGGGTTCCATAAGTCTCTTCGGGCGAACCAGAATAGGTTCGGCACCCTTACCAGGAGGGGGGGGCACTTCAAGACGGACTTCCAGGACACTGTGATCCGACCATGGAACCTCTTCTAAAGAGGCTAGGGTCACTTGAATTCCGGCCGCGAAGATCAAGTCCAGGGTGTGCCCGGCCTGGTGCGTGGGACCGGTCTTACAGAGTGAGAGTCCCAGTGTCTCCATGGTGGACACTAGGTCCATGGCTGCTGTTGAGGGGGTGTCGGCGTGGACATTGAAATCCCCCAGAACAATAAGCCTGGGAAACCTCAATGCCCACTCTGAGACCACCTCCAGCAGCTTAGGTAGACTCCCCGCTGGTGCGTTGGGTGCTCGGTACACCAACAGGAAGGCTACACTCTCACTAAGGTCCCACACCATGCCCGCACTATTCCTGGGATGTTCGCGGTCGGAATCGTCCTGGAATTAAGAGTGTCTCGACTGAGAATGGCCACCCCCCCCCCCCCCGTCTCTCTGTCCTCATCTGGTAACTGGTGGTGAACCCTGGGGATGCTAACTCGTGCAAAAGGACCTCATCCCCCTCCTGTAGCCATGTTTCAGTGAAACAGGCTAGATCTATCTTCTTTTCCAGGAGGAAGTCCCTAACGGTCCCCGTTTTATTGCTCACAGATCTAGTGTTCACCAGTACCAGAGTTGGAGGAGAGTTAGTTGGAACTTCTACTTCTATTTCCACTTGCTGCCACCATGTAATTTACTGTGCTTGGCTACTGTGACGATCTCGGTCGCCAAAATTGACTAATTTGACACTCCCGGTAGTCTGCCACCAACCTAATGGGTCATTAGGATTTACTCTTAATTAACACTCTAAATAAATGAAGTGTCTGTAGCGTTTGGCCTTACAACAACCCACCACGAAGAATGTAAACTGAGGAGACCGAAAGATGACTGAGGCTTCTTTAAAAGTTAATAATAAAAGTATTTATTAACTACAACAAGGCTATTAAATAGGCACAGATCTTAGTGGTTCTTCAAAAGAGGTAACGAGAGCGTGTGGTTACAGAATTAAACAGATTAAGGCTAGCGTGATGGTTAACAGATCAATATGTTTGTGTGCTGGAGCATGCGGTTACAGATAATAGTTCAATAAGCTTAGATCTTAACAATACTCTAGTCAGGACTGTGTCTTGACTAAAATATAAACGTGTCACCCTATTGTCTGAAAATAGCAGTGAACAGCTGGTTCCTATTAAGGAGCTTCTATACACCAGAAGTCCCTCTGAGTCTTGCCTGCCTGAGTTAGCTTGCTGCTAACTCTCCAGCCACAGAACCCACCTTTCCCTCTATACACTGAGGAGACAAGGTGTTTAGTCTGACTATACAGAGTCAGCCCTAATGGCTCTATCCTAACTATCAGTGTCACCCCACATACCCTGGATGTGGCACTATAGCAACTGACTGGGCAGATCCTATGGCTGAGGCTTGGAGGATATTGTCACTCCAACCTCAAACCACGACAGCTAGAGCTGAGATGTCTCTCAATCAAAGCTCTGCCCAAGACTGAGGATCTTTCTGACAAGATCCCTCCTCTAGTCAGCTCTGCTCCTCCCCTCTGGCACTCAGTCAATCACAGGGCACTCCTATCTCTGAGCAGGATTGACTCTAAGGCCACGCCCCCTCTCTGGCTATGACCTCCCCCTTATGGCTGCTGGCTGCAGCCATCCTCTCCAAGATGGATGCCAGCACAACCAAAACAGGATTTCCAAACCTCTTCTAAGCAGGCCTCGGCCCTGCTTAAGGCAGGTTAGTCCTTACAGCTACCCACTAGGAGAGGGTTGTTTCAAGGCTTGTGGGAGAAAGAACCACTAGAAGAGATGTTTAAATCAAAG
Organism: Anolis apletophallus; assembly: GCA_030556195.1. NCBI lineage: Eukaryota > Metazoa > Chordata > Lepidosauria > Squamata > Anolidae > Anolis > Anolis apletophallus. Next base: position 100,015,836 of record JARBWK010000005.1, read on the forward strand.
AACTATGAAGTTTATTCAAACAAAGGTTTAAGCGTAGAGGTTTCAGACTTCAAGAGCTTGGGTGGTTACAATATCTACTCAGAGGCACTTTCTTAAGGTTATAATATACTATGGAGATACAGTCTGCTACTATATCACTGCTCTCCTAAAACAATAACTCAACAATAACTTCTACACTCTGCTGGTTCTTAAATTCAACTGCTTCCCTAGCAGTTAAACACAGCTGCACTGCTACTCTCTCCTAGAGTAGAATCGGGCTTCACTGCTACTCCCCCCCAGAGTAGAACCAGAGTCTTTTTAACACTCGCTGATAGCTGGTTAAAAACAGACTCCCTAACTCTCCACACACCCTTCTGCTTCGCAGTTAACCACCAACTGACATAATTTGAATCTCAAGATTCCAGAGCCACTTACAGGCTCCACCTCCTGTTTCCACGGTAACAGAAACTCCCTGAAGGTTCTGTCAGCTAGTATTCCTGTTAACCCTTTAAGGTTAGCTAAGTTCTACCCTTACCATATACATACACACATATAAACATCAAACACATTAAAAACCTGTAACAAATAAATATGACTTCATCACAATCGTAAATGACCAATGTTTTAATCCAACGGCTTCCCCTCATTCTTCCAAATTCAGTGCTTCTACCATTGGTGCACGTCTGGAGCAGATCAGGCATAATGTGAATTCAGAACTCTTTACAATAAGCAAGTGTGCTTTCCACATTCCATATTGCTTAAGGCAGAAGGAAAACAAATAAGAAAACCCTCCTTCTGTAGTTTATGTAGTGTTATATCCAAACAAGAATCTGTTTGGATTAGAAGAACAACTCAAAACCATGCCAGTGCTTGTCCTTGGCTTATGATTTTTTCTTGTTGAGACAACAATGTGCCAATGGCTCTAGTCAGAATGTAACACCAAACAAGGCTGAGACAGAGGCATTCTGGTTTGCTGAGCTGCCAACTAAAAAGGTGGTCAAGCAGTATTTCCCTGTTTGTGATAATCTACTGTTCAATCTGAAGTCTGATGTACTGTGCGTATGAAAAACAAAATGGTATGAAGACTATTTCTTAAGTGAATAAAAACTAGCAGGAAGAGACTTGAAAAAGATCATGTTCCTTATCTTGGCTAACAAAAAGGGCACTGTATTGCTTATTGGTTTTGTCAAAAATTGTATTTTTTTATCCCAGAATAGAAGTTCAGAGACACATCTGAGTCACAGAGTTTCAGCAACCCACCGCCTATATGCCTTCCAGTGAGCTCATCATGTTTTGCCAAAGACTGGCAGCCCATGGTGGCTTTGCTGGAATGGCTTTTTAGCCTTCATGATGCCATCTTAAGTGTCTGAAATACAACTCCTGAACAGATTTCATCTGAAACAGAGCCACAAATTGGAATACTTTACTGACAGCTGTGCAAGCAGTAAACAAAATCCTTGTAAGCAAGCTGAGAAGGAAAATCTATAAACAATACTAAACCTGACTGTATTATCTACAAAACAAAAATGGCTGTCCAAAAGGAGCTGCAACAGACATAAATCATCCCCCTGAGCTTCTGCTCAAGCTGGCATCTTCAACTTATTGCAAAATTTACAGTAAAATGTCTATCACAAAGGTCCTGAAAACTCTTTCATCATTATTTCCAAAGTAGTATGTTCTCTTATGCCTGCTTTCCAGTAATACACTTTACAAGTTACGAAATCCTACAGCAATCTTTAGAAGCTATAATGTTGTTTCAACATGTCCATCTCAGTTAAGGGAGACTGCAGAGGACATGGAGGCCCCTAATTTCCTTTAAAGTCACACCTTTCTTTCATTGATTATTATTTCCTTTATAGAATTGACATGCAAGAAATTGCTGATTTTTTTTCATGAGCAATATTATGAAGCTAAGGTTCATTCCATCATATTTTTTATCCGTGTGCTAAATGAAGATAAATAACCTATCAGTATTAATTTATTTGAGGAACTGCGGTTACACAAAATACTTTCCTAAAAGTAGTGCACAGAGGAAACATCTACCAGTGTTGCTTAATAAAATGACTTTGTAGGGAGGGATTTCCACAAATAACAACATGAATAAAAATATATGCAGAACCTTAACTTTTAAAAATGTATTGAAAAAGCATTATTTCTCATTCCTGCACGTTTCTAAGTTCTCGCCCTCAGCGGCTTCAGGGGCTTTGGGTGGGCCTCTCCTGACCCTCTCCGCCGCTTCTCCGGGCGACCAAGACCAAAAAATTAAAAAAAAAAACCAAAAAACTACAAAAAAAATGGTGCCCAGACCACTTCCGGTCCGGGCGAAAACACTCCGCCGGAAGTTGTCCCTCAAAAAAAAGAACCCGGCAGGAATTACAGACAAAATAACATGCCTAATAACACTAAGCGGAAGTCCCGCCCCTTAAGGCCGGAAGTCCTCCACAACATGATGGCGGCCGCCAGGGACTACCGGCGGGCGCGTGGAAGGCTCCGGAGGGGATTCAGGTGACGAGGAGGCTCCTCTTCCGCCCCCTTCTCGCTCTCCTCTGCCGCCTCCCTGCCGCTCTGTGAAGAGGATGGCGAAAGGGGCCCACGCAATCTCTCTCCCTTCGCCCTCCTCTTCTGGGAGCGGAAGGGAGGCGACGGAGGAGAGCCAGAAGGCAATGGACGAGGCGAATGCGCCGCAGCCGTCCACCTCGCAGGCGTCCCCCTTCGGGGCCCCCCTCCGACAGAGAGGTGGCGAAGAAGGACGCACAGGGACCAGAAGAGACGGACATGGAACAGACAGGCAAGCTTCCCAAAAAAACCCTAGACACCCATAATAATAACAAAAATAATACAACTCCTGCACAAACCCACACAAACCCACACATATACACACACATACACATATATACACACACAAAACACATACATCATTTTCCAACACTTACATACTAAGACTTTCCCGCATCTCCTACATAGGGCACAGCAACGCGTGCCGGGTTCAGCTAGTTTTATATAATTTCTGAGGTCTACCACTGAAATTTCAAAACTCTGGACTGGAATTCAAAATGTTGAACTGTAAATACTAAGAGCATCCCAGTTGGTTATGGAATGTGACAGGCATCGGCAGTTTGATGTCCATGAGACTTGCTGGAAATATGTGCCAAGTCTGTGTATATGAAATCAATAAAACATGAACAAGGGTCCATAACAAAAGCTACAGTGAAATGCACAGCCAAAATAATCCATCAGAAAGAATGTCTAGACAGAAGTTGCCCAAAACCTGTGGTAAGAAAAGGTATTAAATGGATCAGCTGCAGCAGAGGTAGCTATTACGGTATCAGATCCTAACAAAGATTTGTGCCAGACTGCATAGTGTCATCATTAAAGCTTCCTGGCAGACAGTTCAGTTCTTACTCTCCACAGAAAGGCAATCTGTCTGGGGGCTGAGCTGCAAGCAACTTTGTATTATATGACAGAAGTTTATTTCCAAAGGAAAGATGACACACTTTCAATTTCTTGTTATTAGAAAGCATAATTTAAAATCAGATTCCATTAACATAGTCACTTTAGAACTGGGCAGACATGCCTTTTTACATCAAGGTTTCTTATGGGAGGAATTTGAGGGAGAAATTGCATACTGGTGGTGCTGGATAGAACTAGTGGGGGACAGGGCCTGACCTAAATAAAAGATAACCCAATTTTCCCACTTGTTCTTCTTCCTCTTTTTCTGTGTGTTAGGGTGTATATGGAGCTTTTTTGTAGCTGATAGTACAGGTCCTTCTCAAAAATTAGCATATAGTGTTAAAGTTCATTATTTTCCATAATGTAATGATAAAAATTAAACTTTCATATATTTTCGATTCATTGCACACCAACTGAAATATTTCAGGTCTTTTTTTGTTTTAATACTGATGATTTTGGCATACATATCTCAAAAATTAGCATATTCCATCCGACCAAATATGCTAATTTTTTGAGACAGTATTTTTGGGTTTTCAGGAGCTGTATGCCAAAATCATCAGTACAAAACAAAAAAAGACCTGAAATATTTCACTTGGTTTGCAATATAAGAAAGTTTAATTTGTATCATTACATTATGGAAAACAATAAACTTTAGCACTATATGCTAATTTTTTGAGAAGGACCTGTATATTAAGGGCTTTGGAAATTAGTCTGAAGGCATCTCTAAAGTTAAAAAGGGTGGCAGAGGTACTCAAGCAATAAAAAAAACCTAAAATCTTCCTCTTGCACCTTTGAGGAAGGGATAACTTAGTCTTAAAAGAGTTTTAGCCTTAATAGAGACTTGGGTTAGTTATAACAGAAGATTGGGCACCTGCAGTTAAAAAGAGTCACGCAGAACTAGTTAAACAAGTAAATATGGTAGTGCCATTGGTCCATTTTGCTCACTTTCCTAGGGTTTCCAAGCAAAAATATTCTCTAGTCCTGCTGCAAAATGAAGGCAGATTAATTGAGCAACAAAAATTATAATGTAAAGTGGAAAAGAACAAAAGAAGAAGGAATGCAAACAATAGGAAATAAGTAAACGTAGATAGACAAGAGGATCAATATATATAGTGTTTCTGTTCAGAATTCCTTCCAGGCTATTCAATTTCCCTAGATCTCCTGTTTTCCCTCATACTGCTTTTGGTGATCCTTCTGCCTATAAACCAAGAGGTTTTTCCTGAAGAATTATTTATACTTCTAAAAATGCTGGGGTTCTTTTGACCATGTGATACCTCTATCAAGTGTGGATGGTGCCATTTTGACTACACCGGGATCTGCACTTGGCAAAGGAGGTCACGAGAAGCGCATATGAAAAGAAGGGTTTCTTCCTAACCACTGAACCTTTTCTGTAAACTTGAAGATGGAATACATTACTCTAAAAATAAAAATTCAGGAACTGCCTGAATTGGGAGTCCTAGGGGAGTATGCTATTCGTGACTTCCGCTCACAAAAGTGCAGTTTATATGCACTAGTCCCATTTCAGGTGCGGGCAAGGGGCCATTATCTTGTCTTTTATTCTGCCCAAAAACTTCCTATGACTGGCAGCTGTCCAAGTATGGGGGACACCCTTGCTGGCATTGCTTACCAATAGGGAAAGGAGGAACATGATACAGACCACAGGGATACAACTGCTCCCATGGGACTGAAAAGGTGGGTGCTACTTCACTTCCTCCGCCACCCCAAGATGAGACCAGCTTCCTTTCCATAACCTGAATTATCTCCCCCTCCTTCCATTCTTCCCTGAGAAGTGAGAACATCAGGGCCCCTCCAAGGGTTTGACAACCACTAGGTGGTAGGAGGGCACATTAACTGCATATGTAAAGAGACATGCCAGTATAGGATCTTAGACCCAGGTTGCCTAGAATCTGAAGTGCAATCTGTTTTACAGTAAGTGATCCTAAAGTCAACAGTTACAGTATTAATGTCAAGGACAGATATAATGGTGGATATCAGCTTATACCATTGTGCTAGTATTAGAACTCTGCCATCTGACCTAATGACCTGATTTATCACTCTGTTGTGGATCATGAACAAAATTATTCATTAACAGGATGGAAGCCAATTCCTTTAAAAATCATTTTAGGATAGAAGCCAATGCCTTTTTAAAAACCCATTAGTCACTAGATAGTGTAGACAGTACATGCATCATACTATCTACATAACAAGCAAAGGGAATTGGGGGTGGGGGAGAGAAATGTTACAATTCAGCATGTATTGGCTAGCTTCAGTAGGTTTGCTAGCTGTGCATGCCAAACACTTGAGTACCACAGAACCAGAGGAGCGCACGCAGTTTACAGACTAAAAAACCCAAGAGAACAAGATCACATTTCCTGTTGTGAAACTAAGTAAATAAAAGTCTGGATGCCGTCTGCCTTGTTCAAGAATATGTGCGTAATCAGAATAGTCTTCAAAAGACTGTTTACCAGAAAGTACACAGCCCACTGCCAAAGTTCCCTTGAAACTCTGTCCAAGGCAGCAGCCAAACTGAAATGTTTGCAATTCTACCAGTAATGCTGCTAGCTGGCTTCAGTTATATTGCTGTGTAATTGACTGGTTCCTGAAAACAAGAAGGATGATAAACATTGTCAGGCAGTGATCACTTAACTATTTTAAAGAAACTTAGGGCAGAAAAGTCATGAGGTGAGCCCACAGAAGAAATTCTGTTCTCCTGTTTCATTCTTTTAATTTCTATACTATCCTCACACAGAAGAAGGTGGGCATAAGCAAAAACAACATCAGGATCTTTTCCACATTAATTGTTCTTCCTACATACCCATGTCATGGTTTATGGGGATTGGAATGTATTCTGAGTGTTTAATTCCAAGCTATAGGATCTTGTTTTGTTTTCTATATTTGTTGACTTTGTTTTCCATATTTGTTGATTTTAGTTAGACCTGGAGTAGATTGGTATGACATCTGTTCCTGGTGATTTGGTTCTCCCAAGCTCTTTGGGGACAGTTCCCACTTTCCTTTTTAAAAAATTATAGGTTCATCTTGAAATTATTCTTCTTGAATTAATTAGTAATTTTTCAGCTATTTTATATAGCTCTTCTGTGCATAACTTCCATGATCTTTTTTTAATTTTACTTGGTCATTTAATACGTATTGTGATGAGGTGGTTATTTGTGTTATATTAAGTGTTCATGTTATGGACAGACCTCAAAGGGTAAACTGTGATAATGGAGGCAGTTCCCTCCTGGGGGAATGTGTTGCCATGGTGATGGTGGGCGGAGCCAACTAGAAGGCTAGCTCGGAATTCTTAGAGAGAGTCAGTGGGTGCCTGGCTGTTAAGCCAGAAGGTTAGGTTAGATTCTACTCTGAGGAGAGGAGTAGGAATCACGTTATTGAAACTGCAGAGAGAGCAGTTAGAGTTTTCCTGTCAGCGAAGTGAGAGTGTAGCTTCGGCTGGGGAATCTGTTTTGAGAGCTGTAGGGAGACAGTTCTGGTGGGCTGAGCTTGCGAGCCAGTCTGTTTGTATAAAGCCTGAGGGCTAGATAGAGGCAAGGTGCCTTTAGAAGGCAAGAGTGCCTATACAGTGAGATATAGAGAAGCTGTTCTGGCTGAATAATAGCACTAGTTAAACTTTGTAACCTTTTTAAGTCGTGCCTCTTCGGAAGAGTTATATTAAGTATCAAACCAAGTTTTGTGCCCAGTTGTGTGAAATAAACTATTTAAGTTTTGATTCAAAACTCTCTCCCCGTGACTTCATTTGGATTACCAGTCTCCTCACCACTCTTTACAAGTCAATGGTCAAGCCTAAATAAATTAATGGTGGCAGCGAAATACAAGTTAACGTCGAATCATCCACACGTATGTTCTGCTGGTTGTAGAGCATCCCCATTCTTGGCTTAAATGTCTCTTTAGTATCTCAGATCTTTTGGAAGAAGTCTCATTTTTTCTCCTTTTTGGCTTTCATCTCCGATTTATTTGCATTGATAACTGTAGTTCTCTTTGTCCCTGCACACTACTTGCTAAGCAGTTGCATTAAGAGTTCTGAGTCAATTTTTAATCACACTTTATTTTTGCTTCTCTTCTCTTCTTAATTACTTCAAGAATTTTGTCTGTCGTCCATTTAAGCTTCTCTTCAGGTTGCATTTTAGCATTATAGTTGGTTTAGTATCCTTTAGCCTTACTCTCATTTTCTTACATTAATAGTTCATTGTGTCACAATCGGCTCTTGGACTTGCTTTTGCAAAGAGAATGGAGCTTCTCCATCTTCTGCATACAGAGGTTTTTTTTTTTAAAAAAAATCTATATTGATTATCATATGATGGTGTGTGTAAAGGGCTTTTTGGTTGCTTGGATAATGTATTTGCAAGGAATTAAATGTTGGCCTTGCAAAATTCAATCAACAGGAATAGGGCTGTGGCATGAATGAAACAACTGAATGTGCTGGAACTCAAGACAAAAGGTACACACTACTACATCTAAAATGGGGAGAAAAAGATGTGATCCTCCAGAAGCTGTTGGAATGAGATCTCTACACACACACACAGCTGACAATAAGAGGCGCTGTGAGTCATAGCTGATTGACATCTGGAGGGCTGTATGCACTCCTAGCCTAGAAAGTCTATCCCCTAATCAGAGATTTTGCACCCATGGGTTGTACTGTTATTGCTATTATATTGTCATTATGCTTTGGCAACCCTAGGGAGGTGATCATGCCAAAAACAGTGGGTGGAGGTTGAACAGCACACACTGATTTAAAACAAATAAACTAGATCCTTAGTTGCAAGTTTCTAGTACTATTACTAAAGGAAAGCCATTCTAAAAATGAATATAACAACTGCTCAAAGTACAGATGACTTCACCTTGCAAAGGAAGGAGGGAAAGCCAGAGTACGAGATATGACTCAACTACAGCTGGAAATTAGATCAATTTTCAGCAATAAAAAACACAAGTGTACTTTTAAATAAACATATGGTTCTCAGCCTAATGTAATGTAATGATTACATCAAGATTCATAACCTATTTTCCTTTCCTTTATACCTGAGAGCAGGGTCCCAGATTTCTTTTGGACCTTATTTATTTGCTGACATCCAAAAAAGTATGACTGGGGACTGAATTCATGTAAATATGGCCCAGTGGAAGAAGTCATGTCAACAATCCAGACTGAACTGCATTGCAGATGTTGGAATGTTTCTAAAATTGTGAGGCCATTATGGATTACCTTGCAACTGAAGATGCTGAACTGATCTTGTCAATATTCTGTAAGGCAGGGGTGCCCACACTTTTTCATCATGCGAGCTACTATATAAACAATCAATTTGAAAAGATCATCTGTTGTGCATGTGAGTGTGTGCGCGCGCACGCTCCTACTGCAGCCTTCCGTCCGCGCGGGGCTTCTTTCTTGCCTGCCCACAAACTCGCCGCCGCGCGCACCCGGGAAAAGGACCCTCCTTGCCTGCGCACACTCTCTCTTAATGTCTTCATTGCCTTCCTCCTTCCTGCTGCGTGCTTTCGTGAAGCAGGAAGTCCCCATCCCGTCCTGCTTCTTGCGTGCACAGCAGGCCCCTCCCACGCATGCACCAGGAGGGTATTTATAGGTGCACCCGCCAGTGCTCTGGCCAGATATGGCTTCGGCGGCAGCTTGGAAGGCGCAGGGCTGGGAAGAGGGACCACCTGGCTGCTGCCTGGGCCGGGAAACTCAACCGAGAGAGGGACACACGTGAGGCTGGAGCCTCCCCACGGCAGCCTGCCTCCCTCGAGGCTTCCTTACCTGGGCAGGAGAAGGAAGAGTGGAAGAGGTGCTTCCCCAAAGTGACAGATGCAGCGGGGGGGGGCGCCCTTCCTTCCTTCCTTTCGAGGGTGTCACTCAGAAAGGACGCCCAAGTGGATGGCTGGCAGGAAGGAGGACCCCTCCCACTGGTGGCAGTCCATGCCCACGGGAGAGAGGGGGTGGTGGCTCTTCCTAACCGGCTCTGAAGAGCCACCCTCTCTCTCTCTCTCTCTCTCTCTCTCTCTCTCTCTCTCTCCCATGGGCCCTCGCCGCCTTTCTCCTTCGAGGGAGGGCGAGGAGGAGAAAGGCGGTGAGGGCACAAGCAGCAGCAGCAAGTGGAGTCTCCATCCCCGCAGCCCCCTCCTCCTCGGGTTCAGCCCCAGGAACATGCCGGAGCCCTCCCTCCTTGCCCCCAACCAAGGAAAGAAAGCAGCCCCACACAGCAAGCCAGGTCTCGGCTTGGAATGGAAGTCTCGAGGGCAGCAGCAGGGTTTGCGGCGGGGCTTGCTTGGCTTTGCCCCACTTTGCCCGGCCTCCTTCGCCTCTTTCTCTCTCCCTCTCTCCTTCCAGCACCCGCCTGCCTGCCTGCCAAAAGGATCCGAAAAAGTTCTCTGGATTTCTTTCTTCTCTCCTTGGCTCTCTCTCTCTCTCACACACACACACATTTCCTCCATCCCTCCCACAGCCTCGCATCCTATCCGTGCGCGTGCCTTCGCCTTGCCCCCCCCCCCAGCAGCAACCAATGGGCGGTCATGTCACCACACCGTGCGTGGCAAGACGAACGCCAGGGCCCGCCCACTAAAGCCTCATTTTGGCAAAAGAAGCCCCGTGAAGGCGGCGGTGGGAGCGCACGTGCGTGCACATGGCAGGAGTGCGCCATCCAGCTGGTGAGGCCCAAAGATCACCTGGAAGAGGGCCGAAGATCACCTAGGTGCTCCCGATCACCATAATGAGCATTCCTGCTGTAAGGTCTTCATTCAATAGCATTACTTTTCAAAGAGGATTCAGGATTTATATAGTGTCTGCCCAGGCTTTTGAATGTGTTGAATGTACAATGCAACACTAGATGAATATTATATCTGCATACTTAGCCATTGTTTCCTGAAAGTTAGACAAATATTATTTCATTGCTGTTCATTTTCTATTTTTCCCCTACTGCGATTTTGTTTTGTTTTGCTGTTTTCTTATGTTTCCTTGTTTGTCTTTTTTATGATACAATAATAAGTGGGAGTGGAAAGACTGGTTTATGCATACCACTTTTTTTGTAAGTATACTATTCCTACTTAAGGTATTTGTCAACTTCATTAACAAAAGAAAACTGACTAGACCAGCTTTACAGAAAGTCCAACTAACTACATGATAAACCAGAAAAACTTATTAGGATTTTGTAGCACAAACAATGAGAAGGCATATTGCCCTACTTACTTCTCTTAAAAAGCAAAAATAATAAAAGAGCAGAAACCAAGAGAAAGAATTGTGGATTATGTCTTGACAAACACCTAAATAATGAAACAACATCACATTATTGATTCCAAAAACCAACCCTGCCCCCCCCCCCCAAAACAGTTCTTGATTATGTATCAAGAACACCTTTAGATAATTTTGTTTTTATCTTTTTAACTCATATATTCTATTCAAGTACTTACACGAATGTAATTTTGTAGGAAAACTTCAATCTCCCTAAAAAAACTGTAAGTCAACATCATCTTATTTATTTATCACAGCCAGAATTACTCATCATTGCTATGTATTAAACATTACATTTATTTGGGGGGGGGGGGGCTTTATACAGTGGTATGTTCATTTGGTGCATCCCAAAACAAAAACTCATGCAATAACAATAATTTTATTCTTATATCTCGCCACCATCTCCCCGAGGGGACTCTGGGTGGCTTACTTTTGGATTATTATTTTACTCAGAGACTATATGTAATGGTGCTCAAGGTTCCAGTGTTTAAAACATTTACTACAACTTACATTCCATTTTTAAAGGGTAAGCTCTAACTGAGATAATTAAGACCAATCTAGTTTCTTTCACTACCCATCTTATATTCTGAATATACAAGCTGCCTGCTGAGTGAAATGCAATTAAGTCAGAATGGCAAATATGCAAGAAAGTTTAGCCAGTGTGTTGTTTTGTAGGTAGCCTGCTGTTCACCGCATTTACAAAAGTTGAGTTCATACAATAGGTTTCAATCAATTAACTGGAAAAGGCAGTTCTAACAAAAGCTAACTATAAAAGGCTGGCTATTAATGCGTAATCATTATTTCTTTCAAAACAGAAAAAAAGTTAAAGCTTTTACTTGGCTCTGATTAGCAGGTTTCATACAATGAACACTTGGTAACTATAAACATTGAGATCTAGGGTGCATTTACACTAGAATTAATGCAGTTTGGCACCACATTACCTGCTATGGCTCAATGCTTTGGAATCACAGGCTTTATAGTCTGGTGACATACTAGCACATTTTAGCAGAAAAGTCTGAAAACCTTGTAAAACTACCATGATTCTACAGCATTGAGCCATAGTTGTTAAAATGGGGTCAAACTTCATCAATTCTGCAGTGTAGATGCACCTCTAGTTTCACAGTTGTTGGAAGTCAATGTGGTGTAGTGATTTGAGCATTGGAGTAAAGTTATGCGGATCAAGGTTTGAATACTTGCCCAGCCACAGAAAATCACTGGGTGACCTTGGGCAAGTCACACTCTCTCACTTCAGATGAAGGTAAAGACAAATCTCCTTCTGGACAAATCTTTAAAAAAAAAAAACCAAACAAACACATGATAAGTTTCTCTTAGAGTTACAAGTCAGAAACAACCTGAAGACACACAGTAACATCATAATTGTTCTTTGTCCTTGGACAAAGACATAAACCCAACTCAGGTTTGGTGTTCTTGGTACCCACCTTAATGGGTGGTCTTGTTCTATTTTTTGTTTCAGTTATCACAAAAGTACTACAAAAACTGCAAAATTCCTTCTTCCAAATATTGTTTCTTCATTTAGTTGTAGTTTGGCGTGGCACCAGCACTCAGTAGTAAAGTTCTTGTAAAACTGCAACTCTCATGATTCCATAGCTTTGAGGCATGGCAGTTATAGTAGTGTCAAACTACATTAATTTTACAGTGTAGCCGTACCCTAAGTCTACAGTGTAAATTCCACAGTATAGGCGCATCAACACCCTGCACACTCAGAACAATGACACTTTGACATAATCCAATGAAAGCTCATTTCCAGAACTTACTGACCAAACAGTCTTTACCTTAGGCTGGATTGTAACCCGTATCTCTTACTGCTTGGATTACAAGGTGAAAAGTCAAGTGCCACTGAGATAAAAGGAATTATGGTACTTTCTTGAGATTGCAACATTTGCTTTACTATATAAGGTAATTCCCATGCCATTTCTCATCTTGCATTACTCAGCATGATTTGGTCATCTTTGACTTACTCATTATGGCAAGGCTGGGCTGATGAAACCAATTTGACAGAGCAGAAACTTTCCTTAACCTGTAAAAGCATGTGGTCTGTATATGATCAAGAAAACTTTTCTAAATGTTAGCCTTCTTTACATTGTATATATTTTCTGTTTCTGATCCAGGTAGATCAAACTTTCAAAATTTGGAATTAGAAGAAAGCAAGTCAGCACTCATGATTTAAACAGTGTGTGTGTGTGTGTGTGTGTGTGTGTGTAGTGAGAGAGAGAGAGAGAGAGAGAGAGAGAGAGAGAGAGCATTGCTGTTTAAACCATGAGTGTGCTGACTTGCTTTCTTCTTACTATTAGAGGGATAGATGGGGATATATATACACACACAGAGTCAGAACCTGTTTATACCTGTTATAAATTTAAAACAAAAACCACAAAGTACTCAAGTAAAAAAACACCTTGGGGATCCAGTTCTATCATATACATCCAGTGACAGACTGTTATGCTTAAAATATGAAGCCAGTATTGATTCCCTCCGAGGCAGGGACTTCTCCTCCATGTGTATTAACACATACTTGGCCAGGAAGGAGATGGTCAAAGGATTTTGCAATGTCTGGTAAGTATCCCTGTCAGGCTTCTGACAAGCAGACAGGAACTGTCCATTTCAGAAAAGAAATCAAGTGATTCATTGTATCCCACAGGAAGCCTCTGAAGTCAAGAATAAACCCATGAACTCCCACTTTCCCCTTCTGGCTTACAGCTCACAAACCACACTTCCTTCCCATCTGTGTATTAAACGAAACACCTAAAGGAAGGGAAGTACTTTTTTAAAAAAAAAAACCCGGGCACCCAGACGCAAAGGAAAACAAGGTTCCGGTACTTCAATTACTCCTGTAGTTCAGAAATTTTAGCAGGTGCAGCTTTCAAAAATCTGCAGTGCAGCGTTGGAAAAGGCTACACCTGTGAACATTTCCTCTTCAACTAAGGACATACAAGTCTGATATCCTAACACCTACTTTGGGCTACAACTAGCTTTAAGCAGCCTTCATTTCAACACTCATTTTTTTGAGAATCTGTAATGATTTAGGCTTGCAAACAATGCTTCTTTTTGAAAGGAAGTGACATGAAGCAAATAAAAAAGTGTAACCAGAACTTCAAAACCAAGATTAAACAGACTCAGTGAAATAAAGAGAGAAGGCAAACATTTTCAATTGTAGTTGTTAGTAGTAGTAATATTTAAATCCCACATTTTCTCCCAACAGAAAATCAAAGCAGTTAACAATGCTAAAAACCATGCACAATTTAAAACCGAAAACTGTATATAAATATATAAACATTAAAAGAACATTAAATATGGGACATGACAATATTCCTGCAGGAAAGCATGACTGTTGTGAAAGATCAGTCAAGATTTCCCAGTATGGATTCCCAAACCTATAAGGATACACATTTACTTATCACATCTTGCTGAGTACTGCAGGGAATATGAGTCAAATACTGGTATAAGCTTAGGCCAACATTGCTATTATATAAAGTGTGGAACATTCCTTATAAATTAACACATTCCTGAAGTTTACAGGGTTTGCAATTTGCATTATAATTCTCAGTTTTCAACAAAACTATTCCTATTATTTTTTAATATTACTAAGTGAAGGCACTACTGTGAAGGCTACACTTAGTCTCCTACAAATAATGAATAAAATATTAAAGTTGTTCATAAATGTTTTTGCTGAACCTTTAAACTTTTTTTGTTAAGTTTTCTAGTCTTTTCCTACTTGGTTAAATGTTCACTTCATAACTTTGACCCTTAACATCTCTCTCTCCACTCTACTGGTTCCAAACCAACCTTTGTGCAAGAGTTAACAGCCGGACAGGCATGCTCTGTTCACATTCTTTTTATACATGGATTTGGACTACTGAGCAGCTGTCAGTAAGGGTGGAATGCAAGGGCCTGAAGAGAACCATAACTTAGGGCTGAGTAGCTTACTGGAAGATTAAAATATAACTTCTTCTCTTTGGTACCAAATACCAGACATACATTACTGCAACTCAGACATTAAATTACCTAACTGCCAAATTTTATTCATTTATTGTACTTTCTGAAACCGTTTAAACACCTTTCAAAAAACTGTAATGCATTTTTTTAAAAATGGCAAGTGCATCAAAGCAATTTAAGAACTCGAAATCTAGCAATAAAAATAGCAACCAGCATAATTAAAAAGGAATTCAAAACAAGCTGAAACTTATGTAAGTTTAGCCAAGTCCCAGTCCCTTCTGATGGCCTATTTAAAAGCCAAAGTGTAAAAAGAAGACAGATATGGAGCAAGGAGGGTCCTTCTTGGAGATGATATCACAGGTAAAAAGACCCTGCCTTTGGAGTTACCTACTCAAATTGAATAAGCAACAAATCTCTGTTAATAGAAATGGTCAAGGGTTCAATCTACACTGAACATTTAATGCAGTTCAAAACTAGCTTCAAATTACCATGGCCAGACAACGAACTCTTACATAAGTGCACAAAAGAAAGCCCTTAATGTGCATCAGTGCTCTGTGGCTTGTGTAAACCTGAGTAATACGGAACACAAGTACAAGGAGTTCAGTATATCATATATATTTGTCTTAACAACCAAAGTATAGAGTAATCCCCAACTGGGCTTGTGTAATCCCCAACTGGGCTGCAAACTGGTTCCAAGATTTCCTATGTACAGTAATCATCTGTACAATCAAACCACTTTTTTCAACATCGGTTTGAAACTGCATTAAATCAGGATATGAAAGAACGAACCTCTATCCAAGAAGAATTAGAATGTGGGGTTTCCTTACTGCATCCATAGTTTGGTAAAGATCTGAATTAAGGCTATAGCAACACATGTAGTATGTAATATGAGATGAACTAGAGAAGTTTACCTTTATTTAATCAAATTTATTATCCAACAAATAGTAGCATCTCATCATACCTACAGTATAGATCAGGAATGGGTAAACTTTGGCCCTCTGAGTGTTTTGGACTTCAACTCCCACAATTCCTAAACAACCTACAGTCTGTTAGGAATTGTAGGAGTTGAAGTCCAAAACACCCAGAGGGCCAAAGTTTGTCCATGCCTGGTATAGATCAACCTTTCTCAACAAGAATTATTTCCAGGGTAGGGATCTCCAGCACAGAAGTTCTAACACCTCATGAAAACATATTCTTTTGGCTCTTTGGTGAAGTCTTAACCTGCTTTCACAATTTCAATTTATGCATGCCAATGGCTGCTCCTGAATTCAGGATCTTTCATGTTCCCTGGGTTTGAAATCAAGGACTGAAATTGGTTCTCAGGTGGAAGATTTTGAGGACTCAGAAACCAGGGTCCAGTTTTGGAAATAAACACTCTAGTAAACTTCTCATTATTTTAGGTGTTTCTGTTTATACTACTGCATTGCTTTTAACCAATAAACCAGCATTTTCATGAATTCATGCTCAGTGATATAGGCCACATACAGCTTAAGTATAACAAATTCTTCCCAAATTACTGACATTTCAAAATCTTTAACAATGAGTATATTTAATTTATGAAGTACAAACATATACAGGATATGCAAACACTTTCGTATCTTGACTTCAACAAAATATTTGTTTTGCAAGTTCTTCTGCTACTAGGCTTACAGTTTCAATTGTATTTCCCATATTTAACTGCTCACTTCAGGCTCGTGTAGAGTCTCTCAGTAATGACCAAATGTGTTTATACTTCTAGAGTCATAGCTTATTTTCTCAAACATTGCATGTTTTATTACATATAATAGGCTGAACTTGTGATCTATGACTAATCAGAGTTCAAGCCAAACAAAAATGTACAGTAATACTCTGCTTGGATCTATTTTTCCTAGACTACCTGAATACTCGAGTACAAGCTTTGCTTACTAGGGGCTGATAGTGGTTACTTGATCCATTTTAAAGTCCCCAAATTCTTCACAATGTCCTTGAAATATTTTTGCTGAAGCTTACTGCCCCCCCCCCCTAGACCAGATACTTTTGTATGAACACTAATAGACCATCCAAGTCCTTTTTATGCAAAAGTGCCAAATGGATGAGGCAGTATTTTGCTGATTTTATCTGCCACAAGCAGCAAACTAGTGGAACCAGGATGTACTGTATCGAAAATCTATAAAGAGAAAAAAAGTGTTTTAATTGAACACATGCAGATGCCTCTATTTGTGGGAGTTAAGACACAAATACTAGATAAAATAGTTTCCCAGGTCCAAATGAGGCAATTGGTTTTAAGTCATGCTAAAGATGGTATTCATTCCGATGAAATTTACTGAATTACATTCATATTCCACCTTTCCTTTATGTGTTCAAGATAGTATACTTGTCTCTCTTCCTTCTCTTATTATTTCTAATACAGCCTTGTGAGGTAGGCCAGGCAGAAAGAGAGAATTTTTCTAACACCTCATGAAAACATATTCTTTTGGCTCTTTGGTGAAGTCTTAACCTGCTTTCACAATTTCAATTTATGCATGCCATAAATTGCTTTGAAACATACTGTGTCATCCAGTATATTTCAAAGCACAATGAGTACTTGTTTATATCTGGCACCCTGAAAACTACACTACACTGCTCTTCTCAGATGTGTAGATTCAGTGCATTAACTGAACAGAAACCAATCACCATTTGATTCCTCCTCTCTTCTGGAGCTATCAATTATTAACAGCTATTCAATTTGGCTGGAATAAAGTTGGGACATACTGCATAATTAGAACACTATGATTTCTCTTTAACAGCCATTTCCCCATCCTATGGAATTCTGAAACTTGTACTTCAAATATTTAGCATTTTCTGACAGGAAGCATTAGTGCCTCAGCAAACTAAAAAGCCCAGGATTCCATAGCATGCAGTCACATAAAGCTTTCTACACTTAACTCTTGACCTTTCATGCTTTTCACTAAGGGTTTTGAGGCCAGGTTACTCCTACAGTCCATTCAGCTCTATACACATAAATACCTGTGTAATACAATTATTATTAAATTATTATTAAATTATTATTAAATAAGCACTTCTGATATCCAAACCAGAATGGAATTTAATCTAATCCAGTCTGTTTTAGTACTAGCAGTTCTTATAACTATGTAAATTTTGCAGTTTTCGTTTTTAATCTGTAACTGCTATATATAGTAACTTGCCCTTTCTTTAAAAATATTTGTGAAAGAGGACATTTTAGCATTTTCATCTTTACATAATAATAATGTTTCCTACAAATTTCACTTATGCCACTTGTGTATTGCTTCCACAACCACATCCTGCTTACAGGCACTAGCATGTAATTTGTAGTTTGTGGTTCAGTGTAGGCAGACATTCCAAGGCTGTTACTGCACCCAATGTCTGATCATAGGGAAAAATCTGGCATGTCATCTCTTCCCTATCAATAATTTGTATAAATACAACAAATGCACTTATACTGCATGGTTAACAACACCCTGACAATAAACACACTACTGATATAATCACTAAACTCCATGACCCAGCATTGGGCTTTACCAGTGAAAACTAACAGTGCCCCAAGCAACCAAACAATAATACAGCATCAAAATATGTTGTTTCTGACTTATGGTGACCTTCAGGCAAACCTATTGCAAGGTTTTCTTTGTAAGATTTGTTCAGGGCAGGTTTTCCTTTGCCTTTACCTGACAGAATGTGACTTGCCCAATTGATGGGTTTCCATGGCTGATTTGAACTCTAGTCTCCAACACTCAAAACACAGCATCACACTGGCTCTCTCACTACAATACATGCTTAACTTTGTCTGGTTACCTTCCACCTAAAATGCTGTTGTCACTTTAGTAAAGAGACAGTATGCTTATGAAACTGGATAGCTGAGTGCTTTCTCAATATTAGAGGTTAGGAGACACAGGGAGACACTTTGTTCTTTTACAAGGTTTTAAAATGCTTTCTACTTTGCTATTTGTAAAATTCTCTTGACTTTGATCTAATTAACAAAACAATTTGAGCAGAAAATCTTCCTTCTCTATCTCCAACTCAGAGAATGCCAAATATTTAGTGACATGGCATTCTTCATAACTTCCTCTTTTTTGCACTCTTATAAAAAAAAGACAGCTTGGTTTTGCCTATTAGTCTTGTGCATTTGTATAGAATCACTATCCATTTCTGTTTGTTTCATTCATAAGGACCCGTTTTAGTTTTCGAGCGCCTCTCCCAAAAATGGGCGCCTTTCCAAATGAGCTTTTTCATCCCAGATCCAAAAACCCTAATATTTTCATCTCATTGGAGGCAATGAGCGGGCTTCCCATGCTCCCCTTCCCCTGTTTTAGGCACTGGCACTCGGTTGCAGGGCCTGGCTGAGGTGGGCACTTTGGGCCTGCAAGCCACACACTCTCTCTCCTTGGAAAGAGAGTGAGTGTGGGACTTGCAGGCCCATGCTCCTGCCAGGCCCTGCAGCCAAGCACCGAAAATCAGGTGACCAAACCATTCCCACTTTCCTTTTATTTCACTGATATTTTCGTACCAGAGGGGGGTATACCATTTCGTGCCATCCGAATTAAGCAAACGGTACAATAACACAAAACAAATGGCTGAAACGGTTACCAGACCCATGACTACTGCCTATGCTCTGGGAAGAAGACTGCAAGTACTATCTCAGGGGAAAAGTACACTCATATTCCATATTAGCTATCAAACACCACACAGTAAAATGAATGGAAAAGACTGAGAATTGTATTAATCATAATCCTCGATGGTTAAAGAACTCCTAATCACAACATTATTTCAGTAAGGTTATTTTAAAAGAAATCGCCACCTATAAGCTAAAAAGGGTAATCGTTAAGACTAGTTTTAATAAAACAGAAGCCCTGATGTAGAACTCATCGATGTTGGAGTCTCGAAACTAAAAAGACAAGAACCATTACAACAGTCACAGCAGTAACAAGAATTAAAGCAGGAGTTAAAGACCTCCGCCAAAGATTGTATCATTTCAAAACTTTTGGTCTGATAGTTATGTAATCGTTCTGTGCTCACTCCACACAAGGTACCATAATGCATGTTGTTCTGAGACTCCAGAAGGGAAAGAAAAAAAACTATGGTGTTTGTCATAAGCCAGAGACCCAACAGCTGTACAAGGAAGAACATAACAACAAGAGGAAGGTAAATTTAGCCTCATCTACTGGACAGAACTTCCTCCCCACCCCAGCCTCCAGAAAGAGTATTTATCAGTTACCCTGGAACTGCAAAAATGAGAGGAAGCACATCCTGACACCCTGACATCAATTTGGACAAGGATTACTAAGTCACTGCGATCTCAGAACTTGAAAACATTTTTATTACACTGCAATCCCTTTTGGCCCATCTGGTTTGGGGATTCTGGGAATTGTAGTTCACAAATTACTCATGCTCTACTCAATTCTGAACTAAATCACCAGAAAGGGAAGACTGGCATAGTCCCAGCTGCATAAGTCCGGCAAGGCATTTCTGATTTTAAAACCACAAAATGTATAAAACTGTATTTAAAATATTAATTCTAACATGAATATAATATTATAAATCATAAAAAGAACAGTGCATAGGATTGTATATACTGTATCTATATGGTGTCCCTACTTCGCGGATTTTCACTTATCGTGGATGGTCCTGGAACGTAACATCCGCGATAAGTGAGGAAACACTGTATATTAAAAGAAAATAAAGGTAAATAAAGACAAACAATATAACATAATTTCACTGTATTATTGATATATTTTAATTTTTATTTAAAGTATTATTTCTTTGAGGGGGTTGCCAGTTGTCTGAGCTCCAGTTAACCGAGAGTCTACTGTACAAATGTCTGTAGGTATACTATCATCTTCTGTTACTGTCACCTTGATCACCTTTTCCACACAGTCTCCTTCTCTTGTTTGTCTTGGACTGTTGGGGATTTTTCAGTTTGTAATACTGAGGGCAATTTTCTCTCAATCTCCTTTTAAAAAAACAAAACCAAAACCAATGTAATCCATTTTGGAAGAGGAAAATATAGGCCTTGCAATCATTCTAAAAACAAACATTGCCCTAAACCAGCATGATTCAAATGGAAGTACTGATATTTTTGCCCCATGCCCTGCAGCTCTCTCAACAAATGAATGGGAAGCTGGAGGAGAAAGGGGAAACTACAACTACCCACCTGAAGAAACTGCCTCCTTGTATGTAATGATTGTGCTGGATTATTGGCCAGGGATTTCGGACAAATGATTAGATAATATTTATTTATTTATTTATTTGCTTCATTTGTACCACACCTTTCCCACCCCTGCAGGGGGACTCAAGGCAGCTTACAACTCCAGCAAGATTCAATGCCTATTAGCATAGTTATAAAACATATCCCATAACAGTTAAAATGGTAAGCAAGTAAAATACATAGAATAAAAACCAGTTAAAAACATATAAAACAGATAACTGATTATCATATAGCATTTTATAAAAGAAACATCATGCCAGAATCACAGCATGTATGGATAGTGCAATCCTATTCATACACCATTCCTGGCAAAATCCACACAAATTTATATTGTGAAATACTAGCTCTTCAGATGTAAGCCTCTATATTCTGGCGGACAGTCTGTATTCCTCTCTCATGAGAGATGGTTTTAATATCAGCATTGGACTGACCTCTAGTGGACAGATGTTTAAAAGACATTTCAGCAGAACACAGAAATTTAAATATTATTTTCCATTTAAATATCAGGGCTGACAAGAATATATTTTCTGTAATGTCAGAGACATTTTCAAGATCTGCGTTTATCCCAAGTCCCAAGAGAAGAGATAATTGCAGTTTGTTGTGACACATACTGTATTTTCCAGCATATAAGACGACTAGGTGTATAAGATGACCCTCAACTTTTCCAGTTAAAATATAGAATTTGGGATATACTAGCCGTATAAGAATACCCCTCTTCCAATTCACACCAAATCAGATTTGAATATGGTAATTTTTCTATTACCATACCTCCTTCTCTGCCTCTCAGATCTTGCACATGCACCCCTGCACCACTTTACTACAGTCCTCAGGAGCGAGGTCTGAGAGGTAAAGGAGGAGGTATGGTAAAAGGATACAAGGGCAGGCCAGAGTAGTGAAAAAGGCATGTTTTTCTGGGCACAGTGCCGCTATATCTTTTTTTTCTATACCCCGGGCGTCCTGGACGCCTGCAGCTTGTACAGCACTGCCCTTGCTGCTTTCATACGGTCTCCGCATACAGCGGGCATGTGACCGTGGCTGTTTTGAGCTCCCCCCACCATATGTGGCGACCGCAGATTCTCGCCCCATAAGACAACCCCCGGCTTATAAGACAACCCCCAACGTTTGGGAAGATTTTCCTGGGTTAAAAAGTAGTCATACACCAGAAAATATAGTACTTTTCACAAAACTTTAGATATCGTCCTCTAGATGTTTTGGACTTCAACTCGCAGAAGCCTTAGTCAGCTTGACCAACAAGTGAGGAATTCTGGGATCCAAAGTCCAAAATATCTGAAGCACTGAAGTTTGGCAACCTTCTCTTTAGAACTAAGAATGATTTTTTTGAATCTCTAATCAAGAAACAATATTAGTTACTTGGCAAACTGCGGTTAGCTGAAACTCTGATGGGGAGGAGGAGAACATGACCATGTAAAATAAAGGGAACGATCTCAAGTGCCATGACCTGGCTCCGTAGCATTTGTCATAATTCCAAGAATATGCAGCAACCTGATCACTTACACTAAAGAAGTCTAAAACATGAACTGAGGCAGTACCGGAGACCTACAAAAGGAACTACATGAGTCCCAGAAAGAACAGCCCCCCAGGTTGAATGCTACAGGTACTCTTGTCATTTCAACAATTCCCTCCAGTACTTGAAAAGAAATTGATGCATGAATGCTAGGCTCCAGGACTGGATCTACACTATTATATAATCCAGTTTATCGAAGCAGATAATCCACATTATCTGCTTTGAATTGGATTATATGAATGTACACTGCCATATAAAGTTCAAAGCAGATAACCTGGATTTTATATGGCAGTGCAGTTAGGGCCAAGGTCTTTAAGGCTGCATCTACACTATCGAATTAATGCAGTCTGACATAACTTTAGGCAAGTGCTATGGAATTATGGGAACTGCATTTTTACAAGGTCTTTAGCCTTACCTGTCAAAGTGCTAAACTAAACTAAAAATCCCACTGCATTGAGACATGACAATTAAAATTGTATTAAGTTGCATTAATTTTACAATATAAAAGTCAAGCAGGTGTTCTACAAACAAGTAAATGCAACAGCTTCCGTGATTAATTATCATTCAGAGAAAGCAGGGAGAGAGACTGATTACTGAATTTATGATGCAAAAATTGAACTTCATCGTTCTATCCTCAGGAAGGAAGCAAAGCCAGAAAGTACAGCCAAGATGAGAGGCTAACAGCAAGAACCTACCAGAATAAATTGCTTACTCTTCAACCTAAATCCACCAATTGTTCATCTTAACTGCAACAGACCAGCTGAATTATATATGTATACACACAGTATTCTACAAACAGGTTAGGAATTGACATAATATTAGTCAAAGATGAAGTTCAAATTCCTCACTTACATTTCTATGAAGATTTACTTGTAACCACCAGGTGGAGCTATACAACTCATTTTAGAATAGAACAACCTGCATTTAACATCTGGCCTTGCCAAAAAAAAAAGTTCTGTTTCAGCAAAGAAGATCCATTACCTATGTCTTTGATGATACAATAGACTCATGTGTAGAATTATTTAATTAACATGGCTCTGTAACTTACATATTACATTCTTCTATGTTCCCCATCTTCCCCGTCTTTTTATCCTTTTTTACTCTTTATTTAAGGTTCCCCCCTCTTTTTTAAAAACAAAACAAAACTTATTTGCAAAAAAAACCCCATTACCTTGGAAGAACAGGAACAGTTTGGCTATTGAAGCACTGAATGTGGTAACCTGGCTTCCAATTCTTGTTCTTCCACAAAATCTGTACTTGTTTGGCAATCTGGAAAACATAAGATATCTGGAGTAAACTGGACTATAATAACACTGAACAAGAACTATTAAATGGTCTTTGGGCAGGAGAGGTTATGTTTTCCTAAGTAAAAATACAAAATATTATTTCTTAGTGCACAAGAGTCGGTTAACACTTCTATAAGGCACAGTCCACATATAGGCTTTTTTTTCTTTTCAACAGTTTAGTCAGTGCCTGGACACTAAAAGGTGTCTTCTCATACATGAATGTTGTATAGCTGCAGAGTATATATTTTGGAATCATGAGGATCATGTTGATACTGAGAAGGGAAGGTTAAAATCATGTTTGGTGCTAGAAAAAATAAATGCACCATTACAATTCAGTAACTTCGAAATCATTACATTTCATTTTTCACTGACAATATGTTTATGTCTTATAGACCTTCTTCCATAGTGTGATTTATAGACTTGGAATGTGAGATTTTATTTGAACAACTGATTAGATTATTATATATTTTCATATATACACATCTCTTAACTGTTGGCTTGTTTTCCATTGTTTCTGTGAGCTATCTTTTATAATTTTCTTTTATTTCTGGCTAGTGTTGCACTATTGAGTGCTTTCTGTGAGCTGCCCCAAGTCCCCTCGGGAAGATGGTGACGGGATACAAATATGATGATGATTGACCAGTGATAGAAGTCGGGCTCTACCTTGTTCCACTCTGCCTCCAACTGTGGGAAGATAAATGAGGTGAATACTACTGTAGTCTTCACTCACTTGTCAGAGATAGCTGTGGATCCTTGTGGATCCTTGGGTCCACTCGCCCATTCAACTGGAAAGGCAAGCCAGATATGGAAGTTCCCTTTACATAAACTTTACTATTTGCTAGGACAGCAAAGAGTGTATGAAAAGGACGCTCTGTGTCTCCCTTTGTACAGAAGAAGTGGTGGAAATGGGTGTCAGCATAGAAGTAAAAGTAGAAGGTAGAGGCAGGACTTGTGGGTGAAACCCTCCCTCCATGAGGTCATCTCCCTTATAAGGAAAATTCAGCCCACCACGAACCTAGCCACGCATCCAGGGTAAATACACTCAAAAAGCTGAACTCCCCAAAGAAATTATTCAGTTCCCAATGGTCAAGAATCAGGATTCTCATTGACAAAAGAAATCGCCTTGGTCAAGGTTATCATGCTCAGCCCCATACATGCATGGTATCAACACTGTCTGGTTTCCAAATTTGCTTCGCTACATGTTGGGACTATAATCAAGTATAGCCAGGCCTCAACGTTCACTGAGGTTTGGGGCACAGGACCCCCATGGATGTGGGAAAACTATAATTTAAAAAAAAATCCTTTTTTTAACCCAAGAGAACATTTCTCTAGAAATCTCTAGGTCTTCCAGTGAGATTCTATGGTGAACTTCCGCTGGAAGCTGGCCACAGAATCGCACTGGAGACATACAAATGCCTATTTAAGTCTTCGCTCTAGGAGTCTCTGGGTCCTTCAGCACAACTCTATGGTTAATTGTAGCATTATTCTAGAAAACCTAGAGATTCCCAGAAATAACATATTAATTAAATCTATGAATAGTCAAATCCATAAAAGTGAAATCTGCAAATGTTAAACACCAAGTGTTTACTATAGTCTGTGCTGGCCCCACAAAGACAGAATGAACTTAGAAAGTTCAGAAACACCTGCATTTGCAGACAGCTGGCTCTTTAATCTTCCTCATTTTAGTGTTTTATTTAATCTGGTTATTTGCTTTAGTGCTTTCCATTTATGAGTTAATTGCTTACCAATCAGAACCTCTGTAATTCTATTTGCTATTCTCCAACACAGCTATTGTGCATATTTTAAATATTTGATATCACTCAGTACAGTCACTGTATATATTCTAATTCTTTTGTGTTTTGAAAATTAGTTTGTATGATTTCTTAGTATCAATATATATTGAAGCACTACTTCAAACGCTCAGAGCTTTCTTAGAGTGGGTCAAAATCAGAATGGGGTTTCTATACTTAATAACTCTTTTATTTTTAAAATTTACAATACTATAGCACCATATACAGTGCATATATATGCACTGTATATGGTGCTATAGTATGATATCCCTTCTCTCACTCCATAATCCTATCCTCTTCATCTCTGACTGAGGTAGGGCATGAATTATTGTTATATTTATTTATACCCTGCTTTATTGGTCTCGAAGGGGACTCATCCCCTTCTCCCCCATTTGCTCACTCACCTGGCTGCCTACCCAAGAGTGCAAGGAACCATGTATGCAGCCATGTTCAGCCACTCTGACAGTTTCATATTCTCCTCACATTCAAAGATGTCTCCTCTAACCAAGCCTGACTTAACTGAATACCGCTCAAAATAGACATGCACACTGCCAAAATCCCTACTGAAAATTGTGCAGGGCAGCAGCAGAGGGAGCAACAAATATTCCACAAATACTTATATCTGTGAAGGATAATCATGCAAATGTGGAGGGATGACTCCGTGTGAACTGTCAATCCTTCCTATAGCCACCATGGTGTAGTGGTTTGAGTATAGGACTACAACTCTAGAGAATAAAATTTAAATCACCACTTAGCCATAGAAACCCACTTGGACAAGTTACACTCTTAATCGGAGGAGGAAGTCAAAGGCAAACTGTGACATGAAAATCCCATGATAGCTTCACCTTAGGGTTGCAGTAAGTCAGAAATGGCTTGAAAGCCATTTTTGAATAATAAAAACATCAGGAAAAAAATCTTCTGAGTTAGTGCTTGTTTATAATACCAGATATATTTAGAATGGACCACAATACAAACTAAAAATATAACAGCCTTTGTAACCACTATATTTTCACTTAAGAAACACTTTTTGTAAGGAAAAGGATGACTCATAAGAACATAAGAACATAAGAAGAGCCATGCTGAATCGGACCTCAGCCCATCTAGTCCAGCATTCTGTATCACACAGTGGCCCCCAGTTGTACACGGGGATCTCGAGCAGAAGGGAGGGCAAAACCCTAACCTGCTCCCGACCCCCCACAACCAGTACCCAGGGAAATCCTGCCTACCTCAACCAACTCCGAGGTGGCACTTGAATGTCCTTTTCAGTAACTACCGATTCTACTGACTCAAAATAGATACTACAATTCTGGCTACAGAGAAAATGTCTGTTGAAAAACAGTTGCAGGATCTCCTCATGTGGAAGGTATCAAACACGTGACTGCAAAACCAAGAGCTTTCCTTTGACCTTCTCTTTCTTATGATAAACAATGATAATGCCCTCAAACTAATAGTCCAAACGAAGTGTCACGTTTTTAAATTTTAGTTCAGGGGTCCTCAAACGTTTTAAACACAGGGCCAGGTCACA
This sequence comes from Anolis apletophallus, assembly GCA_030556195.1. Classification (NCBI taxonomy): domain Eukaryota; kingdom Metazoa; phylum Chordata; class Lepidosauria; order Squamata; family Anolidae; genus Anolis; species Anolis apletophallus. The sequence continues at coordinate 100,042,772 of JARBWK010000005.1, forward strand.
GTCCCTCAAACTGTTGGAGAGTCAGATTATAATTTGAAAAAGAAAAATAATGAATTCCTATGCTCACTGCACATATCTTATTTGTAGTGTAAAAACACTAAAAATACAATAATTAAAATGATGAACAATTTTAATAAATGTAAACTTATTAGTATTTCAATGGGAAGTGTGGGTCTGCTTTTGGCTGATGAGATAGGATCGTTGTTGTTGGGTGCTTTAGAGTTGTTTCAGATTTAGGTTAACCCTGAGCAAGGGCTGGGTTAATGACCTTGAAGGGCTGTATCCAGCCCTCGGGCCTTAGTTTGAGGACCCCTGCTTACATGCAAAAATATTTATATCTTGTTCAACTATGTTCTAGTAGGAATCAAGACAGTTCAACAATATGATCCTACATATATGTTGTACTACATTGAAGAAAATTCCACCGAGGCTTAGTCTCAAGAATCTGGGCACAGAATTATGCCCTCAGCTTCCTATTTAAAAGTCACCTTCTCCTATGTCTCAAGCAAGAGCCACATGGTGCAATGGTATTAGTGCTGGACAATGACTCTTGACTGCATGGCCTTGAGAAAGTCACATACTCTCAGCCCCAGAAAACATGTGACAGGGTGACTTTAAGATCACAGTAAGTCAGAAACCACTAAAAGAAACACAACAACATGTGTCAAACTAGTTTAATTTATTTTTTATTTATATCCTGGGGGATTTTCTTTATGAGTATTACTTCCCAACTTATCCTTTCCATGAATAGGAAAAATATGAATGAAAAGAATTTGACAATGAAATTGTCTCTTAATAGTATCTGTATTTTCCTTTTAAAGTAAAACAGAGAAAAGAGGAAACAAAGATCAGGATCCCACATTGTGCTGGCAAAGTGCAAGTCTCAATCAGCATACTTCCGGGAGGTGGAAGAAGCTGTTCTCTCTGCTGGCTGCTCTGTCCCTCTTTCCTCCCCACACAATGAGAGTTGGTACAACAGTGTCCATGGCCGTTGATTGGCTACAGTGGTGTTCCCAGCCTTGTTTCGGCTTCTCTTGAGCATGGGGGAAAGAAAGAGCAACCTTTGCCCTGAGAATAAGGCTACTCATTTTCCCTTTTTCTGTCAGTGCTTAAAAAGAAATGACAGGACAAACTTGGATACACCCACACAGCTGTACATGACAGCTTTCCAGCTGCCGTGGTGCACCAGGGCTGGGGTCTTGTGAAGGGTGCCAGATACGTCCTTCTGTAAAGTCCAAAGAGTACATATACTTCCATTACACCTGTATATTAGTACAGGAAAAGCAAAATAAAGAAGCAGTCAAGGAAATGAGAAATCAGAAACACTGGACTAATGCACGGAAATATGATATGTCTTCTGTACGATATCGACAGATGTCTGAGGGTGAACTCGCAGCACAGCACATAATCTGAGACATACTAACCTGATCTAGGCAGAAGGCTGACTAATATGGAAGCTTCCACATCCCTATTTTTAACTTGAAAGGACTTTATCAAATGGAGGTGATGAACCAGCACAGAGGCACATCATTGTCAGTCCACCACCTCCTTCTGATGAAGCTGTCAAGGGCTATTAATGGGAAATTGTGTTTGTGGTGACACCAGTGGCTGCATGATGCTACCCACCATTAAGTTGGTAAACTGCTGCTATCCCACATTGCAAAAATCTTGTGGAATAACAGCAAGTGTGTTGTAATGACCTAAATACATAGAAAAGAACTAGTTTCAGAATTTTCCAACCACAAAATCCCCACAATTCTAAGAGTTGTGGCCCCCAAAAGGTAACTCTGCCAAGTTCTGGCAGACATTTTTTTTCAAACAGGTACTAAGAATTCAGTAATCAAAACTTGCAGCAAGAACTCTGTCAGATAACTGGTGGTAGTGTGAGAAGCAAAGGAATTGCCAGATTATTCTTGCACTGAACTGTTTGGTGTTCTTATGCATACTTGACATGAGCACAGCTGGATCAGGCAGAGGAAGAGATGTGCAAAAAAGGCTGCCCATTCATATACATGAAATGATCATCTGACAAAACATTAAAAACAGGATTTCATTGTGATCACAAGGTCAAACATGGTATCAAACAGTTCTCAGTAGATTACGTAGCTCAGTGTCCTAGCTTTACTAATGTCACACCAACTTCCTGGCACAGCTCTGCCGCCAGAAGGAAATATAACAGCCTGTGGTACAACCATGTGACCCACCATCCCTTCTGCAAACTATTAATGGGAATATAACATATTTCTAGATTAAAACGTCCTGTTCAATTCAGTTAAATATAATGCAGATTAATAGCATGATTTGATTTTCAACATAGGGTACAAATTCAATGTATACAATAGAATATGGTTGTGGAATGAAGGAATCAACCTCTTTAAGACTGATTTATTTTAGCAAGAGATTGCATGTAGATCAGCCAATGTTAGGTAAACACTGACTTTTACTGCAACACATAACTGTAAACTAAAACTAACAAAGAACACAGAAGTGTAGACATATTTGTGCTAGATTTCTTTACTGTGAGTGGCTTCAAATTTCCCCAATGAAATCCCTTGCTAGACTCAGAGTGATCCCTTAAATGTGGACTGTGCCACAGTTGTTGTGTGGGATATTAGTTTTGGTAGGCCTAATGGAGAGCCAGAGGCGGAATTAAAACAACAAGAAAGGGTTTATTAAATAAAACAGAAATCTATAACAACCTCGAATAATCTGTTCTTTAAGCTTTCTAAAACTATAGTTCTTCGGCGTTTAAGAGGTGACTTGATCGAAGTGTATAAAATCATGCATGGGATAGAAAAGGTGAATAAAGAAAAATTATTTTCTTTGTCACAAAACACTAGGACTAGAGGGCACTCCCTGAAGCTCCAAGGTAGGAAAATTAGGACTAATAAAGGGAAATATTTCTTCACCCAGAGGGTCATTGGGTTATGGAACTCACTTCCAGAAGAGGTTGTGACAGCTGTCAGCCTGGACAACTTCAAGGCAGGATTAGACAGATTCATGGATACCAAGTGTATCGGTAGTTACTGAAAAGGACATTTAAGTACCACCTCGGAGTTGGTTGAGGTAGGCAGGATTTCCCTGGGTACTGGTTGTGGGGGTTGGGAGCAGGTCAGGGTTTTGCCCTCCCTTCTGCTCGAGATCCCCATGTACAACTGGTGGGCCACTGTGTGATACAGAATGCTGGACTAGATGGGCTGAGGTCCGATTCAGCATGGCTCTTCTTATGTTTATGTTCTTATGTTCTTCTTCCTAAAGTTTAAAATCTTGTCTTTATCAGGTGAAAACCTTTTCTGTGTCAAACTCTGTCAGCGTAAATTCAAACCGTCTGAATCTCACAGTGGCAAGCTCCTGCCTTTTGGTACATTTTGTTTCCCCATAACCCCCTTTCACAGCTTTCCCAAGCTGTGATTGACTGCCTTCAAGTCTGCATAGCCTCTCCTTTCCAATTATTTATATATTTATTTGCTGTATTTATATACCGCTTTTCTCCCTGGGGGGGACTCAAAGCGGTTAACAATATAATACTGGCAAAATCCAATGCCTAACATACATGTAAAACCAAATCATAAAAAGTAAACAAGAAACTAACAATTATGTGTTAAACTCAATAAGACCATTAAATGTAAGATATAAACAACATTAAGGCATGAAAACATAGAATTAAAAACACCTAATATAAACATTAAAATCATATGATCCAAAATCATAGACCAGGGTCATTCTAGTTGTCAATTACACATATTCCCTATTTATTCATTGCAATGTATTACTTTACTGGCCAAAAGCTTGTCCCCAACCATGTTTTAGTTTTCTTTCTCAAGGCCAAGAGGGAAGGCACTGATCTAACCTCACTGGGCAGAGAGTTCCAAAGCCAAGGAGCCACCACTGAGAAGGCCCTGTATCGTCTCCACCAACCACACTTGTGAAGCATGTGGTACTAAAAGTAGGGCCTCCCCATAAGATCTTAACCTCCATGATGGTTCATAGAGGGAGTTACGTTTGGACAGGTACGCTGGCCCTAACCACAGTGAACCACAGTGAATGTGGAAGGCTGACATGGATAAAGAAGTTGTACAGTATCTTACAATTAATAATTTACACAGTATGGAATATGAACACCAACATATAAAAACAGTAGAACCACAGCAGCCTCCTGGTCAGATTTGTAAGACTCCTTGCAAATGCATTGTTTTCAACTACAGTGGGATGCAACCCATTACTTGGCAAAAGTTCCTCTTTATGAAATCACAGGCCATGGTCCAAGCACCCTAAGCAATCCTGACAATAACATCTATGGAGCCAGTTGTTTCTCCTTCCAGGAAGGAGTGATTAAATAAAAAACAAAGTCCTTTAATTTTCTCCCTAGAGGCTAATAGCCTCTCTTGCAATATGTTGGAGGCTATATTTTGCTGTATTATCAGTTCCAACATAGATCAGAAGGAGAGGGTAATGAATGCTCAGTGGGTATCTATTATATCACAGCTCTTCACCTGGGAGACAGCACACTCCTTGCAACATCTTATCACGCGTATGTTCCTTGCAACACCTACTTTATAGCTGTTTTCCCATCCAAAGAAGCCTCCAAAACTGTATCTATGCCTTCAAAGTGTGAGGCTCTCGTCCTTATTTCGGTGCCTCATAATCTTATGAGCTCCATTTTGGTGCCAAATGTAAAGAAGACTTATGCTTTCTTAGATCCTAGGAGGAAATGATGAGAAAACTTGTCTACCCTTGACTTTTCTATCTGCCTTGCTATTCATACATGTTCCGTATTTTGGAGGCAGTCAAGCTTAACTTTATCCAAAAGCAGGCACACAAAGCTACAGCTGGATCAGCTATGTCCTTACCAGCTTGTCCAATAGCCAGCAATTCTGGGAGCTGAAGTCCATAACACTTAGAGGAGTATAAGTTTGACACCACTGAGCTATAAGTAGAGTTCTAGTCTTTACCAGTAAAAGTTCTGCAATTTTACACTAAAGATCTGTGTTTAGCCAGCTGTCCTACATCAGTCTCCCAATGATAATGCTTCAGATAAAAATCTCCAGCTATACAGAGAATGAACAAAAGTAGAAGCTGGAAATGTATATAAAATCTTTATAAAAAGAAGCTTCAGTGTCAGAGGTTTTGTTAACACAGGTTTTCATGTACAACAAATTGCTCATTATTGTTTAACAGCATTGTCAGAGTTTCATGAAAAATATCGTCCGATATTTTCTTTAAACTATATACACCCAATGTCGGTGCAAGAAGCAGTTAGTGGATGAATCATTCTTTTCCTGCAATGTCTGGAACTCTATAAAGTACAATTGATTCCTTGCATCCACAGATCCTTATTCACAGATTCAATCATCCATAGCTTAAAATATCCAAAGTAATATTCCAAAAAGCAACCCTTGGTTTTGCCATTTTATATAAGAGGGCCCCCTGGGGTGCAGTGGGTTAAACCGCTGAGCTATTGAACTTGCTGACTGAAAGGTCACAGGTTCAAATGCAGGGAATGGAATGAGTTCTTGCTGTTAGCCCCAGCTTCTGCTAACCTAGCAGTTCGAAAACATGCAAATGTGAATAGATCAATAGGTACCGCTCCAGTGGGAAGGTAACGGCGCTCCATGCAGTCATGCTGGCCACATGACCTTGGAGGTGTCTATGGACAATGCCAGCTCTTCGGCTTGAAGTGGAGATGAGTACCAACCCCCAGAGTCGAAAACAACTGGACTTAATGTCATGGGAAAGCCTTTACCTTTACCTATATAAGAAACATCATTCACTTCACCACTGCATACAACAGAACTTGAGCATCCATGCAGCATCCTGGAACCAAAATCTGGCAGATACCATGGGACCACTGTAAACTTAATTTGTAATGAATATTTTTGTTAGCATATTTTTATCTATTTACAAATTAAACTTGGACCTGAACTAAACCTGTATCTAAAATACACACTGCACTTTGTTCCTGAAACCGTACCATACCATATCACCCTGCAGAAAGCACTTGTGTATTGGATTACTCTCTCTAGAAGGAAAACAATATATGTAAAATTTAGCTTAATATTCGCTAACTTTCATATACGCAGAAAGTTTCTAACTCCTGAAATGTATTCAAAAAGGCACCTTAGTGTAAAGTACCAAAAGAAACATCCACATGCTTTCTCTGCACACAGTAACTTGGGTTACGTGGGCCTCTGTTGAACATCGTAAACAGCTCCCTTGAGCAAGGAGTCTTTCCAGAGTGCTTAAAAGAGGCGGTGGTAGCTCCATTACTGAAGAAACCGTCACTAGACCCGGCGGTTCCCTCCAACTACCGACCAGTGTCGAACCTTTCGTACCTGGGGAAGGTAGTTGAGAGGGCAGTAACGGAGCAGTTGCAGTCCTTCTTAGATGATGCAACATGGCTAGACCCCTTCCAGTCCGGCTTCCGTTCGGGGCACGGGACGGAGACGGTTCTGGTCTCCGTCACAGACCAACTCCGCTGCCAGCTCGTGTTATTGGACCTCACGGGTCTGCGCTGCTCGTGTTATTGGACCTCACGGCAGCGTTTGACACGGTTGACCACAATCTATTGATCCACCGCCTGGCCGTGGCTGGAGTGAGGGGGACAGCCCTTAAATGGCTGACCTCCTTCCTCCACCAGCGGTCTCAGCGTGTGAGGAAAGGCGAGGTGGTCTCCGAGGGCTCCCCACTACTCTGTGGGGTCCCCCAAGGGGCCATTCTCTCCCCTCTGTTATTTAACATCTACATGCAGCCGCTTGCACAGCTGGTGCGGAGTTATGGGCTGGAGTGTCACCAGTACGCTGACGACACCCAGCTCATTCTGAGGATGGAGGGCAGGCCGGGTTCTGTCCCCGATAATTTCCAACACTGCCTCGAAGCCGTTACTGGATGGCTGTGAGCCAGTAGGTTGAGGGTGAATCCGGCGAAGACGGAGATCTTGTGGCTGGGTCGCCCGGGTGATGTTAATGTCCAGCTTCCGAGCCTAGACGGTGCGGTGTTATGCCCATCGCCTTCCGTAAAGAGCCTGGGGTCCATTTGGACTCCCAGCTGACCATGGAGGCCCAGGTCTCTGCGGTCAGCAAGATCGCTTTTTTCATCTGCGACAGGCAAGGAGGCTGGCCCCTATCTCTCCCGGAACGATCTGGCCACGGTGATCCAAGCCACAGTCATCTCAAGGCTGGATTACTGCAACGCGCTCTACGTTGGCCTTCCTCTGTCGGTGACCGGAAGCTCAGGCTAGTGCAGAACACTGCCGCCCGGCTCCTGTCTGGCACGCCAGCTGGCGCCCACATAACACCTGTTTTGCAGGATCTGCACTGGCTGCCAATTAAGCACCGGATCGCCTTCAAAGTGTTGGTTCTTACCTTTAAGGCCTTGCACGGCCTGGGGCCAGCATACCTGAGGGACCGTCTCACTCCATATTGCCCTTCGAGATCACTACGGTCAGAGGATGCTAACTTCCTGGAGATACCATCGACAAAGTTGGCACGCCTAACATCCACTCGCCGGAGGGCGTTCTCTGTCATAGCTCCCACGCTGTGGAACGCCCTCCCAGGGCCTTGAGGGACCTGCTCCCGTTTAGACGGGCATGCAAAACCCATCTGTTCAAGCAGGCCTTTGGCGAGTAGGCCCGTGTATCTTTAAGTATGCTATTGCTGAACTGTGTTGTTGTTCCTGCTACCATTGCTATTTTAACTGTTTTTATTGTTGTTATTGTTTTGTTTTTACTGTGCCTTTGACTCTGTGAGCCGCCGCGAGCCTCCGGGAGTCGGCGGCATAGAAGCCTGAATAAATAAATAAATAAATAAACTTGTTTAAGACCACACAGAAAGTTTCAAAGCTGGTTACAGATCTGGATATTTCTAACCTGGCATTATTTATTTTCACATAACACACAGTGTTCTAATCCTCCAGAATTTTAGAAAAAGCAAATTTTGGTCAAAAGCTTTATTTGCTTGGCTGCAGAAACTTTTGCAGATGGCTATCAATAAGGAATGCAAGATCATGCATAGTCTCTTTTTAAAGTGTTGCAATTCTGGTTTAGCAGGGGCAGATCATGAAACAGGAGAACAGTTAAGCACATTAACTGACACTACCTGTTTTCTGAGTTATGGAAGACATGGTTTAGGCAATGCTGAGAGTTGCAGTTTAACCAAACTCAGAAGACTGCTTGTTTCACACCCACTGTTTTAAGCACAAGCACAACGCAGAGTAATTGAACTATGTTTTATTATAATTTGGCCACTTAGAACATTTAGAGATGCAGCTCTCTATCTCATATGGTGAGCGAGTGGACAGACTGGATATTGATAACTCAGGTTTTAATCCTTACATAGCCAGAAAAGCCAATACTCACGTGACTATCTCTCCCCCAAATAAACTACATAGTGCATGCCTTTCAAATGCTCTTCTTCTGTGCTCCCCCCCCAAAAAAAACCCAAAAGAAGCATTTTATTTGGATGAAACTGTATTTTGTCCTAAAATGATTTGTATTACCAAGGCACCAGGTGATCTGTACTTGTAGTTTTGTGTGTTATTAAAATTTTTGAAAATGATAAACTGATAAATAATAATTGCCTGATTTCAGTTTTCAAAAATAGAGATAATCTATATACAAAGCCATTCAGTGTTACTCTAAATACAACTTTTTTATACATTGTAGTTACATAGAAGCCCCTTTGATAGGCTGGCATGGAAAAATGTAGCAAGTTGAAAATAAGCAAAGTCTCAGACAAATAACTCAACAACATTGCCCACCATGGTTCATCATATCATGAAGATAATTTGGTTTTTTACTAGTTCAAGACACAATCAAACTGCATTAACAGGCCATACAGAATATTTTTGTGGCAACAGGGTTATTAGTTTTTGGAAACTGTGATTTGAAAGCCTCATTATAATTCCATAAGTGTATGCTTTGTTAAAAAATGTAAGACTTCCTTCCAAATAAATATGTACAGAATTGCAGTCGATGAGTGTTTAACCTTTGAACTTTGAGAGCTCTGGAGTCAACCAAACTGTCAAAACTAATTTATGCTTTTATTAATTTTCTTCACAATTAGTGCGCATCTGTGATCTAATTGTTGTGCAGGATCTAGATCCCTTTCCTGAAGCAATTGTGTCTATTATGGAGAGGGGGGAAATCACATTTCCCCAGCTCACCAGTTATTCATTGTTCATAGTAACTAGGCCCATCCAGACAATTTTAAAGCAAAATTTAATAAAAACAACTAAAAGCTTGAAGGCACCTCAAAGATTAAAATGTTTTGTTAGGTTTAGTGGAATATGGACGACTTCATTAGATGTATGAATGTTTATGCCAGACAAACCATGTTAGTCCTTAAGGTGCCAAAAGGACTGCTTGCTGCCGGTGAGAGATTAACATGACTATATGCCCCCGAAATATTTATAGGAAGAAAGTCGGCAATACCTTAATTACAGTAGATAAACTCATTTAAAAAGCCACATGACTTTGGAGGACAGAGTTCAAATCCCTGCTCAGCTATGAAAATCTGTTGCTTAAATCACCCTCTCTCGAAAGGTAAAGGAAATTTAAAGAACTCTTTAAAGAAATTTTGCTAAGAAAACCCCATTACAGCTTCACCTTAGGATTGCCATAAGTCAGAGCCAGACAAGAACACAAAAAAACCCATCTAACATTCTGTTATATATGTCCTCTAGCAGCAGTTTTCCAAAACTACAGGCAGAGACATTTCTCTGCCCATATCTCAACCCTTCCTAAGAAAGCCCTGTAACAGAGTTGCCTGTAACAGAGTTGTCTTAGGGTTGCCATAATAGCCTTAGAGAGTGTTGTTTTGCAAAAATGCTCTCTCCTAAGCCCTGTGCTATTCAACATATTAATAAATAACATGGAAAGGGGGGTGTTTCTCAGATGTATAGATGGTGCTGAAGCTCAACACACAGTTAACATAATAATTCTATCCAAAATGATCTGGATAGTATGTTAACAGTGGACCTGAGAATTCATCTGAGAAGTATGAAGACCTGCATCTATGCACAATAAAATTAAAAAGCACACATAAAATGGTGGAGACATCTCATGGCACCAGTGCATACCAAACATAGGTAATCATAAGCAGAAAAGAAAGCAGCAACGCAGCTGCTAAAACTGTTAATGCAATGATAATGCAATGACATTTGATTGCAGTGACAAAACAGCCTAAATGACATGAAGCAATAGCTGGATACAAATCAGGTTGCAATTAAGAGTACTGTGTTTAGTTGCAGTTGTCCACATTAAAAAGCAGATTGGCTCTAGTACAAGTTCAGAAAATGGCAACAAAGATGATGAAGAGTCAAGACAGCAAACTTTAGTAGATGGTTGAAAGAGCTGGGTGTGTTGAACATAGGCAAGAGAAGAACAAGGCAAATAAGATAGCTGTTGTCTTTCAGTATCAGAAAAGCTTCTGTCACACCAAAGCTATAGCAGAAATGTTCTCTCCTGTTTTGGAGGGAGAAACTAGAATGAGTAGGTGGAAACTGCTGGGAAACAGCTTTTGGTTACACATGAGGATAATGGTAATGGTAAGAACATTTAGATAGAGGAGCAGATTGCCTCAGAACATTGCAGGTTTTCTTTTGCTAGAGGCATTTAAACAGTGGCTGGGTTGCCATCTATTTATTAGGGATCTATAGCTGCATACTGAATTGGATAGTCTGCCCTGAAGCAAGAGGTTAGACTACATGATACCCCAGATCGCCTTCTGCTTTGTCATAGCTGTAAACCCAAAGAGTCTTCTGCTATGGGATCTTAAGGAACACCAGAGATACAAGACAAGGAGAACACAGTGGATAGGGCTCTTTTCAGCTATGGCATCTTATGTGTGAAATATTATCCCAGGGTAGACTAGTTGGATTCTTCCCTATTTGACTTTTAATGATTTGTAAAAAAAAAAAACACTTGACTACTTCAGTGAGCTTAAAAATACTCTTCTGTATTTTTGTTGTTAGTCTTGTTTTTATAATTGCTCAGTTATAATTGTTAACTGTCTTGAGGGGCTTTTAGATAGAAAGACAAGATAAGGACACTGTAATAGAAGCAATAAACCTATACAAAAAGCATGTATACAGTGGACCTTTGGTATCCATTGCAGTTTGGTTTCAGGATCCCCATAAATAATACCAAAACCCATGGATGAAGAAGTCTCATTATATAAAATGCCATAGTACAATGGTGTCCCTGTGCAACAGGTAAGATAAACAAGCAGCTGACTCCAGAATTCCTCAGTGGGAATAAATGAACAGCAAAACAGAGAAAAGGGGGGGAAGCAGGTAAGCCTGCCTCAGACAACTTTTAAAGAATAGATCTATACATTTGGCCACAAAATGGAAATCACAAAGAAGTTCAGACTGGTGAAAGAAAATGTGTTACCCCTGGATGCAATTTAGAGAAGCAGCCTTCAATGGTGGTTTGTACAAAACACATCTAATCTGGTTGCTTCATTTCACATGACAGTATTGTCTATATATTATATGAATGTATGTTTTTGATGGTGGTGATGGTGAAGGGACCTTTCTCTATTTTCTCCATATTATTTCTCTCTGTTATGAAAGCTTTTGTTAAAAATACCCAGGTATGCATCTACTGCCCAAGTACACATCTATTTTGTTAATGGGGTATAGCTGTTTTTGTTTCATTTTTTTAAAAAAATGCTTAGAGGCTGACCACACTTAACTTAATTCAAAATAAGTATCACTGTACTTTACAGTGTTTATTCTAGAGTAAATGTGCACAAACGACAGATTGAGCATCCTCTCATACAACCCGTTACACAAATCAAAGGTGTTTCAAAACCCAGTGAAGTGCTAGACACATATATAAAGGACAAAGAAAGGAATGCTTTTCCATTACACAATGTAAAAAGAGAGACAGATCCTAGTTCTGCAAGTCTCCTTGCTGCTGAAAAATCCTCTTGTCTGAGAAAGTAGAATTGCTAAGCACTATCACAATACTCTATAACAATAATGCCAACTCCAAATGATATGTGATCACGCTGACAAGAGCATGCATGAGAATTAAAAAACTCTTCTTTGTCCAAACTGCTACTCATATTACAAAAAGAGCAAATGAAAACGAAGTGTTCTACACAGTGGCTAGATATGAATATTGAACACTGTCAGCATATTTTCTGAAGTCTTGCAACATTTTAAAACCTGAGACTGAAATTAAGTAAATGATCCAATTTGTTGGATCTCTAGGGAAGTAGTTCATAACACATGCATATTTTAAGCCAACACTGCTAAAACCTATGAAAGTCATGAATACAAAGCTAGTTTACTGATTATAGCTTATAATCTACATCACTTGGGTCCTGGCCGTCTTCCCAGCCTGTCAACTTATGTTGACCATATGAATTTCACAGGATTTTCTTAGGCAAGAAATACTCAGAGAATGTTTTGAAAAGTCGTTCCTCTGAAATATAGCCTACAGCACCCAGTACTTCCTAGTGGTCTCCCATCGAACTATTAACCAGAGCTGGCTCTGTTTACCTTCCAGTATCTTTTAGGGTTTCAGTTGGCTTCCTATTTCAACATTTCTAAAATTTCAAATTGTTGGGAGAGGCCCTTCTTTCATTCCTGCTGCTTTCACAAACACATCTGGTGAGAACACAGGAAACATCCTTCATGCTGGCCGTTCCCAGGCCTGAATTCCCTTTCTTGGGAGCTTGTTGTCTTTCCCGTGGCAGGTGATGATTTTTTCCTATTCTGACAGGCTTTGAAGAAGGTATTGTTTATAAGAAAAGAGCTTTTAACAATATGCTGTACTATTTTTATCTCTAGTCTTTTGAATGCATTTTTAATTATTGAACTCTATGGATAGTTTGATTACATTTTTATAATATTTCTTTGTTTGTTGTACTTAATTTTTCAAACAGAATGTAAACAATCCTTAAATTTAACAGTGAAAGGACAGTACAGAAATAGGAACCAGCCAAAACCAAGAGACTGATAACAGAAAACAAAGCTAACTTCAACGTTTTATAAGGATATAAACTCCTACAACTGTGGAACTGAAGAAATGTGAACAAAACTATAAAAACAAAAGCTTTAATATAGATGATAAACTGAAAGATTACATGTTCAGATAAAAGGATAAGAAGCTAAAGATTGCAATTGTACAAGGCATATGCAGGCAAAACAGAATAATTCTCGCTTAAGAAACATTTTTTAAATTGTTGATCTGATGTAACTAAATAACAAGAAAAGATTAAGCCAGCTCTGCAAGATTTTGTTAGGCGGCAAACCTTTTCTTTCCTTCACAAACAAGACGAACATTAAACATGACAGAACACGTTCAATACCTTCTTTATGTTCTTGCCGTCACATCTTGCTTGTGACTAGGTTTTCTGATCAATAGGCCTCAGTGCAACATGAAAAAGCTTCCTTCTTCTCCCAGCTTGGGGGGGGGGGGGGCAAGGGGAGGAGATCTTCCTATGGTCTTAAGCTTGCAGGCAGAAATACATTAATGCATCAGACCAGTCAGAAAAGGGTGTGTTTCTCCTGCTGTGTTGAACTCTGGCACAGACAAAAACAGTACTGAGTGAAATAGAAAAGCCTTCTCCCCTTCCCACTTTTCTCAGGAATATGTGAAAGGAAGGCCCAATGGCAATGATCGCTTCTGAAGGCTAAGATTTAAAAAATGTTGACCTGCCCCCCTTGCCACTAAGCACGCTGTTTCTTTGAGGAAAATGCAATTCACGTCCAGCGAACACTGCACTTCCATAAAAGTTTGTTATTGTTCCACAACTTGTAGTCCAGAGTCACACTTAGTTCAGACTGGAACAAACACTTCCTCTTTCTGGTTGCAGTTTGCAAAAGCATCAAGGCAAGAGACGGGCGGAGTTTTATGCCGTCCTGCACAAACACACAGGAGTCGCAGAAGCGAAACACAAGAGGCTTATGGAAAAGCAACAAATGGAAGCCCACTTTAGGCACCCTGCAGTTTTATTCCCACACATCTGTTAAAAAATACTGCACATACTCATGTATCAGTCAACCTACATGAAAGTCAAAGGCTTGGGGGCCAAAATTACAGATTTCGATATGACCTATGGACAGGTTGAGGATCATTCCTTGTAGAGGAGAAAGCACCAATCCCACCTTAGGGGCCAAACACGATTTCCCCATCCAGGATCCAAAAAGGCCAGAATTGGTGCCATAGTAAAAAGAGTTCTTTGGTACTTTATTTACATTTTCCTGGGAAGAACTGAGCTTGTCCCTTTTGTCACTCTATTAAGAGAAAGGTATAGTTCCTCTTTTGATAAGTGTTAAGGTACGCTACTCACATTGACCTGTGGATGACTTTGGACTAAAATTTCTAGAATTGTACACAAGCTTATATTGAAGTTACTTGTTTTCCCTAACAAATTCTGACACACTTAACATTTTGCCATGGATACAGGCTAACATAAAAAGCTTAAATAATACTTATAAAACAAGCTTTAGCTGTTCTTTCTCCACAGTGGAAAAGGAATAATGGACCAAGTACAACATGACAGTTATCAACAAAAGATAAGTCAACAACATTCATTCTAAGTTACTGCAAAGCCAAAAATTTGGAGGATAAAGGAAAATTTCATTTATATATGGGTTAGGATTACACCCTTGATTTATCTAATCTAATCTTCCTGCACATGACATTACAAATTGAGCCTTCCTTATCCTCCAGAATTATCCACATGAGCAGCTGAGATAGTGACACCTTTATTTTCTGTTGGTTCAACGTACACAAACTTTGTTTCCAACACAAAACTATTAAAAATATTGTATATACAATTACTTTCAGCTATGTGTATAAGGGCCACATGAAACACAAACAAATGTTGCATTTAGACTTGAGTCCCATCTCCAAGATATTTCATTATGGACATATATGCAAATACAGGTATTCAAACATCTGAAATTCACAACACCTCTGGTCCCAAGCATCGGACAGGGAATACTCAACTTGTACTCACTTAGATGAGCTTTTAACCCGACCCTGTGTGCTTTCACACTATACAATTATAGCGTTACAATACTATTTTAATTGCCATGGCAAACCCCATCGAATTTTGGGATTTCTAGTTTGGCTAGAGGCCTATTGTATTTTCCGGCATACAAGGCGACTGGGGGTATAAGACGACCCCCCCCCCAACTTTTAAAGATAAAATAAAGAGTTGGGGATATACTCGGCGTTTAAGACAACCCCTCTTCCAAAACTATGCCCCTGCCGTTCTCTGTTCAAGGACCTCCTCCGCCCTTGCCGCTTACCTCCTCCGAAGGCCACTGTGCTTGCCTAGGCCCAAGGAAGTGTCTTTGGACACCGACTCCCAGCAGCGCTGGGTGGTGGCGTGCCTTGGATCTGCTCCCAGAGGCATTCTGGGAGCTGACGGAGTCAGGGAACTACTGCTCCCAGAATGCCTCTGGGAACACATCCAAGGCACGCCACTGCCCAGCGCTGCTGGGAGTCGGCGTCCAGAGGTGCTTCCTTGGGCCTAGGCAAGCTTTTGGAGGAGGTAAGTGGCGAGGGCAGAGGAGGTCCTTGAACAGAGAGCGGTGGGGGCTGCAGGGAAAGCCCAGCAGACCATCACCCCCAGCTGGTCTCCATGGCAGCGCGGCCTGCCACTCCTCCTCCTCAGGCCCCACCACTAAGGGAGATTTTACTTTTTTCTTTTACTTATTATTTTAATTTATACCCACCTTACTAGACGACCCTCAACTTTTCATAAGATTTTCCAGGCTTAAAAAGTCATCTAGTACACCGGAAAATATGGTACGATCCTGGAGGCTAAGCAGGGCCAGTCTTGGTTCGTATCTGGGTGAGAGACTGCCAAGGAACATCAGGTGCTGTGGGCTATATTTCAAAGAAACCGGCAAAACCACCTCTGAGAGTATCCCTTGCCAAATAAAACCTTATGAAATTCATGAGGCCTCCATGAATTGACAGGTTTCAAAACACAGAAGCACCAGAGGTGCTCCTTGGCCGAGGCTCCTAAACAGTCCTCCAGCCAATCCTTGGATTCCATGGAAACACAAGAGTTAAGGTAGAATCACTGCATTATATTTGGGTGGTGTGGAAGGACACCTACACAACATCACACCCTCATGCTCCCCAATCTGCTGTCTTCAAGTCCTTTCTGACTTAGGGCGGTGATATACATAGTAAGTTTAAAAATAAGTTTTATTTATATCCCACTCCCTTCTCCTAGAAGGGACCCATGGCAGTTTACAGCCAGTAACAGTTTAAACAATATAACAACAACAAAAAACAAACAATACTACATAGGTCAAATTAGCATAACTGAATATAGAACCATTGCAATTACTAAAAACATATAAGAACATAACATAACAACAAAACATCAAAAATAGCTGCTCTTGCTGGAATAAAACATTTAAAATGTTTAAACCATCAATCTTACTAAAATACCTCCATTTAAGACTACTGTCACCAAAAGCCTGTTTATACTGTATGTATGGGGCTTTTTTATTTTTTGACAGATTTGTTCACAGGGTGGGATTTTGCCTTAAAAATAAAACCAGCCACTTCAGTGACATGCAGGATTGGGGGGGGGGGGGTACCTTTGCCTTCATATAATAATAATAATAAATAATAATAATAATTAATAATAATAATAATATTGGCTGACAGGTAAGTTCCTCTTTCTGGACAGGGAATGAGGCACCCCACACAAACACACACAGAAAGCCTCCTGCTGCCAAAAGAGGAGGGAAGGAAAAAAGGAAGGGAAGAGAAGAGAAGGAAAAAGAAAGGAAGAAGAAGGAAAGGGAAAGCAGGAAAATGAAAGGAAGGTGAAGGAAAGCAAGCAAGGAAGGAAGGAAATGGAAGGGAAGGGGAAGGGAAGGAAAAGGAAGAGAAAGGATGGGAAGGAAAAGGAATGGAAAGAAAGGGGGGTGAAAGAAAGAGGAAGGAAAGGAAAAGATGTGGAAGGAAAAGGCAGGGAAGGAAAAGGAAAGCAAGGAAAAGGAAAGGAAGGGGAATAAAAGGTAGGGAGGTGAAAGGAAAAGAGAAAGCAAGGGAAGGAAAAGAAGTAGAAGGCAGAGGCAGGGAAGGAAAGGAAGGGGAAGAAAAGGAAGAGAAGGGAAGCGAAAGAAGTGGAAGGCAAAGGCAGGGAAGGAAAAGGAAAGGAAGGGGAATAAAAGGTAGGGAGGGTAAAGGAAAGGAAAAGAGAAAGCAAGGGAAGGAAAAGAAGTGGAAGGCAGAGGCAGGGAAGGAAAGGAAGGGGAAGGGAAGGGAAAGGTAGGGAAGGTAGGAAAAGGAGTGCAAGGCAGGCAGGGATGGAAAAAGAAAGGAAGGAAAATGAAAGGAAGGGAAGGGAAGGAAGGGAAAGGAAAGGAAGGAAGGGATAGGAGTGGAGGGCAAAGGAAAGGAAGGGGAGGGGAAGGAAGGGATGGAAGGGAAGGGGCAGTACAGGGAAGAGGAAGGAGTGGAAGGCAAAGGAAAGGAAGGGGAGGGGAAGGAAGGGATGGAAGGGAAGGGGCAGTACAGGGAAGAGGAAGGAGTGGAAGGCAAAGGCAGGGAAGGAAAAGGAAAGGAAACGAAAAGAAGAGCACGGGGATGGGAAGGAAGGGGAAGGAAAGGGAAGAGAAAGGAAGGGAAGGAAGGAAAAGGAGTGGAAGGCAAAGGCAGGGGAGGAAAAGGAAAGGAAGGAAAACGAAAAGAAGAGCAAGGGGATGGGAAGGAAGGAAAAGGAGTGGAAGGCAAAGGCAGGGGAGGGAAAGGAAAGGAAAAGAAGGGTAAGGGGATGGGAGGGAAGAGGAAGGAAGGGGAGGAAGGAAAAGGGAGGGCAAGGCAAAGGATGGGAAGGAAAGGAAGGAAAATGAAAGGAGGGGGAGGGGTGTGGGTGCCCCCCAAGGTGCCCATCTTGTGGGGCCAGGCCTGGCCCTGAGGGGGGCAGGAGAAGGTGCCGGCCTGTCCCTCTGGGGGGAGAGGGAGGAGAAGCGTCTCCCGGTGGCCGCCATTTCGGGAGGGGCGGGAAAGGGAAGGCGGAAAGGAGGGCGCGGCACCTTCTTCCTTCCCCGGAGTCCCTGGTCGGCTTACCCGTCCCCGGCGCCGCCACTCGGGCCTCCTCCTCTGCTCTCCTCTCCTCCGTCTCTCCGGGCGAGCGACCCACGGACCGAGCGACCTCTCACCCGCTCCTCCTCCTCCGCTGCTGCTGCTGGCTCCGCCTGGCCCCCGGCGGGAGAGGCGGGGAAGGCGGGGAGGCTCCCTGGGCTGCCGCTGCGCCGCCTTCCAGCCAGCCAGCCTCTCCCTCCCTCCGTCCCTCCCTCCCTCTCCCTTCCCTGCAAGGCTGAGGGGAGTGTGGCCCAGTCGTCCAGGCCTCTTCCCTCGACGCCACCTCAGCCGCCAGAGACCCCCCGCCTGGGATCCTGGGAGTTGCCGCTTTGCAGGCGCCTTCTCTGCCCAGGAAAGCGGCTAGTGCCTCCCCAAACTACGACTCCCAGGTCCCCATAGCCTCCAGCCTGGGGCAGCAGCAGTTCAAGGGGTGTCGAGGCTGCTTTAGAGAGGAGATGGAGGGCCTTCCTTCCTTCCTTCCTCACTCACTCACTCACTCAGCCCCTTCAGCCTGCAGGAGGCCCAGCATCCAGGCCTTCTTCACGTTGGCCCCTTCATTCCACACATTATTAGCCCCACATTATCTGCTTTGAACTGCAATATATGGCAACATGGACTCAGGGCCCTTCCAGACAGGCCCTATGCCCCAGGTTTTCTGTTTATCCCACGTTATCTGGCAGTGCGGACTCATATAATCCGGTTTAAAGCAGAAAACCTGGGATCCGGTCGTGCGGTGTATAGGGCCTGCCTGGAAGGGACCTCATATCACCCAAAATGCAAGCCCTGCTTTGCTTATCTGCCTCACTTAGGCATTTCCCATTTGAAGGCACTCTTGCCAACCATCAGATTTTTGAGTTTTGACCCGAAAACCTCATCTGCTCCTTTTTCTTAAGACACAGGGAACCACAGTTAGGTCGTCCTTGATTTTGCAATATCCCAAGAGGAAGGACCAAGGGCCCTTCCACACAGCCCTATATCCCAGAATATCGAGGTTGAAAAGCCCACCATATCTTCTTTGTTGGGTTGTCTGAGTTGAAGTCCAAAACACCTGAAAGGCCCAAGTTTGCCCAGGCCTGGTCTACGCCCTATATCCCTATATTCTGGAATATACCACCAAAATCAGTGTGTACAGAGCTATTGTACTGTCTATTCTCCTCTATGGGTCTGAAACATGGGTCACCTATCGCCAACACCTACGACTCCTCGAACGCTTTCATCACCGCTGTCTTCGCACAATCCTAAATATACACTGGACCAACTATGTGACTAATGTTGCTGTCCTTGAGCAAGCAGGGATCACCAGCATTGAGGCCATGCTATTGAGAACACAGCTGTGCTGGGCAGGGCAGGTCTCTAGGATGGAGGACCACCGCCTCCCAAAGATACTACTCTATGGTGAACTCGCCATGGGTCAGCGCAAGAGAGGTGCCCCCAAAAAGAGATATAAGGACTCCCTGAAACAACATCTCAGGCTCGGCCAGATTGATCACCAACAATGGTCCACCCTGGCCTCACATCGGGAGGCATGGAAATACACTATCCACAATGCTGCGGCCTCTTTCGAGAAGACACGCCGAATGGGTTTCGAAGAGAAACGACAACGCAGAAAGAACCGCAACTTGGAAACAACATCACCCAAGGAGACTTTCTGCTGTGCTTTTTGCAACCGAACTTGCCTATCTCAGATTGGCCTTTTTAGTCATCAACGCGCTTGTAAAAAGTGTGGGATGAGTCCTTCCTAAGAATCTTCATTCGTGAAGTAATGCCGAGAGGGATATAGGGCTGTGTGGAAGGGCCCTGGCTCTACACTGCTATATATTCCAGTTCAAAGCAGATAATATGGGGTTTTATTGAGCTGTGTGGAAGGGGCCTTAGATCATCATCATCAATTTCTCACTTATAAATCGCCCTCCATTTAAAATGCTCCAGACGATTTACATAAAACAGATTGGATAAAAACATTACAACAAATACCGAATAGACTGCATTAAACATTAAAAGCTCTGCTAAAAAGTCAGGTCTTGAGTGCCTGAGCAAAGGGTCGCAAGTCACGCATGGCCCTCGTGGGGAGGCAAAGAGTTCCACAAGACAGGGGCAGAGATGGAGCAGCACCGGGAATGTGGCGCAGCTGGCTAAGTGTCAGCTGCATAATATCTCTCTGACCAATAGGTCATGAGTTCGAGGCCTGCCCGGGTTGAGGTGGGTGCTCGGCCTCTAAGTGTAGCCTGCTGTCGACCTATGCAGCCCTAAAGACAGTTGCAGCTGTCAAGTAGGAGATAAAGGTACCGCATTAAGTGGGGAGGCAAATTTTGACTGAATTATGAGGCCATTAAAGAACTCCAGGAACGCTGAGGAATGCGGAGGGAACAACAAGGGACACTGGGAACGCTGAGAGATGAGTGTGTCAGCTCCCCCTGGTGGCCAGAGTTTGCCTCTGTTCGTCTATATGTGTGTGTATGTGGAAAACGGCAGGGATTGTCTGCTAAGTATGTGTACCTGTAATCCGCTCGGAGTCCCCTTCGGGGTGAGAAGAGCGGAATATAAATAAAGTGTATATATACACGTCTCGTGCTCTCGTGGCGTGCTTCCCTGGGGCCTGGAACATATAGTAAGTTTAGTTGGAGGAGTCGTAGCAACCACTGGTGGCAAAGAGAGGAGAGGCGGTCTCTGAGATATGCTGACCATAAAGCGCCTTTAAGGTCAGAACCAACAACTTAAACAGGGCCCAGAATTCCTTTGGAAGCCAGTGCAAATGCAGCAGAGTTGGAGTTATGTGGCATCTCAAAGGTGTTTTTGCAAATAGCCTGGCAGCTGCGTTCTGAGTAGTCGACAGGGGAAGGCCAACATACAAGGCGTTACAATAATCCAGTCTAGATGTAACTGTCGCATGGATGATTGTAGCCAAGGCTTCCTCTGAAAGGTAAGGTGCCAGTTGTCTCGCCTGCCGGAGGTGGAAAAAGGCCTGTTTACTAACAGCAGCGATCTGGGCCTCCATGGACAACTGTGCAACCGGAATGACACCCAAGCTCTTGACAGCAGAAAATGGTTGAAGGGGGGCACCATCGAAGTTTGGCGGGGGGGCACTCTAGATGGGCAGCCAGGCCACAAGATCTCAGTCTTGGTAGGATTAGATAACCCAGTTCAAAGCAGATATTGTGGGATTTTCTGCCTTGATATTCTGGGTTATATGACTGTGCATCTGCACCAGAGGCCCCAAATCTAAAGCCCTCTAAGGTCATTGACCAGGCCTAAGCTTTAGACTTAGGGTCTCTGTAACCCTAAAACAATTTGAAGGCACACAAACACAACAAGAGTCCTAGGGCACTTCCACATAGTCATATAACCCAGAACATCAAGGCAGAAAATCCCACAATATCTGCTTTGAACTGCATCATCGGAGTCCATGCTGTCATATAATCCAGTTCAAAGCAGATAATGTGGGATTTTATTCAGCTGTCTGGAAGGGGCTTTAGTTAAGTACACAACAACAACAATCTGAATTACCGTATATACTCAAGTATAAGCTGACCTGGATATAAGCTAAGGCACCTAACTTTACCACAAAAAAAACCCTGGGAAAATGTATTGACTTGAGTATAAGTCAAGGGTGGGAAATGTGGCAGCTACTGGTATATTCCAAAAATAAAAATAGATATCAATAGCATTACATTAATTGAGGCATCAGTAGGTTAAATGTTTTTGAATCTATATATAAATAAAAATATAATGTTTGTGGGATTAACATAACTCTAAAGCCACTGGACAAATCGACACCAAATTTGGACACAATACACCTCCCATGCCAAGAAGTGATAATCACTCACAAAGACACTGAAAAACACAACAGAAGAGACTTAAAAGGCCAAAAAAATCATTACAACACATGTGCAAAACCACATGTATTTACGCAAACACTCATATATACACATATACACTAATACATACACGTATATACACACACAAAACACATATACACAGACTGGGGCACAGCAACGTGTGGCAGGGGACAACTAGTACTTTTAAAATAAAAATGAAATGTTAGTTTATGGGATTAACATAACTCAAAAACTACTCGACGAATTGACACCAAATTTGGACACAATAAACCTATCAAGCCAACGAGTGACCAAAAGGATTAGACAGATTCATGGATACCAAGTGTATCGGTAGTTACTGAAAAGGACATTCAAGTGCCACCTCGGAGTTGGTTGAGGTAGGCAGGATTTCCCTGGGTACTGGTTGTGGGGGGTCGGGAGCAGGTCAGGGTTTTGCCCTCCCTTCTGCTCGAGATCCCCGTGTACAACTGGTGGGCCACTGTGTGATACAGAATGCTGGACTAGATGGGCTGAGGTCCGATTCAGCATGGCTCTTCTTATGTTCTTAAAAGGCTGGCTGTATATGCAGTTTTATTGAAAGTATTCAGATATGTTAAACAATACGAAGACAAGAAACAAGGAAAGGATAAGAAACTTAAATACAGTAGAATTATTGATTTATTTATTTCATGCACTTTCCCCCCGCCCTTCTCCCCCCAAAGGGGGACTCGGGGTGGCCTCACACAAGCACCATACAATGCTGTCAATAAGTAAACAATTTGAAGTAGAATTAAAGCATTAAAAACCATTAAAACATTAAAAACCATTAAGACACATATAATTATATAATTAAAGTTCAAGAATACAAAGAAACAATAAAAGAAAAAGAAGCAGAAAAGCAACTTTGGGTTTTGTTTCTACATGTGCTTTCATGCCTCTCACTGAAATTTACTACATAGCCCCTTATTTCTGAATATCAGAATCACGTTGCTAAATCACTTTTTTTCACACACACACACACACACACACACACACACACACCTATAACAGACTTTGAAAAAGGGTTCTGCTGCCCCCTTCTCTTATCAAGCTAGACAATTTGTCAATTTCTGATCAACCTATATGTTTCATCACCCATTAATCCATGGTTCTTGTGTTCCTTCAAGCAGTTTCCAACTTATAGTGACCCTATTATGGTTTTCTTGGCAAGATTGATTGAGATTTGTTTTTGACTTCCTCTGATGCTCAGAAAGTCTGACTTGCCAAAAGTCACCCTGTGAGTTTTCATATCATCCATTCCTTTTTCAGTTGCATCTCCATCATTATGAGAAGAAGAAATCCAATTTTGACTGAATATTAATCTTTTAAATGTTTTGCATCAGTGTATGTATTTGATTCTATTTTTAAAGCTTCTGTCATGTATCCCCCACAGTAAGGCTTGATGGCAAAATAACAACTAAGGTGCTTTGTCTTGAATTTAGGCCACTTTTTTGCTGTATTGTGTACTTCTGCCTGTAAGAAACAGTGATAAAAGGAGATTTTGCTTGTCTTTCTGGGTCAGACCAAAACTTCCACTAGATGCCTTCTCTCCCTGGCAGCCATGAAGTAACATATGAAAGCAATAGCCCTACAGAGAATGCAGATTTAATATAGCCAATAGAAATAATCACAGTGCACCAAAAGTCAAGAGAAAAACAAAAGTATCTAGTATTTGATGGATGGCTGGGGATGATGTGGGTTATAGTCCAACGCATCAGACAGCAAGCATCAGGTTGAGGATCACAATTTTAGAAAAAAGGAGCACCACAAAAGATCACTCTCCTTAGAGGCTGTTTCCCCTCGACTAAATAGTCATCATCATCATCAGCTGATGACCCAATATGCAGACTGTGTAAGGAAGCTGATGAAACCATTGATCATATCCTCAGGTGCTGCAAGAAAATCACATAGATGGACTACAAACAGAGACACAACTATTTGGCCCAAATGATTAATTGGAACTTATGTCACAAGTACCACCTGACAGTAGTAAAGAACTGGTGTGATCATAAACCTGCAAAAATAGTGGAAAATTAACACACAAAAATACTGTGGGACTTTTGAATCCAAACTGACAAAAGTTTTGGAACACAGTACACCAGACATCATGATTGTGGAAAAGAAAAAAGTTTGGATTATTGATGTTGCCATACCAGGAGACAGTTGAATTGATGAAAAACAACAGGAAAAACTCAGCCATTATCAAGACCTCAAAATCGAACTGCAAAGGCTCTGACATAAGCCAGTAGGCTTGTTTGATCCAAAAAAAATTGGTTCAAAACTCGGATGTAAGGGGTGCTGATGATTCGGATCTAAAAACAATTCCAATTTTCACAGAAAAAAAACTTATTGTTTCAAAGTGTTATTTCCTGTTTCATTGGGTGGTCTTTACTTTGAAAGTAGTTGTTTTATTCCAGAAAGGGGGGAAGCAAAGGGATGAAATCCATCCACACGGTTAAACTGCTTCTCTCGCCCAGGACTGACATGGGAGAGAAAAGAAACTGAAGGAAATCCATCCAAACTGGGTTAAACAACGGCTCTCGCCCAGGACTGACATGGAAGAGAAAGAGAAGTGAAGGGAATCCATCCACACTGGTTTGAAAATTGAATAATTTCCGACTCACTGATTCGTAAGAGAAATGGCGGGAAATGCTTCAAAATGGCGGAAAATGCTTCAAAATGGCAGAAAATGCTTCGAAATGGCAAGAATACTTCCAGGTTCCCAAATCGCTTCAAAATTGCTTCAAAAAGGAATTTGATCCGAATTTATTCAAATTACGAAGATTTCGATCAAACCTCACCATGAAGGTACAGGTGGTCCCAATGGTAATCGGCACACTGGGCGCTG
Organism: Anolis apletophallus; assembly: GCA_030556195.1. NCBI lineage: Eukaryota > Metazoa > Chordata > Lepidosauria > Squamata > Anolidae > Anolis > Anolis apletophallus. The sequence continues at coordinate 100,067,550 of JARBWK010000005.1, forward strand.
TGCCAAAAGATCTCAGCCAGCATTTGGAAACAATAAACATTGATAAAATCATGATCTGTCAGCTGCAAAAGGCCACCTTACTTGGATCTGTGTGCATCATTCAAAAATATCAAACGCTTGGGAAGTATTTGACTTGTGATTTTGTGATACGAAATCCAGCATATATATATCGTTTGCTGTGTCATACTGTGTTTTTGTGCCAGAATAATAATAATAATGGTTTCCTGCATCTTATCACAGCTCAAGGTGGGGTACAACATAGTTAACACACCCATATAAAACATAATACCATTAAAATATATGTATTAAAATACATAGTACAAGGATTAAAATACAATGTACTAACAATGTACATTTAAATTTCATAGTTTAAAATTGACTGGGTAGGCCTGTCGGAAGAAATAAGCCTTTTATGGTGTCGTGCATTCTGACAGGTCATTTAGCCATTGGTTCTTTTCCAACAGGTCATTCCACAGTTGGGGCAACTGGGTGATCAAAGATTTAAAATCAAAATCCTGCTGCTTCCATGATCATTGAAGCCATGTTGGGATAGCTAGCTTTTGTTGCTTTCAGGTACTTTTCTGTTGTTTTCAATTTCCTTTTGTGGTCATTCCACATATCTGTGGATTTATATCTCTCTCTCTCTCGGCATTACTTCGCGAACGAAGATTCAGGAAGGACTCATCCCACGCTTTTACATGCGCGTTGATGACTAAAAAGGCCAATCTGAGATAGGCAAGTTCGGTTGCAGAAAGCGCAGCAGAAAGTCTCCTTGGGTGATGTTTTTTCCAAGTTGCGGTTCTTTCTGCGTTGTTGTGGATTTATATTGAAACATTTATTCTAGCGGATATTTGTACATGCTTTAGCTATAGTAATCTCAATAAATTCTATGCCCAGATTATATTTGACAAGAAATGTGTCTGACCAATAGATGGCACCATCCCTTTATATAAAGTACCAGCCTGTCCACCCTGGAAAAGCAAAAACATAGGCAACAGCTTTTTATAAAGACTAGGACACATGATCTCTAACCACATAGAGCAGGATTTAGAGCTACCACGCGTGTCTTGAATGGTCTCACTGAGTGAATTTCAGCCCCTCCAGCCTAAGGCTACAAACAGTTTGCTTCGAATATGGAAGCCAACTACTTCTTGGATTGCTGTGAGTTTTCTGGGCTGTATGGCCGTATTCTGGAACATGATCATGCAGCCCAGAAAACTCACAGCAACCCGTGATTCCAGGCATGAAAGCCTTCAACAACACCACTTCTTTTCCTAACCACTTCTTTTTCCAAGTCCTTCTTGGCTAGCTAAGAAAACCAGAGTCTGAGTGGCCACATGGGGATGGAACATGTTCATGCTTCCTTGGATGAGGACTGTCCTAACTCTACTAATACAAGCTGTTACTGTTTTTTAAAACACAACTTACCAGTCTTGAGCAGATTGTGGCAATAAATCGAGGCCTTCTTGGATGAGTTGGATCCAGCCTTCTTTCTACTCTAGATTCAGATCTGGGTTATGGGACTGCAGCAGCTTTGGTGAATGACCTATCAAAGGAACCCAACAAGGTTTGTCCCCCATGTTATGTCCTACCTAGAGGAAGCCTCTTCAGACACGTAAGAGGAAGAAGGGAACCAAGATACCAGATGAGGATGGGAGTCCGGTCAAAACACTGACAGAATTGTCCATCACAGGCATTGCCTGCATATTAGGAAGGAATACAAGGGTACTTCACCCTTTGAGCATTTATAAATTAAAATATCAGTTACAAAGTATCAGGAAACATCCTGTAGTACTTTAAAAGGAAATGCTGAGCTAAGTGAGGCCAACTAGGTGGCTTTACTGTTGACTGTAGTGTGCACATGCCTTATCCACAGGTGTTTGTTTCCAGGGCCCTGTACGAATATGAAAAAAATGTGCACAATCAAGTAGATTATTAAATGGTGGTGATGTGGGCACCTCAACATCTCCAGGGAGTGCATAAAAGGGCTTTCATTGGCTGCTAGTCATGCCGCTCCTTTCCCTCACAAACACCCACAATGTGAATTCACCAGCTGTAGCAAGACTTTCTGGTATATTTTTATTTTATTTTTTGTTATGCAGTGATTTGTGAATACACTGGGTAAACTCTTAAGTGGGAGATGCTGGTGGGATATAAATAAAAGATTGATATTATTATTTGAAACAACAAGATTAGGACACAGCAAACAACATCACTATGCTGGTTATTGTATTGGATCACACATTGGACACTTCCCAAGTGTCTAGGACAATGTAGTTTATTGGCGAATAATGCATGCAGATCCCAATAGGGTAGCTTTTTGCAGCTGACAGATGGTAATTTTGTCAGCGCCAATTGTGTTTAAGTGCAGGTCAAGGTCTTTAGGCACTGCACCCTGTGTGCCGATCACCACTGGGACCACCTTGACTGGCTTGTGCCAAAGTCTTTGCAGTTTGATCTTTAAATCCTCGTATCATGTCAGCTTTTCTAGTTGTTTCTCTTCAATCCTGCTGTCACCTGGGATTGCAACATTGACAATTATAATAATAATAATTATTATTATTATCCTCACCATCATCTTCTGCCAATTCCCTTCTTTGCTTTGGCTCTGCTCAGAAATGGCTTTTTCCATTTGAAGCTCAGACTGCCTCGACCATGGTTCTTGCTCTGCAACAATATATACACTGAGGCTGATTCATTTTTATGGACAGTGGTACATGGTAGACTGAAATGGGACCTCTCTTTGATCGTTACTAATAGTATTAGAAGCTGCACACATTCCTGGAGAAAGGTTATCAGATCACAGTTATACATGCTTTACTTGCATCACGATAAGATTGGCTCTCTGTATCCACAGATTCTGCATCCACATATTCAACTGACCATGGTTTGAAAATATCCCCCCCTAAAGTTTCCCCTAAAAAGGTATACTTTGATTTTGCCATTTTATATATGGCAGGTATGGGCAAACTTTGGCTTTCCAGATGTTTTGGACTTCGACTCTCACAACTCCTAATAGCCTGTATATATGGCAGATTTTTATATCCATGAGGATCATAGATCATGGATCAAACTCCTGCAGTTACACAGGGGCTAACTGCATCAATAAACAATAGTGAATTGCTTCCCAAGTTGCTGAAAAATTGTATTTCTAAGGAGATTTTTGAAAATGTATATGCTGGACTACAACTTTTAGAAACCCACAATCAATTTGCTGTAAAAAAATCTCTTTTCACATACTGCACATTAATTATACAAATTATAATGGACAATCTTAGGCTGTTGCTTACCCAATAGTGATGGAAATAACAGGGGACTATGAGAAAATTATGTACTCCAGAAATATTCTTGCCTACAGCATTTGAAACATTCACTAGAAGCCACTCTAAAATACAGGATTCTCAAGCAAGAAGATGTTCTAAAGTAGAGTTATATAAATAGTCCATCACTTTTTAAAATTCTTATAATGAACACAATGGTACAACAAATGTTGCATTTTACTTTCCACATCCTCAATAAACTTTTACAGCTGTCTTTATTGTGCAGGGATATACACATAATAGAGAATTGCATGGTACTGAACGTAAACCAGCAGCAGAATACATTTTGTTCTTAAACACAAGTGTCAAATTTCCCTGTGTTTGGTTTACGAGACAACAGATCTTGCCTTAATGTTTTCAAGGGACATCTGTCATTGTGTATATAGGCATTAACACTTATTCTTTCCATAGCACCACTATTATTATTTCTAGCACCCACAGAGGCTTTCTGGAGAGATGGGGAATGCTCATTTCTTCCATCTATTGGAGGCTCTTCCTATACTATGAAAAGCCTTGCCCCTCATGGATAACGACTTTCCCATGTCTCTTGGTCCTTCAGCTGCTTGCCTTGGTCAGGCAGGCAATGGGAGGGCCAACAAGTAAAGGGAAGTAATGCCAACTGTCCTCATTCACAAGGCCTTCAAAACCTCCCCCTTGGTATAGAAGGCTTTGTGGATGAGGTCTTTGAATCTAATGTGCCCATTTTTGGCTATGTAATTTAGCCCAAAGGTGTGGTAGATACGGTAAAAGGGAAGGGGGAGAAAAATTTAAATATATATACTGTGTTGTTTAATTACAGATCCACAGATGCGAACTTACAAATTTATAGGAGCTTCAGATTCAATTTTAACTGACTTCAGGAACATTATCAGCTCTTCTCACACAATAATTTACTGCTATTGTCACCAGAATGTGAGTGTAGATTAAAATTGTCATATTGTATGGTCTAGCATGTGAAATGGTCTTTGACTGAAGATTTGTGCTTTAGTGAGTTTTAGGAAATGTGAGAAGATTATCAATTTCCCTAAAATATTCCTTTCCATTTCTTGTCTTCAAGCTAAAACTGTTAAAAGATTCCAGTTGTGAAAAAAGCAGGATTGTGTTATGACATAGAAGCAAAGTACAACAGTGTGCATGTGAATGGAGAACATGAGACTCTCAAAATTGTTGATCTGTAACTCCCATTATCCTTTATCCTTGGTGCAACATCTGGTTCCAAATCACAGCCAGCTAACCTATTTCAACCTACACAATGGCTGAAAAAAGAGAGTCTGAGCACACAATAATGTTTGGATAATAGGGTCCCTAGAACTGTTTTCAATATAAGGGGCATTGACATTGGGAGGCAGGTAGTCTCTAATGCTGGGTTCTTGGAGCAGTGGGAGATACAGGTTGATCATCCTATATCTGAAAAAATTAAATTGTCTACTTTGATGACTGAGATAGTGAAATCCTTTCTTGCTTGTCATTTTTTTTCCTGTGGCACCTTCGTTTTGTGATGGTTCAATGTGTATAAGTTTTGTTTTATACACACAATTATTTCAAAAATTGTGTATAAAATTATATAGAGAGTATGTGTTATACACACACACACACATCATAAAAATATTTAAACTTAACTCCCAACTCCATTTTGAATGTATATGCAAACACAAGTATTCCGTAATTTAAAACTCCGTAATTCAAAATCCAAAACACTTCTGGTCTCAAATATTTTGGATAAGAGAAACTTATTGTATTTGCAATGAGATACTCAAGCTGTACCTGGAATGAGAGAACAATGACTTTCCAGCACCATGTATAGAAAAGTGTGCATAGGTAGGGTTGTAGGCAGCTTTTATTATTCCTAGGAGGGCTGAATCACAACAGCTGTCTTAATATTTCTTAGTATTTGATCATGCTAATGAATAATTTGGGAAGACTTGGGCGATGCAATTTTGCCTGATAATTTCAGGGGAGCTCAGCCTTCCCCCTTCAGTTTCTCATGCCTCCTCCTCCATGATTTTTATTTAAAAAATGGTAACATTTTCAGAGCTAAATGATGCATGCCGTCCAACATTTCACTAATGAAAACTGGGATACCTGTGGCCTAGCAACATCGAAATGGGGTCAAGAGGAAGAATCCATAAACCAGGAAAAGCTGAAGTAGATTGCTTTTGACAAAGCCTACTGGGAAAGGCAAGACCCCCCTCCTTCCACACACACACTCACCTATCTTCCATGCTGGGGTCTAATGGTTTTAAGTTACAAGAAAGTAGATTTTGGTTGAGTATTTGTCAGCATTTATTGACAATGAGAGCAGTTTGGCAATGGATCATATTGCCTGGAGCGGTGGTGGGGGTCTCATTTGCACATCTTCAGGAATAGGCTGGACAGCTACCTGTTGGAGGTGTTCCTGATGGAGAAGAGGCCACTTTCAACTCTATGGTTCTATGGTGTTTACCTGTCAAATACCAAATTTCAATCTGGAGGTGTAGTGTGTGGATGTCCCCAAGGCAAAAGTAGATGGCATAGCGCTGTAGTTCCATTCCTCTCTTGGTTCACACATACAGTAGAGTCTCACTTATCCAACATAAATAGGCAAGCAGAACGTTGGATAAGCAAAAATGTTGGATAGCAAGGAGGGATTAAGGAAAAGACCATTAAACCTCAAAATATGTTATGATTTTACAAATTAAGCACCAGAACATCATGTTTTACAACAAATAGACAGAAAAAGCAATTCAATACACAGTAATGTTACACAGTAATTACTGTATTTACGAATGTAGCACCAAAACATCGCAATGTATTTAAACAGCTGTGGATCTGAGGGGGAGGCAGACTGCGTTGGATAATACAAAATGTTGGATGAGTGAAGATTGGATAAACGAGACTCTACTGTAATATTAAGGAAGGAGGTATCACAGCTACCAGTTGATGAAAGAACTTTTTGGATATAAGATAGAACTCAGAGCATGGGAATTTATTTCTATATGGGATATATGGGATTATGGGAATTGTAGTCTACAAAAGTTACTTTACTGAGCTCTGGTAGATTGTTCTTCCTATTAATTACTCCATGTCCAACACGACTTATAGTACAATATGATAATTTCTTATGTATGTGGCAAAAATACTATTGTAACTGAATATTGTAAACCGGGCTTAAGTAGGCAACATTTTTTATTTTATTTATTAAAACAGAATCTAGGCCTTATTTCAGAGAACACAGACCTCTTCCTGGCATGGTGATGATCGTTGGTGCCTTATTTTGTTAGAATCAAATTTATGTAAAGATCAGCATAAGCCATGCTTCATTATATAATATCAATAGTACCATGCAGAGTTGGGCCAAGGGGGCTGCATATTGTGGTTGATTCACAAAGGATGTCCCACAATTTCTGGTATAAAAAGCTGACAGAGGATGATCCTTGCCCACAGGTTTCAGTGCCAAAAATAGAACTGCTTTTATCACTCCCTGTTCCCTGAGTTTGACTCATCCTATGACTTTGATGTTCCGTGACTAGTTCTGAGGATGCCAGTTCCCCTCCCACCTCCCTGATGCTGGATCATAAAGTATACAACCGAAGGAAACGTGGAGGTCAGATACTTTATTTCCCTAGACTATAGCAAAATTTCCCTCAAGGTGACTTGCAGGTGTTTAGATGCCATGAATAAGTTTTCCTGCCACTCACAAATAGCCTTCCTAGATGTAAATTGCCACACAAGGGTCTTCCATACAAGAAGTGGAGAGGCATGCTCCTGGACATCTTACAATCGTTATTGAATTCTTAAATATAGGAAAGTTATAAAAATTAGAGTTACATAGAATTTCACTTCCTCTTTTACCACTCTTTATTCCTCAACTTCCCTTGCTGACTCCTTACTATGTTTAACGCTTGATCTGCCAAAGTACTACATGCATACATGTGAACATGATAATCTATTTAGCATCATGCCTTCCAACATTCCCACTTTGACAGGGACAACTCTAATTGATCCTCCATCATCCCTTTGTCCCCCACTTACTTCAATTGCTGTATGTTCAGTTAAAGTATAAAAGCAATTTGCACTCAGATGCTCAACAGGACATTGAGAAAAGGATGGAATCACGCCCTTCCCTATTGACTCAAGTAAAAGTAAAGTGCTGAAGCCTCTCCTAGTTGGTGTGTTTCTCCTCATTGAAAGCTTTTATCATCTTGATCATAGTGATAAGTTGGAAGATATGTAGAACCCTAAACAAGTGCCTGGCCTTTACCTGAATTTGAAATTTGTGAGTGAAAATAACAAAAGAAGCTTAACATTTGTATGTCATCTTGATTGCTTTCTGTTTTCCTACCTTTTTATACAGTGGAGGGGATTGTTTTAACTTTGTACAATTTATATTATTTCATATTTGCATATAAATATCTCAAAATCCACCCCCACATCAACTGCTTTCTTTGCTGACCTTAGTGATATATCACATAGATGCATTTGTATGATATTGTGTGTGTCTATAAAAATAGAGGGTTTTTTGTGTGTGTGTCAGGAGTGTTCTGAGAAACTGCAAGTCGCTTCTCGTGTGAGAGAATTGGACACCTGCAAGGATGTTACCCAGGGGATGCCCGGATGTTTTGGTGTTTTACCATCCTTGTGGGAGACTTCTCTCATGTCTTCACACGGAGAGCTGGAACTGACAGAGGGAGCTCATCTGCACTCTCCGCAGATTCGAACCTTCAACCTGTTGGGTCTTCAGTCCTGGGTTTAACCCACTGCGCCACCGGGTGCTCCTTAAAAATAGAGATCATAACTTGATCACATGTAAATATAAGGAAAATTAATATTAAAAGCAGGGCAACCATGGGAGTAGGGGGAATGAAAGAAATGCAATCAAAGAGTATTCCTCTTGATCAAAGGTAGCTCTTGTTTGTCAGTGGTTCCCAAACTTGACTCCCAAGATACAACTGGGGACCGCTTCTCCCCACATGTTCCCCAGAGATCTTTGCGATCCGAAGAGCAAAATCCTCTTAGTATCCCATCTGTTCGGACATACCATCAGTCCTCAACCAGGTAAAAAGCTTTTCGGTGGTGGCGCCGACTTTGTGGAACGTTTGAGGAATTAGAAAGTTATCCTCCTTCCGAAGAGCGTGTAAGACGGTTCTCTTTCGTCAAGTGTTCTCACTTGAGTAAAGCTGTAACATCTTGCTGTCAGTCTTAATTCAATTGTAGTAGAAAGTAGAGTTTTTAGATTAATCTGTAGTTTTATTATTATGTTATGTGTTTTATATTGTTGTAAACCGAGCTTCTAGAAGGCGCGATCTAGAAGTTGAAATAATAAATAAATAAATAAATAAATAAATAAATAAACTCTCAGAAGCCCTGAACATGTTGATTTGAGATTTCTGGGAACTGAAGTCCAATAACTTCTGGGATCCATATTTGGCATCACTATGTAGTGCAGAAAAAGAACAGATGAATTGAACGATTAAACCATGTTTTTCTAAATTTAGTATATTTGTGGTGTTCTGCTACATCAATAACCTAAGAATGGAGAGGAGGGAGAAATGCAAAAACATATAATAGCAGGAGATTGTATGGATGCAAACATAATTGCATGGACATAAACGTAATTACATATGCATTCTAGAAAATGGCTGCAACTTTTATTAAGAACAATAAAATTGTGACTTTGTTTTCTAAAAATCACCACAATTTTATTATGATTTTCCTAGTTCTCCATTTAACATTTGAATTGTAAACATGGAGTTCTCAAAGAGTAGAGGAGGTCCACAGCTGTGGTTTTCAGACTTCTGATTCCAGTTTTCCTTATAGTTCCTTTCTTTTTGATTTGGAAGAATGTGTATTTAAGACAGGACTGAGGTGGAAGAACCATGTTACAGTTAGAAGGAATGAATGCCAAGAGGAAGCATGGAAAGCTTCAAAAATAAGCTAGTCCTCTGGAGAAAACCTGTCTGATTTATGTTTATGAGCTGCAGTGTATCAAAAAGACCAGAGCCAGTAAAATAATAGCAAAGTGTACACATGAAGCTGAAATATAACTCAGTCGGTACCTCATCATTAAATCACGCTGCCAGGAATATTGATTTATGTTTGAGCACTTTCATTTAAAAACAATAAACGAAACAGAACCAGGTGGAAAATTTCCTGGCCTAGTTACATCTAATGAATTTTTAAAAAACACGTACTTAAAATAATTGAGTGATATTTAAATATTCTTTGCCTCTATCTGTTTTTATATGACGTGATTATTCCATAGTAGACTGTATACATTTTACATTGTCCCTGAGAGTGGATGCTTTTGAAGTCAGAAGTTGATGCATAAGATTAATGCTACTATAGGGAGGGCTTATTAAATATTTTCTACTGAAATATTTGTGCCTTTTCTACCCTTGATATTTAAATGGCACCTGCAAGATTTGCTATTTATTCCATCATTTGAATCTCTGTTACCTTTATGGCAAAGCCCTCTCAAGTTACATGCTGTCTTTACTCTTGTTTACTTTTGTTTATATCAGAAGCAGTTGAATCAAATGTACGTTCTTTTGTCTGAGAAATTCATTCCCGTAAGAGTATATTCCCATCAAATGAATGTTTTAATCACCTAATGTGAAGACAGGTTCTTCTCGCACATTTTGTGTATTCAAGCACAAACTATGGGTACCTCCATGCTGTGGAATTAATGCAGTCTGCCATGATTCAGTGCTATGGAATCCAAGGGCTGTAGTTTGGTGAGGCACCAGCACAATTTGGCAGAGGAGGTAAAGACCTTGTAAACCTACAACTCCCGTGATTCCATAAACTGCGCCCTGAGAATTAAAGTGGTGCCAAACTGCACTCATTCTACAGTGTAGCTGCACCCTATAGCTCAGGGGTGGGCAATTATTTTTTCCAAGGGGCCACACGACAGCCAAAAAATATTATGGAGGGCCACACCTAAAGGCGGAATTACATTTTAATCTACATAATGTATTTATTTATTTACTATATTTACTATATATTACACATAATTAATATTAACATATTAATATCTCAAGAAATATTCATATATTATTAGTATTAATATCATAATTATTATATTATAGTATAAATATATATAGACATTATAATATATTGAAATTATAATGTAATATAACATTATATGATATTATTTATTATATTATTATATTATTATATTATTATTATAAAATAATAATAAAACCACTAAAATTTAATTTAATTAAATTCAAGAAGACAAAGTGCGAACCAAGATGGAATGGCCCAATGGACCCAGCCCAGAGGATGGCAAAGCAGACCCAGCTGCCGCTGCAGCAGAGGAGAGCAGAGCAGCGGGTGATCGGAAGCTGCAGGCCTCCATCCGCTCTCGCCCCCAGCCGTTCCCCAGCTGATCGCCCTGCTATGGAGTGCCTGCCATCCCTGGAGGCAATTCGGGCCTGCAGGGGGAGCAGTCGGCGATCTGAGGCGATCAAGTCTTCCGGGTCACCAGGGTGATCAGCCGCCGTAGGTCGCCGAATGCTCCCACTGCAGGCCCGGATCGCCTCCAGGGATGGCAGGCACTCCAAAGCTGTTGCTCCTCTGGCCTGTCTGCCGACACAGGCCCCACAGAGCCCGCGATGGGATGGCGGCAGCGGCACCCCTTCCTCTTGGCCCCGCCCCCGACGCCCTTCTTCCCGGGCTGGACAGAATCAGCTGCCGGACTGCATCCGGCCCGTGGGCCATAGGTTGCCCACCCCTGCTATAGCTCCTTGGATTAAAAGTGGACATAGGTCTTTGGAGGAATTGTCACTTCTAAATTGGGAAAAAGGAGTGGTTGCCCCAAACTTTCACCCAGCGACATAGTCTTTGCATTCTGGTTGCATTAAAGTTTTCCTGATTTTTTTTCTTCAAAGGGAGCCCCTTGATATACACAATATATTTAGACAATACATTGTAACTTTTACTAAATTAGCCTTCGCCAACATGGCCCAATTAAAGGAGGCTGAGATTTATGGGAATCATGATGTAACATGCTTGGGGTGTGCCAGTCTGGACTGGATTGAGATGAAATTATAAACTAATACATATCTAAAAAGCAACTGTTTGTGGACTGCATTAAGTTGCCAATCTGATTGAGCCCGTTTTCTCCAAGAAGGGCACAGTTGATGGATCGGATTAAGGTGCTGAAAACTACTGCTAACCACCTTCATCTCTTGATACCCAAGAGCATTGCAGGATCCTGTTGCATTCCAAAACTGAAGATCTTGTTCTTAAGGAGCAGACCAACTCCACCCAAAGTAGGTTGGACACTCCCATCCTTGGTCAAGAGAACGTCCTTTTGTCAGGACCGAGCTCAGTTTGTCCAGTGACATTTATAGTTGCCAGATATAAGGGCTTGACGCTGAGGTTCAAGACCTGGACTTTCTATTCTGGTCTTCAGAGGAAGATGGAGACATCTCAGGGCAATAGAATTGCTTTGAATTGTATGTGTGCATTTCTCTTAATACGTAAGCATGGTGTTTTGTTTTTCAATGGCTACTCTGTGCAACTGTGGCCAATGTTTAAGACATCATGCTTAATGACATTAGCATTACTTTGACTTGTAACATCCCTTTGGTAACATCATCAGGAGGCTGTCCCCTGTTCTGACTCTGGAATCTCAAAACCTGGCAATCTTGCAATGGCACCTGTGGCACATATTATGGTCTTCTTGGTGCAGCTGAACTCACCCTTTATACCAAATCCAAAGAACAAGGGCATCTGGTAAATACTAGTGATCTGTATGAAAGAAAAAAAAATGTTCCAATGCTATATAAAAAAACCTTTTAGCTGCTCTGTTTGCTCCTTGTCATTTGTCTGTTTTGGTTTTATTGTGTACTCCTGCTAGGCTTGTCCTGGGTTTATTTGATTAACATTCGTCATCATTGTTTTATTGTTAATTTGCATCTTTTGTTTGTACACTGCTTAGAGAGTTTTAGTTACTGGGTGGCTTTAAAATGCAATATAAGTCATAAACAAGCAAGCATATGTCTCACAAGAGGTCTGCAATTTTAAACTGTAGTCATCTGTCTCTATCTTCCTTAGCTTATTTCCCTCTCAATTTCTTGCAAAAAAAAAAACCTCCAACAGTGAAGGCTGTTTTTCCCCATCTCCCTGTGTTTGGCAAAAAATAAATAAATCTACGGACCAGATGCAGACAAGCTATTTCCCACACAAACAAAAGGACAATTTCTGTGAATGATACAGGAGAAAAAGTGACAAAACTTATGAAGTAAGACTATTAATGAATTTAGCATTTAAAATTAATTTAAATATGCTATTAATTAAAAATCATTGTTAAATTTATTTATTTATTTATTTGCTGTATTTACCACCTTTCTAATCCTTGCAGTTTACAACATACTAATGGCAGAAATTCAATGCCAATATACAGTATAACAAATTAATAATAATAACTAATTACTACATATAATTATGAACTTAAAATCATTACAACCATTAAACATAAGACTTACATAAAATTTAAACATTCAGACAAAGCATAAAAATCATCCTAGTATAAACATTAAAATCACATGATCCAGAAATCATATACCATTGCCATTCTGATTAGTAATTGCACATGTTCCTTAATTATTCTTTGTACTGAATTATTTACTGGTCAAAGGCTTGATCCCACAACTATGCCTTTGTTCTCTTTCTAAAGATCGGGGGGGGGTGCTGGTCTAATCTCGTTGGGGAGGGAGTTCCAGAGCCGAGGAACCACCACTGAGAAGGCCCTGTCTCTCATCCCCGCCAACCACACTTCTGATGGAGGCGGGGGAATGAGAGCGGGGCCTCCCCAGATGATCTTAACTTCAGTGATAAAGGGAGATATGTTCGAACTGGTAAGCTGGGCTGGAACCGTTTAGGGCGTTATAGGCCCAAGCCAGCACTTTGAATTGTGCTCAGTAGTAGACTGGCAGCCAATGGAGCCGATGTAAAGCGGGGTTGTGTGCTCCCTGTATGCTGCTTTAGTGAGCAATCTGGCTTCCACCCATTGGACTACTTGAAACTTCCAAACAGTTTTCAAAGGCAAACCCATGTAGAGCGTGTTGCAGTAATCTACTCTCAATGTAGCAAGAGCGTGGACCACCGTGGCCTAGTCAGACTTCCCACTGAATGCTGAGATTCAACTTAAATCATCTTTTAAAAAGAAGTTTGGGCAAGCTTTTATAAGTAAGTGCATATCAGAAGAAGCTTAATTTGAAATTTTTTAAAATAGAAAACGGTTCAGAACATGGCAAACAGCATAGCCCTGTGTTGCTTCTGGGGATGGGACTTGTTTTCTCTCTCGGCATTACTTCGCGAACGAAGATTCAGGAAGGACTCATCCCACGCTTTTTACAAGCGCGTTGATGACTAAAAAGGCCAATCTGAGATAGGCAAGTTCGGTTGCAGAAAGCGCAGCAGAAAGTCTCCTTGGGTGATGTTTTTTCCAAGTTGCGGTTCTTTCTGCGTTGTCGTTTCTCTTCGAGACCCATTCGGCGTGTCTTCTCGAAAGAGGCTGCAGCATTGTGGATAGTGCTTCTCCATGCCTCCCGATGTGAGGCCAGGGTGGACCATTGTTGGTGATCAATCTGGCCAAGCCTGAGATGTTGTTTCAGGGAGTCCTTATATCTCTTTTGGGGGGCGCCTCTCTTGCGCTGACCTGTGGCGAGTTCACCGTAGAGTAGTATCTTTGGGAGGCGGTGGTCCTCCATCCTAGAGACGTGTCCTGCCCAGCGCAGCTGTGTTCTCAATAGCATGGCCTCAATGCTGGTGATCCCTGCTTGCTCAAGGACAGCAACATTCGTCACATAGTCGGTCCAGTGTATATTTAGGATTGTGCGAAGACAGCGCTGATGAAAGCGCGAGGAGTCGTAGGTGTTGGCGATAGGTGACCCATGTTTCAGACCCATAGAGGAGAATGGACAGTATGATAGCTCTGTACACACTGATTTTGGTGCTTTGTCTCAGGTGCTTGTTGCTCCAGACTCTTTTGTGAAGCCTTCCGAATGCACTATATGCCTTTGATAATCTGTGATCTATCTCTTTGTCAATCTTGGCGTCTGAAGAGATGATGCTTCCCAGGTAGGTGAACTGCTGAACGGACTTAAGCACAGATGTGCCTATGCTGACGTGAGGATGGTGGTGTTCTTCCTGTGGTGCGGGCTGGTAGAGGACTTCTGTTTTCTTCAGGCTGACTTCCAGCCCAAACAGCTCTGCAGCTGTTGCAAAGCAGGATGTGAGGCGCTGCAGGGCTGCTTCTGAATGGGCGACAAGGGCAGCATCGTCAGCAAAAAGTAGCTCACGGACTAGATAGTTTAGAGTCTTAGTGCGAGCCCTCAGACGGCTTAAGTTGAACAAGCTACCATCAGTACGATAGCGTATATATATGCCGTCTTCTTCTTGTAGGTCTGCCATAGCCCTTTGGAGCATCATGCTGAAGAAGATTGTAAATAGGGTTGGTGCAAGAACACAACCTTGTTTCACTCCATTAGTTATGAGAAAGGGCTCCGAGAGAGCATCGCCATATCTGACTTGACCGTGCTGGCCCTCATGTAACAGGACAATCATTTTGAGGAACTTGGGGGGACATCCTAGACGTTCCAGGATCTGCCACAGACCTTTCCTGCTCACAGTGTCGAAGGCTTTGGTGAGGTCGACAAATGTTACATAGAGTCCTTTGTTCTGCTCTCTACATTTCTCTTGCAGTTGTCTAAGGGCAAAAACCATATCTGTGGTGCTCCTATTTACTCTGAAGCCGCATTGGCTTTCAGGGAGAAGTTCTTCTGCAATAGCCGGAACTAATCTGTTCAGGAGTATCCTTGCAAGGATTTTTCCAGCAATGGAGAGCAGTGTTATACCTCGATAGTTTGAGCAATCGGATTTTGTTCCCTTTTTCTTATACGGATTTTGTTCCCTTTTTCTTACTGTAGGCTATTTAGAACTTATATGTGTGTTTGTGTAGTCCAGTTCTAATATTTTTCTAATTTGTGAGAGTAACATCTCTCTTGGAAAATTTTGACCTGAAGTGTAGTGTAGCGGGAACAGTAAAATATGGTTAGTAATCATGAGCTATGTGTTATAGAGAGTAACAAATGAATGATTTTCTAAGCCTTGCTTCCTTTCTAATGACTCAGCTTACCTCAGATGTAAGCACAGATTCATATTTATATTGTGTCTGAATGAGAAATACACATATAAGTTGTGAATTTCTGTTATCACATAGATAAGATTTGGCAGTTTCTTTGTTCTGAATATTCTGCTTCCATCTATAAATTAGGTTTATGTCATGTATTATAGTAGAGTGATACCTTTTTTGGTCAACCAAAGTGCACACAACACAAATTTTTTGAAGCGCAACTGGCTTTTTTCATCAGGTCAAAGATTATTTTTAAAATATACAGCAGAAATAAAAAGTGACATTTTTGGAAACACA
This sequence comes from Anolis apletophallus, assembly GCA_030556195.1. Lineage (NCBI taxonomy): Eukaryota > Metazoa > Chordata > Lepidosauria > Squamata > Anolidae > Anolis > Anolis apletophallus. The sequence continues at coordinate 100,083,291 of JARBWK010000005.1, forward strand.
AACATAATTTTACATCAGATGTTGTTTATTGCGTCTTGTCTGGGTCCTCTGAAAGAGTCATAAAAGAAATGGCTTCTGTGTGCATTGAGATTCCTCCATACCAACTGAGTGAAAACAAAGACAATGTCAGATACAAAATGTAGGCCTATGGCTCTTATATTATTATTTTTTTATTTCTTCTGTATGATTAAAAAAATTGGCCTGATAAATAAGCTAGTGAAGCATCAAAACAATGCACGATGTGTTTTGTGCATGTTGGTTGACCAAGCAAAGTGTTGTTCTTTAGTGGAATTTATTGTATAGGCCTCTCAATCAGGGGCAAGGAAATGTGGGCCTGCCAGATGTTTTGGAATACAGTTCTCATGTGCTTGACATTAATCATACCAGCTAATCATACCAGCTATAGCCTTGGGGAGTCAAAGTACAAAATGTTGGGCTATCTAGTCCAATCCTCTTCCATGCTGGAATACACAACCAAAGCACACTAAAAAGATGACCATCCAACCTGTGTTTAAAGACATCCAAAGAAAGAGTACACCATTATCCAAGGCAGGCTATTTCACTACTGAACTGTTTTTACAGTCAACAATTTCCTTCTAAGGTTTAGGTGGAATCTATTTTATTGAAATTTGAATCATTGGTTTCTGTAGAAAGCAGATTAATCCCATTTCTTACATGACAGGAAGTTAGCATGTAACATTGCTAACTTCACCATGCTGAACGTATTCAGCTCTCTAAGTTGTTTATCGTAGGGCTCTATTTCCATACATTTGACTATCTTGGATGACCTGAACCTGTTCCAGCTTGACAATATCTTTGTTCAATTGTGGTCAGAATTGTATGCAGTATTTCAGGTGCGGTCTGACCAATGCAGAACAGAGTGGTTCTGTTATTTCCCTTGATCTGGGCACCATGCTCCTTTTGGTTTTGGGGCCACCTATTCACATTGTTGACTCTTGTTTATCTTGAGCTTTTGCATATATAATATTACAAGTAATGTGAAATGTTCCTCTTCTGCCTTGATTCTGAAGACCTTAGAGCAGAGGTCCTCAAACTTTTTAAGCCAATGGCTGGTTCATGGTCCCCCAGACTGTTGGGGACAGAGACTATAGTCTGGAAAAAAAAGAGCGAAATCCTATGCACATTGCACATATCTTGAGAGAGAGAGAGAGAGAGAGAGAGAGGGGTGAAAGAATCCTGCATTGTAACAGCTGCAGAGCTGTTTGGGCTGGAAGTCAGCCTGAAGAAAATGGAAGTTTTCTACCAGCCCGCACCACAGGAATAACACCATCATTCCTGTTGAAATTAATGACAAAATGCTGTCGTTCAATATGGATTCATTTCTGTCTTTTCTCTGCTTTCCTATATTCAAGGGGACAAACCTTTTTTCTGTGTTAAAAGAAGGCTCTAGTTCTTTATACTGAAGTCTAGATCAATGTGATTTTGGAGGCTCAGGTCTCTGCTGTCAGCAGATCTGCTTTTTTCCATCTGCGACAGGATAGGCAGCTGGCGCTTTATCTTACTAGCAACAACCTAGCCACAGTAATCCAGACGACGGTCATCTCGAGGCTAGACTACTGTAACGCCCTTTACATTGGTCTTCCTTTGTCGGTGATCCGGAGGCTCAAACTAGTGCAGAATTCTGCAGCGAGACTCCTGGCTGGAGTGCCGGCCAGGACTCACATCACTCCAACTCTGCAGCGGCTACACTGGTTGCCAATCGAGCACCGGATCATCTTCAAAGTGTTGATTTTGACCTTTAAGGCCTTGTATGGTCTGGGACTGGTGTACTTGAGGGACCGTCTCCTTCCACATGTTCCCCAAAGATCTCTTCGATCAGAGGGTCAAACTCTCTTGAAGATTCCCTCCAAACGAACCTTCCATCTGTCTTCAACTAGACAGAGGGCCTTTTCTGTGGTGGCACCGAGCCTGTGGAACGCTCTGCCGGCCGAAGTCTGAGCAATAAATGAGCTGCCGACTTTTCAGAAAGCCTGTAAAACAGCTCTTTCCGACAGGCATTTAAAAACCACCCTGAGCCAAATTGGAAAGGACGGTATACAAATGGAAATAATAAATAAATACAATATTAAAAGTGACAACAATCCCCACCAAAATCAGTGTGTACAGAGCTATCGTACTGTCTATTCTCCTATATGGGTCTGAAACATGGGTCACTTATCGCCAACACCTACGACTCCTCAAACGCTTTCATCAGTGCTGTCTTCGCACAATCCTATATGTACACTGGACTGACTATGTGACGAATGTTGCTGTCCTTGAGCAAGCAGGGATCACCAGCATTAAGGCCATGCTATTGAGAACAGAGCTGTGCTGGGCAGGGCACATCTCTAGGATGGAGGACCACCACCTCCCAAAGATACTACTCTATGGTGAACTCGCCACGGGTCAGCGCAAGAGAGGCACCTCAAAAAAGAGATATAAGGACTCCCTGAAACAACATCTCAGACTCGGTCGGATTGATCACCAACAATGGTCCACCCTGGCCTCACATCGGGAGGCATGAAGATGCACTATCCATAATGCTGCGGCCTTGTTCGAGAAGACAAGCCAAACGGTCTCAAAGAGAAACGACGATGCAGAAAGAACCGCAACTTGGAAACATCACCCAAGGAGACTTTCTGCTGTGCTTTCTGCAACAGAGGCTTCTAACTGGGTAGAAACGAAAAACTTAACTCAATGAGGGAATTCAGTAGGCCTCTTATATAGATTTACAAATTAACATCTGCAAGTCATTATAGGTAGTATATTTAGTGATGGCAAGTTTAAGTCTAACAATGCACAATGTAGGATCCTCAATGCAGTGAACTTCAGGTGTGTTAAACTACAATCTGGCTTGTTTGATGCAGCACATGGGAGTTTTAGACAAAATCATAGGGAGGCTACTACACTGAGGAAGGCTATCACCAAAAGGTGTGATTATCTACTTGCCATTCTTCATCTTTGCTGGTATTAAGAGCAAGGTTGAAAAGCCTGACAGCATTGAAGCTGAAATAATGCAAGTGTGAGCAGAGACATGGCATGCATTCCTTCTTTTAGGTTTCAATAGTGCTCTGTGCTAATAAAATGTCATGATTGTATAGACTAAAGGTATGTTTTATTATCCTGCTATAGCTCAGAAATGGAAAAACATCATAGATCACTCCTTTCAAACTTGCTTCAGACTTAAACTTCAGCACTTGGAACTGAAGTTTTGCCTGCTCTAATACATGAGCACAGCCAGGAAACCGGTTCCACAGGATGCAGAATTCAAGCTAAAGGCAGACTACCAGACAAAGTCTCTTCAATTTACCCAGAAAATCTGTGTATAATTGGGCAGTTATTGAACATCCTTATGCAGCTGAATTGTATGTTCAGTGTTGCGAATCATCAGCCACAGTCTTTTGTATTCTGTTTGAAATGGAGTTTCCTACGTAATTAGGGTTGTCAGGTTTCAGAGTGCCAGCTGAAATCTCAGGGTCTGCAGGTAGAAAGGTAAAGCGAAGAGAAGCAACACTGGAGAAGGAAGCAAAAGTTTGGTCATGTGAGAAGAGGTTTAGAGTTGGACATTAGAGTTGTGCAAAATTTTTGTTAGTCATTGTAGTTCCAATCAAATTTATTAAATTTGTACTTACGACACAATATCTGACAAGTGAGCATGGCCTGCACCAAAAACTTAAGAATCGAAATTTACCCAATACTTTTTTGCTAGAATTTTGTAAATCTCGGAAGCCTCCCAAAGTCAGTTTCATGTTTAATGCAAGCAAACAAAGCAAAGCCAAAAAAGCTGCAATTCCTCTTTAAATTAATGGCCTCTCTCTCTATTAGGAAAGGGAACAAGCAGGGAGAAAGCAGAGTTTACTGGGAAAGAGACTGATAAAGCATAGACTTCTGGGAAATTTAGTTTGGGAAGGCAAGGAACCCTATGGCAAATGATGCAAAAGGTCTTGCGCTAAACTACATTACCCAGAATTCTGCTCAACATCAGAAAGCCCCAATCAGGAGAGGGTAGAGATTTGTCCTTTCATAACAGCAGCCAGCCAGAGGTTCAATGAATTGATGAATCTTCAAAGAGGAGGACTGACTGACACTTCTAGTAAGTAAATTTCTGTGCTGGGCTGGGAAGAAACCCCTAAATGGAAGTTCTGTTGGTTAGTATGACATTCAATGAGATAGCTATTGTGGCTTTTTAAAGAGGTTTTTTTGTCAAAACTCTAAAAAAAATCCCTAAAATCAGTAGATGTATGAATGTTTCTGAAAGTTGGGGGGATGATCCCCTGTTATCTCGTGTCATTGTATAGAAAATTCAAGGAGATATTTCTTGTAGGTTTTTTTAAATGTTATTTATAAAAACTTTGAAAACTCCACAAAAATCTGTAGATAAGTGAAACTTTCTGAAACTTGATGGGCTAACAGTGGTAAATGTGTCCTACCATTGTAGCAAATTTCACCCCAAAGGCTGTAAAAATGAGGTAGAAAGGAGCCTTTGAAGTTTCCCCACTTGCACAATTACTATAACGAAGAAGTAATGAAATTTCGTTACTCTCATTATAGTAACAACATTTTCACTGATACTTTAGGAAACAGTTTAGAAATGAAATGCCAGCACCCCCTAATGTTATACTGAGTTTTGAAACTTTATTTATTTATTTTTCATTTCATGCATTTCTACCCCGCCTTTCTCCCCCCAAAGGGGGATTCAGGATAATAATAATAATAATAATAATAACAACAACTTTATTTCTATCCCCGCATCCATCTCCCCAAAGGGGACTTGAAGCGGCTTACATGGGGCCGTGCCCGAACAACAAATCACAAAAAATATCACAAACATCAGAAAACAATAAACACAATAAAAATACATCTATGAAAACACAGCAACATAGGTAAATCTAAAACAGAAATGAAAGGGTGAGCCACATGTACATATACAATGTTTAAAAACTCATATAAGCATCATGCGATACTGTCAGCATATAACAACAAAGATTGCAGTTAAAACAGTAAAAATCATTTAAAACATTATACAAATTCATTCACAAATTCATCTGTATACCTTTATAAAGCGGAATGTTTGTATGTATGTGTGCGGAGGGCGGGAGGGCGGGAGGGCGGAAGGGCGGGAGGGCGGGAGGGCGGGAGGGCGGAAGGGCGGATATGTGGCAGCCACTTTCACAGGCCACAGCGATATGTGGCAGCTATTTGCATAAAGTCCTTTGATTGGCCAGCCTTGGCACTCCAAAATTCTAAGTGCCAGCTATTTGCATAAAGTCCTTTGATTGGCCAGCCTTGGCACTCCAAAATTCTAAGTGCCAGCTATTTGCATAAAGTCCTTTGATTGGCCAGCCTTGGCACTCCAAAATTCTAAGTGCCAGCTATTTGCATAAAGTCCTTTGATTGGCCAGCCTTGGCACTCCAAAATTCTAAGTGCCAGCTAATTGCATAAAGTCCTTGATTGGCCAGCCTTGGCACTCCAAAATTCTAAGTGCCAGCTATTTGCATAAAGTCCTTTGATTGGCCAGCCTTGGCACTCCAAAATTCTAAGTGCCAGCTATTTGCATAAAGTCCTTTGATTGGCCAGCCTTGGCACTCCAAAATTCTAAGGCACCAGACAGAGGGCATTGATAGCCACAGATTAGCCAGCAACCCAGAATCCAGGCCTCTACCTTCAAACAACAGGATTTCTTCCCACTGAGAGGAAAAAATGCACTATCAACATTCCTCCCCACTTGGCTCTGTGAAAACAAAATGGAATCCTGTTTTCTCCTCCCTCAGCTTTTACAAAATGGCTGCCTGCCATTCCGCCTTTTAAAGTTACCAATTACCAGCAGAACAGGCCAGAACATTACAGGCCCCAAAAGAGAGTTTAGGGCAGGATGGCCCACAAATGAGGGCGGAAGGGCGGATATGTGGCAGCCTCTTTCACAGGCCACAGCGACCAGCGCGGGTGATGGACCTGCACCAAACTTGGTACACCAAACCCCCTTAACCCCCTTTACGTACTGGTGTGGTTCAGGGACATGACCCATGGATTATGGGATTTGTAGTACTTTCCAACACTTTTGTTCCCACAGACGACTGAGGCCACCAAAAAGGACCAATACAGACCACACTTGGCACACACAGCCCCCATGACCCACTCTACATCCTGCTGCAGTTTGGAGGAGGGCAGGCCATGGATGATAGGACTTGAAGTACCTCTACTCACTTCCCAAGTCCACTGCGACCCTTATCCAATTACTGATCGAGACCAAACTTGGCACACATAGCCCCCATGACTACCTTCACGTCCTGGTGAGGTTCGGGGGGAGGACTGACAATGGACGATGGGATTTGTAGTACTTTCACACTTTCTGTTCCCACAGACCACTGCGGCCCCCAACAAACACCGATAAAGACCGCACTTGGCACACAGAGCCCCAGTGACCCACTCTACATCCTACTGAAGTTTGAGGGGGCGGAACGTGGATGATGGGACTTGCAGTACCTTCCTCACTTTCCAAGACTGCTGCAAACCTTATCCAATGACTGATCAGCACCAAACCTGGCCCACAGAGCCCTCATTACCAACTCTCTCTCCTGGTGCAGTTTTGTGTGAAACGGACCACGGATGATGGGACTTGAAGTACCTTCCTTCCCTAAAAACAATACAACCCTCATCCATTCACCAATACAGACCAAACTTAGCACACAGATCCCCATGATCCAATCTACATCCTACTGCAATTTGGGGGGGAGGCTGACCACAGATGATGGGACTTCCAGTACCCTCAGTACTTTCATGATACCACTGCAACTCCCAAGAATGATGGATCAAGACCAAACTTGCCACACAGTGCCCCCATGACCCACTCTACATCCTGCTGCACTTCTCAAATGACCCGGGCACCGCCGGGTCCCCAAGCTAGTTAAACAATAAATTAAAACATACCAATTGTCGATTCCGCAGTGCTACTGGCAACCCTTCTCACCATACCTAGCCAGCCCCATGGCTCCCTAGTTCAGCACAAATGTGTTTATGTGTTCATCAAAATGCTGGGAGTGAAAGGGAACTATAGAGATGGGTGATAGATGCTTGTATTTCTAATCACTGTGTCATCTAGATTTGGATCATTCTTGAGTCTTCTTGGGCCAGCAGCAATATAGGGCATGGAAATGTTGTGTGGGTAAGGCCACAGGAGGAAACACAGAGCGTATCAAGATTTTCCTTAATAGAGATTCTGGACCTACTTTATCTTACTTGGTGCTTCTAAATATAAAACCTTATTTGACACACTATGGATAACCTGCCCTTTAACATAAGCTTTCCTATAAACAACTAAAGGCAACACCATATGTAAACATCCTTGCAGCAAACATCTCCTCATTCCTTAGGTATTTGTTTGGGGACTCGCCCCACCCTTGCTTGAGAATTAAGGCCCTAGACTACACGAGGGAAGTGGCATCTTCACGAGGGAAGTGGCATCTTCATGTGTCACTTATGGTAGTTTCAAGACAGGTGGGCATACAGATATGGGGAAATAATTTGATTTTTGCTCTGTGAGAAGTAGTAGGATGAATTAGTCCAGGGATAGAGTTGCCAGTCTGTAGTTCTCTATATGCAATAATAATAATAATAATAATAATAATACTCTAGACCCAAAGGAACATTTCACAAAGAAAATGGCACACTTCCGACATAATGCACTGTTTTCTACACACAAAAACTTGCACAATTATTTTTTGGCAGTTAAAAAAGGCATCTTATGGCACTTGACCATTCTCTTGACATGTTGTCTCAATATATACAGAGACAATATATTGACGACGACAAGAATGCACCCCTACTCCAGGCCCAAAAGTCATCATCAAAGATTCCCAGTGAATCATAGACCTCATGATTGGAAGAGACCTCATGGACAGGCTAGGTGGCTGGCTCCCTACTTATCCAGAGGTGACCTGGCTACGGTGATCCAGGCAACGGTCATCTCGAGGCTGGATTACTGTAACGCCTTCTACATTGGCCTTCCCTTGACACCAATCCGAAACTCAAGCTGGTGCAGAATGCTGCGGCTCAACTACTGGTGGGAGCATCGGTACGAGAGCATATAACACCTATTTTACAGCAACTGCACTGGCTACCAATTGAGTACCAGATTGTTTTAAAGGTGCTGGTTCTGACCTTTAAGGCCTTGTATGGTCTAGGGCCGGTGTACCTGAGGGACCGCCTTACCCCATATATTCCCCCAAGATCACTGCGTTCAGAAGAACAGAACCTCCCAGTAGTCCCCTCAATCCAGTCCTGTCGGCTGTCGACGACATGATCGAGAGCCTTCTTTGTGGCAGCACCATCCATATGGAATTCCATGCTGGATGAGGTCCATGCTATTAAAGAGTTGGGCCCATTTCGGAGAGCTTGCAAGACAGCTCTGTTTAGGCAAGCCTTCAACCTTGCTGTCCCTTGAGTTAGTGCTTCTTAGAATTTGTAGGTGCTATGTAGATGCTTGTTTTAAGTGTAGTTATGTTTTAATGTTTCTATTATTGCTGTATTAATGAAACTGTTATTATGCTATATGTTTTTATGTAAACCGCCCCGAGCCCGCCGGAAAGAAGCGGTATATAAGAACGAATAATAAATAAATAAATAAATAGTTTGAAGCCATTGTTCCGTGTCCTAGTCTCCAGGGAAGCAGAAAACAAGCTTGCTCCCTCCTCCCTATGACTTCCCCATACCTTTTGATACTTGGCCATCATGTCTCCTTTATATTGTTACAGATACATGACTATCTGACTATATATTGTTACAGATACATGACTATCTGACTATCTAAGATAGTACTTGAAAAGCATTGAAAGACACATCCCATCGGTGTGTCTTTCCTGAACTGCAAAAATGTGCCTGCCAATGGAAAGGATTACATCTCCCACTGGTATAAAGTATTAGTGCTTAATCTTAGCCCTGTTTTAATTATTGAGAAGCTCTTGTCTTTTTGTACCTTTTTGTCTTTACAAAGAAATTTAATTTTATAGTCAGCAGTGACTAGACTGTATGCTCACATTTTATAATGAGATGTAAAATAAATTCCCAGGACATTGTACACCAAAATTGAACAGATTCACTTCACTAAACCTGCCCTTCATTTTATGTGCTTCTAATACAAATTTGTAGCCATAACCCATTTTTGAAAACAATTTGAGGTGTTTGATAAAGTCAGGAAGATCTGATTTTTTTTGTCTCAGAATAATCTTCCACAATGAAAAAGAGATTAAAACCAATTGGCAAGAAGTCGTGTCACTTTAATTCCATTTGTTGCCTTTTCATTACTAATCTTTTATGTATTTGCCAGTTCTGGTGAATTTATTGCAATGACGACATATAAAATCATCCCTAACTCATGGATTGTACTGGGGCAGAGCAAGGGCTCTTTTTCTCCATAGATATAGACTTATCCTGCCCAGAAGCTTCTGAAGAGATCACATTAGTGTTATAGAATGGAGGCTTTTGTCTCCCTACTGCCCAGGTTGCTCCTGCAGAATTCTGGGATTTGTAGTTTAGGGCGGGGCTTTGGAATTCTCAGCTGGAGAGGTCCTGGCTTCCCTAAACTACATTTCCCAGCATTTTGCAGGAGCAAACCAGACAATAGCAAGACAAAAACCTCCTTTATAAAGCACTAATGTGATCCCGTCCTAGTAGAAACTTGAATCCTGCCTTAAAGTTCCTGAAACCAGTTTTCTGCACTCCCCTCCACAATCAGCATACAGCTCCATCTCCATCCTTCTTCTATCTACATTCCTGTTCCTGGTTTTGTGGCTTCCTTTGTAGCATTTGTGAATCTCGGTTGTATATTCAGTTTTTGATAGTTTTAGAATGCGGCCCAGATCCAGTTGAGGACAGACAGGTGCTGATCAAACTCAGTTGGGAGTCCCATAATAGCGTCTTGTGTGTGTGAGCTACTTGAGTCATGTCTGATTGAAGGACAGGCGATCCATCCTACCCAAAGTGGCAGATAACCCATTCAGCGATTTACACTCCGACAGAATTCTAGGCCATTATTCCAAAAGTATACCCACCCAGGGCTGGATGAGCAGGTTCCCGTCAGTCAGCAGGTGGCCTGATCTGTGTCTGCATCCGAACCCATGTTGGAGTCAAGCCACTATAGCTGTACAGTCTGTTCTCCAAATTTGTGTATTGTTTTACAAATGTAGTTTCTCAGATTTTATACAATCCCTAGGAATTTCTGTTTTTTCCACTGCAGCTAAATGATTAATTTTTTTGCTGCAAGTTGATCATGGACACCTTCCTGCAAAAAATGACCATACAGTTATACTGGAGGACCTAGAGGTTTCTAGAAAGGTTAATACAGTTTTTTTAAAAAAAAATCGTGGAGATCCTGTGCCACTAAGCCCCAGCAAATGTGGGTGACTATAATCAAGAAAAAGTTTGGGCCTCTTTTATCCCAGCAATTTTGTGTGATCACAGTTGACCTTCGACATCTGTAGGTTCTACACCTGCAAATTCAACCAACCAGGGATTGAGAATATTAGGAAAAAAAACCCAGTGCAGGGCATCTCATCTCTCTCTGACCCACTCTATGGTGTGCCTCATGAGAACACTGTGGCAAAAGCAACTCCAATGTGTGCTGCTGCTGAGCCTGAACACTGCTGAGATGGGAGAGGGGAACAAGATGAGGGAAGAGGAAAAAAGGAAGACAGTGAGGGCTACTCAGACAAGAACCCCAGGAACCTATGGTAGACTAAAGCTTGGTAGAGGTCAGAGAGCCATTCTGAAATCTCTTTCTTTGGCAGCTGGTCCTTTTGCCACTGGCTGTTATGTTTGGGATTTGAGCATCCATGGATTTTGATATTTGTGGGGAGTCCTGGAACCAATCCCCCATGGATTCCAACACTATAATTTGTAAGTGGAGCTTCAATCACCGTTGAATCTACAATAAAATTAAAAACCTCAATAGACCATGAAGGAAATAGCCAAATTTAGCTTAAAGAATGACCAAATCCTTTACATAGCAATTGTCTAATGATCTAGAAGTCAACATGTGGACAAGTGACTAATGTGGCTGTTCTCCATTAAACATCTAGTCTGGAAACAACTGCAATCTAAGACCAGGCTCGTGTAGGAGTGGAACATGAATCTATTCAGATTAACATCTCATTTAAACGAAGGGTTGAATCCAGACTTTGTGACACTTTGAGCTATTAATTCAGCTAAATTTACAACTTTTGAGCTGTGATTAAACTGTGTTGTTGATTTCAATGTATAGACTCTAACATTAAGTCTGGATCTAACCAAAGAGTGTCATCTCTCTTTAATTAAAAACAATGTTCAAAACCAGTAATAGTTTTCTTTCTTTAAAAAAGAATAATAATACTAATCTACACAATGACATCAGATGCTGAAACTCCAAGCTCAGCTTCATAAAGATGGAAAGAATATTTTGTTGACCCCAATCCACTCATTCTAATTTTAGGAAAGACAGCTTTGCACTTCATGTAGCTAATGCATTAATAGATTCATAGTAGGTATTCAAATTATGTATTTATTTATTTCGGATATTTGTACCCTGACCTTCTCACCCCCTCGGGGGGGACTCAGGGCGGCTTCCAGCCAGCACATATTCGATGCCCACACATAAAATACAATAAAATACACATCAAAATCAATAATTAAATAGTTAAAACATTAAATTAATACAGTAAAGTTTATTCAAAGGGGGGCCAGTCACTTTGATACTTCACATTAAATTCTTACCAATATACAACACCAAATACAAAATTATAACTTTTAATATGGAACAAATAGCACGTCTTTGGTAAGGATGGCAGCTTCTCCTTCTATATATACACACACATTCAAAGAGCTACAGGAAATGAATAAACATTTACAGTAGTCAGTATTTGATTTTACCCTGGTTAAGAATCAGTCTAAAACCAAGTCAGGTTACTCTGTTTGCTTATTAGGCAAAATGTTATCTTTGTTTCTAACTTACTGACCAGAGTCCCATTGTGAACCACTCATACTTGTAAGCATTTGTATAAAATGGTAAGTTGGAGATAGACTTAAAAGCTATAGTAAAATGCAAAGTTAAAATGCAGGGTTCTACTGCTCAATCATAATGGCTTCTCTGTACTACAGTGACTCATATTTGTTGTGGTGCAGTGGATGTTTTTTTAACACCTGATGTGCAGAATGAATCATGCAAACCCCGAATGTCCTCAAGTAAATATTTTAATAATCTGGCCAAAGTTTAAGAATGAAACTTTAAAAACAAACATGCAAGAAAACAAAACCTAACAACCATCATTTGCCCATGGAAACTCTCTGTGTCTCTCTGTATCCCAGAATGTATGAGAATGCACTGCCAAGAATGAGTCTCTCTGCCTCTTTCGATTGCACGTCAAAACACCTGCACTTCACATGACAGAACATTTGCCTTTCAGTTTATCTTTCTTCCGCTGCTGCTTCGATTTCTTACCATCCACCTGGAGGCTTACACTTCTTCGCTTCTCCAGATTCAAGAGTTCTTGGAAGAGTTCTTGGACATTGTAGTTCATTTTGGCAGATGTCTCCATGAAGGAACATTTCCACTTGGTGGCCAGGACTTCTCCTTCATTGGCATCCACCTCTCGCTGGGTGTCATCACTCTTGTTTCCCACCAACATGATGGGGACCTTCTGGATGTCCCCTTTGATCTGACAGATCTGCTCATAGATTGCCTGGAGCTCTTCAATGGACTGCCTGCTGGTAACAGAGTACACCAACATGAACGCATGGCCTTTGGAGATGGACAACCTCTGCATAGCAGGGAACTGGTGACTTCCAGTGCTGTCTGTGATCTGAAGAGTGCAGATGTTCTTGTCACAGCTGATCACCTGGCGGTAAGTATCTTCAACAGTTGGGATGTATGTTTCCCTGAAGGTTCCCCTTACAAAGCGGAGAACCAATGAACTCTTACCAACACCAGCTGCTCCAAACACCACCACTCTATAATCGTTACTTTGTTCTGGCATGTTTGCTGTTCAACAAGGAGCCAAGGAAAAGTGTTGAATGTTTACATACCCCCCTGGAGAGCAGGCCTGTTGAGGAAAGATAGCAGTTTAGATACCAGAAAAGGTTCCAACATCCAGGTGAAACTGACAATTTTCCTTTCCCCAAAGCTTTATGTGGACATCTAAATTCCCAACTAGCAATAAAGCTGCCTTCTCCCCAACCAATGCCATCCAAACATGTTAGTATAATCACCATCATCGATATTGCTCAGGTTACCTGGAAATGATAGACGTTAGATCCAACCCATCAAGGGAGGTTGAACACCAGGCAAACCTCTGGTTTCTCAATACGTAGGCATACTTCTATTAGCAGCGGAATATCTAATTTGCTCCTCCATCAGGAGAAATAAGGCTATAATTGTCCATCAGAGTGGAAATCAGCCAGCCGCCTGTGCCCAAGTAACAGAGCACCCAAACGAGTTGGCACCTGCCCAGGACCACCCTTTCCAATCTTGCAATTTCATTTGTTTTCATTTTCTGCTTCTGGGGTGGGGATGGAAGAAAGTTGTCTGCTAATCCCATGGGTCTGTTGCTTCTATTCTCATTTCACGCACACACCCACACTGGCTCTCAATAAGCGATCCAGCTGCATTACTCAGAATGACGGATGCAAGCAAATACGTACAACACCAGTATCTGCCTGTTGGCATCATCACAGCTGCAGGCAAGCAAGGAAAACATTTACCTGCCTTGGAGTCAAAGTGACTTTGCATCATGAGCCTCCTGGAGGAAACAAGCCCTTTTAGCCTATAGAGTGGTGTGACCTACACACAATCCCAGATTGTGAGTCTGTGAAATTTTAACAGTTATTTTAATCATACACTGGGGTGTGATTAAAATCAAATTTTATCACATGTTGGAATTTGACTGCATGTATAAGAAACAGTAATGCACATGTACAAAGTGTTTCTGCTTTCCGGTTAGGAATATTCTTAAATCATGCCCCTGCAAACAAAAGAGACTAAGACCTAAACATTTCTGTGAGGCAGGGGGGTGGGGGATATTGGATTTCAAGCAGAGTCAGCCTGAACCAGTTGACTTCAAGTCTTCAACCTGTTGCAAAGGCTTCATAGGGCAAGTGTGAACCTCCAGACTTATTTTTGTGTTCTAACTCTCATAACCTGCTGGCTGGGGCTGCTGGGAATCCAAAGCAAGCTACAGTCTGAGAGCCATACTTGCCATTCCCTGACCCAGTGTTTCCCAACCTTTTTTGAGCACACTTTTAACATTTAAAAAATCCGGGGGCACACCACCAAATAAAATGACACTCTAACACAGTAAAGAACAGTGGGGGATGGTAACCTGCTGGGAGCAGCTGCTGGGAGTGCCGAAGCTGGGGGAGGAGGAGGAGCCAGGCCACGCCATGCCCCGCCCCCTCCACGCGGCTTCAGTTCTCCCACAGCTTTGCCAGCCTTGAGGGGGCAGTGCCAAGCCAGCGGTGGCAGAGCCAGCACAATGCTGGCTTGGCACTGCCCCCTCAAGGCTGGCGAAGCTGCGGGAGTGCTGAAGCTGGGGGGAGGGGGCGGAGCCAGGCCATGCCCCACCCCCTCCCCCCCGGCTTCAGTTCTCCCACAGAGGAGAAGCATGAGCGGTGGACGGGCTTCAGTAGGCGGGGCTCTTCCGCGGCTTCAGCGGCGAGGGATGAGTTGTGGCGGGAGTCATGGCAGATTGGAGGCTGGCTGGGAAGCGGCCGAAGGAGGCGGTGCCCCGGCCCCTTCTTTTTTCTTCACCGCCACTCGGCCCTTCCTCCTCCTCTCCCAAGCAGCAGGAGTTCGGCAGGAGGAGGGGCGAAGAAAGGGGGGCAGAGAGCTTTTCTCGCGGCACACCTGATGATCGCTCACGGCACACTAGTGTGCCACGGCACACTGGTTGAGAAACACTGCCCTGACCTAAATGTTTGGCCGGCCGGGGGGGGGGTGGGTGCCGGTTGCCTACCCTGGACGGCGAACGGCTTAACCCGTCGCCTGTTGTTAAGAGCTTAGGTGTTCAGCTGGACCCCCTGCTGACCATGGAGACCCAGGTCTCTGCGGCCAGCAGGGCGTCATTCTTTCACCTACGTCAGGCTAGGCGACTGGCACCCTACCTCTCCAGGGGCGATCTGGCCACGGTGATCCAAGCGACGGTCATCTCGAGATTAGACTACTGTAACGCCCTCTATGTTGGCCTTCCCTTGGCGACAGTTCGGAAACTCAAGCTGGTGCAGAATGCCGCAGCTCGCTTGCTGACGGGAACGTCGGTAAGGGAGCATATTACGCCCATCCTTCGGCAACTGCACTGGCTGCCTGTTGAGTACCGAATTGCCTTCAAGGTGTTGGTGTTAACCTTTAAGGCTTTACACGGCCTAGGGCCTGCGTACCTGAGGGACCGCCTTGCCCCATACGTACCCCCGAGATCACTACGTTCAGGGGAGTCTAATCTCCTCCTGGTTCCATCAGTCCGCACCTGCCACTTGTCCGCGACTAATACAACAAACACGTCATACGACTAGAATGTCAAATTCTATATTTATATTCATACATAACACAGTCATGGAATATACAGGTGTATCATATGGACTCGGGTGCGTTGTATACAAGATATAGGGGGGGTATGTATGACTCATATAACAATCAAAATAATATCAAAAGCGCAACTCCCCACAGTCAATATAAAGAAACTCCGAGTTCAAGTATTTGCTTCCATGAACCGTGAAGTCCAAACAGCTGGTGATACAAGGACAAAGGAGGCAGAAATAAGCTCCAAATAATAAGTTCAAAAGCTGGCCGACGGGCTGGCGATGCCAAACTTTTCGGGGCCACTCCCCCGTTTCGCCCCCGGGCGGGGCTTTCTCAAGGCCATAAATGATGGTTCCGTAGTCCCAATATCATTCAGCGGCGTTCAGGCTTAACCTTACTCAGGGAGCAAGGTGACACCTTTATGGTCACCTTGCTCCCTGAGTGGGGTTTTCCCTGAACGCTTCGCTGAATGATATGGGACTCTGAACCATCATCAGCAACCGCCGCAAAAAAAAACGGGGCCGAAGACAGTTGTCCAGCTTTTGGAACTTATTTCTGCATTTCTCCTTTTGTGTTTGTATCACCAGCTGTTTGAACTCACGGTTCAGCAAATACTGTGAACTCGGAGTGAGATTGGCTATTGACTGTGGGGAGTTGCGCTTTGATATTATTTTGATACATACCCCCTATATCTTGTATACAACGCATAGTCCATATGATACACCTGTATATTCCATGACTGTGTTATGTATGAATATAAATAGAGAATTTGACATTCTAGTCGTATGACGTGTTTGTTGTATATGCTAACCCATAACTCTGTGAATTAGACTTGTCCGCGACTAGGCAGAGGGCCTTTTCCGTGGCGGCCCCGGTACTCTGGAACTCTCTCCCAGATGATGTCCGTGCCGCCACGGAGCTCATGTCATTCCGCAGGGCCTGTAAGACCGCCCTAATAATATTAAAATACTTACATTTCACTCCTTATCCAAAGATCTTGGACAAGTTCATAATTAAATCAACTTAAAACAATAAACAACAAAAGCTTAAATGGTTAGGTAAGATAAATTTGAAATGTAATCTTCTCTCCACATTTATGTTTTTTACTTTTTGCAGATTTCATTATTCATGGATTTGATTTAAATGTTTTCTCTACGAATTCCTAGGTCCTCCAATGTGATTCTGTGGTTAACCTCCACTCTTTTTTTTAATCCAAGAGCACACCTTCCTAGAAAACTCTAGGTCCTCCAGTGCAGTTCTTAGTCAACTTCACGATACAGTCATGTTGGAAGACCTTGGAATTCCAAGAGAGGTGTTCAGTCAGGTAAAAAAAAAAGCAATTTCTTCATTTATAGTTTTTGACATTGATGGGGATCCTATGCCCCTATCCCCAGCTAATGTGGTAGCCTGACTGTAGTTTTCCAATTTTAAACGCAATAGTTCAAAACCCGTCAAAACAATATTTAATGATATAACCATAAAACATGTACAGTCTGGATAAAATTAGTTTGGCCTAAAATTGTTAGGAAAAATAAGTACTAACTGGCCATGGAAATGAGTTTAACACTGGTGTCAATCAGGCCTCCAGAGTGAAGGAATTCCAGAACTGGGATGCCAGGGCAGGAAAGACCCCTTCCCTTTTCCTCCCACAATGTGTTTCCCCTTAGTGATGGGAAAGGATCTTTTATCAAGATCTGTATCAGGAATAGGATAGCTGGAGCTCTCCTGACTTCCACCAACTTTATTGGATGTCCACTGAAGCTAGTACTCAGGGAGGGTAGGATAACTATTCCAATTACATCTGGACAGGCATGTAGCCGGGGGCTTAGGGGCTTCAGCCCAGCCCCCCGAAATTCTCAGGGTGGTCCGCGAGAAGGCCTTACTGGTACATTTTTTAAACTGTTATGTTTATTCATATCATGATCTGGTCACCATGCTCATTATATCCCACATTCATGGGGTTATTGGGATAACAATACAAAAGGTTTGCTAGGGTAGACCCTCTTCCACCCAGTCTCAGCCCCCCCCCCTCGAACCAAACTCAGCCCCCCCCTCCCGAATCAAAATCCTGGCTACGGCCCTGCATCTGGAGGACAACTGGATTTCATTTCTGTTCTAAGCTTTATGCCTAACATGGAAAGATTTTCTTCAGGTAGCTACCTAGTTACAATTCAGTTCATCCGATTGCTACTGCACCTGATATTCTTCGGCCTTCTCCTATCCAAATACTAATCAGGGCTGACCCTGTTTATCTTCAAAGATCAGAAAGAATCTTTATTTGCCAATTAGACTGTTGTTACGCCAAGGCAAAAGAGTGAGGCTATCAAGACTCTGCTTCCTTGAAGTCATAAAATCTCAGGAGATTTTTAGATTTCATGGCTAAAAGACATTAAATGCATATTCTCCATCAAAAAACCACCATTTTAATAATATTGTTAGAAAGTTTTTCAACATAATGTTAGAATTTGGTAGTAAATTTAATGTCTGTAATATCAGTAGTAAAACTACAGATTATGGAAACATGTACATTTGAATATTAACAAGCCACATAATCAAGCCTCTACAAATTCCAGATACAAAGTTGCATCAAATATTTTTATTAGAATTTTTTTGCCCCTGCCCACCACCTTATAAGGTTTATTTACATGTCGTAGAAGTTCTAATGTTTTTTGGGGGAAACACTATCCATTAGCTAAACTCAAGTATTGTTTACTGGATATGAGAAGAAATCACCTGGACAGAGAAAGCAGAAATGCAAGAAAACAGGAAATGATGAAGGAAGAAAATCCAGCAGGTGAAACTTGTTATTACAGTGTCCAAAAGAAGGAGAAGTTTCACCTGTTGAATGTTTCCTGCTCAAGGAGCTGTTAAAGGTGCAAAAGAGCTGCTCATGCCCTTGAAACGTTGCCAGGCTATTCAAGTATTCCTTAGACCAGGAGTGTCAAACTCACGTTCATCGAGGGTGATGGTCTTATGATCTTATGGTTGCCTTCAAAGGGCCATTGAATTCATGGACAAAGAATCAGGGACACGGCAGGGCAACTAATTTTTTTTTACATAGTGGTTGGTGTTCTTTTGTTTTTAACTGGAGGTAATGGGAATTGCAGCCCAACATCACTTGTGGCTCTGAGTTTGAGAAAAGGTGAAAGGACATTTTAAAGTCAGACGTCATGCGTTATTTATTTTTTATTTATCTACAGTATTTATATTCCACCCTTCTCACACTGCAGTGGACTTAGGGTGGATTACAGTGCACATATTCATGGCAAACATTCAGTGCCATAGACACACAACATATATAGACAAACACAGAGGCAATTTAAGTTTCAGGAGGATATGTTTGAATTCCAGCCCCCAGGGGATCTGCCACTTTACGGTCCACTTGTGGCACCGAGTCCTTGATGGAGTACTTCCTTATTCTTTTGCCCACTGCTGGAGATTTTTATGGTGTTGTAAATTAATTAAATTAGCCTCCCCATATAAGTGGTATCTAAATTTCCTACTTGACAGATGCAACTGTCTTTCGGGTTGCAAAGGTCGACAGCAAGCTAGACAAAGGGTCGGGAGCTTACTCTGACCTGTGCTGGCTTTGAATTCATGACCTTTCGGTCAGTGGTGATTTAATGCAGCTGACTCCTAGCCAACTGCGTCACAAACCGGTATCTAAATTCAAACTCACTATTCTAACTAAACAACAAACTGCAGCCTTCCAAATGTTGCTGTCTCACAACTCCCATTTGATCTAGTTGTGATGTCTAATTATGAGGAATATAGGTGTTATAGTCCAGCATCTGGAGGGCCACACAAAATGACATGGAGGGCCAGATTTGGGCTGCGGCTGCTGAGTTTAACACTGTCCCTTATAGCTTCTGTATAACCCCACAATTATCCCATCTGTGGCTAAATCCTGGTGTAATTTTACCCCTTTGTCTCCAAGTTCTGACCCTCCTCCATCTGAAAATATGACCACAAGATTAGAGTTGTGCTGGATCTAGCCGGAAGCTCACCTAGCCCAGCATTCTGCAGCCCTGGTGGCCAAAAATGTCTGTGAAAGGTAATGAGAACAGTGGCACCCACCTATATATAGTATTCCCCTGCAACTGGCATTAAAAGATTAACTGGCCCTGTTTATGGAGAACATATATTGTTTGCATTATAGCTAAGTCAAAATTGAATACTGGGCTGGGCTACAGCGTAACAATGAGAAAACAAAGGTGTATACCACAAGTACTGATATTGCAAATAATGTCAATTTTAATCCAAAATGATCATATAAACATAGAAATATTCACCTACCACTACGAGTGGTAGGCGAATATTTCTATGTTTATATGATTATTTTGGATTAAAATTGACATTATTTGCGATATCAGTACTAGTGGTATACACCTTTGCATTATAGCTAATCACTTCATTAGGAGAACTTACCATAGAGAGAAGCTATCGGATAGGATGCAAAAAAAAAACCCAAGCAAATTCAAATCCCAGCTAAGTCAATACCATGTTGAATAACACTGGCCAAGTTACACCTTAATAAACTTTCATAATAATAATAATATTTCTAAGATTCCATCTGTACTGTGGAATCAGTGCAGAAGGATACTACTTTAACTGCCATGGCTCAATGTTATGATATCATGGGAGTTAGGTTTTCCTAGGTCTTTTGCCATAGTATTGAGCCATAGCAATTTAAGGGTCAAACTGTATTAATTCTACAGTGTTGAATACACCCTTAGGTAAAATTCCCCAATGTAGGACTCATCAGATATTTTGAGCTATAACCCCACTTTGCTTATCATTGACCTGAAGTGTGGAAGGCACCAGACAGAGGAATTCTGTTTTAAGACCACTGAAGTTTATTTGTCTTCCTAGTATATGAATGGGCAACTATACCCCTCCTGATAGTCTTGGATACATCCTGCATTATTGACAAGTTGAAAGGGACAAATGCAAGATACTCCACTTAGGCAGGAAAAATGAAATGCAAAAGTACCGGATGGGGGACACCTGGGTCGACAGCAGTACATGTGAAAAAGATCTTGGAGACCTCGTGGACGACAAGTTAAACATGAAACATTGTCATACAGCAGCTTAAAAAGCCAATGGGATTTTGGCCGGCATAAATAGTATAGTGTCTTGAAGATCCATGGAAGTCATGCTATCCCTTTATTTGCCTTGGTCAGACCACACCTGGATTCATACTGTCCAATTCTGGGCACTGCAATTGAAGGGAGATGTTGACAAGCTGGAATGTGTCCAGAGGAGGGTGACTAAAATGACCAAGAGTCTGGAGTACAAGCCCTATGAGGAGCGGCTTAAAGAGCTGGACATGTTTAGCATGCAGTAGAGAAGGCTGAGAGAAGACATGATGAGGGCCATGTATAAGTATGTGAAGGGAAGTCATAGGAAGGAGGGAGCAAGCTTGTTTTCTGCTGCTTTGGAGACTATGATGTGGAACAATGGCTTCAAACTACAGGAAAGGAGATTCCACCTGAACATTCAGAAGAACTTCCTAACTGTGAGAGCTGTTCAGCAGTGGGCTCCTTCTTTGGAGGCTGGATGGCCATCTGTTGGGGGTGCTTTGAATGTGATTTTCCTGCTTCTTGGCAGGCGGTTGGACTGGATAGCCCACGAGGTCTCTTGCAACTCTATGATTATATGACAGGGAATCTGGGAGTTGAAGTCCAAAATAGTACTCTTCTTAAGGAAGAGGAAGGGAAGGAGAGGCAATGCAATTGATTGAGCATTTACGTAAAGCTCTGGAGACCAGGCTTCGAGTATCTGCTTGGTTGTGGAAACCCACCGGTGAACGTGGGCCAGTCACATTCTCTCAACCCCCAAGGAAGGCAAAAGCAACCCTCTTCTTTCCACTGTCAGTGACTTGGCAGAGGCAAAGGGTTTTACTTGCTCTCTGACCCATTTAATGGACTGATAATTGAATACAAAACAGGTACTTTACTACTGCAGCCTTGTGCTCCTACCCTGTAACATAGAAGCAATCCTCGGCTGTGAATTGCTCAAGACAGCAGCTACTTAAATATTCCACGCTCCTGCCTTTTACGACACCCAATTAAAGTCAATTGAAATGCAAGGGGAGCTTCTTCCAAGTAACTGTTGCTTAGGACTGCGATGCAGAGCTGTTCTCGGGAGCATGTGTGTGCTCTCTCACACAGGCATGGATGTGAATCCGAAGTCTGCATGTGGCATTTACAATCTGGATCCAGAGGTTGGATTGGGGCTCTGGAAGACCAAGGTTCACATCTCTACAAAGCCACGGAAACTCTTTAAATGCCAGGGCAAGTGAGGCTCGCTCAGGCTGGACCTACACTGCGATGTGATGCAGTTTGAAGTGGCCTGAGGCTGCTAGGAATGGTGGGAGTTTAAGTCCAAAACCCCTGGAGGGCCACAGTTTGCCCATACCTGATGTAGATCCACCTAATACAGATCAACGCAGTTCAAAACTGCATTATGTGGCAGTGTTTCTCAACCTGGGAGTTGGGACCCCTGGGCGGGGTCACGAGGGGCTTTCAGAGGAGTCGCCAAAGACCAGCAAAAAACGCATATTTCTGATGGTCTTAGGAACCCCATTGGCAGATAAGGCTGAAGATCTCTCCTACTGTCCTTCTCTTCCTTTTTGGAAACAGACAACAAATCCTCCCACCAAAAGCCCTCCTCCGCTGTGATTGGCCGGTCTTTCAGCCAAGGGGAGGGCTGTTTCTGAGACTCCAAGTTGAGAGGGGAGAGCAGGCAGTGTGGAGCACATGTGCAGGTGAGGGAGAGCGAGCAAGGTTGGAGGGAAGCTTGTGTCCCTTCAAGGCAGGGGGGAAAGTGCCTGTTGGAAATCAGCCTGCATTTGTGTTTCAGGATTATGGTGCTTCTGATGTGAGAAATGATGTGGGAGATGATTGCACTAAGGTGCAAGACGGAGATGGTTTGGTCAATGATATTCATGCAGAGAATGACAGAGAGACACCAGTTCAAAGAGCAGTTTCTCATGAGAATGTCCCTGCGGGGCATAGGGATGATGGTTTACTCCCTGACTCTGTGAGCTCTCGAGATTTGGGTTTTGAAAACAACTTGACACCTGGAAGAATTAATGAGCAGCAAGATAGGGAGCTCTTGGATAGGCAGTTGGAGTTCAGCCAGGATCGGCAGCTAACTCAAGGGTTGCACCGCTCCTCTAAGCTTCAAGAGATAAGAGCCAGGAATGAGAGCCGAGGAAAGCAAAACCAGTTTCTGGATTTTGGGATATAAGGTTTGCCTCAAGGGAAAACTTGTTAGATCAAGCATCATTCCAGAAACTTAGTTCTAGCTCCATGGTAATCTCGCTGGGAAGATTCATGTTAAGGGTACTTGATCATGGTTGGATTTATTGGTCTTTTTGGACTTGACTGCAAAAGTCTGGATATTACCTTTATATTTTGCTGATCCCTGTTTTGGATTAACCCTGCCTTGAATTGCCTTTGTATTCTTTTGGGCTCTGCTTTGGATTACATTGTTCCTGCTGATCTTTCTACTTTATTGGGACTTCTCTATTTTCTTATAAGCTTTTATTCTCAACTGGCTATTTTACTAAATTTCAATAAAAAAAGGATAGTTTTTCCTATTCATCGTGTGGTGTGTTTAAAGTCAGAGGGTTATTCCTGTTCTTGAGTGCAACAGTGCCCTTTAATAGTAGGGGAACTATAAATCCAAACAACGACAACTCCCAAATGACAAAAATCAACACACCCCCCCCCCCCCCCACAACCTTATCAGCATTCAAATTTGGGTGTATGGGGTATTTGTACCAAATTTGGTCCTGTGAATGGGGGGGGAAAGCATTCTGCATATCAGATATTTACAATACAATTCATAATAGTAGCAAAATTATAGTTATGAAGTAGCAACAAAAATAATTTTATGGTTGGGGGTCACCACAGCATGAGGAACTGCATTAAGGGGTCGCAGCATTAGGAAGGTTGAGAACACTGACTTAGATGAAGATAATGGCAAACCACCTCTGAATCTTGCCAAGAAGATCCCATGACAGAAATGTAAGTCAGTGGTGGCTTGAAGGCACGCAATAACAATGTGAGATTTCACCCTAGGGTTGCCCTCCAGGTATCACCGGAATCCTACTATCATTAGGTTATGGCAATGGAGTGCCAAGATGCCTGGTGAGCTACAGGTTGCCCATTTGGATGAGAAAGCCTCCTTCTCTGGGGATTTTGAAGCAGAGGCTGGATTGTCATCTCTGGGGATTGCTTTGGTTACATGTCCCTTCATGGCAGGGGTTGGACTGGATGGCCACTGTGGTCTCTTCCACTTTGATGAGGGACTCTAAGTGAGCTTCTTAAAGTGGTGGTCCATTTGGATGAGATCCGAAATCCAGAAGGTGCCTCTTTCTCTGGGGATTTGGAAGCCGAAGCCGGGTGGCCATCTCTGGAGACTCCTTTGGTTACATGGCAGGGGGTTGGATTGGATGGCCACTGTGGTCTCTTCCACTTTGATGAGGGACTCTAAGTGAGCTTCTTCAAATGGTTGCCCATTTGGATGAGATCTGAAGTCCAGAGGGTGCCTCCTTCTCTGGGGTTTTTGAAGCCGAGGCTGGATGTTCAAAATCCCAGAGAAGGAGGCTCCCTCTGGAGATTGCTTTGGTTGCATGTCCCTTCATGGCATGGGGTGGGGCTAGAAGGCCACTGGGGTCTCTTCCACTTTCATGGGGGACTCTAATTGAGCCTCTTCAAGTGGTTGCCCATTTGGATGAGATCTGAAGTCCAGAGGGAGCCTCCTCTGGGATTTTGAAGCCCAGGCTGGATGATCAACTCTGGAGATTGCTTTGGTTGCATGTTCCTTCTTGGCATGGGCTGTGGTTAGATGGCCAATGAGGTCTCTTCCACCTCGATGAGCCTCTTCCAGTGGTTGCCCATTTGGATGAGATCCTTCTCTGGTGATTTTGAAGCTGAAGCTGGATGATCAACTTTGGAGGTTGCTTTGGTTGCATGTCCCTTCATGACAGGGGGTTGGACTGGATGGCCACTGGGGTCTCTTCCAGCTCGATGAGGGGCTCTAAGTGAGCCTCTTCAAATGGTTGCCCATTTGGATGAGATCCGAAGTCCAGAGGAAGCCTCTTTCTCTGGGGATTTTGAAGCTGAAGCTGGATGATCAACTCTGGAGATTGCTTTGTTTGCATGTCCCTTCATGGCAGGGGGTGGGGCTAGATGGCCACTGAGGTCTCTTCCACCTCAATGAGGGGCTCTCCGTGAGCTTCTTCAAATGGTGGTCCATTTGGATGAGATCCGAAGTCCAGAGGGTGCCGCCTCCTTCTCTGGGGATTTTGAAGCAGAGGCTGGATAGTCATCTCTGGAGATTGCTTTGGTGGCATGGCAGAGGGTTGGACTGGATGGCCACTGGGTTCTCTTCCAGCTCGATGTGGGGCTCTTAAGTGAGCATCCTCAGCATTGCCTAGTGGTGCCATCCCTGGGCAGAAAGCAGAGCTCGCCTGCAGCCCTCCATCCTCCACTAAACCCTCCAGGAAGAAAGCCTGAAGGGTTCCTCCATCGCCTTTCAGCCCAGGTCAAGGGGGGCAGGCCTTCCAAGCAGCCCCAGAGGACGGGGCGCCATCCCAAATGCAGGGATGACTTGGGGGAGAGAAGGTGGTCTCCCCTTCCTCCCTGTCTCCCTCTGTCCCTCCCCTCGCCCTCGCCATCCCCTTCTCTTTACCTGGCGCTCCGGGTCCGCCGCACGGCTGCTCTCCCCACCAGCCAGGCGTCACCGGCGGAGGCGCGCCCAGGAAACGCGCTTCTCCTCCTCCTCCTGCTTCCTCCCTTTGAGTCCCAGCGCCCACTTCAGCCGCAGCAGCGCCTCCAAGCCTCTGCCCAGCCCGCCTCTCTCGCCCAGAGCAGGCAAAGGCGGCGCCGCCGCCACAGAGGCATCCTTCTGCCCTCCTGGAAGCTCCCCGCCTTTCTCTCAAGAGCCAAGCTCAAGGCGGAGGACAACACAGGGAAATAATGCAAGATGTGTGGATATGGATCCGGCATGGGCTTAAGCGGTTGTAGGAAAGGAAAGCGCCCGAGGCTATTAGGAATTGTGGGAGTTGAAGTCCAAAACACCAGGAGGGCCCAGGTTTGCCCATACCCACTTCATCACTCTAGAGCAGAAGTTAAACAGGAGCCAACAATGTGATGCTGCAGCAAGAAAAGCCAGCCCTGCATCAATAGGAGTCTAGCGCCTAGATCCAGGGAAGTCATGCCACCCCTCTATTCTGCCTTGGTGGTTACAGACCACACCTGGAATCGCACTGTGACTGTGTCCAATTCTGGGCACCACAATTGAAGGGAGATGTTGACAAGCTGGAACGTGTCCAAAGGAGGGCAACTAAAATGATCAAAGGTCTGGAGAACAAGCCCTATGAGGAGCGGCTTGAAGAGCTGGGCATGTTTAGCCTGAAGAAGAGAAGGCTTAGAGGAGACATGATGGCCATGTATAACAATGTGAGAGGAAGTCATAGGGAGGAGGGAGCAAGCTTGTTTTCTGCTGCCTTGGAGACTAGGACTTGGAACAGTGGCTTCAAACTACAAGAAAGGAGATTCCACCTGAACATTAGGAAGAGCTCCTTGACTGTGAGAGCTGTTCAGTAGTGGAACTCTCTGCCTTAGAGTGTGGTGGAGGCTCCTTCTTTGGAGGCTTTTAAACAGGCTGGATGGCCATCTGTCGGGAGTGCTTTGAATGTGATTTTCGTGCTTCTAGGCAGGGGGTTGGACTGGATGGTCCACGAGGTGTCTTCCAACTCTGGGATTCTATGAAACAAGATTCCCCCTAAATATTAGGAAAATCTTCCGCATCCTAGTTTCCAGGGCAGCAGAAAACAAGCCTATTCACTCCTCCCTATGACTTTCCCTCACATCTTTAAATGGGTCAGAGAGCAAGTAAAACCCTTTGCCTCTGCCAAGTCACTGACAGTGGAAAGAAGAGGGTTGCTTTTGCCTTCCTTGGGGGTTGAGAGAATGTGACTGGCCCACGTTCACCGGTGGGTTTCCACAACCAAGCAGATACTCGAAACCTGGTCTCCAGAGCTTTACGTTAATGCTCAATCAATTGCATTGCCTCTCCTTCCCTTCCTCTCCCTTAAGACGAGTACTATTTTGGACTTCAACTCCCAGATTCCCTGTCATATAATCATAGAGTTGCAAAAGACCTCGTGAGCCATCCAGTCCAACCCCCTGCCAAGAAGCAGGAAAATCACATTCAAAGCACCCCCAACAGATGGCCATCCAGCCTCCAAAGAAGGAGCCTCCACTACACTCCGGGGCAGAGAGTTCCAATGCTGAACAGCTCTCACAGTTAGGAAGCTCTTCCTAATGTTCAAGTGGAATCTCCTTTCCTGTAGTTTGAAGCCATTGTTCCACATTGTAGTCTCCAAAGCAGCAGAAAACAAGCTTGCTCCCTCCGCCCTATGACTTCCCTTCACATACTTATACATGGCCTCATCATGTCTCCTCTCCGCCTTGTCTACTGCATTCTAAACATGCCCATCTCTTTAAGCCACTCCTCATAGGGCTTGTTCTTCAGACCCTTGATCATTTTAGTCTCATTCCTCTGGACACATTCCAGCTTGTCAACATCTCCTTTCAATTGCAGTGCCCAGAATTGGACACAGTATTCCAGGTCTGGTCTGAGCAAGGCAGAATAGAATTTGAATCCATTGCTATATGTCCTCGTCTCCAGAGCAGCAGAAAACAAACTTGTTCCTTCCTCAATGTGGCATCCTTTCAAATATTTAAACATGGATATTATGCCCCTTCTCAGCTTTCTCTTCTCTAAGCTTATGCCATTATATTCTGGGGCATAAGAAAATGGCATCCCTTTTATAAAAGGCAAACTCAAGGTTTGGGTTGAGGTAATTAAATGATACAATATGCTTTTCGGAGCCATTCGCCTGGTAAATAATTTTTCCAACTTGGAATTTCCTGTTTTGGACTGCAACTTCCAGAATCTATTAACTCCATCTCCAAAATAAGTAACTTTGCAAATTCTATGGATTGTGAATACAGACCTAGTTTGACCTATCTTCCTTCATGTCATTTATTTAGCAACAGCAGCGTATGTAGCAGACAAGCAAAAATGAGATGGATTAACTGCTGTCAAGAAGCCTACAATCTAAGATGGATAAAGGAAGATGGAGCAGGAGAAGAAAACAAAGGCAAAAGAGTAATGGATTAGTTGGGATGTCTAATGGAGTTGGGGCTGGAGAATGATGGGATGAGACAAAGCGCAAGCAGAAAAGGTGGGTATTTATTAAGTGTGGCCTTTGTGCTGCCAGAGGCAAAGGGCGAGAGGGTATCCTCTGCCTACCAGTGCTTCTTGAGCAAACCAATACCTTGAGTGACACAGAGCGTGTGGTGCAAATACAGGCGTCCTTTCCCAATATTTTGCTGGTGATCATCACCCCAACTTCATCATTTCCTCCATAAGGTATTGCTTCACTTTGCTCTATTCTAGGTCCAGCCCTGCTATTATGAAGAGATATAAATCCCATCCAAACCCAAGCACCATAACTGGGCTCTCCTTCCCTTCATTAGTGATATGGTGTTGTTGTTTTTTTAAAAAAAATAAGCCATCAGGGAAGGAGGTTATTACAGCTTTATAATTAAAGCAGTGATCTTTCCCCCCAACATAGGATGTGAGACTGTGAAATAGTGGATCAAGAACTGAACCCATAGTTTTTCCTTGCACATGGACAGGTAATGCCTGGACTTTCAGCTGTCATTTGATTGAAGTTTAAATCACCTTTAGCCAGCATAGCCCAGACTGGGGGATAATGGGGATGGCAGTGTGGATAGTCATCCCATAGCCCTGTCCTACCATGGACTTATAGTGGCAGCTTAATGGTGGAATTTCTGTTTTGAATGCAACTACTGTAGACAATCCTATACAGTGGGAGCCCGATATCTGCAGTGGATACATTCCTGGCCAGAGTGCCATTACCTAAAACTGAATATATGACAGAACACCACTAAATTACCTGGTTTCTGGTCCCATTATACCATATAATCATATTTCAGAATCTAGACATTCTCAGAGAGGAGAAGGTGGTGGTGGAGGTGGTGGTGGTGGAGGAGGAGGTGGTGGTGGAGGAGGAGGTGGTGGAGGAGGAGGTGGTGGTGGAGGAGGAGGAGGAGGTGGAGGAGGTGGAGGTGGAGGAGGAGGAGGTGGAGGAGGTGGAGGAGGAGGAGGAGGAGGAGGAAGAAGTCCTGGTTATGGCTCACGAATGGAACCCTGAAGAAGGAGACAGAAGGCCTGATTCTTGCAGCCCAGGAGCAAGCCATCAGAACAAATGCAATTAAGACCAGTATTGAAAAAGCAGTGATGACCCAAAATGCAGACTGTGCAAGGGAGCTGATGAAACCATTGATCATATCCTCAGCTGCTGCAAGAAAATCGCACAGACGGACTACAAACAGAGGCACAACTCTGTGGCCCAAATGATTCATTGGAACCTATGTCACAAGTACCACCTGCCAGTAGTAAAGAACTGGTGGGATCATAAACCTACAAAGGTAATGGAAAATGAACATGCAAAAATACTGTGGGACTTTCTAATCCAAACTGACAAAGTTTTGGAACACAATAAACCAAACATCACGATTGTGGAAAAGAAAAAAAAGTTTGGATTATTGATGTCGCCATTCCAGGTGACAGTTGCATTGAGGAAAAACGACAGGAAAAACTCAGCCGTTATCAGGATCTCAAAATCCAACTGCAAAGGCTCTGACATAAACCAGTACAGGTGGTCCCAGTGGTAACTGGCACACTGGGTGCCATGCCAAAAGATCTCAGCTGGCATTTGGAAACAATAAACATGGACAAAATCATGATCTGTCAACTGCAAAAGGCCACCTTACTTGGATCTGCGCACATCATTTGAAAATACATCACACAGTCCTAGACGCTTGGGAAGTGTTCAACTTGTGATTTTGTCAAATGAAATCCAGCATATAGATCTCATTTGCTGTGACATACTGTGTTTTTGTGTCAGAATAATAATAATAATAATAATAATAATATAAACCCAATTTTCCTTGCTTCCAACAGACCTCATAACCTCTGAAGATTGCCTGCCATAGATGCAGGCAAAATGTCAGGAGATAATGCTTCTAGAACATGGCCATATAGCCCGAAAAACTGACAACAACCCAGTGAATGAAAGCTTTCAACAAAGCAACACAGAAACATGCAGAGTAGCCATTTAAAACATAGACTTAAAACTATTAATCACCTCTGATAACAACAACAAAAACAACAACAACTTTATTCTTATATCTTATAGTCTTATATCCCACCACCATCTCCCCAAAGGGACTCGGGGCAGATTACAAACAGCACAAAGTGCCTAAAAACAAACATAAAAATGAACACAATATAAAATACAGTAAAATTAAACATATGCATATATAAAACAGAAATTCTCTGGGTCCTCCAGGGTACCTATATATGGTAACTCCCAGTGGAAGCATACCAAATAGTCACCTAGAGGACCAAGAAATTTCCTAGAGAGATTATTTTCTTCATGGTAAGTGAGACTATGGGTACGGGTTCCTTGGTAATAGGGGTCTTAATGTATTTTGCAATTAAAAGTAAAATATATTTATTATTTTTTCTCCTGAACTTTTGGGAACTTAGTGCCACTGCTAGACAGTTTATTTTCCCTTTACTCAAATGCATAATTATATATCTGAAACTAAAAAGCAGATCTGTGACTTTTTATCATGTAATTGTATGAATATTAGGCTACGACAGGCTCCTCTCTCTCAGCCTCAGGTTCAACTACAACACTGACTGGAAACCAGAGTTTGAATCCCTACTCGACAAACATTGCGGTAGTGTAGTGGGTTAAATCCTTGTGCTGGCTGAACATCTGACCTGAATGTCGGCGGTTCGAATCCATGAGATAGCGTGAGCTCCCGTCTGTCAGCTCCAGCTCCCCATTCGGGGACATGAGAGAAGCTTCCCACAGTATGCTAATACATCTGGGCATCCCCTGGGCAACATCTCTGCAAAAGGCCAATTCTCTCACACCAGGAGTGACTTGCAGTTTCTCAAGTGGCTTCTGACATGATTTTTTTTTAAAAAAATCAAAACCTACTTGTTGCTCTCTCAGCCTCAGAAGAAAACAAAGGAAAATTATCTCTGAAGAAATTGTACCAATAAAACTCAATGATAAGTTGGTTTTAGGAAATGACTTGAAGGTCAGAAATGACTTGAAGGCAAATAACAACAGCAAGAACTTGGCTTTATGTTGAAATGTTTTCCAGCATGTATTGTTTGGGCCAGCAGTATTTTTTTGCAGTTGCAAAAAGCAGTTATTTTAGTTCTGTTTTCCCTAGAGAGTAGAGATGCTGCGTATATAAATTCCTCCCCCAACCACAGTAGAAGAAAGAAAGAAAATGAATCATTTCAAGCACATGAATCATTCAGAACGGAGCAACTTAAAACATTACAAAGGGAATGTCAAGATCTAGCCACTTCATTTTCGAAACAGAGATGCTGCATCTACGTTTGTCATTGCTCATCCTTATTTTTAGACTTGGTGCCAGGTCTCGTGTCTTATTCAGATTGCTACCTTTCTAACTGGCTTTTCTTCTGTTCCTTTCGGAGCACCTTGACATGCACATTATTATATATGTGGGCACAGCTGGCATAGATGCTTTAATAACACTTTTGTCCAATCCTGGTACAAGCAATATTGAGCTAGGTGGGGCAACAATTTACTATGATGCCAGAACATCTTTCTACACTTCTAAAAGTATAGAAGATAATTGTTTCTCCCTTTTCCCTTTCTTTCAAGATGGCTTTATATAATAAAAAATAAATGGGATGCATAAGAGAAAGTTAGGATGGCTACCTGAAGGATTAGGTACCTGGGAGCCCCCGGTGGTGCAGTGGGTTAAACTGAGCTGCTGAGCTGCTGAGTTTGCTGACCGAAAGGTTGCAGGTTCAAATTTGGAGAGCAGGGTGAGCTACCGTTGTCAGCTCTACCTTCTGCCAACCTAGCAGTTCGAAAACATGCAAATGTGAGTTGATCAATAGATACTGCTCCAGCGGAAAGGTAACAGCGTTCCATGTAGTCATGCTGCCCACATGACCTGAGGGGTGTCTACGGACAACTCTGGCTCTTCGGCTTAGAAATGGTGATGAGCATCACACCCCCAGAGTCAGATATGACTGAACTTAATGTCAGGGGAAAACCTTTACCTTTACCTACCTAGGGTGGCCGTAGCCAAAGGGATGGATTAGGGGTTCAAACCACTCCCGAAATGTTTCAGGTAAATTTAAAAAACTGGCTTACTCATGAATTTTAACTTGTTAATCAAATCCCCATGCCAAGTCTCTGATAAGCTAAAATTACCACATTTTGATTATTCACACTGTCATTACCTATATTTCTACCAATTTACATTGCAATAACAGCAATAGCTGATTAACTGACATAGTGGAAGCAAGCCAAGTTGGCCTACCCGCAGCTGGCAAGCAATGCCTAAGGCACGAGGAGCAGGGGAGGAGCTGACCTGAATTGCAGGTGGAAACTGGTGTCCCCCACTGGCACATCTAATTCAAGCCCTGCCGAAGAGACCATGAAACAGGAGCAAAAACAAGAATCTCTTTCATTGTTAGACCTTGGACTGATATGAACAAGACTGTTTCTGATGACCAAGTGAAAGCTCAATTAGTGCACAGATTCCATTGCCAGGATATGTATTTCCTGTAGATACGAAGAGGCGTCTAAGATTTCAACCCAAATGGTTCAAGAAATTTCCCTGGTTAGCGTAGTTATGTCATGTACAAGGTGCACTTTGTAAGTCAAGCAGGGTGTTTGGAGGAGAAGTTGGAGGTAAAGGGGCTCACCAGAACCTTAATGCATTGGTTGCTAAACCATTTGTGTGATGGGAAATTGCAACAGAACCAGAACCTTAATGCATTGGTTGCTAAACCATTTGTGTGATGGGAAATTGCAACAGAACTTTTTGTCAGACACCAAAAAAAGTACCATTAGAACAACTTGTGCTTGGTTGAAAACTTCTTGCTAATCCACAGTGGAAAATATCTTGATGGTAAAGGAAATAAGAAGAAAGCAGAAGAAAACAAAGAAACTTCTGCCAATTGTGGAAACTATTGCCCTTTGTGGCCGACAAGAACTGACTTAAAGAGGAAGCAATTATTCGGGATCTATTACCTATGAAGTACCTTTGCACAATGATGGTCATTTCAGGGCTTTATTTATTTATTTACAGTATTTATATTCCGCTCTTCTCACCCCACACTCAGGGTGGATTACAATATACACATACATGGCAAACATTCAATGCCATAGACACACAACACATATAGACAGACAGTCAGAGGCTATTTAACATTCCAACTTCTGGCCACCAGGGGAGCTATCGCTTCACTGTCCATCTGCGACACTGATGAAGTACTTTCCACATTCCCCGCATGCTTTTGCTGGAGATTTTTTATGGCCTCGTAAATTTTTGTTAAATTAGCCTCCCCACACATAGGTGGTACCTAAATTTCCTACTTGACAGATGCAACTGTCTTTCGGGTTGCAAAGGTCAACAGCAAGCTACACAATTGGCCAGAAGCTCACTCCGACCTGGGCTGGCTTCGAACTCATGACCTTTCGGTCAGTAGTGATCTTTAATGCAGCTGACACCCAACCAGCTGCGCCACAGTCCCTTGTTGATCAACCTCCCCCAATTTTTTTTCTGGCTACAGGCCTGGTAGCTACTATCTTTTTCCATAAATGATACATCCAAATAGCAGAATAATAAAAAGACAAGATCCTAGAAAGTTTTAATTCAAAGGAATTCTAGTTAAGGTGTTATTCAGTGTTTATTCTCATAGAAGTAGACACGGAAAATGGACTATGCGGAGACAAACATACCAAAAGCTATTGAAAAAGCTGGACTCCAATGTATCTAATGACCCAGGGCCTACCAATTATATATACGTATGCAACATGTGAGATTCTGTAGTCTAAAAAAGGGAACTTTGTAGAGCTTTGCTGATAAAAATTGATGTTGCACCAACTTTTTTGAGGAACTCGTGGATAATATACTGGGGCGCAGTGATTGCGGTGGCTGAAGTCAGTGTTGGGCACTCCTTCTGCTATCTCTCTCCTCTCCTCTCCTTCTGCAGTCAAGCTTAGGCAATATATTATGGTTTTCACAAGTTGAGAAGCCTGTTCTGATATGTTGGGGATCTAAATTAGATCAACAATTGAAGTAGCTACAGGTCCACCAAAAGAAGTCCAAAGGCATTAACAGCCCAGAAAGTAGGAGTATTAAAAAGACATGTCCACTAGGATACCAGGTAGAGCAGGATTCATATTTTTATTATTTATTTTATTTATTTTATTATTCGGGCTTCTATGCCGCCGACTCCCTGAGGCTCGCGGCGGCTTACAGGAGCCGAAGGGCACAGTAAAATACAGACAATAAGCAGTTAAAAACAATTAAAAACAACAGCAGTACAGTAATTAATAACACAGTTAAAACAATGAACAGCACATCATCCTCAGAAGAACGAATAGATGGCGGGCATGGGCAGGACTTACTCACCAAAGGCCTGCTTAAACAGGTATGTTTTACAGGCCCGTCTAAACGGGAGCAAGTCCTTCATAGCCCGAGTTCCGGCCGGGAGGGCGTTCCACAGCGTAGGTGCTATGACAGAGAACGCCCTCCGGCGGGTAGCAGTCAGCCTTGCGAGTTTAGCTGAAGGTATCTCCAGGAGATTGGAGTCCTCAGACCGAAGTGATCTCAGAGGGCAATATGGGGTGAGACGGTGTATTTAAGGGTGTATTTATATTTAAAATTAATACAGTTTGACAACACTTTAACTGTCATGGTTTTACAAGGCCTTTGGCCTTCTCTTCCAAAAAATGCTGCTACCTCACCAAACTATAATTCCAAGAATTCCATAGAACTATGTCATGCAATTAAACTGGTGTCAAACTGAATTAATTCTACAGTGTGGATGCACTTGTAGAATTCTAAATCTTACACTCAGTGGACTTACTCCCAGGTAAGCATTCAACTCCAAGCACCTCTCTTTGTCTTAAGCCTCCTCTACACTGCTAGATAATCTGGGTCAAGGCTGTCCAACTTCTATCGGCCCAGGGGCCTGAATTCCGGTCACTGATGACCTTGGGGGCCATAGGGTCTGTCCCCGCCCCCACCCCCCCCCTCCCCACCCCCGGCTCTGCCCTCTCCCCGGCGCCC
This sequence comes from Anolis apletophallus, assembly GCA_030556195.1. Lineage (NCBI taxonomy): Eukaryota > Metazoa > Chordata > Lepidosauria > Squamata > Anolidae > Anolis > Anolis apletophallus. The sequence continues at coordinate 100,118,089 of JARBWK010000005.1, forward strand.
TCTCCCCTTATTTTAATTTAATATTAAATATATTTAATTCCATCCTCCCCTCTCCCCTTATTTTTATTTAATATTAAATATATTTAATTCCATCCTCCCCTCTCCCCTTATTTTTATTTAATATTAAATATATTTAATTCCATCCTCCCATCTCCCCTTATTTTTATTTAATATTAAATATATTTAATTCCATCCTCCCCTCCCCTCCCCCCTTATTTTAATGTATCCCATCTCCCCTTATTTCATCTTTAAATATATTTAATTTTATATTTAATACATGAGGGGAGATGGGGGGAGGGAATGAGGAGCCCCCTGCTTCGACCTACCTTTTCCAAACGCGCAGGATCCAGGAGTACCCGGACGACGAGAGAGGCGACGACCGACTGAGTCGAAGAAGGTCCTAATCGCATCTGTGGGCCTCAGCGATCCAGTAGTAGAGTAGCTGAAGAGTATCGCGAGAATACGCAATCCACACGGGATTTCGCTGTCGACGCCGGCGTGATCTCGCGTTGACAGTGAAATCCCGTGTGGATTGCGTATTCTTGCGATACTTGCTCCAAACCCGGAAGTAGGTATATTTTATTTTATTTTATTTTTCAATTTTTATTTTTATTAAAAAGCTTAGGGGGCCATAGGGAAGGGGCTGGGGGGCCGTATACGCCCCCGGGCCGCCAGTTGGGCAGCCCTGATCTGGGTTATTAAAGCAGAAAATTCACATTATATGATTTGAACTGGATTATCTTAGTGTACACTGCCATCTAATCCAGTTCAAAGCAGATAATGTGGATGTTATACATCTGTTTAAATGGGGCCTTAGTTAAGCATTGCTGCTGAAGGCTTCAGCATCCTCATGACGTTGTTGACAAAGTAGGCCTGAAAGAATAGAAACAGATCAAGGACATCATGATTTATTTTAAAGATTATATTTATAGATGTTTCAGAGCAACTTCTCGGTATTATTGTGAGGTGCAGTATTATAGAACTTGTTTGGTTACCTAACAGCCAGAAAGCCACATGCATACAAAATAGCTACACCATCTTACAAAAGTCTTGCACACAACTATGACCTCGGGGAGAAGAGGTGAGGGGAGAGAAGTATATGTAGCTTTTTCAAAGTCACTTCCAAATTTAGAATGGTAGGTTACATACCTGTGACCATATTTCTTCGAGTGGAGCTCTGTGAATCCACACTTATGAAGTTTGCGCGCCAGCGCGGGCTTCCAACGGAAACTTTCCCAGTTTGAAAGTTTTGGCGGTAGCTCCCCCAGCCGGCCCGGAGGGCGTAAAAGGCGCCTCCATGCGCGCCCACCCCATTCCTATGCCACAATTGCAACTAGGAAAGGGTGGTTTGAGATAGAGGGGACGGCCGGGCGGGTTCGGTGGGATTCACAGAGCTCCACTCGAAGAAAGATGGTCACAGGTATGTAACCTACCATTCTTCTTCGAGGGCTCTGTGAATGCACACTTATGAAGACTTACCGAGCTAAGGTAAAGGAGATGGGAACAAACCAGCCAATTTCTATAAAACCGAACAGGTTTATTGCAACCAGCAATATGTATAAATAACATAATCAACAATGTAATAAATAAGAGTGGAAGACATGCTCCCACTTGTAAACATAGTGCAACAAGCACCATTCATGCCAGGCACGCAGGCCTCACAGTATAAAGTGCAACAAGCACCATTCATGTCAGGCACACAGGCCTCACAACAGTAAGTGCACAACAGGTGCGACATAGAACCATAGGATTCTAAATAAGCGCGCTTTAACCGGTAGACTGTGCCCCCGAGACTCGGGGCACGGCAAACACTTATTCCTCCTACAAGGTAGTGAGGCTTGATCGACTTAAAACTGTCGATCGAACAGTGTATAGAGGGGAGAACAGGGTAGCCTGTTAGACACTAGCCCTGGAGGCCCTTGGGAGTGAGAATCGCTCGACCAAAAGCCGCCTCCCTCCCAAACAGGGTGTCTACACGGTAATGGGATGTGAAGGTGGAGGGGTTGGCCCAGATGGCCACCCTACAAATCAAGTCCAAGGGGATCCCCTGGAGGAAAGCCGTCGATGTGGCCACCGCTCTAGTTGAGTGGCTCCTGACCCTAGGGGGACACGGTTGACGGGCTATCTGATAGCACAGCTCAACCAGGGACGCCACCCAATTAGACAGTCTCTGGGACGACACCGGCAAGCCCAGCTTGTCGGTGGCGTAGGAGACGAAAAGTCTAGTCGACCGTCGGTAGTCTGCCGACCTGCCCTTGTAGACCCAGAGGGCTCTTTTGACATCGAGGGCTCTGAGTGTCGACTCACCGTCCCCGGACGGAGAGGACCCCAGGTCTGGAAGTACAATGTCAGTGTTGACATGAAATGGGGATACCACCTTCGGCAGGAAGGTGATGTCCGTTCGCAAGATGGCCCTGTCCGCTAGGAACAGCAGGTAGGGCTCGTCCACACGGAGCGCCGCCAGCTCGGAGGGCCGACGCGCCGAAGCAATGGCGACCAGGAACGCCACCTTCCAGGAGAGGAGACGTAGGTCGATGGACGACAACGGCTCGAACGGTGGGGCCGCCAGGCAGGACAGCACCAGGTCAAGGCTCCAACCCGGCGTCGGTGGGTGCACCGGGGGACGGGTGTTGTTGACCCCTCTCAGGAATCTCTTGACCATCGGGTACTGGAACAGCGAAAGGGCCACCCTTCGCTGATTCTGCCAGGTGAGGGCCGCCCTGTGGGTCTTCACCGAGGACGTGGACAGCCCCCTGTCGACCAATCCGGCCAGGAAGTCAAGGACCGCCGGAATCGAGAGCGGGAAGAGGGCGCTGGAACGGGTGGCCTGGAACCTGGTGAAGCGGGCGATGCAAGCCGAATACGCCTTCGACGTCGCCGGTTTGTGGGCTGCCGCCAGGATCGCTGCTACGGCCGGTGAGACGTCCGGCACCGGGAGATCCTCCATGCAGTCAAGTGCAGGGACGGCAGGTCCGGATGCAGGAGCAACCCCTTCTCCCGAGTCAGAAGATCTGGTCGGTGAGGGAGAGGCATGTAATTGCCGTCGCACAAGTGGAGCAGGGTCGGGAACCAGACCTGCCTCGGCCAGTAGGGAGCGATGAGGATGCAGTCGGTCCCCGATAGCTGGATCTTCTCGATGATGCGGAGAAGAAGCGGGAACGGCGGGAAGAGGTAGAGGAATCCCGTCGTCCAATCGAGCAGGAGTGTGTCCCCGAGGCATCCCCGGTGAGCATCCGGGCAAGCCGGGCACCGAAAAACTGGCAGTTGGCTGTTGTCCGGTGATGCGAATAGATCTGCGTCTGGGAATCCCCACCGCTGGAAGACACGGTGGAGCTCCTCCGGATGCAGCATCCATTCGTGGGACGACCAGCTCGTTCTGCTGAGCGAGTCCGCCTCCAAGTTCTCGACTCCCGGGAGATGGACGGCTCTGGGGGTCACCTGGTGACGGATGCACCACTCCCACAGACTCTGGGCTAGGGCCAGGAGTTTCCTCGAGCCCGTTCCGCCCTGCTTGTTGACGTAGTACATGGCCACTATGTTGTCTGTCCTGACCAGTACTACTTGTCCCCTGACGAGGGGGGCGAAGGCCCGAAGAGTCTTGGCTATGGCCAGGAGCTCGAGGTAGTTGATGTGGTGGAGCCTCTCCACCGCTGACCATTGGCCGTTGATCGACAGGTTGTTTGCGTGACCTCCCCAGGCGAGCAGCGATGCATCGGTCGTCACCGTGATGGACGGGGTCACCGTGTGGAACGGTACTCCCTTGCAAACGTTGGCCCTGGCAGTCCACCACCGGAGGGAGTTCTTGACCTCCACCGGGAGGGAGAGCTTCTTTGAGTGGTGTTCTCTGACCGGGTCGAAGTGGTCGAGAAACCAACGCTGCAGCGGTCTGAAGCGTAGCCTCGCCAGCGGAGTGACGGCCACCGTGGATGCCATGTGGCCCAGCGTGACCTGGATCTGCTTCGCCGTGATGCAAGGCCGGGTGCAGCTGTTTACCTCGCGTCGAAGTGCTTGAAATCTGACCTCTGGCAGATAGGCGAGCTGATCGACGGAGTCGAACATTGTCCCGATGAACTTTATGGTCCTGGACGGGACAAGTTGGGACTTCTCCTCGTTGAGACGTAGGCCTAACGAAGAGAGCAGTCGCAGAGTCACCGCGACCTGTTGTTGTAACAGTTCCGGAGACTGAGCCGCCAGCAGCCAGTCGTCTAGGTAAGGGGAAATCCGGATTTTCTCCCTTCTCAAGTGCGCAGCCACGACCGACATGCACTTGGAGAATGTTCGGGGAGCCGTCCCGAGGCCGAAGGGAAGGACGTTGAACTGGTACGCCCTTCCTGCCACCTTGAAGCTCAGGAAGCGTCGGTGAGCAGGTCTGATGGAGACGTGGAAGTATGCGTCTCGGAGGTCGATCGAGGCGAAGTGGTCGCCTGACCAGAGAAGTGGGAGAATGGACGACACTGACACCATCCTGAATTTCCTCGGCGAAACGTACCCGTTTAAGTCTCTGAGGTCCAGGATGGGTCGCAGGGAACCGTCTGGCTTCGGCACGGTGAAGTACCGTGAGAAGAATGCCTCTCTTTCCTTGCTGTGCGGGAGCTGTGATATCGCTCCCTTTTGAAGCAAGCTGTCGACCTCTTCCAAGATCACCTCGGACGGCTCCATCTCGACGATGAACCCCGTTGGCGGGAGCTCGTCGAATTCCAAGGCATAGCCGTCTTCGACAATCCGGAGCACCCATGCATCTGAGGTGATGCGTCGCCAAGCACCGATGTAGCGGGCCAGGCGGTCTCCGAACGGCGGGTGAGATGGTGGAGGTCGAGGGCTGGGGGGAGGCATGGTGGTGGCAGCGGTACCTAGCGAGGAGGCGGTGTCGTCCCTTGCCCCGTCAAACACGGCGATTCGATTGTCCATTGCCGTTGTTTTGGCATGGCCTCGACTTGTTGCCATGGCGAGGTCGGTTGGCCTGTTGCTGCTGCTGTTGTCTCGGCTGCTGCTGTTGGTGTTGCTGAGGAGCCGAGTATGGCCTTGGGGATTGGCGGTACTGAGACCTGGGCTGGAACTTTGCCCGCTGGTAGTACCGGGTCCTGGGCTGCGCCGGTGGTCGATCCAACTTGGCCGTCAGGACTCTAAAGTCGTGAGTGGCCTTCAACTTGTCGTCCGTGCCCGCAAAGAAAAGTCCCTGGGCATCGAACGGCAAGTCCTCGATGGTTTTCTTGGAGTTGGAGGACAACCCCGACGACTTCAGCCACGCGTGCCTGCGGATGGCGACACCGTGGGCCAGCAGCTTTCCCGATGTGTCCCCGGTGTGGCGGGCCATCAGGATTTGGTGGTGTGCCAGCGCCTCCGCCTCCTGCGAGATGGAGGCCAGTGCAGTCTATTGTTCTTGGGAGAGATCCTGGAAAAGGGTTGGGCCCTTTCCCACAGGATCTGATGATAGGCTCCCATGCATGCCCCATAGTTCGCCATCTTAGTTAGCAGGAGTCCGGCTCGGTAGATCTTTCTACCGACTGTGTCGAACCTCTTCCCTTCCTGGTCAGAGGGGACTGTGGACTCTCTGCCTGAAGACTGGGAGGAGGTGACGATCATCGAGTTGGGTGTCGGATGATCGTGCAGCCATTCCTTCTCCCTCTCGCCGATCTTATACCACGCCTCGATACGCCCTGACGGGGTGGGATGGTCGACGGGGTCTTCCACGACGCTTTCACCACCTCTTCCAGGGGTTCCAGCATGGGAAGATGTGGCTGGGCCGCGTCCTCGACCTGCACCCTGCTGAAGACGGGGCAGGCGCTGGATCTTGTTGGGACATACGTCTGCATGCCCAGAGCCCTTGCCATCCGGCCCACTTGCTCGCCGAAGGCTCTCGCGGAGTCTGTCGGCGACGAGGAAGGCTCCATCTCACAGCCTCTGTGGGAAGGTGTTCGGTCCATGTTGAGGGACAAGATGGACCCCGACCTCACCGATCGAGGGGCCTCACCTTCCTCGGCCTCGTCTCCCGACCATGGTCGAACCACTTCCGGTGCCACCGGAAGTTGTGACGGTGGCGGCGCTCTCGATGTAGATGGGACCGCGGTCACCACCGTCGATGCAGGGAGAGGGCTTCGTGTTGCCGGGGCCATGGCGAGCCTCGTGGTCTGCCTGCCTTTTTCAGGCGACGTCACGAAGAGTTGTCGGACCGAGGGCTGAGCCAAGGGGACTCTGACGACGGTCTGGACCGAGTCTCCCGGTGAGATGTGTTGCTCTGCCCCTGTCTCCACAGCGAGAACAGGGGCAGGCGGAGAATCAGGGCACGACGCCGATGAAGATGACGTCAGAGTCCTGCGCCTCTTCGGAGACGGGGGTCTCGAGGCTCCGGCCTCCAGAGACTTGCCCGGAGTCACAGGAACCAGGCCTCTGGTCTGGGCTCTACGGGCTTCCTCGCCGACCTCCGGAACGCTATTTCCATAGCTCTATTGGAGGGAGTCCTCGAGATGGCCGACCTCTGGGAGAGGCCCGACGCCATCGAGCTCGTCGACAACCGGCGAGGTGGAGGCAGCTGAACCGTCTCTGTCGTCACGGTGCAGGGCCTCTTCGACACCGAAGTCTTCGAGGAGACAGACTTCGTGTTCTTCTCCTTCCGTAGACGCTTCTTCCCAGCCGGGTGAGCGGTCGATACGGTAGGGGCCGGAGCAGCCGCCCCGGACCCCAAGGAGGTAGATGGGACAGCCGTCTCCATCTCTGGAGGGTAGAGAGCACGCTCCGTCAGGTAGGCCTGAAGCCTGCTGGCTCTCGCCTCTTCTGGTGTGCGACGAGAAGGCCTGGCAGTGTCGGCAGACAGGAACAACGTGCCCTCTCCGAGACACCAAGGCACTTCGAGTGACCGGTGCACTCCGGGAGCTTGCTACCGCAGGATGAACACTTTTGAAACTGGTTGTGGACATGCTATGCTCACACAACCAGCCGTATTTCCGATGTTGCCCAAGTGGCGGAAAACAAAGGAATGGGGTGGGCGCGCATGGAGGCGCCTTTTATGCCCTCCGGGTCGGCTGGGCGGAGCTACCGCCAAAACTTTTCAAACTGGGAAGTTTCCATTGGAAGCCCGCGCTGGCGCGCAAACTTCATAAGTGTGCATTTACAGAGTCCTCGAAGAAGAAAAGTGAAGAACTTATGATTGCATATTCTTCTTTTCCCTTTCCACTCCTTCCCTTTTTCTTTTGTGTGTTTAGATTGCAAGTCTGAAGGAAGGACTGTCTTGTGTTGTTTTTATCGATACATAAGTCATTCAGAGAGCCTGTGGGATGTAGGAGTGCAGGATAATTGCCCCGAATGAAGGAAGGAACCTATTTAATTATACCTCTGAGAGGAAGCAGCGCTTGGTAGTTGACTTTCACACTCATCCCATACAAAAAGAATTGGAAGTGTAGCCTTGGGGAACAAATGGAAAGACTGCTGTTTGTATGTTTCAGCATCAGATGCTTCTTAAAGGAATCCGCTTCTTTCATCAGAAGACAATCAAGCGCATCAAGGTAGAGTCTTGAACAGAAGAAGTTGATTATTATTGCATTATTGGACCCTCTCTCTATTATGCCACCCTAAGGGAACGAAGTGGAGAAAAGCAATAATGTTTGTGCAATGAAACCATCAAGGCTTGTTACCTTTTGCTCTAGTACAAGAAGATAGCATGTTAAGTGGAAGCAAGCAGTGACTGGCAAAAGCTCTAACTTTCTTTTTTCCCCATGATATTTTCATTTTTTGTAAGGAAAGATGTCCTTCCCAAGTTGGCTTTCATCTTGGACTGGCCCTATCATTATTAGGGAGAGTTTGGCATCAGCCTGAAGCAGAAATTTTGGATATTAGATAACTGTATCTAATATCTAGCCTTTATCTAGCCTTTGTCATTTGTGATTCGAGATACATATCTGTATCTTGTTTTCATTTATATGTTTGTATTTAACCCTAAATGGTTCAGTCCAACTTACCTGTCTGAACGCATCTCTCCCTATGAACCATCGAGATGTTTAAGATCATCCTGAGATGCCCTGCTCTCGGTCCCGCCTTCTTTGCAGGCACGACTGGCGGGGACGAGAGACAGGGCCTTTTCAGTGGTGGCTCCTTGGCTTTGGAACGCCCTCCCTAGAGACATCAGATCAGCCCCCTCCCTCCTGACATTTCGCAAGAAAGTCAAGACCTGGTTGTTTGAGCAGGCATTTGCTGATGAAATATAAAGATTTAATTAGATATATGGAATGACGACGATGTGACGGAAACTGATTTCAACATAACGCTGAGACTGCAATGGTATGTTTTTAATTTTTAATTTGTTGTTATATGGTTATTTTTTGGTTTGTTTGCTTGTGTTGTATTGAGGGCCGAGACTGCCTTGTGTAAACTGTCCCGAGTCGCCTTCGGGCTGAGAGGGCTGGTATAGAAACGTGACAAATAAATAAATAAATATTGTGTTGTTGCCGATGTTTTGATTTTTATTTACTGTGATTTGTTGTTTGGGCCTGGCCTCGTGTGAGCCGCCCCGAGTCCCCATTGGGGAGATGGTGGCGGGGTATAAATAAAGTTTATTATTTATTATTATTTATAGAGAGACAGATTGGACACAGACCTAACATTAGAAATGGGGGTACCACAAAACCAGTTGTAGAACTCTTCAACCTCTCAGACCTCCAATTAGCAGTTCTTGAATAGAAAAATGTTGAAAGAATATTGAAAAGAGGAAAAAACTGAAGGATACACCCCCAAATTCTAGTCTCTTCACTGTGTTTTGAACAACAACAATTGTTTCTTGCCACACTATGTATTTTCAAATACTAGTCTTCATCACAACTACACACAGAAAATTCTTCTTCTCATGTCTGCTTTACATAAATCTTTTACTGTCCTCATATCAAAGTAGGACTCTATCACATGAAGTCGTTATTCCAGAGCAGTTGTGTAACCAACGATAGTGGCTACATTCAATGTAAACACCCTCATGCCTTTCCATTTGGGCAGCTGTGACAATTTGCCAATCCATGATCCTGCACTTATACTTCAGTGTGACATTGTCACCAAACCCTCTCACACTTCCAGTATTCCATAATTTTGAAAGGCACTCCATCCAGGGATGTCAGGCACTCCAAAGCCGCCGCTCCTCCAGCCTGTATGCCGACACATACTTAAATGTGAACGTACCTGGATAATTCGCAGTAAATGCGAGCAACCATTAGGCCTCAATGAAAATCTAAGCCTAACAGACCTGCTGCTTTAAATAACCTAGGAAGCCACAATTGTATGTTAATTTGCTTGCACTGCTCAGGCACTGCAGCTTTTCAACCATAGCATGTACCTGATTGTGGTCTGCGCCATGAGGGCGATTCATACATAGCTGAGACATCAGCATTGCTACAGGCTACTTATGATTTATGGTGGTAAGTCTTGAGATTATACTCCTACCCTTTGTTACTATCTTGTTTTTAGTTTGTATTTCAGACATATAGTCTTTTGTGCATCTCTGTATAATTGGGGCCACCCTGACGAGATTGAGACGAAACGGGTCGGTAACCGGAGAAGGATTACCCGTAGGTGGACTACCCAGCGATAACCACGAACTAGTGGATTAATACGCATTGGAACTCACAACGGAGGCCAACGGGCCGCGGATTATAAAATATATTTTTGAGTTGACCATTGGGTCTTAAAGAATACATCAAAGAAGAATGGGACTATGTTATTGAGTCTATTAGACTCTGTGAAGAGGGACTTACTGTATCGTGAGTGACTCTGGTATTTTCCTTTGGTTTTGTGCGCTGTTTATATGTAATAGATATACTTTTGTGTTATTGGAAAGTAATAAGATTGAGCTTATATGCAAGCCTGAATATATTGGTTATATACAGAACCCCACAGTGTGTTGTTGTGTTGTAGGAACATAGATAGTAACTACACTGCTCATATTGCTTAGTTGATCGAATAAGCCACCTCAGATCACTGTCTGCTCCCCCTGCAGGCCCGGATCGCCTCCACTGGGATGGCAGGCACTCCATAGCAGGGCGATCACCTTGGGGCGAGAGCAGGCAGAGGCCTGCAGCCTCCAATCGCCTGCTGCTCTGCTCTCCTCTGCTGTGGCGGCGGCTGGGTCTGCTTTGCCATCCTCTGGGCTGGGGCCATTGGGCCATTCCATCTTGGGATCCTTCCTCTCTTGAGGATATTAGCCTTCATCTTGGTTTGCACCTTGTATTCTTGAATTTAATTTAATTTTAGTGGTTTTTATTATTATTTTATAATCATTTTATAATAATAAAATAATAATAAAATAAATAAATAATATAAAATGTTATATTATATTATTTCAATATATTATAATGTATATACAGTATAATTATAATAATAATTATGATATTAATACTAATAATATATTAATATTTCTTGATATATTAATATGTTAATATTAATGATGTGTAATATATAGTAAATAAATACATAAATAAATTATGTAGATTAGAATATAGTTCAGTCTTTAGGGGCAGCCCTCCATAATATTTTTTGGCTCTCGTGTGGCCCCTTGGAAAAAATAATTGCCCACACCTGTTTTAGTGGATAACTAGGACTGTGGATAAGAAGATCAGTGCCTGGCAAGCATATGCTAAACCAGATAGGCCAGGGATAAAGAAATGAACTTACCATGTTGAAGACAAACTCCAGAGGTTTATTACAGTTTGGCCAAAAAGGATGCAAGTACAGCAATTTGCTTCAAAACGTGCAAGCATAAAACTTACAGAGAAAGCAAGATGGCTTATACAGTTTGACAGCTATTCAAAACTCCCGCTCCCTTCCTTGATTGGCTGAAAGAGGGGCCAATCTGCACCCATGCTCTGATTGGCTGAGAACGCTGCTGATGTTGTTGCCTCTAGGTATGGATACCCTTTCGTGGGGGAATGACAGCCAAGGATTCATGGGGTGTTTTGTCTCTTTCTTGAACCCATTCAAATGGGTGGGGGATGTCTTTCTCCTTCCCCAATTTGTGCCACTTGCTCTTAAGTTATGACTATGGAAAGTCTGTATGGAACAGCCTCCACCACCCACTGAATTTCAGTGATGAAACTGCTAGCGATCTGCTTTAAATTGAACGGGTTAAAATGAAGAACAATTTTAACCAACATCCAGTTCAACCCCCTTCTGCCATGCAATAAAAGCACAATCAAAGCACCCCCAACAGATGGCATCCAGCCATCATATTTTTGAAAAGAGGATGAAATACACCACAGGCTGTTGTAAGAATAATTGAGACTTGAAATGGGGAACTCTGACAGAGTAAAAGGAAAAAGAAAATATAAAGAACTAAATCATACTCCCTTCACGATTGATTGATCGATCAATTCAAATACTACTAAAATTGAAGAGCGTTTGGACAATTATTTCATTAGTTTCCATGTCAGTAGGACTAGGAATATACTGTGGATTTTAGTCTAAACTTTAAAGCCACTATCCATGTTACTGAGGCTATTTTTGGGATAGGATCATGGACAGCTACAATTTTAAGACCAAAAGACAGAACGGATTCATCAATCCACCGACTTCAAAGCCACAAGTCGCCCCTGTGTATAACTCTCAGACCTCTCAATCAGAATTGCCATAGACTATGCGGTTGTGGGAGTTGCCATCTAAAAAGGCTTGCACTCCAAAAGACAACTTTTCCCAGCTTTAGCCAGTCTTAAAATTAAATAACAGATTCTAGAAAAGATCTGCAGAAAGAGATGAAGTCAGACACTGTTCTATATTTAATATATCTTGAAATTAAAAATAAATGAATTGTATAACAGCATGGGGAAAGAGATTCCCGCCTACTGCAATAGTTCCTGGTTCATCTGCAAATGTCACAAAGCCCCAGCAGCTGAGAATGAGTTTATCAAAGGCAACAAAATAGTGAGAGGCAACCCCCAGCTCACGCTGTAACAAGAGGTAGTCATCGCCAGGGACTGATCTAAGTTCAGTCTGTTTGTGTTCAGATCTATTCAAGCCCACAGGAATTTACCACCAATGTCAATGGAATTTGTGCTGAAAGGAGCTATTTTGTTGGCTGAATCAAGTACCAATCTCTATCTAATTGAGGGAACTGCTTAGGATAGGAAACTTGTGGCCCTTCAGGTATACTCAGACTCTAAACTTCCCAACTGGTAACAGTGGCAAGAACTGATGGAGTCCAGCAGCATTGAGTGGGTGACACATTATTTTCCCCAGAACATAGCCTTGCTCTTGTTTCCAGCATTAGTCTATCTGTTGTGTCTACGAATTACAGTCATAAGAGAGAAGAGAGCTGCAGGAATTACACATTGTTCCTGTGAATCTTTTATCAATGTCAGCATGTCAATCCTGAATAAGCATTTTTTGCTGTCAATAAATAACCACTCAGACTCACATATGGTGAGAACGAACTGAAAGCACCTTGATTCATCTTGATCTTCTCCTTCCTTTTTCAGTCCTTCCTTATTTTGCCTCATACACGGAGGGCATTAAAATGAAGATTCACCCTTTTAAATGGACACAATTACACACAATATAGATGGTGAACATGATCAGTCCCTAGAGCATTATGGGTAGCAGATGCTGGCTGAATTACATTTGAACTTGAAGAAATACTGATTTGGTCTCCATACCTCCAGCAAGCCATGTTGACTTACGGCTTCTGGGGTTTTCAGTAAAAAAAATAAAATCTTTTCCAAGCTCTGAGACACATATTTGAATAAGTCCAAGATCTGAGTAAGTTCAACAAGAAATAACACCAGCATTCAACTAGTCCAGTGATTCCCAACCTGTGGTCTGTGGACCATCCGTGGTCTGCAAAAATGAAAATATGGTCTGTGGTCTCACCATTACTATATTGTCGAAGGCTTTCATGGCCGGAATCACTGGGTTGTTGTAGGTTTTTCAAGTTATATGGCCATGTTCTAGAAGCATTCTTTCCTGACATTTTGCCTGCATCTATGGCAGGCATCCTCAGAGATTGTGAGGACACAACCTCGGAGGATGCCTGCCATAGATGCAGGTGAAACATCAGCAACAAGAGCAACTGGTCTCACAAAACCCTCTTATAGTGCCAAGGCAACAGTGATGTCAGGAAGGGAGAGGCTGACAACCCATGAAAGATTACTACTACCACATCAGCTCTAGATTATTAAATATGGTTTTCTGTGGGTGAGCAGATGATGACTATGTTCTTTATCAGAAACTACAGCTGATATGGTCTATCCAATGCAATTTTCTAAATCAGCAAACTGAATCTAAAATTGCCCAAAAACTGATTGGTAACTCTTTTGGTGATAATGTTGGAGAGTGGTTCCTGGCCAAAGTAGACTCTGTTCAAGGGGTCCTTGGGCAAGTGGTCTCTGGTGAAAGTGGTCCCTGGTCAAAAAAAGGTTGGAACCACTGATCTAGTCCAAAGCATTTATCATAACACAGGCATGAGGGGGACATTCAGATAAGAAAACTAGCAATTTAAAAATAATCTTTCAAAACACTTCCTTGATGTTTTCCTCTTCAAGATAAACGCAGCTGTTATTCTTCATTCCTAGAACAGACAGAGATTGAAATTTCAGCAGGATGTTCTTGCCTAGTTATACTAAAAGATTTGGGATTTGCCTCCATATACCTTAAATGTGCCATAGGATTAAGCCCAAACCCCAAACGGTATAAGAAAGGATCCATATTTTTATTTCTTCTTCCTGTCCTGGTTCTCTTTTGAGCATGGAGGAAAGCAGTGTGACAGCGAGAGCTCTGAAACTCTGGTCATGATCAATGCAGATTAATGCACTTGCTGGCATCCTCCCCAGAGAGCAGGCGTACATAACCATGGTGACTGAAAGCCTGTCTCTCGCCCGCCCTTGCAATGGAGAACATTTCCACTTGTTGGCAGCAGCCTGTAGGCAAACCCCACCCTTCTGATTTACACGTACATGTGCATTAACATGCCCTCCCATACGGAGTTACTGATGAATTGCTTTTTCTCCCCATGAGCCTGCCTTGTTGTGTGCAACCAAAAGACAAGCACATTAGACACCAATGGCTTCCCATTCCAATTCCAGTCCACTGGAAAATATTTATTATTCATTATCTGCAGAGTGGAAGGTGATGGGAGAGGAAATTAAGGCATTGCCCCTCCAAATAGGAAATATCCCTCCCACAAAAAAATTATTTCAGTTTCAGCATTGCAGTAACTTAAGTTGGGAATGTAGAAATAGATTTTTAGGTAGGTAGGTAGGTAGGTAGGAAGGAGCCAGAGCTATCAAGGGGATGTGAATGCAGTAAGACACAAGCAAATCCCAAATCCAGAGGCAGTGATAACTCTTTTGGGACAACACCAAAACATAAAATACACAATGCAGAATTTTGGAGCTTAGCAGGCTTTTGCATCAGGCAAAATATATTCAAAATCATACCGGACAAAAATGGCGATTATGTTAGTTACAGGCCTACATTCTATCTGAGATGTTGTGACTTCTGATGGTTTAGAAAACACGTGTCAAGTGCATACAGTCCTGCTATTACAAACAGCCCTTTGATTGTAACCATTCAAAGGTTAATATGGCCCTTGGTGAAAAATAGTTTGACACCTTTAGTTTAGGGGGATTTAAATGCAGGCAGAAACTACCCCTCATTGACAATGTGCAGGAAGAGACAAAGAGCAATAAAAACTCAAGTCTGTTAGGAGCAGAAAAAGGATACTAGCTGCTCTTTTCTTAAGCAGAGAATACCACATTTCGCAAGGATTCTCTGCAATATCAATTTTAGGTGTGAACAGTTTCAGCGTTGCACTCCAATACCAGAAATTGGGAACTGAAGGGAAATGTCATGGAGTGGGGATACAGGATCCTTAGTTGCATAAAATGCCCTCATATCTAAATCCTTGTATCTTCCTCTTCTTTTTCTTCACTATCACCATCGCTCATTTTCTATCTTGGAGATTGAACTGTATGCAATTGTCATGGAAAAGAGCCATGTTGGATCCCCAGGAGGTAAGAGAGTGGCTGTGCTGAGACACCAGGGGGCATTTCTTCATTTATTTACACACAGAGATTCTAGAATACAGAATGTGTTAGCATTCTTTTTTGGGGACAATACTGTTGGGAGGCTTAAGCAGATTGTGAACTGCATCTTAACTTGTATATAGGTTAAGAATCCCTTCCTGTGTCCAAAGCAATCAAACTGTTAATATGTATCATGAATGCTTGACATCTTGTCCCTGCATAAATAGGAGTATAGTGCCTAGATCCAAGGAAGTCATGCTGCCTCTCTATTCTGCCTTGGTTAGACCACACCTGGAGCACTGTGTCCAATTCTGGGCACCACAATTGAAGGGAGACGTTGACAAGCTGGAAGGTGTCCAGAGGAGGGCGGCTAAAATGATCAAGGGTCTGGAGAACAAGCCCTATGAGGAGCAGCTTAAACAACTGGACATGTTTCGCTGGATGGTCATCTGTCAGGGGTGTTTTGAATGCAGTTTTCCTGCTTCTTGGTCGGGGGTTGGACTGGATGGCCCACAAAGTCTCTTCCAACTCTATGGTTCTTTGATTCTATCCTCTGCAACTTGAGCAAGTACTCTGCTTTTGGCTGAAACAATTCCCTTGATTTCTGGGGTTCATATTCCAAGTGCTGCTGCTTATGTAGCTGAAGCGGTCTCGATGCATGTATGTAGCAGATATGTCTGGTCTGGGGGAGCCCCAAGGTGTGTAGAAATAAAGTATATGAAGGAATGAAAGAATTAATTTTCAAACAACTGACTCCTGAGACAGGTAGGGGAATATAAAGGGGGGTGGGGATTGAAGGATATCCTGGAAACTGGTTCATGTGCCTGGAAGGTGTTTTGAATATAAACCTGCTTATACCCCATTTTGTTTCAGATCTCAGTAATGGTTTTCTAAAGCCTACAGCAATTTGCCAATAATGATGTCTAGTCATTATTTAGAAAGCTGCAATTATACATGGAAGGTGGCTTACTAACTACTGTTATTTGGAAGATAAAATTACTTCTTTGGTTCATAGTGTATTCTGTCTCTTGGGTTCAGTAGCAATAATGGCATTTCTTGAGGCTTGGCACTGATGGAAACCTATTAGATCCTGTACACAGTACTCTTAATGTTTTGCGGAAACATCAAAACAAGCCAAGGAAAAAGTGACCACAATAAATTTACAAGCCACCATATGTCCTGCATTTTGCAATTACTTGTTTGTTTTGATTTGTTTCTTGATTGTAAAACAACACAATGTATTTTATTTTATATTTTTCAAGTATGCAATAACTATTGCTGATTTGTTATATATTTTTTGGTAAATATAAAAGGGGAAAAAGCAAGAGAAGACTATCTGTATGACAAAAGTTTTTGGGTGAATAGAAGACAGCATAAAATGACACGTAGCAGAACTTGGGCAAGTTTCCATTTTGTGGACAATGACAGCTCCCAACCTGTAGGTTTTACAGTAGTGCGGCTGTGAATCCAGGGAGCCAATCCTAATCCCAAAAAGGTTCAAGCAACCTTAAATAAGCAGCTGAGGGGGGAAAGGAAGGGGCCCGAGGCGGTTAGGAATTGTGGGAGTGGAAGTCCAAAACACCTGGAGGGCACAAGTTTGCCCATGCCTGGTATATACAGATGGCTCTTCATATTGGCTTATGTATCCCTAGATTCAGCCAATCTCAAAAGCCAAACTTGATTTTGCCATTGTGTATAAGGACACTGTTTACTAGGTCATTGAGCCTCCACCAAGGGGCCTTTGTATTGCTATGGAAATCACCAGCCTCTTAGAACCCCCAACCAATGTGTAGTACAAGGGAGTACCTTTTCTGCGTATTGCATGGGTGAGATTTCAAAGGGAGTGTTGTAATACTTAATAAACCACCTGTAGTTAAGTTTTGGGAAGTCGCTTTCAGCTTCAGCAACTTTACAGGGCGCTTTCCTTCCAGGACATACTGTATACTATGCAAAAAAATCTGTAACTCTTTCAAGGAACCATCTGAGACAGAGCAAGGAAATAGTTATTAGCTTAGAAAGCATTCAAAGAGAATTAACCACATTCATGGAGACTTAGTCTATCATAGTGAATATTTTTTTTATCGTGTCAGAAGTGACTTTGAGAAACTACAAGTTGCTTCTGGTGTGAGAGAATTGGCCATCTGCAAGGACGTTGCCCAGGGGACACCCAGATGTTTTGCCATCCTGTGGGAGTCTTCTCTCATGTCCCTGCATCAGAAGCCGGAGCTCACCCCGTCTCGTGGATTCAAATCACCGGCCTTCAGAACAGCAGTTCAGCCGGCACAAGGGTTTAATCCTTTGCACCACCGTGGCTCCTACAGTTAATAACTATCTAGAAACTTTATAACTGCTTTCTGATTATATCTTTCAAATTATTATTGAGTTTATTAGAATATACAGGTAAGATATATGCAAAAGTAGGAATGGATCAATATAAATATAATATGCAATATAAATACAGTGGATCTCCACATTCCTTGAGGTCAGGGGTACAGGGTCACTACAAAACTGGAAAAAAATGAATTAAAAATCTCATATAAGTTTTTAAGCAATGAGAACATTTCTCTAGGAATCTCTAGGTCCTCCAGCACAACGCTATAGGCAACTTCCAGTAAACAGAATCATGTTGGAATACTTATCTCTAGGAATCTCTAGGTCCTTCAGTGCAACTCTACATTCCACAAGCAATGGAAGCTGACCATAGAGAGATTGGCTATTTTTGACCTACAGATTCCTAGAAAGATCATATTAATCAAATCCATGAATAATAAAATCTGCCGAAGTCAAGCAAATGTGGAAGGCCAAGTGTACATTATGGAGGTTCCATGGTCGGATCACAGGGTCCTGGAAGTTCGGCTGGGGGTGGCGCCCCCTCCCGGTAAGGGTGCCGAACCCATTTTGGTTCGCCCAAGGAGACTTATGGAACCCACTAGGTTCCTGAATGCTCTAAGGGAATGGGAACTTCCCAGCGACTCAGTCGATGGGCAAGTGGACTACTGGAATACCAGTCTTTCCACGGCCCTAGACGAAATCGCCCCAGGCGCTCTCCTCCCCGCAGGAATCGCTCGCCTTGGTTTACCGAGGAGTTGCGGGCGATGAAGCGGAAGAGGAGACAGCTAGAGGACGTGTGGCGGAGTCTCCGTGACGAAGTGTCAAAATCGGCTTATAAACAGTTTAAAGAGGTTTATGAGCACGCTATCAAGGAAGCCAAAAAGTCTACTACTCTTCCTTGATAGAGTCGGCAAACTCACGCCCAGCGCAACTGTTTAGGATAATTCGGTCGTTGACAGCAATCCCAACTGTCCCAAATGATAGGGGTTTGGCTCCCTCCGCTGAGGCTTTCCAGAGTTATTTCACCGACAAGATTTCGACCCTCCGCCGGGACATTCCAGCCACAGTTGATACAGTTAGTGAACTCGAGACCCCGCCGCCACTCGGCGGGCCCACCTTCACCCGTTTTAAATTGCTGGACGCAGCAGCTGTCGACAAGTTACTAGCTAATTCACAGAGTTATGGGTTAGCATATGCATCAAACACGTCACACGACTAGAGTATCAAATTCTATATTTCATATTCATACATAACACAGTCATGGAATATACAGGTGTATCATATGGACTCGGAGTCGGCGTTGTATACAGGATATAGGGGCACATTATGACACATGTAACACCTAAATAATATCAAAAGCGCAACTCCCCACAGTCAATATAGAGAAACTCGAGTTCAAGTATTTGCTTCCATGAACCGTGAAGTCCAAACAGCTGGTGATACAAGGACAAAGGAGGCAGAAATAAGCTCCAAATAATAAGTTCAAAAAGCTGGCGATTTGGCGACCTTTCGGGCGGGCTCAAGGCCAATGATGGTTCAGCCAGTCCCACATCATTCAGCGAGCGTTCAGGCTTAACCTTACGGGAAGCAAGGCCCTTTATGGTCACCTTGCTTCCCGAGTAAGGTTAAGCCTGAACGCTTCGCTGAATGATATTGGGACTACGGAACCATCATTTATGGCCTTGAGAAAGCCCCGCCGGGAGAAACGGGGAGTGGCCCTAAAAGTTTGGCATCGCCAGCCCGTCGGCCAGCTTTTGAACTTATTAATTGGAGCTTATTTCTGCCTCCTTTGTCCTTTTATCACTAGATGATTGGACTTCAAGGTTAATGGATGCAAACACTTGTACTCGGAGTTTCTATATTGACTGTGGGGAGTTGCGCTTTGATATTATTTAGGTGTTACATGTGTCATACGTGCCCCCTATATCCTGTATACAACGTACCCGAGTACATATGATACACCTGTATATTCCATGACTGTGTTATGTATGAATATGAAATATAGAATTTGATACTCTAGTCGTGTGACGTGTTTGAGACAAGTTACTAGCTGCAGCCAGGCCAACTACATGCTCCCTCGACCCGTGCCCCTCCTGGCTTGTTAGAACTTGCCGGGAGGGGTTACGAGGCCCCCTAGGCACGATCATAAATAGCTCCCTTGAGCAAGGAGTCTTCCCGGGGGGACTAAAAGAGGCAATGGTGAGACCACTGCTGAAGAAGCCGAATTTAGATCCTTCGGCTCCCTCCAATTACCGGCCAGTTTCCAACTTGCGTTTTCTAGGCAAGGTAATTGAGAGGGCAGCAGCGGATCAGCTGCAGCAGTTCTTGGAAGACACAGCTGGACTTGATGCCTACCAGTCCGGCTTCCGTATTGGGCACGGGACGGAGACCGTGCATGTCGCCATTACAGACCAACTTCGCCGCCAGCTGGACAGGGCGGATCGGCACTGCTCGTCTTGTTAGATCTGGACGGCAGCTTTCGATACTGTAGATCACGCTCTGTTAACCCACCGTTTAGCTGGCGCCGGGGTCGGGGGGACCGCCCTTAAATGGGTGGCCTCCTTCCTCCGGGGCCGGGGACAACGGGTGGAGGGGGGCGGGGAGGTCTCCGGGAGATCCTCACTTGATTGTGGAATCCCCCAGGGGGCCATCCTCTCCCCTTATTATTCAACGTGTATATGCCCCTCTGGCCCAGCTGGCCCGCGACTTTGGTCTGGAGTGTTATCAGTATGTGGATGACACCCAGCTTCTGCTGAGAATGGACGGCAGGCCGGACACCGCACCGATTGTTTCCATCAGTGCCTCGAGCCGTGACTGGCTGGCTGCGGCCAGCCGGCTGAAGGTGAACCCGACGAAGACGGAGATCTTGTGGCCCGGTCGGCCTGGGGTGGGTGAGTGGCGGTTGCCTAGCCTGGACGGCGAACGGCTTAACCGTTGCCTGTTGTTAAGAGCTTAGGTGTTCAGTTGGACCCCCTGCTGACCATGGAGACCCAGGTCTCTGCGGCCAGCAGGGCGTCTTTCTTTCACCTACGACAGGCTAGGCGACTGGCACCCTACCTCTCCAGGGATGATCTGGCCACGGTGATCCAAGCGACGGTCATCTCGAGATTAGACTACTGTAACGCCCTCACGTTGGCCTTCCCTTGGCGACAGTTCGGAAACTCAAGCTAGTGCAGAATGCCGCAGCTCGCTTGCTGACGGAACGTCGGTAAGGGAGCATATCACGCCATCCTTCCGGCAGCTGCACTGGCTGCCTGTTGAGTACCGAATCGCCTTCAAGGTGTTGGTGTTAACCTTTAAGGCTTTACACGGCCTAGGGCCTGCGTACCTGAGGGACCGCCTTGCCCCATATGTACCCCCCGAGATTGCTACGTTCAGGGGAGTCTAATCTTCTCCTGATTCCATCAGTCCGCACCTGCCACTTGTCCGTGACTAGGCAGAGGGCCTTCTCCGTGGTGGCTCCGGTACTCTGGAACTCTCTCCCAGATGATGTCCGTGCCGCCACGGAGCTCATTCCGTTCCGCAGGGCCTGTAAGACCGCCCTGTTCAAATTGGTTTTGGCTAGATGAGTAAGCCAAAGCTACTCATCTCTTGACCAGCACCCAGACCCTGGAATGCCATGGTTTGACATAATTGTTTAAACTCGGGACCAACGTTGTATTTTATGTTGTTTTATTGTACGGCGACATGATTGCTACATGTCAGCCGGGTTTTATGATGTGATCCGCCCCGAGCCTGCTGGGAGGAGCGGAATACAAGAGGGAACAAATAAATAAATAAATAAATAAATAAAATACAATATAAAGAGCCAGAACAGTTAGGATGACAAGTCCCAGATTCCTTTTCCAAAACAGCAATGTGGGAAAGAAAAAAAGGTTTGAGAAGAGCCAATAGTGATAAAGTGTCTGTAAATTGCTGTAAGTACTTCCATAATTATTTTGGATTTGTCCAACCTGTAGAAGTTGTAGTGGTGAGAACCAAGGTGAGGCATGGCCCCTTGGAGACGAGCAGACCGATTATTATGAGCCACTAAAACGTTAGGATGTTCTTGTTTCATTTATCTCACCTTTTCACCAGTACTGGAAGTCAGGACAGCTTATAAAACTTAAAATAGATTCACCTAAAAGTACAGTATTGTTTTTCTTGCTGCTGTGGCTGCAAGGGGCCATGTGTCTACTATTCTGGAAAAGTACAGCCAGTTCTGTGTGTGCTGCTTTGCTCTTAACATTAACATTGTCAGTGATGTAGTGGTCACCAGGACAATTCTCAAAATGCTGGAAGCTCGGTAGATCTTTATCAATTAACTACTTCCAGCAGTTTTCATTTCTGTCAAGTGCATATCTGTTGTAAAGCTGGTGGGTCTTTATTGTCCCGGCACCATCAAGACATTTCCAAATATTTTAAATTAGAGCAGTGATAGCAGAAGTAGCCATACATTACTGCGAGGGAAAGTTCACTTTCCTCTCAACAACTGTGAGAGTAAAGTTGAGTAATTGAGAGAAGAGGGATGAGACAGGTTTGGGATGACAGCTTTGTCCCTACAAATCAAAAAGTCCCAATACTTTGACACAAGCAACCCCTGGTTTCGGAAGAGAGCTGTTGCTAGCAGTAGCATTGGCAGAAACATTGCTCTTGGGATTCTTAAATGGGATGTTGCAGAGTCAGGAAGAAGAGAAGATCTCTATCGCCTTTTGCTCATTACAGAACTTGCACTCCTGTTGGGATGAATCAAGGTCTGCTTCTTCATCTAGCCAGTAGGGATTCAAATTTAAGTGTACAACTAAGTGTGCTTCTTCTTCTCCCATGACAGTAGATATTTTTTCCTGATAATAAAGCTACAAAGCATAAATGTTGGGTTTTAAATGTATGTTTGGTTCCAGAAAACTTTGCCCACCTGCAACCAGTCAGGGGTATAGATCTTGGGGAAGATGCCTTCTAATAATGCAACTAGTAACATCATTTACACCGCACAAGAGATTCAAAGAACAGCTTTTTAAAAATGTCAGATTTACTATTTTGCCAGCAATGCCCAAATTGCAGTTTACACAGACTGAGGCTGCTCTCTGCACAAAAGAATAGTGATACAAATGTGACATCAAAAGGAGCATCTGGAAAAAAAATCCAGCCCCTCAGAGCACTTTGTCCGTGACATTCGCGTGGCTGTTCCTGAATGGAGCTTCAAAGACAGCTTTGCAATGTGAAACAAATGAACTACAATTACCCAAAGTTCAACTTCACCTTCTGTGGCTTGAAGAAAGGGAGTTGGGAAAAAAACTTTAAAATTATATTACAGGCAGATTCCTG
Source organism: Anolis apletophallus (assembly GCA_030556195.1). Lineage (NCBI taxonomy): Eukaryota > Metazoa > Chordata > Lepidosauria > Squamata > Anolidae > Anolis > Anolis apletophallus. The sequence continues at coordinate 100,140,708 of JARBWK010000005.1, forward strand.
ATGCTTATTGTAAATTAAAGTAGATCTATTAAATCAGTGGTTCAGTGGTAAGTCAATCTACATAAATAAAAATGTAATGTTTGTTTGTGGGATTAACATAACTCAAAAACCACTGAATGAATTGACACTAAATTTGGACACAATACAAATGTGACATGAAAAGGAGCATCTGGGGGGGAAAATCCAGCCCCAATCAGGCCAATGAGTGAACATCACTCATAAAACAGTGGAAAGGACAGTGGAAAGGACAGTCAAAAAAGCAAAAAGATGCTACAGCCCATGCACAAAACGATTCCCCCTGACAAACAAAACACACAATAGCATATCCACACTCTCTTCCGGACTACAGCTCCCAGCATCCCCTAGGTCAGGCCCTTTAGGGGAGGAGGATGATTCAAATGCACTGCTTCCAAGATACAAGCTTTCTTCTCCTTGGATTTCTTTGAGAAGCATCCCAATCCCTGCATATTTCCAATTTCTTATTCCTGGACTGCAACTCCCAGCAATCCTCCAGATAGAGAAGATAGATAGATTAGATAGAGGTAGGTAGAACTGCTGGGAGTTGCGGTCCAAAAATAGGTAGGGAAGGAAGGGGAGAAAGAGGAAGGGAAAGAAGAGCAGGGGGGGGGAGGAAGAGGAAGGGAAGGAAGGAGAGAATGAAAGAAAGGGAAAGAAGGAAAGAGAGAAAGAAGGAGAGAAAGGGGGAGGGAAGGTTGGCCACAGCAACGTGTGACAGGTACAGCTAGTACATAAATACCATTGATTCAGTGTGCCTGCTCTAATGGGGTGGGTGGGTAATAACACTATTGTAACAATCCATAGAGAGAGGCCGGGAAGAAATACATGATGTGTGCATGCATATATAATTCAATCAAGGCATGTCTGTTCGTTTATCGAGGCCTATATGGAATCAGCAATATAAGAATCTCTTTGCTATGATAAAGGAACAATCATCGCTCACATCTACATTCCCTTTAGCCGGTGTACCAGCTGTTAGGATTTCTGGGAGTTCAAGGCCAAAACATCTGGGTACCCACAAGTTGAGAATCACTGCTTAGATAATTAAACCTTAGTGCCACTCACTTCCTGAAACAGGTTTACAATTGTGAAGCGAGGATGCGGACAGCACTGCAGTGGAATGCATATGCTCTCCAGCAGATGTCAGTATTATCACAACTACCAGCACACTCTCTTCTACTTGATGTCACTCTGAAATGCAGCAACATGTTGTTTCTTTACAAAAGGTCAACAAAAGCTAAAATATTCATGTATTTTAGTCATAGCATAAAAAAGAGATGATCCACAGGATTTCCCATGCTAGTTGGAGCATTTATTTAAAAAGAAAAGGACAAAAGTTATCAAAGAACACACGCATACAGCTACTACCTTTCAGTTCCATGGATTATGTATCACACAAGTAAACAGTGTTTTGTAGGGTATATAAAAGGATTATCTACACCTGAAAGACTTGTTAGTGTTCAGGGCCTCCTTGCGCGCCCCCTCTCTCTCACACACACACACACACACACACACACACACAAACACACATGTACATATAGTTCAACTTTAACGCTGAAATGCCCTTTTTGTACCAAAACTTTACAAAAGGCAGTGCTACACTAGATTAGAAAAGAAATATGTTTAAGTATGAAAATACTAACTTAACTGGCTGGCTATGTATAATTCTAAGAACAAAAAACTGCTCTAAATATAAGCACTGGGACTGTGGAGTAAAAACTTGACTTGGGAAGCATGTGAAGTATTCGTATCTGTTTCCCAAGAGTATCCATAGCAGCAGGAGCAAGAGGTGTGTTGATAAGGAAAGCTGGACCCAAAGGTCATTCACTCATCCTTTCACTAAGTTATCACTTTCTTATTTTTCTCAAGATAAAGTAAAAGGTGTTGTGGAAAAAAGGTCAGATCTGACGCAAGCCCCTTCCCCAAATAAAGATACACCATTAGTGAGGAGTATTTCCAGTTGCTCTTTCCCAATCACTAAGATTGTGTAGAAGTGTACTTCAACGTCTGGAAACTTCAGAGATGACTTCAGACATACTTTTGCAGGAAAGTAACATTATCACTCTGTGTTGCACTTTGCAGTTTTGTGCCCAATGAGTTCTACTTAATTAGTTTACTCCTGGGCTTCCTTACGAGCCAGTTTGTAAACCTCAGTTGGTCCATCCACATGGGTGATAGTGGTAGTAAGTTGAAGTTCTTCTCCGCTGTTTACTCCAAGATCACCTGAAAGCAAAAAGAAAAACCTAAGTCTTAGATATAAACACAGTCCTGAGGTAGAGATAAGATGAATATCCCCAAAGCTTCAAGGGGAAAATAAGTTTTGAAGTAGTGGAAGAATTTTGAAAGTTTCTTTAAAAAATGCACATTAAAATTATACCTTCCTCTTTTGGGGTACTCAGAAAAATCTATTTTGAGCAATTTTGTTACAGTTCTCCAATGCATTTAGGAACACTCAAAATAAACAATCCTGGTAAACTCAGATAATTTCTAGAGGCACAAGGTAAGGATGCCCACTTTCTCCCCTTGTTTTTGCTCTAATAATTGAGCCTGTTGCAAATCTACATTTACATGAAAGATAACCTGGAGTTTTGGAGTTTGGTGTCAAATTTATGTGGATGACACCCAACTCTATTACTCCTTTCCACCTAATGTCAAGGATGCCCTAAACTAGTGCTTGTCATCAGCAATGTACTGGATGAGGCCTAATAAATTGAATTAAATCCAGACAAGAAAGTCACTCTTGGTCAGTCGGAGGGCGGATCAGGATGTGGGATTACAGCTTGTGTTGGATGGAGTCACACTCCCTCTGAAAACACAGGGTGTGTGATTCTAGACTCTTCACTGACCCTTTAAACCCCAGGAGCGCCTTCGCACAATTAAAACTTGAGTGCCAGCTGCGGTCATACCTTGAGATGCCTGACTTAGCCATGGTAGTCCACGCCTTAGTCACCTCCTGTCTCCATGTACTTCAACTGATTCAGAGATCGGCAGACAGATTACTAACTGGAGCTCCATACAACGAGTGATGTGATGGCAGCTCCACTGGCTCCAGTCTGCTTCCAGGACAAATACAAAGTGCTGGTGATTACCTTTAAAGCCCTAAATGGCTTGGATCCAGGCTATTTGACCTATCACATGTCCTCTTACAAACAAACTCTGGCACTGTGGTCAGTGAAGGAGACCCTGCTCTCAGTCCCACCCCCATCTCAAGCATGGCTGGTGAGAACGAAGGAGAGGGCCTTCTCCGTGGTCGCCCCCACCTCTCGAACTCCCCCACCTCTCAAACTCCTCTCCTTCAAGAAACAACTGAAATCTAATTTTTGCTCACTAGCATATGGAGAGGAGGAAGACTAGATAATGAGAGACCACTACATTTTCTCTGCTGTATTGTCGAAATCATTGGGCTGTTGTATGGCTGAAATCACTGGGCTGTTGTAGATTTTTTTGAGGATGCTTGCCACAGATGCAGGCAGAACATCAGGAGAGAATGCTTCTAGCACATGGCCATACAACCCGAAAAACCTACAACAACCCAATTGGCCACCATTGGCCACACAATCAACCATATAATTTTGTGAAACTTAGTTTGCCCCTGTAAATCAATTGTGAATGTTTTATGCTAGATTTTATGCCATTATATAATTTTTGTTTGATTATGTTTTGTTTAATTTATTGATGTTAGGTTCTAATGTTGTTTTCATATATGGGTTTATTTGGGATTATTATGTCGGTATTTGTTTGTTTTACTGAAACATTGAATCCACCCTGAGTCCTCCCCCTAGGGATATAGGGTGGAATATAAATAAAGATGATGATGATTATCTAATCTGGATAATGTGCTTGACTTTACATGGACATCATTATAAGACTATGCAGATGATGTCCTTACTTCTTTGGCAAACCGCTAAAAGGAAATCTGTCTTAAAACAATCAATAGTCTATATTTTGGTTTCCAGTTTAACTTTAATGAATTCACCATGATGTGATTAAATGTAGTAGTAGTAGTAGTAGTAACTTTATTTATAGCCCGCCACCATCTTCCAAAAGGGACTCGGTGCAGCTTACAAGAAAGACACTGCAGTGCAGAACATAACATAAACGATACATGAGTATAAAACATATCACATAAAAACTATAAAACAACCATTATCAACACATAAAATAAAATAAAACAGTTTAAAACGCAAAATCATCAGCAGATAAAAACTAGCTGCCATCAAGTCAAACTAAAGTGCCAGAGTGTCAACCTCAAATGTACCACTTCGCATACACACATACAAAAATGGTAATCTATTAATCATTTTACAATGCTACCTCTTTGGCTACAATTACTTGGGGATAACACATTTTAAAAGACCGCCATCAACTCATCCTATAGAAATACAATCCCCTTATCTCACAGATGGCACAAAAATGAAACCCTGGCACCTCCCAAAACTCTCCATTCTTAGTTTCATCACTTACGGTAATCAAATGTTCCTAATCTCCAAACTGTTTTTTTCTATTATAAAACATAATTCTTGCTCCTCCTCCACCCAGGTTCAAGCATTGGCAGATGTCCAGAAGCAAAGACCCTGCTTTCCGAAATCAGTGTGACACATCAACTCTGATAAAGATAGTTTGGCAACTCCATATATCAAGCTGTATTTTCACACCTTCCAATTAAGCCAATTTGTACAAATACTTAAGGAACAACACTCCATATGGTGGGTCACATCCACAATCCAGAACATGATATTTGCTGGAATCTATCTTTCTGTTCTCACAAAGATCACGGTTTTCAGGTGATCTTGGAGTAAAAAGCGGAGAATAGCTACATATTGAAAAATATTACTAATCCATTTTTACATACCTCATTATCTATCTGGCAAAAAACGGAAGCACATTTTTGTTCCTGGCCCCACCCCAATACGAACTTTCCTCCCACACCAACTATTTCAGATGCTGGAAAAATTTACACAATTCAAAATCAGATCCAACACCCCCTTTCTACATGGAAAATAAAGTGTTCTGGAAAGACACTGTATACAACAGTGCTTCTTCTTTAAAATGTCTCCTATAAGAGAACACAGATGTCATTTTAAAAAGAGGTTTTTTGTTTATGAAACATTCCATCCTCCCAAATCAAGGTTTACCATTAATATTTTCTTCTCTTTCTCTTTGTTGTTGTTTTCTCCCTCTTTTTATTATTGGCTGGAGTGCTTTTGTTAAGTGCATAAAATGATGTAAATATCCAATGTACTGGGTTGATGTGAGTTTTCTGGGCTGTATGGCCATGTTCCAGAAGCATTCTCTCCTGATGTTTTGCCTGATCAATGGCAGGCATCCTCAGAGGTTGTGAGGTCTGTTGGAAACTAGGAAAATTGGGTTTATATATCTGTGGAAAGTTCAAGGTAGGAGAAAGAACTCTTGTCTGCTTGACACAACTGTGAATATTTTAATTGGCCAGCTTGATTAGCCTTGAATAGCTTTGCAGCTTCAAAGCCTGGCTGCTTCCAGCCTGGAGAAATTCTTTGTTGCGAGGTGTTAGCTGGTCCTGATATATAAACCCCACTTGCCTAGTTTCCAACAGACCTCACAACCTTTGAGGATGGCTGCCAAAGATGTGGACGAAATGTCAGGAGAGAATGCTTCTGGCCAATACAGCCTGGAAAACTCACAGCAACCCAGTTATTCCAGCCACGAAATCCTTCAACAACACATCCAATGTACTATTAGTACCTGTACAGGAGCTAACCAAGTGTTCAATAAAAATTAAAGATAAAAATGTACAGTCTCACTTATCCAATCTTTGCTCATCTAATGTTCAGTATTATCCAACGCTGCCTACCTCCTGCCCGGATCCTCAGCTGTTTCAATACATTGCGATGTTCTGTTGCTAAATTCATAAATACAGTAATTGCTACATAACGTTACCATGTATTGAACTGCTTCTTCTGTCAATTTGTTGAAAAACATGGTGTTTTGGTGCTCAATTTGTAAAATCAAAATGTAATTCGACGTTTAACAGGGTTTTCCTTAATCACTCCCTATTATCCAACATTTTCTCTTATCCGACGTTCTGTCGGCCCGTTTATGTTGGATTATCAACGTTGGAAAAACATTGAAGACCCAATTTGATAAGTAGGACTCCAAAAGATAATTCCTGTACTGAAATAGGATTTATTATCCAGAGCACAACTGCAACTGACTGATTCATAAAACACAGCAGCCTTTCCCATCTTAAGGCTCCCCCGGGATGATAAGACTACCATCCCCAGCCAATTCAGCCACTGACCAAGCAGCCTAGAGATGATGTGAGGTCAAATCCAAAATGTCTAAGGGAGGTACCACATGGCATATTGCAAACAAGACTATACACACAATCGTAACAGGTGACTTGAACAAACTTGTTCAGACTCAAGACAATACATCAGAGTATGACAGATGAGCAATAAAACTGCACAACTAGGATGGGAACTAGATTTCTTTCCCATTCCCCATCTCAGCCATGAAGCTAAGTCCTGACAATATAGGTCTTCTCCAGCTACACTGAATAATACTCCAGCAATCCCAAACAAGGTGTCTCCTAAACACAGAGGAGCCCTAATTCTCTAATTATTGATTTTTAGACTCCAACCAATGTTCTTCTTCTTGGCTTTTCTTTACGAACGAAGATTCAGGAAGGACTCATCCCACGCTTTCTACAAGCGCGTTAATGATTCGGAGGTTGGATGTGTCCTTCAAGCCTGTGCAATGGATTTTTCTGGTGGAGTGCAGCGTGCACAGAACTGGCCTCACAGTTTAAACCAAAATTTCGTCTGCCAGGGCCTAGCAAGCTGGGACAGTGGCAGCGAGGTCCTCAGGTCGTAGGTTTGGTTCGAGTTTCCTTCTCTAGATGGTTGACCTTACAGGGTTAAACAAGCACCATCTGCCCGGGTTTGAAATCAGAGTTTTCCTTCTCTTAGGATGGTTGCCAAAAGGCTAGAGAGCCCATCTTGTCCTTTGACGCTCTTTGTCAGACCCTTCAGTTGTGACATGTCTGGCATGGGAGGCCCTAACAGTGACTATTATGCCACCGCCAGCATAGCTCAAAACTTAATTAGGGTATGCAAGCCTCTCCCCCACAACAAGGGGGCGCCAATAGAGAGGTACGAACCAATGTACAGCTGTATCAAATATCATCTCACCATTTGATTGATCTTCACCGTAGTTTTTGTGTGACGGAGCATACAGGAACATCAAGGCAAAGACATAAAGATTCCACATCCCATAAATCCCTGTGAAAAAGGCACTGTTCACTTGAACGGTGAAGTCGCCCCATTTCCAGTGGCCTTCGGTCACCTACCCAGGAGGAAAAATATGAAATACATATAATGAAGTGTGAAATAAATATCCATAGAGTAAACAGAAAAAAAAACTAGAAGAAATCAAATATCCTATATTTCTAACCCTATTCTGACATTCATGGCTTTATTAGTTAAACTTGCTTCCTTAGTGATATCAAGGCAAGCAGTCACAATACATGTGCAGTTTAAGCAACACTCTTAGGCACCTTCTTGCCCACTCCCATCCCAGTGCATATCATGATTTGGGGGGGAAAGAAAGGCACGCCCCGGCATTTTAAATCAAGAGGCATTTTAAATCAAGAGGCCACCATGTAGCAACAACTGAAGAAATGCCTCAAGAAGCCAGTTTAAGATTACTCACCTGACTGACAATGAAGAATATTACTGTCATGGCAGCACAGGCTAAGGTAATCAGCATCAAGAACTTGAACCTAAAAATCAGCCCCTAAGAGGAGAAAAGCAGAAAAGTGCAGAAAACGCAAACTAAATCTTTTGACTCTTTAAATCCAGAAGCTCAGGCCATATCTATGCTACCATATAACGCAGTTCCAAACTGCATTACATGGCAGTGTACATGAGGCCTACATGATAACATTGTTGTGGGGCTGATTACTTTAGCAAGAAATGACACATGTTTTTTGGCTCCCGTTTAACAGTTTTCAGTAAATTGTGTTGACAAGTCATACCTATATAAGTAGCCGGTCTTGGAGTAAAAGATGCAAAAACACAAGACTATGTTGGGGAACCCTGTACCATTTTGTTTCTATTCCCAAAACTTATTTCCAAATGAAAGTGAATGAAATGAGAGAGAAGAGGGATGAGTGGTGACTCTCTAGCCAACTGTAGAACTAACAACCCTTGTGCCAATGTACGTGTTTCATAGATACAGGAAGATGATTGGGCTGCTGTGAGCTTTCTGGGCTGTCTGACCATGTTCCAGAAGCATTCTCTCCTGATGTTTCGCCCACATCTATGGCAGGCATCCTCAGAGGTTGTGAGGTCTGTTAGAAATTAGTCAAGTGAAGAAATTTATATATCTGTGGAATGTCCAGGAGTGGGAGAAAGAACTCTTGTCTGCTTCAGGCAAGTGTGAATATTGCAACTGGCCACCTTGATTAACATTGAATGGCCTTGCTGCTTCAAAGCCTGGCTGCTTCCTGCCTGGGGAGTCCTTTGTTGGGAGGTGTTAACTGGCACTTGATTGTTTGCTGTCTGGAATTCCCCAGTTTTCTGAGTGTTGGTCTTTATTTACTGTCCTAATTTTAGAATTTTTAAATACTGATAGCCATATTTTGTTCATTTTCATTGTTTCCCCCCCCCGCTTTCTGTTGAAATTGAACCAAAGAACTCAGCCATAGCAGAGCACTGGATGACCCAACCTGGACACAGCATAATTATTTGAGAATACAGAAATGCTGGACCACTCTAACAACCACCATGTCAGACTACACAGAGAAACCACTGAAATCCACAAGTATGTGAACAACTTCAACAGAAAGGAGGAAACCATGAAAATGAACAAAAACTGGCTATCCGTATTTTAAAAAGTTCTAAAATCAGGACACTAAAGAACAACACTATGAAAACAGGGGAAATACAATCAGGTTACATGAAACCTTCACCTAGCCCCTCAATAGCCATGGCAATATTTATCCTAACCTAATGGGTTTATTGACTCCCTGGAAGGCATCTCTTTAACAGCTCTGGATGTTCTGGAGAAAGACCCATCCTCTCATTGAACCTGGGAAGCCAACCAGCTTGGAGACGTCCCTGATCTCTGGAGCCGAAAGATCTCTCACCTCATAATGAAGCCTTCGAGCTTTGGACATTGCTGGGAGGCTAGATTGCTTGCCACTGATGTTTCTGAACACCTGAAAAACCATAAAGCACAGCAGCAAGAAATAGAGACAGAGGCAGATTCCAGCAACGATAATAAAGGCCATCTGAGCAGTAATGTTAAGGAAGCAGCTATTGCAGTGAGAAGAGACAAAAGTAATAACAGGTAAGTCATTTGGCTTTGCTCATCGAAACACTGTCCTGTTCTTAATGAGAAGCTAAATATTTATAATATATTTCCAAGTGGGCTATGCAAACACTAAAAAGGTACTCCTGCTTCGAGTTCCTGAAATGCTATTACTGTACAATAACATATTTGAAATGATTATGAAACTTGAAACAACAATTTCGGTTGGAATGAATGAATTACGGAATGGAATTTTAATTTACTTTAGTTGGGATCACCAACTGGTTTCAGGCGAATGAGAAGACATGTAAGACAGAATTCTCCTCAATCCAGGTTTAGACACCATCCAGGCCTTGATATGCCTTTCATCCTCATCCTCACTGCTCAACAAGCAAAATCACATATGCTTACATGTGTGTGAACCTACTACACAGGATATCCAGTAAAAAGTATGTCAAATATGTTTTTCTCCTCTAATGATACCTCTGCCTTCCCTTAAGGTAGACTGTGCAAGAAAGCACCTCTAAATGTTTTTGTTGTGAGGGATTCATGACTCTTGATCAAAGGATTGCCCAAATGTTCCAAAATTTTAAAATAAATTCTGCAAACCCATGCGCGCAAAGCAGTCACAGCTTCTAGTCTTCTTCCCCTCCCCACACCACAAAAACAAAGCAATGCTCTCTCTGATGCAAAGGATACAGCCAGTTCTGTTCCGACATCTGTAGCCCAGATACTATAGAAAGGATTTTTTAATTGTACCCCTCTGGAAATTGAAGAAAAACAAAAGAAAAAATTATTAACAACTGAAGTATAAAACAAAGCAGAAGTTCACATCACAATCTGGGCCTTTTGATTGATTGTATATGAAACCTGTTTCAGTGCTGCTACTTCTCTCTCTGGCATTTCTTCGCATTTCTTTGCAAATGAAGATTCTTAGGAAGGACTCATCCCATGCTTTTTACAAGCGCGTTGATGACTAAAAATGTTGGATGTGTCCTTCGAGCCTGTGCATTGGATTTTTCTGGTGGAGCGCAGCGTGCACAGAACTGGCCTCACCCTTTAAACTAAAGGTTTGTCTGCCGGGGCCTAGCAAGCTTGGACGGTGGCAGCGAGGTCCTCAGGTCGTAGGTTTGATGAGTTTCCTTCTCTAGATGGTTGACCTAACAGGGTTGGAAAAGCACCATCTGCCCGGGTTTGAAATCAGAGTTTTCATTCTCCTAGGATGGTTGCCAAAAGGCTAGAGAGCCCATCCTGCCCATTGACGCTCTTTGCCAGACCCTTCCGTTGTGACCTGTCTGGCATGGGAGGCCCTACCAGTGACTATTATGCCACCGCCAGCGTAGCTCACAATTTCATTAGGGTACGCAAGCCTCTCCCCCACAACAAGGGGGGACCAATGGAGAAGTGCTACTTCTAATGTATGGTTAAAATATAATTTCATTATGTTCCAACCTGGCAGAATAATGTTTCTGCGGCCCATTCAATCCCAACAAAGCCTAAGCATTTTTACACAGTGGCTACATCTACAGTGGGGAGAAGGCAAGATTGGACTCTTTTAGTTCTGCTGACAGAAATAAAAAAATCCATTCCATTCGATCTTGGCCCATGTCCGTTTAGGTTTCTAAGGGGAGTCTTTGTGAGGGATCAATTTATACCAAACACCAGAAAGCAACATGACATTGTAATACTGAAAGACAAAACGTGTTGTGCCAGACCTTGCAGGGAAAATCCTTTTTGGACTGCAATGTACAGAATCAATATGTGCACTATTTCTGAAGAACTGTAAAAGGCATACAAAGTTCACTTGATGTATAAGTCAGGGGCAAGTTTTAGAGTCAAAATTATGGATTTTGATATGACCTGTCAATAAGTCAAAAGTCATTCTGCAGAGAGGGCAAAATACCAATGCCGACTTAAAAAGGCCAGCCATCCCTGGATGCTACTGTCATTTCCCAACCCAAGCATTCATAAAAGCCAGAAGTGGTATACAAGAGAGGAGGTTGGTGTTTCCTTTAGGTTCTCCTGGGATGAACCACACTCTCGCCTCTCGCTATTCTATTCAGAGAAGAGGAAGGTCATAAATTCAGAGTGGTGGCACAGCGGGTTAAACCGCTGAGCTTCTGAACTTGCTGACCAAAAGGTCAGTGGTTCGAATCTGGGGAGCAGGGTGAGCTCCCACTGTTAGCCCCATCTTCTGACATCCTAGCAGTTCGAAAACATACAAATGTGAGTAGATCAATAGGTACCACTTCGGCGGGAAGGTAATGGAGCTCCATGAAGTCATGTCGGCCACATGACCTTGGTGGCATCTACGGACAACACTGGTTCTTTGGGTTACAAATCGAGATGAGCACCACCCCCAGAGTCGGACACAACTAGACTTAACGTCAAGGGGAAACCTTTACCTTTGCTTTACTACAATACTATGACACATTAAAGCACAGAGGGAAGGTGTTATAGATGTGACACCATTAGTTTGATGGAAGCCATGCATTTGAGTAGCCCGTTCTTCCTTTATATAAGTGTTAATTGGAAACCCAGTGCATGACCAGGCTATAATGAATGACCTGAGCTAAAACAGAGAGGCTACTTGTTTCTTTGTCTTACTGAACTTTAAAACAGTCTAGGAATACCACCTCCTCTCACTTTGAGTAAGGAGTTTTTAATTTAAGTTTAATGACTGGTGTTAAGAATGAAAGTGAATCCATTTGATATCAAAATTGAAAAGCAAGATGCCATGATCCTGTAATATAGGTGTCAGAAAGTCATTACAAAGGCCTAAACCCAGTGTTGTGCAGCCACTATTCTGACAATGAGGTGTTATTTCCCTCCTCTTTCCTCAATGTCTCCCACACTCACGAGGGTTTTCCAGCCTTACATGGCAGGTTTTGGGGTGCATGGCAATTTGGTTGGGAAAGGAGTTAATCTGTAGAAATCTAGAATTGGATAATGCCTTGTAAAAGGTAACAAGCTCGTGAAACAGGATATATAGAACCTCCAATATCTAAGTGTTATTGTATTTAATACAAACAACCAACAACCCTGATATTTTCTTATTATTTTTTAAAAATAATCTTCTTATCTTCTTAAAACTAATCATATTGAGATTAAAGGAAGATTATAAAAAGGAAGCTCGACAAGTTACCTCTCACACATATCAAAGACAAAGAGACAGAAAGATCCCACAGCTATTGGTCCAACTTGTTTCCAGTAAGATGAGAAATGATTTCGTTCATTCTGGTCCTAAAAATTTTAAAACGGGGGGAAATCAAGATAATTAGCAAATATATGATTTTAAAAATAAAATCATTTTACAGGATAAGCCTCCCTTATCTGGATTTACAAAATCTTCCAAAATCCAAAATTGTCCACATGGTTGAGATAATGACACCTTTGCTTTCTGGAGGTTTAATGTACACAGACTTTATTTTGTGCTCGAAATTTTTTAAAAATGCATACATTTATCCTCAGTCAATATGTATAAGGCTTCAACTCCCAAGATTATGCAAATACAGGAATGCCAAGATACAAAAGGATCCATAAATCCAAAACATTTCTGACCACAAGCATTTTGGATAAGGTATACACAACGTGTATTCCATGTGTATAAGGAGAGAGCCATTAAAGCAAGCTACAACAAGGTAGAATAAGTATTAACAAAGCACGTCCACTAATTACGAGCTTGTAAAGTTGCTCGCCTTTATGGCTGAAGAGGGGGATGTAAATACTCCAATAATTTTCCCAAGACTAATAAAGCAGGTTTCGGGGGAACAGAAAAATCTTGCACAAATAACACATGTCAACAATTTGGTATGACTGTACTTACCATCATATGCTCTCCACAGAAGATGATCCAAAAGGAGAGAAGCATAGCATAAAATATTCCTTGACGAATGTCTCCAAAAAGTAACATCCACGTCCAGTCAAATCCAATGGAAAACCACTCTACTGGGATGTTTATGAAGGTCATGGAGATCCCAAGAGCGAAGATTACTCTAGAAAAGGAGTAACGTGTTCAAATTTCTTCCTTTCAGTTAAATAACAATTGCAAAAGCTCATGTGATACTAAAGGAGAACGACACCAGCTGTTCCTAGTCAAATTAAAATGACAAATTAATTGCTGATCTAATTAACACCTGTTTCTCTCCACCCCCCAATCTTATGCAAAATTCATTGCAAGTTTGGTCAGCAAGGTCTACTTTAAAAGGATACTGCTCACTTAAAACTGAAAGTCACCAGTGAATGTCCTCTAAGCCAACCTAATATAAAACAACTGCATTGTAATGGAACGACCAGCCAGATCTGTCAAATTTCTGGAATACTTGAAAGATAGGGGGTGGGGGAAAATGTAGCCTGTGCATAATGTAGGGAGTCCAATGCCATGTTTGTGAGTCCACCCAAATATCCCCCAATTGGGGAGGGATATAATTATTTTAAGAAATTGTTTCCCCAAATTATTTCTTGTTATTATGTGTTTATTGGTTGGTGTATTCAGTTATCGAATGTTTGCCTTTCTGTGACTGGAATCGGTTCTGAGTTCCTTTGGGAAGATACGGTGGAACATAAAGTGCTGTTGTTGTTATTATTATAAACACAAAAAAATGAGTCCACAGTAAATAAGATCACTCTGCTGCTGTTGTATTGGATCACACGTCAGACACTTCCCAAGTGTCTAGGACTGTGTGATGTACCGGCGAATAATGAGTGCAGATCCCAGTAAGGTGGCTTTTGCAGCTGGCAGATGGTAATTTTGTCAGTGCCGATTGTGTTTAAGTGCAGGCCAAGGTCTTTAAGTACTACATCCAGTGTGCTGATCACCACTGATTTATTATTATTATTATTATGGCTAATGTTTTCCGCCAACTGTCTTTGAGGGTAATATTAGCCATTTATACTAGAATAGGATAACTTTGTCATTTTATAGTGAAATTAAATGCTTTCTCCCGCACACATCACAAAGCAACACACCCACCCCTCCATGCTCCCACCACCACCACCGTACAGCCCCCAATGCCACATTAATGTGAAGCCATGGAGTTTAATGTAGATACAGCTCTAGGATGAAAGCTATCTCTCAATCTGTTTGTCCTTATCTTTGTCATCCTGTACTATCTGCCAGATGGTAATACTTCAAAAAGAGAGAAAAAGAATAATAATATGCTGGGTGAAATGGGTCTTTAAGAATGCTCTAAGCTTTTTTTAAGGCTGCAGGACTTATGAAGTTCTTCCAAAGAGGGGAGAGGACAACCTGTAATTGTGCAGAAGTGGTGATCCTTTGGAGTGTCTTCCTACCTGCCACTGTACAATTAGCAAACCATATGCAGATGCAGTAGGTTAGGACACTCTCTATAGCACAGTAATAGAAAGTGACCAACAGTTTTTCATTCAGTTGTTGGTTACTTAAAAGTGTCAGGTAGTGCAATCTCTGCTGGTCCTTCTTAACCAACGCTGCTGCATGAATGCCCCAGGTGAGATCCTCCTTAACAGTGACCCCCCAGGAACCAAAACTGGCCACCCACTCTACTTTGTCTCTATTTATGACCAAGGGCTGAATTTCTGGTCTGTTCTTTCTGTTTTCCACTATGAGCTCCTTGGCCATAGTGTTGACTTGTTAAGGTTATTTTTGCTCACTTTTCCAGGAGTACAGGTGGCCGTGTCATCAGTGTGATCCGTCTCCAGTACCAAATCATGATGATGAGGATACTAGGTGTAAGGAAGGTCTTCATTGCAAACCATACCTTTGTAAACCCACCATTTTGGTGGATACCCTGAAAGTGACAGCAAATAATTATTCTATTATTCACACTACTGTGTAACAATGCTACAAGGTTTAAACAACAACTGTGTTGGGGAAATAGGAAAAATGGGTACCGGATAATATTTTTAGTTCAAAGTCAGTATCTTAACCAAAAGAAGAAGAAAAACCATTTCAATATTAGATGAAGTTAGTAAGAGGATTCCTTAAGACTATTGTATGAATCAAAATGCAAACAGTATTCCTCCGTGTTGTAATTTAGGGTGAAAAAGAAAACCCTGACTTTGGAAAAGTCCCACTTTGAGTTACGACTCCCAGAATGTCCAGACTTTGAAAACAATATAGAAAGATGTATGTCAGAGATAACCAATGGGAAAATTCACAGGGGACATAAATGGATCTGTTTAAGAGCACTCCAAGCATGTTATACAAGGACTACTACATATCCTTTCCATATTCAACAATGTATAATATATCTACTCTAGACATTTTCAAGGTCCTACAGTATGATTCTATGTTATTCATGGGCTGGAAATCCTTCATTCCAATAAGGTTCACTATTACCTTGCAGTTCCACATACTCAGATGAAGTTTGGGAACACATACTTTGCAGATACTGGAGTCACACTGTAACCTATTTCCATGTTCTAAGGAGGAGACCAGAGACAAAGTAAATGCATATTTACCACTAGGCGGATATCTTTTATTTCACCAATTCCCACATTGATGCCTTTCTTCTCATTCACTGGAAGACGAATGTTGACAAGATAATACTTATGAGCAACAGTTCCAATCTCCATGAATGGCAGTACATCACAGTCATAAAACTTCCCTTCATGCTCATGTGTCTATTGAAAATCAGAGAACAGGAAGTCATAGTAGCAAGTGTAAAACTGATTTACATCTTTAAAAACACCTTACATTTTCCAAAACAGCAGAATATTTTACCTTTACTCTCCCATAACTAAAGTTAAACTAAACGAAAACCAAAAATGATGAGTTCAGCAATGAGATACAAAGAACATAAAAGAGAAATAATATATAACATTTGGAATTAATGCTTATTCTTCTATAGTCTATATTTCTTATTGCTTATTCTTGCTTATTCTTCTATAGTCTATATTTCACATATTGTCAATATGGTACAATAA
Source organism: Anolis apletophallus (assembly GCA_030556195.1). Lineage (NCBI taxonomy): Eukaryota > Metazoa > Chordata > Lepidosauria > Squamata > Anolidae > Anolis > Anolis apletophallus. The sequence continues at coordinate 100,156,923 of JARBWK010000005.1, forward strand.
TTAGGGGGAACATATCCTTGCACTTCCCATAACAGAAGATAAACTATGAACATATAGGACAGTGGTTCTCAACCTGTGGGGCCCCAGGTGTTTTGGCCTACAAGTCCCAGAAATTCCAGCCGGTTTACCAGCTGTTAGGATTTCTGGGAGTTGAAGGCCAAAACATCTGGGGACCCACAAGTTGAGAACCACTGCTCTAGCAGAATACTACATAACAAAAATCCACATGTCCCCTAGAAGAGGAGTCCAGGGCTGAAAGAAAGCAATGCTGGAGAAGAATAAGCTTTTGAGATTTCTGAAACTGCTTTGCACCTAGCAGAAAAAAACTATATATTTCAAAAACATTAATGAAGCAGAATAACTCTTCGTACAATGTTTAGGAGAGAAGTCTCCCTAATACATATTTCTGTAAACCTCTTTCAGCTACTGTTGACCATAGTTGGAGAGCTCTTACTGAAAAATCCAATCACAACCTTCTATCTGAAGGACACATGGAATATGCCTCCTTTTATGAGTTGACAAACATATCTTGATTTCAAGAAAAACCCTGCCGTCTCCTGGCATTTCTCTGGCTCTCATACAGTGACACCCAAACAGCTTTGCTCTAAACATCCAACCCCCATTTGTATTTAACTATGTTCAAAAGCAAAAATGTACATAACACCAGTTCTTTATTAGAGCCAAGATTTTTAAAATATCCTGACAATAATTAAATACAAACAAGGAACCTACTTTTGGAGCTCCGAAAGTACATTTCAGCTTTCGGGTCTCTGTTGCATGAGACATTTCTTCCCAAGGGCCACCCATGACATCACGATGTGCCAAAGACACCTCAAGTGTAACTTCAGCATTTTCTTCTGCAGAAGAAAGCATCAAACTTTTAAAGGAAATACAGCAAGTCTTTAGAACAGCAAAACCTTGCAGTGCTTGGACATTTTCAAGCATGCTGCAGTCAAGAGAACTGAAATCATTTTATATCCAAGTGAATTCGGCCCCCCCCCCCCCCCCTTTGCAGATGAAGAGGTGAAGAGACCATCTCTCTTCTTGGATTGGAAGTTTTCAACCTTGTGGGAAAACTTACATATCAAATAAGAGCATCAAAGGGACAAGGAGATGGAGCTAAATTTGCTTCAATTTGGGATCCATTTATTATATACACAAAATTTGAAAGCACATCATATGAACCTCCAGAACAACATTTGAGTGTTTGAACTAGCCCATGTTAACTGTTCACAACAGGAAAGGGATATATGAATATTACATTTGGACCTGCTGATACTGAACAGACATGCAATATCTTTCGAGATTAATTTTAATTGTTCCTTTTTTGGATTATATTTCTATGTATTTCCCTCCTCAATCTGTATATTTCTAAAAGTTGTGATAAAACAGCTTTAAAAATAAGTGCCCTGCATGATACCAGAGAGCCAAATACATACATACATACATACATACACTTTATATGAAAGGAGCCCCCACTCCCAGTTTTTCAATGCATCAGAATGAAGTCTGTTCCTGGTGGGTTCCACTTGAGTTATTTTAGATTTTAGATTTAAGCCCTTCTTGCACAACTCTACACACAAAAATCCCCAAATTCTCAGAATTATTCTATTGCTATCAATATTCCACTAACTCAAATATTTTTGGCAGAAGAGGACTATGACAAGTTATTCTTGCTGAATTCATATTCTGAACTGTCAACAGCTACATATTTCTTCCTCTTCTGATTGCAAAGCAAGAAGAACGTTTTGAGAAGTATTTCTGTGTCCTTGATCGCATATTCAACCATGGATAGCATATCTAAGGAAATATATTCTAAGCCCCCAACTTTTCAGATTTTTAAAAATAAAAGTCCCCAAATGCACATGTTTCATGTGTATGAGCACCAGTGAATGGTTTACAATTATGGCCTTGGCTGCAATTTTCATACAAAGCCACAAATACCACTTCCACTGGAGCTAAATATAGCCCATCATCAAGACCCGACTTTTCCCTGCAGCAAGCAGCCTCCTTTTGAGATTTTAGTTACAGGTGTGAGTGCCATGAGCTGCTGAAGACAACCATTTCCTATGGTTTCATCATATATTTCCATCCTGTAGATGCCTAAAAGGACATCTTTGAAGTTCTACTGATCTAAACATTCGAAATTTGGGATTATGTGGAGAGATGCTCATCAAGAGTGCTGGGAATAGGTGTGGAAGGATTTTGTGGTTCCAGCTTGCTATCTATATCATGCTTGGAAGTGCTTCCTTTCTTAAGCAGTACAGATAAGTTGTTCAGTTTCTTTCCTTTTCTCCACGAAAGTCAACACTGACACTGAAATACAATTGGCTGAGCTCTGCGAGTGCAGCATTTTGCCAAATGAAGCAGAGAGTGTTTGAGGATTGGGACATCCGTAGGGAGACCAAGGTGCTTGTTTATAAAGCTATTGTCCTCTCAACCCTGCTATATGACTGCAAAATGTGGACTGTCTACAGACGTCACATGCAACTCCTGGAATGATTCCATCAATGTTGCCTCTGAAAAATCCTGCAAATCTCTTGGGAAAACAGGTGGACAAATGTCAGCTTGCTGGAAGAAGCAAAGGCCATCAGCATTGAAGCGATTTTCCTTCGCCATCAACTCCACTAGACTGGCCACATTGTCCGAATGCCCAATCACCATCTCCCAAAGCAGTTACTCTACTCCCAACATAATGTTGGTGGTCAGGAAAAACGATTTAAAGATGGGCTTAAAGCCAACCTTAAAACTGTTGCATAGACACAGAGAACTGAGAAGCCCTGGCCCTTAAGCACTCTAACTGGAGGTCAGCTGTAATCAGCAGTGCTGCAGAATTCGGAGAAGCACGAAAGGAGAAATGTGCCAAGAGGAAAGTGCATCAAGCCAACCCTGACTGGAGCCACCTTCCACCTGGCAATCGATGTCCTCACTGCGGAAGAACATGCAGATAGGTTTCCACAGCCACCTACGTATCCACCGCCAAGACAAAACACTTGTAGTCATCATCCTCGAGCTATGAGGGATCACCTAAGTAAAGTAAGGTGTTTCTTTTCTTATGCAGTACAGCAAAGTAGTTCAGTTTCTCCCTTTTTCAGTATGTGCAACTTGCACATTTAAAATGTGAGTTCCCAAGATGAAAGTCATCTAGTGGTAAATCTATATGTTTTCCCTTCTATTGGTCAAAAGTCCCAAACAGAATGCACAACTCGTCCCTCGTCTCCCCAATATGTCTCTACCCAAAATGCTCCAGCTCCCTCAATCCTTCCTCGGGAAGATAATTTTCCAGGGTCTGGTTACTACCTTGATCTGTTTATAAGATTCATTGAATGGCACCTTTTCTTTGATGCCCCCCAACCAGCACTCTTGATGAGCATCTCTCCACATAATCACAAATTTCGAATGTTTAGATCAGTAGAACTCCTATTTTTAAGCAGGTCTTCAAAACTGGATTCTTTAGTCCAGGCAGACAAATGACTCATTTTAAAATGTGTAATTTTAAAATGTGCAATTTCGCACACTGCCTGTGTTTTTAGCTGCAAAATCTTAGCTCTGTATTTACCAAATAATTCACTCCCTCCTTGCAGATTAGACTCCGATACCACCAATTTCAAAGACCTTTGTTTACACCACAGTGATCTAAAAATAGAAAAACACACAAAGGCAGCACTTGCTGCTGCTTTAAATACATTTAGAGGAAAAAATGGACTTAAATGCTTCAGACTGAATCATAGCTCAGTTCGAATGTCCAAAAGGCACCTAGTCAAGTTTTCCTGACAAACCACTGTTTCTGCAGGTTAAAATGCACTGCATGTAGAAAAGATGATAAAAAACCCACATAAGATCCTCATCCTCTTACTTAAGAATAAAAAGGCTATAGTTCCCTAAATGTTGCTGACCAGCCCCAGTTACTATCAGACCCAATCAAAGACGATGGAAGCTGTGGCCTAATAACATAGAGGGGAACCACAACTCTGCACTTAATGATCCTGTAAACCCTATATAAAAGTAGTGGCTGGCTCACTTCTCTCTGTCACGGTATGTCTGAGTTTGCTAATATCTTCCTTAAACTACAATACCTTGCAATGTATTTATATAAATACATAAATAAATACATAAATTTATTCGAAGTGAGGTCTGAGAGCAAAACAGAGTGGAATCACTACTTGCCATCTGAACATTGTACTTCTGTGAAAAAGACTGGAAACCCCTTACATATGTGAAGGTTCCACAATATTGGGGTTATTTCCTCCTCCTTTTAAGGGACATCATGCAGCGTTTTATGATTATTTCCAGAGATAGAGTGCATTTTAAATGCTTTATATGTATTTGTTTTTATTTTATTTTATTGGAATTGGATGTGTTTTAAGGCCTATATGTAAGATGCCCTAAGTCCCATTTGGGGTAAAGAAAAGCAAGGTTGAGCCTGAGGCTGAGAGAGAAGAAACTGTAGCCAGAAATACTAAAAGGTCTATGCGTAAGCAAGAGTCATATGAGGAGCAAGAAAGGAAGAGAATCAGGCAAATCTTAACGAGTCTTCAGAGGATGAAACATTGTGAAGAACCTACTAGTAGTGATTCATTCGTGGGATTCACAGGAGATGGGAACTGGAGTGATGGGAATCAGGCTTCTTGCTGGGGTGAACTAAGTCATCGCAGAAGGCGTATGGCCTGGCATGAGAGGCAAAGGGCAGCACGGGAAGAAGTGCTGACAGCTGAGAGGAATGATAAAGGGGCGTTGGTTCAATTAAGTTCTGAAGAAGAGCTTTGAATAAAGGGGGCTTGCAAATAACCATTCTTTGCAGCTGGCAAGGAGTTGTACTTGCCCTCCGAGCTCTGCCTTTTGTTGCTGGATTACTGCTGGACTGATAATTGGGTGTAGATTTCTACACCTTGGACACTTTCTGGACGCTGATATCGTATTTGGTGGGTTCCGCATCTTGTATACTCTCATCGTCTGCACCACCTTAAATCCCTGTGTGCTAGATTTGACTGCCTTCCTGTTTTGACTCCGGACTGGTTTGACTTCCCTACTTTGCTGGCTTCCCTTTTCGACTTGACCCAGGACTGCTTTGACGACTTCGTACTGCTTGCCTATCTCCCAGTTTGATGGCAACAAATTGGCTGACAACGTGCTGCTTCCCATTTCCTTGTGCTTGCTGAGTTTTGAGTAACGTGGGTTTTCCGGCGGTTTAATCCGCTTTTTCTTTGTGTGATTCTTTTGACCTGGCTGGTTGTGTTTTTGTTTGTCTGAGTTTATTTGCTCAGCTTTTCAGTGCCTTTATGCAGTTTTGAACAGCTTTTGGAAGCTTGTGATTTGTTAATAAACTTTTTACTTTTTACTTTACTGGGCTTGGCTCCTTTAAGGTGGTCTGAACCACGACAAAAGGTATAAATAGGGTAAAGAAAGAAATTGTGGGCACCAGGCATGGATGCTCAGAGCACCTGTCATTTACAATCTGGGCAAGAACTGTGAGAGTGTCCATGCCCACATCCTGCTAATTTGAAGTTGCAGACTGATCTTTGCACTCAACTGTGGACTGGAAAATGTACATTTTTCAACTCTCAGAATCTCTCATTATCAGCATCAAGATTCTTAGATTCATAGTCCAGAAAAAGTAATGCTTTCCCAACTCTGATTCAGGCTACATTCCTCAGACAAGTATAGCAAGAGCTATTCATAAAATAAGGAACACAAAAGAACAAAGGGAAATCGCTGGAGTTCTGACTCACGGAGAGGCACAAGCTTGCTTACAAAGTCCTGGAGTACTCTTCCTTGTTTCAGAGAGAGTCTTTGTGCAGCTGCATGTCTTTCCGTTGCAATGGAGATCCTCTCATACATACTCTCTCCTGTGCTCCACCCCCTTCCATTCTCCTTCACCGCGGTCCCATCTAGTCAAATGTCAGGTTACCACATACAAACATTCCCTTTGAAAAGTGCACCCATTGCCTGGGCGACTAAGCCTTTTCAACAGCTGTGTTATTGCTGGAAGAGGGTCAAAGTTATTCACAGGATATTTGTTTCATGAGGCGTGTGTGAACTGGGACTTGTTGCTGCATCAACATAAAACCACAAATGCATTTAGAAATAGAACACTTATGAAATTGGAAGAAATATTCACAACATTTCACTGTTTCAAAGCAAACGAAAAACCAACTACTTTAAAATGACACTAAGAAAGGTACTGAACCTGTTTAGCAAATACAAGATGTTTCAAACAAAGGATTATCATAAGCTAATGGCCAGGATTCAAGCAGGAGTCTTTTAATATCACCTGCTGGAAAATAACTTGGAATAGGTAAAGATAAAGGTCTCTCTTTGACATTAAGTCTAATCATGTCTGACTCTGGAGGGTGGTGTTCATCTCCATTTCTAAAGCAAAGAGTTGGCATTGTTCAGAGACACCTCTTTAAATAATGGAGTCTTAAAATAACGGAGCTGAGTTGCTAAGCTCACATCCCCTCAAATATATGGCAGTAAAGGTAAAAGTTTTCCCCTGACATTAAGTCCAGTTGTGTCCGACTTTGGGGGTTAGTGCTCATCTCAATTTCTAAGCCAAAGAGTCAGCGTTGTCCGTAGACACCTCCAAGGTCATGTGGCCGGCATGACTGCATGGTGACTTTTCTGCCGAAGTGATACCTATTTATCTACTCACACTTGCATGTTTTTGAATTGCTAGGTTGGCAGAAACTGGGGCTAACAGCAAGAGCTCACCCTGCTCCCTGGATTCGAACTGCCGACTTTCGGGTCAGCAAGTTTAGAAGTTTAACCCACTGCTCCAATTTGGAATTGTTTTAAATAAATAAATAAATAAACTCCAAGAATCTTCCAGGTGGCACATGCACTGGCTTAATTCTCCTTATTGCACTGTACTTTTCCATTTCTGTCTTCTTAGAAATCAGAAGCACTACTTCACATGTTACCAACACCTAAACTTTTTAGCAGGGGCTTTACGTTTGGAATGTCTTTCCCAATATTGATGACGATGCCCTTTTAAGCACCAGGTGAAGACCTTTTCTTTTCTCCTAGACTCACTTAAATAGCTTCATATAAGAGATATTGCTGGTCCTATCAAGAGTACTGGATCAATGGAATTTGCCTATGTGCTAATTTCTCATTCGGCAACTAATTCACTAGACCTATGGGTAGCTGAAAAGAGCAACTGGATTTTACCACTGTGATCATGATTTTAATGTTTCCATCATTTTACTGTCACCTTTTGTTGTTGAAAGTGTGGTTTACAAGTAACAGATAAATTTATTTTTAACTTGGTCCATGTGATGAGCCATCTCACAGAGCACAGATAATGCTGGGTGCATTTAGGATAAAGAAAAGGAATTGCTCATGCCCACACTTTATGCTTCAAACCAACATAAATACGCTGCCCAACTAATAAAGAGTTTTTCCTTCCTGTCAATCTACCAACTAGCACAGAGATAATTTATTCACGCACATAAATATTACATTAATTAATTTTGTTCGCAGCAATAACTGAATTAACTACAAAAATATTTAGTCACTGGAAATACCTCATTTCCATAAGTATGCATAACAAATGCATCCTTCAGAAAGAAAAGCACAGCACCCTTCAAGGTCGCTAAAACATCAGTCTCCAAGATGTGCTTTAGAGCATCACAATCAATCCGCTTTATCTTGAAGGGAAAAGAAAACCACTGCAATGATTTTTTGGAGGCATCCTGCCAAGACTGGGAATATTCTTGCACTGCTAGAAAACCCTTTGCTGCTCTTTAAAGCAAGAATGTATAAGGACTCAACAGCATTACAGCCTAGATCTTGGATTTCTGCACTATGCATAGTAAACAGTAATTAAACTGTGGTGAAACAGTGACTTAAGCCTCCCATTATCTTCGCTTGGTGATTCAAGCAGCCAAGGGATACTGGTCAAAGGAAGCAACGGGAATGAGTCAAGCATATGAGTCACTACGGCTATGTTTATTCCATTGGTGTCCCCCAATCCAAGCCTTCTATATATGCCTGCAGACTCCCTCTCTGAATTCTAATGTCAAGCACCAAAATAATTCCACCCACAAGGAAACAACTGTGAAAAAATGGCTGCACTTATTTTGGGTTTAGGTTTCTGAATGTGTATGACCTCCCTGGAATAAAAAAGGAGGTTATTACTGAAGATGAGATAAAAGACTGAAATAATTGAAATGAAAGTGATACACTGGAATGCATATTGAAAATATGTAGATTGCAGGAACCCTAATGGATGCATGTATCATGCTGAAGAGGACCAGAAGTCAGAAATGCACAGCCCTCTAGATATTGTTGGACTGCCATTCCCTTCCACAATATTAACATAATTAATCATGCAAGATTCTGGGAGTTGCAATCTTTCAAATAATTAAGGACAGCATATCTGCCCCTTGTTGTAACTCTTTTATGGCCTATAAAAACACAGGATCACTAAATTACAAAACTAAAGCATAAACACAAACTTTATTGTGGAGACGCAAGAGGGATTTATGCTTCTCATACTGAGTGGCAGGTTGTGAAGTATCTGTACATCAAAGCTACAATAAAAATGGCCGACATAGCCAATGCTGCCCAGAAACAGGTCCTTTGTTGGGGGTCAAAATTTCATACACAGCAGCCATTTCCTAAGTGCAGTCTGTAAGATTAGCCATGATCACTTGCAAGTTACAGGTGAAGTAATTCAGAGCAGTGTGAAGTAGTAGTTAGGACACTGGGATTTGGGAGATTAGATTTATTTATTTGTCACATTTCTATACTGCCCCTCTCAGCCCGAAGGCGACTGGGGACAGTTTACACAGGGCAGTCTCTACCCTCAATACAACACAAGCAAACATATATCAAGGTATTTTCACTGTTTTGTGGGGTTTTTGATGCCACCGCTCTCCACGACGCTTTCCCTCCAGCCTTGAAGGGCCTTTCCTTCCTTCCTTTCACTTTATTTTAAGTTTATAAAGACTTAAAATAGTGTATAACTACTAAAATAATGTATAAATATTAAAATAAATAGAGCATCCCTACATTGCGGTTTTTCACTTATTGCGGGAGGTCCTGGAACCTAACCCCAGCAATAAGTGAGGGAGACACTGTAACTACAGCACAGGAAATAACACTTTCAAACCAGCAACAGATGTTTTCTCCAAATACATAGTAGGACAGAGAATAATTACCTGGAAGACATTTATGCACTAATGGGAAACAACAGATTCTAATATTGCAAGTATCAATGGCTAACATAAAATGCTAGGAATGGCTCCTAGCATTTTATGTCAGCCATTGATACTTGCAATATTAGAAGTTAAAAGGCATAACCAGCTAAAATAACAGCATAATTTAAGGAAGGGATGTGGACAAAGATAGTTGGTGTGCTGGGTGACTAATGAAGAATACAAAGTCAAGAGAGCTGCAAGAGTGAGTCGAGGCTTGGATTGTAGCCAGTCTGTATTGTCATTCAGCATCTAGAAATGGCAAAGGCAGGGCAGTGTTATATTCACTCAAATTAGAGCAAGAGAGTCAAGCCAAGAATGATCTCAAAGATGAATCTCACCTTAATGTTTCTCCTTGACAACAAGAGAAAGCTACAAAGGGGTTTTGTCCTTAAGGGAAATGGTATTTGGGACTAGTGAATCTATTACCACAATGACACCAAGATGATTTTTTTTAAAAAAAATTAAAGATTAATTTTTACATTATACATTTCCTGGAAATGAAATGCAGCATCTCAAAACCATCATGTTTTATGAGATGAAAAGATTTTAAAAACGGAATCAACATATCCATAATAGAGTATAACTCATGTGGCATGTACAACATGCCACATATGTAAGTACAAGAGTTAGAATGTCATAAACTAGAAATGAGAACTTTCCCTTTCCCCATTGTTTCAGACTACCACGTCCACAATCTATGCTGGCTAGAGCTTCTGAGAGTTGATATCCAAACCATCCAGATAGTCAAACATTCCCTGATCTGAGTCCCCAAACATTCTCCGATCTGAGTCCAACCATTACTAAATTGTGGAGGCAGTTCTTAAAGTTTTCATGCCCAATTCTTGAGATGGAATATTGTTACTTCAAATGGAAATGTGGCCTTTGATCTCCAACAAAACTGTACTCCCCAGCTTTCTCAAGGGCGCTGAGATTATTCTGCTGAATAGATGAGCTACCTCTCCCACTGGCCACTTCACCTGTACTAATCAGATTGGAGCCTAACAGAGATAGATTGGGAAATATGCATATGAGATGGCAGTAACCTTAACACTCACAACCCAAGGATGACTTGCTCTAAACCAGGGCTGTCCAACTTCTACCGGCCCAAGGACCGGAATTCCGGTCACTGATCACCTGGGGGGCCACTCCGCCCCCGGGCACGTCCCCGGCCATGCCCCGGCCACGCCCCACCCCCTCCTCCTCCGGTTTCGCCTGCTTCGCCGTGGCTTGGGAGGGAAGGCGGGCCACGAGGGGACTCCTGACACTGTCGCATCACGCTTTGGGAGGGACTCCCGTGACTCCGCCCTCCCTTTGAAAAGGCGCCACGCCAGTGTCAGCCCTCCCTTTCAAAGCGTCACGCCCGTGTCAGAAGCGGGCGAAACCGCGCGCATGCACACTTTTTTGGAATTTGTTTTTATTTTGGGGGGGATTTTTTGTTTTTTAAAAATAATATTTATTGCAGGAGGGTAGGAGGGCCACAGCCAAGGGGCTGGCGGGCCGTGTGCGGGCCGCGGGGCGCCTGTTGGACAGGCCCACTCTAAACCATCATGGGGTGAGTAAAGACATCCAAACAAATTTGGACATCTAAGTCTTAATTCAAGGAGTAAATAAGACTGAATAATTTAATATGAGGAACAGATACTCTAGCAACTCCCAATCACCTCAAGTGCAGTTTTAGTTCTGACTCTCATTCATATTCTCTCTCTCTCTCGCTCGCTCTCTCTCTCTCTCCCCTTTTGGCACTATGCACTCTGTGGAGTGACTTTAGTGCTGTTTTGTTTGTGACAGTAGAAGGCTACCCAATGCAGTCCAGGCTACCTAAAGATGTTTTAGAGGGGAGTTATTGCCTGTCAACATTTGAGATCATAAGCACGGAGAACACAATGAAGACACAATGAGACAATCAGCTGTAGTAAAAGAAGTTTGACAGGTGAAGATCACCATGACAGGATAGATGCAAGAATGTATTTTGTACACACTTGAAGACTGAGTGTGTATAAGCTGTGGTGTGAGAGTCTACAACATTTTTTTCAGGGATTAAAAAAAGATTCGCCTCAATCCAGCAACGGGAATGTGGTGCAGCTGGCTAAGTGTCAGCTGCATAAGATCTCTCTGACCAATAGGTCATGAGTTTGAGGCCTGCCCGGGTCGAGGTGGGTGCTCGACATTTAAGTGAAGCCTGCTGCCGACCTTTGCAGCCCGAAAGACAGTTGCATCAGTCAAGTAGGAGATAAAGGCACCACATTAAGTGGGGAGGCAAATTTTGACTGAATGAGGCCATTAAAGAACTCCAGGAACGCTGAGGAATGCAGAAGGAACAACAAGGGACACTGGGAACGCTGAGAGATGAGGAGTGTGTCAGCTCTCCCTGGTGGCCAGAGTTTGCCTCTGTTCGTCTATATGTATGTGGAAAACGGCAGGGATTGTCTGCTAAGTATGTGTACCTGTAATCCACTCTGAGTCCCCTTCGGGGTGAGAAGAGTGGAATATAAATAAAGTGCATTATTATTAATAATATTGTAATTTAGGGAAGAACTTGTTTGGGCAATACGGAAGGGGATTAGGAGATCTACAAAGGCTTCCACTCAGGGCAGTCGAATGGTCCCCTTCCCCAGGAAGGTCCCCAAGTGGCCACAGGAATGATGTCTTGATCCAAAGTGTCTTACAATTATAAAATAGTGTACACTGGCACGAGAGTTCTTTGCTTTCATTTACATTTTAACACTCATGTACACTTTCCATCTTCTATAGTGATACTATTAATGGTAGTTTTTTTGAGATACTTACTAATCTGGTTGTCAGTCTTGAAAGCGATGTCCATATGCAAAATGTACAGCATGAACTGGAACCAAGGACTCATTTCTTTGTTGGGAAGTGGCATGTGAACCGAAAACACAATGTCGCTGGCTTCTATGTGTCTGCTTATAGTGTCCTCCAGATCCCTGATTTTTTCACACTGGTTTGGTCCCCAGGGCATAAACCATTTGTTCTTGTGGTGGTTTTTCCGCACATCTATGCACTTTATCGCCACATAGGGTACAGCAGTAGTCGGACTTGGAGCTGGAAAAAAAATGCACACAGTCAATCCCCAAAAGTGATTTTGCCCATCCCTCCCTCTGAAATATAGCCTGCAACACTTGGTATTCACTAGTAGGTTCCCATCCAAAACTAATCAGGGCTGATCCTGCTTATCTTCCAAGATCAGGTGGGATATGATGCCTTTAGAGTATTTAGGCTGCTAATGCTATACAGGAGAACATTAGCTCATACCACAGACATTAAAAATTCATTACCCCAAAACAAAAATAGTCAAGTAAAATCTTGTGTCTATAATAATAGCATAACCTCATCTATAAAGTTGCTACCAATTCTGCAGTTTTAAAAAAAACAACTCTCAACAAACAGATCCAAATGCTTTCTAGAAGAGTTATAAATGCCCAGAAAATGTAGTCCTCTCACCTTGGACTCTCTCAAGACACAGAATTGGGAATTATTCTTCAAATCACATGGGGAACAATCTTAGATTGAGGTAGCTCTCTTCTAAAAGCCATTCCTCATGAGAAAAGCAGGGATGGGAGCATATGATTCAGTTAATGATGGGAATGAAGGGGCTTGTCTCCAGCTTGGGGGAAAAACTTGGCAAAATCCATTTTGGATTTTGGCTAAGAGACACCTAATCAAATATTCTTATGCAGTCGAGGTGCACTTTCTTAGAAGAGTACCATCCTTTTCATATTTTAGTTCCTCTGGTGTTCATACAACAGGTATTTGCATAATAATATCTTTGGAGCATGTGCCTGCTTCTCACATTTGCAGAGACTTCCACAAACATATCTACAACCTTGTATTAATACATATTGTTGCACATTTAAACAGATGGCATAGCGGTATTTTAAACCCTAACACATATAAATGCCTTGAACCATATATTGATAGGAGCCCCCGGTGGTGCAATGGGTTAAACCCTTGTACCGGCTGAACTGCTGACCGAAACATCAACAGTTAAAATACAGGTAGCGGGATGAGCTCCCATCTGTCAGCTCCAGCTTCCCATATGGTGACATGAGGCATGAGAGAAGCCTCCCACAGGATGGTAAAACACCTGGACATGCCCTGCACAGACGGCAAATTATCTCACACCAGAAACAACTTGTAGTTTCTCAAGTCGCTCCTGACACAAAGCAAAACACCATATCTTGATAGACTATGGCAGTGTTTCTCAACCAGTGTGCCGTGGCCCACTAGTGTGCCGTGAGCGATCATCAGGTGTGCCACGAGAAAAGCTCTCTGCTCCCCTTCCTTCCCCCCTCCTCCTGCTGCTTGGGAGAGGAGGAAGGGCCGGGCGGCGGCGAAGAAAAAGAAGGGGGGGACCGGGGCGCTGTGGGAGAACTGAAGCCAGAGGGAGGGGCATTGTGTGGCCTGGCTCCGCCCCCTTCCCCCAGCTTCAGTTCTCCCACAGCTTCGCCAACCTTGAGGGGGCAGTGCCAGTGGTGGCAGAGCCAGCACAATGCTGGCTTGGCACTGCCCCCTCAAGGCTGGTGAAGCTGTGGGAGAACTGAAGCTGGGGGAAGGGGTGGGGCATGGCGTGGCCTGGCTCCTCCCCCTCCCCCGGCTTCGGCACTGATCCAATGATGTTGGAAAATCATTCTAGGATACATTCTGGAAGAAGAGTTGAATTGGTGTCTGAAAGATTTCAAATATTTTTCGGGAGTGACGGACCAGAAGAGACGGGCCTTCCTGGAAGGGTGGGTGGAAGGGGTGGGGCGGTGGCGGCAAGAGGCGCTCATGGAGAGAGGGAGCCAGAGTGAGGTTCGGGCACGCGGCTGCTTGTATCTTGGGCAGCTGCTACCAGTGTCATTTTGTGTCATTTTGGTGGTGTGCCCCCGGATTTTTTTAATGTTAAAAGTGTGCCGCGGCTCAAAAAAGGTTGGGAAACACTGCCCTATAGAATACTGAAAATAAATAGCAGCTGCCTATGGAATCACCTATTGAGCACTTGTGAAAAGAGAGGCAAGACAAACCTCATCAGCTATCACTATCATGTTAAAAAAGTACAGAATTATAACTCTGAACACCAAAATTGAAATTATTAGAAAAGTGGAGACTGGTTATGTTGGAAAATCATTCTAGGATACATTCTGGAAGAAGAGCGGAATTGGTGTCTGAAAGATTTCAAATATTTTTCGTTACTCATACAGTGCTCATTCCTTTATTTTTGAATGTTATTTCATTTCACAGACGTGTATTTTTAGTTCTGAATTAAAAGTCCACTGAAACAGGTTCAAGCTGCTCTTCTTTTTTGAGGTGCAAAAGCCAAGCTCTACCTCTTTCCATGTTATTTCTGCCTTTCATACCAATGCTTTTGTGAAAGAAGTAATGGCCAGGAGCACATCTACTTCACTGACTGAAGTAAACCTCCAATATATTTATGACTCTTCATAAGGGGCTCAAGAAAGAGGCCACTTAATTTATTTTCGTATTTTAATTGTATTTGTTTACTACTGTGAACCTGGAAAGCCAATTCCTTTAATTTTTGGAAGAAAAGAAGCGAATTAATGTAATCAATTAAAAAAAATTACAAAATAAAATATCCTACAGATGTAATGAAAACCATGGCCATATAAATAAATATAAAATGCTGCTGAATATGTGCCATTCAGAGTAATCAGAACAGGATTAGGGGAACACAAGAGAGATTCTACTACAGTTGGATACACAAAATAGCCACATGGTTCTCAAAAGGTCAGTAGCAATGACAGGCTCCTCACATCCTGCTTTTTGTTTTGTCCCACAGAGCACGTACTTGTATCAGTAACTCTGGTCAATTAGCTGGTCCCATGAGCCTCTTAATCCTGCACATCAAGCAATGACCTGCTCCAATGAACCAAACAAAAGTATGTTCCTGGGCCTCCAGCACACCACAGGGTCATTTTGCTTGTGGTTGACAGAAGGACATACAACCAGGGAATAGTTACTGGTTGTTGCAAAATCACTCCATACCTCACTTGCCTATATGCACCAAAACATAGATATAACATGTGTACACAGTCAACAGTCCACAGATTTTGGCTCAGAAGCCAATTGTCCTAGAACATTTTCCTTTTACGGAGTCCTCTGGTTCTTGCATAGCATAAGACTGAATGACTTGATATCAGAGCTCTAAGTCAGTACAGGTAGACCCAAGGTTATGAACAAGATAGTTTACATATATTTGTTATTAAGATGAATTTGTACGTAAGTCAGAACAGGTCCATTTTTAAGTGCAACTCTATTTAGTTTTGGACAGCATAGGGAAGGGTTAACACCCTTGAAATATTTATTTTACTGCCTATGCCCCTATTCAGAAATCTATATTTCTTGTTCCATATTCATCCTACTGATTTTGGTAACCTCATTTCACAAACATTATGTGTGGAGAAGACAGATTTTGGAAAGGTTATTTCTGGACTACAGGTCCCAAAAACTCGAAGTCAACCTGACAAACAGCTAAAGAGATGCCAGAGCTATAGCCTACCAAGTAATTCCTCCAAGCTGTACAAAGAAATGGTTGTATGCTGCCTGGTTCCCAAGTTAAACACTACATTCTAGTATTCGAAGAACACTGTTTAGCATAACACTCTGCAACTCCATTAAGTCCTTGGCTGTTGTTCCAAAGAGTCCCACATTTCCCCACACTCTTTTCTATTGAATGGGATTGGAGCCAAGCCTGTAAGGCAAGCCAAGTAGTGATGCTTGTCTAGCACACAATCCCTGACAAATAATAACATACATAAATGGTTGAGTTTCCACAGCTGTAACTTTACTTGGGCTGCTAGTACGAAGTTAAGACAAGACATCTAAAGTTAGGATGAATTCAGAGAGTGGCGGGACAGGGGGAGTTAACATTTTCTGTAAAGCTCCGTTTGTTTAACTGCTTCAAAAACAAAAGACCTCACAGAGTTTTATCTCAAGAGCATCTCTGGAATGTCTGGCTCTTCTTAATGCCTGGGCCCAAGTCATTCATGCACAGGGATGGTGGTAACCTTCCCTTTTAGAAGTTGGATGGTTTGTTAGGCAATAAAACTAAAAGCTGCTTACTATAGTTCAAAGCAAATGCAGGCAGAACAAAAGACCAGGGAAATGGAGGGCAGGGAGAGTCCAAATGTCTTTAGAATACAGACAAAGTCTCCAACATCCAAATAACAGCGGCTGCCTTTTTTTAGTACTGCTTGCTCTCCGACATAACCAAAATGTTCATACTCAAGTATTTTGTTCACAATCTTATTGAGCTCTCCATTTTGCTAAATGATGCAACCTCTGTGATTCATTGAAAAACAACTCTGCAATTCACCGAAGAAGCATTTTGCCACTAATAAAGGTTTATGTATCCTTAAAATACATTTCTCTTCTGGAAAATAAAAAGAACATAAACACACTTCACTATTCTCTCTTTTCTGTGTAAATGATGGCCATTAATGGGTTTACATTGGGGAAGTTACCATGACATGAGTTACAGTCCACTGCATTGCGGAAAAGTGCCCTTGTTCTAGGGTGGTATTACAGTCAAGTTACTTCACCTTTCCTCAGTTGTAATTTTAGATTCAACTGCAAATAATATTCATTGCCTGGAGGGAATAGAGGCAGAATTTGCTTAGCATGATAGCACATATCAGGTTTAGTTACTTATTTCTAGACTTTATTCATTTATATCTCATGTTTCCCCCCCAATATCGGAATCTAAAAACAGTTTACAAAAGTTAAAGTTGTTGCTGTGTGTCTTCAAGTTGTTTCTGATGTACATCAACTTTAAAGCAAATCTATCATAGGATTATTATTATTCTCTCTCGGCATTACTTCACGAATGAAGATTCTTTAGGAAGGACTCATCCCACGATTTTACAAGCGCGTTGATGACTTAAAAGGCCAATCTGAGATAGGCAAGTCTGGTTGCAGAAAGCACAGCAGAAAGTCTCCTTGGGTGATGTTGTTTCCAAGTTGCGGTTCTTTCTGCGTTGTCGTTTCTCTTCAAGACCCATTCGGCGTGTCTTCTCGAAAGAGGCCGCAGCATTGTGCTTAGTGCATCTCCATGCCTCCCGATGTGAGGCCAGGGTGGACTATTTTTGGTGATCAATCTGGCCAAGCCTGAGATGTTGCTTCAGGGAGTCCTTATATCTCTTTTTGGGGGCGCCTCTCTTGCGCTGACCCATGGCGAGTTCACCGTAGAGTAATACCTTTGGGAGGCGGTGGTCCTCCATCCTAGAGACGTGCCCTGCCCAGCGCAGTTGCGTTTTCAATACCATGGCTTCAATGCTGGTGATCCCTGCTTGCTCAAGGACAGCAACATTCGTCACATAGTCGGTCCAGTGTACATTTAAGATAATAATAATTATTATTTCACTTTCAGGATCAAGCTTTTGGGACAGTGCAATAAAGTAGCGATAGGACACCTTACCAGGCCAATTAGATTTGATGTGGATGATCGAAATGGTTTTAAACAATGT
Organism: Anolis apletophallus; assembly: GCA_030556195.1. Taxonomy (NCBI): domain Eukaryota; kingdom Metazoa; phylum Chordata; class Lepidosauria; order Squamata; family Anolidae; genus Anolis; species Anolis apletophallus. Next base: position 100,174,606 of record JARBWK010000005.1, read on the forward strand.
ATTTATTTATTTATTTATTTATTCTTTCGGTTTCTAGACCGCTCCCTCTAGAAGCTCGGAGCGGTTTACAACAGGTAAAAAACATGCGTAAAACTGACATTATAGAACAATGGTGTAAAAGCAGATAAGCAATGATTTAATCTAAAACATTACTAGCGCGAAAATAATTCTAAAAACAAGCTAAACTACATAGAAAGCATAACAGTTACTCAACTGGAAAAGCCAGGCGAAAAAGAGCCGTCTTGCAGGCTCGGCGAAAAGAGGACAGTTCCCTGATACCTCTGACTTCCTCAGGCAGGGCATTCCATAAGGTTGGTGCCACCACCGAGAATGCTCTTTGTCTTGTTGAGGACAGGTGGAGTTGCCGGATGGAGGGGACGTTGAGAAGATTTTGTACACCGGAGCGTAGGGATCTCTGGGGACAATATGGTGAAAGGCGGTCCCTCAAGTACATTTTAATGCTGAGATCTTTTTAATCTTTATGTATGCATATAATTCTTTTCCCGGCATTGAATGTTTGCCATATGTATATGCTGTGCTCCGCCCTGAATATGAGAGTTGCCGTAGTAGCCCTAAGTCCTCTTAGGGGTGAGAAGGGCAGAATATAAATGTTTTAAATAAATAAATAATTTATAACCCGCCCTCTCTCCTTGAAGGGATTTGGCAAGATTTATTGACAAGATTTATTAGGAGAGGGCTTGGGTTTGCCTTTGTCTTCCAATGAGGCTGAGAGTGCAACTTTCCTAAAGTCACCCTGCAGGTTTCTATGATTGAGTGTGAATTCGAACCCTGGTTTCAAACCATGCCACTATGGTGACTCTCATACATAGGTAAAAATACACTAAAAGCTCTTGTTAAATTATTCATCTTGTAGTTATTGTTATTTTTAATATCACTTTTCTCCCAAAATTGGAACTCGATATTGCTCTTTGTCTTTGCTGATGAGCAGAGAGATCTCTTCCATTCACGTAATGAACGTGCAAATAGCACTTTACACAAAGTAGAAAGCTTTAAAAACCATGCACTGGATTTTTTTTAAAAATCCAAAGGGTGCATATGTACATGTCCAACTCTCCTTATCAGTCCATCTAAGAGATGCAAAGAATTAGTCAATGAGCTTTAAGAACTACCTACTTCAGTTGCTCTTGATATTATTTTCTCTATTTTTCTGTAACAAAGGAGATTTTGAAGTTATTCATAAGAGGCAGCCTCATTCTGCCTCATCTTAGATGTGAAAAGGAAGCCAGAATTTTGACCAGAACCAGAAGATTATGATACAAGATTCGACAATGTTTCACTATGACTTGCATGTTCACAGGCAGCCAGAAAACAGTGGTTCTGGAATTAAAACCATGTCCTTCTAATTGAAAGGTTCTATGGCCTGGATATTTAATAGCATCCATAAATAAAGAAGAAGCCCTATTTTGTTCATAGATGATACTGAGACCCAGCAAAGTATGTGTTTGGCTAAAGGTGTGCAATTGTGTGATCTTTGTTGGTTCACATTAACCTAGCTTCATTCCCTTCTCCAACAAACACGGACAATGTTCCAGAAGGTCCCCAGACCCTCCGAACCAGATCTGGGATGTGATAAAAGGCTGCAGGGTAAATGGGACCTCTTCTCATCTTCTGTTGATGGCAAACAAAACTCAAAATGTTTCCCTATATTTGCTGAAGGAACACATGAAAACAGTGGTTCTGGAACATTGGTTATTTATCCCAACCCAGAAATGCTCATGGTTGCCGTTAGTTACTTAGGTCTCTTGTAAGCATACCAACAGAAATCTTATTTTTTTATTGTATGTTCCTGCAAGATTAGTTAACTCAGATCGGAGCCTGAATGTTAAGAAGACACTTGCCCTGTAGCAATACATTTAGATATGGCAGGCAGCTCTGCTACAAATTTGAATGTATAGCTCTCTAGCACTTTATCCCCTCAACTAAACCCCTCTGCAATGATTCACAGCCCCCAGGCCACAGATTTGGAAGAAGCAGGATTTCTTTAGGAAAGCTGTGACAAGAACAGCTGCTTCTCAACTTCCATCCAAATCTATTTTTTTCCACGAGTGAAATGTTTGGGATTCTCCACTTGGTTCCAAAGGCAAAAAATAATGACCGCTTATACTGCATCAGCAGCCACGGGGGACTCAGATCTTTTTCTACCTCAAAGTTTAAGCTTGAAGTGGTTGTAACCATAGGGTGAAGGGAACCTTTTTGTGGTTGGGAATGGAGGGGAGAGCCTTCTTGTGACAGAAGACTGCAAAATCCCAGTGTTGGTCATATGATCAAGCAGAATTAGGTAGTTGATTTGGGATGTCTACATCTGTGGTGTCGTAAGAGCAGTCAAATTGTACTGCAAAAGAAAAGAGGGACAGGCACCTGAGGGATGGATGATATGTATATGCATAGTAAAGGTAAACATTTGGCCTTGACATTAAGTCTAGTTGTTTCTGATTCTGGTGGGTGGTGCTCATCTCAATTTCTAAGCTGAAGAGCCAACGTTGTCTAGACACTTCCAAGGTCATGTGGCCAGCATGACTGCACGGAGCGCCATTACTTTCCTACCGAAGTGGTACCTATTGATCTACTCAACTTGCATGTTTTCAAACTGCTAGGTGGGCAGAAGCGGAGGATAAAAATGGGACCCTACCCTGTCTATGGATTCGAACCACCAACCTTCCTATCAGCAAGTTCTGCAGCTTAGCGGTTTATGCATCCATCTAGCCATATAACCTCTGGGCCAAAATAAGTTGCGATAGTATTGTGTGCTGCCTACATTAACACAGCAGAGGGAACAATTTGTCATTATTCCTCATGCGGCAAATATATTTTGCCAGTCCTCATGAGAATGTAGGTAGCTTTTCCTGGGATCCATGTCTAAAGTAAAGTTTATAGTGGAACAGCAGCTATACAACTCCACAGTCATAGCTTCCTCCTAATTTAAAATAATGCTGAGAAATCATAGTACATCACACACTTTGAGAACTGGTGTGCTGTATTAGTGGCACACAAAACATAATGGTCTATTTTTATGCAATACACAAACTCACAGATTTTTCTTAAAACTCAACGATGGCAACCAGAATCCTTCCCCTCATTTTCCACAACTCCTTTGGTATTTCAGCTTCATTTCCTGACCCTTGTTTCACACTCCAGTGGGTTCTTTAGAAAAATCTCAGTTGCATGGTGTCTACACTGATTAAAACTTGAAGCCTATGACCTCATGCGATGTTAACGACTCCCATGCTCCAAGAGCACTCCGCTTTTCTGTCCAATTACTCCCTTCTGTGCAGAGTTATCGCCACCAAATGAGTGCATACAATGGGCTTCTGCTTCATTACCCTAACCAACAGCAGGATAGGAATAAACAAGCTAATTTATCATCCTAACCTCTTCTCCTCACAGGCTTAGATCTCAAGAGACACTCTCTTCTTTGAGAAAGAATTTAATAATCTGCTAATGTGAAACCCAATACATTTTTAGCATTTCAGCCATGTTGCTATTAGCTATTGTGATTTACCTTTAAGGTAGTTATTACACCAAAAAGAAGCTTTCAGCCACTATGAAATCTACCAAAAGCATTTTCTGAGTAAACATGTTTAGAACTGTAGCATCATTAGGGGTTCTGTTAATTGAAGTGTGCCTGTGCCAGTTATGCAAATATTTGCAAGCTTATATGTGGGCAAAAAAGTACTATATATGTATGCATATATGTATCTCAAAAAGACAGGCATGAGCAGGCAATGATCCAGTAGAAAATTTTGGATCTAGTTTAATAAACTATGTCCTAAATCTACTTGCTAGCTCCTGAAAGGCTAGTTCATTGGATAAATATAATTACTTAAACATTAATTTAGTAAGTTCCAAAACTCTAAATTAGATTTAAGACACGAGTGGAACTATGGCTCTTTCATGGTTTGCACATTCCAGCAGCTCTAGCTATCCAGCCAATGAGAAATACAATCCAACATTTGAAAATACTCTGGAAATCCCTTTCAATGAAGTCCAGGATTATTCAATCTTTGCTTCTTTTCAGTGGCAGGTGAGACTTATATAAAATGATTTTACGCCTCCATATTGCTTTTATTCTTTGTTTTAAAGTAATGTTTTCAATGGCTGTAATGTTGCCTTTAGCTTTAATCTCATTTTTGTGCTTTTTAACTATATCTATTTTACTATAATTCTATTTTGTAAACTGCCTGTTTCCAATTTGAGAAAATGGCACAGCATGAATTGACAGATTTGAAGAATCATGTAATTTCAGACTCTGATTTAGAACCAAATGAGACATTTTGTATAATTACTAATGTACTAGAGGTTACTGCAGGTAATGCACATGTAATGTAATATCTCCTAAATCTAATACTTTTTATCTAAATAGGACAAAAGTTACACCTTCACAGATGTTGAGGATTGCTCACTAAATTGGAAATCAATATACTACAGTGTTCAACTGAGCGCCAGTATGGCACAATGGTTTTAGTATTGGACTAAGTCGGACAATGGGAGATCAGTATTTAAATCCACACTCAGCCATGGAAATCCATCTGGTAACCCTGGGCAAGTCACATCCTCTCAGCCTCAGAAAAAGGCAAGGGCAAACCACCTCTGAACAAATACTGCCAAGAAAACCCATGACTGGTTCTCCTTAGGGTCAATGGAAATGACTTGAAGCCACAAAACAGCAATAAACAAATGTGTTTCAACATATATGAGAAACAGTTATTAAAGAAGATCAATTAATTAGTGTCTTCCCAAATTAAATAATAATACAATTTATTTATATTTCACTTTATCTCCCCGAAGGGACTCAGAATGGATTAGTTTTTATATATAGGGCAAACAGTCAATACTTTTAAACACAATGAACAAGGACATACAATACACAGGCAAAGTTAAAGGCCTTCCCATTTCCACCTCCGGCATCTGAAGGCGATGCTCAACTCCGGCCATGTGGAGGTGCTCTTGTTCCATTTTTTCATGCTGAGGAGCCTGTTGTCCATGGACTACAGCGATCATGTTGCTGACATGTCTGCATGTGGTGCCCTTTTACCTCCCCACTGAGGTGGTACCTACTGATCGAATCGCATTACGTGCTTTCAAACTGCTAGGTAGGCAGAAGTTAGGGCTGACAGCCAGGAGCTCACCCCCAACGCACGGCTCTGAACTGCTAAACCTCCGGTCAGCGAATTTTCTGTAGCTAGCAGTTTAACCTGCTACACTACCAATTTAAATCATGAGATTAGAACCCGCTAGGCTAATGATTTAAGTCATGAGCAACAACAGAATCTACTTTTCACTAGGAAGATCAAGAATAAACATCATCACGTCCTTTCACAAGGACTGACACCACCTATTGGTTTATGGGAGGTCTATCTTATTCCATGCAGAGACAAAACTGCAAAAAGCAGGAAACAGCAACCAAAGTAAAATGTGATTATATTTTATTCTTTTGGGTCTCTTTTTGTTCCCTCTTCACACACTGCCAGCCTTCCTGTGAATGGAGCACGCTATAAATAGAAACATTTTACAGAGAGAACCAGGAATATTAATACAAGAAATGGACAAGATAAGAGAATATGATACAATATATGAGCTTCCAGATTCACTGTCAAGATGTACTTATGACAAAATCTAGTGCAGCCTATCATGCAGTTCAAGTTCATAACCACGGCCAAATTTTTGATTCAAACTAGATGAAAAAATGTGGTCACAAAAGCACCGAGATTGCAAAAAGCTTCAAGGAACAGTAACTGACTGTTTACTTTTACTCAACAATCAACCCACACACATTTTTTCACATTTTACCATGCTACTTAGACAGGTTGTGTGTCTTGAGAAAGGACATCACAGCCAAGATCAGTGAAAAGTAGAACTGATGTCCAAAATCCTTGTGTTTGGGAGGCACACCCTTTTTTTGTTGTTGTTCAGAAAGGAAACTTGATCTTTCTGGAAGGCTTTAGACTGAGTTAAGTCTTAAAAATATGGACAGTAATGGAAAGACTACTAACATGAATGGGAGCCACATAGTGTCCTTCCCATTCTAAACCCATCCAATCCCTAAAGAGATAGTGTTGATAGCAAAATATGTCTAGGTAACAACACACTTCTTGCTAGTGTGGATAAACTCTTTAATCCCTCGTGCTGCTTAGTGGTTTATACAGCAGTGAGGATGAACCAATGTTATTTACAAGAAGAGTTCAAGCTGTGATTTTTACCAGAATGTTACGGTGTCTCTGATCATGAGCTGGCCACTGTTTATCTATAAAACAAGCATATTTAGATGGCGAACATTTCTCGTCTCTCAGGCATAATAATCTATCCATCTACCACATAATGCCTGAAGGAATGTTAAAGCATTTCTGGTATGCGTCCAAAGCCTTTTCATCTCAAGGAAAGCATTTCTGTCTTACCATAGTTAGAAAATAGTTTCAGGTGAGATCGTAGAAGACAAATGCCTTTCCAGTGCTCATATCAGTCAAAACTTTTAATTTTAAAATGAGATGGTAAATTGGGATGCTGATTTGCTTTTTAATTTTGCCATGAGACTAAACAGGATTTAATCTGGATCTGCCATAGTTCAGATTCATGATGCAACTAAAGGAGGGTAAACATCTTCATAACATGATTTATGGAAAAAAACAACTTTTTGCTTTTGAGACTTTGTTAATACCAAGATAATAATAAAATTTAACAAAAACATGTTATTTGCTGGGAAAAGTAACATTTTTACAATAAACTCCGCTGCCAGAAGGTGAACAATTCAAAAGATGATGCTATTTTAGTGCCATTTATGCTTCTGGTATGGGGGGAATGCAGTAGCAGGAAGAGCCACCTCCGCTGCTCAGAGGCCATCAGGAATCTAATGTGCTCTACTATGAGACACAGTATCTTATAATATATTCCTCGCCTACTTAAAACTCCTTTTTCCTGATATATTTGCCCATTCATTTTCAAGAAAAGCTATCTACAGAAAAACCGAAGTAGACATTGCCTTTTTTCCTGTTTCCTCTACCCAAAGACCTGCATCAGCATTGAACAACTTGGAAATAAATGATACTCTTCAGAAATCTTGGACTTCAACTACGACCATCCCATCGACCATACCAATGGAAACCGTAGTCTGAAACATCTGGAAGATGCAAAAGCTGGAAAGGGCTGATCTATGTCACAAATAAAGCAAATAAATAAATAACTGCAAACTAAATGTTTCAAAAACAGAAGGCCTATTTGTTGTTGTCTGTCTTCAAGTTGTTTTTGACTTACAGGAATCTTAAGGTGAATCTGTATCAGGGAGTTTTGTTGGAAGCATTTGTTCAGAGGGGGGCTGCCTTTCCCTTCCTCTGATGCTGAGAAAGTGTGACTGAAACTAAGAGTGAAACACCCAGTTATGAGGCATTTTCCTTTTCTGCAGTGTCTTCCCAACAAAGCAGTAAATCCAGATAACTCCAGCATTGATAAAGAGAGATTAGAAACTAAGTACTAAATGATTGTGATTTACAAAAGATAGCTGGAAAGATGAATAAATCTCTATCAGCAGTATGCCAATTCTCTCACACCAGAAGCAACTTGCATTTTCTCAAGTCGCTTCTGACACACACACACAAAAGCAGTATAAATCAACAGTAGTCACACAGGCTACAAGGAATAGCCTTTTCAGTAGCTGAAGTGTTGTTGCAGAGCTGTTTATCAGGAAAACTTGCCAAACCTGCTAATTGTTCCTATTTTAAAATCCAGTCAAAACTATATTTTATTCTGCCAAACTCTGGGGCTGGACAGACAAGTACATTTATCATCTGCCAACTCTGGAAACTTAATTGTGAGCTATACTGCCCCATCCTGTTCTTGTTGTTGTTGTTGTTGTCATTTTCATTGCCTTTAAAGTCACCTGGATATATTAAATTCAAAACAAGTTTCTTATAAAACTAACAACAAAAATAACTTTAGAATATTATTGAAATCAATAAATTAACTATTAATAAATTAACCGCACCAATGGGGATCCAAATGCCTCACTGATGGCTGAGACCGGATGAGAAACTCATCTTGAGCACACAGAAGATTGGGCGACTTGGAAGATGCTGAATAGGCTGCACTCTGGCACCATGAGACGCAGAGCTAAACTTAAGCAATGGGGCTACAAAGTGGAGTCCACAACATGTGAGTGTGGAGAAGAGCAAACCACATACCACCTACTGCAATGCAAACTCAGCCCTACCACATGCACAATGGAGAACCTTCTCACAGCAGCACCAGATTGGTCAGCTTCTGGTCACATGACATTTAGCATAATGCCAAGTTTTTTCAAACTTTGTGTTTTTAAATGCATTTTAATTGTACCCTCAACTAGCTTCTGACATGTTAAATAAATACCTGATGGGGAAACTTCAATTCAACAAGGTAAATTCTCTCCCTAAAGAAATGTAGCTCAGTGTTACCTTCTGGACTCCCTGCCTGCAGAACACATCTGATTCAATTCTAATCTTCACAAACATTGAGTAAAAAATCTCACTTGAAATCCTGCCAGTCAGTGTTGTCAATAATGGGCCATCTCAACGTAACGTAACTTCCTCTGTTCTCCTTTCTGAGTGATGCCAGCCACCACTGAGAAGATGGCGGTTTTTTTTACAAGCTACAAACCCGTGCCTCACTTAGGTGGATATGCAGTCAGTATAAGTACTGCAAGTAATGATAGGACAAACAGCATCAGGAAAGAATGGCTACCTTACCATTACGTTGATTATTATTACAATGTAGAGAAAAAGAATCAGAACTGCACATTATCAAAATGTTGCAATACAGCATTTTTTTCCCAAACCATATGTTCTGTTGTCTAGCCAAAGGAACAATGTGGTTCACTACATAATAGCCAATAGTTTTATCTGAAAACCTCAGTATTCAAAGCAATCCACAAGTTGAAAATACATTTCTGAAGAATGTGTTCACTGAAACAGGAAACCTGGATTATATTATGGCAGAAAACAGTGAAGTCACATAAGCACTGTGCCCAAGTCCGGGAAGCAGGAACCCTTGTTTCACCAGATGCTTTGAACTTCATTTACAAAGTTCCAGTGCGTGTGGTCAATGGTTTAGGATTATGGGGGTTGCAATTCAATGATACAGAAAATCAGCTCTTAAATCAGGCTCTAGAGGGTCCATCAAGACACCTTAATTTGGAAGCGGAAGACATTTTAGGAAACTACTAGTATTCATTATCAAATGTGCAATCTATTTTCATAGGTGAGTAAATCTACATAGAGAGGCCAACCACATCAAAATCAAGAGAGATAAACATACTAGTTTTATCCTTGAAATTAAAAAGTTTGCAGGGTTTGTTATAACATGTCTCACATTTGCCCATAACAGCCTATTAGTGGTGTCTGGCAGACTCATACTTGTCTAGACTTGGTGAAAGTATTTGCAGTATGAAAAACACCTTCATTATCAGAAATATCTTCAGAACCAGAGGGTTACATATGGCTTAATCAAAGATCGTAGTTATTTATGTGAATCAGAGGGGTTAAATAAATATGCCTTTTTTGAGACTGCCGTATAGTTCAGTTTCTGAATCAAGATTATCTGTTGGATTTATATAGCAGTGTAGGCTCATATAATCCACTTCAAATCAGATAAAGTGGATTCAGAAACTGGATAATACAGCAGTGTAGATCCAGTCTGAGAGTGCCATCATTCATCTTTTAGGAAGAATTGCCCAGAACATGTTTCTGAATGCAGTTCAGACACCTACAGCTCGAAAATATGGGGAGCTTTGATTTTGCCATTTTATACAAAGGGTGGCATTTAATTTTGACACTATATATAGTGAGATACAGTGACATGATGCCACAATAATGTGAATGCATATTATTATTGTTTTAAATTGTTATTTTATGATGTTTTATACTTACTATCGATGTATTTGAATTGTTGTTTACATGATTTCAATATGTCATAAGCTGCTTTGGGTCCCATGAGGGAGAAAAGCAGGATATAAATAAAGATTTATTATTATTATTTGTATATTCATGGATTTTGGCATTTACAGGGATCCTGGTAGAAGTCCCCAACTGATACCAAAGGGCCACTGTACTCAGCAATTTTGGAGGGCCAAAATTTCTGGAAATTTCTTCTATTCTCTTTCTCTGTAGGCAGTGCAACTTGAAGTGCAGTCTGAACAAGTAACTCCTAGTTATTAGAAAATTCCCAAGAAAGAAACAAATGGTTGTGCCCAATGGGTATAAATATGGCATCCGTTCCCAGCACAGTGGGGGAAAATAACTGCTAACCTTTTCCATCAAATAATCCAGATGGGGTTCGAACAGGCAAGGGGAAAAATTCATCCCTCCAAGTGTTTTGGACTTCAACTCCCACAACTCCTAACAGACTACTTGGAGTGGAAGTCCAAAACACCTGGAGCGCCGAAGTTGGCCCATGCATGAGTTAGAATCTCCCTATAATTCCCAGAAGCTCTAGAAATGTTAAAGCGTTGCAGTACAACAACATCCAGAGGGCCACACAACCCTCATACCTGATCAACTGCATTCTGAAAAGGTTGGTCCTAAAGAAAGTCACAAAGGATTTATCTGGGAAGGTTTTTGTTCTCTCCTGTGTGGCAGCAGCTTCGAATGAACAGTGAATGCAGTGAATGTGAATGCAACTGGCAGTTTAAGTGCTGCTTCTTAATAAATAAAACAGGGGACAGATCGGCCCATTTGTGAAGCAAAGCAAGGAGTAGCTCCTGGGACCTATCGTTTGCTTGCAAGGTGTCAGGCGAGGATGGTGAGCACAGAGATAGCAGAACAATAGGTGCACATTTTGGAACAGCAGATGGAGGAACACTTGTAGAAGCTTGAAATAAGGAGGAGCAGGCCAAGGCAGGAATGAGCCTCAAGGTTGGGAACTTAGTAAATAAAAGGCAAATATTATTTTTAAGTTATACCTCAGCATTTCTCAACCTGGGGGTCAGGACCCCTGGGGGTACCGTGAGGGTGTGTCAGAGGGGTTGCCAAAGACCATCAGAAAACACAGTTGTTAATGTTAATCATGGGGGTTCTGTGTGGGAAGTTTGGCCCAATTCTGGGGTTCAGAATGCTCTTTGATTGTAGGTGAACTATAGATCCCAGCAACTACAACTCTCAAATGTCAATGTCTATTTTCCCCAAACTCCACCAGTGTTCACATTTGGGCATATTGAATATCTGCGCCAAGTTTGGTCCAGATCTATCATTGTTTGAGTCCACAGTGCTCTCTGGATGTAGGTCAGGGCCGTAGCCAGGATTTTGTTTCGGAGGGGGCTTAGTTTGGTCCGGGGGGGGGCTGAGACTGGGTGGAAGAGGGTCTACCCTAGCAAATCTTTTGTATTGTTATCCCAATAACCCCATTAATGTGGGATATAATGAGCATGGTGATCAGATCATGATATGAATAAACATAACAGTTTAAATAATGTACCAGTAAGGCCTTTTCGGACCACCCTGAGAATTTGGGGCTGAAGCCCCTTAGCCCCCCCCCCTGGCTACATGCCTGATGTAGGTATACTATGTACTACAACTCCAAAACTCAAGCTCAATGTCCACCATACCCTTCCAGCATTTTCTGTTGGTCAGGAGAGTTTTGTGTGCCAAGTTGGCTTCAATTCCATTATTTAGTGGAGTCCATAATAATAATAATAATAATGTTTTTATGCCACCCAATCTCCCCTAGGAGACTCAAGAGAGATTTCCACAAATGCAAAAAAAAAAATACAAAAGACATACAATGTGAAACATGGAACATAAGCATAAACTATTAGCACAACATATATATTAAAACCTATATAGAAACCTGTTCCGCTCTCTTCTTTCGTGCAAGGTAAGCTACTAGGGGCCACAATTCTGATAAAAGGCCTAAGTCAGGGGTGTTCAATAGGTAGATCGCTATCTACTGGTAGATCGCGTAGGGTGTCCTGGTAGATCGCAGGCAGGGCGGGAGGAAGGCTCAGTCCCACCCCGCAGGCTCCCGACGCCGCCCAGGTGCAGAAGGAGGTTGGACTGGATTGCCCTTGGAGGTCTCCTCCTATTCTAGGAACCCGTTGTTGTTGTTGTTATTACCAGGGGCTGAATGGCCATCTGTGAGGAATGCTTTGATTGTGTTTTTTCCCTTATGGCAGGAGGTTGAACTGGATGGCCTTTGGAGGTCTCATTCTACTCTAGGAAACTGTTGTTGTTTTTACTATTATTAGTAGTAGTAGCAGCAGAGGCTGAATGAATATTATCATCATTATTATGAATAAATTCAGGGGCTTATTATACTCACATTTAGTTGAATTCAGTCTTAAAATATATTATATGGCTCTCACTGAAATACATTTCCAAATATTTTGCTTTTATGGCTCTCTGAGTAGTGGGTAGGTAGATCATTTTGACTTGGTTGTTTTAGAAGTAGCTCACATGCTGAAAAAGTGTGAGCACCTGGCTTAAGCTGTTGGGTGGGCTGGGCTGAAGCTAGTGAGAAAAAAAGGGAAGCATGGGACATGCTCTGTGCATGTGGGCGAACTATAAATCCTAGCAACTACAACTCCCCAAGTGACAAAATCAATCCCTCCCCCAACCCCACCAGTATTCAAATTTGGGCGTATCGGGTATTTATGCCAAATGTAGTCCAGTGAATTAAAATCCATCCTGCATAACGGATATTTATGTGATGATTCATAACAGTAGCAAAATTATAGTTGCGAAGTAGCAACGAAAGTAATTTTATGGTTGGGGGGTCACCTCAACATGTGGAACTGTATTAAGGGGTCGCGGCATTGAGAAACATTGCTCTTCCTGTACACAAACAATAGAGGTTTGGGGAAATGGTTGCAGTAACTCAGACATGGGCAAACTTGGGCCCTCCAGGTGTTTTGGATTTCAACTCCCACCATTCCTAGCAGCCTCAGGCCCCTTCCTTTCCCCCCTCAGCCGCTTAAGCGGCTGAGGGGGGAAAGGAAAGGGCCTGAGGCTGCTAGGAATGGTGGGAGTTGAAGTCCAAAACACCTGGAGGGCTCAAGTTTGCCCATGCCTGCAATAACTGGACCTTGGAAAAGTGAGTTTGGAATTCTGTGGCCATGTTGGCTGAGGGTAAGGGAGATCTCTAGTTTTTGGAAGGTGGGGGAGAGGGAAATTGCGTCCCAAACTCTGAAGTCCAACTCTCCTCCCTCGCTCCTTCCTTCCTTCCTTTCTCTTCCCTTCCTTCCTCCTTCCCTTCTTTCTGCTCCAACCCTTCCCCGTCTTTGGAGCCTGAAATGCAAACCTAAACACCGCGAAGAGAGGCGACAAAGCACGCAACACATTCCTTTCGTGGGCTGGAGCAGTTTCCTATGATTTGTTACTATTGGGAGAAAGTGAGGAGGAAGGGAAGAGTAGGACTTGGAAGTGGAAAGGGGGGAGGAGGAGGAGAGATCTTGGAAGCTGAAAGAAAAGAGGAGGGGAAGAAAGGAGGGAGCGGGGAAGAGAAGGGAAGGAAGCTCAACTTTCCAGCGCCGAGCTTCCTCGCAGGAGCCAAGTCGCCATGCCTCTTCCCAGCCCCAAAAGAGAGCCACCCCCAAACTTTTCCCCTCCTCCTTCCCTTGGAGCAGAGGCAGCAGCACAAAGAGGGCTCTCGCCGCAGCGACAAAGCCGGGCTCATTAGCTCACCGAAGGAGCCCAACAAAAGGGAGGGAGAGGAAGGGAAAGTTCCCCCTTGAGAAGCTTACCGATCAGACCTCCCACCAGAAAGGCGACGACTTGGAACACCAGCAGGGTCGCCCCGACAATGCAGAGCTTCTTGGTGCTCATGTTCTCGATAATTGCCCCAGCCATGTTGGCAAAAGCAGCAGGCGCCGCCTCGGCTCTCTCTCTGTGTCTGTCTCCCTTCCTGCAAAAGTTGAGGCTGTGAGGGATGGTGGAGGAGGAAGAGGAGGCGGCTCAGCAGTGATTGCCCAGGAAAGCCCTCCTCGGCCCGGAGCTGAGATTGTGGCCAAGCGGCGCCGCATGTGGCCGCTTTCAAGGCAAAGGGAGGCGCCTCGCAGGAGAGGAGCCCGCCCCTCGCTCCCTCTCTCCCCTCCCTCTCCTCCTAAGGCTGTCTTTCTCAACCTTCCTCATGCCAGGACCCCTTAATCCAGTGTTTCCCAACCTTTTTTGAGCTGCGGCACACTTTTAACATTAAAAAAATCCGGGGGCACACCACCAACCAAAATGACACAAAATGACACGCTAACACAGTAAAGAACAGCTGGGGGATGGTGGCCTGATGGGAGCAGCTGCTGGGAGTGCCGAAGCTGGGGAGGGGGCGGAGCCAGGCCGTGCCATGGTCAGCTCTCCACAGCTTCTCCAGCCTTGAGGGGGCAATGCCAACACAGCCGTGGCAGGGCCAGCACACTGCTGGTCTGGCACTATCCCCGCACGGCAGGAGAAGCTGGTGGAGAGCGGAAGCCGGGGAGGGGCGGAGCCAGGCCGTGCCATGCCCCACCCTCCCCGGCTTCAGCTCTCCCACAGCTTCTCCAGCCTTGAGGGGGCAATGCCAACACAGCAGTGGCAGAGCCAGCACAATGCTGGCCTGGCACTGTCCCCTCAAGGCTGGAGAAGCTGTTGGAGAGCTGAAGCTGGGGAGGGGGCAGAGCCAGGCCGCACAATGCCCCGCCCCCTCCCCCCAGCTTCAGTTCTCCCACAGAGAAGCATGAGCGGTGGACGGGCTTCAGTAGGCGGGGCTCCTCCTCCGCGTGGCTTCAGCGAGCGAGGGTGAGAGTCGTGGCGGGAGCCATGGCGGATTGGAGGCTGGCTGGGGGAACGGCTGCTGGAGGCGGCGCCCCAGCCCTTCTTCTTTTCTTCGCCGCCACTCGGCCTTCCTTCCTCCCCAAGCAGCTGGAGTTCGGCAGGAGGAGGGGGGAAGGAAGGGGGGGCAGAGAGCTTTTCTCGCGGCACACCTGATGATTGCTCACGGCACACTAGTGTGCCACGGCACACTGGTTGAGAAACACTGCCTTAATCCAGTTCCTTCCCACTCCTCTTGGCCTCCCCCCAGCAACACCAAGGGTATCCCTCTGGGCAGCTAAACCAGGAAATCCCAACTGGATGCCCCCCCCCCCCAGGGTCTCCCTCCAGGGGCAAACCAAGAATGGGCAGTCCCTGAATAGACTCAGAAGTGGAATGGGCAGATCACACTCTAGTTACATCCCTCCCTATAGACTACTGCAACGCTCTCTACGTGGGGTTGCCTCTGAAGATTGCTCGTAAGCTGCAATTAGTCCAACGCTCGGCAGCCAGGTTACTAACGGGAGCGAGGTACAGGGAGCGTACAACTGCCTTGTTGCGCCAGCTCCACAGGCTGCCAATTAGCTCCCGAGCACAATTCAAAGAGCTGGTTTTAACCTACAAAACCCTATACGGTTCCGGCCCAGTTTACCTGTTTGAATGTATTCTCCCCTATGAATCATCCAAAGCGTTAAGATCTTCCGGAGAGGACCTGCCCTTAGTCCTGCCACTTTCGCAATCGTGTCTGGCGGGAACGAGAGATAGGGCCTTTTCTGTGGTAGCCCCTCGGCTATGGAACTCTCTCCCGATTGAGATTAGATCTGCCCCCCCCCCCTCTTGTCCTTCCGGAGGCAACTGAAAACCCGGCTATGGAATGAAGCATTCTCTGATAATGGCTGAGGCCGGCCACAGGACAAAGTTATCGACCACACATACGGACGGAGTTGGGCATGATGTTATTTTGGCGATTTGGCTTATTTGTAATCTTATTCTATATGTATTTTCATCTTTTGTTATTGTATGATGTTTTTAGATTGTATTATTGCATTGAATCCTTGCTGTGAATCGGCCTGAGTCCCTCTACGGAGGTGAGAAGATTGGGATATAAAAGTTTTAAATAAATAAATAAATCAAAATTCAAACTGGCACTGCCTAAAAGAATCCCATACTTCGTGTGATTGTGAAGCAGAGCAGACAATTCCAGCAATCTGAATGCTTGTCTACTGTGCCCTGACTCATGTACAGAGGAAGAATTGTTGGAGGCTACAGACAATGCTGTTGCTGTTGCCCGTTTTTGGTCAAAAGATATTTAGCCACCTGCACAACTTCTATTTTAATCAGTTCTATACTAATTTGTGCAATGCTTTTGATACGAAATAAATGTGGTGGTGATCCCCAACCATAACATTACTTTCCTTGCTACATCAGTCATCTTGCTACTGTTATTAATTGTAATGTAAATATCTGATATGCAGGGTGTATTTTCATTCACTGGACCAAATTTGGCACAAATACCCAATACGCCCAAATTTGAATAATGGTGGGAGTGGGGTGGGGTGACTGATTTTGTCATTTGGGAGTTGTAGTTGCTGGGATTTAAAGTTCACCTACAATAAGAGAGCATTCTGAACTACACCAATGATGCAGTTGAACCAAACTTGGTGCACAGAACGCCCACAGCCAACAGAAAATACTGGAAGGGTTTGGTGGGCATTGACCTTGAGTTTTGGAGTTTTAGTTCACCTACATCCAGAGAGTACCGTGGACTCAAAAAAATGAGAGATCTGGACCAAACTTGGCATGGATATTCAAAATGCTCAAATGTGAACATTGGTGGAGTTTGGGGAAAATTGACCTTGACATTTGGGAGTTGTATATGCTGGTATTTATAGTTCACCAGCAATTAAAGAGCATTCTGAACCCCACCAATGATTGAATTACACCAAACTTCCCACACAGAACCCCCATGAACAACAGAAAATACTGTGTTTTCTGATGGTCTTTGGTAATGTAAATATCTGATATGCAGGATGTATTTTCATTCACTGGACCAAATTTGGCACAAATACCCGATATGCCCAGATTTGAATAATGGTGGGCTTGGGGTAGGGGGGATTGATCTTGTCATTTGGGAGTTGCAGTTGCTGGGATTTATAGTTCACCTACAATCAAAGAGCATTCTGAACCCTATCAACGATTGAATTACACCAAACTTCCCACACAGAACCCCCATGAACAACAGAAAACACTGTGTTTTCTAATGGTTTTTGGCATCTGGCCATGGTGGTCCACGCCTTAGTCACCTCCAGATTGGACTACTGTAATGCACTCTACGTGGGGCTGCCCTTGAAGATGGCCTGGAAGTTTCAATTGGTCCAATGGGCAGCAGCTAGATTACTAACTGGAGTGTCCTACAGGGAACGATCAACCCCCCTGTTTAAGGAGCTCAATTGGCTGCTGTTCATCTTCCAGTCCCAATTCAAGGTGCAGGTTCTTACCACGGTTTGGGACCCACCTACCTTCGTGACCGCATTTCCATCTACGAACCCAGGCGACCTCTTCGATCTTTTGGAGAGACCCTGCTCTCGCTCTCATAAATTACTGTTTTCGTGACACAGTAATTTGTTGTTACTTGCAAACTGGAGATTAAACCAACCCTTTCTAAGAGAGACAGAAACATATGGAAATGTATAAGGACATATCTCTCATGAAAACCATTCACTTATATATTTTAAAAAAATACTCATATGTACTGAAGTTCAATGTGTTATTGAATCTAATGCACATCTCAATTTTCAAAACCCTAAAACCAAAAAAAGTATTTATATGGCCGACCTTATGATGAAGACCTTTGGAAAACTCAAAATGTTGCAACCTGTGGCATTTTTGTTGATTTGACTACTCAGCTATGATTTGTACTTGTTGACCACTGTTGTTTTTTTAAAAAAAGAAAAGCAGGCTATTCTTTTTTTCCCCACCTAGTTCATTTAAAAAATTCAGTCTGCAAAATATTATTACTTACTAAGAAAAGTATTGACAATATGCTTTGTATTGCAAATATCATTTAAATTCTTGCATTAAGTTGCCAACTAGACATTTCCGGATTCTGCTTTTGTTCAATTAACTACAACTAGAGCCAAATAAATCAGCAGGCATTTTTCACAGCAGGAAGATACTATCACTGATAATGTTTATATTGTTAAAAAGTGTGGGCACGGATGAGTTGTCAATTCTTTTGCACAGGAAAACTTCCAGATGCCCTTCTCTCTTTAGAATTCACAGTCTCACAGTTATGCAAAGCATTGCCCACTGCTTCACACTGTTTGCTGCAGATTCTTGGAGCTTCTTATGGCAGTATTTTTGGTGAAACAAATATGGGCTGGGCAGGAAATTCTTTAACTGCGAGTTGATGATTGCAAAGAACTCATATTCATACTCTAATAAGCTGTAAGGATGAGAGATCTGGTAAGTATGATAGATTAAAATAATGTACCCCATCCCAAAAGTCTGAAATGCAAACTTAATTTTCTCTTCTAAAAATCGAAAGCTCACTCTTAGATCATATGTATCTTGCACCCAGTGATGGTATTGATATCTAATGATCTGAGGAATGGTAAGAGAGGGGTATCGTATTTCTTGCCTGGATTTCCACCCAAATTGGACCCTTAAGATAATTGGACACTTAAGACTATTTTGAGCCTCTCCTTATCGAAAAAAACCTGCTTGAGCCATAACTACAAAGCTTTGGATTTGAAATAAGAGTCCACAAATGTACATATTCCAACTTTCTGTTTTAGTGGTCAGCAATCTCTCAACCCAAATTAGATACTTGTCTGAACAAATGTCCGCTGGCTTTATCAGATTGGGCATGGAAATCATTCTACATGTACACACAATGGATCTTGATTATCAGAAGCTGCCAGAAGGCCAACGCAGCCTCCCTTGTCTGGGAAATGACTGGGCAAGGTGGCTGAAAGGTGAAAATCTCTGAGACTCGTCTGGTTATATTCTGAGACAAATCACACACATTGTGTGTGTATGTATGTGTATTAACCGTCCCCTGCCACATGTTGCTATGGCCCAGTCTGTGTATATGTGTATATGTGTGTTTGCATGTATATATGTGTGTGTGGTTTTGCGCATGCATTGTAATGCAATTTTTTGGGCTTTTTAAGTCTCTTCTGCTGTGTTTTTCAGTGTTTTTATGAGTGATGGTTACTCGTTGGCCTAATAGCTGTATTGTGCCCAAATTTGGTGTCAATTTATCCAGTGTTTTTTGCATTATGTTAATCCCACAAACAAACATCATATTTTTATTTATATAGATATATATATAGGATATAATTGATACCAAAGGATACAAGGTTGGCAGAAAGTTGAAATAAAAAGATACAGTTTAACTCTGTGGAGGAGTTGCTACTAGTGGTCTGTTTGCAATATCCTTCTTCTCCACAATTGCGTAGAATTATATTTTTATTCTTGTGCCTTTGGAGAAACTATAAATTGTTTCTGGGTAATGGGGGGGGGTGGTATCGTGTTCAACAACATTGTAAATTGATTTCAGGGTTCAAGGGGAGAGATACTTAGACCGCACAAAATCTACCTAATTAATAGTGAAACTCACAGTGAAATCTTGGATTGGCACTTTAAGAATATTAATTTTGCATACAAAAGGTGACAGATTCAGCAAGACAATCTCATTTTCAATCAGGGATTAATTTAAAATTCTCAGCTTAGCCCCTTTAGATGCTGGGTTGACTATTGCCAATGGATTCAACAGTAAAACAGAAAACAGACCTCATCACTTAATCCTTCTATTAAACAGGCTGAATGAAGTATGTGAGACAAAAATTGCCATTTTCATCTTTTAAATTCTTTCTCCAAGAAAAAAGACGAAAATGAGTTTTCAAACTCTTCCACCTTTTCAAGATTGATACCTTTCATAATAATATAGCCTTAAGAGAACTCATATCAGCAAGTGTTATGGGATTTCACAGTATGGGGATGCATTTGTTTGGGGAGGTTTGAAATGCATTTCTCTGCTGACAGAAATAAATGCCCTGTGAGGAAAGAGGTGGTCTAGAAGGATAATGATATGAACACCCCCTGCTGCTAAGAATATGAACAATCCATTCCAGGGCTTTGTGCATTTCGCTCTATCTGAGCTGCCAATATGAATTTTGCTCTTTACCTCTTCTGGCGGATTCTTCCAGCACACTAACGTTATCTCACTCTCGCCTCAATTAAGCCACAGTCAGTTATCTCTCTCCCAAGCTCCAAATACAGAGACATGCTGGATTATTTGTATCACCGCTTCAACTGAGCCAGGCCAAATGGAAATGTAGTGAAGACAGAACAGTCAATGCTAGAGGGGAAAATATTACAGATTACATAGGATGCATGTTACACTGGTTCTGAAATCTCAGCACTGGCTGCTGATGAGCTGCTGGGCCCAATCCAAGGTATTACTACGAGTGTTACTGTGTGGCTGTAAATGGCTTACAGACCAAGTATTTGCACAACCACCTCCCCTAGTACTAAAAAAAACCAGGATTAAGGTATGCTAGGGAATCTAGCACAAGGAACAGGCCTTTCTCAAGAGCAGTACCTCAGCTATGGAACTATGGGCACATCCACACTGACCCTTTATCCTGGGCCAGATCAGAGTGTTGAATACAATATTTTATCCTAAATACAACTGACAACCAGTGACCTTGTCACACACGCTGCCTGAATGATGTGGTCTTGTCACCTCCTGGCAGCACTTGCACAGGGGGTGTGGGAACCTGTCGCCCCATTTCCCACTCTGTTGCAGCTTTCCTTCTGCCTCATCACATGGGAGAAGCCTTTTTGTGGTGGCTCATGTGGAGTTGGTAAATGTCGATAAACAGAAGCTTTACCACAGTTTATGAACCAAAATATACCGTGCAGTATAATAAAGTGTCAGTCAGGCTTGTGTAACAAGTCACAGTAACTTTACTTCAGTTCAAAAGGTCAAACAGAGCAATAATGTACCGCTACAATAATATGTACAGAAGTCTCTCTGAATTCACACAGAGAACAGAGGGAATAAACAGTCCTTTTAAACAGTCTTTAAAATATGCTTCATGCCTTAGAAATGATCAGGCCACAGAGAGTTGGGAGCCATTTCCTTCCTGGTTGTTTCCAGTCAGCGCTCTCTTCACTCTCTGAGGTGAAAGTGGCAGTTAAAACCGTTTCTCTCAGCACCAAGCTAGAGACAGCAGCCAATCAGAACTCTGGCTACTGACATGCTCAGCCAAGCAGCTGCTGACACATGTATTTCCAGTCAACCCATTACATCATGGCGTCTTTTTTTACAAATCCCTACAGCTCAAGAACAGTTCAGTCACAGAGCTGCTCTGAAGTAGTTCTCTGGGGTGTGATGGGAGCCATTGGGCTCTGTGGTTGAAGAAAAACCCTGTTGAACTACCAAAAAAAAGAAGAGGTAAGTGTGAAGATGTCCCATGTTAAACCAACAACAGTCAAGCCAGAAATGACAAATTTGGTTTAAATACCGATAATCAAAATAAACAAAACCAAAGTAAAAAAAACCCAGATAGGATAAAACAGAATGACTGACAGCTCTAGGGAATATCCTTTTAATGCTGAGGCAGAACAAAGGAAACCAAGGTTTAGACAAGAATGTGATGTGCTGCCCAAATAGCTCTAAATCTAGATGGTTCTGAATGATGTACTGCACACACATGTAAACCCGTTTGTGTGAGTCACAGAAATCATGAAGAAAAAATAAATATAATTAGAATTAATTCTTTCATTTTCTCAAAACTCATCATAGGCTTTTGTTGAAGATCACCTTCTAATGACTGAAATGCAGTTTGAATGATAGTTCCTTCCTCACTTTGCAGCCCTTGGTTCCCTCCAACTAGGCCCCTTGAAACTCCCGGATCTGGAAGATCTGGATCAAGTTATGTTTCTGCAATTAAGCAGATAAAATAACAAGAAGACTGAAGCCAGGAACTCTGATTTTCATAGTTAGGAAAGGTTGATTGCATACAAATGGAAATGACTATTTAACAATTGCCTTGAATATCTACAGTTCAAACATGTTTAGAGACCAGAGCCAAAATATCATCTTTAGAAAACTCATGTCCAGGAAATAAGTTAGTTCCACACAAATTCTCAACTCACTCCACCTCCCTCTCAAATCCTTTGTGTCTCCAAACATAATACACACCCACACATTAGCTGATGATATGGAAACTATGATATTACATTAAAAGAAGAAAGAAAGACACTCTCTCTTCATTGCATGCTTAAAAGTGGCCAGTGAAGAAACCTAATACATAGAATTGCCCTTGGATGGACATCTGAAAACAAACTACAAAGCAGCTTGGAGAGTAGTTCTCCATTTCTCATTTCAAGACGTCTATAACAAAAAAAATGTCAACATGGTTCAAATCAAGCAAACAATAATTGTTTCACCATTGGGAGGAGTTGAAGAAAACTTTGTGATTAATGAGCGGTTTTGAGTCATACCCCATGTCTTCCTTCAGAGCATTTGTTAAACTGCTAAAAGTTTTTAAAATGTTGTTGCTATGGAAACTGTTTTTACATTGGCTGAATTATACTTTAAAGGGTTTTTTAATGTTACTATTTCATTATATTATCATTTTCTATGCTTATATTTTGATCTCCATATTATGACTTGGTCCAGAAAAGGCTGCTTATAAATACTGCCAGATTGTTAACTGTTTTGACTAGGACACAATAAATGTACATTCACTTCTCAGAAAAATAACTTTCCCAGTAAAAAGTTTCAGGCTATTATTTTAAATAGGTTTTCATAATAATCTACTTTTTTCCTCCATTCAGCTTTATATGTTTCTCCTACACTGACAACTTGAAAACAGAGAATCAGCTGTCAGTCTGTGAATAATTCTCAGCATGGATGTCTGTAAATCAGTCTAATCCCACTAAATAATGGTTTAGGAAATATCATCCCCAATGCAATGGTAGAACTATTCCTGATCATTTTCTGGTGCTTGTTTAAAGGCAGATGCTCCTGTGTTAATCAGCGTAACACAGCAGCCTATAAGAAAAGTTAATGCTTTACCTTTAGGACCCCTTATTAAGGGACAAATCTCTTTTGAAATGTGTTAGATCTACACTGCCATATTCTTCTTCTTCTTCTTGGCTTTCTTCGTGAACGAAGATTCAGGAAGGATTCATCCCACGCTTTCTACAAGCACGTTGATGATTCGGAGGTTGGATGTGTCCTTCGAGCCTGTGCAGTGGGCCTTTCTGGTGGAGCGCAGTGTTCGCAGAACTGGCCTCACCCTTTAAACCAAAGGTTCGTCTGCCAGGGCCGAGCAAGCTGGGACAGTGGCAGCGAGGTCCTCAGGTCGTAGGTTTGGTTCGAGTTTCCTTCTCTAGATGGTTCACCTTACAGGGTTAGACGAGCACCATATGCCCGGGTTTGAAATTAGAGTTTTCCTTCTCCTAGGATGGTTGCCAAAAGGCTAGAGAGCCCATTCTGCCCTTTGACGCTCTTTATCAGATCCTTCGGTTGTGACCTGTCTGCCATGGGAGGCCCTACCGGTGGCTTTTATGCCACCGCCAGCATAGCTCACAGCTTCATTAGGGTACGCAAGCCTCTCCCGCACTACAAGGGGGCGCCAGCGGAGAGGCACTGCCATATAATACACTTTGAAATCTACATTATGTGGCCAGTGTAGAGTATATGGATCTGCACTAGTCATATAATGCAGATTCAAACTGTATTATATGACTGTGTAGATCCAGCCATAGTCAGAAAAATGTGGTTTAAAGTGAAATAAATGACAGTAAATAGATTAATATATGAATCATATGCAAGTATGACCATTCTTGAATAATATATTATTCCAATAAAATGAAATAAAAATTAATTTGACCATTAAAACATGCAGCTGAATTAATACAGTGAACAGTACATTCAGATTGAGATTTTCTATACTTCAAACGAAACAGCTTTCATGGAAAATCAACAAAATGCCCAATTTTTTTTTATAAAAAGTCATTTAATTACGAAACATATTTGAGGTTACTGTTATGACTATGGCATGCTCCTGTGAAATAAGATAATGAATAAAGTTTTTAAAAAATAACGATAAGTCCTTAATGTAGTTGATCAAGCAAGATGCCCGGCTTATGTAGTCTGGCTCTGGGGAAGTAATATGACTGGGAAACATCAGCATTATGCACAGCTGAACTGCATGGCTAAAAAGAAATCACTGGTTGTACTGAAAGGCACATTTACTGAGGGTGACTTCTTCCTCCCCCCTCCCCCTCTCCTCTATATGCACTAAATAAGATTGCTGTAAATACGAAAAACAAACTGGAAATGTTTAATTAAGAGCTGTAAATCCTGATGAAACCTTAACAAAAATCTTCAAATTTTATTTATTTATTTACTATATTTATATTCCGTCTTTCTCAATCCCGAGGGGGGACTCAAGGCTGCTTTCAGCATAGGCAATAATTCAATGCCTTAAAAAGAATATACATTAGATATACGATTAAATAAAAATTTCAATTAAAAATTTAAACAAGATTAAGAGCATTAAAACATATAAAACATTTAATTTCAGTTTTTAACCATTTATATAACCATTTCTTGCTTAAGACAAAGGGAGTGAAAACACATGAGCAGAAGGAATACTGCTGCAAATATTTGAAATATAAGGAATGTTCTATCAACGGAAAAGGAACCTCTGTGGGAAGAACCAGATGCACCCTACATAGCGGGAACTCACAACTATTAAACTTTTGTTGGCAGTTTTAGAAATGTTAGTACTGTGAACTGTTGCCTTTTATAGCAGCTGGGATAACATCCACTAAACCAGTGTTTTTCAACCTTTTTTGAACAGCGGCACATTTTTTACATTTACAAAATCCTGGGGCACACCACCAACCAAAATGACACAAAATGACACTGTAACACAGTAATACATATAGTTAATATGTTTTTAAATGTATTTATACACTCAGTGTGAAACCTGGGCCAGTTTCGATGAACACAACATAGATATCCTGGCAGGAATGGTAGAAAGACACAAACTTCCCACACAGAACTCCCATAACCAAGAGAAAATACTATAAAAGTTTGGTGGGCATTGACCTTGGGTTTTGGAGTTGTAGTTCACCTATATCCAGAGAGCACTGTGGACTGAAACAATGTTGGATCAGGACCAAACTTGGCATGAATACTCAATATGCCCAAATGTGAACACAGATGGATTTTGGGGAAAATAGACCTTGACATTTGGGAGTTACAGTTTCTTGGATTTAGAGTTAAGACAAAATCAAAGAGCATCCTGAAATCTTGCAACAATGGAATTGACCCAAACTTGGCATATTGAACTCCCATTACCAACAGAAAGTACTGAAAGGATTTGCTTGGGAATTGACCTTGAATTTGGAAGTTGTAGTTCACCTACACCCAGAGAGCACTGTGGACTCAAACAATGTTATATTATGTTGTTTGTTTTCTATCCAGAATCACAATGTTGGAAGGAGGCTCACCACTTTAAGGTCCCTAAAACAGGCATGGGAAAATTTCGGCCCTCTGGGTGCTTTGAACTTCAATTGTCACCATCCCTAACAGCCTGAGGCCCTTTCCTGCTTAAATGGCTGAGGGGGAAAGGAAAAGAGCCTGAGGCTGCTAGGAATGGTGGGAGTTGGAGTCCAAAACACCTGGAAAGTCCAAGTTTGCCCATGCCAGCTTTCGACAAAGACCTCTTCTTCCCCCTTCCCCTTCACGCTCTTTCTTCCCCCTCCTGCCGAACACTTACTTTTTCTTCTACACTGCCACTTCTGCCGCCATTTTGATCTGAGGGAGCAGCGTGAGCGTGTTCAGGAGGGGAGGGGGGAAGACTTGACCCATGCGGGCGCTACTGCGCAGACTCTCCCCAGAGCGAAGCGAAGCAAAGCGAGCAGAGCGAGGCTGGGAAGAAGGGAGCCCGAGTGGAGAAGAAAAAGTGTTCGGTAGGGGGGGGGGAAGGGTATTGGAGGTCCCAATTTCCCATGGCACACCTGATGATCGCTCACGGACTGCAGTCTACCCAAACTTGGGTTTTTTAAACTTGGGTTAAAGCGGTAAATGCTATCTGGAACCGCCCCAAAACTTAATAGTTATATTTCACTTTATGGAGCTTCCAAGTTCTTGCACTAGTTCTATCTAGCTCAATTAAAACAAGTGAGACTTAAACTACTTGTGGATGGCAGCCCTAAGTAGCCCATCAAATGCATATATGAAGTTGTCTAATTATTTAAATTGATGGGATTCATGTAGAGGTAAGAAATAATTGACACCATGATCTGGAAATCGTATTTTGTAAATCTTCAGACTCATCCATGAAGCCAATATGGGTCAGCTTGTAGTAAATTACACTCTTTTAATTACCCATATTGGCAAATATAGGAAATAAAACAGCATGGGCACTTGTTTTGCATCTCACTAAGAAGTACTTTACTGCCTGCTAATTACTTCTTCTGCAAAGTTTCACACACATAATATTTAAGCATAGAAAATCCTTATATTTAATTTCTGCTTATATTCAAACTGCTCTCTCTCTCAAAAAATATGTTAACTTCAAGTATATTTTCATTGGCAGTAGCTGCTTCCTGGGACTGCTGCTGTTCTATCTTTTTCTTTCCAGTGGATTTTTTGTGGTAAGGACATCATTAAAGTAGTGCTGAGAAAATACATGAGAATTATAAATTGCAGCTTCCATTGCACAAACCCTTGATAAAATTCTATAAATAATGTAGGACAGCAGCACAATAAAAGCCCAGAAACAATCCAATACATGTTCTGGCCACAGACAGCTAAACTAATATCTCACTGTGCAAATTTAATACATTTAGGTCTAAAAATGTTATATTAATGCTTACAAGCTGCATGAAATCTCTATACAGACATATGTATATGACAGACCCACAGAAGCACTAAATACATGGGATTTTATCTGCTGATATTTCAGTATCATTACAGTTAATGTCCAAATATATTTAAGTATCATACTGCTATATCAATTAAATCTGACTAGTTTGCAAACAATCAGTATGTTCACTTGACAATAAACATTTCAAATGGGAAATGTGGTTTCTTCTGGTCTTTTTATCGACAGTTTAAGTCAATCCCATCCCTAACTGTATTGTTATGAGCAAACAAATGCATCTCACAACTAGGGTTACATGTTTGAAAGGACCCAAAACTCAAAGGATAACTTGTTAACTCAAGACAAGTTGAATTCTCCCCAAGTACGGTATGCTCCAGGACAGGAGAACAGGGTTGAGTTATTCAATGAAGCTAATTCCCTCTCTGGAATGTAGCACCATAAGTAACAAAGATTGATAGTGACAGGGCTGCTTTCATGTCGCACCATCATCTACCACCAGCTGTGCAGCAGAAAGAAAGAGCTCTCCAGAATTCACAACTTCCCCATTCCAATTATTCTGTCCTTTTCCTGCTGTGAGTAAATGAATAGTGCTAAGTATTGGCAGTGTGATGGTGCAGGAATTTGCAGATTTTTTGCAACCCCCTGAGGGCCAAACATACAGAGAGCAAATAGCCAGCAAGCAGTGGTAAAATTACAGAATAGATCTAGGTAAGCAGAATATGGATTGTGATTACACAGGGTTACATATTAGTAGAGTCAAGTGTGTAAAGTAAGAATGCAAAACTTCATTCCCATGTGCAAGAATTAATAAGTTCTCCTTATGGGAAACATACAAGAATTTGTGCATATATTCCATCCCACCTTCCCCTCATCTTCCCCCAGGTTATCTATTGGGTTTTTTTGTTTATTTTTGCAAAAAAACAAGTTATAAAACCAAGGTGTTAAAAATCTGTTTATAACTCTTGACATCCCACTCCAAAATACAGGCATACCACAATCGCAAACAATTTTAATTTCATTTGACAGCCATTCAAGAAACCCGAGCCAGTTCCTGACTGGTCCAAAAACTGTCTGTCTGGGAACCGCGTCCTGAGTGGTTCAGGACTCCATAGGACGTCACTGCTGGTTGGCTCTTTGTGTGGTGGGAAATTTAATAAACAAAGGAATATATATGTTATGGCGACAATTTTTATGTTTATATTGTTCTGTTAATCTTATGGTTGTTTACTCTGTACGTATTGTGATGTTACTTGGAAACATGTTACTTGAGTTCCCTCAGGGAGTTATTATTATTATTCATTTATTTTGAAGAGTTAGTTCATTTATTGATCTGCACCTGAGAGGGGCATGATCAGAAAGGAATGTGGTGTGGCAATGGACTCATGATATGCTTAGTGTTCTGGCTCCGGTAGACACAATGGGAGGAATCTTAATACACAATAAGGTGCTCTCAGGTGTTGGTTAGTCAACAGACCTCTCCCCAGGAAGCTGATACAGAGATCCAGGAAAAGGGAACATTCTCAGACTAGCCCAGATCATATCATGCCAGATAGATAAAGGGAACCCAAAGGGCTCTGACTCAAATTCATTGTATGTCTCTCTCATTTTTCTTAATTCTTTGTATGTAGATTTAGGTGATTTTCTGGGTGAAGGTGAGACAAGGGTGAGGTATGTTCATGTTCTGGGGAATTTCCAAGAAATTTCATACAAAGATGACTTTTTACGGTGATTACAAACAGGGGCGGTCTGAGCTCTCCAGGGGGAGTAGGCGAGCATTATTTTGCACCCCCCCCCCCAGCGGCTCACAGCTGCGCCCGTGCATGCGCACTGGCTCCCGAGCGCGCCGGCATGGAGGAACGGGGGGGGGGAGAGGGGACTCACGGCGCGGGCGCCCAGACCCGAGAAGGAGCAGGAGGGGGGAGGCCAAGAGGGCGGCCCCCACGGAGACTCCCTGGCAGTGGCAGCAGCAGCAGCAGCGCCCCCCGGAAGGGCCCGGAGCCAGAGGCGCATCTTCCTGACGTCACTTCGTCGCGCCTCTGCCGAGAAGGAAGGGCAGGAAGGCCTCGCCCGGCTGCAAGGACGCGGCAGGGAGACGCTGGAGGGAGGGAGGAAGGAGGAAGAGGCGCGTGCCTCAGAAGGCCTTCCTCCCCTTCCTCCTCCCAGAGGCGGGCCGCGAAAGTGATGTCAGGAAGATCCGCCTCTCGGCCCTTCCGGGGTGCTGCTGCTGCTGCTGCCAATGCCACCATGCCGGTGGCACGCTCCTCCTCGGTCGGGCACCCACCCCGTGGGGCGCGCCACCATGCGGTGGCACGGCGGCGGGGTGGGGCGGCGCGACTCCCAGGTGGCGATGCCCCTCTGGGAACGTCGCCCTACGCGACCGCATAAGTCGCTTAATGGTAAAGGCCGGCCCTGATTACAAATGACTTTTTACGGTGATTACACGTGGCTGGATATATTTTCTAATGGAGCCACAGATAATAATCCACAATTTCAGATCCTCACTATCACTACAACACTACTTAATTTTCTTTTAATTAACCAAAAATATTCTAAAAAGGTAACAGCATGGCAGTAACACTATGGCAAGTGTGTTATACAAGAAAGTAGAAGAGAAATCTTTGGACAAGATCCCCATGCAGAAATACAACTGAAAAGTGACTTCCAAATGTTAACAAGTCAAAACTGAACAGCTGTTGTACTGTAACAGCAAACCATTTATATATCTATGTCATCTGTAGATGTTAAAAAGAAAACCCAATTGTATATTCTAGATTTCATACAGTTACATTTAGTTATTGATCTCCATTGCATAAGGATTTTAGTCATCATGTCACAATTTTATAGAAGAGTCGAAATACCCCAAAGTTATGTGTTTCATCTTATTTTAGGAGGGTCAATTCTGGTTAGTACTTGGATGAGCAAGCCCCAACAAATACCAGTTGACAGATAACTAGATTAAATTTGTACCTGTGTATAGTTAGTCTTCCGTTCCTGAAGCCTTCTTTCTAGCTTTTAATCATAAGGAAGATATGAAAATCTGAATGCTGAAAATAAGTCCAAGAAAGGAGCAATAAAAGTATACTCTGATTTGGTTGCAAAATGTCCAGATGCATGAAGTGTCTTGAGGAACTCGCTTGTTTGTTCTATGGATTCAAAGTAAGTTCCACGAGTTTAATTAAACATCTCAGGAAAGTTTGCACCCTGAGTTCTCCTATAGTAATTCATGTTCAGGATGGTGACTGGCCATCTTGCGTTCTCTCAGTATACCCTTTAGGTTTTGCCAGATTTGGTACAAAAGTGCTATTTCACTGATGCACTGTAAAGCCATGTTAGTGAGAAACAAGAGGGGGAAATGATTAGAAGATGTGATGTCTTGGTTGATGCTTCCCTAAACAACTCCAAGCAATTTTGGGCCCTGGTCACGGGGATGTTGGGAACCGAGGAAATCTCTCCCAAATGCCATATACCAGCACAGGTGTGGTAAAACTATATTTATTTTTTTAAAGGAGAAATGAAATATTTTTTTTGTTCTCATATATGACAGATTGAAAAAGAAATCCACATGAAGCAGTGTGATGCTTAATGAATTTGCAGATTTTTTGCAATCCCCTGAGGATCAAACATACAGAGAGCAAGTAGCCAGCAACCAGAGCTAAAATGACAAAATAGATCTAGGTAAGCAGAATAAACCTCATCTGGGATTCATGTTTACCTGTGGATCAGATTTCTTTCTGTGTAATGCAGTTGGGGGTTTCAGATTGTTTTTGCTCCTTCTGTACTGTAAGTATGTTAAGACTGTGCTTTTAAAATAATTTTTATCAGCCAGCCTGAAGAATGAATGTCATATTTTATGATAAAAATGTTAAAGCAAAATAGTCCCATTTAAAGGACCCCTGTTGTTACAGACTAAAGAATTTGATATTTTGGATGGTCTCTGGGCTTTTTGGATACAGCAAAATAGAACTGTATAGCATACTGAAAACTGCTGGTATCACTAGGTATAAGAGCAAAGGTTAAAACTGTACGGATGATTTCATTTTGTCTCATTATAGTCATTTCTTCACAAGTTCAAAATGTTCTTTTCCTAAACTAGAGGCTCTCTGCAGAGCATGGCTGGCATTCCGAAAGAGCACAAAACCATACAGAAAGGCAGACAATAGAGGAAGAATCTTCCACATCAAATTGGGGAAAACCTTCTGACCCACTTTACTGAAGGAAGATTTCTAAGTGCTGCAAAGAAACCACAGGTGACCCTTGTTCAAAAATAGTTCAAGCCTACATTTCTATATAACGTATCTTATGTGCTTCAGTAAAGCAATAGCTACATTTTCAGAGCTATCTTGCAGAGTTCTCACAATTCTTGTATTCCATTACATTCCACTTCAATTGGCAAGATCCCTGCAGAGTTGCCTCTGGCAATTCCTGGTGAACAAATGCTTCTCTTGCTATGAGTTCATAATGTTAAGCTTACCTAAGGATGATTCAAGTAATGCACAAATGGGCGCATTACACATTACCAGAAGGAGAGGAAAATAACTGAGATCATTTCTCAGATATATGAAATGCCTTAAAAACAAACTGCCTGCTTCTTAGAATTCAAATACACAACATCAGATTGGAAAGAAACAGCAGAATTGGAATAGATCCACAGTCAGCATCACACTATATTCCAATAACTCCTTCCTCTATTTATATGATTAATCTACTCACTTTTGCTTTAGGCAACATCTTTTTCCCTACTTTTGTCCCTCCAGGACCATCAACCAACCTTAAAACTGATCTATACCCATACAATTTTCATTTCTATTGCTATATTCACACATACAACCTGCTCAGTCTGATTTTAGGCACTTTACTCCATGCATTATGTTTATGAAAGTGTACGCTGCTAACTTCTGTCTCTCAATCTAAAAGGTGCTACAAGTAGTGCATAGTAACCCCAGGTAAAACTGATACAGAGTAGCTTTGCAGCTAAGATGTATCAGAAACGGGGCCTAAAGGGCATGATGTTTGCCATTTTACTAACTAACCCACTGCTCATGAGCTCAAAGATTATTGTAGAGATATACATAAAACTTCTTCAGAAAACATCAAAAATTGAAAACAATCTGGTGTTAATTTTTTTTAAAGTCCCATGGAAAATCAGCCATGGATGAGGACAACAGGTTTTTCAGTAATGGGTGAACACTGGCCATTTTCTTTATCTTCACACCATCCATACCTGCCAGTTATCCCTGGTCATCACAAGAAAGATGGGAGTTGTAATCCAACACATCTGGCAGACAGCAGATGAGAGCAAACTGTCACTAACAAAAGGAAAGACCAGAAAAGTTATTTTCTGACAAGAACAAATGGAATTCAGGTTAGCTGTTTCTAAGCAGTGGGTTAGATGCTTTAGCCACTAAACTAGAACAAGAGAAGTCCATTAGTGTCATGTTTTTCCCCTTCCACTCTTAAGATGATTGTTATTGTGTGAGTCAGAAGCCAGACACTTCTTATTTCAAGTTCACTGTCATATTATGCTTCAGGTATGAAAGAGATAGGTGAATATGGAGACTATTAACAGATATTCTGACCTACACAGAAATTATGGGCACATATTTGATATCTACTAGATATCAGAAACATAATGGAATGGTAACACTTTATGAATCAGAATTTTAACAGCAAACATGCTACATCTGAACAATAACAGAAGACTTGGGATTCCAAGTTGTACAAACGTAATAGGTTTGAAATTCCATATCTTTTGCCATAAAATCGGGGTGATGGCAAGGAGACTGTAGATCCAACAATGTAAAGACAACTGGAGCACCTTCTTAAAGAAAAATATAATAGGGGATATACTTGAGAAAAAATGGCTATGAACACAAAAGAAATGGAAAGCATATAAAATTAGAACACTGCTGAATTTCAGTTGGTTCCCCCATGTGTTTACAGACCTCAGGCACTATTTTGAGACCTGGAGACTGTAATATGACAGAAGAAGCATATTAATAGAAATAATACCGTAAATATCTATGAACTCATTCAACAATTTCAAATAAATACTGATGAGCACAGAATACAAAAAGGAAACATGCAGAACCCCAAGTTATAATCCATGGCATTAAGTAGTCATTTTTGAGCCTCTCTTTCCAAACTAGGAAATTGCTGAACCAAATCCCAGCAGATACCAAGGGCTCACTGCACCTGGAATAGGATACAGTTGTAAAACTGGAGTATATAAATTAAGATTGTTATTGATAACCAAAGAAGTTAGTAAATCATGTAATATCAGTAAACCTAATACCACTATGAAGAGGAGTGAAAGGGTATCTGTTAATGACACCTCCTTAAACATTATCAGCTACACCATCAATTGAAAGACCTCCTTCTCTGTCCTCTTATCTTAAAACGTTATGAGAAGACATGTTATCCATAAAAATTATCAGTCTTTTCAAACTCTAGCATAAGTTGCGAAGTCCTTAAATACTGTTATTCTCAATGAGAGGGGCTCTGAACTATGAGATCTTTCTTGCTCTAGCTTGCTCCATCACATATGCATTTCTTGAATGTGCTCATTTCCTCCCTGTAGGCATATGTGAAAATTTTAGGATTAATAGCAGGAATAGGAAAAGTAAACTAAGGGAAATATCTTGAGACTGGTAAGATACTAAGCTTATTTTATGTTTCTTTTATGATGTATGGACTTGGGTGAGTAGTCCTCTTTAATATTTTATTAAAATTGTTTTATATAAATGTTGCATACAAGCCTGGAGCACAGGGCTGGCACAGTGGACAAATAGTAATGAATAAGTAAAGCATCTAACTCCCTGTCCTGGCATCGCATCTTCAGCCTTGAGTTGGACTGGAAATAATTGCTTAAACTTTCCATATAGCTAATATCAGGTTTGCTCTACATAGTTTGCAAGATTCTAAGGCACCTATCCTTGCCATTTCTGAAAAGTGTTGATGTTTATATAAAATGAAATTAATTACTTCTCATTTCCAGAATACAAGCAGTCCCCAAGTTACAAATATCCGACTTACAAATAACTAATAATTAAGAACAGGGGTGAGACAACAGGAAGGGAGAGAAATCTACCCCTTAGAAGGGAAATTCACTCCTGAAAGAGTTATCATGGGGGAAAAAGGTGTCTCCACAGAAGATTTCTCACCAATCCTTGTTTCCACAACAAGCCAAAATTTAAAAAATCCAATTATCATAGGGGACAGAAAGTGGGGTGAAATCTTCTGAACAAGGGCACAGACAGCAAAACAAACACTGCAGAGGTGTTAACCCTTCTCTATGCTATCCAAAACTGATAGATAGATAGATAGATAGATAGATAGATATGTGTTTGCTGGAATTACACTTAAAATGTACCTGTTCTGACTTCATCTTAAGAACAAACTTATAGAACCTATTTTGTTCGTAACTTGGGAACTGCCTGTACATGTGGTACAATATATTCCCTTTGCCATTTTCCTTCAAATACCTCAATTTTCTGATCTATAACATATTTATTTCAACTCTGTCAAGCGTTTGAGTGCACAAAGGAAGCAGTTTCATTTTAATGTTAATTACTTACAATCAGTAGAGTACTTTAGACTTACAGCAAACAAGAGCTATTGTTGTTTTAGAAGAGTTTTGGTTTCTCTCAAGGTAATCATATAGAACTAATTTAGACATGAGCTTGCCAAGCAATTATTTTTCAGAAGGGTGCTGAAGTGCCTTTGGGTATTATTTAAAGACATATAAACACAGAGAAACAAACCTCCACTCCCCATGAAGAAAACATTTCTATGGGAATCTCATTAAGGCCCTTTCAATACAGCTGAATAAAATCCTACATTATCTGCTTTGAGTTGGGTTATATGGCAGTGTGGACTCAGATAACCCAGTTCAAAGCAAATATTGTGAGATCTGTTTGCAGAAAGTAATGAATCATGGAACATTTTTTTAATGAAAACTCATAATTAGGTTTAGTAATTTTCATATGTAATTAATGCATTGTAATTTTGCAATATTTCATACAGTACTTACAGTAAATATCAGATACTTTTACAAGTTATACTAAGCCAAAACAAGTAGGAGTAAATGGAATATTACGCTTTCAATGCAATGCCTGCTTGTAAGTGTTATCTAACATGGAACTGTTCCATGATGAGAGCACCCATTATACACCACTAATTAAATGTGGCCTTTCTCTACCAAGTTCAAAGAATTAAAAGTGAGAATTAAACCAGTAATTACATTTTTTAAAAGCATTAAGAGGAGGCTATGGTGTAAATAACAAAGATACATCGTGTAGTTTTAAGTCAGCTACTTCACATATGCAACTACATTCAATACATACAAATTATTATTTAATTGGACCGGCATGAGAAATTCGCACCATGACAAATTTAGAAAGAGAAGTGAGAAACTGATTCTAAGGGCCCTTCCACACAGGGCCTATATGCCTGGCCCTGTTATATTTTCAGGTAAAAGCAAAGTAATTCGAGACAAAGCAGGCAACCTGGTAAGCTTTAGTTTGTTTTTAAGACTTTGGGGGAGGGGGGGGTTGGGTGGCCTGATGCCATCCCAACAGGCAAAGCCCATTTATCCCCAAGGTGTGGAGACTTAAACCTGCTTCAGAGCAAACATAATGTATATCTGGAGGCGCCCTAATACTAAAATCTGAACTAAATTTAGGAAATCTGAACAAAATTACTGGACCCCAACTACCAAAAATTCTGCAACAAGATTAGAGATTATGGGTGTTTATAATTCATTAAGATTTCAAAATTCTTAATTCCTTGTACACACACACACACACCTGTAACATTCAGTGAACAGGAAGCAACCATTCCATTAAATTACAAATGA
This sequence comes from Anolis apletophallus, assembly GCA_030556195.1. Taxonomy (NCBI): domain Eukaryota; kingdom Metazoa; phylum Chordata; class Lepidosauria; order Squamata; family Anolidae; genus Anolis; species Anolis apletophallus. Next base: position 100,210,134 of record JARBWK010000005.1, read on the forward strand.
GGCAGGATTAAGCCATCAACTCTGCTGAAAGAGTAACTCCATTCTACTCTCCCTGAACAGATTGCATTCCAGATGGTCATTTGAAGAACTATCATTTCACTTAAATATCTGCAACTCTGTTTCACCTTCACTCTTAACCCCATTTTCTTTTTGTCATGTCTTCTAAACTTTCTTTGTTGTCTTGTTTGATTGACTGCACGTGTGTGCTGATGAGTAGGATAACATAAAAAATATTATCACACAGCTTCTTGGGCACTAAATGTAATTGAATTTGCTTGAGTGAATTGTTCAGCAGACACTTACACAACCGTACAGGGAGATTACTATTTTGAACAAATGAATTCATTAAGAATGCAGGCCTACATAAAGCAGAAAAAAAGCCTACAGGCACATCTATGCTATTTTCAAAGCGGCATAGAACAAAGTGAATTCAGTGTGCAGGTGATTAGATTGATAATCTTGGATTAAGGTTGAAGCACGGTTGTTAATTACACCACAGAGGTTGTCCTTGAACCAGTTCCAGGATCTGCAGTATCTACAACTCTCCCCTCTCCATAACGCACATGTGTGCATCAGTCACACTCTGCTGGTATCTGCAGAGCGATTTGTATTCTGCAGAGCTGATTTCACCATGCAATATAGTCATTCTTATGATGCATTTTGGACTCTATTTCAGAGTATCCCTCAACTTCCTTATCTCAGTTTAAAGGGCTTAAAGTGTGCTGCAAGCACTTTCATGGTGTGTGTTGTATAGCTGCCACACTTTGAAGCTGCCTTCAAGCTGTCAGTGCAGATGTGCCGAAGAAAATTGGAAGCAAAAAACGGATAAGACCCATTCTGTCTGCAAAAACAAGACCAGAAGCAGATTGTATTGCAGAACTACTAATATAGGGCCCGTCCACACAGCCATATAACACAGAATATCAAGGCAGATAATCCACAATATCTGCCTTGAACTGGATTATCTGAGTCCACACTGCCATATAATCCAGTTTAATGTGGATTTTATACAGCTGTGTGGAAGGAGCCATATTTTAAAAAATTGAGCTAAAGGACATTAAACCAACTTTCGGACCAAAATACAACCTGAAAAACATCCCTGTAGAAGTTAAACATAGTATTAAATATATATATTTACTATGAAGCCAATTGACCAGGAATGAAAACAACTTTGGACTGAAGCCAGGGACATTATGGCCCCTCCCCACACAGCTGTATAAAATCCATATTGAACTGGATTATATTATTATTATTTTGGCAGTTTACCCCGCTCTTCTCAACCCCCGGAGGGGGACTCAGAGCAGCTTCCAAAAGGCACAATTCGATGCCCTCATAACAAATCACCAGGGCCAGATGGCATCCACCCCAGAGTTCTTAAGGAACTCAAGTGTGAAATTGCTGAAATTCTAGCCAAAATATATAACCTTTCTCTAAGATCAGGTACTGTACCCGAGGACTGGAGGGAGGCAAATGTAACTCTGATCTTCAAGAAAGGATCCAGGGTGATCCAGGAAATTATAGGCCAGTTAGTCTAACCTCAGTTCCAGGCAAAGTGATGGAAACCATTATTAAAGAAAAAATTACCAAGCACATAGAAGAACAGGCATTGCTGAAGGAAAATCAACATGGTTTCTGCAAAGGCAAATCATGTCTTACTAACTTGATAGAATTCTTTGAGGGTGTAAATAAACACATAGATAACGGGGACCCAGTCGATATTGTTTACCTTGACTTTCAAAAGGCTTTTGACAAAGTCCCTCACCAAAGGCTCCTAAATAAGCTCTTCAGCCATGGAATCAGGGGACAGGTCTTGTCCTGGATTGGAACCTGGCTAAACTGTAGGAAACAAAGGGTGGTAATAAATGGACACTTCTCTGGATGGAAAGAGGTGAGAAGTGGCGTACCCCAAGGTTCAGTTTTAGGACCGTTACTTTTAATTTATTCATAAATGATCTGGATGTAGAAGTAAATTGTGAGGTAGCAAAGTTTGCAGATGACACTAAACTGTTCAGGGTGGTTAAAAATGAAACTGACTGTAAAGAGCTCCAGAAAGATCTCTCGAAATTGAGTGAATGGGCAACAAAGTGGCAAATGCATTTTAACTTAAACAAGTGTAAAGTCATGCACATCGGGGCAAAGAACCCCAAATACACTTATCAACTGATGGGATCAAAGTTTTCTGAGACAAACCAGGAAAGGGATCTTGGGGTTTTGGTGGACAGCTCAATGAAGATGTCAACCCAGTGCGCTGCAGCAGTGAAAAAGCAAATTCTATGCTTGGCATGATCAGGAAGGGAATCGAAAATAGGTCGGCAAATGTTGTATTGCCTCTCTACAAATCTATGGTGAGGCCACATCTGGAGTACTGTGTACAATTCTGGTCACCGCACCTCAAGAAGGATATAACGGAACTGGAAAAGGTACAAAGAAGGGCAACAAAAATGATCCAAGGGATGGAGCAGCTCCTTATGAAATCAGGTTGCAACGCCTTGGTCCTTTCAGCCTTGAAAGACGGCGTTTAAGAGGTGACTTGATTGAAGTGTATAAAATCATGCATGGGATAGAAAAGGTGAATAAAGAAAAATATTTTCTCTGTCACACAACACTAGGACTAGGGAGCACTCCCTAAAGCTCCAAGGTAGGAAAGTTAGGACTAATAAAGGGAAATATTTCTTCACCCAGAGGGTCATTGGGTTATGGAACTCACTTCCAGAGGAGGTTGTGACAGCTGTCAGCCTGGACAGCTTCAAGGCAGGATTAGACAGATTCGTGGATACCAAGGGAATCAGTAGTTACTGAAATGGACATCCAAGTGCCACCTCTGTGTTGATGGAGGCAGGCGGGATTTTCCCCGGGTACTGGTTGTGGGGGGTCGGGAGCAGGTGAGGGTTTTGCCCTCCTTTCTGCTAGAGATCCCTGTGTACAACTAGTGGGCCACTGTGTGACACAGAATGCTGGACTAGATGGGCTGAGGCCCGATTCAGCATGGCTCTTCTTATGTTCTTAACACAGTATAAAAACAGTATAAAAACCCTCAAACATTGACACTAAAATACCTTAAAATACAATTATATTCATACAACCTATGTGTTGTAAATGAGCCTCCAGTTACTACAGATAGTAGCATGGAGGAAGGTGCTGAGGCAGTAACATCAAGCAGTAGCTCAGTTTGGGGCGCGGCACTGGATGATCAGGCTCCTACAGCTGGGGTAAAGAGAGTGGCTAGTGCCTCAAGCCTTGACTCAGACAGAGAACAAAGGAGAAAGATTCAGCATCTACTTAGGGAACCTTCCGAGTCTGATACATTTGAAGGGTTTCCAGGGCATGCAGAATTAGTCAGAAGAAAGTGATACAGACCTAGATTCAGCATTGGTGCAGGAAGTGAGAGATGTATGCAATGCGGACTCGGGGGACAGCACATTTCTGGGGTTCCAGACGGATCAGGACTGGCCATCTTCTCATTCAGAAACTGAGTGGGGCCCTTTAAGCCAAGAAGAGCTGTGGCTGGGTTGGAGATCTGGACATGGTACAACAGCTGCAGGGAATGGGAATGCTGCTGCTTTGGAGCAGGGCAGGTTCTCTGATGAATCTGATTGATAGTGCTATATAAGGAGTGAGTATTTGGCTTGACGCTCACAGTGGTCAAGGAGTTTGTGATTCTGGTTCATGTATCCTGTGTTCCTGTATCTTGGTTCCTGGTTTCCAATTACCCGTGAGGATAAAGCGAGGATATTGAAAGGGCACACTGGGCTCTTGGCCGGAGGAATCAACGACAGAGACAAAGAGACATTGTGATAGCTTTTAAAAGTGAAAGTCTGGCGGAAAGTAGCATCTCTGAGAAGCATCTCTGATCTTAATCAGGAGGGCAATCAAGTCATTTGTCTCCGTGATCTCTCCCAACAAACTCTGAGTGAGAGGGCAAGACTCCGACCAATTACAGCATGTCTTTATCAGCATGGGGTTAAATTTACATGGGCTTTCCCAACAGCAATACTTGTATTCAGAGGGACGGAGACATGGCGGGCAAGAACGTACGAGGAGGGGGAGGTGCTGTTAAGCCGCCTGAAAATTTCAATGACTCAGCAGCAGAGGGGGAGAGAAAGAGGAACAGAAGAAACAGAAGAAGAAGGTGCAGCTGGCGGTAGAGAGCAGCAAACGAGGCCCTCCAGTGGTCTGAGTGGGCAGAGCGGAGAGGATCCAGTGGGAGAGCGACACCGGATGATGAGCAGATTGCTGCTTTAATAGAAAGAGATGACCGAATGAAAAAGCTCACCGATGAACTGGAGACATTAAGAAAGGAACGGAAGAGGATGTTGTTGCGGCAGGCTAAACGGAAATGAAGGAAGGGAGAGGAAGAAAGAAGAAAGAAGAAAGAAGCTGAGAGAAGTGGGAAGAAGGACAGAATATTGTGTTTGGGGATGGTCTATGGCTATTATGGCCACTATGGGTTAGATATAGTTTAAGTAGTAATGCAGCCGAAAGGGAAGAAAGAAGGGAGGGAGGGGGTTTAGGGGGAAACCTAAATATGAGTAAGGGGAGCCGGGAGGTGGGAACGCACTCACAGAATGAGGGCCTCTACTCAAGGGCAAGCGAGGAGCTCGCCATCCCACTTGGTTCAGGTGGGGTCACGAGAGAGGCACGGGTGTCTGAGGGTGGAAGGGGTGAGAAAGGAGGAAAGCAAGCATGATAGGACAGTTCTAGAGAATGAAAAGATAAAGGGAAATGGGTGATCTAACAATATTAGCTTTAATCCGAATGGCTTGAACTCAAATTTTAAGAGGTACCGGGTAAGCAAATTGGCAAAGGATACTAAGGTCGACATAATGGTTTTGTCAGAAACTCATAAAGGAAGGGACCGGGAACAATTAATAAACGATAAGAGGTGGAAATGGGTGTGTGAATCTAGGGGACACGCAGGGCAGGGAACTGCAATTCTGATTCATGAAAGGGTCCTGTGGGAAAGCGTGGAGTGGCAGAAGGACAGACAAGGCAGATGGGTTTTTATTAAAGGTATAATAAATCGACAGAAGATGACAGTGGCAGCTATTTATGCGCCAAATGTGGGGCAGAAACAATTCATCATGAACATGAAAAGGAAGTTGGATAACTTTAAGGAGGGGACGACAATCTTGGCGGGAGATTTTAATATGCAAATGTCATCAGTAGGAGGTAACAATAGAAGGTCTCTGCATTTAAGTAAACTTGATATGGTAGATCTGCATAGTGGGGTAGGGAACAGAAGTACTTACTACTCAGCAAGGCACAATGTATTTAGCTGTATTGACTATGTATTAATGGATAGGACAGGGAAGCCCCAGGTAAAAAAGCAGAGGTCAAGGCTATGTGGTTGTCGATCATGCCCCTTAGTAGTGACAATAAGAATGATGCAATGGAGGAACCCAAGGGTTTGGAAATATAATATGGCGATTGGGACTATGGAACAGGATAAAAGTAGGATACAAAAGGAAATAAAAGAGTATTATAGACTGAATAATACAAGGGAAATATCTAAAGCAGTGGTTTGGGATTGCTGTAAAGCAGTCATAAGAGGTCACCTTATAAGTCTTGAGGTAGAGATGAATAGGAGATGGAGAAGAGGAAGGAAAATAAGATTAAGGATATTGAAATGATACAGGATCAATTGAAGCGAACTAAGGGAAGAGAGTGGCATAGGTTGCTAAAACAGAAAAAACAAGAATTGGAACAATATGACGAAAGGCATTGGAATAAGATGAGAATGGCAATGAGGCAAAAACTCAGCTCTTGGGGGGAAAGTCAGTTAAACAATTGGCGAGATATCTGAAAAAGAAAAGGAGAAGTCGTGTATAAGAGCATTAAAGGATACCAGTGGAGTGATACAGGAGGGTAAGGAGGAGATAGAGAAGATTATGAAAGATTTTTACAAAAACTGTACAAACAAGGAGAGGTTAGTAGGACACCAATAGAAGTTGGACAGAAAGTAAGTGAAGGGGACAAAATTTACTTAAATGCAGAAATCAGTCAGGGGGGAGGTGGAAAAGGTTATCAAGGGGTTAAAAATGTCAAGGGCGCCAGGCCCCGACGGGTATTCGGGTGAATTTTATAAAACATATATTTATTTATTTATTTATTTGTTCCATCTTGTATTCCGCCCCTCCCTGCAGGCTCGGGGCGGATAACATCATAAAATTCGACAGGCATGTACATCCATGTCGCCATACAATAAAATGCAACATAAAACATACAATAAAACAAAATACAATAGGTCCCGAGATTAAAATTATGTACATGCCATGGCATTCCCTGAACAATGGTGCGGATTAAGAAGATGAGCACATTCGGGCTTACTCGCCTCAGTCAAGGCCAGTCTGAACAGGGCGGTCTTACAAGCCCTGCGGAACGGATGAGCTCCGTGACAGCTCGGACGTCGTCCGGGAGAGAGTTCCAGAGTACCGGAGCCGCCACAGAGAAAGCCCTTTGCCTGGTAGCAGACAGGTGACAGGCGCGGACCGATGGAATCAGGAGCAAATTCGACTCCTCAGAACGTAGTGATCTCGGGGAATGTATGGGGCAAGGCGGTCCTCAGGTACGCAGGCCCTAGGCCGTGTAGAGCCTTAAAGGTTAACACCAACACCTTGAAGGCAATTCGGTGCTCAATAGGCAGCCAGTGCAGCTGCCGGAGGATGGCGTGATGTGCTCCCTTACCGCGTTCCCGTCAGCAAGCGAGCAGCGGCATTCTGCACTACTTGAGTTTCCGAACTGTCGCCAAGGGATGGCCAACGTAGAGGGCGTTACAGTAGTCTAATCTCGAGATGACCGTCGCTTGGATCACCGTGGCCAGGTCGTCCCTGGAAAGGTAGGGTGCCAGTCGCCTAGCCTGTCGTAGGTGGAAAAAAATGACGCCCTGCTGGCCCGCGGAGACCTGGGTCTCCATGGTCAGCAGGGGTCCAGGTGGACACCTAGGCTCTTAACAACAGGCGACGGGCTAGCCGTTCGCCGTCCAGGGTAGGCAACCGGCACTCATCCCGCCCAGGTCGACCAGGCCACAAGATCTCCGTCTTCGACGGGTTCACCTTCAGCCGGCTAGCCCGCAGCCAACCAGTCACGGCCTCTAGGCACTGATGGAAACAATCGGGTACGGTGTCCGGCCTGCCGTCCATTCTCAGCAGAAGCTGGGTGTCATCAGCGTACTGATAACACTCCAGACCAAAGTCGCGGGCCAGCTGGGCCAGGGAGCGCATGTACACGTTAAATAATAAGGGGGAGAGGATGGCCCCTGGGGGACCCCACAGTCAAGTGGGGATCTCCCAGAGACCTCACCCCCCCCTCCACACGTTGTCCCCGGTCCCGGAGGAAGGAGGCCACCCATTTAAGGGCGGTCCCCCCCCGACCCCGGAGCCGTCAAAACGGTGGGTTAACAGAGCGTGATCTACAGTGTCGAAAGCTGCCGCCAGATCTAACAAGACGAGCAGTGCCGATCCACCCTGGTCCAGCTGGCGCGGTTGGTCTGTAATGGCGACAAGCACGGTCTCCGTCCCGTGCCCACACGAAAGCGGACTGGAAGGGATCAAGTCCAGCTGTGTCTTCCAAGAACTGCTGCAGCTGATCCGCTGCTGCCCTCTCAATCACCTTGCCTAAGAAAGGCAGGTTGAAAACTGGCCGAATTGGAGGAGCCGAAGGATCTAAATTCGGCTTCTTCAGCAGCGGTCTCACCATTGCCTCTTTCAGTCCCCCCGGAAGACTCCTTGCTCAAGGGAGCTATTTATGATCGTGCCCAGGGGCCTGTTGCCCTCCCGACACGCCTAACAAGCCAGGAGGGGCACGGGTCGAGGAGCATGTAGTTGGTCTAGCTGCAGCTAGTAACTTGTCGACAGCTGCTGCGTCCAGCAATTGGAAACGGGTGAAGGTGGGCCCGCCCGAGTGGCGGCGGAGTCTCGAGTTCACTAACTGTATCAAACGTGGCCGGAATGTCCCGGCGGAGAGTTGAAATCTTGTCAGCGAAATAGCTCTGGAAAACCTCAGCTGAATGAATGAATTGTTACCATATTTGACGGAACTTTTTAATGAAGTATTGTTAAACCAGGTTATTCCACAGTCCTGGAAGATATCGGAGATTGTGACAATCCCAAAGGCTGGTCGAGACGAGACCTGCCCGAGTCCTACCGCCCCATAAGTTTAGCGAATCAAGATTACAAAATATTTGCAAAGGTATTGGCAAACAGGTTGGAGAAAATATTACCTAAAATTATTGGGGGGATCAATATGGGTTTGTTAAAAAAGACGGATAAGTGAACCAATTAGGAATGTAATGAATGTGCTACAACACGCTACCGCAACCAAGAGGAAATTAGGAATATTAAAATTGGATGTGTATAAGGCATTTGATAAGGTGAATCATGCTTATTTGTATGAGGTGTGCAAAGAACTAAATTTGGGTAATAGCTTCTGTGAGGTGATTAGGAGTTTATATATAGGGAGTGAGGCGTATATAAGAGTTAATGGAAACAGGACGTAAAAGATTAGGATATTGAATGGAACTAAACAAGGTTGCCCATTATCTCCAATGTTATTTGTATTGGCAATAGAAATATTAGCGAATAAGATAAGAAAAGATACAACGTGGAAAGGATATAGGATAGGGGGGATAGAGACTAAACTAAACTTATTTGCGGATGATGCAATTATATTAACCCAGTCCCTTTGGAGGTGGTCAAGGCAATGAAGGGAACGCTGAGAGAGTTCGAGAGGCAGTCAGGGCTCAGGGTGAATATGGAAAAGTCAGAGATAATGTTTATAAATACAGGCCCAAGGGAACAGATTGAGGTAAGGAAAGAGACAGGGTTAAAATTAGGAATAAAAAGAATGAAATATCTGGGAGTGTGGATTTATAAGAATGTGGGGAAAATAGTAGATGGAAACTATGGACAGATTTGGAAAAAACTCCTGAAACAAATTAAAAGTTGGAAACACAAAAGCTTGAGGAGAATGGCAAAAAATAAGAGCGGTGAAAATGATGATATTGCCTAAATTTCTGTATTTAGCCCAGGCTTTGCCAGGAGTTCTTTCAGGAGTCAAGATAAAAGAATGGGACAGAAAAGTGAACCAGTGGGTGGAAGGAGATAAGAAACCACGGATAAGGAAAAAAATGGTTGATAGCGAGTGAGAAGGAAGGAGGATGGGGAATCCCAAGCCTAGAGCTATATAGAGATGCGTTTCAGATAGAAAGACTGATAGAGCTACAGGTGGAAGACAAAAAATGGGCGAAAGTGGAGAGAGAAGTGAATGCAATTGGATCGGAGGAACTGATTTTTAGGAGATGGGGAAAAGGTGAGGTGGAGAAATTGATAGGGCCTATGAGAGCCACTTTGGAGGTGTGGAGAAGGTGGCAAGGGAGGATGGCACCGGGAGTTTCGAAGGTAGCCTCGTTACAGGTAATGAACCCTAAAAGGAGGAAAATTTAAGCAGAATAATAAGGGAATTGAAAGGGAAGGGGGTTACAAGATTGGAGCAATTAGTGGATGAAGGGGGCAGAATTAGGAGAGATAAACTAGAGAATTGGTTGGGACAAAGGTGGTGGCTGCAAATTCGGGCAATATGTAAATTCCTTATGCAGAGGGAGGTTAGAGAGGCAATGCAAAGAGAGGACACTGCTTTTGAGAGGTTGGTAAGGGAATGGAAGGAAGGGAAAAGGACTCAGGTGGGAAAGATATACAAGTTGTTAGTAGGGTCAGGGGAAAGCCCTGTACAAGAATTAACCAAATTGTGGGAGAGGAAGTACAAGTATCAGAATTAGAGATGGAAAGGATAATGGGAAATATCGCAAAAATTAAAAACACAAGAGTGAGGGAAATGAGAAGGAAACTCCTGCATAAGTGGTATCGGACTCCGGCCCAATTGGCATACTTCTCTCAAAATGTGAGTAGTCAGTGTTGGCACGGGTGCCAAGTGAAAGGGGTATACATGCACCTGATTTGGGAATGTGTAGTGCAGAGATTTTGGAAAGAGGTACAAGGGGAAATTAATAAGGCACTGAACATAAATTGGGTAATTACAAAGGAAATGGCGATATTGGTGAGAAAGAGTGACTTGGGGGAATATGGAGGAATTAAGGAAGCTATGATTGAAAGCGCACAATCGGTTATAGTTCTGGGTTGGAAGGACTCCTCCAAATGGACAATTAAGAATTGGCTGCGGTACCTGGTAGAGCACATTCAATTTGAAATTATGGAGATTAGGGTTAATGAGATGGAGGAGAAAAACTGCAGGAACTGTTGGGGCGATGGGACCGGGTAAGACAATATATTATCTGGAAAACTCGAGATCAAGATACGAGGAATAAGTTGGATCTACTGTTTAATTTGTAACGTAAACTGTCCAAAGGCTTGGAAGTTTGAAGGGAAGAGGAATGGCGATGAAACCCTCAGAAGGGTGGAGGGGTGTGGATGTTAGTGAGGGTGGAAGGGGCACTTTCACAGTGCACTGTTCTGTTTTGTTATGTTTTGTTGTTTGGATGTGGTTTTTATTCTGTATGTAAATAAATCAATAAAAATATTCATTTAAAAAAGTTATTGGGTTCTTTATCCACTTTGTTCCTTGGGAGAGCTGCTATGGCAGCTCTAGCTGATATTGGGAAAAGGTGGGGGGTTTTGGGATTGATGTCTGCTTTTTGTGTTTAGCTGCTGCCGTGTACCTCTTGACCTTCACTGTGACTGCTGTGAGTTTCCTGCTACAGAGTGTTTGGTATAGTATTACATGGGAGGGAGGAAGATGCTGTGTTTTATGGGGGGCTGTGAATTATGTGTTTCTGTATACTTAGCTCCTGTCGACTCGGGGACGTCTCCTCCTTTCCTGTGTGTTTGTTTCCTGCCCTATGATCTCTGGATTGTTTGGACCACGCCTTATGGACATCCCTTTGATTGAACGCCGCAGAAGGACGTCTGCTGTTTGTTTTTGAGTTCTTTTCATCTCAGCATTTTTGGTTTTGGGGTTCCCTGGGGTTATTGGGGCTTTTTGTACAGCTGATGATAGGCTATTTTTTGTTATTTCAACACCCATTTGTTGTTCAAATAAACTTTTGTTATCTTTTAACTCCTGGACTCAGCCACGGCCGTCTCTGTACCACAACACTATGTATTCACCTATGTTAAAACAGTGTTCTGTTCTATATGGCAGTGTGGACAGATAATCCAGTTCAAAGCAGATATTGTGGGTTATCTGCCTTGATATTCTGGGTTATATGGCTGTGTGGAAGGGCCCAATGAGGAAGTAATGCAAAAATAATAATATCGGTAGTAAGAAAGGGAAGTCTCAATGGATGACAGATAGAAATAGAGACAGAATCCTCAATGGAACTGTTGTGGGACAGAGAACTACTACAATATTCAAAGCAGAGAAATAGAAAGTGACAGTTTTGGCAAAGAAGGAACAGGAGACTGCATCCACTAGATCTAAGAAATTAGTGAAAATTTAAAAGAAGAAAGGGGATGCTCTATGACAAGCAGCCAAGAAATCAGAAGAAGACTAGGACTTGAAGGGGAAGCTATGAAGGAATTAGACAATGTCCTGATGTTGAATACTAAAGTTAGGCCATCGGATTTCCCATTTCTATGTATAGTTGTAAAAGCTGGATAGTGAATAAAGCTGATGGGAAGAAATCCAACTAATTTGAAATGCAGTGCTGGAGAAGAATAGACTGCTAAAAAGACAAATATTGTAAATAGTTCCTAGAACAAGTCAAACCTGAACTTTCCCTGGAAGCTAAGATGACTAAATTGAGACTGTTGTACTTTCAACATATTAGCAGACATGACTCATGAAAAAAGGCAATACTTGCTAATAAAGGAGGCAGTAAGACAAGATGGATACACTGCATTAGATAGACTCAATAAAGGAAGCTGCATCCTTGAATCTGCAATACCTGAACGGGGTGATAAATGACAGGGTGATTTGGAGGTCTCTCATTAATAGTGTCACCATAAATCAAAGTTACCAGCTAACAACAACATATACATTGGGCGTCCCAAAAGCAATATACACCCATGACAATGTATAATTCTGGAAGAAAATAATTTGCATTTTTGAAAACATGCACCCTTTAAAAAGGTTTAAAGATTCAAATAGCAGAGAAGTGTCATGAAATTACAAGACAAACTTTAAATGAGGTTTGCAACTCTGTGCTTTGACAATGCATGTAAAGCATAATTGTGCAGAAATGAAAATGTGAACATCTCACAAAAATTATTTAAGATGGAATTTCTAACTTTATAAAACCTCTTAAAAATGTATTTTTCCAATATAAATCCATTTATTTAACCTTCAAATAGTGGTTATTATTAGCAGTTAAAGGGCGAATACACTTTTCGAGATGCTGTATATCCGTGTGCCATTCATTGCTTCATTCTGTAAATGTATTCTCTTTAGAGGTGGATGTAGGTCCAAAAAAGCAGTTTTTATTTTCTGGATTTCAATTGTCATACGTTGGCTGGGGCTTCTCACCGTGTCGAAATACTTAGACAAAGTTTGAGAACTATTTAGACTATGCTTGGAGATTAGGGTTCATTTCCCTCCTCGCCCATTGAAACCCTTGGGGCAATCTTAGGCAAGTCACACATTCTCAATCCCAGAAAACCTCATAATACAGTTGTAATTTTTTTGGAAACTACTTGAAAGCATACAACAGCACTAATTACTAGTGGCTGAAACTGAGAAATGCATTTTAAAGATACAGACTATAGCTATTCATATGGTTTTAATTACTGTATTTAGCTCTTGCTTTTAAGTGATGCCAGTTCTAACAAACAATTGAGCAATCCAGCCTAGAACTCTGAGCATATTCACCAATGATTGAGATTTGTTTTGATTGTGTACAGCAAATAATTTGTGGTGATGTTTTAATTTCTTTTTCTGCCTCAAGAGAGAAGATTATTTACAGAAGTTCCATAAACTGGACAACAAAAGAGAGACCAAGAAAAATTGTCACAAAGTTTTCCTTAATTAGGAGCTCATCTGGAGACCTCTGCAGGACAGTTAAGAAAATGCATGTTGGATTGCCAGATTTTTCCATTGCGCCCAAGAAACATATTTAGAGATAGAGGTATTGGCTGTCCAACACAATATACCGAATTCCCAAACCCACAAGTAGCAATATCTTTATTAGGCCTACTTGGGCTATCAGATATGGGAACAGCATGTTTTTTTCCCCTACTGTGCCAGGGACCAATACATCTTTCTTTATTTCTCTTTTTCTGTCTTGGAAATGGACATAGACGTTCAACAGCCAGGGACTGTCCAGGGTTCGTCACTTTAAGTAACCCATAATATAAGTTCAACAAGGACAATATATCAATGTAGTGATAGCTGTAATATGAATAAACAGTAATCTTTACAAAGCTCTTTTTTTCTGTTTTCACTAAGGACCACATCCCGGGGCACAAGGGGACCGACATGGATGGGTGGAATTGTCTTCTTAGAACCTATGGAGAGGAGGAAAGTGGATAAAAGCAGAGGGAATTGCCTTATTTCATTCCCCATTTCAAGGTGCCGTGCCTTTCCGTCTTCAACCATCCCAGGTTCTTTCCCCACTAGCCTACAGGTTTAATGAACTCTCTATGTGTATTTCCACGGTTTAACTGTACCCGTCATAATCTTAATGTTGTATGAAACCCCCCTAGGCAAAATTATTTGTTCCCTTCGTGCCTGCAGCAGTGAGTTCTAAAGGCTGCAGACACCAAGTCTGTTTGGCTCTGATTCACACAATCAGGAAACTAGCTACAGACTGCCTATGATCCCTTAATAAATTTGTTACCCTGAACTCTGCTCCTCTTGCCACTTTCTTGCTGTAATGTATCTTTCCCAGACATCATGTACCTCTCCTTGCTGTAATTCAGCCTTTTCCCTTTTTCTTCTCTTTCCGGATAGCTGGTTCCCCCATTAGAAAGCCTTTGATAGTTTAAGCTCTCTCTGCTTATTATATTTCTCTGCTGCCACCCTCCCTGTCTCAGAGCCCACTCTCTGGCCTCTTTTGGGATCTAACTCAACCCAGGGATTCTGAAGACTATGTTTTCCAAGCCCGAGAAACTGTGTCTCCCAGGACTGTTGTTAAAAAGAACTCTTTACCTGCTGAATAATCATATCTTCTAAAATTGTTTTCCTTATCTGTTCCCATCCTTTCAATGTGTAACCTTCCTGCCTTTCTATTCCAAAGTCCCCTCCAAAAGCCCATTCTGCATGCTTTCCTTTCCCCAGTATGGAATTGTATTATTTCTATGTTTTTTCCCTTCCTCGTGCCTTGATTTACATACAAGGGAGCCTGGCTTGAATATTACGTACTTGGGAAAACTATATCTCTCATGTGCATGAAAAATGCCCTAAAATTCCGCCTTTCCCTATGTGTTCCTATGTTATGTCACTAATATATTTTGTGCTTCTCAGATTTCCTGTTCCTTTCTCTGGATGGGAAACTGTATTCCTGACCCCAAAAGGAAGTCCTGCATCCCATATGATCATACAGCCTGTGAGAAGAGACTCCAAGTTGGGGATTTCCTCAATCAGTTCCCAGCCCCATCCATATTATGGACATTATCTGGACATATGTAACACAATAGCCCAATGGACAGGACAAGATGGCCCCATTGCCTTTTCCTGCCTGCTTCGGGGGAAGTAGCTACAATGCACCTTTGTGTGCAGGACCTCTTGCCACGGAAGGAAACCTGATTTTCTTTTTCTATGCCCATCTCCTCTACCATTTGGCAATATGTCCTGTTATGAGTTGCCGTGATCCAGGGCCACTGCCACTGGATTGGCCCCCTGGTAGGAGTCTGCCATGACCATCCTGCACACAATAAACTTTTCCTGGGTAGGGCTAAGTGCCCTCAATAATTGTTATTATTTTTCCTGCTGAATAAAGGGAAACCCATTCACCTCCATTCAATGCCCTTTGTCTCTTCACAAGCCGACTACTCAGCCAAGCCCCCTTTCTGTGATTGGTCAGAATTAGAAGACTCGTCCAATGGGCTTCACTACAGCTGATGTTACTGCAGTGGGAAATTTGAAATTATTGTGTATAAAAGAGGTTGTATTTCTATATTTGTTATTCTAGCTTCTTTACGAATGTATCACAAGCTAGGATCTCATCTGCAGATAATACAATCTTCCTTGGCTGAAATTACCTTCTCACCTTGCTGCTGGATTATTTTAACTGGGGCTGATCTGTATGCTTGCCACAGCAGGGACTCACAGAAAAGGGGCAGCTCAGACTTATCACTTGTCTGGGTTTCTGCCAACAGGCTCCTTCCTGGTCTCACTGCCAGAGGTTGCCTCCTAAATTGGGGCCAACATTAACAAGTATACAACTTCTGCAGGAAGACTTCCCTATTCCTTTGTATTTCTTTCAATTAAATGCCTATCAAAAGCAAAGGGATTTCCCCATTTTAATATTGGGATATTTGTTTGGTTTTGAAGCTCAGAGGAGCATTGGTGTCAAAATGTATTAATTCTATAATAATAATAATAATAATGCTTTATTTGTATCCCGCCACCATCTCCTCGAAGGAACTCAGGGTGGCTCACAGAAAACACTCAATGGTGCAAGAAAATACAAGTACAACAAAATAATATTATTAATAACTTTATTTTTATACCCCGCCTGCATCTCCCTGAAGGGACTCAGGGAAGCTTACATGGGGCCAAGCCCAAACACATACAGTTAAAACATAGCATATAAAATATAAAAACAACATAAAACAACATTATAACAATAGTAAGACAAGCATCATAAGCAACAACCAGAAATACTTCAAGCCTCATTATTGGGAGTTGGGAGGGGATGGGCTGGTGTACAATAAGGTGCATAGATCATATAGCAACATAGGGATACAGCAGTTATAACAGGGTCATTATAGCTAGAAAAGTGCAGTAGTCAATACAGGGACTTGATTTTAGGCCATGGTGGCCACCTGTCAAGGGAATTGACAATCAAACACAGAAAAGTATTAATTGATAACAATAAAATTGACCCAATTACACTTAAAAGAGCAGTAAAACCCCCACCAATTTAAAATCTGTATACCTTTATAAAGCGGAATGTTTGTATGTATGTGTGCGGAGGGCGGGAGGGCGGGAGGGCGGGAGGGCGGATATGTGGCAGCCACTTTCACAGGCCACAGCGATATGTGGCAGCTATTTGCATAAAGTCCTTTGATTGGCCAGCCTTGGCACTCCAAAATTCTAAGTGCCAGCTATTTGCATAAAGTCCTTTGATTGGCCAGCCTTGGCACTCCAAAATTCTAAGTGCCAGCTATTTGCATAAAGTCCTTTGATTGGCCAGCCTTGGCACTCCAAAATTCTAAGTGCCAGCTATTTGCATAAAGTCCTTTGATTGGCCAGCCTTGGCACTCCAAAATTCTAAGGCACCAGACAGAGGGCATTGATAGCCACAGATTAGCCAGCAACCCAGAATCCAGGCCTCTACATTCAAACAACAGGATTTCTTCCCACTGAGGGGAAAAAATGCACTATCAACATTCCCTCCCCACTTGGCTCTGTGAAAACAAAATGGAATCCTGTTTTCTCCTCCCCCTCAGCTTTTACAAAATGGCTGCCTGCCATTCCGCCTTTTAAAGTTACCAATTACCAGCAGAACAGGCCAGAACATTACAGGCCCAAAAGAGAGTTTAGGGCAGGATGGCCCACGAATGAGGGCGGAAGGGCGGATATGTGGCAGCCACTTTCACAGGCCACAGCGACCAGCGCGGGTGATGGACCTGCACCAAACTTGGTACACATAACCCCCTTTACGTACTGGTGTGGTTCGGGGGACATGACCCATGGATTATGGGATTTGTAGTACTTTCCAACACTTTGGTTCCCACAGACGACTGAGGCCACCAAAAAGGACCAATACAGACCACACTTGGCACACACAGCCCCCATGACCCACTCTACATCCTGCTGCAGTTTGGAGGAGGGCAGGCCATGGATGATAGGACTTGAAGTACCTCTACTCACTTCCCAAGTCCACTGCGACCCTTATCCAATTACTGATCGAGACCAAACTTGGCACACATAACCCCCATGACTACCTTCACGTCCTGGTGAGGTTCGGGGGAGGACTGACAATGGACGATGGGATTTGTAGTACTTTCACACTTTCTGTTCCCACAGACCACTGCGGCCCCCAACAAACACCGATAAAGACCGCACTTGGCACACAGAGCCCCAGTGACCCACTCTACATCCTACTGAAGTTTGGAGGGGGGCGGAACGTGGATGATGGGACTTGCAGTAACTTCCCTTACTTTCCAAGACTGCTACAAACCTAATCCAATGACTGATCAACACCAAACCTGGCCCACAGAGCCCTCATTACCAACTCTACATCCTGGTGCAGTTTTGTGTGAAACGGACCACGGATGATGGGACTTGAAGTACCTTCACTCCCTAAAAACAATACAACCCTCATCCATTCACCAATACAGACCAAACTTAGCACACAGATCCCCCATGATCCAATCTACATCCTACTGCAATTTGGGGGAGGCTGGACCACAGATGATGGGACTTCCAGTACCCTCAGTACTTTCATGATACCACTGCAACTCCCAAGAATGATGGATCAAGACCAAACTTGCCACACAGTGCCCCCATGACCCACTCTACATCCTGCTGCACTTCTCAAATGACCCGGGCACCGCCGGGTCCCCAAGCTAGTATACTATAAAACCCAGACTGTATACAATATCACTCCCCATAAAGTCCACGTGAAACAAATAATCCTCAAATGTAGTGATTTAGGCAATAATCACTAAACATGGCCAAAGGTTTGTTTTAAAAACCATGTTTCTAGGTGTTTGTGGAGGGCATTCTTTAGGGAGGGCATTCCATAGCCGAGGAGCCACCACTGAGAAAGAACCCCCCTCTCGTCCCCACCAATCGCGTTTGAGACGGAGGCGGGATGGAGAGGAGGGCCTTCTTGGCCGATCTTCAGGCCCATGCCAGTTCTGGCTGTTAGGACTTGTGGGAATTGAAGTCCAAAACACCTGGAGAACTGAAGTTTGTTCGTGCCCGCTATACAGTGTAGGATGTGTCCTCTGATGCTGGATCTGCACTGCCATATCTAGTTTTTGAATCTAGACTATCTGCTTTAATTACACTGTTACAAAAATTGAAGAATAAAAAACACCTGTTCCTGGTTTGAAAGTGTGGTTTCCTGTTTAATTGTGGGATACTTACTTTGAAAGCAGTTGTTATACTCCAGAAACTTCATTCTTGTGGCTGCCACAGACTATGTTGACTTGGCTGACACTCCATGAGATAGTCAGGTCCAGGCTATTTGGCTGACCGTATCCTGTTGCACGAACCTGCCTGGTCCCTGAGATCTTCAGGAGATCTCGGTCCCATCTCCAGCTCAAGCTCAGTTGGTGAGAAGGAGAGAGTGGGCCTTCCTTCTAGGTGGCTGCCCCTTGACTCTGAAACACCCTTCTTCCCAGGGAAGCCAGAATGACTCCCTTACTGCTGTCCTTCTGGCGGCAGGCTGAACCCTTTTTATTCAGGAAGGCTTTTAAAGAGGAAGGTGTTTAAGATATAGTCATGAGCACCGGGAATGTGGCGCAGCTGGCTGAGTGTCAGCTGCATAAGATCTCTCTGACCAGAAGGTCATGAGTTCGAGGCCTGCTTGGGTCGAGGTGGGCTCTCAACCTATTTGTGTAGCCTGTTGTCGACCTTTGCAACCTGAAAGACAGTTGCATCTGTCAAGTAGGAAATTAAGGCACCACATAGTGGGAAAGCAAAATTTAATTGATTTACGAGGCCATAAAGATCTCCAGGAATGCACGCTGAGGATGCTGAGAAATGAAGGAGCGCGACAGCTCCCCCTGGTGGCCAGATGTTTAAAAAATTGCCTCTATATGTGTGTCTGTCTGTTAGTCCAAAAGGCATTAAATGCATGCCTATATGTGTTCGTTGTAATCTGCCCTGAGTCCCCTGCGGGTGAGAAGAGCGGAATATAAATAAATAAATAATAATAATATAATAATAATAATAATGGACAAACTATAGCAAAACGTGCAGCAGGAAAAACAAAGTTTTGGCAGTTTAATAAACTTTTCCCATTTTTTAAAATGATGGGAACCAATCAGGAAATTACATTTGTAACCCTGGAAATGTCATTTCGGGGCTGCGGTAGCACAGTGGGTTGGCAGAAGCCAGGACTAACAATGGAAGCTCACCCCATCCCGCGAATTCGAACTGCCGACCTTCCAGTCAGCAAGCTCTGCCTGCTGACTGGAAGGTCGGCACTTTGAACCTGTTAGTCCTGGCTTCTGCCAACCTAGCAGTTTGAAAACATGCAAATGTGGGTAGATCAATAGGTACCGCTTCGGCTGGAAGGTAATGGCACTCCATGCAGTCATGTCAGCCACATGAACGTGGGGGTGTCTACAGACAATGCCGGCAGCACCCCCCCCCCCCAAAGAGTCGGACTCGACTAAACTTAATGTCAAGGGGAAACTTTTACCTTTTAAACTCTGGAACAAAAATCATGTTAGGTAAGGAAATATGAGACCCTTTCCACACAGCTGAATAAAATCCCCATTTTTTGCTTTGAACTGGAATATATGGCAGTGTGGACTCAGATAGGCGAATCTGTGCTTAAGTCCGTTCAGCAGTTCACCTACCTGGGAAGCATCATCTCTTCAGACGCCAAGATTGATAAAGAGATAGATCACAGATTAGCAAAGGCATATAGTGCATTTGGAAGGCCTCATAAAAGAGTCTGGAGCAACAAGCACCTGAGGCAAAGCACCAAAATTAGTGTGTACAGAGCCATCGTACTGTCTATTCTCCTCTATGGGTCTGAAACATGGGTCACTTATCGCCAACACCTACGACTCCTCGAACACTTTCATCAGCGCTGTCTTCGCACAATCCTAAATATACACTGGACTGACTATGTGACTAATGATGTTGTCCTTGAGCAAGCAGGGATCACCAGCATTGGGGCCATGCTATTGAGGACACAGCTGCCCTGGGCAGGGCACGTCTCTAGGATGGAGGACCACCGCCTCCCAAAGATACTACTCTATGGTGAACTCGCCACGGGTCAGTGCAAGAGAGGCGCCCCCCAAAAGAGATATAAGGACTCCATGAAACAACATCTCAGGCTCGGCCAGATTGATCACCAAAAATGGTCCACCCTGGCCTCACATTGGGAGGCATGGAGACACACTATCCACAATGCTGCAGCCTCTTAAACGACAATGCAGAAAGAACTGCAACTTGGAAACAACATCACCCAAGGAGACTTTCTGTTGTGCTTTCTGCAACCAAACATGCCTATCTCAGATTGGCCTTTTCAGTCATCAACATGCTTGTAAAAAGCGTGGGATGAGACCTTCCTAAGAATCTTCATCCGCGAAGTAATGCGGAGAGAGGACTCAGATAACCCAGTTCAAAGCAAGATATCCTGGGTTTTTCTGCCTTGATATTCTGGGGGCCCTTCCACACAGCCATATAACCTGGAATATCTGCTTTGAATTGGGTTATCTGAGTCCACATTGCCATACGTTCCGATTCAAAGCAGATGTGGGATTTTATTCAGTTGTGTGGAAGAGGCCTCAAATAATCCAGTTCAAAGCAGATATTATGGGATTTCTGCCTTGATATTCTGGGATATACGGCTGTGTGGAAGGAAGGGGCCTGAGTCTACACAGCCATAAAACCCAGTTCAAAGCAGATAATCTGGGGGCCTTCCAGACATCCCCTATATCCTGGAATATCAAGGCAGAAAATCCCACAATATCTGCTTTGAACTGGGTTATCTGAGTCCACATTCAGATAGTGTGGGATTTTCTGCCTTGATATTCTGGGATACAGGGCTGTGAGGAAGGCCCCCTGGATCCAGGAACTGGAGTATATAGCAGCTGATGGGGCTGAGGAAAGAAAGCAGCACACGCTGGCCAGCACACAAGACCCTTTCCCACTCCTTGAGGGGGAAGGAGAAGGCGAGGCCTAGGAGGCCTACTCTGCCAGCTGGGCTTGGGCCTGGGGAGGAGAACGGGCCGAGGAGGCGGGCCTGCTCTCCTCGAGGCCTTCCCCGCCCACACTCTCCTCCTCCTCAAAGCGAGGCTGGCTGGCTCCCTGGGAAGGAGTTCCGGGCCTGTCGAGGGGCGGGGAAAGCCTCCTTTTCGGGCCGGGGAAGTTGTCACTCGAGTCTGGCGCGGCATGGCCCTCCTGGGAAAGGCTAGGCCTTGCAGACGGTAAACTTTGGAGGCGGAGAAACGCGAGGGAAAGTGTCGGACTGAGGGCGTTCCTGACGGAGGCGTTTCCCCCTCATTGTGGGATATTCGCGTGGGGTTCTCTTGGCTCTGGGGCAGGCATGGGCAAGCTTGGGGCCCTCCCAGGGTTTTGGACTGCAACTCCCACCATTCCTAACAGCCTCAGGCCTCTGGAAGAGGCCTGAGGCTGTTAGGAATGGTGGGAGTTGCAATCCAAAACCCTGGGAGGGCCCCAAGCTTGCCCAGTAGAAATAATGCAGTTTCCACAGAAGAAATGGGTCATTGCTTCAGCTTATAGCTAACCACAGCCCCCATCTATCTGGATCCTTTAATGCTGTTTCAAACCAATATTGGAAGAAAGTGTTTTTGGTGTGCAGATGATTACATAGGACATCCTGGAACTAGTTTGAGACCTGCTTGGTGATTAGAAGACTCGTGCGCCAGCTGCGCCCGTGCCTTGGGAAGTCTGACTTGGCCACGGTAGTCCACGCTCTGATTACATCCCGTATAGATTACTGCAACACACTCTACGTAGGGCTGCCTTTGAAGACGGTTCGGAAACTCACAACTACTACAACGGTCGGCAGCCAGATTACTAACTGGGGCAACATACAGGGAACATACCACCCCCCTGTTGTGTCAGCTCCGCTGGCTGCCGGTCCACCTCCGAGCCCAATTCAAAGTGCTAGTGTTGACCTATAAAGCTGTAAACCAGGCCTGGGCAAACTTCGGCCCTCCGGGTGTTTTGGACTCCAACTCTCACAATTCCTAACAGCCAGTAGGCTGTTAGGAATTGTGAGAGTTGGAGTCCAAAACACCTGGAGGGCCGAAGTTTGCCCAGGCCTGATCTAAACGGTTCTGGCCCAGCTTACTTGTCCGAATGCATCCACCCCTACGTCCCACCTCAAAATCTAAGATCATCCGGGGAGGCCCTGCTCTCGCTCCTGTCTATAGCTCAAATGCGCCTGGCGGGAATGAGGGACAGGGCCTTCTCGACAGTGGCTCCCCACCTATGGAACACACTCCCAACTGAGACAAGATTGATCTCTTCCCTCCTGGCTTTCCGAAAGAAGGTAAAGGCATGGCTGTGGGACCAGGCGTTTGGTCAATAAATGCAATCAGCACCTTAAGGGACGAACTGGATTGGCGTGAAGACTGATGAGGCTGGTATAATGTGTAATGATGACTTTTGTATAGTTTTTAATTATGTTGTTTTTAATATGTTATGTTGATGTTATGACTTTATTGTATTGTTGAAATAGCCTCTTGATGGGGCTGAATGTAAGCCGCCCTGAGTCCCCCTTCTGGGGTTGAGAAGGGCGGGTTAGAAATATGGTAAATAAAGAAATAAATTCACAAATCACAGACCATTGATGCACCTTAAGGGCTTTCTTTTGTTGCTTTTGTGGGAGTTCGTTATCTTGCTGTCACAGTTTGAAGTCCATTTCATTCTGCATTAAATGGTGTTGTAGATAGGGCCCAATCTCCCTTGTCTTTCCCCCCCTGCCCTGTGATTCAGGTCTTGCAACATAAGGTCCTGGCTTCTTTGATAGAGTCTGTGTATGTCTTCCAGTCTCCTGTGGACGTATTCCAGTCTCCTGTGGACGTATAACAACCCCACTAATAATAATAATAACTTTATTTTTATACCCCACCAACCATCTCCCCTTGAGGACTCAGGGCGGCTTACAAGGGACAAGCCCAAAAGACAATTAAACAGAAGGAAACACTTAACAATTAAAATATCAGCTAAAAACAATACAACATAATTATACACAACATAAGAGCAATATGGCTGTAAAGAAAATTAGCTGAGGTGCAAATTCAATGAGTGTGATGCATTTTACAGGAGCACACCAGAATAATAATAATAATAATCTTTATTTATACCCCGCCACCATCTCCCTCAAGGGATCTCAGGGCGGCTAACATGAAGCCAAGCCCAAAGATACAATGCAGCAAAATAAAGTGCCAAAATACAACAACAAAAGATTACATCACAATAAAGTACATACAGTGGCAAAATAAACCAAGCAAAATAGCATAATAGAAAATCGAACACAATGGGCAGGCCAAATGGACAAGATAAAATGATAAAACCCTGGATGAGGTAGGAGTAGATAAAGTGTATTTGAGAGGAGCCCAAAAAGAATGAACAGTACGGTTAGGCCTTCAATTTAGGATGCGGGAAAGTGCATCCTAAGGACAACACTAGATGGAACAGACAGAAATGGGATGAATGGTCACTCTCAAAAGCTAATTGCTTAAGGTTTTCTTACACAAGGAATCCTTAGAGGTGGTTTTACAGGCCATAGCAGCAACTATTCCTTGGCCATCTTTCTGGTGTTACAGAAGGGTCTTCTTCCTAAAAGTACGAGTATGGTTCTTCTTTAAGGGCTGCTGCACTCAGAGAAGTGACAAAGGTCAGATCTTTTTCCTGTTTTCAGGTCACCTGATGACCATATAAATTTCACAAGGTTTTCTTACAAAAGGAATAATCAGAATTCCAGACTGTCCAATTACTAACCAGCAATGACCCTGCTTAGCTTCAAGGGTCAAACAGGATCAAATGCCTTTAGACTCAGTATTTACAATTGGCCCTCTGTATCTGTAGATTCTGCACCCACAGATTGAACCATATACATCTTGAAAATATTTTAGGAATCTCATGGTTTATCCTTTCCTGAAGCATTCTGTCTGCGAAATCTATATAGCCCTCCCAAAATTTGCAAATCTCAGGACTAAATGTATTTAGATGAATACATTTGAAGACTGTGTTGTCGAAGGCTTTCATGGCCAGAATCACTGGGTTGCTGTGAGTTTTCCGGGCTGTATGGCCATGTACCAGAAGCATTCTCTCCTGATGTTTCACCCACATCTATGGCATGCAGTCTCATAGGTTGTGAGGTCTGTTGGAAACTAGGCAAGTGGGGTTTATAGATCTGTGGAATGTCCAGGGTAGGAGAAAGAATTCTTGTCTGCTTGAGGCAAGTGTGAATGTTTTAATTGGCCAGCTTGATTAGCACTGAATGGCCTTGCAGCTTCAAAGCCTAAGTGCTTATTACTTGTGGGAATCCTTTGTTGGGAGGTGTTAGCTGGCCCTGATTTTTTCCTGTCTGGAATTCCCATTTTCTGAGTATTGTGCTTTATTTACTGCCCTGTATCTGTTCTGTATTGTCAAACTGCAAGTGATAAGATTCTTGCTTAAATGCTTCTTCACAACTTCCCTACACATTAACTTCTGTGTGTATAGAAAAAACTGCCCAAATCCAAATTCTCCATAGTTGTCTGCCATAGTGATGGGAGAGTGACACAGGCCTATTCTACTCCCCTTTTTCTTGAATAGCCGAGTACAGAAAAAAGGGATGTGTGGGTGGCAGACCAGTTCAAATTAGAGCCAGCTGTACTGACTACAAGTCTTCAGAGTTTTACCTGAAGCATCCCCCACATCTCTGAATATAAATGTCTTTTGCTAACTGGTAGACTCCCTAGAGAAGGGATGGGCGTCCAACTTTTTTTCCAGAAAGGGCCACATCAGCCTTATGGTTGCATTTAAAGGGGGCATTTAATCCATGGACAGATAATTAATGGATAGAAAGGGTCAACTATTGTGTTTTTACATAGCGTTCGGTGCTCAAGAATTTATCCAGTTTTGGTCCCTGCATGTTATTAAATGACAGCTCCCATCACCTTTGATTAGCTGTCATGCATAGTGAGGATAGTGGGGATTGCAACCCAATAGCACCTGTAGCGCTGATGTTGGGGGAATGTTAAACAATATTTTGAAGTCGGACATCATATCCACAAGCCTTATATCTAAATTCAAACCCCACTCTCCTGAATTAGTAAAACAAACTGCAACCTTTCAAATGTTACTGTGTCACAGCCCCATCAACTCTAGTTGTGATGTCTAATGATGAGGAAGATAGGAGTTGTATCCAGCATCTGGAGGGCTCCATAAAATGACATGGCAGAGTGGATTTGGCCCGTGGGCCTTGAGTTTGAGATGTGACTTTTTGAAGGCGTAGCTGCCCCTAGTTTGGAATTCCAGAGCTTTTGCTCAGAACCTTCTCCATCATTGAAATGAAAGAAGGACTTTTCTCCAAGAGAAGTCACAACTTAGACAGGCTTTTATGGAAGAACACAGTCCCCCGTGTCGCCTGGGATTCAGACTGTTCCACTTAAGTCTGTAATCTTTAGAAATTTTTATGATGTTATATGAAATATACCGTAGTCAATGTCTGCTCCTTGTCATGGGTGTAGTAGGAAAAAAAGGAAATACAATCAAGACAGAATACCTCTAAATTTACCAGTTTGTGTTTACAAATATACATGTACTTGAAGAGTTAGCTGCCAAAGATCACATACACTCATAAATCCTACTTCAATATAATTCAGGTCTCCTTATTGCAAATAAAATGAATATTTTAATAGCAGAGCACACAGTTACATAGGTAGGATTTTATTCATTGTCTGTGAGGGGAAAGAGGAACCCAGATCTTACATGGCTATTGGTCTGCAAGTTGGTTCCTTTTCCAACTCCTCATGATCATCTTTGATTCTAGCGCTGCTATTTTACTTAAATAAAATGGGATGAAATTAAGAAGTGGAAACTGCTTTGAATAGAATGTATATGCATTTGAAATTATGGATTACATGTTCTGGCTATATGCTTTACATCAGGGGTGCCCACACCTTTTCAGCATGCAAGCTACTTTTAAAAAAACAAAGTCAAAAAGATCTACCTTGTGCGCGTGCACCATCCACCGCTTCTCCTGCGCGCCGCTCCTCCCGCGTTGCATTGCGGGAACGACGGAACTCGATGCGGGGCCTTTGAAAGCTCCGCCTTGTGCTCCCTCGTACCCGCTGCCGGCTCCTCTTGCGGGGCATTGCGGGAACAACAGAGCGCGAGGCGGGGCCTTCGAAAGCCCTGCCTCGTGCTCCCTCGTTCCTGCTGCCGGCTCCTCCCGCGGGGCATTGCGGGAATGACGGAGTGCAAGGCGGGGCCTTTGAAAGCCCCGCCTTGCGCTCCCTCGTTCCTGCTGCCGGCTCCTCCCACGGGGCATTGCGGGAACGACGGAGCGCGAGGCGGGGCCGCAGAAGGAGTGTCGCGCACAAGATGTGTGCACGCAAGGTGCCCCGCATGCTGGGATCGACCTTCTTTAAACCCACGATCGACTTCGTGGGCAGCCCTGCTTTACATAAATTACATATGTTAAATCAGTAATTCGTAAGCTATCTGTTGTGAGGGGCCTACAGTTTTTCCCTCGTATGTCAGGGACTGGCACCATATTTGTGTCTTCTGTTCTTAGTTTCATTATTGGAAACTCCAGGGACTAGCACTAGTTTATGGGCCACCCTTTTGACTATGCTAGGTTGTTGAACTTTTGATATGTACTGGCTTAACATTTACAAATTCAGGGCGTACATGGAACATATATTTTAAAAATAAATAATCCACATGTTTATATCATTTCAGGGTGACATGGAAGCATATTGCTTATACCCCACTCTTCCGATATCTGCAGTATCCTTTATCTACATGCTGTGCTCCATTATTTTGGGCTTCCAAGAACAAATACAAAGAACTTCACATGAGAAGACAGAAAACATGGAATTTATTGAACTGTGAGGATGGAGTAAAAACTGCCATCATGCCTCCAAGCAACATGATACACTGCTCCTCTGTGAACTTCAAAACAAAAATTAAACAACAGCAAATAAAAATCCCGGTATTAAATGGGGACATCCCTTCTCTTTATAGACATGTTTTTGAAAGCAATTCAAGGAACAGTAAGGTCTGCATTCAAAGGTAATATGAAAATTACAACCAGGGGTACATCTACATTGTAGAAATAATGCAATTTGACATCCCTTTAACTGCCATGGCTCAGCGCTGTGGAATCCTTGAGGTGGTAGTTTTATAAAGTCTTTAGCATTCCCTGCCATAGAGGGCTGATACCTCACCAAAGTACAACTCCCAGAATTCCATAGGATTAAGTCATGGCAGTTGTGGTGTCAAACTGTATTATTTCTGCAGTGTAGATGATCCCAAGTGTAATCAGTCTACGAGTTTTCTCTCTGCATATTTGGCATTTATTCAGCTTTATCATGTCTCCAGAAAGGATTAGAATAACTTATTAGCCTATGTAAAATTTATCTTTATTTTATAGAGGAGAGAATGGTATTTAGAGCAACATTAGATATAGGTAACATACCATAAAGTTTGATGAGTTTGATTATTTCTTTCAAAGCTTAACTGCTATATATTTTGCACATTTTTGAAAACTTCCTAAAGTGTTTCCTCCCTTTCATTTTGAATATAATTATATATGGTGACTCATGCCTTTCAAAAATTGTCGACACTTATTTTGGTTAATTGTTAAAGGTAAGGCAGTGACTCACCAATTTTATGGATTACTGCTGGAGAACCATATGGCAACCGTCCAAAAAGCTTTATGCAAAACTATTAACATAAGCTGAAAGAATGGTATTAAAGATGAAGTCACGACTGCATGTTAGAGCTTTATTTTCAGTTTAATAATTTCCACAATGTCTTTTGAGGCAACCAAATCCCAAACATCACATAATGTAATAATGGTATATTAATCCTGTTTTCAGGTGGACTCCCATGATAGCAACAGATCTTAGGGCACAGGCAATGAAAGTGATCAAGCAGTTCTACTTTTCATCAGAGAGTGATTCCGAATGAGTGATTTTCTTTTATTTGTCAGTTGAATATTGAAGTAGCAGAAAATTATTTTAAGTCTGGGGGAAAAACACTTCTGCTCATAGTACCAGTAAAGAAATATTTTTATGCTTTTAGAGCATTTATAATGGTCCCCTGGTGGCACAGCAAGTTAAAAAACTGAGATTCAGAACTTGCTGACCGAAAAGTTGGTGGTTCGAATCTGGGGGGCAGGGCGAGCTCCTGTTATTAGCCCTAGCTTCTGCCAACCTAGCAGTCCAAAACATGCAAATGTGTGTTGATCAATAGGTACCGCTTTGGTGGGAAGGTAACGGTGCTCCATGCACTCATGCTGGAGATGTTTATGGACAACGGCGGCTCTTCAGCTAAGAAATGGAGATGAGCACCACCCCCCAGAGTTGGACATGACTAGATTAATGTCAGGGGAAATATTTACCTTTACCTTACAGCATGTATATCTGCATTGTACGATATTTTCTCAAATCTGAAAAAAATATCTGTAGTTCATACATACCTTTATATCTCCAGTTTAAATAAACATTTTATTATTCCTTTCTTCCTGGTCTTTAATAACGTATCCCTACCATAAAGTATTGCTGGCCACATGACCTTGGAGGTGTCTACAAACAACACCAGCTCCGGCTTAGAAATGGAGATGAGCACCACCCTCCAGAGTTGGACACAACTAGACTTAATGTCATGGGGGAATCTTTACATTTACCAAAAAATAAATTCTTGGACTTCTTTGGGGAATTCATTCAGAAAATTGCATTGGATAGACCATATCAGATATGTTTATCGTGATTTTCCATGGACATGGAAATGAAGACCAGTATATGACATATGCTTTGTATCTCAAAAACTAAAGCTGAGAGGGAAAACTGGCACCAATTTTGGAATTGGCAAGTCAAATATACCCCAAAACAGGTCTAACATTTAAGACACCGAAGTGTGTTAGCCAGAGTAATACAATGAGCTCATTGAGGTTGATGAATATCTCGCATCGCTTTAGGGTAGTAGCCTAATCCCACTGTTTTCTCAGTAGACGAAGGGTCATTGATATGCACTGTTAGTTTTTAAACTTATGTTTTGGAATTGAGCTCTATTGAGCCTTTTATTTTAATATCAGGTATTCAGAATTGCTTGAGAAGTTCAGTAAAGGAGGAGGGGAAAATGCAATATTTCGTCACACTCAGAAAAACAAAAAGTTGCTTGCTCGTGAACGCTTAAAGATGCTGCTTGATGATGAACCTTTCTTTGAGCTTTCCCCTCTTGCAGGCTTAGATATGCCTTATGGGGATGTTCCAGCTGGAGCCTGTCTCACTGGTATGTTTACATAAGGGGGGATTTAATGATAAATACAATTTTTAATACTGCCAACACCACAGCTGCTCTGTTCCTGCTTAATGGGAATAAATCAGTTTTAGCCTGCTATTGATAATTATTTTATTTATTTTATTTATATCGTACTTTTTTCTGTCTTGGAACCTAAACAACTACAGCAAATTAAAATGAAGTACAGCTAAAGCCTTTATTATAGAAAGGTTAAAAACAGTAAACAAGTCTATTAAAAGCACAAATTTAAAACACAAAGCCAGAAGAATATTATTTGTTTTCTGTTACTGTATGCGTTGGAATACTGAATATTGAAAACAAAATAGACTAGATCTCAAGTGCAACAATTTGAAACCCAGAAAGACAAATGTTGTAGACCAGGCTTGACGTTAAATATTAAATGAATCATTTCTGTTTGACCTTAATCTCATAAATGTGTTTATGGTAATCATCCTTCAAGATAAGAATAGTACTTGTAAAATTCCTTGCATATTTAAAATGTAATTTTTGTTATGATAAGCAGAACTAATGATTTCTTTGGGGCATATTATATTTTTTAGTATAATTAATGGTATAAGTGATGTGCTGTAGACGAGAAGCAGAGTGACACACTCATGTCCACAGCTGATTACATCCCAATTCTTTTACAGCATGTAGACAGTTCTAAACTGCAGAAATCCTGATTAGACAATTACAGAATGTTTCCATGTAGATAATTCGTTGTGAATATGATAAATTGCATTTTTTTCCTCACTGGAAAATCTTTGTAGCATTCATCCTGAACTTCATTTTAGGAATTGGCAGAATATGTGGGATTTGGTGTGTCTTCTCAGCAAGTGATGCAACAGTGAAAGGTGGGACCTTATTCCCAATTTCAGTAAAGAAACAACTAAGAGCTCAAGAAATAGCAATGCAGAACAGGCTTCCAACTATTTATCTTGTGGATAGTGGAGGCGCCTTCCTGCCACTTCAGGTAAAAATATGTTCTATGAAATAAACTCTTTAGTCTGCATCAAAATTATTCCATTTAATGTTATTTCATTTATTTGTTAAATTTAAACCTTGCCTTTCTCTTTGTATAAGATCCAAGGTGACTTATAAGGATTTAAAAATTGGATTGTACACAATGTTAAAAAAATTAAACAACTGTTGAATTAAAAACACAATGTTAAAATGTTAAAATAATATAAAGCAGAGTACAGCAAGCCGCCTGTATATACTGGGCACAGAACCCTGCAAAAGTGAAAAATTGCAAATAAAAGTTTATTATTTCTTACCTGAGAGAACACCTCTCCAGGAATTTCTAGGTCCTCCAGCACAGTCTTATGGCCAACTCCCAGTTGACAAAATGTTTCTTAGATTAGGTGTAACATGAAATATGGGCAAATACAAAGTTTGATTAATTATACTGTTCTATTGATACAGAGTTGAGTTTTGAATTAACTGTAACATTGAAACTCTTGTTCTTTCCTATTTCTGTATTGTTAGGCAGAAATATTTCCTGACAAGTCCCATGGAGGTCTTACTTTCTACAATGTGGCTATGATGTCTTCATTAAGAATTCCTCAGGTATAACAGCATATTAAGGCTCTGGCATTACTTTGCGAACGAATATTCTTAGGAAGGACTCATCCCGCGCTCCCCACAAGCGAGCTGATGATTTCGTTTTTGGAGGTTGGATGTGTCCTTCAACCCTGTGCAATGGATTTTTCTGGTGGAGCGCAGCGTGCACAGAACTGGCCTCACCCTTTAAACCAAAGGTTCGTCTGCCGGGGCCTAGCAAGCTTAGGACGGTGGCAGCGAGGTCCTCGGGTCTTAGGTTTGATTTGAGTTTTCTTCTCTAGATGGTTGACCTTACAGGGTTTAAACGAGCACCATCTGCCCGGGTTTGAAATCAGAGTTTTCCTTCTCTTAGGATGGTTGCCAAAAGGCTAGAGAGCCCATCCTGCCCTTTGACGCTCTTTGTCAGACCCTTCAGTTGTGACCTGTCTGGCATGGGAGGCCCTACCGGTGGTTATTATGCCACCACCAGCATAGCTCACAACTTTATTAGGGTACGCGAGCCTCTCCCCCACAACAAGGGGGTGTCAATGTAGAGGCATACATACATACATAAAAAACATATTAAGTAGTCTGTTTTAAAACGTATAATCAAGTAGAATTTTGAAAAATGATTTATAATAGTTGAACTGAGTATTTCCAGAGTATTTCCAAAGGATTTTATAGCATCTTACATTTGGATTCTTTTTTTTGCTACAAACCTTCTGCCTGATATGATTTAGAAACAGTATAATTGATAAAACTATAGTTATTCATTAAAAAAATTTCCTTCAATATTTTTAATTAATTTTTTACAATAAAAACACAAAGGAGTACGTTAAAAAAAGAGACTACTTAGACAATTGCTTAGCAAATCTACATCTCTATCTATAATTCTAAAACTACCAACATATACAAAAAAATAGTTTAAAAAGTGGATTTCCAGCTTCTCCTTTGTCAATTTCTCTATAAATTTTAACATTTTTTTCTTTCAGTATGTTACCCTGGCATGATAGTGCCATTGCTTCATAGCAGGTATTACCACTAGAAGAGTCTTACTCAGAGATCTATCCTTGCTATAAAATTTGAAATTTACTCTTGACACTTTTGATATATGCGCACAGATATGCCTTCAAGATATGACGACTCCAAGTATGTTGTAGGGTTTTCTTAGGAAGGACTACTCAGAGGTTCTTTGGTCAGTACCTTCCTCTGTAATATCTCTAATCGAAGGACTAATGAGTTCTGATCCTGCTTAGCTTCCAAGGATCCAGTGACTTTAGGATATATATTCCTTCATAAAATAACAGTATTGATACACTTTTTTTGACATTTCCCTGCAGTGATTAACAAAACAGTGCTTTTCATAAGAAGTACTGTATGTTTTGAAAATGTACAGCTAAATATTAGCTTTTCCTCTGTTTCCTCTTTCTTAACCGGTGTGTCCTCTAGGTGGCAGTGGTGTGTGGATCTTGTACCGCAGGAGGTGCTTATCTTCCTACAATGTCAGAAGAAGTAGCAATGATAGATAAAATTGGCACCCTGTTCCTTGGTGGGCCCCCTTTAGTTAAAGCTGCCACAGGAGAAGACATTAATTCTGAGGAGCTGGGAGGAGCCATGCTGCATTCTACGTAGGTATTGCTTACTTTTTCTCTTTATGTTGATTGTACTGTATTTTCAAGACTTCTATTCCCCTTCTTCGTTTCCTTTGATTCCTCTAATTGGTTGTTTGGAAATTTTAAACTGATGGAAAATGGGGAAAGAACTGATGAATCCAACAAAAAGGAACATGGTTCTTCCATTCCCTTCCATTCTTTTCCATCCCAAGAGTGCAAAGTTGACCCCAACCTGATTTTCCATTGGAAGGCAAATGCCTCATTCAAGGTTTTTCTTAATTGATGTGCTTTAAATGGTGTTTCTAAAACCTTTTCTTAAATTACTTGTAGTCTGATTTTGAAATGTGAGTTTTCAGCCTGGTTGTGAACCGTTTTTGAGGGAAAACGGTATATAAATCTAAGAAATATAATTCTAAACCAGGCTTAAGCGGCTGAGGGAGGGGGGGGAGAGGGCCTGAGGCCAGGAATTGTGGGAGTTGGAAGTCCAAAATACCTAGAGGGCTGAAGTTGCCTGTTCTAGATACATTCATATTCTTGTTTGGAATAATTGTCTGAAAGCCTTTCAAAGAAGCCATACTAATTTGCTATATGCTGTGTTCCATAATCTGGAGAAAGACTGATTAAACCAGTAAGATACAATAAAATTATATAAACAAATAGATCCAGCACATTTTAAAAGTGAGTAAAACAATAAAATAAAATAAATTGATTAATGTGTGCTTAAACTGAAATGTCTTTATCATACAGCAAAGGAGGTATCAGTTTAACCTGCCGGGGTAGTTTCTCATTCCTCCATAAATTCTGCTTCTCCTATAGTAGAAATAGTTTTTGAAATAAATGATCTAGCCAGATGCACAAAGTTTTTTTTCTTTAATCACATTAATGTCTCATTCTTATTTCCCTCTTATTTTAGTCTTTTCTGTGGTTCATTGTTCCCTTTGTCATACATTAATGAATTATGTCTTTCAGGATCAGTGGGTGTGTTGATCATTTTGCATCTTCAGAAAAAGAGGCGTATGAATCTGTTAGAAATACTATTTCCATGCTGAATTATGATATTCCTTCAGAAGAGACTCTGGAGTTTGATAATCCCTTGTATGATTCTGATGAACTTTTGGGCCTTGCGCCACAAAATTATAGCTGCACTCTACATATAAAATTAGTAAGAAAAACTTTCTTTATATACATATATATGTTGCATGACTATAGTTTTGACAGTATAAACTTTTTAGTTTCATGATATTTTAATATTAAGCAATCATTTCAGACTGAAGGAATGTATCCACCTCACTTTCCCCTTCTCTTTATTAACAGCTTGTATTATTTTTGTATTTCTCTTGATACTGTTATATAGATTTTGAGTCGTATGATTGATGGTAGCAGATTCCATGAATTCAAAGCAAATTATGGAACAACTTTAGTAACGGGATTTGCCTACATAGAAGGGTAAGAGTAAAATTTAAAACAAATGAACTAGCTTGTTTGGACACTGTATATGCAGAGTGAAGTGTTTCAGGTCTATTTGAACTACTTAGGCAGCAGTTCTAGTTAAACATACCTGAGAGTAGGTCTGCTAAATTTAGCGGGACTTATTCCAGAATTATTGGTTGCTTACCTGTAACCATAGTTCCCTGAGTGGTCACCTGTGAATACGTACATATGGTATTTCCTGCGTCTGTGCAGACAGTTCGGAATATTTTAGAAATGTATCACTTTAAGGCGGTAGCCCCGCCCACACTCCCCTTGCGAGTATATATAGCCAGTGGGAGGGGCTACTGTCTCAGATCCTTGCGAGTATATTTAGCCCCTCCCAGTGGCTATATATACTCGCAAGGGGAGTGTGGGCAGGGCTACCGCCTTAAAGTAATAAATTTCTAAAAGATTCCGAACTGTCTGCGCAGGCGCAGGAAATACCATATGTACGTATTCACAGGGACCACGACAGGGAATAGATACTAATCAGATTTCTTTGGTACTGCTTCCTTTTTTAGACTTTTCAGAACCATTTTCATTTTATTACTTGTGTACTAAATTTTATTATATTTCAGTGCTCAGAAAAACTTTTGTGTGATTTTCTAAACAGCAGAGCTCAAAGATATTACTTCAAACGATGAACTAACAATTCATTTGAAAAAAATAATGAAAATGTCTAATTTTAAGTTTGGTGTTTGTTGTTTGCTTTCAAGTAATCTCAAGTGACTCTATCACTGGAGATTTTTGGGTTGGTCTGAAAGTTAAGCACCATCTTCTGAAAGAGATGAGTCTTTATATCTGATTCTTGTGTTGCTTGTCTAATTTTAACTGTATGCTTTACCTTTCATTCAGTCTCTATTGCATGGGCCAAATACAAGACTCTCTTATAAATGAAAATCCTTTATGGTTTGCTGTAAAATGTGTGGTTCAAAGTTAGTTTAATATATTCCAAGTGATTGGAAGAGGGGTCCAATCTTTCAAGCCAAAAAGTGGCCCTGGCTACAGAGCATCCAATTCAGCTATTGCTTGAATTTTGTCTCTGTAAACTGTCAAGTTTTGGAAAATATATTTTCCAAATAGCCAGCAGCATATTGTTGGTAGGAAAATGTTATTTATCTGCCTTCACCACAACCAAATAATGCCTTGTGCACCTTCAAGCCATTTCGGACATAACAGCAACCTTAAGGTGACCATTTCTAAAACACATCCTTTACAGATGTGAGTTATGAAATATATGTGTTTGTTTTGGCTGTTGATCAACAAAAGTCTGACCATGTTGCGTGCTCTGTAGAAGTATTTTTTGTTTGGTTCTTGTAATATTTTGTAGTATAGTCTACTGACAGTACTCTTCTAGGCCTTAAGGTGTTTTGGACTTCAGCTCTCATAATTCCTGACTATTGAACAAGCTGGCTAGCTGGGAGTTGGAGGCCCAAATGCCACCTTAAACTATTGAGAGGTCCGCCTTAAACTATTGGGTGAAGAGTAAATCTGCCAAGCACTAAGAAAACAAGAATTTAGCCCTTGCATGAAAATGTTCTGGCGTCTTGTGAGACTTGCTTAAATCCACATTAGTTCTACACAGCAGTGTTTCTCAACCTTATTTGAGCCGCGGAACACTTTTAACATTAAAAAAATCTGGGGGCACACCACCAACCAAAATGACACAAAATGACACTGTAACACAGTAAGAACGGCTGGGGATGGTGAGCTGCTGGGAGCAGCTGCTGGGAGTGCGAAGCAAGAGGAGGAGCCAGGCTGCGCCATGCCCCACCCCCCTCCCCCTGGCTTCAGTTCTCCACAGCTTTGCCAGCCTTGAGGGGCAGTGCCAAGCCAGCATTGTGCTGGCTCTGCCACCGCTGGCTTGACACTGCCCCTCAAGGCTGGCGAAGCTGTGGGAGTGCTGAAGCCGGGGAGGAGGCGGAGCCAGGCTGCGTCATTCCCCCCCCCCCTCCACCCGGCTTCAGCTCTCTCACAGAGGAGGAGCATGAGTGGTGGACGGGCTTCAGTAGGTGGGGCTCCTCCGCACGGCTTCAACAAGCAAGGGGCGAGAGTCATGGCAGATTGGAGGCTGGTTGGGGAAACTGCCGAAGGAGGTGGTGCCCCGGTCCCTTCTTCTTTTTCTTCGCTGCCGCCCGTCCCTTCCTCCTCTTCCAAGCAGCAGGAGTTCAGCAAGAGGAGGGGTGAAGGAAGGGGGGCAGAGAGCTTTTCTCACGGCACACCTGATGATCACTCACGGCACACTAGTGTGCCACGGCACACTGGTTGAGAAACACTGCTACACGGTGTGCTCTCTAATAGTATCTTGTACTCAGTTTCTTTACATAAGTTTGTATTCTGGTGATCCAACACCAAACAAAATATGAGAACCACAAACTGCATATCCAGTGAAAAATTATTTTATAGGTGTGTGTTTTTATAATACAAGCTGTGATTTGGTGGTTTGAGTATTGGACTGACTTCAGAGATCAGGATTTGAATCTCCACTTAGCCACAGAAACTCACTGGTTTACCTTGGGCAAGTCACATTCTGTCAGCCTCATAGGAAACCAACTACAAATACAAATATTGCCAAGACATCCTGTAATAGGTTTACTTTAGGTTGCTCTACGTTGGTTAAAGACCTGAAGGCACACAACAGCAACATGATATGTCAGATTTCAGTTTACCAATAAAATTATATTTAAGAGATAAACCTCTTTAAAACAAAACAAAATCTGCATCACCTGATATGCAGCTATTGCTTTCTGCGTCTGGCTGTCCCTCCCCTATGAGGATCCAATGCTATTTTAGTGCCGATATCGAGGGAAGTCATAGTCCCACTCTATTCTGCTTTAGTCAGCTGTCACTTGGAATACTGTGTCCAGTTCTGGGCAAAACAATTCAAGAAGAATATTGACAAGATGGAATGTGTCCAGATGAGTGCAACCAAAACAATCAAGTTTTGGAAACTTAGTCCTATGAGGAATGGCTTAAGGAGCTGGATATGTTTAGCTTGGAGAAGAGAAAGCTGAATGGAGACATTATTACTATGTTTAAATATTTGAAAGGATGCCACATTGAGGAGGGGACAAGCCTTTTTTCTGCTGCTCTGGAGACAAAGACACAAAGCAATGGATTCAAATTGCAGAAAGAGATTTCATTTAGACATTAGGAAGACCTTTCTGACAATAAGAGCGATTCAGCCGTGGAATATACTACCTGGGAGTCTCTTCTCTGGAGGTTTTTAAGAGGCTGGATGGCCATCTGTCGGGAGCATTTTGATTGTGTTTTCCTGCATGGCAGGGCATTTCATTGGATGATCCTTTTGGTCTCTTCCACATCTTACGATTTTGTGATAATCTAGCCTTCTTTGGTATAATGGTACTTTAATAGTTTAGTCCTACCCAACATGTAGTGAGCTAATGACTGGAAAACACCAGTTTGCCAGTTAGTTCTTTAAGCCTAGTCTAGGATTAAGACCATAGTAAGTGCTTGAAGTACAGAATTAAAAATCTGAAGAACTGCCACCTTCTGACTTCTGTCAGTGGAATAGATAAGGAGCAGTAGATTTCATTCTCTAATGTTTTCACCACCCCCAGAATCACTCAAAACATTTTAAAAGCTCAAATCAATATTTAAAGTCCATTTTGTATGTGAAAGAGAAGCCAGTAGCAGCCTAACCTTTTCCCTTAATGTTAAGCTTGCCCCTGAGCAGTGTTCGAGAATGAATCATTTTGCTAAGACTGATAAAGCATGCTACAAACGCAGGCTCCTTAATTTCCTCTGAGATGAAAGTGTGCTTATTGAAATACTTTTTCTGTTACGGCAAAAAGACAAACTGTGCCACTGAGAATATGAATAGATACATTTTGCTTGCAAAAAATTTACACGAAAATTAATGAAGTTCCATGTTTGTTCCTTATTTAGGATTCATTTTCTCAGCGATTAAATAGATTTGCAGATAGGATTGCTGTAAGACAGGAATGACTTTAAAGCACACAAGATTAACAACAACTTTGAGTCAGTTACACAGATTATGAGTACAGAGGTAGGGTTTTATCCTTTACTGTCCATCTGCTTTTTCACATGTTCAGATTGATAAAGAACCTTCAACTCATTAAAGATCGATGTGTGCCTAAGGTATTTATTAAATTAATATTGTAGAAATTAGGAAGCGTTACTGAAGCAAAAGAGTCTGGACAGATTGGTGTCCATAGGCACCACATTGGGGACCTAAAGCTAAAGAACAGTGATCTGGTGAGCGTTGTAATATATTACGGATTGGGGTAAGCCTGCTAGGCCAAAGTATTACTCTCCACATTACAGTCACGTTACATTGTGATTATGATACATTTTCCCCCTCTCAGCTTAGCACCTCTATGTCTCTTTTCTAGTTTGTAACCAGTCCCGTGTTCCCAAACAATCCCTGTGTTTCTGAAAATAATTTCTACTCAACCTCCCACCCCCATCTTCTGACTGGTCAATCTGATCTCTTTCTGCTTCCCACCCAGATATCTTGTCCTGGCACTTATCAAGGCTTTAGCAATTGCTTATCTCTCCACATTCCTTCTTGCCCCTTCTCACTCCCTCCTTCTTTTCCTTTACCCATTCTAACTTTGTGAAATTCACTTTATATTTTGTAGTTCCAACAGTATCCCAGACTATATTAAAATTAAAGAATTTTAAACTGTTTCAGTGAGTGCCTCTTAAAGATGGTATTACAAATTCACAGTACTGAATGCCTAGAGGATAACTTGCTTAACTTACACAGTTTTATGTTCTTGTTAGACAGCTGGTTGGAATAGTGGCTAACAATGGTGAACTGACTCATGCTGCTTCTCTAAAGGGATCTCACTTTGTACAACTTTGCAACCAAAGAAACATTCCAATCTTGTTTGTAGTCAATTCAGCTCCAAGTGCAGCAGATCCAAGCAGTCCAATCCAGGTAAGATAGCCAATGGAGAGTACATTCTAGTGGTTCTAAGTCTGTCTTTAAAGAGCCTGGGCTAGTGAGCACCATGCAAGGAACAACTGTGATGGCAATAGTCTTTTAAATGGAGTTCTGGGAAAGGTTTGAATCATGAAGAGATAGGTTATCCAGGAAAGAAAGCAACCTTCTTTGTCTGATGGAGAGTGCCATGAGTGAGTTAACTTCTATGGCCACCCATCCAGGCAAGGATCTGTGGTAAAAAGATTTATATATCTGGTAGAGTCTTTTAGCTCTTCCAAACACCTCCCATCTATTTATTTTTTGCCTTGTATTGGCAGAAGAGTCTCATTTTTAAGGATATTTCTAACTATTATATTTTGAGACCACTAAGAACATGAGATAACTTTGGTATGTAAACATAGATATATGACATTCATTGATAGGTAAGAGTTGTTTCACAGCACGATGCACTGTCTTGGAATTTAGCGAGTCTTCTCTGGAGTTTTTTTTTTGGAAAGAGGATGGATGGCCATCGGTGGGGAGTGCTTTGATTGTGTGTTCCTGCATGACAAAATTGGGTTGGACTGGATAACCTTTGCAATCTCTTTCAATTCTGTGATTCTATGGCAAAACTTTCCATTTAAATTTAGGCAGTGGGCCATGCTAACAGATTAAAGGCACAAGCCTCCATGATGTCTGCAGTTGCTTGTGCTGATGTTCCTAAGATCACCCTTGTCGTTGGAGGCTGCTATGGAAATGACTCTTATGCTATGGTAAGATTTCTCAGTATGATCAGTTATTAGGTTGTAGCTGGAGATAATCAAACTTTCAGCTTATAACATACAACTGATCTTTGACACTTAGCTAGTGAGTAGTCTTTGAAATGCACTAAATGGAGAACCAATATTTGCATTTGACTAAAGTTTCATTGCATCAATATAAGTAATGTTATATTACACATAATTCAGACTTAAGTTAGGCTATGGCGTTGATATGATTACTTGTACTTCTTGCCTCATTAGAT
This sequence comes from Anolis apletophallus, assembly GCA_030556195.1. Taxonomy (NCBI): domain Eukaryota; kingdom Metazoa; phylum Chordata; class Lepidosauria; order Squamata; family Anolidae; genus Anolis; species Anolis apletophallus. The sequence goes on from JARBWK010000005.1 coordinate 100,249,987, forward strand.
GATTTTGGCATGTGTTTTGTGTCTATGCTACACAATACTTTGTGCTAGAAAATGGAGGTGTTGAAATTATTTCTGATTGGAGCAGTGACATCTGGATGACCACCCGCATGTCCCGTTACCCTGTGACGCAGCCAAGAAAGAACCCTTCTATAAAAAACTGCACTGTACTGTCTATGTGTAACCTGTACTGTCTATGTGTAAAACTGTACATCTCCGACAGGGATTGTCTGTCGTATATGTATTGTAATCCGCACTGAGTCCCCTTCGGGGTGAGAAGAGCGGAATAGAAATAAACATTATTATTATTATTATTATTATTATTATGTCCACCTTGGAAACACTGGAATATATTCCAATTAGAACAGGATCATTGAATCAGTTATTGAATGATCGATCTACCCTTCTCTTTATAAGACTTTGATGCAGACTCCTCTCATTGGGACTATCAATGGGATTTATCAATGCTAATAATATGTAACTATCTTGAGTTTGTTTTCATGTGGGTAAACATGTAATAAATAAAAGAAGTAAAAGTGGTTATGAGAATCATAGTGTAACTTTAAAATGGTACACATGGAAAATTGCTGTGGACCTCTGACTCTAGAGGTATGGTTCTTAGTTGGATTCTATACATTAAATCATCTCATGTAGATTTTCTAATGGGCCACTCTCACTGGTTTGCAGGAAATAACTGTATAAAGGTGTAGCAAAATATTGTGTTCTCAATGTGGGTTTTGCTCAGTATGTAATTTAGATCCATACCGGTCAGAATACTGTGAAATCCACAAAAGCTCTGGTTATTACTTCTGCTCTTCCGGGTGCTGTGGCTGCAAAGAATCAGGCTGTACTGAGACAGGAAAGCTGTGTGTGTGTGTGTGTGTGTGTGTGTGTGTGTGTTTTAAAAAAGGCTTTTTACTGTATTTTTATGAACAAATAGTTCAGCTGTCTTAAAGAGGATTTTCTAATTTCTGAATCCCATTGTTTTTGTGTTGTTTGTATCCAGTGTGGGAGATCATTTGATCCAAACTTCCTATTCCTATGGCCTAATGCAAAAATTGCCCTTGTGGATTCAAGACATTTCCCCACATTCTCAGCAACTTGGGATGATGACAGTTCAGAAACAGAAGTACACCTTTTAAAGGAAAAGTATGTAGATTTTTTAAATTCCCAAATCCTTCAGTATTAATAGGACTGACATTTCTGTTTGGATCTTCTTTGCTTCAGTGCCTAGTTATCTTTTCAAAATGAAATGTCTTTTATTTAAATTAAAAAATGCTGGTGTTTACATAAATTAAGTCTTCTTATATATTTGTTGTTGTCCTGATGCGATGTGTACTTTGTATCACTTCCCTTTAGTAGAAAGAATCTCTAAAGGGATATTTGTAAGTGTACATAGAGATATCAATCTATCTTTTCTTTAAAAAATATTATTAATAAAAATTTTTTTTTCCCAGGCTAAAGAAAGAAAGCAATGCATTTTACTCTACAGCCAGAATTTGGGATGATGGTGTAATCCTACCTCAGAATTCAAGAAAGGTAGGCTCTATTATTGTGTGTGCTTGTATAAAATACTTCCTTTTGCCTATGCCTTCCTATCCTCAAAATCATTGTTTATAATTTTTTTACAGCACTTGCTCTTTTTTGTTATGATCACTGTATCCGTCACTCATCCCTCCCATTATCTTATGTTGAATAATTTAAATACTAATTGGTTTTATTCCATATATCTTGTATAGTAAATAATGTTGTCTAATCTGTCCTAGTCTGTCCTGTTTTCTAATCTATCATTACCAACAGTATGAAGTTTCTTTTGTCCCTTTGTTTGTATTACCTTTATGGATGTCTAAACTGGTGACTTGCATGGAAGTTTATAACCTACTATAACATGAGTTCTCGGTGGCACAATGGATTAATCCCTTGTGCTGGCAGGACTGCTGACCAAAAGGTCAGCAGTTTGAATCCAGGGAGCGGGGTGAGCTCCCATCTGTCAGTTCCAGTTTCCCATGTGGGGACATAAGAGAAGCCTCCCACAGGATAGTAAAACATCGGGGCATCCCCTGGGTGATGTTCTTGTGGACAGCCAAGTCTCTCACACCAGAAGCAACTTGCAGTTTCTCAGGTTGCTTCTGACACAAAAAAAGTTTGCATTTTCTTATTTTTTTTCTTCAAGAATGTTTAAATTATTGCCCCCCTTTTTGATCCTAATATTCTCTCTGGGATGATGACAACTAAAACGTAGCTTCGAGAAAAAAATGGAGAAGTAGCAAAGGCAAACGATTTTAATTCTTAGTTTGGAGTACAAGAACTTGTAGCTCCAAGAAGTTAATGACGAAGTAGAAAAGAAACAAGGTTTTACTTCTTAGTTGGGGGTACAAGAAGTTTATGTAAGGCTTTTCATATTTCTTTCCAAAGGCAATTCATTAGTTATATTAAAGAATTTTGAGAGTGAAAAGACTTGTGAAGATTTCACGTTGTCCTCACAGGCTACCTTAAAACATAGTTCCATATTGATTTGAGCAATGACAACTGTTTTAAACAGTTTAATGACTGCACTGTGCTCCAAGTAAATATCTATAATATTCTTACTGATGTATTTTTGTGTTTTGGCAGGTTATTGCACAGTGTTTAAGAATTACAAAACAGCAGAAACACCAGGTCATATCCCTGCAGCGACCACCTATGCCTGTCTTAAGAATGTGAGCAGGAATGCCTGCCTTTAAAGAATGGAGTGTGAACATTTGACTATATTGATACCAAAATGCTCAGAAGTTATATATTAATACAACACAATGTAATTATGATACTGAAGTACTAAAACGTAGCTGATGTCAAGAGATACGTCAGTTCTTCATTGTGCTTCATACTTCATTTGCAAGCTATTTCAAACTTGTATGAAATGTGATCCTGAAATTCTGATTCAGTTATTTGTTAGGTGCTCCCAAGATTGAATAATAATATGTACACTAATTGGGTTGGTGAATAAAAATATAAGAATACAGAAGGACAGTGTAAAAAATATGAGCAAATAGACTAATCAGCCTCTGAAAGACCCAGGAAAGAGTGCTGAACACATTATGACGAGATTACTCTCTCTCTAGATCTTGACTAACTGAAGTAAAACAGTGTTTCCAACTGTGACCACTGATAAGAGGAAATATGGCTAGGTTAGGTGATTGAAGCTGTGGATAAGAAAAGAAATGGAGAGCTGTTCTCAAGGATACGACTACCATGGATTATTGCAATTCTGAGGATTGACCTTTTATGCAAGAAATATTCTTGAGTTAATCCTTATTGCCAATAAGAACAAATTGGCATTTTCCCCTCAGAAGTAAGGGAAGGTTTTGCAAAAGTACTGTAATGTAATAATTTTATGTATTAGCCATTCTCCTAAAGTGTATGAATTCATCATGCTTAGCAGAATTAGAATCCTTAATTTGCTTCTGAGCTGATTATTTTGATAAATGGTAAATTGCCACTTCCTAATCCTCTGTTACATGAGGATATTATCTGGTGAAAAGAATGTGTCTCCCTTCCTCAGTCCCTTGATTTTAAAACCTGAAGGGTCATGTCTGTATCTTACTAATGAATCAAACCCCTAGGTCATAGAATAATCAGTGAAAGTAGTTTGACAGTGTAATATTGATGCTCTGTTTTATACAATTTTCCATCTTGGATTAGCAATAAAATACTGTCAATCTGCATATACATTTATTTAGACTACATTAACATGGTTTACAAAAGTATGCCTGCATTCTGTAAATCTATATTGAAATGTGAACTAATTTTGGAAACCTCTGGCAGAGTTTAGGATGCAGGGGTGGGCTTTTTTTATCCAGAAATTGAGACTTTCGTCATAGGCCTAATGGAGCGGCCATCATGCTTTTTTGAAAAGGCCATGGAAAGTAACTGGGATATTTATGTCCACTTCTGCCCGGGCAACTTCACTCATGTCCTTTGCGCTCAAGATCAAAAGATAGGCAGGTTTTGGTCCATTGCCAGGGCTAATGACAATGCTCAGGACAACACCTAAAAATAAGAAGGGAGGGAGAGAGGGAAGGAGGAAAAAATATGTGTTACCTCAAGCTTCAATAAACACTAAGAACAAATCACTGCCTTTTATGCTTTTTTGACCAGAATATTTGACTTGCACGTGCGTCAGTGCTGAAATAGGGACCCAGCATGAAGGCAATGATGAGAAGCAGAGACAAGAAACACTCCCAACATATTACCAATGTCTTGCTAAAACCAGAGAAAGAAATGCAGTTTTTCGTCCTTCATTGCCTTTTTTAAAACCTGAATAGCAATGTAGGAGAGCCATTTGGGGTGCTTGAAGTAAAGAGCAGTGGTGGCAGCAATTTTAATAATGACTTTCTTAACATGCTTCTCTGTAGAGCGGTGGTCTGTGGACCACTAGTGGTCTGCAAGAACTAAAATATGGTCTGTGGCCTCACTGTTACTACACAGTTGCAATGCCCGTTTCCTCGTGGCCATGTGCCCTTGGTGTGGAGGCAAGATAAAGCCATTAGGGACAGTTTCTTGGGTTGTGTGCTCCGCTTTTTGTATTTTTTCAACCTTGGCTCCCTCCCTCCTTTTTTTAACACAAGCATTAACAAAATCCACGACTAGTAACACAACCCAACGGAAAAAAAAATTCTTGGTGTCTTTGTTTTTAGGCCTGTTCTTGGAGTTAGTTGGGGTACTAATTCAGAGAATTGCTTTCAATAGACCACATTAGCTCTAGATCATTAAATATGGTTTTCTGTGGGCGAGCAGATAGCAACTACTGTATGGCATAGGCTTCTGTATCAGAAACTAGAGCTGATATGGTATACCCAATGCAATCAGCACCCCAAATAACCATAGCGAAACTAAAGTTGGCCAAAAACTAATTTGTAACGCTTTGGTACTAATGCTGGAGAGAGGTCCCTGGTCAAAAAAATGTTGGGAATCACTGCTATAGAGAGATTGCGGTTGACATTTTTAATAGGGCCTTGCTGTAAAAGCCTGCATACCCCTATTAAAATAACCACTGAACTATCATGGAGTTTTGCTGTAAAGATTTATTCAGAGGAGGTTTGCCACTGCCTTCCTCAAAGGCCAAAACAGTATGAGATGCCCAAGGTCACCCAGTGGTTTCCATTGTTAAGTGGGCATTTCAGTTTGAGGCTTAAGCAACCCATATTTCCCGTCCAACAATCAAAACTACTACACCACATTGGCTGGCCATCAAAAACTAACATATTTCCCTTGTGAAGATTTTTTTGAAAAGTGAAGAAAAATATATTACCATCATCCTCTTCTAGGGCATCTGGGTGAGAAACAAAAATTGGTTCAGAGGGGTATGCATCTGGTTCTTGCCATACCCAAGTTTCTCTAGTTTTAATATTCATCTTGCAAAGCTAGAAAGAGATTATGGATGAAATACTGATTTATTAATTTCTTATTCACATACAGTATATAAACTGGTTAGACAAACAAGTGTCATTATCACTTTAAATTCATTCAAAATGTTTGGAATGTGGTAATAACTGTTCCAAAACCATGGTAATATGGTGGAGGACAAGGGTTCTGATGTGATTTAATTGATTCAGAAATAAGTATTTGGGCCTTAGAAGAATTATAAATTGGCATCACTGAGTATAGTTTGTTCTAGTGAATAACAAGAAGAATTTGATAGGGTTTGGATTTGATCCATTACACAGAAAAATTTAATCAGTGATAAAATTTGTTCTCTTTTCTGCATGGCTTTTATTGATTTATTGATTATTATGTTATAGTCTCAGAAGGTACTAATTGATGATATCTCCTTATGTAAAGCATATTTGCTTTTGTCAACTTGGGCATATACATAATATTTTAATGCAGGGATGGAAGGAGTACACTTCACATTTGAGTTAAACAGATAATGTATTCAAGTTTTTCTGAGCACTTTGATAAAACGACAAAACAAGCATCAAAAATGGTGTTCAGATTGGGCACGGCAGTACTACCTCACATTTTCATATTACTGTTAGCCCTGATCAGATTTGTATCCATGTTTGCCTCTTAGCAAGTGCTAGCTTATTCTAATAATGTCTATTTGAACTGGTTTGAAGAACATCCCTATACTTACCCTGTCTGGAACAAAGTGATTCAATCCTAAGCCGTATGCAAATGTGTACGGTTTCCCAGAATACTTTGTATAGTTTATTTGAGGGAACTCAAAAGCTATAAAACAAAACAAAACATTGGTGAATTATTTGCATTTTCTCACTAAGTGGATTTGGTTGTTTTTTTTTAACCAAGGTTGATCTTACCTTGACGGGGTCCTGAAAAAATGACTTCTGGCTCCAGCCAGATGGTTTCGTCACTGTTCAGAATGGCAGTAGCTGTGGTATTGGGCAGTGTGATTAGGTTTTTGCCTGTGTCAGCCTAGATGAAAGAAAGGGAAGCTAATGAGGAAAATAACAGCTTTACATTTCTGTAAATGAGCAAGGAGAGAATGAAGCCATTATCCTGTGTTTCACGATGATCCCAACAGTGTGACTAAGAAACAGAATTAAGGGTCTATTTATAAACTTAGGATCAAGTTTGAATAGGCTCATTTCAAAATCTGCTTCCTCCAGGATGAATTAATCAATGGCTCTTTTTCCTAGGAAACATCCCTATGAAAGGACAAGGTGACAGAATTATAACCTGATTTGTTTAGCCCATCAACAAGAACTTCATAAATAGTGTAATGTATCTTTGTGTACACTTTAGGGATAAAAATGCACACCATGTACCTGTTATATAGTATGTTGTCATGTTTAGTGATTCTGGAAGTGGAAAATGACAAAAGCCATAACTTTCAATGCAAAAACAGCAAAGTAGCACTAGTGTTTATATTAGGCTGTGTTTCTATGGAAGTTAAAATGGCCAGATAGTTTACAAACCTGCAGGAGTTGACTAAAATATCTTTCTTACGTTGTCGGCTAAAGTTGAAGTGCAGTGTGTGGAAATTAAACTCCACTTCAAAAATATCCTTCTTAAAATATACAATAGATGAATATGTTACCTTTTCTATATTTAGGGGAAGGACGTATCGCCGAACTTCAGGTTGAGGAGCTTTTTGTGCATTTTTCTTCACTTCCTCCCAGTTATCTCGTAAATTGGCTAAATATAAGTAGTTATAAACAAACTCATACCTGCACAAAGACAAAAACACCACAGTGTGTTGAAAATAAGCAGCTAGTGGGATATAACATATTTAAAAAGCTGCCCTTTGCCTGTGTGGTCCCTCATTTCCTTCCTTCCCTGTGTTTGGAGGGGAATTACTACATGATTGTTCATATGAACTGGTTTGTGCATTTGAACTGGTAATTCGTTAAGCTGCATGGTATAATAGTTTGAGCATTGGGCTACAACTCTGGAGGCCAAAGTTTGATTCTCCGCTTTGCCATGGGAAACCATCGAGTAACCACACTCCTAGCCCCAGAAAACCTTGTGAAAAGTTCACCTTTGAATCACCATAAGTTTAAAAAATATTGAAGGCACACAACAAGAACAACACACACATGAGAAGAATAATATAATAAACAAACATAAGACACAATTCAGCACTTCCCAAACTCTTGACGTGGGGGACTTTAGAGTAGTTTTCTGTGTCAGGACTTACCCCTTCCAAGTGCAGAGATCCACAATCAGAAATCCATTCTCTTCATAGGTATTAATATGATGGAAGAGGTTGAAAGGTGAAGTCCTGTATTTGATGTTGAGGTATTTCCCCTTTTTCTTGTCAGCTACATGCATCCAGACCTTTTAAAAAAACACCTTTGAAGTGTTTCAAAACAATATAATTGTATCTTCTGCATGATTTGCAGAGAAAGCAAGAGAGAGGGATCGCAGCACAGCGTCACTTACCCCCATGCTTTCATTGGATTCAAAACAGTCCATGTAATTGGCTCCCCAAAGACTCCAGGAAGAAAGGAACTTGAGCAAGTTAATTTTTACTGGAGTTTCCACAAACACGATGTAGTTTGCAGTCAGCCCAAAACTGTTCAGAAATATGGTTGAGTGTTGTTTGTTATTTGCATAGATGAAAATGACAGTATACAAGTGTATGCTATAGTTATTTTGAAAACTTACACACCCTTTCTTTACTCATAAAGTTACTCTTTATGTTATGGTTAATTTGTCAATATCACATGAAAGCTCAACAAACCTTTTTATTTAGGAGAAAATAAATTTCTTCTACAAATGGGTGAATCAGTTAATCATTTTTAAAAACTAGAATAGCCTTATAGGAGTTCATTGTTTAAAGCATAATCTTTTGCTGCTTATTAGTGCTGCTGCATTTTGGAATCAAATATATTTTATTGGGCTTGTCCTGCTCTGATGAAACTAGAAATGGATTTTTCTCAGTGTGGATTCATTTTATGACATACTCCCATTTTATGAAACTATGCAAAAAGCAAAATACATTCATTTTTATAAGTAGTTGGAATTTACCTGTGTACATAAGATGGCTTAAATCTGTCACTGCAAGGAAACTGAACCACCACCTCACACTTGGTCATTGGATCTTTCCTGTCTGAAAAAGCATTTGAGAGCAGATGTCATCTACCAATTTTTCTTACACATGCCAATTGATTTTTTTTCCAAGTCAGGAGAGACTTGAGAAACTGCAAGTCACTTCTGGTGTGAGAGAATTGGCTGTCTGCAAGGAGGTTGCCCAGGGGAGGCCTGGATGTTTTACCATCCTGTGGGAGGCTTCTCTCATGTCCTCATATGAGAAGCTGGAGCTGACAGATGGGAGCTTACCCCGCTCCCCAGCTTCAAATCGCTGACCTTTCAATCAGGAGTCCTGCCTACACAAGCGTTTAACCCAATGCTAATTATGAGCATTGTGGAAAAGGTGCATCTACATTGTAGAATTAATGCAGTTTGACACCATTTTAACTGCTGGGCCCAATGCTTTGGAGTAATGAGATTTGTAGTATAGTGAGACACCATCACTCTTTGGCAGCAAAGGCTAAAGATCTTATAAAACTTCAGCTTCCAGGATTCCATATCATTCAGTCATGGCAGTTAAAAAGGTATCAACTTGCAGGAAAGTAATCACATTATAATATGCAAAAGTTTGCTGATCATGGTTGGAAATGCACAGACCTGCTTGCAGGGGAGGAATTCGAACAATATTGTAGGCAAGAGAAAAATTCTTTCCAAAACAGTTGCCAATATTATAAACTGTTCCATCGTTTTCAATGTGGGGGTGTGCTGTTACTCCATTGACCGAAACAATTTTGCTGATATCCACCTGGAGAACATAACAGAAGTGTAATTGGGAGAGGGCCTTAATTTGTTTGGGATCGTTTATACCATGTATATAAAAACATGCTTGAGACACACTTGGTGATTTTCTATATAACCTATACATTAATAACACAGTCTCTCTCCTGAGTTAGAATCATAGAATAATAGACTCATAGAGTTGGAAGAGACCTCATGGGCCATCCAGTCCAGCCCCCTGCCAAGAATCACGAAAATCACATTCAAAGCACCCCCGGCAGATGGCCATCAAGCCTCTGTTTAAAAACCTCCAAAGAAGGAGCCTCCACTACACTCCAGGGCAGAGAGTTGCACTGCTGAACAGCTCTCACAGTCAGGAAGTTAAAACAAAATGGCACCACACCACTATCACAGTGGGAAGCCCAACATATAAAGTTTCCATATTTACAAAATATGTTTTGGTAAGGAAGGAGAAAACTCAATGAAGTCGATGCCTGCATAGTTGGAAACAAATATTCACTCTGGTGTAGTGGGATTTCCATGGAATGAAGAAAAAAGAATAAAGTATCCCGGAGATGTGTATAGCAAAAACCTTGATTTTTTTGGCCTATTTTTCCAAAAGTCACAAGAAGATATGTATGTAAGTCACTTCCAAATGATGGAAGTGATGAACAAGAATACAAGGCTTAATTCTGAATGAATATGGGTGGAACCTGAAAGTAATGAACTAAAAATATTCTGTCATGAGGAGCAGTTACTTTTATAAGCATAAGTTAATGACAATTTTAGTTTCCGATTTCTAAAAGGAGTTTCAGAGGCATTTTAAGTGGAATTGTGCAAGTTTTATGCTGTTTTCTTACCAATTAAGTGAGAAGTAATGCAACAAACTGTTGAATTATTAGTTGCTTACCTGTAACTGTAGTTCCATGAGTGTCTTCTGGTAATATGTACTTATGGTAATATCTGCGGGGACGCAGAGCAAACGGAACCATCTGGAAAGATCAAATGACCCATCAGCGGTGGCCCGCCGCCTCCGTATATAAGCCCGCCCTGAGGGGCTATCAGACCAGTTCTCTTCCGCGCACAAGGCATACAGAAGGAAAAGGCATGACCCGAGGGGGGAAGGGTGGGTTCGTACATATTACCAGAAGACACTCATGGAACTACAGTTACAGGTAAGCAACTAATAATTCCATGTCGTGGTCTTCTGGTAATATGTACTTATGGTAGTAGACTACCAAGCTACCCACCTTGGCCGGTGGGCGTCATGCCACCGCTGAAAACAGTATCGCTCTTCCAAACTGCGCATCCTTCCTGGACAGTGCGTCGACCTTGTAGTGCGCCACGAAGGTAGAAGGATTCTTCCATACAGCCGCTCGACAGACAGCGTCCAGCGGAACACCCTTCAGAAACGCAGTAGACGTGGAAACTGCACGAGTGGAATGTCCTCTCAGGGAAGACGGAGGGTCTTTCTTGGCTAGCTGGTAGGCCAGACGGATGGCCGCAACGATCCATGCCGAAATCCGCTGAGACGAAATTGGCATGCCCATCGAGTCCTCCCTATACCTAACAAATAACCTATTTGTTTTCCTAAAGGCAGAAGTTCTATCTAAATAGAATGCCAGGGCCCTTCTAACATCTAGGGCATGTAGAGCCCTCTCAAGAGACGAAGAGGGATTCTGAAAGAGGGCAGGTAGGACTATCTCCTGCGACATATGGTAATACGACGCTACCTTAGGTAGGAAGGAGATGTCAGTGCGCAGTACCACCTTATCGCTGTGGAATCTAATGTAAGGCTGGTCCGCTCTTAGGGCGCACAGCTCGCTCGCCCTTCTAGCCGATGTAACGGCAACTAAAAAGGCCACTTTCCAAGTGAGATGGGACAAGTGCGCCGTTGCAAGTGGTTCGAAGGGAGGCCTGGAGAGAACATTAAGGACGAGTCCCAAATCCCATGCAGGGGCCAGCGGGGCCACCGAGGGTTTAATATTAGTGAATCCCTTAAGGAACGCTTTGACCCATGGGTCCGTGAAGCAAGAGATTAACCCCGCCTTTCTTCTATACCATGATAATGCTGCGAGATAGCACTTAATAGAAGATAGTGCCATCCCGGCATCTGCCAGGGAAGCCAAAAAGTCTAATATTAAAGAAATTGAAGCAGCCAAGGGCTCCACCCCTTTCTGCTTGGAGAACTTTGAAAACTTAGCCCATTTATAGGTGTATGATTTCTTGGTGGATTCTCTCTGGGCAGCCTCCATATAACGCCGGGCAGAGAGGGAGAGGTGAGATAGGGGGTTCACCTCAGCGGCCTGATGCGCCATGCCGTCAGGCGTAGCTTGGAGACTTCCGGGTACAGAACCTGATCCCCCTGTGACAGGAGTAGGTCCGGTCTGCTGGGGAGCCTGATGAATTCCCCCTTGGAGAGATGCAACAGCGGGGCGAACCATGGTTGGCGAGGCCACCATGGGGTTATCAGGATGCAATTCACCCCTTCCCTCTTCATTCTGGAAACTACCCGAAGAAGAAGAGGGAACGGAGGAAATGCATATAGGAAATGCTGCGTCCACTGAAAGAGGAACGCATCCCCTAAATAACCTTGAGACGGGGCCCCCTTCTGTCGTGCACAAAACATGGGACACTTGGCGTTCCGTGGAGACGCAAAGAGGTCCACTTGAGGCAACCCCCACTCGTTGAAGAGGTGGTGAGCTTCCTCCTGGCAGAGTGACCACTCGTGGTGGCTGAGAGGGGACCTGCTCAGAGCATCCGCTACTGTGTTGTCCTCTCCTGGGAGGTGGATTGCCTCCAGGTGAATGTCCCTGGCAATGCACCATTCCCATATCTTTATCGTGAGGTGTAGCAGCTGAAGGGAGTGAGTTCCACCCTGCTTGTTCAAGTAGAACATAACAGTGGTGTTGTCTGTCTGGATAAGGACTACCCTCCCGTACAACACCCGCTGGAAGGATTCTAGGGCCCTCTGAACTGCCAACAATTCCAGATAGTTGATGTGGTTCTGAGCGTCCGCCCTGGACCAGAGCCCTTGGGCTGTGAGGCTGCCTGAGTGCGCCCCCCACCCTGTCAGTGAGGAATCTGACGTCACTATCCTGGAGGGTGCGGGAGGGAGAAATGGGAGGCCGCAGCATACATTGTCGGGGAGCAGCCACCACTGAAGGGAGCTGCGGATCGGCTGCGGAATGCACAGCCGCAGATGCGGGCTGTCCCTTAGTGGGTCGAAAATCGAAATGAACCAGGCTTGCAGAGGTCGAAACCGAAGCCTGGCATGAGGGGTCACCATTGTCGTGGAGGCCATGTGCCCTAGGACAACCTGTACTTGATGTGCCGTAGCACAAGGGGCCCTTATTAAGTGTAGGACTAGAGGACGGAATGCTGCAAAGCGGTCGTCTGGCAGAAAGACTTTCTGTTGGAGGGAGTCCAGAATTGCCCCGATGAAAAGTATCCTCTGAGTCGGCACTAAGTTGGATTTTTCCAAGTTGAGTATGAGGCCGAGAGTCTGAAGGAGAGATAGGGTAAGGGAAAGATCCTGTAATAACCTGTCTCTGGACGGGGCCGCTAGTAGCCAGTCCGTGGTCTAACATAGCGATTGATTTCCCTCAAATCTAGAATGGCTCTGACTCCACCGCCCCTCTTAGAGACCAAAAAGTATCTAGAAAAGAAACATCTGGGGATATCAACATCAGAAAGAGGAGAAACGGCTCCTTTGGACAATAACTTGGAAATTTCCTCTAACAGCGGCTGCGAAGGCAGCGTATTGACGACCCGCCCTAACGGGGGCAAGGACAAGAACTCTAAGAAGTAACCGCAGGCCACTGTTTGTAACACCCACTTATCCGAGGTTATATCTGACCAGGCGTGGTAAAATGGCAGTAGCCTGTCTAGAAATATGCGTGCACCTGTGGTATGCGGGATGGGCAAACCTGGAGAGGGCTCTGGTAAGCGAACCGTAGAGGTGTCACCTGCAGTAGACACAGAAAGGGACAAAGAAAGGCTACCATCAGTAACGCTTCTTGTTGAACCCCTGGAACTTATTCCTGCCCTGGAAGGGGGAGTTGGGGTCTAAAAATTAAATCCTTGCCTTTTACCTTGGCCAAACCTGTTGTTATTTTGAGGCCTATTATTGTAGCCTCCTCGAGGCTGGTAAGAATTGAAGTTCCTCCTGAAGTAGGGCGCAGAGGAAGTGGGCTGCTTCTGTCTGCTATAGTTGGGCTGATACGAATGACAGTACTTGCCCGCAGCCTGGCGCACGTCTTGCTTGGCTTTAATACTATCATCCACCTCCGGATTGAACAGCCCCCGGTCATGCATCGGCATGTCCTCTGCCAGTATTCTAGCCTCTTCCGAGAGCGAGGAAGAACGCAGCCAAGCATGCCTTCTGATGGAGGTGGCAGAGGCAAAAAGCCGTCCCGCTCCCTCGGATATGTGCCTCCCAAACTCCTTCTGGAATTTAGTAAGCGCTAGAGCTTCTACCTGAAGGGCCTTCGGGAGATGCTGACGCTCAGGTGGCAGCAACTCTAAATAAGGGAGTATTCTCGACCACAGGAAAGCTTGATAGCCACTGAGATACGTGGCGTAATGAGCCATGCGGGCGAACAATCCTGCCGTCATGTGCACCTTACGTCCCATGGCGTCCAGTTTTTTGCTCTCCTTATCAGCTGGCGTGGCCAACGGACCCCTCGCATTACGGGACTTAGCCATCTCTAACACCACCGTGTTAGGCTTGGTGGGTTTGGCCACCCATGGCGCAGAAGAAAGGTCCACCCTGTACAACGCATCCACCCTCTTAGGGACAGCCGAGGCTAATGCAGGGGAGGTATCTGGGAGCGTGGTCAATTTAAGGATAAATGGGAGCGGGGGAACAGCTTGCGGGGACGGAATGTGTTGTTCGGCCGATGTCCACATGGGATCATCGACCGAGTCAGGGGCCTTGGGTGCTGGCAAGTTAAGGGATCTCATCAACCTGCCCATCATTAACACAAAATTATTCAGATCAACAGTAGAAAGTTGGTCAATGTCAGCCCCTAGTTCTTGCAGGGCAGGGTCCTGCTCCTCCCCAGAGGAATCAGAGCGAGGAATGTCCGTACGCACTTCCTCTTCAATTGTCTCCAGGGGGGCCGCAATCGGCAGTACCCGAGCAGGGAAAGCAGGGCGTTGAGCTGGCGCTTGTGTCAGCATGGACTGCGCTGGAGGTGGATGGAAGGTGGGCCCCGATGTCGAGGGAGCTGGCTCGGGCCTCAGTTGAGGAGTAGGAGGCTGAAAGGCAGGCTCCGCTGTCGATGGAATGACAGGAGGTGGAGGCCCAATATAAACAAAGCCGTCAGCTGTAAGCTTCCACAAGGGCTGCTGCTGCTGGGACGGGAGGCAAACCGGGGAATGACGCCTGGTGTGCGATCTCCTGCTGTGATGGGACCTCTTCCTTCCCCGCCGGTGGCGATGAGGTGAGGGAGAAGAAGAGGATGATGAGGAAGAGGATGCAGAGGAAGAAGAGGAAGGCGAGCGGCGGCGGCGTTTCCTTCCTGACCGGGAAGAGCGCCTCGAAGGGGCTCGTTCCCTCGCTCTTTGGATGCTCTCCGATATGGGCGAGAGCGACGCCGGTCGATATGGGCCCGAGAGAGTGGGCGGCGCTGGAGCCGAAGCTCCGCCCTCCTGCAGGGAGGGGGAGTGGAGCTCATGGAGAGGAGGCGTCTGCGGAGCCTGGGTGTCCTCCTGCACCTCTTCGACATGGGAGACAGGCTGGAGCGGCAGAACTGGGCCTGACGTCACCGATATTGGCAGCTGTGAGAAGAGAGCCTCTTCCAATACCGCCTCTGCCATCTGCGCATGCGCGGGAGGCGGGGCTGCGTTACCCTGCGCCATAGCCATTCCCGGCTGCCCGTTGGTGCCCATTTCGACCAACAGGGGGACAGGCTCCTCCTGAGGGACACTTCTGACAGAACAAGAAGAAGGTCCCTCCTTGGTGACAGCAATGGCGTCCTCAGGCATTCGCGCCTTTTTTGCTGTCGTTTTGTGAGGAGATAAGGCACGGCGGCCATCTTGGCCATTCGTTGGAGCCGATTTTTTAGCCTTTTTCTTGGGGAGAGGAGCCCCAGCAGCCACCTTCGCACCGGAGGGCACAACAGGAGGTGGTAAGTTTGCCGGAATCACCAGGGTGCCCTGGGGAGAGAGCATAGTCTTCTCATAAATAGCCACCCTCAATCTGGCATCTCGGTTCTTCCTCGTCTGAGAGGAGAAACCTCTGCAGATGGCACATTTCTGGGTCAAATGACCCTCGCCCAGACATTCCAAGCAGAGGTGGTGAGCGTCCGAGTCCGGGAGGACATTAGGACATTGGGCGCATTTCTTGAAAGAGGAGGTCGCCATAGTCCGAGACTGTGGGGCAAGATGAAGTCAAACAGACCGGGTCAGGAGGTAGCAGAGACTTGTCAGAGATGATCCAAAGAATAGTCAGTCCAATCCGAGTCGAATTCCAGGAAAGCAGTTAGTAAAGTAGAGATCTATGAAGAGCTAACGAAGGTTCTCCTATTGCTCGCGCGGAATAAGAGAACTGGTCTGATAGCCCCTCAGGGCGGGCTTATATACGGAGGGGCGGGGCCACCGCTGATGTGTCATTTTATCTTTCCAGAAGGTTCCGTTTGCTCTGCGTCCCCGCAGATATTACCATAAGTACATATTACCAGAAGACCACGACATGGAACTGTGCTAGGAATGAGTTTCATAGCTATTTACTAATAGGAATAATTGCTTCATGAGTTGACTATGGGTAATTCCTGTATCCTTGGTTGAAATGGTGGATGTTGTCGTTGAAGACATGAGAAGAGATCTTAGGACTTCATCTGATGGTCTTCAGGCTCTTATTTTCATATGCTTAGGAAATGCAACTCCATCGGAGTCCCACAGAGGCATCACATGATGTAAGGGCACTTCTGGTGGGACTACATGGTGTTTCCTTTCCTAAATGCATGGAAACAGAGCTTGAAGGCCTTCTTCAGAAGTTGGGTATTACTAGACTCCAAATTGGAGAAAGCAGAAGAAAGTGGGGTGAAGAGGGGGAAAGGTGCTAAAAGGAAGTGGGGAAAGAAGATGGGGAAAGACGGTAGGGAATGGTGTAAGACAGTTTTCTCCAATTTCCCCCTGCTTTTCCCCCACCCATCTGATGATGTCCTTAGTCTCTCAGACTAGTGACAGAGCCCACTTTTCCAAGTCAAGATGGAAAAATGGCTACCTATAATTCTGGAGTCCCACTGGTAATCAGTATTAACAGAGCTGAGTTAGATGGCAAAATAGTCTTGGTATAATTCAGCTTCCTATGTTGCTATGGAAATTGCCATGAAAATGTCACCTGTGAAAGGGTCTCTGATGAAGTACCAACTAGGATAGATTTATAGGAAACGTTTGTCAAATTAGTGGATCTCTATAGCTCTTCCTCATCTATAAAATTAACGTGGCCAATTTACTAAATCACAAAAGCAACTCTGAATGCACAAGTGCTAATAACTACAAAATTGTCCTTTCAATGACATTTGGTTCTGTTGTCAACTTCAAGAGCATCGTTTTTGGCATTTTTACTAATGTATTCTGGAAGCATGAACTTTGTAAAATATTTATTGCAATAGCTCGTTGTTTGAGGCATGAAATGAAAAATAATTTTCATTTAACCATATGCCAGTCCTGTTCATCACTGTTTTTTTTATCCATCCATAGATCACCTTTTTGAGTGTTTCCAAATTATCCGGATTGATTTTTGTTATGAAGTTTGTCTCAGTGCAGGCATAAAAATCTTCTCCCACTGGATATACATTAACCAGGGCATTATCAGTGATTTCCACACCTTGGAAGTAGGAAAAAAATCTGCCAAATGAAGCACACAAAGATTATTTCTTCCACCATATGAAGTAAACAATTTATTAAGTTGCCAGTAATATACTTTAATTTTCACCTGGAAAATATATTCTTGCATGGATCAGGATAAGCGTATGTTCCAAATTCTGTTATGACTACTCTTTTCTCAGTAATTGCTCTTACATAGGCATCAGTGCGGATAAACCTATAAAGAATGCAAAATAAGGCATACTGTAAAAAGTCTGCATGGGTCCCACATGCAAGTTACCAATCCAAATGTTATTCTTTGCTCTTTCAAGGTTACATGCAATAGTCACCCATGTTGTTACACTGGATCACATAATAATAATAATAATAATAATAATAAGTGTGACATTGACACATCCAATATCTACTATGTGAATGATACGCAAGCTCTACATCTCATTTCTCATTTACACTCCATACATTTTTTTGTTGTAAAGAGAAAGTTAGCATTGGCCGAGTTGTTGAAGCTTAGATCTTGCACCAAATTGTATTGGCAACAGTGAGTAATACTCAGTAAGCATGTACTTACCTCCTGTAATAAGTGACGTGCCCCTCTTTAATTTCAAACTTGTGGAGAAGGGCTTGTCCATCAAACAAGTGATAAAAAGGCTCTGAGCCAACTTCAAATAAACCAGGCCCACATCGGAGCAGACTGCCTCTAAGCCAGACTGGAATCCTGCCTATTGCAATGACAGAAAACAGAGTTGTCAAATGCTTAAGGGGCTGAGTCTCTTGGAGCTGTGTGCTTTTCAATGGTTTTCAAACGACATGTGCTCTCTCTCTCTCTCTCTCTCTCTCTCTCTCTCTCTCTCTCTCTCTTTCTTTTTTTCTTTTGAATTGGTCAGTGCTACCACATTTGTAGAAGTTTACCAGGATGACCCAGTTCAGTTGGCTGTCTGAAGCTCTCCAAATAAAATTATGTAATACACCAAGTCAGCCAATTTTTTTTGGCATCTAAGGCAAAAATCCCACAAACAACTCTGTCGCTCTCCATATATCAATCAAGAATTTGCTGTTTTTTTTTTCACAGCACCTTATATTTCCCTTTGATACCCTCCAGGCTTCATGGGTGGGTGTCTTTAGAAGAGTCCTAAATATTTATTTTCTGTGTGACATTTCTGTCAATTTGTTGTGATTGATGCTTTTATAAACTATTATTGCATTGAAGCATTTTACTGGACTAAATATTCTATTTGACTGATTTTTAAAAACAATGATTGTTGATTCTTTTTCATGGTTGTCTAATCTTATCATTATGTACATTAATATGGATTTCTGGAAGGAACCTTGAAAAACATTCTTATCCTTGAAAGTGGCTTGTAGCCAGATTAAGAAAAAACCTAGGGAAAATAATGTGAATGTATATTATATTGTTGTTTTAAATGGTTTATTCTTCTACGTGGTCCCTGCGAAATACACATATGGTTCTCCTGCCTCTGCACAGAGAGTTTTGGAACTCTCTAGAACCTCTTAGGAGATACATTTTGGCAGAAGTGTAAGCTGCATTGGGTCCCATGAGGGAGAAAAGTGGGACATAAATAAATATTTATTATTATTATTATTTTCTTCTTTAAATCAAAATTTGATTTAAAAATAGCAAATACATCCAAGTAATAAAAATTGCTACATACACAATAATAATATGCTGTGTTTCAAGAGCTATATACAAAATTCACCCTTGCATTTTGCATCAAAAAGATAGTATCTAACATAATGGCTCAAGATAAAATACTATTCCAAAAACTAAGCTGGGAACATCAATATATTATCTTTGTTTTGATTGACATACATAATAAAGAGAAACCAGTAAGTAATAAAGTTTTTAAGTGTCTAATTTGATGTTAATTTGTCCATACGCATGAGTGGTCACCCGCCACCCCCCATCAGTTGTTTAAGGACAAGTTATATATATACTTCCACTTATAGGCAAACACTCATTTCACAAAGAAATGAATAATTGACTAAATAATTGGTTCATTCACCAGTGAAAAGGCATTGCCTCTGAAATTAGAGGCAACTCAGATAAAATCTGGAAGTTTGATTCATTTGTTGAAGATATTTGCTGTCAAATTTGCTCAGGTGAAAAGCTGATAATCAGAATATTGTGATAAAAGCTAGAGAAATTCAAGATTTTTATAGGATAGTATCTCTGGTAATGATAGTATTTTTCTATTGGCATAAAAAGGGACAGAAACAGACCTGTGACATGTGTAGTTATTGGTGTGGCCAATTCATCCACGGTCTCAAAGAGTTTCTTGTATCCACCAGCTGGGTGCTCAACTCTGAAAAAGTGTTAAGAAAGCCAAGTGTGAACAACTCCGTATTCCCCTGAATATTTCCCTATGTTTTTGAGGGACAGAGCATAGCTTTTAGTTGGGCTAGAATTCATTTGAAGTCCAAGTAACTGTGGGGAAAACATATGATCTTGTAGCCGTTTCCAGGTAACCAGTACTAGTCAGTCCTCTTGAGTACAGATTGGTGGTTCCCAACCATTGGTCCTCCAGTTGTTCTTGACTCCAACTCCCAGAAATCCCAGTCAGTTTACCAACTGTAAGGAATTTTGGGAGCTAAAATCCAAAACACCTGGAAGGCCAAAGGTTGGGAAACACTGGAAAAGTGTCATTTTCTTACAAGAACAGAAGGCAGACAAGAGAGAACTGAATATATTTCAGAAGTTAGCATCTTATAAGATTTCTTCAGCCAAATGTGGTCTGCCTCTTCCTTGTGTCCAAATTACATTAAATAAGGATTAAATGTGTAAATGATTCTTCTTACAAGTGCCAATCATCATACTCCAGAAACATGGCAATTTTAGTCCCCAAATCAAATCGAATTTTCTTGTACACCCTCCTCTCCTCTATTTGATCCAAAAGTTGATTACAAGCTGATCATCCTGCCCAGTATCCAACTATACTTGCTCAGTTGAGCATTGACCACTTTTGGGGAAAGCAGGGGTGAATAGTAATCCTCTATGCTCCATAGCACTGTACCTTTGAAGACTTAAGATTCAAATATGGATCTGTACCATACTGGGGAGAGAATTACATCTCTCAAATGATACCAAAACTTTTGAGAACACCTGAAGTAGTTTTCTGTCCATTACATAGGTTCATTTGCTGTACTTCTATATAATAGATTTCGGTTTTTAAAAAGCAAGGAGAATGGAATTCATTTATTTTAAGATTGTCCAACTTTCGGCACTGCCTATTGGCTTTTATATTCAGTATCCTCCTTCTGTAGATCATTCTCACAATATTGAAATAGATTCATAAATGGCATCATGTCTTTGCACCTGACAAACATGGCCACCATAACCATTGCTTATTTAATTTGTATGCAGAAAAAATCTTAGAAGATACTTACTGGCTGGACATTTTCTTCAGGAGAAAGTATTTGAACTTTCCCGTATTCAGCACTGAATATAGCACTCGGAGATGTTTGCAGCCTATTTATATGAAAGTTGGCTTTTACTGGCGAGAACACTGGCTTTAAGGAAACCCATGAACCAATTAGCTTGGCCTTGGAAACAGAAGTATCTTTCACTACTCAAATCCTCCTGAAGCTTTATGAGATTTTTGTCCTGCTGTTCAAAGGTCTTGGAATGTTTTTCCAGACTTAAATCTCCACGCAGAAGTGGATTACAAGGAAACAAGGGAAAAGAAAGTAGACTGCAGTCACACATCCTGTAACGTGCTCTTGCCTTGGCAACAACTCTTTGCCCCCTTATCCAAATGTCCAGTTTAGGTGAATTGGCCCTAGGAATACTGTTTCAAGTCAATAAAACATGTGGTGGTTTCCAAAGAAGCATCCACTCAATAGACATGCTGTTCTTTGCAATGGATAACAAAGAGACGTTTGCAGCATACACTTTGGGCAATTGTTAATTTATCAGGATTTTATCTCTTCTTAGTTATGTAGACTTTTATAGGACACGTCTTTAAAAGGTGCATTAAAGAAATCCACTCACCTTTGAAAGTCAAGAGATATTTTTCTGTGACTATTACAAAACAATAAAAATAACAATTTTATCAGATACCACATTGGTCCAGAACAGTTTTTATTTGCAGGCTAATAATAATTTGTGAAGAGATGTGCAACGTTGGAAGCCGGGGGGGGGGGGCACATTAGTCCCACAAGAAACTTAGAATGGCTGCACCTTTCCATCATATCTGTTTTTATCAAACCAAACCAAATCAAATCCAACCCAAAACAGCTTCTAGGAAGTATGTGGAACATTTTCACCATATTTTAGATCTCATGGAATCTTTTTTAATAATAGGAAGCAAGTAAAACTCATTTTCTGTTAACTTTTTTCAAAAAAGTTTTCTCCTACACTTAAATTTGCCTGTGGGAAAAACAAAATTTGGTTGGAATGCATTCCATGCCTCCCAGAAACATTTGAAGAGCAATTTTGTTTTGGGAAAAAATTGCAAAAATTATTTTTGATCCCCTGGAAGTTTGTGGAGTCTACAAATGAGGTGGAAATGCCCCCCCTCACTCCAAGAGTGCATTGTGGAGTAGCCCATGGGATACACTTTGCCTACTCCTGATGATACAATAAAATAGTGTCTCTTTTGTATCTAAACTTCTTGGCAGGGGGTTGGACTCGATAGCCCACGAGGTCTCTTCCAACTGTTTCTATGAAGTGCATAAAAGCTTTATACAACTCTTTATTGGGCAATGCCTCAAATGATGTAAAAACAAGTTGATAGATGTACCAGGTGTTAAAACAGATTGTCACTCTCAAATATGAGTATTGTGTTTATGTTACTAAAAAAAGAGAGCTTCTTAATAAGTATCACACAAAAGAATCAGAACAAACTTAATTCTTTGTTATCCCTACCATACTACAATTAAGCATTATTACAAGGAAAGTGTGATTTCTACCCCTAGACTAGGGGACATTCCCTATATGCTCCCAATTAGGAAGGTAAGTACAGAGGAATGCAATTCTTAGCACTGCCTAATGACTATTTCATTTGCTTTCCCACTGTATTATGTGTCTTAGGCAGAGTACTTGGGCTTGAATTCTATCAGTTCTCTATCAACTAGAAAAGACCTGTTGAATAGTTGCGTCAACATACAGGTAAAGATAATTGAATCAGTGAATATACTCTAATTGGACGGCTATTCTGATTTCAACAGTGCAAGTTACAGTGCATGTGGTTTAATCTCCTGCTTGAGTGAACTGATATGGCTTATAACAGGGGTGGGCAATTATTTTTTCCAAGGGGCCACACGAGAGCCAAAAAATATTATGGAGGGCCGCACGTAAAGGTGGAACTACATGCTAATCTACACAATTTATTTATTCACTTACTATATTTACTATATATTACACATCATTAATAACATATTAATATATCAAGACATATTCATGTATTAGTATTAATATCACAATATTATAGTATATATAGTATTGAAATTATAATATAACACATTATATTACTTATTATATTATTATAAAATTATTATATAATAAAAATCACTAAGATAAAATGTTTCCTTGTAGTCCCCTTCTCTGGAGAGTTTTATGCAGAGGCTTGATGGCCATCAGTCGGGAGTGCTTTGATTGTGTATCCCAGGGGATTGGGCTGGATAGCCCTGGGGCCCCTTCCCTCTCAATGACTTCCTGTTTCCACCTTTCTAAAAACCTCCTGTCAGCTAGCCTTTGAGATTTGTGATGGAAAAGGAAGAGATCAAACCCCATTGAAAGGATGGGAAACTCAGGACCAAACTTGGCACGAATCCTCAATATGCCCAAATGTGAACACTGGGGAAAATAGACATTTGGGAGTTGGAGTTGCTGGGATGTATAGTTCACTTATTAAGGATGCTCGGCGGCGCTGCCGCTTGCTCCCTCCCTCGCCTCCTCCTCTTCTCCCCCCCCCTCCCTGGCAGTCGCTCTGCCTGCCTGGCCCTCTTGGCCCGCCCTCGTTGCTCACCTCGCCCTGGCAGGCAGGCAGGCTCACTTGCCGCCCGCCCCGGCCGCCGCTCGCCTCGCCCCACCTGCTCGCTACTTGCCTCGCCCTCTCACCCGCTCACCCTCTCCGGCTCTCCCAGCGCCAGCAACAGCAAGGCCAGGCAGGGGAGCTTGCCTCCCCTACCTGGCCTTGCTGTCGCTGTGAGAGCCGGAGCGGGTGTGAGGGCACGTGGGCGCGTGGCGAGCGGCAAGCAAGTGGCGGGGCGAGCGAGCCTGCCTGGGTCCTTAGGAGGGCCGGATAGAATCTGCCAAAGGGCCGCATCCGGGCCCCGGGCCGTAGTTTGCCCACCCCTGGCTTAGAACATCCGCATTGCTGAGCTTCCTGAACAAGTGCGGTAGCCTCTGTGACGAACATTGCCTAATGGCTTCCATGTCAGTAAAGTACTGAAATTACTCTGGATTTTATTCTGAACTTTAGAGAAAGTACCAAGGTGCTGGACCATTTTCACCAAGGTTCAGCACCATGGGTAACTTTGGCAATATTGACAATAAAACCCAGAGTGATTGCTATCCTGCTGACATGAAAGCTACCATTGGTTGTTTTGAGAGCTGTCAGGTAGACTAGGTTTAAAAATATAGTGAATGGCAGATGACACCCCGCTCCCCAGATTCATTAGTAGAGCACAGGGAATTCACTGCTGAAAGTATAGAGTATCTAATAGTATGAAAATAAAAGACCTTAAAAAGATGAATAGTGAGATAATATGTGCAGGCTCTTGAGGTCAGCTAAAATTTGATTCTATCACTTTAGCACACAGTTTCTGAAACATTTATCTGCATTTTCAAGCTGAAATCAGGTTTTATTGAACAATCTTATCGATTTCCAAAATCTAATTAACTTAAATACTGACAAATACATGTTGTGAACACAAAAGTCCTGGAACAGATACATTTCAAGATATAAGAAATGTTTAATCTCGTTACAGAGCACATTTAGCCATAACTTAAACTCAGGCTAAACCTCCATGGGAATAATAGAATCCAGTAGAAGGAGATCTACTGTAGGTCCTCATCATGCACCTCCACAAAAACCAAGCCAAAAATTGTTCTGAAGTACTATGAAACCATACCAAAGTAGCTTTCAGGCAACTACAGGGCCATGTGGATATAAACAGAAGAAAGCTCTGCTGCACTTGTCAAGTTGCTGGACTGATTTTAAGTTTAAATCTGAAACTAACCCATTAATCTGAATTAAAAGAAAAAGGGAAAGTCATTGTACATCTAAGCGGCCATTAGCTGTACATTCCTAATTATGTGAAAAGATTACAGGTGCCACATATTTTCACTGATGGCTATTGGCTATATAAGCAATTAATGTATTACTCCTTTATGACTGTTGAAGCAATATGCTTTCTCCCCATGAAAGGCTTGATTTGCAACATCAGTCAGTTCTGTGATCTTCATCTTTTGGGATATTGTGGCCACGCACCATGGTTCCTCTACATCTTATACTTTGGAGACCATATATGGGTAAATGTATAGCATGTGCAAAATGCAAAATAACACCAAAACAAACACATTCATACACAAAGAGTCACAGCTGTCTACATAAAAAACTTTTTGGGATTGGCTTACATTTTGACTGAAGTGAATAAACAGTACATATTGAAAATAAACATAAATATCAGCCTAGTATAGTATCTAAAACCATGAGAGAGCACCACAATTTAAATTGTTTATCAGTTTTTTTTGCTTTGGTTATATACTGTCACCTTCACTATATTTCAGTCAATCCACATACAATTCATACAAACAAACAAAATCTCTATTTACAGTTTTGGATTATTTTGTAAACAGGGATATCATTGTTTCCAGATATGGCAGGAAAAAAACCCCTCATTTTATTATTATCATACAAATTCACATTTCTGTACACTGGCTCACTTAAACATTGTTTAGCAGACTGACTTTTGTCATCACTCATGTAAAATGATACACTAATTTCGCAAGGTGCGAAACTTTGGCTTTCGTAGGCTGAGCATTGGTTGCTTAATTTTGGGCTTGTCTTCAAACAAAATGGCTTCACTTTCTGTTGTTGGAAATCTGTCCTGGTAGATCTGTGGATATTCTTTCTGGAACTGAAATACACAATACCATATTACTTATAATGAACTTAGCTGTGCACCTATACTAGGAAAGAGCTAATAAGTTTAACATATACTTTTTTGCTATTTTTTATAGAAAAGAAAAACCATAATACAGCTATAATAAAGTGAGCAAACACATTATAAAGTCTTTAAAACACTGTACTAATCTATTTATTGCAATCTTGTAAAGATAGACATCCTTTTGGAATGAAGAGTGAGCAAGAAGTGGAGGTTTATGGATGATGCCAAATTATTTAGGATTATGAAAAACCAGGCAGTCTGTGAAAAACTCTGAAAGAATCCCAACAAATTGGGCAAATGAGGAATAAAATGGAAAGCAATCTTCAGTGGAGCAATACGTTGCTGGGCACAAAATAGAAGTGCCCTAACCAGAGATTTTGGGGTTCTACTGGACAGATCAGTGAAGATGTCAGTTTAGTATGCTTTAGTAATAAAAACAACACATTAGATGTTGGAGATCATTAGGGAAAAGGATGAAAATAATAATGAAAAGACCTCAGTGTGATACAGCTTCATACATAAATGTAGCATGTGGCCATATCTGGAATACTGTGAGCATGCAATGCTGGTCATTTCTAAAATCAAGGGCAGATGATAACAACCAAAATAAGGAGAATTGTGAGACATGTCTACAAAGAAAAGCTAAACTTTATCAAAATAGTTAGCATTATAGGACTAAATATTACTCCGGATTCTAGGTTAGCATTACTAGGTTAGCTGATGACACTCAGCTCATTCTGAGGATGGAGGACAGGCCTGGATCCGTCCCCGATAATTTCCAGCGTTGCCTCGAGGCCGTTACTGGATGGCTGCGAGCCAGTAGGTTGAGGGTGAATCCAGCGAAGACGGAGATCTTGTGGCTGGGCCGCCCGGGCGATAGGGATGTCCAGCTTGCGACCCTGGACGGTGTGGCGCTATGCCCATCGCTTTCAGTAAAGAGCCTGGGAGTTCACTTGGATACCCAGGTGACCATGGAGACCCAGGTCTCCATGGTCAGCAAGTCTGCTTTTTTCCATCTTAGACAGGCAAGGCGGCTGGCCCCCTATCTATCCCGGAACGACCTGGCCACGGTGATCCAAGCCACGGTCATCTCGAGACTGGACTACTGTAACGCGCTCTACGTTGACCTTCCTCTGTCGGTGACCCGGAAGCTCAAGCTGGTGCAGAACTCTGCCACCCGACTCCTGTCTGGCACGCCAGCTGTAGTCACATAACACCCACCTTGCAGGATCTGCACTGGCTTCCAATCGAGCACCGGATCACCTTCAAAGTGTTGGTTCTCACCTTTAAGGCCTTGCACGGCCTGGGGCCAGCGTATCTGAGGGACCGTCTCTCTCCATATTGCCCTACGAGATCACTGCGGTCGGAAGGTACCAACCTCTTGGATGTCCCCTCTGCGAAGTTTGCGAGATTGACAGCAACCCGTAGGAGGGCATTTTCCGTTATTGCACCCACGTTGTGGAATGCCCTCCCCGCTGAAACGCGCGCCATCCAGGATTTGCTTCCTTTTAGATGGGCTTGCAAGACTTGCTTATTCCAGCAGGCCTTTGACCTGTAGGTTTTGCCTGTGCATAGCCCACCACGCTTGTATCCATTACCTGTGGTGTTATGCCTACACACCAGGTTTTTAACTTCATTGTGTCATAGTGTGTTTTATTCGCCGTGTTTTAAATTGTTAATATGTTGTTTTATTCTGTTTTATCCGGCGCTTGTGAGCTGCCCCGAGCCTCCCAGGAGTGGCGGCATGAAGCCCAACAATAAATAAATAAATAATGGATGCCACAAAGTTGAATTTAGAAATGGAAAAGAAAGAATTGGTGATTATTTTATTCAGAGTGGCAAAATTTATAATCACAAGGAATTGGAAAATAGTAACTAATCTTTCACCAGAAGCATGGTATTGTCACACCACAAGCCCCACAAGCACCTGCTTCCTATGAACAATACTGTGGCCATGTTAGCTTTAAGATCCCTTCCAGGCCTGCTTGTCTTTCCCATGACAGCCTGGTACCAAGTATGCAGGGTGAACTGGTCAAGGTTACCAAAGCTAGCCTGGGCGATAAACAAAGAGGCCTGGGACTGAGACAAGCCTGACTCCCCTTTGCAGCTGGAGACACTAACGAGGTTTACATTCCTGAAAAGCTGAGGTAGCTGAAACATCAGCTACCATCCATCATGCCCACTTTGACACTCGACGCAAGTTGCGTGACCAAAGATCAAAGGGTCTAAACAGTATATCCGTGTGGAGTTGGCCCGGAGCTTTATCTCGTGCCAACGACGCGTTCAGGACTATGGATCTCTGAAGGAGGCCGCCGGGCCTACTAAGCTCTCTGCCTGCCTATAGAGGATCTGGCCCGCTTGGGCAAAGCCTTGCTCCATTGCTACGTTCCTGTTTGTTCCTGAAAGACTTTCTTTGCATTTGAACCCAGCTTTGTTCCTGATTGCCTCCGGCTGAATCCTGATTGATACGGGACTATTTACTCATTGCTTTGCTCCTGAGATTTGCTGCTATTGAAAGCACTCTAAACATGCTTTTAACCTTTTCATCTTTCCTATAAACTATATTCTAAATAAACCTGTTGTACCATAGCTGGACTCTGTGGTTTATCAAGGGAGGTCTTGGTCAAGGGCCTAGAGGGCGACAGGTATGGGGAGGTATGGAACATTGCCTTAAATGATAAACTATCAATGGAACTGAGGGTATCCAGGGGGGAAACTACCAAATCAGATTTTGATACATACTGGTCAATTTTTATTAAACATTCTTTAGAGCAGGGGTAGGCAATTACCGGCCCTCCAGGTGTTTTGGACTTCAACTCCCAGAAATCCTAGCCAGTTTACCAGCTCTTAGGATTTCTGGGAGTTGAAGTCCAAAACTCCTGGAGGGCCGGTAATTGCCCACCCCTGCTTTAGAGGGTGAAAATGGAAAACAATATAACCTTGTTGGTCAGGAATTTTGGATATGACATTTGATTAATGGTTGACTTATAAATAGATTGCATAGGAAAGGATACTTGTTCAGGCCTTGGTGGTGGGGTTATGTGTTTGTAAAATGTTCACTGTTTTGTGTTTTGTTTACAGTGTAAGTTGTT
The DNA here is from genome assembly GCA_030556195.1 of Anolis apletophallus. Taxonomy (NCBI): domain Eukaryota; kingdom Metazoa; phylum Chordata; class Lepidosauria; order Squamata; family Anolidae; genus Anolis; species Anolis apletophallus. Next base: position 100,278,294 of record JARBWK010000005.1, read on the forward strand.
GATGAATGTAAATAAAAAAACTGATAAAAAAGAAAGGTTAAACTTTAAGCCCTTTGCTAAACAGCCCTTTTTAGGCCCATGTATTAAGGCTTGACCTTCCTGGTTTCCAGTAGATTATCTCAAGCACCTCACTGATTTGGCTGTACCATTTTGGGAGGGTTTATTCACTCTCCATCACCACCAGCCATCAAAATTAAAATGGGGCAGAGTTTCTAAGGATAAGGACAGATTTTGCTTTGAAGGAAGTTGTTTCTGGTGAAAGAGACTCACCTAGAAAAACTGGAATCAGGAAGTACTGGGCATGTGTGAGAACTACTCTATTGCCAGACGTAGTTCAGCATCTGGTGAATGCTTATTCAAGCAACTCCAAATAGGAAGCTGCCAAGGGCTAACGAACAAAAGGTTTTATCTGCGCTTGGAAAAGAAACAATGGTTGGTATTCTACTTCATTCCATGGCTACCAGGCAACACAAGGTCTTCTGCCCATCTCTTTGTACACAGAATAATGCCTGTACATCTGTATCTTGTGTATTTATGCTTGTGTACAACTGTGCATTCAGATGAGATTGAAACTGTATGTGTTGTCCTTTTTTGTGTACAGCAGAGTGTCAGTGGTTTAGTGGTTTGAGTGTTGGATTTGGGCACTGGGAGACCAGGGTTCAAATGGCCACTTGGCCATGGGAATCCACTGGGTGACCTTGGGCAACTCATACTCTCTCAGTCTCAGAGGAAGGGGGAAATAGCAAAGCCATTTTGAATAAATTCTGCCAAGAAAATTCTGATAGGTTCCCCATAGGGTTACCATAAGTCAGAAATGACATAAAGGTATAAAACAACTTCATACAGCCAGAATGCCTACATGTAGACTCATAAGATTACATGGATGAAAAGACTCTTCACTGTAGCTTAGTGCCATGTGTCATAGCCTATAAAACAATGTTGAGCCCAGTAGATCTTTACCTTGCAGAACCAGCACTTCCTATTAATTTATAAACATATCTATGTCCATGGTTAAATTGAACTTTTATGACTGAAGATGGAAACACATGTTAGCATATATGGGATGGATCACAATGTTATGGCTTAGCCTAACTTTGCTATGAAATATTGGCTGAAGATCATGTGCTACCTGGAATGAAATAAAGAATCTATTCAATGGTTTGGCTGAATTTACGAAACATTTCAAAGCCCCACAGGCTCCATTCTTTGCAAGAGAGAGGACAGAGAACACTTGACAACAAGGTGGCAATTTAAAAGCTACTCGTTTGGAGCTGGGCTCCAGTCACAAGATTTGCTTAGCAGATTCTGGGACAAGTACAATTTTGTGTTGTATTTCGTTGTGAGAAATTTCCCAAAGGTTTTCTGCAGAAGACCAGAAATCCTTTGTATTAAGCTCTGCCAAAGTTGTGGCACTTTGTTACAAAGCAGATTACCATAAAGTGTGGGGTCAGATGACCTTGAATAAACCAACACTTAGAAAAAAAGAATACTTATTCAACATAGTATGGGTGTTTTCATAACAAGGAGCACACATTTTAGCAGGAATATAAAAGTAGAGGCAATTGCAAAACCACTATACTAGGCTTTGACCCTTTCTAAGTTGCAGTTTTGTGAACAGCAATTTAGAATTAAACCTCATTGAACTGAGATTTACAAATCAACGTGCATAGGATCAGACTAGTAGGTTGAGGAAAAATTGGTAATATCTACTTTAGGCTTTCTATTGAGCTATAACACCATATATATATATATATATATATATATATATATATATATATATATATATATACTCTAGGTACTCTATATATATATATATATATATATATAGAGAGAGAGAGAGAGAGAGAGAGAGAGAGAGAGAGAGAGAGTACCCAGAATATCCAGTCTGGGACCATCAACCTGATTAACATCCTGACACTAAGTCCAAGAGTATATGTCACTGCCAAGGGTTCTAGGATGCTACAATTTCCTGTTAGAAGATTGGGAAGCAATCCTACTCATACCTTCAGCACTACCGGCCTAAAGAAGTCCTGAATGCTGCACCTGTACAAGGGACCTTTGGGGGCAGAAAGCAACATGACTTGTCACCAATAGATCTGGTGTGGTGTTAACTCCTTAGCACAGCTGCAGCCCATCTCAGTAGAATACCAAATTTCTAATAGGAAATTAGAAAGGCAACTGAAAGGCAGAGCCAAATTTATTTCTTGCCAAGCATAAGATGTCACTTTAGCTCAGTGGTTCCCAACCTTTTTTTTGGCCAGGGACAACTTTCCAACATTAGTACCAAAAGAGTTATGTATCGGTTTTTGGTCAGCTTTAGATTTGGTTTGATTATTTGGGGTGCTGATTCAGAAAATTGCATTGGACAGACCACATCAACTCTAGTTTCTGATACAGAACATATGCCATCCAGCAGTTGCCATCTGCTCACCCACAGAAAACCATATTTAATAATCTAGAGCTGATGTGGTAGTAGCCATCTTTTGTAGGTAGTCAGCCTCTCCCCTCATGACATTCCTGTTGCCTTGGCACTATAAGAGGGATTCACAAGACCAGTCACTTTTGTTGCTGCATGGTTTTGAGGCAACGGTGTAGTAATGGTGAGGCCACTGACCGTATTTTCATTCTTGCGGACCACTGGTGGTCCATGGACCACAAGTTGAGAACGCTGCTTCTGCTGGGGCAAAGCATAAAACATATTGCCTCTATATTAACGAAAGAAGAGATATAAAATTAAGTTGTAGTACCATTCCAACTGAGACCCAATGAAAAGAAGGTCAATGTTCTCCACACCAAAAGGCACCTCTTTCCAGACCCACACATTTTGGGTACAGACGTGCCAGAAGTAGTTTACTGAGAATTGCCAAAGGGCTTCTAAAACACAAGCAAGTTTTACTACAGACACATCAAATTACCTGCTTAAGTTTTTTCTTTTTGTCTTTCAAAGATAAATGCTTGTCCTTAATAATGTTTTCCAAAAGTTCAGCAACTGCTGCTTGAGAGGTATAAATTTTTTGCTCATCAAATTCCTGAGATGTTATTCTCTTGCAAAAGGAGTAAGTTGGGAATATGGTGCTCAGTTCATCCCCTAAATTTTCCACCTGTAATACAAAATAGGACCTGATATTTTAGTTTTGATATTGTAAAATATTTCATTTTTTCCTCTGTATTTTGATGTTTTAATCTTCTTGTATAGGATTTTTTCTTCTATGTAGACTGGACTATAACAAAAAGGAAGCAAAAAAAATCTACCAGGAAAATCAGTAAACTTACAGCAGAGGCTGTAGAAGAATCCCTTCTGAAAAAGCATTGTGTATTTATTTATTTCACACATTTGTATCCTGTTCTTCTCACCCGGGGCGGCTTCACAACAGGTAAATATTTGATGTCAATACATAAATTATTGTTTCTTGAGGATGTGTATGTCTGCACATGTGGTCATTCATCTGATACACAATGACTATGACAAACAGCAACCCTCCTATGCTGGTTTTAAAAATACAACTACCATATGAATGTAGTCACACACATGTTTGTTTATTTAACACCCCATCTTTCTCTCAGGCTGGGATGCTAGCTATAGCTTACAACATTTCGGTAAAACACAGCAATATTTATATACATCTATTGAAATATTTTGAACATAGCACTGTAACAAAGAAATAGAGCATTCCAGCATCCCCTCTTAGGCTCAGTTAAGCCTGCCTGAATAAAATGGTCTTTGTCTGTTATGTCAAAAAAATGGGTTAGTCTAATAAACATGGGAAAGGCATTCTATAATCTAGGAGTGGTCACTGCAAGGTACTCCTGAAAGTGGTGGAACAAAGAAAAGAGCCTTTCCTGAAGATCTTCAAACCTAGGGGAGCTTGCACATATATGTACCTTTTTGGATCATTGCTCTTCCTTGCATAAGGGGAAGAACATTGCCTGGGATACATAACAAGAATCACACATTAATCCAACATGTTTGGTGGAACTTAATCAAGCACAAAGAACCATAAAACTATGCATTTTAAAAGAAAGCCTTAGACCTGTATCCAAAAGAAACTGCAAATCCCATTAACACTGATGAAAACCCTTCAAGTTCAGCAGTATCATCTATATATATATAAAGAGAATGGTCGTGCAACCTGGCAAATAGGCAGCCAAACTATACGCCCCAGAACCACTAAACCACCCAAACACATTCCCCCATGGCACAAGGTACCTACAGGGCACAAAAAAAACCCTCCCTACCTTCAAACCCCCCCAAACACAGCCCCCAAAAACCGCCCATTGAAAATAGCGGTGCATGCTGCACGGCAATTGCCTCCTTCCCCCGCGAGGCCAGCGGAGAGGGAAAGCCCTGTTTGATAATGGCAGCGACGCACACAGGCCCGCCCCCAAACCCCAGCCCCTCACCAACAGCCCTCCCTCACCACTACCTCCTCCTTCATGCCACCGACCAGCTCAAAAACGGTCGGCCGGCTGTGCGGTCTCTCTCTCTTCGCCCTCCTGTTCCAGGAGTGGCAGGGAGGTGGGGCGCAGCCTCATCGCCCTCCTTCGCCACTTCTCTGCGGAAGGGGGGCCCGAAGAGGGACCTCCGCCTCCTCCGTTGCCTTCTCGCTCTCCTCCGCCGCCGCCCTTCCGCTCCTAGAAGAGAGGGCGAGGGGAGAGAGATCGCGCGGGCCCCTTTCGCCCTCCTCTTCAGAGCGCCAGCGCCGCCGCCATCGCTCCCCATTCGCCACTTCCCTGCCGAAGGGGGATCTTCGGCAGGACGGGGGGTGCGGCAGAGACCGGTGCGGTGGTCGGTTCCTCTGTCGCCTCCTGACGATTGTGGACCGCATGGGTTGGGTCCGGGAACGTTTGGGAGGCGGCGAGGGAGGTGGAGGGGGAGGAGGTGGAGGAGGTGGGCACGGTGCCACCAGTGTGGCCCGGGTCCACAAACGTCAGGAGGGCGGAGTAGGAAGCCAAGGCGGCGATGGAGGAACCGACCACCGCACCGGTCTCCGCCGCACCCGTCCTCCTGCCGAAGATCCCTCTTCGGCCCCCCCTTCGGCATGGAAGTGGCGAAGGGGGAGTGATGGCGGCGGCGGCACTCTGAAGAGGAGGGCAAAAGGGGCCCGCGCGATCTCTCTCCCTTCGCCCTCCTCTTCTGGTAGCGGAAGAGAGGCAGCGGAGGACAGCAAGAAGGCAACGCAGGAGACGGATGCGCCGCAGCCGTCCTCCTAGCAAACGTCCCCCTTCGCCCCCCCCTTCCACATGGAGCTAGCGAAGAAGGGTGGACAGGGAGAAGAAGAGACGGACATGGAAGAGACAGGCAAGCTTACCAAAATAAAAAAAACCACCCCATTATTTTAAAAAAACAGAACTCCTACACAAAACAAAACAAACCCACACATATACACACATACACATATATAAACACACATATATACACGTACACATATATAAACATACATACACACACATATACGTACACAAACACACACATACATATATATACACATAAACACACATACACACAAATACACACATACATATATATACACACACAAATATATACAAACACCAATATACGCACATACACATATAAACACACACATATATACACATACACATACATACACAAACACATATATTAACACACACACACATACCCCCACATATAAACACACACATATACACACACACAAATATACACACACATACATACACACAAGCATACACATGTATACACACACAAAACACATACTCACATCATTTCCAAACCTTACATACTAAGACTTTCCCACATCTCCTACATAGGGCACAGCAACGCAAGCCGGGTTCAGTTAGTTGGACATAACTTTTGTTTGAACAAATAGATTTTTTGCCTTACCTGAATTGTTTTTATTGTCTCTATATGATCTTGTACCGCAATCTGTAAATAGGTTGGGACTTCTAGAATTTCTTGATGATGATCCATTAGAAAGGAAACCAATCTTATGGCAAGCAACTCATCAAGGTCTACTTCTTCTGTACAGCACAAGACACATCGAGAAAAAGTCTGTATCATCTGGAATTATTTAAATGAGCAATTATAAATCAAAAGAGGTCCAAGGATAGATGTAATATTATTGCTCCACATTCCTTCTTAGATCAAATATGTATTTAAGTGCTTTTTGGTAGCCACATGTTACATGGAATTCCATGCAGGTGTGTATTATTTACGTGTCAACTTATTCATGCAGATGTATAAGTTGGGAAGTATAAAATAGACCGGCTCATTACGCATGTAAGTGGACTTTCCTAGCCCTTGCAGTGGTAATCATTAGCAGCCTATTGGTTCTGTACTGCCCATTTTTTGAATTCCTGGATTTCAAGGGGTTTCTTGGACCCAAGTTATTTTGGGCAGGAAGCTTCTGCCACAGGAGAGATTATCTCATGAAAGACAGCCATTTGGGAAAACTGGTAGCATGGAGTTGACAACTTTCACTTTCCACCCTTTCCCTCAATGATATTGAAGAATATTTTGCTGAAAAATCAGACCAATTCATTAAGGACAAGGCTACCAATATCTAGTTGGGATGGCCATATACGTGTCTCGAATATGTCTCTATGTATAAACTACAGTATTTGGAAACAACAGTGAGAATGCTATATGGCCCACACCTTTGGCTAGTGGGCTACATGTGGACTATCAGGCTGGCTATGTGGGAAACAGATATTTGATTTGACAGAACTTTTCTTATGTTCCCGAACAAAGCAGGCTGCTCTGGGAGGGTTCTGGTCTTCCATCTCTCCAATGCCAGTGCACAGAAAGCTTTCAAAATGTTTGCTGTCTTTGAGTTTTGATTTTTTAAAAATAAAACAAAAAGGTTATTTTAACTGCAATGATGACAGTACAAAAAAGGAGAAATACCTGCAATATGATTTATAAAACAGAATTTAAATGAAGTAGATACTCTAAAGGAAAACTGAATTCTGGGGAGTATGCAAACTTACCAAGGACCTATTGCCCATGACATCATGAAGTCGTGGCATATCAACATTTTCGCTCATTCGAGAGATCATGCGCATTAAAAGCTGAAGTTTTCTGCGATTTGGTGGTGGAAGCAACAGGCAGCAGATCTGCAGTGCTTCAATTGCAACTCTTTCTAAATGAGGTTGTAATAGGTCTAGGGAAACAAGCATCAGGAAGAAAAATCATTATCGGTAAACATAATGCTCCAATAAAGCAAATGAAGACCAACCGAAATTGGCTTTATAATCTAATTGCATGAGGAATGAAGCTCTGAGAGACTAGTCTAGTTTCTCTTTTTCCTTAAATATTTCTTTGATAGGAAGCCTTAAAGTTGCCTACCAGTTACACATGCTGGTAATTGTAAAGAATTTGGCAGGAAAACACTGCATTACCATGCACTACTGAAAAATAGATGCTAGTGCTACACAACATTCATTTAAAAATTACTTAACCTCACAGGCCATAGGATCTCTAGGCAAGCCTGGTTGAACATGTTTAGTCATTTTGGATTGCCAAAACAAACAAACAAAAAAACCCCAAAACAGAAAAGCAAACTAGTTAGTTAAAAAAACAAAACAAAGCCATAACAAGTAACATGCTCTGTAAAGCAACCTTACGTGATGCGCCAGTCAACATAAAGGAGCTGGGGGGAAATGTACTTTCCGAAAGTTGTGTTGCACTTTTGCAGAGTCTTTTGTTGATGGCCATATCAGAATCCCCAGGTTTGCTTCCTATTTGAGCATTCACTTTGGAATTACTTGCAGTTTTTTGACCAAAAGAAAACACTGGATGTGGTTTCACCGTGATCTCTGCCACAGGAGCATGCATGTCGTACCAACTGCACCTGCCATTTCCACGTAAACTCCGAGACCGATGAAGTTGCCTTGGTCTGTACTCTGTACCATGTAGCACTTGGTCAGGAAAATCTGATGCAGACATTCTCCTAAAGCCATTCGTTTGCTTTTGGCTAATGTTATTTGGGCAAAGATCCAATAAAGAGTTTGGTTTATGCAAGAGTTGGTTTTCATTGCTTGTGGATGGCGTTATATGAGAAAGTGTTTCTAATCCATCTTTACTACACATGTTTGAGGTGGTTTCTACAATTCCCTCCAAAGATCGACACCTTGCCTTCAGTCTGAGGAGTGGAGCACGTTGATTTTGAAATCTGGAAATATTTTGACAACTGCTACCTGCCAGCTCATGAATAGAGGCACGCTTACAAGCCACAGGATAGCGCTGTAACTTTATGCCACATCCTTTTGTGGTTGTACAACTTTTTGAAGCTGCTTCAGAAGTCTCAGATCTATCCTTTTGGCCAGTCTCGCGGCGGAGCAAACTTAGCAGAAGACATTCAGTTGACTTGAAAGAGTTTAAGTGGGTTTTTTTCGAAATCTCCAAGTCATTCCGGGCACCTGATTTTCCATAGGAATTTTTTGGAATTGTGATGTAGCCACACAAAACTATTAGAAAATGAAATACAAGTTCAGATGCAGGCAGTTTAACAAGACAAGATGGGTAACATGACTAGAAGAGTTAAGGCAGAGACAAAACATCAGTGTTAGTGAGATTGAAATAAAAGCTTGCTCATTCTTAAGATCCATACAAGAAAAACATACATGCAACAGTTAGCACATATATAAGAGGAAGGACAGATAATATTTTCCAGTATTCCCATCAGAGTGTAGGAATTATATTGCTGCACAGAACAAAGTCATCCAAAATTATAGCAGATTACTCATTATAAGAAGCTATTTTCACTATGCAACTAAGACAGACTAATTTCCTCAGATTCATGACTTTTTATTCCATATTCCCAACCCTAAATTGAAATTCTGAGGAATCCCAATCTATATGTATACATACCCAAGATATTGACAAATAATTCATAGTACTGAAAAGAAAGCAAAGGCTCAGGGAGACTAAGAAAATAGTCAGCAACTGTTTTGAAGACGTCTCGTTCAAAACCCACATATGTTGGATGGCCCATGTCATTACATCTAGGCCCTGAAGTGTAAAAAGAAAAAAAAGTCACAAATATGGACTGCAATTATTCATAAATTACAACAGGAAACCACACTACAAACAACTTAAGGTTGCTTTATTAGGTATATAATACCAATAAAATTAATTTCCAAAATGCATAGATTGAAAAACAAGCTAGTTGCATGGTAGAATTATTGATTTTTGGGAAGGTGGACCTTTCATATTCAATGGCATGGCAGGAGGTGGCGCTGAAGTTAGGAGAGAAACATAATGCTCCAAATGGAGGGACGCAGGGCACACCTCTGTAACCAGCCCTCCTTCACCGGCTTTTAGTGCATTTGCGCAGCCGGGCAGCGCGCGGTTCCTGGAAATGCCGGTTTTACCCAGGGAGGAGTCCCAGCAATCTCGCCGCGGCTTGTTTGCTTCGCTCTTCCTGCAAACCTCCCACCAGTTCTGAGCGCATTTGCGCGGCCGGCTCAACACTGGGGTAAACAAACGCAGCTGGATTATTTACTTTGGATTTTTACCCCCTACCGTGGATTTCCCTTTCTCCTCGAACTGTGCTTTCATTTCCGGGTTTGGTTACTACAACGAGGTACTGTACTATAGCGAACTAAGTTCCATCTATGACTTCCATCTCGCATTCAAGTACTACGGTGCACTAATGTTTGATTCTCTATTGTGGAGATGTAATGCGTGATTTGAATTTGTCTTATTATATGGCATTGTGCTAATTGTATGTAAATGATATTGGTGTTTGTTGAATTATAAGTTTTCAGAATTGTCATATTATGATCAACTATTTCAACTTTCACTTTTGTTTGAGCATTTGATATTCAAATGTTTTTTCCTAACTTACAATTTGCCAAACATTTCATAGCTGACAGTACCCAGTGAGGGAGGTCTTCTGCAAGAAGTGAAAATAGCAATGGTTAAAAAATAAGTATTCATTAATGTTACAAATGCTAGTCATATCTAGAGTTCATTTTTTCACCATGGAATTCAAGCAGCGTCTTATTTCTAAACTTCACTATAGCCATTCAACAAATTTTAAACTAAGATTTAAGATTTAGGCCAGCAACTCTCCAACTGCCCAAACCCAGTCTCTTAATAAGCTTCATAGCTAAATATAAAGATTTGAACTTACTTTGTGCAGTGCTTGAAGCAGCTGATAAGTAGATTTAAAATATGCAGAATTAGCATGCACTTCAGACTTCATTTTTTCCATTTCTAGACTGCTTTTCAAAATAATTTCCTGCCATCAGGAACTTAGATCCTTTTTCTCTATGTGTTTGGCTGCAACGCTAAAGCATATTTACTTTGTCATTCTACTGTTATTAATGGATTTTCCCTGTGGGATCCAGTTTTTAATGCTAATGTTATATTCCCAGGGTGCTTCCATATGGAAGGTTCCTATTACTGACAGTCAAGATACATTGTACAGTTATTCTGCCTTTTCTGCCTAGTGGAGAGGAAAGGAAAAAGATAAGATAGAAACAGCAATGGGAAACAGCAAAGGCTCCTCTGAAAATGAGGCTAAGTGAGACTTTGACAAAAACCTCAGTTGGAAGCACCCTCAAAACAGAATTCCAGATTATTGGCAGTGAGGATTATAACAGATCCTGTTAAAATTATGTTATAAGACTTGCCTGATTGGTTTTGAAGAACAACAACACCACGTTTACTTGTATTAGTCATGTTGTATACTATATGCTGAGGAACAACTTGTGCTGGGTTCAAGATGTCTTCCAATGACGGTATTCCTAAAATAGTTTGCAAACTGTGGGAGAACAGAGGATTCCAAAACTGAGTAAAACAATATCTGGGAAACTTTCAATAGAATTCGAAGTTCAAGTTATATAAAAAAGATAAAAATGATCTCTTCGACATATTGTTCATGCCGCAGCCTGTCAGTCAAAGCTATGTTCCATTCAGGAATCCCAATGAAATGTTAAAAACTTTCTTGGTTTAATAGCTTTTGAAAAACATAATTGATTAATAATGGCTCACTGAGCTTTTATAAATATGAATATTTTTAACCAGTAAAGCTAAAATGCTTGCTTAGTTATAAAGCTCAAAATTGTTTACTAGGGTAAGACCATACAACATCAATGCAGCTGACAGTAACAGAATATGTTGAAAACCTTATCAGACCATATTGACCCAGAAAACAACAATTTCACCCTGAGGCTTTCTTGGGAAGTGAAAACTGTATCACTCACTGTATTAGAATGATGTTTTTCCAGACTTCTTCAATGTCTGCTTGGGTTATTTTCCTCATATGTGCTAGCTTTCTCTTCTCCTCTCCCACAGTTTCACTTTGTACATTTTCTATGTTTTCCTACAAGGTAGCAGTAACAAATTGTTACAAAAATAAATACATACATACTTCCACTTCAGAGAAGGGAAAGGGTAATTGGGCTAAATATGTCACCTCATCCATAGCAGTCTTTTCCACATCCATGAACCCCACAACACAAGCAGTCACTCCAAACAGCAGAGGACTTGATTTGACCATCTCTCCCTTGTAATGAATTGTCTTCTTGTTTTTTAAGTCTTGTTTATTACCAGTTTACTTAGAATAGGGGTAGGAATCTCAAAGTGAACAACTCCTAGCCACCATAGAGAGTGTTCAAGAATATTGTGAAGGATGATGGAAACTGTGGCCCAACAACTTCTGGAATACTGAATGATTTCCACCCTGGCTTTATGTAAATATAACTATAACCACATTACTGTGAAACAAGAAGGCAACTGGATAAAATATCAACTTAATGTGCTCTGATAACCAGCATGGTCTGATAATTTGAGAGTTCAACTGGAACTGTGGAAGACCAGGATTCAAATCTAGACTAAGTCACTGAAATTCACTGAGCAACCTTGGGCACCTTAAGATGCCTCACCTCTAGAGAAAAGTTTATTTACTTACTCCATTTATACCCCGCCTTTCTCACCCCACCCACAGGAGACTCAAGGCGGCTTACAAAAATTCAATGCCACATCACAGACATAACAATAAAACCAACGTAACAATAAACATAACCTATCAAACTACAAAACCATCAAACATGAGCCAATATAACACATAATACAATAAAACAGATTAAAATAAATAACATCTTAAAACATAAAGTGCCAAGTCTTGATATTATATTTATTAGTTAATCAGTAGTCATTATCCAAACTGTTGAGTTATTACTATTGCTACTATTATATTTGTTTCTCTCCCACCTTTTATTTCAGTAGTAGGAGTCAGGGTAGTTTATCAATCAACCAATCAATCAACTTTATTTCTTATGAGTCGCCCTTCACCAAAGGTGCTCTGGGCGACTTACACAATTAAAATAAACAGATTACATAGTCACAGCTTGTTACTTAACAATCATAGGCTCTTCTGAAAAGCCATGTCTTGAGTGTCCCTAAAAATGTATGTAGATCAGGAGTGGCTCTTTGGTCTGGCGGTAGGGAGTTCCACAAGATTGGGGCTGCGATTGAGAAGGATCTATGTCTTGTGGACTCCTTACACATTATTAAAACCAACACAGGTTAAAACATGCAACAATATCCATAATGATAGAAGTTGTTTTAAGAACAATTTTTAAAGATTTATATCTTGTTTGATTGCACACCATTAAAAGCTCCTCCCGAATGACTCATACAAGCCTGAAGGAACATCAAAGACTTCACCTGTTGTGGAAAGGACAGCAAGGAGAGAGCCATCCTTACTTCCCTGGGGAGAAAGTTACAAAGCACTGAGGCTTTACCTTGCTTCCATCAAAAGAACTTAGAAGGCAGTGGGATATAGAATGCGCTTTTCTCATGAAGATTTGAACAGATTGATTAAGAAATATATGGTCTTTTAGTATGTCTTGTAATGGAAAGCCCTATTTTAATGACTTTGTGCCAAGAAAACCCTATGATAATATCCCCTAAAGGCAGAGTCAACTTGAAGGCACTTAACCACAACAAGTACAGGCAGTACTCGGGTTATGGACAAGAGATTTTTAAAGTTTGTTCATAAGTTGAATTTGTATGTAAGTCAGAACAGTATTTTTCTTTAGTTTTAGATAGCACAGAAAACGGTTAAAATCCTGTTAACATTTCTTGAACTTTCGAGTCCCTGTGACATTTGGATTTTGACAATTTTGGCTTATTATGGAAACAAGGATTGGTGATTGATAAAGTTTCAATGCCGACATCTTTTTCCCATGATAACTCTTACAGGAGTAAATTTCCCCTCCTAGGGGTATATTCCCTCTTACTTCCTGTTGTCTTACCCCCGTTTGCAACTAGGAATCAGATATAACGAGGAGCCAAATATAAGGTGGATGTCTGTAACCTGTAGGAAAAAACCAATGAGCCCTTTTTAAGAGTGTAAATCTATCTGGCTACATGTTCTGTTAATTGGTTTTCTTTAGAATTGTGGAAAAATGGAAGGAGAGACATGTTTTTGTATATGAAGTGGTTTTGCAGTCAGCACTGTAGACGAGGGCTTCTTAAACATTTTCTACTCACAACCCTTCCCCTTTCCACCCAAATTTCTTTTACACGACTCCAGGTATATAGGTACATAATAGGCATAAAAATCAAATATTTACTGATAATAAATCAGCATTTGCAAGGAAAACAGGTTGGCTTTCCTTTTTGTGGAGCACAGCTGAAGTGTTTACTGCAGAACCCACTGTAAACACTCACAGACTTGTGTAAATGTCTAGCTGGCATTTAGAAACCTTTTACTGTTCTCAATTTTTGTGACCCCAACACTGAACTATGGAGACCCAATTTGGGTCCGGAAGCCACTGTTTAAGAAGCAGTGCTGTAGACCACATTTGGCCAGGGTTGCCTAGTTGATTTAATTTGTCATTATATCTGAATGGAATCCTTCACCAATAAAACAAAAAACAAATTATATGGTGTGCTTTCCTTTGAAGTTATCTATATCTATCTATATAATAAAAGTCAGTGTGTGTATGTATGTATAGGTGTGGATATGTGTCAGCTTTCTGATTGGCTCCCACTTTCACAGACCACTGTGACCAGCACAGGTGACAGATCTGGACCAAATTTGGCACACATAACCCCCATGACCCCTTTTATGTCCTGGTGAGGTTTGGGGGAGGACAGACAATTGATTATGGGATTTATAGTACTTTCCAGCCCTTCAGTTCCCACAGACCTCTGTGGCCCCCAACACAGACCGATAAAGACCAACTTGCCACACACAGCCCCCATGACCCACTCTACATCCTGCTGCAGTTTGGAGGAGGGCAGACCATGATTGATGGGACTTGAAGTACCTCCACTCACTTCCCGAGATCGCTGCTACCCTCATCCAATGACTGTTCAAGACCAAACTTGCCACACAGAGCCCCCATGACTCACTCTACATCCTGGTGCAGTTTGGGGGAGGATGGACCATGGACAATGTGACTCACAGTACCTTCAGTAGCTTCCCGGGGGCACTGCGAGCCACATAAATAACTGATAAAGACCAACCTTGGCACACAATGCCTTTCTCGAATAACCTGGGCAGCGCCGGGTCCCCAAGCTAGTATAATATAAATACCACCTTTCTTTTTCTGGGAACAGGAATAAAATAGTCAACATGTGCAGTGGAATCTACACATAAGCAAGTCCTATCTTATTCTTTAGGCCTTACTCTTGTTATCTGAGCACAAACATAAATTCATAAATAATTTTAAAGACCCAAATACCTGACATTCCTGGGAATTATATTTTTTGGGAGTCCTCCTGGAGTGGTGTGGTAACTTAAACACACTTTCTGACTCTTTAGGGGCATTCTCTGTGCTTTCACTCAGTGGACAGCGCCGCGGCACAATTCTAACTGGAGACGCTGAAGGAAATCTATAATTTAACACAGAAAAACTTAATATTAAATACAGATATGGGGATTAGTTTAATCAAACTTTAACAGCTTCTGGAGCTATCTCTATATTGCACTAAAGTTTATATTTCAAGATAAAAAATATTTGAGAAAATAAAAATATTTGAAGTAATGAAAATCAGTAATTTTTACTGTACCAGAGGAAACATCTCTTGTACATAAGAATCGTAGGCTGAAATGTAGGCCAAAGATAGGTAACGTGTAGCCATCCAGATATTCCTGGACTGCAACTACCAATTTTGTCTCATAAAAACCCTACAGTATAAATCCAGTATCTTGAATTTATTCCTTGCAACTGGCTCTGGTCAAATGGCTAATTTTAAAGTCCATGTGTTATTTAAGGGCTAACATTATAAATAAATAATTTAAGACATCATTCTTAATAGCACTTCACAAAAGGGCAGCTGGAGGCGGGGTGGAGTAGGATCAGCCAAAGTATTCAATCTATTTTCCACATTTCCCCCATATAATGGTATCTTACCTATATAAGTTATGGTTGTCATCCAGATTTTCTGAGCCCCATCTCCCTTTTATATCCTCAATCACATGGTTTTTGAGAAATTTCTTTAACAGCTGAGTCGTCTGCTGTCTGGTAACTTCTGGACCAAAATTATTGTTATTCCTGAGCAATTCATGAAGCCAGCTGATTGCTTCTGCTGCTGTAAAACAATTCCCATATTTTTTGAAGTGTTGCCTGTGTTTCCTTCGTGGCATCTCTGCTCGAAAATATTTAGTCACTTCATTCCACTGGAGGACGGGGGAAAGGAGACATAAGTTTTAAAACATTGCAAAATCAAAGAAAACTCAATAGCATTCACATTTAGAATTGTTCACGTGACTGTTCTTCGCCATACAGATCTCTGTATTGCGCACAATTTAATTCCTAAAGGAAAGCAGAATCTCCATTTCAGCTGCAGAGACAAAATGTATCATAAGTCCAATTCTTTGCCATCCTAGGCGCAAGCGGCAAACAACTAAAAGGATTTAAATAGCTGACATACAGCTGATTTATAAAATGTTCGGTAGAGTAGATTCTCTTGGTAGGCAGAGATACTATATTGACTTCAAATACCCGATTCTTTAGTGGAGAAACCATATTCCCAGAAACATGGAGCAGTAGCTCTTATCAATTGACTTCATGGTGAGAATCAATGGGTGTTAAATTTTAGCAACACTATATGGCCACAGGTTGTTCTTCACTCCTGGAGTTCTTTCATATTACTCAAATTATCGTACAACAACTCCCTTTTAACTGCCATGGGGTTTGTACTCTGATAAGGCATTGTGACTCTGGCTGAGAATACAGTAGTCTCACTTATCCAACCTTCACTCATCCAACCTTCTGTATTATCCAATGCAGTCTGTCTCCTGCCCGGATCCACAGCTGTTACAATACATTGTGATGTTGTGGTGCTAAATTTGTAACTACAGTAATTACTACATAACATTACTGTGTATTGAACTGCTTTTTCTGTTGATTTGTTAAAAACATGATGTTTTGGTGCTTAATTGTAAAATCATAAGGTAATTTGACATTTAATAGGCTTTTCCTTAATTCCTCCTTATTATCCAACATTTTCGCTTATCCAGCATTCTGCAGCCTGTTTATGTTGGATAAGCGAGACTCTACTTTGATTTCAGCTCCCCGAAGTATAAATTCCAGGATTCTAGAGGGCGGATCACTGCAATTAAAATGGAACCAAAACGCTATAGCCATGTAGTGAGAAAGGGTTTGTAATATGGAACAATGTTTTTCTATAATACAACTAATCAATACTCCAAATATATTGCTCCATGACAAGGTATCATCAGGGGTGAAAACTTGCAGTACTCCAGTAGTTTTTGAATGGCATTCCCTTTTAAGACCTCTAACTTGTTTAATCGGGTCTATGTAATGTTGTCCAATGTAATAAGTATGTATGGGAGTCATAGGGAAATAAAAAATGGAAGAGACTAATAAGACACCATTTCCCACTTTCAATAGAAAACAACTTGTATCAAGTTGCTGTATCTTCCACAATCAATTCATGGATCTTCAAGTTCACCTTATAAATTGTCCATGAAATGCACAGCCACATACAATTTATTAGCACATGGGTAAGAGGGACACCTGACAAGGCCGTCAGGTGGCCCTTATAATAAGGAAAGGCCTTAGTACACAAACTTCTAGGCCAGGGTTTCTTAGCTAAGTTCCCTGGAACCATAGGATTACCCGAGAGGTCACTATTTTTTTTAAAACAAATATTGTGATTTTTTAAAAAGCATTTTTCTGAGCTATGGGTATCATAATTTTGATGCAAGAGTTCCTTTTTCCAAAAACTGAAAATTATTACTAGGGCTCCTCTAAGGTAAAAAGCTTGGGAAAGTGGGTGCAGTTTGACATCATGATAACTGCCATAGCTCAAAGCTATGGAATCATGGTGGTTGTAGTTTTGTGAAGTACTAGAACTTTTTTGCAGGAACGTCTCACAACCACCGAGGATGCCTGCCATACAGTCTGGAAAACACACAACAACCCAGAAGTTTAAAGATCTTGTAAAATGACACCTCCCATGATCCCATTGCATTGGGCCATGGCAGTTAAAGTGATGACAAAGTGCAAAGATTCCACTGTTTAGATCAGGCATGGGAAAACTTCGGTCCTCTGAGTGTTTTGGGCTTCAACTCCCACAATTCCTAATAGCCTACCGGCTGTTAAGGATTGTGGGAATTGTCCGAAACACCCGGAGGGGCCGAAGTTTGCCCATGCCTGTTGAAATGTACTCTTGGACTACGAGACTGGATTATGTTTTATTTAGGGACGTAATGTGTTTCTATTATTGTCTTGGTTTTAATTTATTTGCTAATGTTTTTAATTGTTCGAAATGCTGTTTTTATTATGCCTTTGGGCTGAGAGGGAACGGTATATAAATGTGATAAATAAATAAAAAATAATTGTGTCATTTCTGCATCACCCACATGACTTTTAACTCTGGGTTTAATAGTCCTTATTAGTTACTGGCTGGCATGGTGTTTTGCAATGGTTTAAAACAATTAATATTAAAATAGATTTTTTTTAGTGTTTGTGTTTATTTTTTAGTTACTTTATGTTCCGGCATGGAATGCTTACTATGTATAGGTTGTGCTTTGTCCTGAGTCACCTTTGGGGTGAGAAGGGCAGAATATAAATGTTTCAAATAAATAAATAGTCCTCTGTGTGTCAGTATGTGTGTGTGGACAGATAAGAACGCATGCATGCACACATTATTGTCAGTAAAGGAAGCATCTGCTTGTGCAGGGCCCATCATCACACTGATTAGCGGGGTAGATCTTGACAGCAAAGCCAGATCAGCACTGGTCAGTACTTGGATGGGAGGTCATTAAGGAAACCCAGCTGCTGTTAGGCTCTATTTATTAATTTTATTATTTACTTTTATTTATATTCCGCTCTTCTCACCCCGAAGGGGACTCAGAGCAGATTACAGGTACACATACTTTAGCAGACAATTCCTACTGTTTCACAAACATAGATATAAATGAACAGAGGCAAACTCTGGCCACCAGGGGGAGCTGACGCACTCCTCATCTCTCAGCATTTCCAGCGTCCCTTGTTGTTCTTTAATGGCCTCATAATTCAGTCAAAAATTGCCTCCCCACTTAATGTGGTACCTTAATCTCCTACTTGACAGATGCAACTGTCTTTCGGACTGCAAAGGTCGACAGCAGGCACTTAAAAGTCGAGCACCCACCTCGACCCGGGCAGGCCTCGAACTCATGACCTACTGGTCAGAGAGATCTTATGCAACTGACACTTAGCCAGCTGCGCCACATTCCTCTATTTCAGAGGAAGCACCAGGAATGTGGCGCAGCTGGCTGGGAGTCAGCTGCAGAAGATCTCCACTGGCCAGAAGGTCATGAGTTCGAGGCCTGCCCAGGTCGGGGTGAGCTCTCGACCAATTGTGTAGCTCGTTGTCTGCCTATATATGTTGCATGTCTATGGCATTGAATGTTTGCCTGTATATGTGCATTGTGATCCGCCCTGAGTCCCCTGCGGGGTGAGAAGGGCGGAATATAAATGATGTAAATAATTAAAATAAATAATAAGGGACTGGCAAACCCTCTTGAGGATTCCTTGGCTACAAAACCCTATGAAAAATGCATATAAATCGAAAGCATGGACACAAGCAAAACCTGACACCTTGGAAACTTAAGGCTAGGACTGCCACAGTTTGGACTGCCACTCCCAGAATCCCCCAATCAGCTCTGCTATGCTGCCTAGGGGATTCTGGGAACGGCAAGGCAAAAAGAAGACCCTGCCCATGCATCTCAGGTGCTGCAAGCTGCATTGAAGAGACATGGCCTAGCGTGAGGATTCCTTGCCTAAGAAACCCCAATGGAATGCATGGGATCTAAAGGCACATACACCTGGAGAGGCTGTAGCACTCCTGGCAGCGCTCTCCACGGCTCCCACCCCGCTTCTCGGCCTTTCTTACCAGTTTCGTGGCGCGATAAGGGCCTGGGGACACCACCCGGCCCTCCATGGGCGACGGAAAGGAAAGACAACCGGGCAGCCCCTGCCAACTGCTGCCCTGACCGTTTGAACGGCGCGCGGCGCTCCTGATTGGGCACGCGCGGGGCGTCACGTGACCTGCTCTGAGCGAGAGGCGGCGGTGAAGCCAGGCGCCAACGTGCGTCCCTTGTGACGTCAGGAGGAGCAGGCTGCGATTAAGACTACAACTCCCAGCTGCCCTGCTCACTGTGGCCAAGGGTGAAGCATTATGGGACTTGTAGTCCAACACATTTCTAGCTCAGGCATGGGCAAACCTGGGCCCTCCAGGTGTTTTGGACTTCAACTCCCACAATTCCTAACAGCCTCAGGCCCCTTCCTTTTCAGCCGCCTTAAGCGGCTGAGGGGAAAAGGAAGGGGCCTGAGGCTGTTAGGAATTGTGGGAGTTGAAGTCCAAAACACCTGGAGGGCCCAAGTTTGCCCATGCCTGCTAGATATAGGCACACATGTATATGTATAAATACACATACACACACAAACTCATATATATACACACACCTATATCACACTCATGTACATATTATATGTCGTCCTGGGAAAGGGAATATAAAATATAACATACATACAGTAAAATAAACATACATTAAAACCAAAAAGTTAAAAACCTATCAATAGTATTACTTCTTGGCTTTTCTCCGTGAACGAAGATTCTTAGGAAGGGCTCATCCCACGCTTTCTACAAGCGCGTTGATGACTAAAAAGGCCAATCTGAGATAGGCACGTCCGGTTGCAGAAAGCACAGCAGAAAGCCTCCTTGGGTGATGTTGTTTCCAGGTTGCGGTTCTTTCTGCGTTGTCGTTTCTCTTCGAGACCCGTTCGGCGTGTCTTCTCGAAAGAGGCTGCAGCATTGTGGATAGTGCATTTCCATGCCTCTCGATGTGAGGCCAGGGTGGACCATTGTTGGTGATCAATCTGGCCGAGCCTGAGATGTTGTTTCAGGGAGTCCTTATATCTCTTTTTTGGGGTGTCTCTCTTGCGCTGACCCGTGGTGAGTTCACCGTAGAGTAGTATTGTAGCAGCAAATTGGGAGTTATGGAACTCCAAGTGGCAAGTTACCTCTTACCAAAACGGCGGCATGGACGTGCGGGCGCAAGGATGAGAAAACACGCAACAACTTCACTGCTCTTGATGAAGTCAAAGATTTATTGATTTAACACCAGCTGGTGGGGTTGCCCCCAGAACGTGCTGTAAGGGGCAAACGGCCCCGGTCATCCTTAACACAAAGCTTTTATATCCTTCATGGCGGCATCCACAAAGCCCGCCCTTCTTCACAAACATTTCACAAACATAATTGGCTGGTGTCACAGAACATTTCATTAATCCAATAAAACATAACATTTCCATTTGCATCACATCTTAATCCCCTCCTATTAGTTAGAACAATGAACATTTCTATGGTAGTCTTTCCCACAGTGCATCTATCAGTGGCTGGGACTCTCATGTTCCCAACTAGCAACATTTGGCTTCTGCGGACTCCTTGCCAGCAACGGAGGGGGCAGAATCCCTCTGCTCATGCGCAGTTCTTATCCATTTGGCACTAAGGTAAACAAACCTCACGCCTTGTACTGTTAGACCAATCTGAGCCTACGTTATCTACGCTAGGCACGGGGTGTACTTTAGCAAATCACAGCATTTGCTAGAAGCACCAATCATAGTATAACATTCACGGAGTCAGTGCCTGCTTGATTCTTGGCACAGAAACCCTCTTTTCTAAGCTCTACACGTGTGCAGCATCACTCTCGGACTGTACTTCTGTTGGAAAAGTACTGAAGCAGAATAGGGAGTTATGGAACTCCAAGTACCAATTTAACTTTACCAAAGCTGCTTGTACGCGCGGGTTCTAGGATGAGGGAGAACACACGACAACTGTGAAATAGGTGAAAATCAAAAGGATTTATTTCTGGCACCAGCTGGTGGGCTTCTGCCAGCAGAACACAGCTGCAGGTAGGGCAAAAGACCCCGTCACATCTCATACAAAGACATTTATACCTTAATGGAGTCATTTCAGTTAAGCCCACCCCTTCTTCATGGATAAAACAATCATAATTGGCTGGTGATTACTGTTGTTTACATGACATTTCATTAATCCAATAAACACTGCATAAATCATTAGCATCATCTCTCTGTCATACCTAAGAATGAGAACAATAGCCATCTATTAGTTATTTCTTTCACACAGTGCAGTTATCA